>JAMKCF010000021.1:6387094-8887094 GCA_023634235.1 Pisaster brevispinus | reverse complement strand
GCCAAAATTATTGAATGTTTGTTATAGCGGCGTTCTGACTGTGTGTGCCCTGTGACTGTGTATTTTGGTTGTTGGCCTTATTCTGGTAAGCACAAGTTTGTTGTGCTCTACAAAGGTTGTTGTTTAACGGCGCTATGAAACTGGTCCTTGGTAGAAGCTTTATAAGCTGTGTGCTTGCAGGGTTGAGACTAGCTAGTGAAGTTATCTGAGGGGATAATTACCAATCCCGTATTTTTAATGGAATTCTGGAGTTGGAGTACTTTAAAGTACTCCAGATTTCTTTGCTGCCTTCGGTGAAAATAGAGTGATGCATTAACCTCTTTAACCTTTGAGGCAAATCTTGTTCATCTAAACTGTTAAGCTTTTAAAAAGAAACACAAATTGAGGGCAGGGCCATTAAAGTATCCTAATACAGCTCAAAAATCAATTATTGTGAAACTAGCATATCATGAAAAATAGGATGTGTACTAGCGCCTTCGGAGCAACGACTGATTTGCTCTAAAAACCTTTCAGGTAATTCGAAGACACCAAAATCTCTTTCTTTCTTTTTTTTTTTTTTTTTTTTTCTTTTTTTTAATGGTAGGGACATAAGGGGAACAAAACGAAGAGGCACAAAGACAATTATAATGCCCAATAATACTTCTTTAAAAATCAATCATTTTAAAAACTAGGGTGTGAAAAACAGGAAGAGTTGCCCGCAAATAGAGACACAACTAATGTGCTGTGAGTGGTATGGAGTTTACTGAAAATCTTGTAAGTTGTCCAACGTCCTATGTCACAGGAATCGAGGAGCAAAGCCATTAAGATGTCCAAAAGGAGAAAGAGAGAGTGAAAAACAAACCCATACAACCATTTCAAAAAGAATATGTATGTATAGGAAATTGAACCAGTTCACCCAACGTAGAATGGTTTGGCTCAACGGAGGATGGCAGTGCGGAACGTCAGCGGCACAGTGGAGCAATGGGGATACCGAAGTGGCGCTTTTGGACACGGATATCATCAATACATTTGCCTGGTGGTGTCAAGGTGACGCAGCCCGCCTCCAGAGCGTCTTAATAGCAATCAGCACTGGCTCCGCAGAACTGACAACACCTTACACTCCCTTTCCACAAATACTGCATCGGATATATCAAGCGTGAAGATATATTGCTATAAAAAGAAATATGGATTTCTTGACAAAGTGATGCGAGCTACCGACCGTTAAGATGGCGCAAAAAAAAAATCAGCTCGGGGGAGTAAAAGAGCTGTAGACAAGGTGTGGAAGTGGATGTTTCTTTCTAATAAATGCTATGAAAACTGGTTCAGTCTAATTTAAAAAGCTTTTGTGATGAGTAGTGTAACTCGTGGTTATTCATTTCATTTTTTAAGTCTTGTTGTGAGGCCAAGGACTCTCAGAAAATCAAACTAAATCAACATACCTTGCCATAAACCCAATGGAGAGATTACAAAGAAGGAAGTTTCAGTTTAAGATGTGGCAGGAAAACCCCAGAGAATTATTCCAAGGGAAAACCCACACCACCAGGTAGGGACTGAAAACCAAATGCACATAATGCCCCGGTGGGATTCGAGTCAGGGTTCTAGAGGTGGAAGGCAAGGAAAGATACCGCTACGCCGATCGACAGTTATGAGAAATAATGTACGTTAAATTTATTATGGAGGAAATGGTAAGCAAACTTTCTTGGAGACAATTCTTTTTAAGAAACCTGACCAATTTGGAGACAGCATGAACAGAACAATGTCAAAGGTAAGTTGGGGAGGGGGGTTCATCTACCATTGACAATTGACAGACAATTGACGAACCGATTTTGACACAAAAGATGCTGGCAGTTTTGTCCAGCCCTTTCTAACTAAACCACTGTCCCATGTTGATTGACACCCCCTCTAGGACGTGCGTCATGCATATGAGCTGACCTGTGTGTAATGATGTGATTAAGACAATGAAAACACTAAAATATCTCAACATGGGCTGACAATGTGCCTCGTTTGAGGGGAAATCAGCTGATCAGCAGAAATGTTGGATGTCTGCCTTTGAAAGATGAGTACGGATGAACGGCTCTATATGGCAAAGTAAAATGTACTGTCACATTATAAGTGTAGCTATGCAACTACCCACTCAACCTAAGATGTAGCCAAGTGATAAGTGTCATGGAGCTCGGAAGAGGGATTTGTCATGCATGGATGGCAATGTTAGTAACCTTTTACAACATTTCTACACTGTCCTTAAGGTACAAGGCATCTACCTCTTATTGAAAGGGTACATTCATTTCAACATTGGGAGACGTTTGTGGACCCACTATGTGCAACCAGATTTACCAGGTATATACATCGTTTTTGACACAAAAGAAGGGAAGCAGTGTGCTATCTTTTATAAAACTCATGTTAATGCTTTATGTCATTTCTTTTATTATTAAGACCACTATAAATTTCTGGTAATGAAACCAAAGATGCCTTATATGTTAACTTAATCACTGTAGCTCGCAAGCCTGAGGAAACCCATACACAAGGGTACGTGCCAAGTGAACCAGAAACACCAGGGTTAACCCCTCCTCTTCCAGTGTTCAGGGTTCTTTTACGTGCACTACCATTCCAAGTGCACGGGACGTATGGCTTAATGTCCCATCCAAAGGACAAGTCAATTATATAGTGAATAATTGCTCTAGGACACAAGTGTCAAGACCAGGACTCGAAACCCACACTCTGCTGATCAAAAACGCAAGAGGTTGAGTCTGGTGCTCTTATCTGCTCAGCCACGACATGTTATGGTCTTTAGACCAGACCATTTACATTTTTACCTGCACCAGCAAAATACGCTTGCATGTAGTCACCACTCCTAGATGTACACACACAACTAGAGTTTACTAGAGTATAGGATACAAAGTATTTTCAAAGAAATGGATGACAGCCTTGACGCACTGAAGCAACAAAATGGTTACCAATAGCCCGTATGCATGACCTAATGCGCATGATTGGTGTGCAAATAATTCTGGGTAAAATTTGAGTCCAAGCAACACTGGCAACCATCACGGCGCGCTGAATTTGAAGCAATGTGGTACACAACTGTAAAACCTGACATAGTTACATGTAAGCTTCAGCATGGTATCCATCTTCGCAGCTTGTTTTATTTTTCAATAAAATAAGATGGCGCTAGTATGGGCTATTCAAATTATTTGTAATGACTCCGATTTTGAATAAGTTCTCATCTAAGTGACGTGTCCGAGTGTTCAAGCACACAAGACTCAAACTCTGGTATTTCATACCAGCAGGTGTAGGTTCGAGTCCAGGTTTGACACTTGTGTACTTAAGCGAGGCCCTTAACCGTCATTGCTTCGCCCTTTGGATGGGACATAAAGTAGTTTGTCCCAAGTGTTGTGTAATGCACATAAAAGTACTCAGTACACGTATCATAATGAGAACGGGTTTGTCCCGTGTTTCTGGCACGTTCTGGCAGCAATATCTGCCACCTCAACTGGTATACCTTTCAATGTGTTGTTTCATGGTTGCTTGGTCTCATTAAATCATTCTTAACAAGCTCCACCACATGTGACGGCATGGCACCAGGAGTGTAATTTATGTCAGACATGGTGCATTACAAATGTACACTACTACAATTATTATCACTATTATTAATGAGCAGTTAAATGGTAATAATGAGCTTTTATACAGAGCCAGTACCCAACGAGTATGATGCTCATGGCACATGAACATTCTTTTACCCTTGTCATTGGGCCAGTTATTTCATTCCTAAAACCAATCAGCTCCTATTTAGCCTGCGCTGCCATGTACTGCACATAAGCCTCATCCATCATACGAACCATCTCTGCCTTCACGAGTGTCTATTTAATCCTTGGTGAAGAGGAGTAAGTATAGTTAGGCGTCTTGCTCGAGGCTACAGTTTTTAGTACCGGGATTCGAACCCTACTCTGATGGCTGGTTTTTGTTTTGTTTTATGAGATATCACAGGGCCAGACAACCACTTCAAGGTGAGGGCTACACTTAACTGATTTAGGATGTCAACCAAAATCAACTGTTCCCAGGGGTACATTGCCACCTACTCCTGGGGCTCAAACTGGGTTACCCCCTTCACAGTCCGTAAGGATGTAGGCAAGGGTATCATCCACTAAGAGCCCGGCTGGTAGAGCAGAATGCACAACCTTCCCAACTTTTTACAAAGCAACTATGGTTGTATGCCTTGCTCAAGGGCACAAGTGTCACGACTGGGATTCGAACCCACACTCTGCTGCTCACAACACTAGAGCTTGGGTCCGGTGAACTGGACCGTTCGGCCACAACACACCACCAGAGCTTGAGACTGGTGTTTTAGACATTTTAAAATACTCAGCCATGACACTAGTACACGTACTGTACATGTACAACACCATTTGGGCCTACAATACCTTACTACTATCTTGTTCCTCACATGTGCAATGAGTTAATATCAAGCACAATACGGAAAAGTTTCCCACCAATAGAAAAGTTGATTTGTCTGCAGACTATAGGGGAATCACATTTCCAGTAACTCTAACCCATGAACTACTGCCCGTTGACAAAACTATAATACAAGGATGTCTGACTCACAGCATTTGATGCTGTCACTTTGAAAACCATCCAAATGAAAGCAGAGAACATGTCTCAATTACAGTAACTTCTATAAATAAGTTTACAACAAGTACCAGGCATAGAGGCCCTGCAAAGTTTCCAGGAGACACAAATGAAAGACAAGTGTTTATATCAGCTTAAATTTCTACTATTGTCCAAGATTTGAAGACCTCAATCCCTGAACGCATGCATGAGCTTTATTCCTTAAAAATGGGGTGTTTTCAGCATGGTGTGTCATTGAAACCAGCGATTCAAAGAAAACTTTTTCAGGCCGTGAATCCATACTGACATCAGGTTTTGTCCGGCCATTCACCATCAGCAATATGTTGATCTAATAAATGTCTTTTTGTTTTGCTTTCACATCGCAGGCCCCATTCTCTGATTGATTTTCATCTCCGGTCACTTTTCAAAAAGCAAAGAAAAGGCTCAGAATTCTCCTCCTCTTTTATGCGAATAATCCGAGCCAATTTGCGTTTTAGGACGAAAGATGCTTGAATTTCAACGTTGGTATTGTCTTCGACAATTTCAAGATGAAACCAGACCCGCCCAGGGTGTTGGTAAAATTGAATTCCTTTTTGTGCCAATAAACTTACCAATAACACAATCCACTGAATCAGAGAAACTGAATGACAGTATCTTAAGTTCAGCGGTTTTCATCATTTTTATACACACTTTTTTTTTTACGTAAGATAAAATATAAACAAAGTTTATTCACGCGGATCATGTTTATCTGCAATGATGCACCAACCATCTTTTGGGCACGCGATAGTGTCGGATGCACCCCCATTCAAATCAAATAGTGCACAGCCATGCCAATCTATCTCATCCTCAAACAAACAACAGACAAACAGCAACCCCAAAACTTGATACAGCACATTTGGGGAGGGGATATCAATAAGCAAACAGCCCGAGTATGAGCATTTATGCCACATGCGGCCGCATTTTTATCTCCTGTTCCATCCCCACACGAGTCTACACATTTTCCACTGAGTCCTCATTTAGATCCAGACAGCTGGTTCATCCCACAGGGGTTTGAACTCAAAATCTCAGAAATTGCAACTGAGTACCAAATTACTGGAACCCCTCGGACAATTTCCTGATTTGCACCGTTGATTATTGTTGCTCTCTCCAGTCAATAGGTCTATATGTTTGTTGAGAACGTGCTCCAGATACTGGATTGGCTATATTCTCACAAACAGTGGGTCAAAACCTGCTATCACGTTGCAGGTCCACTTGGAAACACATCAATGAAAACACCCAATAAATGTTACGCTATGAAATTCCAACTCCATTGTTGTCAGAAACAGGCAGGTGGTAGGTATTTCATCAAAGAATCAAGGAAAACAGATATCTGTAGGTGTAATATTATAAAGTCACTTCGATTGGACACTAATAAATATTTTGAGAGTTCATGCATTGTGACTGGTTGAGGACCGGTCAAGCGGATGTGTATTAACATTAACTGTGAACTTGCAAATAAATGGCCCCTAAACCTCCCTATGAGGGTAAAAAAGTCCTGTATGCAGTGTGCAGTGTGCAACTGTTTTCTTTGGGCGTATTTTTGTTATTCAATTAGGCAAGAGTTGTTGGTGGCGCATGCCATGCTTACACGCGTAAGGGAGTGCGGGCAGAAAGTGTTTAAATTTAAGGTCCCGGGTGTTGTATCAAGCTGAACACAAACCAAAGATATTCTAAATATGATATTATTCATTTTCAGAGCGCATCATTTGTTTATTACAAATAGTCACAAGGAGATTCGGTGCCTCGCATAAATTGAGGCGCCTGAAAGAATGGCTATTGAACATAAAACAAACTAGACTCAACAAAATGTTAGCAACAAAAAAATCACAAATTCTGAAAAAATGTATTATTGTATTTATTACTTAGAATATTAGTGTGACGACACGACTTTTACTGCCTGGTAATGGTGTCGTTCACTAAATATTGTAATCATATTTGAAAGGTATGGTAATTAGTACCCCCCCCCCCAAAAAAAAAAAAAAAAAAAAAAAAAACACACACACACACACACGCACACAAGTGTGTAAACACCTCCAATCGGGGACCTCCTATTGTCCCTCTTTTGTTTGGACTTTAACTTTTTGGCAACAGCTCCCATTGGTTTTGTACACAATTTCCAACTGGGGACCTTTACCCAACCGGGGACCCTATTGTCCTCTTTTGTTATAGGTCCCCGGTTTGAATGTGAAAACAAACTCACACACACACACACAACCTTACGGATCCGGTTTGTGGGGTACTGCTATTGTTGTTCTATTATTCCCTTTTCTAAAGAATTCCCTTGTGGGGCCCAATTGTTCCTATTGAAATTGCCTTGTGGGGTCCATTGTTCCATTGTTAAAAGTACCCCGTAAGTTGGCATGTGTAAGGGCACAAAGTCTTGTTTTGCAGTCGTTGTGTGGACATTCCTTTGTTCTGTACACTTAAGGAAAATCCTATTCCTCAACACTGCAAATAACATTGGGCAAGCGCTACATACGCAGTGTGGACTTGAGAACAAAAGAGGTCCACATAATGTAGGGATCTGAAGCACTATGTGGACTTACACACGTCCACACAACGTTATTTGCAGTGTTGAGGAATAGGATTTTCCTTAAGTGTACAGAACAAAGGAATGTCCACACAACGACTGCAAAACAAGACTGGTTGTGTGGACGTGTGTAAGTCCACATAGTGCTTCAGATCCCTACATTATGTGGACCTCTTTTGTTCTCAAGTCCACACTGCGTATGTAGCGCTTGCCCACCATCCCTTACCGATGGTGGCTTGTGGGGTCCTGCTATTGTTGTTCTATTATTCCCTTTTCTAAAGAATTCTCCTGTGGGGTCCAGGTTCCACAAAGAATTCCTTGTGGGGTCCATTGTTCTGTTGTGTTTTGGACCCCACAAGGATCGGTGGGTGTGGGTTAGCACACACACCGTTGTGGGGACTTTTACACAATGGAACAAAGGTCCCCACAACGTTTTTCTTTGTTAAACCGGGTCCCCACAAGGTAATTCTTTAGAAAAGGGAATAATAGAACAACAATAGCAAGTCCCCACAACTCTGCGTGCAAAAGACTGTGTGTTCACACACCCAGGTACACACATCCTATACGTTAGATGACACCTATTGTACTTTCTGTTGTTCCTGTATTGAAGCAATCCCCATTGGTTTTGTACACAAATGACTAGTGAGGACACCTCAAAACAAAGAACCGACTAGTGAGGACCTATTGTCCCTATTGTAAAATGTCCTCGGAGGGTTGGCAATACAAACACACGCACACTCGGACATCTGTGTTGCGGTCACTGTGTGGACATTCCTATGTTCGGTACACTTAAGGAAATTCCTGTTCTTCAAAACTGTAAAAACAATGTGTGGACGTGTGTAAGTCCACATCGTGTGTCACGGAGTGATATAAGTTTGTTTTAAAGAATTACTTTAGTTTCCTCAGTTTGATGGCAGTTGTACATAATACAGGAAGAAACAAGGTTCTAAATAGTTATGGCCAAAGCGCCGCAATCATGACTTGGCATTTTCTTTTCATTGTGTTCAAGTTTTGTAAAGGTTAGCAAACTTTGGGCAGTTTAAATGTTCTGATTGGCCAAGAAGGCATCGGACCAATGGTTCTTTTATGTTAAAGATTTGGAATGCGTGCAAGTCACGAGATCTTACATCGGGAAGATATTTGTGTTAATTTAAGGGGAGAAGTAATTTAGGTGTGTCACTTTGCATTTGGAGATTTCCGAGGAGCGGACTCTGTCAGCCTCGACGATCGAGTTATTGAGAACTCTTGTTTTGCTTAAGGGTTATTGAGAACCCCAAGCATACAGTTTATCCAGCCATAGTTGCTGAGTTTTGCAAAAGCAGTTTTATCTGAGACACACCGAAATTTACTCGAAGAGACCCGCCTAGTAGAAACCAGGATCGACAAGTCGACCTGTAAGTAGCTTGATAATGTTATTTATTTCGAAGAGATTGTTATAAAGAATTTCAGTTTTGCTGTATTTAATTGTGGAACCCCTTCTCAATAGAACTGTGATTTACTTTGATTTAATTGTACGAGGAAGTCGTGGAAAGAAAGCTTTGTATGTAACATTGATTTGAATTTATGAGATTGGAAGTGCGTTGTCGAACTACCGTAAAGAAAACATTGATCATAAGTTGATAATGTGTTATTTTGACTTTAAGGTTTGTAAATGTAGATTTGGGTTTATTTGCTTATTGCAGGGTTTTTCCCGCAAGGGTTAAAACGCCACTTGAAGCTGATGTGCTTATAGCTGAGGGCTACCTAAACTTATCGAAGACCCCGACGACGTTATGGGAGTGATGTAGCTAGAACCCGAAAGAGACACAGAGAGAGAGAGAGAGAAGAATTATTGTAATAACCGGCAACCATTTTTGAAAGACATTAATAGGACAACGTTTATTTTATTATTTGTGTGAAGATACACTTAATGTAAATTGTAAATAAATCTGTATATTCTCTTGTAAATATAAACTTGTTTCCTTTGCCATTTAATTCTTTGTTTGTAACACCACAACTACCGAAGGTCATGGCCGCCGAGGTCGGGCGAAGACTCGGGGCATGACATCGTGTTTCAAGTCCCTACATTGGGTGGACATCTTTTGGTCTCAGGTCCAAACTTTGTATGTAGCGTTACAACACGCAGCCCACCTACCCATCCCACAACCCTCCCATCCCACAACCCTCCCATCACAACACTGGGCGATTGGTCATGTACCTAAGGACAAGTCACTTTACTAGTCACTTTTTTAAAGAAAATTTTGTGGGGGGGGGGGTCCCCCCCCCTGCCCCCATTCGTGGTGCCCCTAAGCTTTACATCTCCTACAAGTCAATGGGCTCCCATTGAGGGTCCACAGTGTGTGCCTGATAATCTGCGAGTACATGGGTACAAGTTCAGCTACCTATGCAAAGTACACCTAAGAAGTTGAGAAGATTTTAGAAGATCCTTACCCCACAACATAAGGGTAGCGAAAGACATCTACCTTTTTCGTGTTCCCTGAATGCTATGGCAATAATGAACACCAATTCACATTTATACCATAATGAGGTCAAGAATTTAAGGTTAAATTAAACTGGGTTAATTGGGGGTAATAAAAATAATAAAAACAAGTGGTTATTATATAGCGGACAATCCTAGCATTCTATTATCCCTGTTCATCAGACATACTTTTGTATCATTACTCTAACTTTCTCAACTCCCTGGGGAGCATACAGCCCAAAGCTGTTTAAATGAGAGCTAAGGGGTTAATCCAACACAATACTATTGTCTCATCCATCGCAGGTATCCATTTATACACCTGGGTTAAGAGAAGCAGTTATGGTTAAATGCCTTGCTCAAGGACATAAGTGATGTCATGACTGGGTATTGAACCAACATTCCCATGATTCAAACATCAGAACTTGAGTCAGATGCAGTAGACCGCTTGGCCACCACCTCATTACATGCTATCTCTTAATGTAATGCAATCAGAAAATGGGCACATCGTTATCAATTAACAAATTCTCCAAATAATGTGTTTCTGCAATATTTTACTTCTGGAGTGTGATCGGCTCATTAGAAATGTCGCTTTTGGACACATGGCTCTAGCCTACCTAAACACTAAATGTAGACAAGCTTGGATGACAGACATTCATTTGAGCACGACCCCCATAGAAAAAGACTGTACAAATACCTCAAAGAACAAATTTACTAGATGTCCTGAATACATGTAACATCAGTTCCAAAAAGCCAGTAAACGAACAGATTGGACCAACTCCACGGAAAGTCTTTGTGCAGGAAGTACTTTTGGGGCAGTAGTCGGAGCAATTTCCTTGATGTCCTGTTTACAAATTAGAGAAATATTTCACTCTGCCAGCAGATTGTATTGACCGCTTACTAGGTCCCCCTGCTGCTACAGTAGAAAAATCAACAAACTGTCAGACGAGGAGTATGATTGATCATTAACAAAGACAACCAGGAGTTGTTTTGTCACGTCCGGCTGGGAATCTCAATGACCACACTCCTCCAAGGGAAAAGCTTCAGTAGTTGAAACATTAATGTTGGGTGTCACTTTGCAAACTGCAGGACAGACACTGGTGCTTAATACCAATCTGTCAATCTGTTATAACAGTACAGATGTGAAGCAGTTGGCCGAAAAATCATCGCACACTTTTGTTGGGGTTTACTTCATATTAGCCATATAATGTGTCAGAACAAACCCCCAAACCTCTTTCATACTAGAGTCGGAGTGCTGTTGATATGTCACCGTGGCTTTGGAATACATGTACCATGTACATAATACCTAGCCAGATTGCCTTTCTGGGTTAGCGTTGACAGGGGTAAGAGTAGATGTATATGTATAGTTCATTCATTGATGCCCTGTTCAATAGCTACCATTTTCTTTTGCTCTGGAGACTTCACAGGGAAGACAACTCATACAAAAATTTGTCCAAAAAAATATATAAGGGCTGGTGAAAAAAAGGATTTACCACTGTGCTTCAACATCCCTCCCTTCATGAAAATGTAATGTGTTTATATTTTCAATTGTTCACTATCGACAATTAATGGTAGGGTCATACTTTGGTAATGACTCCAAAGAAAAATGTGTAATTCTTATCCGAAAGCCAACTTGTCATCATTTAAAGATGGCCGTGTTTGAAGTTTAGAAATCAATAAAAGTATGTGCAAAAAATGTGAATCTCCAAAGATCTCCTGAAGGTGACTTTTGGAGTATCAAGTCTTCGTAATGTCCTTTCTTGAAAGCTGCGGCCAGAGATGCGGCTGGTACCCGCTGCCACCTCGCTAAACATGGATGGATTCGACGTCCTTGACAGGTAAACACTGTAATCAGCTGAAACTTTCACTTTATTGAAACTCTATTGTTAGGCCTACAGTTCAGCATTACATTGATATAAACCAATCCATCACCCTACTTGTAAATGTCCTGGAATTAAATTTGTGAGAACTTTTTCTGTGATATCAGTCCAGAGAAGGGAAATAAAACTCCAGCCAAACTTTCAACAAATACAATGAAATGGAAAAGGGGGATCTCTGCAATACTTTATCAGTGACAGCCAGTGTACAGCTTTCTAAAACAGGAAAAGAGCTCACAGTATAGGCGCCAGGTGGGACTTATCAAGTTATCATCATCATCATCATCATCAATTCAGCATGCCTGGGAGAAGCACAGCACCTCAACAACACAGTTTCCAGTCCAACCGATCATGGATGAGTCTCCAACCAGCAGACAGGTCCAGTCCCATCGACCTGAAGTCTTTCCTGTATAGGTTGTCCATCCAACGCAACAGGGGGCGCCCACTTGGACGGGGCCAGTTGGGGGCAGGCTCTTGAGCAGAAGAGCAGGCTCCATCGATGGGTCGGGATCAAGCAACGTGCCCAAGTGAAGCGCGAATGAGATGCGAAACGGGACGTTGATTGGTGAGAAGACAGAATTCTTTGTTCTTGCCAGTCGATACCCTCGATAAGGTGGAGAGCCTTTGTGTCAAAGGCATCTAGCTTTGTTCTAACTCAAAGGAGAGGGTCTATGTCTCTGAGCCATGCAATCAAACGGACAGGACCAGACTATTGTTCAAGCTGAGCTGCGTTGCTCTTGAGAGACAGCATTCCTTCCACAGACTTAACAAACCCCACACAAAAATAGAATAAACTGTAATACACCACCCTAGGCTACGACTGAGCAATATGTGCATCGAATATGAGTAATCTCCATGAAAAGGGCACAATATCTCAAAGACTCTTTGCAGTACTATTCCACCAGAAAAACCATGCTGGAGATTTTGGCTCCAGTCAGCGACTGAACACAATGACAGAATGAGATTAAAGCTCTGCAAAAACCCGGAGCTTGTTTAGCATTCATCAACAGTTAAAGATGACAAGAGGCGAGTTTGAATTCAAAAGTTATAGCATCAGATACTGCAGTACTTGAACTGATGTAATACATTTTTTCTTCGAAGCAAAAAAAAAACGAGAACTGGTGACACCCAGTTTACGTGACATGTTATAGACCAATTCTTCTGTTTTTCCGACGTCAATCTCCAATGTACATTTCTGACAACCTGACCTTATACAATACAGATGGGTCTGGCGGTCGCAGAGAACAGATTCATTTTAAACTTGCTCCTTTCGTTAATAAAGCTTGAACAAAACTACTTCTAGGTATCTTTCTAATTTATTGTCATATTACACTCCTCCACGTTTCCTTTGGTCCACACTTGACATCATTCACTTCAAAGTTTCCCGTGCAAACAAAGTTCTGTGTCAAAAAGCTTTCAGTGTAGCTGGACCAATGATTTGGATCAACCTTCCTCCTTTCATTAAGGAATCTGTTTGTTTATCTATATTTCGTATAGCTCTTAAGACTCACTTCTATCTATGTTAATTTCTATCGTGTGCGCTATGATCTTGATGGAATAGCACCTTATAAATTGTAATTGTTATATATGTTATTAAATGAAATTTGGCCCTTGTGTGTTCATTTGTCCAAATGACCATTTTAGATTATCTGTATGCGGATTTTGTGTGTGTGTGTGTTTGTTAACGTTGAACAATATATATAGAAAGTATTTCCAAAAGAGTTTTCACAACCTAGTGAAGCTTTTAATGTAAGATGTATTTGGGTTTTTTGTTTTGGGCTGGAAATGCACAAGCAATTTCTTTCAATCACATTCACACAGCCTGCCTTTATAAAGAAAGTGCCCCGAAACCGGATTGACAAAAGTTATTGATAACAAATACAAAGCATGGCTAGAAAAGTAAAGAAACTTGAATAATCAACTTCTTGAAGCAGCTTTAAAGAACCAAGGATTGAATCAAGCTTATTTGTCCTCGGGCAGACGTGCAAAAAAAAACAACTTTACACCACCCCAAAAGATCGCCTTTTAATCTCCCCCAAGTCTAGTAAACACCCAAGGGCAAATCATTGGATGAAATAATACCTACCTCTCACTCCATTGACTCGCCCATCAATATGTCTTATCACTCCTCGCTGCTCGTCAAATGGAACCTCAGAATCTAAGCACAGACTCTTGTACCCAACGCTACGTAACACCATACCACAGCTTATGTCTTCAGTTTCACCCGTGGGCACTGCTTCTTCCTTACCATTAATTACCTGCGAAGAGGAAGATACAGTCACTGAGGGCTCTTCTGTGACTGTCTGTTTGTACATACAAATAATATCCATCAGGAGAGGATTGATGAAACAGGGGCGGAAGGGGGAAGTAATGAGACCCTCCTCCTGAGTAACAAATCTAACTTTGTTGGAGTAAATCTGAAACGAGTGAACACTGAAACATCACTTAGTAAAATTTTACCCCCAAATTAGTCAAACGTGAACAAAGAATTAGTCATTCAGAGAACAACACCTTTTTATATCACTGAAAAAATCACTTAGTGAATTTTTACAAATAGTTAGTAAAATGTGAAGAAAAAAATAAGTCCTTCAGAGAATGACTTATTTTTATATCACAAATCAATTGTAAAAATGTTGACTTACTTTTTTAAAAACGTATAAACTAACTTTCAGTTTGCAAAGACTAATGTAAATTCTGTTAATTTTAATTGTGTGTAAGACTTATTGGAAGAGCATTGGTTTGTTGGGATAAGTCTTAAAATACATGTAAAGGGAAGGGGCAGTAACAATCAGTGCTCACAATCAATGAGCAAAGCTCTATTGGGATAAGTCTTATTTATATTATCTACACAAAGTGAGCTCTGCAAACAATCTGGTGTGACAGACCCAGAGGTGTACATTGAGTCGTGAACAAGCTTTGTCTTACAAAATAGTTATCTTCAGCCACAGTTGGTGTCAAAAGGCAAGGTGTTCCACTTGTATTTTTCAATGCAAGATGTTTTCATGTATAAGTTTGTAAACAACCAACTTCCTAAATCATTGCACAATCTTTTTCTTTTTAACAGCACCGTATATGATTATAATACTAGGTCGTCATCTAAATTACATGTTCCCCTATTTAGATCAACTCTTTCCCAACACACAATTTCTTTCACTGGACCAAAAAACTGGAATTATCTTCTACCATCAATTACTAATTGCCCCTCAATTAGCTCATTTAAATACCGACTAAAAACATTTTTACTAAATTCCCAACATAATTGATTGATTTGCTTTTTTATACTGGTAGTTGGCTTAGCCGTTACTTACTTACTTACTCATCTATGTTTTCTAATTCGTATTGTTTGTTTAATTATTAGTCCCTTTGTTTACTTCGCATACATGTTCTGCTCCAGCGTTATATATACCTTGTTTAACCATGGTTAAACCTTTATGTTATGTAGTTTTCTACCGTAACGGTTAGTATTTATTTATTCGTCTATTTAGTGCTGTTATCCTGTTTTGTTTTGTATTGTTGTAACGGGCACATCCACCACAAGCCTCGGCTTTTAGGATGATGCCTCCATGTGAATGTGGAAATAAATGTTATATTGAATGACAAATTAGCTTCTTGTTTCAATGGTCCCCAAGCTTTTTCAATGGTCGGCAAGGCTTCCTGTCAGCTTGGTAGTACTTTCAACTGAATGGACCTTGAATTTGAAGGTATTTTTAATAACCTGTGAGGGAGGCAGTTCATATGCAGTGTACATTCAGAAGCCTTTTGGGTGTTCCAACTGGCTCTTGGCGAGGCTAACCACTGGAAAGGTACATGTGCTACGTGCATATGTTGTGTATAAAACTATTGCGAACATGCTTTTCCCGAAAAAGGTGTGGATGTGCTGAATGAAACTTCCACAATCCATTTATGTACTACCATAAGACTGAACTGAATGAAAGTCCTCTTCCATTCCGTGCTAACCCTGTATCTCTTTAATCTAGTTCTGTCGATTCAAATTAGTGTCCTGTAATTGAACGCTTCTAAGCATTTTCTATCCATTGAAGTCAAATTAGACTTCAGTATGATTGATGACTTTCAATATTGATACGAGGACTTGGATGTTTAATGGAGAATTTTAATTAAAGTTGGCCTTCTCATGAGACAATAGTAATAATGTTCCCAGTTAAGTAATTATCTTTCATAAATTGCCCTAGATCTCTAAGCAAATGTTGGTCCATGCAATACCCTCACACAAAAAGAGAGCCCAACTTTATGTTGCTGCTTTTACCGTGGAGCTCTGCGCTTATAACCCCCCCCCCCCCCCCAAAGGAAAAAAAACAAAAAAACTCGATCATCGAAGTTGCAAGAAAATGATGAGAGAAAAAACACACCCATAAAATTGTGTGCTTTCAGAAAGACTTCAGATTCTAATTTTGGGAAGAAAAATGACCTCTTTCTGTAAAACTACTTTATAACTAAAGGGTGTCGTTTCTAACAATGTTGTATAATATCAACAGCTCTCCAGTGCTTTTTACCAAGCAAGTTTTTATGGTCATGAATTTTTCGGTGAGTTCCGATGATTACCCAAGGTATACCCTATAATATATTTTTTTAAATGAATGATCTCTTGTATTTGACAGCCCCAGATCTCCATAAAATGCTCGTTCACGCACTGCCATCCCGATAAGAGACCCCAATTACATGTGCATGGCACTGCTTAACACAGAACTCTGCCCTCACAACCCAACAAATTCTCACATTTTACGGGGCATCATAAGCGGCGATATAAGTGTTGAGGAACGATTTCCCGTATTACTGCCCTAGATCTTTTTAAAATAACTGGTTCATACACTGCCCTGATAAAAAAATACATATCCCAATTTCAAGTCACTGCTTACCACAGAATTCTGCACTTACTTTCTAAACAAATTCTTATGTTTCAAGGAGCACCATAAGCACAAAATGCTGTAGTGACGGTGACCACCCATTCTACTAGCCTTTTTGCTCTGATACTGAACTCATTAGAAAATATAGACATTCCTATAAAAAATATAGGCACATTGTACATCTGTAACCTTAATAATAGCAACAAAATTAATATTCACAATTATTTCACGGATGCGAAGACCGACTGTTCCGAGACCGACACAACTATAAGGGTGGGCCTACTGCCTTTGAAAGCCACATTAGATACTCAAGGGCAATAACTGTAGCCTGATTCGAGGAGCAGGGTGCCAGCACAAAGGAAAACATGACCTTTCTTCTGAATGATTTGATGTTGCAAAATAATAATGATAACAATTAACCTTTTACAGAGCGCTTTTTACCAATGCCGTGACGATTTGTACAGAAAAAACAGGTAGAGTGAAAAGGAAGCAGTAGATACCCAGAAAAAGGCAAAATTGGTACAGTAGACCCGGTGCAATGACCTAACACGCGGCTGCAGTCTGCCATTTTGAGATTTAATTTGCATACATGTAGATGTGGCTCTGGCCTTACCACGTGCACGGGCGTCACATCCAGTGCACACTGCACAGTAACACACTTGGAATCTCACTCCCATGTAAAAAAATAAGCAGGACACCAGTCACAAATTTTAGATGTGCCATGGTATTTTGGCTGGTAACCTTATTCTGATAAGCATAATTTTGTTCTGCTTAGCTATTTTTTGCACTTAAGCATCTCTTTGAAACTGGACCCAAGGCCCAATTTCATAGAGGGTTAAGGGCTGATTCTATGCTCACTGCACAAGGGGTTAGTTTACATTTCATAGCGCAGCTAAACGTAAACGCACGAAAAGGCATGCTAACCTTCCAATGCGTGCTGTATGAAAATGAATGACGTAACAATGCAAATCCATGGTGAACAGGCAATCTGGCCACCTAATTTCTTTAGCTAACCTGTGAGGTGAGCAAATTTTTCTGCTATAGTTATCACGAAAATTTGCTTACAGTTGAGCAGCACTATGAAATAGGGTCCAGCCGTCGATTTCACCAAACTCTTCCTAACTTAGGATTAATCTTAGGACTTAGGACGAGTCCCAGCCTTGCACTGTAACATGTAAACCTTAAGATTAATCCTAAGTTAGGACCAGTTACTCGTCCTAACTTGAGATAGGATTAATCCTAGCGTTTCGTGAAATCGGCTGCAGGTGAATTGGGTCAATACTCTTATAGAAAGCAAAATAGAGAGTGACAAAAAGGTAAAGCACAGTACGTATACAAGTATACCGCTCACATAGCAAGCAAGATGAACCGTGCAGCTTAATGGATGTTTAAGTATTGACTGAACCATCCTCAATGATTGAACAGATGGGTTTTGAGATTGGCTCTGAAGCAGTTAAAGTAATGAGAGTAATGAAGGTGAGATTCGAAGGCATTTCAAAAGGCAGGGTCCACTGAAGAGAGATTCCTATCGCCATTAGATTACAGCTTCACAATTGCTCATCCTCAAACTTGGGCTTGGCTTCACAAAGAATCTGTTGAGGTTATCCTGCAAGAGTCCACTTTAAAAAATTGAAACATTGTTCTGCCTCTCACACATCAAATATCTTGATTAATTATGCTTAAAGCAGAATAGTTTTCACTCTAATTGCTAAATTCAAATACATTGCTATACCTCAATGAAGCAGAATCACAAAGCTAAACCATTCAGAAAACTGTACTACTTTCATCACAAACAAGAAGAAGGTTGAGTCAGAATCGTCACAAAAAAAAATTGCCTGATTTCAAACATATTGTAGAAATTATCTTTTAAAAAAATCCTTACATACATTACTATTTTGGTTTTACCCTTACACCTTAGTGCTACGGGAAACAAAACACAGGCATACTACCCAGGTGGGATTCGAACCTGCAAACCCCACATTCTCAAGCAAATGTCTTGACGACTAGGCCACCATGCATACTCGGTGAAAAGAGGCCAGTAAAAATGTTGTATTATTAGCATGTGCTGCAACAATTTAATTGATGTATACAATTTTGTAAAAAAACTTCATCAATTTAATTGATGCAATCATTGGGTACCGCAGCAATTTCACTGATGTAATCATTGGGTACTGCAACAATTTCACTGATGTAATTATTGGGTACCTCAACAATTCCACTAATGTAATCATTGGGTACTGCAACAATTTCACTGAAGCAATCATGGTACCGCAACAGTTCCACTGATGTAATCATTGGGTACTGCAACAATTCCACTGATGTAATCATTGGGTACCGCAACAATTTCACTGAAGCAATCATTGGGTACCGCAACCATTTCATTCATGTAATCATTGGGTACCGCACTAATTTCACTGAAATAATCATTGGGTACTGCAACAATTTCATTCATGTAATTATTGGGTACCTCAACAATTTCATTCATGTAATCATTGGGTACCGCAACAATTTCACTGAAATAATCATTGGGTACCGCAACAATTTCATTGATGTAATAATTGGGTAATGCAACGATTTCACCGATGTAATAATTGGGTACTATGCAACAATTTCATTGACGTAATAATTGGGTACTGCAACGAATTCACTGATGTAATCATTGGGTACTGCAACAATTTCATTTACGCAATAATTCGGTACTGCAACGATTTCACTAATGTAATCATTGGGTACTGCAACAATTTCATTGACGTAACAATTGGGTCTCACAACAATTTAATTTATGTGGTAATTTGGTACTGCAAATATTGAATTTATTGAATTTATGTGGTAATTGGGTACTACAACAATTAAATTTAAGTGTCCAGTCACGTGATAAGACGATGACAGGAACGAAATGTTGGTTACTAACTAGTGGCATGTTCAACAAAAGAAATATCTGTGGAACAAATAAATGATTCTGCTAAACATGTGTATCCATTCACATGAAGTCTTCCCCAACCTTCTCCGTGTTCTTCATCAGTATATGACCGCAGTCATGTTGTTTTATACACCTAGCCTCAGCCATAGACTTCAAGGTCTCATTTTTCATGACACTTTCAACCCAACAAATTTGTTTTAATCAAATTTCTACGTACATTGTACATACTGTGGTGTGTCATGGCCGAGCAGTTAAGAGCACCGCACTCAAGATCTTGTGTTTCTGATCAGCATAGTGTGGATTCGAGTTCCAGTTAGGGCACTTGTGTCTTTGAGCAAGATACTTTACCATCATTCATTTGTCCTTTGGATGGGTTTCCTATACTAGGATTGGTAGTGCACGTAAAAGAACTCAGAACACTTTTGGTGGGAGAGTAAAGGTTACTCCCGGTATTTCTAGTTAACATACATGTAGCAAACACCCTTGGTTGGTTTCTTCAGGCTTGCGCGCTACAGTGATCAAGTTCCCTTATGAAGCATTCTTGGTTTCTTTACCAGGAACATATAACAATAATAATAACAATTGTCAAATCCGCTGAAAATATCTCTCTACTTCACATTTCAAAGATTACATTCAACCAAGCAAAAGTCTCAATCTTGGTATTTCCAATAACAATAATGACATTCAGGAAAAACTATAAGAAATTCATGTTGTCATCTTTTTTTCTAGGATAAATCAACAAAACTCAACAAAGAAAAGCCCTTACATGTACAATGTTTCAGAAAGCACAACATCAAGATATCTCATGGACAACGTTCGGAGAGATTGAAGTGCACTCCACGTAAAACAAAAGAAAGTTCTGTCCCTTGCATGATCCAGTTAACAAAGGTATTTAGTTTGTAAACTATCACAACTCCAGATTTCATCTCCAAGGCATTATATCTTGCACCAGAATATCTACTTTTGTACCGGTGTTTACTCCCTACACGCAATCTGGGTCACGAAACTAGATCAATCTGCCTTCCAGTGGCCTAATCAGAGTGCCTTTTGGTTTTAAATTACATTCATATTTGCCCTTATATATCGGTCGATCCAAAACTAAAGTAAATTAATTGCCTGTTGCGTTCATGGCTCCTGGGCTGATATCATTCACTTGTTATTGCGTACTCGATTTTCAAAAATGTCTCACACATTATTTGAACACTTTTCGAAACCTTGGTTTAATTAGTCATTCACACCCTGAACTGATGTAGGCCATGGGTTACAAATAATTAAAATATTCATTACAGCTAACATTTTCACCAAGTTTAAAGACCTAGCACGTAATAGTTTTGTAAATACACTAATTAGCATGAGCGACATATCATTAAATTGACCATTTTGGATTTCCACAAAGTGACATATCACGATACCACACATTATCCATTGAAACATATTGCCCTGGCATGGCCCAAACACGCCAGGTATGCCCTCTGCGTCCCACAAAAGTGATGTATCTATCGACATTATAGTTAAGCGTTTTCACGAAGTGTACATCGGTTTTGTACACATACCTCTGTGTGCACATCTCGATATTTTTTTTTCCGCAAGGTGAAGTATGCATAGGAATTAATACCTCATCAGAAAACAGTTGCAAGATTGAAAACACATTGACAGTTCTGTACTAAGAAAGAAACCAGCTTTACTTTGGTTTAAAAATGTTTTTGTTTAAATAGTAAGCAGTCTCTGTAACAGCAGTTTGAAAAAAATCAACTTCAACTGTGATTTTCTCCAAACATGGAATTTTTACTTTGGTGCACTATGCGTTAGTTTGATGCGCGACCCACAAATTATTTCCTCGTATGTAGATGCTCACAAGTGTAAGGGGGGAAAATCGCATCCTTAAACGTTGAATTATGCACGGGACTTGTATGATCTATTTATTGTGAAGTCTCTCAAATCTGTACGTTGAAGTGAAAGCAGTTCAAGATCTACCTCCATACTAAGATGAACATTTTGAGACTTGAGCTGATGAGCTGATAACTGAGATTTTAAGACATTAGTGAAAATCACTTAATATTGATGAATGCTGTAATGGGAGGCAAGTCCAAATGATTTCATAAATAACACAAACACAATACCCTTGTTGAAGAGTCTTATATCACTTTACAACAACAGACTTGTTGATTCTAAGAACAGTTTTGATGCGCAAGTCACCTGGGTGCTGACCTTAAACAAATGCAGTTGCACATGGATTTTGTTGTCTTTCAAATCAACTAAAGAGCAGTGTCTAATTTTTTGGCTCTGCTTACTGCAGAATTCCGCGCTTAAGTTTGCCATGTAAAACACAGAGTTCAATGGGCTGTAAGCACAGAATTCCACAGTAAGCAAAGCCATGAAATTGGGTCTTGCTCATTTTCATGATAACATTTGGGGGGGGGGGGGTTGAAATATTGGCAATTCCCTTCCTGTTTAAGCCCACATGAAACCATGGGGAAAGAAATGTTTGTTTTTATTAGAAAACCTCCCTGACAATGAAAACACTTCATGATTCATGTAAGGACTGACGTAAATTAATTGTTTTTTCTCACAATGTGTGTTTAAGTCCCAGGTGCAAAATAGGTCCATTGAAATTAATTTTCTGTATTTGGCTTTTTAAAACAAACAAGGGAGATGCATTTTCGTATATAGTATTTGACCTTACATTGTTGCATTTAAAGCTGGAAATCAACCAGTCTTTTTTTAAGCAGTGTTGCCAAAATTGCCAAGAATGCTCTACCTCATCTTCATCCACCAAAAATCCTTTCTACTTTGTGACTGAAGTTCTTTCAATTCACTTTTTCTATTGGAAATAAATTACTAATAACAATTTGCTCCGCTGGATTCTTTTATTCATTGATCGGCTAGCAGACACTACGAGCAATGAGTATTAACAAGTCAAAAGCCATCAGCGTTGAAATTGGCACTGTCAAATTACGGCCGATTGGGAAATCTACCACTAGTTGCCATTCATGAGGTCGGTTAACACTGACTTTTGATGACTTACCCTGAATAACGGACATACAATACCACTCTTAACAGGGAACTTGGGAATTCCTTTCTGCCGAGTTTGTTTGTATACTTCTTCTTTTTTTTGCTCATGTTTGACGTTTATTTTTGGAGCACATGAATGTTTCAACAAAGGATCGGTGAAACACTGCCTTGAGCATTTAGAAAAAGCAATTACACTGCCATATATCATTGAAGTTAGATGAATATTTCAACAACGCTGTACGTAGATAGCTATCACACAGGAAAGTAGGTAATCTGCATTCATCTATTTAATTTATTTACGTATGGATTGATAACAATCTCTCATTCATTCATTCATTCATTATTTAACCTATAAGAAGGTGTTCAATCGCTCATTCATTCATTCATTCATTATTAAACCTATAAGAAGGTGTTCAGGCTTGGGTGTTTTCTAATCCAATGCAATGCACAGAGCCATTCCTTCATGTGCATATCTTGAACTTGAGTTCGAAAGATTTGGGTATTGAGTTACATAAGCGGGGGATCTTGTGGATGAATAAAGACTCTCAATGAAAACTCAAGGGAAAGTCCGAGGTAAAAGGGCGATATCATTTCGTCACCGTTTTCCACGAAGGGACAATCGTAAAAAATCTATAAAAAACTCATTTGGATTGTTTTGGTGGTTTCCATTTAGTTTAACGGTATCTAACAATTCACTAATTTATAGACCTAAAAGTCGTCTAGTTTCTTAATTATGCTAAGATGGTGAAAGACAAATACCTCAAGAACCTGGAATTGCGTTTTCACGAAGAGCCAAAATCCTTTTTGTGCGTTGAAGTGCCAAAACCATTGACCTACAATGTTTTACGCGCGCGCCCCAAACGGCCAAAACTTGTTTATGCGGTTTCACGAAGAGCCAATTGTGTACTGCTCTAACGCGTGGGCACAGCGTAAAAAGTAAGTGCTCCGGCTTTTGCGTTTTCACAAACAGCCAATTCGTTTAAACATGACGCGCTGCACACAGACCACGTTTTGCACAGTTTTCACAAAGAGAACATTTTGTTAATTGAATAATTACTCGTTAATTAAACCGTTAAGGACACAATTGGAAACAGATTTGTATGATTTAGGATCTCTACTTTCATGATATGTAAAAATTTCAAAGATTAAATAGCGGAAAGTCTACCAACCAATGATTTCAAAATCAGCATAACTTCAAACGCGGTTTTCTCCAAACATACATTTTTGGCTGCAGGGGACTATTGTCCCTTCGTGAAAACGGTGACGATTTGGTTACTGAAGTTGTACAAGTTTATTATAATTATTAAAGGTAGGGTCATCAAATAACCAAAAAATATACATGAGTTACGTGTGAAAGTTTCAGCTAAATACAGTGTCTACTTGTTGAGAAAACGCCAACAAACTGTCACGGTATTTTCATTCGCCGAAACAACCACATCTCTGGCAGCAGCATTTGTGAACGAAAATTACTGAAATGTTAACTTTCAGTCAACTCTCAGAAATCTGACAAACAGTTCGTGCATGAATTATTTCTCATTTTCTCATGCTTTGAGGTGAAAAATTATCCAAACCATGTTATTTCGAAGGGAATCCCTTCCATCAAAAGCTGCTGCAGTACTTCTTACCAAGTAAGTTTTTATGGTCATTAATTTTCGGAGTATTTACCAATCTCTTACCCTGGTATCAAGTCAAGTGTCAGGTCCTTTCTGGCAAGTCTGAAGTCCTCGACAGGAATTTCCAAATCAAGTCTCAGGTCTCGCTTTGAGATAAAAAGTGAAGTGACTTTGACTTGCATTGAGTCTATCATTTTGAGCCTTGAGACATTATTTGGACTTTACTAAATTGACTTGAGATTTGATACTTGGCCTGAATGTTTTGTTAATCATAGCTGGAAAACAAACAATAACAGTGTTTACGGTATTTTTCAACCCTTTTTATTCAAAATATGATATTTGGCCCATGGGAAAAAAGGTAGGAACATTAAGGCTTATGATATTTATAGGTTAATCCAGGCAAAAAGAAAACGCTAAATTTTGTTTTTAAGGGCAAACAATCTGATATCAGATCAAAGGAAGAATATCAAGCATGTTTATGCCTCTGGATATTTAAGAACATCCTGACATCATTCCAATTCGCTTGAGAAATCTTTTACAGGGAAGAAAGTGCAGGACCCCAAGTCCCAATAAACAATGGTTGACCTAAACTTTAACGGCTCTTTAATCATGGAACGTAATATTTGCGGTACATTCAATTTATTTCAAATTACTCACTGACATAACTTACCCCTTTTCCATTAACTAAATCCCTCCTGAATTGAGGTCTAATTGAAATGAAGGCTAGATGAATTTCGAAAAGCGGCACGTCTGTCTATTATAATTGAGCTAGATATATGCAAGTACATCTACAGTGCACTTTTAATTAATATATGGATTTATGTATATCTTGTCCTTCTTTTTTTCAAATATAGCAAAGAACAAAACAGTGTCCTTCTCTACTTTATGGGGACAACAGGTTATATAATGCCATCCGTTCAGTACAGCTGACTCATGTCAAAATGTAGATGTAATTAATAAAGAATATTGAAATGCACAAATTTTAATGGGATTTGGTCATATATCCAGGATCACAAATTGATAACTTAATACAGCCAATTGAGCCGAAAGGTTGAAGAGCTCAGATTTCAGTAATTTGACCCGCGAGTCAAAGTTAAAATCATGACACAGTGAATTGACGAGTGATACTGCAACAAGACATCACCTTTAAGAGCCGTTTTAGTGGTTTCTTTCCCTGCCTTTCATCTCTCTGTGGAACTCGGTTCAAGTCCCACCTCAGACCTGTGAGCCTTGAATGTGGATTGGGGTTTCAGTCCCTACCTGATTGCATGGATTTCCCTGTTTGGGGTTTTTCTCCCACATCTAAATCTAAACATTTCTTCTCGATGGTCAATTCAACCATCCTGAATTTGGCGCTTGCCCGGTTGGATATGTATTGAAATAAATTAAATAAATTAAATAAATAAAAAGTTATTAGGGGTTTTTTTCTGTCTTAACAGCACTATGAAATTAAGACCGACCCTCCCAAAAATCTATGGCTGTTAGGTCACTATACAGTCACTCTCCCTCCCCTTCTACCCATATATTGCTACTAATTTGGGCCATACCCTCGACCCCCCAAGAAGGAAAATAATCTATGGCCATCAGGCTATAATACAA
The DNA here is from genome assembly GCA_023634235.1 of Pisaster brevispinus. NCBI lineage: Eukaryota > Metazoa > Echinodermata > Asteroidea > Forcipulatida > Asteriidae > Pisaster > Pisaster brevispinus. The sequence goes on along the minus strand of JAMKCF010000021.1, from coordinate 8,861,609 downwards.
TACTTACATCTCCCCTAGCCAGGTTGCTTCAAATTGGGGGCCTACCCTTGCCCCACAATCTCTCGCCATTAGGGCACTATACAGTATTTACAACCCAAGCCCACAACCTTTTACCCAGATTACTTGTGTAAATGTGGACTACCATTTCTATGGCCATTAGGGTTTGTAAAACAGTACTTACAACGCCCACACATCCCTTTCCACCAAAATTGCTTCTAACTGGGGCCTACCCTTGCACCCCCCCCCCCCCCACCCCACCCCACTAAAAAAAATGTTTTAAAATATTTTATTTTTTAATAAACATAAGTAAATGTACATGTACATGGTGACTAGGGCTCTGCACAGTACTTACCCCCCCCCTAACTTGCAAACAGAATAAGCTCAACAAACTAAAACTACGGTATGAAGTATACTACTTCTATATTTATCTCTTTTTTTTATTCTTCCACGCTACCAATTTTGAATAATTGTCTTCTCATGATTACTACAGTATGATTATCAACAGATCATCAAGGCTACCTGCCTTTTAATTAATTGCCCCATGAAAAAAGTTTGATGACAACTAATCTGAAGGCAATTGATGACTTCAATTGAGGACTTCAATTGAGGACTGCAATAGACCGGTGCCCAATTTCATGGCACTGTTTGCCACAGAATTGTCCACATACAGCCACGGCACACTTTTAAAGCACACAGTTCTATTGTGCCATGAAATTGGGCACACGACCTGGTGTACATCCCAGTCTAGCTTTCTTGTATTTATAGTCTCCAATTCCAACCAGTGCATTCAACCAAAAGAAGGGCTGGAAAGCAGGATAGTCTGACCCCTGCTTTGATACAAGGAGACTGAATTTCAATGACCTTTTTGATATTATACATACAGGGTGCCTCGAAAATGATACTTATGACATTGCTCTATACATGTAAAGGATATTGTATACAGAATTAACTTTGAACAATTGTGCCCCTCGTGGCCCTGTGAGTGTTGAGGGAAATTATGCACATGCCAGTTCCTCACTGGCTTTCAACATACTCAATGACTGGCTATGAATGACTGATGGGGCAGGTCTCATCTTAATAAGCACCGTCACACTTGCTGTGAATGCCGCTTCCTTTTAGCTTCCGGTATAGTAAGTTTTAGTTTCCTCACAGAAATGCAATATACCAAGTTTCCGGGGTGGGGGGGAATCTTTTCAGATACTGGCATTCAATGCCCATACTACATTTTGACCATTAGTGGCTTTGGAGCAATGTTAAGTAAATTTAGGTCTGCGCCAAGTACTTTGCTGGGCCAAGTACTTTGCTGTCAAATTCAAACTATTGAAAAAGGATGAAGTTACATTCATCAAGAGCACACTGTTTAGCATCAAGTTTGCATTCCAGTTTGACGTTGTAGTGCAGCAGTTGCACGTCGTGTTGGTTAAAAAACGCTCTTTTGCCATGTCAAATTGAATTCCCAAATGGGCGCTATTGGATTTAGCAAGTGCAAAACCTTCAGGGACACAACTACAAAAACAAGGAAGTTTTGATTCCCATTTTATGTTTACCTGTCCTCATTTCAGATGTTTAATTAAAATAATTTTGGGTTCAGATTGCCTCAGTGGTTTCCTTGCCTGCCTTTCACTTTTGTGGACCTCGGTTCAAATCACACCTTAGATCAAAGCAGATTGCATGTGGATTAGATTTTCAGTCCCTACCTGATTGCGCGGGTTTTCCCCAGTTGGGTTTTCTTCTCAAATGTTCTTCCTTTTTGCTCCACTCGAATACAATTGTGTATGAAGAGTAATAAAAGCACATGAAGATTATACATGGATACCAGCACGTGCTTTAAAAAAACTAGAACAGCGAAGCTGCCATGGCGAGCTGCCGATCGCCAGATAGAAGACCAATGACTAATTGCAATAAGGAGTTATGACCATTTAAGGTTTTCATTGTTTTAGCTCATTCAACTGGAACCAGTGATAAACTCTGAGAGTTTTATCTTTTCATATGAATCTACGTGTAAGAAGCAATATTTGATTCAAGTTTCAAGTCAGTACATCATTGCAATAAGGAGTTATGGCCATTTAAGGTTGTCATTGTTTTAGCTCATTCAACTGGAACCAGTGGTAAACTCTTTGAGCTTTATCTTTTCATATGAATCTACATGTAAGAAGCAATATTTGATTCAAGTTTCAAGTCAGTACATCATTGCAATAAGGAGTTATGACCATTTAAGTTTTTAATTGTTTTAGCTCATTTAACCGGAACCGATTTTATGCTCAGCCTGTCTGTTGTCAATTGTAAGTCAAAGTTACAACTGGACTTATTTCAAAACTTTAAAATTTTAGTTTGAGTTTGGTTCTTTAAAATCCAGAGGTTAATAATTGAGCCTGAAAAAAAAACTTTAACATTTTTTTTATTCCCAAAACTTCAACATTATTGGAAAACATAGTTGAAAATTTAAAAACAAATGACTGGCAATTATATACTAACAATCTCTCTTGGGCTTGTACATACCATAATACAACTCAACTCAAAGACTGATACTTAAAACAAAAACTTTACATTTCCACTGAACGCGGACGGCCGGACGGACGGACGGACGGACGGACGGACGGACGGACCGACGGACCGACGGACGGACGGACAGACGGGACGGAAATTGTCATTACATAGGCTCACTCTGCTTCGCAGCTCGCCAAAAATGAAGGTTATGATTTGTGCCTAGGAATTCCAACCATTCAGACGACGATCCCAGGAGCGGAGAACCTGAATCATTACAGACAGACTCGTGCAATCAACAGGTGGCAATATTCTCAATAAGCTGCTGCCGGCCACAAACGAATCATGTCTTGCATTACCTAATATCCCCACAGAGAAATATAGTGCTGGGCTGCCTGTTATTTCAACATGTCCATGAATTGCTTTCCAATATTTGTCTTGCATGACTTGAACTTGGCAAGCCGTGCACTGCCTATTATTTCAACATGTCCGTGAATTGGTTTCTGATATATGTGAGGAAAGAAGATCCCCCCACTCCGACTCATTCTTTGTTTATCTTTTAACATCACTTTGTTTTTCTTTTCTTTTTTTCTTGTCTTCTTTTTATCAAACGCATGTTTTAAATTGCTTTTTCTTTGTCTGCAGGGAACTAAATGTCACTGGAATTTGAAATCAAAACTATTCATATTGGATTGAGTTTTGAGCTGGAACTATTTATAGAAGTATTAAAAGGCATTTACACAGGCAATTTAGTCAAATGTCAAATTTCAGGATAATGATCTCTGAAAGGGTTGCTGTACTGTACAAATTATATTAAGATTGAGTCGGATTTAAACCTTCCACATACATCAACTTAATACTTGTTCATTTAATAATTGTCCATAATTAAAAAAATTCTCTCTTGCAAGGCGGGAGGGGTCTGCGAGAGGCTTTCCCTCTCTCAGCTTACCGTGTTTGCACAAACCCTGGGTCAGAAAACAATCCCCTGTAGGAGTTCAACACACAGACAACATAATCAAGCCTTCAAATCTTTTGAGCTTGCGACACTTGCAGAGACTTTGGTTTTCTGTAACTAAATCCTACTTATGGCCCGAGATAATTCCGTGTAAGATGATTTGGGAAGGAAACTCCAACTTGACTTGCTGTCATGCATACATTCTTGACAAGACAAATTCGTTTCTGACAACCTGAAATGCATAGTCAGTTATAATCTTTGCCTCAGGAGGAGGAGGGAGGGGGGGTTCTGAAGAGTCTAGATAGACAAAAACAAAATTGTTGCCTGTGTTTTTAAAGTAGATTGGAATGTCTGAGGGATTGTGTCTGAATATGTATTTTGGGGGTAACTTGATGTGCTTGTTGATTGCCAGCAATCCAAGCCCAAGAGATGTACACTGTACATACATATGGACAAGTTTGACATTTGGCTGCTAACATTGTGAATGTTACCAAGTACACCGGTACACATGTCTGCGGATCTTTCATATTTGCAGCCTTCATTTCATCAGCTAAATCGCAAAGTGCCCCAACGTGGTCTATGCGCAGCTCGTCGTTGTGAAAACATTTTGGCTGTTTGTAAAAACAGTAGGTCAAAGTTGTTGGCACTTTCGTGAAGACGCAAAAGCCGGAGCACTCATGTCTGGCAACACGGTTGCACATCCACAAAGTGACAAAAAGATTTGTGGCACTACATGAAAGCGCATATAAGCAGGAGAACTCATGTTTGACACCGTGCCAGCTGTATAATTGATGAGACTGCGTTTATATATGAAGTGACAACAAGATGTTTGCCACTTCGTGAAAACATAGTCCCAGGTTCTTAGGGTTTTGGGGTTGTTGTTTTTTTTTGCTGTTTATCAACTTAGCATTATTAAGAAAATAGATGATTTTGAGACCTACAACTTTGTAAATTGTTATATACTGATCAACTAACTCAAAACCAGCAAAAAAAGGTCAAAATTAGTGTTTATTCTAAGTTATCATGTTTTTGGCCCTTTGTGATGTTCCTGACGATTTAAACCCTCAATGGTCAGGTAGGCAGCGCCATAACTAGGGTAACATTTAGGGGGCACAAGGGGGTGCACCATTTTTTCTAGAAGGGCATTTCTGGCCAAGTTTCATTTTGCCTTTTCCTTAAGCAAGCCCCATTTTAGCACATTTTTAAAATGTAATTAACTATTTTTGATAAGATAACCTGGCATGAGTGTAAACAAAATTACATTGTCTGCGTGTAAACACGGAAAAATAGTTTTAAAACATTGACATTGTTACGTTAAAGTGTATCAAATGTAACATTTTACTCTGGAAATTTTAAATCCCAAATGTCCAGATTTCAAAGGGGGGCATGAACGATAATGGTCTCATAAAATACCTTTCCATTGACAAATGAGACATTTTCTCTCACCTGTCTCGGTGTTTTGTTCAAATAAAAACACTTAGGCTCTAAATGCATGTTAAACTGTGTCAGGAAGGTTTTTTTTTTCTCACTTTAATTCTGGTCTTGTAAAAAACAGTTCTGGTCTAGTACACATTTTGAGTTACAAGCCCGTATTCCTGTAAATGTTTTCCCCCAAATTCCAGCCCTGGGTAATGGCAAAAAATTAAAAGCCTTGACTTGCAAAAGTACTATCTTTGTTCTCTGATGGCCATGGCCTTACAGCTACTTCTATTTGGAGAATCAATACCCTTTGAGGTCGCCTAGGAGAAAGGCACAACTCTCAGGAGAGAGAAGAAAGTTCAAATTCAAATGTAATCAACATTCACGTGAAATGCCTTTATACCAGGATTCTGCATCCATCACCAACAATATGTTGGATCTGCAACACATTTTCTCAAAACAACTTGCAAGTTTACATAGCTGCACGCTTGCGCAACAGGCTGGAGGGTCATTGTACGGTTGTGCAAATTGGAGTGCATGGCATTATGAGTGACTGTGCGGTGTACGTTGACAGCTCCGAAGCAATAACCTGGAATACATCCAGAACGGGACAATAATTCAGAGTTTGCATTTCAACAATTGTATGCATCCTTCTGGTTCACAGCATTTTTGTTTAAGAAAAATGCTAATTCAAGAAAAAATTTGAGACACAAATTTATCCCTGGATGTCGGGCCAGTCAGAATGACTTTTACATGAATCAAAAAGGGACTCTCCATCGGTAGAAAAACATTCACCTAAAAGTGTGACAACCTTTTGGTTTCCTTGCTATCAAGATAAAGACGTTTGTGGTATTATAAATAGTGTCCATTTGGGTTGTTTTTCATGGTTCTCCATACACTGCGGGAGTGAAAAACTTTGACGAAAAAAGAATCCATATTTTTTGTTTAAGCTTACATAACATACAAACCAAAAGCCTGAAATACATTCTTCCTATTATGTTCACCCCAAATTTGTACAATGTTCCACTTAAAAAATACAGCATTTGGTGGAACTAAAGAGTCTCAATTTGTGTAAGTTTGACAGTGTTACAAGCTCTGTGTAGCACATCGGCAAAGCGATGTGCACTATTTTCCACGCACGTAAAATGCGACACAAAATAACCTAACTATTGTTCAAATACGTGAAGTACCAAAACAACCTGCAAACCGAAACAAAAGACATAGGCCTAAGCACCAAGTGAAAAACACAGCAGAAAAAAGTGGTTTTAAAAAGCAGTCTTTTGAAGAGTCTCCTTTGCATGAAGTCTATAACTGGTTCTGCCTCAGTTACCCTTAAAAGTTGTCTGTGTGACAAGGTCTTGAAGGGTGTAAATGTTCGCTGTACGTATCAAAATCTGATAATGTACATTATACATGTGCAATAGTAAAAGTATATACAAAATTTAGAGAATGACTAAATAATTTCGGTAGCTCGTTGTTTCCTTCAGAAAAGCAGGGAGAAGGGGGATGCGGCAAAATGGGTTAAATAAAGCCCTAAGTGTCATCATTAGTATTTCAATTGCTATATGTATTTTAGTAGTATCGGGTATTTTAAGTCAAATAACACTTAGACCAAAGTTTTCATCCATGGGCAAATCTGGAGAAGTTTCCAGAAAGAGCACTGCCTCATCCTCCAGCAATTGATCCCTTCGACGTGTCAAGTCAATAGTGCCAGCGCCATTACAAAGATCACAAGACTTTTACATGGCCAGAAGGAGTGACAAGGTATGGGGAAGTAAGTGTACAATGCACTGCAGAAAAAAAAGTAAATGGTTGACTTTAGGTTGTTTTGACAATAAACATTTTCCGCGCATTAGAGCTTGGATTGGGATTTCTCCAGGGATGTCGAGGATGTTCAATGTGCCTGCCTTGTCTCTTGTGCCGACGCTCAGTGGGATGCAGTTGGCGCACTATGATGTGGTGAATAGATACTTTTCTTAAAATCATTTTGTCCTTTTTTTCTTCTTCTTTTTTGCCCATTGTAAGACCCCAAAAAGGCACTCAAGGTAGGGGCTATGAGGGGAAAAAAGGGGGAGAGCAACAGCAAAATAACAACGGGTAAATCACAAATCAAATTATAGATATCCAAATAAATTGTAGACATAAGAAAAAGTACTGTATGTAGGACATGTACATGTTCTACACTGTACATGTACCTTTATCTTTCCTACACAAGTGTTCATGAGGCACAATAAGATGGGATACGAACGACTCCTTTTTGTTTCTTTGAGCATTTGAGTAGGCCTTCAGATAGAGAAAAATTTACACACTATAAAAAAAAATAATAAACATATATGTACATGTATGGAGTTTATTACACCTGTAGGTACAATTACACCATTGTTTGTTGAACCAATAAATCCCGGACTTCTCTTTATTTCCCCCATTGTTTGGACTTAGTTTTCTGTTTTACCGGCGTCCCCCAAGTGGTTTTGCACAGTGGTTTTGAAGCAACGATGTCCTCAACTGTCAAAACAACCGAATCCCATTTGTTAAAATCCTCGGTTTTAATGGGTATGACACCCCCATTTGCAACATTGACATGTAGTGCTAACACACTCAGTCTAGATGTAGCTCACCAATTTGATTTTCCCAAATAAATTGGCTGAAACCATTTTAAGTGGGGTTCAATATAACATAGGCTAGTCCCTATTCGCCCAGCTAGGACTCTTATTCTGTGCTGACTTTACATACTGTAACATTGATATTAAAGTGATAGTCCTCTCGGACTAGGATAGTCCCCCAAACTACGAGATAGATCATACCATCCCACACTGATGAGAGAACGGGTTCATTTAAACTTGGTCTTTTTCGTTATAATTGCTTGAATAAAACTACTCCTATAGATAACTTTCAAATTTACTGTCGTACTACACTCCTCCACATTTTCTTCGGTCAACACTTGACGTCACTCACTTGAATGTTCCCCGTGCAAACAAAGTTCTGGGTCAAAAACCTTTCAGTGTAGCTGGACCAATGATTTGGAACAATCTCCCTCCTTTCCTCAGGGAAACTATTTCGTATAGCTCTTAAGACTCACCTCTATCCTTAATAATGTCTACCATGTCCGCTATGATCTTGATGGAATGACGGCTTATATCAAATGTAATTGTTATGTCGGTTTTGAGGCATTGCAAGGTGAAGTATCAATGTAAGTTCAATTTGCGGTAACACCATGTGTATATATCTACTTTGCTGTGTAAATTTTTTGTGATTACATATACAATGTAATGTACATGTCTAAACAATTTCAAACCAGTTTTAAAAGACTCGTGAATGGCTGGATCTCTGTTTGTGAAGTGTGACGTAATTCCACTGTAAACCACGCCTACTTCACACTAGCTGATTGGAGCTAGTTTTTCATTGATGATTTATGCAAGAAAGGTTTAATAGTTGGACTTGGTCTTTACATACATTCTTCAAATATTAAGGTCTTCTCAGAATTAAACGTTTCTGTCATAAGACATGCTCTTAAACGATGAAATGGTTGATGTTTGTAAAATTTTACACATGTTTACCGGTATGCCAGCTTCAGAGCTCAAATCATCAAATTTGGGGGCATGCAGCAGATACGCACATGTATGAAACAATAACTTACCAACAGGATAGTGCCCTGCTGTAGTTATCATTCCATTTAGATAAATGTACATGTGGCTTGTTATACAGTGCATCGTTTAACACAAATTGGCTAGCAATATTTGAACACAGGTGCACATCTATGAACCCTATTAGATCTGTGAGTGACCAATTTAGCACAAAAAGATACTCATTAGTGGCCTTTTAGTGGTCATTTAAGGTGCACTGCATGTCAATAAGGTGTGTATCATAAAGAAATCATATTTTCACCGGGTTCCTTTTTCGAGTCATCACAATCCTTCACCACATGGTGTGGTAACTCAACACACTGGGTATCACACAAGCATGAGTGGATTACGGAAAAATATAATGCATCTGCGTCCCATATCCAACTCAATAGAATAGCGCTTCTGCGTCCAACATGTATATAGGCTATATTTTTCTTATTTCACGAGCGTGCGTGTGGTAACAAATTTATCTTCAAGCAAACTTGACATGTAGCTTAGAACAGCGCACTATAGAACAGGGTTTAATATGGGCCATGCAGTATAGGTTTTTATTAAGATTAAGATTAAGATTGCCTTATTCAGCCAATGATTAAAAGAAACAATCACAAGAATTTGTAATGTTGGACTCGCACAATAACAATAATAAACATATAATTACACAAACTATACAACAATTAAAATATGAAAAAATGAAAAACTCCCTTTAAAGACCTACACAGCCGATGATATAAAAATCTATGCCTGAAATGGTTGATTTAAACACACATCTGATATACATTAAAAGACCCCATTGCTAAAAACCCGCACGGCCGACGGAACAAAACTATCTCTGAAACGGTTGGTCTTAGCGCCTATTGATCTCATTCTTCTTCCTGAAGGCATCATGCGGAAGAACCCATTAGTTGGGTGATGCTCATCATTAACAATATTTTGGACACCTTTCTCATTCTCTTATCATAGATTTTTTTCATGTCGTCCAACTTAAATCCAATTATGCGCGATGCATTTTTGGCCAACCGATTCAGTTTATAAATTTCACACTCAGGAGTGACATTGAACCAGACAATAATAGAGCTGGTCAGGCAAGATTCAATTACACATCGATAAAAATTAATCAAAATATGTCTGCTCACGCCTAAGGTTTTAAGTCTACGTAGAAAACACAAACGTTGTTGGGCCCTTTTCAAATTCTCAGATACTTGATTTGACCAAGACAGGGTGTTCATTATGAATGTACCGAGAAACTTAAAACAATGTACAATTTCCACATCTCTCCTCCGTTGATGACAATTGGTTCAATTTGACCCTTATTTTTACGAAAGTCAATTATCATTTCCTTAGTTTTGTCGACGTTCAAGACAAGATTGTTTATCCCTGGTTTTTATCACACTCTTGTTGCTCTTGTTGCTATGAATCAATCAATCAGAATCGACAATTCAAGTTTGCTTGAAAGTAAAGTCTCAGATCCTATGCCACACAAGGTTAATTTGGCTATGCAGTACCAAGTCCCTCAAAACCGATCGGAAGCTGCTGTCGGATTTGGACAGATTGGGGACACAGTCGGGGATAAGTGCATCCTCTACGATACATACCTGGATCTTGTTTATCGCTAGCCGGATGCCACCAACTCTACTCGCATCTTTGGTACATGGAAGAATCTCCACAGGACTTCGTTGAAATGTCAGTGCCCATGTCTTGCCCGAAAGATCTTGGCTCATCAATGACGGTGGCTCCAAGGCGGTGTTGATCATCAGCTCAGTCAGACGCTTTCTAGAACGAGGCAACTCTGCAAGTACAGAAATGTGCTTGGATATAAGAAGGTTTTTTACTTCTTTATCACTTTGTCTCAGGTTTCCTCAGGTTAGTTTTCTGGGACACGGCCACCCCTGAAAGTGGACTGTTACCTTATTAGAAGAGGATTTTCCTCGAGTGTTCCTTTACCGGTACGCTCAGGTTTTGCTCCACTTCCTTTGTCTTGGGGGAAATCATCGCTAATGAATAAGGACGACAGAGAAGATTAAGTGCAGAGGCAGATTTCAGAACCTATTAAGCAGAAACGAGCAGACTGAATTGCAGGTCCCCCCATATGTGTTCTCAGCACAATCCTATGTAGACTCTCAGTAAAGCTACAAGCCCATTGCTCAAATGAGTTTGGAGGTATTGAGACACAGCGGTGAAGTCAAAATTGTTCCTAAGTCAAAAGATGCTTCATGTAGGCTAATAAAAAAGGTATTTGATGTTGAGTGATGTTTGCTAGCTTCAATTGTGTCTGACTCTTACCTCAAATTCATGCCAATCCCCATGTTTTGACATCAAATGCATCCCTACTTTAGTCATTGTACAATTCAACACCATTTTCACAAAGCAAGGTCTGAGTTACAAAATCACAAAATTTTACAAATGGATTTTTGTACAAATTATTGATATATTCATTACCAGATTACTATTACAATGTTCAGCAAATTTCAGGACCTAACACATAATAGTTTTGTATAATTACACTAATTAGAATGAGTAACGTATCACTCATTTTTGCCATTCTGCATATCCATAAAGTGACGTAACACCACTTTATCCATTGAAACACATTGCACAGTGCCAATTACACGAAGTACAACTTCTGCATCATCACCAATAGACGTAACTGTTGACCTACTGAAGTTTAGCATTTATCAGGAAATGGCATATGCATTGGTTTGTACACAATCTGTACAAAGCGTTCTGCTTGCATGTCTCGTTTCTAGTAACATGTGTTAAGGAATTAACAACTCATAAAAAAAGCAGTTGCAAGATTGAAAACACATTGAGAGTTCTGTACTAATGAAGAAGTCAGCTTTATTTTGGTATTGAACTTTTTGTTCTTTAAGTAGTAGTCTCCGAAACTGTAGTTTGAAAAATAGTCCAACTTCAATCGCAATTTTCTCCAAACACAGAGTTTTGTCTATGGTGCACCATTCGGCAGTTTGTGACACAACCGACTCGTTGACATTATACGACCCAGCACTTACACAATCCCTTAGGATACCAATTTCATCACAATCAAACAGTTGCTTCAGTTTAATTTCGTCTGAATGAGTAGGGCTGTCCTGCCGAACTGATTATGGAGTTGGACAGACAACCCTAATCACAAAATTCCAAATAGTTTGGGATGTTGAGTTACCATTGTAGCCCAGCATTTTGTTTAGAGTGATAATGGTGATAAAGGATCTTCGTTTATAACCCATGGGACTTAAGGTTGATGAGTCCATAACATACAAATGTGATGTCTTAACTCGCCTCAACTACCTTCAATATTTCCCCTGTGATGTAACCGTAATACGGTTTATCTGCTGTAACTACAAAACTGCAAAACAAAAAAATTGAGTGCAAGAAAGAAAAGTAGGCCTGTCACATGAGGCACTCTTTCAAAATCACATTTCCCCTGCTGGCCTTGCCATCTCAAAACCCAGCGGAGCTAAAAGAATAACAACTTAGTACAGGAGTATCTTCAGTAACACACTTAAGCCAGTAAGACTATAGCATTTTATTTCCAAGATGGATTTTTTTACCATCTCCCATGTGTATCATATCTATGAGAAATTGGTTTGGCGCAAAGCAACATTAGACTCAGGCCCTCACAAAAAAAACAGAAAAAAACTACATTGCCGAAAGACAACCTGATGTTCCACTTTTTATAGGGTTACAATTCCCAAGATGCAACAACCCTGCGTTTTATGAACCCTTAAATTATATTACCCTCAGGGGCTTCCAAGACTGAGTTTTGTATTTTCATTCAAGAAGTTTTTCAAAAAGATGCAAGGTACTCTCACATGCCCTGTGAATTGCCAATCAGGCAAAGTTGCCATAAATTGTTCACAGGGGGGGGGGGGGATGATCTTCCTCCAAAACATTAAGGGTAGATGTGAGAGATTTACGTGATCAGCAAACACCCCTACAAAAATGATAGTAAGAAATAGACATGGAGACCTTTTTTTAAACAGCTTTCCAATGGTGTCCAACGCTTGTGTATGCAAACTGCATTTAAAATATGCGGAAACTCAACACCTGTGTCCAAGTCATGACATTTGTTTGTCTTAGAGCCATAGAGATAAATGGTTTCTTACAGTGTCTTATGGGGTGTCATCGCGTTGCGGTCTAGTGCATGCAGACTCAAGCTCTGGTGTTGTCAGAGTGTGGGTTCATTAGAGCCATAACTGATAAATGGGTTTTTATGGGGTGTCGTTGAGGAGCGGTCTAGTGCATGCAGACTCAAGTTCTAGTGTTGTCAAAGTGTGGGTTCTTATGAGCCATAACTGGTTCTTATGGTGTGTTGTCGCGCAGCTGTCTAATACCTACATACTTAAGTTCTAGTGTTGTTAGAGTGTGGGTTTGTTAGAGCCATAACAGATAAATGGGTTTTTATGGGGTGTCGTTGAGGAGCCGTCTAGTGCATGCAGACTAAAGTTCTAGTGTTGTCAGAGTGTGGGTTTGTTAGAGAACTATTAAACATAAATGGGTTCTAATGGGGTGTCGTTGAGGAGCGGTCTAGTGCATGCATACTAAAGTTCTAGTGTTGTCAGAGTGTTGGTTCATTAGAGCCATAACAGATAAATGGGTTCTTATGGGGTGTCGTTGAGGAGAAGTCTGGTGCATGCAGACTCAAGTTCTAGTGTTGTCAGAGTGTGTGGGTTTGTTAGAGCCATAACAGATAAATGGGTTTTTATGGGATGTCGTTGAGGAGCCGTCTAGTGAATGCAGACTAAAGCTCTAGTGTTGTCAGAGTGTGTGGGTTTGTTAGAGCCATAACAGATAAATGGGTTTTTATGGGGTGTCGTTGAGGAGCAATCTAGTGCATGCAGACTCAAGTTCTAGTGTTGTCAAAGTGTGGGTTCGTTTGAGCCATAACAGATAAATAGTTCTTATGGTGTGTTGTCGCGCAGTGGTCTAATACCTACAGACTTAAGTTCTGGTGTTGTTAGAGTGTCGGTTTCGCTAGAGCCATAACGGATAAATAGGTTCTTATGGGATGTCGCATTGTGGTCCAGTGCATGCAGACTCAAGTTCTAGTGTTGTCAGAAGGTGGGTTCGTTTGAGCCATAACAGATAAATGGGTTCTAATGGGGTGTCGTTGAGGAGCGGTCTAGTGCCGATGCAGACTCAAGTTCTGGTGTTGTCAGAAGGTGGGTTTGTTAGAGCCATAACAGATAAATGGGTTCTTATGGGGTGTCAATGAGGAGCGGTCTAATACCTGCAGACTCAAGTTCTGGTGTTGTCAGAGTCTAAGGGCCTGACTGTAGCCTAAGCTAGTGTTGCAGAGCTGGGGGTAACAGCTGGTTGAGTGGAGGTAATGATGTTATCTGTGGGTTTAACAAAACATCTTTGATAAAGCCATCACCGATCTTTAGAGTTTTAGAACATTATCTCATGTCCATCAGCCAAGTACAAACAATTTTGTACGTTACATGTATTGTGTCCATGGCAAACGCAGAAGTTTTTGCCTACTTTTTGTTTGAAACGCCATCTGCAAGAATTCATTCAGAAAGAGAGAAACAAAATATCAATCTGGCTGGCCATGCAACTTTAGCTATAATTTGTTTTATCCCATTCAGAATTAGCATGTTATGGATGGAATAAAAACAACAAATAATTATACAACCACTATCCAGTGCCGTTTCAAAAAAAAGAAATTCCACTTTGAGGTTAAGAAGCACATACATTGATAACTAGAGGACAGGAATGAATGCACTATTTATTCCATAATCCTTTGATTTATCATAACCATTAAGGGTATCAGAATGAATTCCTTGGTGCTGTGATGACTGTACTCAATTTCTGTCCAGTCTGTATGGCTTTCGACGAGCCATAAAGAGAAGATTATCTCTTTGTTTACAGGAGCACTTATAGGGCGTATATGCCATCACATCACAAATTACCAAGTTTACTGTCCAGTAGTACCGAAACTTGCTTGATAAATCCTCACTTCTGGTTATATCTGCAATTAGCCTATGTAGGAAAAAACGGACCCCCCCCCAAAAAAAATAATAATAATAAAAAAAATAAAAAAATTGAAAAAATGCTCCCTAATGCAGTTTTCTTGTGAACATCGTCTGAGCGCTCAACAAATATTTGCACCTCGTCACATCATTGCACTCAAAGGAATTACAATAGCACAGGCCAGCTAAAAGTGCTGCTGTTGCCAGAGCAAGCTGTTTGAAACTAGGAAATTAAAAAAAAACATACGGCGCCGCGGTGAGCAGAAACTAGATACGCGTATCCATAATTTTTTTCTCTGCTTTTTAATGTTTTTGTCTATTCCCTCTATTTAAGCTTGATCTGTTCTGACAGAGCCACTTCAAGTGGGCCATTTATTAAACAAGCCAGTTGGACTTGTTTTCAGTCTGTCACATTTGCTGACGTAAAAAAAAAATCCCCGCTCTATTTAGTTCTCCCCTCTACAAATACTAGCCTGCTGACTCTTCACCAGGTTATTTAACCACACGATGTGTTGATGTTGTTTGTCTGACAGGTCCTTGATCGAATGAATTAAGGGGGAATGAAGAGCCCCCCATTAAGTGTGTTGACCAATTACAAGTGGCCTTTTGAGGAAGAAAAGTGGCTACTGAACATGATTCTCAGTTAAGTGAAAACCAATCCCAATGTCAGTAAACAGGAATTTGATGCCCTGAAGGGTGAAGCTAAGCACGATTTGTGAGATTTGATTTGTTCGGTTTATTATTATCATTATTATGTTTATTTATTTATTTATTTTTTTTAATGGAGTTGCGTACCTTCAGCAATCACTCACGAGCTTTCAGTTGAAGAGAAATCCCATGGTTACCTAAAACGTGTTCCATGGGAGAGTAAGGACTAGAATGACTGTGTGTGTATGTAATTAAGGAGTTACAGCGTCAACAGCTCGTGCAGGAGTTTGGTGGGTATGGAAAATGAAGAATGCGGTAGAGCAGCAAAAAGAAATACAGTGTTATTATTGATTCACAGGGATTACATAGTGCTTGGGGGAAAGGAGGAGGAAGATTTGTATAGACTTCAAGTCAAACTGAAGAGTTATTGAAGCCTTAGATTAACCCCTTTCTAGCCTATTGGGCAACTGTTGGATCTGCAAACATGATGGTGACAAAATTCCCTGCCCCCCCCCCCCCCCACACCCCACCCCGCCCGTAAGCAATACAATGAAAAGGGTCCTATGGTTTTTTATGATTATAAATTATTTGTTTATCGTTTTCAGTAGTTGATTTTCTAATTGCAGTTAGTCAAACCATAGTTTAACCATGGAGCCTGGAACAGTACATTGGTAACAAGCCCTATACTGCCCCTGTGGGTAATAATCTCGCCCTCAGCTGCCTTGGTTATACTGTTGCTATTAAAAACTCATTGTGTGCCCGGACGAAGGATGTAACGAAAGTTTTACCGGAAAAAGGGTGTAAGCAACTAATGTGCAGGAATGTGTTTCAAGAAAAACTGGACATGAAAGTTTCACCGGTTTTCTGCTTTTCATAAGTCATTTTGCAAGGAAGGTTAAACTTTGCATGGGAACGGAAAAAACATGGCTATGCGGGTAGTTCTATCAACAAAAGTGTAAAAGCAATGCCCTACTTATTTTGTCAGGAGCAATTTCTTACTCACGGCCTTCTGTTAGGGACAAAAAGTACTTTGTGTGAGTGGAAGCAGGGCATAAAGCCTTAGGCTCATCGTCTGAATACATGACAGATTGTGTTTACACTTGTACACTGTACAGACAGTGCAGTCGGGGTACAGGCAAACCATGGGGATTTCTCCATGGGTTAACAAGCCATTTGCAAGTTAAATTTGAATGATGTCAGGTACAATGCCTTTACTGGTCACAAGTGAATGCTCCATTTGAATTCCTCAGACTATACAATCCAGCGTTGCTATATATCACATTGCTCATGGTAAGCTTTGGCATATAGCAAGCTCCAGAATGGCTAAGGCATCCTTGTTACATATTCCATAGGAAACTGCGTATGGGCGTTTGTCCTCTGTATGTAAAGTTCTACTTCATCCATAATCTTTGTCTACTTTTTTCACCAAAACAATCAATCTGGTTTGGTGAAATTGGGAGGTTGGTTTGTAGTTTCGACGTATGACAAGTAACTTAAATCATAACATTTCTCTGCATTGTTAGTTTGGCTTGTTTTCATATACATGTACATCTGCATGAGGAGAGCATGCTGCACGATGGAGTAGGGTCATACTTTGATATGGTGCTACTTTTTTTTCTTTCTTTTTTTTATCTGAAAGCCAACTTGTTATAAAGATGGTAATGGTAGTAAAGACCCTGCAAAATCATTTTGTCTAAAGTGCCCCCTTGATTAGAAATCAATAAAAGGATGTCAACAAATTTGAATCTCCCAAGATCGCCTCAAGGTTACTCTTGGAGAAATGGTGCGGCCAGAGGTGCGACTGGTACCCGCTGTCACCTCACCTGGATGGGTTGGATGTTCTTAATGAAAATACTTTGCAGGTTTTCCCTGTTTTCTCAACAAGTAGACACCGTATTCAAATGAAACTTTCACAAGTGACTTGGTGTGATCTTGCTTGATAACTGTGCCTATAAATCAGCATTATGTTGACAAAAAAACAAACGATGAGCCTACCTTTAAGAGGGGGTTTGGATCAGTCACCAAGTTGGAATTCAAAGTTTCAATCTCTTTGCAATTAGCCTATAAGGCAATAAGAATGTGCCCCAACCCATGAACATCAAGCAATGTACCGCGAACAGCCACACACATGACACACTGCATGTTGTGAAGTAGGGATTTGGTGAATGACGGCAACCCTGTTGTCTAGAACAATGTTACAACTGTATCTAGCACCAGCCTAATTTCTCCCAGACGGCAATCTTTCGTCGACATCCAACTGTTTCAGCCTTTTCAAATGTCTTCACAAAACAATTATGTCTTCACACCAGAGTACTTTTCAAAGAAAGTGGTAAGCTCTGTATATATCCTCCCCACCCCCCCCCCCCAACCCACAACCCAATTACAAAACAACAACTGCCCCAAACGACTGGTGCCCCAATTACCTACAAGAGTAGGACTATAATGCTTTTTATTATTAACCCTAGAGTTTCGCTCCCTATCAAGTGTCACCGACATTTGGAATAGAAATTCCAGCATCACCAGTTGCTCAACTGTGACTGAAATTCCTGTTGCTGTTTTTTTTTTCTTTCGTTGTCTCCCTGGAGAGAGAGAAACAGATAGAGAGAGGTTTGACACCCCCCCCCCCCACCAATGGTGCAGAATGGCAGGAACAAAATAACATCTGTAATGTAGTTATGGCCTTTGCATAAGGAGTATAAAAAAAGCCTGACTGAATGGGGATATCACGCATGGAGGTCTGTGTTCGTAAAATGAATGTGTGAAATGAAGTAGTTGAGTATAAAGCTAATTTAATTTAGATGCTGTCTATCGTGTACAACAAAGATGCTTGCCGCAAACCATTTGAGATACAAAAGCTGTGGTATACTGAATGCTAAATCGAGTTCCACAAACAGATTTAGAACATGATATGCAAAAGTTGAACCCTCTACCCCTAAAAGTAAGCCTCAGCAGTTTGCAGTTCAATTGTCAATTGACTTGCTGATGATAAGTGGTAGTCAACATGATATTTTGCCAGCTGGGTCACAGGTTTGAAACCCACTAATCGACTGTGCAAGTCTCGCGCATATCAAAAACACAATAACAACTCATATAATAGACTATATTTTACTATTTTGGGCACTGAAAGAGTTAAGCAACATACTTTCTGCCATCTGCTCTAGTGAATGCAGGGGTCCTTGGTTCGAATCCTGACCCTGGTGGTAAGGCTGTGGATATTTTTATCTGCAGGAGTCGGAAAAACACTGAGTACACAGTGCTACTAACACACTGATGAAAAAGTAAACCAACATGATAGATAGTCTTTATCCCCCCGATGCATTAATATACAACTTTTAATTGATTTTGATTTGTCAACATGAAAGGTGACCCTATATGTATACATGTACCTCTAGTTAAGCTGCAAAGCACTTCAACAAGTGTTTTCAATTACAAATTCTAATCACTAATGGCACAGCGAAAAGCCTCGCAAACTGAAGCAGAGCGTCTTAGCCGAACGCTTTTTTTTTATACATTTTAATTTGTGCTGCACAGCCTGAATATCATCTATCCCACACTACTGGCGTTATTTCCCGACAGGGCATAATCTGATTTATGATGTTAAATTACCAATAAACTTATCTTGTTCTTATATTAAATTATTGATTTACATGACAGCAAATCCAAAAATATAATTCAATGGGCACTTGAAGATGTATCCTCAGCAGTGAATTATCGCCAACGCCTTCCCACATTGTAATCTTTTCTCTCTGAGGACTCGCAAGCCGCGGTCATTTACCTAGTTCGGGAAAAGTGAGCATGAATTAAATGGCTTATCTGATAGACTCCCGCTGTCCACAGATAATACCAGTGAAGGCGCTGGGCTTCAAGCTAACTTCCTCTCAAGCACACTCAAGTGCTGAGAGAGTAAATAATGGCATTTTAAAGAGTACAATTATTTTTGTTGTTGATCCATGAATGGCTGTTCTATTCTTCCGAAATTTCACAACAAATAACTCTTATCTTCTAGACTGAAATTACACCTTTTTTGTATTTAGTCCATCAAGTCCAGTGTTGTACACAACAGTGCAAAGGGTTTTGTTTTTTTCTTTCTTGAAGAAATTTCACACATATAAACTTAGACTTGCCGTCTTGAAAGTAGAATCAACTTTGTTGATCTACGGAAATGCTGGCCCTTTCACTGATGAAATTCCACAGAAGAGGTCAAGTAAAACCAGTATTGGCGTTGACTTCAGAAGTATAGTCAAGTATACTCAGTTTTAGCGGGTGAAAAAAAAGACCTGCTGTCTTTTATGTCTTGTGTACAGAAAATATAAAATGCAATCATTGATCTACTGGTACATAACCATTATGGATATGCTGCTCCTATTCGGGGTTCAAATCTACAAAGGAGAATAGGTGAGTATTCGACAGACACCTTCTGCCACAACTTAAACCAGCTGATGTGTGGAAAGATAGCTCAATTCTTAAAAACATCACATTGAATGACATGTGTAAACATGCCAAATTTTCTTCGACTGGCCTAGGGTGGACAGCCTCAATTTTGTTCATGTCAGTTTAATGGTTGAAGTCAATATCGCCCCGAACATTCCATTGTGTAGCGTGCATAGGCATGCACCTACCATGCTACACTTCGTTTCACCCATAGAAAGAGGGTCAGACGGTTCCGGAAATCATGCTCCTAATATCCCTTTTTCTGGGGGTTATTGTTTAATCCCTGATTCCAGACCTTTGTCCGTTTGTTATATGAACGTGACATAACGGAACGGAAAGGCTGCGACCATTGTTTGCCCTGTATCGACCTCAATGGGCATGATGGGAAGTAATAAGCCAGAGCACTCTGAGATTCCAGCCTACCATGGCAGATTATCGGCTGTGGCTTTAGGCCAAGATTCTGCAATTCAAGGTGAATGCCTCCTCATAATTCATCCCGGCGCAAATTATGAGAATCTTTGTTGTCTTTCCTTAGTCAAGTCAGGATTTCAATGTGACGATGATACTTTCAAAGGAAAACGATTACTGCAGAAGCTAAAACAAATTCTAGAAATAATTCCATGGTCATGGAATGTTTTATTTGTTTAGGCAGGGGTTTGGTTTTTTTTTTGTGTTTTCTTTCCTACATTTTTTGGGGGGAGGGGGATACAGACCAGAAATGGTAATGCTGGTATTTAAAACTAGAACTGCTACCAAGCATTTGAAAATCGATTTTAATTCGTTGGTAAATGACATATGCTGGTATTTTTCTTGATAGAAATACACAATAGGTACAATGTATAATCAGGCTTTGAGAAAGGAGGACGCCATGGACAGGCTGCTCATCAGCTCCTCCTCTCCCTCTCTCTCTCTCTCTCACTCCCTCCCCCCCCCCCTCTCTCTTTCTCCCCATAGAGAGAGAGACATCCTGGACTAGCCATCTGACCTAAATATGTAATTGTTACTTGTAAGACTAGAACCCATACACCATTTCACAAAACTTTTAACAGCCTTCCTTGGCTGGACTTACTTTGCATTCCAGGACAAAGTGGTGTCATTTTTATTTCATTTTATTTATTTCTATCTTGTTCTTTTGTTGATTGGCAGACTTCACAGTTTAAAGACAAGTACATCTGAAGTATTGGTTACAGACAAATGTCCTTGTTTTGTTGAAGTATTTGCTCAATACTTTGGTGGTTTGCATTGACTGAAGATTTATGTGTGCTCTTTAGGGGCTCAGCTTGAAAGCAAAACACATTCTTTGAGAAATGCCATGGACTCCATTGTGATTTTTGCCCAACATCACTCAGGTTTTCATTTAATTGTCGAGTATGATTTATCAGGCTTGCATTTTGGCGACCTCGACAAGAAGCATGGTTGAGCTTCGGGCACTGGTTAAGCATTTTGGAGAGACCTCTCATGCCACAGTGATGCAGCTAATCCGACCAAACCATAACCAAACGATTTGCTCAGTTGGGCTTGGTTTAAAGATGGTGGACATACAAAATATAAAATTGTTAAACTGTTCTACTTAATCATCATCACCAACTGTTTCTGGTTATTAACCAGTTTTCACATAGCTGTCACAAATTTTTTTGGTCAGTGCAAATAATTTCAACAAGCCAGAAAAGTCACAATTTTAAATGACATAAAACATATGCTTTCTACAAGTGCATGCATGCGAACCAACCTACCAGAAAAGCAAAGTGATTATTGGCACGTCATGGCCGAGTGGTCAAGCGCACTGGCCTCAAGCTCTGGTGTTTCTGATCAGCTGTGTGTGGGTTCGAGTCCCGGTCTTTACACCTGTATCTTTAAGCAAGGTACTTGACCATTATTGCCTCATCCTGTAAGTCTCGTGTGGTGTGAATGCACCCAGTTAAACGTATCACTAAGAGACGGGGTATGCCCCTGAGTTTCTAGCAGTAGTTGCTGAATGTGCTGCAGCACCTTGTTTGTTATTAGAAGGTGCAACATATATGGGTCTCATAATTCGAAACATAGCTCTGCTTATCCTGCTGAAAAACAAATAATGAGCACTTTGATATGCCCCTAGGGGTGTACTAAAGCACTTTATAAGAATCCAGTATTATTTTTATTATTGTTAAGCAATCCTGTGATTAATTAGCCAAGCTGGGATCCAGACACACATTCTACTAACAGCAGAGCTTAATCAAGTATAGTAAACGAGACCAACCCAGCTCGCACTGCGCATTAAGCTGAGAGCTTTTCCCTTCTATTATGCTCTTTAATGTCCAAATCAATCAGGGTTAGTTTTCAAATTGGCACGTCAAGATAAAATTCTTACTTTTGTTTCAAAATCTAAAAGTAAAAACTCTCACCTGGTATTTTTTCCTGAAGTCCCTCAAAGTCTTGTGAGTTGAGCTCTGCCCGACATCCAGGCAGCTTGGTCATTTCTCTCAGCTCCTTAATGGTGAAGGCCACCTGTAAGGGACCCCTCCTTCCAACCAGGTGCACCATCCTCAGCCGGGACTTGTCCAGCGCATCCAGAGCATGCTGTGTTATATCTGTTTGCTTGAAGTACATCAAATGAGTTCAATTTTATAAAAACACATGAGAAGACCCATATTTTAAGAAATAACAGTTGTTAATTTTTACCCAGACCAGATGCTGCTGTTTTTTAAAGGATTAAATAAAATTAAAAACTTTTCCAAGTGAATGACTAAAGCTTTTATGGAGAACAGTACAATGTAAGTTTGCAAGAAGATCATGAGATTAAGATCTGCTCTTTCTGCTCTTACCATCGCTTACTCTGATAGAAGTAAATGCCTTGTTTATCTCAAGATTCAAAGCAGCATCTGTAGTGAAAGAAGTGGCCATCAACAGCAGAACTAAACCTTTACCAAGAGATTTTGTTGTTCTATTTTTTCTATACAACGTTTCGCACTATTAGGTCTTTAATGTCCAAGTCAATCAGGAAACTTTTCAGTAGGCAGCTTGTGAACAAAACATATTCCGTTTTTAAAGTGTGGGGCTTGCGGAGCCATAATTATCTAAACAACAAAAAGAACACAGCAAGGAAAGGACTACACACTCCACAGAATCTCTGCACTTTGCTAGTAAACTTGTAGGCTAACGCACTCAAGGTTTCAGCGCTAAAGTTAACATACAAGTAAGGGCAATGATGGTAATCTTCAGGCTATTCTTCCTGTCCGCAGTTGAGAAATAGGAGTGCAATATAGCCTCCCAAGATTGTTTAAACAAGCTGGTCCAACAATGGAGGTGGTTCAAGCAGGTCCCCTTCATTTGCCATGTTTACACTCATTCAGAGCATCCTACATGCCCTGCACAACCCCAAGTACAATGCTCTTGCAACATTGTGCTGAATGTAGCTTAGTCCATGAGGAATCCAACAAGCAGAGCTGCGCTCTGCACTTTCTGGCTGGCTGGATCCTGGAAGACTACACTGTACCACGCAATTGAAAAGATGGGCTGGAATACACAACAAGCCGCATTTTTTAAAGCACGGTATAACATCTCAATCTGCCTGAGCGCACGTAATTGACCAATCGGGAGGAGGGCGTTTGTATCCATGCAAATCACATAATACCACAGTGACCTGCTCAGAGCATTGAGACACTCCCAGCACGGTGCGCTGAAAACGATTATTGCGCTTGAAAAAAAAGTTCTAGAGTCTCTCAACACAAAGTAATACAGCTCTCACATCAGCGCATTATTCCATATAGCCCTCTAAAATCTTCAGAGTTTGCTTCCTTCAGACAAGCTGAAACTTAACCCTAGCTGTGCCCTGTAATCAACTTTTTAAGAAAATTTGAGGTTGAACGAAGAAGAATTTACTGGAGAGGGATTTGAACCTGCAACTTCTGAATTATCGTGCCAGCGCACCACCAACTGAGCTATCTAGTTGCCCTAATGTTGGCGGTCTCCCTATTTAGTCAATATCTTTGTTTGGGTGTGCCAGTCAGAAGCCATTCAACCTGCAACTGCTGTGTAGCCAGGGATCACACCCAAGTTTAGGATACAACCTGGGAAGTGACAGGGATCACCTTAAGGGGATGAAACTTTTTATTTCAAATACAAGTATACACCACAATGAAAACTGACCGGGTAAATTTTAAATAATTTTTGGTTGAACAAGGAAAATTTGACTAAGAGCGGGATTGGAACCTGCAACCTCCAGATTAACAGGCCAATGCTCTACCAACTGAGCTATCTAGCCCAGAAACTGCTTCAGAAGTTACAAGATCTGGAACACTGAAAGCAGTCAAGGCATACACAAATTCAACACTGACTTTCAAAAAACTTGTACTTTGGTCACAACTTAAACCTTCACAAAGGTGATATTAAAGAAGGGGTTTGCCAGTAGACTTGCTCAAGTATTTGCTATGTAAAGCTTCATACCGTTTTGAAAGTCACTGTACATGTATGTTTTGTCTTGAGTGTCATGGCTGTGCAGTCAAGTGCACCGGACTCAATCTCAAGTGTTTATGATCATCGGAGTGTAGGTTCGAGTCCCCGTCTTGACATTTGTGTCCTTCAGCACGACACTTTTAACCATTACTGCTACATCCTTCGGATGGGGCGTAAAGCCGTTGGTTCTGTGAGTTGTGTCACACTGATCGTCAAGAGAAGGAGTTGCCATGGTGTTTTTCTGCCATGGTTGGTTGCAAATAAATATAAAATACATATGTCATATGATATCAAACACCTGCACACCTGCAGAAAAAAGTAGTAAGAGCTTTGGGATGCCCTTCATGTGTGAAAGCACTATGAGAACTGCATATTATGTATACCGTATTCAAAACACATTTTGTTTTGTGGAAATACCTTTAATATACTTGTTGGTGTGATGAGGATTCTAGCCAAATCAAGGGCCACATTCCCCTGACCAATCACAACTGCCGTTTCTCCACTCAGATCTGGATTAAGCTATGGAATAAAACAAACGAGAGATGTGTTTGGGTAAAAGGTTTGAAACAACTTGGATCCAATTTCACTTGGCTCAGGGCCACCAAGCAAACACTTTAATGAGAAATCAGAGTCCTATTTCATAAAAGAACTAAGCAGAACATATTATTAAGCAAGTAATCTTTCTGCTCAGCAAAAGTCTACTCAGCAACAGTCCAAACAATAAGGTATTCAGAAAAGTATGTGTTATTCTGCTTAGCAAAAGTTATCAGTGCTTACCAACTATCATAGTTGCATACAGATGTACATGTACATCCTATGGTTGGTAGCCGCTTACACTAGTCTGTGTGTATACAGTGTAAGCACTAAGCAAATAACTGTTGAAAGCAATTTCTTTCTGCTTAATAGCTTTGTGAAATAACATGCTGCTCTGCATTCTCTGGGGGCCAGTGGAATACAATATATAGTGCTTTTTCGTCCCACATATTCAACAAGGCCGAAGGCCTAGATGCATACGGGACGCAGAAGCACTATATTCGTCCATACACCTCAAGAGCGTGTAGGATAACGAACTTATCCTCCAGCAGCATTGTAATCAAAGAAAAGAACAAGAGGAAAACAGTGGTGTTCTATCGGCGTTTTATTTCTTAAGGTTTCAAACTCATTTGGTTGTTTTTGTTGCATCTAAAATGACTTAAAACATGTTTTGAACACTTGAAAAGGTTGAGTTTAAAGGGTCTGGGAAAGATGTGCTGAAAGACATTGACAGTTAAGTTGTTTATTTTACAGCCGTTGATCGCATTGCAGTCAGTTCGTACTTTTACATGTGCAGAAGCACTCCTTTAACATGCAGACTACAATATAAAACTTCACAGCGGGATATAAGAATATATCCAAAACGGCCATTGACCAATCTGACGTGAGGATTCAAACTTGCTACCTGATCATTATTATTATTTGACAAAACAACTGAATAACTTAACAGTTTGAAGGGAGATTACATCATTGGCTGTTGTTGTTTTGGGTTTGGTTTTTTTTATGTGGAGTAGGATTTAATTATGAAATACTGTTTGACCAACCTGTTTACATTTGTGTGTCTGTGACTGCAGAGAAAAATGAGAGCAAATTGTGACAATTTTAAGCTGTCAGACAGACCTTGTTGTACTAAAAATCACACTCAAACGATGGTCAGCCGACCATCGCTTAAAAGATTCATTTTTCTTTAAAATGAAAGAGCACCTAGAGAACAGATTTCACTGTCTACTTACGGAAAATTTGTTACTTTCATTCAAGTTAGTTCCTTAGCAGTACATTTTGAAAGTACATTTTTTCATGTCTGCAAATGATGTAATCTACCTTTAAACTAAGATAGTGGATATGGAACCCAAAAAGAACTTCATGTACAACTGCAGTTTCTCTTTGTATGTAAGCAAATTTTGCATACACAGCAATTCTATCTTCATTCTGTTACTGAATGTCCAAGTGTAGCAACTTACTTTAGCCCTGCAGGGTCCAATTTCAAAAAAGCTGCTTAGGCAGAAATATTGCTTACTTATTTTCTGCTGAGCAAAATTGAGCCGTATACCAGTTTCAAATGGTACATAACACAAGGTATTTTGGCCAGTAACCTTATCCTGGTAACCATAATTTTGTTGTGCCTAGCTACTTTGTGCGCTCAAGCAGCTTTGTGAAATTATTTGAGGACAGAGCATTCTTACAGTGATCTATTCAATATACTTGAAGGTGCCTGGTATAGCATAACTCTATCGGAGCTTTGGCTCACATCTAAAATATTGCTAAAAATGACAAGTGAATTCAGGCCAGCCATTATTGCACTTTTCAAAAGCATTTGCACTATACTCAACACCCTGTGGTTTAACTTGTGGGGAATTATTTAGTTTTCTCAGTTCATGGCATATGTTGCCTACGCCAAAAATTCAATAAAGTAAAAAAATAGTGCTTTTAAAATTAACTAAAGATGAAATATGAGAAGGGTTCGGATTGATTTGAGTTTGATACCAATATGTTCCTATATTCACAGACATTGACTACTGATCCCAGAGTGTGATAAATTATCTCCACTTGTACTTTGTGCTGATCGCCCATTGATTAATGTGTAGATTCAGCGTGCACATTACCAGAAGATTTGACAATCAGCGGCGAGTGCCAAACGCCGCATGCTTGTGGAAACTTGCCCATTGATTTATGCCGTATTGGTTGAATTATTGAAAAGTCCTGCACAGAAACTCTGGAGAGAATTGGGTGTAATTGGTTCATTCGGCAACAGCACAAATTCCACTTGCAGTTGTGTTCTGCTGTGTAAATAAGCTAGATGAATACATTTTAACGCAGTGTAAATTGAATTTGACACTTAAAATTCACACGTCTCTGCACATGCTGTACAAATGTGTGTGATTGAACCAATAAAACAGAGCCTTGATTTTGTTTTGGTGGGGGTTTTTTTTTGGGGGGGGGGTTTGGGGGGTGGGGTGGGGCACGGGGGGATTGCATGGTTTCTAAATCAGAAAGATTAGTGTACATATATTGTGTATGGTAAAAATGAATCTGCTGCTCATTGTTCTGATGAGAGATATTTCCCACTGAAAGACTGCCCTCTTTAAAGGATGTATGGCATACTACCTTGTCTAAATGTCATACAAAAGTTTGTAATTTTATTTGCTTGATATTTGGAATAAAATGGTTGCATCACCTTAGGTGATTTCTGTACTGCCGCTTCACAGGTTGTATCAGCAACTTGGGTGTGATCCTTGGCTATAGAGCAGTTATAGATTGTATGGCTTCTGACTGGCAACCCGAAAAAGGGCTCTGTTGGTTGAGCATGGGCAAGTTAATCCAGAGATGGAAGGTTCAAATTTCATTCCAATAATTTTGTCTTTGGACACCCCAAATTTAATAATAATGTACCAGCTGAAAATAAACTCATTACTATCACCTTTATAAATTGTATTTTATTTGAAATACTGCTCTCTGGAAATGCCCGCAAAAACACGCCTTGCTCATGATTTGACGTCAATGGTGAGAAGCGTGTCATGTGCCAAGGGCACAGGATTTAAGCTCGAGTGTTTCTGGTCAGCAGAATGTGGGTCGAGTCCCATTCTTGACCCTTGTGTCCTTAAGCAAGACACTTGACCATTGTTGCTTCGCCCTTCAGATGGGACGTAAAGCCGTAGGTCCCATGCGTAAAAGAACCAAGTTAAACTTATGGATAAGAGAAGGGGTTTGCCCCAGTGTTTCTAGTAGTGGCTGCTGAATCTGACGCAGCACCTTGTTAAACCTTACACAGTGTTACACAAATAGGTCTCATAATTCATAAACTTCAAAAACCTGTCTGGAAATACATAATGATAAGCGCTTTTGGGTGCAAGTAGACAAAGTGCTATATAAAAACTAGTTATTTTTGTTTGTAATACACGTAAAAGAACCCAGTTACACTTATTGCTAAGAGAAGGGGTTTGCTCCAGTGTTTCTGGCAGTGGCTGCTGAGCGCATAAGGTGCTTCATAAACCAATCTCAAATTTGAAAAAAATATTTTTTTTTTTTTTTTAAGTTGTCATAAAATGTTTGTCTTTGTTGAGTACCTTATTGATACATAGATGCATGCGCTATATAAGATTCTGGTATTATATTAATAGTATTATTTGTTAATATTAAAGGTTCTGTGCAATTATCACCCTCACATCCATCATATTCTAAATTAGCTCAGTTCAAATCTCTCAAAAAAGATAAAATCTAGTCTTTGTTGTAATGTAAGTGATGAAAGGCAGAGCTGACAAAAAGGTCTGAAACTAGGACGGGATTTTTGGAAAGTATGTTGAAATGATGGCTTTACCACCTTTTACTAACTCCACAGAGTTATTGACGCCAAGGAGCTTTTAGGAACAGTATCCTGCGCACTAGAGATGTAAATCAAAGAAAATTATTTATTCATATCTGAAATAAATAACAGCTGTTTTCTTGCTCACCATTACAATAAGTACGCACAGGCCGAGGGACAAGCAAGCTATAATGAGCTGTCATTTGGGAAGTAATGAATATTTAACGATCACACAGTGAGCCAGTGACTTTGCGCGACATTGTATCGAACGGTTAATGCAACATGTAACGTAAACAAGCGACGATTAAT
Organism: Pisaster brevispinus; assembly: GCA_023634235.1. Lineage (NCBI taxonomy): Eukaryota > Metazoa > Echinodermata > Asteroidea > Forcipulatida > Asteriidae > Pisaster > Pisaster brevispinus. Next base: position 8,833,004 of record JAMKCF010000021.1, on the reverse strand, counting down.
AGCCAATCAGCATGCAGCACCGTGAAACTTGCACGCGGCACACAACTGGGTCATTTCAATACAGCCACCATTTTCTGGTTGATGAATACAGTCTATGAATATTACATAATACAGTAAAGTTTCGTAAATTTCTTTCAAATTTTATAAGGGTTTACAGTAACCAACTGTGCAGTTAATATCAATGAACTAGTGATTAAACGGCAAATAGAATGCCCACTGTGGCGCGATGTGGGTGGAGCAGATCGGCCTTCACAAACATGTGTATTGTGAGAGGGCTCAGTTTGCTAAAAGTGCACAAGTTTTCGTTTTGAGGTACATGTGTAACACTTTTCCAAAAACAAACTTTTTTTACAGTAAGTACATACATGGGAAACAGTTAATATGTTCAATACGAGTTTCTTTTGGGAATTTGGTTTCATACAATACAGCGTATATGCATTTGGCCTTTACTTTAGCCTATATGTTATTTAATGTTGTATGAAGCTTGTCCGTAAACTTGTAATGTCAGGCTGATATTTTTAAGTCAGAAATCAGCAAAAAAACTCAAATTTCTCATCCATGTAATGTACCAGTAGTTAGGCAGGTTATTAATGAGGATGATATTAGTTTACTATTATTACTATTCATTTGTATATTCATTGTTAAATTCTGGGGGGTTTTTTTTAATGCTTTTGCCCCCTTTTAATCATTTTTTTGTCCTTGCCGTTTCACTGAATTGTAACATAAATCATAGATTGGCATTCAACAACGACCTCAATGTTTCAATATAAATTACCACCTTTAGAACTTACATCACTGTCTTGCGGAAGTCCATTGTACCATCCGACAAAAGAGCGCGCTGAATAAACTCCCTGCAGGTCTTCCCCAGGTACACACAGAGACTTGTCCGCCTCCGCACCATAGCTCTGCAGGGAGATAGGGAGGAAAAGAGGTTAGATTTTGTTCAGTTTTATGCAAATCACAAGGGTGGAAACTTGTGCGACAATGCTTGTCTAACACTCTTCTCTGGAAACGGGGAGATGGGGGGGGGTAGATAAATGGATATTGTCAGCGGATATGACAGGGGACAACTTGGGCATGTATCAACATTGAGGAAAGGAGAAGTTAGCTTGATGACATTCAAGATTTGATTGTCGTCTGGAAGTGGGAAGGAGACCTGAGAGTGAGATTGATAACCCTTTTTTTTTTCTTGTTGAAGAAGGCACCTGATGTCACTGATTTGACAGATAAGAAGGAGGAGTAAAATCTGGGTATCCCTCAGGAAAACCACATGACAGATAAGGATTTACAGGCATTTGCAAATCTGAACTATAAACAAATTTCAAAAAAACCCAAAATTCCCAAAGAGCCTTAAGGATGGCGTTTTGTGTCAACTGCCCAGCAGAACAAAGTCCCAAAAGGTAGATTTCTAGCGAAAAGAGGGGAAAATCCAGATTTTATTCAAATTATACAATTCAAGTTTAGGACCTCCACTGCCCAAGCAAGGTTTCAGTCTTCGCCTTCATCTTGGAGGGGAGGTCTCAATCTCGATCTCGGACTTTATGGTCTCAATTTCAACACTGTCCTTCAGATAGCACATAAAGCTGTTCGATCCTTGTATTGTGTGACACGTGTACATGTTAAACAGACTTCTGTACACCATTGTCACTGGTTATAGGCAGCATCTAACGCTGCAGCCCTTTGTAGGAGGAAAGTACATGTATTTACAATTCTTATCAACAAGTTTTTATAAGGCTAATGTCAATTTACATGTTACTTCACATTGAAAGATGTCCTTAGTGTACAGTGTATTAGAAGGTATGGCACTATGAATCGCTTCAAAAACTTATCCTCTCTTAATTTTCAAGCCATTAATTGAGGAACTAATGAAGTTTTGTCTGACAAAACACCCTCTTAAAAGATTTTTCTTGTCTCTGTGAAATTAAAGACAATTGAGAACACTGCTTAATTATCAGTACTGGAGGACATGAGTCTGGTCTCAGACTTGAGACCTGTCTCGAGTCAATTTTTTGTGGACTCTAACTCGGACTCAGTCTCGGAGCACCGTGACCCAGACTCTGACTTGGACTCGAACAGTGGGACTCGGAGTGACTTTTTGTGACTTTTTTTACTATTTAAAATGATACACAATGTATTTGTGCAAATCTGGTCACTTGTCTGACAGAAATGGCGAGAAATTGCCAAAATTGCAGAAAATGTTCCATGTGAGTTTCAGCAGGAGGATTGACAGTAAAAAAAAAAATTGGAACCCTATTCTAGGTATTTGACACTGTAAGCCATGCCTACTTTACAGATACAGGCTCCAATGATTACGACAAGCCCACAGGAGTTACAGTGAGCTAGTTTCCTCAGAATTTAAAGTTTCTTTCATTAGAAATCCTTTACAATTATTAAATGGTTGACTTTCGGTAAAATTACACACAAACGTCTGCCAGCTTTGGTTCTTTGAACTTCCTTTGATAGACAAAAGGGACTCGGACTCGGACTCAGACTTGGACCAAAGGAGACTCAGAGTCGTTGGGGAGGACTCGGTCTCGGTCTCAGACTCGGACTCGGTCTCGGACTTGGACTTGGACTCAGACTACATGGACTCGGCTGCAGCACTGCTGCTTACACAGCCAAGTTCCTCCACAAAGAAGAAGCTTATTCCAGTGAGCTTCAAGCAAGGCATTATTTTACAATCAGGCAAACAGATAATTCAAACGCAATTCTCTTTACTAGATCAAATTCACTCTTTCATAATAACAAGGAGAAGGAAAAAAATGTGTATCAAAATTGGATTTGGGGCTTCAAGACAAAAGCCGTATCTATTTCAGTGGATGAATGGTGAGAAATGTTCAACTGACCCCATCCTATTATACTGATGCTCAAAATGGACTTTATTACCACGGTGGCTTTGGGGCATGTCGGAATAATGGAACACACAGTCGTGCCTTCTTTCTGTCTGTACAAAAAAAAAAGATCAGAAAGCAAGGGATAACCAGCCATGTTTTCAAGATACCCACATTGAGCACCCGACTGAAAGGTTTGGGTCAGAACGCTTGTCATTCCCAAGGGTGCCTCTGGCGTCACGTTCACCTCTTCTGATGATAGTGCTCAATTTACAGATTCTAAAATGAAAAAAACCTCTATGGCTACTCAGCGGTTTGAGGCCTATGCTTGGTGCTTTGTCAAAGGCAGACAACAACTAATGACCTTTAATTTCTAATTTGAGTAGATATTAAGCAACTTCCCAAAGGCTTAATTAGAATATAAATGAGGGATAAGGCTTGGTGCTTGCTTTGAATTCAGTGGAGAAAATAAGCAGTTCTCGTAGGCATTGAGCATTAACAATTTACAAGCACAGGGCATAAAGTGAACTAAATGTACAGTTTAATGTATTCCATATTCCAAGCCTGATAAATGTTTGTAAGAAAGACTTCAATCTGGAATGGATTAACTAAAGTAGATGTACATGTAAATGGTCATTAACATGATGTTCTCTGCAAGAAAATACTGTTCCATTAAGCCTCACCCACTAAAGCAACTGCAGTTCAGCAGTCCCTCAAGTGGAATCTGCGTCAGAAAGTCAAATTTAGGTCTTTGTTATTTCTTCAAAGACCACACCTTCAATTCGTGGAATAATTTGGTCATGTTCTGGCCAGGGCCCAGTTTAACAGAGCTGCTTAGCACAAAAAGTAGCTAAGCACAACAAAACTATACCTACCATGCTCACCAGCCAAAATATTATGTCACATGTACAATCTTTTTTTGCTTTGCTTTGCAGATAATATTAAAGCACTCTTTTCTGCTTAAATTGGGCCAAGATTGATGGAATGTTTTCAATAATACTAACCCACTTGTATTGGTATTATTTATTTATTTATTTATTTTATTTCATTTTGTGGGTGGGGGGTATAATTCTTAGGAGACACAAACGGACATCAGCGACTTGTACCCAGCCTCCACAGCACTACAACAGCCACAAGATTTGTCTTTAATACAATCGAAAATCCCCTAGTTGGGATCAATGTCCTGCAATGACAATTTCCCTTGTAAACATTCAATGTACATTTCTAACACTTTGTTTTTCCATAAATTTGTACAAATCGACAAAGTAAGCCAAGTATAGACCTATATGTATGAATACAGATATCCATGGCCTCTTGAGAGTTGAACGCTGGGACCAATGGAAGGCCAGTGGGTTCCATTGAATGGGCTGGGACCCATGTAAGTCCAGTGGGTTCCATTGAATGGGCTGGGACCAATGGGAGGCCAGTGGGTTCCATTGAATGGGCTGGGACCCATGGGAGGCCAGTGGGTTTCATTGAATGGGCTGGGACCCATGGGAGGCCAGTGGGTTCCATTGAATGCGCTGGGACCCATGGAAGGCCAGTGGGTTCCATTGAATGGGCTGGGACCCATGTAAGGCCAGTGGGTTCCATTGAATGGGCTGGGACCCATGTAAGGCCAGTGGGTTCCATTGAATGGGCTGGGACCCATGGGAGGCCAGTGGGTTCCATTGAATGGGCTGGGACCCATGGAAGGCCAGTGGGTTCCATTGAATGGGCTGGGACCCATGGAAGGCCAGTGGGTTCCATTGAATGGGCTGGGACCCATGGGAGGCCAGTGGGTTTCATTGAATGGGCTGGGACCCATGGGAGGCTAGTGGGTTCCATTGAATGCGCTGGGACCCATGGAAGGCCAGTGGGTTCCATTGAATGGGCTGGGACCCATGGAAGGCCAGTGGGTTCCATTGAATGGGCTGGGACCCATGTAAGGCCAGTGGGTTCCATTGAATGGGCTGGGACCCATGTAAGGCCAGTGGGTTCCATTGAATGGGCTGGGACCCATGGGAGGCCAGTGGGTTCCATTGAATGGGCTGGGACCCATGGAAGGCCAGTGGGTTCCGTTGAATGGGCTGGGACCCATGGAAGGCCAGTGGGTTCCATTGAATGGGCTGGGACCCATGGGAGGCCAGTGGGTTTCATTGAATGGGCTGGGACCCATGGGAGGCCAGTGGGTTCCATTGAATGCACTGAGACACATGGGAGGCCAGTGAGTTCCATTGAATGGGCTGGGACCCATGGGAGTCCAGTGGGTTCTATTGAATGCACTGAGACCCATGGGTGGCCAGTGAGTTCCATTGGATGGGCTGGGACCAATGGAAGGCCAGTGGGTTCCATTGAATGGGCTGGGACCCATGGGAGGCCAGTGGGTTCCATTGAATGCGCTGGGACCCATGGGAGGCCAGTGGGTTCCATTGAATGCGCTGGGACCCATGGGAGGCCAGTGGGTTCCAGTGAATGCGCTGGGACCCATGGGAGGCCAGTGGGTTCCAGTGAATGCGCTGGAACCGAAAAACTACCGTTGCCTTACAAGTTAGAACAAAGAATCAGGCTTGCATTGCCATTTTGTTCCAGGGTAACCTCTCTCTCTTGTTTTGCCGGAGCAGAGCTTTGTTAATTCATGGCTGGACAGGGAAAGTTTGCATTAATAGCTATTTTGACAAGGGATTTGTACTCAACCTTCAATCCCTTGCTTGCAATGATTTAATACGGTGTGATGTGTAGTAACAGAGTCCTTGGGGACTTTGATGGCATTTCATTTCAAAGACCTGGATTCTCTTTTTCAGATATTTCAAATAAATTATTAACATTTATATGAACTGAGATTGAAGAAAACTGTTGAATTGTTTATTTGAGATTGATTTACATGCATACCTGTACATGCGTACTTGTACACAAGGTATTACCATTAGGGGCAGTCGGGGGAAATTTTGTTTTTTTGGTATTTTTAGTTTTTTGGGTTTTTTTCAGGGGGGAGGGGGCTTTATTCTTTACCTACATAGACTTGGTCAACAAAAAACATTTCCAAAAATGAACGATACTAAAATGTTGCCACAGATCTGTGATTAGATCATAGATCCTACAATTAGTATAACATTAGATAATACTTCCATCAGCCCAGTTTCAAGTGCTCGCAACCTCGGAGTTACATTTGGTGCTGCAGTGTTGTAACCAAGTCATTTTTTCTCAAGTAAGTCAAGTCACAATTCAAATTTTCGCAAGTCAAGTCACAAGTAACATAATGTCCCAAAATAAGCCCACTGCCATGATGTTGTGACAGACTTAAATACAATCAAAAACCTGTTAACCATTCAGATAACGTACGGCCTTTTAAGAAGAGCACTAGAAAAGATCGGGATTATCGGCAGCGGCACCATGGCCGAAGACTAGATTCTGCCACATTTACTTCAAACAATAACTGAATTGTCGTAAAATCAAATTTATTCAAGTCAATTCTCAACTCTCAAATCATTTTTGCGCAAGTCAAGTCACAAGTTATTTTCCCCCAGTCAAGTCAAGTCGCAAGTCCATGAAATTGGCGACTCGAGTCTGACTCAAGTCTAAGTCAACAACTCGAGTCAACAACACTGTGATGCTGATGTTTCTTTTAGTAATCATGTCAGTAATGGGTGTCCTGCTGCTTCATTCACCCTTCACAAAATAGGTTTTATTAGACAATATTTTGATACAAAACCCATGGGAAGAAATGATTCACTCTTTGATTATGTGCCATATAGATACATTTGGCATCTCTTGAAAGACATAGTTATGTTATTTAAGCAGTCTTCAAGCTGAATATTCACTGTTGTCGGCATGTCAAGGCCAGTTGTCAAGAGCACCAGACTCAAGCTCTGGTGTTTCTGATCAGCAGAGTGTGGGTTCGAGTCCTGGTCGCAACATTTGTGTCCTTGAGCAAGATACTTTACTATAACTCCTTAGCCCTTCGGATGGGACATTAAGTCGTAGGTCCTGTGTACTAGAATTGGTGGTGCACGTAAAAGAACCCAGAACATTTATCCACATACCAAGCACCCTTGTTTACAGGTTACCTCAGGCTTGCGAGCTTCAGTGATCTCACTGAGGCCTCCTTGGTTTCATTACCAGAAATATATTAATGTAATAGCTTAGGAGAAGAGGTTTGCCTAGTGTTTCTGGCAGTGACTGTTGAATGTGCAGCAGTACCACATAAAAAAGTGTCACATAAATGGGTCTCAAAATTCAAAAAGGTAGCAATTCTTTATTTTAAAACTGCTAAGCCCTTTGAGACATCCTAAGATAAAGCCTTACATAAAATCTACTTGTTATGATTATTGTTATTGTTATTGTTAAACATCATTAGGTTGGCTTTGTGGTTTCTTTCCTTGCCTTTCACCTCATGGATCCTGGTTTGAATCCAGGACTGGAGCCTTGCATGTGGATTGGGTTTACAGTCCATACTTGATTGCATGGATTTTCCCCAGTTGGGGTTTTCCTCCCACATCTTAAACTGAGCATTTCTTCGACATCCTCTCTAAACCAGGTATCTTTAGGCCTACGGGTTAGAGTGTTAGTCACTTTTGAGCATCCCTTTGTTTCGTCACCAGAAAGATTTAACACAAATAAATATATATCCCTGACAGAACACTGTCAGTGCTGTCTCTTATCATTTTCACTAAAACAAGTGGTCACTAAACTTGACTCAATTTTCACATGGATTGAATGATGTGATTATAGAAATCTAACAAATTGATGATGTAATACACCTTTAAGCCAATGCACAGAGTAAATTTATTGTTTACAGTTTTTTACAAATTTTTGTAAAGCCTGTCTACCCTGACATTTGCAAGGATTTGAACGCTGTCCTTTGCCAATCATCTGTGTATTAAGTTTCATGAGGCAGATGTTGCACTTCCTGAATGATGGACTTGGCTTTTTACATTAAGTCTTGAAGAAAAAATACTCTCATATTTAATTATATTTGCGACAAAAGTACAATGTACAGAACGTATGCGTACTTCTACAGAAAGGTTTGGGGGAAAAACTCACTGATAAAGCCTAATGTTTTCCTTTGAAAAGCAATTCTGTTGAGTAATATTATCCTTGAAATGATTAGGTTTGATCAGCACTAGTCCTGAGTGAGTGGTCTGGAGCATCCAACTCTAAGTTCCAATGGCTAAGTCAGTGTGGGTTTGAATCTCGGTTGTGACACTTGTGCCCATTGGCAAGACACTTAACTACACTTGCTTCTCATCATCCAATGCCAATCTGAGTTCTATTATTCTTAAGATCAATCTGAGTCCTAAATATTCTTAAGCCTTATTACTACATGTTGTTTCCCTTTCAACTGGTAAAATGGGCTCGGACATAGGTGAGACTGTCCCAGCATAAAGCTTTCTAACTGCAAAATATTTTGGGCCAATTTGCAGTCATCAGTGGCCTTTCGTCCTTGGGCATTCATAAATACCTGGGACAGTTAATCCATTCTGATTGGTTGAGAGGAGAGCACGTGGCCAGGTAATAAAAACACGGTTTGAAGTGTTAAAACATGACCTGACGTTATTTATATAGAGTCAAAAGAGGGGACTGTCAGATGATCGCGCAGAGCATGCAAATTTCATGGCCCAATTTAAGTTGGTAGGTCACATATTTTGGCTCGCGCGAGTTTGAAACTTGCATGCGATTGTTTGAAAGTTAAGAGCACAAGTTTTAAACTTGCGCAAGGGCTACTCATGCGTAGAAATTCAAGGTAGAGTCGAGGTGAGCTGATGCTTAACTGTTAGATTTTTCTCAACTTTTACCAAGTTTTTGAATGTTTTTAGCAGAAAGGTATTCATGAATGGGAATCAAAGTGTGTTGAATCGGTTTTAAACTAGTTGTTTAAACACAAGGCTTGGTTCTTGATATTTGTACCGTGACTTGGTCTCAGTAAAATTATCCAAAACCAGGCCTCACCATGTTTAAACAACTAGTTTAAAACGTCTTCACCACATTTTGATACCAATATCAATACATCCGTTTTACCATGAGAAAGGTCCTGGGGTCGAATCCAACCTGATAATTAGAAAGTACTGTAGCACTCTCCAACTCAGCCTGAATTGTTCTATGAATTCAACTGAAGAAAACCTTAACCGAAGCCAATTCCTCGGTCAGTAAAACATGAGATAAGTGCATGCTTGGACACCCCATGTTCAGCAAGTCCTAGGTAAAACTCCTAATAAGGTTTGCCGCTAGTGCTGATTGGATGCAAATTGTACAGCTACAGCTCTGCATTAATACCGTTAGATGCAATTAGAATGGACCCGTCCTTTTGTGGTAGTGAGCCTTGATTCTTCTGAATCATTGATTTTCCCACGATGGAATTTAAAGCGTTGGAATGTCAGAAAATCTCCATTTGAAAATCTACATATGCTGCATCCTGAGCTTGCTTGTTTAGCCATGCACACATATTTGACTCCTCATGACACAGTGTTACATTAAGTTTCAACTGGATGTAGATTACTTTTTTTGTGTCACTGTAATACTAGAGGGACACGTTAACTTGATGACACAAGCAGTCTTGTTACCATTGGTGTTTTTCTCCTAAAGTTACCTTAATTTCACTTTATTCGCCAGCAAACAATAAAAAACAAAATAAACAAATGCTTAATCAACTTAAGACCTACATGAAACATACAAGAAGTCGAATTCAAGACTGTCAAAAAGGTTTTTCGCAAAGTACTTGTTTGTATAATAGAATGATAATTCTCTTGTTTTAGTTAAGTTCCTAAACAAGGTCCTGCATGTTTACCTGACATGTATGGATAGCATAAAGGAAAGGACTCAAGCCCACTATCTCATGTGTAAATCAGCCACTAGAACTTGAGATGTTGATCAGCCACACCACCCCAGTCATCTATACACATGCAATATCAAATTTGCAGTGAGGCCCAGCTTTTTCATTTGAGCTGTAATAAGATATATTTGAATATAATTAACACTTACATCTACAGAGAAAAGAAATTATCCTTTTGGGGTGTCCAGATCAGTCACCGAAAGCTTCTAAACACTCCATGGTGCTGTACCTGTCACAATAAAACCCTTTTGTGCTTTTCAGGCAAGATTACACATCTACCCCCACCTCCCACACACACTCCTACAGAGGTAATCTATTCCCTGATTCCATTTAACCACAGATCTGGTGTCATTCCCCTGTTCTTGCATGTAATTTGACTATAAAGTAAGTTATCCCTGGTGGCAACCATGCTTGATCCACCACTGCAGTTTAAACATTCACTTCAGATCTTCACTGCACAATGGGATCTGTAAACACTGTATCTGTTGTGTTTTTGTATTGAAGAAAAATACTTCTAATGGGACTTAAGGGAGAACCTGTTTTGATCTCAATCATGAACCCCCCCCCCCCCACCCCCGTACAGTAACATGAACTTGCATGAACCCCCTTGCAGTAGACAGTGGGAGAAAGTACTAGGCTAGGACGATGGCAAGCAGCGGAAATTAGTCTCTATGATAATCTGTCTAGATGCCAGAGATGAAGGGGGCATAATTTTGAGCATCATCTGCATCTTTGTATCAAAACAAATTTAATCAGAGCTGAAGTGGCAGTCGATGGAAGACTTGAAAGGTGTCGATTTTATGCAGGGTGGATTTCAGCGTCTCATCTGGCAATTATTGTGATGTTTTCAAGAAATGTATAGTTTTATCCATCATAATCTTTTCTGAAAAGCAAAAAAATGTAAGCAAGATTCTATACCCGAAGTAGATTTAATTTGAATTACGGAGGCCACAGAGACCACAGCCTATATTTTTTCCCTTGTCTTGGCCTTGGTGCCCCTTCAAAAGTTTCCCATAGACTTAAAGAGTTTGCAATGTAAGTTCTCTTCACATTCATGAAAACAGCCTTGCCCTCTCAAGGATGAAATTCCAGGCCTGAACTTCTTATTTCATTACATACATGTAGCCAACAGCAGAATGAATAGCAATCAAGAGCAACATTCTGTTTTAGATGTGGGAGGAAAACCCCAAATGGTGAAACCCATGCAATCAGGCAAGGACTGAAAACCCTGTCTACATGTAAGGCTGTGGTCTGAAGTGGGATTCGAACTGGGGTCCACAGTGGTGAAGGAGAGGGGAAGAAACCACTGAGCCAACCTGATCTCCCTGAACGACCTAAAAGTTTGTTTTCATAGTGAAGAGCAAACCAAAACTACTGTTCCTTTATGTACTCCTGACACGAGAGTTATCATTTTTTTTAAGTGTTGAGTAAAGGAAATTCAAATGTATCATAATGCATGTTGAGCAACTTCTATGGGAGTTAATATGGTTAATATGAAAGTACACGTCCTTTTTGTTTCAATTTATTTCATTTCAAATGATGCTCTCTGGGAACACCCACAAAAGTAAGGCTGGCTCATGAAGTAGTACATGAGTGATGCCACTAGTGGAATTTTTTTAAATGCTTGTGGTACCGCAACAGTACAGTGTGTTAGCAATGAAATTAAGACATTTTAAAGATAGTAATAGTACCAGGTATCTATTCGGCTGATTCATTATTTACTGAAAGACAAGCTTAATGAAAACGGCAACAATTGATCTTTGCTGGAATTCATTTAAAATGTGTTCAATCAAAAAGGAAATTGAGTTCACATGAACAAAAAACAGATTTTAAATGTAAAAAAAACAATACTTTTTTAATACCCTTCTCAGATGCTTTCAAGAAAGATTTGCGAAACGCATTCACTCATGTTACAACATGTACAGTATGTCATTAGTGGGAGCTCTGTTTTGTAGAGCCACTTAGTTGCAATTAACAAAGCAACATCCCGCAGATGGCGTCAAAGTATTGTCGCTTTGACGTATGCCATCAATGGACAAAATTTTGCTAGATTTTCAAAACCTTGAGGTTGGAGCCATAGGAAAAATTCAGAAGTGTAGAAATATCAAAACTTCAATTAAATGATAAATAAATGCTTATCAAGCAAATTACAAATGAGTTTATAGAGTATTCCTGTTAACAATTTTTTCACTCAAGTAGGGCCAAGCTGTTCTACAAAGTTTTACATGGCATACAGACAAGGTAGTATGACACACACATCTTTGAAATGGCTGCGTGTGTGCAAATCACAGATCTTTAAATCCCTAACAATATGGTCAAATAAAACAATATCCTGCAATATAGAAAATCAAATGAAATAGGCATTGCACTGTTTCCAGCAATTGCAGGGATTTAGTTGGAGTCTCGGATTCTCAATCCAATTTACGATGAAGCTCCTCGTGCATGGACTGCTTTTTAACAATCACAAAAATAAGTATCACTCAAAAATAAGCAGCATGCAAATGAATAATAGTGCATTCAAAGTTCGCAGTCGATGCGGGAAAAAAACTCATACGTCATCACTGTGAGCTGAACGTATTTCTTTTCTTTATTTCGTCGAAGCTACAGCAGTTGAATAAACCCTCCAATTTGTCGTCATGTAGCAAGAAATTATTTAATTACAATGCAATGCTATAAATTAATCAAGAAAATACACTCAGCGTTATTGCACTCAGTAAGTCTTGTGCAAAACAGCAACAGACAAGTTGTTTACTTCTTTCTGAAACAAAGTACATGTAAATCGAAGGCAAGCGATGGGTAAAAACAGTGCAACTTGATGAATCAGATTTCACATTTCTTTCGACAACAGCAAAAATTTACAAATGAATGAAATGCCATTTATTTTCAGGTAGGATAAACAGACCCACAAAGTGAAAGAAACCAGTTCCACTTGCTAAATGTTTCCATAGCTGTGTATGAAGAAAATTCAATGTTTTTCCACAGTGCAACGTATATATAAATTCCAACAACGAACTTGTTAGAAATCATTTTGAGTTGGAGTGACCAGGGTCCATGTTATGTTTACCACTCCCACACAAAAGGTGTTATTCTGTTTGGCTGTTTGTAATTTTTTTTCTGGTGAAAATGTACGAAGAAGACACATAAAAAGCAGTTTTGTTTTGCATTATGGTAGTTGGAACCAATACACCTGACAATATCAAGACAATAAATCTCATGGTTGCACGATTCGGGAAGTCAGTTTTAATTTTATGCTGTGCAGTGTGAATTTCAGGCGACGTGCACATATTACATGTAGATGCTAGTCACGTCTTTACATGCATTTTTACTCCAAAATGCCAGACCATGGGCAGACAGTGGCCATGTGAGATGTCAGTGCAAGGGGTCAATAAAGAGAAAGGTAACATGGGGGAAAAGAATTGATTTGTGAGGTTATCTACACCATGTGTAAACAATATAGCACTTGCACCAGTACTTCTCCTGCACAATTCAAACATGAGGCCGCCCACTTCACTATTTTCAGCAACGACCTTCCTCTTTTTTTCCCCTTTTTTTTTTGGGGGGGGGGGCCAATATCACCACCTCGATCTGAAGATATGCGAAAAAGGATTCCAAAACTTTTCAAATTTGTTTCAGGCCTGGAATTACACAGAGGCCACGGAGGCCATGGCCTCTGTTGCCCCTGGTCTTGGCCTTGGTGCCCCTTCAAGAGTTTCCCATAGACATGAAAATTTCACAATGGAAGTGCCCATCGCAAAAATGAAAATGGCATTGCCCTTTCAAAGATAAAATTCCCGGCCTGATGTATAAGACTTTTCTTTGACCTCTCAAGACCTCTCGTTTGAACATGTAGAAACAGTCATCTTCTGTGAGAGCTGTTTTCTTGTTAGTGAATTTTTATCGCCTCACTCAGTTCATTGATCAGCCGGGGCAACCACTGACAGCACAATGATCTTCTTAAGTTCAAAGAGACTATCTTATGGTCAAACAGTGTAGCTTTATTGCAGTAAGCGCATTTGACCTGGAACACTGCCGAGGTACTCAAGAAGGAAATCACTTTCACCTTCCAGAAAAGTTTAGCTTTTGTAATTAAAAAAACGACCGGATGTGTAACCTTGTTTCAGTTTCAGAGCTGCCAGTATTTACATCTTGCAATCAGGGAGATTTGGTGCAAAGTTCAATCAGGCAGATATTTCGAAAATACATTCAACTTAATGGGGAACAAGTTTCCATAGTCAAAGAGATTTTCAAATTTTTTCATCAGAACATGGAAAGATTGGTTTAATATCAAGGAATGTTCTGCAGAATCAGGAGTGGGCAGCTCTGCAATGAACATAAACATGTATGTGTGGTCATTACCACAATTCTCCTGAATTTATTACTATATGAATGTATTACTTTCTGAAGTGAAATTAATGCACATAACAAATTTGGGACCAGGAAGGTGCTGGGGGTTTTTTTTTAAGTTTAGAATGACATCATTATGTTAAATCTCACTTGAATTTGAATTTGACCTGAACTAAACAATCGATAAATCCTTGATCTGTGGTACAATACAAGAATTGAGCTAGCCCCTCATCCCTGTGCAAGATCGGTGGTACAGCAGAGGGACATACATGTTGTACAAGAATCAAGCTAGCCACTCATCCCTGTACAAGATTCCATACAAGAATCAAGCTGGCCCCTCATCCCTGTGCAAGATTGGTGGTACAGCAGAGGAACACAAGAACCAACCTGCCCCTCATCCCTGTGCAAGATTGGTGGTACAGCAGAGGAACATACACAAGAACCAACCTGCCCCTCATCCCTGTGCAAGATTGGTGGTACAGCAGAGGAACACAAGAACCAACCTGCCCCTCATCCCTGTGCAAGATTGGTGGTACAGCAGAGGAACACAAGAACCAACCTGCCCCTCATCCCTGTGCAAGATTGGTGGTACAGCAGAGGAACACAAGAACCAACCTGCCCCTCATCCCTGTGCAAGATTGGTGGTACAGCAGAGGAACACAAGAACCAACCTGCCCCTCATCCCTGTGCAAGATTGGTGGTACAGCAGAGGAACACAAGAACCAACCTGCCCCTCATCCCTGTGCAAGATTGGTGGTACAGCAGAGGAACATACACAAGAACCAACCTGGCCCCTCATCCCTGTGCAAGATTGGTGGTACAGCAGAGGAACATACACAAGAACCAACCTGGCCCCTCATCCCTGTGCAAGATTGGTGGTACAGCAGAGGAACATACACAAGAACCAACCTGGCCCCTCATCCCTGTGCAAGATTGGTGGTACAGCAGAGGAACATACACAAGAACCAACCTGGCCCCTCATCCCTGTGCAAGATTGGTGGTACAGCAGAGGAACACAAGAACCAACCTGCCCCTCATCCCTGTGCAAGATTGGTGGTACAGCAGAGGAACATACACAAGAACCAACCTGGCCCCTCATCCCTGTGCAAGATTGGTGGTACAGCAGAGGAACATACACAAGAACCAACCTGGCCCCTCATCCCTGTGCAAGATTGGTGGTACAGCAGAGGAACATACACAAGAACCAACCTGGCCCCTCATCCCTGTGCAAGATTGGTGGTACAGCAGAGGAACATACACAAGAACCAACCTGGCCCCTCATCCCTGTGCATGATCGGTGGTACAGCAGAGGAACATACACAAGAATCAAGCTGGCCCCTCATCCCTGTACAAAAGATTCCATACAAGAACCAAGCTAGCCCCTCATACACTGTGCAATATCAGTGGTGCAGCAGAGGGACATCTGTCCTTGAATGCATAAGGTTCAGGGTTCAAGTCCAAACCCAAATACCTAGAGTATTAGTAGTTTGCAGAACTTTGAAAATACAGTGCATTACAAACATACTGGTCTGGATTAACGCGCAATACGGCCTCTGATATCCACCTGCAGACCTTTATCAAGGTGTGGCCATCTTGGTTTCTCCACTGCAGATCACTGTAACCAAACCGAGGCTGGAAGAAAACAATAGTCTGGTTCCTTTCTTGTGCAATGAATGTCATCATTCATTACTGATATTGGATACCGGGAACAAGACCAAGATGATGGCAGCATGATAAAGATTTAAAGTCTTTAGTGCCCCCTCTAAATATTCCTGCAAAAATGTTACTTTTACTTATAATTAAAGATGAAATTCCAGCCCTAGTTTAGGGTAAAACTAAAACTAACATATGTTGTAGATCAACAATGCTGTAAACAAAAAAAGGACGTGCTTACCAGAACTACGATGTCGTACGCATGAAAGAGGTCTTGCAGGCTGATGTGTTTACCCACTTCCACATTGCCCAAGAAAGAGCATCGCCCATTGTCTGCTGCTAGAGTTGATGAGAACTGGTTGATAACATTCTAATTGGGGAAAGATGTTCAAAAAGAAAACACACAGGATTATACAAATAAGTTACATGCCATAAATTAATTTTCTGTATCAGAAGACAAGATCAGCTAGGAAAAAAAGGCCAAATTTAAATGTCTCTAGTAACCATAGAGCAAGGTAACCTACAGTACATAATTATTAAGCCTGTGTTGGGTACTCACGAACCCAACCAAATTGTTAATTTTCCAGTTCAAATTTTCCGGTTCTGTTACCAGCTAAAAACCTGTCATCGCAAGTTTTGTCGCCAAGAATAAATAAATAAACAAAGCAATGTTTTAAAAAGAAGACAAATTAGGTCCTTTTATAGTTTCGCCAGATTTCTTCTTGTGGCAGACTTGTTCAAACAGTCTTGAAAACTATACCAGCGGGTCCACTCTTCTGTGGAGCAGAGTACTTGCATGTATTTTTTTGTTGGTTTGGAATTTATTACTCGGATCTGAGTCGGGCTTGTTTGTGGTATACTTTTTCACACGTGCGTATGTTGTATGGCGTGTATTGCTTACGGTGCTGCGTAGTTCTGGGCTTCCCTAAGGGTACCCTTGTGCCTGACTATTATTCACTCCGGAGTCCTGGCTCTAAAACTACCGGTTAACGGATGCACAGGCTCAATACACTTATTATACAATATCCACTGAAAGCCTCAGACAGGTTAGTACGTTCTTTAAACTTCTTGGTTTGTTTTTACTTTCAACTCTGCTCTTTTTAGTTGTTTAAGTTAATTTATCTTTATATTTTTTTTTTGGGGGGGGGGAAGAAGTTGCTGTTTTGGCAAGTCACATCAAACACATTTTAAAGATTTAAGTAGCACCAACTTTTACATGTTATGGGAGAGGAGAAGTGACCACTCATGAAGTGACCAAATTGATTGTTGGCTTGAAATGAAAAAAAATTACAATTGTAAACAATATTATGCTAGATGGGAATTACACATTGTAGGCACTACATGTACTCTATGGTGTGTTTTATCAAGTGGCTAAAAATGGCAGGAAAAATCCCATCCGAGACGCTGAGATTTACTGTGATACACTCGAAGAAAAGGTTTGCGATCTATGTAGCAACCAAAATAGAACGAAATCCCTATAAATAGTTAACAAATCTGGGTCACGAAATATTCACATTATATCTTTCCTGAATGGAGGGGGGGGGGTTGAGAATTATAAAATATATTTTTGTTCTCTTGTGTCAAACATGGGGAGGTCTCCAAGCAGGTGTACAGCAAACTGCACAGTGCAATAACCTCCTGGTTCCCAGCATATGTTTCCTGTCACCTCCTGTGGCAAGAGGTGCCACAAGATGTGTATACTCTTACAACGCTGGTGAAAATCTAACTAAACATGATGGAATTAAATGATTAAAGAGTAAATGATGCATTAACTCCACCCTGTTGGTTCCGCTTGCCACTGAGAAGACACACCTGGGTCTTGAGTGCACTAACATCATTTTGAACTTTAAAGGAGTCATACACTATCGATTGAACTTGGAATAAAACAAAACAAACGGCACCGTTTCTAATCTAAAGGCCTACAGCACTTATATCATATTCACAGTTTGTTACTACACATGTAATGGTAATACCATAAGAGTGTATGTACATACATTGTACATCAGTACTTCCATGGTATGTACGCAGAAGGTCCTCGCTCATTGTCCCTTCTGTACACACTTCACTCGCAACACACACTTTATGCTGCATCTTCTCTGTTGCCCCTGGTCTTGGCCTTGGTGCCCCTTCAAAATGTTCCCATAGACTTTAAGATTTTCCAATGGACATCAAAATGAAAATGGCCGTGCCCTCTCAAAGTTGAAATTCCTGGTGTGCCCTGCTCTCTCTTTGGAATTAATTTATTTATGTTTTTTTGTTTTTTTCTTCTTTTTATTCCTTGTAGCCTTCACCTCGAATGGCTCCTTGGTCTTGTATCAGGTAATGTTTCATTTTTTTTTAAAAACAACAACAACAAACATGTACATGTAGTTCAACAAATTATCCAGAAAAATATTCCCGAAAACACAATCAGTTGACCACTTGACACAACCATGCAGGCATTCGATCTTAGACAATTCTAAGACATTCGATACATTTCAACATTAAATTTGTCCAATTTCTTCTTTCTTTCTTTTTTTCTATCTTTCTTTCTTTCTTTCTTTCGTTCTTTTTTTTTCTTCATTTTTTTTAAAAGTAAAAACCTCACAGCAGACTCTCAAAAAGATAGCGGTGTTTCGACACCATAAAAATCCATAGACTAGAGTTTTGAGTTACTCTGCCCTTATGTGGGAATATGAAGAAAATTAATTGATTTCTGAGAAATTTATTCAAAGCCAGACGAGAAGCAAGGCTTTTGAAAGATACGATACTTTTCCCATCAAGAACTTTCTGTTTTTTGGAATTTAATGCACAAGTAAATGGCCTGACGTTTCGACCCAAGCAGAGTCTTTCTAGGTTAAACGAATTTAATATTAACACAAAATTGTGCATGTCTTCGCATGTGTGGACTAACTAGAGGGGGGGGTCTGTTCGTATTCCTCCATGCACATGAGATCTTTTATGGTGTACCCCTCTTGTTTTTCTCTGACCTAATTGAAAGGTAGGGTCTGGTTGGTAGGTAATAACCCCCTAAAAAATTGTGTAATTTCTATTTGAAAGCCTATTTGTTATAAAAAATGGTATGATAGTAGGCATCCTTCGAAATTATTTCATCTGACGTGCTCGGGCCAGTGATTAGAAATCAATAAAAGTATGTCGACAAATTTGAACATCCAAAAATCGCTGTGGTGTTCGCTTGTAAATCCTGTGGGCAGAGATATGGTTGGACACTGTATTCAGCTGTAACTTTCACAGGTGACTTCCTTTTCCTATACTGGGGGGAGGGGGAGGGGGAGGGGGGTTACATGTATGAGTGCAGTCAACTTAAGCTGCCTATGGTGATGAAGCGTGGGTACAAGTACAGACGACAAAAGGCACCCATGGTAACAAAAGGGTTAACTGTCACCAAACCAATTAGGCTGGAAGAGAAAAACAAGACAGACTTCACACCTTTTTCAAAATTTCATGGGAGTTGGTATAAATGGAGTCTGACAGTTTGCAGGCAACAAAGCAAACAGACCAAGCCAGTGGCAACATGACAAAGGTGTATAAAATTTCACAATTAAGGTCAAGCTCTTATTTTCTCGGAGAATTCAGTTGTTTTTTCGGTTATTGAAAGAAAATGCACCTTGCTTTAAAAACAAGTATGACTACAAGTCTGTAGCTTGAGGTTATTTGTTTTCCTTAAACAGTTGCCTTCATACATTTTAAATTCTCTTGTCTTTTCAAGATGTAACATACATGTGTAATCAAAGTGACTTTTGTTTAGACTTTCCGTCATTATAATCCTAAACACTTTTTCATAGCACAACTATTCTTTGACTCAGCCTATTACCACTTAAAATGTAAATCATTTTCGGTTATTTATTATTTTTATCACTCAAAGTCATTACTTTAATTCATATTTTGTTTATTTGTGCACAGATAAAAATAGTCATGTCTGCAAAAACAATAACGAATAATCGTTTACTCTTTATGCAAATCTGCCGATGAATAAGTTATAGTTCGAACTGTTCTGTAACTCAAGTTCCGATGAATTAAACACACGTTTACTTTTTACTTGAGCAACAGAATCTTCTAAAGACTGTCAACAGAGGGCGCTAATCACTTTAGCTGATCTTCCAAGCAAGTTACCACTCTAATCACTACAGACAAATCTATAATTATTGAATTCCTTCCCATTCCAAAACCGGAAAAAATCACAACCAATTTATGCAAATTGACATTTCAGAAAAAGTAGGCATTTTGAATTTGAATAAACGAAGCTCACACCAAAAATACATTCAATTAGATGTTAAATTTGCATCAGGGATAAAGAATATTATTTGGTTTTACCCGTACACCGACGTGTTTAATTCACTCCTTTTTTCCTTTTTTCACTTGACTCAGGGAAAGTATTGAGTATACAGTGCTTTACATACATCGCTGCATGGGTAAAACCAAATACATGTTATAAGTATCTTGTACATGTACATGGTTGTTTCTTGAGGCAAAACTCTCTTATTTTGAAAAAGTACAAACTGACCTTTGAAATTTTAATCAAACAACATGTAGATGGTTAGCTTCGGAGGATTACATGTAAATCAGTTTTGTTATAAAATAAGGAATTTTCGGCTCAATCATTCTAGATATATACATGTATTGAGTATGATGTATATATGAATGTATTGTTATGCACATAAGGCCTAGTAAAAAATATACAATGAATATACAGCAGTTGATCGTCTTGGGAGGTTCTATTAGAAAGAGGAGGATGAGGGCCTCTTTTTTCTTTATTTGTTACTTTTTTTATTGAGGAGAAAAAGAGAGTATCCTAAAAATTTGTTTGCTTTGTTGAACTTAGAAGCAAAAAATATTGGTCAATTAAATCAATTGTCGAATGGTGCCAAGATGAAACAGAATACAGCCTTTTTTGGGACAAAATTCTTTAAATGTTTGTTTAAAAGGATGTGGCTTCAAAAAAGAATGAGGGCGGCATCGATCAACTGGTGTTTTTGTTTTTGTACTTGGCTTAAAAGAGCCCAGAAAACTGATCACAAAGAGATGGGGCTTGTCCCTGAGATGTTTTCTGTATAGTTGGCTACAGATTGCACTGCATCTCCTTACAAGGTGCTACACAAATAGGTCTCATAAGTCAAACCATATCTGTCTCAAACATTTCTCAGAATCTAGAAAACTTGGTCGATGGCGCATTACAAATACTTTATATTTCAGATGGAAATGCAGTCTTTATTTAAAAGCTTTCAGATTGTACAAATCATTAATTATTTATTATTTGTAAGCCTTTAAGTTGCATTGGTTTATATACCTCATATTTTATTTGTGCTGTCCACCCACAGACTTTTGGCGAGATGGATGAGCTAGAAGCTCATTTCTCATCCCCGCTAATCCTACATGTATTATGTAAATGACTACTTTTTAACCCGGTATTTGGATAAAAAAACAAATGTTTAATAATAAATAACAACACGCAGTTCTTATATAGTGCTTCATCACACCCAAGGGCATCTTACAGTGCTCACTATTATTTCTATAAGATAGTTGTAAGAGGAGCTATTTTCCAATTACAAGACTCATTTATTTACAGCACTATGTAATGATTTACAAGGTGCTGCTGGTGCAATCTGCAGTCAACCGTACCAGAAAGCACCCAGCCAAAACCCTTCTCTTAACAATTAGTGTACTGGGTTCTTTAACATGCATTCTGAAACACACAGGACCTACGGCTTTCCGTCCCATCAGAGGGGCGAAGCAATAATGGTTTTGAAGTGTCTTTCTTTTTCAAGAACACAAATGACACAAAAAGTCCCAAGACTCAAACCCCACACTGATCAGAAACACCAGAGCTTGAGTTCGGTGAGCTTGACCGCCCAGCCATAACTTGAATCTATCAAAAATTAAAAAGGAAACAAAACAGAATACAAATTCCTAGAAATTCAAAAATTTGAACCTGGGAACCCGGCCAAGTCTGGCCTGCATCTGTTTTACCCTGAAGCGGATCAAATAACTGTGTGAATCAATTATTTAAAAAAAGATAAAAATGTACATTTTTATTACTTTAACAAGTCACTGCTGATGGCACAGGGCTTAAAGATTTATAAAATGGGGGGGGGGATAATTTATAAAATTTTCGATGAATGGCCAGCTACTGGGGCATCAGCACCTGCGACTGAATGTATTGAATCAAATTTTATTAGTAGCTAAAAAAAAAAACATCTTTTTGACATGTTTGATCGAGACAGCTGCTTTATGCATTGATCAGTTTCACACTCAGAATTAATTTTGGAAAAGCCGGGGGAAAAAAATCTGTCTTGTTATTCTTGGAACTTCTGTTACATGTTGGCATTTGGTTTAAGGCAAGTAGGGTCAGCCCTGTCCTCCATCCTTTTTCGATCTATCTCTTCCATATAAACAAAAATTACTTTTAAGCAGATATTTTTGCTGGCACCTTGGCTTTCTTTTAGTAAACAAGATAAAGTTGGAACAGCTCTGAAGATACAGTGTGATTGTTTTCTTACCAAATTTTTCTGTGCCAAATGTTAGTCTGGTTTCCTACCAACATTGTCATTTTGACTTCATTTTCACTAGATGGGATTCAGACCATTTACAATTTCGGACTTTATTTTCATTTAACAAAAAACCTCGGGAGCCACAAATCAGAAAAAGAAAGAGTAGTACTAAGGGAATCAATGTGTGGTGAAGAGGTTTTAAACTAGTGGTTTAAAAATGGTTTTAAATAGAAATTTGTTTCAAAATGGTCTTAAATATAATTAAATTACACACTACCCCAAATTTCCCTAAGCTTCAGAACCCAACCACTTTCGAGGAAAAATTCAGCTTCTTTGGTTAAAAAACAAATTGTTAAACAAGGTTATGACTAATTAGTTATGACGTCAGAAATCCATGCTGTATACTCCTTATTCTGATTCAGGGGCCACATTTTACATTGTATAAGGCTAACTGTGTTTAAACACTTCTAGCTGTGTTTATATCACCCGTTTAAACATGGCCAGGTGATGTCCTCTTGACCAATCAGAATGGATAAACTGTCCCAGGTATTTATGAATATTCATTTAAATGTAGGACTCAATTTTTAAAATAAGCTATAAGAAGAATCTTCTCATTTGGGGGATGAAGGAAAAAATTCTGAAAAGAAACAGCGAGGGCTCGATCCCGGAATATTTTTGTTGAAAGACTGGAATGAACCCACTGGGCTATGCAGCAAGAGTCAAAATTTCTGGTAAATCAAAATGTGATACAATGTTGGCTATTGAATTCATGTATGCATCAAAGAGGGTGCTACACAATCTGCCTGCTTAATCTTGTTGACCAAACATTAGCTGGTCCCGGCAAGATATCCACTACCTTTAATCAATCCTCCCAGGATGGGCAATACCTTTTACTCTTTATTAGCCAACAAGAAAAGGGGAAGAAATGACAAGACCCCATCCCCAAGTGTGTCCCTGATGTACACAATGTACATGTTTAGAATCCTATTAGCAAGAGACTTTCAAGCAAATTGGCCCAAAACCTTTTGTGGCTAGAAAGCTTTGCAGTGTGGACAGTCTCATTACATGTCCTAGCCCATTTTATCAGTTGAAAGGGAAGTTACATGTATTATTAAGTCTTAAGAATAATTAAGGCTCAGATTGACGTGTGGTGGCCGAGTGGTCAAGCGCACTGGACTCAGGCTCTAGTGTTTCTGATCAGCAGAGTGTGGGTGTTGACATTTGTGTCGTTAAGCAAGACACTTAACCATTATTGCTTCGCCCTTAGGATGGGACATAAAAGCTGCAGGTCCCGTGTGTTGAGTATTGTTTGTAAAGGAACCCAGTACACTTATCGCTATTAGAGAAGCGGTTCGCCATGGTGTTTATGGCATGGTAGGCTGCATTACATATTTACGCCACAGCACCTTGTAAACCATTACTAAATGGGTAACATGGATCTTGTAATTCCAAAATACAGCTCGCATACCTGTAAAGACTGTAACAATAATGAGCACTTTGGGATGCCCTTCGGAGCTTAAGAACCGAGTACTATTATTATTATCCTCTAGTTGGAATTCACCTGGACTTAGCAGGTAATGTACTTGTAAATGGGTTAGCACCATCATTTGGTGTTTTCTCTCCAAAACTTTTTAATTTCTTCTCAACATGTGCACAGTATCTTCAGGCTACACTGCTGATAAATTTGGAAGATTCCTTGGTTTCATTACCAGAAAGTTTATCAAACAATCCAAGTTATTGAAAGTTACCTTAACTTCGGGATGGTCTGGGGCTACTCCAAATCTCACCAGTCCAAAAGGTACAGGAAGCTTGTCAATGATGTCTACCGTACATTGAGAGTTACCCTAGGGGACAAATTCAATTTAATAAATAACATCAATCATTTTACAACAAATTGCAATAAATGCATTTTGACTTAAAGACGTTTGTTCCCTGTCTTTCTGTGAACCCCAGAGGATTTTCTTGGTGTCTGACAAGATTTCTGAATAATTATGTGTCAAATTTTTTTTTTAAATCTTGTTTTTAAATGGTCATCCGAATAACAAACTAAACTAAAGTTCACATTAAACCCTTGCTCAACACGGAGCGCACTTACACGTACCTATCCTATCTGCCATTTTGGGAGTCAAAATGTACACAAAGGAATGGACTCATAAAATGTTGTTAGACACACATTTTGCGTCATGCAAGGCGTCAATTAGCGGCTGCAGCTGAGGCTGTTGTTTGATCGTAAAACAAACAAGCACTAAAGAATAGGATGCCCATAGCAACAGCCATAACCACAGCTACAAAATCAGACACACCTTGCAATACTTTTACAATTTAACAAATGACAAAAAAATTGTCTCAGAAGTTCTTAATTCAGAGTACGGCATCCAAAATCGATATTCCTTCTTGACGAACAGCAAACTGAGTGTACTACAATGTTCGTACCTTAAGAAGTCCCTGAGCTGTATAAAAGCCAGCAGGCCCGCTGCCGACTACGCATATTCTAGGAGCCGACTGACCACTGCAGATGAATCTTCTACCATTCAGGTTGTACCAAGCTTGCCGAGGTCGTCCGGTGTGGTTAGTCAAGGATCTGTACCCAAACTTGACACACTTCCTTGTCAATACCTGGCATGAGGTCACTGAAATATAAATGCAGCGGTGTTTAACCAGGGTGTAATAGTCAAGAGGCATGTCAACCTGCAGCCGATTTCACAAAACGCTAGGATTAATCCTATCTCGAGTTAGGACGAGTAACTAGTCCTAACTTAGGATTAATCTTAAGGTTTACATGTTACAGTGCAAGGCTGGGACTCGTCCCAAGTCCTAAGATTAATCCTAAGTTAGGAAGAGTTTGGTGAAATCGACGGCAGGGCCCATCTTTATAGAGCTGCTTAAAATTTGTCTGCTGAGCAAAAATTAGCACAATACCAGTCACAGAAGGTACATGTGATATCTTTTGGCAGGAAATCTCATTCTCTGGTATAGCATTTATGTTTTGGTGCTAAGCTCATTTTGGTGCTAAGCAGCTCTATGAAATTGGGCCCTGGATTAAGCTGGGGTTGTGTTTTTTTACCATAGCCATTGTCTTACCTTGTTGCCCTACCCTAACAACTGTTTCCTTAAACTTTCTGGGTGCACCACATTTAATAGTGACTGAATAAGGGCATTGAGCCTCATTTACTTTTTAGGGACCCTCAAAAATTGCCCCAAGTGATAGACTTGAGGGTCATTTCTTTTTTAAAGATTGTTGAAATAAGGTCCAATATTGTGTACTGGAGTTATTGACTCTCATATGTGGGTAGTTTGGATAAGCTACATATAGGTGCTGATAAACATGTGTGCATCTGCTAGGTTTTTGCTATTTTGGGCTTAAACGCTGGCTCAAGTTTGTGTTTAATTTTACATACAATGTAAAACCACACATCTCATTGTGAGAAGGCGTGTCTTATGACAGAAACTGATAATTCTTAAACAACCTTATGTCTTTACAAAACATGTGTAACTGAAAGGCAAATAAAAACAAAATCGTTTTTTTAATGTATAAATCCAAGAAAAACAAGCTCTGTGCGTTTCATTGACTTCTGAAAGGAAATCAGTGGAGCCAATCTGTGTGAATTGGGCGTACATGTAGCTCACATGGATTCAAACAGGAAAAGAGAGAATTTAATGATCTAACTTTTGACCCCTTGCAACAACATAACACACGGCTATTGTTGAATTGGGTCAATTGGGCCATAGCTCATTTCTCCTACCACATGTATACTTGAATCACATGGATTGTGCTAGGGTTGAGAGAACAATTTCACAGAAAATCATGTGTTTTAAAAGATCCCCTGTAATAATCTATAAATAGCTCAATGATATTCAATACACAACAACATCATAAATGTAGAGCGAACTTGCAATTCAAAATCCTGCTGGATGATCATGATATTGAATGGTTAGACAGCAGGAGGGTTATTTGTTTGATATTCTCATAGCAAGATTAAAACTAATCACCCAAAAGAAATATATATCAAATGACTTTTCACTGAAGCTCCTGTCGAGTCCCATTTGCCTGTAATCTTCTGCACTTTTAACGGACCAAGGTTCTACAGTTTCTGGCTCTTTTAATGTTAACACATCAGCTGTAGTGTTAAAGCCTTAAAGTAAACACAGGGCTCAATATTAACACTGGACCGCTGGCCCGAGGCCAGTGATTTTAGCCTTGGGCCAGTAAAATCAGAACTGGACAAGTCCAGTGGTTTTGTGTTTTCAATTGACTAAAAGTACCTCACTACATGTATGTAATAGCATCTATAAATATCTTCCAATTGGTAAATATCTTTCAAAAGGGTTGAGTACTGAAGCATAAGACAAAGTTAATGCAGAATATTTTCTTACTGCTTGTTCATATAAAAATAGTTTGCATACATTTTAAACCATGCAGAAAGTTCTCTCCCACTACTTTCTGGTCTTAAATGCTGGTCCAGGACATAATTGCAACCTACAAGCCCTGTGGTCTTGTGGATTTTCCCCTAAATTCGAGCCCTTAAACCGTTCAGCCCCTTGACAATAGTCCAGTGGCTTAGGGCCAATTTGGGGCAAAATCATGACATGCTGGATTAAAGCACCAACTTTTGTATAGTTATTTTATATGTCCCATAGAATCATTCTAGAGGGGGGTGCCTGGTTTGGGTGACCTAGGTCAAGGTCAGGCTGAGGTCAAAGTTCATGTGGTATTATAATACTGCATATCAATTTGTCACCAACAGAGGGCTGCTTCCGCATATCATTAAAACTTGAGAAACAAATGACCATGCAGCTTCTATTTCAGACACTCAGGCAGAGCTATGTGGGAAAAGTTGATCCCTTTGGTTTGCTGACCTGGAGATGACAGACCGGGCACCCCCCACTAATATGCTTCTATGGGACCCCTAAAACAAGTGTGCAAAGTTTTGTGCTTTAATCCGGCGTGTCACGATTTTTTCATTAAGCCACCGGACTACAAGAGAACAATTCAGAGTGAGGGTTTTGTCTGACACAACCAGAAGAGGATTGGAATAACAGGGCCAGATATTTGTCATGGACACAGTATGCCTCATATTGCCCCAAATCATCTTGATACAATTGCAAGGCATTAAATGGGTCTCCTCATTCAAATAGCTCAATTACAGGCCTAGATATCAACTGTGACAGATTTTAAACGCCCTGGGAAATATCACTATCATGACTGCATGGAGGATATGCAAGCAATAGAACTCCACACTAATGCTAAAAATAGAAGCTCAGTACCTGATTCTAAGACTATCAAATTTCACTAACTAACATACGCCCGCATACATGTCCACACTTTATGTTCACACTGGCATGTCCTGACTGTACTACAACTGCGGTTTGGCGCGCCAATGTACATGTAGTGTTCGCATGAGTGGTGAGATGCTTGTCTTACGTGTGGGTATTTTGAGCAAAAGTGACATCATTATTAGGGAGTACTTTGCCTCAATTCCCCTGGTCACCGTCTTCAAGTTGAAATGTTTCAGTAGCAATGTTCCTCATAGAGATGCCTAAATTTACTTCTAAGAAACACTGCCTTGCCCTTCAAAAATAGAAGTATGTATCAGGCCTAATAAAAGTTCCTCATATTTTTCTGTTCTACTCAGAATAGGAGTCTGCTGCCCAAGTATCCTGTAAGTTTGAAGGGGTTTTATTTTTGCAAAGTCATTACCAAATTATGCTCAATGTTGGCCTTAGAATGGGAGAATTATTGTTACCAATCATAATCAAAAGGTGCAAAACAATAATGTACAGTGTACAATGTTAAAGGTACATTATGCAATGGTTTGGTAATGAGTGACCCCAACAGGCTTGTGTAATTCCTATCCAAAAGCTTAAATATAATTTATAAAGATGGTAATGGTGTAGACACTGCGAAACTATTTCATCTGAAATGTCCCTGTTGATTAGAAAGCAATAGAAACATTCGAAACTGAAAAACAAATCACGCACGAGTCCTTTCTCAGATTTCTGAGGGTTGGTATCCGTTCGCAAATGCTGCAGCAGACAGCCAGACATGCCATTGGTACCCGTTGTCAACTCGCTAGACATACTGGATGGATTCGACGTTCGTGACAAAATATTTACCATGACAGTTTTTGGCTGTTGTCTCAGCAAGTGAAGTAGACACTGTATTATTATTAAGCTGTAAACATACACAGGTGACTTTTTGTATCTTTCTGTACATTTTTGATAATAAATACTAAGCTTTACATTGACCAAAATCAAACTATGAGGAACTCTAAACATTTTGCAAAAAAATGCACCAAGATTTCATTAAAAAGATATAACAGTTTCTTCTTCTTTTTTATGGGGGTGGGGGAAATGTCTTCACATTATACT
This sequence comes from Pisaster brevispinus, assembly GCA_023634235.1. Classification (NCBI taxonomy): domain Eukaryota; kingdom Metazoa; phylum Echinodermata; class Asteroidea; order Forcipulatida; family Asteriidae; genus Pisaster; species Pisaster brevispinus. The sequence continues at coordinate 8,804,511 of JAMKCF010000021.1, read as the reverse complement.
ATACTATAGCTGGTCTGACCAGACATGCCAGAGGTGGAGATGTAGAAAGTCTGACAAAACTGGTTTCGAGGGTTTTTCAACCAAATCATAAGTATTAAGAATAAGAGTGATGCAAATACACTTTGCAAATGCCCACCCCAACCCAGTAACTGAGGCGCTGTACTCCAAAATGTTGACATCTGCGGTCGGATGTCTGGTAGTGGTAGTGGTACGACTGCATGCTGCAGATGTCGTAAAACATGTAAAACAGTGTAAAATTTAAATAGATATTTACACAAACATTTAAATTGGCTGCAATACATGAGCTTCTCAAGTTTTTCACACAAAAACAACTTTTATTAAAACTGCCCTAGAGTCTTAATACCCAGTCTTACTCTTTAGTCTTATCGGCCATAGCAACGAATTATGAATTAGCATGTTAATATAATAAATGATGTTTTACTTTCAAGTTTCACTAGGCCCGGGAAAAAAATCCGTATCCAATCAGGCCACCAAAGCAATATCTGATTTGATTAAATAAGATACTACTTCAATGTGTAATGAATGAAAAAGTGCAATGTTCGGATACATATTAAAACGTCAACTACACCTTTTGAGAGGACTAAATTCCGAATCATTTTGAACTTCGAGACTGAGCTGTGGTGGCCGGGGGTGGGTGCATGCTGTGTGTCACACGAAATTGTTTACCTTCAATACTTGCGTCTATTCCCGCATGTAGTCGGAGGCAGATTGTGTGTTGGAGTTTGTCTATCATTAATACACACAGGGAGGCTGGGAACCTCAAATAGTATTATATCAGAACTCTTGAGGGCGCCATTTCAAAATACCAGAGCAGTTCTTGAAGATATGGCGAGTAATCCAACTGTATTTTTGTTGATGTTGAGTGGACAAGTCGAAAGTGGAGATGTAAGTGAGATTGTGATTACTTTTAGTTCACTCACCCTGTCCATGTATTCATAACAGATCGGTTTTATTAGAATAATAAGAAAAGGGAAAAACTTGTTTGAAACATGAGCTATAAATTAGCAAAGTAGTCAGTTCGCACATCCGTGTTGCGTGTACTGCGCCCGGTCACGGTGTACACTTACCGCACAGCCACTGAGCCCGTGGCCACAGCACAGCCAGCTAGGCAACAATTTGCAACAAAACTAAACTGGGATTTTCACTTACTGTCAGTGACAATGTGTAAAAATACCTTTACTTTAGTTTTATAATATAAGTCAAGTGTAAGTGTAACTAATCTTAACCAGTTGGGTAGGGTGGGCCATGGGGCACGGGAACAAAAAGGGCATTTGTTGAGGCAAATGTCAATATTGATGCGGTCCGGTTGACAAGTTGGCATAATTGATTCTGCCAGTGCCAATGTTGTGATCTTAAATTTTTTTGTATCATGACTGACATGATGGGCCTACACAATGCTATAGGCCTACAGTTTCTCGGTTTTTGCAATCATCTGCAACTTTTCAGCTGATCAGCTGATTTCCTCTTCTCTTTTGCCAAACGGTAAAATCATCTATGTATGATCTAAACCATGACCGCAATTTCGAACTTTACTTCCCTTTACAACAAATTCTTGGTAGCCACAAATCAAACAAAGACTGAAAGAGAAGGTATTGACTGTTGATATCCATTTAAATATACTGCAAGTCAATTTTCAATAATAAAAGAAGAAATATTCTTTTTTTACCTTATTTATTCTTTTTTCTTTTCTTTTTATTTGGGGGGGGGGGGGGAATGAAAAATAAAGAAGTGTCAGCAGCAGGCTTTTGAACACTGAATGTGTCAGTCCATGAGCAGGAGCAGTCCTCTAGTCTACGTACCAGGAGGCTGGCAATAAATTTGGTAACTTAATACATGTCAATGAGGCCCTATATAATCTGCAGCAAAACAGCGTTTGGGATGATTTTACCATTGCCAGTAAAACATCCACCTCAAGTGGCTTCTTTTATTTATTTGTTTGCCATTGAAAACTGCAAACCCCGGCACAAACTTTTGTTTGTTGGCAGTTTCCTTCTTTTTTTTTCAAAGTTATTATGTAACCATTCCAATCCTTAGAATCCTTCGGCTGGTTTTCAGTAATCGTCATCATCAAATAAATCAGGCTTCATCACTGCATCTACATGTCATGTGGGATGGGGGGAAATGAAAACATTTGTAAAGAATTTCTGCCTATTCTTTTCCTGTCTTATTGTGCTCATCTTGATCAGCTACACGTACAAAATTAAAATAAGAACTAAGTTTCGACTATCACTTGTGGTAGTAATTTTAAGTTTCAAATAAATGTACTTTTCATGACAATTTCAATAGGCCTAAACTTACAGAAAAAAGACTTTCCGAGTAGTTGAAATCATATATTTAGTTTTGTTTTATGAATTGATGTCAATCACTACTAGTTTATAAAAGTTCCTGTATCAATTATCAGTGTTGCGGTGCAAATCTGACATTTCTAAACTGAAAGATTTCATTTTCTGCAGCTCGATGTGAGAAATTGTTTCCTCAGAACTCTAGATTCCTACATAAAGGTGGTCAACTTTCATTACGGAATCTGACCTCACTCTTCTGTGAATCATAGGGTGTGTTTTCGCGGCTGTAGTGTAACCAATGAATATGTTGGTCATCGGCCTGTGATTAATTAATGGCAAATTCAACCGAAAAAGTTATTGGTTACAACAGCCAAAACGCACTTGTGTACTTTTCCAAAAGTGAGTGGTTGCCATTGTCCATGGAGGCTGAGTGAACTATTGCCTGACCAAAATCAAGGTCTGGTGGTTGACTCTACAAAGTGTGGTATTGAATCCCGTTCAAGACATTTGGGTTCTTGACCACTTTGCTCTTTTTCACCCCCTGGGAGTCCATAGGTACTGCTGAGTGTATTGATTGTTATTCAGCATGATTAGAAATAAAGGCCTGATACTTTGTTCTTGTGGGGGCAAGGCGGTTTGATTCCCAGAGTAAAGGGCAACTCTATGAGGGAAAGACAAATTTCAAGGGGCACCGAGGCAATGACTAGGAACATTGAGGCAGTTAATTGCCTCTTCTGTTGTCTATGTGAAGTATAAGGCCAGGAAATATGTTTTCACTACTTTTTCTGCTGAGACTGCATGTTTACCCCTCAGGAGTTGAGAAGGTTTCATGAATGCCTTGCGGATAGTACGCCCAATATCAGTGCAAGAACCTTTGATGTGGTGCCCTTTGCAAAGTTCCAATACAAATTTACACTTTTCCCATAGAGTGCCCCTTACCAGAGGAAAGATGATGAGCATCTTCAAGAGCAAAGTTCAAGGCCTACATACATTGATTACCATTAATTACTAAATCATGGAAAGATCTAGATAATCTTTGTTACACTAGTTCCTTTTTCATTTTTATTTTTGTATTTTTTCATTCAACTTCCTTCCCAGTTTCCTGAGTTCGAGGACCTCTACTTAAAGTACAATTTTGTCTTTGGACCAGATTGGGTGATAACATCGGTGAGTCTCAGTAATTCGCATTCCATACTTTTAATCACTTCCTCTAGCCCTTATTGCCTCTCACTTTCTCCCTATCCATCCCCACCTTATGCCGTCCCCCCCCCCTCCACCCCAACCCCACATGTCTAACCTGGGCTTAAATTCTTAGAGCTGCTTAAAGCACAAAAAGTAGCTAAGCACAACAAAATTATGCTTACTAGAATACGGATACCAGCCAAAATAATGTGTACCATGTACCATTTGTGACTGGTATCTTGCTCATTTTTGCTATTAAAGCAACAAATTGTAAAGTAGTATTTTCTGCTTCAGCAACTCTGTGAATGTAATTGGACCCAGGGAATGGACCTTTATCGAGCTACGACCTGACCATCTTGTGTCATATTCCAGCTGTTCAAAAGCAAAGCTCTCCGGCTATTTTACCCTTCACGCCTCATTTCGGGTACATTAGTTTGAACAGAGGAAACCAAAATTAAAGCTGCACTATGACCAAGGTCCAGTGATCTGTTTGAGATGTCTTTCGCCTGTATTCTTGGGATGCTGCATATAAACAAAAACGTCATTCCTGGCTGGGGAAATGTGCTTTTGCAAAAACCGACTCGCAGTTTTCTGTAAAAGGACATGATGAATTTTAAGGAACTTTGAGATTCACCTTAAATATTCTTTTATTTGTCACTAAGAGGTGGGCAAATTATGGGTAGGTTTGTGGAAGGTGTTTAGCCATTCAATTGCGAGCAAACTCATTACCCAAAAGATTTGCCGTGGATGTGGATGTGTTTAAACACATTTCAATGGGCACATTATCTTTTAATATCAATCTTGAAGGCACCCTGTGTCTAATTAATCTGATTAATCATGAAGCTAATATTTTCTTATTTCTGTCACTTTAGGGTCTTGAGGAAGGTATCTCACAAGTATCCAAGAAGTCAAGAGATGGACGACAATTGTTCGTATGGAACTTTCCACTGGAAGTCACTTTCAAGAGCACCAACCCTCATGGATGTAAGCGGCTAAAACCCTGTCATAGGTCCCAGCACAGGGTTAACATTTGGCTGGGGGGGTCCACAAGACCACAGGGTTTGGTACTCAAAATGTTTACTGGACCAGAAATGTTTTTAGAAGACCAGAAACAAATTGTGATTTTAACTGTTTTTATTTGAACAAGAACTAAGGGACCATGGATAAATTAAGAACGCGTTCGCACGCGTGCAGACGCGTGGCTGCACGGAGTCGTTCCAAAATTGACACGGCCCCATGCAACGATGGGATTTGCACTCCATTAATTTTTAAGTTCCCTCATTATCGAATTGTTGGTGCCTTTTGTTGGTCGGATTACACGGACAAGGCAGCGCGAAAGTAGCCCACAAAGGAGTGAAGGATTAGTGTCTAGCTCAGGTATACCGGACAATGGGTTCGAGAGATGTACGGTCAATCCTTGAGTTTGCGAAAGCCAATATGCTACAATACTACTAAGTACATGTATTTCTTGAAAAGTTGAACGTTAGTTTTATTTCCATTGGTATATCAGAGCTGGCGACACGTTCTGCGGCCCTTTTTACTACACAATTGTACACTTAAACATCGCCCTAAATGCTCGCGATATAATATTAATAGTATGAGCCGTAAGGGCAAACTTTTGTCATCTTTTCTTCAAACAACAGCTAGAAATCAAGCATTATAACTCGACAACGGATATCAATAATTGCAATACATGTACACGCAAAGTTTTAATGTAACACCATATCTTTTTGTTTAATATTTTAGTGTCACACATATATACAAGGAAATGCATCATTGTTTGCGTCAAAAACATGTGATCACTAGTTCAAATACACATTTTTAGCAATTATTTCTGAAGTACAATTTTCGGTGGAATTGTTGATATAAGCTATTTACAAAAAAAACTTAACTGTTATGTTGACAAACCTTTTTCAAAATATTATCGGTTATCAACAAAGCTCTTTCTTTAATAAAAATTAAAATAATAGCAATTTATTTTTCATATATAGCATTTTAAATAAAAATCTGACGACGATGTGCAGGAAATTACTTTTTTAAAATAACAATTTATACATAAACGTAAAAAAATATAAAATGTAACATGTGTAAACCAGGCCGAAAATACAATTTCTGTTTACATGGATTCTGAAACGAGAGTAGACTTATTGTGGGAAAAAGGCTAGGGTTTATCTTTTTTTTACTTAGAAATATCCATGTAAATAAACCAGTCCGGAAAGACAATGATCGTATACAGTACATATATGGATTCTAATTTTTTTAACTGAAACGACAGTAGACTTATTGCGGGAAAAAGGCTATATCTTTTTTTTTTTACTTAGAAAAATCCATGTAAATATACCAGGCCGGAAAGACAATGACCGTATACAGTACATATATTGATTCTATTTTTTTAACTGAAACGACAGTAGACTTATTGCGGGAAAAAGGCTATATCTTTTTTTTTTTACTTAGAAAAATCCATGTAAATATACCAGGCCGGAAAGACAATGACCGTATACAGTACATATATTGATTCTATTTTTTTCAACTGAAACGACAGTAGACTTTTTGCGGGAAAAAGGCTATGGGTTTATCTAGTAAGCCAATTATAACTACACAGTGGCATTTGGCCAACACCATTGTTCCTTTGTTATACAGTGAGTCTCCCTGAAGACCGGGCGATTACAGAAGAGCGCGTGACAGTGCGTGACACCGTGTGGGTTTTCTTTTGTTTGAGCTTGCATGCATAGGAAAGCGTCAGACTGCGGCCGTGCCCATGACATAATTTATCCATGCTCCCTAAGACTTGTAAGAGAATATTTTTCTCATAAAAAGTAAACTTCATTGCTCAATAGAATGGAAAGGTATTTTATCAGACTCAAAGTCAACATTTGTTTGCAATTGAAAAAGAAGAAAAAAACACCGGACTCGTCCAGTCATCAGTTTACTGGCCCAACAATAAAACTACTGGCCTCGGGCCTGTGCCTCCAGTGTTGAGCCATGTCAGCACCACATACAATCAATGATTCTTTATTTCATTTTCTTTGTCTAGAAAACCAATTAATATTTCATTATTGCTGTTCCCCCATCACTTTTGACCACATTAGAGAGCTTTTAACAGCAAATTTGCTTGCATCGCATGTACAGTTTTATCTTATTATGACTGTGTGTCTAGGCATATGTTATTTCCTGGTATCAATAGCCATAAAATAATAACAACAATGAAAACAAACATAACACAAATTTGGCTCACACAGCCCTCGCACTCAAAAATACTGTGAGATCAGCCCAAGGGCTATACTCCAACACCCCCAACTGACAACCATGTCAGTGACCAAAATAGCTTCATATGAAATGTTCTTAGTCTCAAAATCAAAGGTGAAGTTCATCTTTGTTATAAGTTGGGTTTTTGTTTTGTTTTTGTTTGTTTTTGGGGGGGTTACAATACTGCAAATTACATTGCCACGTACAAGTACGTTTAAAGATATACAAAAATACCTCCTAGAATTGAAAAGGATGTGGCAAAAGGCCACATGCCCAAAGTAATACAAATCTGCAAGCTTGTACAGAAACATGACTAAAAAGTAAAAAACAGCCACAAAATACACACTAACGAGACGTATAACATGTAACATAAATTGTCCATTCTTGTATAACATTTATTCAGGCTTAACCTAGTAGAACTCTTTTCAATTGCCATTCAACCTTATAGACATTTAAAATAAATGCTTTTGACTGGCACCCCTAAAATAAGGAGACTGCCAACAAAATAAGGCTAGATCATGTAAATAGCTCAGTTGGTAAAGTGCAGGCATGTTAACCTAGAGTTCACAGGGTCAAATTCTGCTATAGTCAACTTTCTTTGTTCGGCCTAAAATTGAATTAAAATTTTTCCAGTTTCCCTTGTGGTTTTATTACAATGTAGATTCATCATTTGTTTCCTTCTTTTTTTTCTTCTTTTTTTTCCTTTTTTTTTCCCTCTCTTTTTTTTCTTTTTTTTGGGGGCATGTATAGGTTTCTGCAAGCATACATGTTATTTATCTCCAAGCCTACAGGTTTAAACATAGGGTTATTGTTTGGTTTTGTCAATGTAATGCTGATTTATTGGCAAAAGTATAAAGAAATATACAGTGAAATACAAAGTGAAAGTTTCAGCTATTTACAGTGTAAACTTGCTGAGACAACAGCAAAAAACTGTCTCGGTATTTACACGAACGTCGAATCCATCCACATTTAGCGAGGTGACAGCGGGTACAACCGCATCTTTGGCTGCAGCATTCGCGAACGGACACAAAACCCTTAGAAATCTGAGAGACGATTCATACATGAATCATTTCTGAGATTCAAATGTTTTTTATTAGTTTATAATCAATGGTGGCATTTCAGTCTAAATAATTTCACGGGATGCTTACAACCATTACCATCTTTATTTAACAAGTAGGCTTTGAGAAATTCCACAGACATTTCCAAAGTATGACCCCACCTTTAGCAGTGCAAAGCAATTTTGAGGGTTCCATGGTTTCATTACTAGAAAGTAAAGTTATTTTAATGCTTTTGAGTGTTCTTTACCAGAAGGTTATAATTTTATTAAATCAATATATTCCAAGTCAAGTTGTTTTTTGGGTAGAGGAAGAGCATTTGTTTCAGTTGCCCTTATTTTGCTTTCTTTTCTTGTGTTATTTTTCAGGGCCTCAGATTGTTGTCAGCGTTTATGGTTTAGATCACTATGGACTGGCCATTGTTCGGGGATATGGAGCTGTGCACATACCAATATCACCAGGAAGGTAAATAAGAAAACATTAGGGGGTCCTGGGCTCATGGCCGAGGGGGGTCATCCTGTGCTAGCGACTCAAAGTAAATCTCTTGAAGTCATGGTACTGAAAAAGTTGCCCAATATTTGGCCAGTTAAAAGTAATTTACATCCCATGGCATTTGGCATGGTAAACTTGTGTCCTTTTTTTTTCACATTGATTTTATTGTTTTGTTTTTGTTTTGCAAAACAGAATGAGTGAGGGCATTGCATGAATGCATGGGTCAGGGGCAACAGAAAATAAACTAAATTATTGTTGCTTAGAAGCATGATGCCCCACGCATGAGCGACAAAAACAATTGTAAAGATTTTGCTCACCTCACTTTGACAGCAGGCTCTCTTTGGAGGTGAAACAAATTGATTAATTGAGAATTGAGCTAGCAAAAAGATTATTAAGTACCTGTCATTCATTCTAATTGAGGTTTGTTTTTAATTTCCATAGTTCCGTTTTTAAAGCGAAACCACAACAAGGAAGTGCAGTCTAGAAAGAGAAAGTGCCAAAACAATAGTCCACTTCATGCCAAGAGTTGTTGGGTTTTTTTATTCTTCTTTATGTTTTGATTTATTTCAATATGAAAAGTATTTCTTTGGAAGCAAAAGCCTCTATTACAGGAAATGACCTTTCACTCTCACACCCTTTGTTTCTCCAAGGTTTGGGTCTTTTTTGTTAGTTTTTAATAGTGCGTGTGTGTGTTTGTTTGTATGATTTGGCACATGTCCAAATCAAACAGCAAAAATTGTATCTTTGCTGGGGCCTGGATGTGACTTTTTCCCTTTTTTGAGACTTCAAGGGTCTGTCCAAATTGGTCAACATTTTCATGATCATACAAAGAGCCTTACAGGGGGATATAGAGATCAGAGGCTGTGGTAGACTTTAAAAGGTGTTAACAAACATTGAATATTTCTGTTGTAGAATCACCAGAGAACACAAACAAATGGGGTGGGGAATTACTTTAAAATCTAGCATGCAGTCATTGTTGATTATGCTTTGGCGTGGTGGGGGGTAATACTACATGTAGGAACAATTTATCAGGGCTTGAATTTGCGGTAAAGTTCACAAGACTTGTAGCTCAAAATGTTTACTGAACCAGAATTCTTTTTACAAGACTAGAATCCAAATGAGAAGTAACAGTTTAGCACACATTTAACTGTTTTTTGTTTTTTTTAACAAGCACTATTAAGACGCGTATTTGAGAATATTCATTATTCATTACTCAATAGAATGGAAAGGTATTTATGAGACTCACAGCCAGCATATTTGAACATAATTTGTTTCTAAATAATTTTGGGTTGAACAAAGAAAAAGCGACTTGACCGGGACTTGATTGTGCCATCTCCGGATGAACATGCCAGCACTCTACCAACTGAGCTACCTAGCCCTAACGATGGCGGTGTCCCTATTTTGTAAATGTATTTGTTTGGGGGTGCCAGTCAATTTATTTTTTTTTTTTTCAAGGTGTTACACATTGAGGTGTTATTGTTCAAATGAAAAAACACAAGACCAAACGACTTGTCAATTCATGAGTTTACTGGCCCAACACTAAAACTACTGGCCTCTGGCCTGTGATCCAGTGTAAAATTTGAGAGAGTACTCCTTTTTTTTATAAGATTTATATTTGCATCGGAGATCAGAAAACAAATTGTGTTTTTACCCACAAACTGATGTGTGTTAAGCACTGTATACTCAGTACTTTCAAGAGTACTGTGAATCAAAAACCATAGGCATATTACTTGGGTGGGATTCAAACCCACAACTTACTACTTTGGGTAGAGGGGGGCCTTTTATGAGTAGTACTCGTCTCACTGTGACGTCTTTCAAAATGCTGAAAGTTTGGGCGATACCCAAGTTCTTGCATCTATTTTTGTGTGTGTGTGTTTTTTAAGTCCTATAGTTCCTTTTTTTTAGGTGTTCGTGCAATACGTGCACGAACTACTCTTGTTTTCTTTTTCTTCTTTTTTTCCACTTTTTTGTGGGGATGGTTTCATTTATCTTGAGAATAACTATGGACTTGTACTTGTCTCTTTGTTTGGGGTTTTTCATTGGTTTGCTGAGGCAATGATCGAGGCCAATTTCCTGCGCATGATTTCTTGGCCCTGATTTCTCGGTAGTTTGTTAAGAATTGTACATGTAGGCTTCATAAACACCTAGAGTAAGAGAGTATGGAAGGAACTGATAAGAACATTCCATTTTTGTTTCTGTAAGCTGACCTGGAATTGTTTTATCTAATCTTTTTGGCACAAGTTTCAGTTTTACACTCGTGAGAAAAAAAAACAAATTTGTGTTATTGGTTTGATCAGTATGTAATATATTTAAATAAAGTTTCAGCCAAATGAATGTCATAGTCAATAGATATTGACTGATATTATCACATTGTTATTGGTATTCTCCCAAACTAATAAAAAAAAATGTTTGTTCAACTCTTTTGTTTCGTTTTCAGACACCAACGAATTCTGCCAATGTTTGTCCCTGAGTCTTCATCAAGATTCCAAAAGCTCACAAGGTTTGACCTTATACGTAGCCTCATCTTTGTCTACAGTATCATTGGTGCATAATCCCACAGTGAAACATTCCTCTAACACACAGAAGTTTCTACCACTGTCAGCATTATACAAAATATGGTACCTTGTCTTGATTCAAAGAGAGTAAGCATGGGATATGTAGCAGGTTTTGACAACATTACCAAGCGAAGCTGTACCCTTTTCGCTAACACCACCAATGGTGCAAACACATACGATTTGATTTGATTAATTTAGCAAACTGCAAAGAAAATACTTTTATTTTTAATAACACAAATTTGAGTATAGTCGAGGTTAAACAATTTTAAAAGCAAGAAAAATACAAGAAAATAGTACAAGAACAGAAAGTGCTTGCCGAGGGTAACACACAAAAATGTATAACTTATTTGTATTCATGTCAACAAAAAAGAACACAGTAAAAACCATGGTCAAACAGGAAACTTGAAGAGCAAAAAAACAAGCAAATACTGGACGGGACTATAAAAATAACAACTTAAAAAAATTGTCAAGATAATTTGAGGCCTGTGAGCCCAGACTTAAAGGTATGGTCCTAGATTGTTTTGTTTTTTGTCAAATGTAGTGCTGACTATAAAGAAAGATACAACAAAAAAATGTAAAATTTTCAGCTAAATACAATGTCTACTTGCATGAGCAAAAAACTAAAAATTAAAAAAAAGCAAGATTTGCAAATCTACATTTATTGAAGTACCAACTGCATCTCTGGCCGCAACATTCGCAAACAGACAGAAATTGAGAAAAGACTCATTTTCAGATTTAAATGTGGGTTTTTTGGTTTGTTTTGGGTTTTGTTTTTTTCAAAACCCTATTACTTTGAGGAGAATTGAATTCTCAACATAGTTTATACTATCAACAGCCGCTTACGTGCTTCTCACCAACTAAGGTTTTATGGTCGGTATTTTTAAAAGTATTTACCAATCTACGACCCTACTATTAAGCAAAGAGATTTGTACATGAAAAGAACAACTCATCATCATATTTGTACCCATTTTTGGCCCTCAACATTGAAGGAAAAGCTTGCACCTTTGAACTGTATACAATGTGATTGCAGATCTAGAGTCGATTAAATTTAACAAATGTAACAATAGCATTATTAATATGTTGTTTTAAAAACAAATTTAACTCCTCAGATTTCAATGTGATACTTCACACAAACTGCAAGAGCAAAGTGATTTTCACATGAAGAAAACCATTAAAGTTGTGTCCCTTGCTTGTACCCCCCAAAAAGGCATTTGCTTTTCTGCTGAAAAATGAACCTGGTGTAAAACCAAGCTAAGATGGTCCATTCCATATACCTTTTCATTCAAAGTGCGCTTTGGGCTTTTTTCTTCATGCATTCACAGTTGGGTTCTCAGCAGAAGACCTGAGTTTGTTGATGTCAATGTAGTGGCAAGGGGTGAAGGTAGAGAAGGTGAGTTTGTCATTGGTTGGATGTTGGATCAAGTCGCAATATTTCTTTGACCTAGCATCAGAATTCAGCTTACACCATTAAGTTTCTTGTCCAGGTATAGTATTGTAGCATTCTCACTTGACAGGGATTCCCAGGCCAAATGCACTTCTGAGGACGTGTCCAAATTCTGTCAAAGTGGTCTGCTTGGCTAGATCATTGGTCCCACAGCCACATTCTAAACCACTTCATGCATAAATTTGCTTGTACATTATTTCAAATTAAAGTCCTATACAATTGGCAATGTTGAAAGATAACTACAAAGCTTGAGGATTCGTGAAACGATAAGCTTACTAGCCACTGAAAGATTCAAGGGCAGACCCTGTGACCAGTGCCCTCAAGAAGGAACTCTCTACCCACTGGCCAAGCAAGCTTTTTCTGTGCTAAGCAAATATTTAAAACTTACCGTGTATTTTTACCTTGCATTTGACCTGGGAATCAATATCAAGTGTTGTATGCTCTCAAGGAAGTTTCAAGAATGATTCCAGTGTGCCCGACCTGGTAATAGTTATAGGCATGAGAATCTTCCGGTTTAAACTGGAATTCCGGGGGGTTTTTTCCCTTTCAAATTTTTTGTCTTTGAGTTCAGTGTGAATTTGATATAAAAAAAAAAAAATTTGGGGGGGGGTGAGTTGTAGGGGGTATACATTTGGATTTCTCTAATCAGAATATGTAAGTTTACCTTTGTAATCGCATATATCGCGGATCCACACATCGTTCATGAAAAAACCAGCACGTTAACAATAAATTGCTGCCCGGCAGCTAACCCGATATGCGGCTTGCGGTCTTCCATGCACCGCGTATGCAGCAGCGAGAGACGCAATGGATGTATAGACTTGTCTCATTCCTCGCTTCGTTAACATTACGGTTCAATAATGTTTGACTGAATACGTTTACTGCTGCAGCAAAGATACACGTGTGGAGACTTTTAAAAGTCTACTGACAAAACAATGCGCATGTTTTGTACCGTGTGTACCGAGTCCTGGACCCTGGCCATAAAGAACTTGGTGCTGCGCGTTCGTGTTGTGTGCTTCGCACACAAATTTGGGACTTTAACAAGTTGCACTCAAACTTTAACATTTTTCCTGTTTTTTTATCATCGCCCATTCTCATGCCTGTAATTAATGCAATGAATAATTGTATGAAATCTTGATAAAGCTAATGTGCAAAGATATTGACAAAATAGGGAGACAGCCAACATAAGGCTAGATAGCTCACAGTCTGGTAGATCACAGACTTGTAAATGCGAGGTTTGCAGGTTCCGCTCTAGTCAATATCTCTGTTCAACCAAAAATTATTTTAACTTCACTCAGTCAGTTTCCCTTGTGGGTTATTACTTGAAACTTGAAATAAAAAGGTGCATCTCCTTAAGGTGATCCCTCTGCTGCCGGTTCCAAGTTTGTATCGAGAACTTGGATGAGATTCCTGGCTAAACGGCAGTTACAGGTTGCTTCTGACTGGCACCCCCGAACAAAGATATTGACAAAATAGGGAGATTGCAAACATAGGGCTAGATGGCTCAGTTGGTGGTGCGCCGGCATGTTAATCCGGGTGTAGCAGGTTCAAATCCTGCTCGAGTCATTTTTTCTTTGTTCAACCCCAAAAGTTAAATGAGCAAAACAAGGTATTTCTTTGGTGTAACTTTATGAGCTTCTGTGGATCACTTTTTTACGAGAAGATACTTTACTGCTAAATAATTTGCTTGTAGTTAGTAAAATGTTGTAGCTGTAGCTGGCAATTGAGGGCCATTAAAACAAATGTTGACCATTCCTCTATGCTGTATTAAGTGAGAACAAAATATGCTACCTCCAATTTGAAACTCATATTTTGATGAAAGAGAAAGTCAGAAGAACTTTGCGAAACTTAACAAAATTGTAGATGGCAGTGTCCATTTCATTCTGGTCAAGAGTGTTTCAGGGAAGGAACTAGAGAGAGGAACGAAACCTGCAGCTTGCGAAATCTCGAAACCTGTACACACGTCAAGGGTTGTCTTTCCTGGCACTTGAGATGTGTAATGTGCGACTTATTGTTTGTTCTGTTTTCCTAAAGAAGAAGTGCAGAAAATACATTATTTTACAGTTGTGGCTGAGAAATAGGTTTTCAGAAGAGTATACATACATGAAGTTCCATCCACTAGTGTCCAGTATAAACCACTTTTCAACCAACCTTTTAGAAAATGTCATCTGATATGATGGTCATGTTTTATTGAGAAGCATTATGTTTTGTCAAGGAATTTGTACAAAGGATATGATACTGGTTTGTATGGATCATATGCATGGACGCCATCATGCTGCCATATTGTAAAATGATGATGAAACAATGGAAGACTCACAGCTATGTATGCACGGCGCACAGGATGGGCCAATGAGTTACCCTTTTTGTTATCTCTTGCTGAAGGCGCCTTACACATGTACTTGAATATCATCACATGCATTTAGCTGCATAAGCCTCCCCCACCCACACCCACATGCTCCAATGGGTTGTATAGCAGACTCTGAGTAACTTATGCTTTTAGATATTGCTCTGGCAACTTTACCTTATTATACCATGACCGATATGTGGCAAATGTTCCCTTACTTTAACAAAATACTTTCCTCTTGTGGAGTACCCCCCCCCCCCCCCGCCTTAAAATCCTCTAAAGAATTCCTGAGATTCCCAAAACATTTTAGTGTATTTGGCTATTTCCCCTCTTTAAATTTGCAATCTACAAACTTGCCCATCTGCTGTGCACATTGCAGAGTCGCTTATAATACCAGGGCTCAATATCACAAAGCACTAAGACCCATCTTAAGAAGAGTTGTCAGTATTGTCATAGTGATTTGTATTGTGACATCACACTTTGCTTAGCAGTTAAGACTGATTCACAGTTAAGATCGATCTTAACTCTTTGTGAAACAAGCCCTGGCTTTTCACACGTGTAGTTTCATTTTATAAACACTATTGGATGAAGATGGCTGTAATGTTAAAATTATACATGTCTGCTGGCCGCAGTGTATGCCATGGACCCATCCTGCTGCATATCTAATTAGTAATAAGAGCAAAATCCTTAGGCCGTGACCTCTCAAAAGTTAATGGCTCTCTTACGCTTCTTCTGATTTTAGTCTTACCACCATGAGACTGCCCCCTTCGACTCTCCTCCCCCTTTCCTCACCCTTCGCTACTTCACACAATTTCTACTGCTCTAAGCCTGGGCCCAATTTCATAGAGCCGCTTAGCGGCTGATTTTATGCTTACTGTGCGATTTCCATTTCATAGCGCTGCTAACCGTAAGCACAGGAAAAGGCATGCTAACCTTCCGGTGCTTACTGTATGAAAATGAATGACGTAACAATTTGAATGGTGAACGCGCAAGATGGCTGCCTAACTTTCTTGCTAACCTGTTAAATACGCTTACGCTTAAGCACATTTTTCTGCTATATTTAGCACGAAAAATTTGCTTACTGTTAAGCAGTGGATGAAATTGGGCCCAGATCATCTGCCTTTGTACAATTTGCAATTATAGTCACTCGGATTACAGTGTTACCGAAAGGCATGTACATGTTGGCAAAATGGCGTTGATCATTGATGATTTTAATGCAGTTCAAGGCGGTATAAGGCACAGAGGATTGATGAATATTTGCCAGGATATCTAATCAATATCAGATACGTGTCATGATCGTAATGTGTATTTTCTTTTTTTTTAATTATTATTATTGTTATTATTATTATTATTATTATTTTCGAGGTCTGTAGCTTAATTTCTTTTTCAGTTCAGAACTGAAAGCGTAACCATTTAAAACACTGCATTCATTACAAGTCACAAGAAAATCCCAATCAACAAAATTGCACTCACTTAGATAGGACCAAAACTGTATACCTGGAATAGAAAATGCAAGTATTCAGACTTCTTCCTGTGTACTTTTTCTTGTTTTGAGGTTTACGCTTTTATCAGGAAGTTCTGATTCTGAAGAAAAAAAACATCAAAATATGCAGATTACCGCTCAGAAGCCCACAAACCAGTCCTTGTTATTCCAGAGAGTTTCGCTTTAGAGCTGTGTAGAATGTAATAATAAAAAATAATTACTAGTTTTTATATAGCGCTTTGTCTATTGGTGTTTTAAAGCATTTATCCAGACAGGTTTTTGAAGTTTTTTAATTATAAGGCCCATTTATGTAACACCTTGTAACAGTTGAGAAGGGGCTGCGGCACATTAAGCAGCCACTGCTAGAAACGCTGGGGCAAACCCCTCATGTTACCGATAAGTGTAACTAGGTTCTTTTATGTGCATTATGCAACACACAGGACCGAAGACTTTACGTCTCATCCGAAGGACGAAGCAATAATGGTCAAGTGTCATGCTTAAGAACACAAGTGTCAAGACAGGGAATCGGACCCACACTCTGCTGATCAGAAACACTAGAGCTTGAGTCCAGTGCACTTGAGCGCTCGACCATGACACAACCATTTTACCCTTACATTGTTGCCAGCCATAAGCTAGTTTCTTATTGATCTTCATCCGTTTCAAATCTTTAGTATTGGCCATTTTTGAAGAATTATTTTTTGTTTTCTCAGTCACCAGGGTCCGGTCTCAAGGTCACGTCAAGGTCACTTTCAATGTCATTACCCGAGACATGAAAAAACTTGGCTATGACGTGGTGTCATCGACGGTCAGTGTCCCTGGGGCAGACACTGCAGCTGCCTTAGCAGGGGCATCAGCTCCAGCACAGGGGGCTGCGGCTGCTGCCCAGCAGACCATGGAAGGTGAAGGCGAAACAGTAACATGAAATACCATCGGGGTCAATCACAGCATAAAATTGTTGTTTATCCAACTTGAATGTAAATGTTATCACTTGTTACTTCTTACCTCCCCCCATTAGCCATTTTGCAAAAGTTATATTGTAAATAGAAACAAAAATGTCCGGCACAATGACGGTGCTGGGCCCAATTTTATAGAGGTTACATTAAAGCAGAAAAAACCCATGCTGTATGTCTGTGTGCATTACAGATTAGCAAAGAACTTTACTCTGTAACTTTAACAATAGGGATCTGGGGAAATGACATATCGGGGACAGTCCTCGGTTTGTTTCGTGTACAAAACCAATGGGAACGTCGCTAAAAAAAAAAAAAGTCCAAACCATGGGATGTCCTCGGTTTTATACCATTTACAAATTAATGTGTGTTTGTATTGCCAACCCTCCGAGGACATTTTACAATAGGGACAATAGGTCCTCACTAGTCGGTTTTTTGTTTTCAGGTGTCCTCACTAGTCATTTGTGTACAAAACCAATGGGGATTGCTTCAATACAGGAACAACAGAAAGTACAATAGGTGTCCTCTAACGTATAGGAGTGCTGTACCTGGGTGTGTGTGAGTTTGTTTTCACATTCAAACCGGGGACCTATAACAAAAGAGGACAATAGGGTCCCCGGTTGGGTAAAGGTCCCCAGTTGGAAATTGTGTACAAAACCAATGGGAGCTGTTGCCAAAAAGTTAGAGTCCAAACAAAAGAGGGACAATAGGAGGTCCCCGATTGGAGGTGTTTACACACTTGTGTGTGTGTGTGTATGTACTTCATATATGAAACACGCTTCGCTTACACAGCTAGTTTGGTGCTGACCCTGTAAGCAGAGAAGCGCTGATATCCACGGTAAGCAGACCCATGCTGCTCAAGCAGGAAATATTGCTTTACAGTTTTCTGCTAATCAAAAATGAGCAGGAAATCAGTCATAAATGGTACATGTTTTATGGTATTTTGGCTGGTAACCTTTATTCCGGTGAGCACACTTATTTTGTGCTTTGTTACTTTTTGTGCTGAAGCAGCTTGATGATAAGCAGATGCTCAATGTTGAATTTCCCAAAATTGCTCATGGCTTAGGAAAAGCTCAAATTTGTCAATTGGGTGTGATTCCTGGCCATATGTTAGTTGAGGGTTGAATGGCTTCCGATTGGCACCCCTGAAACAAAAATTAAGGGGACAGCCAACATAGGGCTATATAGCTCAGTTGGTAGAGCCATAGTAAAAAACAAGATGGCAAACACTTGTTGTTGTTTTGGGGTTTTTTTTGGGGGAGGTGAGGAATTCAAATTTGACTGTTTACTTATGATCAGGAAAGTCTTGTACCAGACATTATGTAAATTGAACTCACAAATAGCTGGCGTGTTATTACATTTTCAGATAAGTTACAAAAGATTTGTATAACTATTTTTTATTTTCAAAACTGCTTCTTGATGAGTCGATAAACTATTCCGTAACCACAAACTTCCTAGAGTTAGAACAGTTGTCTGAAGGTCAAGTGCCCAAGGCATCTGGATAGGGACCAGTGAACATTCTCTTTTAGTGGTCTAGCTGATTAGATCATTGCTCACTAAAGATAGTTCATATCTGAACAAATTGAAGTGTAGATTGTCCATGAGGCTTTGAATTCAAATTTTATACAAGGGAATCTTTAGATCTGGGATGGTGAAAATTCCAGGACTAGTAAAAGAGCAAACCAGTATATCAACCCAATTCACCTGGACCCAATTTCATGGCTCTGCTTACCGTAAGCAAAGAATCGACGCTTACGGAAGCAGGGAATTCCTTCAAGCCTATTTCACGGGTTAACAGGGAATTTTTCGCTTGTGTGCGTCTGACTCCAAGTTACGAGGCATTCTTCTATTACACAGCTAGCGCAGAAATTCAGCACTTGCACAGTGAGCGGGCAATGGTGATCGTAAGTGCAGAATTCGGCGGTAAGCAGAGCCATGAAGTTGGGCCCTGATGTCGTCACCACTATAACTGAGTTGTACCATATTTGAGGCCACTGTCACCATGTGTTATACATACCGTGTGTGATGTACGTGCAAGGGGTCAATTAACAAGTCCTGTCCCACTCTCAAAAGGTTAACCATCATAAATTCAGTTATTATTGCAGTAAACCGATGAGCCTTTTCCTCTTTTAGCTTCCCACTAATAATGAGGGCAAGACGCTATCAAAACAGAAAAGTACAATGTATAGATATTTGTTTGCTGAGCAGTTTCCAGGAAAATAATATAATGAACTTTTTGGGGCAAAGGCATACTGCCTTGAAATCTCTCAAATTACTTTGGAATTACTCCTTTTCCTTTTCAAGAGTTGTTCATGCAAAAAAACACCTACGGTGTGTTTCAATTAGTGAGTAGTAGTAGTATTTCTACCAAATAGCGGACCGTGTTCTGCTATGGAACTACACTTTAACCATACAATTTCGAAATATCTTTCCAACCCAATGTTTTTCATATACAAGCGCTTTGTATAGCCAAAAGCGCCCTATCCTAAGGCAATGCGCCCCTGTAAGGTTGATCATAATGATTTTGAAAACTTAATGGGTCAAATGAGTGTGCTGTTTAAAAAATAAAGTTTTCCTTCGATTTACAATCACCTGTTTTATAGACGTTTACTTTTGGTTTGATAAAACTGAGGACCCCCCCCCCCCCCCCCCACTGAAAATAAGTAGCAGTGGCCATTCATGATGAGTAAGATACCAGTTGCAACAACAAAACATTTACGGCACTTCGGCTGGTGACCTGTTTCTGTTTAAGCATGATTTCTCTGTGCTTTGTTTTGTGACACAATAGAATTAGCTGTTGCAATCTGCTTACCAACCAAAAGGACATACAGTATATATGCAAATAGATAGTTAATGGACTGATATTTCGACGCTATAGACCTTTCCATTGTTGATAAACAAACGGCGCTGGTTGGCATGGCCCGCCGAATGTTAGTAAAACGTTCAATCGTGATAACAGATGTTTCAACCAAATGCAACATTTTCGGCAAACTTCTAATTAAATAAAATACCTCCTATGATCGGTTGCTTTGTTTCCAATAAATTCAACACTATTTTTAAATATTTGTGTAACATTGTTACAAACTATAGCTATATGTTTTTGTTTTGCATCTATGGCTTTCCATAGTTTTCCAGCCAGGGTTGGCAAAATCTTGGGCTGTGACGTTGCAAAAGAAAGGTCTATAGCAGAGTCTTTTTGAAGGCTAAAATGTGCTACAGCCTTTTATGAAATTGAGCCCCGATTTAAAGGAAATGAAACTGTAATTATTTACTTTCAGCAGCAGATTGTTGTAGTTTCATTAAGGCAGCTAGACATATAAGAGACATTCCTGCTTGTACATCAACATTATTAGAATCCGACGACTCTGTTTGCTAAAGTGGAATTCTAATCTGAATGTAGAGGCATAATGGGTGGTAAAGCTAAACTTGTTTTCACCGTCCTGGTCTTAGCGGCTTTCGCTAATCCGGCCATGGCTGTACTGACATTAGAGGTATCTGGACATCAAAACATCATTCCCGTCAACCGCAGCGTCACACTAATTGGCTCCGGTCAATTTCCAAGCAGTTTTGTCCTCGGCGACCAGCCCGGGGGAGGGAGAGTCACCTGGACGGTGGATGGCCAGGTCATCGCCGTGCAGCAAAGTGACCGATCTCAAACGACCGATGTGTATACTACGAGGATAGAACATTTCCCGAACTACCGATTTGTTGCTTATCTTAAAATCGAGGTCATGGATGCAACGAAAAACGGAGAGTATCGCTTCCAGCTAAAAACGGGAGAGGTTGTCCATTCCACTTCCCAAAGCCTCGAGTTGGCCGTTGAGTACCAACCGTCTAGTGAGTACCCGCAATGCTGGGTTCACTCAGTTGGCGTTGACAAGAGGCTTGTGTGCAAGTCGGAGAGGGGAAGCCCCCAGGTCAGCCTGAAGTGGATGAAAGATGGTGTCTCTCTTCAACAGACAGTTGACGATGACGGAGAAAGCTTTGTTGAGGTGTACACGACGGTATCGGGACAGAATGCCATCAGCATGGGACGGTATGAATGCTCAATGACCTACAAGGAATCGAGTGCAGGATCTTGCTTTCTCGATCGACCCAACGTGTGGATACCGACCAGCACAAGCGGAGTAGCCGTCGGGGATGATCTTGAAGTCATCTGCCTGGCATCTGCTTCCGATAATCCACCGGTGTCTACATTTAGGTGGGAAGTCAATCCAAGTCAGCACCATACACTGGGCGACAATGGGGCTGTACTTCACATCTCCAACATCACCTCTCATGACAACGGAACTGAAATCATCTGTGAGGGACAAAACGCAATTGGTCGTAGTAGAGCAAGAACTGTGATCATCTTACGACCTGTCAAGACCACTCCGTTACCGATAACTTTCGAGATGGAGCAGACTGAGACACCAACAGTCGTCGGTAGACTCGCTCGCTTCGAATGCCGAACAACTCCCAAGCGTGAGCTAAAGTGGCTCTTCAACGGCCATTACATCGACCGGCTTAACCTTCAAGACAGATTTTTCGTCGAGGGAAACTTTAACAGTGCTTTATCGGTGTGGGGTGTTACTCGGGAAGATTTTTCGGCCCTGGTCACTTGCTTCGTTGCAGATAACTACCAGAAAAAGTTCGAGATGCATCTTAAGGTTGACTTCTCTCTGACCACCAGTTCGCCTCTCAAACTCCCAACCGAAACGCCCACTCATAAGCCGTCCTCTACACAGACGGATATTTCCAAGTACGGTTCTCACATTGTTCCAGCCGTCTCTCAAACACCCAATCGTAGACCCCTCTCCGTCACTCCCAAGGTGGACACCTCCCGATCTAAAGGAGACTCCTCGTTTTCCAATGGTCAGATAATGTGGTACATCATTGGTGGCATGATGTGCATTGTCTTACTTGGTATCTGTTGCTGGGTGTCCCTCAAAGCGAAGTCACTCATGTGCGAACCACAACGAGACACCAAGAGTGTGGTGAGCCCCACTTCACCGACCACATCTTGGCAACGTAACGGTGAGGATTTCGTCGTCAGAGTCGGGATGCCTGGCGAGGTGAGACCCTTCCCGACAGCGGATCAATCTCTGTTGACCAAGGAGCAACTGGTGGAGCAGGAGGCACAGTACCAGGATCTGGAGGATGTGTCCCGTCAGCGACAGACTAACGAGTACCAACGAATCATTAAAAATGACTGGATTCCCCCTACTCAAGTTTAGCTCGCTTAAAACACGTGGGAAAACATTGGTCATTGTCAAAGAGCAGTATCCGCAAGTTATGTGACCCTGTTTAAATACATGAAATAACAAATCTTATAAAATTTAGGCTCACTCGGTCATTGGAGTCACGAGAAGCGGGGAGGGGGCATATTTTCACTGTTTTGGAAAATAAAACTTTGGTCACGCAAGATCGAAACTAGTTGTACTAATTTCTCACAAACTAAAAGCATTTCAGTCAAAAAAATAGTTCATGAGAAGTTTCCACCTTGACCACCTTTGTAAA
This sequence comes from Pisaster brevispinus, assembly GCA_023634235.1. NCBI lineage: Eukaryota > Metazoa > Echinodermata > Asteroidea > Forcipulatida > Asteriidae > Pisaster > Pisaster brevispinus. The sequence goes on along the minus strand of JAMKCF010000021.1, from coordinate 8,781,964 downwards.
CATCTTACCAATACTGTGTACATCTTTTAAAGAGGTACAGTCATCGTACAGATTTCAGATACAAACGAATGGTTATAATTAGATTGTCATACATAAGCCAGGGTAGGACTGTAGAGTGTCTGAGCTCGGGCATTAGGAAACAGAACCTTGGGAGGAAGAACCCAAGTAGCTCTGTGTTGCATACACTCTGTGGATATTTCCTTTGTTCTTTGCACTTTTGAAAAAAAAAATTCTTCAACTCTGTAAGAAACACTGTGTGGACGTAAGTCTGACAGTGACACAGTTTCAAGTTCCTACATTGTGCGGACCTCTTTTGTTGTCAGGTCCACACTTCATAATGTAAGGCACTGCATGTACATAATAGAGCTGTAGTCTAAATAATGCATACGCCATGGGCCGCCATGTCTTTATTTGTTGTGTCCCTCCATGACTGTGTGTACGACTTCTGGCTCCCACTTCACAAGCTATGGACCAAACTATTTCCCATCCAATTTATCGGTTTCACATAGATCTTTACGAGAGGGAAACAACTATTTTAAAGAGCTGCTTATGCATAAAGTGTTGACTAGCAGTTTCCTTCTGAGCAAAAATGAGCAGAAAATCAGTCACAGACGGTTGATGTTACGTTACGTGGTATTTTAAACTTGTGTTTAATATTCTTTTTGTAAGCAAACATTTTTGTGCTTAGACCATTTTTGTGATTAGAGCAGCTCTGTGAAACTGGTTATGTTGTTAGTTTTTGTTTAAAAAACAAAACAAACTTAAGAAAAGAAATAATACATTTATAGAATGTTTTTCTGAATGAGCTGCTGGCAGCTGGAGGTGGCGCTTCTCGCCCCAGTCCCGGCTTCTAAACTTGCCAAAGAGGATTCTTTAGAGGATTCTGTAATTGATTGAGGGGCACGGCTAGTATCTAGGTTACAATGGCACAATATTGGCAACGACAGCAACAAAGGGTTTATTGCTATTAATGCTGCATCGCATCTTGAGTATATAGAAGGGGAGACGTCGAAAGCGGCAGCTTTTACCACCGGAGTCTTTGAACCTCGTCTTGGGGGGGGGCAACGATAGCATAGAGCCTCTGGGCATGAGCAGTGCATGTTTGCAGATCTTACAAACACGTTCTTGGTTGTAAGTCAGTATAAAGCTCACCATTACGTAGCACTTTTGCCAGTTATTACCAGAGCTGTACATTATCTCAGTTGAGTTTAGAGAGTAAGCAAGCATATATCATAAGCAGCAGGTTTTGCCGACATTGCTTACGGTATAATCTGAATGTACATATTAATTGTTTTGGTAACTTTATTAATTTTAGGATATAACCGTGCCCTATATGTGGCAGAGGGAGCCCCCCCCCCTTCCACCCCACAAAAATGGTTATTATACACTAACACCACCCCCCGGTACAGAAGTATCCCTTCCTCCCAGATATCATCTAAAGAATTCCTGATGTTACCCAAACACCTTGGAAGGGAGGGTGCACCGTGCCACATATCGAGCACCAACCAGATGATAACATAAAGGCATAGCATACATCAAGGCGTGATTTGCTTTTACTTTACATCCACAGGATAGTTTGACCATCTTTAAGTTGGCGGGCGAGCAGGATTGAGTTACAGAATTAACACCGTAATAACCGTGAAATGTGCCGACTTGAAGAATTGGTAGGATAGATATAATATGATCGCCTACGTGAAATCCACATGAGGTCGTTTTTTGTGTTCACGCTTAATTCTTTTCCAAAAACGGTGATAATGAGCTCAATACTTTGAACTTGATGTGCATAATTTCAACTGAGAACTGTTCATTATCTCAATTCAATCTTGACCACGATGGTGCAATGTTTTAATATTCAGGTCTAACGTTCAAAAATACTTGTATATATATTTGTACATACCGTACTGTAAATAGTCCCATCGTATAGAATTGGTCGCCATGGCCGATGAAACGTACACGTGTGAAGAGCTATCATTGGCTGAGAGTCGTGCCCAGCGCGCAGACGCGTGCGCGTTTCCACTGTTTGTCATCAAAGATGGCGGCCAATGCAAGAGGTCTATATTATGAAACTCGCTAGAAAACAAAACCGATGAATAACAGCGTCCGTCAGCTTGACCCCTTCTCCCAGTGAATGACCTTTTGGTAATTTGCACCGTACCCGCTGGAAGCAATTCCATATGCAGAAGAATTATACTTATTTGCAAAATACAGCCTGTTTTACCAAATAAAATAACTTGTAAGGTGGGGCACTGAACTTTTTTGTAAATTCAAATAAGACGTTTTAGCTACCTTTAGTATGGCGTAAGTAAAGAGAAACATCAGAAAAGTAAAATGTAAATGTTGCAGTCAAGTACGTTTACTAAGCTAAGAGAAAGCTGTTGGAGTCATAATTGCTATTTAATGATCTATAGTGCTTAATTAATTGTGTACTTAATTTTGCATGAAGGGTTGATAATGAGTGAATGATGGAAACGTATTATGAAAGTTTTTATGAAAGATTTGTTTTGGTAATATAATTAAACGTTGCTGTACTTTAACATAATATTTAAGGTGTCCGTGTATTTCTTTTCTTGGCTTCATTTTTCATGACAATATAAATTTCGCTGCTGACCAAGCTCAATTTCAGAGACCAGGGCCCAATTGCATCTGCTTACTGATGGGGTGGGTTGGCATTTGCCAGGGGAGGGTGTGTGAGAGCGCTGCCTTCCACCACAAATGCAGTCATTTTATTTATTTTTGGCGGCCAACATGCATGCAGTCATGATTTTTTCCCCAATAATTGACTTTTCCCCCCAATTCTAACCCATTTACTCGCCTAGTCAAAATGGCTGGTGTATTTTGAAGCCAGCGTTTGCGTCCTTTCACGACCCGCAAAATACGTCAGAACGTATAGAAGTTCACAATTAACGAGCCTGAATTTCAAACCCAGGCCTTTTCCGACACCTCAGCTTGGGCTCCGGCCTGGGCTCAGTCGTCAATTTTAGAACAGTGTATACTTTTGCACGGTGTTTCCAACATCAAACAGAGCCCGGATCCAGAGACAGGGCCATAGGTTTGGGAAAAAGCCCCCGGTTTGCATTGTACACCAGAAACGGGTATTCTAATTAGGTTATACACTTTTGAGTCACACGAGGGCGTCCTCGTTTTTGCAGAGAGAACTATGAGCGCATGCTTTGGTTGCTGATGTTTCGTTGATTCTCAAGTCTCTGATGTTATTATGCAACATAAACACTTAATAGCTACAAACTCTCTAGACACTATTCAAAATTCGTCCAATCATGTGGGTTTTTTAAAGTTTTGTTTAGTGGGGTTTTGTTTTTTTGCCTTTTCTTTTTTCTTGTTTTTTGCGGGGGTGGTAAGAGGTGTGAGCCGTAACCAAGGAAGTTTGTTAATTTGTTTGACTATTTGTTTGTCCTCTGACGCATTATAATGGGCGTTTATTTTGATGCCTCTAGTTCCCTTTTGTATTGTATTGCCATTATACACAGCTGATGGTTGTCTATGTATTGCCATAGGCTATTTCAATCAACAACCTATGCCACTTTCCGAATGTGACTAATCGGTCCATTTCTAAACAACTTAAAGCAGAACACAATCTTCTGATTTTCAGTCTACCACAAAACACCATGACTGTATGCAGTGAAAGTGACCCAATGTGAGCAGTTTAAGCTCCCAATGGTCTGCAATCAACACTCCACGCGTTTCTGTGCAGCTAAGGGACATTATTTTTGTCTATGTTGTGCTAACTTTTGTAAGTTAATACTTGCAACTGGACCGACACTAGCCTACCCAGGCAGATGTAGGGGTGGTGGGCGCAGCGTGCGGTCACCGACTTGGGGAAAAAAATGAGTTGAGAGGCAAATAAAGCAAAGTCCTAGTTTTAAAATGGGTACAAAATAACGTGTAAAAGGCTTATGAAATGTCCAAGATTGCACCCGGACCATCTGATGTTAATATTTGCCTCAATCAATTTAAAAAGGACAACCATGCACCAATGGATCATAAGACGCAACACTTTCTCGTGGTCCTTTCGCGGGCCCGAACCGTAGTGGGCCAGGACCCCGCGCTTCAAGATAATGTGTTTGTGCATGGGGTTCCCAATAAGTGTGCACCTATAGTATCCGCCCCTTTACCATACCTCGGATTGACCTTGACAATAAACCCCCAAATTGATAAGCATTGTTTGTTTGTTTGTTTGTTTTTCCACACTGATGTACCAAGTCCGACGTTCAAAAGAGGCGTCTTTCTGACCGTTTTGCTTGGGCCCGTGCCCTGAAGTTAAAGGCGCCCCCTCCCCATATAATAATCTTGGATCCGCTACTAAAAAAAAAACAAAAAAAAAACACATCCCTGTCTCTTTCGGTTCGAACCACTCCCAGTATCAGTGTTAGGCGTATCTTCAGCTGGAGCCCCCGGCCGCACGTTGTTTTGTTTTTTTGGCTCGGTGTCTACCTCATAGCCTGTTATAACTACCCTGTCTTTTTGCGTCATCCATTCCCAGATGACGGCAGCGGGATTGTCCATCAAAAACTGAGATCACCCTTTGTGGGCATTTCCTTGCCTCACCGTCCCTCTACATTCTTCCCAGGCTTGAGGAACACCCATACCCTTCGGGTATATTATATGTTTCGGTTATCGGACAGTTTTCATTTCCTCATGGCGGGAAGAGGGAGTGTTTAGCCTATATCCCCCCTACTTTGGACAAGTCGTTAAATGTTTTTCGCGGTGATTAACGGTCGCTGCATGTTCTCGTGATATGTCTGCTCCGGGCTCCCGCTAGACTGCTGCTGTTGCTTCCATGGGGCGGCAGTGGGGCAGTTTGGCTATCACACCGTAGACTGGTCCCCTGTCTTTATCCGCAAGGATAAAGACAGGTACTGGTCTTAAGGCCCAATGATTTCATTGGATACATCACGTAGCGTTGTTTTGTTCTGAGAGTGTCCGTGTGAAATGAATGCTAGGTCAAAGGTACAGTTGCCAACATCCGGTCTGGCAGGTATCTGGCGTTATTCACGAGCCTCGAAGTGTGACGTCAGATGTTCGGGCTAATCACACCGCGACAAACATTATCGAATTGTCCTCAAGTCTACGACACGACATGCTTGGCAAAGCTTTGGTTAGTTACAGACAAATTGACACACGTACTAACAATTGGTTGAAAACACATTTACTTCAAATATTTTGGGTCATATAAAACATTTCCAGACAATACTTGTTTTAACTCGTTGATAAGTTCAGTTAACAAATGATGATAGTTGATGTGTAAATACTCTCCGTACTGCAAAAACCGGGGGCGTTAAATTGATGCTTTCCGGTTTCTATAATGTGACAACACTGACACTGTGTTGGTCATCCCAATTTCAATATCGTTGGTGAAATTAAGACAGTGTCAGTGTTGTCACATTATAGATATCAAGAGAATCAATTTAACAACCCCAATTTTTGCCGTAAATTGGAACTTCTATGTACAAAATAATTACGCTTTTATAATTCGAAAGAACTCAATTTCCCGCTGACATCAAAGTGCAAATCAACGGAGTTTTGCCTCTGTTTTTGCACATTGCAACTTATGTTAATGTAGACAAAGATGTATTGTCACTGTAAAGCAGTTTGTTTTAGGTTTGTTTATGAATGACAGTAAAAGCCCATACTCTAAAAATAAACAAATTATTTAATGGCTCTTATGCTTTGCTATTATTTAATTTTTACGTGAAAAATAATGTTACTGCATTCCTAATAATATAATATATAGTTCTTATTTAGCACTTTATCATATCCGACGGCGTCTCAAAGCGTTCAATGTTTTAAAAAAATTTCAATTAATAGAATCCTTTTTTAATATTAAACACCGCGTGCACAAGGTTTAACATTTTCGAATTCTTCTAGAATGATGACATGTGACGTATGCAAATGTCTAGAAAACTACATAAATACGAAGGACAACACTAAAATACTATACACAAAGAAAGAACTTGTTAATCATCTGGAAACCTTGACTATAGCTTCTATCTCGGAAGCTCGTTGATTATAAATTGCACTCTTATAAAACCACTCTTCGGTAATTTCAAAACTTTTTACTCTGAAATAACAGTCATGGTCGAGAAAAAATGACATTGAACGACAGTATTTGGTTAATTCGATCGCCACCACCGAAAAAAGATCAATATGATAGTGCACAAAATCCCAGAACAAAATATAATATATGGTACAATATTGACGAAATGTATTCCACTTAAACTTTTAATTTTGACTATCTTGTTATTTCGAAATGTCAGACTTATCCAATCGATAATTGATACAAATTCTATGAAAGTATTGAAAGCGCGTATACTGTACCCAGTGAGTCCCAGTGACCTCATCAATTGGTTATAACATATCTTTATAATTATACATTTGCTAGCACATCACAACAACAAAAGTTTTACCCGCCCAAAACTGAAGAAGCTTAAAGACCTTCTTGAACGAAACGGCAACAAGTGATCTTTGCTGAAATAAATGTAAAATGCTTTCAACTAATAAGTAAATTGACTTCACATGAGATCAAACAGATTATAATAAATTGTGATGTTAAAAACAATCATGTTGAAACCCTTCTCTGGTGCTAAGAAAGATTCGCGAAAAGCCCTGTTACGTCATCACTCATTGTTACGTGTGGGAGCTCCGTTTAGCCACTTTGTTGCAGCGTGGAGCAAGTTCGGTGGGCGATTAGAGTGACTATAGACTGTGTGACGTAGCTCTCGAATTGTCTAGATCGACCATGCTCGAATCAATCTCCCTGCACTCTATGGTTTCTGGTTAGTCCCGTCACTCTAGTCGCCCACCCGAACGCCGTCAACGGCAGAAGTGTTACAAGATTTTTAGCTGTTTCGCAGCATAGCGCAGCGAAACAGCTCTTGTTTTCGTTAAAGTTATTTGTCTGTTTCAGTAAAAAAAAGCCATTGAGATAACACACGTTCGTTCTAAGCGGCCTTTTGCATAGTTCCCAAAGAGCAATTGCAATGAAACTTTCAGTGATGAAAGGCATTGGTGCAATAATGCTCCTAAAACAATGATGTCATGACGTCATCACCAGTCATGTGACGTCATCTTAAAGGTTTCTATTTTAAATGTTTGAAAATCTATATCAAATCAACCACAAAAGACCGTAGGTTTCTGTTTGCGGGATTGGGTGGGGATAAATTAGGTCTTCATTTTATTCAGTGTGCGTGACCTTACATGACCTCTACTTCCGGTCGAAACAGAAAGTGCCTTGTAATTCAAAAGTGGAAATACTTATGAAGTTGCTTTCAACAATGTTATTGTCTGGCAAGGGTGGGCAATTAAAAAAAATACCAATGACGTCACAACACACAAGAGCGCCCTCTAGCGGCAGGTTGAAAACTGATCAAAATGGACTTTTTGAAGATGTGTGTGGGGAAGTTTTGTGTAATCACTTCAAAATTTACACACATGTTGACAGTCAGGCAGCCATCATATGTGTGAAGTTTCAGATCAATGACGTCATCAGGGGTCACGTGATGCGGCATTAAAGGTGCCTTTTTTGAAGTCATATATCTCCCGAAGTATAAGTGCGATCATGTTGAAACTTGGTAGGTCGTTAGATATTGGCAAGTTCTTGTAAATTTTAAAATGACGTCATGATGACGTCATCACATGATTTTTTATGATTTTTTCATAAATTGCTAACAAAACGTGGTATAATAATCCAAATTCTTTTTTAAACAGGATTGATACGTCATAACTGCTTTGAATACAAAAAACTTTCATATTCAGTTGATTAATTTCAAAAAGTTAAGGCGAAACAGCTCGGCATTTGTGCACAAATGCAATATGTCTAGTTCAAAACCTTGAGGTTGGGGCAAAATTTTTTGATCGATAATTACGAAAAAATTCAGAAATGTACAAATATCTAAATTACATTTAAATGATAAACAAACATATTATAAACAAGTTTAAGTAGCATTACCGTTAACAAAAAATTTGCTCAAGTTAATTAAAAACATCAAAACTTATTCAAACACTGTCAGTGGAACAATCTTGGATTCCCAGGCAAATTTCACAAAATGGTTACGGCGTAAAATTAAATTTGTATTGTCAAACACTGTAAAATAATTACCTTTTCCATTGCTATAGGGTCAGTGTTTGGGGTGAAGAGCCAAAATTAACAACAAACTTATATCTCAGATTTAATTTTTTAGCCCAACAAAAATAACATACTCGGTATTAAAATGACACATAACAGGTTACACTTACAATTTTAAAGGGACACGTTGCCTTGGGTTGGATGATTCGGATTATGAAACGCATTCGAAAGCGTTTGTAATAAAATAAATATGGTTGGAAATATGTTTTAAGAGGAGAATCTAATGATCCACACAAATATGCCTCGAAATTGCGTGGTTTTCTTTTTACTTCGTGAAATAAGACGGTCCCCCATTTTTACGGAGTCAAAAGTTGGTTCTACAAAATTGCGGACTGTGTTAGTTCACGTAATAAAAGGAAAACCACACAATTTTGAGGCATATTTGTGGGGTTCATAATAATCTACTTTTAAAACATCTTTCGTATGATATTTATTTTATAACGAACGCTCTAAAACGCATTTTTATAGCCCAAACCGTCCAATCTAAGACAATGTGTCCCTTTAATACAACAGCATGGACCAAGCTTTACATGCTAACTTGTGAGACCTGCCCTCGATATAAGGGCTTGTGTTTGCTTTACATACTAACTTGAAACCATGATGAGGGGTATTTTGCTTTAGGTACTAACTTGTGAGACCTGTGGTTTGATAATATGAGGGAAAGTTTGCTTTACGTACTAACTTGTGAGACCTATTCCTTGATATACAGGGTTATTTCGCTTTATGTACAAACTTGTGAGACCTGCTCATTCTTATGAGAGGTAGTTCACTTTACATACTAACTTGTGAGACCGGTTCTTTGATATGAGGGGTAGTTCACTATATGTACACTTTACATACTAACTTATGAAACCTGTTCCTTGATATACAGGACTATTACGCTTTATGTTCTAGTTTGTGAGTTCCTCGATATAAGAGCTTATGTTCGCCTAACATAGTAACTTCAATTAACTGTTAATTCCTTGATATGAGAGGTATTTTGTTTTAAGTACCAACTTGTGAGACATGTGGTTTGATATAAGGGGTAGTTCGCTTTACGTACTAACTTGTGAGACCTGTTCCGCGATATACAGGGTTATTTCACTTTACGACTAATTTGTGAGACGTGCTCGTTCATATGAGGGGTGGTTCGGTTTACGTACTAACTTGTGAGACCTGCGCTCAGAATGAAGTTACATGTAGGTTTAGGTTTTGATAGGCAAATTTAAATTTTAAAAAGGCATGTCAAAGATGAAGGGTCTTCTACCTCTAAGTCAGACCCACTTTAAAGTCCTGGAGTGCGTAATCAAAGCAAATACTCGAAACAGCTTTGTGTTTGAAACACCTAATGTCTAGTTATAAACAAATATTACAATAAGCACTTATTAGGCTCTTTTAAACATTGCATAATACACAATATACTACCCCTTGTACATTGGGCCTTAGATATTCCTGACACCATTTCAACCCCTTTGGGAGTATGTAGCACGGGCAGCCAAATGGGTGCACAGGTTGCTTGTCATTCACAGCAACAATCCCTACCCTCACATGTATCCATTAACTCCTGGGTAATGAGAATTAAAACTAAAGGCCATATCCGAAGTGGTGGCTACAGCTACTGCTACGACTGTTGCTAAGTAATGGTGTTGCAAAGGACATCCTATACTTCAACACACGAAGATGCGATCCAGCCGTAGCCATAGTTGGTAGCCGCCAATTCGGACACGGCCTTAGTGTCTTGCCCAAAGCAGTTGTTACGACAAGGATTCGAACCCACGCTCTGATGACTCAGCCGGCATAACTTGAGTTTGATGCTCTAAACTAATACTGAATTAGGCACAGGAGGCGGCATCCAGACATTGCTAATGAGTCGTTGGTACTCATTAGTCTGTCGCTGACGGGACACGTCATCCAGATCCTGGTACGGTGCCTCCTGCTCTACCAGTTGCTCCTTGGTCAACAGAGATTGATCCACTGTCGGAGAGGGTCTAGCCTCGCCAGGCATCCCGACTCTGACGACAAAATCCTCACCGTTACGTTGACAAGATGTGGTAGGTGAAGTGGGGCTCACCACACTCTTGGTGTCTCGTTGTGGTTCGCACATCAGTGACTTCGCTTTGAGGGACACCCAGCAACAGATACCAAGTAAGACGATGCACATCATGCCACCAATGATGTACCACATTATCTGACCATTGGAAAACGAGGAGTCTCCTTTCGATCGGGAGGTGTCTACTTTAGGAGTGACCGAGTGGGGTTTAAGGTTGGGTGTTTGAGAGACAGCCGGAATAGTGTTGGGACTGGAAGTGGTGATATCTGTATGTCTAGGATACGGCTCTTGTTTTGATGTTTCAGTGGGGGGTATGCCAGGCGAATCTGTGGTCAGAGAGAAGTTAACCTTCAGGTACATCTCAGCAATTTGTCGGTTGCTGACCGTGACGTAGCATCTGACCAGGGCCATGACATCTTTCCGTGTGACCCTCCACACAGCAAAGACGTCGTTTCGTTTCCCCTCAACAAAAAATCTGTCCGTGGTGTTGGACGGATCAACGTGAAGCCCATTGTAGAGCCATTCTCTGGTACACTCAGGAGTTGTTCGGCATTTGAAGCGAGCGAGTGCACCGACGACTTCTGGTATCTCGGTCTGCTCCAACTCGATAGTTATTGGTGTTGGAGTGGTCTCGACAGGTTGCAATAGGATCACAGTTCTTGCTCTACTACGACCAATTGCGTTTTGTCCCTCACAGATGATTTCAGTTCCGTTGTCACGAGATGTGATTTTGGAGATGTGAAGTACAGCCCCATCATTGCCCAGTGTATGGTTCCGATTTGGATTGACTTCCCACCTAAATGTAGACACTGGTGGGTTATCGGAATCAGATGCCAGGCAGATGACTTCAAGATCTTCCCCGACGGCTACTTCGCTTGTGCTGGTCTGTATCCACACATTGGGTCGATCAAGAAAGCAAGATCCTGCACTCGATTCCTTGTAGGTCATTGAGCATTCATACCGTCCCATGCTGATGGCATTCTGTCCCGATACCGTCGTGTGCACCTCAACAAAGCTTTCTCCTTCATCGTCAACTGTCTGTTGAAGAGAGTCACCATCTTTCATCCACTGAAGGCTGACCGGGGGGCTTCCCCTCTCTGACAAACACACAAGCCTCTTGTTGTCGTCAACTGGGAGAACCGAACATTTCGGGTATTCGCCAGACGGAGGGTACTCAACTACTAAATGCAAGTCACCCGATGGATAAACGTTGTCACCATTCTCAATGTGGCAACTGTAGTGACCCTGGTCCTCAGCAACTAAGGTGGGGATTTGTAAATCGGCAAAGAATGACCCGTAATTAGGTGCTCTTAGACTCAGGACGTACCTGTCATAGGACTCTCCTCCACCATCAGAAAATTCAGCAACAGCATGGCCGTCCTTCTTCCAAATAATTCTCCCACCCATCTGGGTGCTAAAATAGCTATTCCGTTGATATTGGAAGTCGCAACCGAAGGTCACGGACGAGCCTTTCTGTTTTGAGATCAAATTGTAAGCACCGTTCACGGAGATGTGTGGACCGTCTAGTATAGGATGTGTAATCGCTGTGACCATATTGCATACACCAATCAATGTCACTAGGACGAGACACATACATGCACCACCACACGCCATGGTGAACCAACTGTCATGTGGTTGGCATTGTGCTACTCTTATATATGCGCCGCCCAGACTTCAATTTTTTCCCATTATCGTGCTGCCTTCCGCTTTTATTCTCATCACAAATTAAAACAACAATATTTTCTGCCTTCGAGAAAATCAGGAAATGAAACCTGTTTATATTTTACTTCCAAGTTCCGTGTGGTTTTTATTGATTTAAAAAAAAAAAAATTTACATGATTGAATAGGTTCCTTTTTTGCTTCACCAACCTTTTTCAATAGAGCCTGAATAGAAAATCTACCGAGAAAACTATGTGCCTATGACATTTTTCACGCGCAAAAATACTTGGTTTCCAACGAGTCAGTAAAAAAGCACAATCGTGCACGTAGCAATTTCAAAGCATTTTAAAATTCATAAGGTTTTTGGTGCAATCAAGTTCGTGGAGTTGCAATGTTATTAATTTTGCTCGGCCCCAGCGCTGGTGTGTGGCATGAGATTCTGTCCCCCAGAATTCTATGGGCAGCCATTTTGGCAAAAAGACAACTATACAAATAAAGAGATTGCCAGAAATATATCAATCCCCAGAAATAAAATTAAATCCCAAGAAATTTATATCAATCCCCAGAAATATATCAATCCTGGAAATATATTACACATTCTATTAATTGCATGAAGATTCTGTGGGTATACAAATTATGATAATTAGCTTGGCGCATGAATTTTGGCCTATTTAGTGTGGTGCACCCTATACGGGCAGTCATTTGTTCTTTATGGTAAAAAAAATAGGCTTGAAATGTTAATTTGAGAATAAGTCACTGATTTGATATCTGAAAAAAATTGGAAAATGTTATTGCGTTCGTGTTCAACAAGGTCAAACATGTTGGAGCATTTACATGTACGTTAAGCAATGTGAGAATAAAAAACCTGCACGATACACTGTGTACATTTTAAGAACATATCAGAAGTTATATCCAAATCCTCCCTCAAAAAGTTATTTACATGTCCCTTTTTTTAATAGAATTCTAAAAAAAAACTTACAAATTATTTAAGTAGTCGACAAGAGGGGGTTAATTGGTGTGGAGAGGCTGTAAAAAGGAGAAGGGGCCGGGAGGGGGAGGGCCTGGGGCAGATTTTACTTTCCCTCCAACTTTTCTAACCATGTATTGGTATTGAGTTTAAAATGGTGAACTTTATACCAAAATAGAAAATACATAGACCATTTTACTACTTTTAATTACCCTTCCAAGCTTTATTTTACCTAGCTGTTAAGGGGGAAGGGGTAAAGGGGTGGGCGGGACGTGGGCGGGGCACGTTGCAAAATGCTATTCCAGACACCTTACGGTTGTTGTGGTGAATGGAACTGTTCCGTCCCAACTTGACTATTGTCCCAACTATAGTTGGGACTGGTCCCAACTTGAGTGTTAAAGTTGGGACGTCCCAACTATAGTTGGGATCTCAGTAAACACAAAGCACCCCCATGAATAAACTAAAAACATAATAATACTAGTGTAGTAAATATCATAGAATGAAGTTTTTAAGACCACTTTCCCTTGAGAATATTTCAGATTAATTATAATTCTGTTTTTCCGAGAGAATGGAAACTAAATGCGTAGGCCTACTGAGACCATGGAGGTAGAAATATTTCTATTTCTACCTGAGAAAGCGTCCGACCCGGCGGCACTGACTCAGTGACTGAGCATGAGTCCGCTATCAGAACCCTCTAAAAACACTATTTACACTTAGTAAGCGGTCCATTGTGAGCGATATACTATCATTCCAAACCAGTTTTGACATGAGTTTGTACAGAGCCGAGACCCGGGTTTGAAATAAAGAATCTTGTTAACGCCGATCGCATCAGGGCCCATGATCGATCACTGTGTCCTGTTGAAGTCTATGGGTGATCCTAACTATAGTTGGGATGTCCCAACTTTAACACTCAAGTTGGGACCAGTCCCAACTATAGTTGGGACAATAATTTGTCAAGTTGGGACGGAACACCACAACTGGACTAAAGTTAAGACTGTAAGCTAGGGCCCGGGTTTGGGCTGAGGGCTAAGGTTTGGGGTGGGGCTGGGGCTAGGGTTAGTGCCGATGGCTAGGGTTTGGGGTGGGGTAGGGTTTGGGTTTGGGGGCTAGAGTTTGGGATGGGGGCTAGGGTTTGAGCTGATAGCTAGGGTTTGGGAACGTGTGGGCTATAGTTCTGGGCTGCAGGCTAGGGTTTCACACGCATCATATTCATAGTGAACGAATCACTTTCCGGAAACTTGACATTCATATCCACCAGCCCCTACTCCTCTCCAAGTTAGCATGCCTGTTCGTGTACTAATACGGTTAGCAGCGCTTTGAAATGGAAACACTCGCGCAGTAAGCACGAATCGGCCAATAAGCAGCTCTATGAAATCGGGCCCTGGTTTTAGGCTCCTGTAGTGGAAACGTTCGTGTGTGGTTTTACGACTGATGCCACCGGCAGGGAAAGCCTTGCCGAGGTAGACTTGGTTCCAAGTCTGTAATCGTGGTTTTTTGTCCAACGTGATAGCAAAAACAGTACTTGCCTGAAATAGCGCCCTCTCGCGGATTGACCCCGACATTAACCTTCGATGCGCGTGTGGGATAGCAATTATATGGGGTCGGGGTCGGGGTGGGGGTAGGGTGGGGGTGGAGGTGGGAGGGGTGTTGCTTGGCTGATGCCACTGTGATAAATAACCACGATCGCAGACTTTAAATCAAGCTGAAATCAAGAATATTGCCGAGGGGAAGCCGAAGCCAGTGCTTACGATTAAGGGTACATGCCGCGCATCAACGGCTTTCTCGATTATTTGTTCCTTATTTTTTGTCCTTCTCAAAGTTCGCAATACATAACAGAAGCAATTCGACAATTGGATTAAATTGCGACTTGTTAACATCTGAATTGGATCATAACAAAGACAACCACAACAATTTTGTATTTGCGGCGGAAGAATTTCTCCTGATAACGTGGCGGCTCACACATTTTCTACAAAAATGTCACGGCCGAGCCAGGGTTGGTCGGGGGGGGGGGGGGGGGTGGCAATTCGGTCTTTCAACTGACTTAATAATAATAATGAGATAAATCAGTCGTAAAATAGGTAACCGGCTCACTTCGGCACCTTGCAAACTCGGCATGCTGCAAACTCGGCATGCTGCAAACTCGGCATGCTGCAAAGTCGGCAAAGTCGGCACCCACAAACTCGGCACCTAGCAAACTCGGCACCCACAAACTCGGCACATGCACAATGAATACAAATTCGGCACCCTATTCGATAAAAGACCCTGAAGTATTTTTTAAATCTTACTGAAAGTGTGACCCTCTGTGACCTTTACTTCCGTTTAAAGCTTAAAATGCTAACTGAAAACCTGTTCGGTTTTCAAAAAAGTTTTAAACTTAGCACATCTCAATGTCTTGATAAATGTAGGCTTTGAAATCAAAATGACGTCATCTGTTTTTAAATTTATCAAAGTTTCTTATTTCAAATTCGATTTTTTTTTTAGAGCCACCATTCACTTAAAAAGTATACAATGTATCGATATTTCGTACAAAGGAATGTGAACACTATTTTCTCTCTTTCAAGCACTGGGTCAGCTACCTCGGACACTACACCGAACACCTAGTGTTTGATTCTACAAACACTACATGTCTAGTTGTTTTGATGTCGTGTTTACACATAAGCATTCTTAACGATCTTTAAAAAGTATTATTTTTTAATGATTTGACGGCGTCTTAGAACTCCAAGCAAGTTGTGCTTGAGCGTGAATTACAGTTGAATTCGGTGCATATACAAGGAAAGTCATAGCTCAATGTAAGCGCTGATTCGAATTATTTGATTGTGGAAGCAAACTACAAAATACAAATTGCAGGACAAGTTGGAAAAAAAATGAATGGCCAAAATACACAAGGGCCTATCTTAAAAAAAATGTATGAGTATTTATAAACATACGGGCCTTCACGGTTTTTTTCATTCCCATTTTAAATTTTTATTCATTTACTTATTTTTTTTTTTTTTTAATGTGGTGCTTATACTTTATCATAAAGTTTAATACGTTAAGGAACATGACTCTAAATTGTGTTTTTAAGAGTCAAGTTGTTTTTGTCCATTTTGAGAACCTTTTTACCAAGAAATATATGTTTTTTCTATTTTGATGAAAGTATCTATAATAATTTAGTTATACGGGACATTGTGGTATTTCTGTTTAATTAATGTTAATTTGATCTCAGTGTCAGATTGTGAGTGATATATTTGTGTATAAATTCCAGCGGCGAAACTATTGTAATATTTTAGGACTGAGGCACTAAAGGGAGTGCACCATTTTTTCTAGGGGGGTGGGGGCATTTCTGGCCAATTAAAACTGTAGTTTTTATGCTGGCCTTGGAGGGACACACAAGACCTAAATATTGACGTCACGAAATTAGACGTCAAATTTCATGGTTATCCGAGTTTTCCCTAAAGTTGCAAAACTTGACTAAATTCTGCAGTGCTCTGACTATACATGCAGTTTAACCTTCCACGATGCCATGGTTATCGAACTGTCCGTTTGTCCACAAATTTTGCTTACAATACTAGGGGCCTGTACGCCTACAAAACTTGAAAATTTGTAAATGGTCCACGTTCCCCCCTGTCAAAAGGAATTTATCATGGGATGATCTTTTGACTGAATTAAATGTAAATCACCTTCTTGTAAATAGGCCTTCTCCGTGTTAGTCGGACTTCTCAGGGAGAACGGGTAAACTAAAAGGGACACCGAAAGGACCACCGACTGGCTAAGCGTTCGCAACCGCCCCTCCATGATGCTACCTTCTTCTCACGTGAAATTCCACCTTTGTACAATTGAAATACAGAGAAAGGATCGGAACACCCCTCAATTTGATTGTGTACTTACATGTACGTTACTTTATTTAACCACTTGACCCTTTT
This sequence comes from Pisaster brevispinus, assembly GCA_023634235.1. Lineage (NCBI taxonomy): Eukaryota > Metazoa > Echinodermata > Asteroidea > Forcipulatida > Asteriidae > Pisaster > Pisaster brevispinus. Next base: position 8,765,267 of record JAMKCF010000021.1, on the reverse strand, counting down.
CTGTGATTGCTTGGTTAGTCAAAAATAGGCCGGTGCCGAGTTCGTATGGTGCTGGGATGTCGGACACTTCGTACCTTTGCCACTTCGTACCCTAGACACTTCGTACCTTCGGGACACTTCGTACCGTAACCAAGTTGGTCACTTAGTACCGCAGGCGGGGTACGAAGTGACCATCAGCTGAGTCACTTCGTACCTTCAGCCGAGTCACTTCGTACCTTCAGTAAAATGTGTAATTCCTTAATAAGGATATAATTTTCGTTGAGATACAAAATAATACTTAATGAATTGTCAGTTTGTTTAATTATTTGAATGTCCTTTTTAATGTGAAATGTGATTACTTTTATTATCTAACTAAAAATATCTTTAAAATACCTTTATTTTGTCCGTATTTTGTATGTTTTTGTTCTTATGTACCAGTCTCGGCACGCAATATTTTCTACCCCATACCTTTATTTTGTCCGTATTTTGTAATTTTTGTGTTTGTATGTATCATTATCTCGGCACGCAAATTTGATATGGAATACTTTCCAGCTTTAGCTTTTTATGAAATTGATGTAAAAGTGTACTGGTTGTTTTTGTATTTAATTTGGTCCATTCTCTCGGCATGTAAATATGCTATTGGATACTATCCAATTTTATTTTTTTTACATAATGAATTATTGTGAATTAATAATGAATTAATTGTTTAATTGTGAAATTGTTTTTTATTGTGAAATGTGAATACTTTTATTTAAAATACATTTGTTTTGTTCGTATTTTGTAAACTCAATATTTTTTTTCGTACGTCTCATTATCTCTGCACGTAAAAATTATATTGAATATTTTGTTCCAGCGGTAGGTAACTTTTAAAAAGATTTTTAAAATGTTTCTTTTCACTGATTTTTTTAGAAACTGTTTTTTCTAAAATTGATCTAAGAATACGATGCAGAAATCCTGAAGGTACGAAGTGTCTCGTGAGAAGGTACGAAGTGTCTTGTGAGAAGGTACGAAGTGTCCAAGGTACGAAGTGTCCAAAGTCACTTCGCACCTTGAAAAGGTACGAAGTGTCCAGGGTACGAAGTAGCAAAAGTACGAAGTGTCTAACACCTGGTGCTGACATTCTTGGTGCCGAGTGGGTGCCGAGTTTGCAAGGTGCCGAGTTTGTGGTTGCCGAGTTTGCGCGATTCCGACTGCCGCCAGTGTCCGGTATTCGTAAAATAATTATCAGCAAAACTACACTGTTAAAACAGTGTTTAGAGTTTAAACACATTTCTAAACATAATTTTTGTACCCACTTTTTTCACATGTTATAGCCTGAAACATGTTTAGAATATTGTGTGTGTGTTTGAATGATAAATACTTTTGGAGCAAGTGTTCAGGAAATGTAAAAAAGCTAAGCACGTTTAGCTTTTGAACATGTTTAAAAAGTGGGTACAGAAAAAGTGTTTAAATCCTAAACATCGTTTTTACAGTGTAACACTAACAGTAACAGTTCTTTTCTCCTTAGAGTTAGAGCCTCGTTGGCATAAGCTTTTGGCAAAAATATGCTTCTTTATTACTTAATTAATGTTATATTTGTTTTATGTATTTTTAAAATATATTTTTTGTTTCTCGTTTCACTAGTCCCTGCTGGCAGAGCTTAAGTTATGAACAATTGGTCTGTAGGGCCTAAATACTTAATTAAAATGGTAAATACAAATGCACAATGTCTGGTGTTAACTTTTCGAAATCTAGGTCATGGTACGGATATTGGGCGTATTAGAGTCTCTTTTCGTTGGAATAACATATTATTGAAAAAAGACCCTAGAATAATGATAGTTTTTATAATACTTTGTAAAAGGAATGTTTCTGTGTAAGGTTTATCGCTCGGCCCCTGCCACCGGTCTCATTCAAACGGTTAAGGCGGAGGAGAACGAGCGAATGCATGATAATGTACGGTTGAGAAAAAAATAATAATAATAGGGAAATTCGCTGGTCCCTTATTTAGATCGAATCGGGTATTCACACGTATGTGCAGTAATGTCCGATGAGTACGCAAAGTGTACTGCTCGAGTACCAGTGATCCGGTACAATAATGGCTGCTCACTGCTGATGTTCGGGTCTGTAGTGTGTTGATGACCGAGTGAAAACACCGTCCGTACACCTGGGAGTTTCTTCATAAATATGGCTAGCCACAACGGCGAAATCGTAAGTTCGAATTTTTGTTAGTTCTACCATCTCTGTTCTTTTAAAAGGCGAGAAGAGTGTAAACGGAAGTGCGGTTTTTCCCCCTTTACTTTCTCAAATCGGTGGTCGAGAATTTTAATACGATCACACCATTTTTGGCAATAACATTGTCATCACACCACATCCCAGCCGGCCCCTAGGACAGCAATTATAATATAAATAATATAAATGCAAGCTCAATTTTAAACTGCAGTAATTTTGTTCTTCAGTTTGTTGTTGTAAGTATATTCTGTTTTAGCTCATTTTGATGTTCTGATCAAGGTGATTAGGTGTTGCAGCTGAGCTCGATTTGAGTAAGGTTTGATTTGATCATCAGCCACCACCGTACACATTGTAGTACCACTTTCTTAACCAAACTACTGTCTACACAGGCCAGTCACTGTTTACGTGTACTGTTTAGTGGTAGTGTTTAAGTGTAACACCGTTAGTGTGACTGTGAGTGTGAGTGTGAGTGTTACTGTTAGTGTTACTGTGCTGTGGTGATCATCTGATCATCATGTTTCACAGACATGACCGACGTGCAGTTTGATGAGACTAATCAGCTGATCAGATTCATAGTGCCGCTCCGATACATGATGTTCCATCACAACTTAAATATTAATCGTCCCAAACCCAGCTATAGTTTGAACTTATCTCATGTTCGGTGTTAGTTGGGATGGTCCAACAAACTACATGAACTATAGCCGGGATCAGAGATCTTTTTGTGATGGGGACCAGCGGCTGTTGCATAGGATTGTCACACCACTAAACTGCTGAGGGTGCTGGCAGGTGGTGCAGGTAAATTCAGTTGTGTGTACATGTACATTGTACGTGACTGAGTAACAATTTATTCTTCTCAAGTTCTGCTATGATACATGTAATCATCACTATCACAAATGGCTTTGAGCCCTGTTGCAAGCCAAGAGAAATTTCAGAGGACTAAAGTTTGCACAGTACACTAACTCTAACTGTGGACTGCCTCAACTCAGATGACAGCAGAGTATTGTCTCTTTGTTTGAAATTGAAGGTTTGATTTTCATGCAAAGTTAGTTATAAGTGTGTCTGCATGGTGAGCTACATGTGGTTCCTGGAAGCTTTTGAAAAGCATCATGTGCAGCACGTGTTACAGAGATGATGGCCTATAGATTTTGACATGGTATTTTATGCTTACAAAGTTACACGTTCATACATGGTTCATAGTTAAGTGTATAGTGGCCATGCTGTCCAGCGCACTGGAGTCATTTGTGGTGGCAGCATCAGAATTTATTCATTATTAGGCCCTACATGTAGATCACACAAACGAGTGGAATACGGTTCAACAGAAAGCACTTCCGCATCCCATGGGTAACAACTGCGTCACTGGCCGCATCATTCGCGAACGGACACCAACCATCATATCTGAGAAATGATTCATGCGTGAATCGTTTCTCAGATTCAATGCATTTGAGTGAAAAAGGGAATCCTTTCTCAAAATATACTGTCAACAGCTGCGGTGCTTTTCACCAAGTAAGTTTTTATGGTCAATCATTTTTCGAGTAATTTACCAATCTATGACCCTATATGGCGTGTCGTGGCCGAGTGGATAAGATCACTGGACTCAAGCTCTGGTGTTTCTGATCAGCAGAGTGTGGGTTCGAGCCCCGGTCGTGACACCTGTGTCCTTAAGCAAGACACTTAACCATGATTGCTTCGTCCTTCGGATGGGACGTAAAGCCGTTGGTCCCGTGTGTTGTGTAACGCACGAAAAGAACCCAGTGCACTTATCGAAAAGAGAAGGGGTCCGCCCCGGTGTTCCTGGTTTGATCGGCTGCATATTGCGCCACAGCACCTTGTAAACCATTACAAGGTGCTATGTAAAGGAGTAGATCTCATACTTCAAACGTAGCCCCAAAATACCTTGCAGGAAATACTGAATGTTAAGCGCTTAGAGGCTGGCCTGCAGTAGGCGCTATACAAATACAATATATTATATTATTATGTACCTGTAAATTATCAATTAGATTCAAAAGCAACAATTAAGGAGCATCCAGACTTCTTCCTTGTAATATGCCTTTAGAGTTAGTAAAGTTAACTGCAGAGAGCAAGCAAACAGAGTTTGTTATTACATAACTCATTTCACAAGCCATGATTTTGTGATTATTGTCACAAATTTCAGTCATGGTTTCCCAGGGATGGCAGGATCCTGACCAAGTACCTTTATGATACCCTGAAACTGTTCATAAACATTAGAAATTGTTCTCATTAGTTGCATTTCGCAAATTATCAAGTAATAGGCCCCTAAACCACTGACTGGGTAAATTTGAATGAATTTGGGGTTGAACAAAGAAAAACATTTGTATACATGGATAGCAAATTAAATGTAGACATGTAGCTCGGTACATGCTTCTAGTTTTAATGAGTGAGCTATCGACTGTGAAGGGAGATCATTGTTCAGTTTTGTACATACAATGTATGAAATGCATTAATGAACTTGTAGAACACGCCATGCAAACATGTTTTTGTAATGTATGACTACCTTTTTGAGATCAAATTCAAATACTGAGGTCACTGACATGTATTTGGTAATTGTGGAAATGAAAACAACAGAAACATGTTCAGTATGCATATGAAGTACATTGTGTACTTCGAGGTAGTTGGTTTGATTGCCAGTTTAAGATGATCAAAGTTTCGTATATCATTTGCTTTCCTGCCGATTGTTTCCTGTTTGTTACCTGCAGTCGTTTTCCGGATGAATGTCATAATTTGTGAACTTAGCAAATCATCACTAGACAAATTGTTTTTAATATGTACACATGTACCCTTTTTTCATTGATTAGAGTAATTCTAGTTTTAAAAAGAGGACTTTGCAGACAGAGAAAAGACAAATTAATACACAGGTTTATATTAAAGTGTTTGTATAATCCTCCGGTGAAGTGCAGATCAGACACAAAGTTACTATAACGAAACAATAGAACTCAGTTGCTGCCAGGAACTACGTGTGTACATTACATGTAGACATGGTGCAGGGGGAAAATTAAGCTGTTGCTCAGAGATTTGATTTACACAGTGACATACGGTAGTGTTGATGAAGTAAATAACAACAGACCAAGGACTTAAAACAAATTGGAAATAAGATGTTTAAATCACAATAATTAATTGTATCATGTACACTGTTACTTTAAAAACGTATGGTGCGAACAACATTTCAGTTTCAGTTAGCCAATAAAAACTGTTGCCAATTTTTATTTTTTTTTTTATTATTACTCACCTGCTAGTACAGAGCACACCAAATGACTCGTTGAGCCACATATTTTACAATCATGATAATGGACTGTTGGAGATTACTAAAAGTCATTTATTCCTATTGTGGGAACAAGCAAAGGAAAAAACACCCATTGCCATCATGCACATAATGTGATACTTTCAAAACAATAGCGGGCGTCCCACTCAATGGTCTTTTGTTTTGGTCACTGAGAACAATGGAAAAGGATCGGTGAGTGGGATGGTGGGTATCGTCTAAAAAGTCCCCGTTACATGTACATCTCGTCTATGTTATAAATTATGTGTAAATTTTGTGCACATTAGGCTACGCCCTATCTACGCACCACTTACACGTAGCCTCAATCTTTCTGCATCCTTCAAAAGTAGAGAGTCAAAAGCTCAAAGGACCCAGACCTTTTTAAATCAAGGGGTTTTGCTTACAATTGGCCTGAATCTTTCTAGATCCTTTTTAAGACAGGAACCCTACATGTACATTATCTGCACTGACCCCTACAAGACCCAGATCCTTCTGAATCCCATTTTGGCCAAGCTGCATTGTAGAACACCAATCCTTCTCTTTCCTCCTACCGTATGACAAATCATGGAGGAATTTTTCCTCCATGGTCAAATTCAGTACAGCCTGTTGATTGTGACTAGTGTTGGCCCCATTCATTCCAAGGCAACCCATAGCAGAAACCCCCACTATGGTCCAAATCCGTCTGTATCCTCCTCTAATGCAGTCCTTAAAATTCCATCTCCTCTGAATCCTTCACTTCGGCAAAGAGGATAATAGGATTTCAATCTTGAGAATGCTCAGGGAAATTGCACCAAACACATGACATGTACATGTATACAGATTACATGTAGGTTTAAACAAATGTCCATGCTAGAAACATGTTGCCCCACAGTACAAGTGTTAAAAACGTACATTTTATTCATCTTACAATATACACAGTGTGTATGTTAAGCATGGATGTACACTTTTTAGTGGTACATGGATTCCATTTTAATTCATGTTTGAGCAGTACATGTACATGTACATGTACAGTAGATTGAAAATTGGTGGTTACATTTTACAAATTATTCCAGATTTAGTTCAAATTGGCTTTCGAAAACTCATTGTCAACACAAAGATGCAAGTGGTTCACAAGTGTACAATTGTAACAAGGTTTGCACATGATTAGGGGTAGTACTGTAAAAAAAAAACCTGTTGTACATGTACATTTGTACTTTTGTGTCTGAACATGTTTGGTGACCCCGTAAATTGAGGACTTCTCTTTCTTCTCCCACTGTTTGGACTTTTTTAGGTTTTCTTTTGTCAACATCGTCATTGGTTTTGTACAAAGAAAGCAAAGGGAAGACTTCCTCGCTCAGATCAAACACCCGGATCCCCTTTTGATAAAGTCCTCGGTTTCTATGGGTAGATATCCCCCATTTGGATCTAGACAGTACTTACACTAGTACAAATTGCATTAAAGTTGTGGCTATTTTAAACTGGAATATTCAGCTTGCCCTAGCAAGTAAGGATGAGTCATGAAATTGCTTAATGTATTTGGGGAAAGCCATGAAGAAAGGGCACCCCACACTACAAGTTTCCACAGGAAGACCTACCGTACACGGACGCATATTAATGTGTCATAAATGTACATGAGTGCACATTCAGGTCTGATACAGTGTACATGTACTTTACAGAGCCAATAAAGGCAGTCCCATCCATGTTCCTGGTCATTGCCTTGGCGGCTCCTTGCAATGAAATGGTCCAGTAAAAATAAGAAACTTTCCTCGTACATGTACACTGTACAGTACGACACACAGTTAGGTATTTCATTGACAGGCCTTTTTCTAAGGAGGAACTAACTGCCTTGCCCTTTCTATGAAGATATCAGGTCTGCACATTACACACCAAAATGGATTACCGGTGTGTTTTAATATTCCATGGGTTACAGGGCTCGAATTTGGGGGAAAAATCCACAAGACTGCAGGGCTTGTACATGTAGCTCAAAACTTTTACTGGACCAGAAAATTTGTTACAAGACTGGAATCGAAATGAGAAGAACACTACACAGTTTCACATTTGGGTTTCACATTTGTACCAAGCACTAAGAGAAGATTTATCAAGTTTTTCTTGTGGGTAATACTTCAATACTCAATTGATCAGTTTAGTTAAAAAATACAGTGACGTGTTATTATTCAAAAACACAAGACCGCTGGACTTGTACGGTCATAAGTTTACTGGCCCGACACTAAAATCACTGGCCTCTGGCCTGCGGTCCAGTGTCAAATTCGAGCCCTGGGTTAATACGGTTTGTATGGGCTTGAACCAGGAGTCGGTGTTCATTCCAGAAAGTGTCTTTCTGCACTTTGCATTGAATCACTCCATTGGGTGACCTAAAAAAAATAAAATAAAAAGATTACACAACTCAAGCACAAGGAAGTACAATATTCACATTCTTTTTCACTTTGTTGTCTTATCTCTTTTTGTGGTAAGTTTACAAATGTACATGTTATAAATTTGCTGAATGCTACAATAGAAGCCAATGGCATTGCCCCACTAATGGCCTTCAATTATGCCCCCAATTTGAAAACCCCCCACTCTTTATCTAAACAATTTTGATAATAATTTTTTAAAGAAAGGACTTTGTTTTTATCACGATGAAAGTGATGACGCTCTGTCAAAGACGAAATTCCAGGCCTGTAGATTACATGTACCTGATACATGTACAAATCTTTGATGTTGTTGGCAGAGGGCAGACCGAGTTCAATAAAATCGGAAACAATTCATCCACATGTGAATACTTTAGATCAGTTTCTGAAGCAGAGCAGGTGAAACAGCTGTACTTGGGGCATGCGGGGGGAGAGAGAGACACGGACGGAGAGAGTTCTAGAGCTCTACATTACATGTGCTGTGCATGACTCATGAATGATGACACTTAACATAATTTTGTTTTCCTGAAATATCTGCGGTATTGACGTTGCAGGGATCATACAGGCAGCCTTCATGTCGGGCATTATTTAGCCTGAACCAACGTATACGTACATACATGAAAAGACTGTAGAATGTTGGTTGACATGGTTGAGGAGCAATTTTGCATGTCAAAACAGTTGTCAAGGGTGGATGGTTGTAAACTGGTAAACGCCAGGTATATATTTCTTTACAGTGTACACAATTTAATATTGTCTGCATTTGGCAGGATTTACCATCATGGAAGGTGTATAAATAATGTAGCTTGAAGTCTTAAGATTGTCTTTTCTTCTAATAAAATACATGGAAATGAATGAAGAAATTGCCTATGAGGTCACAACTCCCAAGAATTTAAGTATTGCTCAATCAATTAACCTTTTTGAAATGAGGTTCAGGTAATAATGTAGCTTACATGTACTGTACATGTACATGTAGTATTGTTTCAAGCCCCAAGGGAGTCCTTTCAAGTACAGTATGTTATTATTTTAGGGGTTGTTTTGGGGGGCAGGGATTCCACATAAATTTAACCACTGACCGCTGGAGGATAGTCTTAAAACATGAGGGTTTGTAAACAGGTTTTGTTTTGTTTGTGTGTGTGCCTTCATATTCACTACCTTATGGAGACCGAGAACAAAACAGAAAAGGGAAAACAAAGGGTCTCCATAGGGAAATTCTAAAGACTGGGTTGCTCCACAAGGAATTTTGTGTACAAAGTCTATGGGAGGTTCTTAACTACAGGGACAAAGGAAAGAACAAAAGATGTCTCCACAGGGATGCAAAAAAAAGAATGTGTGCCCTTACACATGCCAACTTACGGGGTACTTTTAACAATGGAACAATGGACCCCACAAGGCAATTTCGATAGGAACAATACATGTAGGGCCCCACAAGGGAATTCTTTAGAAAAGGGAACAAAAGAACAACAATAGCAGTTCCCCACAAACTGGATCCGTAAGGTTGTGTGTGTGTGTGTGTGTGAACATGTCTACGCATTCAAACCGAGGACTTTAGCAATAGGGATCCGGAAAAAAACATATCGGGGACAGTCCTCGGTTTGTTTCGTGTACAAAACCAATGGGAACGTCGCTAAAAAAACTAAGTCCACAGCATGGGATGTCCTCGGTATTATACCATTTACACACTTGTGTGTGTGAGTTTGTTTTCACATTCAAACCGGGGACCTATAACAAAAGAGGACAATAGGGTCCCCGGTTGGGTAAAGGTCCCCAGTTAGAAATTGTGTACAAAACCAATGGGAGCTGTTGCCAAAAAGTTAGAGTCCAAACAAAAGAGGGACAATGGGAGGTCCACGATTGGAGGTGTTTACACACTTGTCTGTGTGTGTGTGTGTGTGCAGTTGATGTGACACTATTCAGTGAGGCAGGGTTCTCCCCAGGATTTTTGAAAACTGTGGGGCTTTTCAATCTGGCTATTAAGTTACAATCCAAGCATGCGAGCGCGAAGCGCGAAGCCCCTTGCGGCGTGGGGTCCGGGGCCCGCTTAAGGGCCCCGGGAAAATTTGAAGTTCTAGATGCTCTCTGCTGCATTCTGGTGCATTTTAGAGCCTTTGAAATTGCTACTTTTACAAAATTTTATTGTTGGAGAAAACTGACAAAATGACTTACACAGTTTACATCATCTGATTACCATTGGTTTGATTTTAATGTTCTATGTTGAGTAACGAAATAAATGAATATAAATGTGTGACCATCAGTCATTTTTATTTTATATAGCATAAATAGATGTTTCATTTTTTTTTTAAATGGCCAGGGGTTCCCCTACGGGTGGTGAACCCATTTCAACTGATTTATTCTGATTAATTTTCAGTTTACACTGAAAATAAGATTCTCTGTAAATTAAAAAGAAGTCAAAATAAGCCCCAATTAATATAATAAAACATAATAAAATAATATATTTAATATCAATAAATAAAACAAATAATGGAACATTATCTAGAAATAAGCCTTTCTCATCTGGAGTCACGCTCAGCCAAATGGTTGTACCATTAGGGTCCACTCCCTTCTTCCTTTTTTTAAAGTTTTTGATTCGGAACCCTGCGTTTGATCGGCGCACTAAATCACTTCAAGTTCAATACAATAGCCACACCGTCGGACGCTGGCTTGAATCAAGACTAGCTCTAACGCCGCTCTAAACATGTATGCACATGTTTTTTTGTAGTACGGATTACGCATGTGGGATTGAGCGATCAACGTGCTTGCTCTTTTGGGGTCGAGAATGAACATGGTTTCACTGGTACCCGTCTTCGGAAAAAGTGCACGCGGCATCGAAGGGAAACAGTTAACTGACTTCAGTGGCCGGCCATGTGTGCATGCTTTCTCGATCGTTCGCTATACACACACGTAATGGACAGGAATGTGTTGCTTTCTGTATGTGATCGTGATTGATTTCAGCGGCCGGGACGGCATATCGTAACGTAGATCAAAGACACACACGAAGAAAACATTACCGATGGATTATAAATTACGTTGGCCAAGGCACTGGACAGAGACTGTGATAGTATGACCGTTTGCTGCGGTCAATGAAAAAAGGTATTCAAAAATTGAAAAGCGTATCGGGCGGAAAAAAATGTGCTCGGCCTTTTTGCCGGCGTATCGGCCAAAAAAAATTGCGTATCGGGCCGATACGCTAGCTTGTACGTGGGGAGAACCCTGAGTGAGGGATGAGTTCAACAACGGATGGTGCATTGACTTGCTTGGAAGGCTCATTGGGTACTCCATGATGTCACACTTTGTTTTTTGCGAAGTTCCTTCTTTTGTCTGACTAACCAGGATAATAATTAGATCGGACGGCTGCAGCAATTGTTTCCACTGGTCTCTGCCACTGAGGATGCGTGAGATTCCATTGTGCCATGGGCAATTATCGGCCGTGGCTTACAGCCTAGGGAACGGCTGAGTCATGCTGAACAAAGAGGGGGATCCGTGCAAGTTTCGTAGAGAGCTGTAAAACCATATGTGCAAAATACAGCACTGTCTTTTGTCTTTACCTCATTTAGTCAGAGTTTCATTTCGCCAACAACATTCCATAAATAACATTTTCTGGTTGGCGTAAAATTAACAGTGACCGGAAAACATTTTGGAATTTCACCATTGAACTGGTTAATGGGAAAGATGCAATTTTGAGTCCGATGAAAGTGCTGTTGATAACAAATATTTGTGAAATGTATTTAACAATTTAGATCAATTCAATAAAATATGTCAAGATAGTGAAGAGTCAGGTCAGGTGGGCCTCTCTGCGAGATTTATGACTGTAACTGAAACAGAGGTTTAGAATAGTACTCTGTGGCCTAGTTCTTTTTAGCATGTGTGGGTGTGTGTGTGTTTATAATGCTTGTGTAGTCTGGCATTCTTGGGATGTCTAGACTGCTGCCTCCTGGTGAGATGGAGGACAGATAAGGTCACCCTTGGCCTTCTTTGGTGAAGTTTGGTGGAGGAGGCCCTCTCTTGGCGCATTTGGGTATGATACATGTACATGTACATCCAGAGTGTAGTTACAACAAATTGTACAATACAGTGCAACAGTGATCTTGTTTTTCATCTCCTAAATCAGTGTAACCAAATCCAAAACCAAAGCTGAGAGGAAAATAGCACCCAGGTGTTCATGTACAAATGAAGGTTAGCTTGGAAGACAAACGTGTGAGTTACAAAATTGCGTAGTACAAAAAGTATGTCTGCTGCCCTCTAGAGTCTTTAAGTACATGTATTTCATTGATTGGTCAACAATTAGCAGTCAGGTTACACTTTAACCACATAATTATTAATGGTAGGGTTGTTTTGGGGGAGAGCCGAGTTTGTGGAACACTGAGCTGTTTTAAGTGTTTGCTGAGAAAATGGCTGTTTGTGTGTGTTAGGTTCGCTCGTCCCCAGCGCTTTGCCTTAAAACCAAAGGCGCTGGGATGGGCAAACGTATCAAGCATGCTCATTGGTTAATGCTCAGTCCCATCATGCATCACACTCACACTGCAAGCACTGCACGCATGACGTACTTCCTGAACAAGAATCTGTGCAAGCTGATTAGCCCATCCCAGCGGTCCTGGATAGGCCGCTGGGGCCGAGCGAATGTGTTAGGCTGTCAATGTCAGTTGATCCCCGAGGGGGGTAGACATTTGGAAGTGTTATTGAACACTCGTCGTAAACTTTCATTAATTAATCTTACATTAAATCAAACGGATTAACTGTTGACACATAATATAGCATGTGTACTTGCATGACAATGATGACATGCGTGTACGTGACACTGCATGTTCATGGTTGCCCGTGAGCACACAGTTTGTAAGTTGTATACTTGTACGTGTAAGATTGCACAAAATTGGAATGGGCAAACAATTATTTATCTTGTAAAATGTTATGGTGTCATGTTGGCCAACATTATGCTTGCATACATGTATCACATGCTGTACACAGCACAACATACAATGTACAGCACGTCCTGGCAGAATGTGTTACAAAATACAATGTACATGTGTAAATGGCCTCGAGGCACAATGTTGTGTAGTAATCGAAGTAATGGCACCATTTGGGGCCAAGCATTTTGACATTTTTGTACACTCGTACATGTACGTGAAGGTAGAAAAGGTCCGCACAGTGTACACAACGTGCATTGTAAATGTACGAGTTCTTCACTTTCCAGGCCACATGATACAGAAAACCTTTTCGAATGAACTCGTTTTTTCTAAAGGCCACGGATTAATTTATTATTTTTTTGAATAATCATGAACAGCTTTGGAATGCACAGGAAAAGGCTGCGACAAAATAGTTGTCCCGCTCTCAAATGCCTCTCTTACAAAGTTATCTTTTAGAAAAATTTAAGGGTAACATTTTAAGGGTTACATTTTTCCCGTGAGTAGCCAGGGGGACTTGGTTAGTTAGACTGTCATGTCACTATTCTGCCAGGTTTTTTCACCAGTCCATGTTTCACAGTACAAGTAGGGATGCTTTTCCACACTGAACTAGCCAGCAGGACCAATTGGAGAGAAGTTGACTGGTCCCCAGGGCCCAATTTCATAGAGCTGCTTAAGCACAACAATTTTCTAAGCACAATAAAATTTTGCTTACCAGAATAAGGTGACCAGCCATACTACCAAGTCACGTGTACAATTTGTGACTGGTATCCTGCTCATTTCTGCTTAGCAGGAAATTGTTTTAAAGCATTATTTTCTGCTTTAAGCAGCTCTATGAAATTGGGCCCAGGTGTTTACCAGTGGACCACTGTTACTTAACCCTAACAGGCTAGACCCTTCGGTAAACATATTGCCCAAATCCTTCAATATCCTTCAGATTAAAGTTGTCATAAACCTAAAGTGCCCAAATCCTTCTACACATGTATTTCCTTTTCCTTATTGTAAATATACATATTAGCCCAAATCCTTCTAAATCCTTTTGTGACAGTAGTTAAATCAACTTTGTGATTTACTGACCAAGCTAACAAAAAACACTTTAGTTGCAAAACAAAAAAGGAAAGTCAGCTTTATTATAATTTCCACCCCTAAAAGCCCAAAACCTTCAGAATCCTATTTTGGCCAAGCTGCATGAGACCTAAAACCTTCTAAATCCTCCTACATGTATGTAAAAACAGCCTGATAGCCCAAGTCCTGCTAAATCCTCCCCAAACAAAAACTCATTGTAGCCCAAATCCTCCTGTGCTGCAGATCTCTAAAAACCCAACTCCTTCTTAATCCTGCACTATGGCAATGAGGATATTGAAGGATTTGGGCCCTTTTGGGTTAAGGGAGAACGCTGACTGTGTGGAATCACTGGAATTGCCAAAAAATATTCAGGGAGCAGATTTAAAATAAAATAGAGGTCATCTACAATGTACATGACATGTATGATGTGTGCCCTTTGCTCAATATCAGCTGCCCATATTTATATCTAGTCTAATGGTTCAAGTGGGCGGAAGTTTTGTAAGGCCTAAAACCCCTTGCAAAATGTCTGTGCCATCCTCTGTGATATGATTAGAAATTGTAGCGATTGAGGCCATTCTTAAGTACGTGTAATTCTTACTTCATCTAGTGTGATGTATTGTTCAGTGCCACAGTTTTATTGTCACTGTGTTCTAATAATACTAAGATGCTTTGGTAAGCCTATCTTCATAATACGTCAGTGCGAGATAGCAAGTGTTCTTTCCATCTCCTATGGCCTTTTTCATGAAAGGGGTCAATTTATTTTTGGGGACATCTTCATTGTGGTGTCATGTGGCTGACTGAGAGGAATTGTCATTGGGACGTCAAGGGGTGTTGGATGTTCGCGTTGACCTTTTGTGTGTGATTTCTCCGTGAGGTGGGGGAAACTTTCAGATGCTGTGTTGCATTGTTAGGGTTTAAGGTTATGCTGTAATCTTTTGGGTTGCTTGTTTTCACAATGCACTGGCTGACTGCTTTATCTACATGTCACATCTCAATTATTGGTAATTTCATTACAATAAACGACATGAAAAGTCAGTAAAGGGCTGTTTATTAATGGCTATAACTAATCATAATTGTATAATGGTATACAATCAATAACTGTACTATGTATCAAGCAAATAAATGTCATTAATACAGACTCTCCAGTGTCTTTCTTTCAGTCATGTTTTGTGTTGCAATCATGCCTTCAGATTAAAAAAAAGAAAAAAATAATTAATTTCATTAGCCCTTTTTAAAAGTGAACTTTGAAACATTTCACATTGTACACATGTTGTACTTTCATTGCTGACTATTGATTTCAGTTGAATAGAAAATAAATTTTATTTGCCTGTTGATTTTTCACAGAACTCGGGAAAGTATACACATCAGTGAAATGAAAGGGTAAAAACAACCAAATTATATTCTTTGTCCCCAAATTGATCATCCTATTACATGTAAATCGTTGTGGGCTGGCTTACCCGCTGCTGAAACATAGGATTCGAACTGGTTCGAGCTAGCTCGGTGCTCTAGTGGTAAGACATCTGCTCTAGCAATGCAAAGGTCCTGGGTTGGAAGCCCACCCGAGTGTTTTGCGTGTGTGATTTTTTTTACAGAACCTGGGAAAGTACTGATGTATCGGGGTAAGGATAAAACAACAATGATAATAATAAATTATACAGTATGTATTCTCCTTGGTGGATGTGTAAAAAAAAATAGCTGAAAATTAAAATTCAGTTTACATAAAGTAAAAGGGGGGAAAAACACAAAGTCTTTTAGATGAAAAATGCTCAGTGGCTCTTCCAGATTGTTTGTCATGTCTGTGCTCTCCTTTGGTCGACCTTGTTCGATAGCCTGCCGCTCGCCTGATGGGGAGATGGCAAACATTTCCTATTCTGTTTCAACTAGAAAGTTACATTGGAAGCCATGGAAAACTCTCAGAAGCTGCGAGAGCATTGATCTAAAATAGCTGGAGGCATTACACAATGTACTTTGTTCTTTAGTTTTTGGGGTTGCCTATATTTAGTCTGTCAATATTTAAAACAAAATCAAATTTGGGGTGGGCCAAAATAAATTTTAAAAAGATCAACATTTATTCTGAATGGCTCCTATCAATGTCTTTGCAGCACTTCTCTGGATTTCCCAAAACAAGTCTCTCCACATCTTCCTAATCTTGGAACCCTTTTATTAATTGAAAATGGAGAGGATTCATTTAATAGACCGAGGGACAGCCCAGGGGAACATGGATCACTCCGTAAGATCCAAACAAATCTTTGCCAAAAGGGGCGTATCCACTAAGTTAATTTCCCACTGTCTGAATTGGATGAAAAATTGAAAAGATGTTTGTGGTACAGAGAGGAGTTGCTATTGATGATTGTTTAAAGCATAAAATTCTCTACTGGGGCCGTATTGTGTTAACAATTTTCTGCTTTGAAGCAAAGGTGAGCAGGATACCAGTCACAGCTGGTACACAGTTTGTGACATGGTACATGTATTTTGGCTGGTAACCTTATTCTGGTTAGCACATTTTTGCTTAGCTACCTCTAATGTGCTTGAAAAGCAGCTCTATGAAATTGTGCTCTGAGGCTATGCACTGAAGATGCCCCTAAGCGTTCCCCAAACAGCTGCCTAGTTTTGACCTACATATTTACATACTGCACTTAAGTGTACACTGTACTTGTACACTACACATTACATTCAACCAGAGGTCATTTTAAGGGTAACGGCTTGAAAACTTTTGATAAGTTCCCCAGGCCTGGAGTTACACAGAGGCCACCTGTTGCCCTGATCTTGGCCTTGGTGCCCCCCTTCAGAAGTTTCACCTAGCCTTTAAGATTTTCAAATGGAATTGCCCTTTGCAAAAAGTAAAAGTCCTTGCCCTTCCAAAGATTAGACTTCAGGGCTCGATTTTACAAAGAGCTAAGATTGATCGTATGTGTGAATCAATCTTACATTGTTGTAACCGCTAAGCAATGTGTGACGTTACAACAAATCACTATGGTGATATTGACATATTATCTTTAAGGTGACATTTTGTGCTTTGTGATATTGAGCCCAGCCGTGTTTACCATTTTTTATAATAAAAACAAAACTCAAAAAATTGTTCAATATTTTTTAAAGACATTTTTCAACTTTGTAATAGGTTGTTCCCCTTTTCTGAAATCGTTATCACTCCTACAACTACAGTAAATTATTATAATTTCATCCCTTTATTTTATCAGCTCTAAGCTTTGCAACTAAGTGGTAATCAAAACTTGTTCAACATACAAATAATGCAAATTTACATTTTATGAAAATAAATTAACAGTACACAATGCTCGTTGTTTCTAAAAAAAAACAACCCAAATCAAACGTAAACAAAACTGTAGTACAATTATTTACCCCAACCAGCTGTCCAACAAACAGTTGGTCTATGATGATTTAATGCCTTGGACCTGAATGGCCTTCGCTGCATCCAGTATTTAATTTTAATGACAGTGTTTACCTCAGTCAAAGCACTTCTGAGCCACAGATATAGGCTGTTCAATAGGAAAATTGATGACATGTACACGTTCATAATGTTTCTGTTTATGGGGGTACTGTACATGTGTACATAATGTAGGCCTGTCTGTTTTCATGAAACTGTTATGAAACTGTAATGTGGGTGTACATGCATTACGTGAACAAGTTTATCTGGGGTCATTTGGCTAGTATTTTTTTACTTGTTCAGATAAATAATTGCTTGGAAATTTAACCACTCTGTACATTTATACGAATTTGAAACAAAGTATCAGATATTATGTTCGTTTTGCATCTGAGGCTACATACAGTTGTAGGCCTACACATACAGTTGTAGGCCTACATACAGTACATGGATCAGTCGTGTACACTACAAGTACTGATAAAGTGCATTGCATCAAATGATTCCAGAAATAGTGCAAGTACAATACAAAACATTGTACATGTAGCCTACAGTACAATAAACTGAGAGTGACAATTCAGAAAATTTACATGTTAGCAGTTAAGGCCTAATAATTTGTCAATCAATACTTGGTTCAATACTAATTGTATGGACCTGATGTCATCATCATCATGTTGACGATCTCCCCCTTCCA
The DNA here is from genome assembly GCA_023634235.1 of Pisaster brevispinus. Classification (NCBI taxonomy): domain Eukaryota; kingdom Metazoa; phylum Echinodermata; class Asteroidea; order Forcipulatida; family Asteriidae; genus Pisaster; species Pisaster brevispinus. Next base: position 8,747,389 of record JAMKCF010000021.1, on the reverse strand, counting down.
ATCATAATGACAAAGCTGAAGCTTGAAGCCAGACCCCCCCCCCCAATTCTTTCCAACCAATGGATGGTTCCACTCTCTATAGCATAACTTCAACAATAAGCCATTTTGAGATATGGTGGACACAATACTATGACTAAAGTGTATGAGTATGACACTTTAGGTTTGGGTCTATTTGTCAATAGACACCAAAACCAAACAATGCACTCCTACAAATAGTGTCCACCATAATTGTATCTCAAAAGGCTAATTGGTTTCTTCTCAAGAGGAGCATTTAAACATTTCTTGATCAACATATTCACTCTGTCAATATAAATAGCACACATTGTATACAATGTAGATGGTATACCACTCATAAAGAATTTACTTTAAAGTTAACATGGTTTAAGGCTTTACATTTTAAATATTGCGATGCAAATTTTTTTTACAAAATAAAATCAGGCTACAAAGTTCCAACTTCAATGTGCTAACTTTGCAGGGTTCTCCCAATGCAAAAGCTAGCGTATTGGGCTTACATGCATGAAAAGTAGGCTGATACCCGCGAATTGCAGTCAATAAGCAAAACAATGATAGTAATAATAATGAAAATAAATTTTTATTTTATTTATTACTATTTTTTTTTTACTTCAGATCAAACTCGAAAAAATGTTAAAGATAAAACCATTTAGAATGCGCCAGATTGCACAGTACGACTTCTGAAACCAAAGATAAATACCAAGTAAGAAACATTCCAAGGGCTCCATTCAGTGTGCTTCGGCCAAACTTCAAAAATTTGGGTTCAGAATACTCTGCCGAGGTTTGGATTTGGGAGACCTTGTGAGTCCTGTGCCCTTTCTCTATGATTGTTTGAGTGGTTTGTGGTTGTTGAATTTTCAGATTTGTTTCTTGGGTTATCAATTTTTTTTTTTAAGCTACGCGTTTGTTTTTGAATATTTGTGTTGGTGATTTAATTTAAAAGAGTTCTTTTTTTTCTGTTTTCTGTTCTTCTGAGTCAATTGAAGCACAGGATGTGTACACATGTACATTGTGTACATGTAGGTGTGCACAATCATTTTGTACAAGGATGTGTAGGTAGGAATTGTTTTCATTCTCCATAATAGTCCTGTTTTTAATTGAATTAAGGAAATCAAATAACCTGGAAAAACCTTAACCCTTCAAATAAATTTCATCAAGTTGATTGATCACAGCAAACAACACAATTGTTTTTACGGATTTCAACCGAAAGCCCCTAGGGCTCATTGGACTGGGAGAGAAACAAACCAAAACAACAACAGATCGCGCCATCTGTCGTGCATAACAGCATAAATCAAAAACATGCCCAGTATGTGATCTGATGAGATGCTCTGTACCAAGCCCTCGCTGCATGGATCCTTGACCAATTGCAACAGAACACACATGTTGTGATACCATAAACATGGTGATCGGCAGCTGCTGGCGAACACACACACACACACACATGCACACACTCTCCCGCCTCACCACAACCGAGCTTCCCCATAGGAATAGTGGATCCTCCCAATCAGATTTGTGGGGTACCTTTTGCTGTAAACAAGTATATTCAGCCTTATGATTTGCACCTAACATGCCTGTCATCTCAACTGCCTGAACAACAGAGCCGCATTTGACACTGTCTACAGCCAACATCTTCTGTGAACCCAGCAGTAATTAGTATTACTGGCTTTGATAAGAAACTACTTTGATTAATAGACAAAGCAAAATAAGTCAACACCTTGACAGGGAGTTCCAGAGAGATAGAGAGAGAGAGAGAGAGAGAACTTGAAGGGTTGGACAAGTTGAGGGCTACAGATGAGCCCCTGTGATACCCCGCCAAGTCACGTCGTAGTGGTAGAGCCGGCCCGTGCCAAGCTGGGCTGTACCCTGACCAGCTGTTTGTGTGGTCACTCAGAGGTAAACAACAGTCGGAACAACAACAAAAACAGACTCTCTGGGAGGCTGAACAGGATGCTGACTATAGCATTTAGGAGGTGGACCAGTAAAACAAAGAAGGTAGGCCAAGCGGGCAAACCAACTGGCCCAGTGTACTTTCCATCATAGTCATCAATCCCTTTTGTTTTGTTTTTGTTCAACATTAAATTGTGCCCAAGAAGACTGCATTGTAAAAAGCTAGTTTTTATTGCATTGAAGTTTGTTCTTAAATGATGCAAAAAACTGCAATGTATGCAACTAATTTAAGCATTAAAATATGAGTTTGAATCACAACAATACAGAACAATATGTACACTGTTTGTGCAAGATAAGGAGACAGATTGGAATTCCAAAATAAGCAACATTATGATGATAGATATTAATGTATACATTTGGAAATAATTGAGATTTTTTTTTTATTCATTTCAAATGATGACTGAAATTAAGATTTTTTATTTTATTTATTTATTAATTTTTTGTTTATCTGGCGGAATGTTGTTTATCTGGCGGGAAAAATTGTGGACAGTTTACTATTTTATTGACAAAAGATTGTACAGAAAGGGGTATTAATTCATTTTATTTTGCCACTGGCACGGACTGCCTTATGACTCATGACTGCTTGATGCTGCTATGTGGAAATGCATCTGGCCCTTACCCATGTAAACATTATTGCTTAGCAGTTGATACCAGTGGATGGGGATTCCTGCTTCTCATGGTGGGCCACATTTCCTGAGAAAAAGAGCAATCTTCATTTAAAACACAGATTGTAAAATAAGAAAACGATTTTTAAGGTTCACCATGTTCATGATTGTGGCCCAGACCAGGGCCACGGAGGTCAAGACCAGGGCATGGAAGGTCATGGCCTCTTCCTTCAGATGATAACAAATAAGTTTTCATGCTTTGGTATTAATTATCATAGAAAATCGGCTTCATTCTGAAAGCTAAGTTAATGCTCCAGTTCATACCAGTACCAATCAACCATGGATATCATACCCATCTTAAGTGATGTAGTCCTAGGGCTGATTTCACAAAGAGTTCAGATTTAAGCTCAACTATGTATCAATCTTTAAATTGCTAAGCAATGTGTTATGTCACAATACAAGTCACTGTAGCAATATCAACAACCCATCTTAAAAGATGAATCTTAGTGCTTTGTGAAATCGGCCCTAGGCGCGATACTTCACAGAGGCAAGCATAGAAGGCAATTGCCTCCATGCCCCTAGTCGTTGCCTTGGTGCCCCTTGAATTGTTCCAAGCACAAAATATAGACTATTGCTAAGAACATTCCCTCATTGAGGTGCCCTTTTTGAAGGTAAAAATGCCTTGCCCTTATGAAAACAAAATAGCAGTCACTGACAGTCGCTAAGGAAATTAAAATTGAAGACCCCCACAGATGACCAGTGGCTTATTTTGATTGCCGCATTCTAAATTAACTCAGTGAACCTGCAATAAAAAATGAAAAAAAATCTCTAGTAAAACATGCTGTGTTCATTTTCACTCTAAAACGTGACGACTGAATTTTCACAGGTTATTTGTATGGTGTGTTTATTGAAGCCAAAGGATAGGACTTCATACACAGTTTTCCTAAAATATTGATAGACATCATACAATGTCACTTTTAAGTCATGAATGTACAAACCAACAAATGCACAAGTGAGGAGCATTTTTAATTCAAACAAAGAACCCTACTGAAGTATAAAATTGCCAAATTTCTAATCAAACAGTCAAAGAAGAAGCGTCACACATCTACATCATGCGTACATGGTACATTAAATGTAAATAACTTAACAACAGGAACAAACAGTTGTCATTTCCGTTAACTCGGCATTCTTTTAAGAACGTCATGCACACAAACAATTCCGTTGAAAAACAGTAAACAATATTTAAATCTCCTCTGACGCTTGCTTGTGTTTTAATGGATGACGATTCCCTTCACCCCAAAAAACATTACAACAACCAAGCCAATTTAATTGCGGTCTCTTCCATAGGTTAAATGCCAAACTAATTAAATCCCCCCAGCCCGCTAATTCTAATTCCAGTGCTGGACAGACGGACACGGTGTTGTTTTTCTGTGATACACAATCCCGAAGCCTTGGGACACACCAGAGTCTTATATTGCAAGCACGGTTAAACAAATGTAATTGCAGCATGTCAATAATAAGCTGAAACGCTCGATTGCTGGAAATCTTCATGGAGAGGAGATACGAGGGCAGCCGGAGGAGGGGGGGGGGAGGTCCTTGCGCAAGCTTGTTTTTGTCATCGAGTGCCGCAAATTTGTTGTTGTTGTTGAAGATGATGGCCAATCGTGTTTCGTTCATTGTCGCCTCCATATTTGTGCATCGCAGAACTAATCTTAGCGCGGGTTTGCGACTACTGGGCTTGTGTGTTGATACGAACTTTACGTCATGTTCTCATTCAAACTGTGAAGAATCTATTTGCCGTATTTGCAGACCTGTTCGAATAAAAAGGATCCGTGACTCGGTAAAAATAACGTAAGGAAGGATTGATAAGGATGATTATTTGTCATAAATAACTCAATAAATATTTGTTGTTGGTGGTTAAAGGCAGTCTAACCATTTGGTTGAACATCTGTTTACTATTGAATTGCAGTAGTTTTTTTTAAAGTGTTCTGAATGCTTGTCCATAATGGTTCATAAATTTGTCCAGACATTTGATCTTCATGTAATACTTCTTGCAAATTCTATAAAATTACAAACATTACATATCAGAATTATTTTCTTGAAAATGGTCAGAACAACAAAATTTCTGATCAATCTCTTGGCAATACTCTATATGTATGCATAGAGCTACACATAGTAAGTAAACATGGAGTTACCCTGTAGATAGGCCCCACGTGACACCACACAGTGTAAAGATGGCCATCTTTATGGGCAAGTCAGTAATTTTTTGAACGCACAACGACATGTATGCGTGACGCGTAATACCGCATGCGGCTCGCAGGAGTTTTATCTACATGTAATTCCTGCATGATTGGTCCGTGAACCACTTGGCTGTGTAGAAAAGTTAATAATGCTTGATGTCGCCCAAAGCCAAAACCCAAGTTGCCCTGTAAAAATGGTGTCTATCGGGAACTACCTACACACATGTATTTGTGCTACTGCCCACAGACAAGGAAAATGGTTTGAAGTTGTTTTTATTAAGTGAAGTAATGTGTAACAGCCCCAAAGGCATGACATTTCTCATAGGCTAAGGGCAGTTCTTTGTCTTGTGGTGACCATTAACAATGATTTCTTAAGACAGTCTAATTTCAGTGCCCTTCAATCACTGAAGTTGGCCTTAGAAAAGCTGGATGGCCTTAGTGGGCATGGCAATCAATTTCAGATGCTCTACTTTATTGTTCACTTCTTGTTCTCTTAAAAACTACATTTTGGCCGTCAGAAAAAAAAAAGGACTAAATGGACGGTCTTGATGTACAAACTTTCTGATATAATAGAAATTGTCTTTTATGGTTTGAGTTTGCGTTGAAGTCTTTCAGTCAAGGCTGTTTTGTGGGTTAAGCTGACACAAATCATTATGAAACAACATTGGCAACAGGTATGGTGTTGAGGGAGTAGCCAACCATTTTTTGTGTAGTCTTAAATTTCGTTGTGTCTTTTGTCTAAATGGATGGGCATGGATAGAACTTTGCCAGGTATTGTTACACTATCCCTCTTAAATTTACCACATAAATAGTTCACACGAAGAACGCTGCACTTGCGTAGTCTGTGTCTGCTTGTGCCCGCCCTCTATGTCAGCTGTTTACATTTGATTTGCGTGTGACGTGCCTATAATACAGCAAAATATCCAGACGAGGCAATGAGAAAGCTGAAACTTGCCACACAGCTAAAGTGGCCGTGGGCATGAGCGTTCCTCAATGCAGATGCGCAGATAATTGCACACACAGCATTCTCTTTGGTCTACCTATAGCTGACAGATAGATGACAGATTTCATGTTGTATAATGTGAACCTAGATGTAGATGTAGGAAGACATGTATGACTACACTTGTACTTTTTGGTTGAATAAAGAACAATTTAAAATGGACTAGAGCAGGACTTGAAGTTGAACCTGCGAAAATTTTTTAGAGGAGGTTTTGAATTGAACGAAAGGCTAAAATACTATTCCATGTTCTTTTAGTCAATCTTTAAAAGTATGTGTTAGGAATAAGTGCCAGACTACTGCACTTGTTCAGGTGTTCTGGAATCTGGATTAATTTGAACAATAGTGGAGTCTAGCCAGTGGTCCAGTGGGTATGTCAAGAGATCCTGAAGCATCCGGGTCCAATCACATTGCTTTTTAATTTTCTGCTAAGCAAAAATTAGCAGGACACCAGTCACAGATGTACTGTGTGATATGGTATTTTGGCTGGTAACCGTATTCTGGTAAGCATAATTATTTTGTGGTTGGCTACTTTTTGTGCTGAAGTAGCTCTATGAAATTGGGCCCAAGTTTTGCAATATTTTAAAATTGAGAGGGTTGGGTAGGTTGGCTTGGGGGGGGGGGTGTTGGCAGGGATTGACTTTGAGGCAGTCGGCATGATAGAAATGTGGCTGACCACTGTTGAAAAACAGGATCAGATTATTGAGAAGTAACAAATTTGCTTCAATTAGAGCTCTGCACAAATAGCTAAGTAGTCATTTCCCTGATTCCAGATACACCTGCCATCATGTGAAAACAAGAAAACAATGAAGTCAGCTCTCCCACTTCATCATTGATGCCCGAGTGCCCGCGATGCTGTCATAAGCCCATGCATTAAGCCTGCACCTCACCTGCGCCGTAAACACTTCCAGAGAAACGCTGTCTTAATATCGGGTGACTGTTCAATATTTGTAGGCCACGTGGAGTTTGCTCATCATTTGCCGTACGCTCTAGTGTACATGTACTGTGTACATGCACGTACGTAGCACAATCAGAGAGGATGGTCAGTACTGTGGCGGCTAGCGAGGAATCCGATCTTGCTAGAAGATTTGTTTTTCTGTTGGGTTGGCCCTTACTCTGATTGTCGTTGACAATTCACTGACAATTCACTGACAATTGAATTCATTGACAATTCATTGACAATTCACTGACAATTCACTGACAATTCACTGACAATTGAATTCATTGACAATTGAATTCATTGACAATTCATTGACAATTCATTGACAATTCACTGACAATTCACTGACAATTGAATTCATTGACAATTGAATTCATTGACAATTCATTGACAATTCATTGACAATTCACTGACAATTGAATTCATTGACAATTGAATTCATTGACAATTCATTGACAATTCACTGACAGTTCACTGACAATTCACTGACAATTGAATTCATTGACAATTCACTGACAATTCACTTGTGGCGTGGTGTGGTGTGGAATGGTGTGGCTGTGCAACCTGACCTCAGCTCTGGTGTTTCTGTTCAGCAGAGTATGGGTTCGATTCCCGGTCATGGCACTTGTGTCCTAGAGCAAGTCACTTTTAAAAATATCTGCTTTGTCCCTCGGATGGGACATTAAGCCATTTACTAGGATTGGTAGTGCACGTAAACAAACCTAGAACACTCAGGCTTGCAAGCTTAAGTGACTAGATTAGGCATCCTTGGTTTCAGAAATATATTTATATAATAATAGTAATAAAATGCTCTTGATCCATACACCTTTGTCAGAGGAATCCAATGAAACACAAACACAAGTTTGTGTGGAAACCAGATCGTTTATATGTCGAACTGCTTCTTAGTCAGTGTAGTTGGTCAGCTCAGTTTCTCTTCTTGGTTAACCCTGGGAAAATTGAAAAACATTAGAGCATTTTATTAATTTGTTTGATTCACAATTAAGGCAGGCAATGCAATGCCGTGGTCTGTTTGATCAAGGGTTAAGACTGGTAAGCATTGTACATTTGTACGAGACAACAAAGGGATTTACTGAAGTGATAAGAGCGGACTGTACAGGTGTAAGGTGTTGTTAAAATAATATCTTATTCATACTTTTTTTTCTCAAATCAGACGTCAAAACCAATGACGTTAGTCATTAATGTAAAAGAAACACATCATAGTATACGTAGGTACGTTAGGTTTACTGGAGAAAAAAAACGTGAAGAACTGCGGGTTAAAACAGGAGATTGAACTGAGCTTGTATGATGCTCCATTCCAAAACCAAGCACTTCCTCAGACGTGCGAAAACTCAAAACTGGGTTTATTTGCTCATCAAACAGATGAGGATAAAAAGCTTTCAAATAACACCTAATAAGGACCTGCATCTCAACATATAGAATGTTTCAGACATCACATCACATTGAAATCATGCCTGATCATTCAGTTGTCTTGACTTTTATTTTTTTAATGGCATTTCACGATTGACAAGAAGTACCTGGTTGTTTGGCGTGGGGTGTCACATACACATTATGTGTATTTTCCCCCCTTGTTGACATAAACAGGAAACGAAGTATAATATTAGCCAGGTGGGATATGCATTAGATTTTAAAAGATCAGTATGTGTTGTACATACATGTAAAAGAGCAAGGCCATATTGCGCAATCTCATACATGTACTACTACAAAAGACCCAAATAAAAATTTAATAAGCTACATAGAAAAGCATCTGATGACAAATCTTCCATTGTAGCAGAACATTTTTAGATCATTTGTAGACTTAGAAAGTGTATACGTTGTACCAGTATATGATCAGCAGTGCATGCACTGGTGCTGAGGAGCTGGGGTCTGGGAATGCTCTGAAAAAGGTTTTTAGGCAGTGACCGAATTAATGGCTTCGGCAGTGGCTATGGCTGGGTTGCGGAGAAGGCCTATGCTGCAGTCAGTGGCCATAGTCGGGATAGCCGTAGCCAAAGTCGCCTGATGCAGGCGCGGCACTACACTGTACTGCTTTTGCTGCACATTGGGGGGGTTATTTTGCGTGATTTTTTGGTTTCGGTGGGATCCCCTACCTTGCAAACTTCATAATACGTAAACACTTGTTTTCCCACCACTGTCCTCTTCCTAATTACTGACTGACACAAGCTTCCAGGCATTGTGTTCTCATGGGGTTAGAGAATGTCATCATAATCAATTCATTCCATCCTTCCAGGTTAAAGAGACTGATCGGCTTCAACGAAAACAATGTGATGATGTGTTGTGTTTTTTTAAATCTCTGCCTCCTTTAATGATTTACTGGATCCTTCCCCACCTTTTTTTTTTTTTTTTTTTTTTTTCCTTTCCTCGTACTCTCCTGTTGATCCTTTTGGGATCAAAACAAAGGAAGTTTTTCATCAGTTTGTTTGATATGCACAGGTTATTCTCAATTAAGTAATGACCCTTTGCACATTGCACAAACATCTGTAAAAAACAATTGCACTGTGTGTTGGGGGGGGGGTGAGGGGAGGAGATTGACAGACTGCTGCTCCTTGCATGCCATATGTACCCCTGAGCAGATGATACTGTCAATGCATGCAGCAGCATAGGACGCAAACAAGTCACAGTCAAACATAGTGTTAACCAGAGGGGTGTCTGGGTGTCTTTTGAGCACCCTGTTTTAAATTTGGACACCCTGTTTTATCTGTCATTCACATTGTAAGTGAACAATTTGGACACCCAGTTTTTAAATTTCCAGCAAATTTGGACACCCTTTTACCAAATCCTGGCTAAAACCTTGCCGTCAAACTATGTACACATCTTAGCCACTTACTGCTGGGGTTTACGAAATAGTTTGGTGCTCACCCGCGGGATTCTACTGGAACTATTTGTACATGTAATATTTTTATGAGATCCTCGTTGTCACAGTGAAACCATGACTGAACCAACTTAAGACAACAAATGTTCTCTTGAAATGTGCCAGGATTTGTTTTTTCTCTTTTAAGAAAATATGGTTTGTGTTCACCGTGAATCGACCCAACCCTTGAGGCCAGCCAAACACATTGTACATTGTACATGAGTACATGAGATTTTGTTGCTTTGTGGGTCCACATGACATGAAATGATGTGCAATGGACCAGTGTGTGTGAACACAGCTTTTTGTGGGTGTTAAAAAGGTTCAATTATGTATCATTGGGCGTGGGCGGTGTGTGTGTGTTGTTTTAGTTACAGATGTTACAGTGTTCAGTAACACACGTGTACACTTTGCACTGTCATGACTATATGAATAATTAAATACGAATGGAAAACTGTCTCATTATTTCTGAGGGACGTTCTAACTTTCCAATAGTGGCCCAAAAGAAGAAAACAACTTTTTTTTTTATTATAATAAGCGATGTCCTTTTTAATTGATGATTTGACAAATAGAATCCATGAGGAATGTTTTTCAACATGTTAAGAATCTTTTAGAAATAAATGTTTTTCAGCTTGTCGACATCAGTTCTGTTTTTCTGGCAGTCGTATAATTGACGTTTCCCTGTGTTTGGATTTTAGTAATCTTTTGAAATACTTGTTTGTGCCATATTTTCATGACAAGTCAATGTGGAGATTAATTTCACTGTATCCCGTGGGGGGGGGGTAAATCATGCCTTATTACACCTCCGGCTGATACCTGTCAGCTCGATGTCTTATGTCAACTCAGGAAAAAATACTCATCCTCATTTGCCCTCTTTCTCTCTCTCTCTCTCTATCTATCCTCTGTGCACAGTCAAAAGAGCAAGCACGGCAGCCAGTAGGAGGGAGTGATAGCTCATCATGTGACACGTCATCGACCAATGGGCATCAGCAGCGGCAACACATAAAAAAATCACCGGCCAGTCGGACCGTGTCGACAGGCACCACAAACTGCAAGAGGGGTACCACCCCTCCATCGTCCTCCCCATCTCAGCCGATGTCTTCGTCGTTACCGTCGACCAGTTCGGACTATTTGCAGAAGCGGCCTTCCGAAGTAACCTCCAGCCCCAAAGACATGAATCAAACACAGCAGCAAGCCGCAACGACGACAACAATGACCCCCAAAAAGAAGCAGAGGGCGGACTTTAAGTTCGGCAAGATTTTGGGAGAGGGTTCATACTCGGAGGTGAGAATTCAGTTTCTGGTTCCTTTACTTATTTTTAGGGACTGATGTTACAAAAAATGTGCATGTTGTACAAACTCTATACAAAGTAAGATAACTTCGTGATCTTAAGAGAACTTCCACATTTCATTGGAGAGATAATCACAGTTAGTTTCTGAACTTCATTTTTGATAGATTAATTGATATTGTTACTGTTTGTGCACACATGTGAGTGCTGTTGGCAGACCCAATCTATTTCACATGTACTGTACAATGTAAAGTATAGTTAGATAGTTTAAAGTGTGCTTGGGTTAATGACGGCTTACGAAAGACTTGCGCTGAGACTCAGCATGAGGCTAAGGCCTGCACTAAGCATTGCAATTTGCCGAGTGCAGCAATTACAACGAATTGATGAACGAATGTCGAATTTAGTAAAATAGTTTGCCGCACTTAAAGTAATTCAAAAAGACAACGGGGGGAGAAAATTGCTAAAGAGTTGTGTTTCATAATGGCAGTTCAAGCTGTGACACTCAATTATTAATGACAAAATCATTTTAGATATTGTTCCCTACTTTAAATGTTGTCCTTATTATTGCCATAGTTGGTGAATTGCGTTCATTGCTTTTTTTTTCAAAGTGTCAAACAAAATATGATTCTGAAATCTACAGATTATGTTTGTTCTGACAGTGTTTCCCATCCCATCCCGGTATACTCCCAGCTACAGTATGGTACTAACAAAAAGAACGTTCACGTTATTAGAATATATATATACACATAAAAAACTTAAGTTCAATATGGCAAAAGTGCGATGCTTAGCGCAGGCCTAAGCGTAGCGGGTACCAATCGACTCGGAGGCCAGTGATTGTATACATATGGCATGTATGATACATGTGGACTGTTGAGTTAATATTTTGAGAGATTAAGGACAGATTCTTCCCAGAACACCTCCTGGGTGTTTCAGGATACATGTAGACTCCCTGCAAGACGAATACAAACCAAGAAATACAGATTGTTATCAGAAACATGTGTGAATCACGTGTGACTGACTGAGGGAGGACTGAATAGCGAAAATAACCGTCACGGCATATTCAGCATTTCTCATGAAGATAAGCTTTAGTTCGTAGCAGCGATTTAATCTTGTTTGTTTCCCCCAAGAATGCTGTCGGTTATAACATACATGTACTGCCATCCGGTCATTTAAAAAGAAACCAGATGTACTTTCTGATATTAACTAATGCACTACACACTGTATGCACTACACACTGTACGCACATTGTACCGTATATGTACACACATTGTACAGTATATGTACACACTACACACACATTCTTGTTGCAAACATTTTCTAGCATTTAGTTTGTTCGATCTTCCCTTAAAGTACATTTTTTTCCTGAAATTCCCAGCTTGTAAATGCAGTGTAATTTCACCCTCCTGATGCCAAAGTTACATCCTGTTTATTGTGTGTGAACACAACACAAAAAGGGACAGTGACCAAGGTCACAAATGTACATGTAGGTCATTCTGAAATGACTGTGTATGTTGTATTTCTAATATTGTACAACAAACATTTATTTGTTCAGGCTATCCCCCAAAAAACAAAAACCCAATGGAATCCTTACAGCAGACTCTGCATACAATAAGGTCAAAAGTAACAACAAGAAATTAAGTGTTAAGAAAAAAATGAACACAGAGGGGTCTTGGTCGGTGGAACAAAAAGAGAAAATACCATTATTTTATACTGAAAATTACATGTCTTGTCCGATACGTTAAGTTTGGTCAAAAATGCTAAAATGCTAAAGGAACTCCTTGTACTAATACATGTGTGTGTACTGTTTGACCATGAGATTTTAGAGTTTCCTGAGTGAACCGGAAGGAAAGGCCAAAGTGGGGTCATGTTTTTGAATAAAATTTCAATTATGTGTGTCATAAGTTACCAGACAGTACAAACACGGCAGGACTTTATGACATGTGGTTCTGGAGATATGATTTTTAAAATGTGAACTTCCTGTTTAGACCGAAAGGAAAGGTCAAAGTGGGATCCAGTTTTGAATAAAATGCAATTGTGTCTTGAGTTACAAGGTGGCACAAAGATTATGACTTTATGACATGTGTTAAGGAAATGTGATTCTTTTAATTTGAACTTCCTGTTTGGACAGGAAGGAAGGTTACACTTGGGACCATGTTTTTGACTAAAATGTCAAATGTGTCATAAGCTACATGTAGCAGACTGCACAAAAATAAAGACTTTATGACATGGGGTTCAGGAGATGTGATTTTAAAAATTTGAACTTCCTGTTTGGAACGGAAGGAAGGGTCAAATTGGGTTCATGTTATAAATAAAAAGTAAATTATGTCCAGTGTTACAAGACGGTGCAAAGCATACATGTAAATGACTTTTGGACATGCATTTCATGGAAAGAATTTGTTAATCAAGTCATTTTACTTTCATAGAGAATACATGTACACTGTATGCACGAATTATAGGTCTTTACCAAATTGGAACAGTCAATGTGTACTATGCACAGCTGTTCATTGTGATGTAAAATGTAGGCCCTACTAAGAGCTGTCAGTGTTTCCTACACATTGTCTGTACCAACATGTATGCATAAAATGTATGCACTTATTTTGATGCATGAAATCTGTTTGCAAATCTGGCTGAAATTACAGACAGTACCAAAAGTTACCCGAGATTTAGATGTGTATGTATGTGTACTGTCTTTAACTCTACTTGATGATGACTAATGAATGTTGTTGGAATGTAAATTGGGAAAACAAGAAATATTGAATGCATATAATATATGTAAAGACATTCTGGATGGGCTAATGACGTTGTTGCCCACTGTCCTGTCAGATTGTCATGAACTCGTCAAGTAAATTTGTAAAATCCTCTGAAAATAACTGCGCATACATCACACATCATCTAACATGCATGACCTGTGTACAAATGTAACTGTAATATTCATACTGCATTTTCTTAATGTTAAATGTATGTTTAAGCAATCACAATCAAACTGTGAATATGATGAACCTTTTAACTACATGTAAGTATAAGGCATAAAAGTGTCAACAGACGTAAGAATTCATTCGTCCCCAAACCACTAATCGTAATGTCTTGACACTAAACAAAAAATAAGCCCCCATCATGACCAATGTATACAGTTGACCATGTTTGTAGTAAAAGTACAGTACATGGTTATCATAGTGCAGCATTGATGAAAGTACATTAACTGTGTCTACCTCAAACCGTACATTGTACTGTTTCAGTTCCCCTAGATCTTTGAAACGTGATGAATTTTGTCCCCCCCCCCCCCTTTACAATCTGTTTCGGATACTTGTGTACTATTAATTCTAGATTTCCAGGCTGCAGTGGCCTAGCCTCGGCTAAATTTGTACGTTAGCAACAAGAAATTATTGCTGGGTTGAGTACACTCCCCTCCCATTTTAACCTGATCTCGAGCCGATATTGAATTCACCAGGGACCAGAAAAACAAGAGACGTCAGATTGAGCTGCAGACAAAAGCAGCCGAGCTAGAAATGTACGGTTCTATTAATACACTATCAACAACGACGAGTCTGTGCAGTTTAATATGACTGACTGACTGTCTTCACATCCTAGGACATCATTATTTCTATGTGTGGCCCGCACCTGCTAGGCATATATATAATTTGTTTTCTTTTTTCTGAATTGGTATTTTAAAATTTGAGCATGCCGGAGCTCCAGCATATAATGTACATACAAATAAACACAATGTGGGAAGGCGCACACTTTATGTAAATTGTGTACATTTTTGTGTGTGTGCATATTCTCCTTTTTATAGAATTTTGTTTGTTTTGTTGTTTCTGGTGTTTCGGTTTCAAATCAAATGCAATATTTTTGTTGTCAATGTAGGACAATTTGTCATTGCCTAGTTTCAACACTCAAACAAATGTACATGTATGTGCAGTGCTCAACCAGTTCAAAATCACCACACACAAAAACCCTGATCAGCGGAAAAAGAAAGGAAAGTACATTATGGCCAATGCAAGCATGGAGACACTATTTGTTGTAACCCTGCAAAGCGCTGATAAGTAAATGATTGTTCATACAGTTCCACGTAAACAAACAAGAATCATAGCAATCCCAGTCTAGCTGCTAGATCTGGCTTTGTCAGAGCATGTCAATCACTCTTTCATGGAAAGTGGTAATGAATATCAAAATACTAGATAAAAAAAGAACACTACAGATGAGAACAGATTGTTCGGCAGTTAACAAGCTGATGATTCTACAGAACAGTTGTGAAACCGGAGGCAATAGCAATGTGAACAATTTTGTTTTTGCACTGAGAAAACTAATGACCTGTGGACAATATGTTTTTCCCTTTGAATCAAAAACGTGTAAACATCTGAAGTATGTCTTCTTTGTTATGAAGTACACATGTTTGTCTTCTCTGTTTTGCATGTGGAAAACAAACAAGGAGAGATTTGACTTGTTTACAAAAAAGCTTTCTGTTAGTGTTACCGTATTTATCAGTGTACATTTTTGCAAGAACAACTCAGGTTTTTTTTGTCTTTCTATTTTTCTTTTTTCCCCTGAAAACTGCTTCAATCAGATAGGGCCTACATCAATTCTACTACAGAAAGGTCATCAGGTTGGCTCAGTGGCTTATTTCCCTGTTTTTCACCTTTGTGGACCCTGATTCAAATTCCACCTCTAGGATCTGATTTTAATTGGCGCAAAAACACATGAACACCTGGGCCCAATTTCATACAGCTGCTTAAGCACAAACAGTAGCTAGGCACAACAAAATTATGCTTACCAGAACAAGGTTACCTGCCAAATTACTATGTCACATGTACTATGTGTGACTGATAGCCTGCTTATTTTTGCTAAGCAGAAAATTGGTTTTTTTTTTTTAAGGCAATATTTTCTTTTAAAAACTGGCTGAAATCCTATGTACAGTACATGTACAATGTATGTAAAGTTGAACACATCCTATGTTTGTTTACATCACAAACTTCACACGCTTAAATCTGAATGGTGTATTTGTTAGTATCGGACTCAAGTTCTGGTGGCTGAGTCAACAGGGTGTGGGTTCGAATCCCGGTCATGACACTTGTGTCCTTGAGCAAGACACTTAACTATAATTGCTTCTCATTACCCAGGGGTAAATGGGTACCTGTGAGGGCAGAGATGGTTCTTGTGATTGATTTAGCTTAGTGCGCTACATATTTGGCAGCACAGGCTGTATACTCCCAAGGGAGCTGAGATGGTTTAAGCAATGAAATAAATGGCCCAGTGACCAGGGGAAATAATGTTGAAGCGCCATGAGCGTCACTGAGTGACGGATTTGAGCGCTATATAAGAAGCCACTATTATTATTATTTTTTATGTATGTATACTGTATACTGTATTTTGTTTAAATCGAAACCCATTATCAGATAAAAGTCAATAACAATGGATGAACTGTTAAAATCCTTGCTTTTGTCATTTGTTGAATATAAATTTACCACTTTGTGAAAGGCACGAAAATTATGTGTTAATGCACCTTTAAAAAAACTGCATACGGTAAAAGTTGTTTACAACAATACAATGTACATTATCATTCAGCCTTTTTGTAGATCCTCGATAAAAGTGTGAGATGTGCTTGATATAGAAATACATGTATGGTCATGGGTGAACAGGTGAAGGAGATGGAAGGAGAAGGGGGGGCTGGTGTACACATGTACATGTAGATAGCTGAGAAGGAAACAAGACTGGAATGAAATCCATTAAAGTCTCAGCCAGATTGGTGGATGCTCTGTTCATTAATTGAACACGGCATCTCTGAGTGTCTTGCAATCACATGCCTCTTATCGCTTTTTTTTTCCCCATCTCTATTTTTTTGTTTTTTTTTTTTTTTTTTTTGCAGGTCGTCCTTGCCACTGAAATCGCCACGGGCAACCAGTATGCAAGTAAGTCCTGGATTGCTTTAATATCTGTAAATGGTCGAGACATCAGCTGTGATTGTGGGCCCTAACTGTGGTCCATACTGTGCAGCTTGTATTGTGTACAATAAATGTGCATTGTGTGCACACTTCATGTAGAAATATATTGACTACGTACAGTATAGAATTGTTGTTCCATTGCAATTTCTGACAGGAGAACTTCTGCATTCATATAGTTTATCATAATGTACGTTATACAAATATTGCAAAGATTAAACACCTGAATAAGTGTTGACATGTACTTGTTTTTCAAAAGTAAACTTCTAATTTTAGAAGTTCATAAATTGACATTCAGGCTTCTGTACTTAAAATCAATGCAACGTTTAATGCTACGGCTGATAGGCTCAGCATATTGTGCCTACCAGCCTTGGACTCCCACTTTGCTCATTTGTAAGTTGATGTTACCTTTTATCTAATACATGCATCAACATAGTGGGCGGACATGCAATGATTAATTGCAAAGCTCATTGTTTTGTGTAATTGATCTCTCCAGATGTTTTCGCAGTGAATCAAGGACAATCTTGTTCAGGTTGTCGATAGATTTCAAACATTAAAATATAGCAAGTTCAGGTTTTTTGTCTGTTTTTGAATTTAAACAGATAATGAGTTGCAACCCAGAAGTTGATTTTTTTTTAAAGTTTCAAAAGTTCAAAATGTGTACAAAATGATACATGGGACTTCTATATGAAAGATTCACGGAAAACATGTACGTTTTTCTGATACCTGCATAACTATAAAAAAATTGTATCTTTCCTTTCCTCAAAATATGCCAATACTTTCTTCTTTCAAACTCCAGTCAAAGTCTTGGTGAAGCGGCATATATTTCGGGAGAAGAAAGAGAAGTATGTGATGCGGGAGAGAGAGGTCCTCAGCAAACTGGACCATCCGTTTTTTGTCAAGTTGTACTTTACGTTTCAAGATAAAGACAAGCTCTGTATCCTTTTGATTTTCAACATCTCACCTAGGTGTATGTAACTGCTGAACTTGTCAACTTTCTGCTTGGTGGGCATGTTTTGTTGCCCACCCAACCCCCACTCCACCCCAACCTCCCCCCCCAAAAAAAAAAAACAACAACCCCAAAACAACAACAACAACAACAACTTATGTGTGGGTGTTTGGAAAGGAAAGCAGGGGTTGAGTGGAGTCCTGTCATCTTACATAGATTTTTCCAATGGAAAGGTTAAGGTTAAGAAATGTTTTCAAAGTTATTCGATTCAGTTGACTTAAAAAAATAAATAGAATACATGGAACTGTTTACTTAGAATGTTAACAGGTTGTACGCATTGGTAGAACAATTTTCACAGGTTAAGTTTTTTTTTTTTTTTGAGTAAAATGTTAAAAACATTTTGTCAGTAAAATGTTAAAAACATTTTTCAGTAAAATTTTAAAAACATTTTCAGTAAAATATTAAAAACCTTTCCCCTTGAATGAAGGTACTCTATGTGTAGTTGAAGTATGATTCTTGGATAAGGTGTGAACAACTAATATTTGATATTTTTGGAAGAACTTTTTCACTGACTGTTCCAAGACTAAATGGTGACAGCTTGGAAGTCCACTCTTTTCAAACCTTGGACTACATTTTTGAATCAAAAAAGGGCAACAGTTTGATTTCTGAATGTAAACAAAATTACCATTGCTATGGTACATGTATTAACAACAACCAGACATTGGGAGAAGTCAACAAAGTTCTTATAGTTTATAGAAGCAGTCAGTAGTTTAACCACCAGACCAATACATTCAGTAAAGGTGAGTAAAAAGGAAATCGATTTCCATCAAACTAACTTATGAAAAACTGTTTGCATTTTTTAGCGCACAAATGCTGTTGTTGTGTTTGTTTGTTTGTTGATTTATTTTTTTCTGTTTGAGCTTTTGGAGGGGTGCTTGGTTCACCAGACAATTTTGTTGACTTTTTGTCTTCCTTTTTTTTTTCATTGAATCTGGCCGTTTGCCAATTCAATTGTAGAATTGAAATTTGATGAGGCATGGTAAAAGTATCTTGTGGTAATGTGTTGTAAACATATT
The DNA here is from genome assembly GCA_023634235.1 of Pisaster brevispinus. Taxonomy (NCBI): domain Eukaryota; kingdom Metazoa; phylum Echinodermata; class Asteroidea; order Forcipulatida; family Asteriidae; genus Pisaster; species Pisaster brevispinus. The sequence continues at coordinate 8,728,536 of JAMKCF010000021.1, read as the reverse complement.
ATTGTCAATTTGCAAGTCTGCATTGTTACATCCAGGAACTTAATCCACCCCCAGCTACCCCCCCCCCACTTAAAAAAGGAAAAAAGTAGAAAACAAATTTGATACAAAAATGTTGGTTATTCGACTCCCCTCGTCAACTTTCCATCAACAAGCTACATTGCTTGTTGAACCACAGTGAACTGACCAGGATGTTATTCTACAAATCTGGGTCAGGAATGTTAGGGTTTACATTCCTAGAACCAACCCTACACCCCCCCCCCCCCTCGTCTCTCTCTCTCTCTTTCTCTCTCTCTGTTTTACTTCCTGCACTTGCTCTCTTTGGCTGGCCATATTATTGTTGTTAAAAAACCTGTCCCCTGAAATATGACCATCACATGTTGCCATGGATGGCTGACAGTAAATCTTAGTGGGACATGCTTAAATGGCTGTAACACTTAAAGGAAATAAAACAAGAGTTGTGGGTAGAGCTTTGGGGGGGGGGGGTGAGGACTGACTCCACAAAGTTGATGTAGGCTAAGAATGTTGTGCTGCAAGCTGGTAGGGATATTTATATTGATTTATTGCCAGGGTCTTCTTCATTTTCATCCCTGGAAATGGAGCCTCCCAAGGAGAGTGGCAAGGCAATACACTGTAGCTTCATAAATTCTGGGTTTGTTTTTTAGATTTCCTTGCAGTTTGAGTTGAGCTGCTGTTAAAGGTCAAATGAGGTTATCAGACAACCACAAAAAAAAGAAATAAAGAAAGTAAACCTACAATTGACAATGTCAAATAGCCAGCTGTTCTGTACATTTTCTTCAAGGTTTGTTGTGGTACTGGAGTTAGCTGCTGACTGGGGTTGTTTATTATTTGGGGGCAAAAATGAATGACCTCAGCAAACATCTGATTGGCAATTTTTAATGAACAAAACCCCAAAAATGTCCGCACTTGTGATAAGTTGTTTTAATTTTTAGTTTGTATTATAAGGTGTAGCACGTTGGATTTTGGGATCATATATGTATGTTTTACGTCATCAGTGGTCTTGTTTTCAAAAGCCATCCCAGGAAAATGGCATTTGTGTAGTTATTTGTGCATATTTCAGTTCATGTAAATTATGATTTATTTGTCTCAAATGTGAAGGTTTCTTATCACTGTTTGTGTTGAAATATTATCGTTAATTTTTAATCACGTGTTTTATCCTCCCCTTCTCTCTCCTCCCCCCCCAAAAAAAAAATTATAGTAATAATAAAATTATTACAATAATTTAGAAAAACCTCTTTAAAGCATCTCATTTTATTTGGTTTCACTAAGTTTTCCTACCACACATTTCTGGAACGTTTCCTTAACTCTGGATCCCTGCCGCCGTCAGATTTTGGTCTGAGCCTCGCCAAGAAAGGAGAGCTTCTACCATACATACAGAAGCTTGGCTCGTTTGATGAAAATGCTACAAAGTTTTATGCTGCTGAGGTTGTACTAGCCCTGGAATATCTACACAATATGGGCATTATACATAGGTGAGGATCTTCAACTTAAAAACTTCACAATAATTAACAGTAATTTGGGGCTGAAAATAGAAACATTGACTAGAGCGGGAATTGAACCTGCAGCCTCCAGATTAATGTGCTCACACTCTAACATACTGAGCTGCTAGCCCGTTTGTTGGTTGTCTCTTTATATTGCCAGTTCCTCTGTTCTGCAGTTGTACAGGTTGAATGGCTTCAGCCTGGCACCCCTTGAACAAAGATATTGACAATGTTGGGAGTCCACTTACTTTAGGGCTAGATGGCTCAGTTGGTAGAGCACAGGCACATCAATCCAAAGGTCGCAGGTTTAAGTCCCGCTCTAGTCAATTTGTCTTTGTTCAACCCAAAATTGACTCAAATTTACCCAGCCAGTTTCCCTTGGGGTTTATTACTTGATAATTAACATTTGAATCTTTTTTTGTTTTTATATGTGTGATGAGGCGATGCATGGTGAGATATCAATGCAGTGCCATGCAATGCCATCAAGGTTTGAACTCCATGTGATCGAATCCACTTTGGCTGTGTAGATCGTTCTCGTTAAGAACTGTCCACCTGTTTGTCTACTGCCACGGAGTAGATTGGGAACATTCAGGAGACTACTTCCTTCTGATACTAACTTGTCCTGCTGTTGTTTTTACTGCCACAATTTTATACGTTTTCTGTTTTGGAGTTATGGTTGAGTTGATACTACTTCTCTCTTATCTTCATAGTGGGGACTCTGAGGGGAAAACACCCGGTATTACGGTGTCAAAAGGCAGTGTCATTAAAGACAATTTATAGACAGCCAGTTCCAGGCAGTCGACAATAAGGAAGATAATTTCTCAGGCGTACAGTACATGTAGTAAAAACTGCTAGAACAATGTACCTTACATTCCTATTACATGTAGCGCTGTCGGTTGCCTTGAAGTTGACTCAAAAAATTCCCTTGAGTGTAACAAGGCTGTTGTAATCCCATGTCAGTGAAAATCAAAACTGTTGTTATGATAAACACTTGACCTTCTACAATATCACTTCCGTTATAAGTATGAGTAAACAAGGATTGTTTATCAGGTAACAAGAGCTTGTTTTTTGTCCACAACAAGGCATGGAAATCAGAAAGAAAATATTGTTCTTAAATTTGTGTACATGTATATTTTGTTCATTCCCATGCAGAGATTTGAAACCTGAAAACATCCTGTTGAATGAGGATATGCATATACAGATTACGGACTTCGGAACGGTCAAGATCCTAGATGAAAATACAAAGGAAGGTATGAAATTGGAGACACACTCTCTGCATGATTCCCCTGTGTTATATCCGCACTGTGAAATTTCGACTCGCTTGTGGCCCAAAGTTTTTGAGCCCCATGCCTTGCCCTGTTGCGTTGAGCTGTTCAGCAGAAAATATCACTTAACACATTCATTTGATACGCAAAAAAAAAAAAACAGGGAGCCAGCCGAGAGCAATGTACACTTCATGGGATTATGGCTGGTGACCAATTATTGCTAAGCAAGAGTTTGTCTGTGCTTAGGCAAACTTTTGTGCATAACAGCTTTTTTTAAATTGGGTTGTGTCATGCCAAAATTGTGCACACTTCGTCGTGTGCCTGCAAGAATGGATTATGGCTCTCAGTCTAAGCCCTTCTTCAAAGCACACAAAGCACCTTTTGCCCACAACGGAAGGATACCAGCAATAAAATGGCTCCTTACTAAAAAAAAAAATAGCGTTAATGTTACATTTTTGTTGCTAGAAATATCCCAAAGACATGTGTTTCTCATTCCCGTGTGGAATTTAGCCTTCCTATAATGACTTATGAATAGCGGAAAACCGATTTCGGGCTCAGATTTTTGTTATGTCCTTCCGGGCACACAACGATTCGATTAGTTCCAATAGTCCTTGTGGCTAGTTGTAGAGCATGTCAGAAGGTGACTATTCTACGAACCAAACTGGACAAGAAAAGATGCCATATTATTGTATCGATCAGGTAAACAAATGAATTAACACAGGTTAGTCGGGGAGCTTATTTTAAACCTGCTCCAACAAGACCAGCATAAAGTTGAAAATTACAAACTTCAAGTTTGTTGTACAGTTTGCTCAAATTTTCTTGGTTGGCATATTTCAAATAATGCATCACTTATTTTGATTGGCCATCCTTACATGAGTTAATGATCTACGCTGTAAATTTGCTAATAATGACAAAGGAGCAAAATATGCATTTGAAAAATGTGTTCTGGTGACTCTTCTGGGTACATAAATTTGGTCCACTCTTCCAGGACTGTTTTTGTTGAGTGAAGTCATGATAATTGAGCCACTTAAAGGTCAAGGGAAGGTCTATGTCTACGTATTTTATAATATTGAAATAGAAGTCTTACTAGGAGTTTTAGGGGTTGTTTGTTTCCCCCCCCCCCTGTCCTCGGAGCTGTAATATGTCAGGGAAAGTCTTGACCTTTTTGAAGGGGCGGTCATCGGTCAGTTAAAAGTCATGGAAATAATTGCCGTTGTGAGTCATTGTGGATGTCATTGCAGTGTAATCTTTTTTAGCCGGTTGTGTTGGAAGGACACCATTTGCTGGTGCTCATGCAAAAGGTCAGTGATGAGACTTGTACAGTAGGTTTCCTGAGTCATGATCTGTTCTTGTCTTGTAGCTTAAGCAGGTCTTGGTCTCTGTCTTTATATGGACCCAGTTTTGGTATTAACTTTTATAAGGAGGGTATACCTTTGATAATTACTCAAAAAATTAAAGACCATGAAAACTTACTTGGTAAAGAGCACTGGAGAGCTGTTGATATCATAGAACATTGTTAGAAACGACACCCTGTGAAGTAATATAGTTTTAGAGAAAGAGGTCATTTGTCACAAAAAATATTTTAATCTGAGGAAAGGCTTGAGGCACGAAGCCTTTCTTAGGCATCTAGAAACACACAATTCTATGCAATACGTGTGTTGGTTTTTTTTTCTTCTTTCATTGGGTGCTTTGGGCTAAAAAAGTGTTTGTTGTGAAATGAATATGGTTGGAGAGATGTTTAGAAGTAGAAAAGTAGAATATAATGATTCACACAAATATCCCTTGTAATTGTGTGGTTTTTCTGTTATTTCGTGAACTAAACATAGTCAGTAATTTTGTGGAGTCAATACAAAATGGCAGACCGAAGAAAAACCACACCATCTCGAGGTATATTTGTGTGACCCATTCTACTTTTGAAACATCTTTCCAACCATACTAATTTGACAACAAAAGCTTTTATAGCCCACTGCACCAATCCAAAGGCAATGTGCCCCTCTAATGGCTAGAGGAAAGTCTGTCATGAAATTCTTATTTGGGTTCAAAGGGTGTTTTACCAGTCAGTCACAGGGTTGAAGAGTTCTATTTCAAGTGCTTGAGGTCAAATGTTAATTGTTTGATGACTAATAGCAGGCCCTGCCAAGATAAGCTGTATTATTAATTAGAGTTGCCTTTTATGTCAGTCACACTCACCTTGATCCAATGAAGCATATTTTCTAAGATTTTACATTTGTCAAGAGATTCTGGATGAATTTAGAGAAGTAATTTGGAGAAAGTTTGTCATGATGCCACCCGATTGTAGTATAAATAGTATTTTTGGTATAGATATACATCATTCTAAGGTATTGCCAGAAAATGTACAATGTATCATCTTTTTTATCATGTATTTTTTTAGTGAAGAAAGCTGCAACTGTAGATTGCAGAGCATGATGCCAAATATGAGCTTTCTAAAACTTAGTTGAACCATTTAGACCTAATGCTGGCAGTCTCTCTATTTTGACGATACCTTTGTTCCGGGTGCCAGCCAAAATCCCCCCCCAAATTACCCAACCAGTTTCCCTTATTGGTTTATTACTTGATATTTTTAATAAAATGTCAGAATACCCCCATTGTCTTTTTCCCCCTTTTGTTTTCCATGCTATACAATGTATGTTGTACTGTGTTTTCTAAACTTGAGCATTGCAAATTTTATTTTAAAAAAGTTCTCAAGGTTAAGGATGAATTGCATATATATACAAGTCACCAATGAATTGTTATTGGAAGGCAAAGAATTATTACTCTGAAAAAAGTGTCAATTTGTCAGGACATTTTACAGAGAAATAGTTTTTTGTCATCTCCGCACTCAAGGCTGTTATATAATAGTTTCCACTCTGTCATACCTTACAGGAAATGCTTTCAAGGTTTTCCTCTTAAAAAGTTTCAAAATATTTCCTCCATAAAAGCTTTCCATGTGTTCCATTTTAAATTTAGGAATTATTTTAGAAACTGTAGAATAAAAGCTTTTTCAAACATACGCTGAAATTCATGCAAACGCTACAGATAAACAGATACAACTTGAACCAGGATCTTGCAGGGTTTTTCCTGCTGTACAATTGACACTGCGGGAAAACAAATACTGGTTTTTTTATAAACAGGATGTTCTAATTACTTGTGTTTATTACAACAAAAGCAAACAAGAAAAATGCCGTCACATTTTTTCCTTTCTGTTCTTTAGTCAGTTGGTTCCCGGAAAACCTGAAAAGGATTTTCTGTAACCAGAGAAACTCAAAATGTGCTCAGGCAAGACAAATGGGCTGTACATCAGTGCTGCTTCTAAACAATGATTGATACCTTGTAATCTAACTCAACAAACAAGCCTGATAATTCATTGTTTTGAGGGCAAGGCATTTTTTTCCTTTATAGTAAAGGGCACCTCAATGAAGGCACTGACCAAGGGCATGGAGGCTGTGAAGTACAGGGATGAGATTTCTCTGTTTTTTTCCGGAAATCCATTTTTTTGTTAACCCCCCCCCCCCCACCCCCCCCCAAAAAAAAAAATAGTAATAATAATAATAATAAAGATAATTGTTTTATTTATTTTTTATATTTTTTATGAAGACCATTAAAAACATGAAGACAAAACCAAGCAAATACAATGCCCCAGAGTGCAGATTAGGGCTTTTAAAACAAAAGATAAATGTATGTAGGTAGGCTTCAAGCTTGCAAGTTTTCGCCCTCGCAGGCTTTCACGCTTTGCGCTCACAGTTCAGGTGGGTGTTTTTTTTCAACAGCCTATCACATCCCAGGAAGTAACAGTTCTGCAATAAAAAAGAAAGTCGTGTCGATTTCTTTTCCATTTCCCTGAGAAACCAATTGATTGAAAAGAATGTTTCCTTCCCCAAACCAGCTCTGCACCAGCCCTTTAAGGATGGCATTGCACTCTACATGCAGCATGCGTAGTTGTTTGTTCGAGGATAATTTCAATTCACCAACCGACGCACTGTACTGAAATAAAGATGAGAACACTTGAATAATTGAAGATGGAAAAAGAAAGGAAAAAAAAACACCTTTGGCCTCCAGTGTAATTACTCACCTGTGTCTCTTCTCTGGAGGTAGATTGTTTATAGTAGACTCTGTTATGGTTTGGGCTTTTATTTTTATACTCTAGTTTACTGTTGTTTATGCCCCGTAGTAGTCACACTTTGGTTTCATTTTGCTGATATTTATTTGGCCGAGGGTCTTTGGATTGTTTACAACACTATTATGTTCCGAAACTGAGTTGTTGTCCTGTTTTATAAGAGTCAAAGTATTTGTTACAGTTTATATACAACAGGACCTGACATACAATCTGTACAAATCTATCATGTGATGTTACTAATGCCCATTTTTCATCAACACTAATTGTTGTGTTTTGTGTTTCTTACACTGTGGTTTTTTGTTTGTCTCTCTCTCTCTTTTGAAATTTTTATTCCACTTTCTGTTAAATCTTTTACAGTCCGGGCAAATTCCTTTGTGGGTACAGCTCAGTACGTGTCACCGGAATTACTAACAGAGAAGTCGGCAATGAAAAGGTGAGATCACCCTTGAGCATCTTGCCTCTACCAGTATACCCTAACCCTACTCCTTTTTCTGTCATTGCATTGCTTTTCTTCACCGGTCTACCTTTGCCCTTGTTCCGGTATGGCCTCTTCTATATACCAAAATCATATCCCAGTCCAGGGCTGGAAATTTACCCTGGACAGCAGGACCAACCATTTTAGCGTCAGGGCAGTAAACTCACAACAGGACATGTTATGCAATCTTGTGTTTTTCACATGAGTGTTAACACCTCTTTAATCAAAATGTTGTTTTTAAAGGAAGTCAAAATGTTTACTTTCAGTCTGTAAATATCTGTCAATTCTGTTTGAGTATGGAAGTATACTTACATTGTAACCCATGAAACAAATGAGTTAAACCTTCTTTGTAGTGCTTGTTCAAATAAAAGCTGTGTATTGTATTGGTTGAACTTTGTAGATAGTTTCTGCTCATTTTGTTTTCTGGTCCAGTAAAAATTGTGAGCTACAAGGGGTGTGTTCTTGTGGATTTCACCCCCCCCCCAAATTCGAGCCCTGCATTCCCTGGTGTAAATAGACCCATCCATTGAGCCTCACCCATCAATGGGGGTCTAATGGATAGACATTTGCCTCTCCAATTTTGATCTCCAAGCCAGCGCTGAAGTTTTGATGCAAATTTGACTGATTTGGAACAGCAGGGCAGATTTCACATGGGATTTGGGCAAACAGTTGGGTGTTGATTTACCCAGAGTTTTAAGGACTGTGACTGATTTGGGATAGTGCCTGCCAGAACACTTTTTTTTAGGGAGTAACTTTTCAAAATCTGAGACATCACCAGCTTATTTCTGAGCCAACATTCCTCCTAAAGGAGTTTTACTCACGGCTATACTCGCAAGTTTACTTGTTATAGCTACTTCTTACTAATTCTTCACCGTTTGTCGTTTAGTTCTGATCTGTGGGCTCTGGGATGTCTTATATATCAACTTCTAGCTGGATTGCCACCCTTCAGAGCAAGGTAAGGTCTCACTTCAGTTTGTACATAATTAAGAGTTTTGACAAAGTGTTCCCCACTCTGTGGAACTGCATCAATGTCAGTGAAATCCATGTGGATTTAATGCTATGGTTGTTTTCCTTTGTTTGTTTGTCGTAGGCAAGAGATCCCCAAGGCTGCTTTTGCTAAATTTGGTTAAAACTACTTTCATTATGTGTTTATTTTTAAACTGATTTACTGATGTTTAAAGTTTCACAAAAGAGGAATCAAAACTCACAGAGGCAACAACCTTGAACATGCAGTCCAATCTGCTCCAGATCACATTGTCAACAGGGTCAGTTTACAGATATCCTACATGTATGTGCAACTACAGTAAATCATGGTTTGCCGTCAAACTTGCTTGTATTGTTTTTAAGAGTCTCTGGATTGCAACATCGTTGATTTGACCCCTCTTATCTTCTGTTACAGTAACGAGTACATGATATTCCAGAAGATCATCAAGCTAGAGTTTGACTTCCCTGAAGGATTCCCAGAAAGAGCTAAAGACCTGGTCTCCAGACTACTAGTGAGTCCAACAGGCCCCCCCCCCCAACCGGGGGATCTTTGAGTACAATTTTCTGTGTAGCATTCATTATGGTGGTTGTGGATACTAAGGTGATTGGGCCTAGATTCCCCCCTTTGAGGTACACGTAGACCAGACTGTAGCTGTGTGCTCTTTGATCCAACCATTTCATTCACCTTATTTAACCCACCTCTGAACCATTTGTTAGGTCTGATGTTTTGAATTTCCAACATTCAAAACTATGAGAAACTGCAGCCGCCCTTGATAAAACCGGAAGTGTACTAAAGTGGCCTACTTTTTGTCAAATGTTTATCTCTGCTTTTATTTTGATGCATTGTATTTTTTAGCAAAATTTGAGTTTTCAAATAATCATTGTTGGATCACTCGGTCATTTTGGAAGTTGTGGAAGTTTAAAAAAAATAAATAAAATTAAATGACAAGAATGTACAAAATTAAAGATTGAGTTGTTACATTGCCATTTCTTGTCAAAACCCCCAAACCTCATCAAGAGATTTCTTTCCATTGGGTTGCCTTCAAATCACCTCAGACCAAATTTAATACTTTTTTGTTGCTTGTTTTCACCTTTCCTTTTTGTCTAGGTGTTAGATCCTTTGAAAAGAATAGGTTGTGAGGATTGCGGAGGCTTCGCTGAGCTGAAGGCACATCCGTTCTTTGAAGGAACCAAGTGGGATAACCTGTGCAATGAGACACCTCCCGCTCTCAAACCCTGCATGGTGGTCGATGGTGAAGAGATACACAGTGATTTCTATGTGAGTGAAAATCATAGTAGAGTTTTCAGTTCGAGTGTGAACATCAATGAAGCCTTGTGTGCACATTCTTTTTTTTTGTTTACTTGGGTTTTTTGGGGGAGGTTTTTTTCAATTTTTTTTTTAAATTTTTTTTTCATGGTATTTTTGTATGTAATCCTATGGTAAAATGTTAAGTTTTAATTGCTGTATGGCTATTAGCAAGTGTGTCATGGAAGCAATGTGCACTGGGCCCAGTTTCATAGAGCCTCTGTTGCCCTGGTCTTGTCCTTGTTGCCCCTTCAAAAGTTCCCCAAATACTTTTAGCTTTTCCAATGGAAGTGCAATTGCAAAAAGAAAATGGCCTCACCCTCTCCAAGATGAGATTCCAGGTCTGCAATAGTCAATTTTGTTTTACATTAATTCACATTGCTTTATACTTGTTCCAGATTGACGAATTCGATTTGACACCCCTCACCAAGTTCCTGAGCAAGATCCAACCGGAGGAGAACAACAGGCAGCGGGACCAGTACAAGCCCAAATACGTCATTCAATACACCAAGGAGGAAAGAGCCGCCAGGCTTGAGAAGCAACGACGGGAGAACAAGTGGCACCGGTTTGTGGAGGGCAACCTGGTATTGAAGATGGGATTGATCGACAAGAGGAGGGTGAGTAGAACAGTGAGGTGCAGGGATCATCTCTTCCTAGGCTCTGTCTCCAGCTCCAATCTCCGTTTGAGGTTGGAAACACAAACTGTCAAACGTACACTGATCATAAAGTGATTGACGGTGCCCAAGCCAGAGCTGGAGGCCAAGACTAGGAGCGTAAATGTGAGACTTATGATAGCGGCAATGCCATTATCTATGTAAAAAAGGCTACATCAGACTCAATTGGGCTTGTCACACAATGGATAGTTTTCATTTGTAAATTCATGGATGGCCAGGTCTAGTTAGATATAATTGAATTACAGCCCACTTTCTTGTTCCATCATGGATGTCCAATTTGCAACTAACAAGTTCTAGCGTAGAATGTAGTTTTGTTTCCCCTTTCTTTTCCCCCTTTTAGCAGTCTTGAACTGTACATTGAAGGGCACTACTGGTGCAAAATCTTACAGTTTATGGAAATAACGTAAAAAGGGGCACCAGGGCCAAGATGGAGGTGCATGGCCAAGATGGAGGTGCATGGCCTCTGTGTAAAGCTAGTCCTACATTACGATTGACTGGATAATTAATAACGTACACTATCACCCACAGGGTCTGTTTGCAAGGAGGCGGCAGTTTCTACTAACAGAAGGACCTCATTTGTACTACATTGATCCTGAGAACATGGTCCTCAAAGGAGAGATACCTTGGTGAGTTCATAGTAAGACTTAAGACAGCCACCTTGTGGGCTACCTCCGAACCCTAAATGCTCAAAATAAACAGGGCCCAATTTCATAGAGCTGCTAAGCACAAAAATTTGCTTAGCATGAAATTTCTTCCTTGATAAAAACAAGATTACCAACCAAATTTCCACATGATTTTCAGGATGAGCAAACAACAGCTGAATACCAGTAACAAGCAATATGCAACAAATGGAAATTTGGTTGGTAATCCTGTTTTTATCAAGGAAGAAATTTCATGCTAAGCAAATTTTTGTGCTTAGCAGTTCTATGAAATTGGGCCCTGGTGGTAACTTGTGGTTAGGCTCAAAGTTTTTTGAGGTTTTTCTGGGGTTCAACATTGATTTACCTCAAGTTACCACTTCCTCATCAGGTAGTTGTCTGATTGTAGAGATTTGAGTAATTTTAGCCGAATTAACAGTTGCTTATCACTGGGCCAGGCATAACAAACTTATCGAAATTCAAATATTTTGGTGTTGAGTGACCTTAGAGTGGAAGATACTGGAGGGTTGAGGTTGCCGTGTGGGCAAGTGACGCTCAACTGTCAAATAACAAACTATGTGGGTTCTGAATGAACTTTGCTCGTCAGCATTTCAACTATCAAATATTTCATTGAATTTCCAAGTACGAATACCCAGTTTTCAGATTTTTTTTTAAAGAACCTATAGCATTTGTATGTTTTTTCTACTTGTACAGGGTAACGTCTTTCATAGACAAACCCTTACACACCAACCCTTGATAGTAAAGCTTTGGTAAGGGCAAGGGACTTTTTTTGTTAGGGAAATGAGAGAGTGAATATCTACTGGAACCTTTAGGCACTGAGGCAATGACCTCTGTTGCCTCTAGTATACTGCCTGCTCACCTGTCCCTATCATTATTTCTTTAAAAAGTAGATTCTGTATGCTTAAGTACAATGTTCATCTCTTTTCTGTAGGTCACAACATATGCGGGTGGAGGTCAAAACTTTCAAGACATTCTTCGTTCATACAGTAAGTATTACGTACATTGTGAGCCACAAATCAGCGCAGCGTCTGGAAAGATGAAATGAGGAAATAGAATTAGCCAAAAGAACCTATGGATATAGAGGGTTTTGACCCTAGCAGAGTCTTTCTGGAAGAGAAAGACTCTGCTAGGGTCAAAACTCTGCTAGGGTCAAAACGTCAGCCCATAACTAATTTTTGCATTGAAAGATTAAATAAAATGATGGATACCAGATTTCTGTGCCTTTATCAAATGGGAAGAGAACAAAATGTTCACATAGCAGCTAGTGTTTCCTATCCATAGCATCTGTCTTGTTTATGTTTGTAAACCATCAAGCATGATAGTCATGACAGCCATGACACGTATGTAATAGTGAATTTAATTAATATTCAATTTGTTGTTTCAGTTTGTAACAATATTACAATAATATATATGACGGTGTGGTTGACTTTGTCTGGTACCCTGTACACACTGTGATAATGATAGTTCTTATATTCATGTGAGGGGACCAGGCTTTTTTCTTTTCCTGTCAACCTGTTGATCTCATCATGATAAACATGTATACTTGCTTCTTCTAGGCCCTTTTCAAAACCACGACTTTGATTTTGACTCTGGCACAGGCTCAATCTGCTTGTTTGAAGCCCGGTACCAAAAATACATGTTTTTCAAAATAGCCAACATATCCTTAGTCGAGGCTAGAGCTGAATCTGAAACCGTGGTTTCGCAAAGGGCCATAAATATCCATCTCTTCCTGAATATTGCAATTTGAACTTTGACACCTTGTGCTTGTCATTTATATCATGTTTATGCTTAAGTTGAAGATATTGATTTTTTGAATTATGTAGTTGATATGTTGTTTTGGAGTTACATTAATTGTATTGTGCCTTGAGCGTTAAGACTTTGCAGTTACCGCCGTGAAATAATTGTTCATTTTACTATTATTATTATTATTATTATTAATAATTTATAAAATGAGTGAGATCAAGGGACTCACCTTTACCCTAGAAACTTAATTAAATTTAAAGCAAAAAGCCAGATAGAACTATTTCTGCATTTCTTTTTTCAAATGTGATTAGTGAGTCAGATAAGACAGTTAAAGAAGTCTTTGGATGAGGGGAGCTTGTGTCTTGCTTTCTCATCATCACCGTTTCTTTTCTTTTCTTTTTTCTCCCCATCAGCCAAACAGACTATACTACTTGATCGACCCTGATGGCCACGCCCTGGAATGGTGTAGCGCCATTGAGGAGATGTACAGACATACCTTTGAGACCAATCAGAAGCAAGAATAACAAAACAACGACCCCCCACCCCCTCCCGAAGGTGGGTGGATGGGTGGCGAGGGTTAGGGGCGACCAGCAAAGCTTACAGTAGAAAAAAAACCTTGCAGGACATAAATCTCTCTGATGTCATTGACTGTAGTAGATATGTGTGTGTGTGTGTGTGAGCAAGCATAATATGTACCCCTGTGTATGCTGGTTGGTCTAGGCTAACGAGAGGTCGCCCTAATAATAATAATAATAATACTAATAGTAAATATAATCAAATCATTCTCAAGTGAGTCTTTCGTTTCGAGGAGAGATCTTATTTCGAAGGTCCTTGTATGGATTCAGTGCTGGATCCTCCAGCACTTGTGAGATTTTATGTCGGCAAAATATTTGTGTTCTGCTACTGTATCTGAGAACTTTTATATCGGACGTGAGGACAATGTATGAGTGTCCACATCTCAGACACAACCCAACGTGTTTGAAGGAGGCTGGAATGCACTAAGAACCGTCTTTACTGAGTGTGTTGTACGTACACCAAGAAGTGAGCTCAAGGCTGTAACCACCATGGTTTCACTCTCAGAATCAGATAGACCTTAGTAAGAGTTCTGCAACAAGAGAAAGATCATAATTGATGCACTCTATACCCAACTTAATACCTATTGGGTCCACCCAAAGTCCTTCATGCTTCATCGCCTTGTTTTGTTTGAATTTAATGGAGCTGGGTAACTGCTGGATTAAAGTCAATGTGCTACAATAAGCATAGGACCATGCATATCAATCTGTAGTATCCGAAATCAAATGCCTGGTTGTTGAGTTCATTAGAGTAGAGCTTTGGACAGTGGCACTTGTGGAGTTGGAGGGTAGTGTCACGCTTACCTACAGGGTTTGCAAATAGAGAAAAACGTAGTTTTGTTTCAAGGTGTTTCCCTGTGACAGAAATTTGCAAGAGTTCATTGTCTACATTCCTGCTAGTAGAGTCAAAGAACTGAAACTCGGTTCAATGAACAATGCTCTGTGATTCTGGGATAGTAAGTTGGCAAGGGTCATGTACACTTTCCAGTAGGGTGTATGCTTCTTGTTTTTATTGACAATTTCTGAAAAAGTCGCAGTATCACAGTTACCTCGCTGTCTCAGTTTGAGACAACTTTCACAGAGCTGCTACTCTGGTCACTACCAAGTTACTAAAGACTGAATATTGCGCTTGATAGCTTGAGGTTACCAGCCTTATTGTCATGTGATGTGTAGTGTTTGTGACTGGTTCCTGCAGATTCCTGCTTAGGGGACAAAACTCTGAGCAGTAGACTATCTCATTTAAAATATCGATAGAATTTAACGAAAGAAAAATCAGAAGAAAGTAACGTGAGATATTTATTAGAAGTCGGTGGAAAACATCTCAAGAATTTTGTGTCAAGCTGTTTATCTGTAAATACATATACTTCAGAGGAGTCTTCAGTATTGTACAGTGATTTTTAGGGTAGTCAAAATATGCAAACAATTGTGGACAGAGTCTAATTAGTGTGAAAGAGTTGTTGGCGTTTGAAAGGGGGCTGGTGCAAGACATTACGCTCACAGTAGAAACTTGTTTTTGTGGCCTCTGTCTTCAGGCCCTGAAGCGAAACTGGGTGTCCTGCACTGGTGTAAGTGTAGGTGCTGATTTATCATAAACAGCAAGCAGTTGTGTGGATTTGGCCGTTGCGGTTACCTATAGCCCAAAATTCTCCTGGTATTTTGTAGACACATGGATGCAAATGCACCCGGTTTGATTTTATGAGGTTACAAGCCACAATATTTGTGAGTCGATTTATCAGAGTCCAATGGCACACGCTTACAAGAACATCAATTTGCATAGCACATACACCCCTCCCCCCCCCAAAAAAAAAGGGGGGGTAACAGACTACCAACAAAAGTGCATTGTGATGGATGAAGGGCGAGGCAAGGTTCCTAAAATTGTTAACCACTTCATGTCAGTATTTTGTCCATTCTGTCAATTCTTGTATGCCACATTTGTACTGGACAAACGTCTGGAATCGCGGGTTACACAATAACCCCCAGAAAGGGAGTTTACAAGGCTTGTTTTCCAGAACCTGTTGTCGCTCTTTGTGCGGGTGAAACGAAGTGTGTCATGGTCGGTGCCTGCCTGTGCGCACATACACAATGGAAAGTCAGGATGGATAAAATTGTCAGCTGTCCGCATGTCGGCCCAAAAAATTGATGAAAATCCAAAGTTTTTCTGTGCATTAAAAGACTTACGCCATAAGTCTGTCCACAAAAAATTTGCAGATAAAGACATCATCCGACATAAAGTGGTTATTTTTAAGGGCTTGGCAGCTCTTGAATTTGGACCCCTGAAGATACTTCACACAAGGATTGCGTAAATTAACTGCAGATGAAACCTGTTGATTCAATAAACAGGGAATGACACTGCTTGACTACCAGGGGGCGCAATCCATAAAACGATTGTTACTAATTGAATATGCAAATTACTAATAAGTGTTTAATATATGAAGTTGCTCTTCACTCATTTGGCTCATTTTATACTGTTGCTTGGCACAAGCTCGAAATGAAGAAAATTGTGCATAGCAGAAACAGGTTAACAGGAGCAAATTCTAACAATGTTTGCACCATGCAATCTGCTGAGCGAATACAAAAAATCATGCTTTAGTGCAAACCGGTTACCAGCCAAAATGCCATGGGGTGTAAAGTGATGGCAACTGGTCCTCCTTTGATTCTGCACAGCAAATAACATTGTTTGGCCTGTCTGAACAGGCAGCTATGGCTGTGGCTGTTGCTAACGATGTCTTATGATGGTCAAGCCGCAGACATTGCTGAGTTATATTCGCTCTGCGAAGTTGACCTTAACTCAAGGGTATTAGGGTATATACTTTAGGGTATCATTTGTATAGACTCCTTGCATTGGCTGCCATCGCTGAGGTAAAACAGTGGAAACATCCAGCCAATGATAGGTCTTATTGACCTTGGTGAGGGCACTGTTTGGGCTTGTGACGTCATACGCAAGGGGTTTATTGGATTGTTTTCACTTTTCCTCTTTGTTTGTTTTTTTAATTGAGTTGAAGTTTCAAAGAGTGAAAGGGCTAACTCAAACTCATGTGGCGGAGAGTTGTGAAAACATTTTGACTATTTTTTTGTGGTGTGTTCTTGGCTAAGTGGTTTTAGCAGAGTTGTTCTATTTAACATTTTGACTGATTCTGTGAGAATAGATAATTTATATGCTGAGAATAACTACGGGGATTTTGTGTTCCTTTTTTTTCGGGAGGGGATGTTAAAAAAATGTGGTAGTAAAAAAAAATAAGTTGATTTATTTTTCATACCCAGGTAAAAACTCATCACCAACAAAACTCATTATGTTGATTTCTAGGTTTGTGTACAAAGAAAAAAATATATATGAAAGAGTTATAAATATTAGCGTTACTACACAATACATGTACATAAATAAACTGTGTCAGTACTTGCAAGGTATCTGTACTTTAGACTAAACTTCAGAAGACAACTGTTCGCATTTCGTGTCTGTGTAATAGCCAATTCATGCAGTGGAAAACTTGAAACGTACAAAAACTTAACCAAGAATTAAAGAAAAAGGTGTGGTTTGTTATGTTGGAGGAAGCGACAAAGGATCAAACTCAAGCAATATTTGTTTGAGTTAGCTTCGTTAAGCAGTGACGCTTATTTCAGGTTGTTGTAAGATCCGTTTGGGATAAAAGCATAGTTCTCCCCCAGTGGTCTGCTGGCCAAATGCTAGATAAAAGACCTCAGGACCAGTTAGAATTCTTTTTGAGCTGGCTAGTTCAGTGTTGACAAGCATCCCTATTTAACATGAAATATGGACTAGTGAAAAAATTGACAGACTAGTGAAAGGACAAGGTAACTGGTCCTGTTGGCTAGAAAAGCTAAGGGCAACCACTGATAATAGTCCGATCTAGTAAACTCTGCCAACGCCAACTGCCCAGTAATGTTGCTTTTGTGGGATGAACATAATGCATCTCCACCTCTGTATTATTCAGCTAGCACACCATGCTGCAGACTTTGAGGTTCCTGTTTTACTTCAAAGCTAGGCTGACTCTCAATTAATGAATCCCGCAGTGGCTATGGCTGGAATGCTGTAAAGGCCACAATGTCGTTGCAGCCAACAGCTGTAGCCACAGCCACTTGAGTCAGCCACAGCCCTGAATTGGAACAGGGGAAACAAGTTCTTATGTAGGTTCAGCCCCCAGGATGCAAACTCATTTTATTTCGGGCTCTCCTATCAAAATACGAATATACAAAATAAAGTTGGTAAGAGAACTAATTAACAATTTCAGAAAGAGAGAGAGATGTAATTTGAAATCATTGTATTCATTGTAACTGGGAAAGTTAAGAATGTCATTTTCTCTGGTGAGAACCTCAACTTGTATAACAATTTTGAAAGTCTTTTGAAGGCAGGTGTCGGGCACATCTTACATTTGGGTCTGGTTGGAACATGAGGCTTGCTCTTCAAAACAAAAACCTACTTTTGTAATTTGTTTTTAAATATTATTTTAAATGTCAAAGTTATTTTGTTGGGTATTTTGCAGCCCCAGTGGATCATTACAGTTAGCTATCTCGTCTGTTTTTACCAAATAGTTTTGTGTTACATTTTTTTACTTGATTTTGGTTGATGTTATTATGAAACCAGAGCTATTGAGAGTAAATGTGATGCCCCATGCCAAAATCAGGCGCTTCCGGGATTCAAAGTGAACACAACCGAAAGATCAGCCTTGATATTAATTTGGTGTAATATTACATTCTATGACATTGTTGGCCTTAGTTTGGGGTTATGTGAAAGCTTTTATTCTCATGTATTTTAATAATGTAGGGTTGACTCAGCAAAGAAACATTTACTAGAACAGGACTTTACCCTTTGACCTCTGGATTAACATGCCGGTACTCTACCCTATCTAGCCCAATGTTGGCAGTCTCCCTATTTTGTCAATATCTTTGTTCCGGGGTGCCAGTCAGAAGCCATTCAACCTGTAACTGCCGTGTAGCCAGGGATCACACCCCAAGTTTACAATACAACCTGGGAAGCGGCAGCAGAGGGATCATCTTAAGGAGATGCAAGTTTTTCTACTTGAAGAGCAAATAAACCCAGTTTTGAGTTTGGGCAGGAAGTTCCTGGTTTGGCAAAAAGTGTCACAAATCATTTGCAGAGCTAAATTTTTACACAGTTAGGTCTAGACAGGGTCAAAGTTTAAACTGTCAAATACCAAGTCATTCAGAGGGAAAACGTGCAGATAAGTAATGAACTGGAGACTCGTCAGAAACTAACCAATGTTGTTGACTTTTAAACGGTACACACTAAGACTGTTTGCACTAAATAAGGAAGTGAAATTTTCACCTGGAAATTTTAATATGTGGTCTCAAGTCAATAAATGTCAAAACATCGATTTCAAAGAGGGATTGTGTTGCCTGTCAGAATCAGAAGTAAGCTTTATTGTTTGTTGATTTCTATTTTTCATTTTTGGTCTTTGTTAAAGGTAGTGGTGTTCCTCCCCCATCAAACAGAAAGGGAAATAAACTGAAGGCCATCCGATTTGGGCGTTTGATAACCTCAGTGGGCGGAGACGGTTCCAATCGGGACATCCTGATTCTAATTGCTATATTGCAAATGGCCGTTGGACCTACACCCATGCACTACCATGTTTTATTACCAAACAAAATATTGTGATAACTCCTTGGGCAATCTTGATCCAGTAGTCTGGCTTTTTTCTTCGTTCTTGCAATATAGTCGGATGCCTTGTATATGATATTGTGTACTTGATACTTGATGAATTTGGGATTGACCAAAGTGGCGTCAATGCAGTGTCACTGTGGCGCCCTCACATACATGTAGAGGTGACCTACACGTATCCTGTGCGCTGCGCATACTTAGCTCTGTGTTTCCGTTGTTTCATCATCGTTTTATCACTAAGATGGCAGCGTGATGACTTCAATGCAATGCAAACCAGGGTACAGTGTTAGGAGTAAGCTTAGTAATGGGGAAGAGGTTGTCATCAAGTCACTCTTAGTCATTTTCATACCCAGGCTCTCTTCATGTACTTTTAACAGTTGTTGTATTTCCCCCAAATATTTTGGTTCAGTTGTGTAAATATGAAAGTATGCTTTAGACTGTTAATTAATAGGGTTCTCCATTCTTGACTCTGTATAAAGAATATATTAATTATTGTTTTCATGTGATTTATATGATTATATATAAATATATAAATATATGATTGTTATTGGAATATGTGTAGGTATTGAGAAAAATGAAAGATGTCACTGGTAATGTATAGACCAGGAGCCCCAGTGATGTAGAAACAATTAAAACTTTTTACAATGATGACAATGTGTACATCAGAAAAAAACAACTGTGTTGGTTTTTCTTTTTGTACGGAAAATGCACTTTGATATACATGTATGTGCAAATTTTACTGAGCCACTCAGTATCAAACTTGTCTGCCCCCCCCCCCAACAAAAACATTTTTTTTTTTTTTAAGACAAAAAAAGAAAGAATAGTCACTCCGATAAGATAAAGTATTTTGGCTGGTAACCAAGCATGATTTTCTTTAGTCTGGTCCCCTTTCCTTATCTGCTATTCACGAGCCTCTAAGTGATGACGTCAGATTTTCAGGCTAGACTTTTCAGTGCCAAGTAATTATGCCAAGTAGCTTACCAAATTAAGGATACCAACCAAAATAACCTGTCACATGTAGCACCCGTTTCTGGTTAAGCAATGTTTTAAGCTTAAGCTATGAAACTGGGCCCAGGGGCCAATTTCATAAAGCTGTTAAGCAGAAAATACTTCTTAGGTAATATCTATGCTAAGCAAAAAAGGAGTGGTGCACCAGTGGCAAGAATGTAAACTTTATGGAATTTCGGCTGGTAAATCGTTTCTTTTAAGCAAAATTTTTCTGTGCTAAGCAAATGTTTGTGCTTACAGGCTTTATGAAACTGGGCCCAGTTCGGTAACAGGCTCTTACAATTATAAGCAAAGAATCAGCCCCTTGGATAACGGGGCAAATCTCACATGGTACTTCACCAAGGAAGTGTGGCCAGTGTGCACGCTTACTTAGTGTAAGCAAGGATTCATTGCTTCTTAAACTAGTATAGAAAAGGCACCTGACTCTGTAAGCATACGTAATGCCATACTAAGCATCATAATGATAGTTTGCTTGGTCTCACTATCTAAAGTGAGGACACATTTGATGCTCCACGTCAAAATCAGGCACTTCTCTGAATAATGAAATGGCATTAAAAGTGAGGCAACCCAAAACAGCCTTGATATCAATGCGCTGTGACGTCTTACACACTCTATATGTTGAGAATTGCAGGCCCTAATTCCATGTAGCTGTAGGTAACATTTAAAAGGTCTTATTCTCATCTAGTTGGTGGGCAAATATACCCAGTTTTGAGTTTGGGCATGGAACGTCATGTTGTATTTAAAACTGCGTTAAGTATTGGCCATTTCAAGATCATAATTGGTAATTCAGTACGGAGAAGGACCCCCGTTTTAAATATTTTATAATAGCGAGAATTTGAATGAATGTACGCTGAAAACAAATGCTCCAAGAAATCTTGGTCTCTTGGAAATTAGAGGATTGGAATGAGTGTACTATCCCGACAACAATCAATACTGATCTCCACAAAATGTGCGTCTACCCGTTGCAGCATTTTGGGAGTCAATTCCTTTGTGTATATAAAAGGGCGAGCAGGATAAGCATGGGAAAGTGTGCTGTGCATCGTGAAATGGGTCAATACCATTTCCTTTGTAATACGGAAAGCTAACCGAATAGACCTTTAATAAAAAATGCTGCACCATCGCTTTAAAATCAAACTTCAAAATGACATATACATAAGATTTTATTGAAACGGTTTTAATACATTACTTTTAAAGTTTTCTTATCAAACTTGAATGCTGATTACTTATTGGTATAAAATAAGGACATGGCAATGGCACATAGAATTGCATTAGAAAATGAAAAATCAAATATTAACAAAATTTCCTTTTAATTTTCGGTTTACATCTCATGCATACACTTAAAAAAAATCACAAACCCCCTACAATCATACACCTCTGGAATTACTCTACAGGAATATATTAATCCTTTCTAAAAAATTAAATACATACAGTACTATACATGAATCCGTCTTCAGTCTACAGGAGTGGTTTAGTTTTCTAAACGACCTTTCCCCTCACTTCATTGACCCAATTCACCAAACTTCATCACATGATAATTCTCGCTTGTGCCATTTCGGGAGTCAGAATCCCTGTGTGTTACCATGCAATGCAGATTTTAGGCAATGTGTGCGCAGTGTGAAGCACACAATAGCGTGCATTTTGACTCCCAAAACGGAAGACCATGGGCAGACAGTTGCCGTGTTTGATGTCAGTGCAGGGAGTCTACAAACAGGCATTTCGAATTTTTACTTTAAGAACTTATATGACTCCATCAAATTCAAACAGCCTATAGTGAATTCAACAAAAAAAGCCAGTATGCTCAGACACTGACGCTAGATGGCGGTGGACTTTAGAAGTGAATTTATTATTCTTCGAAATGTGCTCCTGCTCACAACTACAAAAAAAGAACAAATTTTCCTGATATGTATACTGCCCCCAAGCGTTCCCATTGCTCATATGGAGTCCATCAAAATCTTACTAATGGGTTACGATGGATTTGTTTAGGGGTGGGGTGTTGGATTCTTGACTCGATCCTTGTGAAAAGATTGCATTCATCCCAACATAAGTATAGAAGGCGAACAGATTGTTAACGTCTAATAATAACAGATTGTTTCATCTAATAAATTCCTAGGTGGGTAACATTTTCACATACATCTGGGCGTAGAGTTTACAATAAAGGCTCTTTTTAATACCTCGCTAGCACATACGGGAGAACTACCAATATCCTCACTGAAAGGCAAGGCTTCAGTCAGGGTATTACAGTACATCCCAATTGAGGTAGTTTAGTTGTAAACCTTGGCCATGATTTTAAATATATCTCTTGTTGATATTTACCTTACCCCCCCCCCCAGTGTTTTAATTCACTATACTTTTCTAACCACCCATTAGTCCCTCTGATAATGAAACAAGACTGTGTGTGACCCTACTCCTTCCTGAACCATACCAAATGACACAGCACCAACTAGTGTCACTCCGTTTGTTTATGGGGATCAAATTTTTTAGTGTTTCATTAACGTGACACCAAACCCCTGGTGCGTTTGTATCCCCAACGTGATGGGACAGAGAAGCTGTTTCAGACACCTTTCAGGCACCCTATTTATAATAGAGCCCTTGCATATGACATCAGAAACTCAAACAGCGTCATCACCAATGTCAAAGTAAGACCCATCATTAGCTGAGAGTTGTGCGTGGTGCACTTCCATTGTTTGACATCCAAGATGGCAACCAATGCATGGAGTCTATTCGATTGCTTCTTTAAATAGATTTCAACTTGGGACGATTGAAGTACAATCATTTCTGAAAATGACAAAAATTTCAGGCAGCAAAGAAAATGACTAATTTTGGTGAAATGCAGTGCCTAATTTCATGAATTTAACAAAAGCGAAAACAATTTTACTTTGAAGAACTCTTTTGCTTGTCAAAAAAGCTTGCTTGAGAGCCAAACACGAGCAGTGTACGCCACCTGAAATTTGGCGCTAGTAACCTGGTTTTGCTTCACACAACTTTTTCAACACTCGACAAATCTCAGCAGCTCTTTTGAAAACTAGATTAAAATGTATAATAAACGATCAACCTGGGGAAACAAAAAAGGATGTGTCCGTGCAAAATAAATATTTCACAGAGTACAGCCTTTTCACACCATGTGTGAACTATCCTAGATGTATACACAAACCATTAGGTGAGAGAAAATGCTATTGCATGTAGTCTCTTGCACATGTGAATTGTATGAGATATTGTCTTTATCCAAACCACCTATGTCTTTTGACTGATGGGACAATTATGACAAGCATATTGTGAAATGATTCCAAAGCAAATTCAGTGCCTTCAAACGCCCTTTTAATATCGGTATACTCTCCTGCCCAAACTGGCCTATGCCACAAAATACCATGGGAGACTCAAGTTCACAGTGCTCAAGCCATGAGGTTTCCCATGATACCAACTGTGCAAACAAAAGAAACCCATGCACCCAATGCTAGCCTGGAAGGTTTGGTACTTTGTGGCAGTCTGGTACCAGTGTCAGCTGTACAAACAGAAGAAACCCACGCACCCAATGCTAGCCTGGAAGGTAAGGTATTTTGTGGCAGGCTGTGGTATCAGTGTGCAGAAATTAAAAGACAGCATCCCCCATATCAGTCTGCTTCCATAGTAATTACACATACAGACCATTTTAACAAACTTTTTTTCTCTACCCTGCAAACATGGCAACTAGACCTCACTGGGTCACCTGACCATGACCTTAAGAAATTAAAGATCTTATTTACATTCTCCTGACTCTCAGAGGCTGCAGCTGGGGGGGGGGGGGTAAAACAAAATGGCTAAAATTATCTCAACATCACTCTGTCTCAACATTTGCACAATTCTACAAAATCAATTTGGCCAAAATGATAATCACTTAAAATACGTTTCCAGTTCTTGTTAAACATCACCATCAAAACAATGTTTTCTCACTTCTTTATACATCAAAATCAAGCAACAGGAATCCTTACTGTACTTAAGGAGGTTAAGGGGCTAATTTGTACTCTATACAAGACAGTTACTTACTTTGGGGAATGGTTTTGTTTTTTTGTTTTTTTTATGGAACATTTTTGTTTAAAGAAACATTCTTCTCTTTAGGCACATTATAAATTGAACGGAAATCTCTGCACAGTGCAGTGATTAGCACTTGATCACTTGGCGTGTGTTTTAAAGGAGCATATCAAAACCATCAACATTCTCTTAGCAAAACACCAACTGTCCTCAACAGGAACCGGTGGTGGCTTTACTTTGGTAATGTCGGGCGTCCCCCCAATAGGACTTGTATTCCATCTGGCAACACTCACCCCTTTTATTTTGGAATGTTTGGTCTTATCTTCCCTGCTAGGATGTTCCAACATTTTAAAGCATTTTGAGTTTTGACATGCCCATTTACATTTGCCCTTATTAATTATACCCTAAATCCATCAAACGCAGTTTTTGACCTGATTTTATGTGCCGCAGTATACATGGCAAAGTCAAAGGTG
The DNA here is from genome assembly GCA_023634235.1 of Pisaster brevispinus. Taxonomy (NCBI): domain Eukaryota; kingdom Metazoa; phylum Echinodermata; class Asteroidea; order Forcipulatida; family Asteriidae; genus Pisaster; species Pisaster brevispinus. The sequence goes on along the minus strand of JAMKCF010000021.1, from coordinate 8,704,127 downwards.
GCACGTGACGCATAATTCCACCACTCAAATGACCATGATCTGTGTGTGTGGGATATAACATGATTGATCACATCTACTGCTCGCTCTATTGCTCTCATTGTTGTTGGCCTTTGGCAACAGTCATTGGGTTTTTATCATGGAGGTACAGTAGCCCTCCATGGTTTTTATGCATCACTGTCTACGAAGGATCTCTGAGAAGAAACAATGATCATAATGTCCCTTTGAAACAAGTCTCTGAATTTGTACACTTGTACACGCCCATACAACTCACAGGCACAATGTGTGTTAAATACATGAAGCACACAGCAGTATCGAAGTTACATAATGCTGCCCCCCAAACATTCAAGAACTACTTTTTTTATACTGCACATCCAGATAAACGACTTTGAACATATGCAAACAGTAATAAAAAAAAATATAAAAAAAACATCTGCAGTGACAAAGCAATCCCTCCTATAACAAATACTTAGTTTTTATTTTCATATGAAAAAACTGTTATATACAGGTACACCTCTCCCAGTTATTCTCTTTGCTTTCACAAAATGCCCACCGAAAGAAAAAGAAAATAAACTCAAAAGAAGAAACGGCATTGCACTGACAATTATTGATACATGAAACAGTTGACATTTACACCAGGCCTGGAATTATACGGAAGCCACATGGCTGGCCTCTGTTGCCCTGGTCTTGGCCTTGGTGCCCCTGCAAAAGTTTCCCAAAGGCTTGAAGGTTTCCCAAAGGAAGTGCCCTTTGCAAAAGCAAAATGGCCCTTGCCCTCTCAAAGATGAAACTCCAGGCCTGTTACACACAACAAAAATTTGAGCATCTTTCAGTGTACTACACATCGATGCTTCTACCCATCAACACATTCTTTGAATATCTACTCTAAAAGAGATTATGGCACAATAAAACTGCATAGTAATTAAACACTGTTTTGAAAGCCTCTACATTGTATGTTTCTACACTTTCCAATTTTTTAAAAACCATTTCACGTCTTACACTGCAAAAAAACATCACGTGACGATTTTGTGCCTCAACTCCCCTAGCCAGCCTTATCAGACTAAGACTTCACCTTACATATTTACGTAGCATTTTAGTGCTGTGCAAAAAAAATGACACACAAATAACCCATTGCACAATTACAGCTAATAGTGAACAATGGTCTTTGGACCAGACATAAGAAATGACTCACTACCATCATGCCGTCTTGTTCTCTACCAAACAGCTGTGCACAGATTGACTGAAACCAAATGGAGGCTCTTGTCTATAAAATATTTGGGTGCCTTTTTACAATCCTGGCCTGGGCCCAATTTCACAGACTTGCTTCAAGCACAAAAACTAGCTAAGCACAACAAAATCATGCTCACAAGACTATGGTTACCAGCCAAACTACCATGTCATACCATCTATGACTGGTGTCCCACTTATTTTTGCACAGCAGAAAGTTGTTAAGCAATATTTTCTGGTTAAGCAGCTCTGTGAAACTGGTCCCTGATTGGAGGGTTACTGAATGATAGTCAGGCGACACGTACAAAAACACTGAAACAAGTGTTCAGTGAGTCTTAATTGTTCTTGGTTCGTTATGGTACTGTGACCATTTGGAACTTGGATATTAACTGAAGTATCTGTACAATAAATAAATTATGTTATCATCATGGGTTTTCTGAATTTGGGACAATAGATGCCACCCATAATGGGAATTGTTCGTACTAGTATACCCAACTGGGATATTGTAAATGATAACAGCCCTGTACGGACAAGGGGTTACATGTAGCTGTGATACACTTTAATATCCCAATGTGGACAGTGTGGGTAATAATGACCTAGAGAGAACAACTACTGTACATGTAAGGATAATTGTCACCCTTAATTGGATACCATAGTTATCAATTGGGAGGGGGGAGATAAGGTATAAATTGGGATAATCCCAAATTTATCGCAATTTAGACAGTTTAGGTAATAATGACCCGCTAATAACACATTGTAGGTACATGTGTGTACCAATGTCATCCCTGATTGGGTACCATAGATGTGTATCCATGGAGATTACATACATGCATGCACCAATGGGAGAGTTGCAGTAGTCCATTAGGGCTGCTGCTGCCATTGTTCTAAGAATGTGCCCTTGATCAGAACAACAGCAAATCATGCAGAATGTTTGCTGCCACCATTGTCTCTCAAAGTCCTCCTATTGACCCAATGCACCCGAGGTCATCATCACAACAATCTCAGTTGCGCCATTTTGGAAGTCATTGTCCCTGTGTGTTGTACAATGTACTCACATGCCTTACACAATTACCATAATTTTTACGTGCAATTTGACTCCAAAAATGAAAAGCATGGCAGACAGTAGCCGCATGAGACAATGATGCAAGTAGTCAACAGACCACTCACGTTTCCATAGAAACACAGGAGGTCTGCCATGCTGGAGTAATATGCACATAATGTACGATACGTACGCGTTGTTGCGTTTGGTAGCACATGTTCAAGCAGGTTCTAATAAAGTGAGTGTGTAAGTACCCCAGCATGGGGAGCGATTAAATATTGACCTCATCTGAGAAGGGTGTAATTGGGTGTAAATCTAAAGATAAATCCCAATTCTTAAGGTGCGGGTTGCACTAACCCAGTCACTGCCAGTGGGGCAAAGTCGATTTCCTGAGATTCAGACGTCAGATACATACATGTAACACAAAAGTCAAATTTGATTATAAACTTTTGCATTTTTTGTAACGGTTATTAAGCTGAGAATTGCTATCAAAATTAGGAGACAACAAAATTGTACATTCCTTGAGAAGTATCTGACTTAAATATTGGAATAAAAAAGTTTTCAAATCTTAATCAGAAAGTTGCCTGATCTGTCAGAAATCCCCATGGAGTTGAGCTTCACGACATGCCTACAAACCAGTGAGTGATAATATTTTGAAGGTTAACATCCAAACTATTACACATGGAATTTGGCTGGTCCTCTGTGCCTAAGATCCCCAAAAATCCAACATCTGCTATAGACAGTTCCACTAAGTGGCTTTGAAGTGATTGAGTAAAGCATACATTTTTTTTTATACTAGAGAATCACTTTACTGACTCAAGGTCTAGAAATACACCCGCTTAACAGCTGCATAGTGAAGAAATGAAAAACACTTGAAGATTTTAGAAAACCTACTTGGTATGTGAAAGAAAAGTGGCTTGAGAGGGAGACTAGTGGACTGATGAGCAAGCCTGATAAATTTCTGATGCTGAAGAGCGAATAAACCGAGATGACGGATTGAGGTGAGACTAGTTGACAGATAGGCTGGCCTGGTGACACCCACCATAGAGCATAAAAACTGTAATGACTGGCTTGAGGCGAGACTAGTGGATAGATGGTATTGCCTGATGATACCCTAGAGCTGTGAGCAAAGAAACTGTGATGACTGGTTTGAAGTGAGACTAGTGGCATGGGCAGATGGGTTGGCCTGGTAATACCCTAGACCTGTGAGCAAAGAAACTGTAATGACTGGCTTGAGGCGAGACTAGTGGACAGATGGGCTTGCCTGGTGATACCCTAGAGCTGACGAGCAAAGAAACTCATACAAGAGTTGAGACTAGTTGACTGATAACCTATCCTAGTGATGACCCTGGTGCTTCAATCAGCAAAGAAACTGCGATGACTGACTTGAGGTGAGACTAGTGGGCAAGCTTGATGATACCCTAGCGCCGACGACAAACATAGAAACCTGTAGAGGTCCACAGATGAGCAACTTCCCCCAAAGACATTTCTGACATTGTCTCGTGATTTACTTGAAGAGATAAAATGAAGTGGTTGGTCCTGTGAGAAGAAAACAAATCACTGAGCTCAGTACAGTCGATTAAGGCTTACATTATATTGTGTATTTAATTCTTAACTTTGGATTGAGATGCAATGGTTGGATTACATGTAGGTAGGTGGAAGTGGAGTGGAGATAAATGTGTGATGAACAAACAAGCTATCTTGTGCGTTTGTTCATCCATCAGGTAAAATCATTCTTGGGGATGTTTATTTTTGTTTAAAGGAGTTAGAAGGATAATTGGCATGTCATGGCAAAGCGGTCAAGCACACCAAACTCAAGCTCTAGTGCTTCTGATCAGTAGAGTGTGGGTTTGAGTCCCAGTCTTAACACTTGTCCTTAAGCAAGACACTAAACTAGTATTAGGTCCCGCGTGTTGTGTAATGCACGTAAAAGAACCATGTACACTTATCGCTGAGAGAAGGGGATTCGCCCCGATGTTTTCTGGTATGGTTGGCTGCAGATTGCACCACAGCACCTTGTAAACCATTAAATGGTGGTATGTAAGTAAATGGGTCTTATAATTCAAGCATATTAAAAAAAATTATATAACGTATGAATACCTACAGTATGCATACGTTATATAAAATGTTTAAATGATCGCTTTGAGATGCCCTCCAGGTGTGATAAAGCTTTATATAAGAACTGCATATTATTATTATTATTTGCCACTTCACTTGTTAAAAATGCATCAATGCATGTAGAAGAATCTGTAAAAAAAACCAAAAAAACAAGCATCATAAAAAAGAAACCATTTGACACTGACCTTTGCTCTATGACCTGTGATCTCTCAACCGGAATGCCCGTTCTTGTAAGATCTGAAAATGAAAAATTGGAAAAGGACAACATGTGAACGTGTGGCAGCTGCATTATCACCTCTTCCCCCAATTGTCAACTACATGTAGCAGCAAAAGCCCTGTTCTCCTTTGCTAAATTAACCTTCAATGACAACCTTCAAGAACACAAAACGTCAATGTGCCCACACCTTGCCATTGATTTCAACGCCCAAACTCCAAACTCCTACATCTAAAACCGAAACTTCCTTCCTTGTCTTCTCTTCCTAGTGTAGTGATGACGAAATTCATGTTTCTGAAAGTCCTTGGCTTCACAACCAGAATTAATCAATATACATGAAAATGAAATGAAAAGAACCCCCCACCCCAACTGAGGGTAGACACCTACACGATGTAATGCTATTGAAAAGAAAAAAGAGAACATTACCTTTGCTTTGTCTGTGGGTTCTGCCATGGTAACCCCGTCTGTGTTAATTAGTTCCTTAGATACTACACACAAGAACTCACACTGGTCCTCATTGCTATAGTTATAAGATGAACCAATGTTTACGAGCTAAAATGGAAGAGAGAAAAACAATGACAGGTTGAGAGACAGAAGATCTGTAAGAACAAGCTACCCACTCTTAAGGGAGATATAGCTAAGTCACTCAGTACTCACGAAAGGAGAATGAACTTTGCACAGTATTTTTCCAGTTTTATTAATCAGTTTTGCAAACTGCTTCCCAATCAAAATGACAAATGATATAAATGCAAATTTGGTTACTGGCGTGTAACTTCCATTGAATATGAACCCAGGCCTAATGCTTCACGGAGGCAATTGCCTCCAATGCTCCTGGTCATTGCACCTGGTCATTGCCCCTGGTCATTGCCCCTGGTCATTGCCTTGGTGCCCCTTGAAATGTTCCAATAGAAACTAACAACTTCCTCATAGAGGTGCCCTTTACCAAGGAGAAAACACCTTGGTGCATTTGCCCTTTCAAGAATAAAGTATCAGACCTGCGGACCGAATCTTTTGCAGTAAATACATATTGCTTTTTACAACATCTCCTATTCCATCTCCAGCTGCCAGGATATTTGTGTCATTCAATAGTCACCGTGTCTGTCCCTCTTTTTCCCAGTTCCCCCATGAGAACTATTTTGGAAAAAACATCTCGATAGAGATTACAAAATCACTCTTAACGTGTTCCATTTTACTCTTGACATGTGCCGGCTCAGGCAAGCCAGAGTTCCTGATTGATATTCCCAACCAGCCTGATTTGCAACCATCAAGGCACCTCGTCACTATGCCTTGCCAATGGCAATACCCTTAAAGACATCATTTATTTTGGGTGATTATTGCGGGGGGGACAATTTTCATCCTCGTTTTAACAAATCTTGCTGGTTAATGTCATGGCATCTGTACTGTGACCGATCATCCGTTTACAATACTAATGTCTGAAATGCTGCACTTAGGCCTTTTACAAATTATATTTGAATCTTACCTTACTTTTTTGCTTTACAAGGCAATAGAAATAAGTACACATAGAACTTGTATGCATTTATTTTTTTTATAACTTCTTGGTGTCATTCTTTCTTCCTTTTTAAACATTTTTTTCACTGTGGTCATTTGTTGTGGCTGGAACACAATCTTTTTACTTTTGTTTGTTTTGCATGTATCTTTTGTACCATTTTTAACATTTAATGTTTGTCACACCATTGTAACATTCTAGCAATTTGGCCAGTGGCCAGGAATGGAATGTAAATAAACCAATACCAATACCAATTCGAACAAACAGTTACATGTACACATGTACATGTGGCTATTACAACAAACAAACTCAAGTTGAAGCAAGGTCAATGAAAAAGCCCTGATTTAGTCAGGGAAAATCCTTATACTTCAATGAGGTCTGATTTCTGTAGGACATACATGTAGAGCTAAGAGATCTAGAAAAGTTGAATGAATGCTGTTGAATGAATTACAGCTTCTCTCTTTTGTCTCTTGGATTTCTTTCATTTCCCATAGTCCTCCACAAAGGATAGATAATTAAAAGGGCACTGCAGGTAGCTTTTTTGACATTGCACTTAATTATTTCCTGCACCAGAATGGCGACCACTTCCACAGAAATCCATCACCATCATTCTGACTTGAGTGTCCCCTCCATACATTATGCAGCCTAAAGTGCTTCTGATATTGCATTAGGTTCATTTTGATTTCAATTAGAATGTTGGATGTGGAAAAATTCAGAGGATGGTCAGCCTCGACGCTGATGAAAATTACATGAGAATAACTTGAAGAGAACAACGGTAAGGACCAACAGAGAGTGCTGCTTACATTATTGTATGTATGTAGTGTTTATATCCTGCATGTAGCAAGTCATTGTGTCACACGCGTGCCCAACTGCTGCACACACAACATTTCTGTTACTTCCGGTTCCATAGCTGGCATATGTGTACAAGTTTACTACAAAAATTTACCCATTCCGTCATTCAAAAACATTTCTTATGACAGAAACTTTTAATTCTGAGAAAACCGTAGTAATTGAAGAATGTGCATAAAAGACAAGTTATTGAACTTTTCTTGCATGGATCATCAAAGAAAAATTAGCTTAATGCAAATCTTATGGGCTTCTGGTAATGAGTGGAGCTAGTTCATATAGTTTGTGTGTGAAGTGGGCGTGGCCTATAGTGGAATTACATCACACTTATGAACTGGCTACACCATATTGTCACCTAGTTCATTTAAATGTTAACAAAAAAGGCTGAATTTGTATGTTCCAAGGCATTTCCTGGGAGGCAAGATACAAAACTAGTCATGTATGAGAAATGGTATATTTTGTACAACTTTTACATGTAATTAAATTACCACATAAAAAGAAAGAATTGCAAAAGTAACTGCTTTGTGGAAGTGGGCCCTGCCCTTTCACCCAAAAAAGTTCTTCTTTTTTTTCCCCGAAAAAGAAAACACCAAAAACAAAACACATCAGTTCAACCGACAAGACCACACTGTGATTTTGTACACACTGTACATAGTACATGGACATGTACCCATACAATGCAGAGCTTGTCTGTTAGCTGGTGAATGCTCCTAGGGAACCCTGCTAAATGGATAGTGAGATTGAGAGCATGCATGCCACCCACTCTCCTCCAAGTACTCTTGCCACGTCCACTAGAGGGAGACCTCTTGTACCGAGTGGGACACGGTTAGAATGAGGATGAGTACAGCGATGCACAGCAGTATAGTCTACTATATGAATGTGTGTGATTCATCGGGGATGCATAAGGCTCTACACCGAGTCTGGGATGAATGCACTTTTCCCCCATATAAAACACTTTCTGGCAACAGAAAAATAGAAAATACCGTTGCCGCAAGCAACTCTGTAAGCAGTGATGTGATGTACAAGCATGTACCCTAAAAAATATGTGCTATACAAATAGCTTTGCATAGAAGATATGTACTATTTTCTACACTTCCTCTCTGCACCAACTTGTGTCAACCTGTTAAAACATGACTATCAGTATCACACAGAAAGATTGTGACTAGAGACAAATTAGTCATAACAAAGGTTGTTGAGTTTTACTTTAAGCATTTTCCTGTTTTTGTTGCTCAGGAATAAAAGAGAAGAGTCATCTTTGTTTTTGCAGCTCAATGAATGCTGTGCGTGTTTTGAATAATAAAAATAATAAAAATAAACTAAACATTCGTTTCCGTCTGCAGGTATAGATTTCAAATGATGGTGCACGTGTCCAGTCATTTCACGTGTCTCAAGTTACGGTTTAAAGATAGGGTCATCGGGTCATAGAATAATTTTGCTGGTAATGCTGATTTATAGGCAAAATTATAAAGAAAGATACAGTAAAAGTCACATGTCAAAGTTTCAGCTGAATACAGTGTCTACTTGCTGAGAAAACAGCAAAAAACTGTCACGCATTTGCACACGATTGTTGAATCCATCCATGTTTAGCGAGGTGACAGCGGGTACCAACCGCATCTCTGACAACAGCATTCACAAACTGACACCGACCCTCAGAAATCTGAGAAACAATTTATGCGTGAATCGTATCTCAGATTCAAATGTTTTAGGGTGTAAAATTATCCAAACCAGCTCAAATGGAATCTTTTCTCAAAATAGTTTATACTCTCAACAGCTGCAGTGCTTCTCACCCAAGTAGGTTTTTACGGTCATAATTTTTGTGAGTATTTACCAATCCATGAGCCTACCTTTAATGACAAAATGATTCAGCAGTTACAGGCAAACAATCCAGAGAATACATGTAATCATCGCCCTCAAAAAGAATGAACCGAAGGAATCCGGTGAACTATCCCAGCACTCACCTGTTCAAATCTCCAGCCATCTGACATTGTAGAAACCATTTGCGTTAACTCCTCTTCTTGGCACTGTAATACTCTATACACATGTTTTAATGAACCCTACACATAAAACAGAAAAAGAACCAGTTGGGATTATAGCTTTCCAGATTTTTCTTTCAGTTTTTAAGTCAAGGCTTTGAACTTCCAACAGGAAAAAAACCTCACAGATGTTTGAAAGATTCACAGACTCTCTAAATCAACACAAATAAAACCTAACAGGTTTTGACAAGTTCTTTCTTTACTTTGTGGTGGCTTAACCCACTTAAAAAAAAGAAAAAAAGATGCAAACTAAAAATAGACTTTTAAGAAGTCTTGTTCTCAAAGGAAAACATGACAAATCATAAGCACTCGGGTTGGCTTAGTGGTTTCTTTCCCTCCATCTCTGTCGGACCAGGTTCGAGTCCAGCTTCCAACTTCCAACTTAAAATTTTCAGTCCCTACATAATTGTGTGGGTTTTCAACATTTGGGATTTTCCTCCCACATCTAAAACTGACATTTCTTGATCATCTTCTCTTCTGCAGGGCTACAGGTTACAAGAACCTTTAAAGAGTTTCTTTGTTTCATTACTTCAGAAAACGCTGTAATAGTACAGTAGCTCCTGTGTAGAAAGTGAACATGAATTCTCACCTGTGCTGTTCGTGTATCCCTATCTCGTATTCTCTCTTTGACTGTCTTTATTAATGACGTAATATTATAGAACTCTGCTTCTTCTAAAACACCTAGATACACACATAACATGAAAAAGGGGAAAACAAATTTGCAAAAAATGAAGAAGCAACATTGGGGGCAAAAACGGGGGGCAAAAACTAGTCTTCCAGTCAATGTCATACATTTTATTTTTTCCGAGGACACCCCCTTAAACTGTGATGGTATCAGACTTCTCCTTAAACAAATCAGGAAATCTTGATGTTTGTTGACTTTACAGAGCTCAAAGTTGGGGGTAAAATCCACAAGACCCTAGGTCTTGCAGCTCAAAGTTTTTACTATAGACCATTTTTTTGTTTTTATAAGACCAAAATCAAAATGAGAAAAAAACTACAGTTCAACAAAAAATGTAATATATAAACTGTTTTGATTTGAATAAGCACTATAAAAGAGAAAATTGATCTCATTTTGGTAAGGGTAAGTGTACTTCAATATTCAACAGAATTGAAAGATATGTCTCTGACATTTTGGATTGGGCATGTTGTGTTGTCCGAGTAACCATGATAACACATTGCTTTGCATAACACATAGGCGCATTAGTGATCTAGGCAACTGGGCCCAATTTCATGGCGCTGTTTACCGCAGAACTCTGCGCTTGTGGCCCATACATGTAGAATCACACCCTTCCCATGACGCGTTAAGGACAGAATTCTGTGGTAAGCACTGCCGTGAAACTGGGCCGTGAGTGGAAAGGGGCTTAATGGGTCGGTCTAGCATCCTGATACACACCTTCCTCTGATAGGTCCTTGTTCAATACCAGCTTGCCATGCCTCAGGTAATTTAAAACTGGCCCAAAGTAGGTCGGGTCGCGGTCTATCAGATAGGCACCAGTGTCGTCCTGCAGTATGGAAACGACAAGCATTGTATTTCTATAGCAAACACAACAACTTAGTAATTCCACAGGATTCATCTGTTAATTTTAGGCTATGGCAAAACAAAACAAAACCTCACCACCCTTGTTTTACTTTTTACATTCAAACTAGGGCTAGAACTTTGCTCAGCATCAGACAAGACCGTCTTGCTGAAACTAAACCAAGCAGCAAATCTCTCCAATCTGCTGCCTACAAATCCTTTGCTCTAGCCGCTCCAGGACTGTGGAACAACTTACCCATCACCATACACTTTTCAAATTCACTGCCTATTTTCAAGAAAGCACTTAAAAACATCTTTTTCCTTAGTTGCTTTCTTTAAATTGCTCTTTGTTCATTTGTTGTAAGGCCTATCATTTGCAATGCTATTGTCTGTTTGCTAAAGCGCTGTACAAAGGCCCAGTGTATGTGTGTATGGAAAAAACCTTGAAACATCCAGAAACCCCCCAAAATAGAAATCTAAATATTCCAGGCCTTGAATTTTGTTCAATAACATGGGAAGGAAAGAAATCAAACTTGTATGGTTATCATTATTTCTTGGAACAAAATCAAAGATGCCTCCAAAACAAACGGCGTGTTGCTCAGAAGCCTGGGATATCCTGTGCAAAGATTAAGCTATGAACCAGAAACCTTGGCACTAATTCTTCTTCCGTGTAAGTACAATGCATTCTGGATTCTGTTGTGGGACCTACATGGGTAATGTAATGTACGGCTAATCCAAAGGAAAACGATACATTATGTATATATTGTACATCCCACGCCAAAATCTGGCCAGGGTTTGCCCTTAACTCTTCAAATCAAGTGACAAGCCAGCAGGACCACTAAGCTTTTCATTTCACTAGTCCATCACCTTTTTCACTCATCCATATGTTTCAGGGATGCTTTTCAACACTAAACTGAGTCAGCCGGACCACTCCGAGTGAATTTTGACTGGTCCTCGGGTGTTTTTAACTGGCATTTGGCCAGCGGACCACTGTTAAGGGAATACTGCAGGCACTTCTCGAAAATAATGAAATTCTGTTTTTTTTAAATTGAAAGCAACCAAACATCCTGCATGATGTCGATGTGATGTCTCATACATTCCATATGTTGAGACACACTTTATTGTGGTGAGCAAGTAAATCTAAATATAGTATTTTGTATGTAAACCCAGTTTTTAGTTTTGGCAGGAAGTGCCTGGTTACCATATGTCAGTTTCAAGGTCAACGGGTTTGTACTATTTAGTTTAAGTGCCAGTACATATGTAACATGTACAAACATACACTCAAAACAGATATCGTTCACACTCACATGTCTCAAATGTCACTGTTTTATTGAATAATTTATTTCCACTTTAAAGTTATAGATAGAAATTATGTCCCAATGTTAGAATTTGCTGGAAAATAAGTACACATACACTTTGAGCATAGTGAGTGTACAAGTAAATACCTATAATACAGTATTGAGGAATGCAAATTACAACCTTCACAATATCTGGCTCACAAATCAAGCACACAGTGACATTTAAACAAGAAAATTGCTTCCACAAAAAAAAAGCCAGGCCTTGTCAGCAGTGAAGATTACTGTATAAACCCAAAAGACACAAAAGTATGAAAAAAAGATCAAAACAGACAAACCTAAGAAATAGTCTAGTTACTACAAGGTTTAACACCCTACAGGCACCCTGTGACATTCACCATTTAGCCATCGCCACCTGTTTCAGTGAGCATGTGTAGCACAGAGGGGAAGGGTACATTTATGGGATGAGTGGGGGTAGTATTGTGTCAGGTGGTAATTTTTACGGTTCACTGGTCAAGATCTCATGTGGTAATAATGATGGCCAAGGGAAGACTAGGGTTGATAGCTTGCAGCAGCACTGGGGAAATGTAATGACACTGTTCTAATTGGAAATGTCAGACATGAGCTAGACATTCTATGTCCACCATGTACATGTACATATGTGTGTGGTTTGTAGCTTCCCACACTCTGGTGGTTTTTTTTGGTCATGTTGCATACACCATGAATAAACATTACACAAACTGTTCGCACATGTTCCATTACTTCATCATAGGAAATACAAGGATAGCTATAAACTGTTCTTGATCCTTTGGTTATTGAGGAGAGCTCTTAATTCTGCATTGCTACACTACACTTCATACCCTATAGTATAAAAAGTATCAATTCAAAAACGATTTTATGTATAATTGTATGTACACATTGTATGGGGAATGTGTAAATTGTTGATGATTCATGTACACCAGATTGCAGGATTGGCAGATTGTTTGTTTGTTTTTCTTTTTTTACATGATCAAATACTTGCCACATCACTAATTTAATTCCAGCTGTGAATACAATTCTATTTTTCCACACACAATAATTCAAAATGGGCCTAGATTCATTTGAAATTTTAAAGAGTGATATTCCAAAGTGTGTTAAAATTTTTTTTAAAGAGTCTGAGTGGCCACAAGAATCAGAAATCAAGTATGTTGTAAACATTGTACCAAAGTACTGTATCCTGAACAAAAAATATGGTGCATTACTCATACTGCTATTAAAGGGCAATGAAACTGTTTCCTCAACTCATCTCTGAAAACTCATGAGGGAAAATTTTACCTATGATGGTACACTCACCGAGGCAATACTCATCTTGCAATTAGAATTGTTATATTACAAAAACAGGCACTGAGAATTATTGATCATACATGTACACTTTAGAGCTCACTCAAACCCGATATTCAGTACATAGACATAAAACCCTTAAAGTCGATAAAGTTTATTTACTTCAGTATTGAGTTTTTAAATTATGTAATCAGTTATTTACAAAACATGAGTTACATTTAGTTTCAACATTATTTCAAACACTTCTGTTCACCAACAGTCAACATGGTCAATACTAGACTAGACAAACCAGTGACATTCATATCCCATACACCTGTACACACGTGTACTTCATAATGTATTACTCCCCCCCCAAAAAAAAAACCAACAACAAACAAACAAACAAACAAATTAAAAAACAACAAATGTTTTCAAGGTCCTAAGTTTTAGAACTCATTGGGAAAATACACTTTTTTAAAGCCAAAAAAGTGCCTTTTGTGGGGCAAATATTGAAATGGCTGATTAATTCAATTATTTGAGATACATTAAATTACTACATTTGTGTAATCCCCTCTGTCAGTTGACTTCCGTGAACAATACTTATTGATGAATTGCTTCTTTGTCTTAGAAGTAATTATCCTAGTACATGTAGTAGGCCTACATGCTGTTTGTGTAACTACTGACTGATCGATTGATTGATTGAGTGGAAACAAAGTATTGACTAATTAATTGATTGATTGATGGTTGATCGATTGATTGATTGATTGATTGATCGATCGATCGATTGATTGATTGGTTGGTTGATTGATTGGTTGATTGATTGATAGAGTGCAATTAACCGTGTTTACTTGATCCAAAAGGAAGTGACGGTGCCCCTAAGATACAATGGCTTTGGTCTCTTTAATGTAAAATTATTTAAAATATTTCTATGCAGATGAAAATCAGTGACAACTGGATGGCAATTTTTAAGTTCAATGCTGACATGTCTGATTTACTACGAATACTCAGTCAGACCCTGTGAAGCCCTCAGTTCCATGTTTTTAAAATTCAACACTACAGCATTGGTGATCAATATGCTATTCCAATTGGTCAGTCGTGGCCAAGCGATTCTGTTCACTGACCAAACTCGTGCTCATTGTGTTTCTAATCAGCAGAGTGTGGGATCCTTAAAAGCAAGACACTTGACTATTATAGCTTCGTCCTTCACGATGGGACGTGAAGCTGTAGGTCATGTGTGTCGTGAATGCACATAAAAGAACCCAGTTACATAACAAATAAAGCAATCCTCACTTAAAAGAAGGGTGGTCGATGTTATAGATTGGTTTTTGTCAACATAATGCAGATTTTGGGGCAAAATTATCAAGAAAAATACAATAAAAGTCACATGTGAATGTTTCAGCTGAACATGTCTAGTTGTTGAGAAAACTGTCATGGTATTTTCACAAGAACATCAAAATCCATGCCATGCCACGCAAGGTGACAGCGAGTACAAACTGCATCTTGGGAAGCAGCATTCGGACACCAGGCTCTCAGAAACCAGAGAAACAATTTATTCATGAATCATGTCTCAGATTCAAATGTTTTTTATTGATTTCTAATCAACGGGGGGCATTTCAGATGAAAACATTTTGCAACTGATGCTTACTACCATTAACATCCTTATAACAAGCAAGTTTTGGGATAGAACTTACTCCATTTTTTGTTTGGTTTTTGTTTTTGGTTTTGTTTTTGTTTTTTGTTTTTTTTGGGGGGTGTTTGGTGGTGCGGGGGGGGGGGGGGTATTTACTTACTACCTAAGTATGACCCTACAAAAAGTAAGAAGACTACCTGTAGTGTAGTTAAAAGAGTAAGGGGTGTTTCTGGCACAGATGATTGGGCAACAGATTGCAGTGTATAACAGTACACCTTGTTGTACCGTCTCTTATTTGATCATGTTAATGCGTATGTCTCATGTTCACAATTAGTAAAAAACGTAATGTCAGTCACGGTGGAATTGCCCATGTCTATTCTAAGACATTATGATCCAGGACAGGGTATGTCTCAAGATACCCTGTCCTGGATCATAATGTCTTAGAATAGACAAGTATCCAGATCAAGATCCATGTCCAGTAATTTGCATATTTTAAGAGGATGGATCATACTTTCCAAATTACCCTGAAAAAAAAAGTTTTTATTCAAAAGCCTTGGTACAACATGAGCGATGTTAATTCTGCGAAATTATTTCGTCTGAAGTACCCCCGTAATATAAATCAATAAAAGTAGGCCCATGTCAAAAGAATTTGAAACTCCAAAGATCACTAGAAGTGACTTTTGAAGATTCATATTCCAGTGGTGCCTTTTTGAGAACGCTGCAACCAGAGCAGAGATCTGATGCAGTTGGTAGCATGTCATTGTCATGGTCATGGACAAGCCCAAGGGAGGGGTCTAGAACTCTCTACACTACAGACACACACATGACAGACTCTACTTGTAAGTTGTAGCTAGGTAGCACACCGAATTCAATGTGTGGTGGCCAGTGCAATGAGGGTTTGAATCTCAGTTCCGGCACTTGTGTCCACGAGCAAGACACTAACTATAATTGCTCCTTTGGGTTTTTATCCCGACTTTATCCTGCCGAGCAATGAAGTAGAGAAGTAGAAAGTACCCACTGACTGTCACCTCCCTTTCAAATGTGGATGGATTGGAAACTCAAATTGACAGTCTTGAAGAAAATACAGTGACACTTTTTGTTGTTTTCTCAACAAGTAGACAATACATTTAACTGAAACGTTCACAGGTGACTTTTGTTGTATCTTATTTTGGAAGTCTTCCTATAAATCAGAACGTTGACAACAATCAAACGATCGTACCTTTAAAAAATTAACAATAATAAACTAGATAATTAAACAGGACTCACCGTGTCCGAACTTAGGTCCGGATCATCTTGACATAATCTGCATAGAAATGACTTGGGATCTCTACATAATGTTGTCCTAGTTGTCAGGAAATATGTTCCACCTACATTCAGCCGAACCCACTTTGATTTTGCCGTCTCTTGGATGCCGTTTTGACGAGAAACGTCGGTTTCCATTGTATAGTGATTGCTCACCGCACCGACCCCACCAGTCGCCATGTTGAAATAGTGCCATTGACGTGTTGTAGCGCCCTCTGTTGACAATATTTCAGAGAGCAGCAGTGCTTACTGTGCGATTTCCATTTCATGGCACTGCTAAACGTAAGCACACGAAAAGGCATGCTAACCTGCCGGTGCTTTCTGTATGAAAATGAATGACGTAATATTGCAAATCCATGTTGAACGCGCAAGATGGCTGCCTAATTTTCTTGCTAACCTGTGAAATACGCTTACGTTTAAGCAATTTGTGTTGCTATAGTTAGCGCGAAAATTTGTATACCGTTAAATTAAGCAGCGCTATGAAATTGGGCACATGTTCAACGGTTAGAATTCACGATGGCGCCAGCTGCCACATCCTGTGGCCATCTTGGATTTGGTGTAGTTTTAGCATGTATTAATGGGTTAAAACTTTATCTTTAAAAGAAAATTCATCAGAATAATATTTTTAACATGCTAATAAAATCTTTCGGCTTTTCAGGACAACTAGAATCAAGTTGATTTCGAACTCATGCCCAGACCTATGTATAGTCATGGTTGGCGTCGCTCCTGTGTTCTTTTTTGACAAGTGTCTGCCCCTCGACATTTCAGAACCCTTTTTGTTGTAATAGACCATGCAAGTCTCGCGCGTATTCGAACATTTTGGGGACCACTGTGGTCCCACGTACATTGCTTTTTAAACGCATTAAAGAAACAAACTCACGCGCTTTAACGGATCCCAATGTTCGAATACGCGCGAGACTTGCACAGTCTATACACACCAAGTGGCATTTTTCAATGACGTCAAACGGATTGTGACCCATCAGTCAGTTCTCATCCAGGCTATCGACTGGCATGGTCGACTTATTTCATTGCTTTACGCGCGCGTCTCACTCTGCGTGCACTTCGTTTATCGCCACACGTGGGCGCACAAAGTTATTGAACAATTTCGCTTAAAATCTTGCCCGCCATTTTAGGAGTCAAAATGAAGGAATTAACTGTCAAAATGGTAGAGAGTTGACGCAAATTGTGGGGAGGTGCGTTCCGCGCCATGCAATGGGTCAATAGAAAGTAAATAAATAATAATAGTAACTGTGAAACAAAAACGAAAGGAATATCCCTTGCCAAAATTTCCAATTTAAATTTCCAATTGGGACGTTGGCACAAAACCAATTGGACCCAATTGGAGCCCATTGGACACCATTGGACTCAGCTGGATTCAGTTAGATTTTCCCCAACTATGCAGGCCGCAGGGCCGTGCAAGGAGGGTCGGGTATTATTCATTATTGTTAAAAACCTTGTTAAACTTCGACTTCACCGATAAGCTTATATGAAGATTGATCTTGTTAATTTGTTGAGTAACAGGGAAGTGGGTTTTTTTTTCAAGTTGAGAGGAAAATTATTGAACACTTGCGCGATTGCATAACGCATGCCCTCACATGCGCGTCTACCATTTTTTTTTCCCGCATTTTGGGAGTCAATTCCAGATTTCCTTCAAAATTTCTTTACTTTTGCGTTAATTTTTATATCCAATATGGCGAACAGAATTGGACGTGCGGTGCGCGTCGTGGAAAGGGTAATTGACGATGAATTTTATTTAAAACAATAAAATAAAATGTAAACACAAACATTAATCGGATAACAATTTATGGTTTTTGAAATTTTAGGCTGTCCTCGTCCAGAGGCCACCTAACCTTTTGGACAGGCAGTTTAATAAAATAGCCCAAGGCCCGGGCACATCTGACCATAATCACTTTTAATCAGAATGTCCGAAAACTCTTTTAAAAAAGTAAGTTTGGAATTGTGTCTATTACTTTTACTTTCTTAGCGTGGTGCAAAAGTTCCAAAAGAATGCAAACGATATTATGGTGGTGTACATTCCTCCAAGTTTCATCCACTCATTGTGACCGCAGATGACAACAAAGTGTCTTTATTCTGGTTAGCTGTTGGTCAACTGGTTCAATGCAAAGCATAACTCTTTACGCAGTTGTTACAATTTCCAATAACTCCAACCAAAACACAAAAGCCTGTACTTCATTTGCAGATTCCGTCTTCGAAACCAAGCAGCAACGCAGGAACCATGTATAGAAATCGTAATGCTACTGTGTGTAGCTTTTTTTATGAACTGGAGGAATTCAACATGGCACCACGACAGTATAGCTGCAAGCTATCGATACTTTAGAGAAGTTGTCGTCACATTCAACGATCGACTTCACTTCATTGGACCCGCAGAATGTGGATGAAAATTCCTACATCAGGGTATCCTTTTCAGACACTTCTTTTCTTTCGATATGCACTTATTTTGAAGGATTCTTTGGACACTTTCATTCACTTCATTATAGCCTTTTGAGATACGGTGGACAACGGAATGTGTGTTCGGTTTGTGTGTGTACTGACGAGATTAAAGCCCGGTTCATACTTCCTGCGAACGCGAATGCGAAGCGAATATTGACGTCACAAATTCGCAACGAATAATTCGCAGCAGTTGAAATGTGCTCATCTCCTGCGAAACATTCGCTACGAAAACGGCCCTGTGGCGTCAAAATTCGCTTCGCATTCGCATTCACAGGAAGTATGAACCGGGCTTTACACTCGTCGTAGCTGCGAACTCAAGCTCTGGTGTTTCGGATCAGCAGAGTGTGGGTTCGAGTCCCGGTCTTGACACTTGTGTCCTTAAGCAAGAGAACTAATAACCATTAATGCTTCGTCCTTCGGGTGGGACGGAAAACCATAGGTCCCGTGTGTTGTATTAAAATCTATCAATGCACGTAAAAGAGACTTCAGCACACATTAAGAGAATGGATCACCCGGTGTTTCTGTCATCCAATGCATTTATGCCTCAACTAGCTGCTGAATAGGCCAGTGATAAAATCATCATAGAAATAGAAATAGAAATAGAAATACACATACAAAAAATGCCCTTGCAACGTGTCCACCATATATCTCTAAAATGCAAATATCTTCGGCAATTCTTGAATTAAGATAAGAACAGAAACAGTGTGAAATTTATGGAAGATGCATAATCCTGTGTATGTTGATTTTGTTTCCTGAAACAAAAGAACCTAATGCTGTCAACATGTTTGTTTTGGGTGACAAACTGACGTGTTTTTTTTTATTGGACTTTAACAATTAATTTGGAGTTTTGTTCTTAACTAATGTGATAGTTATTTAGAATATTTTTGTTGAATTTCTTTGACAAAATAAAGTTTTGAATAATAAGTGTCAGTGGTTACTTAAACGTGTTTGTACAGAACGTGTAATGCTGCCATAGCTAGTGAAGAAAAACACAACCAATTAATAATTTTCTTGCCTGGCAAAGAAATTTCACATGAACATCAACAAACTATTTCACAAAATCCTTTTAAAGATATGTCGCATATATAAATTGTTTGTCCCAAACTTAATATCGATTAAAACTAAAATTATATAAACAGCCAGTTATTTGGAGAATTGGAACAAAATACTTGTGAAGCAGTAGTGCACATTCCCAGTAATTGATAAATTTTTGTACAGGGGTCAGTGTTACAAACCTAAAATCAAAATGACAAAAGATAGTGGGAAATGAAGCCAAGGAATTTTAATGAGTGTTCAGTTAAATTCAACTGGAGTAATTTGGAGGAATTCATTGTATCTTTTATGTAAAGTTGTTCGATTTTGTCGATATTGGTACAAACTTTAGAAAATAATTTCATGTGCCACATATACACATTTTCTAGTGGAGATTCGCATAAAAACAAAATAGATCTATATCCAGGATAACTAGTTGTAGTAAGCGGTAGTCTGATGAGGCAGAATAACTTGGTTGAAATTATTAATTTGAATCAAATGAGCTTTTGAATAGTATTGTTGATCAAGCAATACTTTTAAGGGTTGGTAAACTTAATCATCATCATTGACTGTAGACACGCTGTAACTGAAGATACTCTGCTATTGACCAAACCATTAGCCACACCAGAGGTGTCTGGCTCTGTCAGGCACCTGGTCCAGTTTTCACTCTGGAACACCGGCCTAGTGCCCGTCTGTCATTTTAAACTTGTGGAAGTACAGTACATAGTTTTGCTGAGCACCCTGATTTTTTTTTAAAGCCAAAGTGGACAGAGCCAATAACCAAATCCAGAAGGATAAAAACAAATTATTTTATTTTATTCAGTTTTATGAATTGTTTTGAGCACAGTTGTTTTACCACCCCCAAACATTTATCTGAATGAAATGTTCTTAGGTTACTTAAAGACTATCTTTTGGCAATTTATTTTTGACTAATCAAGTTGATAAAAATAGCAGGAAAACAGCAATCAGAACAATAAAAATAGTCTTTTTGTCACTGTTACCTCAAAATCTCCCCCCCAAAAAAATATATATATATATATAAATAAATAAATAAATAAATAAATAATAGAAATTAATAAAAATCACACCTGACAGTTTCACATCTTAATTGAAGTTAATCAGATTAATGATATTGATATTAAGATTTTTTTTAAATGGAAAACAAGTCTTGTGCCATACTCCAAGATCCCCAAACTCACCTCAGACAGTTTCATTTAGGGACAGATTTTTCAGGATTCGATGTGCAACAGTGTTGGATTAGCGTGAACCCTGAACCCCCCCTCCCCACAAAAAAAAAAAAAAAAAAAAACCCAAAACAAAACAAACAAACAAACCAATTTACTTTCAAAATAAACAATATTCTCTCATCAATCAGTGGTGGAAGTTTCAGCTATTTCAATTCAGGTTTATTTATAACTTCCACAATAACACAAAAAGTAAGTAATAAAATATAATTGATAAACATGGCGTAAAAGTAATTAACAAGGAAACAATGAAAACAAAGAAGTTACGAGGAAGATGTTAGAAGTCCAGAGACTTATGAAACACTCCCTTACCCATACTCATCCGCCAAACCCAAGAGAGAAAAACACAAAAGTCCCCTTAAACCAGACCCCCCCCCAAAAAAAAAAAGATGTTCCATAAAACTTCCTTATCAGAGGATGAAGCCAAACAACCTCAAAAGCAAATTTTTCTGCTGGTCGAATACCATTCATCCATTCATAGTCAAGTTAAAGAAACAGTACCACTTCACAGGTAAAACTCAACCAGGGAATGAAGGGAGTAATGTTCTGCCAAACCTTCCTCATTCAAATTATCTGGAACAGTTTTTTAAATTTGAAATCCCAGTTCTGGAAGAAAATTTTGATCGAATTTGACCTTCTTTCTCTAACCTGGAAAAGCATGGGGTATCGGATGAATAATATACATTTTCTGTATGCAAACAGAAAACCAAGCTCTGCAAACTAGAAAGCTTGGCACCTATTTTATTTCACAGATTAAAGAAATGTTTCTTGAAGCTCTAAAATAAATAGATACAAAGGGTGCCTATACATTACGCCAAAACATAAGTGACAAGTAGATATTTTGCTTCAAGTTGGTATAACTTTGGCGGGGAAAGGTTAGCTTCATACAAAATGGTTATCACCACACCATAGGGATTACTGTTGGCATATATTCAGAATGAACACTTGTATTCATTTAGTATTGCCACCAGTTTTAAATTTGTGAACAAGTTAAGTTTGTTTATGAACAAAAACATATACTTACTTGTGACACCTAAGCCCCCCCCCCCCCAACCTACATTGCACAATTTAATCAAAACTCGTGAGACTTTTCAGTTTTTTGGCAACATTTTTATCATGATTCTCAGAGAGATTAATTTGTAACTTTTGAGCATACAAAGTCTTTTATATGAAAAGCTATTAACATTTGGAGAGAAAACTACTTTTTTGTTTCTGTAAGCTTGCAGATAAGAAAGGATTTTTTTAAAAAGATAAACATTGTTTTTTCTTAAGTCTTCCAATACTGTTCAGACAGAAAACGCTGGTCTGTTCAAGCTATAATTTCAATTTTCAGAACGGACCATAATACTATTTGCTCTATTGAACAATATTGAATTTGGAACTATGGGTACCCAGTCCCTAATTCATACCCCAAATTTGTTAATAATAAGTTCAAAACTTGCATGCAATCTGCAGTAACCGTGAATTTGTTTTAAAGATGGTTTCCCATCACAAGACATGACCATTTAAGGTTGGAGGGGGGCTGGGGGAAATGGACATACCAAAGATGAAATCATGCTGACCTCTTACAATAAACTGAATAAGATAAGAGAGGCAAAGGTAAAAAGCCCTTTTCACACGAACCCCAAAAACCTAGATTCCTTGATGTGTCAAATTTGACGAGTGTGAATTGTTCATTTATCATCTCACGCGGCAGCACTTTTGAAAGCTTTCACATGACACCCAGTAACATTTAGACCAATGTTTCTTTAAGGCGCGAATGTAGATATAGCTGGAATTACTACTGAACTATTGAGTTTTTACTCTTAATCACTACTAGCATCAGTGTACTGATGACGTTATATGCATCCCATGAGCTTTCCCGGCCTGGCTGCTCGTCATGTTGTTGTTTTGTAAACATAAACACTAAAACAGAAAAAGGCTGATGTACATGCAGACACGATCGGGGATTCCATCCTTGCAACCCTGCCCAAAAAGTCTTTGAAAAAAATGACCAGCCAAGATGTCATCAGATCCCTTCAAAAAAAGAGTAAAAAGCCAAAGAATTTGAGACAATAGCTCTGAGATTGGTGCATACAATCAAAAGGTCGAAAATGAAGGATCTTACTGCAATTTACATTTAAGACTCATTTGAATAAGACAGCTTTCGTGAGAAACGTCTGACAATAAACAATGGCTCGTTTGCACCCTCCTTTCAGGGAGTGCATTATGTTCTTTGTGAAAAATTCTGCTGGCCTAATATTTGTCATGGGTCTGGACCTACTACAAAATTTCTCAATGTTTGAGAACACTTTACACGCGCGGGAAAATGCATGCACAGCCGATCAAATCTGAGCAGGAGAGGGTGCTATCATAAACAAGATAGTCAACATTTCCAAATCTTGCAGTATTACTATTACTTGTATTAGTATTAGTATGGTGTCAACAGTGATCTCTATTGTGTATATTAATAATAACAGTAATAGTAAGTATTTTGTCTACAAGTGATTTACCGCTAATTTATGATAGAAAATGGATTGTATTATTGTAGTGGCTAATTAGGTATTAATTAGTGAGCCGAATTAGCCACCTTCAAAATTAAGTGTGCCCAGTGGTATGGTACGGTCTATCGGATTATGGAACAAAATTTCATCTTTTATGCAATATGAAGGGTACATTTACTTTAGAGTGCAAGTTTGTCAGCAGTTGCGTATTATTACGGTCTGGATGATGGTGCTTTTATTGTGACGGCTAATTATTCACTAATTATGCAACCAAATAAGCTAATTCTACCTCGAGTATGGTCATTGATATGTTAGGTGAGGAGTTTGAAAAAATTGTACTGATAAAGCAAGATTATTAAAACAATTCGTTCAAATTAGAAAGGAGGGGAGACAGAAATGTCACCACCTTTTACTGCATGGGTTCTATTTTTCCTGAATACGCGGCTGGCCGGCCCTAGAATACGCGGATGGGAATTCTGGCCCAATATGCGGCTAGCTTCAGTCTGGTGCCCTCTAATTGATGTATGCACAACCGTGCGTAACCTTGACGCTTTGGCTCTAACAAATAAGCGAGAAGACTTTGGGCATCCGACTACTTCAAACGTACACACTAATCACGTTGGGGGTGTGCGTGGACAGGAGCGAAACGAAACAGTTCGTTGTAAACATTGAAGGGGTGAAAATATTTCGAGAAAGTTACGGTATGCTGAGTTGACATTTGGACAAGGAGCTTTACAGCTAGAGTTTAATCAGCATTTTGTGTCACAGACAGAGCCTAGGTGGCGAGGGGAGGGGGATACCACACACCGAGAAGCTCAGCTCAGGTAGGCCGCGCGATGTCGACCGGGGGCAGGGATCCCGTGTTGCCCGCGGCTGCAGCAGAGGTAGGCAGCCCTGGTTGTTGCGGCGAAGAAGAAGCAAGTGCATCACCGACAGCAGGCAGGAGAATGTTTTTGTTAGATCCAAACTCCTTCGCCTTCAAGTACTTTCTGTCAGCTTGTGCAGCAACTGTAGCTGAAACAGGTAACTTTTGAATGTTTGGTGTCTTTCAAGGTACAATTCCTGAATTCGTTACCCCCTCCGGCGTCCGGTCTAAAGTCATGGTCTACTCTATGGGGTCCTACTACTTGCCGTCAACTCACCGACTTGCCGTCAACTCGCCGTCAACTAATTTTCGTGCCGTCAACTCATTAAATATACATCAAAAAATTATAAATGGGGCATGGAAGTGTTAAATCTGGGCTAAACTACATATTTCTTATGGTTTTCGGTACAATTTCATTTACAAAAATGACTTTGTGTTGATAAATAAATAGTATAAACGCAGCAAATATAGCGCCCTCTGATGTCCATCCATAGCTTGATACTTGCATTTCACACCCATACCATGAATGGTACAGTCCAAGCTCCGTGAAAAGGAAAGATTGCGGCCAACGGCTAAGCGTTTATACTATTTATTTATCAACACAAAATCGTTTTTGTAAATGAAATTGTACCGAAAACCATAAGAAATATGTAGTTTAGCCCAGATTTAACACTTCCATGCCCCATTTATAATTTTTTGATGTATATTTAATGAGTTGACGGCACGAAAATGAGTTGACGGCGAGTTGACGGCAAGTCGACGAGTTGACGGCAAGTAGTAGGACCGACTCTATGACTTTTGTATGGCTGAGGCTGAGTTCATCGGGAGGCTCAAGGATCGACATGATCAAGGGTCACGATTAATTTATCAACATTTCCGCAGTGTTCTGCTTTGTACTACTACTCATCTAAATCTTTCTCAACACTACATTTATGTGTATACATGGTATTGGTATATGTTCACAATTCATGTGTGTCTTTTTTGTTGAATTACATAGACCTTATCGCCAATCCACCTGGTTGATTTTTGCTGAATGGCCGAAAGGCATTGTGGGAAGGGAAAAGGGGCATACTGTGCTCCCTTTTCCTTCCCACAACACCTTTCGGCCATTCAGCAAAATCAACCAGGCGGATTGGCGATAAGGTCTATGCAAAAGCCTCTTTAAAAAGTTTCTTGCTCAATACTCACGGCTGTTTTCCTGTCGAAGCATGCTCAACGCTTGAACCCTAATGGTTGGACCAACCATTCATTAAAAAAGGGGGTTTTGCAAGGCTTCCAGAGCTCACCGCATTGTCTTTATTTGTGCGCTATGCATGGTGAACAGTGGTGCATGTGCGCCGCAATGAAATGAGGCATGGTGTACTACGAAAAAAATTAGAAATAAATATTTTCCCTCACAGCAGAGTGCCCTTTAACTCGCCTTTACACTAGTACCACAGCATGCCACAAAGTACCATTCCTTCCAGGCTAGCACTGGGTGCAAGGGTTTCTTCTGTTAAGTACAACTAGTAATATGTAGAAACCCCATGGCTTGTGTACTATAAAGGACTTAGTCTCCACAGTCTCCTTTGGAATTTTGTCGTAAGGGCCAGTTATGAGTTAGGCAGGAGAGTACCAATATTAATAGGGAGTAATAAGTCACAAGGGAAACTGACTGGGTAAATTTTGTACAATTAATTTGGGTTTGAACAAAGAAAAAGTGACTGGAGCAGGACTTGAACCAACGACCTCCTGATTAACGTACATGTACCGGCGCTCTACTAACTGAGCTACATGTATCCAGCCCTATGTTGGCGGTCTCCCTATATTAGTCAATATCTTTGTTCAGGGGTGCCAATCAGAAGCCATTCAACCGTTAGCTGCCGTGTAGCCAGCGATCACACCCAAGTTTATGATACAACCTGGGAAGCGGCAGCCACGGGATCATCTTAAGGGGATGCGACTTTTTAATAATGAATATCAAGTAATAAACCACAAGGGAAACTGACTGGGTAAATAGTGATCCCGTGGCTGCCACTTCCCAGGTTGTATCGTAAACTTGGGTGTGATCCCTGGCTGCACGGCAGCTAACAGTTGAATGGCTTCTGACTGGCACCCTGAACAAAGATATTGACTAATAGGGAGACAGCCAACATAGGGCTGGATAGCTCAGTTGGTAGAGCGCTGGTATGTTAATCCGGGGGCCGTTGGTTCAAGTCCTGCTCCAGTCACTTTTTCTTTGTTCAAACCCAAATTAATATTAATAGGGTTCTAACTTCCAAGGAAATCTATGTTGCCATTCAAAAGGTGAAGTGTCAGTCCTGCAGTTGTGAAGAGGAGATGTAGGGATGCCATTGGGTTGTGTTGGATTTGGTCAGGCCATCCCCTTCCCCCTGCACTATTGGTCCACATCTTGTGCTTCATTACCTTCCTTCATTTCAGTGACCTACCCACTTGACCTGACCAAGACGAGACTTCAGCTACAAGGAGAGCATGCATCAGCAAGGCATTATGGGGTAGCGGCAGAAGCCATTCCTTACAGGGGGATGGTCCGTACAGCCGTTGGCGTCGGTAAGCTTACAGGATTAGTAGACCTTACAACATAGCCACAGACCGGGTTCATGTTTTGTATGATCAACCGTACATGAAATAACAAACCTGTGAAAATTTGGGCTTACTCCGTTGTTGAGTCAGGAGTAAATAGTGTAAAACCATGCACAATTTTTAGAATGTAAGCACATTGTTCTTAATTTTGGTTGTAACAACCAAAATAAGTAATTGTTTTTTTAGGTTTTTCAGATACAGTTTTCTTGAATATGACTTCATTTCAGAGGGAAATATCTCACAGGAAAAAAATGGTTTTAGTATGAACTAAATAATCAGTAAGCTTTCAGACTAAAATTAAACAATGATGTTTTTTATCCTAGCCAATCCTATGTAATACGTTTAAGGGGAACACAAAGAAAGGTACATGTAGTTGCATAAATTGTAACCCTTGGGCAATGGTTATGATTATCGCTACTCAGAGTGCGCTTGCAATTTTGAATTAATGTACACTATTAAAGGTCGGTGAAAGCTGACAGACATTTCCTTGTCAGTGCCCACATGCAGGGGAAATGTTCATTAGTCATTATTTTCACAAACAAAATGCAGTATGAAAAATATGATAAATTTCCAAAAGGTCGGTTGACGAAAGTTTTATAAAAGCAATTGCACTCCATTTTAAAGATCCTGCTTAAATAAAAAAAACCTGTAATTAACACTGTGTGTGCACATGTTATGTTCTTGATCAAAACGCCATACATGTACATGTAACTGCTTACATTTTTAAACTTCACTGTCTTTGAATTTTAATGTAATTTTCTCTGTGTTTGATTTTTCAGTTCGAGAAGAGGGTTTGTTGAAATTGTGGCAAGGTGTGACACCAGCAATCTACCGGCATGTTGGTAAGCAAGCAATAAATAGTAATAACTGCTGGTCCCCACATATTTCTGGCCTTCTCAGGCAGGAAGGTGAAATGCCAGTCAATAATAATTTTATGTTAAATTTTTTTTTAAACGGGGTATCATGTAGTGGTCTGAAAATGCTGGTACCTGTTTCCAAGTTGTTGACACCATTCAAACACAACTTTCTGTGGGATGTTATGCATTGGCGCATACTAGCAAGGCTTGAATTTTGTTTAAAAATCCACAAGACAGCAGGGCTTATATCTCAACATTTTTACTGGACCGGAATTCTTTTTCACAAGAAAAGAATAAAAATGGGGGGGAAAAAGCTAATACTAAATTGCTCAAAATTATCTGAACAACACTAAGAGAGATTTATGATTTTTGTCTGGCGGGTATATTACACTTAGATACTCAACATAATTGAAAGAGATTTTTCATTTTTAAAAAAATTACAGTAGGTAATGTTATTCAATTTTAAAATACAAGACCACTGTACTTATCCAGTCATGAGTTTAAATACTGGCCAGAAACTCAAATCACTAGCCTCAGGCCTGCGATCAGGTGTAAATTTTGAGCCCTGACTAATGTTTTACTTCATTGCCTTCTTGAAATTCTAGGCCAGGTTTGCTGTACAAATGTAGTTTTGAAAACTAGAAATGTTGTGTTTGTTTGGTGTTTGGTTGCAGGAACTGAAGACAAGGTCAAAGTGGGGTCATGTAAATGTAAAATGTTTTGAAGTTTCCAAGGCCTTTATGATGATGTACAAATTGTAAAGGTCCACTGGGTGATGTCATTCTGACGTTCTTAGGTATATGTAGAAGCTGTGGTTTTGCTATGTTAGAAATGTCTGTGATTTTTCGTATTTGAATCTTTGTCAAGAAGGTATGCTCAACGGTGAGAAGAAAAAGAAAAAACAAACAAACAAACATAATAATTTCAAAGAGGAGTTTGTGTGGTGCCCTGACACTTAATGATGCACTCAAAACCAGGATACATAAACAGGATTTGTAATAATTATAAAAAGATAAATAAACTGGCGTTTTAATTTTAAAATATACTACTTAAAATGTTGGTTCTTGATTGAATATGACCATTACATTTTTCACAGGTTGGTCAAACATGTGTTCCTAGATTAACAAAAGGTTGGGCAGGGTTCTCCCCAGGTTTTTTCAGAACTGTGTGGCATTCTGGACCCAAACTTTTGGAAGTTTGGCCGAAGCACGCTGATTTGAGGTGCCCAACAAGTTGTGACTAGGGTTGTAGCTTGTGCATAATGGGAGTACCCTTGGTGGGGAATGATGCTACAATGATGTCATCCTAACGTTTCAGTGAGTTGACTTTCCTTGTGTTTTCTGCAACAGTTTATACAGGCTGTAGGATGGGAGCGTATGAATACATCCGAGAAAATGTTCTTCATAGACGAAGTGATGGTTCCTTTGCAGTGTGGTGAGTTACAGTGATTAGTTCCTCCTTAGAATAATAGTATTATTATTTAGTTCTAGTAATAAACCACCAGGGAAACTGAATGGATTCATTTAGTTCAATGTTTCGGTGAACCACTCAGCCATGAGACGCCACTTGGGTAAAAACAAAATGAACGTACACAATTGAAATGGAATTAGTTAATGAGCACTTTGAGATTATTTCAATTTTGTAGTTCAGAGACCAAAGTGGACAGCAGTTACATGTATATATTTAAGACCTGATACTAACTCTGACAATTTTTAAAACATTTTCTATAGGACACGCACATAACCAAGAAATTTCTTTTCTTTTTTGACACATTATTTGGCCTGTTTGGCCTTGAATGTTTTCTTTTAGGAGACCACAGTGGCCACAAGCAAGGTGTACCAAAATGCTCAAGGGACTTTAAAAGACTCACTTGTCACAAAGTCTATATTTTTGTTGCAAATCGCTTAATATAATATTTCATTGTTTTATGTTTTGCACAAGACCACACTTTCCTTTGTGCCGGTAACTCCTCAAGTCGGGCCACGCCCTGTAGCCGCCTTAGATCTCAAGGGTCTTTCTCAGAATCCTCGCTGTTCCAAAAAGCGCCGCCTTCTGTAATAGATCTACCCTCATCTACATAAATTCAAGGGTTATAACAATAACAGCTTTAAAACAAGTTTTGAGATGTGCCCCCTTTCTTCATCTCAAAAGTTGATAAAATCCAGACAATGCAATTTTGATAAATTATCAGATTTTAATGTTTTCTTCCATCGAGCTGTGTACAAATTGTGCCTGCAAGAAGTCGGGACTGCCCGGCTCTGTAGCTTATTTGTAAGCATGTGGTGTCACAGGTTGCATGGTCTATACACTACTGGGTGGTTTTGGGGTTTTTTTTCCTTCTTTTTTCAGAACCAGCATAACTATTTACAGAGATGTTTCCACTGTCACTAACCCTTCTAGGTTGTATTCCCTCCATGCGAAGTTTCAAGCTAAATCAATCTGGAAAAAATATTGTTTTCTTTGTGTTCTCTTTCTGAAGGAAGGCAGCCATTGCAGGGATGCTAGCTGGTATGATTGGCCAATTTATTGCCAGCCCAACTGACCTGGTCAAAGTTCAGATGCAGATGGAGGGTCGGAGGGTATTAGAGGGCAAACCACCCAGGTGAGTGGAATCACACACAACTCATACCCATACAGCCCAATTGGTGATATGGGTTTGCTTTCCACCATACAGAGCTTGGCAGTAGGGTTTCAGAGCTTGGGCACTTGTGTTTTGAAATGTTCTTAGGAAAATAAATACAAACAAATATTTGTTTCTGATATTACCCTGTATTTGCCAATGTTTGAGTGGGGGCCGTCAGCCCAGTGTTCCTCATATTCATCCAATGTACCATATTTAAATATTTTTTTGTTTTTTTCAAAAAGCATAAAATAAAGCATAAACTAGACATAATTTTTGTTACACAACAAAAACAAGGTGTTCGGCATGACTTGAGTCCGAACACCTAATATCTTCATTTTCTGAACCACCCTGTAGGTGGTGGTAAGGCTGCTCATTAGGATTGAACCTCTTGA
The DNA here is from genome assembly GCA_023634235.1 of Pisaster brevispinus. Taxonomy (NCBI): domain Eukaryota; kingdom Metazoa; phylum Echinodermata; class Asteroidea; order Forcipulatida; family Asteriidae; genus Pisaster; species Pisaster brevispinus. The sequence continues at coordinate 8,673,571 of JAMKCF010000021.1, read as the reverse complement.
TTACAGTGCACTACACCTCTGGAACAAGCTTCCCAGGAACGCTGCTAGGCGCAGTGTTTTTAAATCAGTGCTGAAGACTCATTGTTTTAAACAAGCTTTTTACTAATGTGTGTTTTTTTTTGCTATTATTGTTGCTCTCCTTAGCTAAGAACCTTTTTTTTCTTCTTTTGTTTTTTGCCTAAACAATGCTTAATTCATGTGTATTTTTCAAGCGGACTGGTCTTCTTTTGTTATGTCGCCAATGACTTTAGTCAGACGAGAGGCTAATGCTTTTGCCGCTGTTTTGTAGTCTGTTCAGAAGGCTGATTGGTCTCCAGTTTTTTAGACATGTCCAATCACCTTTTTTGTATATTAGGGTGATTAGTGCTCATTTTGAGATATTGATTATTTGCGTGCACTAAAGCTTCTCTCCATTGTGTGAGTAAATAGTGATTTTATTTCATCCCAAAACTCATGGTAGAATTCTACTGTAGACTGTCTATACCAGGGCTTTCGTTATTTTGTAAGGGTTTTAAAGTCTGTATGCATTCATTCTCACTAACCATACCTTCACATTGTTATTTTTCTTCCTCACTTAGGATTGGTACATTTATTGTCTTTTATCATTTGTTGTGCTATGATTGTAAATTTTTAAGGTGATCTTGTATGGGGAGTTCTGCAAGGGTCATGTGTAATCATCATTGTTATGAATTATTGTGATATTTCCTAGCTTTTTACCAATTTATCTGTGTTCTTATTTTGATTTTCCTATAATCTTTTGCTTTTTATAATTGTCCTTTTTTGTTTATTTAATTGATATATGATTGTTATGTGCTTGTGTACACTATATTGAAACGAGGGCAATATAAATCAATAAGTTATTATCATTTTTATCTCTTTGAATCTTTTCAACTGAAAGACTATCATAACTGATTATCTCCAAGGTTGGGATCCTACTGAACAAGTTAGAAACTGACGTATCTGTTCTGATTATTTACAGAGTCAAAAGTGCCTTACATACATTTTCGAAAATTCTCAGGGAAGGTGGGATCCGAGGCTTGTGGAAGGGCTGGATACCAAATGTCCAGAGAGCAGCATTGGTCAACATGGGAGGTACAGTATAACAATAGAACCCTTGCATTGGTTGCCATCGATGAGGTCATACAATGGAAATGTACACGCATGTAGGCGCCAAGCACAACTCTCAGCCAATGATAGGTTTTCATTTACCTCAGTGAGGACGCTGTTTGGGTCTTGTGACATCCCGTGCAAGGGGTCTGTAGTAATGAGGCCCTTTGCACCACTGTCACCTGCGGCTGCTGGATGCCACGTTCGCCATTTTGGTTGTCAAATTGTACATGTACAATTTATGGTAAGCTTTTAGACGCTGCGCTGCCTAAAATGCACACTACATTGTATGATACTGTGACATTGACCCCCAAAATGGTGCAACCAAGATTATTGTGAGTTTGGGCAATATTGTCGACATGTGTAATTTATGAAGTCTACTACCACTTAGTCTGGTGCATGTACATGGACCTGGCCCTCTGGTAGACACCCTGTCTTCACCCTGTCCTCATGTGAGGCCAATATTGGCTGTGCTTTTATCTTTCAGATCTAGCCACTTATGACACGTCCAAACATCTCATACTCAAGCACACGGAATTCACTGACAACTGGATAACACACTGTTTAGCAAGGTATGTACATTGATATGTAGCAACAAACTAGAATCAATGCTCATAATCACATGTCAGTAATATAGGAATGTATACTCCATGCCAGGTGTAAAATTGTTTGTTTAATGCGCTACGCACAGCGCATTATTCTTAATATACAACAGAGATGGATTTTTATTCCCCACAACTCTGCGCTTGTCTACTACCTGAAGCGTGGTGGGTTCGGAGAAAATTAGTGTAATATTACAACAATATTACAAAGGCTACCCAGTGGCGGTAAGTGCCGGACTCCCCATTCGAGCAAACCTGGGGTGACTGTAAGCAAGCTGGCACCATTTCTTTATGGTGGTTGTTTAATTATTACATCGATTCAAACAGAATTCATGCATCTTTCTTTATTGATTCAACTCATGTAAATTGGGTGTTGTTTTGATCAACATTTAATGCTGATTTGTATTCACCCTTGACATTGTTTTATATTAATAAATTTCTTAGTTTGTTATTACTATGAACATTATGTCTTATCTATTTTCCTCTGCCAGTTGCTGGCTTCCCATGTTATAATTTTTGTTTTCTTATTTTTCTATTCATCTGCCAAGCGCACAACTTTGAGGGCTTTTGTCCTTATGGCTGGTCGGTTGTAACAGAAGTAAAAAAAGATTTAAAAACAAACATTTCTGAGGAAGGGCTCATTGTAACTTATTTCTTACATTCCACAGTGGCTGCTCAGGTCTGGTTGCAGCCTCTCTGAGTACACCAGCAGATGTAATTAAAACACGGGTAATGAACCAGCCTACCGATGCCAGTGGCCGGGGACTGCTCTATAGGTCCTCTATGGATTGCTTACTAAAATGTGTCAAGAATGAAGGGTTCTGGACCCTGTATAAAGGCTTCTTCCCTATATGGGCCAGAATGGTACGTCATTCAATCACCATTTGTTCTCAAATCGAGCTCCGATTTGTTTCTTTTGCCCTCAGCAAATCAGTCAGATTATTTTTTTAAAATAAGTATACCATGCGTTTAACACATCGGTGTAGGGTAAACCAAAGATAATATTGTTACTAAATTAGGTGGTTTGTTTGTAAGTATCGCATTGCCATTTGAAGTTTTGTTGCCCATTTAAAGTTAAAGCTTGACAGTACTCTGTGTAAATACATGATAATTCTATTTTTTACATCTCTGTGGATACATCGTTTGTTCTTTCAGTTTGCCCCTGTACTTAACACCCTTCAATATACTTTGTACACAAAATTCCTCGTGGAGCACCTCGGTCTTTAGAATGCCCCTTTGGAGAACTTTTGTTTTTCCTCAGTCTCCATAAGGTACCGATTAATTAAAAGATGGTTTATTACGATGTACATGTACATGTGTGCCACCAAGATAAAAAGGCCATGTTTTAAATTCGTGGCTTTAGCAATGGCTACAACCGAAATGCTGGAGTTCAGGCATGGCTTAAGTTATCCACATAGCCAAAGCCAAAGCCTAGCAAACATGTATTTGTATTTGTTACCGTACTGCCAAATGTGTTTATAACCGTTAACTTTTGCAATTTTTGTTTTAAACTGCACTGAAACTTATACTGATTATAACATCTAGCTTTGATGTTTTGGTATTTCTTATTGTTTTGTTCAAGGCTGATTTGCTTATTTTTGAATTAACTGCTAGTATTGTATTACAGGTCTTGATAAAAACTCTTTGCTGATTTTCACTGTACCATATGGCTATGTTATTTTGTATGTTTGTTATTTTTACCCATACACCGATGTGTGTTAAGCAGGTTACACTCCTACGTTCTGACACCCCTATTTCCGACACCCTAGTGTATTGTCCTAACGCTAGCGAGTAAATCACAAGGGTTTTTGGGGAGCATACATGTAGGGTTGTCGGAACATAGCGGTGTTGGAATATAGCGCAGTCACCAATATAAGTACTGTATACTTGGTACTTTTCCAAATCCTGTAAAAAAAATCTGCATGTATACTACTCGATTCAAATCCACGACCTTTGCTTGACACATTGGTGTAAGGTTAAAAACTAAAATATAATTCTTTATCCCGATGCAAATTTTACATAAAAAACTTAATTAAGTGGCTACATTTCTCTGTTTTTTAATGAGTACATTGTACATGCATATTTTTTTATATTTATTTTTGTGTGTGTTTTGTTAGTCATTTCTATTTATTAGTTTATTTAAAAAAATATTCTTTAAAAAGTTTTACTGTTGTGAAGTGCTCAATCAATCTCATTATTAGTAATATTTGTTGGTCAGCCCATAATAAATGTCAATTTTTTTTTGTAGGGTCAAAATAACATGCCTTATTGTTTCAACACTACATTATGATGACACCCCCACTTGTACTGTTTTTTGTATCATGTTTCTTCTTTTATTACAATGTAGGCCTACTGATAATGTGTTTGGGTTTCACCAACTAGGATGTATGATTGGAAATAAATATATAAGTAAACAAACAAACAAACTCTGTGGTTAACTCTCCAGTAATTTGCTCTCTTTCAGGCTCCTTGGTCGTTGACATTCTGGGTGTCATATGAAGAGATTCGGAGCATGACAGGGGTGCATTCCTTCTGATTGCAGACAAGAGATTCAGCACAGAGGAACTTCTACTTCATCCCCCATGAAATTATGGCTGTGTTTGGGGGTTTATCACTGCGTGACAATCTGAGAAAGTATAACTCCAGAATTAGGCAGGGGAGGCACGATGTGGTAACAATCAAAACTACTAATTGAAGTGTGTGAAGGGTGTGTATGATGCCCATGGAACTTGCTATGTCACTGGGCCAGTTCAAATAATGCATAATAAGAGGTCATCCAGTGTCAAGAGGTTAAGGGACAACACAGAACTTGTGGCGGCTATGGTCTCTAATGGTTACGTGTATCGATCAAGAGTCATTTTATTCATTTGAATTGGTTGTCGTTCAAACCAATGGTCCACATTGGTTTCATGATGTTTTACATATAGCAAATAAATTTTGAATCCCATTCCTTTAAAGTTTATTTGTACATAGTTCATTTTACCAAAGCATTTGTTCTTAACCTGACAGTCATAATTATTAAAACAATGCACAAGCAGTTGAAATAAAGTTTATTAGAAAGATTATATTTTTAATGTATGAAGCTGATCCTTCCGACCTTTCCCATTTGTAGAAAGTAAATTTATACGATAACTGCAGTTTATGAAGTGTGAATAATTATATTTCCCATAATGTACATCTCAATGGGAGACTAGTCTTAAGGTGGTACATGTAGGTGGCAGTATTGGCCCTATATTCACCTGGGCCCAATTTCATAGAGCTGCTTAATGGTAAGCATGTTTTCGTGCTAACTATAGCAGAAAAATTTGCTTAAGCCTAAGCGTATTTCACAGGTTAGGCAACCATCTTGCGCATTTACCATGGATTTGCATTGTTACGTCATTCATTTTCATATAGTAAGCACCGGAAGGTTAGCATGATGCCTTTTCGTGTGCTTACGGTTAGCAGCGCTATGAAATGGAAATTGCACAGTAAGCACAAAATCAGCCGTTAAGCGGCTCTATGAAATTGGGCCCTTATGTCGCCAATTTGGTGTCATTTGGGGAGTCCATTCCTTTGTGTGTTATACAGTGTATGGTGCATTTTAGGGTGTGGCGTTTACACGCTTACCGTAATTTTTACATGCATTTTGACTCAAAAAACGGCAACCGTGGCAGACAAATGCCTGCGGGGTGATGTCGTACGAGGGGTCAATACATACCCGCGGTACTTTTGCTTAGTAATTCTGAACTAAGCATATCGGATTAAATACCTTGGCCAAATTTCATAGAGCTGCTTAAGCAGAAATTATTGCTTTATCGCATTCTGCAAAGCAAAAATAAGCACGATACCAGTCACAGATGGTACACGTGAAATTGTATTTTAGTTTGTAACCTTATTCTGGTCATCATACCTTTGTTGTGCTCAGCTATTTTTTGTGCTTAAGCAGCTTTATGAAACTCTGCCCTTGTTGGCCTGTTGCCAGCATTAGGTCTTAAAAGTCTCCCATTTTATTTCAGATTATTGAACGAATGGATACACTGAACAGTCAACAGACTAAATGCAAATTACTCTCATGGGCTTCGGTATACAAATATTGGATGCATACAAGTGCATTGTTGCAAAATATAATCACGAAGTGATATATAAAAAGCCAGATTTTTTTTTAACAATTTTTTTCAGAGTGTGGGTTGGTCATGTTACCCTATTTATTTTGTGTTTATTGTAACCAAAATTTCAAATGACAAAGGATCTATGTACCAGTTATAGAAGAAAAAAAATTTGAATGCATTTTGTTGGTGCATTGTCGCATTGTCGCAGAGTTTATTTATTTGGATGAAATTTTTACAGGTCAGTTGCACGATGTGCAAATAAACTCCAAACCTAATGATGTTCATGTATTAGACACTTATAAATTTACCTTACATATTCAAAATGCAGTATTCAAAGTGCAGTATAATGCCTGATACGTAACACTGTTTATGGTGCTTGATTGGTGCATGAATGGCTTCATGGTTGGAGACCAGCATGGCACGCTTACCATTTTGGGAGTCAAGATGTAATGACTCCCAAAATGGCACAATCAAGATTATTGTGATGGTGACGTCGGGTGAATTGGGTCAATAGACCGCTATCATGCTGCTACTATCTTCGTTACGTTCCTTGTATGCTGTTAAAGTCAGAGCCACAGTCAAAGTGAAAAAAATGGACTTCAAAGTTACTACAAAATAACTTACTTGACTGTAAGTACTTTTTATTCCCAAGTATCCAAAGAAATGCAAAGAAATGCAATTTTTTATAATTTTGAAGTGATGGTCCGCCGACCATTGTTTGAACATGCGGGTTTGAACAAGATCTGTCCGACAGTTTGACATCGTCACTATTTTGTTTTTTTCCTCAGCAGTCACGCAATGAAAAATACAAACAGGGGGCTAAAAAAAATATTGAATCCTACTCCACGAATCTACATTTTCTCGAAAAATACAGCAATTACCAATAATGAATTGCCTTTAATGAATTGCCTTTAAATTACTAGTTTTGTAATTTTTCTTTAAAGAAGTCAATTTCAAGATTCTGTTTTAGGGTTTGTATACCTAATGCCCATCGTAATTGTTACAGTGAATGGTCTTTAAGCACAAAGTTGATCCTATGTATAAATAAGAAAGAGTTTATTTTATGTAAATATATATTGGTGAATTTTGAAATGAATAAAGGTACAAAATTGCAACTTCATGTCTGAGTGGGGATGGAAACTGGCAGCACCTAGAGTTTCATTGAGTTAAGTGTCGTACCTTAATGGGTTTTTTTTTTAACACGGCAGCAAACAACAAAATGGTAGTTCTTTGATGGTGCTTTCATTACATTACAGCCGCCAATAGTTAATGTTGACCCTATGATATTGAGGTCACAATTATGTTTGAATTCATTGCATTACAAGTACACGCACTGGTTGCAAGAACAGGATATTGTCCCCAAAGCTGACATACTATTTGGATGTCCTTTACATGTACATGTAGTTTAAATTTCCTCCTATCAATGTTCAAAGACAATTAACATACATGTACACCTTGATGATATCACGATGAGAACTTTACTTTTGACCCTCCCCTCAAAAACAAAAGAAAGTAAAACCTAGAGTTTTCTAGTTTCTTGCATAAATCCCATCAGACAAACAACAATAATGTATTTGAGCCTCTGATACACACTGCAGCAAGTCAGTACAGAAAGTGGGCATTGTTTATGCCACATTATAACAGGATTTGTTTCAAAAAAATTAACACTTTGAACGAAAGTACACTTTAAAACAGTGCTGTAACATCCCTTATGATTATGACAAATTACATAGAATTATTAGTTACCTAAATCTGAAAGTGCCAGCTAAAACACCTTATGATCGCAAGGACATGGACAGTCCAGCGATCTTAGCTTTCTTGGCAGACTTGACAACGGAGGACGGTGTTTTAACAGTCTTCTTTTTACCAGCACTAGGTGATTTTCGAGGTGTCTTTGTTATGAGTTTTTTGTCATCTTTGCTTCTAGTTCTGACTGAGATCCCGTCGTCCTCATGATCGCTTTCGTCGGCGTCTGCTGTGCCATCGCTTCCAATTGAATCCACCTTCTCAGTTTTCCTCTTTCTGCTCCGTAGGAGTTTAGGCGTCAACTTTGGTGATGCTTTATGTTTGACGCTGCTCGGACTCTTTGTTTTGAGCGTGGAAGCCACCTCTTGCTGGATTTTCTTCTTAGGTTTTACTTTCTTGGCTTTCTTGGCTGTAATGAGCTCTTCCTCAAGATGTCCGCCATCTTTACTATCATCATCACTCACTATAGAATCTTTCTCCATATTGGCATCCTCAACATCATCTTCACTGCTCTCACCAGCATCTACATCCTGTTTAGATTCTCTGACCCCTAGTGACTTTTGACCTCTCTGTGACCTCTCACCTTGGTCACAACTTTCATCGTCATCATCGCTAATGAGTCCTTTCAAAGAATCTTCCTCCATCTCTACATCTTCAACACTATCTTCATCATCTTCACTGCTCTCTTCGGTATCTGTTGACCTCTGACCCACCTGTGGTCTTACAGTGACACTTTTGACAACTGAAGGTTCTGTATCAATGACGAATGATGCACTTGTCTCTCCCATGCTATTTTCCTGGACAAGACTGCGGGAAAAATTCAATAAACAGCACTTATATCAAGGTTTAACGTTTTCGATATGAAAGAGGGTCTCTTTGCCTGGTTTAAATAAAAATCAAAATAAACATGGAGGAGTGAGAGAAACTGACAATTGAACCAACCTATCGTCAACAGATCCTGTGGCTCGTCGCATGCATTGCCATGTGTACTCTACAAACATTGCCTGCTGTAGTAAACGATTCATCCTCTCAAAATGACGTTCTATGTTATTGGATAGAGAGAAGGAGAGTCAAGTTAACACATCAAATAAAACAATGGATGTACATATGACGAGAGTAAACCCTTCACCAAGGGGTGAAAATTCCCACTGAACTATTGGCCAGAGGTAATTTTCAAGCAATTCAGTAATTTTCAAGCAAAGAAGGTCCCCAAAAGTGCCTTACATTGTATCACTACCATTTCTCATCAAGACCTGAGCATATCTGAAACCATCTCAACTCCTTAGGCGTATGCAACACCAGCAGGCAAGTATGAGCCCAGACTGCTAATCAATGTGAATTCTGTTTGCAGTAACACCATGTATATATACCTACTTTGCTGTGTAGATTTGTTCAAGAGAAATTGTCTTGCAATTTATTCTACTGCCTCATAACCCATATAGGTTGTGGATTGTTCCCATCAACAATCTTTACCCTCGCAGGTACCCGTTTACTCCTGGGTGATGAGAAGCAATTGTGGGATACAAGTGTCACAACCAGGACATGAACCCATAGTCTGATGGCTTGGCCACCAGAATTCAAGTTTTGTACTAGACTGCTTGGCCACAACACATTATACACAAAGTAGGATGGGGGTGGACATACAAATCAAAGGACAAAAATTACCTGTATACGGAATCAACCCTTCCAGTGTCTGTTGCATTGAAGGAAAGGTCAAGAGGTCATCTGGGGTCACCTGTCTCAGGATGATTGCAATGACGGTCTGCGCTGTGTGACAGTGCTTAGAGTTGGTGTTCCAGTGCTTGCAAAAACCTAGAACAGACTCTACACAATACAAGCAAACACAACTCTTTTACCTTGGCTGCATTTAGACAATAAACAAGTTATGTACAAAAAGTGAGCGTCTTGTATCGGAAGGTGCACAGGTGAGCGCCATAAAATACTTCTTGTGTGCCTGAAGCAAAATTTTGCATCACAAAGTCTCTCTGAATCATGCAACATTTTAGAAACTTTTGTGCAAATCACTATTTAATTCGCATTCCCACCCCACAAACTGTGTACAAAAACCAGGACCCAGTTTCATAGAGCTGCTTAGGGACAAGAAGTAGCTAAGCACACAAAATTATGCTTACCACACTACGGTTACCATCCTAAATACTATGTACCATCTGTGACTGGTATCCTGCTTAGTTTTGCTTCATAATTTTCTGTCAAAGCACTCTGTCTGCTGGTGCAGCCCCAATGAAAATTGGCCCAGGCCTTAATGGGATCATCCTCCCATGTTTATCCACCTAGCACCGCCAAACCTCTAATCTAATTATTATTATTATTATTATTATCTCACCCCCCCCCCCAGTAAGAGGGGTCAAATTTCTTACCAATTTGGTCTTGTCTCATCTTCAAGATTGTCTTCTCCAATTTCTGCTCTCCACCGGGTTCATCTAAAATGTCTAGAAGTAACAAAAGATAATCGTCAGTTTGTGAAAAAATAATTGGAATAATGATTTCGACTGAGCTATTCTGCAAACAAATTGTAATGTTTAACCCTTGCAGTGCACCAGGCCATTTATCACAGCCTTATTTACCAATATCAAGTTCGGGAAGTTGGCTTTGAATTTGTGCATGCTTTTACTACAGTCATCGTTTCTAGAAATGTTATCAGCAATTAATTTAATAAGTAGTCATTTACAGATTAAAATACGTGGCGTTACACATTATATTTGACACAGGGCACTGCTACTGGTGCTACATTTATTGGGTGAGAATAATTATTCAGAGTGGGTGAGTAACACACAAAAAACAATACTCAATTCCAATGAGTGTACCTACTTTTCATAATAGTGAGAACTCGGAATGGTTGATTGAGAGTGATGGCCAGGCCGATAGCTTTCAGATATTTCTTGTCATGGAGCAAATTAGACAACTCCTGCTCCCTGTCAACAAAAAATTTAATAAATAACAATGAAACAAGAACTTCTTACAGGCAGCAATGGGAATTTTGCTGCAAGCCGTTTCAGGCCACTCAGGTCTCTAAAGGGTGAATACAAAGTCCTTGCAAGGGAAAGGCACTGTTTCTTCAGTTAAGGGCAACTTTCGGAGAGAAATGTGTATTTCTACTGGAACATTTCAAGGGGTAGTTATTTTGTTATTTATGTACGTATTTTGTATTTATGTATGCATTTATTTATTAATTTATTTGTTTATTAATTTATCTTTTCCAATTTTAATTCTTAACATTTTTGTGTTTAGTTTTTATCTGTAAATTTAAAGATTATGTTATTTTTTGTTTTCCCTTTCCTATAATTGGTGGTTCATCCGCTGTTGGTTTGGACAACAAATACAAATACAAATACAAATGTCCAGGGGCACGGAGGTAACCTCTCATTAAGTACCCAGGGCCTAGTTTCATGCTGTTAAACACAGCAACTTGCTTAGCATAGAAAATCCCTACTAAGAAAAACCAGAATACCGGTGAAAATGCCATGTTAAGGACATTGGTTTGGACCGGTTCCCCTGCAAATTTTTGCCTGACATATCTATTAGGTAAACATCATTTAATGTTTAAAGGTTTTAAGACATTGGGTCTAGGCTTTGATGCTCCGAGGTGAACTTACTTCAAGATCTGATCTTCTTCTTTCTCCATTTCTTCTTCAAGCTCTAATTCTGTAACATCCTGATTGAATACGATTATTATTATTATTATTATATTATTTCAAATGTACTCACAAACAGTCTTTGAAAGTTCATTAGGTGGTGATGGACACACATTCCATCCAACATAGAGATCTTAAAGGTATTATACAGGATTGGTAGAGCTGACAAAATAGTCACAGACAGAGTTCATTTTTTTGTGTGATCAACCATATAAATGAAATAACAAACCAGTGAAAACTTGGGCTTCATCCATTGTGCAAGTCAGGAAGAAATAGCGACAAACCTTTCACAATTTTCAGCATGTAAACACACAGTCCTTAATTTTGGTTGTGACAACCGAAATCAGCTGTCACGTTGGGTTAAAAAACAAATTCAGGTTTTTCAGGTTTTCAGCTACAGTTTTCTCAAATCTGGTCATGACACTTGTGTCCTTGAGCAAGACACTTAACTTCTCTTTACCCAGGGGTAAATTGGTACCCGTGAGGGCAGAGATGATTCTTGAATTAGCTTGGTGCACTATATATTTGGCAGCACAGGCTGTATACTCCACAGGGAGCCGAGATGGTTTAAGGAATTAAATAAATGGCCCAGTGACCAGGGGTAATAATATTGGAGTGCCATGAGCGTCACTGAGTGACCGATTTGACCATTATAAAAGCCACTATTCTTATTATTAGTGCTCAGTGAACCTGTACGTGGCGTGCGCATTCACACGCTCACTACATCTTTAAATGTAACTTGACTCCCAAAATGGCAGATCAGGGGTCTATAACTATCAGTGCACCTTGTAAACCTTTCTAAGGTGCTACATGAACCAGTCTCATAATTCATAAAAACTTCAAAACCTGGCTGAAAAAGTGTCTCTCTTTGTTCAAGCCAGTTGAGCACCTTATTGGTTGATACATGCGCTATATAAGACAATACTATTATATTATTATCCTAAATTCCTTGAGTTACCTTCCAAACTAGAATATTTGAGTCACCGCCACCACTGACCACTAAATCCTGCCCTCTATTGGCAGCCAATGCCCAGACTTTCTGGCTGTGTTCATCAAATGTCTTCACACATTCGTTGGTCTTGATTGTCCAGAGTTTGAGCAAGCCATCCGAGCCACTGGAAAAAAAAAAGTTCAACATGAAACGTTAAAAATCTATCCGGCACGACTTTGGACCCTTGAAGAAAAGTTGGAAACCAACGCCACATGTGCATACAAATACAATGCATGGTCATCATAACAGTACTGTTGTTGTTTTGAGTGCAGTGCCCAGTGCAGTAGATTCTTGATTCGTCCTTTCTCTAACAGATGTTTTTCTCTAGAGAATATGATTACGAGTTTGCTCAATGATCTGCCAAAATAGCTACAATTATTTTGGAAGAATATCATGCCTGTTGTACTAATGTTCTGTCATTTATCTTGTTCAACACCCACTTCACACAAACTGGCTCCACTGATTACTGCCCATATGTGTTGCATTGAGCTAGTTTGTCTTCGATGATTTATGCAAGAAAGGTTTAATAATTGGAGTTGGCCTTTACATCTGTTCTCCAAAGACTACAGATTTTGTTGGGCTGTGAAAGTTTCCTTCTTCACCACAAACCAAAAGCAAAATCTGCCCTCCTCAGGGAGGGTGCAATCAAGGACAAACTTCTCCTTACCATGAAACAAGCTGCATCCCTCTGGACAGAAAGAGAACCTTCAAGACTGATGCATCATGACCCTCAAACGTCTGGTGCAAAGAAACAAAACAAAAAGCAATGGCGAATAATTTTATTGGTATAAATAATAATATATAATTTTATTGTTATGGAAGTAACCATCTGAGTTTTCAAACTCTTCCCTTGTTTATGCAATGAGACAAAGATCTGTTGTAGATTTTATTTAATATTTTAAAAAAACAATGATTTCATACTATTTTTTTTTTTTCACAGCACACTTTTATTACCAGCAATTAAAAAGTTGACAAACATGCTTTTAAATAACTTTGCAAAAAAGTGTTCTCAACTGGTACTTCTAAGTACTCAAGAAACAACCCAAATCAAAGGTATGGCTGGTGGGTTGTAGAGTAACAGAGAGGGCAGGCCTGAAATTTTATCTTTGATAGGGCAAGGCTATTTTCATTCTCAAAAGGGCACTTCCATTGATAAATCTTAACAAGACCAGGGCCACGGCGGCCATGACCTCCATGTAATCCAAGGCCTGGGAGGGCTAAAGGCTTAAAAGGAAAATGGAACAAAATGAAGTTTTCAGGACTGAGAGCTTTGAGTGCAGTGACTATAATTTTGATGGATGTACATTGTAAGTAATGGGGGATATTGAACTTGAGATGTAACTTTCCCTCACCTTGACACAGCTGAAATCAGACAGAGCCCAGATCTTGATGGAACCATCAGCTGAGCTTGTTGCTAAGGCCTAATCAAAACAAACCCACAAAAACAAAATTAAAACAAAACAATGACAACTTCACACACACATGGGCATTAATGTTTGACGACACATTGAATCAAGAACTTCCCTTTGTTCTCCCACTGTTTGGATTTAGTTTTATTTAGAGACGTCTCTGTTGGTTTGAGGACATCCTCGCTCTGTCAAACCACCCGGATCCCTTTTGTTAAAGTCCTCTGTTTCAACGAGTAGACACCCCACAGCCACGGCCAAGAGGACTCAAGTTGACCTGGCTTAAGTTTTCATCAAAGCCTGGACTAGCTAGTTCTGACACTTTGGTCTTTCAGCAAGCACTTTGTCTTTAAGTGAATGGGAGACTAAAAGCTGTAATTGCTTCAAGGACTGGGACACTTATTGTGGAAGAGTAATTGACCGTAGTTTTGATCGCATTAGGGCGCTTCCCTGGCAAATTTGCTTCCATCTCAATTAAAGTTTTATCTTGTTTCAATATGACTTCCTGTCAGCCTCAATGCTGTTTTTTTTAATCAATGGCCACATATATAATAATAATAATGAAAACAAAACAGTTTGTTTTACTTGTTTAGCATCACGCAAACTTCGTTCACACGCCCTCATGCAGTGAATTCACTTGCCCCAGTGTGTTCTGACATGTATTCCTCAACTGCATCTGATCAAGATGGGTTGGTTACATTTACAAAATCCTTCCACCAAATTAAACCTGTTTAATTAGGTGATTTTCTGTACAACAATTCATTGTGTATTTACCTATCCTGACTCTAAATACATTGCGACCCAAACATACCTGATCAACGGGAGAGAACTGGACACACCAAATACCCCGTCTATGACCTCTAAATGTCCCCAGGCTAGTCTCCTTCTCAAGATGCCACAGTTTGGCTGTTCTGTCTTGAGAACCAGTGGCTAGCAATTTGTCGTTGGGTGATATGGCAACAGAATTAATGTCCTGTAAAAAAAGATCAAAGATATGGAATAACCATATTTGACAAATTCTTTCCTTATAAAAAAGAAAACTTTATAGAACAAAAATACAATTGTTTATATTGCACAAATTCCACGCCAATGTATTCAAATGTGAATCACATCAAGTGTACTCCAAACATTTTTAGAGGGGGGCCTTATGTAACAGCTGATCCATAAACACAAGGGCAAGCCTTATTCTTTCAAGCTAAGTGTCCTGGGTGTTTCATACGCATTACAAAAACAAAACAAACTTGTACACCAAAATCCTTTATGAGAACGGAATCGCATACTTTTTCATGAGCGCGCTCAGTAAACCTTCCGTGAATTTGAGCGGGTGTGCTGCACTTCTGAGTGGGCATGGTTGATGGAACATCCCAAATCTTGATGGTACAGTCCTCACTGCCACTGACGAAAAACTTACTGGATAGTCTGAAAACAATAGATCATAGAAATGAATCAGACAAAAAAATCCAACAAAACACTCGTTTAATATAAAATAACAAGTATTTACATGAACAAATGACAGGGCAATGGCACACCCAAACAAAGACATTGACAAAATAGAAAGACCGACCACATTGGGGCTAGATAGCTCAGTTGGTAGAGCACCAGAGGAAGTCCAACTGGTTCAAGTCCCGGTGGTTCAAGTCTCGCTCAAGTCAATTTTTCTTTGTTCAAACAAAAAATTAAATAAATCAATTTACATTTACATTAAGCCCTAAACAGTATGAAAAATTAACACTTTCTTTAGCCTTGGCGACTCGTCAAAATTGAGAGTTCCCTTATAGCACAAAATCTTGTGCAAATTTAACTCACCCACGGCTAATCAAACAAAACCCATCGATGGATTCTGATGAATTTTTGTTTGGGAGTTGTTGCAAACCCACTTAATTCTCACCTGGCAGTAGTCAGTGCTCCAACTGAATGTGTATGTCCTTTACCTATTGCTACACAGTACACTGAGCCTGTGGTTGGCTCCATACACCAAAGTCGCACGGTGTTGTCCTACAAACAAAAAACCCAAGAAGAAATTTGTTAAAGTAGCAATAATAATAACTAGTTCTTATATAGCTCAATTTGACACATCAATGTACTGTACATTAGTACCATGGTCACTGGGCCAAAAACAGCTCCCTGGGGAGTATACAGCCCTAGGCTGCCATGCAATTGTGAAAGCTTCTTTAAACACAGTATCAACATCTACCCTCCCTAGCAGCTAACCATTTATACCCCTGGGTGAAGACCAGCAATTACAGTAAAGCATCTTGCTACACAAGTGTCATGACCAGGATTCGAACCCACACCCCGATCGCTTAACTACCAAAATTTTGGTCCGGTGTAGTAGGCAGCTTAGCCATGACATGCTATTTATTGTTCCAGTTTACTTTCCTTGATTTCTGATATCTGTGTTCAATGTAAAACTGGCTTGATACTTCCCTTGCCTTGATGCCCCTGGTCATTGCCTTGGTGCCCTTTGAAATGTTCCAGTACATTTTTTCCCCCACACAGATGGGCCCATTGTTATTACAAAAAAATGCTTTCACCTTACAAAAACAAAGTATTTTATTTACTTTTTTCATTCATTTAAATTTGTTGGACAGTACAATATGTCAGCACAGGCTGTCCAGGAAAGAGCAAAAGTACAAAAACCCACAACTGTCATCAAAAGGGATGTGCCCTCCCAGACCCTTTTCATTTAAAACAACAGAGAATTGATAATACAAAATAAACAAAAGTATCAGTGTGAATAGGTAAGTAGCCATGGAAATGACTATTCTAACCGCGTCCTTCAGTCAAATAGTTGGGATAAATTCCAATCGATCAAACTTCCAAGGAAACTTAAACTCACCTTGGAGCTACTAGCTAACATCAGTCCATTCTTAAATACTTTAAGTGCTAGAACAATATCTACAGAAAAACAAACACAAATGGCTAACTTAAAAAATACAATTCACAAAGTTGTTGGCCGCCAAGATTTATAACTGAACAAATCAAAACTTGTTTTCTTCTTCACATTTTGCAAAAACAATTAAGGAATCAAATCTTTACATTTGTTCTGTTCTAAAGAATAAATACACGGGCGCTATACTTGGCCCTTGGCAAAAAGTAGGCAAATTTTTATAAAGTACAAGGGCTAATCTACATGTGCATATGGTACAGGTATTTGTAGACTTTTTGGGCTATTCAATAACACTGAATTTGTAAGAGTATAAGAATGGTATAAGAATAACAAAGGCATATGTTTCACCTCGGTCTATAAATGACACTTCAGAACTTCCATGTTAGTACAGTTTAGAGTAATTACAGGCCCTTTCTTAAACCACAGCTTGAGCTCAAGGATAGTGTGTATGTGACAGGCTGGAAAGAACATATTTGTTATGTTCTTTCAGACTTAATATATTCAATTTTTCTAACGGTTCCAGCGCCCCCTGGTGGCTGGGCGTTTTTACCATTTTCATATTAAGATCGTTCTGCTCCATGATGTCAGGAGAATTAAACTGATCTTTATTTTTGTCCGAGATAGTTTTACCCAGATCAGATTTGTCTCCAGTTTCAAACATTATGCTCGTGGTGTATCGTGGCCGAGCGGTTAAGAGCACCAGACTCAAGCTCTGGTGTTTCTGATCAGCAGAGTGTGAGTTTGAGTCCCAGTCGTGGCACTTCTATCCTTGAGCAAGATACTTTACCATAATTGCTTTGTCCTTTGGATGGGACATTAAGCTGTAGGTCCTTCCTGAGTACTAGGACTGGTAGTGCACGAAAAAGAGCCAAGAACACTTATTACCAAAGAGTAGGGGTTAGCCCTGGTGTTTCTGGTTCACATAGCCAGCACCCTTGTTTACAGGTTTCCTCAGGCTTACGAGCTAGTGTGATTAAATTCACTTATGAGGCATCCTCGGTTTCATTACAAAAAATGTATAATAACAGGCCTGGAATCTCATCTTTGAGAGGGCAAGAACATTTGCATTTTGCAAAGAGCACTTCTATTGGAAATCTTAAAGTCGATGGGAAACTTTTGAAGGGGCACAGGGCCAAGAACAGGGCAATGGAGTCAATGGCTTCCTTGGCCTCTGTGTAACTCAAGGCTTGTAATAATAATAATAAAAATGAGTGTAGGGGCAATCTTTTGCATAGACTCAACAAACTGACCTGTATGTCCCCGAAGAATCTGACAGCTGAGGGAGGAAAGCTCAAAAACACGAATCTGCTCACTATTGGTTGCCACGGCAATGTGTGTATCCTTCTCGCCCATAAAGCTTAGATCAAGGATCTCTTCATTGTACCCA
The DNA here is from genome assembly GCA_023634235.1 of Pisaster brevispinus. Taxonomy (NCBI): domain Eukaryota; kingdom Metazoa; phylum Echinodermata; class Asteroidea; order Forcipulatida; family Asteriidae; genus Pisaster; species Pisaster brevispinus. The sequence continues at coordinate 8,655,698 of JAMKCF010000021.1, read as the reverse complement.
ACAAACTGCATGAACGAACAAGTTACAATAAACATTTATGAGGTATTCAGCCGTCGGTCATTTTTTATACAAATAGTGGAATAGGATTCAAACTCCCTCTAGCTACCGGGCAGTCTCTGTGGTCTAGTGGCAAGACATCTGCTCTAGAACGGCAAAGGTCAAGGGTTTGAATCCCATCCAAGCAATATGCCTGTGGATTTTGTTCACAGGACTCAGTAAAGTACTGAATTTACTGTGCTTTACACACCAGTGTACGGGTAAAACCAAACAATATCATGGAATAGTGCTTTATGAGTTTCTGCTTAGAAAAATTTAGTCAGAAACCAAACACAAGTAAAAGTTTCATGGTGGTTCAGCTAGTATTCCAATTTCTGCTATTGTAGAAAAATGAACATTCTCAACTGCACAGAGTCTATTTCAGAGTCTATTTCATTTTTACAAACCTGTTTGTTGAGTTCAAAATCCTTCAAGTTAAACAAGAGTATGTTATGATCGTAGGTGACCACAGCGACGACGCCCAACGCTCCACAGAGCATTGCCTGGTTAATGTGGCTCCCCATTGGTTGATCACGACCTTTGACCTCACCCTGACCTTCTGGCTGAGGGAGGTCAGGGAGCTGTTGCTGTTGGGTGAATACACACTGCGCTGTGGAGGCATCCCATACCTTAAGAAGACCTAACAAAAGGGAAGGGCGGGGGGAGGGGGAGAGAAAGAGAAATGGAGAGTTTAGTATATTAGAAATTTTCAGAATCCTCAAGTACATGGTAAATCAACAACTTAACCTCTGAACTCTAATAAAATTGCTTTGACTGGTCCAGGGATGATTAGGTTTGTGCTCTTTACCTCATATTTTCAAGAATTTGAAGTTAATAATTGATAGTGGATTCATTGTTGATTACTGGTTTCACTTTCTATGAAATTCTTCAAATTCTTCTACAAAACCCTTGTAACTTGAACGCATCATACAATAGGAATTTTCACTGGAGAAAACAAAGTCAAAATCCATGGTTAAAGCATATTTTGTGCATTAACCCTATTACAAGCGGTGCATTCTCCTGCCCAACTGGTTCTTGCCACAAAATACCAAAGTACACAAGCCATGGGATTTCCTGATATTACCAGCTGTACAAACAGAAGAAACCCATGCACCCAGCTCTAGCCTGGAGGGTATGGTACTTTGTGGCAGTCTGTGTTACCAGTGTACAGGCGAGTTTTTAAGTCAGGTATATAATCTTGTTTAAGTAAACCCCATTGGTCCAATCGCGAGCCACGAACCCACCGGAGATGCAATATGACGAAACTTGACAAAGCAAATCCCCATCTAGTACCAAGACTTACCCTGAGATCCAGCAGTGATGAAGAATGAGCTCTTACCACTGACGCCAATGCTACTGCAATCCATGTCAGACGGTGGTACGATGACAGACTCTAAAGGCTAGATTGAAAATTACTAATCATGAAATTATCAAAAATCAGACATCACATCGCAGAGTTCGCACTATGGGTTTGCAATGAAAACCAAGGAAATCTTGAGACTTCTCTGTTGTTAACAATTATTAAGGTGTTTGTTTCTTTTTGTTTAAGCAGCTAGGTGTCAACAAAATTGTAGAGTAACTGTGCTTACATACTGGAGCTGAAATGAAAATTGTAAGCACGATTCATTACAGCAACAAAAATACTACCAAGAATAGAGTTTTCATTAAATATTTGTCAAACAATTGTAATTGTTTGGTTTGAATATAATTGGCTGCCCTTATTTTGCCGAACCAATTGAATAGCAAAAAGAAATGGATGTGACACTTCAATCACGCAGAAACTTGCTTCGTAACTACTTTGCGTGGGCTGTGACTATAAATAACAGATGACATAGCTTCCCAATGTTAACAAATACTTTGGAATTCCAATTGATAGCTGTGCAGTTGTGATTAGCCATGGCATGAAGGTCCAGAGCCTAATGGCAAGGTCTTTACTAGACTTGTTTCAAGGAACCCGATCTCTTGACTTTATTTACCTCATAGACAGGAATAGTTTTGCTGCTTTGATACATCTCTAGGTCCCACACAGTAACGATGTTATCCCTGCCTGAACTGAACATCGTCATGCCATCCTTGGTGAAGGCAAAGCTGGTGACTCCACTGTAATGACTCTCTAATACAGCTTTGCATCTAAGGGTGTGGACCAAGAATGGATTACTGCTCTGACACTAAAGTCTCTCTCTCTAGTCGACTAGGGTCGGAATCATTTGACTTTTTTTGTGTGGTTATTTTATTGAAAAAAAACCCCCCAGAAATTGGATGCGTTCTTACGAAAAAATTTTAAAGGTACAAAAAGTAGTTAATAGAAAAAAAAGAATTTTTGGAAAAAACATTGTAATTATTACAATCATGTTGAGATTTGCCCTTTCATGTCTGTCCCTCATTAAGTTAGGAAGATCAGTTGGAAGCACACTGATGTCCCTGGCAACTACATCTGTATAGCTGAGATTTTGTCTTCCCCTTTTTCTCCTTCCAGGTCTCAACTTTGTCTTTATTGATGTTTCTGGCGATGCTTTAAAATTGCTACTTCACCCAACATCTCATATCTTTTTACAGACAAGGGCATATTTTATCTCAGTGGTGACCAGCAATTTCATTAAAAACTAATCTAGTGACTAGGGCTAGAGCTATAACACTGGGTCTGCCTCTACTTCCAAACTGTTGAAACCAATTTCCACAGCCTATTTTAAAAACAATGTGGTTTTACACTGAGGGAGTGCATGTGGCTGAGCGGTCCTGGGCAAGTGTCATGACCGAGCGGACAATCACAACGGACTCAATCTCTGGTGTTTCTGATCAGCAGAGTGTAGGTTCGGGTCCCAGTCTTGTTACTTATGTCCTTAATCAAGACACTTAACCCTTATTGCTTGGCTCTTGTGATAGGACATAAAGCTGCCGGTTCCTGTGTGTTGTGTAATGCACGTAAAAGAACCCAGTTACATTTATCACTAAGAGAAGGGTTTTGCCCTGGTTTTTCTGGCAGTGGCTGCTGAATGTGCTGCAGCACCTTGTAAACCAATGCATGGTGCTATGTAAACAAATGGGTCTTAAATTTCAAACTTAGCTCTACATAACTTGTGTGATAAAGCGCTATATATTACCACTATTTTGTTATATGTAAGGTTCATTCAAATAAAGATTGTTGTGGCACCTGCTTGTAGTGAGGTCCCATACTCGAATCTTACAGTCATCAGACGAAGAGAAGAGCAGAAGTTTACCGGATTCTGGATGAAACTCAACAACACTGCCAACAAATATGCAAACAAAAATACAGTACCAAATGGTTAACACTTCTAACGATCTTTTGATTACAAACAACAGAGAAAAGTGTGGAATGACTTTTTGCAGATCAAGTATTTGACAAACTATTGGATAAAAATTTTTTAAACAAATGTGAAATAGTTTTAAACCGTTTTCTGGTCACATCAATAGGTGCAGCTATAATTAGATAATAATATGCAAAGAGAAAATTTACCATTGCCTAAAGCGCCACGCACTTAAATTCACGCATCTATCCTGTCCGCCATTTTGGGAGTCAAAATGTACACAAAGGAATTGACTACCAAAATGGTGAAAATGGTGGACGCACATTGTGAGGAGGCGCGTCTCCCATTGTGCAAAGGGTCAAGGAAACAGGATGGGGTACGCCTACCTGACAACTCCCTGTGAACCTTTGAGGTTGTGAGTGCAGTACTGTTGGACGATGTCCCAGAGCTTGATGGTGCTATCACTGCTCCCAGTGGCTAGCAGGGTGGAGGTGGGGTCAAAGGCCATGCTTACAATGGGCCCAACGTGGATGGCCTGCAAAGAGGAGGTGGTTGTTTTAACGCTACATCTTTGCTAACTATGTACTGTTAAGATGTACTCATTAATTAAAAAATTGGCATAATGCCTGCCTCCAACAAATAATTAGGCCAAAATGTCATGGCACTATCCCTACATCATGCTGTGCTTACAATGAAGCATAATGACTTCAACATGAAACAAGTAACTGGAAGGTCTTCATGGTCTTGACACAACAACTTTACAAGATTATACAACAACAATGCTCAATATTGTTGTGAGGTCATCTGATACAAGCCTTTTTAGGGTCTACACTGTACAGCTATGTAAAAATAGAAAAATTACCCCTTGTGGTTAAACAAGCCCCTCCCCCCTTTGTTACTCTCCTCTTTGTTCATTCCCCGCTTTCTGTGTGTGCTTCCATCTCTATCATCCATTTCCACTTGACTGCTTTTGTTACACCAGTATACTTGTTTATAATTGTTGTGTTGTCATTAGCCTTCGAGAAAGACTCTGCTAGGGTCGAAACGTCAGGCCACTAACTATATAATTAAACAAACAAAATTAGAATAAACTTAACTCCCACTAACCTTCCATGTGCGGACGCATCGTTCCTCCTGCCAGTCCCACTGCTTCAACAACAAGTTTCTATGAGCAACTACCAGAAACTACAAAAGGAAAAACAAAATTTCCTCAAACTTCAAAATAAACAGCCCCAATTCAGTAATGACTAAACTTAACATATCATCCAGACATGATCCAAGGAGTTTCCTTCCCCAGGGTGTGCCTGGTTTCCATTAGGGACCTGCAAACATTAACACATATTTAATATCCTTGTGTCTTTCTGCATGTAAAAGGAAGACTGTGATAGAATCCGTACAATTTTTCTAATAAGTGTCCAACTATTCCCAAGAAAATTGTGTGATAATTGAACTGTGGAAGTTTGAGTCTACTTGGTGATTGCCTGCTACTGGTGCACTACCTCTTAAATCAAATGCAGGCAAGCAGCAGGTTTGTGAAGGACTCCCTTTGTTAACAACAAAAAAATGAAAACAAAACAACAAAATCAGAAAACTTACCTTGTCATCTGGAGTTACTGCAAATGAGGTCACATCATCGCAGTCTTCCTGCAAAGCAATTTTGTAAATCAAAGTATTTGTTTTTTAAATGACCTTTCAACTCAAACCCTAAGAATTCTCAATACAACCAGACAGTCACATATATGTACTTAACAGAAAGCAAATGAGTTTCTGTCTAGATGATTGATTGTGCTAATATTCAAAGAAGCAGGCTAATTGTTTATCTTTTATTCCTTGACAGATTGTGACTGATGCATTCAGCATATCAACTGTTACTGTCATTAGTTAGTCTAAACCAATTCAAATGTTTACCTGTCTGTAAGATTTGGCAACAAATTGAAAGTAGTAGTTGAGCTTAGTGTTGCATGAAACTTCTGAACGTATGCATCTTTCCCGTCTGTTGCAGGGTTTTTGCCAGAATTTGGAAATTCAACGCAATGTTTCAAAAAGACACGCAAATGCCATTCTGGCAAAAACACGGTCTGCTGAATTCATTACAAGATACAATATGTAAAGGACATCATTGGTTTACAATGTATCGTATAGCTTTTTGAAAATGTTATCAGAAGCCTAAGCGGTCTTGCAAATGGAACATTTCATGTCATATGCGGTCTGTGTTTTTGTTATTAACACCATGCATTGTAACTGCAAATGAAACAAACATTCACCTTGCATTGTCTAGAAATAGAGAGTGTGCATGTAGTATATGACAAAGCATAACTGTGGATAAATTTGTAAGCGTAGATTTTAATTAAAATAAGCCATTTTTATAAGCCATTTTTACAGAGAAGAATGATTTTGTAATGTCAAATTCTAGTTTACTAACCTCTTTAATAGAATGTACCACTTTCCCAGTGGTGGTGTCAAGTATGTTGATACTTGCTCCATGTACACAAAACATATGGAGTCCATTGGTAGAGAGGTGAACCTTACCCCCTGTGTATAATGCAGAGATCTTACTCTCCACACGAAAGCTGTGTTGTGATGAGAACCAAATACAATGAAAAATACTGGCAGTGATTTGGGGACATACATTGTTCAAGTGAAGTAAGTAGGGCCAAGGAAACAAAGCTCAAAAGGAATTCCAGTGGAATGGCCCCACCTGACATTCAACATATGATGTACATGATGTAAAGCTACAGAAAAATTATTACTTGAAATATCTTTTTAAAAGGTTATTTATTTCAACATCCAAAGCACTCAGGGCAAGCTAAGACTTAGAGGTATGTGAACACATTTAGTTGGTTTAAACCGCCCATCCGCCCTTATAGAATGCGCCTTGGGATTGCAGACCGCATAGCATGCTTAGCTTTAGTTGCAACCATCGAGAGGATGGTGGGTTACGATTATCACAACTAACTTAGCTTAACTAAAAATGGGGCCCGACATAATGCGGCCAAGAATTCAGAGCTTGGCCAAGTGGGGCTAGCTTGACCTGCTGATGACCTCAACTCAACTCCATGAGTGTTGACAACTAGTCTTGGTTCCAAGAGCATGGTATTTGCGCGCACACACAACCAATACTCACACATGTACTCGGCAAACTGTACAAGCTTGTAATGAATAAACATAGCGGGCGCTGTGACTAGTGTTATTTTCCCGACCGACATGCGGATCCCAAAAAATTTAGGGGCATTCCCTACGGGCGGGTCGGCCGTTTAAACCACCTCAATGTGTTCACTTACCTCTTAGTCTTAGCTTGACCTGGGTGTTTTGGGTGATTAAATAAATAACAATTTTAAAAGATATTTCAATTCAAAATTTTCAACTTCTTCCGAGATACTTTTCGCGACATGTACTGAGCGCGGCCATTTTGGAATGATCCCAATTATGCAAATCAATACGATCAGCAGGCAGAGAATCGTAATTAAGATTGCGGCCCCCAGGCACGACGAACTTGAATGTAATTTTTTTACACATTTTTTTTTTGCCATTTTCAAATCATCACATCCGGACAAAGTCATCATTTGGTGAATACTGTCATGTATCATAGTAATTCCACAAATGTAAGGAATCATCATTTATTTTATGAAGTATTTTTATTTATGAAGTAGGTTTGAGTAGTATGGGATTTTTATAAGTGGGAGAAATTTGCAATCACAAAGTGGAATGCATTATGCGTACTTTGAAAACTTCGCGTTTTAGACATGTATGGTGGGCTGTAATGGCGACTATAATAAGACCGATGTTAAAAGAGAGCCATAACACTACAGCCCAACAAGAAGGTGAGCTAGCTAAGGCTAAGCATGCTAAGGGGCCAAGGCTATACCATACTTACAAGGCCAAGTTTGAAGTTGTAACTTGTAGTAGAGCAGCACTTAAATCATGTTGTGTAAATATTTAAATGCAATAAATAGTTAAATCAGTGACCTGATGAGCAGCGTTGTCACTACGCCGGTTGGTGCCGGTCGGGCCTGCCGGCACTCAGAGATACCCGACCGGGACTTTGCCTTGCTAGGAGCTTTACCGACCGGCACTAAATTCGACCGAAAATGCTGAATATTTCATTATTTTGTCATCAGAAGCCAACAGTAAATTTTCTTATTAATGACAAAATACATCGGGTTTCGTTTTAGTATCCATTCCTGACAATTTCTGACAAATATACTTACTGATCTAGGCCTGCGCGACTAGGGATAGAGCGACTATTAATTGTGTCGAGTCGAGTTGAATGTGGCTGGAATCCCGATCGCGATCACGATCGTTCATAGGTAAAACACGCACGCACATAAACCACATGGTAATGTTAGTGAGTATCCACAGGCCCACAACGTTCGCTCGCCCGCCTGTAGTCCACACACGCACACAGCACATGGTGTATTGTACAGTACAACAGCAGGTCCAAAGTCCATCCTAACCATAGAATTATATATAACTCTATGATCCTAACCAACATTCCGCACGCTGTGATTGGCCCGTTAAAAAATACCATATTCATAAGAAAGCTTGGCTAGCCTCCAACTCTGTACACGTTCACGAGTCGAGTAAAGAAATCCTGCACAGTGTGGCGCACGCCCGCGGATTCTGTACTATACACAGCGTTGGGATAAGGCTATTCAAGCATCGACAACTTTTGCCGATAGAGGGCGTTGCAGGGCAAAGTTCATTGACTTTTTTCTCCATCGTGCGTCGTCGATCGATCGTTAACACAAAGAAAGAAGTTCTATAAAACCAATTCTCAAATCACAAATCCATAAAAATGGTTGTTGATGAAAAAAGGATTATTAAGGGCAGAAATTAGGGGGTAAGATAGTCCAAAAACGCAAACTTCTGTGTGTGTGTGTGTGGGTTGTTTTGGTTTTTGGGGGTTTTTTTTATGCTACGAAAATTGTGTGCATCAATACATACGGGCGAGTGAAAAAACTTGCGGGCGACCCAAAATTTTGCGAAAAATATACGGCAATGCATCTTCGGAAAAAAATTACCGACCGGCACTCAATTTGGGCTAGTGACAACCCTGCTGATGAGTATTTCTTTGTATTGACTTTATTAAAACCTTTTTACTTGTTTGATCATCTGAATCTGAGCATCAAATCATGACCGATGACAATCCAACCAACAATCCAACAATGATTTTGACATCAGGACACATGATCATCATCATCAATCATCTGATCATCATCCCCATCAGATCATGACGAACATTTTTGCCATTTAAATACGGATCAAGAGAGAATAAGGATTGTAATAACAGGAGGTGACTCACTAAATAAAAACAGTAACACATTTTCATTAAATCCTTGGAACATTTACTTTAAAAAACAAGAGATCAGGAGAAAATAGCATTTTTTACTTACTTCGACTTAAGTTTCACAGCCATGCTTGCACTGCACACATGGCGATTAGTGGCAAAACTATATCAAACTCAAATCACATGCGGTAAACGGTGGCCAAAGTTGCCTTGTATTGTTTTATCGTTGAGGGCGCTCTACGCCGAAGTTCAAATCGAATAAAGTAAGCACAAAATTGACTTCTATCAATTTTTTTACATGGTAACAAGTAAATCACAAACAGAAGATACCTTCTTAGTTCTCACTATTAAATACTTTAATAATTTGGAAATTCTTATGAAGGTACGCATGATTTTCAAAAGCCCGTTTGCCAGGCGACCTCAAGCGTTTTGTTTTGTCAGATGTCAACTCCTTTCGATGGATTGTTTCTACAAGGCAAAACCTAATCAGTCTGGCTTCCCAAACTTCCATAACCAGCCAATGGACACTTATGTATGGGTATCAGACTATTTTTAAGCGGACTCAACATTTAAATTATGAGGGAGCATTACAAATTAGTAATACACTTAAAGTATACATATGTATTCTTAATTGATTTAAGACACCTTTTAATGATGAAATAAAAATATATCAAATATGTACTTAAAATACAAAATAAAGTTTTAAAATCTGCGTAAAGAGTACAAATAATACATTTTTAACCTCAGATTACCTACAAAAATAATGGAACATTCATCCCCGTCAAACACCAAAACAACAACTTGCTTTCATCACTCTGCACTCCAGCTGAGCGACAAATATAGCCTACTTTTACTTCTTAGTTAGGACAATACCCGCACGTCTAAAATACGGATAGATTATCTGCTATTTTGCGAAAGGACGGCTTTTCTTGGCTTCTCTCTTCATGATGGATCACTTGTTAAGTGTAATCTGACATTAGTGCACTGCTCGTAACATCAGTTCATTTCCTGCTGATCTTGTTTTCGTACCGACAAAACTTTCTCCTGTCACTGGGCACGGTTGGCGCGGTTGAGGTCTCATCATCTGTGGGCTGGGAGTAGAGCAAGGGTTGGGTGCCCATCAACCTCGATGATCATGCACACTAGAGTTGATCTTCACGAGGCAGGTAACCAGTGCTACTGTACAGTTATTTGTTGACTTAACTCACCGAGTAATATATTTTAAACAATTAATGTTGTATTGTGATTATTGCATTTGCAAGTTTGTGGGGTATTTATATAATATAATGCAAACTGACACTGACACTTGACAGTGACATTGTCAAGTGTCATTGACAGAGAGAGTCAGAGATGGAGACACCATCATCCCATGGAGCAGACACTGAATGTGAATTGTGATGACAGTTTACTAACTCAGGGACAAAATAAAAAAATGTTGCCTCTTTTTTTCCCCATTTTAAAATAAGTATAATTTAGAAATGAAGAGAAATTTAAGAAGATTTTAGGACAGATTGTATTGTAGAAATCCACCACTTCAGTTTTCACTTTAACTATCATTTATTTATGAAATGTTGTCACTTGTCGGTACAGATTAATTGTGATGAAGGAAACATGGCAGTTCGATTCTGAATTCTTTTCAGATTATATCCCTATTTTTTACCATGGAAATAAGCACTCCTAATGTAGGCCTATATCCCTATTTTTTACCATGGAAATAAGCACTCCTAATGTAGGCTTTGATAGTCGGACCATATCATCACTTGGTAGTTTACACTGCAGTGCTGGCGTGTCCGGTCAGACCGTGGTGTTAACCTTCATGTAGAATTAAGGTAGAACGGAAATCAACAACTGGACTGGCTCCCCTGAGCTGTGACACCAGCGTTAGAATTTACAAGAAATAAACTGGGTTATATTAGTGAAGACGCTCATTTGATCTGGCAGATGTTTGTGTGATACAGATATGGCTTCTCCAGTAGGCCTAATTCGTAGTGCTATATAGGCGACTATGACTACAGTTTTTAAAACAAAATATACGTCGCCAATCAAAACTAATAACCCTGTATGTAGATCATCCCCATGAGCCCAGACATGGCTAATTGATAACATTGAACTTAACTGTTAAACTGTTAAACGTGTATACAATCTGAAACAATATGTATTAATATTTTATTTTATTTAGGCCTTGTATTTATTTATTTTATTATTTTTTTTTTTTTACTATTTTGGTTTGTTGATTGTACAATACATCTTACTTGTCAAAGTAGGAAATAATACACAGAAACTGTCAATTTAGGATATTTATTACCTTTAGGCTTTTCTGCTTATAACCTTTTTGAACATGTAGGCCTACTTTTAGGCAATAGGTTTGATATGGGTACGTATGATCGCTAGCATTTTATGCAGCTTGTGGCCATATGGTCTTTAAAAATCTAGTACAAATTTCTATGCATGCAGGTTGACAGGGGAGGCTTGAGCATGTATTACATTTTAAATACAAATTAATTCAATTGTATAATTGTGTATAATAAGACTTTCTCTGAAAAAATCTACATAACATACATTTAAAGTTTCTTTATCTTACTTCACAGAACAGTAGGGGCCTACTCTGTTTCGAGCGAACCAAATCTGATTTGCATATTACATACACAATTGAGTCAAATTGGGCTGTGACATCATTACACCTATTGATAAACTGAAAATTATAGTAAATTCACTTTATTTAGGGATTGGGTTGTATAATTGGTTACTTTTTGTAGGCCCTTTATGTGTTTTTAAGTATTTGTTAATGTGGTTAACGTCAGAGTCACTGTACAATGTAGCTGGATTCCAAACCATACAAAATGACATACACGTGTATATGATGGCAACTGAAATCGAAGAAGGCACTCAGACTGTTTCACTTATTCATGAGCTGTGAAAGGATCACAGATCATGCATGAACACAAATCCCATTGCACTGGAGAATATAAAAGCATCGCTGATGTACTTATTGCACTACTGTACTCGCAAACAATTCATCATTGCTGGAAGAACATTATCTACAAAAAATCCATCAAGAATTCAGGGCAATAAAGGGAATTCATTGCCTATTTAAGAGTACTTAGTGCGGTCTGACTAAATCTTAATGTCATACATGTACATAAAATTGTAAATTACAACCCCCTCCCTCACCTTTTAAAATATGTGAAGTAAGAAGTGAACAAAGGGAAGCAAGACCATTAATGGACAAATTCTGCTGACTTGCAAAAAGGGCAAGTTTTTAAGCAGTGTAAAAAAAATTGCATTGTGTTGAAAGGGAAAATAGTTTATAATGCTGTTTTTCTGTACTATGGTAATTTTTTGTTGATCATCTTTAATGTCAGTGAACAGAGAAAATGTGTGCTGTCTCACAGTAGTCATCTAGTTCTAGACATTTTGATTGCATTATAGCCTTGGCAATACTGTATGAATTGATTTCAGTGCTAGAGCTACTGTATGTGTAGTGTCAACCAAATGTACGGGGGTGGGGTATGTATTCTAATAGGACCTACATGTATACTAGGTTAGTTTGTTTTTGTTTGTTTGTTTGTTTGTTTGTTTCCCTTTTTTCCCTTTTTTCACACTTGTGGTTGCCCTATTTCATGTGTATTTTGTTAATTTCTTTTTCCACAACTTCCTGGAAAAAAACTTATCTGTTAAAAAAAGTAAATGTAATACAAACTGATATTAAATGAAATTTGAATAACAGTTTGTTTTTCATATATTGTATGCTGATGGTCATTAAAAATGTGCAGGTTCAAAGGTAAACAGATTTCTGTGGTTTGTGGTTTCCTTTCTGATGTAGAATGATCCTCGGTGCATAATCTTTAATGCCATGATAATTTGCATTGTGATCAATATGAATCAAGTACAAAATTTAAGCAATGATGTTATTAATTAGTTTATTGTTGTTGTTTTTGTAAATTTCTAGCCCCTTTGATTTTCTCCCAAGTTTATTCCATATTTTGCCAGGTACACTTTGCATCTTATTTTAATGATTTCCTTTGTACAACAATGTATGTCAAATCCATTTGTCAGTTCATTAAGTTGCATTTTGATTTTATGACACAGTTGTCATTGTGTGTTCATTCACGTGTAAACTCTACCTTATATCGCTTATATTAAGATCGCTTGTAATCATGTTTACTCTGTTCGGACTGTCAGGAAACTATAGACAATGCGAAGTCACATTATACATGTCAGTATGAGTACAATCATTATTAGGTTATAATGAAACTGAACAGTTTATTTTAAAGTTCAAATTATGGTTAATGGCTGACGAATCAGCCCTAACTGAGGGTTTTTTTCTTTGCTGGTCGGAAAATGTCAGGCCATTAACATTTTTGGATAACCACTGGTCAATTTGGTTAGTAAGAAGATTTGTTTAAAAAGCAATTTTGTTTTTATTGAAAAATTAAAAAGCTGTCCGTTAATTTTCTTTCACAGCTTTCTCAGGAAACATCGGAGTACTTTGCATGCTTCTAGACCAGGGACAGGTGAGTGACTAGCTCGAAGGTTCCCTAAGAGATCTATGTAATATGCAACGAACAGGTCCCAATTTCATAGAGCTGCTAAAGCATGAAAAGTAGCTAAGCGCATCAAAAATATGCTTATCAGACTAAGGTCACCATTCAAAAATATCATTTTACATGTAACATCTGTGACTGGTAACCTTCTCATTTTTGCTTAGCAGAAAAGTGTTAAGCATTATTCAGTGCTTAAGCAGCTCATGAAATTGGCCCAGGTACGAACAACAGATACTTATCAGAATTCTCCCCAGGTTTTTTCGAAAATGAAAGGTTATCTTGAACCAAATTTTGGAAGTTTGGCCTAAGCATGCTAGATTGAAACGGGTTCCCCATAATGTTTTTTACTGGGTGTTTATCTTTGGTTTCTTTATGATTTTTGTGAATTTGATCTGAAATTCCACCCCCCCCCCCCAACAAAAAAACAAAAAAAAGAAGTAAAAAATGTAATGATAATTTTTGTATTTTGTTTTGTTTTGTGATTGGCTTGTGATTCACGTGTATCGGCCCGTAGTTTGTGTATCCTGGAGAACACCTGCTTAGAATCAAAAGTTTACATTACTGCAGTGTCGGCCAGAGTGTGGATTATTGAGTGTCCAAATCTGTCCAAATGGCAAGAGTCAGATAAGTACTGACCAGTAAACCACTTAAATGAGTTAAGTCGGTTTATTTTAAAATGTCAACTGAAAAGTTGGTCTTGTACCACTTAAAACTAAGGCTTGCAGAGGATGCAATCAAGGACACGTTGCTGGCAAATTTTGTAGTTTTTAGTTAATTTATTTCGTTACCAACAGTTTTGGGGGTTTTGACATTGGTTTAAAGAATAAAACAATATAAAAAATGTTCTCCTTAGCCTTGCCCTACCTCTCCATATTTTGCCTTTGTTCCTTAGATTTTTACCTTGTGCAAAGTATATTACATTTGGATTTGATCTGTTTGTATTTTTGAGAAGTGTAGTAATAATACATGTAAAAATAATGATTAAAAGACTCAAGTGCTGTTGGTTAAAATTGCCATGGCCTCTGTGGCCTCCGCGTATAATTTCCAGCGTCCAGGCCTGGAATCTTTGCATCCAAAGCCATGTACATTGTACGGCTACAATTGTTTACCCAGATTTAAAAAGTCACAAGAAAAAGGAACCTAGATATATCCCCATGTGTAGGTTTCAGAATCAGAAATTAAGACAAGGAAATGGAATGAGAAGCTGAAATTGGTCTTCACAGTTGATTTGATTGCCTCCCTGCAGAAAAGAATTCTGTCTATTGCATTATCTCTGAAACCATTGAAGTGTTAAATGCATTTTTTATTTTGATAAGCTCTGAAACAGGATTGTTGATTCAATGCAGTCAAGCAAAAGGTTACAGACAAAAGTAACAAAATAGTGGAGGAGAGATGCACAATAGTTCGGCCTGATTGCTTCATCAGCATTCAATTGCACTGTTTGCCCCTCGACCACAAATTTAATTTGGCGAGATTGCTATTTATTAGACCGGAGTCAATCAGTTGGCTCTGTGGGGTAATCGATCACCCAGAGAGGCCTGAATGCTGGATCAATATCAAAAGTTGCTATGTGATTGTCAACTTGAATAAAATATCACAAGTTTTTTTTTTTTTTTACTTGTGCCATTTTAAATTCTACTATACGTGGCCGTTGTTTGCATCAAATTACTGTAATTTGGCAAATGTCAATGCTTTTTGAGCAATCACTTTGCTGTAATTGGAAGAAACACTTGCTTCTTTTCATATCTGCTCCACTGATAATAGGTATACTGTACAACTGAGGCAGAATTTTCAGTAGTTATGTACGTGTGTACGTACGAGGTCAATCATATTTTACATGTATATATTGTCAAATCGGTAACGCCTTTTTTTTTTACCTTTTTGTTGTGTTCTTCTTGTAATTTACAAACATGATCTTGAGCTTGGGGAACTCGGGTCATGTCTATCTATTTTTATAAATTTCTTGTGGGATTACTAAGCTTTTTGCTGATTAATTTGTGTTCTTTTTGTAATTACAATAACCAGTTGTCTTTTTTAGCAAGCTATCAACTTCCCTTTTTGACGGTCAAGCGCTTCTGTACATTGAATTGAATGGATGGGATGTGAATCAATAAATTATTATTAATTATTAATAACGGAGGTAGTTCAGGGCAATGCATTTTATGCATGTTTTGCATTTTTGCATTATGTAGTGTAGAGGCTTTTTGGTGCTTCCGGCTCCGAATATCAATTTCTTCATTGGAACCTTTCCAGAAAAAGAAACAAAATGGGGGGGGGGGGAAGCGAAATGACAAAAAATGCGAAATGAGATCTGTGTTCTTTGCACTTTGGGCAATCACTTTTTGTACCAAAAAGCCTACACTACATGCAATTTTTACCAGGGCCAGTTAGGTCTAATTTGGACAAGGTTGCCATTTATAGCTTGATGTGAAAATGGGCATTTTGTACCAAACCTGGCTTGAAATTGCATCAAATTATTCAGCTCTCTGGCCTTGGTATTCAGAATGTAATCATGTTCTATTTGCACTGCTTTGAGCTTTCAGGACTTTAATGTCAAATGGCTGTCAGGACTGAGGTCTGTCAAATGGTTGTCCATTTGAATGTCAAATGGCTTTTTGGTACTTCTTTTTTTACTTCAAATTGCATCAAGTTGGACAGCACTCTTACCTTGGTATTCAGATAATGTAATATGCTTCAATTTTGTACTGCTTTGAACTGTTATGAATGTCAAATGGTTGTCCAATTGGAATGTGGACTTCTGATTTGTAATGGAATTTTGGAGTACCATAGAGTATGGGGGTCTGTGTTTCATTGTGACATTGTTGTTCAATGCTCACAATCCAAAGTCTTTTTGCTCTTTATTGAAACCACAGTTAACCTTGCTTGTTTAGTAGATTTCATTGTGAAATTGGCGGTTGAATGGGTATTTTTTTGTGATTTTAATTTTTTGTATTCATTTTCTTAGATAGATTATTTGTTGTCTTGATTAATTATCCATTTGTAAAGTCTAAAATCTATAATTTGTTTAACAATCTTTTTTTGACAATCTGCATAGTTTTTTTATAATTTAAACAATAAATTTATGAGCACAATATGTCTTGAATCATTTCTTTTTTCAGACAATCGTGAACTTTTGAAAACGTCAAGGAAAACTGAGAGAGTTTTGGTTTTTTTATTGTTCGGAAATCGAGACCTTCTTTATGGACAGAAATCTGTTTATATCTTAAGATTTATGTATTTTGGGTCAAATTCACATAAATCATCAGAGAAAGCAAAAAGAGTGTGTGAAAAAATGCCACTCCAGGGCTTGATTTCACAAAGAGCTTAGATATAGATCTTAAGTTCAAATCAATCTTAATTGCTAAGCAAAGTGTGATGTCACAATACAAATTACTAAGATGAATCTTAGACTTGCTGTGTGAAATCGAACCCAGGGTATTGTACATGAGACAAACAAATAAATAATTTATCTTGAATAGCGGACTGCTTTCAAAAAGCACAAGGGAGAGTTCGAGTTTCAACCCTGTTATTCTGTTTTCAGGATCCTCTTTTCAAGTAGGTTTGTGTACCCTCACGTCTTAGACCTGTACTCTTCACTTTTGCATTTTCTTTTAAGGATCCCGACTGTAAGAGCGAGTATGGGCAGACGGCTTTACACAGAGCAGCCATGAATGGTAACTTGGATTGCATCAAGATTCTGATCGGCAGAGGAGCACAGACGCACCTCCAAGACCAAGCAGGTATTTTATACAGTTAGTTACCATGGCAATAGGAGGTTCTGTAATAAAAAAACAGAATGGTTATTGATGCTGTAATTGTTGGCTTTAGTAAGCATACTCAGCATACTCAGGTAAGATGGCCTTTACAGCTTGGGGGATGGCAGGTGTTTTTGTTTTTTACTAAGAAATTGTTTTTTAATAATAAACCACGCGGGAAACTGACTGGGTAAATTTGAAGTAACTTTGGGGTTGGGCAAAGAAAAATTGACTGCGACCTCCAGATTATCGTCCTGGCGCTCTTACTAACTAAGTTATCTGGCCATAATGTAAAGGCATCTGAATGAGTCAGGCATCTGAATGTTTTTGGCATTTCATTGTATACCTAAGGGTGTTTGGGTGCTTTTTGGATACAATGAACAGCCTGTTTCAAAATACTTCGTCTGGGTGTCTTAAGGTTGACATGTTTTTGGCATTTCATTGTATACCTAAGGGTGGTTGGGTGCTTTTTGGATACAATGAACAGCCTGTTTCAAAATACTTCGTCTGGGTGTCTTAAGGTTGACATGTTTTTGGCATTTCATTGTATGCCTAAGGGTGTTTGGGTGCTTTTTGGATACAATGAACAGCCTGTTTCAAAATACTTTGTCTGGGTGACATGTTTTGGACAACGCTGGGTTTTGGGGTTTTTTTTTTACTGTTTTTTTGTTTTACTGGTTTACATGTTTTGGACTGTAGTACAACGAAATGGTGAAGGAAATGGTGAAAATTTGGGTCAAGGCCAGATCAACAAATTTGAAAGCCCTAGTTTCAAATTCTGAACCCCTGTTTCTAAAGGAATGAATCAATACTTCTCATGCTGGTTGCATTTGTCATGAGTAGCCTACATTTAAACATACCAGAAACAGTGAAATATCCCTTTTTCTGTTTTTCCTTTTCTTTTTTTAAAAGATGTTGTTACCTTCCTACTGCAAAATGTGCTATATCAGTTTATATATATTTTTTTTTTCAAAAGAGGTATACGAACCCATATGCTTACAGTCATGAGTGCGTCTGATTTATACTTGCTCATTTTAGAATATGCAGAAGAAACAAAATATTAAAATAACCCTGACATTTTCTACACTTGATATTTGCATAAATTTGCAAAATGAGCACGATTGTGTGCAGTGGTCTTCCCATAGGCCTGAACACATATAACTTTCTTAGCCCATTGATTAATCCAGCTGTCTCTATTTTTTCAATCTCACGAGGCATATTTGTCTAAGATTTCACCTGTTCTCTTTTGCAAAGGTTCTAAAAAGAATTTTCTTTTCAAGCTACAATTTGGAATAACATTCTAGCATACCATGTTCAAGATAAACTCTTGATGTGCAGTGTACATGTATACAGTTGTAATGCAAAATGCACAAATTTTGTTTTTAAAGAAATATGCTTAGACACATATTTCAATATAGGAACAATTAATTATTCTATTGTATAGTTTATTATCATATAACTTATTTGTCAAGAAAGTTACATGAAACATCCATTAAAATTGTGCTACACCGAAAACCACAAGAGAAATTGAAATAAAAGATTCACTACAAGTTCTGCTCTTAAAGGGTGACTGTCATCATGACGATAGCAGGCCTGTGGCTGTCCGTGGAAATATAAACTCTTTTTCTACCTCCATGCTCTAACCTACATTGTAGTTACTGCACATGTGCGGGCTATTGTGATGTGATGGGCAGGGTGTGCAGGGCTCGAATTTTACCCTGTACCACAGGCATGACAGGCCCGAGGCCAGAAGTTTTAGTGTCGGGCCAGTAAATTTATTACTGAACAAGTCCAGCAGTCTTTTTCAATTGAACAATAAAACCGCACTGTGTAATACCTTAAACAGAAACAAGTTACGTTCAAACGTTGACTGTGAGTCTGATAAACACCTTTCAGTTCTATTGAGTTATAGTCTTGTTATAACAATTCTGGGCGGTACCCACTGCTAAAATATAGGATTCAAACTGCCTCTAGCTACCGGGCAATCTCGGTGGTCTAGTTGGTAAGACACTGCTCTAGATGCAAAGGTCGTGGGTTCGAATCCCACCCGAGTAATATGCCTGTGATTTTTTTTTCACAGAACTCTGGAAAGTACTGAGTATACAGTGCTAACACACATCGGTGTAGGGTAAAAAACCAACAACAAAAAATAATATTCTTTATCCCGATGCAAAATTAACATCTATTAAATTCTGGGCTAGTATACATTTTGAGCAACAAGCCCTTTGGTCTTTTTTTCCCCCACCCAAATTCGAACCCTGTGCGCCTGCATGCAGTACTGGGTTAGTGTTCATCATTCCATGTACAGACATGACAGCCACAGGCCTGCTATGACTATGACAACAGTTCCCCTTTAACTTGTTTTTTTGTCTAGCCAGTGGAACCTGTTAGATTGATGTTGCAAAAGTTGCCAGCTTTTTCACAAGTCCATTATACATATAGGGATCATTTTAAAAAGTGAACTATCTAAAATACCACTTGGAGAGAATTATCGATACCACGTGAACTATCGATACCACTTGGAGAGAATTTCAGCTGGTTCTCAGCTGTTTCAACTAGCATTTGACTAGCATTGCTAAGGGAGAATGTGGACATAAAGGCACTCCTGGCTTTTACCAGTTGGCGTTTTTTTCTTCCTGCTTGACATGCTGGATGTACAGGTGTGCCAAGCACACTTTGACTGAAAGCTACTCCTCCCTTGCTGTTGTACTAATAATAGATGTGTACATATGTAGGTTACATGTCATGCTGAAGGTTCTTAATGACTGACAGGTTCGTGCCTAACACTAACTTGATTAATTCAGTAAATGTATATATCGTGATGAATGTAGTACTGATGAAACTAAATGTATGACACCTACATTTTGTATTGATTGTTTGAGTAATGATACAAGCATCAAATCATTTTTAACCTTAAACCAATATTTTATAGGCAGGGTCTGCTTTTGGTAATTGTCAATAACCAGTATCATCACTTGGTGTATCCCAACATATGCATAAAATAACAAAACTGTGAACAATTTGGGCTCAATTGGTCATCGAAATTGCAAGGATATAATGAAAGAAATAAATCACCCTTGTTACATAGAATTGCGTGCTTTCAGATGTCAAGGAAAGGCTATAGGCATGAAGCAGATTCAAATTGCTGGGTTAAAGATTACCTTTTTTTGTAAAACTAGATTTCTTGAAAATGTGTCGTTTTTAACAATGTTAAATAAAATCAACAGCTCTCCAGTGCTCTCTACCAAATAGTTTATACGAACATTAATGTCTGGAGTAAATGTCTAGAGTAAATATCCAGTATTTATTTATTGGTTAATTGATAATTTCTTCAGATTTAGGTTATTCCTCTTACTTGCATTAATAGCATCTAAATAAAGAAAACCTTGGTTCCTGAAGTTTCTTGAAATATTTGATTACATAAAAAGTAAAAGTTTAAAATAGCATCACTGTGACCAAGGATGTAAACTAGTGTTTTCAAAAATGAAATTAAACCTGCTTTATAGACCAACAGAAAGCAGGGATGTACAGTCTGCCCTTCTGGAAATACGTGCATTCAACAACATCTTGGCGATAGAATTCGGTCACTCCTGCATTGCCATGGAAACGAACAAAGTCATGATTTCACTGTGCTTTAGACGTTTTGTGGGTTGGATCTTTAGAAACCTTAAAGCGCACTCTAGGGAAGCGTTGGAGGCTTCAATTGTGCATCATTCCGTAATGAGATCAATTGATTTGTAATTGCAAATACGTGGACAAGTACTGTGCATCGTTTTAGGTGTAAAAACAAAAATACAAATTAAAGGTACTGTCTTCTTCTCGCTCAAGTTCTTTAAATATTTCAGTAGTTCACATCCCGTTACGAACAAAAAACGATTGTGAGTACAATGAAATGCCTGATGTTGCATCTTTGACTTTTTGAGATTCCAGTAAGCCATTATCAAGCTATTTCGTTTGGTCTTGTCATTTTGAGGCAATTTTTGTGGCTTGGTGTTCGGATAAATCATAGCAAAATGCCGTATGCGTCGTGAGCCTGGGGTACTAGTATGACCGAAGATGTCAACATTTTTTTTAAAGGAGTAAAGCGCCAAGTTACTGGGTCTATGATGGTATAATAATTTCAAACCTATGTAAATCAATCATCCAATTCCTTTTTTAGTTGAGAATTGAAAAAATAAAGCGCCCTTGAGCTTGACAAAAAATAAGATTACTTTTAAAATATTATTCTATATTTCCTCATACACATATTTGAAATAAAAAGTAGCATCTCATGAAGGTGATCCGTCTGCTGCCTCTTCTGATCCCTGGCTATGAGGTAGTTATAGGTTGAATGGCTTCTGACTGGCAACCCTGAAAAAAAATATTAACAAAATAGGGAGACCGCCAACATAGGGCTAGATAGCTCAATTGGTAGAGGGCCAGCGTGTTAATCCAGAGGGCGCAGATTCAAGTCCCACTCCAGTCAATTTGTCTTTGGTCAACCTGAAATTATTCTATATTTTCTCCTGATGATAAATGGAGAAATGTTAAAAATGAATAACTGGCTGTCCTCAGAGCCTACACCCCTCAGAGATTTTTGCACACAGTGTTTGAACTCACAAAAATACTCCAGAATACATTTTCTTGTTGATTAATGTCTTGTGAACAATTGTACAAATGTACATGGCTTGAGCCATTAACAGATATCCTGTCCTTAATACTCTGCATACCTGTTATAAAACTCCTCAGAAAAATTTAATTCAAGGATTGATTTATTCCTGTCCAACCCTGCAATAGTTTCTATCCATTAATAAATTAATGATGTACTAAAAGTGCAAAATCCTGCAATACAACACATCACAAAACATGGGATAGTACATGTAGTACAGGTACGTCAGCAAATGAGTACTTTAAACAGTAGTCATACTCGAACTCGTACATGGATTTTGCATGGACTCAAAAGTTATTGTATCAGTACTCGGGAGTGCATGTACTTTTGAATGATTCCACTTTAACCAAGAGCTTGTAGGGTGTCGTGGCTGAGGGGTTGAGAGCACCAGACTAATGTTCTGGTGTTTCTGATCAGCAGAGTGTGGGTTTGAGTCTCAGCTGTGGCACTTGTGTCCTTGAGCAAGATACTTTACACCATAATTGCTTTGCCCTTTGGACGGGTCGTTAAGCTGTAGGTCTCCGTGTACTAGGATTAGAATAGTGCCCGTAAAAGAACCAATAACACTTATCGTGGAAGAGTAGGGGTTTACCTGGTGTTTCCAATAATAATAATAACTAGAGTTTGGATTCCAAAAGAAATTTAGAACCATTTAAAATTGCAATCACCTTAGAAATGATACAGACTATGTCTACTGAGCATTTGGGAGCAGATCTAATACTGCTATTGCTTTACTCAGTAGCTCCTGCCTCCCTACATAAATGTAAATTTTAAGTCTAAAGATAAGGACTCAAGAAGCCAGTCCCAGACAATGCTTTATACACATAATTTCCAAGCACTATGAGTGTTTGTTTGTTTGTTTGTTTGCAACCTTAATCAGTGTATTTGACACGGGAAATCCTCAAGTAAGTTTTGCATAATAAACTACTTAATTAGTTTATTTACATATTTCATACACATCCAACATCCCAACCGCAAATAACATGATAAAAGAAATGTTCAGTTTTAGATGTGGGAGGTAAACCTCAAATAAACCCACGTAATCAGGTAGGGACTGAAAACCCAATCCACATGCAAGGCTCCGGGTCTGAGATGGGACTCGCACCAGAGTCCACAGAGATGAAAGGCAGTTAAAGAAACCATTGAGCCAACCTGATGCCCTGATCGTTGCATTATATAAGGCCATTTTCATTTTTACATGTCATTTCTTGCTATTAACAGATTATTTGCACTGTGGGGAGATTTCATCCTTCGTTACATTTGCTCTGTGTTCATCCAGTTTCAGATGTAGCCCTTATGAATGCCATTTATCTCTATTCCTTGCTGTTCTTGTTCATACTGTTCCTGCATTAAGATCTTATGTTATCTCCCCATTTCATTTCATAGAACTTACAAAATACTTCCTAACAAATTTGCCTGCTAATGAGCAGAAATCAGCTGTCAGTCACAAACAATATTGACTTTTGCCAGCCCTTTTCTTTTCTTTTTTTTTTTTTTTTTTTACAGTACAGTGTGTACACATGTAGGCTTTGGTTTTGTTAACATTTACAGTCAACTCTCCTTATAAAGAGCACTGTTATAAATAGGTTGTGCTTCTAAAAAGCAAATTCTGAAGCCCTTAATCTAAATTCTGCTTTGTGATTTTTTATGTGTTATTATTATTATTTTTATTTATTTTTATTTTTGGGGGGCTGTCCTCTTACATGTCTTATAATGTTCCTTTTATAAAGAAGTAGTTCGGCCTGACCCAGCTACCTTGTTATATTGAGAGTCGCGTGTCTTTTCTTGGTTTTATTTTGTGGGCTAACACTAAATAGCAAATGTGTGTGTATAAATTAACAGTTCTATAAATACATGATATTGACTTCTTATCTTATATTGTATTAAAAGAGGAAAGTTGCAACAACCTCAAGATGTGTGGTAATTGAATTACTACACATCTTGAGGTTATTGCAATGCAACTTTCCTCGTAAAGAAATACCAGCAGTGACTGTAGTACAATGACATTTTTGGAAAAGTGCTTGAGATTTATTTTGTCTAAACGGATAGCAGTGTATGCAAACTTTTTCTACATTCCTCCCTTTCTTTTATCTTTCAGGGTGCACTGCCTTGCATCATGCAGCAAAAAACGGTCATTTAGTTCTGGTCAAGTGGCTGATACAGGAGGCTGACGTCAATCTTCTGCCATGCAGTAAAAAGGAACGCACACCTAGGATATTTGCCAAGAGGAACGGTCACAGGAAGGTGGCATTGTACTTGGCAGAAATGGGTAAGATTAAATCGTAGGGAAGATTTCATGTCAAAAAATTATGTAAAATACGTACACCTAAATGTTTTTTTAATGGTTTTTTTTTAAGACTGCAAGCAATTTTTTTTTTTTTCATTCTTAAATTTTATTGCAATTTTAAATGTGGCTGTGCCATCAGAACTTTCACTCCTTGTTTGGCCTTTCAAGTCACAGACCCATGTCTGATGTCCTTGCCATTTTTAAAGTCCATTTTTAAGCCTGTTTGTAAGCCTATTGGCCTTACATGTACTTAAACAGGGCTCCAATTTCAAGAAAATCATGCCTATAGATTAGGCCTATTAAAGGTCTCGTACATGCACATGTACATGGTGTACAGCCCAGAAAAAATGTACACATCAACCTTGTTCCCCGTGACATGACCTTGCTTTGTTAGGATGAACAGGCTGGACCGATTATTTTTGAAATGTCACTGCAAATCGTCCGGAGCGTGCGTCCTTTAGGTCTAATTATCCATACATGTGTATGCCGACTATAAGAATATTTGTGAGTGTTTGGGTCAGTATACATGGCGTAATAAAGGATGACATGTGACGCATGTTCCACCAATCAAATGACAAGGATCTGTGTGTGGGCTATATAATACAGTTTAGCTGCTGATACAGTGAGTGTTTTGAGCTCTAAACTAATTATGTAATCGTAGAAAGGATTTGAAACTTTGCAAGGTGAATCAAGTGAGGTTTCATAAACACACCATGTATCTCTGGTATGAGCTATGGTGGTTCTGAGAAGAACCAGTGACTTAGCAGCTTAAAAAAAATACAAATCTGTTGCAAACTGCCTACCAACTGAAATGCAAAATAAATTTTAATGGCCTCACGGTTCGACCCTTGCAGAGTCTTTCTCAAAGGCTTAAATGTCTAATTGCTAATGGTATAAAAAACTTTTCTTCTTTTTTTAATTTAAAGCAAAAAAACCAAAAACTAGTAATGAAGTATGCCTCAAGCGTGAACTGAAGACCTTGTCACACAAGGAGATTTTTATTGAGGCAACAAACTGCACTGCTTGCAAAAGGAACACTCTAGTAGCACAAAAAGCCATTTTCTAAGTGTCTTGCCATCGATTTAAGAAAATCACATGAACATTTGAAAATTGAATGTGAATGTGTCTTCTCCTTAGAGATTGTCTGAAACCGGTTGCCTGTCAACTGTTTTTAAAGTGTGACGTCATTTTGTTCACTGTAGCTTGGAAGACTAATGAGGACTCGTGTAAACACTGATGGTTGCTATGAACAAGTGACATCCTGCACTTTAATGTGCAAACGGTTTAGTGAAGATTTTGTGAACTGATACAATTTACCAAAACCCCTCGGAATACCCATGTTTTTATTTCAGGCTCAAAAGTTCTATCAAAGAACTGAGGAGCAGGACATGTGGTCCTAGCATGAGACAATGACCTGAAAGTTTCAGACTGAGGCTGAGACTAAGACCTCAGGAACAGAATGAAACAGTTCTTAAAAGGTGTGGGAAAATCCACTTGTGTTACACGCCCAGCAAGAGCAGCATGTGATAGTAACAAAAATATACTGTTTAATTTCTTCATCTTTAAAATTTACACAACCTAATACATGTACTGTACTCGGAAAAACAGAGAACTGTCTTTTGGAGCGCATTGAGTTGACATTTCTATCAATCTTTTCCAATAAATCAATGTGACTTGTCAGTAGGGGTCATAAAATGTTCAAATTTACATAGTAAATCCCTATTTAAACAAGATAATGCATTTTTCAAGTTATTTTTAGAAACAGGGAGCCTGGTGTGGCACTTTACCCAGTACATTGGAGCATCCTGAAGTGTCAATATTTTATTCACTGTGGAAATGCCAAGCACAGGGTAGCAACCAATTTTTCATCAGTCTTATCAATTAGGCAATTGAGAAGGGTAATATTAAAACATCACGCGCATAAAACGCATCCTGTCTAGATGAGATTTTCATGAATCTCATGTGATACCATGGTGATGCTATATGGGGATTTAAATTGCCTACCTTGTAAACTTGCATAGCCAAAATGTGCACACAGCTGCAGGTAAATCATGGTGCAGAGTGACAAAGGATTTGTTTGGTCTCCTCTTGTGTAGTTAATATACAAAAGTTAATGAGAATGAGTGGTGGATCGAGAAAGGCTTTTGTTTCGGGAGGCAATTTTGCCGAGCAGGGGTCGATGACGAAGGGGAGCGAGAAGATGTCAGAGAGATTTGGTTTTTATATGAATACATTTATTATAGCTTGCTCCATAGTACATAGGTCATAGGTTAAGCGATTCTCCTCAGGTTTTTTTTTTTTAACTATGGAGCATTCTGGAGCCAATTTTGGAAGTTTGGCGCCAAGCACGCTGAATCAAATGAGGTCCTCGGAATGTTTTTTACTTGTCGTTTTTTTCTCCTGGTTTTAAAAGACTTAATGTGCTAGCCAGAGCATTCTAAATGGCTTTTGTGAATCGGATCTAAAGTAAAAAAAATAAAAGAACCTTTTTTAAAGGGTTTTTTATTTATATAGATTTTTTTCGCATATCGACCATAATTCACGCAGATTTCCAGTGAACCCTGGGTTAGAATCATGGGCTGCATGAATACAGATACTCTTTTGTTATCCCAACATATTTCAATGTGAAGAATATTCATGATGCAATACTAAAAAAATACCTTCAATCTTTTAAGTGGGCCATATTGCTATTGTTACTTTGTTTTTTACAAACATGCAATCATGCCCAATGCAAAACTGAGTGTATATCTGATGGATAGAATTTAATTTTGGCCCAATCAGCCAAACTGGCAAAGTTGAGAATTGTTGACATGCACATCAGGAGAGGGTCCATGGGGATGTGGCAGGGATGTGCACCCTCTAAAAACATTAATCCAGTGCTTGCTTATTTTATGGCACACTGTGCAGATAACTCACAGCACCCTCACCCCTCCATGTCCCATCATGGGTCATTCCATGAATGTTACGGGGTCAAGGTTGGCGTGTCCTCATCCCAGTCTGGGTAAGGCTAATCCTACTCTATGGCTGCCAAGCGCTTCAAAATCAAGGTGGACAGGATAAGAAGAAGATTGTTATCTTACATGCTTGAAATCCACATTGGTCATGCATGTGATGTCTCATAAAATTATTGTTGTCACTTTTATCACCAAAACAAAGCCCTGTTTGTAATTTGCAGTATTTTTCTATGCGCAATTCTCTTCACAGAAAACAAACAAGATGGCTGTGCATGGCTTGGGAACACCTGAAACCCGGCAGGACAAATCCGCATTATTGGATAGCACAGCACAGGGGCTTTACAACAGACCAGTTCAGTCCAGTTTCAGCGAGGATTCCGTCCAGCTGTTGTCAAGATATTATTGTTGAGTTTGGTTGCCAGCTGAGTAACTCCATATGTCCATCGTTACACTGGTGGTTCACATTTTTTATTTATTAAAAACCATGTTTATCAAATACGAATACATGAATAGGCCTAAAATGTATTTACACTTACCAAGGTTACAAATAATGTTTTAATATACAACGGGCCTTTTCAAAATCTTGGCTTCAGCTGTCATGGATGTAGCAGCCGCTGCATGGCTGTAGTGGGTCTAGCTTGGGCTATCAGTTTGTTATTTTCCCTGTTGAGATCAATGAGATTTTAATCTATGGACTAATTTAGTTGGATCAAAAGCTGACTGGTTTGGGAAAGGTTCCACCACCTAAGTCATTGTTGTACATGTATTGTAGAAATTTCACTGGTACTTCTGTTGTTGATTCACTGCTGTATTGACTTGCTCATAGTACTTAAGGCGGAGTCCGAATTGACAGTTTGACAGTGGCCGAGGCTGGATTACTAAAAAAAGCTTATGCTCTTGAACATTGTGTCTAGCCAGTAGCTATAGCCGTAGCTGACTTTTGCTTGATTTGGACATTACCTAATTAACCCTCACTGGGAGCCAGTTGTAGCTCTCATTTAATGTCAATCTTCACTGCACTTTACTGGCTGGCATGAGTACATGGAGTTGCGCAACAAAGAACCTGGGGCATGTGGGGTGAGCCAGGCCTGGAGTTTCATCTTTGAGAGGGCAAAGCCATTTTTATTTTGCACTTCCATTTGGGCACTTCCATTTGAAAAGTCTTTGTAAAACTTTTGAAGGGGCACCAAAGTCCAAGACCAGGGCAACAGAGGCCATGGCCTCCATGTAATTCCAGTTCCAGGCCTGGTGGGCGTCAACAAGCAGTGAAGGTAAACACTTTACCAAGGTTTGGGCAGTTTTCTTAATTAATGCAAAAAAAACAAAGGATAAATCAAAGTATTAGGAAAGGCGCAATTGTGCAAGAAATTATAATATTGATTTAAGTTTATTCAATCACTACCTCCTCAGGTGTTTCCTGCATTTCATTAGAATTGGGTCGGTTACCGACTAAAGATACCGACTAAAGATACCAGTTGAGAGAAGACGTTGATGATATCTTAGTTTTGTATTGTGGAAGGCGGGATAATCCCAACAGGGAAAAACCCGATCCTCATGCAAAGGTCCGGTTCAAAGTAGGATTCGAATCAGAGGAAAACACAGAAGTGAAAGGTGAGGGAAGGAACCCTAAGCCAACCTGAATGTTCGATTGTAAGGTAACTGCCAAAATGTCATAAGTACACAGTACAACACCACTTATGACTGCATGTGTGCTATTAATTATTTATACGTGTTTTTGTTTTGGTTTTAATATTTATTTACTTTGTATGGGATTTTCTTTTTCTGGTGTGACACAGTGTTATTGTGTACACTTTGTTTCGTTGTTACACAATTCAGCCATAAGGTAATGTGATACAGTACATTGTACTACTGTATGAAAGCAGAGCTGCTAACTCTCCCTGATCCTGCAGAATGTTCACTGAAAGTAAACCAATCTTTCCACGTTCTGATCTACAAAATTGAAAATCTCCCTGATTATGGAAACTTTTCCGTATCCCACTCTAGCGCTCCCCTTACAGCTTACAAGCCGGTAAATTTGTTATCAGCGGGCAAATCAAAGTACCCATCAGCTAAAAGCATTGATCAAATTCCCAAAGTGAAGTTTGTAGTTTCAACACAACGCTTCCATTGAAAAGTATCTTATTTATCCTTAATTTAAACATGTGATTTGTCAGGATTTTTTTTCTGATTTCATGATTTTTAACAGATCTCCCTGCACCATCAGATTGTCTTGAAAGAGACCTGACATCACAGAGACAAAAAGACTTGCCTTTGTGATTACCAGACCTTCAGATATCTACTTGAAATGATGTAGAGAGTCTGTAAACCTCCAATATGTAACATTCTGTACATTCTGGGGGCTTCATTTCCACACATCAAGAGGAATTTTTCATCCAGTTTTCAGAATTTTTCATTTTCACACAATCTCATCCCTGATTCTTACATTTTCACAGACAGTGAAACTGTGTACCTTGTATGTTGTAAACACATCTTCAGTTACCTTGAGTAAAATAATGCGTGGATGTGAAATAAGTTACCTGAGACACAACGGAAAAATATCATAAATTTATTATACTATTCCTAGGTCTTGAATTTCAATGGACGATTGTATTCATCATGAAAACATGACTAGAGAGACCCCTGATGCAACCATGACATGTAATAATAACACAGTTGTTAGGATAGTGCATCAAACAAAAGTCTCAACGTATGACAATAAAAGGCAATTAAGCAAACAGGTAACTTTTTTTTATTATTATTATTATTATATTATTATTATTATTATTAAGTATTATCTTCTCCTTTAGTCATCAGTGAGGGAGCTGTGTTCGCTATGGATGTCACTTTACCCGGTCTGTTGTAACATGATAACTGTGACTTACCCATCAAGGTATCAGAAAAAACACTTACTGACAGTGGGTAGGTTCATGTACATGTACCTGTGTGTTAATAGTGAGCCTTGGTCTACATATTAGGGAATCATTTTCTAACTACTATACGTACATTTAAAAGCCAAGACTTGTATAAGTCACTTACCCATCAACTTATCCAAAAAAAACTTTCTGCTGGCGGGAATGTATATTTTCATGAAGGTGTCAATTTCAAGCCTTGGGTCTACATGTTTGTCTAAGGTGAGAACTACATGTATTTGTTAATGCCTGCAAGGCCAAGACTGAGCAATGAGAGCCTTCGGGGTCTTATTGAAATTTCAGGCCTGGATGTCTCTTTTAGGTAATGTTCCTCCTCACAAATAAAATCAGTCTTCCTTTTTTCATAAGGGTTAGAACTGAGGAAGCATGGACCCATCTTAATTTCCCTGCTTACCACGGAATTCTGTGCTTACGTCCAGTCGAATCATTTGCCTTTACAGGGCATCTTAAAGCAACATTTTCTGCTTAGCGACTTCATGAAACAGGGCCCAGATGTTCATCCATTTCAACTTATTTCCATCGAATAGCCCATTTTGCATAAGCGCCATCTTATATAAATACACCACCACGCATCTTGGGAGAGTACGGCTGAAGCAGAAATCAAGTTTCCATGATGGTCGCTGTGCTGTAACTTGTGCGTGAACTTTGCAAAGATTTAGGTGAACTTGTATGCAGCATTGCTTCAAAATCGTGCATATAGGCTGTTCTCACATGTAGCTGATGGAGGTGGGGAGGTGAATTGAGTTTTAGATGGAAAACACAAATAATTTTGTTTATCCCAGATGCAAATTGTAAACCTGTAACCCGAAAGGTTTTTCTTCCCTTGCGCTGTGATGGCAGAAAATTTCCCTCGTAAAAACAGGGTTTCAGGTACTCTTGGTACCCTGGAATAATGTTCCGTTTTGCAGCTCCTTTGTGTAGCATTAGATACATGTACATTAATGTTAAATGTTGTTAAGGGTATTAGTGATTTTTTTTTTTTTATATTATAAATGTATGAATTTTTACAAGGTTATTGTATTGGTATTCATGAATTGATTAAAATCACATTTTGTCTATGATTGCTGAAATGATGGCTGTTAAATGATTATTCGATCTCGTTTGGACGATGTTAGAATTTCAACCCATGCCCCCACAGTGCACTCCACTTTTTTGCATTATTAGCGAACCATGGACAACCAATTTGCAGAAAAAGACTACATCATAGTAGAAGGTTCAACTACGAGAAACATCTTGCTCAAAAACATAAGTGCAAGAACCGTGGATAACATGGCGCAGCCTTTACAGACTGCGCTCAGGTGTGGGAAAGTGCAAAAAAAACATGCAGAAGTGGGGGTATTCCGGAGCTACTGCAGACTGCGAGTGCGGACAAGGGCCCCAAACTATGGACCACCTACTGAACTGTGGCTTGCTGCATAACACCTGCACCGTGGAGGACCTTGCAGAGGCCAATGGCAATGGACTCCAAGTTGCCCAACATTGACAAGCAGTTGTGTGATGACACGAAATGATGATGACCCGCCCAAGGGGTTTCAAACGCACATTCTGTGGGAGGTGGATCAAACAAGTTGATGCAACGATATTATGGTGACTATAAACTTCCTTTTAATTTAACCTGGAATTTTCCTAACCTCCAAATTAGTGTTACAGAACCCCCATGTTACTTGTTTAAAGCACATGGACTACATTTTGTTAAAGACCAGCATCTGCACTTTACAATCTTTGTGATTCAGCATAAAACATACATAATCACAGAGGCCTTGCGCACCTCATACAGTCATTGTATGTCTTCTGACTGGCACCCCCGAACAAAGATATTGACTAATAGGGAGACCGCCAACATAGGGCTGGATAGCTCAGCTAGAGCGCCGGTACGTTAATCCGGAGGTCGTTGGTTCAAGTCCTGCTCCAGTCAATTTTTCTTTGTTCAAACCCAAATTATATAAAATATACCCAGTCAGTTTCCTTTGTGGTTTATTACTTGATATGGTTATAAAATTAAGCATATTTATGTTATTCTCCTTGTTCTTCTTTTTAATAAATTCTATTTGATCCAAAATCTAGAGGCACAACTAAGTCAAAAACAGACATACTTCCCAAGGCCTTGCGTACCTCATGTACATGTAATTCTTCTATGTACTGATCCCTTGCATGCACGTCACAAACAGTGACTGTGCCACGCCCACCATTTTGGGAGTCAACAGCTAAGCGTGCAAACACTGCATTGCCTAAAGTTTGCACTACACTGTATAACACACAGGGGCATTGACTCTCCAAAAAGTGCAACCAAGATTACTGTGATGATGACGTCAGGTGCATTGGGTCAATAACATGAAACAAATTCAGCATGTTTATGTTATTTATCTTGGTGTATGCAATGAAGGATAATAGTTCTCTGACTTGTTTTTCCCCAAAGATAACCGTATGATCAATCTGATGATATGACAAGCTTGTCCAGCAGATCAGCGTCATACACCAGGGAAGCACCAAAGACAGCAACCGTATCAATAAGCAATTGATCAAACATAA
Source organism: Pisaster brevispinus (assembly GCA_023634235.1). Classification (NCBI taxonomy): domain Eukaryota; kingdom Metazoa; phylum Echinodermata; class Asteroidea; order Forcipulatida; family Asteriidae; genus Pisaster; species Pisaster brevispinus. Next base: position 8,623,462 of record JAMKCF010000021.1, on the reverse strand, counting down.
TTAACTAGAGAATACCTTGGTGGTTTCTGGCCAATTTTAGCCATGAAGCACAGTACCAAGATTCAATCACCACGATCACTAAGGTGAGCCAGGCATTGATTTTCTTTGCTAATGTTATGTCAATACATTTTTAATTAGAAGTTTACTTGTGCATAAAAATCAGTTGAATAATGCATGTATGCTGTTACTCTTCATTTGTAGACACTTAAAAATTTTGTTACTTATACACTGCTGAGCATACACAATGTGTTCTCCAAATGGGATGTCTTGCAGTTCGTTACATTCTTGATAATGCATGGATTGGGACAGCTTCCAAAACGGCCTGTCTCTGTTTTTTGTTTTTTTAAGTTTGGGTTAATTTTTATTTTTTTTTATTTTTTTTTTTTTTGGGGGGGGGCGTGGGTTTACATTAAATGGTTTTTATTTTTATTTATTTATTTTTTCAATACAAAAATCTTCATATCTGTCTGTTACAGATGAGTACCAAGTACACAATGTAAACCTATATTTGATTCTTTTGTGTGTATGATAGTAGTTCATTGTGCTTTGTTTTGTTTTTTTTATTTCTTGTGTGATCTAGTGATTGTCAATCCCCCAAGATGGATCAGACACAGGGGGCCAATTTCATAAAGATGCGGTTAAAGCCGACAATTTTCTGCTAAGCTGGAAACCAGTCACAGATGGGACATGTGATATGGTATTACAGCTGGTTTATAGTAAGCAAAATTGTTTTGTGCTTGGCTCCTTTTTAAAATTTGTTTAAATTTTGTTTATAAGAAGCTCTTTGAAGCAAGGCCTTTAGGCATAGGTGGCTGCACTAGGCTAACAAAAATCTGTAAACAAATGTTTGCACCAACCCTGACGGATTAGTATTGTACTTATTACAAATGACACTCGTAATAATTGGGCCCTCGGGTAAATCTTGTCATCTGTTTGGGGCATCAATCTCATTTATAAAAAAATGTGTGCACTCAAGAGTCTTGTACGACTTCATCTTGTTGAGGAGGCTCCTAATGAGTTATTGTTGTCCTTTACTTTTGAGCAGGGTCACATGGCTTTGAATGTCTCTAATTACCTGCATGTGAGTCTAATTGGAACTGACTTCTGGACCCTAGACTGCTTGTTGATGATTACAAGGGCTTTAAAGGAGTTGTACCTTTCATAATGGTATCTGCAAACCTTCCCGCGCAAAACAATGATGAGATGAAGTACAGGAAGAAGAAAAGAACTAATCTGATATTATCAGGGCTCACCTTTATGCGTGTCGGTGCAAAAACAATCTCCAAAAAAGCACTCACGTTACGCGCGAGTTTCAAATTGTCAAAACATCTTATCTTGCTTAAAGTAGCGCGGATGTACACTCAAAACAAGTACCCACCAATGTTCTACGTTTTGCCTAATTTGTTTAGGGAGATACATTGTTTTTGCAAAATTGAGATACAAGGTTTTTTGCACTGACACGATGCCTTAACTAGTGCAGCATACATTGTCTCAACTTGCCCTGTAGGCAACTTAAAACTGTGCAAGCTACATATACTTGTTTATAATTCTCAATACTTCTTCCTTAAATTTGCAGATTAAATTTGAAGTTTTAAAAATATGTTAATTGATTTTTGAGTGTGTGAATATAACTTCATTTGTTTGACCATTAAACTGATTGTGATCACTACCATTAATACATCAGAAAGATAAATGTATGAGAACACATGTTTATCTGGGCTACTAAAACTTCCTGGGGTCAAGTAAAATGCACAGTTTATTAGCCCAGTGGGCTACTGTTTTAAGCGCAAGGCATGATTATTGTATATTAAGATGCAAATCTTTCCAGAATCAGGAGAGAAGAAAAGATAGAAAATTCGTACTGATTATTGAATTTTATGATTACTTTTCAGCTTATATAATGATGTTATGACTATTTATTTGACAATGACCTGTGAAAATTTGGGCGTGATCCGTTGTGTGAGTCAGGAGAAAATAGTGAAAAACCATGCACAGTTTTCAGCATGTAAACACATCGTCCTTTACTTTGATTTTAACAATCAAAATCAGTTGTTGTGCTTTTAAAAGTTGTTTTGTTAAGTTTTCAGATACATTATTCAGATACTGACTTAATCTCAGATGGAAATATTTTACGGTTAAACAATTTATTGTATGAACTTCATAATCGGCAAGCTTTCAGACTAAAATTAAACAATGATGTTTTTTGTCCTTTTACCAATCCTGTATGATACCTTTATGAGCATGAGATAATTATGGCAGGATCTCAGGTTGGCGTTTCCAGATTTCCATATCTTTTAAAGAATTAACGTCCTGGGTACTTACCAATGCTAAAATTGTCTTTAATCCACAGTACACCGTGTCATATTCTTCCTGAAAGGTTAATTGCAAAGGGCTGTACAATACACCGTAATTAAATAACGTTATCATCTGTAGGCTATTGGATTAGAGGGGACAAAATAAGGCATTTGTTGTGCCAGGACACAATACTGACCTTGCTGCTGGAATTTATTATCGTCCTCTGATTTTAAGTGTGAATGATTGCATTACTGATTCACTGGTGGTTTTAATAGTCAATAATAATATATTAATAATATCTACCAATATGGTACTGGAGGTGCTTAAACAAAGAGAAACGTCTAAGATGAGTTTAAAGTGGTTTTTTTTGTTTTTATGAGATTAATTTATTTAGTACATTATAAAGGTTTACAAGGTGCTATGGCACATTCAGCAGCCACTGCCAGAAACACCGGGGCAAACCCCTTCTCTTTGCGATAAGCTAGTGTAACTGGATTCTTTACATGTCGTGCATTAAACAACTCACAGGACCTACGGCTTCACCCATCCAAAGGACGAAGCAATAATGGTGTCTTTCTTAAATTAAGGTCACAAGTGTAAAGACTGGGACTCAAACCCAAATTCTGCTTATCAGAAGCACCAGAACTTTAATGTTAAATACGTTTTCTTCTCTTGGAATTTTCAGTGGAAAGTTTGAACTCTGAATGTGATACATATATTTTTCATTACTTGGTAAAATATGCATAAACCTGCTCTGTTGCACACCTTGCTCAAAGGTTTCCAACCAGTCATTTTGTATATTTTTCATTAGAAAGAATAAAGGGAAGGGAGAATTTGTTTTTTTTTAAAGCATTCATTTTATATGGGGTAGTGGATGTTGGCCCACCCAGGATAATGAAATATTGATTTGAATGTTTTATTGAAAGAAAATGTGTATTCTTTTTTGCACACAACATATTTGTATGTGTACAGGTTTATATCTCAAGGGCAGGCACACTATTATTTCTATTAGAAAAACGTTGAACGTGGGCGTGCCAATAATGCTACTGAAAAGATTCTGAACTCAAAGAGAGTATTAGATAGCTTTTTTCCCACTGTGGAAGGGCAGGCTCTAGTATTATTTCATTTTTAATTATCAAGCCATTTCTACATGTAAATCAGGTTTGTGTGTGTGTGGTTTTTTTTTTTTTTGGGGGGGGGGTATAGAATTTGATTGATGTTAGTTTCATTATGAACAATACAGTGTATTTTTCTGTAGGAGTATGCAATTTTGCCTTGAGTATCAGCAACAGTAATTAGCTTGGCTTTGTGTGTGTGTAGTGCATACTGGACAATATGTTTCCCAAAATGAATACATCAACAATTAATTTGGTTGGTATTATTAGAAAAGTAATTAATAATTTTTCCAAGGGCAAATAATTTAATAGCAAAATTTCAATCTGAAAGAAAATCTTGGTATAATATCGATGCACGCTTGCATAAAACAACAAACATCTAGTTTAATCTATGGTGGACATCTTTTGTGCTTTTTATGTGAAATTGCCAAATAAATAATAATAATCTGTTAAAAAAAACAATGCCAAAACATTCCAAAACAAGTTCAATAACAAGTTCAGATTCAGATATTTTTACTTGAAAACTTAATAATATGAAATTCTTTAAATATAGCGCTTCATCACAACCGGCGAGCATACACTGGTGCCAGAAACAATGCCAGAAACACTGGGGCATTACACAACACACAAGACCTTCAGCTTTAAATCCCATCTGGGATTCCGAAGGACACAAGGCAAAAATGGCCGAGGGTTTTGCTCAACGAATACACAAGTGCCCTACATGACCAGGGACTCGAACACACACTCTGCCAACCTCAGAGCTTGAGTCCACTAGACTGCTGGGCCTGGACATCCCAATCGAACTTGACAGTTGACTGATCGAATTTACTGTAATAAAAACCTGGTGTACATGTACATGTAGTATAATATCTGCTCACCCAAAGTTTTAGTGTATTCAACCTCGGCATAATATTTAAAGGTATGATACATGATTGGTATTGATTTGTAATCCTGAAGTTTTGCTTTTCGTGAATTTGGTCTACATCGACATCTACGCTGGAAGTCAGCAAAGTCAATCGGGATGTAAAGCTGAGGTGAAGAGTGGGTGCATGTGAAGCAGGTGAAAAGTTGTGCAGAGTAAATAAGGGCGAGTAAAACAAAAACTCCTTGAGCTAATGAGTGTAGGTGTGTGACCTGAAGATGCCCAAAGGGGTGATGACGTCTGCAGGGAGTGAGTTCCAAAGTCTGACTGCTGTGGTCATGACGGTGAAGTTGTTTGTCCATGGAGGAATATGGGTTAAGAGGAGCTGGTGTTTTGCCAGCTAGGTAGTTTCTCACTCTAGTATCAGATACGATGGTGAGGTCTTTCTCAATTGCTATAAGGCACTGGGTTATTTTTGTACATGATCTTAATAGCTGCTTCTGTTCTGATGAATAGGAGTAAATCCCGCTTCAAATCTGAAGAATTGCAGTAATGCTCTCAGTGCGGTCATAGTTGTTCTGCATAAATCTGGCTGCCCTCTTCTGAATGGCTTCAACCTGGTCGATGGTGGTTTGGTGGTGATAGGGATTCCATATAGTGGAGCAATATTCCAGGTAACCAGTCTTGGTATGGCCAACCAGTCTCATTGTTTGTTTACCTACGAAACATTTTTGTCTGCCATGCTACAAAAATTCAGAAAATTGTCCCACAACCACGACACTTAATTTCCTATTTTGATTTATTTACCAAATTGAAAATAGGCTCATGCACAATTAAATCTATAAGTATAAACTGGAAGTTGGTGATTTCTGACAATGTTACAGGTTGGATTGAATGGTGTAATAGAAACTAGAGAATGGAACTTTAAGTACTCTTCCAAAACGTAATGATAGTTTTTTATTTTCAAAGGTAGGGTCATACTTTGGTAATGACCCTAGAAAGAAACTGAAATTTTTATCCAGAAGCCTACATGTTTATAAAGATGGTAGTGGAAGCAAACATCCTGTGAGATTGTGTCATCTATAAAGTGCCTCCTGTTGATTGGAAACCAAAAAATTAAAGTATTTTGAAAAATTTGAATCTCCAAAGATCACACTAAACATGGATGGATTTGACATTATGATTATTGCTGTTTTCTCAACAAGTAGGCACTGTATTCAACTGAAACTTTCACAGGTGACTTTTATTGTATCTGTCTTCATCTGCCTATACTGTATATCGGCATTTCACAGACAAACCCCAAACAATGACCCATCCTTAAATACATGTAGTGAGTTTAAAGGGTAGTAGAAGTGTTATATATGTATCAATGCGGTACCACCTTTATGGTCCAGTGATCCAGCCTTTCACACTGACCATCCTTTGTCCTCACTTCTTTACTCTGATTGGTTCTTAGCCACCCCATTGTTTGTAAATTTACAACTCTGATTGGCTATATTTTTCCCGTTTTTTCTGGATACTCTCTCCCTTAATCCTTTGCTCTTCTTTTTGCTATAAATGGATATGTTTGTGTTTGTGCTTGTTTATGCCTCTGACGAAGGTCCGGTTTGGATCGAAAGCTAAGGCCATCTCCCCAACTAATTGTATATGAATAATTATATACTATGTAGCCCAATCTCTGTTTTTTTCCTTTTGGCTATAAGTATGACTCATCTTGCAGAGAGCCAATTTGTCACTATAATTTCCTAACAAGAAATATGTGGGCACTGAACATACAATGCTTATTAAAAATCACACATGAAATTATTAAATCAATTAAATTATTTGCTGTTACAGGATTCAAACTGGCCTATGACACATTGGGTGGTCTAGTGGTTAATAATAATAATGCAGTTCTTATAGCACTTTATCACACCAAGAGCATCTAAAAAGTGCTCATTATTTTTTTCTACAATAATGGGGGGGGGGGGGTTGCTGACCTCCCTTATTCAGGCAAAACAGTGGGGAAATTTGGGCACAGCAAGAAGACAACAAATGGGCAAGGAAAGCAACAATTACTTTGTACCCAGTATTAGAAATTTGTACTTGGGGTTTTATTTGTGTAAAATTTCAGGCAAATCAATTGCTCTCTGCCCCCCCCCCCTTGACCAAAGAGTCGCCATACGCCCATGTCTGTGCTCAATTTACAAGACCCATTTATTTACATAGCAGCGTGTAATCAATTAACCTTAAATTTTGTCAGGTGTGACCTCGGGAATTTTTACAAATCATTTGACTTACATACTGCGAACAATATTTAATTTTCTTAGAGCAACCCCCTGCATAATAAATCTGTTCACAAAAGGTTCGGTCTGAAATGCAGAGTCTTTTTGCTGGCACAACATTGGCATTTTATTTCATGGTAAATGTCAAGTAAAAATTTAAATTGATTCACTTAAAAACCTAAATTTTAACATTAGTGTGTTTCCAGACAGATGCATCTTGCACCCCCCCCCCTATTTGATATGCTACCACATGTCCCACAAAGGATGAAGAGGATTAAAGGGTGGGTCTACCTTCAGTAATTACTAAAAAAAATGAATTACCATCAAACTTATCAGTAAGAAGCACTGCAGCATAACGGCTGTGGACATAAGCACTCCAGTTTTGGGGGCGATATCTCAAAAACGCTGCCACTTTTTGAATGACATTTTTCACAGGTTAGCTTTATTGTGTATACATGTATCTATTCATGTAGGATTAAAACAATTGAATGGTTCCAAATACCAAAAGGTTGCCACTTTTTGAAATTACATTTTTCACAGGTTAGCTTTATTGTGTATATCTTTTCATGTAGGATTAAAACAATTGAACGGTTCCAAATACCAAAAGGTATACTTTACCTTTAAGTTAAGTTACTTTGCTCAAGGATACCTCAGAAAGTATTCACTTTGTAAACACCCCCCCCCCCCCAATTTATTCAACGCCTTGGCTTTGATACCAATGAACCTTTATCAACAAGGCAGCAACAAAAACTCAGAACTACTCACTATTATGTTGTTTGTCGTAATTGAGACACCTATGAGCCTGTTTAATTATGGACAAAATTCAACCAGCATAGTGATCCAAACGTATAGGCCTATTATTTTCTCGGATGTACAAACTTGTGTGTGTGACGCATGATACTTCGTACACATTTGTTTTAACTGCTCGTGCAACTTTTTTCTATAGAATGCACTTCCAATCGCTTTTGCAAACATGCATTGATTTTGGATTGCAACCTTACAGACAAATCATCAAATAATGCCAACGGAAATTGAAATTGAATGAAACGACGGGACGGCCTTTGGCTCATTGTAGTTACCGAGTATGCGATATGAAAGAATAAATGTATTTCTAAATCAGTGGCTAACATAAGGGCTGGCTCAAGGGGTTATATCGTTAAGGAAAAGATAGTAAGTGCCAACCTCTACCCCCTTCAGTTATTGAAAAATATGTGGCTGGAAAATATAAGGTCGGAGACAGGTTTGACCTCGGTCTCTTTGCAAATTGCTGCATTTTTCTCCCAGTGGCCTACTAAAAAATCCTCGGTGTGCTGTTGCTTTTCATGTGATTGTCAAAGCTGTATGGTAATGTACTTTAAAACAAAGCTTTAGTTTGAGTGCGTCTTCAAAACCTTATATTAATAAGTGGTGGGAGTCTCCAAAAAGCAAGCTTGATGGGTGGAGACCCCCTGTATTTATGTAAATGAGTTAAGGGAATCTATTTGAACCTTCTGGACACCAAACATTTGGGATGATCTGAACCCATTTTTTGGTGACAATGTTTATTGCTGAATTGTGGGCTTGCCCTACAGTGTCCCGTAAAGAACATGATTTCTAAGGATTGAATTCTATGGTAAGCTGCACCATGGAAGATGGCACTGATGATAATGCAGGATATCAATACAAGCAAAGAATGAAAAATGCAGTGATAAATCTCTGTCGACCCCCTTATGTATGTATGTATTTATTTATATATTCTTTGGAGCGCAGTGTGTTTATACTCCTATTTAATTTTCTTTTCCTTTCGGAAAGGTTTTGTTTTCTATCAAGTAAAAAAACTACAAGGAAAACTGACTGGGTAAACTTTGGGTTGATCAAAGAAAAATTGACTGGATCAGGATTTGAACCCGCGGAACCAACTGAGCTATGTAGCTCTTAATGGCAGTTTTTCTACATGTCAATATCTTTGTTTTGGGTGCCAGTCAGAAGCCATTCAACCTGTAACTGTGGTATAGCCAGAGATCACACCTAAGTTTACGATACGACCTTGGAAGCAGCAGCATAGGGATCACCTTCTGGGGATGAAACCCTTTTTTTATTTCAAATATCAAGTAAAAACTGACTGAGTTATTAAATACTTTTGGGTTGAACAAAGAAAAACTGACTAGAGCAGGATTTGAACCTGCACTCTCCAGATTACATGCCAGAGCTCTACCAAATAAGCATACTATCCCTAATGTTGGGGGTCTTTGTTCAACCCAAAATTAATTAAGTTTTTCCTCTTTAAAGCGACTTTTGGCTGAAAGCTCTGTAATACTTCCCAATCTTTTAGAAAGGGCTGGGAGATGACAAAGATCTCTCTTCATGGTTGAAGGGGTAAGGGTTAGTCTATTCATCCCGTCAACTATTTTGTCCGAGCTCTTTTATTGTGTCGAATACCATTCCAACTCGCCGATGTACTTGATTCTTCTGAATCACTGCTGCTACTGCTCTCATCGCTGCTGGATGGGGAGTGACGACGTCGGCGGCTTCTGGTAAAAGTAAAATATGAGATTGAACATCACAACAAAGTTATAGTTTTTAATCTGGAAGTAAAAAGTACCCCTAGATAAATGTTTCCCTCTGTAATACTACCATATGTCAGGAAACTGTCCCTAAACACTCACTTACTTTTTTCGATGAAGTAAATAAATGAACATTCAAACAAAAACGTTAATCTATATATTATTTGAGAACATGAAAAACATTTTTTAGTGCAATTTTTACAGGCTGCATGGTTGCTGGTTTGTTTAATGATATGAATAAATGTTTTCTTCCAAAAAGCAATCATTTACTACACCAACCCTGTCGGCCACTAATATTTTCAAATGTAGTGAAGCCAAGTGCGCCCTCATAATTTTTGAAAACTTTGTGATTAGCATATTTACTATAAAAAGTTAAGTTTGGGGTCGCAACCTTTAGGCTCAGTCTGTTTTCCATTTTAGCCTTGAGCAAGAGAGAGCATATTTTATTCTGCTGCCAGTATTTCTCTCTATTTTGTAGGATGGCTCTGGCCATGCTCCAGATACTATATATTTGGGAGGGATAGTGTCATAGAGCTATCTGTGAGTATTACTTTGTATCAAATCTTCCTTTTATCCCAGAAATAATATTGTCATTTTTAGGGCTGATTGAATCCGGTAACTGTAAGCTTGTAATGTATGTTATGTAGCCACCCTCGTGCTGATCTTTTCGCCATAATTGACTGTGTTGATGCTACTTTGTGTTGTGTGCTATACATGTACATGTAGTATTGGAGGATTAAAATCAGTACAGGAGATTATTTTACATTTTTGATTTTATATGGACTTGTATTTTGGTGAATGCTCGTCCTTTTTAAATAGAGGACCGGCCTCCTTCCCGTGTCTCTACACAAATATAAACTAAGGCATACATGTATGGTGTGTATGAAAGAACCTCCACACAAAGGGTAATTAGCCCCCAATCATGTTTCCATATTGTTCCCTATATCTGACATATTAAGGGCAGAGTGAATCAAAGGGTGAACCTACATGATTATGGCCACACTGTTGTCATCTGTCTCATGATACCCAGTACATCAACAAGGCAAAATCTCCATTGATGTGGTATTTGCACAAAGCAAACCTTCCCAGGTGAAATAAAAGGTGTACAAACTTCTGAACCTAGCGCTAACCTATTATTCAACTAATGGCAACAAAGGACTATATAGCTTGACGTGGCATGGGACCTTAGGAAACAAAGAATATCATGAATATTCATTTTTGTGTGGAGGTTTATCCAAACAGAAATGCCCCTGATTTAAAAGTTCATGTTTACACCGAACAAAGCATTTATTGCTTATTGTACAGGCAAAAAAAATGACCTGTGTGTGCGCTCATCAGATTCAGTCACTGCACCGTTTAACTTCTTGACAACAACTTGTGCTTCGGCAACAACTGGTTGATTTGTGGAGTCACTCCTTGCTTGCTGACCGGTGGTGGAAGGAGCAGACACTTTCTGCCCATCACTTGTCCCTGTCTGCTCACCACTACTTTCACCGCCAGATGCGCCCAAGCTGCTGTTGTCTCCATTGCTTTCGCCTTCATCTTCATCTTCATTTTCTGTTGACCAAAGGTCACTTGAGGCATTGCCACTGTGTGGCTGCCATTCCACATCTTCAGAGTCTGTCTCACCGACAGTAACCCCATAGAGGGACCTCACAGCTATGTCACCCACTGGGGCTTCAGGTCTTCTACTTTGGCTATTGATGGGAGCACCAGATTGCTGTGAAACTGGTGGAGACACGGGGGTGTCTGCCACTGGATGTCCGTTAATAGCTGAAGGGCTGACAACACCTGGTGTGGACTGCCTTGTGTTCACCTGATAAGTTGGGGAATCGAGTGGTTCGAGTTCAGACTGGCTTTGAGATGAGGACGCATTTGGTTCTCTGCATTCCTGGTTCTGGTTTCTCCTCCTAGTCTGATTTGGGTCATTTATGTTGTTAAGTGACTGACTACTTGTTGGATTTGAGGGTGGTGCAGCTTCATCAGTCTGAACCCCTGCAGACAATGTTCTTACAGTGCTCGGGACTTGTGCCGGATGCTGGACTTCATCATCATAATTGTCTTCAGAGTCTCTGCTGCTTCCATACAAGGATCTGTCTGTTTCCTCTGAGTCATCAGACCACACGTCTGACCTTTCATCATCCAGGTCCTGATCCGAGTACATGAATGAACCCTGCAGACTTCCTCTTTCACTGTCATTCAAACTGCTGCTTCTACTTGCGTAGTCCTCGTCATAGCTAGGGTAGTCGTCGTCGTCGACGTCGACGTTATCGTCGTCGTCGTCGTCGTCGTCGTCGTCGTCGTCGTCGTCGTCGTCGTCGTCGTCGTCGTCGACAGGGCTGTGACTTTCACTTCTGCTATGACTACGGCTCCTGCTCTGACTATGACTTCTGCTGCGGCTACGGCTCCGACTATACCTGTAACCATGACTGTTTCTGTAGGCATCATGTAGCTCACGTTCTACAGAAGTGACTCGATACTCAATATCCCGCCAGTCGCAGTAGAATCTGCCCTCCAGTTCTTTTAAACGTTTTTCGAAGCTGTCTTCCATTGCTGTAAGGGGTAAAAAAATGCGTTGAATTAGCTTCCATTTCAAAATCCATGCATTTTGCTTGCTTCAGAAAATATTGTACAGTAACTTTACCAAATGCAGTCAATGCCCACCTGTGTTTTTACCAGAGAATTCATCCTAGCCTTCAGAAAAATGCATGGTGACTGCATCAAAGAAACAAACTAATTCTTGACGCAGAATCTCCGTCATTGAAAAATTCTATCCAGTTAACTACTTCAGGTCACACGACATGTGTATTCCCCCAAGTTATTCTAAACTGGCTTATGGCAGAAATGTTTTGACACCCGGAACAATTTCAGTGCACCCTCAATTGTTTTCAGTCAGTCGGATGGCTGACGTGACTGTCCATCGGGACTTTCCATTGTGTAGCATACACAGACATGCACCCACCATGCTACATTATGCTTTGTTTCACCCATACAGAGGGACAGAAGGCACAGGAAATCATGTTCCCTTAATGCTCAATTCCAGACCTCTGCCCTTTTTATATGAATGTGGCATACAAGAATGGATAGGCTGCCTTCATTGTTTATCCCTGTATTCGGCTCAATTGGAGGCAAGTTCGAGCATTTGAAGGTTCCAGCATACATGTACCATGGCAGATTAATGGTCATGGCTTGCAGCCAAGGTTTGCGTTTCACAGTTTCACGTATTTTCTCACGGGTGCTTATTACGAGAACATTTGTTGTCTATCCAGGGTGTCATTGTCAAGTCAGAGTGTCATTGATTGTGACAACGCTATTTTCAAAGGAAAATTATTACTCCAGAAACTGCAAATTATTTTAGCCTTAGAGAAAGACTCTGCTAGTGTCGAAACGTCAGACCACTAACTATTTTTTTCTTTAAAAAATAATACCGCTCAAGGGCACAAAAGCGTTTTTTTAATACCGACCTGAAGTGGTTTAACATTTGTAGACAACTGACGTACAAACTTTGTACATGGTGTTATTCATGGGGGCATTCAGGTGTTCTTGGGTCCCTCCTTTCAGAATTTAGAAACCTTACTTTATCTTTCCATTACATTTTATAGTAGTTACAATGTTTGAGTCCCAGCACAATGGGTGCCTTATTTTTCAATTTCCAGGAAACTTTGACACTCCATTTCAAAATCCTGAGCATCATATTACAAATTCTCTAAAATTACCCCTCCCCCCAAAAAAGCCCCCTCCCATCCTCCAAACTCACACTGCATGTTATTCTTCAGCTCCTGTATGCAGCTGTGTCCCCTCATAGCTGCAACCATTACCGGCAGTCCACAACCTTTCTTGCACTTCACCAGCCGATGCAAGCATTCTTTCTCATGCTTCATAATGTGCTTACGCAGAATATTCTTGGTGCAGCCCGCGTTGAGACAGCCGACAAGTCCGTAGCCGCATTCCTTGATATGGTTGGTGTACTGCTCCAAGCTGACCCTTTCAGTGCAGCCGTTGGCGATGTTCTCGCACTTAATCAGCAGACGGTTGATCATGTTGCGCACAATGGGCAGCACCGGCTTCAGGCCCGAAATGCTAAGCCGCTCTCTGCAGTTTGGACAGCTGCGGTGGTTGGCAAGCCAAGTTTGAATGCATACCTTGCAGAAGACATGCTGACAGATGCTCTCTAGAGGTTTGTTGAGAACACACCTGCAGATACAGCAGATTAGATCTGGATCGGGTGCAGTAAAAAAGCGGTCTACATCATACTTTCCCACACATGCCATAGTGTCCTATAGGAGAAACAATTGGAAATTCAGTTATTGACTTTCGGGTTACATTTCTCAGCTTGTCATTTTACTGAATGATATTTTCCCACACAGATGTTATACCTTCATGTGCCTGCCTAGCACACAAAACATTCACCCAGCTCTGTGTTGCAGTTGTTGCACATGCATAGAGCCAGCCCTGAAGGGTGTGTGCGAAACCCTTTTAAAAGGAGCAAAACAGGGAACACATCGGTATGTCGACTGGAGATTGTATTTGTAAATACAGATTTGTATTTCTTCACAGCTCACATAAGAACTCCAATAATGGCATGTACAGGGACGTATATATGACAAAGGAAAGAACAACAGATGGCTCCACAGCTCAGGGACAGGGATGCATATTTGAGAATGTGTGTGTCTGAGTGGTATGATCTGAAAGGGTGTGGCATGGGTTCACACTAACCCCACTTGTGTGGCCACAAGTGGGGCTAGGGTTCACACATAACTTGCTTGGCTTGGCCAAGTAAGTAAGTATAGAGTGAGACGATTCTAACTTAACTTAACTTAAGTTAGAATCGAATCGTCTCACACACCAAACTATCACACGTAAACGAGTAAAAACGAGAATAAAAATCAAGCGGTCAAAAACCAAAATTGCCGCATCCCTGATGAAAAGTCGCTGTCGCAAAATTTCTTCAAGCAAGTTGTCCTTCAAAATCAAATATACCACGTGAGTTTCAAAAAGAACGGCACCAATCAAACAAGCATGTTTTCCTCTAGTTGCGATGATCGTAACCCTCCATCCTGCGACCGTTGGGAGGATGGAGGGTTACGATCATCGCAACTAGTTTTCCTCTTCAATTTGATGGATTTTCTTTTACTTTCGGTGAGTATTTGTATTAGAAAACAAAGATTGAAAAAGACAATTTTAGTGTGGTCACAGTGAGATAGAGAGGAAGGCGAAATATGACCCTACCGCTGGACTCGCTAACTTAAGTTGGGACACACCGAGACTTCTCCCAGTCCTAGAAGTTAGAAAAATGACTCGAGGTTCGTTCCACTATCGTCTCCACGATCGTGCGTTGAGACGATAGTAATTCCAGCAGGAGAGCCTGTGTAGTACTAGTTAGTGTAGCGTGTGTGAACATGGAGGTAGAGTGTGAGTAACTTACGACCGACCATACCTACTCCTAGAAGTAGAACTATGCGAGACGATAGCGGAACGAACCGCATAGTTCTAGGAGTAGACCATATCCATGTCCATATTCCATAATTTTATTATTACTCTCATTTAAAAACAATAAATTAAACAAAATAAAAATGTTAATTCATTAATCATTGGGAGAGGGACCTTTCCTTCTTTTAGTTATTAAGTTAACATGTATTTGATAGGTCTATGAAATGATCTTACCATTACTCAAGTTAGTCAGTCGTCATCCCAATAGAGGTAAACAAATCTCTATGGTCGAATTACGACAAGATTTCGAACGGATGAATTTAATAAAACAAATAAAACATGAGGAAAAAAATAGTGATAACCATGTACCGCCCTCAAGAGTTTAAAAAACCGCGCAAGGTCGATGACCAGACTGAAGACGGCACTAAATTTGGTGCCAGCACCAAATTTGGTGCTGGCAAGAAATTTAGTGCTAGCACCGAATTTCAAAACCCTTGCAACGACCGTCATTGACAGAGCGAACTGAATCCTGAATAGGTATTTTCGAAACGGCGGACTGGAATTAACAGACTTTCAAGTTTTTTCAAAGCCTGAACAGGGAAAGCCTGTGTTTCGAATACACCCTATTGTGCGTATTTTCAAAACGGTGGACTGGAATTACCAGGCTTTCACGATTTATTTTTTAAAGCCTAAACAGGGAACGCCTGCGTTTTGAAAATACTTAATGTGGGTATTTTCGAAACGGCGGACTGGAATTAGCAGGCTTTCACATGATTATGGAATATTAATGGCCTCATGAATCATTCATTTCAGCAAGTAAATAAGAAAAAGTGAATGAGGCTAAATCATAGATACACAATACGGGGAAAATGGAGTGTAGGGCTAAAAAAAAATATATATTAGAAAATTTTTAAATACAAAAAAGAATAATTGTTACATCAATGTTGACTAAAATAATTAACAAAATAATAGATAATACTTCTATTAGAAACCAGCAAAGCGCGGGGTAATAAAGCAAGTTTATTAAAGTAGTTCTGCGTCGGTGGACGCTCATGCCTGGGGGACATATTCTCCGTTGGAGGACATAATCTCCGTTGAGCACGACGGACAGAATAACCTAACGAGAGACAGTTTATCCTAGGAGATACTGTCTCGGGGGACATTGTACCCTAGACAAGCCAGGTAAAGTTGTCCGGGGGGACAGACTCACCGGGGGACAGATTCACCGGGGGGACAGAATCTCCGTCCACACCAGCACCAAATAAAGCCAGAAACGTCCCGAGTGACGGTCGTATACGAATTTTGTCTTGGCACTACGGGACGTAAGATGTGCTGCACGAAATCTGAACCGCTAGAGGGCGCTACAGCAGTTGATCATCACGATCTCAACCACGCTTTAAAATACTAAAACATATTTTGAAAATAATATGTATTTTTGGAGTAAAAGTTTAAGCCCAGAAACTTGAAGACTGTTCACTGGGAACACCAAATTTTTCAGCTGGCTAATTTGGTTCACTATTTAGTGGTTAATTCTACATAGTTTTACAGATGCCATTTTCCAACACGTACAGTTGCATGTGCGGTTGAGTACCTTTCTATTTGAAATTTGATATTTTTTGAAAACCAACACAAATCGTAGCAGGTAAGCCGAATTAGATGCGCTCTTACAAAAATGTTTAAAAGGTATAAGAAGTGGTTAAAAGAAAATCCTTAATTGTTGGAAAAAACTTTATAATTATTATAAAATGTATTATTATTATTCTTACAACGAAAACTACAAAAAGGAAAACAAGTTCAGAAGCTCATGGCAATAGTGAGAAAGAAAATCTCTCTGAGACTATCATTGACTATCATTGTTTCCAATTTAATTTGTCATTTTATTTAACGATAAGTTTGTCAAATAAAATTTACGATTGACAACATATTTTGCATCTGCATAAAAATTATTATTAGTTCTTGAATGACAAAAGTGGTTACATTTTTCATTACGTAAATCGGAAATTTTAAGATTACGATAACATTCATATTATTTTACTTTTATCTATAATCTTTATTACTGAATTGAGAAAGTTGCAATATCAAGGATGACTAGTTTCTCAAGAGGGGATTAATGTAACGAGTGTTTAAAGTAACCCCCCCCCAGCCTCGCTACCATGGGCAGCGCGCCGTATCGACACCTCTCGTCATGATCGAGCAAGGTATGCTGTGAAAAAATGGCGCTGCGAGATCGATCACCCCTGGGAACGAGGATGCCCCCATTCATATGCACTTACTTTGATGACGTTGTGACGTCGCATACTGGTGACATAATGTTTACTTTTCGCTCGTCCCCAGCGCCTTGCCTTAAAACCAAAAGCGCTGGGATGGGCAAACGTATCAAGCACGCTCATTGGTTAATGCTCAGTCCCATCATGAATCACACTCACACTGCAAGCACTGCACGCATGACGTACTTCCTGAACAAGAATCTGTGCAAGCTGATTAGCCCATCCCAGCGGTCCTGGATAGGCCGCTGGGACCGAGCGAATGTTTACTTGTGGTGTAGCTTATTTTATTGTACAGCGCCCTCTCAGCAAAATGATATCCTTTGTTATTTTTCGCGGGGTTTCAACGCCAGCATTATTTCTCTGTACGAAGAAAAGATGACACCTTGGGTTTCTGTCTACGTTTTTGAAATTGTTGTTGTTCTTCTTCTTCATTTTGAGTGCAGCCCTCAAATGTTTGATGATGTAGGCACTGCGTGTGTGCGAATGTTCAGGTAATTATCACTTTATTCTACTCTTATTCTTTATTTGTCATGTTTGTTTGTGCAGTTGGTTTGTTTCTCTATGCACAAGGTTACGATCATTACAACTTCTGGGAGAAAACAAACAGTGGTACGCCAGCAAAAAATCGTTATGTAATTGGCCAAGTCGGGAACTTAGTCTGGTTTGGAAGTTATGGCTGCAGCACAGAATAATTTAACTTTATGTTCAACTTTATCATCATCTATGAATTCCAGTTCTGTGAATTTCGTGAACTAAATCAACAGTTCAGTTTTCGGGAGGTTTCTTCTCCCCCATATTTTTTTTCTGACGGTAGACAGCTTGAAGCCCTATGGAATTCACCCCCGTGTTCCAGGCATGTGCCAGGGCTTGAATGCAGCGCTTGTTGCTTAAACTAATATGTATAACTAGAACAGAATTTCTGTTACAAGAGCAGAATCAAAGAGAGAAATCCACATAATCTACACAGTTTAACATGTAAACTGTCTTTAATTATCTGAACAAGCACTGACACAAGATTCATCCTATTTGTCTTATGGGTAGTTCAATAACAGAATAAGAAGATGTTTAGCAGATTGACTCAAAGTTAACATTCGATTTTTATCTTTCTTCCTTAAGTTATTACTCAGTGGTGTACGTGTACTTTTTAAGACCTTCGGACAGGTCTGGTCATGAGTTGACTGGCCCGATTCTCAAATTCAGGCATGCAACTCTTCCGCGTTTCCGCGGATTTCCGCGTTTAAAAAAAATGATCAGCGCTAAAAAAAAAAAAAATTTAAAAGCCTTATATATGCTTGGCAACAACAATGTACAACCACAATAATGTGAAATAAGCCTAGTACATGCTAAGAATGCACCTAAGAGCATAATAAACCTCAAAATTTTCTAGGGTACCATTGTGGATCTCATGTCCCTTGGCGTTTTGGCTGCCTCGCTCCACGCTTGCGTTGTGCCTTTGAAAATTTCCTCTTTTTTTTCATCGGGCAGTTGCATGCCTGTCAAATTGTTGTTTCGCGTATAAGACCTATTGAAATCGTACACTTTCTAACGTAATTCTTGACGCTTGTTAAACCGTATCAATATTTGAAGTTCTTGATATTTTCCTTAATAACTCAACTTTTATATCAGAGGGATCTTGTTTAACTTCTGTTTTGCACCTGAGAAAGTTCAGGCTTTTTGAGTGATTGACATGTTCTGTAAGGTCTTCATCACTAGACCACTATGCCACAACACTCCCTAATTATTGTGGAACAGGACAAGGAATGAATGCACAGTCAGATTATGGGTCAGGCTCAATCCAGATTGGATATCAAACAGCACAGGCAAACTTATAATTTCAAATCCCAGAGCAGTTTGGAAATGTAGGGAAAACTTTGCTCTGTTGGAGTTTAGTGACCAATATTGTAGAAAACACTTGGTTTGGTCAGACGTGGTCACTGACCTCTGGTCATTCCCTCCTGCTACCAATTGCCCACTTGCCACTTGTGTGCATGTACCATTCTACCTTGACTATCCACAGTCCTAAAAAAAGTTATACTTACAAAATCTGTGTATTTAATTTCTTCCCAGAAAAAGATTATTTCCAAACCTATTTAAATGTGTTCTAATGAATTTTCTTTGTCCAGTAGGCACAGCTATTTCTTCATGACATTGTGCTGTCTTTGTCGCATCAACATCCCATGGCTCATGAAAAGGTACAATTTAGTATTTTTAAAGGTATAATACAGGGTTGGTAGTCACAGTGTTTTTGTTTTGTGTGATCACCCATATACATGAAATAACAAGCCTCTGAAACGTCTCAGGCTTAATCCATTCTGTGAGTCAGGAGATCAAAGTGTAAAACCATGTCAGTTTTCAGCATGTAACTACAAAGTCCTTAATTTTGGTTCTTACAACCATTTTCAGATTGGAGGTTGGAGTTTTGAGGTTGGAGTTTGGGGTTTGGAGTTTGGAGTTTGAAAATTGGAGCTTCGAGAATGGAGTTTGGAGATTAGGGTTTCTGGTTTGTAGTCTGCAGTGTAGTTTGCAGTGTAGTTTGCAGTGTCGTTTGCAGTCTAGTTTGCAGTCTAGTTCGCAGTGTCACTTGCAGTGTTGTTTTCAGTGTCGTTTGCAGTTTAGTTTGCAGTCCAGTTTGCAGTCTAGTTCGCAGTCTAGTTTGCAGTCTAGTTTACAGTCTAGTTCGCAGTCTAGTTTGCAGTCTAGCTGGCAGTTTAAGTTGCAGTCTAGTTCGCAGTCTAGTTTGCAGTCTAGTTCGCAGTCTAGTTGGAAGTCTAGTTTGCAGTGTCGTTTGCAGTGTCGTTTGCAGTGTAGTTTGCAGTCCAGTTCGCAGTTTAGTTTGCAGTCTAGTTGGCAGTTTAGTTTACAGTCTAGTTCGCAGTCTAGTTTGCAGTGTCGTTTGCAGTCTAGTTTGCAGTGTCGTTTGCAGTCTAGTTCGCAGTTTAGTTCGCAGTCTAGTTCGCAGTCTAGTTGGCAGTTTGGTTTGCAGTCTAGTTCGCAGTTTAGTTTGCAGTGTCGTTTGCAGTGTCGTTTGCAGTCTAGTTCGCAGTGTCGTTTGCAGTGTCGTTTGCAGTGTCGTTTTCAGTCTAGCTTGCAGTCTAGTTTGCAGTCTAGCTTGCAGTCTAGTTCTCAGTCTAGTTGGCAGTTTAGTTTGCAGTGTCGTTTGCAGTCTAGTTGGCAGTGTCGTTTGCAGTTTAGTTTGCAGTCTAGTTCGCAGTCTAGTTTGCAGTCTAGTTTGCAGTTTAGTTTGCAGTCTAGTTTGCAGTCTAGTTTGCAGTCTAGTTTGCAGTGTCGTTTGCAGTGTCGTTTGCAGTTAAGTTTGCAGTCCAGTTCGCAGTCTAGTTTGCAGTGTCGTTTGCAGTCTAGTTCGCAGTCTAGTTTGCAGTGTCGTTTGCAGTGTCGTTTTCAGTCTAGCTTGCAGTCTAGTTTGCAGTCTAGCTTGCAGTCTAGTTCTCAGTCTAGTTGGCAGTTTAGTTTGCAGTGTCGTTTGCAGTCTAGTTGGCAGTGTCGTTTGCAGTTTAGTTTGCAGTCTAGCTCGCAGTCTAGTTTGCAGTCTAGTTTGCAGTTTAGTTTGCAGTCTAGTTTGCAGTCTAGTTTGCAGTGTCGTTTGCAGTGTCGTTTGCAGTGTCGTTTGCAGTGTCGTTTGCAGTTTAGTTTGCAGTCCAGTTCGCAGTCTAGTTTGCAGTGTCGTTTGCAGTCTAGTTGGCAGTTAAGTTTTCAGTCTAGTTTGCAGTCTAGCTTGCAGTCTAGTTCTCAGTCTAGTTGGCAGTTTAGTTTGCAGTGTCGTTTGCAGTGTCGTTTGCAGTGTCGTTTGCAGTGTCGTTTGCAGTTTAGTTTGCAGTCCAGTTCGCAGTCTAGTTTGCAGTCTAGTTTGCAGTTTAGTTTGCAGTCTAGTTTGCAGTCTAGTTTGCAGTCTAGTTTGCAGTGTCGTTTGCAGTGTCGTTTGCAGTTTAGTTTGCAGTCCAGTTCGCAGTCTAGTTTGCAGTCTAGTTCGCAGTCTAGTTTGCAGTCTAGTTTGCAGTCTAGTTGGCAGTTTAAGTTGCAGTCTGGTTCGCAGTCTAGTTTGCAGTCTAGTTCGCAGTCTAGTTGGAAGTCTAGTTCGCAGTGTCTTTTGCAGTGTCGTTTGCAGTTTAGTTTGCAGTCCAGTTCCCAGTCTAGTTTGCAGTCTAGTTGGCAGTCTAGTTTGCAGTCTAGTTTTCAGTCTAGCTGGCAGTTTAGGTTGCAGTCTAGTTCGCAGTCTAGTTTGCAGTCTAGTTCGCAGTCTAGTTCGCAGTCTAGTTGGAAGTCTAGTTCGCAGTGTCGTTTGCAGTGTCGTTTGCAGTTTAGTTTGCAGTCCAGTTCGCAGTCTAGTTTGCAGTCTAGTTTGCAGTTTAGTTTGCAGTTTAGTTTGCAGTCTAGTTTGCAGTTTAGTTTGCAGTGTCGTTTGCAGTTTAGTTTGCAGTCCAGTTCGCAGTCTAGTTTGCAGTCTAGTTCGCAGTCTAGTTTGCAGTCTAGCTGGCAGTTTAAGTTGCAGTCTAGTTCGCAGTCTAGTTTGCAGTCTAGTTTGCAGTGTAGTTTGCAGTGTAGTTGGAAGTCTAGTTCGCAGTGTCGTTTGCAGTGTCATTTGCAGTGTCGTTTGCAGTTTAGTTTGCAGTCCAGTTCGCAGTCTAGTTTGCAGTCTAGTTTGCAGTCAAGTTTGCAGTCTAGTTGGCAGTTTATGTAACAGTGTCGTTTGCAGTTTAGTTGGCAGTCTAGTTTGCAGTGTCGTTTGCAGTCTAGTTTGCAGTGTCGTTTGCAGTCTAGTTGGAAGTCTAGTTTGCAGTGTCGTTTGCAGTGTCGTTTGCAGTTTAGTTTGCAGTCCAGTTCGCAGTCTAGTTTGCAGTCTAGTTTGCAGTTTAGTTTGCAGTCTAGTTGGCAGTTTAGCTTGCAGTCTAGTTCGCAGTCTAGCTTGCAGTCTAGTTCTCAGTCTAGTTGGCAGTTTAGTTTGCAGTGTCATTTGCAGTCTAGTTTGCAGTGTCGTTTGCAGTCTAGTTTGCAGTCTAGTTCGCGGTGTCGTTTGCAGTCTAGTTGGCAGTTTAGTTTGCAGTGTCGTTTGCAGTCTAGTTTGCAGTGTCGTTTGCAGTCTAGTTGGAAGTCTAGTTCACAGTTTAGTTTGCAGTGTCGTTTGCAGTTTAGTTTGCAGTCCAGTTCGCAGTCTAGTTTGCAGTCTAGTTCGCAGTCTAGTTTGCAGTCTAGCTGGCAGTTTAAGTTGCAGTCTAGTTCGCAGTCTAGTTTGCAGTCTAGTTTGCAGTCTAGTTTGCAGTGTAGTTGGAAGTCTAGTTCGCAGTGTCGTTTGCAGTGTCATTTGCAGTGTCGTTTGCAGTTTAGTTTGCAGTCCAGTTCGCAGTCTAGTTTGCAGTCTAGTTTGCAGTTTAGTTTTCAGTCTAGTTTGCAGTCTAGTTTGCAGTCAAGTTTGCAGTCTAATTGGCAGTTTATGTAACAGTGTCGTTTGCAGTGTCGTTTGCAGTCTAGTTTGCAGTGTCGTTTGCAGTCTAGTTGGAAGTCTAGTTCACAGTGTCGTTTGCAGTGTCGTTTGCAGTTTAGTTTGCAGTCCAGTTCACAGTGTCGTTTGCAGTGTCGTTTGCAGTTTAGTTTACAGTCTAGTTCTCAGTCTCGTTCGCAGTCTAGTTCATAGTGTCGTTTGCAGTGTCGTTGGCAGTTTAGTTTGCAGTGTCGTTTGCAGTCTAGTTTGCAGTGTCGTTTGCAGTTTAGTTTGCAGTCTAGTTCGCAGTGTCGTTTGCAGTGTCGTTTGCAGTTTAGTTTGCAGTCCAGTTCGCAGTCTAGTTTGCAGTCTAGTTTGCAGTCTAGTTGGCAGTCTAGTTGGCAGTTTAGTTTTCAGTATAGCTTGCAGTCTAGTTCGCAGTCTAGCTTGCAGTCTAGTTGGCAGTCTAGTTTGCAGTGTCGTTTGCAGTGTCGTTTGCAGTCTAGTTGGCAGTTTGAGTTTTCAGTCTAGCTTGCAGTCTAGTTAGCAGTGTAGCTTGCAGTTAAGTTCTCAGTCTAGTTGGCAGTTTAGTTTGCAGTGTCGCTTGCAGTCTAGTTGGCAGTTTAGTTTTCAGTCTAGCTTGCAGTCTAGTTCGCAGTCTAGCTTGCAGTCTAGTTCGCAGTCTAGCTTGCAGTGTCGTTTGCAGTCTAGTTGGCAGTTTAGTTTTCAGTATAGCTTGCAGTCTAGTTCGCAGTCTAGCTTGCAGTTTAGTTCTCAGTCTAGCTGGCAGTTTAGTTTGCAGTGTCGCTTGCAGTCTAGTTGGCAGTTTAGTTTTCAGTCTAGCTTGCAGTCTAGTTGCAGTCTAGCTTGCAGTGTCATTTGCAGTCTAGTTGGCAGTTTAGTTTTCAGTCTAGCTTGCAGTCTAGTTCGCAGTCTAGCTTGCAGTTTAGTTCTCAGTCTAGTTGGCAGTTTAGTTTGCAGTGTCGCTTGCAGTCTAGTTGGCAGTTTAGTTTTCAGTCTAGCTTGCAGTCTATTTCGCAGTCTAGCTTGCAGTGTCGTTTGCAGTCTAGTTGGCAGTTAAGTTTGCAGTCTAGCTTGCAGTCTAGTTCGCAGTTTAGTTCGTAGTCTAGTTCGCAGTCTAGTTCGCAGTGTCGTTTGCAGTCTAGTTGGCAGTTTAGTTTGCAGTGTCGTTTGCAGTCTAGTTTGCAGTTTCGTTTGCAGTCTAGTTCGCAGTTTAGTTTGCAGTCTAGCTTGCAGTGTCGTTTGCAGTCTAGTTGGCAGTCTAGTTGGCAGTGTCGTTTGCAGTCTAGTTGGCAGTCTAGTTGGCAGTGTCGTTTGCAGTCTAGTTGGCAGTCTAGTTTGCAGTGTCGTTTGCAGTCTAGTTGGCAGTTTAGTTTGCAGTCTAGTTTGCAGTTTAGTTTGCAGTCTAGTTCCAGTCTAGTTTGCAGTTGGCAGTTTGTAGTTTGTAGTTCGACCAAAAGCCTGCCTACACCACCTCTCCTCCAAGCAGACTGAGGCTGTCAGATCCTCTCTACTCCTCCACCAGATTCTGCGCTTCTTGTCATTCCATGAGCTTATGATACCGGATGCCGATTGAGAGCGACATTATTTTGAGGTACTTTTTATCAATTTAATGTTAATGTAATTTTTTTTGTATTTGAGTGTACAACTAGCGATTTTGCACACAGAGTGGAGGCTTCTGCCAATAATAGGGGGCAGAAGAGTTACCAGGTAAATCCTTTGTCTTTGGAGATGTGTGCATACTCAGAACTATGTCAACAATGGAAATATCTCAGTATATTTGCTGCCACCTAGAATTCCAGTGATGGAAACTAAAGATAAAATTTCCGTTATAAATCTATTGGTTTTTGGAAGAGTACATTCATTCCCACTAGATGGTATCTTACATCCACTTAGTGTCAACCAACATTCTCAAGAAAAGTGCAAATAACAGTTTAATGTCTGCTAAACTTTCCTGCTTATGTTAGTTTAGCAAATCGAATTTGGAACTAAAATCTGAAGATCAGTTTTCTTGTGCAAGGCATCACTTTAAAACAACCAAAATATTAAGTTGACGCTTGATCAGCAAAACTTGTTTAAAAAAATGCTTTTATTGTATTTTTCTGAGAATCTTCTCATGTTTTTCTACTTGTTATAGACTGAAGATTTAGTCACCTTGCGCTTCGATCGTTTCTGTGAGTTTGATGAAACTTTCTCGTTGGAAGCTGACAGCCATGAAGTCATTGTGAGATTTCCAACAATTTCTGATTCTTCAACGATTGGTATCGTCTTGGACTTTAATAGTATCAGTCACCCTAAAACATCAGGTTGGTTGAAAGTTCTTTGCTTTAATTGAAATACCTAGGTTGGTACAATCAAAAAACTAAAAAACTTTTGAGAAGACTCTTCAATGAGACTACTCAAAAACATTTTTTCACAAAAGAGGAAAATGAATATTGTGTGGAGGGACTGGAAAATGTTCTACAGTTATCAATGCAGTTAAGTTTCGGTCTTGAAGAGGTACACAATTATACAAATATGACCTTTGAGGTACAGCTTTTGGCCATAGGCAAACAATGATAAATGGAAACACACAGATTTGTACACATGGAGAACAGGATTTGCAAATGAACAACGTTCTTTTGACTTCTAGGCAAGGGCGCCCTACTTGACTGATGTCATGTGCATGAGGTATATATTACGAAAAAACCCATCAGGAATGGAGCTGATTGCGTAGAACTCTCAATAAGCACACACAATTGCTGAGGTGTTTTTGGGGTGGTTTTTTTTCTTCAAAATAAGTTAAACAAAAGTTTTGGTGTCAGGTGACCAATCAATGTACCGCATTATGTGTAATGTATATATGTGACTGAATTTCAGATTGCAGCAAGGTCCTGATCGCTGACTGAGGAGACCTCCAGTCTGTCAACTTCCCGTTGGACTATCCACCAGATGCCAATGTCAGATGCTAATACACTCTCAACCAGATGTCAGGGTTCAGATTGTTTTCAGCGAGTTCGAGTTGGAGAAATTTGGCGGGAAGCTGCACAACCTCAAGGTCAGAATATATCTCCTTATGAGTTTAACAACTTGTGAAATATTTTTCGAATTATATCCATTGAATTTGATTGGCTGATTCTTTGTTTGTGTTTAGTTTCGAGAGGATTAATCTCTAATAACCTGCCTACACTTTTTTGTTCATAAAAGCAATTTTCAATCTCTTTGTTTTAGAGACAATCTCACAATGCTGAAACGATCTCAGATTTTTAATTTTATAAAATGTTTATCATTTTTTTGCAAATCCACTATTCAGTGAAAAAATGTTCACTTTTCCAGTTATTAAAAAAAACTTTTTTAAAGATCTTGAGATATATTTTTGATAATTCTTGATTTGATTATCTCAATTACAGCTGAATGATTTGTCACAGGCCAGAACATCACACTGTGCATCCAGCTTTGGCCCATTCGTCTGGTCAAACTTGAATCTGATCTGCAATGCTCAAAGGACTTCATTGAGGTAAGGACAGGGTTCTCTGTTCATTTGTCTCCAACTGATTTGCCCTCTAAAAAAAAAAGTCTTTTGATTTCAATTATAAGATAGAGTCAGAAGCGTACGTTGGGGGGGGGGGGAGTATTTGTTAACCTTGTTAATTAAGACATGGGATCAAAACTACAACTGCTTTCCCACAGTAGGTCTGTAGTCAGCCTCTGTCTTTTACACAGGTGTTATCAAGGTAAATGTGCTACCAGTGTGTCTGACCTGGTTCCTCCTATCAGGATGTTTGAGTGTTTAACCAGGCTTTCTGATTGTTAATATTGCTTCGCTGAGGTGTAGAACAAAAAGCCACTCCAACAGCTTTATTCCATGTTCATCTCTTTGGAACTCCTTGCCTGTTACATCACGATTTCTCTCCATCCTAAAATCTAAACTGTTTTAAGATGCACCTACACTTTTATTTTTATAAAAGCAATTTTCAATCTCTTTGTTTTAGAGACAATCTCACAATGCTGAAACGATCTCAGATTTTTTATTTCATAAAATGTTGATCATTTTTTTGCAAATCCACTAATCAGTGAAAAAATGTTCACTTTTCCAGTTCTTAAAATTTTTTTTTTTAAAGATCTTGAGATATATTTTTGATAATTCTTTATTTGATTATCTCAATTACAGCTGAATGATTTGTCACAGGCCAGAACATCGAACTGTGCATCAAGCTTTGGCCCATTCGTCTGGTCAAACTTGAATCCGATCTGCAATGCTCAAAGGACTTCATTGAGGTAAGAACAGGGTTCTCTGTTGATTTGTCTCCAACTGATTTGCCCTCTTAAAAAAATGTCTTTCGATTTCAATTATAAGATAGTCAGAAGCATACGTCGGGGGGGGGGGGAGTATTTGTTAACCTTGTTAATTAAGACATGGGATCAAAACTACAACTGCTTTCCCACAGTAGGTCTGTAGTCAGCCTCTGTCTTTTACACAGATGTTATCAAGGTAATTGGCTACCAGTGTGTCCGACCTGGTTCCTCCTATCAGGATGTTTGAGTGTTAAACCAGGCTTTCTGCTTGTTGATATTCCTTTGCTGAGGTGTAGAACAAAAAGCCACTCCAACAGCTTTATTCCATGTTCATCTCTTTGGAACTCCTTGCCTGTTACATCAAAATTTGTGTCCATCCTAAAATCTAAACTGTTTTAAGACGCAATTCCTACCTTTAGCTCCCTCAGTTATTCTCATCTTGAATGTTTTTTGTCTTGTACATAACCCCTTACCAAGAGTAGCTTTTTTAGCCTTGTTTTGAGAAAACTTGCATTAGAGCTATAAACAAAACATGGTCGTAACTTGGTAGGTCGAAAGGTCTTATCTTATTCACTACAGCAAGCACATAATTTGCTCTAGCAATAAGGTCGTAAATTAAATTGCAACCTGGCTCCACTAACAATTTGAAATCTGTTTGGTTTTTTTTGTGTTCAGATTCAGGATGTGAAAACCCAAGAAGCGCCTGCCGACTGATTCGACTTGGAGGCATAGGTTTGTGAGTTTGTTGTGTTAATGATGATGATTAGTGGGCCCTGTGTGTGAGTTAACCCTATGCCTTCTTGCCCAGTGTCATACTATTCTTTGGTCCTTTTGCATTCATGCATTTGCTTTCTTTGAAATAATATTTATTTAATAATTTGGGTTTGAACAAAGAAAAATTGACTGGAGCGGGACTTGAACCAACGACGTCCGGATTAACGTACCGGCGCTCTACCAATATTGAACTATCCAGCCTTATGTTGGCGGTCTCCCTATTAGTCAATATCTTTGTTCGGGGGTGCCAGTCAGAAGCCATGCAACCGTTAATCCGGAGGTTGTTGGTTCAAGTCCCGCTCCAGTCAATTTTTCTTCGTTCAAACCCAAATTATTACAAAATTTACCCAGTCAGTTTCCCTTGTGGTTTATTACATAATATTTATTTGGTAGAGACAGAATATTTAGGAGTTGCCTTCATTTTTATTGACATATTATTGACATACTTGCATTGTATAAGATAATTAAATGTACATGTATGTATTTTATTGACCGCCTGCATAACTCTGCACAGTTTGTGCAGGTGTTTACAGAGAGAATAAATCCTGGTTCACCCCTGACACAAGCAGAGAGCCATTCTTGAACCTGTGTGTCTTGTTCGGCGTAGACCGAGGCCCACTTCCTGCATGAGTACGGGCGAATCCTCTCACATAGGGAACCCAGGTGCACCCTCAGTGTTCAACTGTCTAATCCTCCTTCCTGTGGCGTCGTAGACAGGATTGAGCATTCCGCCATTTTTTTACTCATTGCTTATATTTTTCTTCTGTCTATGCTGTATCTCTACAAATGGTGTCATAGACAGGATTGAGTGTTTGCCCTTTTCGTCTTTGTTTTTAGGTATTCCTTCTGTTTTCGCATTTTAAACATAAAGTGTACTGTCAGTCAGCTGTATTTTATTTTCCATTGTAATCTTTCTTAGCCTTGAATGGAACCAAACAGTTTTGCCTGCCTGTTTAGATCCAATTCTTCATTTGAGATATATATTAAGTAACTATAAATAGTGAACTTGCGGGAACAACCATATGTATTAAATCTCTTTGTGGGAGTGTTGGCTCTGAAAAGAGCCGGTGTGGTCTGGACATTTCGAGCAGTATACTCTGCTCTTCAGGAGAATGCTTGACTGCCGGTGGTGATGCTACTTAAGTAGCGCTTGAGGGATGCATGCTTGGGCGGGAAGTATCCAAGTTGTTCTTGATCGGTGAAACGTTGGAGTTGGCTGCTGGCTGGATGTGTGCCACTGGAGTATGTCATTGTTGTGGAGAGCTGCTGCTGGAAGGGTTTGCTTGAGTAGTGGTGACCAGATGTCGATGATGGAGAACCCGATGTCTTGTGGAGCTGTATTGTGTGGCTCCCTAACTCTGCGTTGGTGCCAGAACTTGACTGGTGCGATGAGCTTGGCTTGCTTCCAGTTGATGAGATGATCTTGTTCTTGTGAATGTTTGATGATGGCTGATTTTTTTTTCCAGGTGTCCCAGTCTGCCGTGTGCTTGATGTTCCTTGATTCGTGTAGATATGTTGCGGACGGTCTCCCCGATGAAATACAACATTTGCAGGGAATGCGGTAAACACCGGCCTTGTCCTGGGTGTCTTGTTTGTCCTGGCTTGTGTGTATGAAGAGATTCTTGAATTTTGTTTGGTGCTGTGGGGAAAGTCTTGATCTGAGCTTGGCTGAAGATGCATTGTAGCTTGTGTGATGCATGGCCGATGTACTGGATGGTGATGGGTTGCCTTGAACTGCGGTCTTTCTTCTTGTGTGAGGCTTGACTTGGGCTGGCTGAAATTCAAGGTTTTGTACCCGTTGAATGCAGAGATGTTTTGATGTGGTGAAGTTCCTGCATCAAGCTGTCTTGGTCACATGTGTTGAAAGCTTGTCGAACCAAGGTGTTGCTGACAGCAGGCTTGAAGCTTCTTTGGTATGTATGTTGGTGAAGAGGGAGACTACGTCAAAATTGACAGGAATGTCAGATTATGACTGAGATGGATGTCCTTGATGATGTTGACGAACTGGCCTGAGTTGGTGATGTGGTGTTGTGTGAGGCCGACTAGTGGGTGCAGGATCTTGGTGATATGTCTGGCCATGTTGTAGGTTGGTGAACCCCTGGCCGCCACGATGGGGCGGAGGGGGACATCAGACTTGTGGATCTTGGGTTGACGGAAGAAAATTGGGCAGGAGGATGCAGAGGGCTTGAGATGCTGGTACATAGGTTTGTCGATGACTTGGACTTGAGATTGGTAGAGCATCCTCCTGCCCAATTTTCTTCGGTCAACCCAAGATCCACAAGTCTGATGTCCCCCTCCGCCCCATCGTGGCGGCCAGGGGTTCACCAACCTACAACAAGGCCAGGCATCTCACGTAGATCCTGCACCCACTCGTCAGCCTCAAACAACACCACATCACCAACTCGGGCCAGTTCGTCAACATCATCAAGGACACCCATCTCAGTCAATCTGACATTCTCGTCTTGTGGATCTTGGGTTGACAAAAGAAAATTGGGCAGGAGGATGCTTAATTACCAATCTCAAGTCATTGTCAAACCTATGTACCAGCATCTCAAGCTCTCCGCATCCCCCTGCCCATGTTTCTTCCGTCAATCCAAGATCCACAAGACGAGAATGTCAGATTGACTGAGATGGGTGTCCTTGATGATGTTGACGAACTAGCCTGAGTTGGTGATGTGGTGTTGTTTGAGGCTGACGAGTGGGTGCAGGATCTTGGTGAGATGCCTGGCCATGTTGTAGGTTGGTGAATCCCTGGCTGCCACGATGGGGCGGAGGGGGACATCAGACTTGTGGATCTTGGGTTGATGGAAGAAACATGGGCAGGAGGATGCGGAGGGCTTGAGATGCTGGTACATAGGTTTGTCGATGACTTGAGATTGGTAGAGCATCCTCCTGCCCATATTTTCTTCGGTCAACCCAAGATTTACAAGTCTGATGTCCCCCTCCGCCCAATCGTGGCGGCCAGGGGTTCACCAACCTACAACTTGGCCAGACATATCACCAAGATCCTGCACCCACTCATCAGCCTCAAACAACACCACATCACCAACTCAGGCCAGTTCGTCAACATCATCAAGGACATCCATCTCAGTCATAATCTGATGTCATTCCTGTCAAGCAAACCCTTCCAGCAGCAGCTCTCCACAACAATGACACACTCCAGCGCGCACACATCCAGCCAGCAGCCAACTCCAACGCTTCACCGATCAAGAACAACTTGGATACTTCCCGCCAAGGCATGCATCCCTCAAGCGCTACTTAAGTAGCATCACCACTGGCAGTCAAGCATTCTCCTGAAGAGCAGAGTATACTGCTCGAAATGTCCAGACCACACCGGCTCTTTTCAGAGCCAACACTCCCACAAAGAGATTTAATACATGGTTGTTCCCGCAATTTCACTATCTTTAGTTACTTAATATATATCTCAAATGAAGAATTGGATCTAAACAGGCAGGCAAACTGTTTGGTTCCATTCAAGGCTAAGAAAGATTGCAATGTAAAACAAAATACAGCTGACTGACAGTACACTTTATGTGCTCGGAAAGCTAAAGGGTAATTATAAATGTTTAAAATGCGAAAACAGAAGCAATACCTAAAAACAAAGACGAAAAGGGCAAACACTCAATCTTGTCTATGACACCATTTGTAGAGATACAGCATAGACAGAAGAAAAATATAAGTAATGAGTAAAAAAAATGGCGGAATGCTCAATCCTGTCTACGACGCCATAGGAAGGAGGATTGAGACAGTTGAACACTGAGGGTGCACCTGGGTTCCCTATGTGAAAGGATTCACCCGTACTCATGCAGGAAGTGGGCCTCGGTCTACGCCGAACAAGGCACACAGGTTCAAGAATGGCTCTCTGCTTGTGTCAGGGGTTGACCAGGATTTATTCTTCACACCATGCAAAGCTTTAAACACCACTTGAGGCTGTTTTCTGTTTAGGCTGTTTCCTGTTTTTTGTTTTTCCGTATTTGTTGTTTTTGTCAAGTTTCTTGTTTATTAATATGTCTTGAGCTTTTCTTTTATTTATTTCATTAATCTTGTTTGATATTTACATGTATTATTTATTATTTTGCTTGTACATACTGTATTTTTGTGAACTTTATTGTCTCTGAATCTTGGCCGAATAAATAATAATAATAATAATAAGTGTAACTTGTATTTTGTTCTCTGCATTTTTGGTTGTATTGTAGTAGAAATTATAAATTTTCTGTAGTGAGATGCAGGATAAATGTGATTCGGATTTCATGACAGGGTTTTGCATTTTTATAATGATTTTACACCAAGTGCTGTGTACTTTTTTAGAGTATGGTCATGGTTGCTCTATCGTAAATAGAGACAAATGTTTCCCGCCATGTGAGTGTACTACGTCTGTTCAACCCTGTGGTTGAGGTTGACCACATTGTAGCCTATAACAATGTAACAACTTTGGGTACCGGTAGTTGATAGGCTCAAAGATTGTACTCTACTGTGTGTTTACATGTGAAATTTGCCATGTGAAATTTTGTATGGACCACTCGGGTCGCGTGGTTGTAAAGTATTGAACCTGGAGGAAACCCAAGTGTGCCCTCAGTGTTCAACTGTCTCACCCAACTTTGTGTTTAGAATATTAACAGTGAAAAGTTAAGTTTGAAGTCGCGACCTTTAGGCTCACTCTCTTTTTCATTTTAGCTTTGAGCAAGAGAGAGCACATTTATTTTCTCTAGGTATTTCTTTCTATTTTGTAGGGAGCATGACTCTGGCCATGCTCCAAATGCATTTCAGTAGGGAGGGATAGGTTCATAGAGTTATCTGTCAGTATTGTTCTGTATCAAATTATCATTTTATTCCAGAAATATTGTCATTTAGGGCTGATTGAATCATTGTTTACTTGTGTGTGGCCATGCCTAGTGTCGTGTTGACCTTTTTGACCTTAAAAATAAGTGAATGTGCTGTGCATTGTGTATTGTGTGCTGGAGGATTAAAATTTTTGATGTCATTATGGTTTTTGATTTTGGTTTATTCTAGTGAATGCTCGTCCTTTTTAAATAGAGGTCCGGCCCCCTTCACGTGTCTCTAGTTGCAATACCAAAGTCCTGAGCCGTTTAAGTATGATGTTTTTGCAGTAGGGACGATAGAGTTGTAACAATCGTTTGTGGTGTGCAACTTCCAAGTGTGTAAGTACCTGACATCTCACGGACCCTCGACCAACAGATGCCATGCACCTGCACATGTGTTGTGACACCGCCGGGGGTTGTGTAGAATAGTAGGAAGGTCAGGCTGTGTTATTGACAAACTTGGAGCAGATGGTCAGGTTAATCAGTTGTTACTAAGAGGAGAGTGGGGTGGGAGGTTGGTATAGGGAGAGAGAAACGGAAGAAGGCTGGGGAGGGGTAGGTGGAGGAGAAGAGGGAAGAGCAGATAAACAAACTAAATAATAAGGAGAGGAAAGCAGGAACTTTGGGCGACACAGAAAGGGTGGAAAGTGAAATGAAAGCTAGGGGTGTCGTAAGGACAGAAGGGTGGAGGGTGAGGATTACGGGAGGTGCAAAGGAACAGAAAAAAATGAAAATGAAAAAAGGAGTATACGGAAGAAGTAGTGTATGAAGATAGAAGGGTTGACGGGTTCTCAAAGAAAGCAATGGAGTGAGAGAGGTATAAGGGGAAACGAAACAGTCTGTCAGAATTGGGGCTAAAAAATCCACTTTTATTCTTAATAAGGGTACAATTAACTCTCTTGAAAAGGTATTGACTCAAATGCATATAGTCATTTGTGCGTACATTGATGAAAAATTAAGTCTGTAAAACTGGTAAATTAACCACTTATAGTAAGCCAAATTAGCCAGCTCCTAAAATTTGGTATGCCCAGGGTAACAGTCTTGAAGCGTCTGTACTCAAACTACCACTTCTATTTGTAATGAAGGGTAGGCCTACAAATTCTTTTCAAAAGGTAGTCGACTCAAAACCACAGGCAATATTTGTGCCTGTAGATGGAAAATGGCGTCTGTGGGCCAAATACTTGGCATGCCCAGTTTACCAGTCTTCAAGATTCTGGCCTGAAATTTTTATAATTTTTTTCATAAGGGTATAAACTCTATTTGCAGTGAAATCCTTTTTTTTCAAAAGGTAGTTGACTCAAAAGCATGGGCAATTTTGTGCAGGTATAGAACTTATAGATGTAAAATGGGATCTGTATAAATGTGCTTAATTAACCACTAATTGGTGTGCCCAGTGTAACAGTCTTCCAGACTCTGGGCTAAACTTACACTTTTACTCAGTACAAATTCTTTTCACAAATGTGTGTTAGTATTAAAGCGTATACAATCATGTACATATTAAGACATATTGCATACATGCAAATTTTCTCCGTGTTTGAGGCTTATTTTTTAGACATTTACCGATTTGTTTTCTTTGTTTAAAGTTTTGGAATGACTAATAGCTATAAAATGTCAATATTGTTAAATAAAAATTGGTAAGTTATTGCCAATATTTCAGTTTTCGTTCGGATAAAATAAGGGGTTCACCGACAGAAAAAAGCCAAATGAGAATTTGTTCACCTCCCTGTACTGCATGTGTTTTAATTTTCTGTATACGCGGGAATTGCCATTCCGCCAGCAGCGAATAACCAATACTTACTATTCTACGGTCATACCATGGAGGTAGAATTACCTCCATGGTCTTACCAATTAATATGGCCACTTTTAACAGTCAGAGGATGTAATAAAAAGGTATGGTGGCATGGAAGGGACATCACTTATCGCAAATAATTATGTGTGCATACGCATGTGATATCGTGATAGTTAATTAGTAGATAAATTTATTCGGGGCGCCTATAGGCATGATGGTTTGAAGACATCTATGAAAATAATCTAAAGATTTCATGTTTTTACTTTGAAAACATTTCAAATAGGTAGTTGCCCGTTTAATCATGGAGGTAGAAATATCTACCTCCATGGTTTAATCATGGAGCAATAAACTAGTTTATTGAGTAAATTCGCACACTGGCTAGCATAAGTATGCAATCATTGAATTAGTTGGGCTGAGATGATTAGTGGATTGATTAATTTGGGGCGCCTAGGTATGATGGTTTGGTATATAAGGAAGACATCTGTTAAGAAAAATCTTTAGATTTTATAATTTTACTTTGAAAACATTTCAAATGAAAATTAGGTAGTTGTATATAGTAAATTTGCATACGGGCCACATTATGCAAATATTTAATTAGTTGGGCTGAGTTAATTAGTGGATGAATTAATTGGGGCGCCTAGGTATGATGATTTGGGGTATAAGGAAGACATCTGTGAAAAAAAATCTAAAGATGTCATGTTTTTACTTTGAAAACATTTCAAATGAAAATTAGGTAGTTGTCTGTTTAATCTAGTGAACTCGTATAGTTAATTCGGGCCATAAATACGCAACCATTGAATTAGTTGGGCTGAGCTAATTAGTGGATGGATTAATTGGGGGCGCCTAGGTTTGATGGTTTGGGATATAAGAATGACGTTTGTGAAGAAATAAAATAAGATTTGACGTTTTTATTATGAAAACATCACAGTTGAAAACCAGGTATAACACGAGAACTTTTACTTTTGTTCGCACCGTCCTTGACGGTCGTTGACAAAGGTTTTTGAAATTTGGTGCTAGCACCAAATTTCTCGCCATCACCAAATTTGGTGCTGGCACTAAATTTAGTGCCGAGTTCAGTCTGGTTCCATCAGCATCATCATGCATTGTGCGCTGCATGCACAATGTTCGTCGTCCGACAACTAAAACTTTAAAAGAAGCATCAGTTGTGATGGCTGGTTCTCCGAGAGTTTCACTGAATGATATTGGAGATTAAACGCGTAAAGTCTCATGTTTATGGTGAGTAAATGCCACGGGAAAAAGCTGTGAATTTTCGGCTCTCTACATTAGTTAGAGTCTAACTTTAGACCATCATTTAGACGGACAGTCTCCACAGTCCACACCGCATCACACGACACAGTACCATGGTCGACACAGTGACTCGGGTAAGTTGTTCATCCCATCGTCGTACATGTCGTATTGACTGAGACCGAGTCTCATTTTACATACGTGCCATAATTTCATAATAATTGCTAATAATAATAATATAGTGACAAGGATTACTTACATCTGTACACGAGCAGACGAGGCTAGTTTTTAAGAAAACTCCTTTTTTATTACGTGAAGGAGTTGAAAAACCTTTTTTTTTCTTTCTCACACAAGTAGACTGGATACAAAGTGTTATTGGGAAAAATTTGTAAACATGTCAGTAATGTCCCACGTTGTCAAATAACCACTTGAAAAAGGAATTTTTTGGCATTTTTACAGGTGGACCCATATTCAGACCCCTGCCAAGTACCCATCAAAGGCGTGATTGGTCTATCCTCATATCAGGTCACACATATGCACCTAGTTTATAATATAACCAAAAGTAATAAGCAATCGGACATTTCACTTGGGCTCTAGGGGGTTTCAAAAATGACGAAAAGTCATCACGCAGGCTAAAATGTCCGTTTTTAAAGACCTACACCGTGATACAAATGACCTGTGCTACTTTTGACAGTATAATTTAGTTGATGGGATACCAGATACCCTTCAAATTAATTTGTAGCTATATATCTTATCTCCATTTGTAGATGCAGACCTCTAAAAATGCCGAAAACACAAAAAGTCAATTTGAAGGGGCGGGGCTTAATTTTTTAGGGGTCATATCTCAAAAATTATGAGGAGTAGGATTCTAAAAATTTTCGTGTGTTCATAGCACCCATAGAGGATTGTTTAAAAAAAAAATTAGCAAAATCTGAGACGGAGCCTGCCGACCCATCAGGTGAGTTGGCACGGAATGACCCCATCGTTATTCGGAATCGTCGCCTTCCGACAATAAAAATGGCCGCCGTCGCTTGTATCAATGGTATGCTGCGCGCAAAGCTGGTTCACAATAACCAACGGTTTACGTATAAAAGATAAGCCATTGATTATTGCGGACCAGTGTTGCGCACAGAATACTATTGAATACCTGCTTTTAAAAGGTATGTCGTGGACCAGCGTTGCACGCAGCATACCGTCAGCTGAGTCACTTTGTACTGTCAGCCGAGTCACTTTGTACCGTCAGCCAAGTCACTTTGTACCGTCAGCTGAGTCACTTTGTACCGTCAGCTGAGTCACTTTGTACTGTTAGCTGAGTCACTTTGTACTGTCAGCCGAGTCACTTTGTACTGTCAGCCGAGTCACTTTGTACTGTCAGCCGAGTCACTTTGTACTGTCAGCCGAGTCACTTTGTACTGTCAGCCGAGTCACTTTGTACCGTCAGCCGAGTCACTTTGTACTGTCAGCCGAGTCACTTTGTACTGTCAGCCGAGTCACTTTGTACCGTCAGCCGAGTCACTTTGTACTGTCAGCCGAGTCACTTTGTACTGTCAGCCGAGTCACTTTGTACCGTCAGCCGAGTCACTTTGTACTGTCAGCCGAGTCACTTTGTACCGTCAGCCGAGTCACTTTGTACTGTCAGCCGAGTCACTTTGTACCGTCAGCCGAGTCACTTTGTACTGTCAGCCAAGTCACTTTGTATCGTCAGCCGAGTCACTTTGTACCGTCAGCCGAGTCACTTTGTACTGTTTGCCGAGTCACCTTGTACTGTCAGCTGAGTCACTTTGTACCGTCAGCCGAGTCACTTTGTACTGTTAGCCGAGTCACTTTGTACCCTCCGTATTTACTATCTGCTGTATTATATCAGTAAAATCTGACCTTTTTATTGTTGCTCTCTACTGTTTGGATTACTGTTAAATTTTTAAAAAATATTATATTTTCTAAGTGATCAAAGTATTGTATTTATTTGAAAACAAGTATAGTATATATGTATATATTTTTTTTTAAGCAGGTTTTGATTTTTTAATTTTTTTTTAAACTTGTTTATTAGTGGTAATTAGTAACTATTGTTTATATTTGTTTTCTTCTTATCAACATTTTTATTTTACCCTTCGTGCATGTTTCCCCAGTGAAATTGTTGAATTTGTAAATTTATTTTTTAAAGTGATAAAAGTATTGTATTTTTTTGAAAACTGGTATGTATTTTTATTTGAATTTTTTTTAGCAAAAGCAAACAAAAGTGAAATTGATTAGTTTTCTACAGGCTTTTAATTTTTAGTTTTTTTGTTTCTATTTCTATTTTTTTTTCTTCAAATCAATCAATTTTTTGGTGCAATTTATTTCAAATAACAATTTTTCCCAGTTAAATTGTTGATTTTGTTTATTTATGTTCATTTTATGTTTCATATTTGTATAAGTTGCATTTCTTAACTAATACGTCATTTTTGTTCAGGTTTTTAAAACTTATTTTGTTATCATTAAAATAGTTTTCTTCTTAACAACATTCTCTTTACTAAGTTATTTTCCTTGTATATGACAAATCACTGATTACATCTCTTTTTGAATGTGGGGCTCTGAGAAGAGCCCATTGATTGTTGGTGTTAGTCTAGTCACCAGATCTTTTACTGTACTATAACTTAAAGGCACTATTTTTATGGTTCGAGCAACTTGAGCTATTATGCAACAAATCGTTAATTCTGGTCCAGTCTAAGCAAAAAGGGGTCATTAAATGAGACTTTGGCGGCGCGACCCTCTCGAAACAAGGCAGGGGCAGAATTGGTACGAGGTACGAAGTGTCTTATAATAAGGTACAAAGTGTCCAGGGTACAAAGTGGTAAAGGTATGAAGTGACATGACAGTATAGCCCGTTTCACACGAGATCTCAAAATGATGGTCGTTTGCAACGAAATCGCATCGGTATATTAAAA
Organism: Pisaster brevispinus; assembly: GCA_023634235.1. Taxonomy (NCBI): domain Eukaryota; kingdom Metazoa; phylum Echinodermata; class Asteroidea; order Forcipulatida; family Asteriidae; genus Pisaster; species Pisaster brevispinus. Next base: position 8,585,404 of record JAMKCF010000021.1, on the reverse strand, counting down.
TCGCAAATTTGCATCGTGTGAAATGAATCCGTGTGATGAAATTACCACGGACCCGCGTTATAAACAACCGGGATCAAGACCTCCTCCAAAAATCGCATCCCTGTTTAGAATCGCCGAGATCAGTTGTGTGAAACGACGCGAGGCATGATAACCAAGGTCCCAAGCATCACACAACGATCACTCATGCACAAACTATTGAATAGTTTGTGCATGCGTGATCGTAGCAGTACACGTCATCACCCGGTGGACAAAGGTCGTTTGTTTTTTCGAGGCATCCATCAAAATGGCGTTGGAATGGTTGGCGGAAGAAATGTTCTTGCTGTTGCAAATTATTTTAAGTTGCTTTCCTCAAAGTTTTCATGCTATTACCAAGAAGCGTCTAATCAAGAAAGCCTTGAATTTGGCTTTTCCACTTGCAATTTCCGACAAAATGCTCTCAGATACATTCATCTTTGGAGTCAGGACAATGAGAATTTGCATAAAAAAGCACAAATAGTGCGCCGAAAAAGCGCAATTTTACATTACACTAAACGGGACACTTTGGGACAGACAACTGGCGCCCAAAAACGATGGTCGTAAGTTTTTCGGTTCTCGTGTGAAAGGGGCTTATGACCCCATTTCACCATACATACTGTATGGTACTGTGACAGTTTTTGTCCCCCCTTCCACCCGCCCGGGGGCAGAAAGGACAAATAAATATAGGGTTTTACACTGAAACTATATAATTGTTCGTTAACTTCTGACACCAAAGGAACGTGAATTCGTTTGACGGAAATATACCACCGGGACTTATAATAATAATAATAATATAAGTATTTATAAAGCGCCTTTAACAAGGATCAAAGCACTGTACAATAACAGGGCACTACAACATTCAGTATTTTCCTGCAAGGTATTTGGGGCAACGTTTCTGAAGTATGAGACCTACTCCTTTACATAGCACCATGTAATGGTTTACAAGGTGCTGTGGCACAATATGCAGCCAATCAAACCAGGAACACCGGGGCGGACCCCTTCTCTTTTCGATAAGTGCACTGGGTTCTTTTACGTGCGTTCACAATACACGGGGTCAACGGCTTTACGTCCCATCCGAAGGACGAATCAATAATGGTAAAGTGTCTTGCTTAGGGACACAAGTGTCACTACCGGGACTCGAACCCACACTCTGCTGAGTCGGAAACACCAGAGTTTGAGTCCGGTGCTCTTATCCGCTCGGCCACGACATGCCACTATCTTAGAATAATATCTTAGAATAATTTACTTTCAAATGGAGGATTCCGTAACACATCTAGACACAGCAGGCGAATGAATGGCTTTTGACAGCTTCTCTTTATCTATGAAACAAAGATGATATTTATTTGTTAAAGGGACATGTTGCCTTGGATTGGGCTATTTGGGCTATAACAAGCGTTAGTTATGAACTGAGTTGGAATGAGTATGGGTGGAAAGATGTTTTAAAATTAGAATATAATGATCCACACAAATATGCCATAAAATTATGTGGTTTTCCTTATACTTCGTGAACTAACACGTATAACACGGTCCGCCATTTTGTGGAGTAAAATCGCCTACTGGCTTCTCGATAATGTCAAAGATGCAACATCAGGCATTTAATTGTAACCAAGATTAAATACTTAATTCTGCTGGGCGCTAGTACGACCGCAGAAATCAACACTTCAAAAAGATGGAGTACAGCGCCCCAGTTGCTGGGTCTATGGCTATGTACATGTACTCAATGCTTCGACAATAGCATAATAACCTCAGTCATAGTTCTACTTTTACTTTTAGGACTCTAGTACTGGGGTGAGGAGTACACAACAAGGCAAGGGCTGCGCTAGCTCAGCTGGGATGATTGTAATGAGTTAGCTTTGGTCACCCCCATAAGGGTTAGGCCCTATCATGATTTTGCACAACTAACCAACAGCGATTAGGTCTACACCATGGTCTTGGGTATCCCGATTTAGGATAGGGCCAATCCACTGGACTTCCTCCAAATCTTTTGGACCAACGGTACTACTTTGAATGTAAATCACCTTGACAATAACTTAACTGCCTACATGTACATCACCTGAGCATAAAACTTGCTGATAGAATGGTACTTAAATACAAGAGAACAACTGAATACTGGCCATCTCACCCCTGGGTAGTAGTAGCAGCCTCACAAAGTCGTCCCCTAGCAATCTCACCCCTTACAAAGTTTCCCCCAGCAAATTCGCCCACTGCTGCTCCAAAAAGGTAAAAGCTCACGACTAGGAATCACAGGAGATGTGTGTGGGAAAGGTCGATGAATAAATTGCAAACCTCCAAGAATATCTCCAGACTTTGTCTTGTGTTTGTAGATTTTGCTTGACGTTTTTCGGTAGCACTGTTGAGCTTGGATAACGGTCATTACAGAGCCAAACTTTAATTCCGGAATCTCCAATATCATGACAGGCAGACTCTGTTTATTAGCCCCGCCTTCAAGTTTTACCATGATTTACTACGTATGCACAAAACGATCATGACTTTTTCATACAATCATTACTTCTATCAAAGTAATCACTGCTGCAGTCCTTGACACATCAAACCAAAAAATTGGAATCTGATGCTATCTTAAATGCATGATATTGTGAACAAGTTTGAAAACATTTTACGTCATTGACTTTTGACTTTGAGTTGAGCAGTAGGTAAAACAGGCTGAGTAGAAATGACAGTGTTTATATTCAGTTAGGGCTATGTATTTAAATTGTCTTAAGCCCTGTTCGCACTGGACTTATTTTGGGTAAACTAACCGAGCAAATGGGTAACTTAACCATTTTAAGTCCAATGCGAACAGCCCAGGAAGTTTCCCTCCCAGGTAACTTACCCGACCTGAATGGGTAGTTTACGTTTAACCGAGCCAAAAAGTCCAGTGTGAACGCGATCTGGGTAAAAGCCGTCCTGGTAAAAAGCCACATCCGGTCCCCCGACCCGCCACGCCACACGTAGTGTACACGTATTATGTAAGTATTTACACATCCCACGCACATGTAATTTACACGGACGGAAGTTCGGTTGGTCAAAGGTCACGGCAATAGCACCCTCTTGTGTCTGTCCTACATGTAAGTTAGTCGGTTAGTTTTACCGGTTGTGTCGGTTAGTTTACCCACGTCATTAATCCAAGTGCGGACGCTGGTAAGTTTCACCTATTGGAATGTTAACCACGGTCTCGGTAAAACATTAATCCAATGCGAACACGGCTTTACTGTCAACTTTGTCTCTTGTCAGCATACATGACCATGTCTTGCACATTATGCTGCCATGCAATTTGACCACGTGGGGATGTGTGTAATGCTTAGATGGTGTACACTTTATACAAATGTACAGCACACAGGATCACTTGATTTTAAATGTAAGATTTCAAACTGTTGAGAGGTGTTCCCAAAATGTCAAAATTATATACTACTCAACATGCTCAATCTCTGGATGAGCACTACATGGTCTACATGTATGGAACAGGAGGTCAAGCAATGCGTTTTAAAACTGTTTAGGCCTAACTGTAAAAAAAAACCAAAAAATGGTGAGATCCATTTCCAAATTCCCTCAAAATCAAAACCGACAGTAAAAAAAGATGACCTTCCTTTTCAGCTTGCCTGTAGAGTATTCATTCCATGCTTTGTTTTGAATAGATGTCATAACAATACAATGATATTAATATTATTGAGCAACCATGGTGAACACACTCCTACAAAAAGCACAGTGCTAAATGGACTTCTCTCATTGACTAGCCTTTTGGATTAGAAGCAGTAGCAACGATTAAATGGTTAAACGGAGTTCAAAAGTTCCATTTAACTGTTTTAGGAAAATAAATGTCCTGGACAACTGAGCAGTTTTAAAGCTGTCAGGAAATTGATGGCTAGCAAAATGCTGTAGTAGACAGAGAGATGACAAAATACAATTGACCACTACAGAGGCCTACATGTACATATTGTAGAGCTCTGTATTTTTAATATTTTAAAAAGTCTTTTACCCCACTCAATCCTCTTTGTTTTCCCCCGTTTCAAGATGCAGATCCATTATGTCCATTTCCTGTAGGTGCGGAAAATCATCCCCCCTAATTAATGTTATCATAACAGTAACCATGGTAACAACTTCCGGCCATTAAAGTGTGTTTTCTTTTGATCACATACATGTACGTACAATGAATCAAGAGATGCACTCTTGTGTTTTTAAGTAATAACAGTCATTAATGAGGGAAATGTACTTTTTGTAGTGTAATCAGCATTTTTCATGAACTTCAACAATTCATTACAATGCCATCCACCAGCCCCACTTTACAAAACCCCTACATGTACTTCATTTTGTTCTCTTTAAATAAATATTTTAACTGTTTCTTGGTGGATGATTGCTTTATAATGTCAGGTCGCAACTTTGAAGGTTACACTACCCATCTGCATTGTGAAGACATCAAGTCCATCATCTTCATAAAAACAAATGGTTTCCATCCACCAGTGACTACCGTAATGACAACCGTAATTTGGTTACTAGCCATAGTAATAAATGGAACTTAATTTGATATGGTAAAATTCAGGGTTTTGAGCTGGTGTGTACAAATATGGTAAACTGCAATTATGCTCAATTAGAGGTCAATTTCCCCGCAGACCCCCCCCCCCCATGCACTGATGTCACAGGTAGCTGTACTGTTTGCCCATACATGTATGTAGTCTGCCAAATTGTCAAGTAAAGATGCTGAACGTATAACTAAGAGCTCATTTCCAAGAATATTCTCTACATATTGTAGGAATACATGTAGATCGGGAAACTGGCTTCCAAAATGGCACAACCCTTGATTTACATAGGCTAGTGTACGTGTATTGTGTTGTATTGATGATGTACGGTGAAATACACATGTAGGAATAGTGTAATACAGCATCTTTGATTCCTCCTTCAAGTGGGGTGAATGCGACATGCATACGGTGCAATGTACACTGTGATTTTGACGCTCGACAGCAGCCCTGAACATCACAGCTAGGCAATCGCGTCCATGCCCCTGGCCATGTACATGTATGTACCGTAGTGTCACTGGTGCCCTTTAAAACGTTTCAATAGAAACTTGAATTTCCCTAGAGGTGCCCTTTAAACTAAGGAAAAACTGTCTTGCCCTTTGCAGGAACGAAGGATCAGACTTGATGGAGTGTATTGCATTAAATTAGCTCAATATGCATGATATGATGTACACATACATGACATAATGCTTGCAAATATTGACTGCCTTGAGTGCTTTGGATCTAAAACTACGACTCCCAAGGTGAGCTTAAGCCAAGGTGAGGGAAAATGGACCGCTCCGGGGATCACCGAGGGAGTCGTAGTTTGAACCATACTGAGCATAAGTAAAAGCAGTCAGTATTGTTAAATTGTAACATCCATACAGTATATTGTGCATGTTCCCGCGGCTTTCTTGTAAAAATAAGACTATCATGTACATGTACATAGCGCTCTAAACCAAATTAAAAGGCAGAATCTTTGCAAGTGTATCTTTGCAAGGGTCGTTATATAAATAAAGTTGATGGATTCTACACGTATACAGTGTATAATGTACAACAGAGTTTCTGACGTGTGTACGGTACTCCTGATATAAACAAGAAATGCAAGTATGCATTTGTACACGATACAAGGGCAAAAAATCCAAGGCTTTGGACCTTCCTTTCAAAGCTATCAACAATTTAACACTTTATAATTCAGATCTGCAGTGCATTTATTTGATTGTAATTCTCGGAAAAAAGCTGAAAAACATGTGCTTCCTTCTTGGTGTTCTTCAGCCAGTTTTGTACAGTGTAGGCAAATATGAGTATAATTGATCTTAATAATTGATAAGAATTGATTGCTTTTTCCGACTTAAGGTTCCTTGACATTTTTATCCCACTGGACCCCAAAAACAGTGCTTCAAGCATACTTGTGTAGACCTACAGTGTGTACATTATGGTGATGAAATAATTGACTAATAATTGCTAGTACAGTGGCAGAGCTCCTTTTGGGGGAATCCACAAGTCTGCAGGGCTTGTTGGTCTCTGCTGGACCAGCATTTATTATAGTTGAACAAGCACTGAGAGAAGATCTACATGTACATGTACATGTTGTATCTCATTTGTCTTGATGTGTAAACTTATACTTTGATACGAAACAGAATTTAAAGATAGGCCTATTTATCAGATTCATAGTCAACATTTTTTCACAAAGATATTATACAATGAGGTATTTTACTCAATTGAAAAACACATGACCACTGGGCTTGTCCTGTCATGGGTTACTGTGGCCCGACGCCTAAAATATACTGGCCTCTGGGCTGCAGTCCAGGGTTGATTTTGAGGCCTGACTTGGCCAAGATCATCAACGAGGACAATGTGTGTGTCACTTTAGCTTGTTAAATTTGTTCTGTAAATGTCAGAGTGAAAATTACCTCATGGATCAATATGTTGTTTTATGTTTACAGTGCACAGCTGTACAATGTAGGTCCATATAATACTGCACCATGTATAGTCCGTCATAGCAGTACAGTACAAATTGCTTGCGTTTTACCTACCGTAGGCCTACATGTATGTATGTACATGTCTGTTTCAAAGCATGGACATGATGGAGGAAGAAACCAGGCCAATTATGCCCCATGTGTCTACTGTCTGCAATAACTGTCACATCATGAAAGCAATCATTTAAACGGGACTGTGATTGTGATTTTAAGAAATAACCGTATGTAATTTACCAAAACATTAACAAGTTAAATCTTACATTCCAGGCCAGGGCTCGAATTTGGGAGAAATATCCACAAGACTGCAGGGCTTGTAGCTCAAAACTTTTACTGGACCAGAATTTATTTCACAAGACCAGAATTAAAATGAGTTGAACAAGCACTTAGAAAAAATCTATCTCATTTGTCTTAAATGTATATTACAAGTACTTCGATCGATACTTCGAAATATATTTATCAGAACCAGAGTCAACATTTCTTTCACAAAAATATCATATAATTTGGGTTTGTTCAAACCCAAATTATATAAAATATACCCAGTCAGTTTCCCTTGTGGTTTATTACTTGATAACAATATCATATCACACAATGAGGTAGCCTAGATTATTATTCAATAGAAAAACACAAGACCACCGGGCTTGTCTAGTTATGAGTTTACTGGACCAACGCTAAAATCACTGGCCCCAGGCCTGTGGTCCAGTGTTAATTTCGAGCCCTGCAGGCAGATTCACTTATAATGGCGTCTTACCTTAATATGCATTATAATTTTGCATATAATTGACTGACCACTCTGTCAATAGGGTTTTGAGGCATGGCTTGACAAGCTGGTGTCCACCTAACATGCCTAAACCATGCCTAACATGGGTTGCAGCCTCCAACATTGTCCAACCTACATGTAGAATGGAGGTTACACAGTTTGATTCAAATTGATCACTCAGTCTTTTTGGGTTGGCAGGCATGTCTCATGCATGGTGTCATGGTATTTTAGGCATACATGTCATTAATTGGATGTTGATGTGTGTATTGGGCCTAAGTAGGCTTAGGCTACGATAAGCAATGATACATAAAAACTTAGTCTGTTTTGAAGAAGATGGATGGCCACTTTAATGAAGCAAACATGAGATGGTAGCTGATAAGCCTCTTACATGTAATGTGTAACGGGGAAAACCATCATGGGTATTCAGACTGGGATTTAAAATCCTAATGTAAAGTCGGCCAGTTTAGAAACCACCGGTTAGGCATGTTAGGATTTGGCTTTAGCTCAGGCACTGTCTACCTGTCTAAACAACTTCAAATAGGTACACGACATGCACAATATTTTTGGGTCGAAATTTGGTTGATGTGTTTATTAACGAGCTGAAACCAACTTCGGAGCATCTTTTGGGGGGGGGGGTTCATGGTCAGTTGAGTGGGTGGGGTATACATACATGTATGTACACACCTCGGTCAGTCAAGATGGGTTAAGTTGTTAAGGGCTTTAAGGGGTGTGTGTTGGGGGGGGGGGAGGTGGGCAAGGGAGGTCGTTCATGATTGAATACTTGTGTTCACTTTCATTATTGACATGATTGACTGTTTGTTATGGTTAAAGTCATGAAAATGTCAGAGAAAAATAAATAAGCCACTTGATTTATTATGTCATTCAATTTTATTTGTAATATTACCTTTTTGAAGTTTGTTTTAAATTTTATTTATTATTATTATTATTATTATTTTTATTTTATTTTTTTTTTTTAGGTGGAATCAAAGACCATTTGTGAAACTTTATTTGTGCTGAGTTTAGGGGGTCTGTTTACTTTGTATACAAATTATATTAGCAGCCCCTGCACACTGATTGTACAAGTACATACAATGTGTACAGTTCTGTACGGATCATGATTTATACTACATAATATACATCATGCCCACATACATCGTAAGCATTTAACTACGTGCACGTTTACTTCTGTCACTGTATGATTGTACCTACATGTACATGTAGGTGGCGCATACTGTGTGCATCTATGTCAGTGCTACAGTACATGTACGTGATCATCTACATACAGTACACACACGCACGTTCTGTCAACACAAAATACAGTGCACTGTACATTGATGGTCTCAGCCACACTGTACACAACTCCACCGCAGCAACCTTTGTCAATGTCATATATCTCTGGATCGCAATCAGGACAGGAGGTTGCAAGAATTCTGTCTAACTGATTGAATTGCTCATCCTCATCTCAGGGCCATCAGACCTACTGTCTTGAGTCTCCGCTAGACTTCCCATCACAGCTTTCTACTGCGTAGAATATCTCGTCCTTACATAGTATTTCATTCATCATGTTCATGGCTTTCTTGTGGAGCTCTCCAAAGACGCAGTGACATTGGATCTGATGGGCTGTGTGGAGATGTACTTTTGTTGTGCCGAGCAGTTTCAGTGAGGTTCGGATGATGTGATGCAGACCTGGGCTCAATTTCATAGAGTTGCTCAAACGGCAAATATTGCTGAACAGTTTTCTGCTAAGCAACCATTAGTCATTGTAAGCAGGATACCAGTCACATATTGTACAGGTAGAATGGTATTTTGGCTGGTTATCTTTTTCTGGTCTGGTCAGCATAATTTGTTTGTGCTTATAGAGCTCTACTTTTTATGCTTTAAAAGCAGCTCTACATATAGTGTATGAAATTGGGCCCTGTACAGAGGCAACAGAGGCAATTGCCTCCATGCCCCTGGTCATTGCCCTGGTGCCCCTTGAAATGTTCCAGGTGAAATTTACACCCTTAATAGAGGTGACCTTTACTCAGGAAAATTTGCCTTGCCCTACAAGAGCAAAGTGTCAGGCCTGGTGATGCCAAAATTGTTCGAACATATAGTGGGGATCAAAGTTTTGTATGCATACCAAAAATTAGGCAATTCCGCAACTACTCGCATTACATCAAAAAATTGTGTTCTTTTTTAAGACTGGATTGTCTTTGATATGTCTGGGATTCTGGTCATGCTCGTTAAGAAATCATGTGCTGAAGTTCATATGATGTACCGAGTAACCATTGAAGGTGTTTCACTGTAGATTGTTAGGGCCTACTTATAGAGACACCTTAAGATGAGGATGTTTAACTACATGTAGTTGAAACTCTTCTTGTCTGTTGAATCTTAGGTGTTCCAGATGCATTAGTTACTTGTAAGTGACTTTGAGGGCCGTCCACCGGGGAAACATGAACCCTATTTGGCGGGTTACCATGGAAATGAGTAAGACGCGCTCGGAGAACCAGAAGCAGATCAAGAAGAGACAGGAGTTGCAGAGAGACAGGACAAGGAAGGAGAAGGAACGGAGACGAGTGGTAAGTTGAAATTGAGAAGAATCCATCTCAAGATAGAAAGTATCTTCAAATGATCCTTATCTTTCAAGTCTAACATTGTAGGCATTATTGCCATTTAAAGGAACAAGCCTTGCGCAAAGCAGTGTTTGCCTTTCTTACTGGCGCCACTGTGTCTGCAATATGTTAGGTATGTAGGATTGCATTACTTGTCATCCAGCAGAAACGAGATGAACCATCTTAGATTATCAATCCAATCAATGTGCACTTTTGAATTATTAAAAAGAAATTGATAGTACGACTACATTTCGTACACTGTAGGGAAGGAAGTTCTGACTTATGCCACTGTAGTACTTGTACACAAAAATCATCAACTGTTGTCGTCGGTCAAAAATTTTCTAAAAATCTACCTTGACGTTCAAGTATACATGTACCATGATTAGAGTACCAGATACTAGAACATGTAACTAGATACTCGAGGCACGTATAGTTTTCTAATTATACGAGTCTATTTGAATGCTGACATCATGAGAAGAATCAATACAGTGTACATGAGTATACATGTATGTATGTTAATGCGCAACCATACATGTAGCTCAAAACAAATAGGGGGCCTATCATGCAGGGAACGATTTGGTCCCAAATTTTTGCATAGCAAAACTGCTATGCAATTATTTTTTTTGTATAGCAATCTCAAAATATTGCATAGCAGTCCATAAATTTTGTATAGCAAATTTTAAAATGCCTAAATATTGTTACAAATTTAACCCTGTGACACAGGTTTATTTGTGTGGTTTTTGGGGCTTAATTTCAGGCCAAGGCTACTTTCAGAATGTCTATAATTAAAGAATAAGACGCTCCAAAACTTAATATGAAAAAGGCCTATTCCCTTACCTTTTTTTTTCATTAGAGTCAACTAAAATTTTGGGTTGCCCGCAAGTTTTTCCACTAGCCCACGTGTATTAATGCACACAATTTTCATAGTGTCAATAAAAAAAAAAACTATATGAAAATTTGCTCTCTTTTTTTGACGATTTTATCCCCTATTTTCTGCCCTAAATAGTACTTGTTTTCATCAACAACCATTTTCATGAATTTGTGATTTGAGAATCGGTTTTATAGAACTTCTTTTGCAATGAAATCTTCGTGTTAACGTCGACGATCGATCGATGACGCATATTGAGAAAAAAATTCAATTAACTTTGCCCTGCATTGCCCTCTATCGGCAAAAGTTGTCGATGCTTGAATAGCCTTAACCCAGCGCTGTGTATAGTACAGAATCTGCAGGCGTGCGCCACATTGTGCAGCAATTCTTTACTCGACTTGTGAACATGTACCGAGGTAGAGGCTAGCCAAGCTTTCTTATGAATAAGATAATTATTAACGAGCCAATCACAGAGTGCGGAATGTTGGTTAGGATGAACTTTGGACCTGCTGTTGTACTGTACAATACACCATGTGTTGTGTGCGTGCATGCGGGCGAGCGAACGTTGGATACTCACTACCATTACCATGTGGTTAAGTGCATGCGTGTTTTACTATGAATTGAACGATCGCGATCGCGGCCACATTAAATCTAGCAAATATCAAGACTTGCTAAACCATTTTACGAACTTAAAAATAATCACTCTTTGGGATTTTACAACTGTACCCCTCATTTATTGTGAACATAGACTTAAATGGAAGTGCACTTTACCAAATGAAAAATTTAATTGCCCTCTCAAAGATGAGATTCCATGCCCAATTTTATAGAGCTGCTTAAGCAGAAAACAATTGCAGAAATGAGCAGGATGCCAGTCACAAATTGTACATGTAACATGGTAGTTAGGCCGGTAACCTTACACACATGTATGCTGGTAAGCATCATTTTGTTGTGCTTACAAATGTAGCTATTTTTTTGTGCCTAGATGCAACTGTATGATTCTGGGGACAGTTCCCTGAAAATGTACCTACACATACCTTTCTGTGTTCTGACGATCCAATTTGAAAAGCTCCTTGTTATGGAAATTTGTTTCCCTATTTATTGTGTTGAATGTTCTAAATATCTCCCAGATTGTTGTACAAAATAAATTGGTTGCAAGATGCAAATGTTGGCTGCTCTTCAGACTACTGTACATGTAAGTGGTATTGGACTGAGAAACCTCTGCTGTTTTCCACAGTGTCCAATTACATCGGTAAAGTTTCTTTTATTTTTTCGTTGGACATGTTCAGGAGGCCATGGAGCGAGACAGACAACGTTTCATCGTTGGTCAAGAGCTGATCCCTGATGATTTGGAGAAGGAGGAGGAGTTGGAAGACGTCCAAGAGGTCAGTCATATTAAATAATTATTATTTTCCATTTCATCGCATATGAGTATTACGCCTTTCAAAAACCATCATGTTCTAATTGAAATGAAGCATTTGCTGATCACAAATGTTTATTCAATGTACATTACACACAAAAAGTTCATTTTTTTCTGTGGAATTGTTTCATTCCTTCTGGATGGTATCAACAAATGTCGAGTACATGTACTTTCTACTGATGGTGTGGGCAAAGATTTGGAATTTCATGGAACCTTTCTCCGAAGGTTTCTTACTCGTCAGTAACGTGTTCGTAAGGGTAATGTTCCACTGTAAGCCGCGCCCAGCTCCACAGATTGCCCATAAGCCAATTTGAGGTATGGTGGATGCAATTCTATGATCAATGACACTACTACGTTTGGGTAAATTTGTCTTTATACACCCAAACCAAACAATGCACTCCTCTAAGTGTCCACCATTATGTCAAAAAGGCTAATGGAAAGTACATTAATCTAGTTTTCCTCTGAATGATAATTGAATTTGACATTTACATTATTTTGTTCTTCAAAGACTATTTTTGTATAAAATGTCTAAATGCCTGTGGAAAATAAAATGGTTGATTTTTGGTACCCACAAATGTGAGTCAGCTTTGTAGTGGGGACGTAGTGAAGGCCATGGGTCCTATTGCCCAAAATGTAGTGAACTGTATCGGTTAACAACGGGGAAGCTCAGTTGGTAGAGCCCCGGCACGTTCAACCGGAGGTTGCAGAGGGTCCAGAGGGTGCACCCCCAACACTTTTTCCAGGTTTAATATAGAGCACTATAGTACTATACCCACTCCTAAGGGTCACAGAACCAGCCGTCGATTTCACCAAACTCTTCCTAACTTAGGATTAATCTTAGGACTTAGGACGAGTCCCAGCCTTGCACTGTAACATGTAAACCTTAAGATTAATCCTAAGTTAGGACTAGTTACTCGTCCTAACTCGAGATAGAATTAATCCAAGCGTTTCGTGAAATCGGCTGCAGGTCACAACTCCACAAAGACTCACCATGGCAAGGCTTTTGAGTGAAACAATTGTATTACACTGAAACAATTGTATTACAAACTGAAAGGGATTAAGATTAGACCTAATTGGATCTCAATAGGAGTGTCAATCATTCTCGCAGGACAGGGCTGTAGAGCATCTGCGGCTATTTAAATATATATAAAAAAAGGATTGTCAGATGGGTTTCTTTTTTACTGTCAAATACTGGTTGGCAAAGGTTTAACATTGCATGAGTGCTGGTCGGCTTTCTTTAGAATTGGTTAGTGCCAACCAGCCAGATGAGTGTAGTCACAACACTGGTATTTGGATGTAATATTTTTGTATAAATGTACTGTACGGAAAATTTACTTGGCCAAATAAACAGGGCGTCTACAAGGGCATCCGACAGTTTATCAGGCCGTCCAAAAATAAAATAGGGCGTCCAAAAGACACCCAGATGCATTGCTGGCTAGTACTATGCATTGAAGGTGAATCAAAGTGTTTCAAAAACACCAGAAGCAGACCAAGAGAAGTTTCTGACACTAGCCAATTATTGAGTACAGACAAAGTGATGTCAGGTGGATCTGTACATAACAGACCATATGACTCATGGCTTGCAGTTGTGACACCTTATGCTTAGAGAGTCCACTTGGTCAAAGGGTGGGGGTATGTAAAAGAATTTTTTTTTTAATTACAGATGACTGAAATACCATTGATTGTTTCTTGATACAAGTTCATTAGGGCAAAGCACTCCCATACATTGTACCTCACCACTTCTAAGACAATTACACTGGTTCCCTATACATGTAGCCCAACATATCGAGTTCCGCACACAGGTCCATACCTACAAATCTCATTAAATCACAGTGCTCCAGATTATCTCTCTTCACTTTTTGAAATCCACGACTGCTCATACTCCCTTCGAAGCTATGATGCTATCTCCCTTGTGGTGAACAAGTCACGCAAACTAGCTGGTGAGAGAGCTTTTTCCCACTGCTGCCTCCCGCCTATGGAAAGGTCTTCCTGTCCCCATTAAAAACGCTCAGACTGTTCTGTCCTTCAAAAAGGGTCTCAAGACTCACCTGTTCTCCAATCTGTAGCTGGTTGTCACCATCACTTTGGTCTTTTTTTTTCTCCTTAAGCGCCTTGCATCCTTTGGTAATTTGGCGCTATATAAATCCAGTTATTATTATTATTGTTATTATTATTATTATTATTATATGGGGCCTTGGAGCAAATCTAAAGTCTCATGCAGTTTCCCTTTTGCAAAGTACCCAAATTGTTTATATACACAGTATAATTGTACTTTTTCTTATATTACACAGAGCATTGCTAGTGGGGGAAAATGCCTTGGGGCAAGGTCTCTCTTTGTAAATAGTGTGATTAAAGTACTCATTAGAAAAGTAGCAAAGTAAAATGACCCTGCCTTGGTCGTCTTTGTAGAGTGAATTGCTCCCTGTCCATTAATAGATGATGATGATGATGTTGACATTAAAGTGCCCATCTTCTTGGTTATAACAGTAAATGGGGCTCCAAATTAACAGCAGTCCGCCGGCCTGAGGCCAGCAAATTTGCTGTCGGACTACCAGTCGGCACAGGGTATTCCGACGCTCAACTCGATCCATGATCTTGGCATGAAAAAATCAGCCAGAGCTGTTCATGTGTGTCGTTGAAGACAAAGCATTTTCAAAATGATTCTGATTTCAAATGTGAGAATTGTTTTTAAACTACATTTAATAACATGGGCAATGCCATGGGTGATTAGTTATATTAAATGTAATAAGCAATCAAAAAGTGTCTTTATATTAGTGCATTATTCTTAATTTAGAGTTAATCGACCCTACTGTTTGCAAAACAGTTCCATAGAAGCAAGTAATTCATTGTGCAAAACTGTGTCCTGTTTTAAAGTAAATTTTTCTTTGTGTATGTTAAATTTATTAATTCAGGGATTTACAATAACACCGTAGTGATTTAGACAATTGTGGACAGGCTTTTAGCCAGGATTTTAAAATAGTAGGGTGTCCAAATTTGACTGGATTGAAAAACAGGGCATCCAAATTTTTAGTGGTGATTAGCAGAGGGTCCATGGGGTGCAACCCCTGGCAGGGGGTTTAATGGGGCAGTTCCCACTTTCTGAAAATATTTACATTTTACGCCCTAAAAAGTTCATTAAAAAATTGTTAAGTTGGCGTACAATAGCAGGCCAGAAAAGAAACGGGTATTTACATGTAGGTAGGATTTTTTTTTCTTTTTCTTTTTTTCACGGTCGGCAGAAAAAGTATCGGTCGGCAATGTTGTAACATTGCATGAGTGCTGGTTGGTTTTTTAGAACCATGTTAGTGCCGACCAACCAGATTAGTGTAGTCACAACACTGGTATTCGGATGTAACATTTTTGTATGCACATTTAAACAATTTACTTGGCTAAATAAACAGGGCAATTCAAGGGCATCCAACAGTTTTTCAGACCTTCAAAAAAATCAAAATAGAGCGTCCAAAAGACGCCTGGACGCATTGCTGGCTATTACCTTGATTGTGATGTTGTACTTTGTGGCAGGGGTCGATTTCATAAATAGCTGAAACTGTTCTTAACTGTGTATCAATCTTAATTGCTGAGCAAAGTGTGATGTCACAATATACATCACCTCTCACAATACTGACAACTCAAGATGAATCTTAATGCTTTGTGAAATCCGGCACAGGGTTTGGTTTCATAAAAAGAACACATTATGATTGATCTTCAGGCGTGTGTCCATCTTAATTGCTGATGCCACAATACAAATAACTACGGTGATATTGACAACTCATCTAAAGATGAATCTTAGTGTTTTGTTAAAATGGAGCTCTGTGAAGGATTTCTCAAAGGGCTAAGGTTGATTATAAGCCGTGTATCAATCTTAATTGCTAAGCAAAGTGTGGTGTCACGATACAAATTACTACGGTGATATTGACAATTTATCTTAACATAAAACTTAGTTGTTTGTGAAACCGAGCCCAGGTGGACTGCCAAACAAGTATGAAGGACTAGTATTATACAAATATTGGATGCATGAGTACATTGTCGCAGAATAATCATGGGGGAAATCTGGACTATTTTATTTCATAAGACGAAAGCCGAGTGAAATAGAAAAGCCTGATTTTACCGAGTGATTATATTCTGCGACAATTCATGAACTAAATGCATTCAATATTTGTTTTAATATAGCTCACACACACATGTAGATAAACACAAAATGTGGATGGAAGCTTGTCCACCCCACACTCCGAAAATTCTATTTAAAAAAACCTTCTAGAGAATGTGGACGACACTACCATGTGGACAGCAACCTCTTCTTCTGTGACACAACGTTGCCTTATTTGGACAAATGGGTGGGGAAGATTTTTTTTGAAAATGAAATCACGGATTGGACTCCAAAATTAAATTTTGGAGCATCGCGTCAGTATGGCAAAATAAAGGATGATACTTGATGCGTGCTTCACCAATCAAACGACAAGGATCTGTGTGTGCGGTATACAATGTACATGTATCATAAAATTTATTGAGGTTACTAGTCCTGAGTGTGGGCCACCATAAAAATCCTGTTAATTTTGATCCCTGCTCTAGTACCTGAACGCAACATCGATGATGTATGAACTTTAGTGTATAATGTTGATCGATTCTTACAGTTCCATAGGGGTCTTGTACAGACTCTGTTTAGTCTCTGAGCCTAGTGTATGTTTGAATTGAGCCACTTTGGATGCTACTTATGTACAATGTAGTGTGTATGCAACCATGCGCAAGTCTCATGCCATGATATAACATGTCTAATGGAAAAGACTACACAGGTACTATTATGCAAGTCTCATGCCGTGATCTAATGGAAAAGAATATAAATGTACAGGTACATGGACGTGTCTGACGTACATATTAACATTGTCTGTCCATGCCATAACAAGGTCGTGTTACACATGCCATAGACACTGAACTAACACCTGTGAAGATGGCCTCTCATTCATTTCCAAATAGAACAGCTTCATTTTTCTCACGACCACCAACATGGCTCATGGATAAAAATCATGTAAAGTTAAAATCAATTGAGTGGGCTATTTTCATTGGGCTGCAAAGCAACGTACATTTATATGAATTGTAAGTCAGTTTCCCCCTACACCCTAAGAACAACAATAATGCAGACGTTTACAAACTTTTCCTAGGTACAATGTATGTTTTTGATCATCAAGTAAACGTGTTTGCCTACAGTATGTTCAGACTACCTGTAAACACACTGCTTTATTTCAGTTGATTTGGATATTGCAGACTGTGCACTTAAGAGTCACTGCCTGTAAGAATGTACCAAGTGGTGATTCATTGGTTCTCAGATCTTCTTCTAAAAAATCAGAGTGATGCACCGTCATACCAAACTACATGTAATATATCCAAAATTTTAGCTCGCTGACTCTTTCGGTTTGGGCGTAATAAATTATCAAAGTTTTAGCGAAAAAAACCTTGTGAAACGACAAGCACATTCCCGGAAAACGCAAAAATGTGCGCCAAGCTTGTCCCAAAAAAATTGTAACATTTTTTTAAACCTCCAGTTGGGCGCATAACACAAGTAAAAAAAAAAATTTGGGATCTCGTTGGCGCGTCATGTTATGCGGACCTGAACCTTTGACAAACAGCGCCCTCGTACTGTTTTCAAGGCCTCATAACTCGATGCGCCTTTAAGATCCCAGGAAATAAACAAGTTTACATGAAAGAACTTGCAGCCCTAAAACAAATTTAAGCACAAAGTGGGTGGGATCTCGTTGGCGCAGAGAGATAATAGAGGTCAAAGGTAAAATTTTACCAATTACTTGCGTTTCCGCACCTCCGTAACCTCGCGCGCCAACATCAAAAAACTTTTAAAATGACAACCAGGTGTAGAAACAGTTTTCCTCTATGAACAAATAAAACAAGAATCTTGGGATCTCTACAATTTTCATGTTAAAATATTTTTTGAAACTTCTCTAAGCATTTGCATTTCACACATATTAGCCTAGAATTAGCTTCGAACGGCACAACATGCACTTTTCTCATTCTTGTAAATACTTGCGCCAACAAGATCCCATCAATTTTTTCTTGTATTTGGTTTAGTTTAGTGTTCCTAAACAGATTTCAATTGGAAAATAATTGGGATCATGTTGGCGCACAAATATAACAAAGGTCAAAGGTCGTACCCAACTACAAATTTTTACAATTTCGGGCGATTTTGCGTCATCACGATATATACGCGCCAATATGGTCCCATTAAATTGTCTGCATTTTATGATTATATAGGTTCTCAGCAACACATAACAAACAAAAACTATGGGATTTGTATGGCGCTAACAAATATTAAAGGTCAAAGGTCGAACCAGAATCTTGTTGAACATGTAATACCATTGTGCAAATTATAATGTCAAAGATAGTCCTCTGTGCTTCTACATCTGTGGGCACTAATATTCCCTTAAATTAGCCACCCCAACAGAAGCAGAAATCCAGTATAATCTGGATTGGACCATTATGGATAATAGAATCATACATTTTAGAATCATACTTTATAGCATTTCTCTGTTTTAGAAATATTAGTTGACGGTAAATAGACTAGATTTATTTCTGATATTGTGTTTGGTGTTTTTGCCTTACATTAGGGTGGGTGCTTTGTGCATTTTACAATTCCAGTATGTAATGCACTTGTCTAAAAACTTCAGTCAGTATAGTATTTTTATTGATGAGTACCTTCTCATGTATAATGATCATGTACGTACACGATAGGTATCTTGTACGTACACGATAACTATCATGTAAGTGTATGTAAGCAATAATTATCATGAACGTTCTTGATCTTTTTCAGAGTTATCATGTTTGACACAATATTGTGCAGCATCTCCATGCAAAAGAATAATCCAAAAAATGTTGGGTGTTAACTATTTACGTCCTAATAAAATCCAAACAAAGCTGTGTTTCCGTTGCCATTGTAAATTATTAATATATCATCTCTGTATAATTATTTAAGCGTATATCTGGGGGTTGTTTGGGAGTATTTTTTCACAGGGAGATGCTGCACAATATCGTGTAAGACATGACAAGTTTGAAGAGAATTGTGTACGTACATGTACATCATAATTATCGTGTTCCTACGTGGTAATTATTATGTAAGAACCTGACAGTTAATGTCTATGTACATGATATTAAGTCTGGAGTTAATGTATACACTATACATGATAGATATAATGTATGTATAAGGTATCATGTACGTACACGTTAGTTATTGTGTACATACATGATAAGAGCAGGATTTTTTTTATTCAAGTGGCGGCACTACGCTTCTGCAGTGTACAAACAATGCCTGCAGAAGTCCAGGCTCTGTGGCTCTTTTGTAAATAAGTGCTGTCACTAAATAGCGTACACAGCAAATACCTTAATCTAGGCATATTCACTTTTTTTTTTTTTTACGTGAAGGAGTTAAAAAAAACAATTTGTTTTCTTTCTCACACAAGTAGACTGGATACAAAGTGTTTTGGGGAAAAATTTGTAAATATGTCAGTAATGTCCCACGTTGTCAAATAACCACTTGAAAAAGGCATTTTTTGGCATTTTTACAGGTGGACCCATATTCAGACCCCTGCCAAGTACCCATCAAAGGCGTGATTGGTCTATCCTCATATCAGGTCACACATATGCACCTATATCATAACCAAATGTAATATAAAAGCAATCGGACATTTTACTTGGGCTCTAGGGGGTTTCAAAAATGACGAAAAGTCATCACGCAGGCTAAAATGTCCGTTTTTAAAGACCTACGCCGTGATAAACAAATGACCTGTGCTACTTTTGACAGTATAATTTAGTTGATGGGATACCAGATACCCTTCAAATTAATTTGTAGCTATATATCTTATCTCCATTTGTAGATACAGACCTCTAAAAACGCCGAAAACACAAAAAGTCAATTTGAAGGGGCGGGGCTCAATTTTTTAGGGGGTCATATCTCAAAAATTATGAGGAGTAGGATTCTAAAAAAATTTGTTTAATCATGGCACCCATAGAGGATTGTTTTTAAAAAAAAATTGCAAAATCTGAGACGGAGCCTGCCGACCCATCAGGTGAGTTGGCACGGAATGACCCATTTGTATTTGGGGTCTATTGGTGTGGGTAATGAGGAGAGTAGATTTCCATCAGTTACAAAACACATGCATATTATACTGGGTCTACATTGTGTGTACTATGCAAGTCCATAAAGTCATGAACTGAAAGTGTGAAGTTTCAACTCATCAACTTAAAAAAATGTTATATAACATTTTTAATGTTATTATTGTTACCATATTACTGTTAACATCCATGGACAATTCAGGTACTTTGTACCCCTTCAGGAAATAGCTGAAAGAAACCTGCAGTAATTGTCTTTTTTATTTGTTTTTAAATATTGTTATTTTGTTCACAGTTTCTCTAAAAAAAAATAATGCATGTGCTTTTGTTTGCCACCAACTCCGAGTCTTGATAGCCTCAGAACTTATATAGAGATAAAGGTTTGTGAAATCATTGATTGAAATGTCTGACAGAGTTCTATTGCATGATTTGCACGAAGCAACATCATCATTGCTGTTGTGACCTTTGACCTGTGATATTTTTTAGCGCCATACAAATTCCATACAGTTTTTGTTTGTTATGTGTTGCTGAGAACCTATATAATCATGAAATGCAGACAATTTAATGGGACCATATTGGCGCGTATATATCGTGATGACGCAAAATCGCCCGAAATTGTAAAAATTTGTTGTTGGGTACGACCTTTGACCTTTGTTATATTTGTGCGCCAACATGATCCCAATTATTTTCCAATTGAAATCTGTTTAGGAACACTAAACTAAACCAAATACAAGAAAAAATTGATGGGATCTTGTTGGCGCAAGTATTTACAAGAATGAGAAAAGTGCATGTTGTGCCGTTCGAAGCTAATTCTAGGCTAATATGTGTGAAATGCAAATGCTTCTAAGAGAAGTTTCAAAAAATGTTTTAACATGAAAATTGTAGAGATCCCAAGATTCTCGTTTTATTTGTTCATAGAGGAAAACTGTTTCTACACCTGGTTGTCATTTTAAAAGTTTTTTGATGTTGGCGCGCGAGGTTACGGAGGTGCGGAAACGCAAGAAATTGGTAAAATTTTACCTTTGACCTCTATTATCTCTCTGCGCCAACGAGATCCCATCCACTTTGTGCTTAAATTTGTTTTAGGGCTGCAAGTTCTTTCATGTAAACTTGTTTATTTCCTGGGATCTTAAAGGCGCATCGAGTTATGAGGCCTTGAAAACAGCACGAGGGCGCTGTTCGTCAAAGGTTCAGGTCCGCATAACATGACGCGCCAACGAGATCCCAAATTTTTTTTTTACTTGTGTTTTACACCCAACTGGAGGTTTAAAAAAATGTTAAAAATTTTTTGGGACAAGCTTGGCGCACACTTTTGCGTTTTCTAGGAATGTACTTGTCGTTTCAGAGGGTTTTTTGGCTGAAACTTTGAAAATTTATTACTCCAAAACCGAAAGAGTCTGTAAGCTAAAATTTTGGATATATTAGTTTGGTATGAAGGTGTATCACTCTGATTTTTTAGAAGAAGATCTGAGAACCCATGAATCACACCCCCCCCCCCCTAATTTGGTACATTCTTACAGGCAGTGACTCTTAATAAGCCCATGAACATGATGAAACACTTTCATTAAGATCTGCAGTATGATGATATTAAACAAATTTAATCCAGCGTGTGTTCAACAGTAGCCGCAGCCTTTACACAAATCCTAAGAGCATTCATGTGTCTGCAAACGGACCAATAATCATTTCGAACGAGAGCCATTCCACAGGGTACGATTATAGAATAGCGGCACACAAATGTTTGTCTTGTACTCTTTAGTCTCATTTCAACTGTCCTTGTGTCAATCGTTCACACATTGAGGTGATGATCATGAATTAGGCTTCTATGGTAACAATATCTTCAAGGTATACTGTGGTGGATAAGAGTCTTAGAAGGTGCTAATTGGAGGTAATTGTGAATTTAGTATGATGTGCTGTTTTTCCGCAACAGTGGTTCACTGACTAATTTTCTGTATGGTCCTTGCTAGTTCAGTGTTGAAAAAGCATCCCTACACAGGGTTCCCCCATGTTCAAGCTAGCTTATCGGGCCCATACGCACGAATTGCGTGCCGATACGTGCAAATTTCTGTCGATATTTAAAAATTATTATTTATTTGTTTTTATTTATTTAATTTTTTCAACAACAAAAGTCGAGACAAAACCATAAAGAATGCTCCAGTAAAGCTTTTCAAACCAAGATAAATATCGCCCAAATATCGCCCAAACATCAAACAATTTTGGTCCAGAATGTCCCAAAGTTGACAGTTTAAAAAAAAAACTGGAGAGAACCCTACTACATGTTTTTTAATATTAAGTTATGGACTAGTGAACGAAGCTGTCTAAGGCAACAAGCTAACTGGTCCTGTTGGCTAGTCGCAGTGTTCAGGACAAACTCTGGTGATGGAATCCAACTGCTTACCATAAAATGGTTCCAAAAATTAGCATATATATTAAATCACAACAATTTGATGTGTACATGTACAGTATGCAAGTAATGACGGTAGAAAACAGGTGTCCCTACATTATGCATTAGAGGTTAATATAGAGACAACTGTTTTCAACAGTCATTGCCAGCGGGCAGAATTCAGACAATCTGCCTCACTAGAATTTAAGAAATAAATTGTAACAGGAAAATTTTGCAAACAATATCAGCTTTCACTTTCCCACGGTCAGAATTGTAGGTTCAAGTGAACAATCTCATGCCTTGGGAAAATTTTCCGTACAAACGACATTTTCCTCATCACTAAACATGGATAGATTCAATGTTCTCGATGAAAATACTGGGACAGTTTTTTGCTGTTTTCTTAACAAGCAGATAATATATTCAGTTGAAACTTTCACGGGTGACTTGTAATGTACATCATGTAGGCCTACATCTTTATAGAAAAATTCACCTTAGCATTACATTGACAAAAACCAATCTATGACCCCTACCTTAGGGTTGTCCTTTATTAAAGTTATACATGTTGGTGTACCATGTACTATCAGTTGCCCTTTCCCATCCTGTCCTCCAATGCCCAATTACAATTTATCATGAACACTGAAGTGCAGGTGAATTAGACCAAGATTGTCACCAGTTGTCATTGACACACTATAAATTTACTCCTAACAGCCTAATGTACTTTATATAATGTACATTGATTGAGCACCTTGGGCCATATTGCATTCACTAGAGTCAACTATTGCTGAGGTCAAACTTTATTGTTATCATTATTATTATTACTATTCATGGTTTATTAAAACTCGAACTTGTTGCCAGAGGCAAAATAGCATCGAATTGTATATTTATATAAAATTACAAGATTTTAAAATGATAAAAATGGCAAATCCAAGGCAAAACAAGAGAATTCCATATAAAAAAAACTACATGCAAATGAAAAAAATAATAAAAACAAGACAACTACGTACAGGGTGAGTGTTTATAGCAAAACACAACAATGCAAAATGCGACGTTAAAACTTTCCCTTAAAAAGTATAAAACCAGATTCAATTGGAAGATAAACGATCAGTAGACACCAAAACAAAACTAAAGAAAATTCCAACATACCCAGCTATAAAGACAGACAAGAATCAGACCTCAATTGCATATTAACAGATTAATGGGTAAAAAAATAATAGTAACAATTAAACTAGAAATAACGATTAAAAACAAGAAACTGCAATTCATTCGCAGCAGCTGGATTAAGTATGGGATAGCACTGTGTTTGTACCTGTTGGTCTTGCACACTATCTGGGAAAATCTGTTCTTGTTGTGAAGATTATATTGTACCTGTTCACATCTTTGCTTAGGTAGCAAGTCTTTAAACGTCTTAAAAGACTTTGATTTAGACAAGTCAGTAGCAATTTTGGTACAATTGGTTTATAGAGCTGGTTACATATTTATTACATGTAGGGTTCTAAATGCTTCACCATTAGTGTTTGACAGAGTACAGTGTTGTGCTAGTTTGTCAGTTAATCACTTCACGTTGTTGATATTTTAAAAAGTTGTCTTGTCCGTATTATTTTTGGGAACTTTTTGGAGCTTCTTGAGTAATCGTTTATGAAAATATTGTTGCCACAATGAAAGCTTGACTTGACAAAGGAAATTGAAAAAAAGGTTCTCATAATTAGTTCCGGGATGTTGGTTAGTGAGACAACCGAGTATAGGCACTCAACATTAAGTTTTTCACAGAGCCACATTAATTTTTCTGAATCTGTTGATGATTTTTTTTTTTTTAAGAATATCATTGTCACAATGAAATCCTGACTAAACAAAGAAATACATTAACACATAAACAATACACAGAAACCCCACAAGAAAATTAGATTTTGAATTCCAGTACCCTTTGTCCCCCTTCGTCTGGTGTAAAGGAAGGGTTGCATGACCACGGTGAGTGCATGCTCAGGTGCACGCTACACAATGGAATATCCAGGTGTGTTAACCATCCAGTAGTCTGGGTGCATGCAAAAGTGGGTTTTACCTGTCTTCCTGTTGTGTGTCCAAAGAGGTTGTGTGTGCACATCTTCTGTGGTGAACTGGTTAATATTTAAGGTATAAATACCGTTAAAGAAAAATTATAATAATCTAAGTTTAGTAATCTTTGAGTTTCTTGTGCAGGTGTTTCGGGGGTTACAAAAGAAAGTGGTTCCTGCAGAGAGCTCCAATCTAATGTGGTAGTCATGGCAGTAAGCCTCAGGCAGTCAGATTCCCAAGGCATAGTCACCATCTTAATGCCATTATTTTGTGCCCCTAAGGAAGAAAATTGATGCTAAACATTTCCTGTATGAATTAGAGGCGTCCAAGGTCCCTGTTATTAGCAGAGACCCTGCCCCAGACCCACTTCATTTCAATGTGCAGGTCTAATTAAACAGCTGTTGACTCGCCTGTTGCCAAGGTAACAGGAGTCCGGGAAGGATTGATCATGAAATTCTCCGCTGTGTGTTTTTGTCGTGTGTGCTATGGAAAGCAAGTTTGTTAAACCATGTGCCCAATGCAAATATACACAATGCGTCTACTGAGTGCCTTTGTTTTAATCATGCGTTTGGACGGCTTCATCACGACATTAAAGTCAGGGTACTGGATGTACATGACCATACTTGCATACATAATGCAGACAGTTTAAATGATGAAGTGTGTGATGCGTGTACAGGGTTGTCACTAGCCCAAATTAAGTGCCGGTCGGTAATTTTTTTCCGAAGATGCATTGCGGTATATTTTTTGCAAAATTTTGGGTCGCCCGCAAGTTTTTTCATTTGCCCGTATGTATTGATACACACAATTTTCGTAGCATTAAAAAAAACAAAAAAAAAAACAAAAAAAAAAACACACACACACGGAAATTTGCGTTTTTGGACTATCTTATCCCCTAATTTCTGCCCTTAATAATCCTTTTTTCATCAACAACCATTTTTATGGATATGTGATTTGAGAATTGGTTTTATATAGAACTTCTTTCGCAATGAAATCTTTGTGTTAACGATCGATCGACGACGCACGATGGAGAAAAAAATCAATGAACTTTGCCCTGCAACGCCCTCTATCGGCAAAAGTTGTCGATGCTTGAATAGCCTTAACCCAACGCTGTGGTATAGTACAGAATCCGCGGGCGTGCGCCACACTGTGCAGGATTTCTTTACTCGACTCGCGAACGTGTACAGAGTTGGAGGCTAGCCAAGCTTTCTTATGAATATAGTATTTTTTAACGGGCCAATCACAGCGTGCGGAATGTTGGTTAGGATGGACTTTGGACCTGCTGTTGTACTGTACAATACACCATCATGTGCTGTGTGCGTGCGTGGACTACAGGCGGGCGAGCGAACGTTGTGGGCCTGTGGATACTCACTACCATTACCATGTGGTTTATGTGCGTGCGTGTTTTACCTATGAACGATCGTGATCGCGATTGCGATTGCAGCCACATTAAACTCGACTCGACACAATTAATAGTCGCTCTATCCCTAGTCGCGTAGGCCTAGATCAGTGAGTATATTTGTCAGAAATTGTCAGGAATGGATACTAAAACGAAACCTGATGTATTTTGTCATAAATATGAAAATTTACTGTTGGCTTCTGATGACAAAATAATGAAATATTCAGCATTTTCGGTCGAATTTAGTGCCGGTCGGTAAAGCTCCTAGCAAGGCAAAGTCCCGGTCGGGTATCTCCGAGTGCCGGCAGGCCCGACCGGCACCGACCGGCGTAGTGACAACGCTGTGCGTGTATGACGTACACTGTGTGTACACGCATGTTCAGAGCAGTAGCGCTGAAATACTGTAATGCCTCCCTATAAGGCCTATTGTAATGTACGGTCTATAAGAATAGATGGATGTAATAATTACATCAGGGTTAAAGGCAGGGTGTACTTTTGGAAATTGTCAAAGACCAGTACATGTATTCTCACTTGGTGTAACCCAACGTATGCATAAAATAACAAACCTGTGAAAAGTTGGGCTCATTTGGTCATCGAAGTTGCAAGAAAATAATAAAAGAAAAAAACCCACTCTTGTTGCATAGAATTGTGTGCAATCGGATGGCTGAGAAAGGTTTCATGCCTGGGGCCGATTTTACAAAGCAATAAAATCCATCGTAAGACAAATTGTCAGAATCACCATAGTGATACATTGTGACATCACACTTTACTAAGCAACTACGATTGATTTGCAGTTACGATCAATCTTAGCTCTTTGTGAAATCGGCCCCTGAGGTCTTTGCAGATTCAAATGTTCTGTTGAGAAATGACCTCTTCTCTAAAACTACATTACTTCAATGGGGGTCATTTTTAACAATGTTTTATAGTATAAACAGCTCATCAGTGCTCTTTATCAAGTTTTAATGGTCATTAACATGTGGAGTAATTACCAAAAGTACACCCTGACTTAAAAAAGTAATATAGTTTTTACTTGAAACAGATTCATCGGGATTGTTCAAATATGTCAATGTTAAAGCAAGTTATATTTTAAAAATCCAACAAAGTAGTGGTACTCACTCAAAAATTTTCAGTTTCAATTTGGAACCATGTTCACTCGGTTGTGAATTGTGTAGTTATCGTCTGGACTGGCAAACCTTGGTGGTATTTTGCTTTTTGTTTTACCCTTACACTGTGTGGGATAAACACTGTATGCTCGGGGGTTTCTGGGCCTCCTGTGATAAAAAAAACACCCCCCAAATCGAAAGAGAAATACTTATGTGGGATTCGAACCCAGGACTCCAGCATTCTAGAGCAGATGTCTAAACCACTTGTGTGGATCTACAGTAAGCTAACTGTGAAGTTCAATTGATGTTCACGCACATTTAATATGAGCTTGTCTAACCTGCATGACCAGTTCATGAGCAGTGAGGAGAACATTTACTGGGAGGAATGTTTGCCCGTTTGCTGAACCTTGGGATGATGTGATGTCATCAGGTGGAATGAAATTCAATGTCACTTAACCTAGATATTTCAACAGATCGGTACATGCCTGTATTCCACTTCACTGGAATGCAGCCAATTTTCATGAATGTAGACTTACTTAGGCTATACTGACTTGGCTGGTGTTATTTTTTATTGATTCAGAGACATAACATATTTCCTGTCCAATGTGAGTTTTACATTTGGTTGGATAAGTACATTTCTGTTTGCTTATTTAAGATTAGTTCCCACTTGACGTCACTCAGTGTAAAGTCGGCCATCTGTACGGGCAATGATTTAGTCAATTTTTTTTTTTACACACAATGCGTTTTGCGTGTACATCAGGGATGAGAAATTTCAGACTTTTAACTGAACTCAGACTTTTGTTTGTCTGCCTGGTGAACAAAATTGGGTTAATTTCTTTAGATATTTCATTTTCATTTATTTATTCATTCTGGTTGTGAGGTCAAGAATTCTCAGAAAAGCGAACTTAATCACTGTACTTGCCAAGAACCCAATGGAGAGAAGACAATGAAGGAAGGTTCAGTTTTAGATGTGGGAGGAAAACCCCAGAATTACTCCAGGGAAAACTCAAGCAATCAGGCAGGGACTGAAAATCCAAATTCACATAGTGCCCCTGGTGGAATTCGAACCCGGGTCCTAGAGGCGGAAGGTGACGACAGAAACCACTACACAAACCTGACCACCCAAAAAGAAATCATGCTCTTTGATCTACTTCTTTCGCACTGAGGTTACTGTTCCAAAAAGCTCCTCAGAATCTATAACTCGAGGGCAGGCACAGATGGGTGGGGGGGTCCACCCCCCAAAAAGTTGCCGTGTTCAAAATTACAAGGTTGGCAGTATCCGCAAGGTTGGCATGAATGCATATGATGAGTGCATTGAGTCTAGATTTCGGATTGGGAAAAGTGGGCTTTTTGATAAGATGGTGGTAGGATTCTCAAGGGTGCAAATTCATGGCACTGCTAGCCTCTGAATTCAGCATCTATGTTGGCCAGCAGTGTGCACAAGACTCTAGGTGGAAATTAGGGCCATGGCATTATGCCATGAGTGCAAATCAGGATCAGTGGTTCATGGGTTTTTTGTTCTGTGCACCGATTTTTGAAGTAACCTTGGACAATTCTACAAACAAAATATTTCAAATCCTCTTTTCATCATTGCGCCATCTGTGTCATCAATAAGGAAAGAATCACCTTCACGAAGATGCCATAATGTGGAATGATGCTCCTTCTAGGGCCCTTGATTCCCTGGGCTACAATGTATATTAGAGAAGCTTTACCATGAACAGGCAGGCGACACGGTGTACTCACAAACTCGCCTCAAGGGACTGATCGGCCAGGAAACGTTCATCTCTACCATTTCCTGCATGCTTCATGCTCGGGGGCATGTGGGGAGAACTCCTTATTCATCTGCCTGTCAGAAAAGTTTTACAAAATAGCGTTCATGAACCTGCAATTTTGTCCCAGGTTGTAAATTACATATTTAGACATGATAAAAACTGTATGAGACAAAAATACAGATGTAGGCCTATCTATTAAAGTGCAGAGACATAGGTCCTTTTGTGAGGAATTCACAAAATGTACACAGGTTTTGTTTTTTTATGAACAAAGACAAATTTACTAGAGGGGGACTCCAACCTGCAACCTCCTGATTAACTTGCCCGCGCTTCACCAACTGAGCTATCTAGCCCTATATTGGCGGTCTCCCTATTTTGTCAGTATCTTTGTTTTTGACGACCCAAACCCTGGTTATTTCACCATAACTTGAAAGCATTTTGATACTCCACCTAAAAAAAGATCTAATAAAAAAATTAATTAAAATTAAATAAAATTCTGACTTTGAAGGCGAACTTTTTTCAAGTAGACCCTTCTCAGATGCACATGTTACTAGGACTGCCTGAACATTTACCATGTAACACAACGCTGAATGGGCTTAGTACTCCAGCTTGGCAGACCTCCCGCACTGCTAAAGAAATGTGACATCAGTGAGAAGGGTCTGTAGGCTACAGAGCTCTCAATGGCTCCTTCATGTGTCAAATGTCGCATCCCCCACCGCAAGCAAGTGGCCAATGGTACATGTACATGTAGCCCCCGGAGAATGGTGGATGATCATGATTTTCAGTTGTCATATCCAGTTCTTCGTACCAATCTCCTTGATTGCAAGATGCAAATGTCGGCAGCTCTGCTGAAGCATAGGGAACCACTGAGCTGGCAAACAAGAGGCACTGTGTGATTGCTTATCACTGATTCTTGTGCAGACCATGTGCAGAGGTGCATGCTGTTCAATTCAATTCAAGTTAACATTTATTTCATACGTCTCTTCTCAAGATATAACATATACAGAATAATACATAGAAAAGCGAAATAATAAGCACAGAAGATCGGGGAAAGAGTAAGTCTATGAATCTTTGAAAGGAGAGTATGAGGCTGTCATATTAAGCCGGGGCTTGTAGAAGACAGCCTGGACAGACAAGCTACAAACGTGGAGACAAGACAAACAGGTGACGGAAAACAAAAACAAACAATAAACAGACTAGTATGCAATAAGAGATATACGCTAAACTAGCAGGGCTAATAAGTAAATGGCCGATGATAGGAGCTGGACTGACTATAGAAGAGGGCTATGCCACATAATGGGAGAGCAGAAATCGTTTGTAAGAATACTTGAATCGACCAACAGACGATGATTTTCTAATTTCTTCATGAATACAGTTCCATAAGCGGGGCCCATAGAAACGAAGAGTGTTGCTAGAGTAAAGGGTGCGAGTGAAGGGAATGTAGAGATTGCGACAAGACCTGGTAGAATAATCATGTATTTCACGGACGAGTATAGAGTATGAAGAAAAGGTGATGGGAGGGCTCTCTAGGATGAGAGAAAGTACAAATGCGAATTGCTCTTTTTAGAATGGTAGACAGAGACTGAAGTTTGCTATTGTTGGTGCATGCCCAGACAATGTTGCCGTAGTTTATATAGGGGAGTATAAGGGAGTTATAAAGTAAGATCAGGGAGGTAGAAGGTAGAAAGGAACGAAGCTTGGAAATGACACCAACATTGAGGGAAGTAATTTCTGAGATGGAGGAGATATGTTCCGTCCAAGAGAGATTTTCGTCGATAAAAACACCTAGAAACTTGGAGGAGGAGACTCTGTTGATGTAGATGTTGTCGATTTTGAGTGGAGGGAGAATTGTGTCACGAGAACTGCGTGACTTGCTAAAGTAGATGAAACTTGTTTTAGTGTGGTTCAAAGAAAGTTTATTTGCTTTAAACCAAGAAGAAACACAGATGAGTTCAGCATTGAGAGTGTCAATCAGAGAAGTGATACTTGAGGTAGAATGAAAAATAGTTGTGTCGTCAGCAAAGAGGGTAAATTTGAGAAGGGAAGAAGAGTGAGGAAGATCGTTGATGTATAGGAGGAAAAGAAGTGGACCAAGAATAGATCCTTGGGGAACACTGTGTTTGATGTGAAGACGGTTTGAATCACAGTTAGCAACAGAAGTGTACTGGTATCTGTCTGAAAGATAATCAGCAATCCAATGGAGCGGAACACCCCTGACACCATAATGGTCAAGTTTAGAAAGGAGAATTTCATGATTGATGGTGTCAAAAGCTTTCAAAAGATCTATGAACACACCAATGGCACATAATTTGTTTGTGAGTGCATTAGTTAAGTTGTCGACAAGTTCAATTAGAGCCATATCGGTTGAATGGTTAGATCTGAAACCAAATTGCTTGTCGGAGAGGATTTGGAAATGAGATGTGAAGTTCGAAAGACTGTACTTCTGGATGCATGGAAACTTGGCTAAACTTTGCTGAAATAAGCGAGGCACACTCTTAAAAGCCATTGAATAATTATGAAGGACTTCCTTGCCAGCTGAAACACTGATGAGTGGAGACTCACTTGTGTTCAAACAGTCATTTGTGTTTTCTTATGTACTTCTTAGAATCTGCTGGTGCTGGCGCCGACTCTAAATTGTTGTTTTTTTTTTTTTCATGGAATTGGAACCAGTTCCAAAAATTATGGAATCGCCCAAAAACTCTTTGTATGAGACTGGTAACCAAGTAAACGTGATGACAGTTTGTGCTCCCTGGTGCATTTTACCCTTGAAATTAGATTTTACTTGCACCTGCATTTAAATTTCCATGTAAAATACATGCAAATACAATCCAGTTTTTTCCCACCCCCCACCCCCAGCACTAGCATGTAATTGTGATTGGTGCAAAGTTTGAACTTTTTGATGGCCTAAAAAACCCATAGTTACCCCCACACACATTGACCACAGATCACTGTCTTTATAATATTGTTCTACTTTTCTTTTTCTGTTCCCGCAGTCAGCAGCTGAGAAGTTTCAGAAGGAGTTATGCTGGTGTATACAGCAGACAAAGGTTGGCCTGGCCAGTATCAAACCCTCCTCCAAGGAAGCCAAACCCCAGAGTAAGTGCATGTAAATTCCCAGATGGACTAGTGGGTCAGTCATCTCTCCGGGGCCAAATGCCATTGTGCAGCTTTACCAAGGAATTTTGAATAATTTAGTGCATGTACACAGGCCTTGAATAGACCAATATGCATTGACGTCATCAAGCCGCCATCTTAGAGGTAAACTGGTGGTGAAACATTATTGAAAATGCACAGATGTGTACGCGCAGCACACAGAATTGGCCAATGAACAACCTTCTTTTGACCGGCAGGCGAAGGTGCCCTGCTCAAAATGATGTCATGTGCATAAATTTCTATTAACCAACGGCACCCACAGCAACTGCCGTGGTGGTGCCCTGCGGTTTTGCTGTGGTGGTGCCCTGCGGTTTTGCTGTGGTGTCCTTTGCAATGTTCCAATACAAATTTACGTTTTCCTCATATAGAAGTGCCCGTTACCAAGGAACTTTGCTGTGCCCCTTCATGATCAAAGTTCAAGGCCTGATGTACGTACACATGCCAGGCCCTTACATACATAATTCCATTGTGAGCATGCTCACTTCACACAAACTGTCTTCGATGATTGCCAGTACCCATCGACCCCTTGCAGACATGGAACGCACCTTCGCACAATGCGCGTTTACCATTTCCATCATTTGGGGAGTCAATTCATTTGCATAGGTTTTGTCTCCCTAAATGGCGACAGGATAGGTGCGTTTAAGTGCACTGCGCATTGTGAAATGTGTCCATTGGGAAATGCTTTGAGCTACATTGTCATGTTCTACATGTATTTTCATGTATGAACAAAAAGTTTTTTTGTGACTTTTCTCTCCTGAAGACGATTAGAGCATACTGATCGAAAACGTCAAGTTGTTATAATAACCACTGGTTCTTTGCAGAATCACCACAGCTCATAAGAGAGATTTATTACGTGGTGTCTCCGCAAACCTCACTTTATTGTATCTTCACCATGCACAGTTTCAAATTCTACTGACTTTCCTCTCACAAACATGTAAGTTTTGAAAAGTTTCAAGGTCAAACAGTCTCTGTCTCTGAAATTAGCTGGAAATAGTAAAAAAAAACTTGCGCTTAAACCAGTTGCATGCATACATGTGTGACATCATACGGACTATAAAAAATAACACATTTAGAAAACACATCACACAGTGCCCAGTACATGAGCAGAGGTCCAGTATTTACTAAAAGTAGAAACAATGTCAAGTACTCAGCATTGGTCAACTTGTGGTAGATTTCAATTTCAATAAACCAGTAGGTTTTGCTATGATTAGCACACCCCAAACAGACAATCCATCGCATCGTGTTTCAGTTAAATTTGTGAAATAGTGCTTGGAGATTCCTTGTCACGTTTGACTCTGAAAGGGGAATTGATCAGCCTAGCGTCCAAGCATTATTTGAGGTTTGGTTGCTGACTGAATTTGATAATAGTATCATCGAGTAGACAGGGTTTGGGTGCAGCGAGTGCCCATTTGTGAGCACTGTGTTTGTGTCGAACAGGGGCACGTATTGTGTACCCATGCAGCTCTAATGCCTGAGGATCTAACAGTTGCCCAGCCATGTGTGTGCATGAACTTATAATCAAGGCTGCTTTTGTTTCTTCTCGTCCGAGAATGGGCATGAAAAAGACAACAATATGGGCAGAGATAACGATCTTGTTCATCTGGAAAAGAGAATCAATCTCACTGAAAAAATGTCTGAAGCCTCAATAAAAAAAACTTCATCGTAGAGCCATGTAATATGACCTGGAGAAACGATCACACCTTGCCAAGCCTTTCCTCTTCTTGTCTTCAGTCTTTGGTGTAAATGTCCCTCAAGTCTGCCTGGGCTGTTTGTGTTTTGTCGTTTACTGACATTTGGGATCCGTGGCTGATTAAAACGAATGGAGCATGCGATGGGAAAAGAATCGGCTTACATTCTACATACCTAGTTTTAATATTTTGTACTTTTTTTTCTGGATGGTGTTGGATTTCACCATCGACCCTATTGCAGTGAGAGTTTTTAAACGTATTTTTTTTTAAACGAGTTTTTGACGTATGCTGCATGCACATAATTACAGCACTACACATTGAGCTTGTACAATTCTACATTGTCTATTAAACTGAGGAATTAATAATAACGTGTATTTTACAGTGACAATGAAATGTGCGCTTATAAACAAAACATTTTTTTTTTTCCTAGGAAAAACCTGAGGGAGTATACCTCTGTGCCTCATAGCTCAGTTGGTAGAGCATTTGCCCAGAGTGTCAGGGGTCTTGGGTTCAAAGCCCGATGAGGACCATTTGATTTTTTCTCTCATCCCATGTTTGGTTATTTCACTTCTATGGTGATTAGGCACCATACCAGATATTGTGTTCGACACTTTTTTTGTGTAAACTGTTCTGGAAATATTGTTATGCATATCTCAGAGTGTCCTCAAGACCTCAAACATGTTTCAGTTTTCCAAAGCTCTGGTATTAAGTAAAATGTACACATGAACCTGTTTACACCTTAAATGTGCTGTGTCATCATGATCATAGCCTGCTTGTAGCTGGGCATGGAAACATGAATTCTCACCCAGTTACTACAGTTACTTTAAAGGGTGCCAACATTATTATTGCGCACGCTTGTGCAGTAACTGGGTTAGAGTTCAGAATTCAATGTCTGGCCACTGACTCGCTGTGATCAAGACGACACGCCCCCTTTAATGGTGTATCTGAAAAAACCCAAGACTCAGTAGTTCAGCCACTCTCATGGATTGTCATGTACACTGTATGCACATGAAATCTCTACACCCATCAATGGCACCTGTGATGCTGTTTCTTGGCAACAACATCTCACTTACTCCACTTTAATAGCGTGCCCTTCCCTCCATCTCCACCATCATCAGACATCGTTGCCCTTCGGCAAGCCGGTCACGTTTCCCACCATAATGAGCCAGTCTATCGTGGCCTTCTCTGGAAGCCTGATGCCCCTCATCAAAGAGGCCGTCCAAACATGACCTTGATATCATCCATCAAGGGTGACACTGGTCTAAGCGGCCCATCTCTCTCTAACACTATGCTTGATAGAGTCAGATGAGCACAAGTCATCAAGGAAGTGAATGAATAAATGAAAGAATGCCCATGAATGTACATACAACACCAGACTCTATTGAGGTCGTACATCTTTATGTTACTGGGCCGGGTGTCCCTGAAAAATCGATAGGGAGAGTTACATTACAATGATGCCTCACTGATGGAAAACAGACAAAATGAATGGAGTAGGCCCTTGAGTTTGGTTTTTGAATGAAAACAACATTCGATCATGAACATCATTTGAAAAACTCCCTTCCAGATTGGAAATTGAAGCTTCAAAGGACAAGCCAAGTCAGCAATAAATAAGAAAT
Source organism: Pisaster brevispinus (assembly GCA_023634235.1). NCBI lineage: Eukaryota > Metazoa > Echinodermata > Asteroidea > Forcipulatida > Asteriidae > Pisaster > Pisaster brevispinus. Next base: position 8,550,024 of record JAMKCF010000021.1, on the reverse strand, counting down.
TTGCGGTGTTTTTGTTTAACTCAAATTATCATACATGTTGACTGTGCAAGTTTCGTGAATAAAAGAACGTTGCGACCTGTTTAAGTTTCCTTTACTACAGTACATGCTATTGAAGCAATGTGTATACATGTATTTGGGGGCTCAAGGTTGCTCAGATTGTTTAAATATATGTGTGGAAGACTGGCTCAGTCTTGTTATGCTCTGAAACAAGCACGTACATGTATTATTTGCAAGACACCTTGGTGCATGATTCTCTGTATGAAGAGGTGTAAATTGAATCTCAGACTGGGGAAATTGGTCAACTACAGTATCAAGTTCCGGGGTAAATTGTCATAGATTACTTAATAGTAATAATAATAAACCGTTCTCATAAAGCGCATTACACCGAGTCCCAATGCGCTATACAAAGTCAATTGAGAACAAACAAACAAAATTAGTCCGAGTTTAACAAATGAGTTTTGAGAAGGCGTTTAAATGGATCCAGATTTTTGCATCTTTTATGTTTTGGGAGAGTTTGTTCCAAAGAGTGAGAGAGGATGTAGAAAAAGCACGTTGGCCGTATGACTTTGTCAATGCCAATGAACAGGCAAGTAGAGATTGTGGTTGGGAGCGGAGTTTTCTTGGAGTCTTATATTTGTGAATAAGTTCTTCAAGTAAAGTTACATCACTCAATTTTTGCCAAAAGACCAACAAATTTATAGTTGTTTTTCCTAATGAGTTTTGACAGTTTGAAGATGATGTTTTAAAACAAAAAATGCTTACATGTATGCCATGCACAATGGACAAAATACTTGTAGCACACAAATTGTTTGTATGTATTTTTGCATCAAAAAACTGAATTTGACCCCGGAGGCCTTCTTCAAAAACTTTGTTCTGCTAAGCAAAGCTTTGTGAGCGTATGAAATTTGAGTTGGCTTGACACTAACTACAGATTTATTATTTTCTTTTGAAAATAATTTTCATCTGGTTACTTTCAATGAACTAATAAAGGCGTGGCATGTCTTGGCCCAGTGGTGCATCAGACTCAAGTTCTGGTTCTTAAGTCATCAGGATGTGGGTTCGAATCCCGGTCATGACACTTGTGTCCTTGAGCAAGATATAGTTGCTTCCCCTCACCCAGGGGTAAATGGGTATCTGTTAGGGCAGACATGGTGCTTGTGATTAAATTAGCTTGGTGTGCTACAAAACATGTACATATTTGGCAGCACAGGCTGTATACTCCCAAGGGAACTGAGATGGTTTAAGGAATGAAATAAATGGCCCAGTGACCAGGGGTAATAATGACGGAGCGCCATGAGCATCATTGAGTGACAGGTATGAGGGCTATATAGGAAGCCAATATTAGTATTATTATACGTTCATGTCTGATAAACACTTTACCAAACCTAATTTTGTGTTCTTCATTAACTGAAACCAATATTGACTGCACACAGCATGCACATGCTTATAACATGAATTAGGCATAGCAAAAGCTTTATAATTGAATTGATCAGAAACACTGGCGGTATTACATATCATGGAAACCAATAACTTAATCTGTGATGTTTTGACGGAGCTGAATGTGATTCATGTTTTCAAAGCATTGTTTTCAAGGCTTAAAATCCAAATTAAGTTGATGATTGGAAAATTAAGTGCTTTTTGTAAATGTACAATGACCTTGTACATGCCTGTGATTAGTCAGAATATCTCATGATGTCAGGATTTTTCATTGATCTCCCTTCGCCTTTAGATTTTTTTTTGAAAGGGGTGAAATTGCCATCACGAGAGACTCGACCTTGTTACAGTATATGACTAAACCTTCGCATAAATCTAATTGAAATGGTAGAGAGTCTGTAAACCTCTCTAGTGTCACATCCTGTAATATCAGGGGGCTCAGTCTTCAGACCAAGTGCGAACTGAAAATCAATTCTCAGGATTTGTCATTTCATAAAATGTCACCTCTGCATGTGTACATGTACGAACCTAATCAGATACAATATTGCATTGGTGCACGATACGTGGCATGGTGTAACCCCCCCCCCCCCCCCTATACTGTGCAGGGATGTGATTTCTCTGTTTTTAATCGGAAATCCTTTTTTTTTCTTTTCTTTTTTTCCAGCCCCCCCCAAAAAAAATAATAATAATTAATTTTTTTATTTTATAAGTACATAAAAAACATGAAGATAAAACTAAATAGAATGCCCCAGAGTGCAGATTAGGGCTTTTAAAACAAAAGATAAATGCATGTAAACAGGCTTCGAAGTTTTCGCCCTGGCAAGCTTTCACGCTTTGCGCTCACAGTTCAGGTTTTTTTTTTCAACAGCCTATCACATCCCTGACTGTGTCTCTGTTGTGTGCTTGGAATTCATTCTTTAGAGGATTTTAGGGGGGTGCTTTGTACAAGAGGAACAGAGTGTTTCAGTATGGGAACAAAGTCTAGGGGACACCCTGTTCCCTATATCGGGCGTGGTATACAATATTGGAAGGAAATCATTTGCAGTACAAGTGTTGTAATCAACATCTGCCTCACATGGGTTGTACAACTTTGTATTTTGAAAAGACAACAATCAAGCCCTGTGGTATTGAAGGAAATAATCTGAAATAAACTACGATTAATATGGAAACATTTTGGGTTTGTTTTTTTCGCCCCTCATAAACACCAAAGTGGTGCAGACATTAACTTCTCACTTCGGTTTGGAAAAATAAATAACTAATCATAAATAAATAAAATCCCAGGTTGTATCGTAAACTTGGGTGTGATACCTGGCTACACGGCAGCTTATGGTTGAATGGCTTCTGACTGGCACCATGGACAAAGATATTGACTAATAGGGAAACCGCCAACATAGGACTGGATAGCTCAGTTGGTAGAGCGCCGGTACGTTAATCCGGAGGTCGTTGGCTCAAGTCCCGCTCCAGTCAATTTTTCTTTGTTCAAACCCAAATTAAATAAAATCCCACCACACCATGTAATACAAAAGTCTATTTATAGCTAATTTGTATGCTTGTTAGCATGGATTTTTTTCCAATTTGATATAATGCTGCTTGGTTTCTATTGGGTTGTTCGACAAATTCAGAGTTCAGTACAATTAGTATGTGTTGTCTTTGACTGAACTTGGTTTAAGAGGAAATGACCCATACATTAATGACCCTGAGATCCTTTCATTTTCAATAAATTTATGACACTTTTTGTATTATTATTTTCATGAATTATTCAGGAGCAAAGACTTTTTGTTTTTATTAAGCTGCTTAAACAAAAAATGTTGCTCAAAAATTTCCTGCTTAGCAAAAATTCATCAGTCACATATTGTTTTGGCTGGTAGGCATAATTTTCTGTTTTGCTTAGCTACTTTTTGGGCTTACACAGCTCTATGAAACTGGGCCTAAGAATTGCAATGTCTTTTTACATGCCTTTTCTCTGTGAGACACAATTTGTGTTCTTCATCTGTCACAGTGATTTGTTTTTGTTTTGTTTTTCCTTCACAGCTGAGGAAGCTCAAAAGCTGCTACGGATCCTCACGTCCTTAAAAGCGCCAATGGCCAAGAAAAGACAAGTAATGCGGGCAACGTTTGGAGATTATAGAAGAAAGATGCACCAGGAGGAGAGACAGCACAAAGCAAGTAAGAAGAGACAGATTTTTTGTTTTGTCAAAGAGGCGAAATTGCCATAACAGAGATGAGAGACTCAACCTTGTTATTGACTAAACCTTCCAAGTGTCCAAGTGAAATGATGTGTAGAGAGTCTGTAAACATCTTAAGCATCACATCATGTAGTATCAGGGGGCTTCATCTTCAGACCAAGTGGGGCAACAGTTCCCAAGTGGGAACTGTTGTCCCACTTGGGATGTATTGTCCCAAGTGGGAACTGTTATCCCAAGTGGGAACTGTTACATTATGCCATCTGTGAGGCAAATGTTAACTTCAATATGTGTACCTGCAAATGGTGGAAGGAGCTCTATTATGGGGGATCAGAAATTCCTTTGACGAATCAAAAAGAAGGCAATTTTAAAAGACAAGAACTTGGTCAATGAATCTGCTCATGGGGGACTCTGTATTGAGTTTAAAAATTCAGCTAAAAGCTGACAGTCACTCTCATCCATAACACTGGTTGAACGCCTTTGATTTTGATGTTGTGCAGAGTGTACACTTTTATGCATCTTTGCAGTACAAGACTAAAATACTTGTTAGACAGCAAACTATTATGCCAATTATTGTGTACACATACCATACCTTTAGGTACCTTTAAAAATGTGTATTTCCTTTGGCAAAGTTAGTTAGTTTTTAAACCATAATACAGGCTGTAATTAAATTTTTTGAGACGGCAGGACAATTTTCATTTTGAAAAGGGCACTTCCATTAAAAAATCTTGAAAGTTTATGGGAACCTTTAGAAGGGGTACCAAAGCCAAGACCTGGGGTCGATTTCACAAAGAGCTAAAATTGATCTTAACTGCCAATTGATCTTAGTTGCTAAGCAAAGTGTGATGTCACAATACAAATCACTATAGTAATACTGACAACTCATCTTAAGATTAATCTTATCTCTTAGTGAAATCGGCGCCAGGGGCACTGAGGCCTCCTCAGAAAGCCTCCTTGGCCTTTGTATAATTACTGGCTTGTGGGTAATTAAAACTACACTTTATATTTTACTTGTTTATTCAATAATTCAGATATGAGCAAAAAGATGTGTGTGGAACAAGCCAGCCCTAAGAAGCGAGGATGTGGTATGTTCCTCAGAATGTCCGTGGCAGCAGGCGAAGATGCGCCTGCACAGATGATATCAACCGGCAATGACCTCAGTGAAAAAGGAGAGTCTTCAGGTCATTCCCAAAGGTCATCAGTCGGTAATGACTCAGAGTCTGCAGGTCGTGAACTAGGGACATCAGATCCGAACCAGGGCTCGTCAGGTGGGGATCAGGGAATGCCCGGCGATCAAGACATGACAGTAGACTGTCCTGGAACAAGAGGTCATGACCTCGGGTCATCAGGCAACGACCGGCTGAAAAATGAAGAGGAAGACTCATCAATGCAAGACCTTGAAAAAAGTACCGAAAATATGCATATCTTAAACCCCGAGTGTAAGGACTCTCAGATGAAGACTTTGAATAACAGTGATGAAAACAGACGCCAGGAATGGGAGCAAATCTCTCAGAATCAGAACGCCGCAAACAAAAGGAAAATTTCACAAGAGGATGAGGACTCTACCAAGGAAACCACTCTGGAGTTGTCAAAAGAGATTGAAAAGCCATCTGACCTCTCTTTAACTCCCAATAAGGGGATGAAACCTTTCTTGTTTAACTTTAACATTGGTAAGGATGATCTGGACCAGCAAGATGCCAAACTGTCTGAGGGCCCCAACAATAAGAACATTGAGGAGTCTCAGAGTGAGAGCAGTACCCCTGAGAAGGCACCAGGGAGTGGACGACGGAAGCCTGGAAGCAGGAAGAGGAATCGAAGCAAGAAGAAACAACAGCAGCAGGCTTTGATCAGGGATAAAGAAGCAACTGTTGCCACTGGCAACCAGAAGATGCAGTTGGAAGCAGATGGGGAGTTCAAGTTCAACTTCCCCGAACCAACATAGTAGAACTTTGTCACAGTGCAGCCGTCTTTTTTATTTGGGAGGGGGAGGGGGTTGTGGTTCAAATCAATGTAACCAAACTAAGGTCATGTCCATTTAGGCGGCTACGGCTATGGCATGATGGCTGTGGCTACTGCTAAGGTCGTTGCTATGTGCATCCTATGCTTCATTACTTGTTCTAGTGATGATCAAGCCATAGCCATTAATTCGGTTAAGCTGGCCTAAGGCTTGAATGACAAAACTCAGAAGCCATTGTTAAAGAATGAGAATCTGTATAAGTTTTTGCTATTTGACATTGGGAACATAGCAAAGATGATGGCAGCATGATACAAGTCTAACATGAAAGCTCATAAAGTTCCCACTCAAATGTTAAGTGTTTGGGAGGAATTTGTTGTTTAAACAAACCAGCATGATATACATGTATATCAGATAATGTAAGAAGGAGCAGCACATATGTTAGTAACTCTGGTCTTGGGGCAAGACATTCTTGGTGTATTTGGCTGCCAGTTTGGTTACTGTACACTGTATAGTGATTCAGCTCTTTCACGATTAAACATATGACCTGTAGAGACCACTTGCACGCTCGTTGATCAGAGAGCTGCATGTGTGCAAAACGCCCTCTGTCGGTGAATCATGAAAGAGCTGAATCCTTTACATGGTACAGTAACCAATCGGGCAGCAAAATACGCTAAGGACGTCTTGCGCCAAGACTATGGTAACACTGGATAAACAGCTGGGTGTGCTACCCAGTCTGTAAGTCAGTGCGTCACACGCGTGCATATCTGCTGCTTACCTTAAGTTTTTGCTACTTCCAGTTCCAAAGATGGCATACGGTTGTGTGTAATTGTACAAAAAAACCAACCATTTCGGGTTCAAAAGCATTTCAAATGATGGAGACTTTTAATTCTGAGAGGACCTTTGTCATTGAAGTACATAGTCCAAATTATAAAACTTTCCAAAGAAAAACGAGCTCAGTGCAACTTCTGTGGGCATCTGGTAAATAGTAGAGCAAGTTGTGTGAAGTGGGCATAGCTTGCAATGGAATGACATCAGACTTACAATCAGGATGTACCATACTACTATCACGAAATCCATAATGATCTACATGTAGTTGGTGCTCGGAAGACTACGCAGTCCAAGTTCTTGCTTTCAGTAACAAAAGGCCCTAAGCAATAAAATGACTCCTCTGACAACAAAATGTGTCCTTAATGTTACATTTTTGTTGCTAGAATCACCCCCTAAGCCTTTTTTTTATGATTCCCATATATAATTTAACCTTCCTATAATGACTTATGAATGGCACAGAACAGATCAAACTTTCACACTCAGTTTGTCTTGAAATGCAACTTTCCTCATCAATTGCTAATACGTCCTTTCTCCAGTAACTTTTCATTAAGTCCTTCCGGGCACACTGCGATGTAATCATTATTAGAAACATACTGTAGGTTTTAAATTACAAGTGTACTTGTAAATCTTTACAAATGTGATTATATGGCCTGGCATTGATATTCAGTATGAAAGCTTCCGGTTGTGAATTAACAGACTTTAAATCCCGCACTTAGAGATCCTCGTGATTTGATCAGTGGAACACACGTCACAGGTCATACTTTATTTTTCATGTATACTGTTTCAACACTCCAAAAGGACTCTTGGGATGCTTCGCAGTCTTGCTTCACAGCTATGCCTCGCAGCTATGCTTCGCAGCTATGCTTCATGCATACTGATAGATTTTACATGAGACCCAGGGCTCGAATTTGGGGGGAAAATTCACAAGACCTCAGGGCTTGTAACTCAAAATATTTACTTGACCAGAACTTTTTTTTACAAGACCAGAACCAAAATGAGAAAAAAATTTGTTGACACAGTGTATGTTTTTATTTAAACAAGCACTAAGAGGTGTAAGAGAATATTTATCTCCAGAAGTGTTTTTATGGGTGTTAAGTATACTTCTCTACAAATTTAATACAATTGAAAAGTATTATGTCAGATGCAAAATCAATATTGGAACATCATTTGTTTTTCTTCAAGATATTACACAATTAGGTATTTTTAGTCAATTGAAAAATAATAGACCGCCGGACTTGTTCGGTTATAAGTTTACTGGCCCTACACTCAAACTTATGGCCTCGGGCCTGTGGTCCTATGTAAAGATTGAGCCCTGGGGTGGATTTCACAAAGAGTTAAGACTAGTCTTATCTCGAGTTAGGACGAGTTACTCGTCCTAATTTAGGACTAGCCTTAAGTTAGGACTATCTTTGTGAAATCGACCCCTGGTACCATATGTATTAATTGCATTAAGCGGTATAAGAGCCCACTTAAGCTTACGTGCCAACATGCGTTTGACTTCAAACAACCACTGCGCTTTAGACAACCGGTCTTAAACAGCTTCAGCTATGTCTTTATCAGCCGTTTAATACCTTGTTGTTGAAATAAATTATAAATTGTTTGATTTGGCCTTGTGAAATAGAACAGTCCAGGTTTCACCTCGTGATTTATATATCCTTCTCTAATGCACTCACATGCATCCAATATTTGTATAACGTCTTGATATTTTTCGGGCAAAGAGATAACATCACAATTAATGGCTGATGTCATGATTGCATTGTGCAATCGAAACTTCATTGATGAACGAGAAGTCAATTTAGACCTGTACTTTTTGTATTAAAGAGAAAAAGTGTCTTCATAATTATACACTCTTTTTCTTATTTCTTTTTTTGGACACATTTTCCCATCTGAAAGGTCATTAAAAAAAATATTATTTGTGATTTTTTCCAAGATTTACATAAGGGTACAATCATTGGCATTTTGCGTAAATGAGGTTCGTCGAAGTACTCAGTGCCTGCCTTGCCCATTATTTTTCTAATGAATCAAATGGCAAGGTACAGATTGAGAAATGGTACCCGACTAATGGTTTACTGTTAATTTGGGGCACAGTTGCTTTACCATCCCAACCTCGTCCCCATGGTTTACTTTATTTCCAACCATGTTTGTAAATAGTAAACCCTGGGATGGAAACTCCTCACTTGGACCCTGATTGGACAACAACATTACATTAGCACATGTACATGTTTCCAATACATAAAAGCTACTAAATCTGGTACCGGACCACGAGACTATGGCAAAGATGTGAATTTTGATATGCAGCCAGACTATTCTAATTTGCATACGTATCCAAAATTTTTGGATATGCAAATGTTCCAATACCAGGGTGAGAGAGCAGTCAACCTCGTACTGCTCGACACACCCTGGGGAAGAGGTTGTTACCATCCATTTACATGTGCAAGGTCGCTGAGCGGCTTTGAGTGACCTGTTACGAACTGACCCTTGACAGATTCAGTTCATTGGGTCGTTATTCTTGAGAGAGGCTAAGTTATGACTTCATTTGGTAAGTGATAACAAAGGTTGTATAACCTTTTTTGATTGTGCTCAAAGGAGGCTCCATGAAAAAGTGTTGTGTCTGAGTGCCACTGGGTTTGTGCATTCAAGACAGATACATTGAGATACCGTAAGTGCTGTTTCAGCTAGGCATGCCACGAAAAGGCTATTTTCATGTTTTCACTGCCGTGGTGATTGTCTTATTGATTTATTCATACTCTGACAAGAAATTGAGCAAGGAGTTCTCTGTTTATTTATATTCAAATTCTCAATACTCTATATTTCTTGCAAGAACAAACACTGCATTCTTTATAACACCATCAGTCAGCAAGTTGGCACAGGTACTTGTAAAAAGATGTACACATTCCTTCATTTTTATGAGTCATAAATGCTTTATACCTTGCAAGTGTTACTTGTTACTCATTTAACATTTCAAGCAAGTTTACCAAACATTTGAAGCCATGCGTGGGTTGTGAATGTTGGCACAAATGTGTGCAGAACAAACTTTGTTAGACCTTATGCGCAGGACGTCATTTGAGTTGGGTGGCCCTCGGCTAGAGGTCAAAAGAAGGTCACTCATCGGTCCATCCTGTGTGGTAGGCGTACATGCTGCCATTTCCATTGTTTCATCACTGTTTTTAGCTCTAAGATGGTGGTGTGATGACATCAGTGCATAAGGATCATTGTATGTACTATGTTCATTCCCCACATTATATCATTATTGCAGGCCGCATAGAGTTTATATACATTCAGAACCACAGTAGATATTAAATAGTCAGACAGTAGAAGGGTTAAGTGTTAATACACTTGGGACTCATCTGTGTTCCTCCCCCCCCCCACCTCATCTACTTTTGATTTAGAAGAGGGACACAAACTAGTTTAAAAATCTACCCATTATACTTGTAGATCTTTACGTGTACATAAATAAATACTTATGATAATGAACATTAATCATAATTATTACAATATTACTATTTAGTGACAACGCATGAAATAGCTGACTTTGTATAATGTTTCAGAGAAAGTGCTGAAATATTAACCAACTGTTTGAATTAGATTCATGTATCTATCATAGAATGGGTTAAATTGGGGTCCTGTTAAGAATTTTTAAGACTAATTCCTAATTCTATAAGAAATTGGTACTATTAATTTTGGTATTCTTGTATCGTGGACACGAACAAATATGGAGTGCCTCGTAACCAAGACCCTTTCAGTTACGGAAAATTTTCAATAGACTTGTCATACAACCAACTTGTGAAAAAGCCGTGATTTGCATATAACACTTTTTGTTTTAAACCCAGATATTCTTTGTTTGTCTTGCATTTTTCCATGTGCTTATGTTGATTTGGCAGATTGAAATGAGAGCATAATCCTTGACTACCGCTGGGCTAAGCCTCTTGTGGTGCTAGGCTAAGCTTGAGCCTAAGTCTTACCCACAGTCAAAGCCCGATCCTGAGCCTTACCCAGATTGGCGGTCTCCAAAATATCGGTTGTTGAAAAATTGTATTAACAGGGAGACCGCCAACATAGGGCTGGATAGCTCAGTTGGTAGAGCGCTGGTACGTTAATCCGGAGGTCGTTGGTTCAAGTCCCGCTCCAGTCAATTTTTATTTGTTCAAACCCAAATTATTTTTTTAAAAATTACCCAGTCAGTTTCCTTTGTGGTTTATTACTTGAAAAATGTTATTGTCACAATATGAGTGACTGTGCTTTGAGCTTGCATGAAGAGTTAACTAGATCAATACGAATAGTTTCATCAAAGTGTATTCATTTGGGAACCGTTCAAATACATGAAGATGAGGCTTTTCAATTCTTATTTGTTTCAGTCAATTATTATGCTGGAAAGAATTTCGGTTGCTACATGTGTAAGTAACTAACTCTTGCAAATAATAGAAATGGTAAGATAAGGTATACAGGGTATGACATTTGTTCAGGCAAAATTTTGTAATTGTGAACGATATCGCTCGGATTGAAGACATTAGTACATTGTTATTAATCAAATTGCAAATGTAATATGAAAATTAACATTGAATGAAAAACATAAAGTGAAAAAAAATAAATAAAATGGGGGATTCAAAGAAAAAAACACCTTGAGATAAACTTTTGCTGTTGGTTTGTTTAAAAGAATGTAATTTTGATAAAAGCAACTATTATTATACCAATTAAAACAAAAGTATCAGCAAGTCAAGTAGATCATTTTTTTATAAGAATTGACACTTATTAAGTTGTGACGGAATGTGTTAATTTTGTTATACTTCTTTTTTCTTCTTTTTTCTTTTTTCGATTCAATAAAGTTGACAATGTAGTGTGCCACCTAGACTCTAGTAGAGTTTGGCATTTTGTTATAAAAGCAATCGTCCAAAAAAGAATGGTTGCTCGTTCCTTTCAATACTTATTTTGTCAGCATCTGAAAACTGCATTCTACTTAGATTGAAATAAAGAAATCTAGACGGCATGAACAAATACACCTACTATAAAAAGTAACATTGTAGCATTGTTTGAACTATAGCCATGATGTTATGGTTATGTGCAATGTACATGTACGAGAAATGTACCAAAGTTAATCGCTTACAGGCAACGTCAAACGTAATTAAGATTGTTTTGAAATAGAAACAACAATTTCTAGAAAGAGACAAGTTTTAGTTAGATTTTTGGCGCTGAATTATGAACTATTATGCAGGTAAATTCATTCTACATCATGGAATTATGATAAATTTTCTTTATAAAGTGTCAAACAAAATATATTTAGAATCACTGTATAAAAGAAAAACTGCTTTTTCAAACTTTGTCTTTCTTACGGTAAAAATAAGACGTTGGGTTATGGTATACATTTTGGGTGTGTACACACCATTGGTAAGGTTGAAATTATAAACGTGCACAGATTTGTACATAACTTGCATTGTGTGAAGATGGTCGTGGTGGAAAACTTCCCTTGAAATAGTTTTGCTTGAAATGCTACAGTTTTCATGAAATTAGTAAAACAACTAGTCTTTATCACTGGTGATAAAATCAGATTTTCAGTGAAAACATATAGTGGGTTTTTTTCACTGTTTTCTCATGAACCTGAAGACCGATTGAGCTTAAATTTTCACAGGTTTGTTATTTCATGTATATGTTGGGTCACATCAAGTTTTGGATACTGGTATTTGACAATACCAATGTACATTTGCTTTAAAGAATGAAGTAATGTTTCACTCCAATTGAAGGAAGTGTACTATAACGTTGCAATGATATTTTTTATCTGATATTATCTTCTTACCTCCTTGTCTTGCAAATTACTGTCTTAAACATCTTATAATGTTTATTTCAGAGGATTCAAAGACAAGAAAAGCACATTCTTAAAAGTAAGTTTCATTTATATTACAGTCATATTTGAATTGGAAAAAAACATTCACACACAATGAACACTTTTGTTACTTTTTTCATTTTTTGTCCGGCTGGATCCTTTGTATGATTGCAGTTAGTGACTATCCCTGCCTGAATTCAGCGACTGTGAAAGTTCAGAAGATAATTTATTTACGTTTCAATTGATTGGTTCGAATATTTTGTCTGTTCTAGACACATTATTGTGCTGAAGAAATAGTACCACAATAATAAATACTCTTGGGTGAAATAATTTAATAAAGTAAGTCAGAATAATATACATGGCTTGTAGTTTGTTTTCATACTAGTTTGACCTGATAAAAACAAATAGTGGACAAAATTAGAGAAAGCCCCGTCACGATGGTCATTATAATAATTATGATTAAAAATGTAATTATATATATTAAAACAAAATTAAAATGAGAAATATTGTTAAATAGTTAACGACAATTGCATTCTTAAGTCTGAACATGTAATGGATATGTATTTATATGTAACCTATCATCTCAAATAAAAATTCTTTTGTAAGAAAAATATATGATTAAACTGTAGTGATTTGAATCCACCTGTCCTCGAGTATAAAGCACTCAATGGGTGTACCATAGAAGCAATGACAAAACCTTTCCGGGCCAAATTTCATGACTCTGCTTACCGCCGAATTTTGCGCTTGTGACCACTATTTTCCTCTCACTGTGCGAGTGCCGAATTTCTGGGCTAGCTGTGTAAGCGAAGAATGCCCTGTAAAATGGAGTACATGGCGCACAAGCAAAAATAACCTGCTTACCCGTGAAATGTGACGCTTGACGTAAGCGAGGAATCCTCCGATTCTTTGTTTACGGTAAGCAGAGCCATGACATTTTGCCCTATGGCTTGATTCTCAGTTTTAACCGTTTAGTCAATAAGCGGCCCAGCCAACCCAAAGCTAAAATGCTATAACAAGCGGTGGACGGCTGGAGAGCAAAGAGAGCTCTCATTGCTTCAAAATCATCATCTAATATGTTTTCTGAATAATGTTTTTTTTAATTTAGCATCAATGAAAAAGTTCGGGTGGCTGACTAGAGTCAACTAGACTTAAACATAGTCAATCTAGATGTCACTCGAACACTATATGGTTGAACTAGCTAGTCCAACTGGATCAACCTATAGCCCCGGAGCACTGTTTCTCTAGTCAACTAACGAATTTACGTCACTTTGTCAAGATGGCGGTTTGGTTTCGTGGCGGAGAAAGTTTTGTAAACTTTTGCAATAGCACAAAATGTTGGTTGAACAATAAATGGTAGGTTTTTGCCCAAAAGATAAGTCAAATATTAAGATAACAATTGTCACTGCACTGTATTTTGCAAGTAATTGTTTTACGAGCCAATGAGTTGCCATTATTTGACGAATCAATCAACTAAATGCGTTTGAGTGAACCACAGACCACGCATGCGTGATTTAATGACAGTATTGACTAAAAGGTTAGCGCCCGAACTTGCTCATTCATGTTGATAGGGACACTCCGTTAGTGTTGTGCACCCATCACCCACCACTTGAAGATAGTTACTAAATGGCGCCCTCAATCGTATTACGGTTGTTCATCTTACACTGGTAAGGATCCTTGGGCTGGTCTTTTGTCAATATCATGGATAGCATACGTTAAAAAGCAACGGTAGCCGTGACCTCACTTGACCGTAGTATTAATTATAAATTGTTAACTTGGTTTAATATTCATGAGGTCAAGCAGGGTCGCCATTCTGTCAGTCGTTCAGCCCACCTGTTCTCTTTTACCCTTGACACATGGCCTGCCCATCTCCATTGATCCCCTTTACCTGTTCAATGATGTCCTTGACTTTTGTTTTCTTTCGTATTTTGTTATGGGTTTACCCCGATTGTCAAATAATTTTTCTCTCCACAGGTCTCTGTGTTGTTTTAAATTTGTTGAACTCATTTTGTTGGAGTCCCAGTTGCCCTTAGAGTCAACTCAATAACATACCTACCCTGGAGGTTAACTCCATGCTATCATTTCCATTAGAGAGTAACCAACCGCATTTTATGATTTGTGTTTTCAACTACAGTAGAATGTACCAGGAGAGGTATTAAAAACCCCACCTTCTAACCTGTCAGTATTTCAATCACAAAACTCAAAATCAAGCTCCGTGGATTGATAGTTGCAGCTGTCAACATTACTACCCCCTCTTGCGCTTGAGGTGGATAAATAAGCTAGCTTGTCTGTGAGAGAGGGTTCTATGGGTCATAGCATAGTGGAATAAGAGTAGGCTATTCGTCTAGTGGTTATTGTTAGGGGCTTTGCGTCGCATGCTCGGGCAGGAGAGCCGTCATCTTCAACAGATGGAACGGTTAACAATGGACGGAGTGTAAGCTGCGCCGCTAGCACAATGTACATGGAAGTTCAAGGCAATCTGCTGTGTTGTTTGGTGATATTTAACTGTTGGTGTTTAAGAGAGCGTTGTCCTAGCTATGGGCAAATACAACGAGCTCTCCAATCATGATTGGTATGTGGACGCCTGTGTCCAACTGACTGTGCAGTTAACCATGGTACAATGCTGTCAACCTTAGGTGCCAGTATAGTCATCACATGTTTCCCGCTGGGATATCCTCGTCTAACTAACGGAACGAATCATCTGTGTTTTAAAACATCGTATTTTTTTGACAGTTCGAACCCCCAAAGCTATCATGCGCGTGTGGTCAGGACATAGTTTGGAGATACCCATTGTTTGATGTTGTAAGCGTCACCAATGCAAGTAAGTACTGGCTACAGTTTGGACTATAATCGAACCAGAGCCCAACTCCAGTAGCTACCTGCCACCAAAAGTCACTGTGTGGACCACAATAGCCATGGAATTTCTATAGTAATTCACTGTGCACCACTTGTGTTCCAGAAACATCAGTATAGCGCTACATCATTACAGTTATCCAGTTTGTGTTTGCAGCAGGTGATACTGTGTAATTGTACAGTGAACTATATACTTATATAAATAGACCTACCGGCCTAAACTTTGAGGAGAGTTTGACAACGACATTTGGATTGTCAGACTCGGAACTGGCAGCAGCGGTACATCCATGCTTGCCCTCTCCTTTTTGACCGTTTTGTCTTGTTGTGTTTGCTATGCCACAGCGTGCCATCTGTATTCTACATGCCTTTGGCCTGGTGTGTTTTCTAGTGTTAAGTATCCTTACCCGATCGACATTTTGCCAGACGGCGGGCTGGCTAGCCGCTGACTACCCTGACCCGCAAGCACAGCCGGGAGCCTGCGGGTTTTCAGCGGGCCGGTCGGCCACTGTGACGCCCTCGACAGACCTCAACGTAACCCGGGTATGCGACCCGGACCACGTTCTGACCATTGACGAAGGTTTGTGTGATGGTTTCTATATTTGGAAATAATTCTCTTTTCTAGGAAGACGAAATCTAATTAAGTGCGGGTTATTATAATATTTTACCACCAACCTTGAGGGTAGGCCTATAATTGTATTTGAATGTCATCTCGTAGAAGTAAAAAAGAAGAAGAAAGTAACATGTAACAAACCTGTATTGTTTTGTTCCTTAAAAGTTTTGCACAGGTATAACTGCATGCGAATAGACCAAAAATGACATCAATTTGTTTACACTTATGACGCAATGCACCCAAGGGCGTCGACGGGTGGGGGACAGGGGGGACATGCCCCCCTCACTTTTTAGACTGGAGGGGACGGCATATCAGATGTCCCCCCCCCCCCACACTGTTCATTAGAAATATGCAACAAAATATAAAAAATATACACCAATTTCTTGATTTAATATTTCATTACAATTTTTGTTCAAATAAAAGATTAGCGAACAAACGGTGAATCGTTTTTTTCATTTTCATCTTTTTTCTGATGGACCACGCGCAGAATGGTATTTTGGGCCTATTATGTGAGATGTATTTTTTCAAGACTTGCTCGCCCGTCCCCCCTACTTCAGTAGCGATCGACGCCCTTGAATGCACCAATGCCGGTCATTGTACATTTTACTTATGATTAATTGATCTCATCCCAACAACACAACGCTCTTCAAACGGTAATATTTAAGTGAATGATCAAGCTGCCACAAGCCTAGTCTTAACAAACAAAAATTAATGGTTTGGTTCTACAGAGTGTGCTCTAGTCATTTTGCTGAAGATTTATAATTTCATTTTCAAAATGTCAACAGACCTCATATTTTGTGAAAACGTTGTGTTTATATGCTCCTCATATTAAGTGATCGGGTACTGCTCAAATTTGTTCAACTGTTATTTGTTTATTGCTCAGTCACTGGTCAGTATGTAGAGCTAAACACATACACATTTCTAAAGAATAGTTAACAAAGTTGTCTGGCAAAGTCTCTTTATCTCTCATTGTAAACAGTTAAGCTTCACCTCTAATAACACTGTAATGTCAGTTGTCTCCTTTGTCAAACAAACAAGTACTTCGTGATAGTTATAAACGATGTAATCCGCGCTAATCTCTGTGGTTATTTTATTACCGCTATTTGCAAATGCTGTGTCTGTTGACACTTCAACAGCTTGAAACGTGGACGGTACTGTAATTACAGCAACACCATCGCGTTAACCATTTAACGGTTACATCTCTATTTGGAAATCACTGACAAGGGACTGTAATAATGTAGCCAGGCCATGGTAAATAATTATTGTTCGTTCTACGTAGCATAGTGCGGCAGATAGGTGATGGGATGGTGCCTTTGACGATACAAGCGTGGAATTTGGCACACAGTCAGGGTATGTCATGAGAATGATATTTGGCTATGGGGCCATTGCAGAGAGTCTCCTTTGACAAAAATTTAGGTTCACTAACAAGCACTTGCAGGTTTTTTTTAAATGCTTGTTATTCTATACTTAGGGCCTATTTTATCTTTATTTTTTTCTTCAAAAAGATGAATCTGCGATGGCCCCATAGACAAATATCTTTCTCGTGACAGACTGTTTCGTGTACCAAGTTGTATCATTAAAGACACAATTTCCCCAAATATTTCCCTTATCTGCCCCGTTAGTGGGCCTACTGCGTGCCTGAAATGTGTAATTCCTTACTGTTGAGTAACTGTTATGTATTTCCCCCTCCAAATAATACAAAAAGTAAGGTGCTGAAGGAGTGCCGTAGGCCTCCTAGGTTCCGCGAAAGACCTATATCTCGCCAAGAGGACTTACCTAAAATGAGATGTCGACCTGATGAGATGTATTTCACCAAGACGACTTCCTGAATCTACACTCTAAAAACTCCCAGGTCAAAATTGACCCGTATCTGGGCCATGTAGGGCCGACCCATTTCTTGGTCAATATGACTCGCAATCTGTGTCCAAAAAAAAAAACCAATCCCGGAAATGGGTCAACATGGTGCAGAATCCGGGTCAAAATCCCATTTTGTTAAACCCAGTTCCCCATGTCAGTCTGACCAGTAATGGGTCCTGGGCTCGATTTCACAAAGAGTTAAGATTGATCTTAACTCTAAATCACTCCTAATTGCTAAGTGTGATGTCACAATACAAATCACTATGGTGAAGTGACAACTCATCTTAAGATGAATCTTAGTGCTTTGTGAAATCGACCATTGGTCCCATAGATAGGTTGCAATATGACGTAAATCGGCCATCTTTACGGGCAATTTGGAACACACAGTCATGCGTTTTGCGTGAAACGGCGTGCAGCACGCACACATTTCACAAAACTCATTGCAGGATTGGTTAGTAAACAGCACGGCTGCTTTAATAATTTGAGGGCTTGACGCGCCTGCAAGCCAAAATGCAATTTGCCCGTAAAGATGGCGTCTATTGGGAACTATCTATTGGACCGGGAATCCGGGTCAACTCAGACCCGGAAGTTTGTAGAGTGAGTTGTATCCTACGTTGGCTTCTTAGGCTGTGTCCGAAACGGCGACTTCGGCTACAGCTACAGCTAGATCAGCGCGTCTGTCAGTGTTGAAGAATAGGCAGACGCGCGCGATCTAGCCGTTAGCCGAAGTCGCCGTTTCGGACACGGCCTTAGTTTCAAAAATCTCCAGTGTCGTCTCGGTGTGACAAATTATCTCGCCATTTCGACCTATGTCATAGAATTGGTCGACAAGCTAACCAGTGATCACGTTATCTGAACATGAAGTGCTTGGCAGGACGGAGCTCCGTAATAGTACAAATCCACTGAAATGATTTTGTAAAACTCTACATTTTTGTAAAGGTATACAAATTATTTCAGCCAAAGTTTAATAACATCAGAGTTCCGACTGATGTTGCATATCAAATTATGTCAAACATTTTCTTGGGGGGGGGGGGTGCATACCATAGGCATAATGAAAGAATTGCAAAGCAATTATTTTTCACGAAATAATTTTTTTTTAATGCGTCGCTGAACACCACGAGTAGAATAAAGAAAGCGCTTTTCGACCTTTGCACCGAGAGCCTTTCACGTATTTCAAACGACACATATTCAGCTCACAGCCTTGGAATAACAATTCAAAAGAGTTTACTAAAGCGAAGATCATAAAGGCTGTTTGTGAAAATCTTGTTCGTGTCAACGCCCACATATATTATATATTTTGTTAAAGGTATATTGGTAGGTATACAATGGTTCAGTTTAGTTGTTGAAGCTTGCTGATTGGAAAGTTTTTACAGTGAATTATAGTTACGTTAAATAAGTGAAGAAAACTGTATTTGAAGACCTCCATCTTAATTCGCAATTTGGGCGCTTTGGAATATAAAAAGCGTTTCTTTTTATGAAGTTAACATGGTTTGAAAAATGTTTTAGAGTAGAATATAATGGTAAACAAAAATATACCTCAAACAAAATTGTGTGGAGTTTCCTTTTACTCAGTGAACTAACACAGTCCGCCGTTTTGTAGAAGCAAATGTTTGATTCCACAAAATGGCGGACCGTGTTAGTTCACGAAGTAAAAGGAAAACCACACAATTTCGATATACATTAGTGTGGTTCATTATATTATTCCACTTTTAAAATATCATTCCGACCATATTATAGTTTCATAACAAACGCTTTTATAGCCCAAAGTGATCCGAAGGCAACGTGTCCCATTAAATTGAATTTAAGCACTAGTGCTATATGAACATTTACATAATCACTTAATGTAACACAAAACGTGACCAGCTCATTTTAATGAAATTTGTACTGGTTGGTTGTATGATATGTGTACTGAAAACTATAGAGGATGGTAATATATTTACTCTTTTTAAAAAGGAGATAAAAAACAACAAAACAAAAACAAAAACACAAATGAGTCATCATTAAATGTATTTTTAAAACTGTAACACAATTTGTGTGAATATAAAGACATGGTTCAAAATGATGTTTACAGTTTAGCAGAGTGTATAGTTACAGTTTGATTGTCAACGTTACTGAAAAGAATGTCGAAATTTTACAGAATGCCTGCAAACTTCCTGGCGAGTCTTTAAAAAGAAGGAGATTCAAACATAACTCTGTGGATGTGGACAGTAGTCCAGACGGCAGGAAGGTTGATACAATAGAGCGCAAAGCTTAGTTTCTGCTTTCAAATTGATAGAGTATAGCTGGGTTTTTTTTTAAACTACCAACTCATATTGATTGTCTTCAATTGGGCTAATGTGATGCCGCCTATTTGATGAGGCAGATCTAAGCTAATTGTCTCGGTTCGTGTCAGCTGTGTGGACAGATCAGAACAACAAACAAATAAATTACTTTTCTAATCGCTATTCAATTTCAACTTGACCTATTATTGCATCGCGTGCTGCATTCGTATGAGTGTCATATTTGGTTGTGGATGGAAACAGATGCTAAGGAAGCTCCTTCACTGGCATGGGAAAGCCCATCACTGGCTCCCAGGTTTATAAAGCTGATTCAAGCATACTCAGTGCGCATGCGTTAGCCGTTGAATGAGGTGCATGCTGGTCTAGCTAGCAACCAAATTTGTCACTAACTAGATAAGCAGCATGCACCTCATTCCATGGCTAATGCGTACCGAGTATTTACAAAGTAGTTTATGAAATTGGACCCAAAGATTAAGAAATGACTGCATTTGTTGCTATAAAGTAAAGTTGACAAGGGAACAAGTCACAAACGATACACACTACGTGTTTTCCGCTGGTAACCTTTATCTGCTATGTAGGCCTTTTTGAAATATAGTTATAGTAAAACAGTTAGTGTGTCAGAGTAGACATAACACAAACCAATGGAAACAGTTTTGTTGACCCCCTGCTCTGACGTCACGCGCGGCTTCAGTCTGCCTATGGTCTGCCCTTTTGGGAGTCAAAGTATACAGCCGTATAACACCGTCGGGGAATCTGACTCCCAAAATGGCGCATGCAAAATGTACGTGTCATGGCGTCAAGTAAGTTGGGTCAATATATAGAGCTTGATGTAAAGTTTGTTTTCTTTAAAACTATCAGGATTTCTGATTGCAATCATTTCAAATAGAAAATTGCCAAATCCCATAGACCTGTACAGTGTATGTCATGTGCAGCCATTTTGCTTTTCGAATTCAACCCAATGTAGGTTGAAGGACTAATTTTCTCCATTTACGAAAATATAATTAGAAGTACCAATGACACAGTGTGGAAAGGGGACCGGACAAAGATGGTGCAGGTCTGTATTCATTCTAGTCCCCACCCCCCCCCCCACCCAATGCCTCGGGTTCCGTTCTTCCCTTCAGTATGCGGTCTTGTTATAATTAGGCCTACCTGATATAAAAACAGCCTCCTATCATTGAAGACCTTCCTGCGTTATTTTGTGCATCTTATTAAACAGTGAAGTACATTACAACACAGAGCCTAGTAGGCCTATAGTGAGATAAATCTAACGTCTCGCTGACTATTCCATCCCTTTGGAATGAACTTCCTGGTTACATTCGCGATGTCAACCCCGTAACTGATTCTGCGTCCTCTCTCATGACATGCATCTCTGTGCCAGTTTGACCAAAACGCCATTAAGTGCAGGTCTTTTTTGACATTTTAGTTTTCATGTTTGGTTGTGCGTCCTAATGGGGGTGAACTTTGAGGTCTTATATAGCCTACGACTCTACGAGATTGCGAATGATTGAATGTTTGCCATTATTTATTTGTTTGTTAGTTTGGTTTGAAGTACTGTGCTTCGTCACCGGAAACATTCTTCAATAATTGTCGTTTCTGTTTTCGATAGAAATTAAAAGAAAGAAAAACAAACATAAATAGAACGGGGACTTTGATAATAATGTAATAATAATAATACGATGGCTAGAAGTGCGGTCAGGGAACACGACGGATATGGCGTCAGCGTGCTATCGCTAAAAGGTCAATTGCGTCACCTTTGTTCTGTGGTTGATTCGGTCATCTGTTAATATCACTTGATACGAAGTTTTGCCAGCTGCATTCAACTTGGCTCATCGATACCCAAAGGTTTGCGTTACCATCCAAATGAACGATCCACCATATTGTGATGGTGTGTTTTCGTGGCTTTTACAAGATGGCATTGTAAAAACAAACACGGCTGTTTAAGACTGTGTAAAAAAATATAAGAAAATATAAGAAGAAAAAAAACAAGTTGAAAATGTATTTCAATCTTTATTAGTCGATCATTTTCACGACGATCTCCCATAAGCTAAAGGTAGGACGCTCCAAACAAATAAAAATAAAATTCTTTATAGAGCGCATTGTTTTGATTCAGAAATAGTTTCGACGACTGACGTTTCCATCATTAGAAAAACTAATGTATAAAGTATAAATGATTTAACCTCATGACTCGTGTATGGAGGTTTGATCTAGTTGTTCAATTCAAATAGGTATTTGAAAGAAATTTTAATGATTATGTGTGACCTGAATTCGTAGTAATTACTGATCCGTACCTTGTCTTCATGATCCGTGTGAGTTTCCTAACATCTGCGACCATAATGGTTGTAGTAGGCCTATCTTGTATACAAC
The DNA here is from genome assembly GCA_023634235.1 of Pisaster brevispinus. Classification (NCBI taxonomy): domain Eukaryota; kingdom Metazoa; phylum Echinodermata; class Asteroidea; order Forcipulatida; family Asteriidae; genus Pisaster; species Pisaster brevispinus. The sequence continues at coordinate 8,527,847 of JAMKCF010000021.1, read as the reverse complement.
CTGCCTGCTTCAATGTTTTCGTAGAAAACTGTGTTTGTCCATAATGTAAGTTAATAATTTGTTCTAACGATAAATTAAAGAACATGACAAAATTTCCCTTCCATTCTATATTTGATGATAATTGGTCACACTAGTAATGGTATGAAAGTTGCTCTATAGAGATCTTAAGGCTTTAGTGGGCGGGGGGATTTTGGGGTTTATTTTTTTATTTTTACTTGTTTACGTTATTGGAGATACCAATATATCAATATACCTTGTACGTGGCGTCATTTGAGTAGGCCGCCCTCGCCTGAAGGTCAAGAGGAGGTTCTACATCGGCCAATCATGACGCCGCGCGTACGTACAGAATTGTGCGTTTCCATTGTTTCATTGTCGGTTTACAAGGTGGCGGCTTATTGGTCAATTACTTATTAACCGATTAAGATACCACAATGCAAAAAAAAAAACTAGTGTTGTGAGTTCTTTGGATCGTTTGTAGCAATATTTCTGGTAATGAAACCAATGGTGCCTTTGAATTAAAGAACTGTACTAACAATGAAGCCTGATGATCTATCCAACTAAAAGTAGTTGCCCGTCAGTCTTTACATTTGCATGGAAATAATGTGGTATTTAATTAAAAACAAAGATGGCTGCCGTGTGGTACCCTGAGCTGTATATATTTTTATTTACCTTTTTCTTTGTCCATCTTGTATTTTTCTGCAGCCATTCGATTGGACAACCTCCTCAAAAATACTTCCTACAAATCGCCCTGTGACTGCGAGGTGGTGAGTTGCGTCAGCCCAACTGGGTATCTGATTGGCATAGCCGTGGTTGATCGATTGAATTTTGAAAATTACGAAGGGTAAGAGGACAAGATTAAAATTAGGACTTGCCAACTTCTAGCTTCACTGTATATGAACTCCCGGGTCAGTATAGACCCAGATTCAGGGTACCAGGGGGCTTGACACATTTCTTGGTCAGGTTGACCCGTAAACTGATCAAAAGTACGATTTTGACCCAGATTCTGCATCAGTTTGTCCCATTTGGGGTATTTTGACACGGAATCCTGGGTCATACTAACCCAGAAATGGGCCAGACCCCACTGAACCCGGATCCGGGTCAATTCTCATCCGGGTTTGTTACTGTTAGGGACGGTGTTTGAACAGGAGTATACGGTCAGAGAATTAATGAGGGGGGCCTACCCCCAAATACAGGCCATTATCCATGACATAAACATTATCCATGATACAAAACAAGACCGTTAAGACATCTGACAGACAAAATAGAGGCAAAATAGGTCACTAAAAATTGCGAGGAAAAAACCCATTGTCACACACTGAGGCTATAGAAGTTAGGCTGTTAGTATTCTCCAACCTTCAGGCTGTTTATCTCCGGATAATTCAAAACACATTTTATGGTTTAAAGGCAGTTTTTAAAGTAGTACCAAATAATCAATCAAGGTGGTGATTTCTGCGTTCTTTGAACAACTTTTTGCTGTAATCCCCCACGTACGAGTTTACCCACGTAGAACTGACTGTCCATGCCGAATGTGCTCAGGCACGAATGTTGCGCTGACACGCATTGTAATTACCACACAAGTGAATGTGACATGTTAACACCCAGGGGGCGGTGTGTCCACTTTCAAGAAAAATGTCCTTATCATGTAAGGAAATGTCGATGAAAGAGCTGGTTAGAGATGAACACTCACTGACAGACTAGTTAAAACAAAAATGCAACAAAAATAGTTAGTGCCCTGACGGCGTGTCGACCCTAGCAGAGTCTTTTTCTGTGACACACTAATTTAAAGAGACAACAATCGTTACACAGATCTTTCCGAAATACAATTGTCTGGACCCGGGATGGTTTTTATCATCAAGTCGTTGAGTTCCGATTAAATCTTTTTGAATGGTCAATGTTTGGCAAAGGAAAACACTCTGGCAGTGTCCGTATAGAAATAGTCAGTTGAATGGCTCTGGTCTGTGCAGTTTTTTAAACGCGAAGTTTGCAAAGCTATGTGCATGGATGGAGGATGCGATCAACCTGTGCGCACTCGACTCCTCACGCACACTCTTGTACACAGTGTTGTTGTCATCCTTTTTTTCAACTGGTTTCAAGACGGTGGTCGTACGACGATGGGCAAGTTGGCGTGCGTAGCTACGTCAGTAACACGCTATTATTTCAGTATTCTTTCTCTCTCAGCGTTCCCACCCTCGTTGCTAAGCGACTTTGGTCCCATCGCCCAGGCGGTGAGTGCCACTAACCCGGGGCTGTATCACACGAGACACGCCAAGTCGCTATTTACGTACCGCCTTTAGGGTGTCAGCCGCAACGGGGCATGAGTGCCTCTCACACCTTGCTCGCTGTCGTAACAAACAAATGTAATTTCCGCACTGCTGTATATGTACATGCAAAATAACTGACTACGGATAACTGCTCGCCTGGTACTCTGTACCATCTCTGTTTTTAGTGTGCTTTACGAACTCGAAGCAGTTTGTCTCATCGTAGGCTTGCAGGCGGTAAATCCCATCTTAAATAAAAAAAATCCCGCCGGATCTAAACATTTTACAGGATTATGTTTATTCCAATTCATTTGAAAAGGCTTGAGGAGACGCTTCATCACATTTAACGTATACTCGCATTTGATTGTATGCATCAAGACTTGTGAATTTATACAGTATGAATCTGAAAAAGTGTGCGTTAAAAAGTCGTGTGTTATTTGCACAAACACCCAAACAATGTTAAATGCATTTGTATTGAAATCTGTATCTCTGAATTAATTAAATAAAACGAGTATACAAACAGTTGTATCACTGTCTTGATGTATTTGGTCTGATTAACTAGCGAACATTTTACCGCATTTGTTGGGTACGCTATAACTACCCATGATCACTGGACTAAGCCATTTCTAGAACCATCTCGACATCTTTTAGGAGAACGCATCCAATTGACGCACTAACTTGAATCAGTCACATTCACAAAAACAGCCCTCACATATAATCGCCATGACCGGGATTCGAACCCACAGGCTGCCCGATGAATCATCCCACGAGTTACCGCTGTATACATGCACAAGGGGGAAATTCCAAGCTAATTGTGTATCGTGTATATACATTATTCAATAACACCATGTGCCGAGTTGACTAAAATGATAAATATTTCATGTTGTTATCCAACTCATCTGGAATGAAAAGGGCGCAGATGTTTTCTGCATGGAGGCGATGAGTGGATCGGCCCCGTCACTTCTGTGCTTCCTACAGGCGGGTATTTGACTCGTAATACTCTTACATTATCAAGGTATAGTGCATTGGACCTGGACACGCCTGCCCTCCTGTCACACTATCTTCGCACTCTCCCAGGAATGTTTCTCTTGGTTTATCAAGCGATGACAGATAATAATATCATATCATAGGCAACATACACCAAGCGCAATTACATGTACCTTTATCATAGAGTAGCCATCTTTTCATGCGACAACTAAATCTGAGTTGACGGCTTCTTTCGGCAGCGACTGGATTTCTGAAAAAGGCCTATTCTTTATCGTTGTCACTGTATACCCATCGGCCATAACCGTAGCCGAAGTCGTTCATCGGCATCGGTTTGGTTGATCAGGTCAATCGTGTTCAAAGTGACCACGTGGTTTCTTCCAAACCGACTACATGTACTGTTTAACGTGAAACGGGAATGTGATTAGGCGACTGTGGCCTAAAGGTCAGCTTGCACGTGCCACACGTGTTTTGGCATGGATTTCAATCGCCGCGTCGGACAGCTCCACGGTCAGACCATGGTCAGACCCGGAGCATGTACACGGGAGGGGTTGGTGCTGAATAAGTAAAAAGTGCATTTCAACCTATGGTTTTTGTGCATACACCCTGACTTTAAACACAAACACCGGGAAATACTCAAGAAGTAACCTGTCAATAAAGCTATTCCAATCCCGGCTGAGCGTAGTCTTATAATAACTTGCTCATTCATGACCCTGATTTTCCAACCTCCTGCCATTTGAAACGAATGCACCTTCCGTGTCAGTCGAGGTGTCACCTATTGACGAAGTCCTCTTGCCAACGCGGATAATGTTCACGTATTAACATCTATGTTCGTTTTTAATTACAACACCAACTGGGTTTCATGTGGCCGTTACAATTTACTCACACGTCATTTTGACACGGTTCAAACAACGGTCTATTGGTTTGAGACCATGCAAGTCTCGCGCGAATTCGAAACAATTTTGTGAGCACTTTGGTCCCACGTACGTTGCTTTTATGCGCTTTAACAGGTCCCAAGGTTCGAATACGTGCGAGAACTGCACATTTGATGTTCACATTTTTCATGATAATGGTTTGTTACTCTCGTTATGGTGTATGAGAGATCACTTTAACAAACGTGTACAACGAATTGAACTACTGAATCCCGTGTCCAAGGGAACCTGGCTGACCCGGAAACTTAAACAAATAAATTGGATTATGTCCCGGACTCTGCGTCAGTTAGACTCATTTTCTGTGTCATTTTGACACAGATTCTGGGTTTCAGACCCTGATCCGGGTCAATGCTGACCCAGGTTTTTACAGTTTACGACACTCTGACTGCAAGAAGATTTTTTTTTAAATGAAGAAATTGAAAAAAGAGAGAAAACTTTCACAATTATTGTACCCAGAACTGTGGACGCAATTATTAACTTGAATTGACTGTTTTATTCAAATTCCGTGCTCTGATCTGTGTTATTAGAGTGCGATTTAATATAGCTTGCGGTGCTTTCCTTCATTATAATTGTACATGCGTACGTGTATACTTTTATCACATCAACGCCACCATCGTTGGTCCTTAAACTAATTGTAAAAATAACATAGAATAATTATTTTCATTATACAAAAAGGGGCAAGGGTCATTCCACCAGCCTCTTTTAGTTCACATTGATTATAATGAAAACGGAAAAACAACTTAATCTAGGGTGTCTACACTGTGACTTAAAATCTCACAGTCTCACATTGAGATCTAGATCGAAACGTGTCTCGCTACTCTGTCACCTTGGCTGTTTCTTTATATATATTTTCTGTCCAGGGTGAAATTCCACAATTTATTAAGCAATGATGGGAGGTCCTATTCCTGTCTGATTACCTTGACACCATGTAAGCTCGACTAATTATATCCCACCAAATGAAGAAGTGTGCACAATCTTAACATTAAACATTTATGATTTCGATCAATTTAAAGCATTTGGTTTTGATATTCTTTTGAATTTGTCCAGGAAGGATTTCGAACCTATAAACGTTATAGCTGCAGACTTCGCCGGGGCGACGAGGCAGAAGTGGTTCGCTGAGCAGGGATGCGATGATACTGCTATCGTGTTCTATTCCAGGTTCTCAAACGAGGTAAGTACGGGGCTCTGGACGTGCCATCCAACTTTTTTAGATCCTTAGATAATTTACTGCAGGAAGATGACACCATGAAGGTAAGATGACGATATCCTGAGATGATTTATGTCGGGATGACGACATCTTGAAAGTATAATGTCGTCTTCCAGCTATATTTTATCTCGGGAAGACAACATCCTGAAAGTAGGATGTTGCCTTCCCAAGATAATGTATCTTGGGTTCTCGCCATTTTTCAGGATGTTATCATTCAAAGATGAATTATCTCGGGAAGTCGACATCTTGTGGTCAGTTGACATCTTACTTTCATGATGTCGACATCCGAAGATAAAACATATCGGGAAGACGACATCTTTAGAAAGTCGTCATCCAGAGTTAAATCACCTCGATATCGTATGTTTATGATGTCAGTATCCTGCAGTAAATAATCTTAGGATCTCAACATTTCGGATGGCACTTTTATTTCTTAATTGTATTCATTGGATGGGTGGTGGGGTGGGGGTAGTGGCCACGAACTTGTCATTGATGTTGGAGAAACCAACAGTCCAGCACCATTATAACTCTGTGGTATACAGGTCTGGCTGTCTGGTTCTTCACTCTAGAATGACGTCAGACGCTTTCTCAATGCCCGTTTATGGATACCCAATTCATCCAAGAAATTCACTTCGTATATGAGTTACCATTTGGTCCTTTTTGCTACCAACTTAACGACAAATGATTAATTCTTCATGACAAATAACTAATTCTATATGTTACCAATTCAATGCTATATTATAATTCGTAATAATAAATTGCTAAGTGGTACCGTTATTACGAATTTATACTTGTTCGTCATTTAAAAATTACTTGAATCATGACTTGTGATTTGCGTCTTTGTTCATGAATTAGTAATTCGTTGTTACGAATTACTTTTTATTATTTATGTCATTATAATTGTGAATGAATGTGTTGTTTAAGCAGATGCAAAATTAAAGCAATTAAAACACTGTAATTAGTGCGGACGTGGTCATGTTATTTAAAAATAGTATGAGGCCAGTGCTCTTAACTCAAATCAGTCACGTTTGCAGAAAAACAAATAGCTGCATATTGGTTACAAAGTACTTCCCATCCAAGTTAAGTGATTCAACTCTGAGATACAGCTGAAGCCGGTGAGTCAGAGACACGGTTTTGGCGCTGTTATTCAATTCAAGTACAAAACGCACTTTGTTTGTGCAAGCGCCTTAATTTAGGTTAGGTCTATCAGCTGAGTGAACTTGAGGGGGTAAATAGGAAAATGTTGGAAGCTGTAAGTAGCTGCAGAACAAACAGTAAAGTGATAGGATCGTTCATTCCGTAGAAGTCACGTAAATATCGTCTCGAGCCCATTTTTGACGTCACAAATGCGCAACGAGCAATTCGCTCAAGTTGAGATGTGCTTTAACTTTTGCAAAACATTCGCTGCGAATGTAGACATGAGAGGGGATGGAGACTGCTGGCGTGACTTTATGAATGGGACTTCGGGCTTCGACCGTTAAATGATGATAATGAAGATGTAGATGTTGTGTGACGTCATGAATTCGCTTCCCATTCGCACAAAGTTTAAACCGGGCTTCACTCATTTATACGTCACTAAAGCATCAAATCACGCAGTGTTATTGTATAAAGTCATTTTCTGTGGCATTCGCGAGGTTGTCCCTCCAAAGGCACCCTGGTTACCATCGTGAGATTGTACGCTTACATGGCCTTTGGATTCGGGGTAATGGACGCCAGACTTGACAGTCTATCGATTTTTTACCATTTTACTCGTGGCATATTATTTTTTGCCAACCTCTCAAAACGGTCAACATTGAAACATCAACTATATACAGCCTGAACCATAATAACTGGATATAAGATGCATTTACACCTATTGTTCTTTTTGTCGACTTATTTTTGTTTACAAGCGGCACAATGTTTTCCTCATTTAATAGTTTTCCTTGACATGTAAAAACCTCTTGATCCTTGCGGTGCCTCCACTCCCCACAGCCACCCCCCGACTGGCACTTTGTAGCATGCATTAAATAAAACATGAGAGCAATGTTTTCAACATAAGCGCACGTCGACGACGTGAATTCGTGGTCGCACGAATACAACATCACTTCACAGTCTATCGATTAGCTAATATTTGACGGATTACGCTTCGATTGTACACGCTGTGGTGAAAAAATGTCGTGCGGACGAAGGTGTGGAATTCTGCGGGCAGGCGCTGTAACCCAAACCCTAATGTTCAGTGTGGGGTAATTTATTTGGTGCTGCAATATTTTCCGATGCTTCGATTCAGAATTGTTGCCCGCATAATGGAATGTGCACGCCTCAGGCGTGACTTCTGTTAACCCATGTGTATTTGAATGGATTCTATACACAAGGTTATATGACTGTTGCCCACATCAGACACAGCACTAACATAGGCCTATACATTCATTCACAATGTTGATACGTTGATTACAAAAAATACATCAATCATAAGCGCATATAGCCTAACATGTACACACTATTAATGCATGTATATATCGGATTTTTTGAGGAAAAAATATATTAAATTGTATATCCACAAATCAATTTATGGCCTTTTGTTGTTAAACAGACCAATAAATAAATGTTATCTTTGACTTGCAACGCAAAACCTTTAATAATTTCGGGGCAAGGTAGTATGTTATCCTACAAGAAGCAGCATTGGTCCGGACTCAGGTTCATGACGCTTGTATGCAGAAATGTTGCTTAGCCACTTTGCTGTTAAAGCAAAAAGGTAATGGGGTACCGTCAAAACAGGTTAAACTATATGCCATTTTGGCTGGTAAGCTGTTTCGGCAAAGCAAGATTTGTTTGTGCTTAGTTGCAACTTTTTATGTACACATTTAAACTTTATGACGCTGTGTCTCGTTCTTTAATTTATTGATGGTGGAGTTCGTCTCCTTTCTCTATGCTACGCAGGTGTGTTGGTGCAATGATCGCATGATCGCATATCACTCAAATATGTTCTGCCCATCTATTAACATTAATGTTTGGGTATAATGTATTTCTCATGGCCAGATAGTCAACAATATACGTGGATCTTTCCCCCCCCCCAATTTTTTTTCTTTGTTGCTGATGTCAACGTAGCCTTTTATGGGATTATAGGATTATTCCACAATGACCAAATTGCAAAAACGGTTTCTCTGAATATTTCACGTGTTGCGTCTGCGTGTCGCCATATACCATTAGGCCTATGTCTAAGCATGGAGGTAAAAATCATTTTACAAAGGACCCCCATCCAGTCGATTGTATGTTATCTTCAATTTGGTGTCGACGTGAAAGGTATTTTGCAAAACAAACTTCTAGCTTAAGATAGCAATGTTTTGACGCGCGTTTTGTTATGCACGGAATGTAGGTCTAGGGTGCATTATTGATAACCACGACTTCAGCACCCGCCGGTGTTATAAACAACAACTGCATGTGCTTGGTGTGGAACAAAACAAAGCATTTTTAAAAGACTGATTTTAAAATTAAAAGAGAGTAATAAAAAGCATTTGGAGGTAATTACGGGCTTGGGACACAAATTTGCATGTTTTGGGGGTTTTTTTTTTACCATCTGCTTTTGCGGAAGCCAACCTGTGATTCATACCCTATTGCAAAAGAAATTAATAATATTTAAAAACCTGAATACTGAATATTTCCCCAGGGTGCATACATCCTGGTTATCACCACTAGGCCGTAGCATCTTCATAATTGGTGTCAATAGCGAAAAACGAATGCAACAGCGAGATTAGCTGATAAGCGTGCACATCAAACAAAAAACATACGCGCCGTCCCCGATCATGTTCATTATGCCCTTCAACTTATTTGCACTCAGTACACTTTTGCGTGTGAATTATTGAGACCTTGGTCGGAATTACACCTTGCTATGTAATACGTGAAGCTTTAATTATGAATCAGATTACACCTAAATATTTTGTGACGCCAAACATATTAATTTTGAAGGGGGCTATAGTTGGACTGGGGAGGGTGTGTATTTTGACGGTGACTGAAATTTCAATAATCCGTATACTTAATGACAACCAATAGCCCGTCTTTCTTTTAAAGACTAAAAAAAGAAGCTTTTTCTAAGTTTTGTTTTTTCAAGATATAGGTTTATTTTAAATGAAATTGAGATGTTTGGAATCACATTAGGAGGAAGCCGGGGACACGTACAAAAAAAAATTATTTAAAATATCTCTTGCTTAAAAGATAGAGTGTTCAGGGTGCACCGGAGAGCATCCTTACCTTCAAATATTTTCAGCGGCCCTTCAGCGGGCCAAGGACCCCACGCCGTGTATTAGGCTCTCTATGCACATGTACATGTCCCTTATTTTCATCGAATGACACTTTTTGCTTTTACTTTGATAGTAAAGATAACAGAAGTTAAGAGAACAAACCCACAAAATGTTCGAACAACACTCACGCTAAGGGTGTCAGAACACTAAGGTTGACAAAATAAATATTAATTTTATAGATTTGTACATCAAATTATTCACATCATTGTCTAAAGATGGTCATGTTGGAAAACTCTCCGATAAATATGTTTGCCTCAAATGCTATAGTTCTTGAGAAATGCGAGCAACGATTAGTTTTGATCTCGCGAGACCAAAACTTCATGTTCGGAAACAGGGAGAACATTTAAGTAGATTTTCTTTCACACTATTTTCTTAAATTTTAGGTTTGCTGTTTCATGTTTATGCTTTGGGTCACATGAAGTGTGGATATACTGGTCTTTTACAATAGCTTATGTTGTCCATGTGGTATCCATGAGTATCGTGGTGCCCCCCCCTTTACCAAAAGTCCTTGATCCGCCCACGACAATAAATCAAGTTGATGGGCACTTCATACAACAAATTATCTCACATTGGTAATGTGCGGAAATTAAGCAGTGATGATTATAGGCCTACTCTTATGTAAATTTGTTTAATGGCTAAATATACCGTGCTTCATATAATTCCCCGGTTCTTACACTCAAAAACTCCCGGGTCAGTTATTGACCCGCATCCGGGTCCTGTGGGGCCTAACCCATTGCTTGATCAGTGTGACCCGGATTGTGTGTTAAAATGAACCAGAAATGTGTCACATTGACGCAAAATCCAGCTACAAACTCCAGTTTTTGAGCAGTTTGACCCCAGAAACTTGGGTCAGGTCCCCTGGGACCGCAGGTCAATTCTGACCCAGGAGTTTTTAGAGTGCGGATCCTGTACAGGTCCGAAATCTCCATCTCATTTTCGGATCCTCTGTGATTTTCCTTCTGATGTGAAGATTCAATGCACGCAGATGATCTGAGTCCGCAGATCAGTATCGACAAAACATACATGACATGAATATTTGAATTGTTTTTCTCCTCCAGCTGTCGCTGTTGCGGCGCGTCCTCGCTGCCCGCATTGGGTTTCAAATCCGTTTCACGTTGGCGACTTTAGCGATAATGTTACTGTTAGATTCGGAATGATCGGGCGCGTTCCCACGTTCGATCGCACTGAATCTGAATAATTTATCTCATCAAAATGCAGTTATCTGTTTGGGTACAGGGTTTAAAGGGGACTGTACAGCATAAAGCTTCATTCAATCCACTTCGGTTGTTTTCAAAGTATGCATCATAGTTATTGCAACCAAACTGTGAAAAGACCTATTTTTCGAGGTTTTTGTTGCACTTTTCAACTCTGTAAGCACTGTAAGTGAACGTAGGTCCTACTCAAAAGTCTAATTTTAAAAAAATCAACAAAAACCTAAAGCCGAAGCGGGTTGGGGTTGAATGGGAGTGATATGTTTGAATGGGAGGGAGGGGACCAACTAACCCGGGGGAGAGAACTCTGGTATTTATTCGTTTTGCGATGTGTTTCGTGTAATAAAGTGTGTGGATCGTTCCCAGAGTTCCCTGATGGGGCATGCAAAGGAAAGAACACAATATTAACAACAGTTTTAGATTGGAGGACAGAGTAACTTGAGGCTTTGGGGCTTTGCACGGTGGAGATTGAAAGTCTCATGTTGAAGATAGTGGCTCTGGCTGTGGAAGGGGCTGTTGGGTTTAGTCTCAACATTTAAGCTATAGTTTGCTGTAGTGTCGTCAGAAAGAGAGAGTCCTCGTCGTCCCCAGTCTACTCGATAGAATTGCAGTCATTACTCTTGGAAGAATCAGCTCCGTGTCTCCCGGGGCAAATTATAATCAAGCCTTTGGGCCCTGTAGGATTATTGCCATCATTTCTACTGATCCACCAGAGGTTTCACTTTCGTGAGTTGACATTGGAGGAACATTGTCCAGACTCCCGTACGGAAGAGGAGCTGATTTCCTGGGTCCGACTGGCGATTAGATATTTTGATTTTGGGGATGGGGGAAGATTTATCAACAAGGCAAGAGTGCCTTGCGTAAATTGCAGAGTGGTGTGGAAATAAGGCCATGTCCCATCCACTGAGGAAGTTTACCTTTGAAACTTTGATAATAATTAACCCGTCCTCTACTTTCAAACAAATGAAAAGATTCTTGAAATCATTGTTATAGTGTTATATTTGTATTTGGACCTGCATGTTTTGGGTTCATAAAATAGAGCGAGAGAAAAATTAGCCTTTAGTCAAGGTGAGCGTGACACCTCACACATCCATCACAAAAATAAGGGAAAAAACGCGAAGTGGCGAAGCAAAATGTGAGAGCTTTTGCCGAATCGTTGGAGCAACCTAATGTTTTACTTTTAATTTGGTCGGAGAAAAACTCATAGATAACTCCGTGGAGTTGACCAGTGAGAGTGTAGAAATACTCACGTTATTTTAGGCGGGACGAAGTCACAGCAGAGGAAGTGCTTGTGACGTGATAAGGGAAACTCCCTGTTGAGATAAAAAAAACATGACGAGAACTTCCGGTAACTTTTTGTGCAATGATGACTTTAAGCACGTCAGCAGAGCTTCGCATATTGCTTCCATGAAACCTCATCCGTTTTGAACCGTACAATCTGTAATTGGTCACGGCTTTATCTAAGCAGCGATCAGGATATCGACTTGAGAAAGAATTTGAAGTTATCTTTCATATTTCCAGCATTCCGGAGGAGGTACACGTGACCTTCTTAATCCGATAGGTGCCCTTGAGAAAGGGTCTGTCAATATTTAGCCAGATCTGACATTTACTGTGATAGATATCGTCTAGATTGCCTCAGACGTGAAAGAACTAAACCTATTTATTTAGTATTGACACACACCAACTGACGGATGCAACGTTCGCATTTCTAGATAATCTGCTTGCATGGTGTATGCTCTCAGGCTCTAATATTATACGTTTTACGTATGTTTTGGGGTATAGCTCAACTACCCTCACACGTTTCACCCATAGATTCAATGGAGGTTTCACCCTCTTTATGAAATGTTGATGTTTGTGAAAAATGGAGTATATTACCTTGAACAACTTAAGGTAGACTAGCTTTGTTGGAAGTGTCCTCTATCAGTGGTAAAGATTGACAATGGAAGGTTTCGAAATACTTATAATAAGTGTGAATTCATTCCATACACTGTCTTCGTCAAAATGATATCTTCTGGGCAAACCTTTAGTGTTGCCTTGGTGTTGTAAACCCCCACACATTATGCATTGACGTCATCATGCCGCCATGTTTGAAGTAAAACGATGATGCAACAATGGAAAATGCATAATTGTACGTGCGGCGCTCAGGTTTGGCCAACGAGCAACTTTCTTTTGACCTCTAGCCGAAGACGGCGCCCTACATTTTGACTCCCAAAATGGCGGACAGAGGGTTGGCGGGTATGTTTAGGTGCGCTGCGCGCCGTGAAGTTGGTCATTTCAAATGCAAGCATTGACGGTAATGCAATGGGAAATGATAGCGCTGTCGTGAAGCCCACACCGAGAATAGCTTGAACTTCATATCTTGGTCATATCTGTATTATTTTTGGACATTGTTTGAGTCACATTAAGGGCTGGATTATCAATTCTGGTTACATTGGCTATTATGGTAAAGAAACATCACATTTGGGAATTTGAGTAATTTACTTAGGTCGTCTACGCAAAACTCAAATATTGGACTCTGGTTTGTAAGTCATAATCATTTTACTAGTGCTGGCCTCCAAAAAAAGAAGAAGACACAAATCATATTCATTTTACTATAGTACTGCATGCCTCCATCCAACAGAATCCAACAAAAGGTGCACTTGGATTTTGAAGAGTTTGAGTTGTTGGGTTTAGGGTTGGATTACAATAACAACCATCACGTCCCATTAGTATATTATTTGTAATTGTACACGACTCGTTAGACCACAGACTATAGTTCGGCGAATTCCATCAAACGAAATGTAGTTTTGATGGTAAAAACGTGCGGGGTGTCAAGCTTTAATAATCAATTGTACCCGGCGTAATTTAAATAACAGTTTGTGTCTTTACATTTCTGTTCTTTAATACGTATACGTCTCCATAAAGGGTGTACCGCATGTTCATTGTTCATCTTCATATCGAAGGGCCCTTTCGTGTGGTGTTTGTTTTCGTTTTTGAGACAGTCTGAAGACGTTCATTAATTGAGGGACTTGTTGTGCAACATGATGCAGCCAATTGCAATTCTGACTGGAACAAATTGATATGTCTGCAATCCCTGATTGTCAATCAACAGCGACCATCATGCCCTCTCCCTCAAAGGGCCGATTTACAATACCATTCAACCCCCGTGTCGTCTCGTTTAAACATCCGGAACAACTGCGTGGTCTTTTGAATCCAGGGCTGATTGTGAAGCCGGAATGAGGAATCGGCCACGCACAGCGCCCATGCAGAAATACTTGTTAGTAGCCTTACTGTGTAGAAATATGCAACCTAACTTCTTTTTTTAATTGTCTGCATGGATGTGGGCATGCTGGAAATTGCCACATAGGCAAAGGAGTCAAGGCCAATCATCATCAAATTCATGAGATATAAGTTATCATAAGTAAAATGACATCTGGGTACGACTTGCATGTGTGTACACCTTCACTCCTCATTTGCAATATACTGTTAGGAGATACTATTATACTTAATGAAAGCCTAAAATCCATCAAGGAAAAGCACTGCGCTCGTAAATGTTATGTTATTTTCGAGAAAACGAAAATTAGGAAACATATTTAAATGTAACAAAATTGGAGTAAGAAGAAAACAGAAGGCTTGCCCCATTAGAGCGAGAATCGTTTATATTCACTAATGCCACAACAATAGGAAACCAGACCAAATGTCGGCTGCATGGAAAGGGTTTATAAAAACAATAGTCGCATGTTGCAGGTGATCTTTTCGTTGGTAAAAACAATGGCAGCATGTTTTAACCGATCATCTGAGATGAAAAAGGGGTGAGCTTTGGGAGTGAACTCAAGAAATGATTTTAAAAGCAAGAAGTAAATAACTAGTAAGCTTGCGGGTACAACCATGTGTAAATCTCTTTTTGGAGGAGTGTTGGCTCTGAAAAGAGCCGCTGTTGCCTCAACGTTTCGAACAGTTTACACTGCTCGTCTTCAGGAGATTTTAAAAGCGTCCGAAACAAAAACAATTTCCAGGGGTTTCATTATTGTTGACCCTTACGTACAACAGTGTCCCTTTTTTGTCGGCAACTGTCGTAGTGCATTTTTTATACAAATGCAGTGATAAGGCGTCTCTTTTTGGTCCGGTCATTAGATTTGACAAGTCATTGCTCTCAGAACCACGAAAGTAGCATCCTCTCGTTGTAAAGACAGGGTATAAATACAATTGGCATTGAACGACGGCAAACAGTTTCAATAGTTAAATTCAATTTCTGTTTTCTTGCCACACACAGATGTATATTTCCCTTGGGAAGAAGATGAAGGAGGTCGTATCAGACCTTGAGCTAGCCAGCCTTTACGACTTGGAGAACTACTACTTTGAAATTTCCTCGACCAGTACCACCTCCGAGGACGCAGGGACCACCGCCAGCACCTCTGTGTTTTTGGGCCTTGACGCCATCTTGCGCCAGCTGCGCGAGGCCATAGACAACGGGCCCAGCATCTCCTCTGACGTCATATTCGCCTTCACCATTCCTTCACTCTTGCTAATCGTGCTCACCGTTATGTGCCTGATTTCTAATATTTGTTGTTCCCAGGACATGTCCATTGAACCAACCCGGCGCAGCAGAATGTCCGAGGTCAGTAGGTGATAGCGTCCTCACCGGCAGGCCGAGGTCATTAATTGACACAAGCGTCCCCATCGGCAGGCCGATGCAATAGGTGACAGCGTGCCAAATGCTCGGCAATGGTTTTCCTCAGATCAGTACGGGGTCAGTATAGGTGGTATCATGGAGCTTTAAAATGTGATATCATCCCTAACGACAGTAAGGGGTCTGTAGATGACAGCGTCACAACGACAGGCTGGGGGTCAGTAGATGATAGCGCCCTGAACGGCGGGCTAGAGGTCAGTACCATTGATCTCCGCTATAATCGTCATTAATAATGGAGATCAATAGTCAAAACACGATAGCATCCCCAACGTCTTCAGAACAGTATGATTTTATATATAACATATCTGGTTAAAAAGTTTTCTAAAAAGTTTCCGACCTAAAGGGTGGTTAAGAACCGCTCGTATAGACTCGCTTTCCGTATTAAATTAATTCACAGTGTGTTCATTGGTATTGCATAAATTTTGAAATATTACAAACAATCTAATGAGAAAATGTAAAAGGCTCAGACCTTAAATTGTGCTTGATTGGTAAGCTTCATGCTCTGGGGATGAGAGTGATCAATCGTGCTCATTCCCAGAGCAGTTTCATGACGTCAAGCTTCGGTTTATGCATAATTAGTTTACAATTATTTACACTCTACAAGTCTCAATATGACATGAGGTACTACACAAATAGGGCTTCATATGGGTTTGAGATAGGCCTAATATATGCCAGTACTTGGAATGACAAATTTATAAAAATGCTAGAATGTCATCTACATGAAATTCTCAACGTTTTCTGCCATAGACCTTTTGCACACATAAATGCTATAGACGCAGTTTGATCTTCCTGGCTCTTCACATGAGAAGGGAGTACAATAAGTTAACAATTTATAAGGTTTTGTATGACGCAAAACGTCAAGGTTGCAGGATGTTCAGCAGGGATTTCTAGCAGCAAGGATGTAGTTTTAACCCGTCTTTGGTGTTACTGCAATCACTGTATTAGGAGCACCGCTTATGCGTCATGCCACCATCAATCTCATTTAAAAAGGCGCAATGTTACCTCATTTTGCCTACAGTAGTAATTAGTGCGCACGCGCGACGTGCAATTTACTTCTTCTTTTTTATGGAAAGGTCTATTGGATTCGTATCATGTGACCCAAGGTTTTATTCACTGCTCAAAAAAACAAAAAACAAAAACAAGAACAATCAATGAATATTTGTTGTGGTATAACTAAGGCGAGTTGCATCACCCGGACACTGTATTTCGCGGCCTATATAGTTATTTTGTCATCGTATCAAATGTCTTTCTACACAGTAAAAGAGGTCAAATCTCATAATATTGTACTGCCGCCAGCTGTTGCACACTTAAATTTGTCCTTAGTCCGTCGGCAAAGAGGAGGATCAATTCCGAAATGTAGACATAATGAGCAAGTGCCTTTAATCGCGTACGTCTGCTACTTAATCCCCTAACCAAAGAAATCAACACATTTTCTGAATGTCATATAGTTATACACCTAGCCCCCAGCAATCACATTGTAATTGCCTATTTGAAAGACGTGCGCCACACTACGTGTGGAAATTCAAGCAATCCGGATGTATATAAAAAATGGAAAGCGGTGTCGGTATAGTGTTGGAAATAATGTATACGTAAAACAATTCATGCGCAGACTTTATGATCATGACGTCACCATCATTGATGTAATTCCCAGCGTGCAACGATTGCTGATTCTAGCTCGTTATTATGTTTTAAAGGGCTCGGTTCCCGAATACAAACTCAGTTTGGCTACTTTTTCAACAAAATGGGAGAAGAGCAAGAGATTTATATAGTCTTTGGGAAATCAGGGCAGGTTCTGGTGGATTCAGCTTCTTAAAACCTTAAAAAGCTTTGTGTTTTGGGGCCCTGTATAAAATAGTTTCTAGTCTTGGACCTATGGTTTCGAAAAGACCATGGTTAACCAAATAAGATTAAACTGCCTTTCTTCTCCTTGTTGTTGTTCTTCTTCTTCTTCTTACAATAATCTGAAACTAAACCTTCAATATGAGTCTTATTTATCTAGGATGGTTGCACTATTAATGCAAGCTCAACGAAATAACTCTCACCTATAGGGACAAATCCCAGGACGAACTTTGACGACTTCAACTGGTTGTTTTCATTCCAACGACCCCGCCCTCAATAGTCACATCCAGTGGAACATTGGTTGTCAATAACTTGTGATCTTACTTGTACGGTATTTAGAATAATTACCACATCGCATTTCATGCAGATTTGTGGCTTCTTTGAGACATTTCAAAAGCATACAGTGAAAACGTAATTAACAAGTGCAGAAGTTGTGCTTGTAAACCAATCTGACGTAAGAACTGTGTGGAAATTCCGGAAACAATGGCATTATTATTGTCAACTGATTTTTGACGCTCATCTTCTCAATTATAACTGGCCTAACTCTTGATATTTAAATTTATTCCAAAAGTGTTACTTGTATATGCAAATGGTACCAGAAGATTAAAGTATGGGCTATTTTTGTACGTTATTTTGTATCGTAGGAAGTTAAGGGTATACTAAAATAGACCTTTGATCACTGAGCAGCCATTTTGTTATGTTCCTTTTCCGTTGTGACCAGTGGCATGTGGGAGGGCATTGGTGGTACTGGTGAGGGACAAGACAACTGAACTCACCACTCTCGCCGTTCTCTCGCCGTTCCATTGACTTTTCTTTGATACGTTGTATGTTTGAGGCATACTTAATACAGAGTCGTTACGTTTAAAAAACGACAGCAACGACCAACAACAAAACTCCTCATTTTCCCCACGCGGCGCGAAATCTTGATTGAATTGAGTCTTGAAGTTGAAAAAGAAATGATCCCTTTATGATGGGAAAAACCCAAACGGTTATAATCCCATTGCTTAGACGGAGATGAGCAAACAAAGATGGCGACTGGGTGATAAAAGTCTATACAACTGAGTTTGTTTGTTGTATTACTGACATCAGCGTCTGGCTATTTCATGTAATTATTACAACTGCGTCTTAATGCTGTGATGGAATGCATAATGGTATGTCTTCAATGTTACTCTAACAGCGCTATAAAATTTAATTATTAATTGCGATGTTTACACTATGATAAAAGAGCTTTTGATTTCAGTTTATTGTGTTTGGTAACCTGATTTAACATGCGTAATGTATTGTAAGGAAGCAATTTTAGTTTAATCTTTGGTAAAGTTGTCTTTCTGGTGCACTGTTGTGTATGTATTTTATAAAGGAACAAATACATAATAGGTCGTTCCAGCACATCAATCGACTTTAACATGGGCCTTGAAAACAAGCCCATCGACTCAACCTCATGCCTAATCAATTGCAATCAATTACGATGAACAAAACCTTTATCTTTTTATGTACATTTTTAAAAGATTATACTCAAGTATCAAGTGGTTGTGGATTTGCTAACTCATTGGCTATCTTGACATTCAAGATTCAGTTTGAATCAATATGCGAGAGAGAGAGAGAGAGTTAAACAGCATGTAGGTCTACTCGTGGTAAAGCTTTCCACAGCTTCAAGACAAACTGCTCCTTTCGGGCATAATTTTTTTTTGTGAATTACGTCACGGGTTGCCACAGCAACCATAACCATGGCAACAGAAACATGGCCACCCGTCAGCTAATGCTTGTTGTGTGGGTCGTTACCTATTATAGTATAGCAAGTCATCAGAATTATTATAAACCTTAATTTGCACCGTATGTTTTTCCGTAACGTCGTGTGAACAGAATGAGAGTAATTACTAAGTCAGATGCACTGCGATAATGGTATCAAATTATAGGCATGGTGGTGCTTCGTATAAACATGGTTGCACCTATAATGGTATGAATTATTTATTGGGAGGCTTTTATGGGCTAAGGATTGTGTCTGCCAAATAAAGCTAATATCGGAATGAATGTGCGAACCAAAATTCATCGAGTCCAACCACACTGGAACACTCAATGTTGAGTGAATGTTGCGTTGCATGATCATGGTGTAGCATGTACAACCATGCACAAGAGTAATGTTGTGAATTCTGAAACTCGGGATCTCTGAAATTAGGTCTGAAGTCCTGACGCATTATTTGCTCTTTCAGTGTAATGTAACAACGATGAACTTCGCCCTTGTTCGTGTAGACAATTATTTTGTTTTGAAAAGTGTTAACTAATGATAGTTTATAACTTGTTTTATAATATGCAAAATTTTGTAACCTTTGTCAGAATT
Organism: Pisaster brevispinus; assembly: GCA_023634235.1. Classification (NCBI taxonomy): domain Eukaryota; kingdom Metazoa; phylum Echinodermata; class Asteroidea; order Forcipulatida; family Asteriidae; genus Pisaster; species Pisaster brevispinus. Next base: position 8,508,141 of record JAMKCF010000021.1, on the reverse strand, counting down.
ATTGTTTGGTTCACTACGTTCTAGGTTCAATGTTTTGATGGTTCTGCGCAGTACAATGAATTTCATTTTATACATTAATATCAATATTAATAAATAATGGCAGATATCTTCAATCGGTTATACATTTTGTAATGAAACTTCACTATGCGTTAATTGCATATTAACTATTACGAAATAAATTGAAGGGACTTTAATAAAATGATATGAATAAAGATGTATAAAATATGTTTGATTTCATTATGTTTTCGTAAGATTTGTTAAATTTTTATTTTTTTTGTGAGGCGAAGGTACGGTATTGATATTCGACTGTCCAATCTGAGGGTTGTTATCAGTTTTTAATAGTAAAATTACCTCTTTGAGAAATTATATATTTTTTCTTTTATTCTTTTCATTCCTTTCAAAAACTGAAAAATTTGTAGTCTCGCCCCCCCCCCCCCACTTATAAAAGACAAAAAATTGATTATATTTAAAAACAAAACAAGTTGTATTTTGTAGAGTTTTCCTGACTTATTATCAATGATTTTATGGGATAATTATTTTATGAGCTTATCACATGATCAAACGCATACCGGCATAAATAATGAACAGCTATGTGAATGTATCATTGACTGATATGAAATAGAGATAAATAAATAAACTATGATACCTACTCGGCTGAGAGGTTGACGATATGGTCCGTATGTCTGTGGATACGAGGCAAATTGAAAGACACACCGCTTGAGAGTAGGGCCGAGCAAACCGTGGTCTCAGCTGCCATGGCCGTCACAGCTGAGCAAATGACAATACCCTTTATTAGCGTGGATGAAGAACCCACAAAAAAACAATGCACCCCTGGCAATGTTTACAGTGGGGCATTTATCTCTTCATGATGGTGGACAAGTTAAGCAAGGCATACGGCAGTGAGTCAGCATTTTTAATTAGCATGCATCTCAAAAGACTATTTTGCAAGTTGTTCTCTAAAATTAGCCACCACAGCTTTACTATTATTTATGCTGACACAATTTTGTTCCCTCTTCCCCCCTCTCATTGTTGTTTTGTTTTAAATAATGAAGTTTGTTACTTTTCCTTAACCATAACACTTTCAAGAAGCATGTCGGTAAAGGTTGCTTACGTTTTTAGGGAAAAAGCAGTCAAACATAATTGGGCTTAATATAATTAGTTTCAGATTTTGGGTGATTTTACAAGACAAACCATCACTCTATTATCAAACTGGTGCAGCAATACAATAAGCGAGGTAGCAGGGGGGTAATTAGTCTGGTCCATTTCGTATATTACAAATTTGTTAAAGCAGTGCAATTAGGGAACAAGACAAAGGTAGTAACGGCAACCCATTTCAAATAATACTAATTAATACAATAATACGCATACAAACCTGTGTTGTATAAATAATTCTTTATTTTGTTTGGGTTGTTGTTATTTTGTTTTGGTTTTTCGCATCGAGTTTTGTTTAAAATAATTTGACAAAACGGGTGAATGTGAGCGGCATATGCTAACTATTTTGTAAACACACTAATAAGACACGTGCATGGAAGAAACTTACCTAAAATGACATGCATTCTACTATAAAAGAAGACAAATGTTTGCTTTCTAGGGTAATTTTGTGTGTGCCTTTCTGCCATGGTATACAGACAATTCAACTTAATAAAAAACAAATGGACTGCATTCAGGTCTTATTATAAGCATCAGCAGTTGCTTTCAGATTGCAGGGATTCTCAGCTCTCGACCGTTGTCATGCATTATCCATCGGTCTTCCTCACATTCCCTGTTTCCAACATCAGTGGGTGCAGAATCCTAGAATTCAATTACAGAAAGAGTTCCACGAAGCAGACTGCCTTAATTTATTCTACATTAAAAACGTACATAAACAAGATGCAGGTCTTATAAAGGTGCAATGCGGCACGAAAGAAGGCATAAACTGGAAATAAAAAAACGAATCCATAAAGTAAAGAATTAAAACAAGGCCAACAACCTTTTGACTCTCCCAGGGCCGCAGAAAAGGAGGAGACGGACAGTCGAAGCCCGTTGAGGGCGTCTGCACACAAAAAGCAAGGTGAACTAATAATAGACCTTTATCATGGTGCGGCCATCTTGATTTTCTCTTATTCAGCTCAATGTAACCAAACCGAGGCTGGAAGGAAAAATAATCTGGTACCTTTTTTGTACAGTGAATGTTAGCATCCAATACTGTTAATGGATACAGGGAACATGACCAAGATGGCGGCAGCATGATATAGGTCTATAGTATCAAGTTAAAAGTTAGCATGTAGATCTTTTCTTTAGACTTCTGACTCAAAATCTCTGAAGAATACAAGTGATTGACAAACTAACGTGTTTGACGATGCAATTAATTTCCGCTATCTTGGAAGTTATTCTCATAAGAGAATAACGCCTTTTGGTATATGCATGGAGGTAGAAACGCAGGAATAATATATTGTATTTGTATAGCGCCTACTGCAGGCCAGCCTCTAAGCGCTTAACATTCATGTTTCCTGCAAGGTATGTGGGGCTTCGTTTGAAGTATGAGACCTACTCCTTTACATAGCACCATGTAATTGTTTACAAGGTGCTGTGGCGCAATATGCAGCCGATCAAACCAGGAACACCGGGGCGGACCCCTTCTCTTTTCGATAAGTGCACTGGGTTCTTTTTCGTGCGTTACACAACACACGGGACCAACGGCTTTACGTCCCATCCGAAGGACGAGAAGGAAGGAAGGAAGAACCTCCATGATGGTATGTGCTTAATTACCTGAGATTTAAGTTAGACCTAGTTCTCAATTTTTTTTCTCAATTAATAATAGCCTTCCAGCGTTTGTTCTTGAACCAGGGTAACGTGAACATTTTGCATTAATGTGGTTACATTGGTTAGTAATTCCGTCCGGGGGTGGACTGAGGGTTAGAAGAGAGAAGGACACAAAGTTCGGGGAGGGACTAAAGGAAGAAACTTTTAGGGCACCCCCTTCCCCCCCCCCGCACCACCACTGTCAATACCGCCAAAATGTTTGTTTTTCATTAATATGTACTTTTATTTTTAAAGTGCCTTGGCGCGACTACAAAATTAACGTTGAATGAGTAATAATATCACTCAATTTTACTCATCCACTCTGGCAATACAAATAGAAGTTCTGGTTGTCGTCTGCTCGCCGTAAAGCCAATGATTAAGAGCGCCCCCTTGTGCCAATCTTCTTACTTAGACAGTACACCACACTGTGACTTTCAACATACCCGTTTTTTATCACTGTGTTAAGTGGGATTCCAGACGCTTCTGCAGGATTGAATTGTTTGAGAAATTCGACTTTTAGTATGACCGGACGTGGACTATTAAAATATGTTTCGAAATTTCTGTATTTGATAAAGCATGCAGACGCAAGGTGTTACCGAAACTAATAACAGAAGTGAATGTTCGTGATATAATGTGATGATTTGGTGAGTTTTGTAATACTTTACTGTCACTTTATTACTGACATACTCAGGGAACGATTTGGTCCCAAATTTGTGCATAGCAAAACTGCTATGCAATTTTTTTTTTGCATAGCAATCTCAAAATATTGCATAGCAGTCCATAAATTTTGTATAGCAAATTTTAAAATGCCTAAATATTGTTGAAAATTTAACCCTGTGACACAGGTTTATTTGTGTGTTTTTAAGGCTTAATTTCAGGCCAAGGCTACTTTCAGAATGTCTATAATTAAAGAATAAGACGCTCCAAAACTTAATATGAAAAAGGCCTATTCCCTTAACTTTTTTTTCACTAGAGACAACTAAAATTTTGGGTTGCCCGCAAGTTTTTCCACTAGCCTACGTGTATTATTAAATGCACACAATTTTCGTAGCGTAAAAAAAAAATAATTAAAAAAAACTTTACAAAAATTTTGTGTTTTTTTTAACGATCTTATCCCCTAATTTCTGCCCTAAATAGTACTTGTTTTCATCAACAACTATTTTCATATGGATTTTTGATATGAGAATCGGTTTTATAGAACTTCTTTTGCAATGAAATCTTCGTGTTAACGATCGATTGACGACGCACATTGAGAAAAAATTCAATGAACTTTGCCCTGCAACGCCCTCTATCGGCAAAAGTTGTCGATGCTTGAATAGCCTGAACCCAACGCTGTGTATAGTACAGAATCCACGGGAGTGTGCCGCGTTGTGCAGTAATTCTGTACTCGACTCGTGAACGTGTATGGAGTTGGAGGCTAGCCAAGCTTCCTTATGAATATGAATTTATTGACGGGCCAATCACAGCGTGCGGAATGTTGGTTAGGATGGACTTTGGACATGCTGTTGTACTGAACAATAATACACCATGTGTTGTGTGCGTGCGTGCGGGCGGGCGAACGTTGGCTACTCACTACCACGTGGTTAAGTGCGTGCGTGTTTACTATGAATTGAACGATCGCGATCGCGGTCACATTAAATCTAGCAAATATTAAGACTTGCTAAACCATTGTACGAACTTAAAAATAATCTCTCTTTGGGATTTTACAACTGTACCCCTCATTTATTGTGAAAAGGAACAATTTTTTACTAGCCTGGCGGGCTACTAAGAGAAGGGTTTTGACTCGCACGCCGCTGTTTTCACTCGCATTTGGCGACCGCTAATTTCGAACCCTGCCGATGCTGCTTCTATCGACCCATCATGTGTGGGGGAATGTGGATCACAGCGCGGCGTCGTGCGCGATATGATTGTTTCCCTTGCTGGAGTCTTAGGTTGTCGGACGTAAATGTGAATCCGAAACCTTGTGGGTGTAAACTTATTTTTATAACTCAACAATTTAGTAAAACTTGCATCGCAAATTGCATCGCAAATTGTGCGATGCACTTTGTAAAATTGCATCGCAAATCGCTCCAATTGCATCGCAAAATGCGATGCGATACAAGGGAAATCGTTCACTGCATACTATTACTAAATAATATTTGCTACTACTTTTTTAGATTATCTGATATTCAGACTATGGTCTGAACTATTTAGTATTAACTATACACATTTCGTTAAGCTACGCACATCATCATCCCTTTTCGTTTTTGGAACTCTGTTTACTTTTAAAATCATGTCATGCATGCTGACAATGACAAGCATGGATGCAATAACACACATCAACAAAAGCAACAGTATCATGTAATTCTGCACTTAACATTCCACCACACCCCACAGATTCATTCACTTAAATCACAAGTCGTGTAATTTACACGACTTGTGATTTAAGTGAATGAATCTGTAAAGCGCAAAATCCTTTTCCTCCTAAATTTAGGAAAGTGTGAGCCAGCTTGTGTGTGCAGCCAGTAAAAATGTGAATGGGTGATTGTCTGCATCAGCTAAGACTTAGTTACACTAATTGAACGCTATATTACACTATATCATGCCGGCAAATTGTAGCACCCTCTTTATCTTTGAAGTAGCGGACATTTTATAACATTGCAGGGATTGTTATGTAGCTATCTAAATAGAATGCCTTCCCACTTATCAAAGTTGACCTGCTCCACATTCAAATCCCTGCTGGGGTCGGGGTTTTCTTTCTTCATTCCCCAAAATAATCATAAACATTTTCTTTTTTATTGTTAAAAGTTTACTCCATTTGGATCAGTCGCACTAAAAGCCGACAATTGACGGCGCCTGATGACAACTGCCGACAACAATTTTTAAATGCACTTTAAAAAATGTTTGAGCATAAATAAACTATTAAATATATGAGGGAGAGTCATATGAATCTATATCACCTTCAGTATGTTAAAAAAGTTGTATTTTTAATTGTAACCGAGTTTCATTACTGCCTTCATTAACATGATATTAGAGTCAAAGCTAGTGCAGTAAATCATGCATTTGAAGATGTTTTATCTACAGAACAATAACAAGAGGTGTTCGTGTTCACATTGCAGGACCACTTAATTATTGAGATACATAACTGGTAATAAAAAACTCTCCCTTTCATTGTAGGTTTTTCAAGCATCCGATCCAGTGAAAGTGTGAAAATGGCTTCCATATCAATATCCTCATCTTCCGTTTTACCAATTATAACCTGTCTGCCTGTCATCCTGTGCCTTACAATACTCCCAGTCAGTGTCTACCCTGAAATAGCGCATCCAACGGGTGCAGAGGGCCCTCCAATAAATGGGGTGACAGTGACACACAGCTACCCAAACCCCTGGATGAATCCTGAAGAGTGCAGGCGTACTAGCGGGGATGAATCTTGGATATGTGATGTGGATGGTGTACTGTCAAAAGAAGATGGTAAGCCTTTAGACCCTGTGACACAACTAGAGCTGTTTGAACTTCAACTTCAGTGTGCTAGGGCTACGTACAGCACAAACCAACCACAAGTTAACCATTGGTCCTTAATCAAACTTGCTCATCACAACATCATCTGAGTTTGCCACTCTTGGCTAGAGGTTATAGGAAGGTCGTTCACTGGCCCCCTGTGAAGTGCTTACATAGATGTGCATTTTTATTGTTTCACAGTTCCACCTATCTGCCGCACATATCTAATAGCCAAATGCTGAACTTTTCTAGTGGTCCGGTAGTTTTTCTTTTCTGTTTTTTTGAAATTCATGAAACACTTTCTTATTTCTCCTTCCAGCTGATGACATTAACAAAGTGTTAACTATGGTCAACATGAATGCCTTATGTGTTTGTAACTGTAGCAAAAATGCAACAATGGAGTCAGGATACGTCCTTGCAGTGGCTGTGGTCAAGATTCTTGAGATCAACAATGCAAAGTAAGAATGAGGGAGTATTCTGCTCTCCACACAGTACCTAATGGGAGACTTTGTAACACTAAGTGGCAGCAGACTGACCAGGTAAATTTCCATTGTTTACGTAGTTCTGAGCATGCGCACATTACCGCGAACAATGGGTTTACCTGGTAAGTCTGCTGCCACCTAGCGTCCCAAAAGTCCCCCGATGCAGAGTTATAGTTGAGTACTTTGCATGAGTATGAGTAGGAATGAGAAAGAGTATTTTTGTGTTTGAAATGGGAGCGAGTACAATTAAAAGACTTTTTTTCTCTGCAGTATTGACACAATTCACCCAATGTCATGGTCACAATAATCTTGGTTGTGCCATTTTAATGAAGAAGTACCAGATTTTTTTTTTCTGGGAGTACCAGTACGAGTACATTCTTGTGATTCCAATAAAAATGAAAACACACATTTTAAGGATTATTTATTACGGGCAAGGGGGACAACTTCACCTCGGCCGAATTATGACTGACTGTCAAAACTTTTGTTTAAAAAAAACCTTTTGTTTAAAAAAACATTGTAACTCAGCTCGAACTTGTTTTTGTGTGTATATCCAGGCTATTTTAAGTGAGATACAACGTTTTAACAATTTTAAACTCACTTGTATTTTAAGTGCTATTTTAGGAGATAATCTAAACTGCTTCTTATTGGTTTTTCTTGTAACCATGGTAACTGTGTATAGAACTGTTGCTAATGCTTTTATTGTTACAATGTTTTTACTGTATGTGAACATTTTAATTACCCTGTTTGGGATATAATAAAGATAAATTGAATTGAATTGAATTGAATTGAATTGAAACTGACAAGGTTGTGCAAGAAGTGATAATGGACCTTGCCTTCAGCACTGTGCTTTATCACGTTGCCATGACCATGCCAGTCTTAAGAAATCATTTCAGACCTCATCATTGCTCTCTTTTTTCCTCATCTTGCAGTTTTAATTCTAGAGTTGAAAGGACTCATTCCAGCACTGGTTGCAATCAAGCAGTGTGATAAGTAGTGTATAAACAGTGACACCCTATGCACAAATCTGGCAGCTCTTGAAAATAGTGAAATGACATTGAAAGTGAAGTCAGCCTTGATATTGATGTGATGTCATGTCATGAACAGTCTATACGTTGAGAAATACTCACATGTAGCTTATATACTCGGGTTGTATTCAGGCATCGTCCATCCGCTGCAGGATGCACAAGTAGCCCTCTGTCAGACTCCTCCATGTTGCTCTTCCCTTAGCCGTTCTGGTCCAGGTCTTCCCTGTGATCTTCACTATGTCATCCCTCCATCTGGTTTTTTTTTCTGCCTCTGGATCTTTTCCCTACTATGTGTTGTCATTTTGTGGTTCTAATTGTCCATCTGTTGTCTGCCGCCTTGCTACATGTTCTGTTCATTTATATTTTACTTTGTTGGCATAATGTATGATAACTCTCACTTTTGTTTTAATCTCTGATTGTTTGGTTTTAGGTATCCGGTCTCTCAGTGTAATCTCTGGCATTATTCTTTACAATGCCTTCTGAGTGGTGGCCAATTTACATATTCTTAGTTATTGCCCATGTTTGCCATCCATACATGTAGCTTATGTAGGCCTAATTAGGTGACTGAAGTCTTTGGCATGATTGGCTGCAGATTGTGTAGTAGCACCTTGTAGAAAACTTAACAAGACGTTATCCATTTAGATCCATTTAGAAATAGATCACATAATTCAAATAACACTGTATACCTGCTGCACAAATATAAGGAGCACTTTGAGACGTGTGTAGAGAAAGAATTAGATGTGAAATGTTTGTTTTATTAGGACTTTTATACATTTTTCACCCTATAGTAACCTTTTTGAGTACTAAAAATTGTATTGTATGTTGAGCTTATAGGCCTAATTTGGTGTTGTTTGAAATATCTTTTTACATGTAGGTGTGATTTGAAAGCTCTTATTCTTATGTGTTTGATGAGTAAATAAACCCAGTTTTAAGTTTTGGCAGGAAGTGAAGTGCCTGGTTTTGGCATGGAGTTCAGTGGCACAAGTAATATGAAATTAATGCCTGCACTCTCTCCCAGTTCTAGTGAATTCAAGATGCTGGATCTTCAGCAGTTCAGTGACACATTGAGGCGGCAATGGTTTAATGACAGAGCCTGTGATGATAGTGGCCTTATACTGGCACACTTTAGTAGTTCAGAGGTAAGAAATGCACATTTTCTGAAAAGTTTACTACACAAAATTTCCCCCAAATTGGATCCCTAAACAAAACTTGGTTTGAGACTACTGTTGGGTTATGCAAGTACATGTCACTTTGGAGTCTTAAAAACTGAAAGGGTAGCACACAGGAAAACAAAGACCATAATCTTTGTAGCCTTTGTAAACAATCTTCTTGAATAACTAGAAGGTACATGTATGTGTATGTAGCTCTGGTGTTTTCAGTGTTTGGAGTCAGGACCATGTTGTATAATAACGATAATACACAGTTCTTATAGCACCTTATCGCTCATTATTTTGTATACAAGGTATGCGGAGCTATGTTAAAAATATGAGACCCATTTACTTACATACCACCATTTAATGGTTTACGAGGTGCTGTGGTGCAATCTGCAGCCAACCATACAAGAAAACATCGGGGCGAACCCCCTTCTCTCAGCGATAAGTGTACATGGTTCTTTTACGTGCATTACACAACACGCGGGACCTGCATTTTTACATTCCATTCAAAGGATGAAGCAATAGTTGTTAAGTGTTTTGCTTAAGGACACAAGTGTCAAGACCATGACTCGAACCCACACTCTGCTGATAGGTAACACCAGAGCTTGAGTGCAGTGCACTTGACCCCGTGCCACAACACGCTGTGTATGTAGAACTGTGGACAAGTTGTTAAAATGTTTGTCAGGGTAAAAGCCTAATGGCTGTATCTCACGCGAATCTCTCGATACTGCTACTCTCTACCAAGACTGCTGTCTCCTGACTACTGCCCCATTTAATGGCAGTAGTCACAAGAGCAGTCGTCTTGTTGGAGCCACCAGTTTCACGAGAACACTAGCAGTATCGCGAGATTCGCGTGAGAGCCGCTACGCTATCATAATGACAAACATTTAACTACTTGTCCACAAGTCTTTTTTCAAATTCCTGCAACCCCAAAGCTACAGCTTGTTGATTTCTGTTAGCTTCCTTATCTATTTTGTTTATCTTTCCCATGTTATAATATCTGCTTCTCTATTGTTTTTGTTATTTTGTACCTTTGTGCTGTTGCCCTGGTGTTACTTTATAGTTTGCAAAGACAACAGCACCATGTCGCTTAGAAATGTAGTATTAAGCGTGGTATTATTGTATGTATTATTATTTTATATACTGTACAAACACAATGACTTCTTTGAGACGCCTGTAGAGAAGACACTATGAAATTGTGTTTTACGTGTACTGTTATACAACATAGAATACAATCAACATAACAAATAACACAATATTACTGTTTTTCCCTATTACAAGATTAAAGGTTGTTCCTAGTCTTTGTACTTTTAAGAAATATCATAAAAACATTTTTACATTGTACAGATCTTCATTTCCTTGGGTGAGGCCTTAGACGACCTTCTCTCGGAACAGGCGTTGCCTCTCATCTACGAAGCCATCCAGCCAAGCCTCAGTGCAAGAGAACTTACCCAAGCCCTCAACACAACGATACATCAGTTAAGCTCCTCAATAGATGACGCCATAGATGAAAACAGCAAGCCACCGCCAAACAACTTAGTGTGGGGAATCCTCGGTGTGATCACAATATTATCCCTTCTGCTACTTCATTATTGGATAAAGTATTAAAGTCTTAATAGCTCCACGATCACAGGTAGGTGTGAAGCTCAACACATCTATGGACCCAATTCACCTGACGTCGTCATCACAAGAATTTTGGTTAAACCCTGCAGGGAGGGACCTGATTGGTTGCAACGGCCCTGTGGTGTGTTGTCAGTGCATGCTGACAGATTTTGTAATAGGGGTTTGTTTTGATGTCCAGGTTTGGCCTGGGATAATTTAAGTAATTAAGTTTTAAAATTTGGTAGCACCTACCATTGACAATATTGCTGGCAATATTGCTTGCCCCTTTTAAACAAAATCACTGACCCCTGTTAATTGACCTCTAGAACGTGGGGCATGGTCCAGATTAGGTAGTCATGGCATGTGAGGCGACCAGTTTGTATGATGTGGTTTAACAATAAGACAATGGAAATATTAAAATAAGTCTGCATGTGCTTTAAATATTTTTTTTATTGGGGGGGGAAAGTTGTTTTATTAAACCCTGATTTAGAGTTGTAGTGCATGCTTGTGTTTTTTTTGGTGACGGTGTTCATTTTTTATATGTACTCAAGTACAAAATGGGATTGGTACATGTACCATGTATTCATGTGGCAATATTTGTGCACCAGTGTTTATGCTCAGTGGAATATACTTCACTTTACAACTTTACAACTTGAGGTTGAAACTTCCCGGGTATTTATTTACCTCGGAAAGTACTGAATATACAGTGCTTATCATACATTGGTGTAATAAGGAAATAGTAAAGAAATGATAAAGAAATGGTCTGCCATGTGAGAGAATTATGATAATGTCCTCAAAGACCTCCGGTCACCTTCTAAAGTACCGGCCGTCTTCAACCTTCCTAGAAAGAGGTGGTGTCGCCTAACGGGCTCCTCACTCTCCATGGGAATACTGGACACATTGTACACAAATGGCATCTGAAGCCAACACCGGTGTGTGACTGTGTGGCTGCTGATCAGACCACAAGGCACAACGTCAACCAGTGCCCCGCTAGAACGCTGGATGGTGGCATCTTTCATCTGGCCAGCTGTGACCTGATTGTGACATTGGGGGGGGGGCTGTCAAAGATGGACCTTGACATTGGGTATGTTATATATGCTGCATATAGAAAAAGACACATTGGTGTAAGGGTGTAAAAAATACATTAAAAAAATCATAATCTTTATCCCTAATTCAATTGTTAGTATTGAATCAAATGTTTGCTATACCCGCTTCTAAATGTAATTACTGGGTTCAAACTGGCTTCTCGACTCTGGGTATGCCCAGTGGCATAGTAGTTGAGATATCTGGGCCCAATTTCATGAAGCTGTTAAGCAGAAAATTCTGCTTAGCAAATTTCTTTACTTAGCAAGAAATGAGCGGGGTAACAGTGGCAACAATTTAAACCTTATGGAATGTTGGCTGGTAAACTGTTTCTGCTGAGCAAGATTTTGCTGTGCTAGCAAAGTTTTGTGCTTACAGGCTTTATGAAATTGGGCCCTGGGCCCAATTTTGTGGCTCTGCTTACAGTGGAACTCTTCACATATAGCCCATAGAATTATGTGCTTTACTGGGCATCGTAAGAACAGAGTTTCATGGTAAGCACAAATTGGACCCAGCTCTATACCGTTGGGGGGAAGGTGTCAAGGCAGCACCTTGTAAATCCTTACAAGGTGTTGCATAAATGGGTCTCATAATTCACTAGCCTCAAAAACCTGTCTGAAAATAATTAATAATTAATTGAGAGGCCCGTAGAAAGCGCTACATGTATACAAAAACTATTGATTATTATCATTCAATCTGACCCAAGTAGGAACATGAGTTTTTTCCCACTGGACTTGGGGAAACTACCTGTGCTTATCACACATTAGTGTAGGGTGAAACCAAAGTCATAATCTTTATCCTTGATCATGTTGATGCAATTATTACATCAATTAAATTTCCAAATTGTTGTCCAAGATTGAGAATGTTTCCCATTCCAATCTGTGTTAACCTTTGAACTTGTGAGTAATGAACCTTGAGGTGCCTGTTCTCCTTCCGCAACCAGTCTTCCAGTCTTCCAGTTTTTTGTTGGTTTTGAGAATTCACTTTAAGATTAAAAGTATCCATAAAGGTAGTTGTGGAAATACTTTAAACATTCCTATAATATATAAAACAAGATTTTATGTAATTTACTGATGAAGTGATGCATGGATGAAGTAGCTCTGTAGTTTCAAATAAGGCATGTACTTTAAAAGATATTTATGAATCTTTATAGTCAATAATGACATCGTTGTAATATAGTCTGTACAAATAATATATGACGTTCTTTGACATGCTCAAGGTCGAGGTGAATATTTTCCAAATCATATTTTGATCAAAACATTGCTCAGGTGCTCAGGATGATTTACACCTGTTAAAATGTAGAAATCTGGCTTTTTAATGTTTTGATACGGTTAACAAAATGTTTTCTCCATACAGATTAGCTCTTAAATTTGACACATCTGACAAATATTTCAATAATATAGATATATATGTTATTATTATTGGGGGTTTATTCAAATTTTACACACACAATCCATAATTTTTATAGATCAAGATAGCTGCATTTATCAGAATTCACCACATAAGTCAACTTATGGGTAACTCATCACACATTCTTTAAAAAGTGGACCATAAAAATAGAATTGACTAAAGGTAGGGTCATAGATTGGTTTTTGTCAACGTAATGCTGATTTATAGGCAAAAATATAAAGAAAGATAGTATTAAAATCACATGCGAAAGTTGCAGCTGAATACATTGTCTACTTGCTGAGAAAACAGTATAAAACTGTCACAGTATTTTCACAAGAACGTTGAATCCATCCACTATTAGCGAGGTGACAGGGAATACTAACCACCTCTGGTTGCAACATTCGCGATCAGACACCGACCCTAAAACATCTGAGACGATTCACGCATGCATAAAATGTTTGGGGGTTAAAATTATCCAGACCATATTTCTTTGAAGGGAATCCTTTCTCCAAATAGTTTATGCTATCAACAGCTGCAGTGCTTTTCACAAAGTATGCTTTTATGGTCATTCATTTTTGGATTATTTACCAATCTATGACCCTTACCTTTAATACTCATGATTGGTTTAGAACTGCTCACTTAGCCGTTTAGGCGATGTTTCTAATCTGTAGGACTGTTTCTGATAATGTTTATGTATTGACCATTCATATCAAATGTTTATACATTGACGCAGAACATAATCATTCACTGTGAAATCTGGACTTTTCTATTTTAAGAGGCGAAGCTGAGTAAATTGGGAAAGCAAGAATTCCCTGCACTGCAACATTGCACATATGAAATGCAATCAATATTTGTTTTATGTAACTCACACATACATCCTTGTCATTTGAACTTTGTCCAGTTGTCCAGTATGGACACGGAAGTTCGTCCACCCCAACACTCTAAAAATTCTAACAAAAAACCTAAACAATGTGGACACCAGCCTTCTCCGCAGTGACAAGACTTTGCCTTGTTTGGACAACTGGATGGGGAGCGATCTTTTTTAAGCGAAACACCCAATAATTATCAATTTTGGGCTTCGAAATCAAATTTTTGAGTGTCGTGGCAGTACACATGTCAAAATAAAGGATGACATGTGACGTGTGTTCCACCACTTAAATGACAAGGATCTGTGTGTACGGAACACAATATGTCCGATTTCAACTGGTTACAATTTTAAATTTGTTTTTTCTTCTGTACTCCAAATAGTGAAAACAACTCAAAGCTGAAAGGGGGAATGATCTGGCCCCTCATATGCAAATGAAAATTCAAACTACATTAAGTCAGTGTTTAGGCAGGGAACCTAACAAAGATGGCCAGAAAAGGGATATAGGCTTGGGGTCGTGGGTAAGGGTCGAGGTCGGGGAAACCTCATTTATGACTGCCATTGTTGCTCATTAAACTGCCGTCTCACTAGCCACTTTAACTTCTCTGTAAGGCTGTCAGAGTATAAGGCAGTGGCCTCTGTTGTCCAAGATCTTGGCCTTGGTGCCCCTTCAGAAGTTTCCCGTAGACTTGCTAAGATTTTCCAATGAAAGTGGCCTTTGCAATAAGAGCATCCACTCTCAGGGAGGCAGATTTGGAGTGGGTTGTTTAGAATGTTATGATGATCGTTCTGTAAGTGATGCAGTAATGCAAGTCATGGTGGTTAGTCAAATCAGGTACATAAAGGCAGGGTGTACTTTTGGTAATTACTCTACAAGTTAATGACCATAAAAACTTAGTTGGTAAGGAGTCCCTAACGAGAAGTTTATAGTATAAGACACTGTGATAAAAAATTCTCTTTAAAGTAGTGCAGTTTATTTAAAGAGAAAGAGGTAAATTTCACCCCCAAAGTTTGAATCTGAGAAAGGCTTCAGGCATGAAGCCTTTCTCAGGCATCTGAAAGCACACAATTCTATGCAACAACTGGTTTTTTTTTTTTTCCTTCATTATTTTTGTGCAACTTCATGGGTCAATTGAGCCCAAATTTTCACAGGTTTATTTCATGCATATGTTGGGATACATCAAGTGAGGATACTTGTCTTCGACAATTTCCAAAAGTCTACCCTGCTTTTAAAAGTCAGACTATTTACCAAGTTCAGTAATGGTCTGCAGCAGTCTTCTTACAAAATAATTGTACCCTTGGTACCTATAGAAAAGGAATGGTTTTGATAGGAGAATGATTCCAATCCTAGTTCTCAAGAAGTGTCGTATAAAGCTATAACAGTAACCTTGACATGTACACATTTTCTTTATATAATGGACTTTTTTATTCCTGATTTTGCAATTTAAAACGACCCAGATTCAAACAAAAAAATGCTGAAAATTTCAAAATATATAAGTAGTACCAACTTTACAAAAAGGGGGGGGGGTATGAGGGTAAAATCCAACAGTAGTTTTAATGATTAGTTAGTTGTATGTACACTAAAGCCTGGTTCATACATGTACTGCATTTAAGCAAGTTTGATTGTGTGGTGATTTGGGAAGCAGTGTCCCCGCATGGTTTGTGTATTTGCTTCACATTCGTAATGTATGAAGCAGACTTTAGGATTTTAATGTTAAATGCAATTCGGTTTGCGGTAACACCATGTGTATATCTACTGTGTAGATTTGTTCTTAGGGGAACTAGGTCTTGCTTTTTATTCTTCTTCGGGAGACTACTTAGTTCTGAAAAGAAAAAGGACACTTTTCAGAACTAAGTAGTTTCCCGAAGTGTTCTCCCGATTTCCAAAATCTACTCCGCGGCAGTAGAATAAAAAGCAAGACCTAGTTCCCCGAGAACAAATCTACACTGCTAGTAGATATACACATGGTGTTACCTCAAACCGAATATACATTGATACCTCACCATGCAAAGCCTCAAAAATAATAAATGTGAGGATGTTGTTACAGTTTTTCCCTTTGACAGAGGTGTGTTTTGGTGGCCCTGACCAGAAACAAATTTCAGACGTGAAATTCATTGACTAAAACAAGTTCCAACAGCTATGGGCAAACGGGTCATAAAGAAAAAGTTAAAACATCTGCAAACGGCACATTTCTGTTCTCAAAATATATGGCCGAATACCAATTGATTTGGCTTGTACACTAGTCATGTTTTTAAAAATTCAGTCGAAAATTTGTCATTTTATTTTTAAAAGCTGCCATATTCAAAACCAAGACTAACAAAGTCAACAACTTGGTTACAACTATGTCACTGTGGCAAGACCAAACTTGCAGAAACACTTGACCAATGATCTAAGCTCAAACATGTTTCTGGTGGGGTTACCAAAATGCAGTAATAACCAGTTTAATCGACCAATTAGAATACAGAATCTGCCGACCAAAATTAGGATGTCGTAGATGCAAATAACGTGTGTGTGTTACAGGCTGTTGCCATTGCAATAAATAAGGCATGAATAAAAAAGAGTATTTTGTAAATAACAAAATATTTTATGCAATGAATATGTTGGTGTCGATTTATAAATGTCTTATTTATTAATACGATGGTAAAAAATCTTTACCGAGGCAGTTATACCTTAGTTTCAAAAGACAACACAATTCCAATTCATCCTTTAACTCCTATCAACCGTTATACCAATGACAATTATATACATGTACATAAAGGCTTTATTTTCTTTTATATTAAATTTCACACATAAAATTCTATGCAGTAAACACTAAGATGATTCACTTCAAAAAACCTGACTAACATTGAATGAGATTAAAATAGAAGTAGATGGGGTTTAGCCTTAACTTTTTCAGTAACTAGCCACCAAGACCAGTTTTGTTTCATTGGTCTGCCAGCTTTTGCAGTTGTCCATAATTCATATTAAATAGGGATGCTTTTCAACACAACTATCCAGCTGGACCACTTGGAGAGAATTTTGACTGGTCTTTCGGTCCTTCGGTGTTTTAACTAGTATTTGGCCAGCGGCCCACTGTGTTAACCAAAGTTCTTTTGACATAAGCAACTGGTGGTGACACATTGTTTGACCACTCAAGCATGAGGCTCACATTCTCACACAACAGGAAGCTTGAGTTCAAAGTTCAATTTTACAAACTCTCTTTGTACCTTGAAGATTTCATTTTAGAGCATTATAAGTTTTTTACAAAGGCTTCCTTATTGAATTTCCTTTCATTTAATTCAAAAATCATTTAAATCGGCCAATTAAAAGTCCAACTTCTTGGTCTTTTATTCCCCAGTGTGTTCTGTAAACCCAAACACTTTTTTGCACACAATCATATGGCGCTCCGTAGGTGTTTGGCATTTCAGATCCTTCCACTCCAATTTGAAGGAATAGCAACCTTATTTTCATTTACCATCATTGGAAAGTTCTGACCTTTCTCTTTCTAATGATGGTACGCGTGGGTATGGAGGAAGAACATGGACAAAACTACAGCTTTTTAACAAATGGCCTTTATGCTCCAGCATGAGTGCTTTATTGAGTGTTATCTTGGGCGAGTAAAGTCGCCGTTTGGGCTCAAACAGGGTATAGTGCTGGTCGACTAAAGTCGCCATTGGGGCTGAAAGGGTTAATTGGGGAGAACGCTGGATTAAACAAGCTTTTTGTACCGTCAGTAGATCTTACAAATAAACATGATCTTTGTCTGAAGGGTTACAAATAAGGATTCTATTTTTACTGACACCTACATTGGTGCATTTTAATTCCACCATTCATATTTCAAGTGAAACTGTCTGTTCATCTTCACGATGTGATCTTGGAGTGCGTTCCATGATGCTACACAAAGCTATGCGGTCTGTATGCTTGATATTCAGCGAGAGTGACTCCAAATAATGCAAAAATCTGAAAAAGAAAAATATGCGTAATTAACTTTGGCAACTTGCGTCCAATTTCATAAAGCCTGCGAGCAGACATTTGATGCTTACGGGGCAACCTGTAGCATAATTTCTATTTCATAAATAGTTTCTCGTAAGCAGATGAGTGACGCAACAATGCAAATCCATTGTGAACGCCCACATGCTCTGTCAAATCTTTTTGATCGTTTATGAAAATAAGAAATACCCTTTTGTTTAATGTTTTTCCGCTGTAGCAAGCAAAAAAATCTGCTTAACTGTAAACAGCTTTAAGGAAATTAGAGCAGTCCTATAAAATTATATCCTGATGGGTGAGGTCATTTTGGCTGTGAAAACTAAACTTTTATTAATTGTAAGCATTGAGACCAAGACCTATGGCCAATTTCACAAAACACCTCAGCGGAAAAATAAACTTCCTTTTTGGGGGAAAATTAATTTACCTCCTTTTAATCTTCAATTCTTCCCTGAGCTTCTCGGACCTGCATATACATCTTAGTGTTGGTAAATAGTCCACTGCAATGGCATGATGGTTACAGTAGGTATTCAAAGGTAGTCGATTCACAATGGTGGAGTACATCTCTGGACTGTTAGATGCAGAAAAAAACACAAAATTTAATAAGCTCTGGTCGTGGAGCTGAGATCTGGTCATGACTGCTATTTGCACCATTGAGGGGGCCGTAGGATACGAGGCAGTCTTCATTATAGCAGTAGGCCTGGAATGTCATCTTTATGTGGGTAAGGCCATTTTCATTTTGCACTGGAATTTCTTGGAGCCATGGAGTAAGGTTATGAGCATTTCCATAATGAGTTTAACGGCCAGTATTAGTTTGAGACCTTGTGACTGCTAGGTTAGCCTGTTCTGAGTCAAGCAGTTGATTCTACATGTATTTGTGTTGAGACCAGTCATATCACATCTGTCTGGAGTGAGAGTCATTGCTGTAAAAAAAGTGTGAAACTAGGATGCAAATTTTTAAGGGGATATGTTGAAATGATTGCATTTCCACCTTTTGGTAACCCCTGGGGTTTGAATTTTACAGAGGTTTTAGGAACAGTGTCTTTAGCACGAGAGAAGTATGTCAAACTATTTACCATTTTGTGAGGTCCTCCTGTCTGAATTTGAGATGGCTGTCTATATTTGTTGGAATGTCATGCATATTTGAGATACCGTTTGATGGCGTGTCAAAGGATTCAAACTGCTTAGTGACCTTTGTGTAGTTCCTACAGCAACGATCAAAGCTAGCAACTTCTAGATATCCCCGCAGTGAAGCTGTGGTTTCCTCTACCACAGAGTTGCAGGCGTCGGCTTCAGAAGATTCAAGTGTGATACTTGGTTTGGTGTTGGAGCTCCACCAGCCCTCGTCATTAACTCTCTTCCCATCATGCCGAGGGTAAAAATGGGAATCCATGGAAGATATATCGTCTGCAAATGCAGCCAGTGATGTGACGAGCTTGTGGTTTAGGACCTGATGAGTTCTCTTATTGGTTACCTGTACTTTATTGGCAGTCTCTGATTGGTCAATGGTAGTTCCCTGATTTGCATATTGCTTATAGTTTGCCTGTGGCAGCAAAGAGTCCATATGGTTGAACAACAGACATGTGTCATCTTTGTGGAAAATCTTGGCAGCACTGGCTCTCACATGGACGGACAAATGATTATGTGCCTGTATGTAAAAAAAGAAACTCTGTTTTCATTGATTTAACAGCAAAGATTATACTCTGATCAGTGTATGCTGTTCCTCTGGCATACAGTGTATTTTTTTCTACAAGAAAACAAGGTTGTTTATGAGAATCTGTCAAGGTCACAGTTTTCAAATCACCTGCAAAGGGCACTTCCATTTTCCAATGGAAGTGCCCTTTGCAAAATGAAAATGGCCTCGCCCTCTCAAAGATGAGTTTCCAGGCCTGGCAAGGGGTCAGAAATAAGCCAAGAAAGCATGGCTGATTGTTGATTCATCACATGACCTACTTAGTCCAAAAGCACTACACTATCCACAGCAACTACTGCAGACCCCAAAATGTTAAGAATTTCCAGATCTCACCTTCAACATGGCCATAATTTCACCATTCACAGACGTCAGATTGCACAACCCCAGTGAACTCTCAAAGCAGCCACTCTGTACTGTAAATTCTGTAGACCTCTCCTCTTTGGTCTCCTGACTGAGTACCGCAGAATCTTTGTCCAGTGTTTTATCTTGACCACGACTATTCACTTTCCGGACACTGCGAGTGATATGTCCGCCACCTGAGAGAGCCCAATACTGAGCTGTCAACCAGCACCGGCGGACATCACGGTCAAGGAGGGACACGACATGCTTAAGGTTGGCATGAGAAGCGTAGATGTTCTCCGCGAGACAGAGTAGCTGAAGATGCGTAGCTAGTAGCGACTATTGGGTATCAGGCAGGGAAAGACATGAGGTTAGGAGAAAAGAGACAAGTGAAAAATAAAGTAGAATATTGGAAATGTACATGCAGGTGTGAAGCATAAAAAATTCACATAGAGGCTTGCCTGCCCAGTTCATGGATGGAATTTGTAATGTAAAAGTTCCTGAAAATGGCTCGCAGGCCTTGTTTCCTCCATAGTCCAGACCCAGAACCTCTCAAGATGTTACAATTCAGCAACTTTGACATGTTTTCTGGAATTGGGCCCTGGTGTTGTGCCAGGCCATTCTTTATGTCAACACCGTGACACCATTACGGAATGATAAAGAAAGAGATCAGCTACTTACAGAAGGTGGTTTATGGAACGTTACCATTTCACAGCACTCTTCAAATGCCTCCGAGAAATGTGAATCTGTAAAAAACGCAATGTGATCGAACGGATTGTTAACGAGACAACCTTACTCTTGATGAACAGCTACTCCACTCAACATCCCTTCAGTCTCAAAAACCATTTGACACCTTTCAGAGCCATGACCTCTTACAAAAACACATTACTTGGTGCTTCTCTAAGACTAAACTGCTATGAAACACAACCAAGGATAAGTTTCTACATAATCAAGATTTTAATGTCTAACAAACCTTTTAATTGGAATTAAAATAATGAAAATGGGAAAAGGGGAAATGTCTTACCTGATGTCGTTAGTATGATAGGTCGCTTTGTTGTCTTCATGAATGTGTTAATAGCAGACAAGAAGCCTTTGTCTTCATCAAATACAACATCAACCTAGGAGTAGCAAAATTATGAACTTGAAGAAAACTACATGACAGGAAAAATACTGGATTTGACCCATTAATGTAAATATGGTCAGAAGTATGGGTTATTAAAAATGTGTGGTACTTTTTTATCCTAATTTGGGGTTGAACAAAGAAATGTGATCCCTTGGCTGCTGCTTCTCATGTTGTATTGTAAACTTGGGTGTGACCTGGCTACATGACAGTTGAAGCTTGTGTGGCTTCTGACTGGCACCCTCGAACAAAGATATTGACAAAATAGAAAGATCACCAATATTAGGGCTAGATAGCTTAGTTAATAGAGCACCGACACGTTAATCCAGAAGTCCCGATGTAACAAATTTGTCTTAGTTCAACCCGAAATTTAATTAGTGATCCTCTGTATAAATACAGTAATAAACATATTGGGGTCACAGATTTTGACAGCACTGCTGTTAACTCCACCTTGAGTTCTCTTAAACAATTTCCCATAAAGTCAGACTTTCCTGACAACAAGTGGTCCTACATGTAAATTTGAAGGAATGGAGGAATTCCACGCCCGACATACACAATGCAGTACTTACATCTTCAAACAGAATAAGCGAGGTGCTGGTTAAACGTTGTTCTGATACACTCTCTGTAGTGTTTGAGATCCCCGCTGGTTGCTTCTGACTTGTAGCTGCCTTGCTCTTTGGTCCATGCTTTAGTTTGTTTTGTGACTTCTTGGTCTCGGTTGCAGCTGAATTTGGACAGAAATTCAAATTCATTAAAAGAAAAGAAAAACGAAAAAGATGAAACACTTCCCTGCTGATATCGTTATTTGATAATTCAAAGGAGATTTTCTTGGTAATTTTTTGGTTTCCTTTTTTTTTTTAAGCTGAAGTTTTGCCCAAAAAGTTAACAAGCTGCAGGGGCCAAGTACCAATAAGAGTGAAGCCAAAACAAAAACCATATGGTTCTCGTTAACGTTCAGAAGTTACTTCCCCTTCCTTATGTAGCTCTACAGGGTCGACTGTGCAATTATTACAGATTCTGAAAAATGGGCAGTAGCCATTCACCTAGTCTGGGTGTTACAGTAACTGACTTACAGACTCTCTACAACAATTCAAATGGAACATCAAAGGCTTGAAATTAAGTTCAAATCCCTAAGAAAGTTTTTGAAAACTTTTTTTTTTTAAAGGAAAAACTCTTGTCAAATCACAGGCCTAAAACTGACATATAGGCAGTTTAACATTACAGTAACCTGCAGATTTGTTTATCATCACCTTTACTTGATTTAGTATTCTGATTAGCTGTAGTAGCCTTGGCGCCTGCTTTGTAAAAAGCTGCAAAGGCTTTTGGGATAGGTGTTGCTTTCTTCACTTCCTTCTTTTCGCGAGTCTTAGATGGTGACTTGGATGGAAAGAAACTCTTGAGGGAGCTGTTGTTGTTGCCATACTGATTTGTTGAGAGGTGATGTGATTGGGTGGCTTCTCCCAGGTCAGCCAGTATCTGCTTCCCAGTGCGCTTGGAAGATGCGTTCACCTCAAACACCTGCAAAACCCCCAAGAGGTTTACTTCTACAATTACTACAAATGCATGTTTTAAAGCCACTTCCTTTTGTGTAAATATTACACAGAAGATTTTCTAGGTAATTATTATTTTCTAAGCTAAAGTTTTGACCAAAATGTTAACTAGCTGTAGGGGCCAAGTACCGATAAGAGTGAAGCCAAATCAAAAACAATATGGTTCTTTTTAAGGTTCAAAAGTTACTTCCTCTTCCTATATGTAGCTCTAAAGGGTTGACTGTCCAGTTACTAAACATTCTAGTCTGGGTGTTACAGTAATGGACTTACAGACTCTCTACAACAATTCAAATGGAACATCCGAGGCTTGGAATTAAGTTCAAATCCCTAAGAAAATTTGAAGGCAAAGGAAGTTTTTGAAAAGGAAAAACTACAAATGCATGTTTTAAAGCCACTTCCTTTTGTGTAAATATTAAACAGGAGTGTGGATGAGGGTGTTTTAAATTACACTCTAGCAAGTATTTACAAAAGGTCAACCATTTTTGTTCTACCTTGAAGCCGAGTTCCTTGGCGCACGCGTACACAGCAGCCGTCTTGCCGCAACCAGTAGGACCAGTAATCATCATGGAATTACCGAGGGAATCATCTTCGTAATCACTGTCACTGTTGTCACTGTCACTCCCGAGGTCAAAATCACTGTCACTATCCTCTGCCGGCAAAACTACGAAATAAAAAATAATTTAATGGACTTGGAAGTAGAGCTCTGCTATCATTCTTTGTATCACTTAAGAAGGCAAGTTTCTCAGCCCTCTCGATACCAAATTGTTAACATGAACTGCAGGAGACCAGACTGTTTGACCACTCTAGCACAGAGGACATTTTCAATCACTGTCAGTATCAACTCAGTACTCACCAAGAAATGCCTTGTTCCGTTGTCTGCCCCGCTGTTTCTTCATCTTCTTCTTGATTCGTGCCGTTCTCTTCTTCCATTCCATCATCCAGACAGACAGACGTTTCATTGCCGCTGAGTTGCCGATCATTTCACCACTGGACGCTGGCTGGTACTTCTCAGTCCATGCAAGGCTGGCCAGCTTGTCTTAATGGGATGAGAACATTTGTTTTGAAATTTGTTTTTAATTTTGCTACTTGATAGGGCTCAATTTCGTCAAAATCCCAGCATATAAAAACTATTAGACATGTAGTCAAAAGAACATTTAAAGAAACAATTCTCTTCTAAGGAATGTGCTTTTAGAGAAAGGGATTCAACATATTTCAATCTTAGAAACATTTCTCTGGTTGTGTGAACACGCGTGGACATAACCACTCCAGATTTTCGATTATCTATAAAAAACAATGCTACCACCTTTTGAAATGAAGTTTTCACAGGTTAGTTTTATTATATATATATACATTAATAAAGGATCAAAACAATGGTTTCAAAAACTGAAGGTATATACATGTACTTTGCCTTTAAACAAAGATTATTACCAGTTTTATTTTCCTGAATCTTTGCATCTTCTATTTTGGGAGTTCCTTCTTCCTTCCCATCCTTCCCTGCCACATCCTTGGCTGTATTCTTCCCCTTTCTTGTCCTTAGAGTCCTTCCATCTTTCACCCCATCTTTATTGGGATCCCCGTTTCTACTCGCTACCGACTGTGGCTCCCGGGAACTTCTCCTCAGCTTCGATTTCTTGATGACGTCTTCTTTCTGGTCTTCTTCTTCTTCATCATCATCTAACATGTAAAAAAACAAGATGTTGAAAGGGAAAATTAGACAGGCCTTCCCTAGCACCTCGGAGGCCATAGCCTCCCTGTTAGCACTGTTCTTGGCCTTGGTACATCTTTTAAATAATCCATGGACTAAGATTTTCCACTGTTATTTCACTTTACAAAATGAAACTGGCCTGGCACCGTCATAGATAAAGTTATAGGGCTATTAAGACATTTTGGGGAAAACAGCTTTCAAGAGAAACCAATTTCTGGTGGTTTACCAGAAGTGTGATTTAAATGAGCACAACCATTTAATCTTGCTCTCAACAATTTTATATCCTCTTTAAAAAAAAATATCCAAGCAAATAAATTTTCAATATTTTGATATGATTAAAAAAGTGAAATCTGCAACATCGATATCAAAATCGAATAAAGTATTTGAGCGATATCAATATACCGTCAGTCCTTACAGCAGTTGAGTTCCCCCTGGTTAGTGAACTGTGCAAGGTGATCAAAGTAAAAGGTGTAAATAACACAGATATAACCCGCCCCCCTTTTTTCAACTTCTTAACTAAACCAAGAACATTCCCTTTCCTCCTCACCCTTTATGATCCATCTACTACTTCTTCTCCTTAAACGTATCTTCTGGACGACTTCCGTGTCAGAATTCTCCATCGAGTCTTGCTGTGAGACTTTCCTCCGCTTGGAGTTCTCTCGCTGCTCTGAGATGTCCGACTTGCGTTTGGCCGAGGATGGCTTCTCTGACTTCAGCTTGGTGAACTGTGTGTCTTCTTGTGATACACTCTTCGTTTTGGAGGCTGCATCTCCTTAATAGAAAAATGGACAGCAATGGAAATAGTTCTTCAGTTGCTTCTACTTGAATGTGAAATGTATTGAGAAGGCAGATTTGTGGAAATCTTGACAACTACCTAAACATAGCCCAAAGTTAAAAAGAGTACTAAAGCAAACGCTTATTATGTGTAATATCAGCCTTCATTGCCAAAGATGAATCATTTTAAGCGAGGAGTTATCAGGTGCATGGTAACATTCAAAACAAATTATACAACAAGCGATCAAGTTTATCAGTGCCCTTCTTCACGAAGCAGCTTACCAGTGAGATCAACGCTTATAAACCTTCACAACCACACAACCATACGCTTTAGAGATCGCCATTAGCACAGAACTCTGTGGTAAGCAGTGCCATGAAATTGACCCCTGGTGGCCTCAAGGTTGACAAAACGCCAAGATCTGAACTGTCTGCTGAGACTAAGACCAAGACCAACAGAAACAGGTTTTAGAGGAGCTCTAATCCTTACCTTGACTGACTTTTGGCAACACTGCTTCTCCTTTCCTTTTGGCAAGGTAACGCTTGAAGACCCTATTGACCGGGAACCGAGGATTATCCTCCTTAATCTGGTTTAGGATTAGCCTCTGGAGATCAAAGTCCAGCTCAGGGTGACCACTAAAGTCCTGCAGAGTGAAATAAAATCAGTTGGGGGAACAGTTATTATCTTTTTGTAAAACCACAGTACAACTGCTACAGATACACGTAAATGTTGCTCTAGGAATTACCCACTTTTTTGCAGTGTTTGCATGACAAGGAGATCAAGCATGGCTGATATGGAATTTTTAGGCAGGCATGATTCAATTAACAGTGCAATGTTCCACACAACAGGTCACAACTGTGAAGTGTAAAGATGTTGTAACTGTGGTCGCAGTTCAGTAGATAATCTTATGAATATGATTAACATTGGAGATCTTTTCAACAGAGTCAACTTTGCAACTATTGACATGCATGTGGAAATGCAGTCAGCAATGCTTTTGTTTTATGTGAAATGGGCTAAGAGTGTTTTTCCAGTTTTAAGGGTTTAACCTTTGACACGTCTACATCACTTCCAGTACTCATGCACAGGGTAAACTCCCCCAGTCTCAAAGGGCGCTGTCTGACTCTTGAGTGTACATTGACATCTTTGATTGAGAATTTTCCGAAAGTCGTTGGAGCAGGCAGTTTCCACCAATTCAAGTCGGCTGTGATTTCTTGATCTTGGGAAAACAAAAAGAATGACAATGTTAGAGAAGCAGAATCGACAATCATCGTCCATTGACTTTCACTTTCAAATTATTGGTACTCCCTGTTGACTTTATATGTATAGCCTTTATGTCTGAAGATACTTGCATGGTAAAGCAGTAAATTCCTTAACTTATCAATAATAATAATTGATATGCCATTTTTAAGTTTGCCATCAACCTGCAGTACTCCTTGACGACCCTGAAGGAGTCTGCAGCACTTGAGCCAAATTGGTCATGCCAATTTATCCCCAAACAGTCTCAATTGCTATTTTTACTTTCTAGTATCTTGGTGATGAAACGTGTCTGGCTCAATGAAATACTTGCAATGATCTGGACTCAAACGTAAATTCTGAAGACTCAGCCTCAAATTTTAGTTCATTCAGAATGAAACAATGCTCTTCAAAAGCCTGGAGTTTCATTTTTGAGAGGGAAAGGCCACTTCCATTAGAAAATCTTCAAGTTTATGGGAAACTTTTGAAGAGGTACCAAGGCCAAGACTAGGGGCAACAGAGGCCATGGCCTCCATGTAATTCCATGCCTACTTTATATATGAAAGTCTGGACACCCTATCAGGCCTTGCTGAAGGGGACCAGCATGGCACAGGGCACTTCTACGAGGAAAAGGGCACCACAGCAAAGTCGCAGGGCACCGCGGCAATTGCTGTGGTTGCCATGAGTTAATTCGAGGTCTGCCCTATTTCAAAGTTCTTGCTATGAAAACCCTTACCCTTACCCATTTGAAAAACATGGCTGATTGTAGGAAATGGTGGGTAGTAACGATCGCAATCCATCTCCTTGCTTCTCAGGGTCACAGAGCTCAGCCCTCTGTCTCCCCAATCCATGCTGCTCTCGCTCTTAATGCTGTCCCTGCTGGTCTCATCCTCAAGTGATATCACACAGGGGTCAAAGTTCAAGCTCCCTTGGGACTTCTGCTTTTTGGCGAGAGCAAGTCGACCTTCCTTGGTGAACATGGACGCCAAGGCAACTGCTGTTGATACCAAAGGAAGAAAATGAGGATCAATAATAAAATGTATTCATCTGATGTAACCCACAAGAAATCCTGGTTGGGCCATTTTTGGAAATCAGATTTTAGGTTAAGGAAGCGTGGTGAGATGCCCACCAATTATTCTCATTAAATTTTCTCCCAGAATGGCAGACCAAGGGCAAACTATAGCCAGGTATGCAATGAGTCAGTGCAATGGGTCTGTAAATGTAAAAACAAAAACTTACGTTTTCTTTTTTCTTCAACTTCTCTTGCAACAGTTTTTTCCTTCACTGTTAGCCACTTCGTTGTTTGCTTCGCTTTATTGTCCTCTACAACTTCCTTCTTGGCAACAGCTTTCTTCCCCAACACTTCAGACAGATCTCTTGGTTTCTTCTTCTTGTTTTCCTTTTCTAGTGCTTGTCTTGAGGAAGAGAACTTCTGATTGTCATTCCGTGGAATTATCTTGGAGGATCCGTCCACTTTTTTCACCTTACAGGGAGGGGTGGTTTTATTCATCTGCCGAGAATGAGCTCTCCGCAATAACTGCGCTGCTTTTGTCACCTGCAAAACTTGCGTTTGTCTTGAGGCAATTTTCTGAAGCTTGTCACTCTGTGGGTGAATAATGGTGGATTGGTCAGTTTCTTTTATTTCTTTCACTTCACAGGATGGAGGCGTAGTGGCTTTGTTCATCTGTCGAGACTTGGCTCTCCTCAACAATTGCTGGGCTTTCTTCTCCTGCAAAATTAAAAAGGGAATTAGTATTTTTAGTGTCAATGAAAACATTTTGTATCTTGATTTTGTGATCAAAAAGTATCATGAACAAAATAGTTTTCATCCAAAATGTTGTGCTTTGTGTATACTTCAAGGAAATCTTTTGCAAAGATACAAAGTATGTGTTGTTTTTAATGCAAATTTATGATTGTGGACAATTTTGTGGTTCAAAAAGTATGAACTGCATCTTCATTAAAAATCTATTAAAATAAAATGACCATTCCTGACCTTACTGTTCTGTGACTTTGGTGTAGAGGTGGTGACAGTTGACCCTGGAACCATGGAAGACTTTTGATGACATCTTTTTCCAGTAACCTCCTTTGCCTCGTCAGCAGCAGTATTCTTTGTTCTCTCCACTTGTTGCCTTTTACTCCCTGAAACACCTCTCTTTGAACTCACTTCTCCTTCTAATTCCTCTTCCGTCAGTTGTTCCTCTGTCTCATCACTAAACAGAGCTTTCTTAGATGATTTCTTATTTTGTCTTTTGGGTAATTCTTTTGTTAGGGGCTCTTTGCTTTTGTTCTTCACATCATTTGTCTCATTTTCTTCAGTTGTAATAGGTTTTTTCCTTGGTCGTCCTCGTTTACGTTTGACAGTAGTTGTTTCTTGCTCAACTTTTGTCTGTTCACCGTCTTTTGAATTTGTGCTTAAGCCAGCTTTTGTTTGGTTTTCTGTGGGTCCTTTTTTCTGAAAGATGCTGTAGACCGTTTTTGGTTTAACGGTTAAAGATGCTGATACCTCGTCTGTACTAACAATGCTCAGATCCAAATCGGAAACATTCACAACTACGTTGGAAGTTCTCCTATTGGACAGTTTGCCCAACGGTTCCTCTGGAGAAAGGCATAAATCTATTATACTAATATTGTTTGTCACTGAGGTACTCAAACTATCCGAGTGAGGTTGGTTGTGGATTTCAGCCGTAACTTTTACAATTTTTTTCTTAGCGGACAAACAAGGAAGCTGTGACTGCTTTGATGGCGTACTGCTTGATTCATCATCTAAAAACTCAGAATAAGAAATTGTCAACACGCTATCGTCATTACATAGATCCATGGAAGAAGCATCTATTGAATGCTTGTCTTCTGTTTCCGCTGTTTCTTTCTCGGTGAGGGGCTCACTGTGTGGATTTTCTTCAACAGTCTTCTGGCTCTTTATTGACTCCTTATGTGATATTGTTTTATTTGACTTCTTTGTACAAAGTGCATTCCCTGAACTACTGTTCTGAGGTGGTATGTTCTTGTCAGATCCAGCAGCATTCTTCTTCATTTTACTTTTCTCCTGTGAGATCCTTTTGGTAGCTTTAGGGTCTGTTCTAGTAGCACCTTGGACATCGTTCCCGGCTAGTGCCTTATTTCCAAAACAACTGTTGGATTGAATGATGCTGGGTTCTTGATCAGGATCAGCCCTGTCAGAAGGGTCCACTCCACAGTCAGATGGAACAGGAGCACCTGACGTTTGCTCCTCCTCCAAAGATTCATTCAGGAAGTCGAAGAATGAAATAATTTTGGAACTTCCATCATCTTCCTTCTTAGCCAAGACTTCTTCAGATTTCGGTAGTATCACATCCTTTTCAGAAGACACTACTGATGACTGGTTAGCATCTTTAGTTTTTCTATCGTCCAGGATGTCACTTTTAGGAATTTTCATCCTCTGATCAGTCTCAAAGTCCTCCAAACTTGAATCCATCTCATCTTCCTTCTTCCGTTTCTTTGAAGACTTCTCTTCCCGTCTGACAAATGCTGAATTGCTACTTAAAAGTTGGCTGCCTTTTCTTCCATGCTTTGATACTTGGACCCCACCTTTTGCTTCTTGGGCCTCACTCTCTGCCAGGTTGATGCCATAATTTTTCTCTCTCTGTATGACCTTTGACCTGTGAAGCTTAAGCTTATTAGACTTGACAGAGGCTCCTTTTTGGGAAGGGTCACATGACTTCACCTTCTTAGTTTCATTCTGCTTTAGATCCTCACCAATATCTTTTTGACCTCCAGTACTGACCTTTAATAGTCTTTGACACTCATCACCTCCTGTCCTGACAGATTCTTGGGCAGCCCTTGATTTGTCTTGATGAAGAATACAGTTTTCAGGGCTTAACTTTGGCGTCTTTGGCTTAAAGAAAGAAGTTATGGTTGAGTTCTTAGCTGCCCCGCTAGATGGTGATTTAATGTTTGCATCATCGCTCTCCTCATCTGCATGTGGCTAGAACAAAACAAAAATTTATAATTTATGACAAATTAAACATGTTCAAAGTTAGTAGAAAATGGGTTTGCTGCTAATTTTTCAGCTTGAAATTTGTAAAATGGGTCACTTCTTTAGATTTCTGTTAGACATTGTTTTATGACTTGAATTTGAAGCCATATGAATAAGTTTACATATGGCTGTGGGAAACCAGCTGGTCAATTTGGACAGAACTCGTACTGGTCCTAAGGACTAGGAGTGCTACCTAGCATTTGGCCAGCAGTTGAGGGAACACTGTCAAGTGTTGAAGTACTGAATACTAAAAAAGCAATTCTTTGTCAATAACAGCCACACAGGGGAAACTGGATACAATGGGAGACTTTTGAGACTTTTGAGACACTAGCGGGCGTGCCGGTCCTTTTCCATTGTTCTCATCGCTGAGAACAATGGAAAAGGACCGGTTCTCAGCGATGAGAACAATGGAAAAGGACTGGTGAGTGGGACGCCCGCTATGGTCTCATAAGCCCCAAAGTCTGGACAGTACTGAACTTGGAACAGTTGCATCTAAAAACACTCATGAACGATATGGACTAAAAGAATTTGTGCTCAACTATTGAGCACCAATGCTATGGTGGGTGGTACCTATGATGGGTGGGATTTGTCTATTGCAATGAATTGATGTTTACCTGGCCAGTACTGGCCTTGCGAGGCGGGCTGCTCATTATTCCAATCATTGGGCCAAGTAAGAAGTGTCTTCAGGAATTACAGGCCCCAATGAATCCCCGCCATCAACATCTATCAAAATAAAATACGAAGAAAAAAGTGGTAAAAATCATAACAAATGTCAAGCATATGTCCAATGTCGCTTTAATATATTTACTAGTACTACAAAAACAAAATAATGAAGTGTTAAATACGTAAATGACTTTGTGTTCCATTCTAAAACTTTAATCTGATCAAGTCAGTGCTGCATTTGAAGCAATTCCCTAAAAAGATTATTCCATAAAAAACAAATTTAAAATAATGACAAGTGTGCTTAAATGTGCTCAGACATTCGTTTAATATTCTGTACAGCCTAGAATGCCTTAAAAAGCCCTTTAAATTTAACAATCAGACAGGATTTCATATAAATATATAGGAAAAAGGTGCTAAATCAGACGGCCCCTTTTTCACTTATAAATAAAATATAATGAAAACATGGCAAGGCAATCGGATTTGAAAACTTCTCCCATTTTTTTAGTCACTTGACCATCATTGTTAACTGAAGCTTGGGCCATCCTTTTTGTGAATGCGAAGCAAATTTTGATGTCACACTACTCTACTTTGGTAATTACAAGTTACTAACTTAACTAGCCCTATAATAATTTGCAACAAATGAGTAGTGGAAAAGGTGTGCCTTGTGCAAATTTTTAATTACCAGTTCTACTTGCTTATATTTTTTTATCAAATATAACTAGTTCTGAACTTCTAGCATTGTATGTGACTTAAAATGTCATTGTCACGTACATATTTGCAACATAAGGTATGAACTGGGCTATACCCCCCACACTTCAAATCATTACCTGTCTGTAGCTGTTCCGAGTTATTCCAATTTACTTGTAACTTTGTACATCATTCGATTCATGTATTTTGTAAGTGTAACAAACACTGAAACAGTAAAACACGACAAACATGAACTTCTGTCATGGTCTGTGTCTGTATTTTATTATGTGTAGCTTTTACTCTTTAGTTTATTCTAAAAAAATACTCTAGTCTTGGTCTAGACTATGTAAATGTAATGTAGCTGTCTTCTCGATGAGACGTTCAAAATGGATGTAGACTGAGTGACTACTGACATTGACAGTGACTGTCACAGAACAGGTACATCTGATCTGATTTATCAATATCATTATCAATGTCGATGATATACATTACATGTACTGTGTAGTGTACAGTACGTGCAGTCAGTTGATCATGTTCAGATGTTGAACGATGGTTAATGATCGTATACGGAAGACCCTTTTGAAAGGCTCACAATCACAGGAATATAGGCCTGCAGGCAGGCATGAATAATGCCATATGATAACCTAACTAATTAAAAACGTTCATTACATAAAAATTACCTTATAAAATCGAAATACAATGATCCAGAGTCAACTGCGGGGAGATAGATTGTTGCGATTAACCCGATCATCATGTTGACGAAGACATCCGTGGCGCCAAATAAGATGACCTTTGACCTAAAATAAAATAACCAATCACGATCTTTGCCTGTAGTTGCTTAATGAATAATGCATCAGGTTAGTGAGCCAGCCGGAGGAGGCCGGCAGCCAGGTGAACACATCATTAATTTTGCTGAAAAATCTTGAATATCTCACAAAATAATAAAGATACGATGGGTCAAGTGGTACGAAATGGTATGATCGAGGATGCATGCTTCATTTAAGATCATAAATCGGACTTAAAATTAGGTCAAAAGTTGAACAAATCATAAGCGGATAGGCCTATGGCCCATCATGGAGGAAGGAAATTCCTTCCTCCATGGGCCCATGTACACAATCCAGGGCATTTTATGGCAGGCAGGCAAGCTACTACACCTGGTCATATGGGAAGTTTTACATTTTGTTTCATATTTTCCACATAGATTTAAGAGATATGAAAATAACGGCTGAACAGTATTTCGGATGTGCCCTTTTCTTCCTATTATTACAATTTGATAAATTTGAAAAAATCAGACAGTGCAATCTTCGTAAGATATAAGATTTAATGTTTTCTTTCATTGAGCTGTGTACAAATCGTGCCTGCTGGAAGTTTCAGTCTCAGTGGCTGTTTTGTAAATATGTGATGTCACAGGTCACATGGTCTATAGTCCAGCAATTTTTATAAGAAGGTGCGATATTATTATCTAAATTGATGCAGTAGGCACCACTGGTGCATTTTTATTCAACTTGACACAGGGTATAAGTTATATCCTGGGAAATATCTAAGATATTTTAAAGAAAAATATTACAATGAATTTTGCTGAAAAATCCTGAATATTTCACATGGATGCAATAGGTCAAGTGATACGAAATGGTACGATGCATTTTTTATATTTCTTGACCCAGGATATAATTATAACTTTGGGAAATGTAGATGTAATTTATATTGAACAAAATGTTCGTTTTCCTTAGGTTATTAATATGTAACTGTCATAGTTAGACTAATGATGTTTTACTTGATAATACCATGGTAACACTTATAAAGGGTTATTTACTATGCTTAAAAAAACCATCTGTTTTGCTATTTTGTAAACTTATGTCTTCTGTAATAACTTTTGAACGCACTGCTAGTACTACTCATTGAGCGCATGAATGAAATACCGCCTCTGGGTACGTACCGGGTGTGTGTCAAAGAGGACTTGTGCTAGTCTATTTCAAGATGGCAGCCCCCACAAACGACGGTCATGGCAATGGAAACACAGATGGTAATTATCTTAAAGTTTACAGTCTGAACAGGTGTCAGGACACTTCGTACCTTTGCCACTTCGTACCCTGGACACTTCGTACCTTTTCAAGGTGCGAAGTGACTTTGGACACTTCGTAACTTGGACACTTCGTACCTTCTCACAAGACACTTCGACTTTTCGTACCTTCCTTCTCACGAGACACTTCGTACCTTCAGCCAGGATTCAATTATCATTTTTACGTGCAGAGATAATGAAACGAAAGAAGAAAAAAAATTGAGTTTACAAAATACGAACAAAACAAATGTATTTTAAATAAAAGTATTCACATTTCACAATAAAAACAATTTCACAATTAAACAAAATGACAATTCATTATGTTTTTTTTTTTTTAATGGATAGTATCAAATAGCATATTTACATACAAAAACAACCAGTACACTTTTACATTAATTTCATAAAAAGCTAAAGCTGGAAAGTATTCCATATCAAATTTGCGTGCCGAGATAATGATTTATACAAACACAAAAATTACAACATACGGACAAAATAAAGGTATGGGGTAGAAAATATTGCGTGCCGAGATAATGGTACATAAGAACAAAAACATACCAAATATGGACAAAATAAAGGTATTTTAAAGATATTTTTAGTTAGATAATAAAAGTAATCACATTTCACATTAAAAAGGACATTCAAATAATTAAACAAAATGACAATTCATTAAGTATTATTTTGTATCTCAACGAAAATTATATCCTTATTAAGGAATTACACATTTTACTGAAGGTACGAAGTGACTCGGCTGAAGGTACGAAGTGACTCAGCTGATGGTCACCTCGTACCCCGCCCACGGTACGAAGTGACCAATTTGGCTACGGTACGAAGTGTCCCGAAGGCAAGAAGTGTCCAGGGTACGAAGTTGCAAAGGTACGAAGTGTCCGACATCCTCTAAACTTAGTGATTTGACTTTTTATGATCATTTAGTAATTACTAATGACGTATTGGATAAGAGTCATGAGCACAAAACCATAACACGGAAAACACAAAGAGAAAGTCGGCAAAAATGCCGTGTATACGGTTAGATCATGATGTAGATCCGAGCCAAGTCATGAAGTCGTACCTCTGACTTTTAGTCATCTGGTCATGGACGATCCAACCCGGCCTCACACCTAACCAGCAGTACTGTATACACAACTAGCGAGTACAAGTAGTAGTAGAATCAGGCACGATATTCTTCATATTTAGTCTGATTTCCCATTATTTTAGCCCTCTGGAAAAATCAGAAAATTGTTAGTCATTTTGTTAGTAAAAAGGACATAAAACTAAAAAGTCTATTTTAAAGCCTACAGCAGGGGGAATGGGTTTGACCGTTTGTCACCGTCACTCCTGTCAGTGGTGGGATCATCCTGTTGTTTTGGAAGGGGGACACTGCAGGGGGCCACCATCCTCTTATATATGTTCTTGGCATTTTGTGGAGGCAGTAGCAATCTCGATCGCGATCGTTCACTACATTAGATTATCCAAACAAGCATTTTCTGTTTTTTTCTTTCTTTTCTTTTCCTTTTTTGTGTGTGAGTAATATTGCAATGTTTTTCATGAGGGGGGGGGGGCACCCACCCCAGGCCTCCTGGGATCCCCTGGCTTTGCCGCTGTCTGTTGTACGAGGTCAGCCCTTGTAAATTCCTACTTTTTCCAAGGACCGAATATATTATGCCTGTAGAATATAATAAGGCTTCCCAGGCTAAAATTCTACATCCGGCCACCACTTTATCTCCCTTAATTTAGGTCAAACTATATCCTTACCTGTCCAAAAGGGTTGACAGAATGTACACAGAGAGGCACATGCAATTTGAACTATTACAAAGAGTCAAAATCATGAAAAAAGGTCATTTTCATGTATGATGTAGTTCCTTAGGGCATGAATGCATGAAAGTTCTGTCTGCGCGATGAAATGTGCGCTTGAATTTTCCTTTTTATAAAGGTCAAAATCTTGCGTTTCAGCTTCCACCTCAAGAGGAATATTTTTAAAAGGGAAATAAAGTCCCCAAAATATCAAATAAATCCCTTAAAAAGTGGTGGCGGAATGCAGAAATTGTCCCCTCCCCCGTGATTCATAAGTTATAGGACTCTCCCATTTTGGGCATCCATAATGCTATACGGTTTCAAAATGGCCATTTAATAGTTCAGCATTTTCTGGTCTTCAGCCAGCAATGAAAGGGGTGTTACAAAATACCTTGCCTCATTTCATCGCAGTGCACAGGCACTGCTGTTCACCATGCATAGCGCACTTGTAAATAAAGACAATGCGGTGAGCTCCGGAAGCCTCGTAACACCCCTTTCACTGAATGGTTGGTCCGACCATTCAGGTTTCAAGCATTGAGTGTGCTTTGACAGCAAAACAGCCGCGAGTATCAAGTAAGACATTTCAATTTTTGAGGAGGTTTGAGGAGGTATTGTGAATGTATGTACGGCGTGTTGAGAAAGTTTTAAATGAGTAGCAATAGTACAAAGGAAACTGAAGTTATTGCTAGTTGAAGACCAGAAAATGTTGAACTATAAATTACTGTTTTGAAAACGTACATATACGCCTAGTGTGGAGGTCCAAAAAAGGGGAGTCCTTTAAGGTTCACGGGGGAGCCTTATAGTTTCTGGAAGTAGGCTACAGCGGTGCATCTTTGGCCTTAGCCACACTGCCAGTCCATTCAATCGTGCAGCTTACAGTCTTCTTATTTATCTTAATCTATGTTGGGGTTGCACATAGACAAATTTTCTAGAGCGGGATTTGAACCAATGACCTACGGCTTAATGTGCAGGTACGCTTTCAACAGCCAAAGCACTGGCTGAAGGCAAGCTAAGACAATGTTTTACTGAACTACCTGTAGGGGATACGGCCCTGATGTACATGTAAGCAGCATGCTTCAATTGGCAAAGGGTTCACCATCGTCACAAAAGTGGGGCTACATGTAGTCAAAGTGACTAGACTCGGCAATGCTTTTTTTAACATTTGGACATTACCTGGTGTATGCAGGGTCCGTGTTTGTTGGCACTACTGTACGCCCTACAAAATTTGAAATCCCCAAGCAGGGAGTGACAAAAAAACAGCTCAAAAATCCATCTAAAAACCTGTATAATATACATGTACTCTAAAATCACCTGAGCTACATGTACAGAGAAGAGGATGCAGCTTAATATGGGGGTCTAATTGTGTTGGATACATTTACTAAAAAAGAGAAATACTCGGCTAAAAATCTAAACTGATGTCCAAGTAGGATTGGCGTATTATCTGTTGTGAGTCAAAGCTGGTAGAGAACATTGAACATTCTATGGATTTGCCAATCTGCAGATTGCGAATCAATCTTAATGTTTTTAAAGCAAAGTGTGATGTTACAATACAAGTCACTATGTTAATACCGACAAATCATCTTAAGATGAACCTTTGTGCTTTGTGAAATTTAGCCCTGTTTCTTTTTTGATACATTTTTGGAGGGTTATAAAATCAAGGTCTTGAAAGGTCTCAACACCAGACCCCAAGACCTTTTCCCCCAAGACTGAGACCGAGACTGAGTCTTCAACGTTGAGACCTGCACCAGCCGAGACTTAAAAAAATTAGGTCTTGAGACTGGTCTCAATACTGAGGAGTGGTCTCGAGATCTACAACACAACTAAACACACATTAGTGTACATTCAAACAATGGGTAAAACATAAATTTTATTCTTTATCTCCAATGTAAATTTAACATCTATTAAATACATTGGCATTGGTCAAAGGATTTGATAATTTTTCTATGCACTATTTGTTTGATACTATCTAGAGAGACACAATCTGGAGGCAGTGAAGCACACCATCTTGGTGTTATCTGGCAAAGGAGGCGTTGGAAAGAGTACAGTTGCAACTCAGATCGCGTTAACCCTGAAACAACATGGGTTTAAAGTAGGTATCATTTTACACCGTCTGCTTCAGATAATGACTATTGATTTCTTCAAACACTTTTAACTTTTTTTCAGCCTTATATTGCGTAAAAAAATGTAGATTTGTTAAAGTTACTCAATAAGTATGCAATTGAAGCAGACAACATTGCTGTTTGGAAAGTCTAATGTTGGAGCAAAGCAAGGAACCAAGGCTATAAAATTTGGCCTTCGAGCATCAAGGCACTTCAACAATGATCCATGTTTATGGAAATTGTTATTCCTCTTAAAATGATCTAAATGCAAGGCTACTAGATTAGATGGTTTGAATTTAGAAAGAAAGCAAAAAAACGGATCTTCAAAAGAAAAACCTCATGGGGTTCCACCCACAGCAGGATCTTCAACCATGGCATAAAAAACACTCATCGACCCTGCTCCCTCACAGTCTTAGTTAGACAATTCATGATCAATGACTATTCCTAATGACTGAATGTCACAAAATGTCTCTGACAAACTTGATAAGGGCAAATGGGGTTAATTCTTTCCCAGAATAGAGAT
This sequence comes from Pisaster brevispinus, assembly GCA_023634235.1. Taxonomy (NCBI): domain Eukaryota; kingdom Metazoa; phylum Echinodermata; class Asteroidea; order Forcipulatida; family Asteriidae; genus Pisaster; species Pisaster brevispinus. The sequence goes on along the minus strand of JAMKCF010000021.1, from coordinate 8,470,076 downwards.
CCAACAGAACAATTGACGAAGGTGTCATTTATTCATAAAGTAATTGATGTTTTCTACATTCCATTCACTTTATCTAGGTTGGCATTCTAGATATTGATCTGTGTGGACCAAGCATTCCGCGTATGCTGAATGTTCAGGGAAATGATGTCCACCAGTGTTCACAAGGGTAGGTACCAGTTACAGTTGAGTTCAATGAACCTTTTTGTAGTATGCACCATTTTCATTGAACCCGGATCAGACTTTAGGGTTCTGGAATTTGGTTTACAGCTTTTGGCTCCTGTGCCAGCTGAAGCAATAAAGCCTGTATTTTCACTAACATTTCACCTTGTACACATGTTCCAGGCATTTTGTTGACGACTTTGCAGTTCTCTAGCTTACAAAGTCTATAAGTTCTTTATTTGTTTAAATGCATGTGTTGTGTGGAGATTAGTATGGTGACAGAGTTGAACTTTTTTTAAACCAATAACTAAACACTTTTAATTCTTGCGTTAACATAGCTGCAGACATCAATTTGTTTTCACCTGGCCAGGCCAAAATTTCTTAAAGTTTGGAAGCAAATGGGTCACCAGGCAAAAAGGCATGTCATTCACATTGTTGTGACTGGTTCCTTGTTGTTATACTGATCAACAAAAGAATTGGCTCACCAATAATTTCTGCTTAAGCCATTCTATGAAATTGGGCCCAGGGCCTAGCTGCTTAAGCAGACAATTTTGCTTTACAATTTCATGCTAAGCAGGGCCCAGCTGCTTAAGCAGACAATTTTGCTTTACAGTTTTATGTTAAGCAAAAGAAAAAGCAGGATACCTGTCAAAGATTGTGCATTTGACATTGTATTTCGGCCGGCAACCATTTACAGGGAAGCATAATTTAGTTGCGCTCAGCTACTTTTTGTGCTTAAGCAGCTCTATGAAGTTGGGCCCAGGCTTTAAATTGTTTTGAGAGTCCACAATTCCCTGCAATTAATAGATGTTGGGTGTTGTTTTATGTTGTTGGCCCCCACACACTGAGCTTGAAGGCTGTTGGTTTGATGTGTTCATGATTTCATGCTGTGGTAATATTTAGCATTAATTTATGTAGGTGGGTGCCGGTGTATGCTGACAGAGAGCAGAGGCTGTCTGTTATGTCCATTGGGTTCTTATTGAGTAGCAAGGATGAGGCAGTTGTTTGGAGAGGACCCAAGAAAAATGGTATGTATTTGTAGCAGACCTTGCGCTTAAAGGCAGGGTGTACTTTTGGTAATTACTTCACAGGTTAATGACCATAAAAACTTACTTGGTAAAGAGCACTGATGAGCTGTTGACAGGTTGTATCTTAAACTTTGGTGTGATCCCTGGCTACACGGCAGCTTACGGTTGAATGGCTTCTGACTGGCACCCCCGAACAAAGATATTGACTAATAGGAAGACCGCCAACGTAGGGCTGGATAGCTCAGTTGGTAGAGCGCCGGTACGTTAATCCGGAGGTCGTTGGTTCAAGTCCCGCTCCAGTCAATTTTTCTTTGTTCAAACCCAAAATTATAATACATTGTTAGAAATGACCCCCTTTGAAGTCATTTAGTTTTAGAAAAAGAGGTAATTTTTCACCCAAAAACTTGAATCTAGGCATCTGAAAGCACACAATTCTATGCAACTAGGGTGTTGTTTCTTTCATTAGCTTCTTTCAACTTTGACAACCAATTGAGTCCAAATTATCACAGGTCTGTTACTTTATTCATATGTTGGGATACACCAAGTGAGGATACTGGTCTTTGACAATTACCAAAAGTATACCCTGCCTTTCAAAGTACCCCACCAGACTCTGCGTTATACTTGCCCCCAGGAAGTTTTAGCAGCCCAGATTTTAAACATGTACCTCAAGGTTTAGGCACCAAGAAGCTGCTGTTGCTATGGGTATAGCACAGTGGTTGCTATGGGATAGTACATTGTTTAGCTCATTGTGCTCATGTGGTTTTCTAGTAAAAATAAGACATATATGTGACGCGCTCTAAACAATCAAAAGGTAGAGTCTTTGTAAGAGGTGCTCAAAATCCAACTATTCAAGGGTGTACATGTGTTGTCCATTCTGTATATTTATCAAAGTTTGCATTCTGTCTTTCAGCGATGATAAAGCAATTTCTGAGTGATGTTTTCTGGAACGACCTAGACTACCTGATTATTGACACACCACCTGGTGAGTAATGACCTTTCTTTCTCTATATTCATTTATTTTATATTTTAAACAAAAGTTCTGTCAAAAGTGTGAATGAGTTTGCTGCAGTAAACCACAGCCTAGGTACACCAAAGGAGAGATACAAAAACAAAAAGTTAAACCTTGTGCATTTGGGTTCACTTCTTTTCAAACCTACGGGGCTTTTTCCAATCGACAGCTGAGGCTCAGGTTCTGGCCTCAGCTCCAGCCTAGGGTTTTGTTTTTGTATCTCTCCTTTTGTGTATCTGGGGGCCAAGTTTTCCCAAGAACTATCGTTGATCATAAGTTAACCTGAACTCTGTCTAGTCAACGGTAGTTTGACTACACTAGTCAACTATTTGGTCCCAGCCTATCGGGCATGGTCGCATCCCTGGTTATCAATAGCCGTTTTCATAGTGCATAGTGCGGAGTGGACCAGTTATAAGAAAATGATAACGGACGTTACAAAGTCGCCAGTCGCGTTGACATGACATGAATAGAGTCGTTCGCACTGCTACTTCTGTGGGCATGCCCTGCGTACATCACTAAACAACCACTAGATTATCATTGGTCCTTGTGCAAACTTGGCCTAGGCTGTGGTTAACTCCAGCAAACTCATTCAAGCTTGTGACAGAACTTTTTTTTAGAATGAAAATAAATGAATTAAAAGCTGCTAAAAGGGCATCATAACTAACAATAACAATGATAATGATCACTTCGTGTGAACTTAGGAAAGAAATTGTAAAAAAAAATTCCTGTGGTAGAAACTTAGAATTTAGGTTCTGTTGATCTAAAAATATATAAGTCAAAGCAATGAAACTAAATAGAGGCTGGTCCCTTTTTGGTGTGATGAGAATCATTTTGTATCATTGCTACTGCATGCAGGAAATTTGACAAAATTGGTTGCAGCATGGTTTCGATTTTAACTTGAGCGTGTTGTTGCCGAGCGGTCTAGTTCACTGAACCCTAGCTTCAGTGTTGTCAGCAGCAAAGTGTGGGTTTGAATCCCGGTCATGACACTTGTGCCTTTGAGCAAGGCTCATAATTGCTTTGTAAAAAGTTGGGAAGGTAGTGCATTCTGCTCTACCAGCCAGGCTCCTAGTGGATGATACCCATACCTACATCCTTACGGACTACATGTATGAAGGGGGTAACCCTGTCTCAGCCCCAGGAGTAGGTAGCACTGTGCCCCTGATGACAGTTGATTTGGGTTGACAGCCCAAATCAGTTAAGTGTAGCCCTCACCTTGAAGTGGCCATCTGAAGACAAAATCTATGCACAGTTTTGAAGAGAAATTACTAAATTTCAACAAATTTTGTTATATGCTCCCCCCAGTTAAGAATTGTAGTAGAGTTCTTTGATCCAACGCACAAGCTTCCTTTTGCAATACAGACTGATACAACCATTTCTACAATACCTGCTCTAACGAAACTCCTGAATGTCAATGTTGGACCTGGTAGTGGTTTGTAACACTGTCCGTCATGGTCACTCCCCGTTTTAAATTTTTAAATTTACTGTGTATTGCTGATTGCCACTCAGCTTTTGTGTTAGTTGTAGTTTGTTATTTGTATCTTTTTTAATATTCTAATGCATGTTTTTTTTATTTTTTTAATCTTCTGTACATTGAAGCAATTTTGGCCTTTGGGACACCTGTTTCAACTTTTAATGTAATAATAATAAAACCAGAAATATATTATGGCTTCTTGGTGTACATTGTTTGTAGGTACGTCAGATGAGCACATCACAGTAGTAGAAGGTTTACAGCAGTACCGGCCTGACGGTGCAGTGTTGGTTACAACTCCACAGGTAATTCTTTGCATGGGACCAGGCATCACATCCTTATGAAGCGGTAACATTTGGGTTTTGAGTTACCATAGACTCACGGAATGTGACTGTTTAAAATTAACCTCCATGGTAGGACAGTTTCAGCTGAGGCTAGGAAACCTACAGCATAGATTTCACTTTCAGTCATTGCACCATAGCGGTGTTTTGAATAATTAATTAATTCATATTCATTTTCAGTAAACACATCTTTCAACCAACCCGTTAAAATGCAAGAAATTAATAGACACAGGTGGAAGTGCAGTTTTATGTTTTGGCAAGGTTTTTGTGCTTGTTCATATGTGGTTATTTTATAACTTACCAGAATTGGAAATTTTTCCTATACTATATTTTGTTTCTCATCACCCAGGAGTAAATGGGCACCCTGGAGGGTAGATATTGTTGAATGTGAATGACAAGCAACTTATACACCAGTTTCATTGCTAGGTGCAGCACTCTCCTAAAGGTGGTTTAAGAAATTGTCAGGGCCAGCTAAACAGGGATAACGATATAAGCCACTTTGATAATTTGGTTCTAAAAATGCTTAGTGGTTGCATTTTACAATAAGTGTGTCTTTTTTGAGAAGTCTAGCGCATCACACTTAAGTTCGGGTTGCAGAGTCATCCGATTGAATGTGGGTTCGAGTACCGGTCATGATAGAGATTATTGATTTGAATGACTAGCAACCTGTGCAGCTATTTGGCTGCCGGAGCTGCATACTCCTAAGGAGCTGAGATGGTTTCAGGTATGCTTTGGGTCCAAAGAATAAAGGTATAATATAGTAAGGTGCTTTGAGGGGCCCACTTGAATGTTCATAATAAATATACATTATTATTATTGTTATTGTTATTATGTGTCATCAACTTTCCTTGACCTACAGGCTGTTGCCGTCGGAGATGTGCGAAGGGAACTCACATTTTGTCGTAAGACCGGTATACCAGTCTTAGGGGTGGTTGAGAATATGAGTGGCTACATCTGCCCTCACTGTTCTGTAAGTTTATCTCCTTGTATTTCTCGCTCATGGCATTTTTCATTGACCTTACTTTCCATCAAACTTTTTTTGACATTGTTAACTTCTCCCTAAGCCTCTAGTTTTTAGGTATTTGTGATGTGTCAAGATTTTTCCTGATTGTAAAAATGTTTTTGTTGATAGTGATTTGCTTTCAAACTTCTTTGACATTATTAACTTATTTTGAAGCCTCTAGTTTGCATATGTTTGTTATGTGTCAGGAATTTTCCTGGTTTCAATATTTTTCATTGATCTTACTTTGCCATCAAACTTTTTTTTTACATTGTTAACTTCTCTCTAAGCCTCTAGTTTTTAGGTATTTGTGTTGTGTCAGGATTTTTCCTGATTTTAAGAATGTTTTTTGTAATTTGCTTTCAAACTTCCTTGACATTGTTAACTTATTTTGAAGTCTCTAGTTTGCGTATGTTTGTTATGTGTCAAGAATTTTCCTGATTTCAATATTTTTAAATTGATTTTACTTTGCCATCAGAGTTTTTTTGACCTTCCTCCTAAGCCTCTAGTTTTGAAGTATTTGTGATGTGTCAGGATTTTTAAGAATGTTTTTGTTGATAGTAATTTGCCTTCAAACTTCTCTGACAGTGTTAACTTCTTTTGAAGCCTGTAGTTTATAGATGTTATGTGTCAGAATTTGTCCTGATTTCAATATATTTCACTGATCAAATGTTGCCTTGAAACTTGTTTGACATTGTTTTTCCTGATCTCAATATATTTTCATTGTTCTTACTTTGCCATCAAACTTGTTTGACATTGTTAACTTCTTTCCAAGCCTCTAGTTTGCAGATGTTGTTAATGTGTCAGGATTTTTCCTGATTTTAAGACTGTTTTGTTGATAATACTTTGCCCTCAAACTTTCTTGACAATTAACTTCTTTTGAAGCCTTTTAGTTTGCAGATTGTTTGTGATGTGTCAGTGTTTTTTGTGATTTCAATATTTTTTCATTGATCTTACTTTGCCTTTAAACTTTCTTGACATCGTTAACTTCTTTCCATTCTCTAGTTTTCCAATTGTAGAATTGTGGTGATCTAGAGAGTATGTGAATTCATTATTTTACCCCCTGGTAGTATCACAAGATTTCAAGGGAAGGACTATTTGTGAAAATTGAATTTCAGGAACAACAACAAAAACCCTCTTTATGTTTTGCCATTGATTTTGTGCACATTAATATACATGCTTATTTAATTTGGGCAATCAAAATAAGTAAGGTTGATTTAGGGGGGTCTTCACATGCTATTTTCTTAACTTTGACATAATGGAAATATTTCTCAGTAGGATTGGTACTAGAAGGCCTATGTGTTTGTACTTCTATACTATCAGTTTTTAAATTGAAACTATATAAGATTTTTGTCAATAACTACCAATTCCGTACTTTGTCTGTAAGTAAATGTACGCTGTTGTACTACAGTTAATACACAAAAACTTTCCTTTTCATTTCCTTGCAGGAATGTAGCAATGTATTTTCCAAAGGAGGTGGAGAGTCACTTGCTAAACAATTCTCAATACCATTTCTAGGTGAGTGCTTTCATTAAAGGTATTGCATGAACAAATCTGCCAACGATAAGTGGTAGTTATTTAGAAACTAAAAAAGGATTAATGTTGGCATCCCAACATTATCTTATGTCCATCAACCATATACAAACAATTTTGCATGTTATATATATTGTGCATTGTCTGTGGCACACTCACAAATTTGCTGATGTTTTTCATTTTTTAAACAGTATATCTGTAAAAATTCATTTAAAGAAAAAATAACTTTTTTAAAAGTCCGGTGAAAATTCGGCCATCCAACTTTGAGGTTTACTCTAATCAACACTGTTTCATAAATTCTGTCTTTAGAATGAATCATTACTTACTTTATTTATTTGCAACCAAACTTTGGGACACAAATATATATGTTTTATTAAAAAGTCGTTTATGGCCTGTAATATCTTTAAATTTCTGAAATGTTTCATTTGTTCAACTTTATTCTTTCTGTCCATGCCAGGTTGCATACCTTTAGACCCACAACTGACCAAGTGTGCCGAAGAAGGCCAGAGTTTCATGGATGCATTCCCCTCCTCATCGTCAGCCGGAGCCATACAAGACGTTGTCAAGACGTTACTCCAAGGAGATAAAACTCTCAAAACATGAACAACAAAATAACTGTTTATATTTTAAACATACTGGCCATCGGTCATTACAAGGTTGCAACTCACTACTGTATCAATCAGAAATGCAGAGGGTGTTCAGGGTTTGTTACTGACTTTCTCAGCGATTAGCCAGTTTGCTTTACAGTCTATTAACCAGCTTTTTCACTGGTCCATATTTTCAGATATCTTTCCCTGCCATTATTGTCATCTTCATGGGACATGTTGTTTTAAGTAATGTGAACAAACAGTGGTTTAGATGAATCAGTGGCAAGCAATAAACTAGCCTGGATTAGTTGGAGAGAGCTTTGACCTGTTGGTCCTCTGGTGTTTTAAATATTATTTGGCCAGTTGACCACTGTTAAAGGCAGGTTACACTTATGATAACTGCAACAGACCAGTATCCTCACTTAATGCACACAACATATGCATAAAATAACAAACCTGTGAAAATTTGGGCTCAATTGGTCATCAAAGTTGCAAGAAAATAATGAAAGAAAAAAAACCACCCTTGTTATGGAATTGTGTACTTTCAGAGGCCTGAGAAAGGCTTCATGCTTGAAGCCTTTCTCAGATTCAAATTGTTAGGGTGGAAACTACCTCTTTCTCTAAAACTACTCCTCTCAAAATGCTTTATACTGTCAACAGCTCTTCAGCTCTCCTGGCTGAAGTTTCATGGTCATTAACTTGTAGAGTAATAACCAAAGGTCACATTGTATCCTGTCTTTTAGGGGAGAATTCTGGTCGTCAATTTGCTCTTATCTTCGTTTCTTTTCCTTACCTTAATCAAATTGAAACTATAAAATGAAATTACACACTCTGACACTCCATCTGAAATCTGTGTTTGTGTTTCTATCAAGTTACGCTCAAATTGGTTCGGTATACTTTTTTTTTACATACTCCTTTCCGGTTTTTATAGGGAATGTGGTTCATGACATCTTTTTATGTACAAAAGAGCTCTTGAAACCTGGCAGGTAGAACGTGTTCACATCACTCTGTACGATTTTTTTTTTTTTTTTTTTTTTTTTTAAGAAGGCGGTGTATTATTATTTTCCTTAACCTTTAACTTGAAGAAGGGGCATATTATATCGAGACTGTTTTAGTTGTTATCATCACAATGGTCAGTCCTGTCTTCAGATAGTTACTGTCAATCCCACTGTGTATGCATGGCCCAATTTATCACTCTGCATTACCCTAAATGACAAATCCGGGCTTACAGAAGCAGAAAAACACTAGCTTAACATAAGCTTATTTCACGGGTTAGCAAGACTTTGTGCTAGTGTCCATGCCTAGTTCATGTTACTAAGCAATCTTTGCTTATACACAGCTAGCACAGAAACTTGGTGCTGTACGGAGAAAGGTGACCATAAGTTCTGAAATCCATGGTTAAAGCAAAGCCATGAAATTCCTAGATCAAATAAGTATGACAGCATGATCGTTGTATGTTTCAAGTGAAGGATCTGTAATGTAACACCTAAGTGTTTCAGAGGGCTCTGTCCTCTAGACCTATACCAGCCATGCATTGCATTTCTCTTACGTTTTGTCAATAATACTTATCACTGCACTTAACCAAAGGTTCGTTTCCCTTATTGAGTTCGGTGCGGCCCTGACCTCTTTTTTCCTCACTTCCGTGATCATTTCCTTGATCGTGCCCCTAGTTCATTATTTTGTTTTATATTTTAAAGGGACAGACATTCTACAGAAGTGTGGGGCATGCTGAATGTTGTACCTTTTGTTCTCGATGCATGTAATAATACACTTGTTTAATCGCTCAAGGCATAGATGCATCATCTATAAGTGGTAGTAGACTTGCTCAAGACCCCACTTCTTCTGGTGTAGTGTCATGGAAATATCACATGCCAGTGTTGTGACGAGGCCATGGGTCAGGAAAGGGTTTAAACACCACCCCTTCTTGGTAGGAGTGGTGACTTCAGTTTGTGCACCAATTTCTAAATGGTGAATCAACTTGGTCAATTTCTGTTTGTATTAATGTTTGTTTGTAGCTGCTGGGCACCTCTGAAAAACGGTGTTTTGCTGAGAGGTCTCCCAAATAATTAATAAATAAATAAATAAATAAATAAATAAATAAATAAATAAATAAATAAATAAATAAAAGGGTTTTTTTCAGGATCGTTTTAATTTTTAGAAACAAATCTGTGCTAATACTTGTTATTAACAATTCGTTTAACAAATCTCAAAAATAGTTTTTGGAAAACGGGAAACGAAACATTCTAATGAAATTGTTTTCACGGTGTACATGATTGTGTATACCATTCCCCCCCCCCCTCCACCAAATTATGTATTGCCCCCCCATTGGCCTCTCCATTGAAACTTTCTGGTTACGCCGCTGCGATTTCTTCCCAATTCCCATAAAAAAAACACGATTAAACATCTAGAAAGAAAACCCAACAATTAATGTGACAAGTGTGACCTTTAAACTTCACTTCGGCTAGATTTACCGGAAACCTTGTGATCTCACGACCCATTTCATGTGAATTGTTGACATAGTAGGCCTACAATGCGGTGACATTCGTGCTAGTTTGTACTGACTTGGGACACTTCGTATGTGAACTCGCTCGCCACCTCGGCTGTCTCTGCATACCAACTAAAATCACATACTGTAAACATACTTGACATCAACCTACGCGTTGTTAAAAACCACCACCAGCGGTTTATTTTATAGTCCTTCACAATATTTTTGAGTCAGGAAACCCAGTGTGAAAGCCACAATTAATTGAAGGTTCCGTGAGCCAACAATGTGTGTTTCTAAGCAAGACAACGGGAGGACTCCTACTAAAATGCAGAATGGTAAGATGTCGTTTGACGATAGTTTATGCTGTTTTTGAGTAAAAATAATAGTGCAGTGAGAATTTGGTCACAGCAGGCCTTAAGTGTGTTACCAGGGATTGTGTACTTGGTCATCACCGGGTGGTGCAGTCGAAGTAGCCACCAAAATACTCTACTTTGACAATTTTCAGACTAAACCTTTTCTCCGGATGATTTTTGTCACTAGGTATGAACTTTGCAGTCTATTGAAGCGTTGCGAGAGAGAGAGAAAGAAAGCCATTCGTTATTATGACTTGCAACCAGGACTCATACTTATAGCTAAATATAATACATGATTATTGATTGTACTGTGCCATAGCCTAATTTTGAGATAATGAGTCATAATATGCCCTTTTTTTCTCTGTGTTGTTGTTCCTTTAACGCCCCCCTAGAGCGAGTTTACTGGTTAAAACTAATCAACATTTGCCCGATGATACTCAATCACACTACATGTGCCTTTAGAGCGCGCCCATTTCCCCCGAATAGAACAATTGATTGTGTCGTTGACTTCTTGAACCAACTCTTCTTTTTTTCAAAGTAGCGTTTAAAGGCAAAGCATTCCTTGGAGTTTTTGGAACCGTTCTGTTGTTTTGATCATATACAAATGTAGCTACAATGTATATACAATAAAACATGTATATACAATAAAACAACCTGTGAAGGTTTCATTTTAAAATGCACTGGCACTGGTCGCAATTTTGAAGTATCGCCGGAAATCCGGAGCGAGTAATGTCCACGCATGAAGAATAATCTGTAATACAGGAATACATAATCAGAGAAACGTTTCTGTCTCAGATTCAAATTTCGGGGGATAAAAACTGACATCTTTTTCCACAACCGCATTATTTTGAATTGAAATACTTCCTAAAAAAAAAAGCTTTATTCTATCGTAAGCTGCTGTGCGGAGTGATTACCAAAAGTGTACCGTTCCTTCAATGCATGCGGCTGTTGAAGGTATCGGGGTAGGCCTGAGTGCACTGTCCAAAAGGTATTATCCACCTTTGATTTTCTTCATACTGAATTATTTCTGATCTTTAATGAGTCTAGTCGAGTACTTTGGTCTACCACAACCTGTGAAAATTCTTTGTGGGTTAGTGTTCGTGGTTTCGGGAAAAAAAATATGTATAAAAGAATGCTTCCTGAATATAGTATTAAGTTTTCCCACTCGTTACAACATCGCACATTTGTTTGTTTATTTAATTTTTATTTATTCATTTTATTGGGGATGTGGCTGTTCAATGTAACGAACCATCTATTATAAATCTCTTTTAGTATAATTGTTATTATATATTTCTGGTAATGTAACTAAAATAAATGTTCACCTATACTAGAAATAAAAGTGTCAATCAATTTCTTCGCCCTTGTACCCTCATCTTATTAAACAAACGGTCAGGTCAGGGGTAATTGGGGGGGGGGGGAGATACCAGCAACTTTGATAAGCTAATATTCAGCCCTATAAATCATTAAGGCTGATCATCGTCATGCCAAACTGAATCTGAGAAAAGTAAAGACAATGGTGCACCCACACCCACGTCTTGGACGGGGCTTTGAAACGAATTCTGCTTTTCAGAGAGGTTTATAAAGCACTAGTACAGAACCATGTGGCAGACCAGCCCTAAACGCTGCTTTTGGTTCCGTAACAATAACAAACTAAATATATTTGAGTTAAAACATTTCGAGTTTATACTTTCTTGAAATTAAAATTTAGATAGGATATTAATTTCTGAAGTGAATCTACACCAAAACTAGTGGTCTGCCCGCATTATTTTTCAAGTACATTGTCATTGACTTTATATTGAACTAATTTATCTAGTTTTTAGTACAGTACTCAATAAATTTTCGACAACAACGAACAACGATTGATGTTTTGTGGTAGTAGGCCTATAATGCACTTTCATGTGCCATTATTTTGAATGCGGCAATCAAAATAAGTACTTGTGATATGTAGGGTTTCCAAATGCCATTTCCTCGACTTTTACAATTTAGACGACAATTCTTCTCTGTGTGGGCCTAAGAGCTTAAACCCTCAGTGCGCAGTAACACTGTGGCCCGCTCTAATCTGTTTTCATTATCATTATTGTATTATTATTACCAGCTGATTATTACCAGTTCAATACATCATCTTTAAAGTGTTTTATTAAATAGGTCTATTGCCACAACGCACATGACGTCAGCATCACAATAATTTTATTGTCACCATTTTGAGAGTTAAAGTCCGTGTACGTTATACAGTGTAGTGCTCATTTTAGGTGACGCGGCGTTCGTGCGCTTTACTAAAATGGCGAGCGTAGAAACCATTAGCGCGTGTGACGTTGGGAGGGGATAATGCACGTCTTCAATTTCACATTATCCACTGAGGCTCCAGTGATGAAACGAGGCATGCATGCATGCCTTGCTCAAAGGCAACATGTGGCAACATGTGGTTTTCAAATTCTCATCTATCATGTATAAAGCACGATGAAGGCCTAATCAAGCTGGGCATAATTAATTAGTAGTCTTGCATAATTAATGCTGGCAGGCATGCGTAATGAGATTTGCGTGGTGAGTTATATACGCAAATGTTGACCTTTCAAAAATGCTTTTATCCTCGATCTGTCTAATAGGGAAAAAGAGAGAGAAAAGGCCCGTTAAATAAAATATAATAAATTATTGGAAAACAGCGTCACAAGTAGCGTGCTTTGAGCCCACGTCTGTTCGTTGTGGAGTACATATATAATCCGGACACTGGTATAGAAAAACTGAATATAAAACATTGTTGGAAAGTATGGCGCTAAATGCCAGAAGTCCGTTTCCTTGTTGACTTTTATCAAGGTTCACTTAAAATCATCCGAACGCGCTCTACTCACATTCAAATAAATGCAACACATACAGAGAGTGGTAGATAGATAATTTGGGACGATACACTGCCGGCCCATGTTTGCCAAATCTTTTAAATAAAATTGATGGCACGGACGGACGGGCGGGCAAGAGTTGACAAAGATGTCAAAAATATTGATTGTTACCTCGTTTTGGTTTCCAGGAGGGCCAACGGGGTTATCCCATACTTCCCCATCCGGCCCCCAACAAACACACGCACACTCTTTCTACTTTTTACATCCCGGTGGAAACATTTTCTGTTCTTTCCTTTGCCCGTGTACAAAATATCCTCTCATTTAGTGCACACATTTCCTTGTGAAGCACCCCAGTCTTTAGAATTTCCCTGTGGAGAGCTTTTGTTTTCCCTTGTTTGTGTTTTCCTCGGTCCGTAAGGTAGCGAATAAAGGTGTGTGATAACCTCCAATCGTGGACCCTCCTTTGCTCAGACAAAAACGTGCACCCCATTGTTTGTGATATCAGTCGTCCCTTTTGTTGTAAGTCCTCAGTTTGAATATCATTACAAACTCACACACCCTTACATATGGCAGTTACGGAGCACTTCCATTGTTGTTCTATTATTCCCTTTTCTAAAGAAATCCTCTGTGGGGTACCACTTGAACAAAGACAACCTTGTGGGGTAGCATTGTTCTATTGTTAAAAATACCCTGTAAGTAGGCGTGTGTATAAGGGCACACATACACACATGCGACACACAAAGCACTACGTCCATATCTTCTCGTGTTAAGTTTGGTTAGACAAACATCTCCACGCTACCATTAATGTTTATATTATGTTAATCAACTATCCACACGCTTCATAAATGTTGGCGTTATTTCCTGACTAAAAATAAACCCGCTCACCCACTCTCCGAGGTTTAAAAACGTTATTATTGTTATTTGTATATTATTTTTGCAGTTGATTGATGGTGTTGCGTAGCAACATAAGATCATGCTGTCGGTGACTAAGGGTGTGTTTTATGTCACAGCTGGTTGAACGAGAGCAAGAAAGCCGCACAACATACGTCAACAACCAGCATTCTGTACGTGATCTTCATAAGGAAAGAGGCGTTCGCAAGTTGGTGTCTCGAGATTACAGCCAACTCGAACGGATATAAAATGACAATGAATTTTGACACATCATGTCAGTGTTGTTCTGCTATCAAATCCAACTTTTAACAGGAGTTGCTACAAAGTGTGAATTCATATAAAACGCACGTTTGAGTGCGTTAAGCCATCTTTTTTTTTCGCTGTATGATGATGTCGACAATACAACAAGGTCATGTTTCCTCGTGGCCGGAGCTGTCGGTTGAAATAACGCAGCCTGTGACGGGGACGACAAAATGGGACATGTACCTCAACGACACGATTACCAACACATGGTTCCTTGTCATCACCCTGGTGCTGGGAATAGCTGGTACCTTAGGCAACGTCATGGTCATCGGGGCAGTGCTGGTTCACAAACCGCTCCGAAGACTCCCCAACGTCTTCATCGTCAATCTAGCCTGTGCGGACCTGTGCGTGTCGGCGCTCATACAATTCTCGACTGTACATTCTATACTCAAAAAGGAGGGGACAATGTTCAAAGATCGACCGGAACTTTGTGATTTCTTCGGGTTTCTTTGCACAACGAGCTGCACCTGCTCTCTGTGGAGTATCATGGCGATTAGCATCAACAGATATGTTTGCATTTGCCACAACTCACTGTAAGTTTTGCAATTTTTCAAGTTTTCAGAATGTTTTCTTGGTAACAGATAATATTGAAAGGACCGAACTGTAGCTGGAGGAAACATATCAGCTTTTCTGCCTGTCTTTATCCAGGTTTGTCTAGCAAATGCGTGACGCAAATCATTCAATAAAGGTACGATACCAACACGATTGGGTGAAATCAAACTAACACATTTAAATTGCAAAGTTGCGTGGCCCTTAAAGTTGAATGCATAAAGTTGCATTTTTTTTAAGAATATTTTTTTCGGAACGTATTTTTGACAGATGATGTTGTTTCAAAAGGAAAAAACATACAAACGTTTCCACATTATGCCACGCGCAATGCACGCAACGCATAGCATGCTAAGTTGTTTGCGCCAATAGACTCGATATAATATCGGGATACCGCGCATTATAATTCGTGATAACTTTCTCGAATATATGAAAATAGCCATTTCAACTTAAATCTAAATTTTCGGGTCAAATTGGCCCCAAATTGGACTTAGAATAGGCCTATTTAAAGCTTTTAAACTTGATACATTGGGATTGTTAAAATATTGTTTTAAACATTATGAGTAAAAGCTTTTGCGATCTGCCCGAATGCACTTTTATATAACTGTAAAACAACACAATTAATATGTGAGCGTTCATCACCTCAAGAAACTTAGGCTACCAATGTTTCCAACTATACTTTGAAAACTTCCGGGTCAGAACTGACCTGCATCCGGGTCTTTTGGACCCGACCCATTCCTGGGTCAGTAGACCCTGAATCTGTGTGAACTCGAAATGACCCAGATATGTGTCAAAATGACACAAAATCCTGATTAAAACCTCATTTTTAACACCTTTCCGGGTCAGCTTCACCCAGAAATGGGTCCATCGGAATCCGGGTTAATTTAGACCCGGGAGTTTTTCGAGTCTTAATGCCTATGTTCAGACTTTTTTTAAACGGTAAATTGTGTGAACAACCCCCAACCCCCTTGAGCTACACCGTTTGGTAAAGGGGATCCAATCTCGACCATTACACGAACTTATGTCACAACATCCTAGTCCTTATTTTATAGCGCCCCAAAAAGCAATCAGAGACCTCTTGCAAGCTTAACAGTAAGACAATGAAATTAGAACAGTTTAATTTCGAGCCGAAAGTGTGAATTATTGCCGCCTATGTATATTTTTTATAGTTCAGCCACCTCCTCCTCCTCTCCCCTCCCCTCTCAACCCTTGACAAGTTATAATGAGAGAGTGCCGTCAGTCCCATGGGTTGGTAAACACCGTCATTTCTAGTGGCCATTCACACTGATTGCCCCCATCCAAATAAACTGACACGTAAGAAGTTTACCACTTTGACGTGGTCGAGTAATCCGTTTGTGATTAAATCGGGATTAAAACACGAATGATGTGCGCATGGCACGCTGCGAACAAAATTGAAAGTTGACACTCTCAAAGGTGACGAGTTGTATGGCGAGTGATTGACAAAACGGAACCAAAATGAGACAGTTGCCCAGGGAAATAAAGCCCGTACTTTATATGAACACCGACCACGGCTCTATCAACTCAAACTACTTGGACATTTTGCAATTAAAACAACGGCCTGTTATAACAAATTAATGAACTTACAGGATTTTGTTATCATCGACATAAACAATGATTAGTAGCAATCTTAAAGCTAACTGGTAACGAATTCGTACTTGAAATACTGTCAAATTCTCGACGATAGCCGTGAAAACCCTCAAATCACCGTGAAGATTGTTTCGATTGAAGCAATCAAAGTAACCGCATGTGTCACTGACGAAAACACCAGCCACTTTTCGTTGTTTTCACTTAAAGAGGGGCTCTAATGTCAAATTCAATTTTCTGATGCACTCATTTTCCATCTGACCGCGTGAAAGTGGGGACAAAATTACGTCTCGAACCTCACGTTACAAAATGGTGTAAAGTGCAACCGTTTTTAATACCCTTCAAGTGCAATCTTTGGGGGAAAACAAAAAAACGGTTGACCACGTCACGTTTCATTATGGTCTGTACACTTTTGGGACAAAGAATTTTCAGTTCGTTCCTGAATTCTGATGAGATTCAATCAAAACGGCATTGAATTTGAGCTTATCACTGGCGCAGAAATCCTCTGTATGCAGACCCATTTGCTGTTTGCTGTCTGATGACGTCATGTTTCAAATGGTCGCAGGTTGATTAAATAATGTGCAGGCCTATATCTCCAAACGGTGTGCTCTTCTAAAATCAACGGTATTTTACAGGGTTATGGTTTGTACATTTAGGCTTACTAAGTGATCATCAAAACTTAATATGGAAAGAGGCCTGCGGTCCTCAATTATTCACAGTGAATGATTAAACCCAAAAGTGCAAATGAACCAGACGCTGTAATAACACTAGTTGTCCTTTGTAGTGATATTAGAGCATTGCCCCAGCTCCTGCACTATTCGTATCCCTTATAAGTATATGCTAATTTAATCGTTGTCTTTATAGCAAACCACGTTATGCTACGGACAATACGTTCCTTATAGGATAAATACTGCCTCAATGTTTGCCGCTGACATTTTAATTGGGCACATTTGCGGCTTGGCTGTGGATGTTCCGTCTTCATGCGTACCGTTTGAAGACATGTCGGCGTCTGAATAGAATTACCGGTAATCGGATTCAGGTTGCCCGTGATTTCGTGTTTGCTGGCAACACGAACCCGAGTGCAACACGAACAACTTGCAAACAATCCCGGCTTGGCTTCCGAACTACACAACCGCGCGTAATAAAACCTTTTTGATCGGTATTCTCACTCAAAGTATACAATCATTAACCAAACTGGAAAGTTATTGCTGAAACAATAATGCATTTTGCTCTTTATGAACCAAACATTGTTATTGTTTAGTTGGGGGGGGGGGGGGGGACACCGTGAAGTGCATGTGGTGTACTATAACCAGCCTGTGATCAATGGCATGAAGGGAAGGGGGGCACCGATGCGACAAATTGCATTTGGGCTTACCAGTCGAAGCCTGACGGCGTAAAGTCAAGCCTTTAGTTCGTCGTAATGACCAGATCTTCCATTTGTCTTTTTAGGTATCACAGGATATACACTCCTGGACTCAAAATGGCGGCGATGGTGGCCGGCTTGTGGATAGGTGCCTTTCTAATGGATCTGCCTGCCTTCCTCGGCTGGGGGAGCCACGACTTTGACCCCAAGGTCATGTTCTGTACATTCAACTATACGGCCTCCCTCAGCTACACCATATTCCTGGTGTCCGTTGGCGTCGGCGTGCCGGTCTTGGTGGTCAGCTACAGCTATGTCCGAATCCTACTGTTCGTCCGGGAGAGTCGGCGGACTCTACGGCGAATGAGCGAAGGGGCGGTGGGCCAAGGCCAACGTGGAATTAAAAGAAGGGACATGACTCTGCTCCGCACCGTCATAACGCTCTGGCTCGTCTTTCTCATCATGTGGGCACCGTACACCGTCTACGTTCTCTTCGATACGAAGAACACTTGGAATAGGACCGTGTACGTAATCTTCGTAAATTTATGCCACGCCAATAGCAGTATCAACTGTGTGATTTACGCAGCCACGAACCCGACGTTTCGGGAAGGCTACGTAGCCTTCATCAAAACTCTCTTGTGCCGCAAGGTGACTGTTTCGTTTGAGAAGCCTCTGCATTCCCGTAATTTGTCAAGGAATGACGGAGGCGACCGCTCTAGTCGTGTGTACGACAAGTTGCAGATACAAAATTCGTGAAAAAGCTTGCTACTCCAACAAAAAACAAAAACTTTGTTCAAACAATGTACAGCCAAATACTAAAATTGTCACATTATATTGTCTTATACTATAAGTAAAAAGTAAAAATATATATCTGCAAGAAATAAGTAACACCTTCTCGCTATTAGGGGGCCTATTAATGCAAACATTAGCGCTTAGTGCCTGCTATTGGCCAACCTGTACTGTGCCCCGAATTTCAGCTGCAAAACTCGAGTGCTGCACATAAGGTTCTGCTTAGAAACTAATAATGGTATCGCTTTGCATGTATAACTTTTACCAGAGAACTGGAACTTGAATTCAAGTTCCTAGGATTGTTCTGCTCATGAGACTTGGAGTCTTCTCAAAACAATTTTGTGCAAGTCGAGTCATGAATTATATTGGTTTCTTGCGTAAATCAAAACAGACAAATATCTTATTCGTGCATGTCTATACGCGTATCTGATACTAGTGGGGTTAATGTAAAAAGTGGGCGTGGTTTTTGAAGGAATTGCGTCACCACTATTTAAATTATCTGAATAGAAATTAAAGCGTTCATAAAAGAACTCTCCACTCCCAGTTCCTGGCATAGTTTATTCTCGTTTTAATGGCTAGTCAGCAGATTCTCTTTTTACATTATTGTATCTACTTTTTCATTAATACCTTTCTTCAATACTGTCCGTTCAGTCTGTTATTCTGGGCGGACGAGAGATACATTGTGGGGTGAGTTTTAGGTAGGATGTGTAGTTGTGGGCTTTTTTTACATTGTGGGGCTGTGCCCACAATGTTTTTAACAGGAAAGATTAAAGAAAGGGGATCATAGACAACACCTGTGGAAAGCCCACAATGTAGCTCTCCTAAGCATCTCTGTCTGTTCATATTTGCTGTTGTCTGTCCACCAGGCATTTCACCACAAGCCCCCGGCTGGCTTCCAGAAGATGACCCATACTTATTTTGGTTTCTGTACTGTACAACTGATTTATGGTTACTTCTTAAATTCATTTATTTTTGTTATGTATTATTAAGCAATTTTCATAAAGTATGGAAATAAATGCGAGTTTTAGATTGAATTGAAATGGACTAAGCTCTATAAACTATCAATCCATTGGTTCATGTGATAAATGCATTGTTTATTTTTTGTATCTTCAACAACAACCGTTATAAAAAAAGGTCATTGGATACAGTTACAATTGTATAATTGTAACTGCGGATATATAATGACTTTTGAAAACTACATAAAAGTAGAAGATGGTCAAGAACAATCGGAAGAAAAACAATTGTTGCAAATTTTGCTTCTTCAAACAATGCTTATTGTCTTAAATAGCTCAAAATTTAGTCAACATTTTGTATGTACGCTGTAGTTGGCGAATGCATCTTTTATAACATACAAGAAATAGTATATAAGGAGATTTTTTTTATTATTGGTCATTGACTTATCCCCACTTGTCTATCTGTTCACGTCAAACATTCTACACTGCAAAAACTGGGGTGTTAAAATTGACACCATAGGTGTTGTCACAATACCCAAGAGAGAATCGAAATTAGCACCTTGATAGAGTGTGCAAATAACACCAATGTAATTGTGTCGCCAGAAATTAGTGTTATTTTAACACACTGTGGTGTAAAATGTGAATCTTTTATGTGGTATCTATATATCTGTGACAACACCCATGGTTTCATGTATACCCACTCCCGTTTTTGCAGTGTAATTACATGTATCAATTTATTGCTATTTATGTGAGGACTTTCCTTTGTCCCTCTAAATTAACACTCTCCATAGACTTAGCGCATGAAAAAATGTGAGGACACAAAAATACAAAGGATTCCAATGTAAGGACAGCATTGTCCCTTTTGTATTCCTTTGTTCTATGGTCCCCACTCTTATGGTATTACCATTACAGCTTTATTGGTCCTCGCTTCAATGTAAATGCACACCAAGCGGCTACACGCACACACGCGGCTGCATTGGACCAGCTGGAACCCGGTAAACAAAATGGCGATACCATTCTCGACATGTCGGTCAACAAGATAGATTTGTCTGTCTTTTTTTTTTTGTGGCTTAAGTGCATTTACGGAATTTGCTGTCACATTCAAAGTGAATTCGGTGTGTACAGACAGACTGGAGATCAAACATAGTATCATACTGATCATACAATGTGTGTTTAATGACGACAAATATATGCAGCCGTCCTGTGTCGTTCCTGCTGCCGGCACTCTACTCTGTGTATAGCTGTATTTGTTCCCCTCGATCTGGCGAAACTTTTTTTACAACACTAAAAATCACTTTACTACGGAAGCGTATTGCCGCCTCATGAATAAAAAACTTATCGTGTACGTACACACACCATAAGCTATCGTGTACGTACACGATAAGAGAAATACTTGTTTATTCATGTACGGTAATGCGCTTCCGTACCTTGTTTCGTAGAGGTAATAAATGACAGGGGTCGAGAGCAAACACCGCGTGGTTATGGAATTTTACAAGTGAAATTCAAGCCAATATAAAAACATACACCCCAACTTTTTAATTGCTGCGTCAATCGGGGTACAGTTTCATCGGCTGTTCAGGCAGAAAGTATCTGGAACGAAGTTTGTTTTCTTAGAGCTAAAAAGCAGCATGGAGCAATCACGCTTGTACGCAACATGATAGTACAATGCATAGGAAACCGGTTTCTACTCAGCACGCGTTTGGTTTGTTCATATTATTTGGTGTTTCTCCTGGGAAGCGAGCGGTACCTAGTTTGTTTGGGGTTTTTGAGATACGGAGACTGGCGTCCTACACTTCCTTATATCTGTAGAGAGGGTTGGCAAAATCTAGGGATTAGCCGATGATAAAATTATAAGAGAACAGGTTGAGTTTGTGCCGCGTGCGAAATGAAAAAAAATATATAGTAGACTAAAGACTGCAGCTTAAGACATCCGCTGTCTCTATATAGGCCTATGACATCAATGGTGTGAACGGTGTGGTAAGGGACACTTAAAATTTCATGCGCGTTTTCCATCCACTCCATTAGCTTGTGTGACTTTAAAGGAAACTGTCCATCGCTTGTGCCCCTCCACCAAAATAATAAATAAATAAATACAATGTAAAAAATATATATATATAAAAATTAAAGTGTACTAATACTAATATAGCAACTTTATAAACAAAGAAATAAATCAATATTAAACTGTGGGTTAGAATTAGCGTCTTGATCCCCTAATGGTATCTACTTATAACTCAAGCATACCTAATTTGTAATTCTTGCGCCCGCCCAGGTAGCAACTTTAACATTTTGAGCCTTCAAAGAGTCCAGAAATCGATGTATTGAACCTATTCAAGAAAAGTGCATCGAGAAAGTATACAATTTTTGTTTCTTCTCTTTTTCCAATTTAAAGTACGGCCCTTGTTTTAACTCGTTGAATGTCCTTTGGGGTCGGTTTCTTTTACAAGGAAACTTTTAGTGCTGCGCTCTGCTCTTTGAAATTTGCCGCTGACTGTTCTACATAAAGAGAAAGTAGAGTTGAGACAAGTTGTGAAACCAAGCACCTTGCAGTAGATAACGGAGTCTGGTTCATTAATGTTGGCCTGCAAGACACGTACAGAGCGGGGAAACTAAAGCCATTACTCATTTTTTAAGTCTGCTGGTTCACACATGCTAACTGCGAAAGTGGAAAGAGTATTCCTCATTACAATAAAGAAAACAGCGCGTACTGAACTATTTCACTGAAGTCCTTTTATACGGCGCTTAAAGAAAATGTGTGCACGCACGTGTTTATGTGTCAAGGTATCGTAATTGGCGAGTAATTTGGACACCCTTTTGACATAATAACATTTTTCGCAGTATAATCCTAGGATATGTTTCTTAAAAACTGGATGAGTTTAATATCTTTACGTAATCTTGCAAAATTGTGTCAAATTTAGTCACATGGAAAATAGAATGTGAAAACGTGTAGTACCTCTATTCTCCGTTAGGTTAGAACTGTTTTTTAATAGGTCGACCTGGATGTTTCCGCTCTAAATGTTTACGTCATCTCTATATAATAACCTTCGAAAATGGCAAAAACTCCACTTAGCACGGTGAATTTTGAATGTGCTCCAGTTCCTCATTAGTCCATTAGACCAATACGGTCGCCATGACAATTTGTCCGCCCTATATTATTTGCTGGGACTATAACTGCCGTAAAACCCGTGGAAAATTGATCTACCGCCTGGTGCCCGGCAGAAGTGCGTAAGGCTCCACGCTCTTCTTCCAGGCACACACAATACTTGTTTTGTCCCAGCAACGATAAGCAATAGACAAAAAGCAATTGCTTGCTAGAATTACCCCAAAGACACGTTTTCTATTTCCCATGCAGAGTTTAACCTTCCTATAACGAGTTATGAATGACAATAAACAAATCAAACCTTAAAGTTGCATGGCCCGATTTTCACAAGAAAAGGGGTTTCTTGTACGATTCTTTGTTTGAAAGAATTTCGACGAATGATGCTGTTTTACAAAGAAAAGCATACAAACAATTTCTCAT
Organism: Pisaster brevispinus; assembly: GCA_023634235.1. NCBI lineage: Eukaryota > Metazoa > Echinodermata > Asteroidea > Forcipulatida > Asteriidae > Pisaster > Pisaster brevispinus. The sequence continues at coordinate 8,447,315 of JAMKCF010000021.1, read as the reverse complement.
ATGTCACGGACAATGCACACAATACATGTATTATGCTAAATTGTTTGTACATGGCTGACGGACGTGGGATACTGTCGGGAGCCTCACAATAATTCATTATCGTTTCAGGTAACTTTTACCACATATCACGCGGATGATTTCGTGCAATACCTTAACACAAAAGCTTATAACTTTCTCAATTTTATCTATTTTTTTAAAACCATTCAAATCAGCCCAAAACAGGGCCTAACATCTTTGAAGTGGTTCTGCAATTCTAAATACTTTAGGCTGCCTTCATGTGTGTCTATTTATGATATCGAAAAATTATTTTCGTTCAAATGAATTTGTAAAACGCAGAAGTGAGGGGCCTGTTAGGTTGCAACGCCCCTGAAGCCTTTCTCAGAAAAGATTGTTGATTGAAAATGACCTCTTTCTCTGAAACCAAATACTTCAAAGGGTTGTTTCTAACAAGTTTTCTAATGACAACAGCTCTCCAGTGCCCCCAAGTATGTTTTATGGCAATGGACATGTCATTATCTGTCAGACACACGGCTGAGAACAGCCCTCAGTGCAGGGTTTTATAAGTTGTAGGGTAAATGTTTTCCAGTGGTTTGTTAGTGATTATAAATGCTACAGTCGCCCACCATACATCATTCAAGTTTTCTTCGAGACATTTTATCGAGGCAATTAGAGACGTCACGGACATGAATCTTGCGTCGTTTACGACACGCGTCGTTTTGTACCGTGCGGCGAACGAGAGACTGTTGCAGCATTCCCAGTGGGGATGGTGAAGGTTGCAATGTGAATGATAGTCGCACTGAGCTAACTTTTATATAAATAAATACAAAGATTTATGATTTAATATTTTTTTAGGATCAAACTATAAATGCACTCTAGGCAGCCTACCCTGACAACCATAAATACCCATTCAAGATTGACCGTTCACTTTTCGTGCGCTAATATCGAAGATCAACATTATTTTGTAGGCCCATTACTCGGTGATGGTTTGTTACAAATAAAGCTCTCAAAATGATGTTGTTGTTGTTGTTTTGTTTTTTTAGTCAGCTTTGCTTCTTTTTATTTTACCTAATCAAGAGATTGCACTACAATGCCATTATCCTTGCTTGTAATGTGCACCCTGTATATCGTGACATTACTCCCCTGTTTCAATTTGAACTCTTCAGGGTCAAGTTCAGTTGGACATACACGTGCCGAGATGCAAGTTGTTTTGTCTATTATTATCGAAAATGGTGTTATTCTAACTACAATCTACATGCATGCTTTACTGCCATATGTTTTTGGCAATACCAAAGGCCACTTTCTTTAAACATGGAAAGACAATTACTGTGCATTTCATTTAAAAAGTATAGTTGGTGTAGTTCGACATAACTCATGATTTAGGTGCTGATATTGGCTTTGGATATGGACGACGTCTCCTAGCCTATATGCATTAATTCTGAACAATTTAATAAAAGAGAAAATTGGACAAGTACACAATCAGAGGAAATACATTTGGCATTTTGAAAAGGTCGCAATCATCTTGATAAGAATGAATACAAATTGGGTTCCATATTCAATGTTACGTATTTCATCTCGTCCTCGCCGTTTCTTTTGTTGATGTTGGGTGTATAAAGTACAAACGTTTTGTTTTATACGGCTAAATTTAAAAACTTAATAGAAAGTACAGCAAATGGAAACAAATCTGTAGAGTCATGATTAAACTTAGCAGCGCCTGAGCCTGTTAAAGCAGTACACATCTTTTATGATAAAGGCATTATGAAGTTATTGTGACGTCATTCGGAAACTGTGCTATACGAGACGTGCATTTTGATCGGTATGTAGCCTCTATACCCAAACTGCAGTGGTGTAATTGAGGGGTACGGGGTGGAGGGGGCACGTGCCCGCACTTGATGCCCGTGCCCCCCTTCCCATTGTACCACCCATTTAAAATTTGGACCTTTGGTTTGGAACTGATACATTTCATAAGCTTTAATGTGATGATTTCAATGTTTTTAAAACTATTTTTCCATTTACACGCAGACAATGTGTTTGTTTTTACACTAACTGCAGACTATTTATATTTAAAAAAACCCAGTAAAATACATTTTTTTAAAGGCGCTGAAAGGCTTGTTTTAAGAAAAAGGCACACGGAAACTTAGCCAGAAGTGCCCCCTTGTGACCACCTAAAATGTTACCCTAGTTTGTGTATACCTTCCTTCATTAATGACTTGCTATCACGTGACGAATCCCTTTAGTATTTGAAAAACAAATAATACTTTTAAAAGGTCAAAAGCCTATAATGAAACAATCAAGTTGTTGCAGCATTCGCAATAAGCACGTATGTATACGTACAAAAAATCGTACAGAAACACGTAAACTGATGGGTTTTTTCACTTTCAAAGGCGCTTTGCAGGTTTGTAAGGACAACAAACATCATTTTAAAACTTTAGCCTGAAAGCTTACTTATTATGAAGTTCATACTCGAACAATTTTTTTCTGTGAAACATTTCAGTCTGAAATGCAGTCATATTCGAGTAAACCGTATAGGTCTATCTGGAAACCTAAAAACTCAACCAGCTGATTTCGGTTCGTGCAACCCAAATTAAGAAGAATGTGTTTACATGCTGAAAATTGTGCATGGTTTTCACTAATTAATATCTCTTGGCTCACACAACGGATTAAGCCCAAATTGTTTTTCATGTTTATTAAAACATGGACACTAATTGCGACCATTTTGTCATCTCTACCAATTCCTTTGATGTATAAAATGCAACCACTGAAGTTGAGGAAATACATTCACGGGTTCTTTGTTTTCGTCACATCAGCCCACGTCATCTGTGTAAGCGACCATTCAGCTTGATTTGAAGATGTTTCTTGAAACCAAGTAATTTGAATGAATAATTCTGTGGCCGTCCGGTTTATTGTCTCATAGAAATTCCCCGTGAACTAAACGCACACCAGTGTCATTGTCATACATGACTGTTCTTGTTTTCACTATACAATGCGATCATGAAATTCATACAAAGGTTGTTTGTTTGCTCAAATCGGCTCACATCATCTGTAAGCGAGCGCTCAGCTTGTTTTGAAGGTGTTTCTTAAAATCAGGTGATTTGAATGAATAATATAAACTATTCTTTGGAAGTCCAGTGCATTATTCAAGAGCTTTGAATTACCACCCTGGTGGCAGTTCATTAAGGCAAGCACCGACGCAGAAATACAATGGCGGGGAAGTACGGTAGGCCTATCCAAAAACCATTGTAATAATCCCATCCACTAATGGTTATAATACAGTTTTATATCAAAATAGGTCAAACTATGAATTAATATTACATTCATCGTTCTGTCGTCCGTTCGCGCAATAGGATCATCTTTAGCCTATCATTTTTTTTCTGCAATAATGCAAATGCGGGATGTTGCTTTATGCACTGTCTGTCAGTGATAATTGCTTTTAATTAAGTTCTGCTATGAACGTTGCTTATTCGTAGATATGTCATAGAAATTCTGGTAAAATAAGCGCATTTTTTCCTCGTTCTATGTCTGTCTCTATTATACGGAACCCATAAAGAGACAGAATAGAAACAAATCTGTAAAAAATTTAAATTATTTCGTTCCCTCGAAACAAAATAATATTTCGTGGGAACGAATTAATTTTAATATCTTTGTTTACCTTTTCTATTTTTTTACATGTCCCATTAGGGGCTCCGTACTATAGGTCCAGTCTCTTTTGGTTGTCATATATTATTATGTGCACGAAACCAGACACATGATTTGTGTTCATATAAAGCCTATAAACCATGGACAGTGGTAAAATGAGTAGACCCTTTCATCAGCCTGTCTGATCTTTTCAAATTAAATCGTTACTGACAAGTCTCGACGACAATTTATGTTTCCATTATTGCTTTCCTTATAGCAACATTTATGAGGTTAAAAATAGCCCTCGCTCAAAATGTTCTTCCTAAACCAAATCGTGTATGTCTCTTTAGATTTGCAATTTAAAGATGCTAAGGTCAGATTTTTGGCCGATATGACCCGAAAATTTCGATTTAATTGTTTTTCTATATAGATTCAAGAAACTTATTGCAATCATCTAAGTATTTAATAGATGTTAATATTTGCATCGGGGATAAATAATACATTTTGGTTTTATCCTTACACCGATGTGTAATAATCTGACGATAAGTGGTAGATAATTAAGCACTAAAAAAACGAATAACTGTCTGATGATCTCGACTTTATCTCACGTTCATTGGCCATGTAAAAAGATATGCATGTTACATGTCTTTTGAGCATTAGTTGTCCGTGCCTTTATGCTAAAGTTTCTGACTATGTTTTTCGTTTTGAACTGCATCATCTGTCAAAATTCATTCAGAGAAAAAGTGGTTGTTTTTTTATATATAATTTAATAGAAATCTTTCTGCAGAAATCGGGCCATGCAAGAGAAAACCAATTATTGTCTGCATCTTCAACCAAGAAAATATATTTATTTGTAAAAAACATTCAATCCATGGAAGGCCAATATGCTTATTTTTTAGATCAATTTGATCAAATCAAACAGAACAAAAAAGGATATTAGATATAGGCCTAGAGGTCGTCTGGACATAAATGTTTTATTTTACTTATACTGACAATTTAGCATCAACTATTTTCCGGTACATTATTTCATGGCATTTTTTAATAACACTTCAATTGGTAATAAAATATAACTTTCCCCGGTCATTTTAAAGGCAATAAACTGCAACTTTAAACGTCGCGTTATTATAGGATATTTCGCACAGGGGCATTGCTTTTAAATGGGTGCCCAGAGGGAATGGGTTTGTTAGGGGGGGGGCAAGCTTTTATTTTGGAAGGGGCGCTGCAGGGGGCAACCATCCTCGTATGGCATTTTGTTGCCACGTTGTGATCCCGATTGCGATTGTTCACTTCATATTCCTCTTCTTTTTTCTCTCTTCTTTTTCTTTCTCTTGTTGTGAGCGCTATCGCGATTTTGTTCGTGGGGGGCCACCTGGGCAGGGTGGCACCTTGGGGGGGGGGCACTGGAAATTTGTGGGGGTTGGCACATGCCCCCAGCCCCCCCCCCCCCGGCTAAGCCGCTGATTCAATTTCACTAATGTAAAGCAATTATTCTTTTGTGTTATTCGATATAAACAAGATAACTAATTTTACAATCCACTCGCATAGCATTCAAAATTCGCAACAGGTTTTCTCAGAAGTCTGCATAGGTGCAACTTTTTATACCCCGCTTTAAAATTGAACGCCGATTTCGCGTGGCAAAAGAGCGCCTTAAAAGTTTAATTGAATATAAAACAAACAACAAGTGAAATTGAATGACGGTTTCAACCCGAAAAGCCAAAATCGCTGTAAGTACAAATGCACGAAGAGGTTGAAATGTAAATTAGTTTTGTGCTCAGACTTGTCACGAACACTGGTTTTAATGAACTGTTCGCAGTTCAACTTACATGAACACAGAGACAATGTTTTCGTGATAATCTATTTATATACCTTATTTTTAAAAAACTACTTCAGTGTATGAATACAATGCCCATGTAAATTAACTATTAGTTGTAACAAGGTGGTTTCTGAGAATCTTCTGAGGTTGCTATTGCGACAACGAAAACAGAAAGATGATAACAAAAACATTTCTGATTCAGTTTGGGGGGTTTGATTGTTTACGACAGTCTCCATGGTAACCCAGTCGCCAACGGGTACTGGTTTATTTTGCTGTCAGCCTCGTTTATGGCACATGGATGTGATACAGTTTGATAATACTAGGAAAGCTCACCGAAACCAACCCACTGTTTCGAATATTCTCCAAGCAATGTTCAGTTAAGGTTGTCTTCACTCTTTTTATTGAGGCACACCCTGACCCAGCTTGGGGTCAGTGGTACAGTCCTGCCAGGATACATTTCCCACGTTGGGGGTCAGTGTCACCCCAGAAGCTGTGCTAAAAAAAGACCCAAACCTGCTCACGAAATCTGGTTTAGAACTTCACATCTTTATTCTAGAATCAAATTATACATCTCTTCTCTTTCTTCCTAATGTCTCTCGTGCATACAGTCTATAGGCGATATTCCTCGAGAGTCGAGACATTCCGAGATCATTATTTGCAGATGTCTCAATACTTAGAATTAGTCCTCTTCCTTCTTCTTTCTCTTGTAATCTTTCGAGCATACAGTCCAGGAGGGATTCCAAGACAGATTGGTGATGTTGACTGAGATCATGGTATAAAGGGGCTCTAGTAGGACTTTGACCGGCGGATAAACTAGGTTTGAAAGCCCGTCGGTTGTAAGTCTCTGACGGGCGTAATCAAGTAGACAAACCCTGTAGTAAACAAGATTCATAGCAAGTTTTAATTATTACTATTATTATTATTATTATATCTCTAGCAATGAGCCAACGGTGACTCACAAGTGAACTTAATCACTGTAGCTAGCAAGCCTCATGAGGAAACCTGTAAACAAGAGTGCCTGTATGTGCATGTGAACCAGAAACACGTTAACCCCTAAGTGTTCATGGGTTCTTTTACGCGAACAACCAAACCTAAGGCTTAATGTCCCATCCGAAGGACAAAGCGATTAGTGTAAAGTTTCTTGCTCGACCGGAACTCAAGTCCACACTTTAGTGATCACAAACACCAGATCTTGAGTCATAATATGCCCGTAACCGCTCGACCACGGCACGCCACGCTCAGGCAGCCAAAATCATGATGGTGAAATATTATATGGGTTTATAATTGTCCAACAACATATACCTTTTCGTATTCCTGGGAGCACTCTTGTGGTGTTCAGCAATGACGTTGTAGAACCCCGTCACGCCCCAAGGTCTTGTCTTGAAGAACCCCTGAGACTGAATGCGAATCAGGATATCATCATCCTCGCCTCCCCAACCAAAGTACACGTTGGGGAAGCCGTTGAACTTGATAATCTGGTAGCGAGTAAACCCAGTTATTGCACCGAAGAACATGCTGTACTGCAACCTAATGAACGATTTGATGTGATTTAATCATCGAAAAGATAGTGTTATCTTGTTTTAAATAATTTAGGGTTGAACAAAGAAAAATTGAATGGAGCAGGTCGCAGGTTCAAGTCCCGCTCTGGCCAAATTTTTCTTTGTTCAAAGAACAATTATTTTAACATTTTACCCTTGTGGTTTATTACTTAGGCCTATCTCGTTTTACATAATATACTTTGACAATGTAATGTACAATGGCAAGCCATTTCCTGGCAGGCAAGATCGTTGAGTTACAACACCTTTGATTAAAAATCGTAATACAGAAAATGAAAAGTAACAGAAAAACATTGCAAAGATGGTGTCATTCTGTTTCCGCGCACAATATTGGTGTTCTTGGAAACATCCAGACACACGTGACACACATTGCGTGTAACTAATTGTAGCAGGTGCAGGCAAGTCAGACTGAATGCCACTTATTCGGGGACATTATTTTTCAATTTAATCTCTGTGTAAGTACCGTATTATTACTGTATAACAATCGAGAATTAAAAGAGTTACACCAAAAAGACGAAGAGCACTGGTTCGCTGTTATGCAAATGCTCCAAAATAAGCTAAACATCATAAAAGTGTTGTACACTTTAATTGTGTTATGACAGATGCGTGAATGTGACCTTATTTGGAAATTGTGCTATTGTAGCCGTACCCTTGGATCTGTATGTACAAAAATGTTATGCTGTACATTAACGTGGTTTCCTCAATGTCGAAATGGTGAACACTTTGTTCCCAATAACCTTTGACACTGTGGGGTCTTTAAGACATGTAAATAAGGGCATGGCATCATGGAATCCATGTAAATCATAAAACCATGATTGGCCAAAGCCAATCGTATGAACGAAATTCAATTACGTCACTCTTAATTTTGACTCCAAAATCTTCTGTGACATTCACCTGAAAATACCATACCAAAGTTGAGGGGCCAGGATTAGTGAGTGAATACACGTACACCTGGTGGACTGTTTGTGTGCAGGCCTATACAAATAGTTTCTTTAATAACAGGCCTGAATTACATGAGGCCCCTGGTATTGGCCTCGGTGCCCCTTCAGGTTTCCTAATATTATAGACTTTAAGATTTGTTTATTGGAAGTTCCCTTTGCAAAATGAAAATGGCCTTGCCCTCTCAACTATGACATTCCACGCCTGTATTCAATGCGGGAAGTAAACTGTTAGTATTCAAATTGCCCCCCAAAGAACTGCTTTGTTGTCTCACCTATAACCCCATCTGTCAGCCCCGGAGATGAAGTGCCTGGGCATGTGACTACAACCATAGTAGTTAGCATCGTTCAGTGGCAGATGGTCAACATCGTGAAAGATGAAACAATCCCAATTGGTGAAATTAAGAGCTTGCTGAAAACCAACATTCATCAGCATTGCCCGGTTGAATTGTAGATTGTTTGCCTGCGGGGAAAATTCATACTTATTTTTTACAGATGTCATTCTTGCACTGGGATATATAACATTGTGTCTTTTTTAGTATTCCTATACAGGACTGAATGACATTGCTTTTAAATGTATCATACAGGATTTGGCTGACAAAATAGTCGCAAAGAGTGTTCATGTTTTGTGTGATCAACCATACATGAAATGACAAACCTGGTATGGCTTAATCTGCTTTGTGAGTCGGGAGAAAAATAGAGAAAAACTATGCACAATTATTTTCTACATGTAAACGCTTAACAAATGTCCTTCATTTTGATGTGACAACCGAAATCAGCTGTTGCGTTTTTAGGTTTTCAGATACAGTTTTCTCGAATATGACCTCATTTCAGAGGGAAATATTTTACAGAAAACTCTGATGCTTTCGTATAAACTTCATAATCAGACAGCTTTCTGACTAAAATTTAAAAAGAGGAAAGTTTGTATCCTTACCAATCCTGTATAATACCTTTACGGGGACAAAAGTTCCTGGAATGAAAATTCTACATAATCGACAATGACTAATTAAGTCACGTACCAATAAGCCAAGCTGTTTGCGCCACTGCTGGTAACGTAACTATGGATTTGTAAAGCATGGGGGTAATCACCGATGACGTGTTACCTTTCATACGCAGCTCTTAAAAAAACCCAATTAATTAGCTAATAAGCACTATATTTCATTACTTATCTAATAAAGTGTTCGAATCCAAATAATGATCCCAACGGAGCGTTCAAAGGCCGTAACAATGATCCAATATGCGTTAATGTGAAAATATAAACTACGCATGATACTGGTCTCGTGTGATATTACGCGGAATTTTATTTTGCGCCAGTTTTATTTGCGTTACTTCAACGAGTGTAAGCCTACATAACAATTTATGTGTGGTGTTTCAGTGGTGGGAACACTGCTAGAAATAACCTGCCGCCATAAGGAACTGTCACACATTGTACATGTAGTTCGATTACGGCATATAGCCCACAACCATTGTTCGTGAACTTTTGCTGATTTGGAAACATAATCCACTTCGGGGAAATGGGAGCTCACACAAGCAGGAAGCTTTGTTGTGGAAGTGGCCTCTGCCAGAACACGTCCACCAAGTAATGTGTTACCATGACATGAAACCCTGACTGCAATGCTTACATTCTTTACTTCTTAAAAAATGTATGTTTTGCTTTTTCAGACAAAAACATTGATATATAATTTGAGGGACATGGGCTACTTTATTTATACTTTAAGGAAAAACATATTTGAATGATAAGCATTTAAATTTCCTGAAAACTGACTGAGAGACTTTCCTGGAAGCATTTTCTTTCCTGTGGACATTTCAAGTTACAACCCTTAATAAGTGGTCACGCGTTGCTGAATCAATGTTGTCATGATGCAGCTGCCCTTCGTTTTAACCCTAAGATATAATTGAGACAGGATGCAAAGCACTATGTGGCCTTTTTATGAAACGCAAGTTAATCACAATAATATATCATCTCCATTGTGGGCGTGGTGTGATTGTGGTTTGTTTCGTAACAAGTTTGCTAGTAGAGGGCGCTGTTCAAACAAACATAATTGCATATGTCCGACATCTTAGTGAACACAATCCACTGCTTCGTATGGCGGCACAAGCCTATGACGATTTTTTTTTTATATAACCAGTTTGCGGTAACACCATTTATATGTATATATGTCATTTATATCTATTTGCTGTGTGGATTTAGTCTTGGAGGACTTTGTAACGGCACTTACCTGTTCGATGACGTAGATACCGAACTCAAGGTTTTGCCTCTTGAGAAACGGCACAATATTTCTGATGAAAATCGGGAGCTGAAAATATCTGTCTCGAAAAGGAACAATAATTGCCACCTAAGGAAAAAACAAAACATACACGTAAAAACAAGAGCACACTGATTAATGAATATGAATAACAATAGAAGCATTGACAGTGGCAATTTTCTGTGACACATTGAACTGAAGGGCGGCTTGCTTGGTGCAGTTGTTACAAGAAGCGGTGAATGTACATCGTGTCTTTAATGTTTTTATTTTCGAGACAAATTTTACAACCGGGGAAATGTAGACGAGGAAATGTAGATGAACATACTTCAATATGGCTACCCAAAACACATAATCTATACGACCAAACTAATGTATAACCAAACTGAAATAATAAGAGCAAATTAGTATGATCCTTTTTGTTTTTTCTGAATATCAGGTTTCCATAATGCAATTTAGATTGTGAACATTCAAAAGACAGTGGCATCAACGTTTTGCATCTGTATTTGCTTTTCGGGTCAAATTTAACGGTTGGTGCATTATGCATTCGTCCGAACTGTTATTGGTAGCATGGACATAAATTTATCAGAATAGACCTTGTGACGTCAACTTAGCGGTAACAAAACAATGGAAATGCGCAGTTGTATATACGCGCGGCACGCAGGATTGGCCAATGAACAAACTCCCTCCGACCTTTAGGAAAGGGCGCCCTTCCCATTTATTATGACGTCTTGTGCATAAGGTCGGTAATAATCCCCAAAACATAATTCTAATAAAGCCTGAAGACTTTGAGAAACTGTACCTTCCATCGTGGATGGCAACTTGCTGGTATCCAGTGCCCTCCTGATATATAATAATAATCATTGCCAACGACTGTTGCTTGGGACAGAGCCTCGCCTACAGGTGTCAATGACTTTTTGTGTTGCAAAAGTTTATGTCTTTCAGAAATGAACAGATTTTCCACCATTGCGTTGTCTGCGCGTAGATACTTTCTAATTGATTGCGTTGATGTTGTTAAGATTTGCTCTTCTACATGATAAAGCTCCGTCCAATTCATGTAAAGTGTTACATTGCCGTCTGGATTGGGAGAAAGAAACGAATCATGTTTGTTTTTATAACACGGATGCATTGTAATTGAGATATATTTTTTCTTCTCATTTACATATTATCTTATGGAATGTTTGTAGGCTTTTATAGAATATTTTAAATGACTTTTTTGATTTCTATACCTGTGCCGGCGAAATCATTTTCTTCGCAAAGTTCGTCTGCCGCTCCATATCTTAAATCTACAAAAAAGAAAATATAAAACTATATTATATTACTTTGTCTGACAAACCTCATAGACCATCTCGTTCAAGGGCCTCCATCTTGTGCCGGTTTTAGCAATGGTTTTTACTAGCCCCACGTGACAAATTGGCTGTGGTGGTCGTTTTCTCCTCGGGTCTGCAATTCCAGCAGCCGAAACGCCTGGTTGTTGGTAAATTGGCTCGAGATGGTCCTATATGCTATATAGAAATAGAATACAATGTAGTGTTCCAACAAAATACCAGAGTGTGGTGGCCCTCTAATAAAAACTTCCCGACCAGAACTAACTCGGATTCTATATCCCAGGGGGTCTTTTAATACCCATTTCTTGATCAGGCTAACTCGGAAACTTGTTGAAATGGGATTTTTTTAAACTCTGATTCTGCGTTAGTTTAACCCATTTCGGGGTCACACTGACACATAAATGGGTTAGGCCCCACGGGAACCCTGCTCGTATTCTGACCCGGGAGTTTTTTAGAGTCACTTCGAATACTACCTGGGTCGTGAATGGAAACTCTTCTTGTAGGATCAGATGCCGTATCAATGCTTCTACGTATCCTGGTCAACCACTTTCTAAAGCCATGCTCGCCTCCATCTTGCTCTGTACCTGTAAATTGATTTAACGTAACATGTGTTATAATTTGTTTACATTATTCTTTACAAATTACTGACGATGATTGAAGCCGCAGTCAAAACTTATAATATAACCAACCAATCTTTTCCAAACCACGATGAGCGATCAGTGTACTGCGAAGGAGGTTTCTGTTCATACAGGAAGACAGACGGTGATGATGATGAGCCATGCCACACTTTAGAAGACGAAGCAGACCACAATTTCACACTAATTGTAACAATGGGGCTATAACCCACAACTACACATAAGGTGTTTGTCCTTTGGACGAACACAATGCTGTTCCGGTTTTATTTCTCCATGATTACATGATCCACACCCTGAACCTGACCCTATAAAATCCAAGCAGAAAACCATATGAACCTAAACCTAACACAGAACCATATGACCCTAAACCGAACACAGAACCTTGACTTAATTTTTCACAAGACCCTACGATAAAGCTGTTTTTTACCATGACATTTCAGATAACAAGTGGTAGCCACTTATGGGGCGGATAACTATAGGGCGTGTGGCGGCCGCCAGATAAAGGTTACCAACAAATATTCACAGGTTTGTCAAAAACAAAGTTCACATCTTATCCCCTGGCACTATCCGACTTGTATACTTACAATAATAAGTGATGTGCAATTTTAATTTACAATGTATATATACATTTTGAACGCTTACACTGTTTCTATTGTTATTTTTTCTCTGAACTTGACTTATCTTTTTCAATCTACGGGTTGTTCTGCAGTTGTAATTTGTTGTTGTACAATTCAAGTTGAACTATTTCACGAATTAGGAATATCCTAGTTTAAATCTCACATTCCATTCCACTCAGATATTTAATTCTCCCTCTGAAAAGGTGATGCTTATCAATTTGAGCAAAACAAAAAAGAAGAAAAATTAAACTTTATTTGAAAATAGTCGACAACATCTGTTGTACTTTTTCACAGTAGTTGTACAAGTCTTTCGTGCTGTGTGAATGTGCCCTTTGTCCCATTGGGCGTTTCTCGAATAACATAACACGTATGTGACGTTTATTTGTGTGTGGCATTTTAGGGTTTTAGTGAGGGAAAAGTGTTCACATCTCACTGTTTTTGTGAAATATTCTGACCAGTAGACAGCATGCGCATGGGCACCTTTTCAAGATTCAGCGGAGTGAATCACTTGGGGTTCGATTAATACAAAAATCGTACATGATGTACATGTATATCTATTCTTTAACATTATCGTCATGTGCCTGGAAGATCGGCGTGACGACAGCGTGAAAGTTTGATCGCTTTCCTTCCATTCTGTTTCCTGCATGGGGATAGAAAAACATGTTTTCGGGATATTTTCGCAGTGGGGGTGAGCCATGTCAAATCAATCAACAGCTACTTAGCTTTGTGGGATAGGATTGGGGGTCTGAGCTTTAAAAAATAAGGGGAAACAAAAGCATCGGCAGGAGGAGGACAATGCAAAGAAAGAAAATGGGAAATTGAGACAGATATAAAGCGAAAGAGATCCAGGAGAAGAAAGTATACGACTCAAGGATGAACGAATAGCTTGAAAAACAAAGTAAGATAAAACATGAGGCTGGGAAACAGTATAAAAATACACACAAAACATGAAGAAAGAAATTGAAATTTACAACAACAAAAAATTTAACAAAAGGTTGTGATTTTGTTGCAGTTGTGATTTTGATTTATGATTTTATGATTTTTGAGAAGACCTCTTTCGGATCTTGAAGGTAAAATGAATAAGTTGTAAATACTGTAATGTACTTTATGTACTGCAACACAATTCTTGTATTTTTTATTCAATGCATGATGTAGGGCTATTTTTATGTGAGCATTACATGTACACCTACAGTATATATACACATTCAAAGTGTCTATAAATCATTATGCTGCAAGAAATCTACGATACACACTGTCGGCCTATGTACATGTACATGTAGTTCGTAAACGCCCAATGGGTATACAACAATCAAAATACAATAATTATGTTCACCGTCAACAGCACTTCGGTTGCATAATTATAAGACTTTGTTCCATACACACTGCATAAATTCACAAAGTTCATATAATAGAATTCGAAAAACTGTAAATCAATTTTTGATTGGGAGGGAATGGGTTGCCTTTATGGTTCATCACACCTGGCTCACCTTTGGGGAAAATGTGACCAACGGTCTCCTAGGAAAAACAACAAAGCCTGGTAAAACAGGAAAGAATTGAACAATGTGACTTATTATAATAGTGATGATGTCCGGTGTGCCGAAACTGGAAGCACTGTGGCACGAACACCGATTGAGAAACCTTAAATAAACATCAAACTTGCAGTATACACTTTAATCCAGCTGCACCCATCTTTGTCATGTGCCACGTGTGCAGCAAGCAATGATGAATACCGACTACCAATACCAAAAAGGGGAACATACTAATATAGTTTGTCCTCTCCGGCATCAAGTTCGAACCGTTCACCCTAACTCTGAGTGATTTTACTAGTGTTGGACTCTGGTTATAGTGGTGTGCCTGATCTCAGCCCAACAGAATCAAACAAAAGACGCAGTTGGGTTTTGAAGGGTCGGGAATGCCCTCCTCCTTTCTTTATTTCCAAGAAAAATATAGGCGTACGACCCAGGGGATGGGCAACTGCCCTCCCAACTTCGGGCAAAACAGTGGGAAATATTCACGCACAGCAAGAAGAACAGACAGAGAAAGCAAACAAGCCTGTTTACAATGTTAGAAATTGTTTCATTTGTACTTGTGCTGTTATCGGTGTAAAATTTCAGGCAAATCAACCCCTCTGCTACCCCCCCCCCCACCAAAAAAAAAGAAGAGTCTGATAAATGAATATACATGTCTAAGTCTCCGACCGTAAAATACGTATATTGTACAAAATACTCAATAACATCGGTCGTATATTATGGGACTAGGGCTTCATTCAGTTTGATCGGACATATACTTTTTGAGTTATGGTGGTCTCAAGATTGGCCAATTAAATATTCATGTAATTATTAATAAGTAAATTAAATAAAGATTTGAAGCTAATTACATCTAACTATCACTTCATGACCTAAGCTTTATCATGATATAGGATCTGACTATTTTATACTAAGCTAAGTATGCTTTTTTGAGGACACAAATCATGTACAAAATGTGATTTTTGACAGAGCGAAAGAATGAAATTAGACATTGGGTGTTTGTGAACAAACACAAAGCTGTTCCGTGTATGTTTTACTTGATTGAGCGCTCCAGACCTTTAAAAGGGAGCCCGACTTTGAGACAGAAAACCCTTCATCTTTGAGAGGCCCTTATTTTGACTTTTAAGTTTGCCTAAAAACCTAAACCTGATCTTCATTCTTATACTGACTCTAAATCTGATTTTAAATCTGACCCTAAATTTTACCTCCATTCTAACTAAACCATGTGCTAGGATGTTACAAGACAGCACCAAAAATATTACTTTTTGACAAGTGGTTTTGTAGATATTATTGTTTTGCTTTTAGAGCCTCCTGTTTGAACCGGAAGTAAAGGTCAAAGTGGGGTCATCTTTTAGAATGAAATGTCACAAGTGTTGTAACCTATATACAAGACAGGCACAAATATGACGAATTTGTGACATCTCGTTCAGGAGATGCGATTTTTTAAAGTAATAAGCATTGAATTACCGTAACTTAACACCTGATGACGTCACGATGAAAACAATGTGTTTTTCATATTAACAAATTTGAAAGGGTACAAGATGGTAAGTAA
Source organism: Pisaster brevispinus (assembly GCA_023634235.1). Taxonomy (NCBI): domain Eukaryota; kingdom Metazoa; phylum Echinodermata; class Asteroidea; order Forcipulatida; family Asteriidae; genus Pisaster; species Pisaster brevispinus. The sequence continues at coordinate 8,431,495 of JAMKCF010000021.1, read as the reverse complement.
CCCCCATCTAGTACCTTTTAACGATAACCCTAAACGTACGTAGAAATTGCAAATATTGTTCATGCCCAAATCGAATGGGCGTTGCCACTTAATAGTTAATTTGTCACTTAATACTAAATAGTTAATTATCGTGGAAAGACAATGTACTTTGATTAGTTTAAATGGCCTGGATTAACTCTTAGTAAAGGCGGTTATGTTTCAAAATTATTTGTGTATTATAGGTAACTGTAATTTAACTTATTTTGAAAAGTAGGAGTCAGATACAGCGTTCGTCCCCACAAAAAAAGAGGTCAGGTGGGGGTAACTGTTTGAAGGAGTTTCATCAACAATGTCACCTATACAGTGGTGTTTTGAGTTAGATTAGAGCCCAGTATACCGCAACCATCAACCATGGCTTACCATACTTACTATCCAAAGACCACCACAGAACAGTCGTAGTGAGAAGTGAGAATCCAACCAACAACCACATCAAGATGGGTAAAACTTTACCCAGGGCTTGGGGGTTAAACCACGGCGGTAAGGTCGACGAGTACTGCCTCGCCACCGAAGGTATAGCTACGCATTTGCTAAGTAGCCTCATGGCGGCTGCGATAGATCCACGGATCGTGTAAAAACACTTTGTGTATAATGCACCAGTTATGTGTTCCAGAATCTTAACAAATCATCTCCAAGAAAGAATCGGTTAAGCCCATGGTTGTAGGAAACTTCAGTTTTTAATTCAACATTTCCTTGTGAATTTCACATCAAACCAGTTTTGCGAAATATAAATAATGGATAGAACCTGAGAGACCATGGGACGACGTTTTCAGTCAAGATGGCACCGGCTTATAAAGCGTATAGTTGTCCTGGGTGACCACGGACTTGCCGTTATTTCACGACGTCTGAAGCCACTGTGGTTACAAGTCTTGTAGATTCATGATTTCTTCTAGATTTTCAGTGATGGTTCGTAGATTCTTCGAAGAAATAGCTTTGATGTATCATCGGGTCTCTTAACAGTTGCCCAACACTGTTATCGTCGAGAAGCCGGACACTGCGATGCCGACATGACTGTATACTGGCCACGTCTAAGGCAATACCTTAATCCATAAGCAAAGAATGGTTACATAACAAATGAATAGATCTGAAAAGGCCACCTTTCGGACAGTTCAGCCCCTGTTGATTCAAGTGGGACATAATAAAGGACGGGTACCTTGACGGCTTCACCTTTCACGCGCATGTAATGCAGTGGAGATGTTTCCTCCCCGACTGAGTGTGTGAGGGATGCACTTCAAAAGATCTATAGCTGTTGACGTCACCTTCAAGTTTTCTTGATCTTCGGGGGGGGGGAGCGGCCGCTTCAATCAAATTAAAGTTAGTGTCCAAAATTAGATAATTGCTGATGTTAACCCGTTTACTTTTAATTATTTACAAATCAACAATTTTGTCATTGATATAGTAGCCTGCATGAAGTTATGAAACCTCGTGTGTTACCCTCTTAAAACTCCCGTCCGGGGTCATCATTGACCCATATTCCAGGTCCCAGGTCAAGCTGACCCGAAAACTGGTTAAACAAAAGGGGGTTTTTCTTAGGACTCTACTTCTGTTTGACCAATTTCTTTGTAATTTTAAAAACAGATTCCGGGTCATACTGACCCAGAAATGAGTCGGGCCCCAAGGAACCCGGCCACGGTGTCAATCTGACCTGGAAGTTTTAGACAGCATACTCATTGACGTTCTCGGTTAGTATTGGTTCAAGACCTTCCTTGAGTCATCTAACCATGAGAAAATTAGACTTGTCTCAGTCATCGTGTTTTTACATGGAGTTAGCTCGCTCTGCAGTGCTTGATGCCTTTAAAGTTCCACCTTTCAAATAACACGATTGTGCCACCGTCCCATCAAGTCACAACTTAATGCAAACTTACCATACAAACTGCTGACCGATAACCATAGCGTCGCAGTTGACAAAATGGCCGACAGGGTAAGGAGTAGAAATATCAGCTGGAAGTCCAGTGTTCGCTCAGGCAGATGGAAACACTGTTTCACGGATCCCCTCAAAACACCGGACTCTTGCAGAACTTCCCTTGCCTGACCGGCTTTTCTGGTTAACTCACCTGACCGTTTATTTGTCAATACAATAAAACAGTGGTGGGTTAATAATATAAAAATCCTCCGGAGTAAAAGATACACTAATCGTCTGAGTTTCATGCCGAGTTTTTGTAGAGGAACCGATCGTGCACTCCCCAAAACATGTCCATAAAGAAAATCCAAACGTGTATGACTATTCATCTGTAGACATTGGCCTAACCTTCTTTTTTTTTGAGGGGGGGGGGGGGGTAGTGAACTATAGCACAAAGTTAATAGGTAACCTAGCATTACGTGGGTTTCTATGGACGGCGTGAAGTACTTGGTTTTTATTTGAGTAAACCATATAAAAAAAAATCACCGCTACAGCTCATGTTTTACAAACCTACAGCTATAGGATTTACCAAAAGAAATTAAGAGTTTCAATCCAAGATTTTACTGATTGTGAACAGTCACCTAGTAGGCCTCTACGAATTTCAACAGAGAAGTCATTTTCGTCTGAAACTACAGGCCACTGTCAACCAATGTGCTACAACCAAAACCTTATAGGTTTATCAAAGCTAAACCCTTTTGGATGTAAAATCAGATTCAGTTCATCAAAATACAAGAGGACAGGAGTAAAGAGGTGACAGTGACACGATGAACCTACAACTATTTTAACGTAATCAATGTTTATAACTATTCCCCATGCCCAGAAGTATTGACCAGAGAATTATACCCACTTGATTCATAAACAAATATATTTCCCCACTCAAGCTTATCTCTCTCCCCCCCCCCCCCCACCCCTCTGCCCCCGGCCAGCATCTTTTTTGTTTGTTTGTTGGGGTGTTGGGGTGTTTGTTTGTTTGTTGGGGTGTTGGTGTGTTTGTTTGTTTGTTTGTTTGTTTTGTTTGTTTGTTTGTTTGCTTGCTTGCTTGCTTGCTTGCTTGCTTACTTGCTTGCTTGCTTACTTGCTTGCTTGCTTGCTTGATTGCTTGCTTGCTTGCTTGCTTGCTTGCTTGCTTACTTGCTTGCTTGCTTGCTTGCTTGCTTGCTTGCTTGCTTGCTTGCTTGCTTGCTTGCTTGCTTGCTTGCTTGCTTGCTTGCTTGCTTGCTTGCTTGAATGCTTGCTTGCTTGCTTGCTTTGTTTCTGTGTTAGTTTCTGTGTTGGGGTGTTGGGGTGTTTGTTTGTTTGATTGTTGTTTTCTTTTGGGGGAAATTGTTTGTTTGTCTTTAATTGTTTCGGGGTCGAAAACGATAACATTTCCACTTAAAAAATAAAAGCAAACAAAACACCAAGCAAACACTAATTTATAATCAACTTGTTTTCAACTTGTATAAAACATTAAGCGGGGAAAATGGTTGTGGTAAAAGAGTGAGGAACTGATGTAGGGATGTTCTTTTTTCTTGTTATTGTTCCTTCGTCATCTTGTTCATTTCTTTACAACACGGAAACAGGTTACTGATATCCGCATGTAGAACATGATTCATAAAGACATCTTGGAAACACTACAGTTTGCAAGGCCTATTGAATGTATATCTGAAAAGCTCTGGTGGACGAACCCCATAAATAAACTCTAAATAAAAAAAAATTAAAAATACAAACTTAGAAGTCACAGCTTCTTAAGGGGAAATTATCCATTGACCCTTGAACTTTTATCCTCTGCTCAATTCAATATGGGGAGTCCCTAGGCCCGTCGAGTTAATCTCCCTCTAAATAAAAACACCTTACACCGGTGTAGTTAATTTCCAAACGTCCGAGCATCAATCTCGAAAAATGTCCCTGGTGGACCATTTATTTCAGGGCATATGTCATCCAAAATACCTCTAGTTTGAAGAGAAAAAAAAACACAAATAGGCAAAGTTTTGACACTGTGTTCCTTTTATTGTGCTCTCAAATTTGTCTAATATAGAATATTTTGATAATGAGGCCGACACTCTGTTTTTTCTCCTTATTTAGAGCATAGAGCAAGGAGTAGGGTTGTGCACCCTGACCTATAGATAGTTTCCAATAGACGCCATCTTTACGGGCAAATTGCATTTTGGCTTGCAGGCGCGTCAAGCGCTCAAATTATTAACGCAGCCAGCCGCGAAAGCGTCCTCTCTTGTCCAGTTTGAGTTAGTTAGAAGCAGCTTTGGGGAAATCCCACTGGGGGAGCCTTGGCTTTATTTAGCCCTCATCTTGGAAACACTGCCTACTCTTTACTGCTGTTTGTTTGCCTTGCGACTTTGATTGATCAAAAACCGTTTAATCACTGATCAACATGAATGGGTGATATGACTTTCAAAAGCAGTAATTCCAGTAAGTATTTCTACTTCCATGGTGTTTGATTTGTCTTTCCTTTCGGGATCTTAGTTTTTATTGCTCCATGGTTTTATGTAGTTCAGTTGAGTTGGTGTAACTTGAGTGTAACAGTAACACACTAAACTATGTTCCGTCCCAACTTGACAATTGTCCCAACTATAGTTGGGACTGGTCCCAACTTGAGTGTTAAAGTTGGGACGTCCCAACTAGTTGGGATCGCAGTAAACACAAAGCACCCCCATGAATCAACTAAAAACATACTACACTGTAGTAATAGTAAGTATCATAGTAATAGTTTTAAGACCACTTTTTTTTCCCCTTGAGAATATTTGAGATAAATTAGAATGTTGGTTTTTCAAGAGAAGGGAAACTAAAGGCTTAGGCCTAGGCTACTTTGAGAATGAAAGCGTCCGCCCGGCATGAGCATGAGGCCGCTGTCAGAACCATCTATGAAAAACACTATTTAAACCGAGTTAGCGGTCCATTATGAGCGATATATTTACTATCATTCCAAACCTCGTCCTGGGCACCGGCTTGCGACAGGCGCTAACTAGCTCCATCATCAGTTTTGACATGAGTTTGTACAGAGCCGAGACCCAGGTTTGAAACAAAGAATCTTGTTAATTATTAAACGCCGATCGCATCAGCTTGTGCGCAGATCTGCAGTAGTGCAATAGTCCTACCTCCCCCTCCATATGGTCACACACAGTAATCCACCCATGATCGATCACAGTGTCCTATGGGCGATCCCAACTATAGTTGGGACGTCCCAACTTAAACACTCAAGTTGGGACCAGTCCTAGCCCTGGTAGGACGTCAGTGCCAGTGTATGCAATGGAGGAGTCCAACCTGGGCTAGGACCAGTCCCAACTATAGTTGGGACAAATTGTCAAGTTGGGACGGAACAACTACACTACAAAATACACTACACACTGTACGTCTAGCTTGCACTGTACAGTACAGGTACACTAAACTTATAAAGAGAGTACAGTAACTTAAGTTATGCGTAGACTTATTTAATGGAACATATGTTTACACCTGTCCCTTATTAGATCGTGGAGCCTTTTTATAGCTCCATGATTAGATCAATGAATCATTGTCTTTATCCATGTACAAAACTGGCAATTGAATGGGACATCGCTCTATTATAAAGTATAACAAAGTGTAGACTGAGACTAGTTGGTTGTCAGTCTCAAAGCTCATTAAATGAACTTTGAATATGACAACCATCTATCAATTTCAGTTTCATCTCAATACTAAACACAGCGATATGTCTATGTACACAACTAATGTACCAGTGCTTCCCACAGAGATGGCCTAACTGTAACCATGCTGTAACACTAAACAGTATCACTGCAGAACTTTCACTGTCTGTATAACTATCCTCATGCTCCTGGTCTAGACAGTTAATGGGGGCGCTGTACTTCAGGGTTTTTTTTCCTACTTTTTAGTTTGTTTTGGGGTTTTTTTTCCTCGAAATTTTGACATCTGCAGGTGTACTAGCACGCCCGATGATGTCAAAATTTTAAAAAGAAAAACAAAAATGAAAAGAAGGAGTACAGCGTCCCTGTTAAAGGGTCTACTCCTGGTCTAAGTCAAAGTTGTAACAGAGGGACTCTTAAAGTCTTTATAGTCTAAACAATTTTAGAGAAAGTATGGCTTGTAATGTACCACAATCAGAATGTTGTAGAAGGTACCCATGTAGGCCTACATCTTTTTTAATTCATTTTAATTCCCAACCTCTGCGGGTAGTTGTCAATAAAACATGTGTACAACCTCGGATGCCTGGATTCTGTAACAATGTTTGAATATAATTCATCACTCTTTTATGGTGCGGCAATCAAAGTAAGCAACAGTGATTTGTGAGGCGGATAATTTTTTTCTTCTTAGTTAACTTTAAGTTAAACTGCATACTGTAACGAGCCCGTTTGTGCGGTCTAAAGTCTTTTCCAGGACTTAATTTAACAAACAAATTGACAGACGACATACATGTACAGACAACGGAATAGTAAAATGGGCACAAACACAATGATTGATTTCCTCTTCTTTGGATGCTTGGCTTTAATCCCTTCTCAACTTACATTTTGTATACTGTTGTTAGGTGTACAAGATAACATGGGCGGACGACCTTCTTAACGGACAGCTATTAAACAGACTGCTCTAAACGCTAGCTTTTTCGCGCCGTGCGAGCGAGCGCATGCACCAAGCACGTGGCGATCACGGGGCTGGCGCGTGACCAGCTAGTGCCTGTTACAATATTTTTAATTTCCCCAGAGGATTCTGATTGGTACATGTATGAACTTTATATCAAGTGAGCTTTCAAAGTTTCCTCTTATATTATTTTACGTGTTTTATTTTTAGTTAAGAGCTGTGGCTGTAATGCAGTATTATTATAACTCTCAATCCCCAAATGGTAAGACTCTTGGGGTTACAACAAACCATGTTTTAACATTTTGTATTTGTTTTCACATTTGGTTTGGTTGCTTTGGCCTTATAAAGTGACCTGACATTCAAACAAACTATTGTTCCTTAAAGCTTGTATATTATTTAGCTTTTAGGGAATAAACCACACTTGAGGGAACCGACTGGATCAATTTGAAATATTTTGGGGGTTGAACAAAGAAAAATTGATTAGAGCGGGCTTTGAACCCGTGACATCCTGATTGAGGTGCTGGCGCTCAATTTTTCTTTGTTTAACCCGAGGTTATTAAAAATGTATGCAGTCAGTTTCCCTTTGGGTTTATAACTTGACATTTGAAATAAAAAGTTGCATCCCCTTAAGGTGATCCCTTGGCTAGTGCTTCCCAAGTTGTATTGTAAGCTTGGATGTGATCCCTGGCTACACAGCAGTTATAGGTTGTATGGCTTCTGACTGGCACCCCCAAACAAATACATGTATATCTATAAAATAGGGAGACCGCCAGCCAACACAGGGCTAGATAAGCTCAGTCGGCAGAGTGCCAGCACATTAATCAGGAGATAGCAGGTTCAAGTCCCGCTCTAGGCAAACTTTTTTTGTTCAATCCAAAAATGATTTTGTTTCTATGTGTCAAACTCAGAGTTATCTGACAAAAAGATGCCCACCATCATCCATCTATGAGGTCACAATGAATGAAATAGCAGTGAGGACCAATCAAGGAGAGTATTATGCTGGGGAGACAGTGTATGGGTAGGTACAGTTTTTATCGTCATCGCACTGCGGAAGTAAAAAGACAAGGAGACTGACTGAGGGTCTGATCAAAGTGCCATGCCGTTGTCAGTTAACTGTGGGGCAGTAACGTTTTCAAATACTCTTAGGGCACACATAGTTAAGGTAATTAGCTCCCAATTAGGACTATGTTCCTTTATTGTTTCTCATATCTGACATACCAAGGGCAGAGTGAATCAAAGGGTGAACCTACATTATTATGGCCACACTGTTGTCATCTGTCTCATGATACCCAGCACATCAACAAGGCAAAATCTCCATTGATGTGGTATTTGCGCAAAGAAAACTTTCCCAGGTGGAATAAAAAGTGTACAAACTTCTGAACTTAGTGCTAACCTTATATTCAACTAATGGCAACAAAGGACCACTACATGATCTAGCTTGAGGTGGCGTAGGACCTTAGGAAACAAAGAATATCATGAATATTAATTTTTGTGTGGAGGTTTATCCAAACAGAAATGCCCCAGAGGGTTATCCCTGAGTGTACACAAGGAGCTATGGAGTCGATCATGGAGGTAGACATACAAGACACATAAAAAAAAACCACAACCAATAAATAAAATAAACAATAGCGTTGGTAACACCTCACGTTTACCACCCATGCCACATGAACATTATTTCCCCGGGTTACCGGACAACTTATTTCGTTCCTAAAACCATATCAGCTCCCTGGGGAGGATGCAGTCTGCTCTGCTGAACTGTCTCTGCTCTCACAGGTAACCAATGACCCTGGGTGAAGAGAGGAAGTTGTAGAAGTGTCTTGCTCAAGGACGCAATCAGTGTCATGACCGGGAATCGAACCCACACCCTGATTACTTAGACTAGACTGCTTGGCCATGACACTCCATTATAGGTAATGCTGTACAAAACCAGCAGATCCATCCGCTGATCACTGCCAATTGTAAGGTCCTGCCCTTGTGTACGTGTACACATGTACATTTATTTTCCTAAAAGAAAATGGTCAAACATGGTTTTAGGCCTAAACACTATTAAACGGAACTTTGACTCCCTTTGAAACCATACAACCAATTTCAATCAGCCCACAAGTTCATGCATGGTCTTGGCTAATTATGTCAAACTTTCCCTGCTAACTATTGTGATGTTTATAAATTGATATTCAAATAACAGAAGTTCTTATTGCAATTTGTCTGAAAGGGACCCGTCCTTTTTGTCATTCCAGCCTCCATTTGGCTTCCAGTACAATTCTATGCATGTACCGACCAGCCCTAATTGCGCTTTACCATTTTGTTATTATTTCAGGGTGATTTATCTCAAAGTTGCAACCCCAGACTTCCAAGCCAAGGTTCAGTTACAGATATCTGGAATTGAGCAATGTAAGTCTTGTACTGGATAACTGCACTGTAAAAAATGTAATGTGACATCAATTTGGGGCCACGTGCCCCCCATGCCCACCCCTTCCCCAGTTATGCCACTGTGTGTACCGCATTGTTTCAAACTCAGCGTGCCATGATGGTTGCCGTTATTGCTTTGACTTGGATTTCACCCAGAATCCTTTGCGCACCGATCATGCGCACTGGGACATGCATATGGGCTATTGGAGAGGACTTTATAAACCAAAAAACTACACTTTATTTAAAAATGCAGTTGACATTTGTAAGTTATTTTCAAGTTAGGGCAAAAATAAAAGCAGTCATACTGCAAGGTTGTTAAAGAATGCGCTAAAGAGTGTGTTTGATGATACAGGTGAATATACCCCAGTGGAAGGTGATGATTGGTCAATTACCCATCCAGACGACTGTCTTCGTAATCCGTATGAAGACCGAGTCATGTCAAACCCTGTGGAGATTTTTGCTCCGAAAGGTATGTCTTAATTATTTGTTGAGAAATAATTAATTTGCCTAGCTTGTTTATCAATTTGTAAAGATTGCATTAATTTTGTAGGTGTAGAGGTTGATCTCTTGCCTGGGTACCACTTGAAGTTATTTCAGGATTCCGATATGATTCATGAGAACTTAAACTACGACGTGAATTAACACATTCTGAAAGTGTGCGTGTCCATTTGTAGGTATGGAGTAATGGAAAGAAAAACAGACTTTGTTGTGGTTTCATTACATCAGAAAACATGTGGACATAGAATTTCCGCAAAATTGTGCCCCATCATGGGAATTTGGCAACAAGGATGTTGTATTGGCACAGGATGTAACCAAAGTCAAGCTTAAAATGCTTTCCTGAAATGGTGTTTACATATAATTTGAATCTAAACATTAGGTAAATGGTTTGCCTTATGTGAATGTACAAATAAAAATACATAAATTCAAATGGCTCAGTGTAGTCACAAGCATGGCATGCAAACACTAGTTGAGCGTGCAGAAGGCTCTAGTCAGGCTAGACTCTATTCTGATTTTGACATTTATTTCACACTAACAGAATATTAGTCGACTCTCGTTAATACGAGCTCAGAAGATACGAGACGCCAGTTTATACGAGGTATTTCAGCGGTCCCAAACTGTCCCATATGTGTTTTTTTGTCTTAAAAAACGAAAGATACGAGCACTGTCATAACGAGAACACGGATAATACAAGGTATTTTTGCGGCCCCATGATGACAAAATGTATTGTTTTCCATACTTTTGTAGCAAGATCTGAAAAATATTGTTGCGTAAAGCTTACCGTTCAGTCAAGGTTCGGAAATTACATTCTTGTTGCCAAACTATTTATCAGATCGGAGCGGCTACGCGGTTCTGTCCGATCCGAAAATTAGAAACATTTCGCTGGTAACCTATGCTTGAAATGCTACTTCGCTTACATGCTGACAGCTACCAGCGAAAACAACGTTCAGCATAGGCGCTATGCAGTATTGAATCTATCACATCATAGTCACATGAGCGGCAAGTTTGACATGACTTTGCTATGATTTTTATTTTGAGTTATACAAAATATTAAATTTCTATGATCATAGTCAACACAAATGCATTCATCATTGATATTTTTGTGTACAGGATGCTCGTAAGAACTGTACTAGGAAGCAAACTGCTCCGTTTTAGAGTATGTGTGTGTCTGTGTGTGTAGTGCATGCACTATGACGACATGTGTCTACATGTACGTGTAAATAGTGCGCTGCGTTTAAGACGAGGTTCGGATAATACAAGGAAAACGGGCCAGTCCGGTGGACCTCGTATTAACGACAGTCGCCTGTGCATACATTATAATTTTTCAGAATTAATACACATTAAACACAATATTATGATATTACATTGACTTGTACAAAAGAATATGTTCAATGTATGCATCCTGTCAGCGTGTAGGGAAAGAGAGAAGCTCCTAAGTGCTTTTGAATTTGTATCTAGTGGACCGATAGAACATTGAACAATGGACAGACAAAGATAAATAGTTATTAAAACCGGGGGATCGTCCTGACAGGATTGTTTTCGCGGAATTGCTGAAATCGTTGTTCTTTGAGAGTACAAAGGAAATCAGCACGGAGAAACCTTAACAAAGCCAAGAGAACAAAGTTTCTGTTTAAACCACTGTGATGATTTTTTTTCCTGAGAAAATACCATTTTCATGCATATCTCAAAATCTCAACTGTAAGACACAGCTGCCAATTGGGCCCATGGCCAGAACCAAGGCTGGAATCTGGTTGCGCTCGGACTTTACCTCCATTGAGCCGAGAAACAATGAAATACAACAGAGGAAGCCTCTAGATGCCATGTAATCTAACAAAGGCCTGGAATCAAGGATTACGCTATAAAACCTGCACAAAGGTAGAATTAGAGCGCTTAATTTTTACTGCTACCTGTCCTCTTTTTGTTGGTGAAACAAAGCTTTTCACAGTAAGGGCATGCTCTGTGCATGCTCAGTTGATACTAAACACTGTTGGTGGTTCACTTTTAAGACAGGTGTCTATTGACAAGGGTTCACCCATTCTGGTTTGCTGTTGAAATAAATCAATTCAAAGTTTGGTTGGTATTGAACACACTGTTGGTGTTATCACACACTGGAAGAATTAATTTAACACCTGAGTTTTTGCAGTGTTTAGAATCAGTTTGTTTGTTTGTTTGTTTGTTTTGTTGGGGTGTTTGTTTAATTTTGTGTTTGTTTGTTGGGGTGTTGGGGTGTTTGTTTGTTTGTTTGTTTGTTTATTTCCATCTGACATTCATGGGTGAAATAAGGCAAACAAGGTATTTTAATAGATGTTTAATTTGCATCGGGGATAAAGAATATTGTTTGTGTTTTGCCCAGACACTGATGTGTGTTAAGCACTGTATGGGTAAAACACAAATAACAATCTTAGTCCCCAATGCAAGTTTAACACAATTCTTGCAGTACCCACCGCTACAGGATTCGAACTGCCTTTAGCTATCGGGCAAGCTCGGGGGTCTAGTGGTAAGACATCTGCTCTAGAATGGCAAACATCGTAGGTTTGTATCCCACCGGAGTAAATTTGCATGTGGAATTTGTCACAGGACTCAGGAATGTACACAGGCCTCATCAACAATCGATGTTGACCTAACTGTCTGAAGAACCAGCTTGGTACGATGCATCCAGGGTCCAACTTCATAGAGCTGCTTAAGCAGAGAATTAGGCTGAACAACTTTCTGCTTAGCAAAAATAGGCAGGATACCAGATTGTAAATGTGACATGGTATTTTGGCTGGTAATCTTTTTTTCTGCTGATAAGCATAATTTTGTTTCGCTTGGCTACTTTTTGTGCTGAAGCAACCCTATGAAATTGCTCTGGTCCAGTAATGTCGAGGGATTGAAATGGTAGCACGTACTGCAACTGTAAATGGATTGGTCTTTGCAGTTGGTTATCAGTTGATAGATAAAGGAATAAACTAACCTGATACATTGGTTATTACTTCCTGTTCCAGAACCACTTCTCGTTGGCAGCTACAAATTTCCCTTTCACTACAAACTCAAGCCAGGACTTCCAAGTAAGTATCCATAAAGGGTTTTTTTCTGACGCTGACTTTTTTTTCTCTTTTTTTTCTTTCTTTTTAGTAAATTCATCAACAATTACTTCTTTAATAGGCCCCGACACAGATAGTATTTAGAAAACAAAATATGTATGTTTTCTACAAAAATGAAGTTTTTTGTGTAAAACAATGCATGTACTGTATAAACAACATCTCGCAAAGGTTGTGGGTTCGAATCCCACCCAAGTGACATGCTTAGTTGAGTTAAATTTCTTTCACCAGACTCAGGAAAAGTACATAGTATACTTTTCTATACTTAGTTTTTAACACACATCGATGTATGGGTAAAACACAAATAAAATTTGTTATCTCTGATGAAGTCAATGTAGTAACATGTTATGCATACTTTTATGGTTGGATAATTCTCTTCTCGAGTCAGTTTCAGTTATCATGTTTTATTGAAATAATTTCAAAAGGCGTGCGTTGTGAGCAGTAAATTCTAATGAAGGGTTAGTTTGATGGTTCAGGTATACGCAAACAATATTTTTACACTTTGTATGAGGGGACAAAACTGGTTCTGCTTTAGAACAGCATGCATAGATGTTTTCTTTTTATTTGTGCATCCTTTGAGTTGATTTAAAATGATTTTTAGAGAATTTCTAAAAAAGGTATTTCAGTTCACACATTGACGACCCTGAAAACTAAACCTGGAAAAGAGTATGAATTCTTATGCATGGTGGAATTATTGGTACAAAAATGTCACAGAACTAGGTTAGCATTCCCCAAGGTTTTGTTACAATTTTAATATGTTGTTATTGTTTGCAAAATTGTTTCTTTTTTGGAACTGATATTAATATTCTAAATGTGTTTTGAGACAGTCATTATTGAAATTCATGGTTTCAATAATTTTGGGTTGAACAAAGAAAAGTTGACTAGAGCGGGACTTGAACCTGTGACCTCAGATTAACATGCCCGCACTCTACCAACTGAGCTATCTAGCCCTATGGTGGCAGTCTCCCTATTTTGTCAGTATCTTTGTTCGGGGGCGCCAGTCAGAAGCCATTAGCCATGGATCACACCCAAGTTTACATGTATGATACAGACTGGGAAGTGGCAGCAGAGGGATCACCTTAAGGGAATGCAACTTTTTATTTTAAATATCAAACAAACCACTGGGGAAACTGAATGGGTACATTTTAAAATAATTTTGGCTTGAACAAATTGTTTTGTAAATTGTTTACATTTTTATCCTGTGTTAAGGCTGTTATCGGCGATTTGGTTAAAGTTAAGCAAACATCTGAATGAGCATTTAGGAGAGCTTGTTTTTCAAATAATTTTGACATGTTACTTCCAGACTGTGGCTAATGCCTTTCACATGCTGTAATCACACACCAAAACCAATATTAATCCTCATTGATGCAAAACCCGAAACCGTTGGAAGACAATAAACGCAAAAAAAGTGTACCACTTTTCTACCATCACGTTAGCAGTTCTTCCAATGGCTGAAATGTTTGTGTAGAGTACCTGAAACTCCCCAAAAGTGTTTCAACATGTGAATGGACATGATGCAAGATATACTGAAATTTATTTGACTTAGTATTTTGTGGAACGTGAATTTTAAAGGATAAAGAATGTATGCCTGTGAATTGTTTTTCACAGGACTCGGGGGAAAGTACCGAGTGTACAGTGCTTAATACACACAGTGTAAGGGCAAAAACCAAATAAATAGTATTTTGTAATTAATCTCAAAATTTCTGTCCGAAAATGGGCGGAATGTTAGATGCCTTTTCCCATCCAATTTTTGATTTTAAAAATGAATCAACTCAAATTATTTTCAGTACAAGTCTGTTCACACGTTGGAACACTTTTTGAGTAGCTTCAGGTACTTAAACAACAAACTGTAACTGTTGGTAAAACAGCTAACAGGACGGATGCAAAGTGTGTTTCTTGTCAGTGCTATTCTATTTGTTGTCCTTTCCATGTCAAGGCTCAACTTTCATCTCATCACCAAGGGACAATTGGCAAGGTAGTGTCATCTACAAAGTCATTGCCAGAGCCTCATCGGAGCTGATCGATACCCAGTCCTTTGTCTGTCTGGGTAGACGGAGAGAAGACATCGTCATCATTGGGTACAGTCACGACACCATGATCAAGACTTGCTTCTGTTACGAAAGGGGACGAATATCTCTCAGTGCAGAGTAAGTCCAGCCTAACCAACCTCAATCCGTCCAAATTATTTGGGATAGAATTTATTCATTAAGCCGTTGAGCAGAAAATGTTGCTTACAAGTTTATTTGCAGTGAACCATTCACAACCAGTGTATGTTACATGGCATTTGGGCTGGTAAGTTACCATTGCTAAGCATGATTTTTTGTGATTCGCAATTTTGTGTGCTTAACTGCTTAAAGAAATTGGTCCTTGATGAACCTTTTGGTGTTTCCTTAAAAATTTTAACACATAGATCTTGATTAATGTTTGAACTTTTCAAGCATGAAATTTATAAGTAAGCTCGTTAGATCTGTCTTTTAATTGTGTTAACAATGGGAAACTTTGAAATGCTACAGATGTACATGTAATGTTGGTGGTAGTAGACACCCAATTTCATAAAACTGCTTAAGCAGACAATATTGCTTAACATGTTTCTGCTTAGTAAAAGTGAGCTGGATACCGATCCCAAATAACTCATGTGACATGTTGACTGGTAACTTTAATCTGGTAAGCATAATAATGATGTGCTTAGCTACCTTTTGTGCTTAAGCAGCTTTATGAAATTGGGTCCAGGTAAATATCCATTACTTGCATAGTTCTGAGCATGTGCATGTAGCTTCCGAGAACAATGGACTCACCTGGTAAATTGTGCCACCCAGCAGCTCCAAGAGTCTCCCATTGCTCAAGATTGTTGCAACCATTAAATCCAAGCATTGCCAGTCATGTGCGAGACACTTCATGTAACTATATGAGTATTTTATCAGGGATGAGAAATTTCAGACTTTTATCTGAATTCAGACTTTTTAAAGACAGCCTGGTGAAGAAAAAATTGCTGTTATTTTGTCCACATATATCCTGCCCTTTGATCTACTTCTCCAGTGCTGAGGATACTGTTTGTAAAAGTTCTTTGAAAACGAAACTCCAGAGGTTACCAAAAGGTGGAAATGCCATCATTTCAACATAACACCTAAAATTTGGATCATAGTTGCAGACACTTTTTTTTCAGCAATGACTGTCACCCCTGATTTATACTGCATCATAATCTTAAAATGTTATTTGATTATTTATGGCATAATACAGAATATGAATGAAAGCTGTCAATGGCTCTAAATATACTTTGAAAGTTCTTGTGGCTTTTTTCCCCTTCTTAAAAAAAAAGGGAGCAATGGTGAAACTACGTTCTTTATTATATTTTCTTGTTGTTATGTGTGTCTTTCATTCCACAGGTTAGACAAGACAGTGTACAGAACTGGGGAAACAATGAAACTCACAGTCAATGTGAACAACAAATCCTCAGAACTCACAAAAGCAGTCAAATGCTCGGTAAGAGACAACAATTTTTTTCCATTAAAATTTTTTTAAAACCAAAACACAGGCATCCTTTTTTTGTTTATTAATGCAATTAGTTAGGGTGTTTTTAAAAGGTTTTCTTTGGACCAAAGACTCAGCTGTATCAGCTCTTGATTTAATGCTATGAACAACATTTTTAAACTTTTGTTTTTGGAGGGGGAAAAAATTGACTCTGGTGCATTAGATCACGAGGACACAACATTGCACAGCTCTGTCATCAATAATAGGCTTTCCTATATAGCCTTGCTTTGGCCATTATACTGCAGCTGAGCATCCAAAAATTTAACACATTAAATTCCTTATTTGGGGGGAACTAAGAAAAGCTGACTAGAGCTAGATTTGAACCCATGACTGCTGGGTTTGCATGCAGATGCTTTTCCAAGTTGAGCTAATTAGCCCTATGTTCAATATAGTTGGCAAGCCGCCCATTTTGTCAATATGTTACAAGTCAAACCGTTTTTTTTTTTTTTAGTGCTATATAGCCAAAGATTACGCCTTGGCTAGATAGCTCAGTTGGTAGAGCACCAGCATGCTGAGGTTGCAGGGCCAAAGCTCGCTCTAGTAAATTTGCCTTTGTTCACCCTGGAATTGATTTATAATGCAGTCAGTTTTTCTCATGCAGTCATGTTTTATTAATTGACACTAAATTCCTGTTACGAAATTTAGACAAGTTGCGGCCATTCAAATAGCTACATCATGCATTTTGTGTCGATGACGTAATGTGCTGATTGCAAAGCGGAGATGCATGTGCCATAATGTTCGTTAAACATGAGGGTACAGTTGCTTAGGGAGTTGCCATATAGGCACAATTTCTTAAAAGCTGTGGTAAGCAGGAACTTCTGCAAGAGATGAATGGGGTACCAGTCACAGCAATGTAAACTCCATGGTTTTTAAGCTGGTAACTGTTTCTGTTAAGCAAGATTTTGTTGTACTTAGCAAGTTTTTGTGCTTACAGGCTTTGTGAAGTTGGGCTCTGGTTAGAGGGATGTTAAGCAGAAACTATTGCTTAAAGATGCCGGGTCGGATTTTTGGATGATTTGGTTATTTTTTATTCAAGAAAGTTACAAGCTTTCATTTATGGTATTGCATAAAAAAAAGTCCACCAATGTATAATTAGTGGTAGTTAATTAAAAACAAAATATGAATTGTCAGGATCCCAACATTAATTCACGCCCGTCAGCCATGTGCAAACAATTTGCATGAGAAATGTATTTTGTGCATTTGCCGTGGCATACACAAAAGTATCTGTATGGGGTTTTTTTTCATTTGAAACAGCGTCATCTGTTAAAATGCATTCAGAGGAAAAACTCTTTAAACAAATAATTACAAAATCGGCGAAAATCAGGCCATGCTTACTTTAAGAAAAAATATCTGCTCAGAAAAGAGTAGGGGAGCCAGTCACAACCAGAATGGCATGGTATTTTGGATGCTAATTTTTTTCCTAGCAAGCAGCATTTGTTTATGCCTAGTCAGTGTTTTGACTTTGGGTTTTCAAGTGACTATATCAATGGGTCATCAGATTAAGAAAACAATAAATGGGGATAAGGTTGGCTCAGTGATTTCTTTTCCCTGCCTTTCACCTCTGTGAACCCCGGTTCGAATCCCACCACGGACTAGAGGTCATGTGTGGATTGGGTTTGCAGTCCCTTCCTGATTGTGTGGAATTTTCCTCATTGGGGTTTTCCTCCCAGATATGAAACTGAACATGTCTTCTCAGTCTCTATTCATCCTGTTATGGCGCTAATTGTGCTGTTGGATATGTAATAAATAAATAAATAAATAAATAAATAAAGAGGAAATTTTTTTTTCTTCATGTTTGCCCTCCATAGCTGAGACGAACCGTGAAGCTACATGGCGTTTGGGTCCCTCCAAATTATCCCTCAAAAGCTGCTGAGCCCTCCCTAATCTACGATTCCGTTACTAGCAGCACGGGGAATAGGAGGGTTCAGGAAGAAGTGGAGATTAATGCGGAGGAGGTCAAGTACAACGTTCTGGGGACAGCCTCCCCCAAGGAGAATCGAACCTGGTAATGACAATGTATATATATATACATATTTATATAGGAATCTTATGTATATAGTGCATGTACCCAATAAGGTGCTCAAGGCGCATGAACAAAGAGAAACTCTTTTTAAGGTAGGTTTTGAATTTTTTTTAATGAATTATGAGACTGATTTATGTAGCACTTTACAAGGGTTTACAAGTTGTTGCTGCACACTCAGCAGCCACTGCAAACCCAGGCAAACCCAGGCAAACCCACTTCTCTTAGTGATAAGTGTAACTGGGTTCTTTTATATGCTTTACACGACACAAAGGACCTACGGCTTTACATCCCATCCGAAGGGCGTAGCAATACTGGTTTAGTGTCTTGCTTAAGGACACAAGTGTCAAGACCGGGACTTGAACCCTCACTCTGCTGATCAGAAACACCAGAGCCTGAGTTCGGTGCTCTTTAACTGCTCGGCAACATTTGACCGAATTGTTACACCCTCCCTGTACAGGGATTTGATGTTTAGACTTAGAGGACACTACTACTCATTTTCAGGATTGTGTAATGTTTGTCGAATCACACACCAGTATTTAGGACTTACTTAACTTGTATAGACTCAATAGATGTTAATTTTGCATCGGGGATAAAGAATATTAATTTTGTTTTTTTTACCCTTTCACCGACGTGTGTTAGCACTGTATACTCAGTACTTTCCCGAGTTCTGTGAAAAAAAATCACTGGCATATTACTCGGGTGAGATTCGAACCCACGACCTTTGCAATTCTAGAGCAGTGTCTTACCAACTAGTTGTGGAACCCGCTGCTAAAATATAGGATTCGAACTGCCTCTAGCTACCGGGCAATCTCGGTGGTCTAGTTGGTAAGACACTGCTCTAGAATTGCAAAGGTCATGGGTTCGAATCCCACCCAAGTAATATGCCTGTGATTTTTTTCACAGAACTCGGCAAAGTACTGAGTATAGAGTGCTAACACACATCCGTGTAGGGTAAAAAAACAAAATTAATATTGTATAGACTCCTTGCCTTGGCCACTATCTCTAATGTTTAAGTGAGTAGGCACTGTGCACAACTCTCAGCCAGTTGTAGGTCCTTATTGATCTCAGTGAGGGCGCTATTTGGGTCTTGAGACATTGGAGGGGTGTTTCTTTATACCAGTAGGGATGAGGATTGAGAAGGGGATAGTTGCTACCAAGTTGTGCATGGTTCTCCCTATGCACAAGCCACTGTATCATACCCATAAACAGGTATTGCGCTATACGCGGGAATGCTAAACAAATAAAAGGAAAGATATTGTCGAAATAGGGAGACTGCCAGCATTAGGGCTAGATAGCTCAGTTGGTAGAGCGCCAGCACATTAATCAAGACCTCACAATTTCAAATCCCGTACTTGTCAATTTTTCTTTGTTCAACCCAAAATTATTTTTACAGTTTACACAGTCAGTTTCCCTTGTGGTTTATTACTTGATAAAAATAAACCTTTTAAAACCAAACACAAACATCATGTTAAAACCTTGTTTCAATTGAGTGTACTTCAGCCAAACTTGCAAAATTTGGGTCCAGAATGCCCAACAGTTTTGAAAAAGACTCCTTTGGAGAACTCTGTTGTGTGAAAACTCATTTTTAAGGAAATGAAAGCTGTCCGAAAATGTCTTAGAAGGGGATTTTCAACACCTGGAGTGACCTTGTGGTCTCCTGCTACACTCCTGAATGATGAGGGTGATGGAGCTAGGGCTGGCAGGGAGGGGGAACATTATATCCTTTCCAGACATTTGCCTCTTCCCCCTCAAACCAGGCTGTCATTGCTAATAAATCCCCTTCATTGTTGGGGGCTGTAGCTGTTGTTGCATTAGCAGTGGTTTTCGTTTATCCTTTTCCCGGCTTTAGCTGGACTCTCTTCTCTAGTGCTGCAGGCTTGGCCTGCACGTGCCCATCTTTGCTCGTCTTAACTCCTCAGTCAGTTATAGGTCCTTATTAACCTCAGTGAGGGCGCTATTTGGGTCTTGGCCTGCTCATCTTTGTTGGGCTCTCTTCTCTCGTCTGAGTGTTGTGGATGCATGGGCCTGCACATGCTGGTCATAGAGAGCCTGCCTTTAGCTGGACTCTCTTCTCTTGTTGTCTGAGTACTGCGGGCTGGGTCTGCAGGTGGTGGTTATAGAGAGCCTGCCTTTAGCTGGACTCTCTTCTCTTGTTGTCTGAGTACTGCGGGCTGGGTCTGCAGGTAATGGTTATAGAGAGCCTGCATTTAGCTGGACTCTCTTCTCTTGTTGTCTCAGTGCTACTGGCTGGGTCTGGCAGTGGTTTTTTTCACTTGCTTTCCTGATATTATTCCAATTGTTGTATTTTCTTGGTCAATCTCTGAGCGCTTTGTAACCCTTGGAAAAGAATACTATTACTGCGATTTTTGATTTGTATCAATTGAAATGATTTAATCTTCTTTTTTGTAGGGTTATTGATATGCATTTAGCCACTGATGATGGAGCACTTTTGCCTGCAACTACCATGGGAACTTATCTAAAAGTAAGACACTTTCCAGTTTATTTATCAAAGTTCGTTCTATTTCATGACTTTTTCCCACACTGGTTTGTAGTTGTCCATTACTTTTCATGAACTTATTTTCATCGGGATTGTTTTCAACCAACTAACAACAAAGTCATTGAAAATATATTGTTGTTAATTAGGATAAAAGTATTTGTATTTTTAGAAACAGAAGGGACAAAGGGTCGTGTTATCCCTAAAACAAACTCTTTTCTGGATGAATCTTGTTACATTTTCTCACCAGTTGTTTTTGCACTTGATGTTTATGCAGTTTCTTTTATGCAAGGTACAATGTAGTAAGCTGTGAGTCAAGTTGTTTAAAGGTTGGGTCATTTTTTGAGTAAATTGATGTACATTTTTTGATGTAAATACTCCAAAAAAGAATGACCATAAAAACTTACTTAGTGAGCACCACTGCAGTTGTTGATAGTATAAACTATTTTGAGAAAGGATTCCCTATGAAAAAATATGGTAAAAATAAAAATAAATTCACCCCGAAACATTTCAATCTGATAAACAAATGAATCATGCATGAATCATTTCTCAGATTTCTGAGGGTTGGTGTCCATTCCTAAATGCTGCAGCCAGAGATGAGGTTGGCTTCCACTGTCATCTCACTAGTTTTTTGCTGGTTGCACTGCAAGTAGAGATGGTATTCAGCTGAAACTTTCAGATGTGACTTTTACTGCATCTTTCTTTATAATTTTGCCTATAATTCAGCAATATGTGGACACAAACCAATCTATAACTCTACCTTTAAAGACACCTGATTTAGAATTCAGAAGATCTTGGGTGCAGTTCCAACCCCAAGGGGCCTGTGGATTTGTTCAGCAATCGGAAAGCACTGGGTTAGTTATATAAGATGCCTACAATGATTTACAGGATCATAAAAAATGTGACATCAGTGTAAAAAGCAAAAGGCGGTTGTTCTCTAAAATGTTTACACATTTGTCGGCACCTAAAGGAAAGTCCTGTTTTGCTTTTAAAGAATTGTTCAAACACACCTTGTAAATCCTTTCTTTGAAACCCCAAATATTGTATGCTAATACATAGAATTATTTCTTGTTTTTTCAAGATTGTCTACAGCATACTTATTCAAGTCCCAGTTCCAAGGGCGACAGATCTCCTCGTCACTGTTCCCATTTACCAAGTTTTGTCTTCTGCAAGCTCCCAGGTTTGTGTACATTGCTGATAGGTGGACTGCACATGACGTCACATGACGTCACATATACCACAATCCTCTCTGAATTGCCAACATTCACCATCTTTGATGATTTTAGCATTTAGTTTTCCAATACAACGTCGGCGATGCCAAATTAAACATTTTCAGAGGGGATTGTGGGGAATTAGTGACGCTATTGCAATCTACCTATTGAACTAACACAGGGGATTCACAGTGCAGTGTGTCAACAAGAGTTTGCCCCACAATAGTTTTTTTTTTTTCAAAAGAAGACGGTAGTTACAGAGTGAAAGATTTCATAATGAATACAGAAATTGGAGTTTTGCACTGAAAAAAGCATTTCAAAACGTCACATCATGCATATATTACAGGAATGAGAAATTTCAGACTTTTATCTGAATTAAGACATTTTTAAGACTGCCTGGTGAAAAAGAGTGTGGCCGTTGCATTCCTCAAATAAAAATAAAACCTGCACTTTGATCTGCTTCACTAGAACTGAGGATACTATTCACAGAAACTTCTTGAAATCTATAACTACAGAGGGTTAATCACAAGGTCGTGTCGTGGCCAAGCGGATAAGAGCACCGGACTCAAGCTCTGGTGTTTCCGACTCAGCAGAGTGTGGGTTCGAGCCCCGGTAGTGACACTTGTGTCCTTAAGCAAGACACTTAACCATTATTGCTTCGTCCTTCGGATGGGACGTAAAGCCGTTGGCCCCGTGTGTTGTGTAATGCACGTAAAAGAACCCAGTACACTTATCGAAAAGAGAAGGGGTTCGCCCCGGTGTTCCTGGTTTGATTGGCTGCATATTGCGCCACAGCACCTTGTAAAGCATTACATGGTGCTATGTAAAGGAGTAGGTCTCATACTTCAAACGAAGCCACACATACCTTGCAGGAAATTAATGTTGAAATTAATGTTAATGTCACTCTCACCCTTGTGTGTGTTGTCAATATCCACATGCATATTGAGAACAACCTCCAACAACTTATAGGGTGTGTACAAGATTGGTAAGAGAGAAAATATAAATGTTCACTGATTCGCACTGGTACAAAAATGGTCTTGGTGAAAAACTTCCCTTGAAAAAATGTGGCCCGAAGTGCTAGAGTTTTTGAGAAATAAGTAAAACAATCAGTTTTGATCTCGCGGGTGTGTGAACAAATATAAGGGGTTTTTCACTGTTTTCTTGTGACTCTGATGACCGATTGAGGTTAAACTTTCACAAGTTTGTTATTTCATGTCTATGTTGGGTCACACAAAGTAAGGATACTGGTCTTTGGCATAAGCCAATGTTGTCTGCGCGCTTTATAAGCTTAAATTTTTAAAGTTTCCAATAACTTGAGCTTAAATTTTTAAAGCCATACTGTATCTTGCAAGTTAAACAAACAGTGGTTGTTTCACTTATGTCAACTTTGATGCACATGGTGCAAAGGAAGTTGACTTTTTTCATGATGTTATTTGTGTAACAGCATCTCTGGGTTGACTCCTTGGTGGCACGCTGTGTTAGGTGGTCGGGTTGAGTGTGTACCTTCCCTCGCCTTCTATCTCTAGGACCCTGGTTAGAATCACGCTGGTGCACTATGCGGATTGGGTTTTCAGTCCCTACCTGATTGCATGGGGTTTCTCAGGAATAATTCTCTGGGATTTTCCTCCCACATCTAAAACTGAAACTTCCTTCGTTGTCTTCTCTCCATGGGGTTCTTGGCTAGTATAGAGATTAAGTTCACTTTTATGAGAGTCCTTGGCTTCACAACAGAATTAATCAATTGGAATCATCCAAATTAACTACAGTATTGCAGTCAATTCAGTTAAAACGGATGACAGACATTGAAATTAATAATTGGGATTTTCAGTTTTGCACATTGTAGTTTTAATATAGATTTTCTGGCCAATTTCAACAAAACTCAATCAATTTAAAACCAATGCTCAATATATTTCGTTTGAAAATGAATGCTCTGTTGCATCAGCATTCAACAGTCAAAAGGAGTAATTCAATTTCAACAGTTTAGCATTCACTGGTCAAATGCGATCATTCAAATTCATTAGGTCTCAAAGATCATCCGATTTCGCCAAAGCCAACAGCTTGAGGCTGGACAACCATTCCATTTCATCAGTGTTGTAAATAGGCAGTAGAAATTGACTTGAAGAATGGTGAGAATGTAGTCTTGAACGTCTATCAATGAAACAGAATGTCTGAAACGAACCTGAATGAGAAGACTTAAATCATTTGTGCATAAAAACGAAATTGAATGCAATAGTAGCTAAAAAGAAACCCTAGTTTTAATGAACGAGGGAAAAGTGAGTAACTTTGAATGCGTATTAATGAAACTGAATACATTTTTGCTGACATAGGCCGGGAAAACCTATAAACATCCTTTATCGCACAGTATTTTATTTTATTTTTTTAATCTTCTGACAAAAGTGCATGTATACATTTAAAATTGTCCGGGTCAAGACGAAAGTTTTAAAAAAAACTGTTGTCATAGATGTGTCAGACCCAATAAAAATTCTACAACCAAGATATAGAGTGCCTATCTTTGACAGATAATCATCATTCAAAACAGCTTCAGAGTCCGTTCAGATTTGTTTTGAAATGATTAGAAAACTAGAATGATTGCATGATGGCAATAAAAACATCTATTCTTTTATCTACCGTTTCGTTCTCTTGAAGTGGCTTGAATGGAGACCAGAAGACTGGATGCAAGAATGCGAGATGCCTCCCCGCCAAGACAAACTGGTAGTCAAGAAATCCATCCTAGGTGAGTTGGACAGGTTTATCAGGGGTCAACCAGGAGACTCTTTCCATTATAACTCTTTCCATTTGAATACTCTCAGGGAGCTGAGATGGTTTAAGGAATTAAATAAATGACCCAGTGACTATGGCCCAATTTGATAGAGCTGCTTAATGGCCGACTTTGTGCTTACTGTGCGATTTCCATTTCATAGCGCTGCTAACCGTAAGCACACAAAAAGGCATGCTAACCTTCCGGTGCTTACTGTCTAAAAATGAATGATGTAACAATGCAAATCCATGGTGAACGTGTAAGATGGCTGCCTAATTTTCTTGCTAACCTGTGAAATACGCTTACGCTTAAGCAAATTGTTCTGCTATAGTTAGCATGAAAATTTGCTTACCATTAACAGTGTTATGAAATTGGGACCAGGGGTAATAACATTCGAAGCGCATTGAACATTCTCAGGAATTGCGCTGTAAGAACTCAACTTCATGTCTATACTTAGCAGGGGATACTGGCCCTCCCTACCCCTCTCAAGCATCCCTAAAGCCCCCTTCCAAATGATATCCCCCCCTCCTTAACACCGCCCCTCTTGTAGTAATAATTGGTTGGACTTACTCAGTTTGATGACACAAATGACTGGACAAAGACACACGCTGAACTTAACTGGACGTCGCCATGTTGGGACATCTATTATCATAAACTCAACAGGTCAAGGGTCACTAGCCATGACGTATGGATACATCATGCATATTCAACACCTCCCTCTTTTCATCCAGTGTTGTATACTCCTTTATTTTTATTTTTGGTAGTAGCAAAATATACTCTTTTCTTTTGTATATGAATCAAATTTGTCCACTCTCTGCAAAGCAGTGTTGAACTTCTAACGATTGCTCTTCTTCATCAGAATCTCCTGTCTATGAGGGACTTTTGTGATTGCAAAACTTCTTAAAACTGCACCTTCAACTGATTTAGATGAGTCCAGTCATTGAAGAGCTCCACTCTACGAGGACATCCTACGAGGCTTTCGAGGAAGGAAATTCTTAACCAATACCAAAGATTCAAATTGAGATAAGTTGAGGCCATTTAAAACAACTTGCTCCTGTCATAAAGAACTTATACAAGCAAAGTTTTTTGTTTTGGGGCAATTTATGAAATTTTAAAATCCATCTAGATTGGAGGCACTTTTTTTAACTTGCTTTACCACACTGTGTGGAATAGAAGTTCTGAAAGTGTTTTTGAACTAAGGTTGTTTAAAGAAATATTAAAAAATTACAAGTTAAGTGTGCGATGTTAAAGAGTGGCTCCAAGGTGAAATTCAGTTTTGTGATCTATTCATTTTCCAGTACATATTTTCCTTGTAAAAATGGAGAAACAAATTACAAGTTTCTAACCTCACGCTAATATGGTATCAAATGCCATTGTGTTTGATACCTTCAAGTGCAATGTTTGTCAAATTTCCAAAACATTCGATGACGTCACATTTCAAATTTATGGTCTGTAAATTTTTGAATGGGTAATTTATTTGATGATAGTCAAACAAAACAGCATTGGATTTGACCTTTTGACTGGCACAAAAAATTCCTGTCTGTATATACAGACCTATTTGCTTTCTGATGTTTGATGATGTCACATTTTGTATGTTTGATGCATTTCAAATTTCACTAGGAATGAGTATCAGATTAAATTACCCTTTAACACCGTTTTAACGTGAGGTATAGACTTGTCATTTTTTCCTGAATTTCATGAAGACTCTATCTTTTAAAAAATGAGTGCATCACAAAACTGACTTTGACACTGAAGCCCCTCTTTATATTGGTCCTTTCCAATCTTATAGGTAAAGACAAGAAAGTGACTCAAAATTAAGGAAAATGTCCTTTTGTGTGCATAATTATACACCAAGTAGTGGTGGCACCATGGGTTTGGCTACCTAGCCCCCTGCTGTATAACTCTCAGCCCCCTCTGCAAATCCAATCTCTCTCATCATGATCTCTGCCAAGTTTCTTTGGTTTTCTTGGTTGCTAGTTGACTTTCAATATGCATGTAAAGAGAGATTGGAAACATAAGTGATTAAACTACAGTTAATCTTCTATAAATTCAAACTGCCCAAGGAGATATTCACAGCATGAAGTTATTATGAAGATTTTATTGGAGATGAAATAAATATTTTAATATATAATTATGTAGTAACTGCATTGAGGATTAAGAATTTTTTCTTGGATTTGAATGAAAACACTGGTTGAGTTTTGTTTGTCTCTAGCAAACTTTACAGTATACCGGGCCTGGAATTACATAGAGGCCATGGCCACTGTTACCCTGGTCTTGGCCTCTGTGCCACTTCAAAATGTTCACATAGACTTTAAGATTGTCCAATGGAAGTGCCCTTTGCAAAAGGAGAATGGTCTTGCCCGGTTAAAGGTGAAATTCGGGGCGTGTACGTTGTATGATAAATTGGCTCGTTCCTCTATTTTGATTGTTTCGTTCATTGAAGACTTCATTTATTTTAATCTTTTAGTTTTCAAAACAAATGTACAAATCCTAAAGGTACATCAGGTTTTTTAGGTTTTTTTACATTGAGGTGCTTAAAGTTGCATGGCCCGATTTTCGCCAAAAGAATTTCTTCAAAAGAATTTTTCTCTGAATGATTTTTGACAGATGGTGCTGTTTTAAAACAAGAAACATACACAAACTTTTGCATATGCCACGGACAATGCACTAAACTGTTTGTACAAGGCAGATGGGCGATAATGTTGGGATCCTGACAAATATTTAATTTTTTAGCTTTTAATAAAGTACCGCTTATCACGGGAGGATTTTTTTCATGCAGTACCTTAATGGACAGCCAAACCTATAATAATAGCTACTTCAAATTTAAATCTAAATTTTGTGGTAAAATCAGCCAAAAATCGGACCTACCATCTTTAAACCTTTTGAACTGAAAGAGGTGATTTATCTTTAGAAAAGACAGTGTTCGTAAAATGGTTTGATGCTTGTCATCGTAGTAATGTTTTAAATTCATCACATTCATTCAAAGATAAAAACATTTTATGCATTGATATTTCTCTGGGTGACTGGCAGTTTGAAGTTTTATCACTCATCACTCTGATAATTTTAACTTCCTTGTGGGTTTTGGCAAACACAAGAGATATACTTTTTATACAAAGCTCTAAATTTTCAATACCAATGAAATAATTTTCAAATTTACACACAGTTTATAAAAGATATGTATGAGAAGCTTCAGTCCCTGCGTCTCTTTTCAATATATCATTATACAATGTGTAATTTTCATACAAATTTAAAGTGGTTTTTTTTTTCAGGGATTTTGTATTGAATCTAGTTCATTGAATGTCTTTACTAAAATGTGAGTTAAGTTGAATAATTACAATACTATAATTTTCCCATAGTAAGAGTGATCAAATGCACCTCACAAAAATCAAATATTAAAGAATAGACATAAAAATAAGATGAGAATAGTAGCAATTATAGCAGGTATGCAAACCTTAAAACATTTGTAAAAGTTACACCCTACATGTATGCAGATAAGTTTTTAAAAATTACAACCGGTCCAGCCAGACCCTAAAAATATTGAGGCAATAGCACTCTGCACTAATAATGTCACTTTTACTTTAAAAAAAATAGCCTGGTGTGAGACACATTTTCCACCACACTCACATGATCACCATCCCCATGGGTGCTCCAGACCCCAGACCCCAGTCACGAGTTGACCATAAAGCTTGGAATGTACACGCACGTACATTAGTGAGGTTTGACTTGTTGTCTGAGATCTGGGTATTGAGTTTCTATTTTTAACATAAGTGTGGAGGGCTAGTTTAATAGATTCAGACACAATATTCTCAAAGAGAAGACGAGTTTCCGGGTGATGATGAGTGCATGGATTGTGGTTTTGATATCTGTAGTTCCTTGTCACTGCCCATGTTAATTTTCATACACAAAGTCACTGTTCAGACTTCAACTTTTCAGCGGAGCTACAGATTTAGGGCTTTATAAGAAAGTCTGGCTATGAAGATTTTGTAAAAACTCCCGTCTTTTACTTGTGGATGCTGTATTAATATTATTTTTATTATATATTTCTGGTATTAATGAAACCAAAAGGACCCTCATAAGCGACTAGCACTGTGACCCATACACCTGATACCTGTGTGTAGAGAAAATCAATGAAGAAATTTCAGTTTTAGATGTGGGAGGAAAGCCCAAATTAAGGAAAAGCAATGCATTGTGTTTTTAACGAAGGGTTCCATAGACTACTCAAGTGGGGGAAAGTTACGTCTCTGACCTCCATTCAAATGGGTGTAATATCAAGTTGCTTTTTATACTCTTTCAGGGCGAAATTTTTGTCATCGGACAAATTGGTCTGTACATTCCCAAGAGGAATTTCTGCGCCATTCGTATAAACACAAATTCAATGTCGTTATGATTGAATAACTTCAGAAATCGGGAATGAACTGAAAGTTCTCTGTACAAAAATGTACAGACCGTGTATTTGAAACGTGACGTCATCTAAAGTTTTTAGATTTTGACAAAAATTACACTTAAACATAACAGCATTTTTATACAATTTTAACATGAGGTTAGATACTTGTAATTTTTGTCCCATTTTTATAAGGACTCTATCTATTGGAAAACGTATGGATCACAAAACTGAATTTTACCTCGGAGCCCGTCTTTAAATGAGCTGAATTGTCTTTGAAAGTTTGTTGCCAACTACTACTACTTACGTCCAGTGTAGACTTGTGTTTTTTCAGACTTGACAGGATTGTATTTTCCCCCGTTAAAGAATTTCCTAGTTTTAGCCACAAATCTCAGAAACCATTCATCCTTTTCACCAATTAGGTGTGTTTACATTGAATTACTTGGGTCATTAAACTTAATGGATGAGCTCTTTGGAAAAGGAATTACAGGGAGTGACCTGTCAGATGAAAATGATGTTTCATTTAAGCCTTTTTCTTTAATGGAGCTTTCCCGTAACGAATTCACAGGATTTGAACAAAATCATGAGTAATTCTTGACCAATAGATTGACCTGAATTACCTTAAATTAGGCTCAATGATTAAGCAGTTTGTACAGTTTAAGATAGAAATAAAAGTGTGTTTTTTGTAACCGATATACATTTCTCTTAGTATTATTATGTATTAAACAAAAATTTAAGGTGCACATTTATGTTTTTAAAAGAAATAGATTTATGAATGTAACATAATATTTCCTCAAAAATTTGAATTATGAATTAAATCTGCCATAAAGCTAATAAATTTTAAAGTCAAATTTATTCCGTATCTTAATTTATCAGATAGTTTCAAAAGGGGTCGTGGGGACACTATTCAAGGCCTTTATAAGATTATCCCCAATTTATGATGTTTATGCATGGATTAACTCACTCTTTGCCCTTCCAGATTAGTGAGTTTGGCATGAGTGTTTTCCGCTCCTTTTTAAAATCTGAAACATAATAGGCCCCTATTATCTAAATAACGACTAACTTCAATTTCAAAAGAATAAATGATGTAGGACCGAAGACAAAATTCAACTGAAAAGGACATGAAGTTCTGAGATCAGTTTTTTTTTCCAGACAATTCTAGTTCTTTTTGTAATCTGCATCTGTTGCAATGCTTGTACCATAAAGCATAGAGCAAAGAACAGCATACAGGTAGCAATGCTTTTCAGAAACAGTGAGTCGACCCAGTGGCGTAACCAAACCTTTTCATGGGGGCGTAAACCGGGAAAGACATAACTTTTATTTATTATTATGTTGTTTCTATTTAATGTATTGAACCATTTATTTTTTCATGTTATCTTCAGTTTCATTTGGGGAGGCAAAAGGGGGAGGGGTTCTGAGCGGCCCCCCCCCCCCCCGGTTACGCCAGAATCTACCAAACTTCTTTTTTATTTTGTAGCGCCTGGAGGGGGCACTCAATCCATTTTGATCCTTGACCAAAAGGGGGCGCTCGTCATTTTGTCCAATTTCCGGGGTAGCCGCTTTATTGTGTGTTAATTTCTTGATGGCTTGGAGAACTGTCATCAGTTTCAATGCATATTTTCTTCAAAATCAGCCCGAAACTGGACGCAAAGGATTATTATAGGAGATGATAGGATAGTTGTGAACTTAAGGACCTTGGGAGATGTCGGCGAACAGCAATGGAGTGGTGCGGTCGGGATCGCTAGGCGGTGATTTTTACGACTTTGCATGCAAGGTGAGAGCCGCCATGTCACATTGTCAGGCCAGCGCATTGGAAACTGCTCTTACTAAATTTTATCATACAAATCATACAATACATACATTTGTACTTGTTGTGTAGTGTATGTACATGTACTGTACATGTACGCGATGTATTGTGAATGTTATAGAGTTTGACCAGTGCATTAACTGTGCACCAGTATGACATTAAGCAGTGTCTATATTATAAAATTTAATACTAGTTAGTTCTAGCTGTCGGTGCACATTATTAATTAATTTACAACAGCCCAACTAAATCTTAACTTAAGTTTCAGACAGTCGGTCGGGGCAGACCTGGATATTGTTTATTTTATGATAAATATTTGAAAGTAAACTATTCCAGGGCTGGAATATCAACTGTAAGAGGGCAGGGCCAATTTCTTTTGCGAAAGGCACTTCCATTGAAAATTTTAAAAGTGTATGGGAAACTTTTGAAGGGGCACCAAGGCCGAGACCAGGGGCAACAGAGACAATTATGGCCTCCCTGGCCTCCGTGTAATCCAGGCCTGCATTCCTGCATGGTGAAACACTAAACAGGGCCGGTCACTTGTAAAGAGGGATGATTGTATACTGCAACTTAATACTGCATTGACATCCACGCAAAGTTAGGATAATTGAGTGGCACTGTGTTTAATGGTGCATTACAAATTGTTGCACATGATCAACGTAAATTTAATTGCTACGTAAATGTTTTGTGACTAGTTATATTAGGCATTTGCCGTGGTGCCATGTGCTTTTGCTGTGGTGCCCTTGCAAAGTTCCAATATAAATTTACATTTTCCTCATACATAGAGTGCCCCTTACCAGAGGAATTCAAGAGTGAAGTTTAAGGCCTGAATTATTCTACAGGTCAACTTTAACTTAAATCAGCCAGATTTTTAAATTCATTTACTTTAAATTCTTGCAAAAAACGAAATTTAAAATAAAGAAAATAGTGCCGCAGTAGATATTTTGCTGACACTTTATTTAGGCTCCCTACCTCAGACTGGCAAGGAGACTCTTTTTGATGGGCCAGTAGAGTACTTTACCCTTGCCATTCATGTACAATGTACGTATCCCCTGCTTCAGCTTTCTTTGTTGTAAATGATATTTTGCCGGAGGTTGTCTGTGATTATAATTGCTGCATGCTGGATCTGACATGTTGCCTCAAATTAAACATTTATGCACAATCTACTGAAGTGTACACACAGTATGTAAAGGACATAGTGCCAAATTGGCAACGCATTTTAATATTAACACCCCGCTGTGACCAAAATGAATCATTCTACTGTGCACACATTGCATACCTGGAAAATGTTGGCATACATCAATTGGCTTATACAGTATAAGACTAGAGATCTAATGCTGCACTTTCTACTTTTCCGCCAGTGTACTGTTGTGTCCAGGCTGTCTAGGCACAGCGTACCTGTGCTGGTAAACCTCAAGTTCTGGGCCCAATTTCATAGAGCTGCTTAAGGGCAATTCCACGGTAACTCGCGTTACATTTAATGGGTAGTTCCATGAATGTTTGGGCTGGTATTCTTTTATTTTGAGGTCAGATAAATAGAATTTCTCTGAGGAACATTATAAGAGTTATGATTAACAACCCCCCTCAAAAAAAAAAAAAAAAACGCCTTTTGTCTTCTTTTGGCAACACCTTTATTTTCGGTAACTTATGTTACATAAAAAGGACATAGCATAAAAACACATCAGCTATGTTTTCAAATTCTCCTCAAACTGGGCAACCCTGATGGAAACTTTTCTGTGTTTCTATGACATAGGCATGTATGATGCATGATTACATTCAAATAATAACAAAACAAATTGACAAAAAATCGGAAAGGACCTCTTATGTCGGTAACTCGCGTTACGGTAACTCGCGTTACAGCTTGTCTGCGGAAAAACAATGCCTCATTTCATGCATATCTAAAGTTCATGTCAAGTTTGCAACATGTGCTACATAAAACAAATTGATAACAAGTAGGATTACCCACTTAAATAACTACTAACTAACTCGCGTTACATGGTAACTCGTGTTACAGCTTTTAGATGCTTATTTTTTAAATATCGGGATGAATTAGCAGAAAATGGCATCATAGGAAGTTAAAGTATTGGGTTTAATTAGAAAATAATGAATCTCGCCTTTTTATTTAGTTCAGAAAAATTAATAGAGGAAAAAGTAGGTGTTTCGGTAACTCGCGTTACAATGTCTCTAATGCATTATAATATTCCCAAGTGTAGAATTAAGCAGCGATGAAATATCAACTTTCTTTCTGGGCAGGGAAGAAACATGACTTATAACAATATAATTAATCATTTAGCTTGGTTTTGTTCCATTATTTACTTTGAAATACATCATTTCTAATTACCATTTTTTTCATGGATTTTTTGCACAAATTGTCCTTGAAACAATTATGGTCATATTTTGAAAAATCTTACAGCTTTAAAAAAAAAAAATTCACAATGCAAAACTAGAACTCATACATAAATAAATTGTAGTGCCTAAACTTTCATTTCTTGAAGTTGAAATTTTCAAGTAATGTCCACCTTTCCATGGAATTGCCCTTAAGCAGAAAATATTGCTTAACAATTGTCTGCTAAGTAGAAATGAGCAGGATACCAGTCACAAATTGTACATGTGACATGGTAGTGTGGCTGGTAACTAAGCTTGGGCGATACCACGATATTATCGAATATCGCGATACCATTTCTTGAACGATTACAATATCGCGTTGATTTTTTTAAAATCGAGACATCGTTAAATCGCGGTATCGATCAAGTATCGCGATACATTTCCTAGTTAGAGCTTGCAACTACTGAGAGTTGTTTCATAACAAAGAAAATCACAGACCGCAACCGCAAGATTCCTCCAGGATGACCCGATCGAGTTTCTTCGAATAAACTACCAACATCAAAGCCACAGCGATCATGCGGTCTCGCAAAGACACTGCTGAAAAAAAGCTTCTCCTTTGAGTGCATGCACTTCAGGGCCGAGGCGGCGGCCGTACACTCGTTCATCTGTCGAGCGCATTCAACGGATTTGCACACCGAATTGGAAAAACGTGAGCAATTTACCTATTGCACTCTGTGCTCAACGCTCAACACACACCATCCAGTACACGTGCGCGCGGCACATTGAATTGTGGGTATTTTTTTGCGGGGTGAACGTGGGACGTGACGACGGCCGTGAATCGGAAAAAAGAGACGCAAATCACGGCTATATCGGTAAATTTGTCTTGATGTGTTCTGTGTTTTTTTTTTTTCCAATCTTGTTTAAAACAAGTTGGTCAATATCAGACATTTTGTCGATGGAACACCATTTTTTTATATTGATTTGTCAATTTTTTTAAATAAAAAATAAAACAACTATTATTATCATGCCGTGGTGCACATGTCTGGGGAAGCCCAGGCTGAGCAATGGACGCGGTAAAAACTAATTTCTCATTGGCTAAGATCGCGGGCAGTTTATTCATGGTACGTTTTCGCGGCTGTAACCAATGATCACTGACCAGTGATTATAAAAAATGTGCGTGATTGGCTACATTCATGGGGAAGCCCCAGGCTGAGCAACGGATGCGGTAAGGACCAATACCTCAATGCTAAAAAGATCGCGCGTGGGCAGCAGTTTATTCGCGATCAAATAAAATGTGCGTGATTGGCTAAAAAATTTTGCCGCCAGAAGAGGACAACGAATCTTATTGGTAGTTGGAGCTCGGGTTGTTTCGATAATGGCACCAATTGACAAACTGTCGTTCATAGACCAATCAAATAACATCACTGCGGATTCGGTCGGCAATCCTCTGTGATGTGAGTTCGGTTTAGGTAGGCCTGCTGCAGGATTCTCCCCACATTGTAGCCATTATGTTTCTTGTTTACAAGGCGCATGCTCTGCACTTTGTGAGAGCATTCTGTGGCTGTTGACGCCGGAATTAAATGGTTTTTGTTGACGTCATGAATATATCGCGATATCGTCGAATATCGCGATCTATTTTTGACGATATATCGTGGATGAAAAAAAGCAGTAACGCCCAAGCTTACTGGTAACCTTATTCTGCTAAAGCATGATTTTGTTCTGCTTGAAGCTACTTTTTGTGCAAGCAGCTCTATCATGTCTATGATATTAGGCCCCTGGTGGCTGAGTCATCAGATTGTGGGTTCAAATCCTGTTGTCAAAGCACTTAGTCTCCTTTAGGAAGACACTTAGCTTATCATTAATTGCTTCTCATCACCCAGTGCCAGTAATGCCCCAAAGCATGTAAAGCCTGCTAGGGTTTTTCATAGTACGCAAAAATATGTAAACATGTGTGGTAGGTGTATTCTTCAAGACTCGAGATGTTATCAGGAATGCCTGTGACCAAGTGAACAGGGGAAGTTCATATCACATGTACTTAATAGATTATTACTATGAAGGCAAATGATACCCAATTTAAAAGCACTACGTATGTGTAAGAACTTTGTCAAATTCTTCTTAGGTTTTATCAATATTTAAGGAATTGAAATGATGTGTGACTGTCTTAAATTTACATGGAAAGTTCTTTGAGTATTTGTCTCAGCTTCAGACCTCAAGGTTTTCGTCCCTGCCTCAAGCGTTTGTTTCAGTCTCGACTCCCACAACACAAATTATATACATTGGTTATAATTGAATCTGTTTCATTGTCCGCCACCAATGTCATCAACTCGGCGTCTCATTCACTTATTGAAATATAAAGATGCAGTCATTCAGACAATGCTTGTCGTTCATGCCTCCTCATTTAATTTTCATGACCAATTCAGTTTTTCTGTCTCCAAAGGAAATGTATACAGTGTAGTTCATGCAAAGGATTCTTGGGAAAACTGTCAAGACGTTAGATTGTTTCTTTGTATTTAAAATCATGGGCTTAACTAATTCAATTTACTTATTGCATTCAATTTTAATTTGCACATGTGTGCATACATGCACACATGTGTACAAATTCTTTATAATCATTGAATAGACATGACCTTTTGTGCTGAGGGTTGTTGTCATGTAGTGTAATGTTTTCCTCTCCCAGTGTCTGACTATTTAGTATCATCCACAATCCATGGCAGAAAGTTCACTAGAAATAAACCAGTTTCATGTTTTGATGAACAAATTTGAAAATCTTCCTTGTTATGAAAACCTTTTCCCTGTTGTGTTGAATGTAATTCTAAATACTTCTCTGATTTTTGTACAAAACCTCCCTGATGCAAATTGTCAGCAGCTTTGGTGTACAGTCTGACCATAGTCTAAGGGGAGTGGTCACATACAAACAAAATATGCAAACACTGGGCAATTGGCCATTACCCTGATGGCCCTTGAAAATGTTTGACGATAGAAATTGACATCATAAGTGGTAGGGGTTCTCTTAATTAATAAAGAAAAATGTCTTTCCCAATTAAAAGAACAAAGTATCAGGCCTGACAACATGTAAAATGAGAGTTTTATCAAAGTTACGTACATGTAATCAAATGAGCACAAATTTACTTAATGTTCATTCTCTTTCAATCTGTACAGTATACACATTTTAAGCTTAATTTACATGTGTGCACAAGGTGTTGACATTACTGCGAAGATGAAGTACATGCAATGCATCAGCAATGTTGTCAACTTGTCAAAGCCATGGCAGATGTACCCACAGTGTACACATTACTCAGTGACAGTCTGTCATTGCCCTGACGGTGCTGTACGTGTATTGATTAAATGCTTGATTAATAATTGTACACATATAAACAGATGTTACAATTCAACAGTCAACAGACAACATGTAGGCCTACATGTAGAGTGAATTTGTTTGCCAAATTCAAGAACAAAATTGTCCAATGTTGTGTACATTCCTATACATTTTACAGCGTACACATGCTGTAAGTAAGTTTAAACTTGCCCTGTGGTATCCATGTTTACAGTATGGGAATAGTCACAACAAAACGTATAAATGTATGCACACATTATGTACAAAATGCACACATTATGTACAAATTGCACACATTATGTAGGTATACAAAATGCACACATTATGTACAAAATGCACACATTATGTACAACAATTTTTAAAATTTGATTTCATGTTTAAAATTTTTAAACATTTAGATGAAAATAACTTGTGGAAGCTGAAGGTACATGTAGGAATGATATTCCTCGTAAAACAAATCTAGATTGTAGAATGGAGGGAAACATGCACCAGGCAAGGAGTTCCAAAGAGATGCTCTAGTTGTTCTACATCTCAGAAAAGTAAGAGTGCATGGGTGAGAACAAGCAGAGAGCCTGGTTTGGTGACTCAGAAAAGGAAGTAAAATTTAATACTTAAGGTTACCAGCCAAACTACCATGTCTCATGTACAGTTTTAAATGGTATCCTGCTCTTAAATCCCTAAGAAATATTTTATACTTAAAAGTTAGCTTCATGATACTGGTCCCTGACAAAGTTGCAGACCTTATTTTGTGAGGTGACTGATGTGAACAGATGACAAAATGTACACGTTACGGTGCATGAGCTAATGAAACCATCTTTTTTTGACATTAACCCTTTCCTTACCATAGGCGACTTTAGTCGACTGCACTCATACCCCCTCTTCCTTACCATTGGCGACTTTAGTCGACCAAGCTTGCACACAAAAAAGCACTCAAGCCTGAGCACAAAGGCCATTTGTAATAAAGTTGTAGTTTTGTCCATGTTCACCCTCCATACCCAAGCTTACCATCATTGGAAAGAGAAAGATCAGATCTTTCCAATGGTGGTAAAATAAAATAAGGTTGCTATTATGCAATCTCTTCAAATTGGAATAGGAAGATCCGAAAAGCCAAACACCTACGGAGTGCCATATGGTTATGTACAAAAAAGTGTTTGAGATTACAGATTGCACTGAGGAAAGAAAGACCAAGAACTTTAACATTTATTGGACCAATCTCAATGAGTTTTAGGTTATATGAAAGGGAATTCAATAAGGAAGAACTTTTTGATTACTTATTTTGCTGTAAAACAATATTTTCAAGGAGATAATGGAGTTTGTAAAAATGGCCTTTGAACGAAAGCTTTCTGTTGTGTAAGAATGTGTGCTTCACGCTTGAGTGGTCAAACAATGCGGTCACCAGCGGTTGTTTATGTCCAAACAATTCGGTAACGAAAGGGTTAAAAGCGCCCTAATTCAGTTCGGTCAGAATAACATTGTTTGTTCATCTTTTAATGTTCCTGCCGACTTCCTAAAATTCCCAATCAACCCAAACCACAGGTCCCCAACCCTTCAAAATCCAACTTTGTGTTGTGTTTGATTCTGTTGGATTTCTTGAACTTCTTCTCTCGAGATGTCGCTCATGATCATACATCAGGGCAGCCATCTGTCAGCCATCTTCTTGATGTTGAATGCAGGGACTCCAGTCCAACTTGGCCCATTGGGGGAGAGCACAGGGGGCAGTTGTCAATTATGTGGTCGGCCGCTGTGTTCCTCCGCATTCGCAGAGAGGGGAGGGTACCAACTTCCACCGGTGCATACAGGCATGACAGGATGGACTGAGGACTGCACTGGTAAACTGATTATACTTTACATGGGATCAGGCATACTGTCCATAATCAGGATCGAACAGTTTGGGTGTTGAGTTGCCATCATTAAACATTGTAAAGATGTGGTGTTTGATTTTGTTAGAGCGAAGAAGGCTCCAAGTAAATCACTCAGGAGAGTTCTAAAGGGTTAATTAGTTAATGTAAATTTTTAGCAGACTAATGAGCAAAAAATTGTAGAATACAAAAATGTATACAATGTATAAAAATGTATGTCAAGTCAAACTGAAGGCAATAGGAACAATACGTTATGGATGCAATGGGCAATTCCACATGAGTGTAGGCAAAAACAGCGAATTTATAACATAACAAATCCAAAATAAATCCAAATGTTTCTAACAGTCAGTGTATTATATTTCAAGAAACTGAAAACCATATTCCAATACTTTTATTGACTATCATATTATTTATAATTGAAATTTTAGGAAATTTTTTGGTTTTGCACTCATAATTTGGCTCAATTTCATGCTAATGTAATAAGCTACTGAATATATGACTTATTTGTCTGCAAACTTTCCAGTTTTGCAGTTTAGGTGTTAGCAATCATAACTTGTAAAGCGCTTGCTATAATTGGATCCAGTATTTTCTGGAGAAGTTTGTCAAATCTACTCACATTTGCATGTAATTCCGTTACCATAAAATAGAAGAAGTTTATCTCCTGAACTGAACTATAGCTCAATTATTCTATAATTGTAAATTCTCTTCCTTCATCTGACTCCTTAAAACCTCATACATCATATTCTGAAATATCCCCACCTATTCTGCCAAAACTGTGGTAACGGAATTACATGGTAACGGAATTACACTTACGCTAAGGTGGGGCATGAGATACCTACTTTGTGCATGTGTTCATATTATGTTTGTTTTTACAAAATACCCTTAGGCTGTAAACCCTTAGCTATATATATGTAATGCCAATAGAGGGCAGGGTTACAGTGAAAGTTGAAAGAAAAGACTGTCACATGCATAGCATAGCCCATGCATAGCATGCATAGCACATGCATAGCACACACATAGCACATGCAAAGTACATTGCATTACTGTAGTACATAAATGTCACATACATAGTGCAAGCATAGCACATGCTTTACAAACCATGTGTGCTAGGTCGCATCTCCCATCTTGTTTGGTACTTGATTGGTTGCAATGATTTAGACAAGCTCAAAGTAAAGGTGATGTAGCAGTGTTGCAGAACAGTTTATACAAACACTATCTCTATTACTAACTTTAGCTTAGATTTTTTGTAATTTGTACTTTTTAACCTTGTTATGATCCATGACTTAAGATTATAAGAGTTACGAATGTTGAAGAGTCAACTAGCACATTCAAATTTTAATTCAGTTGCAAAAAGTCAGAATATTTTATAATTTTCAGCTTTTTTTTTGCATATTGATCACAGTTTGAGGCTAACCCATAATTTGTGTGAAAAAAACTCAAATACTTGTCAGTGTTAAATACATTGAATCTATTGCTGTGTTTTAGGATGCAAGTTATGCGAGATTGACACAAATAAGGAACCTGACTTTGAGGATTTGAGCTGTTTGTCAATTTGTAGAATAGTGCATTTTACTACAACACTGTAATTCCGTAACCATTTTTAATATACACAGTTCTTTGTGCAGTGCAGGATTTGTTGACCCATGAAGTGAGCCAACACTGAGGTTTTTCATGACGATAAATATATTGACAATATAGATTAACATAAATAATGTGACTGATCGCTGGTAATTTCTTGAAAATTTCACCTTGTTTTACAATATAAACCTAGTTACTACCAATACTCTTGTACTAGTTCTAATTTAGACCTTCAAAGGACTTGTTTTGTTGGTGATATTAAACTTGAAAACACCAACTGTAATTACAAAGGCATTTAAGAGGACTTATGTGGCAAGAAGTTGCATTTTTATTGGTGAATTTCAGAAGACGTAATTCCGTTACCATTTTTGTAATTCCGTTACCGCCAACTTGATGGGAAAAAAGTTCAATTATGAAGTACATGTAAACTCATGTTTAAAATAAATTATACAAAATAAAAGTTGACATCACAGATAATGAAACTAAACATCAATCCATGATAAATGTGTAGTAGATTTCAGAGGAATTCATTTCAAACTTTCAGATGTAAAAATTACCAAATTTTCTGCTGTAATTCCGTTACTGACATATTTAGGTCTTGCTTCTTTCCACAAGTGAGAGATTTTAAAACTTTTCCTTTCCTAATGATAGCATGGGCACCTCTGCAGCTTATAAAAGTGTTACGAACTAGTTAGGTCATAAGGCTAGTGTACAGAATGAACAATTATGAGCCAAAAAACTCTGATTTGTAATTCTGTTACCGTGGAATTGCCCCAATTCATAAATTAAATACGCGTACATCGTGTCACTGAGCATGTTGTAGAAGAAAATTGATTGTTTTGCATGGTACAATGTCTGATCCGCGATTTAAATAAGCCCAGAATAGACACCCACACCAAAAGCATTGTCATTATTGTCTGACATCAGTTGAGTATTTTGCAGGTGTTGTTGTTGTTGTTGTTGCAGCAGAGAGGGTGATGGAGTGAGGGGGTGGCCAGCTGCTCCTAAGGGCTTTCCTGAAGCCAGCAGTGGTTCTTGGGTGACACCTCAACCTGTCATAATAGGGTGGCTGTTTGGATTAATGGTTGCCATTTTCGTTTGAAAGCTTTGTTGATTGTGAGATGAACCAGGATGATGTTTTTGGAAATGAGGTTCTTATTTTTTGTGTCATCATACATTTTTATAATTTAAACTTTGACAACATACAATTTTTCAATCGTGCCTTGTGTGTAGCAATATACATATCACATACTCTACATTTACCAGGGCTTAAGTTTTTGGAGAAAATCCACAAGACGACAGGGCTTGAACATGTAAATCTTAAAGTTTGAATGTAGACCAGAATCAAAATGAGAAGAAATATACACAATTTAATAACAGACAAACTGTTTTTATTTGATCAAGCACTTAAGAGAAGATTTATCTTGTTTTGTTGCTTGTGGGTGAAGATGTTTTGTTACTCAAGACAATTAAAATATATTTGTCAGATTCAAAAGTCACAATTTCTACATAATTCTTTTTGATTAAAGAAACAGTGAGGTATTATTATTAATTTGAAAATTTGAAATACTTCGAGCCCTACATCTGTACTACTGTAATCTCTTACACAAAGCCAAAATGACACCAATGTTATGTATCCATTAAAAATGTTGCTGAAGAATGTATAAGCTTGTTGTACATGTACATTGTTCCTGTGTATTCATGTACCTTGCACATGTACATACAATGTACATGACAGGGCCAGTGATTTTAGCATCGGGCCAGTAAACTTACGACTGTACAAGTCCAATGGTCTAATACTAATGAGATCTTCTCTTAGTTGCTTGTTCCAACACTAGTTCATATGTGAAACTGTGTACGTAGATAGTGTTTTTATCATTTTTATTCCGGTCTTACAAATTTTCTGGTCACAGTAGAAGTTTTGAGCTATAAGTCCTGCAGTCTTGTGGATTTTTTCCCCAAATTGAGCCCTGCACGAACTTTCCCCATGCCATAAATTGTATTGTCATGGTAGCCATGGTATTATCAGCAGAGTGGGACAGCAGCACACAAAGGAACACAAAAGAAACAATGCTGTCCTCACATTGGATTCCAAGCTTTGTAGTTTTGTGTCCTCACATTTTTTTGTGCATGCTTAGTCTATGGGGAGTGTTACCAATGTTTAAAGAGACAAAAGAAAGTCCCCACATTAAGAGCCAAAAAATGATGTGAAAACATGTGGATGTATTCATGTACTGTACCATAAGGAATTGTACATTTGTTTTTGTCCATACTGTAACATCCCCCCCCCCCCCAAGTGAAGAGCTTCTTTTAAATTTCAAACAAATTTGGACACCCTACGTATTTAAACACCCTTCACACCTACATTATGTACATGTACATCATGTCCATACTACAGCATATGTGTGTCACTGAGAATTTGT
Source organism: Pisaster brevispinus (assembly GCA_023634235.1). NCBI lineage: Eukaryota > Metazoa > Echinodermata > Asteroidea > Forcipulatida > Asteriidae > Pisaster > Pisaster brevispinus. Next base: position 8,389,294 of record JAMKCF010000021.1, on the reverse strand, counting down.
TTGTCGCCCTGAAAATGAGGGAATTTCCGCCTTCCGGCAACTTTCAAATGCGCCTTTTAAACTAAACAGAGCTCTGTGTTGTGTTTTCTTTCCCTGTTGCCTGCAGGTGATGCTGATAGGTGACTCTGGAGTCGGCAAGACGTGTTTACTGGTGCGGTTCAAAGATGGTGCCTTCCTGTCAGGGAGCTTCATATCAACAGTGGGAATTGATTTTAGGGTGAGGGTTTCATCTGTGGTTGTTGATACCGGCCACTTGTTGTTTTGTTTTTTGTGAGTCAAAGTGTCAGACATTATGAAGAATTTATAGCTTGAAATTTTCCAGATAGCATAACCCATACTCTATAGACCTGATATGCATTGACGTCATCCAGCCGCCATCTTAGAGGTAAAACTGTGACGAAACAATCGAACCGCACAAATTTCTATGCGCGGCGCACAGGATTGGCCAATGAACAACCTCCTTTTGACCTCTAGCCGAGGGCGCCCTACTGAAATGACATCATGTGCATAAGGTCTATTGAAGATAATCCGGAACTGCATAGTGACAATTGTTTTTTTTTGCTTGGGGTACATGTACATAGTACACAGGCCTGATAGTTCATGTAGTAGGAAACTAAGGCAATAGACCTTTCCTATGAAATATGGAACATTTCAAAGGGCACCAAGGGCCAAGGGCACGGAGGCAATTATTAACCTTTCCTATGAAATTGTGCAAATTACATTCATGCATATGTGTACAGACACTATTGGTTGGCAAACGCCAAGGACTTGTGCACTTGCAGCCTAGGCAGAAGCAGCAAGCGCTAATGCAGCGCGCCACCATCTGCCCCATACAAAAAGGCACTGATGTTCCTTGCTTTTGCCAACCGATAGTGTTAGTGCACACACATGATTTATAACACTATTGGTTGGCAAAAGGAAGGAACATACACACTGTAGCACCTTTAGACTGATAGTGGCGCAATGCTTTCGCGTTGGTGTGTCTGCCTAGCATGCCTAGTGCACAACTCCATGGAATTTGCCAACCAATAGTGTCTGTAGGCATGCATGAATATAATTAGCATATTTCATGAGGAAGGTTGCTTGCCTCCATGTCTTTTGGCCCTTGGTGCCCTTTGAAATGTTCCAGTAGATGCCCTTTACTAAGGAAAAACTGCCTTGCCCATGTACATTGTACATGTACAAGAACAATGTTGTACGATGCATACAGTATAATTAGACCTGCATTGAATAAAGTTTATTTCTTAATAAACAGCAGTTTAAGATTGAATGCCTTCTGACTGGCAGCCCTAAACAAAGGTGTTGACAAAATAGGTAGACCATCAACATTAGGGCTAGATGACTCAGTTGGTGGCATTCCGGCACGTCAATCCAGAGCTGGCAGGTTCAAATCCCATTCTTGTCAATTTGTCTTTGTTTACCCCAAAATGTAACTTGTCACTTCCCTTGTGGTTAGATGCTCTGCACTGCTCATACAGTTGAACAAAGTATCAGGCCTGAGTAGGTGTCCATTTACGGTGGTAATTTACCAAACTCGTTTCGTTCAGCAGTCAAAAATTGGCTGAAGGGAGTCATGGTAACCACCATTGTTGATACGGAGGAATTGTTCAATAAATGAATACTTTCCTTCGAGTGACTTCATGAGTGACCTCTGGGCAGGTCATGATTTGGTTTATCCATATAGCAAGGAACAAGCTAAGATGCAACTGTTGTGTTACTTCAACCATGCTTCCGCTTGAATTATTGTTGTAGTCTGTATAGTTGTTTAGTACAAACCTTGCTTATTATGTACGCTTATGTGTACATGGTACATGTACATGTGGATGTATGTTTGTACACTATGTGGTACATGTGTAATCTGTACCATGACAGAAAGTCGACGCAAACACAGTTACGGCTGTATCCGTATTAGTGGTTAAAGCTACGGCTACGACTGTTGCTAAGGGTATTGCTGAGTATGTCCTATACATCAGCCCATGATGGCACAGAAATCTAGCCATAGCCATAGCCGTAGCTGTAGCCGCCAATGTGGACACAACCTTACATGCTGTAAAGCCCGATTCAGACTTCCTGCGAATGCAAGTGTGATGTGAATTTTGACGATTCGGAAGAGTGCTCAACTCTTGCGAAACATTCACAGTGAAAACAGAGCTGTGACGTCAAATTTGCTTCGCACTTCCGAGCTTAGGTCGACCCTTTGCTACATGTACATTGCTAATGTAATCATCCAGTCAGTTGCCTTTGTTATCATAATGAATAAATGATATACAGTAAATATGTACACATATTTTATGTACAATGTACACAAGTGCTTGGGTTGTTACATTACCTCTGCCCTCGGGACATGTATTAGTACATTTTACGTATTGGCCAGCTTATTTGATGCGAGTAAAATGTTTCCTCAAAGAAGCCACTTAATCAGAGCTCAAAATTTAGACTGGACCGCTGGCATGAGGCAAGTGATTTTAGCCTCAGGCCAGTGATTTTTAGCCTTGGGCCAGTGATTTTAGCTTCGTGCCAGTGATTTTAGCCTTGCGCCATTGATTTTTAGCTTCAGGCAAGTGATTTTACAATCGGACAATTGTTGTCCCTAATTCGACCTTTGGCTGTGATGGAAAATGTATTTTTAAATGTTTTCAATTATAAACAAATAATAGTAATTTAACATGTCCAGTCAACATGTGTTTTAGAATTGAATAGTTGTGTAGTATATCTTTTTATAATTTTCTTTTGAAATGATGAAAAAATGTTGACTTTGGGTCTGATAAAAATATTGTTCTCAAGTAATAGATGCTTATTCTATAGAAACAGTTTATATGTTAAACTATGTAGAACGTTCTTTCTAACTTTTAATTTGGGTCTTATAAAAACATTGCTGGTCCTGTGAAGATTTTAAAAAACTACCCCTGCAGTCTTGAGGCTTTTCCTCACAAAATTTGAGCCCTGTATCTTGTGTAATTCGAACAGATTAAAGGTGGGCATGTGCATGTTTTATAAGTGAAATTTCTAACTTTTAATTTGTCCTGCTTGTCTCATTTAAAAATGCTAGGTCTATATTTTATGTGCATATATAATGTGCACATGGTATAAGGCAATACATAGTGTGCAGTCAATTTACATGATGGGCATATTTTTATGCCCCGCCAGCAAAGCCGAAGGGGGATTTTGTTTTTGCCTCGTCCTTCCGTGTGTGTGTGTGTGTGTGTGTGGGCTTCCAGGAGCGCCATTGTGGGGTATTTTCAACAATGGAACAATGGACCCCACAAGAGAATTCTTTGTTCAACCTGGACCCCACAAGAGAATTCTTTAGAAAAGGGAATAATGGAACAACAATAGCAAGACCCCACAAACCCGATCCGTAAGGTTGGGTGTGTGTGTGTCTACAATCATTGTCCGAGCTATAACTCAAGAAGGACTTGGCATATCAACTCCAAACTTGGTACGTGGGTTGGTCTTGGGATCCCTCAGAAGCCTATTGTTTTTGGATGCCCTACAACAAATGTCAAGGTCATTATGGCTAAAACAAAAGAAATGTTGCCCGAGCGATAACTCAAGAAGGAATTGGTGTATCAACTCCAAACTTGGTTTGTGGATTGGTCTTGGGATCCCCCAGAAGCCTAATGTTTTTGAACCCCCTTTGTCAAATATCAAGGGCATCATGGCTTAAACAAAAAAAATGCTGTCCAAGCGGTAGGTAACTCAAGAAAGAGATTAATCTTAGCGGGGCATTTGTGTTTGTCAACACACCATTCTTGTTTTTTAATGCACTTTCATAATAGGGAATGACATTTATCTTCTATTGTGCAGTTCTTAGTGCAGCGTGTTTGTGTTTTTGTTAGATAACATGTAAACACTCTGTTCCCCCCCCCCTCAAAAAAAAATCAAAACTGTGCAAGTAATTGGCAAATTAATTTTTCAGTGCGGTAATTCCCTGAGCAAACACTGGGTCTGACGCATTAGGCCGCTCTGCTCCACACAGTCCGGTGGTTTAGCACTCCTCGGGATGCTATGAGGTCTGTTGATATAACGATGTGCAGCATCGCAAAAACAGGAAGGCGTCTGAGATGCCTCTAGAGCTTCATTGATATTTCCGTTGCATCTGAGGAAAATCAGCCATCGTATTAGTGTATTTGAACATTTTTTAAAGGGAATGTGTACAATGTACCTGGGTTCATTGTACGGTTAGTACATAATTGTAATTATGCCCCATGCCAGAATCAAGCACTTCTTGAAAATAGTGAAACAACATTGAAAGTGAAGACAACCGAAGCATCAGCCTTGATAATAATGTGATGTTATGTCATAAACATTCTATGTTGAGTTACTTACAATAGGCCCTAATTGTCTGTTATTTTATAGCTTTAAAGGTATTTTACAGGATTAGTAAGGATATCAAACATCACTGTTAAATTTTAGTCTGAAAGCTTAATTTTGAAGTTATGTAGAATAATTTTTTCTGTGAAACATTTCTCTCTGAAATGAAGTAATATTCAAGAAAACTCTCTCAAATTCTTTGAAAAACAAAAAACACAACAGCTGATTTCAGTTGTTACAACCAAAATCGAGGATAATGTGTTTTCAAAATACATACATGCTGAACATTCTGCATGGTTTTCAATATTTCTACTGACTGGCATAACAGATTAAGCCCAAATTTTCACAGGTTTGTTATTTCATGTACGGTTGATCACACAAAACATAAACACTGTTTGCAACTATTTTGTGAGCTCTGATACCAATTCTGTATAATACCTTTGAATTTCATCTACACAAGTGTACATGTACATGTACAGTATGCTGACATAATATTATTTGACGAGCAAATAATCACATTTTGAGTTTTTGAAGAAAGTTCCTAGTTTTGGCACGGAGAATCACTTATTATGATGGATAAAAACTACTTTCAAAAAGTAAATCAATGTTTTTTTAAGTTGTACTTTTTTCTATGTCATAAATTTACTAGTAGTAGTAAACTTTATTTTTCTAATATCGAGTCTTCCTTTTTTTTCCCCCTTTCATTGCAGAATAAAGTTGTGGACATTGATGGATCTAAAGTGAAGTTACAGGTATGGTATACATAATGTACTCTCAATGCTGCCATGTACTGTTGTAACATGATGTACATGTACATGTAATACGTCCAATAGCTGACAGATACTGTGAATTCATAATTAGTTAGTAATCAATTGTTTATGCAATGTGTAGTTTTTATCTGTGTCGGTACTTAAGCTTCAATTCTTTATCATTCAATTGGTTTTGTGTAGTCAGTGAGATAAGTACAGTGATTAGGCCTAAAACCAGGTTCCTGCTTCACGTGAAAGCAAATGCAAAGCGAAGGTTTAGACGGTTTTCCCAATTGTGACGGAGGGAAATTTGCTTCGCTTTTGCAATTGGCTTGAAGAATGAACCGGGCTTTGGGCTTGAATTTGACCATGTAGGTTTCAGGCCTCAAAATGATTCGTGCGCAAAAGGGAAAAAAAGCACAGCAGTAATTGCCATGCTTTTTCTAGAATTTGAAGGGCATCGCAGCAATTCCATTAGTGTAAAAAGGCACCAGGGCATTTACAGCCCACAGAATTGTGTGCTTTACAGGGCACCATAATCACCTAATTTCACAGTAGACAGAGCCATGAAATTGGACCCTGGTTGTTTATCAAAAAAGTCTGTTTCAAATACAATATCAATACTATAAATTAATGAGTTCTTACATGGCGCATTTTACAATAACGTTTGTATGCGCTTTACATAAGTGCCCTGGGAATTGGGCCAATCACATTCCTGTAATCTGTCTCAGCTCCCTGGGAAGTCTACTGGCCTAGTGGTGCTCAAAAGGCTGATGTGGTTAACTTACACTTTGTAGATGGGGTACCATATTTTTCATTTCCTTGGCACTAGGTATTGGACAACTTGGATGGCCCAATTGCATATTAAAGGCAATGTTTAATGTACACATAAAGCATGGATGTCATGGATGAACTGTAGAACTTTACAAATTTCTGGGTGAAACCCAGTGTTTACAATTCCATGTTAGAGATAGCATTATACCCCGAACAAAGACATTGACTAATAGGGAGACCGCCGACATAGGGCTGGATAGCTCAGTTGGTAGAGCACCGTTACGTTTAATCCGGAGGTCGTTGGCTCAAGTCCCGCTCCAGTCAATTTGTCTTTGTTCAAACGCAGATAGCATTACTGTGAGGACAGTATTTCTGTTTGAAGTTCACAAAGGGCACCACTGCTATAAAAAGCAGAGGAGCAGATGATTTTCTTGGGAAAATGTAGACAGGACCAGGGCCCAATTTCGCGCTTACTGTACGCCAAGCGTATTTCACAGCAGGGCTCGAATTTGACACTGGACCGCCGGCCCGAGGCCAGTGATTTTAGCCTCAGGCCAGTAAACTCATGACCTGACAAGTCCGGCGGTCTTGTGTTTTTCAATTGAATAATAGTCACTGTGCTATATCTTTAACAGAAAGAAATGATGTTCAAATGTTGACCTTGAGTCTGGTATTTATACAATTCTGTTCAGTATCGAGACAAAATAATGAGATACAGTGTACATTGTAAATCTTCTCTTAGTGCTTGTTCAAATAGAAACAACTTTCGTGCTAAACTGTGTAGAAAGCTCTTTCTCATGAAGATTCTGGTCTTGTGAAGTAAATCCTGGTCCAGTAAACATTTTGAGCAACAAGCCCTGCGGTCTTGTGGAATTTTACCCCAAATTCAAGTCCTGCACAGGTTAGCTGGGAATTTTTTCTTGTGTGCGTGCTTAACACTCCACACTACTAGGCATTCTTTGCTGAACACAGCTAGCGCAGAAATTTAGTGCTTACCCTGCATGCCCTGTAAGTGAAGAATGGTGGTCGCAAGCGCTGAATTTGGCGGTAAGCAGAGCCATGAAATTTGGCCCTGGTCTTGACCCCTTTATCTTGAATGCCATCCTCCCGTGGTTTTCCACCAGAGATCACACTGCACATTCATTACATAATTTCCTCCACAGGGGGGAACAACTCACTGGAAGCGTCCATCCATGCTCTGTGTCCATGACTCTGCATTCCCATCACATCAGTGTTGCACATTGAGCAGATCATTTGTGCACGAGAGCAGACAAAGAGCGTTGATTTGGGGACTAGATTTCGTTCTGAACTGCCACCCGGCAGGGCCTCCATTTTTATGGAAACTGGGTCATCAGAAAAATCAATATCTCTTTTTGCTGTGTCAAGCATCATTATGGTGGGACTAATATCCGTAAGTCGTTACGGTGCCCAGATAGAAATGTCACGGTTATTAATAAATCTGAGCGATATTTCTGTCAGGGCTGGTTTTCCAATAAGGATTTTTATGAGTGGGTTGTTTGAGGTTGCCGGGTCCATGTATAAGGGGAAGGAGAGGTGAAATTATTTCCAATCCATGCAACACAACCTTACATATCTACTTTCCTGATCAATGATCAGAATCTTTTGCTTTTTTTTTGCCCCTCTTCTTTTTTGCTCTCGTCCAGATTTTCTTTGCAACAACTAACATTCTTAAATGCAATTTGTACATCGTACAAATTTAGGTAAAATGCGCTTCACAGTTAGTTAGTTAATTAATTAGATCATACATGTACAAAGCCAGGTCCAAATTATCCGATGGTGCTTCTAAATTTTTAAGTGAAAAAATGTACTTTTGCTCACAACAATTTCATGCTTGCAGTGTAAAAAGTAATGGCGAGCTTTTTTCGTTACATAGGATAGATAAATAAATTGTAAATTTTTAACAATTGGTGTCAACAACAACTTTGCTGCGGTAGCAAATGGGGAAAAGGGATTTCCAATAGACCGCCATCTTCGAGGTAAAACTGTGATGAAACAATCGAACCACACAAATTTCTATGCGCGGCGCACAGGATTGGCCAATGAACAAACTCCTTTTGACCTCTAGTTGAGGGCGCCCTACTGATATGACGTCATGTGCATGAGGTCTATTTGAAAATAGAGTCATCCAAACATTGTTTTGGAGGATTGAATCCACATGTGAATGTAGCTTGGACACTGTACACTTACTGTACAGTGCATACATGTAATTGCACACTCCACACAATGGGTCAGAAGATCAGAAGGTACTGACATCAGCTACTCTGTACATTGTTTTTTACACATTACAATATTCCGCGGCACTCCAGTTGTGCAAACAGGCATGTCTGAAGTGCATACAGCATTCACCAGTACTCCTCGTTAAGCACTGGCACTGATTATCACATGCATGGTTTTACACCTAATGGGCCCTTAAGCCTATCACGTTTTTCCCAAATAAATTTCGTCAGCGAGCCAAGATTAAATTAAGCAGACCTGTACTGTTTTAGAGCCTGTGTACGCTGCATAATGATGATAACGTAGCTTGAAAACATCTTTGGATTCAAACTAATTGGGTTGCTTGTTAGCTACACTATTAGTTATCGCACACACGCTCGTGAATGATATATCTAACGCTTTTACGTCCCGTATCCAACAAGGCCAATATAGTATGCAAATTCCCTAGATTTTTCTGTAATCCATAAGCGCGCATGTGATGATGAATTTGTCTCCAAGCAAACTTGACGCGCCAGATTAAAACAGCCCAATTTGATGAGTTAGAAGAGCACAATATGCAGGGTGTGATACAGACCGTGCAATATGGTTTAATATCACACCGTCACTGCCATGGATCAACCGATCCGTATCGAGGATGCAAGTTAAGGTAAAACTGTTTGTATGGTAAAACCATTTTTCTCAAAAAATTTCAACATTAAAACATTTCAAAAAACAGGGGCCATTGCCATTTCCTCGTCTTTTTGTTTTTGGTAATGTTTGTTTTGAATTGGATGATTCTTCAGGTTTTCAACCATGTTTGTATTTGAGACTACAATCGGATTTCAATGTGCAGACTTTTGTTGGGCATTAAGCAGGCAGTCTGGTTTGTTAGTTGATGTGCACGGTGAGGCAAGGTTGCCATGAAGTCAACATACATGTAGTTCTATGTTGACTTCATGTGGACTACATTTACATATATGTACATGTAATGCCTTTCACCAGCCGCAAAACTAGAAAAACACATTTTATTTATTTTATTTATTTATTCATTAATTTTGTTGGGGGGCACTTCTAGCCAATTAAAACTGTAGACTTTTCTGCTTGCTTTTTCTTAAAAACAAATACTTTAAAGCATTCTTGTTATGCCGCTTACTACATGGTGTATTTCTTGTAAGATAAGTTGACGCGGAGGTAAAAACAAATACGGGGCATTATTATCAAAACTATTAGCAAACAAACCTGTGATCTATGCTAAATTAATGCCCCCTTCTGAAATGCAACACTAACAGTCCATACTGCTTAATAGTGCACATACACGTAATTGATTTTGCAGAACAATGCCAGCACATTAAATGTATTTTGTACATACATTTACAGCTGAGTTGCCAACTCTACAGAAAGTTCCCTGAAAAAACCCCAAATCTGTCCATGTTTTGATGAACAAATTTGAAAATCTCCCAGGTGATTATGGAAGCTTTTTCCTTACCTTACAACATGTACATTGTAGGCCCAGATAGTAACTCAAATACTTCTATCTCCCTGACTGTTGTACAAAATCACCACGATTGCAAGATGTACAAATGCATTCGTTGGCAACTCTGCATAGTACATTACTGTTCATAAGTGTAAGTACTGAGCAAGTTTTGCCCGTATGTTTTTGACAATATGGGAATCATTGTACGACTTTCCCTTTAAGAGAGATGAACATTAAATTAGCTGCGGGTGTCGGTGAATGGAACCTACGCAGTGATCGTGCTGGCATAATACATGATTGATCAGGTAGCAGGGCTGGATACCATGAGCGAACTCATAATTTACAAACCTAAATGAACAATTTCATCAGCAGGGAACTGATCATACTACATGTAAGTTAAAGGCAGGCCTGGAGTTTCATCGTTGAGAGGGCAAGGCCATTTTCATTGTGCAAAGGGTATTTTCCTTTTTGGAAATCTTCAAGTCTTTGGGAGTCTATGGGGCACCAAGGCCAAGACCAGGGGCAATAGAGCCCTTCCTTATTTAAAATAAATGGACACTTGAATCTTATGTTTCAGAATACAGCCCCCCCCCCCTTAAATATGAGACATGGCATCTTAATATTAGATTTAGACTTAATGTACTTAGCCTCACCGCTATATAAGCAGAATTCTCTCATCAGTGGTCCTCTGGCCAAATGCCAGTTGAAATAACACCTGAGGACCAGTCATCATTCACTGCGAGTTGTCTGTCTGGCTAGCTCAGTGTTAAAAAAGCATCCCTACATTGTATAATATGAAACGTGGACTGGTTGAAACGCTGGCGGACTGGTCACTAAAATGACAAGCTAACTGATCCTGATGGCTCGTCAATGAAAAAGTTGAGGGTAAACATGGTAAACCCTGATAAGCCGCATTAAAACACACCCTACTATTTGCACTAAAGTAGTAGGCCACATTAAAACACACGGCAGCTAACGGTTGAATGGCTTCTGACTGGCACCCCCGAACAAAGATATTGACTAATAGGGAGACCGCCAACATAGGGTTGGATAGCTCAGTTGGTAGAGTGTGGTACGTTAATCCGGAGGTCGATGGTTCACGTCAATTTTTCTTTGTTCAAACCCAAATTATTAAGAAAATTACCCAGTCAGTTTCCCTTGTGGTTTATTACTTGGTAAATAAATAAAATTTGCATAAAAAAACATACACACACAATTTCTGATTTCCACCCTAAAGTAATTGACTTGCCGTAAAGTTGCCAAGACACTGCTAGCCGAAGAATGTTCCCTTCTGTCATTATTCACACTAGACGTATTGTAGCCCTCTCATCGTTTACAACATGTGTTGGTACATTCCCAACGTGAGTACACTCTGTACAAACAGCCAGAATTTGCATGCATGTGTCCTTATTGGTAAGCACTTTGTTGGCTTGAGTGTTGGCTCGGTACAGTGTTGAGATTCAGCTAATAGAAGTTTACTGTGCATAAAGTACTGTGATTTAATTTAAATTACTGATTTTTTTTTGTTCATGGGTGAAACATCTTTAAAAGGTCTAAAATAAATTAAAGGTGTCAAACATGGGCTGACTCTAGCCAGCTGGTTTATGCAGCTGGCCAGCCCTGCCATCAAATCTCTATACAACAATTTTGATTTAAAAAACCCTAAAATGCAAGACATGCTGGTAGTGTAACTGTCATATTCATTTTCTTTACCCAAACTGTATACGGTCAGTGTACTGGACTGCATTTGAAATAATTCAACTTTTTCAAGGTTTTTTGTCGTTTGAGTTTTTAAATGGTTCAATGTTCAGTATGTAGATCCCTGCCATCCTTGTTTTTCTGTGAATGATTGTTATTTATGAACACGTATTGTACGTGTACATTTCCGCATTGTCTTATTTTTAGAATTCTCAAAAAAGACCAAACTTTTTCCTTTCCAGTTCATACCCATCTGCATAATCAATGAGCGTGCAGGCGGTTCATCCATGTAGGGCCTGTAATCGCCCCATTGAGTGAGGTTGTTGTTGGGGTGCTTATCGAAGCGTATTGATTCAGGCATCTTGAAGGGTCCGGCCATTGCATTCCCAGATCGGAACGAGATGGATGAGACCTTATTGAGGGATGTGGCGTCACGGCTCGTCCTGGTCATTGACTTTTATCTAATGTTTTTGTGTGTGCATGCTGGAGTGCATGGTTGGTCTCAATGATACACTGTGTGATACTTCTTGCGCAATTACATCCAGGAGTGATGCCCTTTTTTTTTTTTAAGACGATACATCTACATGTATGTACATCAGGCGTGATAATCTTCCGTCTCTAATCTAATTTCTGAATTTTACTTATTTTATAAAATATTTACATCCAACAAAATGTCCAAAGGACTGCACAAAATAGTATGTTTTTGTACAATGTCTTCTGCTCTTGAGAATCTTCTACATGTTATCAGTGAACAATTTCCCTTGTATGGCAGAGCAAATTGCTACGTAAAATGTTTCGGTTGCTACTAAAATATCACGGTTTGCAACTCAACTCTTGTATAGAGTAGCAAAATGCTGCACAAAATCAGGTGCTACTCAAAAATCATGATTTGCTTCTCATTACTAGCATTCAGTGTGCACAAAACAAGTTCAATTTAAATATTTTGCAATGCAAATTTGCTGGGGGCAGACGAAGTCGTTCCCTGCTTGAAACTCTGTCCATGCATCAGTGTAAGCTTGGAACTCTCCTGATAGCCAAGTGCTGGGTAATAAGCAATGGCAGGTGCCGACTGATCCAGACCTTTTATAATACTCGGTTTCCAAGGTTAATTGAACCACCTTGTGTTGACGTGTATCGTCATCGTTGACACCAGAGCATCGATGACAGGTGATTTTAAAACACCCAGCCATCTACATTTGTACAAAACCGCACCTCAGTAAGATGCAATAAAATAAAAAAACTATAACTAAATGCAGCAGAGATTTGCTTACAATTCTTTCTTTCTTTTTTTCTATGCTAAATTTTTGGGTTTTTTGGTGTTTTTTTAGCCTTGCTTCCTCCAATATGTGCCTTCAATAAACATTACATGTAAAATGTCTTGCTGGCTCGATCCAGTGAGTGATTCCTTTAGCATGAACTAGAAAAGCACTTGGAGAAACATTCTTGGTTTATTTTTCTCACCTTCCCATGCCTTTCTTAGAAAGTAAATCAGTTGTGTGCATTAGTGTGGAGCACCCTTTCAAGAAGACTACATCCGCTCTTAGAATCTTTAATTTTCCCACTGGTGTTTTCACCACGTTGCAATTTGGATCAGAACAGTTAATGGAATCCTATTGTAAATAATACAGTACACTCTTTTACGTGGATAAAACCATTAAATAATGCAAACAATGCACACAAAATGAAAGGTCTCATGGTTAGCATTGAATGTCACACAATATTTATGAATGTTTATGAGACATGCCTGGAATTTCATCTTATGAAAGGGCAAGGCCATTGTCATTTTGCAAAGGGCACTCCCATTAGGCAATCTTGTGGGAACTTTTTGAGGGGGCGGTAATGGCCAAGACCAGGGTAACATTGGCTGTGGCCTCCGTGTAATTCCAGGCCGGATGGGGAAATTTTCATGAGTTCTCTTGAAATGTGGATTTATCATTCAACGAGGCATGGATCATTTCAATCTTTCAACCAATGTAAATATTTTTTTCTTGAATACAATTAATTTGGCTGTAGGATAAAACCTTTAGTAAACAAAACTGTACAAGATTGTATTCTGGCATCCACGACGAGGGCGCTTTGTACTGCTGTGTACAACGCATGTTGTGGTCTAGCAGACAATGAGCCAAAAAGGATAAAATGCACATAGCACCAAAATGCAGGGTTTAGTTTATGACCTACATGTAGGCCATGCAGTGGTTTGATTAATGAATGCCACATGACCAACAATCCTCCAATCAAATGACTTGGGTGTTATATAGTGATCAACCAGTCAGACTCTGGCTGGATATCTTCTGGCAGCAATGGAGGTACATGTACATGTAATATATACCTCCATGCTTCCAGTCATTGCTTTGGTGCCCTTTGAAACATTTCTAGCAGACATTTACATCATCCTCATAGAGTTACCTTGTCCTTACCAGTACACACATGAAGCTGGGCCTAATTTCATAAGGCCTGTAAGCATAACAATTTGCTAAGCACAGAAGAAAGTTGCTAAGTATTTTCTGCTCAAAGGTAGAGTCATAGATTGGTTTTTGTCAAGATGTAATGCTGATTTGTTGGCAAAATTATCAAGAAAGCTACAATAAAAGTCACCTGCAAAAGTTTCTGCTGAATACAGTATCTACCTGCAATAAAACTGTCACTGTATTTTCATCAAGAGCATCAAATCAATCCACGCTTAGCATGGTGACAGCGGGTACAAACCACATCTCTGCCCGCAGCATTCACAATTGGAAATTTGAATCTCCGAAACTCGCCTTGAAGTGAGTTTGGAGGTTCAATTTTTTTTGACATTCTTCATTTATTGATTTCTAATCACTGGGGCTTTTCAGACGAAATCATTTCACAGGATGCCTATTACCATTACAATTGTTATAACAGGGAGGCTACAATTTATTTATTTATTTATTTTTATTTTATTTTTGTTTTGTGGGAGGTCATTACCAAAGTACTAAAAAGGTTTATGAAATTGGGCCCTGGGGTGGATTCACAAAGAGTTAAGACTAGTCTTATCTCGAGTTAGGACGAGTTACTCGTCCTAACTTAGGACTAGCCTTAAGTTTTTAATAACTCCTAGGACTAGTCCTAAGTTAGGACTATCTTTGTGAAATTGACCCCATGTCTGCAGACTGCTGGGCAGCTGGGTCCAATCTCATAGAGCTGCTTAAGCACAAAAAGTACATTAGCACCAGCACAACAAAAATATGTTTACTAGAATAAGGTTACCAGCCAAAATACCACTTCACATGTACAATATGCGACTGATATCCTGCTCATTTTTGCTTAGCAGGAAATTTTGAAGCAGTATTAAATGCCTTAAGCAGCTCTATGAAAATAGGCCCCGAGATACATTGTACTAACACATTTCTCTCAATAACTAGTAATTAATATTACCCATCCTTAAATAAACGTAAGCCAACATGGAATTATAAAGTCACTTGCCAAATAGTCATCACTATATTTCAACCCGGCAAAGTGAGACATCACAATCGTAAGAGAGTCAGTAATTAAATTTTATGTTCTTTTCCCCCCCCCCTCGTCTTCCTGATTGTCTCCTAGATCTGGGACACAGCTGGCCAGGAGAGATTCCGCAGCGTCACGCATGCATACTACAGGGACGCTCACGCCCTACTCCTCCTATTTGACGTGACGAACAGGCAATCCTTTGATAATATCAGAGTGAGTATATTATATGACTACTGCTGGGGGAATGGTTGAATACCCTGACAGTCTCCTCGTTTGCAATTTCCGTTTGACAATAGATTCTCTCTGGGATTCCTCGGCTCTGGATGCACACTTTGGGTTTTCTCATCGGAAGATACTCAAATTCCTGACTGAGGGAATTCAACCTTTGGACCTGCAATAGTATATTGTCCTAGTGCAAAATGTCTTGAAATGTTCCTTTTTTACCAATAATGTGAAAAGGGAATGATTCGGAGATAACAGGATATTATGGGATAGCTATACAGACAGAGGAAGATCGAAAGTTTATTCAACAAATTTTGCATTGACCAATTCGCCTGGCGTCATCATCACACTAATTGAATCTCAGTTGCGCTGTTTTGGGAGTCAATGTTCCTGTGTGTTTTACTATGTTTTCAGTGTAGTGCGCATTTTAGGCGGCGCGGCGTTTACGGGGCTTACGAGTTGACTCCCAATTCAAAGGACGAGTGGGGCACATTTCACCGTACAAGGGTGTCTTTAAATGAGCAGGAAGAGGACATTGAAATCTAGACAAAAAGGAAAGTCTTTGGAGGGGATAAAATCCCCGCTGCTTCTTACCTCTTGTCTGGGCAAAGGGTTAGCAAAAACTGTTTGACATTGATTTTTACCTTTGATTAAGAAATTATGTGGGAAAATGTTATCAACAAGAATATTGTGTTTGGTAACAAAAAAGCACTGTAGCATAGCGTTCAGTCGGCTTGTTCCTGGAGGTTGGGAATGAGATCTTGTTCTGTATTGTTTTGAAAGTGGCACAGGCATGGTCATTTAAAAAAATCATTTACATGAAGAGGAAGTTAAATGACCCCAAACACCTCCCTCATTGTGAATACTGCGTAAGAGCCCAATTGAAACACTGTCTCCATGCAGATCTCTCCTCCCCATTGTAAAACCGACCGATGCAGGTCACATTGCAAGCGTATGGCAATTTGTCAATTCAATTAAGTTAAGTAAAAACACCACCGCCACTGTTCAAACTTGTACAGTCTCCATTAAGCCAAGTCTTCCAAAGAATAGACATATACACTGTGGGAAGTACGCATTGTCTTGGACTGAACCGCAACCTTTCCCAGTGTATGTCTCCTTTGCAAATGCGGGGACCGGTCGAGTGCGTATGTCAACTTAATTTGTAGCCAGCGACGTGCTCGTGGCATTCACAGTATAATTCGTAGATAGTTAAACGTTCTTCCTCCATTGAATTCAGCGGCATTATTAACGGCTGGAGGGCATCAGGTTCTCCTGAGAGCAAATACTTCATGATAGGGATGTGGCGTCGACACACAAGACCCTGAAAAAGTCACCCTAAGTCAAGAAACATATAAAACATTTCTTCTCTTTCAAAGCTGATTCTCTTCAAAAACATGTGTTTTTGTCAAAAGGGCAGGTGTGGGAGGTGCAATGTTTGATTTTCCAGTCAGCCGGTTATTTGACTTTTAAAATAATTCTTTTGATATGCATCTTTCCTGGAATACATGTTAATCTTAATTGAAAATGAGGGGCAATATTTCTTGTGCATGGCAGGCTGGACAGACCACGCATAACAACATTCATTAAAAAACCAAGACGGTTTGCTTTCAACTTACACAGTTTTAAGCTCTGCACATTGACAAATACACTATTGGGAAACAACTTACCTACTTAAACTTTCTTTAAAAAACATTAAACAAAGAATCAGATTAAACAGTTTCCATACATGTAATGTATGTACAATCAATGTTAAATCATTTTGTTTCCCCTTTTGTTTTACTTCTTTGATTTGATTTAAGTTATTCTGATAAAAAATAGCAACAAAACGTGGCACAATCAGACAATATAACAAGAATTAAAACAGAAATCTCCCCCCCCCCAAAAAAAAAGAGAAAATTGCACAGTTTTATTCAAGATTAGCCTAAGAAAGCCAGTATCTTTTTTCCCTCCATTGGGTCCTTGAAAAAAACAGCAAAAGCAAGATACAAATACAATTTTGTAAACAGTGAGGTACATGCCTGCAATTTCATCTTTAAGGGGGGGGGGCAAGGCTATTTTTCAAAGGGCATTGGAAAATCTTAAAGTCTATTGGAAACTTTTAGAAGGGGTACCAACATGACCAAGGCCAAAACCAGGGCAACAGAGGCCATGGCATTGTGTCATTCCAGGTCTGGAGAGAGAGAATAGAGGACTGTCTTCAATCCTCATTATTAACTCATTGGTGACCAACACACATGAAATGAAAAGTCTGCTGTGTTATATTTATAGACCCTTTCCGTGCTCCACCGGGGCTCGAATTGGGGTAAAATTCCACAAGACCGTAGGGCTTGTACATGTAGCTCAAAATGTTTAATATTAAAAAGTCGCATCCCCTTAAGGTGATCCCCTGGCTGCCGCTTCCCAGGTTGTATCGTAAACTTGGGCGTGATCCCTGGCTACATGGATTCTGACTGGCACCCCCGAACAAAGATATTGACTAATAGGGAGACCGCCAACATAGGGCTGGATAGCGTAAAAATAACAGAAAAAAACTGTAATTTAACTTGTCTTTTTGTCAAATTTTGCAATTCCTGTCCTCAGGCTGTGTCGCCAAAGCTCAAATTGCACGCGACCCTCAACAGTTGTGGGTGCGCGTATTCTAATAAGTTTTATGTTGAGTACCATGTATTTATTGCATTCTGCGCTATTAGTACCAGTTTAAGCTTGCACACCAACACGCATTGGCTATGAACCAACTGTGGTCTTAAACAGCTCCAGTTATGTCTTTATCAGCCTTTTGATACTAGGTAAACATGGTCATGTGACCATCTTCCAACCAAGAGAACTGCATTTAATTTGTCCAGGGTATTTATAAATGCACTTTTATGACCACTCGTGTGCGTATGTTCACCATGCTTCACTTCCCAAATCAAAAGTGGCAAACTTTCACATCAGAGACAGGAGAAAAGCACACTTCTACAGTGAAGCAAAAGGTTTGCATGGTTTAAAGACAATAGCATAACAAATTTGCGGTGACACCATAGTTAGATCTCTTTTGAGTGAGCTGTTGTTTTAAGAAGAACCGATGGACTCAACTTATCTCACATTATATTCTGTCCATCGTCAGGAGACTGCTGGATTCCACCTGGGCTTACATGCATGACATGTATGGCTTATAATATATAAATGTATTATGACAGAGTATACTGTCCGAAACATTGAGTCCATCGGTTCTTCTCAGAACCACAAATCACTCTACAAAGAGATCTAACCACATGGTGTCACGGCAAATTCATTATGTTATTGATTCAAAATTGTTTTTCGGTTTAAGATCCCAAGCTCCTTACTCCATAGGAAACTACTGTAGTTTTACATGTACAGTATGGCAGTGTATGGGTTTAAAAAATAACCACTAACTTTCCTGTATAGAATACACAAAGGGTATGCATGTTTGGTTGGCATGGGTGGCTAGTGCATAAAAGCATTCATCTCTCACCAATGTGGCCCTGGTTATTGCCGGCTCAGGCCGTATGTGTGTAGAGTTGTTCGTTGGTTCTTTCCTGTTTCACAAGGGTTTTTTTCTGTAGGACCTCTGGTTTTCCTCAATCGGAAAAATCAAACACTTTCGAGATCTACATGTAGCTATGCACCTTGGTCATACTGAATATGGGTCGATATGGCTGGCTGCCGAAGGCGCCCTTGCATGCCAGCAGCTGCTGGAACACGTAGCCATGTCCTTTGCAACTCAGCTTCTCAGCTGCGAGTAAGGATGAGTAGCCTCCAAAATGATAAATTCCTATCATTACGTTTTATTGCCTGTGCTTACGATGAAACCCTGTCTTTAGTTTCCACTATACATGTATGTACATTGTGTACATATGCAAATGTGGACAGTAACATTTTTTGATCTAATTGTTTTTAGAATCTTCTCTCAGTAATAGTTGATGATATCACCCAAAATATGCAACACCAATTATAATTCATTTCACTCATTCGCACACCTTACATAAACCAGTACAACAGATTACTTGATGTATTCCATTTGTGTGCATTTACATGTATGTTAAAGAATGTAGACAGCACTATGTACACATGTAACTTCTTCCTCCATGCCCCCAGCCAACCCTGTTCCCTTCCACTCTCAGAAATAGAAAGAAGACAATTTTGAAGAAGCAAATTTGCATTTGAAACACAGCAGTTGCTGTGAAATGAGATATGTGGTTAATAAACGTGTGACAATTGGGCCAAACCAAGCACAATTTCCCTGGGGACTTGCAAGGTCTCTGAGACCCAATTAAGTACCTGCTAAATCTCACACTGTCTCCCGGACTTTGATCAAAAGAGCTCTATGGATCAAGTCAGTTTCTTGACTCAGGTTCAGCTACCTACCCGATACAATGTGCCTGTTTACATTTAACTATTCCAAAATCCTCAGCAATTCATCCCCTTGGCAATTCCTGAATTGATTACACAAAAAGTAACATTGGCCAAAATGTTTCGAAACAAAAACTTACAATGACTCAATTCTTCAGAAATATGTTTTTCGGTGATTGGTTTTTGTTTGTTACTAGATTTGAGACAACTTTTTTGACATACGTTTTTACAATTTTATTAGGTTTACAAAAAATATAGGATTCCAACTGCCTCTAGCTACCGGGCAATCTCGTTAGTCTAGTGGTAAGACATCTGCTGTGGTTGGTTCGAATCCCATCCGAGTTAATATGCATAGTGGATTTTGTTCACGGGACTCGGGAAAGTACTGAGTACTTGCTTTACACACTATGGTGTATGGGTAAAACCAAACAGTATCGCTCAGAAAATTATTTTGAAAAAACCCTGTCTGATTCCCTTCAGTTAGTGCACATTAGCTTAAGTAACAATTGAGTTACATCACTGATTCAGCCAGGTTTTTGAAAATGAAAACAATCACAGTTAATCATACAAGCTTGTGTCGTACTGGAACACGCTTGCTTGTATGACTGATTACTTTTGAATATTTAATGAGTCCCGGGGATTAGACCTTCAGCCATGGATGTCCTGTGGAAGCGAAACCAGTCTACTATATCAGGTAACGAATAGACACCCTGCCGCAATCTTTGTCAGGAATCCTGAATACCAATTATGGCAAAAATGGTTCTAACATTCATTTCACCAAAGGGTGCCAGACTATTTTTGTCCCTTCCAGCCTCAGTTTGGTCACACTGATTTGTGTGGAAGAGAAACAAGATGGCGGCACTGTGATAAAGGTCATTGGTGCCACTACCCACCACCTGTCTAATTGTCTGATGAGAGGGTCGTTGCACTGAGGAGGGAGCTTTGGGTGCATACCTGCATGACTTCAGCTGTAATCCATGTGTGATTTTGTTGATTAATGAATGTCTGGATAAGCTAGCCAATGACCTCCATTGAAAAAAAAGAAGAGAATGTTGCCTCCATGATCTGATCAAGTTCATTACATTTGCAGGCTGGGTACGTTTGTCTTGTAAGTAAGAGCATTGTTCTATGGGAAGGGCAAGACTGTTTTTGCAGGCTTAAGGCAATATGATTCCTCTGGATTTTTTTTTCTCCAGATTTCAAGATTTTCTCAAAATCTGGAAAAAAGTAAAGCAATGGGGAGAAAGAAATAGTCCACATTGTGTATAAACCTGTTGTTTTGTAGGAACTTTGAGCATGTATAGTGATGAGTATAACCTCCTGAATTTGTAGCATATGGTTGGGATGTTCCTTTTCCAGGAACTTTCACATTTAACGAATCTCATCCCTGAGGCGTGGAGATTATTTTCATTAATGGTTTATTTTTAAATTTCACCCATGGCGACTGAGGGTCAAATTGCGGGGGAATAAATACATAGAAACAGTTGTACATAATTACAAAGTTAAAAAGCTGTGAGAATTCATGATGAAATAGAAAAAAGAATTTTAATTTAAAAGTAGACAATATCATTCTATTTAATGAAAAAATGAAGGGGAAAAAAACAGAAATATGCAGCCCAGCACAGCCCTAAGTACATTTAAATTTGTTTTTTTTAAATGACAATACCGAAAAAATACCTCAGGTTGAGTTCAAAAACAGGTGAGGTGAGTGAGAGGGCTTTGAAATTCACCGAGACCTCAAATTTCCTCAGGAACCTCCAGATTTCTGGGAGCGGAGGAATTCTAGCTCAGTGGTATGACATGCAGGATTGCAAGCACAGAAGACATGTACAACTGTACACAGCTCACTACATACTGCTAAACATGCCGACAGTATTTGTTTTCTACGTGTGGCCCATTGCACTGAATAATGTACCGACATGTTATTCTTAGGAGGGACCAGAGTGGTCAATAATATTCCAAAATAACAGCACGGGGCAATTTCACTTTGCTTGCCTGGCATTGTGGCGTGTTTGTTTGGTCGATCCTGCAGATCGTTGAAGCCCACCAGAGCGATTTCCCGGCCAGACTTTTTTCAAATGTGAGATTGTGTAGTAATTGCTAGGAGTTGTTCCAGTGCGTTGGCGGTGTTGCTTAATAATAAAACCCACCGAAGTCCTCCCTTGGGCCGATGTTAAAGTGCACCACTGATAATGCAGTCAAAACACGGTATAAAGTTGACGTTCACATATTGCTTTGCCAATTTGACCAGAGCAGTCATTACAGTTCTTGTTTTTGTTTGGATTTCATTATAGTTTATTTGACTTGATGTCCATACTCGGCGTGGTTGTATATTAACTTTCTTGAAAAAGTTTAACTATTACACCGGTCGGAGTTCTTTTCAGGATATTTACAAACTGTGTGGTATTCTGGCAGATTTTTGCCAAAGCACACTGAATTCGAACGAGGTCATCTGAATGTTTTTGACTTGATGGTTATGTTTGGTTTTAAAAGCCCTACTGTGCAATCTGAAGCATTACATAGGTTTTTATCCTGATGATTATTTTGAATTTGATCTGAAGTAAAAAAAATTGTTAAAAACCTTATTATTTATACATTTTAAGTATCGACCGCAATTCTCCTCCTAAAAGAGATTTACACTAATGGTTGTACCCACAGGTTTACTAGTAATAGTTACTTCCTATTATCCACACCAAGCAAAGCTTCAAATATCTGATTTAGTACATTCTTTATAAAATACATTTGTTCTCAGTAGGATTGGGATTATTAAGGGAATAAAAGAGTGGCGACAAGTTCTTAAACGGCCGTTTAAAACCGGCAGGGTCGTGGCCGTGCGATAAAGGCCCGAGCCGTAGGCGAGGGCCTTTATCGCACGGCCACGACCCTGCAAGGTTTTAAATGGTCGTTTAAGAACGAGTCACTACTCTTTTATTCCCATTCATAAATGCCCTTTTGTTAAAAAGCGAAAAAATGTTATAGACAATCTGTGACAATCTGCTTCGCAGCGAATTTTCGAAGTTTGTACAATTCAAAAACTTTTTAAAAGTTGTGTTTGGTACGCATTGGGTTGTGTGTACGCGCATGTAAAAATAGATTACGCGCTGGTACTAACAGCTATATATTGCGTTCCACGTAATTAAATTGGCGTACATGAGCTTGGGCACCCAACACGCGAAGCCAGCCGGTCTTAAACAGCTCCAGCTGGTCTTTATCAGCCATTTAGACACCCCTCCATACATACACATGTATCACACCTGACATCTTGAGGCTGTGTGGGTGGGCCACAGGGGAAAAATGAATCAAATGAAACAAAAATACAAGAAATTGCTTGAGAACAGGTTAATTGGCAATTGAGATAAGTCTTACTGATTGACGTTGACAGGTAAAGGTTAATATGACAACCAGTCCAGTTTCAAACTGGGATTTAGCTCTCTCAGTCTCAGTAGACTTTAATCACATGGCATCCATCTTTGTCCGGTGCCTTGTATTTTTGTAACCACAACACAGTCCATGTAGGTTGTATGCATTGGTTCTCATTACCAGATAAGAAGAAGGTCTGACCTTTTGGGGCTTCTGTGTAGTGCAGGCTCAGTGAATTGCAGTTGTGTGGAGGAATAAACAAATGGCTGGTTTAGGTCTGTCCTCAGTCTGAAATTTACGTTACACAGGATTGAAAGATCTTTCATCAGACTCAAACTCAACATTCAATCAAAAAAACACAAGCCCGCCGGACAGGTCCGGTCATGAGTTTACTGGCCCGATGCTACATTCACTGACCTTGGGCCTGCTGTCCAGTGTAAAATTTCAAGCCCCGACATACCTGATCAATTGTGCACATGTTATGAACATTTATACGCACACATACTTGTGCAATCCTAACGCACACATACTTGTGCAATCTTAACTGCACAGTAAGCTGCTCACCATTCCAGTCAAGATGGGATGTGTGGACAGTCGGCTATCAACCCGTAAGACACTCAAAGCAAACCAGCACTCAGTCAAGCAACTCAGGTTACCATGGGAGCCAAGAATCACACTGCCCATCATCATGCACTAAGACACCGTGCATTGTATTCACAGGTGTACAGGCGAGAGCGGGCGCCAACTTATTTTGATCACGGTCTCTGTGTTTTTATACCGTTCATTCCCCGGAGGGTGACAGAAAAAACATACGTACTGCCTCTCAGTGTAACCAACACCTCTTGCTCAGAATATTTGGACTGTTTTTCTTCGGAAGGGAAGGTGCTACGTTCGTAATGTTTGGAAGGTTTTTTATTACAAGTACGATACGAGTGCAGGTACTTGTAATATGCTAACATAGGAAACAGGCATCCTGCATTGATCATCAGAAACAACAGTGTCGTCCCCATTTTACAAAATGGACATATCTTTGAGTTCAAAGCATTTGGCAGGCATGTGATTTCTCAGGAGTTTTCCTGATTTCAGGATCTGATTTGGGTTTTTTTTTGGAATGAGTAAACTTTTCCCCATTTGTTAGTTTTGAATAAACAAGCTAATTTGGTAGTCATCTTTTAGTGAAATTAACAACAACAGATTCATGTTTAGTTAGGGATTATATTATATGCACATTAATATCTGGCTTATTTGAGTTGATTTGTTTGGTCTTCAAACGCTGTTTCCTTGACTTTACGTTAGTATTTCAGGCATAAATCTTTTCTTGGAGGAGTCCAGCAGTGCTGGTATGAGTTTTATAATCAGAGAATGTTCAGATCGAAAGCATTTAATTTGTTAATTTTTTTAATGTTACAACTGCTCCTGGACTTTGTCGTTAAATAATCTTGCTGGTTTAACATGCATCACATATATTGCACTACTACACAACCATACATTTGTTTGACGAGCATGCATGCATTCAAAGTATATTCATTAGACTGTTTTATATGGAAATAACTGGTTTTGAATTAAATTGTATTGAATAATTGAATATTGTCCAGTACAGGGTACCACTGATGGAGCTACCGTCTCCAGCCAATCTTCACCATTTCCCCCCTTTAATTTGGTTAAATTATTTAAAGCAAACTGGGTGCAGTGCCCTACATTACGTCTTCGTGTACAGTATTAACAGAATTATTAGCTAGATCACAAAGGGCATTCTGCATTCAGACTCCATGGTACACGTATACTGCACACCATCTACAGTCTGAACATGTCAGGGACACATCTTGTTGCAAAAAATCCGGGCTCAAGTTTTTTTTCTTCTTTTTTTTCCCTCCTTCTTTTTCCATTCGTTGATGGCGTGGCGCAGGGGCTGCGTGGGCGGGGAGGAGACAGGATTGAGCAGACAGGGGATGGAGATTGACTTAAATTATCCACCGGGCTGTTTGCTGCGTGGTTATTCTTTCCTCATCGATGCACTTTGAATGTAAAGATAGAGTGATGACATTTTTCATTTTTTCAGTTATACTTCAGAGTGCCATTGGCAACAAAAGTTTAGACTTGAATTCACTTAGACATGACATGTTGATAACTAAATGGTTTGTATGGACATTTGTAAGGATGATTAAAGTTTAATTGTCAGGAAATTATTTTTTAGGATGGGTGATATTGAATTTTGAGAGTATAAATTGCACAACTCGCCAATAAAAGTCTTTGACCACCATATTTTATTTTTAAAATGAATGTAAATGATGGATAAACTTTCTTTCTTTCTTTCTATCCTATCTTTCTACCCTATTGCACTCCACTGCAGGAGGAAAGCCTCTTCACCAATTTTCCATTTCACTCTATCTTGACCTGTCTGTAGTCCATCTCTCCATCTTCTGTTTTGTCTCCCTCTTTTTCCGGTTTGGTTTGTTGGAGTTGTAATTGGTTGTGTTGCATGTCAGCCTGTTGTCATACCTCCTTGCTGGGTGACCTGACCATCTCCACTTCTATGATGGAATGGTCTTCATAGTATCCAACACTCTTGTTTTCGTTTGTATTGCCACCCTCTCCTTCTTTGTTACTCTGTGATTCCTATTCATATTTATTCATAAATATTCTTTCCATAGCCCTCTCTGTCACCCTGAGTTTTTTTTCTCAAGATTAGGGTGTGACAATTCAAAATGGGTGTCCCACAGACCTGCGTGTACAATGTACAGACACTCCTGTTGCTGACACAATGTTTGTGTGCCTAAAGTTATTTTCCCAATTGTCATTTGGAACATTTTATTAGGCAGACGCATGGTCAAAGGGACATTTTCAAGGGTGCTAGATGTACACTGTGTAGCTTGCAACATGGTAAATGTAGCAGACTTCACAGTTAAATCTACAGACCCCTTGCATGTGATGTTACAAGCCCAAACAACACCCTCACTGAGTTCAATGAAGACCTGTCGTTAGCTGAGAGGTGTGCGTTGCGCATGCACGCCTTGCACGTTTCCATTGTTTGACCTTAGCAATTGTGACCAATGCAAAGGGGTCTATTCTTCTCGGAAATCTGTGGATGTTCACAATGGCTAAGAACTACAGCGTACATGTACTGTGTAATGTAAATGTACTGTAAAATTTGTACAAATTATCCGGTTAACACTGGATAAGAGAGTGCAAGTCTAGTGCATATTTGAACATTAAAGTGCGCAATTTGTTTCTAATACATGTAATATGTACAGATGTGCAGGACTTTAATCTGGCACTGCCACCTACAGCCAGAGTCGTCTCTGTTTGCCATTGGCATCATCACCATTGTGATATGTGTATTATGCTCATTGGCTCAAGGACTCTGGCAAGCGTGTTGCAAAAAAAAACAACCAAAAAAACCAACAACCAAACAAAACAACACACAATTGATTGGGAGGCAGAATTAAGAATAAATCAACTTGCAAACTGCGTACCGATAATGTCTAATGGTCTACCTTTATGTACATACATACACATATAGAAAAGTCAAGCACAAATAAATAACAAACTCGTATTTTGCATTTATAAACACGAATACAGCCCAGAGTATATTTCCGGTGAATGTCTGGCAGAGCCATTGCCTGTCTTGCTTAGGTTACCCATAACACCGCCTCCATGACGTGATGAACTTAAGGATTTATAGTACACGGCCAGGCCGATGGAAACGTTGCCTGGTCGTAAGCTCGGTGTGGAGTTACGGCCAGACGTGGTCTTATAAGGACTAGATAGGAAGAAGCGTCATCTGGTATTGATGTTGAGCAAGGAGATTGTCGACTACAGTTACATTCCCTTTTTATGCTCACAATAGTTGACACCGGTGGTTATAGTGTACAAATTTCTTAGTAGGTCGATTCATATTATTCTTAAAGGCAAAGTATACCTTTGGTTTTTTAATCCTACATAAATGTAGAATATCCAATAAAACTAACCTGTGACAAAAAATTCATTTCAAAAAGTGGCAACGATTTTGAGATATTGCCAAAAATCTGGAGTGGTTATGCCCACGCAGGAAGAATAATCCATAATTGGAATACACAATCTGCTCTGCCAGATTGAAATGTTTTTGAATCCCTCTCTCTAAAGCCACATTCCTTTGAAGGGAATCGAATCTCAAAAATGCTGTACATTATCAACAGCTGCAGTGCTTCTTACCGAGTAAGTTTTTATAGTAATTAATTCTTGGATTAATTACCAAAGGTATACCCTCCCTTTAAATTGTGTGTATAGCAAATGTCAAGTGCGTTTGCACTCGAGTATGTCCATGTATACGTATTTGAATGATTTGTCATAAATCTATTATAAAATGTAACAGAAGAGTTGCTGATAATGCAAATTGTAAACCAATATATGAAGGAGAAGCAAAACATACAATGTATGGTACATGTGTACACGCCAGACTACAATACATAAGGATGGAGACCTCCATCCACACACTTTCTATGTGCAAGTTATTGCAATAATAATGTACTAAGAAAAAGACATGCATGCATACACTTCACACATTTGTATCTATGTGTGTACAATGTATTTTATTACTATTATTATTTCATATTTCTGGTAATGAAACCAAAGATGCCTCATATAAAGTGAACTGAATCAGTGTAGCTTGCAAGCCTGAGGAAACCTGTTAGCAAGGGTTCTTGCAATGTGAACCAGAAACACCGGGGTTAATCCCTACTTTTCCATGCGAGGTGTTCTGGGGCTGATTTCACAAAGAGTTAAGATTCATCTTAAACGTGTATCAATCTTAGTTGGTAAGGTAAGCCAAGTGTTATGTGAAATAGCAAACTATGGCAATATTGACAACACATCTTAAAATGAATCTTAGCTTTTTGTGAAATCCACCCTTTGGATCTTTTACGTGCACTACCAATCCTAGTACACGGAACCTACAGATTAATGTCCCATCCGAAGGACAAAGCAATTTCGGTAGATTATCTTGCTTTTTATTCTAACAGATTGCGCAGTTTTTTTATATCCAAGTTCACAAATTGGTTTAAACAGTACAACAAATAAATTGGGAAGCTGAACTACTCCAGCCTTTTTGCAATTGTATCAGTTAATTCAGTCATTAATTTGACTTAATTTCCTCTTCTCTTGAACAATGCTCATCAGCGAGGGGGAATGATGACCATGTTGTCCCCCGGGTATTAAACCAGAGATGGAAATGTCCATACGCCATCTGGGATGTCTATTCCATGTTCATTATGATGAAGTGCACATTATAATGTAATACTAGTCGCCAAATTCAACAGAGGGTAGCATCTTCAATCCAATAGTGGCTTACATCTAATGCTCCAAATCCACATCCAACCATGGATGGAGGTCCAAGGTACTTTGAATCCTTTTTAAAGGAATGTTGTAAACCTAGGTACTTGTACCAAAGGCTATGAATAAATAAATGATAGGAAGATTTGAAACCTTGAGTGGTGGGACATAACAATCTACATGTTCATGTTGCAAGGTTTGCGGGTACATGTACATGAGTAGGATTTGAAATTTGCATGATGGGAAATATCTAGTGAGGTTTGCGGAGACACCACTTACATTTTACATAAATCCCTCGTCTAAATATGGTATTTGCACAAATATGATCCGCAAAAATAAATGATAAAAAATTCCTCTTCAAACATAATAGTCATATCTTTTATTATTCGGTTTCATACGGTATGAGAATTATCAGTGTACATTTTTATGACGTGCATTATAATATTCAGCTCCGGTAGCTCTTATGTAATTAGTGGGTTATGCACACACACGAAAGACATTTTATTACAGACATGATAGCCACACATTAGGTGGTGGTCATGCCCTTCATACATGTTATCAGCCTGTGTCCCCATCACTGGTACACCACTTGTGACAGTGCACTATGCATGTCCGTTTAATTAAAAAAGGATAATAGCGCTGAGTGTCTACAACCGCCCATGTACAGTGTTTTTACATGTGGATTAGGGTAAAGCTTACATGTGTGCCACGTTGCTATTATTATGCATTCAGTGTATAACATGTAGGTATTAAATCTTTATCGTGCATTTTTATATGGCTCCAATTTGATTTAGAAATTGCCATGAAGGGACGAAAGACAAAGTGGCTTTCGTTAAAACCTCCAGTCTTTCATTTATTGTGAGATAGAGAATCTTTAAAAAGCATTATAGGAACATCCTGGAAAGTCAAGGGCATCACCTCTCGGCTTAGGAGAGACTGATACAGAGTGATTCATTTTCTGGATTTTTCATTTCTGTACGTGTACTGTATGTCACTATCATACAGAGTACACCTTTGGTTTTTGGAACCGTTTGACTGTTTTAATCCAATACAAACTGTAGATACATGTAAATACAATAAAACTGACCTGTGAAAATTTCATTGCAAGAGGTGGTAGTATTTTTTAGATATTGCCGAAAATCTGTAACGGTTATGTCCACGCAGGAAGAACAATTCATATTTGGAATACACAATCTCTCAGATTGAAATCATTGTTTTGAATCCCTTTCTCTAAAGCCACATTCCTTAGAAGGAAATGTTTCTCAAAATGTTATACACTATCAACAGCTTCAGTGCTTGCTACCACGTGAGTTTTTTTTAATGGTCATTCATTTTTTGAGTAACCACCAAAGGTATACCCCCCTTTAAACACAACTTGAACACTTGGACATATCCTGTGAATTTGTATGCCTAGCAGCACTAAGGCCCTTGCATTAAGCTGTGGGTAACATCTCCCTTTTCTCTCTCTGCAATGTGGAACAGCTGACAGGTTGACAGGTTCAAGTACATGTAGCCTGCATGTGTTCATTGTACATGATCCTCCTTTTATTGAGAGAGGCTTTGTGCACTATAGACCTTTATCATGCTGCCACCATCTTGGTCGTGCTCCCTGTGTCCAGTAACAGTAATTGGTGCTAATATTCATTGTACAGAAAGGAACCAGACTGTTTTTCCTTCCAGCCTCAGTTTGGTTACATTTGAGTTGAATGGGAGAAAAATCAAGATGGCCGCATCATGATAAAGGTCTATTGGGGGAGGGGGGAGTGGTCGTGGATGGCAGCTGCATGTCACTGTGATCTTGTCCAGAGAGATGGGATTTTTACTGCACGGTTGAAAGAATCAGTGCCTAATTTCATCAAGTTGTCTGGAGGAAAAAAATACTCAGTAGATTTTTGTTTTCTTTCTTAGCGACAACTTTCTGGGGCATCCTGTCTCAACAGGATAAACTACGTACTATTATGTTTGTGTTTAGAACCAAGAACATTTATCGTGGAAGAGACCTCGTTGTTTCTGGTTCACGAAGCAAGCACCCTTGTTTACAGGTTTCCTCAGGCTTGCGAGGTACAGTGATTAAGTTCACTTATGAGACATCGTTGGTTTCATTACCAGAAATTATATATTATAATAATAATAATGAATGTACTGCATATACCTTTAGCAACTAGGTACAAAATGTACATATAAATATGGGTGATTAAAATTCCCAGAAGAGGCCATTGTTGCAGTTTATCATGGAGAAAATTGTCATTGAGATTTGGTCCTCATATGGCACTTGCCACGCGATAGCAGGTGTGGTTTGCAGAAATGGGGAATACTTTTATCACAGGTAGTGTATGAAGAAAATTGTAAAACAAGCGTTTTATAAAGTAAAATGACACTGTACAACAGAGGTGTGTTATTGAAAACTAAAAACTGAAAAATGTCATGCGTCTGTCAGATATGAGTTAAAATTTCACCAAGGAGACACGTACATGTACTGTAATATGCATAGCAATATACATGTACACGTACGATTCATGTGTTATTTAGAAAGTGTCTGGTGAAAACACAACCTCACTGAGGTGCTCAGATTTCTGTGAAATTCATCCAAGATGTCTGACCTATAAAATACATGTAAATGGATTTATTTTTTTTTTATTGGGGGGGGGGAACCTGATCCTTGTAATTCTCAATAATAAAGATCATTTGACGACGGGATGGTCTTGATGACAGCCAAGTCAACTGGAGTTTAATTACTGCT
The DNA here is from genome assembly GCA_023634235.1 of Pisaster brevispinus. Lineage (NCBI taxonomy): Eukaryota > Metazoa > Echinodermata > Asteroidea > Forcipulatida > Asteriidae > Pisaster > Pisaster brevispinus. The sequence goes on along the minus strand of JAMKCF010000021.1, from coordinate 8,358,621 downwards.
CCTTTGGACCGATGGGATTCCAAGTGAACATCGAACATTAATGTGGTAGGCCTGTTACTTCTTCTTGGAGAGGGCAATGACATTTTCGCTTTTGAAGAGGGCGTATCCATTGGAAAATCTTAAGGTCTATGGAAAATGTTGAAGGGGTACCAAGGCCAAGACCAGGGCAACAGAGGCCATGGCCTCTGGTGTAATTTCAGGCCTGATGTAGAGATTGGGTGAAAACATGAGAACAACCCCATAGTACAGTTTGTGAAGTTTAGATATAGCAGACATAACTCAGTCATAGAGTTGTGTATGAGAACCAGAGGGCGTTCAAAACCAATTGTGACACGCTCCAACAGGAAGCAAGTTATTACACTCACTTTCTCACTCAAATAATAAGAATAGAATAATTTAACCAAATGTAAGAATGCTTTTAATAATAAGGGCAATTGTTACCCCAAATTGTCCCAATGTCCCAACCTCTTGAGTTGACCCATTTACAGCATTAGCAGGCAAGCTTATTATTGTTAGCCTCAGGACAAAGATGGACAAGCATGTTGGCTCAACTGCACTTTTACTTAAAGTGTATTTGTGGTGCTCCATGCCAAAGCCAGAGTTCCTGCCAAAATTCAAAACTGCGTTTATTCGCTTATCAAATAGGTGACATTAAGAGAATACAAATGAAACCTGTAGGTTTTAAAAGTATTTCTCAATGCATCTAGAATGTTACATTGGTGTCATGGCAAATTTTTTGGTTGTCTTGACGTTTAATCTCTTTTGATTGTTTCCAAGAAGTGCCTGATTTCGGCATGGGGCCGTCACATGTTGTGTCTCAACTTGCCTCTTAACACCAGACTTGCTCGGTAATGGTAAGACGTCAGCTCTGGATTTGAATCCCACCTGAGCAGAATGCCTGTGGATTTTCTTTCCGCAGGACTCAGGAAAGCACTGAGTATTGGTCCAATTCACCATGACCCCATTATCACAATAATCTTGGTTGCCTCATTTTGGGAGTCAATATCCCTGTGTGTCATACAGTGTAGTGCGTCTTTTAGGCGACGTGGCGTTTACACGCTTACCACAATGGCAAGTGTGAGAGACAGTAGTCGCGTATGAAATTACTGCAAGGGTCAATACAGCTAGTGCTTTTAAAATACAACAACTCAATAACCCAATGCATGTCCCAATGTGTAGGATTGGTGCGCAAAGGATTCTGGGTGAAATCCTGAGCAACACTGGCAATTATCATGGCGCACTGATATTTGAAGCAATGCAGTACAGTCAACTTTAAAACATGGCGTAATTACATGTAAAATATACAGCACTGCCTCCATCTTGGCAGCTTGATTTATTTTTTAAATGTTCTCAGGTTCCCAAGATGCATTGCAGTATATTTTTTAAGATGGACGTGCATATGGGCTATTGACTAAAGAAATTGACTTAACAACTTTTAAAAAACCACTTTATATCACACAGCATTTCAGCTTGTTCCTGGGTGTTCTGCGCTAAGCAACAATCAGTGCTTAGGAGCATTCAAATCGTCTCTTTAAAAAGAAAATGAGCCCTTGTGGGTTTTTTTTATGCTTGATGCCCTTTGCACAAGCCCTTGAAGTGGGCTTGAATGACAATATAGTGTGAGAGGAGGGTGTAATGTTGCGTGGCAAGGAGAAGTTCATCTATCATGTCTGGGTCCCGGGGAGAAAGCTTCACAAGTTAATTTAATTTCTATTCAAGGTGGAAAAGTACATATTTATTGTCAGAACTATATCCGTTGTAATTATCACACAGTCTGCGATTTCTAAACATTTTGACCTTCGAGTGGAACTATGTGAAATGTCTAGTTCTTCTTTTTAAAGAGCGATCCTTTCATGGATAGTATCAAATGAGGGCTGACATTTTGTTCCGCCATGTATGTAGGTCACCCAAACCAAATGTACATAAAAGGTTGAAAGTGTAATTGAAACCTTGAACATGTGCGATAGAGCACAGTATATTTACGGATACAAATTTGGGTAAAGGTTTTATATTTGCTCCTTTTTCACATTTGGGTCTTGATATTGAGTAATACCTGCATCTTATTGAATGAATCTCTCCTCGTAAGACCCCTAAAAGGATGGCACTACATATGTCCGCTTGATTTAAAATAAGTAGGGAAATGGCAAAGGAGCTTAAGAAAACAAACTTTGAAGAAGGATAACATGGTTGTTCCTTTTCACAAGGATCCATGTTGACTAAATCAACTGGAAACATTTCACAGGGTGACTGATGTACAGCATTTGGAACTAACACGTGGGGAACTTTTGAACACTTTCCATTTGGAACAACCTTGCCTGCCAGGAAATACCCCGAATGTTCTAGGTCATATTTTTTGTGAACAAGGAGGCATGTTGTATAGCTCTCTATGGTATAACTGTCTAATGATCACTGTGTTGAGTACCATTGAAAAAGCCAAATCTTTATATGGAATGATACACTGAAACTGAGATCACTGGGTGTCGAGACCGAGACGGAGATACCAAAACCATCCAAATTTGAAACGAGTCTCGAGATCAGTCGTGACGCCAGTACAACGCTGAGTCCCAGCGCAACCTGTCTTCACTGCCAGTTAATTGGGTTGCCCTTTATCTCCATGGCGGATGCCTATGCATGTACGTGTAGCTTAATGCTGCAAGGCCAATGAGCCATGAAGCTGTGAATATGCATCGCCCCCAGCCAACTCCAGTTAATCATGCTCCACGGTTGAGGATCAAAAAAACATTAGCGCTTGAATTTCTTTAAATGCTCTTTGAAACTCCTTGCCTGGTGCATGTTTCCCTCCATCCTACAATCTAGACTGTTTTAAGAGGAATATTAATTCCCACCTTCAGCTCCCCTGAGTTATTTTCATCTTAAATATTTTTCTTCTTGTGTGCAGCCCTTACCAAGAGTGGCTTTTAGCCTTGTGTTGGGCGAAGTTGCATTTTAAAAAAAATTGAAAAAATGATGCATTGTTTGGAAAAGTGCTTTTTGCTGGCCCAGAATGCAATCTTAAATCTGTCTATACTGTAGACACAAGGGAACGATAAGCAGTAGTTCTTGATCTTGTTGCTTGAGGCAAGAAGCTGAGGCTTTGATGGGATGGTGGATGCTGCATTGCTTAACCAACCATGCTCGGCACAAAGACAACACTCCTTCCACGTTTTTCACAGATTCCACTGGATCCATGGAGGAAGGAACATTCCAGACCATGAGTATTACCAACAGTGCCATTGGGTTCCTAAGCAGCTCTGAAAAAAAGTCTTCCAAATAAAAATTTGGATTTGTCATAGTCGGGTTTGTTACTTATTCCCAATTCTCGGAATTTTGCGTCCAATCTTCCATCCCCATGCCATCTCTCGGATGTGTCTGAGAATCGCCATCATTCATGGTTTACCCGGCGGATTAACCCACATCATCTTGTACTTATCTGTGGGAAGAAAAGGAAAGAACATGGCATGGTGGAGAGGTTAGATCAGATCATGAAGTAAGGAAGAGTCGACCCTCAGGGTGCTTGTCTGCTGAGACAGGGTATCTCATTTCCTTGGAGGACACTTTGTCTGCTACGACATGCTCTATTTTGGCAACCCAGAAACACTTGGTATGCTGCATGGCCATAAATATGATGAAATTAGTTGCCAGTCTGTGTGGATGTAGTTTACGACTACTTTATTATTTGAGACATATTAGTGTTGTGTGAAGTGAAACCATTAGTCACTAGGATATAGAAGAGTAGGGGTTAACCCTAGACCCAGTAACTGGGGCGCTGAACTGCGCCCCAGTTACTGGGTCTAGGGTTAACCTTGGTGTTTCTAGTTCACATACATTAGCAAGCTCCCTTGTTTACAGGTTTCCTCAGGCTTGCGAGCTGTAGTGATAATACGTTCACTTATGAGGCATCCTTGGTTTCATTACCAGAAATATATGACAATAATAATAGTATGACAATTGAGAGTCCAAATATGCTTTGGAAATTCAAAAACAGGTTAACAGGGATTTCTTTACTCCTGACACTTTGTGACAGAGTGAGCAGGGCATCCAAACTGAAAAACTGGATGCCCAACAAAAATTTCCCAGACTGGCGAACAGTTTGCCTGGAATTAGGCCATGATGGTTCTAGCATTGCTGCCTCTCTCGAAGGGCTCCATATTTAGACCCTTAATGCTTCTCCAATGGGAGTGCTAATGAAAAAAGAATTTGACTTCTCAGAGGTGGAATTCCAGTTATTCTTTCCATTTTGCTTGAAACCAGTTTCTACCGAGATTGTTTCATGTACCTCTAAGATACATTATGAAGATGATGACATTTTAACAAACAACACAATTTCCCCCTTCCCTTTCTCCCAACATTAAAATATGTACGCTTAGTATACTCACATTTTAGTACATGCTGTACAAGTTTCTGAAAAAATTTAATAAAACATAAGATACACCGTATGTACACTTAGGAATGCAAAAGTTGTAAGATGTTCCACACTGACCTACTTACATGTAACATGTACCAATGCAAACATGTACCATAGAGCAAGGAATCAAACATTTGGGTATCTGGGTTAAATCTCTTGTGACAGGGTTATTGCCACAGGCACATTTTGTGTGCAGTGGATCCAATGCTGTCATTTTGACAAGTTTTCAGGAGGGCCATAAATGTGTAAGTGTGTTCCTAGGGGCTCCTTGGTTTGTCACTGGGGAGGGAGAAGGAGCGTGAGTCATGGGGAAAGCATCACATTCAAACATGCAACTTTTCAGCTGATCAGCTGATTTTCTCGTTTCTCAGTTTCTCGGCTGCGCCGTTGAAAATTGAACAAACACAGGACAAAGTCTTGCTGCGCCCGGCACTTTCCTCTTTCATTGACAAACTGCAGCTGCATGCCTTAACATTAATTTCATGACAAAAAATAGGTTTTCGAGAAATAAGGAAACAGTTTATGTTCAATGTTCGGACACACCGTTGTGCTGAAGGCATCATGAAAAGAAGCTGAGACTTGATGGAGAGTTGTAACAACAGACTCCACAATACAGTGCGCCCTCTACAGTTTACCTCAAGGAGGCAATTTTCCCCCAAAGCAGGCGACTAAAGACAATCGCACTCGCAACTCAGCACCACACGGGCAGCTTGGTACCTCTAAATGGCTGACATGAAAGTGAAAAATCATTCACTGGCATCACACACAAAAAACCACCACAAACACAGAAAAATACCAGCTTGGTGCTTTGCAAACCACTAACAAACTTAATCAATCGGGGTCAGGTGGTGAACTTATGGAGTCCACTCAAAACTTGAGTGCATTTCGCGGTCATAACCAATAACTTTTTCGGTTGAATTGGCCATTGGTTAATCACTGGCCTATAACCGAAAGAGTAGGGCTAATTGGTTACAGCCGCAAAAATGCACCCATGTCAACTGTTTCCTATGATGCACGGCAAAAATGGTGTCTGTTGGACAAACTGTAGAGGGCGCACTGTTGTACGCATTGCCCATGTTGAATGTAGGGCTGTTTAAATCTTATAAATGCAAAAAAAATAGTTAGTGGCCTGACGTTGAAATCTGATAAAGTCTTAAATGTCAGTCAATGACTTTATTACTGAAGCCAGTTTTTCTTGTACATGGAAGACGTCTGTTTGAGGCCTACTAAATGTCCTGTACTCCTGCTAATGATTGGGAAGTCATTAGGATGGTGAGCAACCGTCAACAACAAATGTCAACATAGAAATTACAAAAACACTCAGCAAGTCCTACAGCTAATCAGTTGATTTCCCTTGAACATTTGAAAACAGTACAAAGTCTTGCTGTGCCTGGTACCTTCCCCTGAATTAATGATACTTGTTATTGTGGTTACGAGTAACCTTTAAATTGTTGTGCAGACAGCGTTTCTGTTTCAACAGTTTTGAGTTCTCTTACTGATTGACACTTGTGTTACCTTTTTCCAAGTGTTTGCTCTGAGATTAAACACAAATATTGTGTAGTTTTCTGAGAACCAACCAGGATTATTTCAGTGTCTTTTAACTTTCTTTTGTTTGTTTGTTCCCCTCTTCTCCGCTTCTGTTATTGTACAGGCGTGGGTGTCTGAGATTCACGAGTATGCTAATGATGATGTCGTAGTGATGTTGCTCGGCAACAAGTCGGACATGACATCAGAGAGACTCATCAAGAGGGAAGAGGCAGAGAAGTTAGCAAAGGTGGGAATTGTTGACCTCGCAGTTACAATGTACAAGCATTGAATACAAAGCTGGACGTGCATGTATGATTTCATCATTGAGTTAAAATAGAACTAGAGGGCGTAAAACACCATGTGACACAGCCCGACAAGAAGTATTTTTGGCCATTGAGAAAATGATGCTGACCCGTCATAAAACACAAGTCACGCACCAGTTGACTCAACTAACAGTTTGTAAGTGGACATTGGGGCCCAATTTCATGGCTCTGCTTACCGTAAGCAAAGAATCAGCGCTTACTGAAGCAGGGAATTATTTGCTTCCATCAAGCTTTAAAGAGTCAAGCTCTTGCTAAGAGTATGGTGCACTGCTATGAAATAGGCCCTGACAGTGTAAAGCCAGTAGGTTCCAGACTGAAAAGATGACCAAATTATCTAAAGGAATGAGGCAGGGTGTCATACCTCCTGAATGCCCCTTGATCTATATGTATGTACTGTACATGTGTGTATACTAACATGATTAATGTTCCTATAATGTAACAGCTTTGACACGAGATGAATATTTGGAGCCGGGAAATTTCCCCTTGTTTTCCTCCCGAAGGTTTTCAAGGGGTTTTTCGCAGGTCCCGTTCTCGGAAAATGTTATGTACATACTCCTGTTTTCGTACATTTTTGCATAAATTGTATTCATAACTTATTGATGTATAGGCCAAAATGAAATTGCTGTTGAGGGATAATAAAGTCAATTGTACTGAGTTTGCAAATTTTAACTAATTGTTTGTGTGCGTTATCAATCTAATATCTATCGTGTAATGAATTTATCATCTTGTAATATTAGTATAATATTGTTGTGTAGTAGTGTAGGCAGGGCCTTGGTGGAAACCGGTTTTAATTGATTGGGAATACCCTGGGGAAAGAAAACGTATGTATGCCTGGAGAGTACATAAGGCTCCAAGCCCTTCTTCATGTTCTTCCAGGTACACAGAGTGCCTTTTTCTAGTAACAGAGGGTCGTAAACTATAAAATGGCTTCTGATATGAACCAAATATGGCATTACAATTACACTTTTGTTGCTAGAGTTACCCCAGAGACAAGTTTTTCTCAGTCTCATGCAATTTTTAACTTCTCTGACATTAACTTATGAATAGCAGAAAACCGATCAACCTTTCGTGTTCAGTTTTCTTGAAACATAATTTATGCAAATTAGTTGCTTCAGCTCTTTCTCTGGTAAAACTTTTGTCATTCTTCTTCCGGATAGACGACCAAATGTAATCAATGCATGTAAATAAATAAGTAAATAATACTTTATGATGTTTTTATGTTTCTATAGGACAACGGTATTCCTTACATGGAGACAAGTGCAAAGACAGGGCTGAATGTAGACCTGGCATTTATGGCTGTTGCCAAGTAAGTGTTTAGCATTTCTACTGCCCCTCCCTCAATCAGAGCCCAATTTTATAGAACTGCTTAATCACAAAAACTAGCTAAGCACAAAAAAATATTCTTACCAAAATAAAGGTAACCAGCTAAAATACCATTCTACTTGTACCATCCGTGAGTGGTTTCCTGCTTATGTTTGCTTAGCAGAAAACTGTTTAGCAATATTTGCTGTTTGAGCAGCTCTATCAAATTGTGACCTGACTGTTAGACAAAAGCTAGAAATGAGTTGCTGAGTTCCTGAGTTGCTGTTAATTAGAACTAAGGACAGCCATGTTTCTCGTTTGGAACACATTTTACATGTAATCGACAGATAAAACAGGGTGTCAGAAAAATTTTCCAAGAAAGCTACTCAAAAGTCCCTTTATATTCTTGCGAGTTAGATTTGAATAATGTCTGCTGGTACAGTGACTTGCTTATTAGTCACAAGTCACTGCTTAAATTAGAATTCTTCAGACTATGGAGACAGTTGTTATGTCAAATATGTCAAATGGTTGAGGGCAAGCTTTAGTACATGTAATGTATATAGCAACTCTCAATGGGTAAACCCTAGAACCATTAATTGTGCCATACACATTCATTCCAAATTGTGTATCGGTGTTTGCCAACTGTTACCTTACTATGCAAAAGCTTGCCCCGAATCATTTGACAGAGCAATTGTCTCTATAGTCTGAGGTTTTTACATTTAAGCAGTAACTTGTGACTAAGCAAGTCATTGTACCAGACATTATTCAAGTCTAACTTTCCAAAGGCTTATTGCAAATACCCTGCCACCTCTCTTTTAAAAAATCGTTGTATAATGTGCTAAGCTTAGGTTATAAAGCTATGACTTTTGCTAAGGGTTGTGAACATATGAGGACGCGGCAATCCAGCTGTGGTCATAGCCGCCATTTGGAACACGGCTTGAGGATCATCCGTGTTCTACCTTTTAAGAGAATTGTCTAGTCGGTCTTGATTTCCCAAAGAGCCTGTTTGAGATTGGAAAGGCATTTCCTGAAGCGTCATATCGTTTTGGAGGCTTTTGTTTCCATTTCGAAATCACAACTAATCAGTCAAGAATTACAACCAAAGAAGTCTGTATCATATTCATCATACCGTGAATCGCTCAAAAATATTGTCTGTCAGTTAAATTTGTTCTTCAGTGCAGATGTTATGAGGAGAAACCACCAGGTCATGCTGCCGAACACATCATGATCATGTTAATAGATGTGAAGTTTGCATCAGAGTTGAAGAATATTACTTGTGTTTTTACCCATACACCCATGTGTGTTAAGCACTGTATACTCAGTACTTTCCCGATTTCTGTGAAAAGTCATATAAGGCATATTTACTGGGGTGGGTTTCCAACCCAGAACCTTTGCCCATCTAGAGTACATGTCTTTAATAGATGTTAAATTTGCATCGGGGATAACAATTTTTTTTATTTTTGTACCCATACACCGATGTGTTTACAGCATAGCACTTTCCCGAATCCTTTAAAAAAAATGTTTTTACAGGCATATTTACTTGGGTGGGATTCAAACCCATGACCTTTGCCATTCTGGAGCAGGTGTTTTACCACTAGACCATCGAGATTGCCAGATAGAAGAGGCTGTTGTTCGAAGCCTGTATTAATCAGTGAAGCCTATATTCGCAATGGGGACAAAGAGTATGATTTAAGGTTTAACCCATACATCATGATCACCTTGATCACCACTATAAACCTGCCCCCTAACCATACAGTGTTTTTTTATTCATCTCAGAGATTTGAAGATGAAGAAGACGAGACGTCCCAACGAGCCGCGATTCAACGTTCGAGATTTTGTGGATCAGCAGAAGCAGACGCCATCTGGTTGTTGCTTCTAATGCAGCGCCATGCCACCCACTCATGACTCCACCACCCCCCCCTTCCTTAATGCCTGAAAGCTGACTTTGAGTGAACTCATGTGCAGTAAATTAATAATGGCTGAGCCACTCCAGAGAAAGCATCAAAAATTGATGGTCGGTTCAACGTCTTCTAGAGTGGGGAGGAGGAGTACCGAGAAGGGACACACTGTAAGAAAGAAAAATAACGACACCTGTTGACAGAACATTGATTGATTACTCGGGAGAGGAATAACTGGCTGGCAGCTTGAAGCCACCACTCCAGCTGTGAATAAACTCTCCCATGGCATGCTAGTTTAAAGTTTCTCAACAGAGACTGTCGGATCAACGATATCGTTGTTATCGGATTGGCCAGTAATTCAAGGGAGTTGGAACTTTAAGTCGACAGCTTCGTACACAAAGTTACATTTACTAACAGTAGAAAGAACACACCAAACACAATCAATCCATTCAAGAATTCATCTTTGTACATTTGATTTTGTACATAGCCAGATTGTATTATTCAACTTTTTAAAAAAGTCTCTCAGCTCTTGACTCCCTTTTTAGCTGGTGTCATGCATGGATTGAATCACAGTATCTAGGGCTGAAATATTTCGGTGAACCCATTTTGGCTCCAACTTTACATTTAAGGCCGTGTCAAAATTGGCTGCTACAGCTCTTTCTGGATTGCCTTGTCATCAAGGATTGAAGTAAAGGACATCCTTAGCAGTACTTTTAGCAACAGTCATAGCAGTAGCTGTAGCCACCAATTTAGATTATACAGCCTCATTCATCAAGAAAAGTTCACTTATCCTGGTTTAATTAGTGATATAACGTAAATCGGGTGTTTTGGGCAAAATTTGCAGGAGGATTTGTGGGTATAGTAGCTAGAATTTGGATGATGAGTGTGCAGCATGGTGTTGCAGCGAACCATTTACCAAGAACAGAATGTCTCGGTTTCTACTTCAAAATCAGTAGTTGCTACTAAATGTTAGCATTCAGTGTACCCAAACATGCTCAGTCTAAATACTTTGTTCTGCAAAATTGACGGACGGTATTGTACCCTATGTTAGATTCGGGTTAATAGGATGTAATGAGTACCATTCCAACGAGTTGACGGACAATATTTAATGACATCAAGAACTACTTGACGGTACTTTTTTGTGTACCTGCAACCAGGGGAATATGGTAAAGCCTGCATTATCTGCGGTCAATCTTTCCCCTTCAAATTTGTTTTCTTTCATTCATTTTGAATTTGGCTGATGAGGTTTCCATTGTATGTGAGGCATGAAGATGGACTTTGAAGAGTAACTCGTCACTACATTGGTACAGGAGTTAGGATGTGTCTTCAGCCAAGATGAGTTTGGCGATATCCATTGCTGATTTGTCACAGGGTCTTAAGAAAAGGCAGCCTCACTAGCACCTGTTACCAGAGATGAAATCCCTTAAAATCCTTTACGCTGTTGGGGAAACAAGTAGAGCTTGATGGTGACAATTTCAACATCTGGAAATCAAAGGCGTGTCTCCTGTGCACACCAGAGCGGTTATGAAATGAAAAAATGGAAATACAACAAGGTTGTGTACTATGAGCATGAGCATTGTAAAGTAGACTTCCTTGAAAGGTATCTGGCTTTAATTAAAGGTGTTAGGCCTATACAGGATTGGTAAAGTTGACAAAAAAGTCTCAACGATAGAGATAGCTGTGTTAGAACGATAGATAAAACAAGGATGGTAGTGGTAGCACTAAAGTTTAACTAGTTACATAAAAAACTGCATCCTTAGCACTACTCCATCAGATGAGGGGGACAAGCCAAATACAAGCTAAAATAGTCGCAGACAGTGTTCATGTTTTGTGTGATCAACCATATACATGAAATAACACACCGGTGAACATTAGAGCTTCATCCGTTGTATGAGTCGAGAGAAAATAGTGAAAAACCATGCACAGTGGTTCTAGTATGAACTTCAAAAACAGTAAGCTTTCAGACTAAAAATAAACAGTCATGTTTTTTATCCTTACCAATCCTGTGTAATACCTTCAAACAGTGCTTGAAACCAACAAATGATTCAAAACGTTTTGAACAAAAGGACTTGTTCAGCACTTTTCATGGGGAGGTGTTTTTTTTTCAACTCTGAAGAGTTGGTATTCTTGATTTAGGTTCAGTTGTTACACAGTGTATGTTTGTATAATTACTACTGTGTATGGTACATGTATATAAACAGCAGTTCATGTATTCACAATTTGTAAAACAAATCATGTAACTTCTCTTTTCATGGGAATGTATTGGTGAATATATTGAGAGCTGCATGACAGGTTCCCCTCTCATTAACTGTGATGTTTACTAATGAACAGTAGCATGTGGCATGTTAGATTAAGTACAGCCATGGTTCTTGTCAAAAAATGCATAATAATGGAAGACGTGTGAACACTATATGAACATAGGTGGCAGCAGACAATCTGTCAGGTAAATTTCCATTGTTGACATATTTCTGAGCATGCGTATATTTCCGAGAATGGATTTACTTGCTAAGTGTGCTGCCACCTAGCACCCCCAAAAAGTCTCCCATTGTCGAGGATGGTTACATCTATCCTGAAAAATCGTTTCATCCAAATATTCATAGTTTTGTGGAAAATAGAAACGGAAATCAGCGGAAATATCAAGATTCACATGGCAATGATTGAGTGAAAGGAAGTCCATAGTTTGGTGATGGTTTTCAAATGAAGAAAACTAAGGCCATGTCCAAATTAGCGGCTACAACTTGATCGTCATCATAGGAAGCTTATAGCAACACCTTTAGCAACAGCCACAGCTTTAGCTGTAGCCGCAGTGGCCAATTCAGACTTAGCCTTAGTACCCAGCCATGGCTCATGGTGTTTTTTCAAGAGAGTAAAAGTATTTGGATCGCATTAGTTTTACCAACGCTGTACAATATCTTCAAGAACAGAGCTTTTGAAAAGTAACACTCGCCCCTGCCCAGTGGTAATGATTTTCATTACAAAACTCTTTTCGGTTATATGTGAAGAGATAGTAATGGTTATTGGAGCCTAAATCATGTCTCATCAGAATGAATTTATACAGATATTTAAAATTGATAATTTCTTTGGGTTTTTGTTTTCAGATTTTGGTGTGGACATATTTAGTAGAACCTTGGCAATTAATTCTTGACAAATCGATAATTTTTTTAAAAGATGACATCTTACCTGATTGTTGATCATTTTTTTTATTGAATGCTTTGGCTTTGAAAGGCTTTGAAAGGGATTGGGAATCCTCTGCTGAGCTGACGTTATCATCACAATAATCTTGGTTGCAACATTTTGGGAGTCATTGTCCGTGTGTGTTATACAGTGTAGTGCACATTAGGCAATGCAGCATTTACACGCTTACTTAAATTTGTACGTACAATTCAAATTTTCAAAGGAAAAATATTGCTCAGTCAACACAAATAAAAAATAATTGAGCTTTCATAGAAAATTTGAAGAAAGAAAAATTGACTAGAATGGGATGTGAAGGTGCGCTTCAACATGCCAGCGCTCCACAAATCTAGTTCTAATGTTGGTGGTCCGCCTACTTTGTCAACTTTTTGGGCTAAGGGGTGCCAGTCCAAGTCATTCAACCTTAAACTGCCAGTTAACTAGGGATCACACTCTGTATTGAATTAAAACTTACCCAGTCAGTTCCCTTGAGGTTTATAACTCGATCTTTCATATAAATTTCAGATAATTTTGAAAACAAGTTGATCAATACGAGAATGCTGGTACCTTTCCAGATAACTCAGTTTTGTATTCTAACTCTATCACTATCAACATCTCGTTACGAAATTTGCCCATTCAATAACAGTACTGTATATTTACATGAATATCTAATTTAAAAAGAAATAAAAAAATACTTTTTGAAATGTATATGATTAAATAAGTGTTTAAGATCATCCAATACAGTGTAATTGTCACCCTATATTTTAAATTGTTTTAGAGATTGTTTTAAACATCACAAGAGTTATAAAGCTATCACGCTGTTCAAAAAAAAGTAATTTGAAGTACTTTACATAATGGTTGTAGTTTATGAACACAGTACTGTGAATTTAAGGAATAAATTAATATATTTTGGACAAGGCTGTTCAGAAGCTGTTGTAAGTACCAAAAGTTCATCATATAAATGTAATCCTTTACTTGGAATTGTACTATTGCTAAATTTGTTAATTTTTGAAAGCAAAAAGTAATCTTATTATTTGTGAGGTATATGTTAATGGATTCTGTTCCTTTTATTTTTCTGGTGAGTTTTATTGTTCCGTAGACATTGGTATATATATATTTTAATTACTGGGTCAAATTTTATGTTTGATATTAAGGTAATTGTGTCTTAAAAAATTACCTTGTAGTTGCAATCAAATCTCCTCAGTGTATTCCTTCTACGGGCCAATTTTATGTATGTTTTAAAAATAATTCACCAAATATAAAATGACTGTTTGAATTTAATTTTGTTAAGCTACAGTCATTCCTCATGGTGTTGTTATCCATTGACCAAATAAAGCTGGGCCAAATTTCGTAAAGCTGTTAAGCAGAAAATACTGCTTAGCAATTATTTTTGCTAAGCAAAAAATGAGTGGGGCACCTGTCACAACTATGTAGCCTTTATGGAATTTTGGGCTGGTAGCCTGTTTCTGTTTGGCTAATTTCTTTTTATGCTTAGCAAGTTGTTGTGCTTAAAGGCTTTATGAAACTGGGCCCTGGGCTCTTAGAGATGTTGTAATCAATTAGTGTTCATGTAGTTTGAGGTGGACAGGGTATATGGGGGATACCACCATTACTGCTGATCAGTTTTTAGCAAACTATTTTTTAAAAGTCTTGCACTTCATATAACTAGCACTAAAGATGTGAACTCAATCTACAAAAGTGTCCCCATTATTTTTATTTGAATATGTGTGACTCTGCTACAGACCATGTGCCCTTTGTTTATCATTTAACCGCCCACTCTAGAACTTTGCCCGGCAGCATACACGTAATTCTTGTTTTGCATAAATTTGGTTAAAGAGTGACTGCAAAGGTTACATATATTCAAAGGCAATGTCACACCTAATACAAATTTATGCAAAGTAGGATGCATGCGCACACTGCCAGGTAGAAATTGTATGTTTTGGTTGTTCCGTGAGGCCAGAGGACCCATCCTCTATCTTGGCAGAAAACAATGGTCCCTTTTTGCTTTGCTATTCTCCATTCATTGATAAGTTTCAGTAAAATATTCAAAAGGACATTCACCTCTAGCAATGAGAGGTAGCCCCAGAGGTGTCAGAGGTCATGTGAATAATTTATTATGAGTGAACAGCAGTAACCAAATTCGGGTCCCTGCGCTCAACTGCAAACCACAGAATCAGGAGAGCAAGGAAACGTTCTCAGTCTCTTCCTTTGAAATGTCAAACTATGAAACAATTTTCATTTTTGTGAGAAATTAAAAAAAAAAAACAGACCAGTCCTGAAAATTATTAATTAATCATTTCAATTTATGTTTTGCATGTTTGGTAAAAGTCATTTACAAAATTTGTAGTCAATTTGGTGGTCGCTTGGTTTAAAGAGGTGTTTGGTTGTGGTAACAGTAAAGTTTACAGGTTTAGTGTATAGTTAATTGTGCAATACCAAGGTAAAAAACAAACTGCTTTATTGATGTTAAGCAGTGCAACATGTGCTGTTGTTTTTGTTCTGGAGAGGTCATTCTTATTGCATTTATTCACAGATGATTTACTCTTTGTTAAAAGAACAGTAATTTTGATAATTTGGGGTGTTTTTTCCCAGGGGTAGTAAGGTAACTGTTAAATTGATGTATTTTATTCTCTGTATAACATCACCATTTTCACGAAGAGCTACATTAAATGTGTACAGATTATTGATTAATACAGGAAGGGAGCGTATATCTCAATAAACGCATTGTGCATTTTCACAAACGGCCACACGCCCCAAAGGATGCACTGATTGCATTGCAACAGTAGAGCGTAGATGTTGGTCAAATGTTTGTCAGGTTTCATGAAGAGTCACTTATGCAAAAAATAGTTACTGGTCGGTTGTTTCGACTCCAGCAGAGTATTTCTCACAGTGGCTAAATGTCAACACAACACACAAACAATACTGGTGTAACAAGCATGCATATGTCAGCGTGCACACAGCGTGATCATGTGACATGCATGTCTCTTTCCTAAAAACATGTTATTCAGATGAGTAAGTCATCTCACGTTTGAGGTTTCACGAAGAGACACATATCTTTGACTAATTACTATTGGCAGTTGGCCAGTAATTTTAAAAGAAATTAGTTAGTCAATGGAAAGGTAAACATTTTTACAGAATCATTTGAGAGGTTGTAAACTGCAAGCAATTGCTTTAGTATTGCAGAGTTGTAGTTTAAGCTAAGCACATTATAAAATGTAAATCTCGATCATACCTTTTTGACGTGTTAAGTGGTTTTTCGTGAAAACGGTGGCGATGACGTGTTCAAGATGACCTATATTTTATGCTTGGCTTGTGTTGGGAGGATTCTATAAGAAAAAATTAGCTTGTATAAAAAAAATACTCTAGCAAATATTTTTCCTTTAGCAGAGTTTTTTGTTTCCTTCAAACATCTTAATGCTAACCTTTGGTTGGAGTCAGCAGAGTCACCATGCTGCTTGATTACACCTAGCTTGTAAATCTGATGCAAAATTCTGTCAATCTTGAACATGTTAAGTTGCACTCACGGTTACTCACCTATGTTCTGACAGCCCTAAATGTAGTTTTCTAATTCTAACCCCAAATTTACACACATAAACAAGTATACTCTAACCTAGCGTTTAGATAATGAGGGGTTGTCGAAACATAGGGGTGTCCGAACATAGAGCAGTGACTACACTCACAGTTTAGCTACTTGAGTTTCTTTATTGCTGACTTGGAGACCAATAGAGCCCCATAGAGTTCTGAACTAGAAATTACTCATTTTAACTAAGGAGTTGTCTGCAAAGGTAAACAAAATCAACCATGTTAGTGTTTTTCCTGGGAGCTTGTTTTCACCAATCAAATAATGTGCATGGTGTCTCCGCAAACCACCCTGGATTGTATTCCCACCGTGCAAAGTTTCAAATCTTACTAACCAAATCATGTTTGCGATAATTTATTGTGGACAGAAGATGTTTAAGAACTTATAAGAAAATGTATGCAACTCTGAACGTGTCGGACTTTTAAGATTCTCCTTGAGACCCAGCCAAGGTTGTGACATTCATTCAAGAGTCTTTCAGCTTCAAATCAAGATGTGATTGCTTAAATAAATTTGTTTGCATAAACCACACTTAAACTAGCCGTTTGGGCTAACAGGGTTGTCATGGCCCAATCAGGATCAGAATCTTGTGACCCCAATGAGGATATCAATAGTGACCAGTTGGGAAATAGTGCCCAATTGGGAAACCCATAGACATTTTTTAGTCAATTTTGTGTTCACAGATTTACACATATCTGACATGTTACAAAGATGGTCATGTTGGAAAACTTCCCTTGAAATATTTTTGCTTGAAATGCAACAGTTTTTGAGAAATGAGTAAAACAGTCCTGCAAGTCCAAAAATCAATGGAAACTGTTTAAAGACAGTGAAAACATACAATTTTTTTTTTTTTTACAACATTCTTGTGACTCCGTTGACCAATTAAGCTTATGTTGGTTCACATAAAGTGCGGGTACCGGTCTTTGACAATAAGCAATGTTTTCCACATGCCTTTGGCTCTTGGTAATTAATAATGGCACTATCATTACAAATGTCAGGGGTGGAAAATCTTTCAAAGTAGAGCAGAATGTATCCTTGCTTTTTATCGAAGGGTTTGACACTGTGGCACATTGGTATCCTCATTGCGAAAAGTATATCCCAACTAAGGTGGTTTGTTAGTGTAAGATCCCCAAACGGGCTATTTAAGAGGTGGAGGGACTGGAGCGAGTCTGGAGAGGACAAGCTCAGTAGAATTTGCGTTCATTTTTGTTTTGTTCTTAATTAAATAGAACTCTACAATGTAAGGCGGGGTGATAGAAACTGATTGGGTCAGGGAAAACTCTAGATATCACAATCCTGCTTGAATTTTAGTGTGCTGTGTTTCAGTTTGGTTTCTTGGAAGTCTTCTCACGTCGGTATTACATATTTAAGTATTCACCTTGTAATCTCTAGAGTGCAATTTCATCTAGAAAAGCCTTTTGCTGTATCTACGTGTAGTTGGTGTCACTTATATCATTTCAAGCACGTCCTGTATATTTATGCTGAGAAATATTTTTGTTTCCTCTCATAAATTGTAAATAGTATTTCTACGATTGTCTGCAACCAGGATTCAAGTCAATCGTTAATACAAATTCTACTTGTGACTATGTAAATATGAGGGGTGTATAATGGAACGACAATCCACACTAGGTACTTGTGAAGTATAATTTAAGGAAGTTCTTGTCTTCAGTTACACCAGGCTTGCCATGTGAGAAGAATTTTTGATTTGGTGTAAATGAATTGTTAAAAATCTTTATGCCGTACAAAGAGCTGTAAAATGTATTCAGAGGACTAGGCATCCGAAAGATCGGTCTATTCTCAAGGATGTGTCTTTCTGTGATGTAAATTCAAACACCTTAGTTTTATGCCCCAAATCTTCCATTCATAGTAAGTGGTGTAAGCACTTCAAATCAAACTAATGCAGTACTGCGGGGTTAAAGAGATTTAAGTGGAGGGACAATTGTAGAATAGACATTTTTCAGGTTAGAAAAACTTGTTATATAAGACTCAAGTGGTAATTGACTAAATTAAAAGAACTCATACGTGGGTGATACTTAACCAAAACAAAGGGAATTGATGAGATTTTTCAATGTTGTGATGAGTCCTGAGTTTGCTTAATGTAAAACGAGCCAAAACCAAATTTAGTTTAAAGGAAAGCTACTACATTGAACAATATTTTATAGAACAGTTTTCTTGCGAAAGCTTTTGCTAAGCTTGAGGAAATAACTAACCTAAATACTAATTTATTGGGGGTTTGGTTTTGGGGTTTTTTTGGCCTGATTAGCAGGTCTTTGAAAATGGGTCGCCAAGATTAAAAGTATTCATCACTTAAAGTGATTTTGGGGCAATGTCAGCCTTCAAAGTCTGCTTGAGTTTTGTAATTTTAAACATATTTTTCCTGAATTGAAATTATTGTCTATTTCTTTCTTTCTGTCTTTTTTCTTCTTCTTCCTTTTTTTTTTACGTAGGAATGATATTCTGATGAAACACTGGGTATTTATTGGATGGTGTTCTTGAAAATTTTCACTAGAAATCAATGCTGTACCTTCCCTTTAATTTTGGTTTTGGTCATGTTGCCTCCATGTTGTTTTGCTACTTTTTAAACTAACACAACCAAAGTGAGAATGTGGACGCAAGAATAGTATGGTCCTATTTTTATTCCAGTTGATAGCTCATTGTATTCACAGGGAACCTGACCAAGAGGTGTGAGGTCCTTGGCTTCTTCTTTCCTTTTTCTTCAACTTCAAACCTAACTTTCATTTTGAAAAATTGTCTGAGTTGATGCGTCCAGTTTAATAGTTTTCTGTTTCATCATTTTAATGTTCCTTTTTATGCCAAATGGCAGTTAACGTGTCATTGGAAATGTTGTATCGTAAAAGAAACAAAAAATATTTGGGGTCACTATTTTGTGATGCTTATTCTCAGAAAGCTAACTGATGAAGTTTGTTGATTTGTAAAATATTGCAATATAAACATATAAAATATTGTAAACGCTGTTTTGATTTTGTTTGTCTATGTTATAAAATAAAGTTAGCCATGCCTGGTGATAGTACTTGTAACTTGTTGTCTCAGCACTGGTTGCAGTCAAAGAGTCTTTGTTTTCATTAGTGGGTTTGAGGCAGGAAACCATGTAAAACTCCAGTAACTAGTTACTCTAAGAGATACATCATTAATACCAGCATAATGACATCTCAATCTTATAAAATGAATAGAAGGAATACAATTATATAGAAATATGTATGGCAAACACTTAAATGCTTCCCTTGCAGTCGTTTTCCATGATTCACTCAATGTGGCTGTTGTGTCATTTCAATTTCAATTTGTTTTGGAATATATTCTTTAAGATTTAAAATCCAACCCAATTGGAGAACCTCTATTACGAGCATATCAAAAGTTAAAACTTATAACCAAGGTCTCTCCAAGGAATAGATATGT
Organism: Pisaster brevispinus; assembly: GCA_023634235.1. NCBI lineage: Eukaryota > Metazoa > Echinodermata > Asteroidea > Forcipulatida > Asteriidae > Pisaster > Pisaster brevispinus. The sequence goes on along the minus strand of JAMKCF010000021.1, from coordinate 8,339,004 downwards.
CTCTATTAGGAGAAGAGATATCTCTCTTTGGAATTAAGACATATCAGATATCTCTATTATCTCTATTAGTAAAAGTGATATCTGTATTAGTAGAAGAGATATCTGTATTAGTAAGAGAGATATCTCTATTAATAAGAGAGATATCTCTATTAGTAAGAGAGATATCTCTATTAGTAAGAGAGATATTTCTATTTAGGAGACTATTACAAATAGAGACGGAAACCTCTTTGCATGCGTATGTAATGTTATTTGAAATAGTGATATGTCTCAAACGTGCATGTTATAATTGCAATAGAAGAGGCGTAGATAAATGCAGGTCAAATCATTTTTCTGAATTTAGAGCCACTTATGTCAGTGTGGACATGATCGTGTGACATAAGCGCCCCTTCCCTATAAAACGGTACAAAAGGTCATTCCCCCTCACCACTATAACACCCCCCTCACCATATCCCGACCCCCCCCCCACCGCATCCCATCCCACCCCCCCCCCCCCCCCCCCACCCCCCCCCCCCCCCCCCCACCCCACGACCAAATGATTGCATTTCCTTTAACACATGTAAGGGTAAATAATAATATCTGGTGGACGTTGAGGCAATCAAAAGTCCCAAAACAAAATGTTAAAAGGCCCCAAAGAACTGACCACATTCCAACCCTTTTTCTTGTCTGGGCTTGTGTCGGGTGGGGAGGGGGATTGAACCTCCCTGGCTCCCCCACCCCCACGTTTATAGGCGCGCTTACCATGGTAACGAGACTTGCCTAAAGTAATCAAAGACGTGGACTGCTGGCCATGTTTACAGACGACTAGAAAGAATGTAAACATAGCCCGTAAATACATCAGCCTTTCCTATTGGCCGTGTTTTCAGGCTATTTACTTATTATCCAATCACATATCACGTAATGGGTCCATTGGACTTGTATGAATTGTGTGCACTATCAGGCCATTTGGTTGGGACGAGAATGTTGTACTGCAAGTAAGGCGGGTTCTTCATTTCAGAAGACTTCCTTGTTTTTATTGCTCCATCGTACATGCTTCAATAATTCAGCCCTTATTTTGTTGAGATTATTTTAGTACATTAGGATGCATGTTGCAAAGAAATCATGGATAAACTTGTGATTGTCTCAGGTGCGTTGTTCTTCTTAGCTGATGTTTTTGCTATGGCAAGTCTTGCAAATCCAGCATGGGTCATTTCTGATGACGCGAGTAAGTACACCTTTCAAATTTACATGATTAGTAATGACATGATTGATCATTCATAGATTCAATGGATTGATTGATCTATGATGAGTTTGGTTATCAATATTTATCAACAACAAAAACTACACGACGATTTTACGCCAACTCATGACAATTTATCATTTATGACAAACGACTACGAGTCGCACACAAAAATGTTTTCTAAAATAAAAAAAACAAGTGCCGAGTCACGATGTCGATTGTGTATGATTAATAAGAAACTGGTCTGATGAAAGTGTCAATCACTTTTTTTATCAAGGGTTGCCCCATGATAAACCACAAACAAGGGAAACTGTCTGTGTAATTATTATATATATTTTTTAATGATTGGGTTTGAACACAGACAAATTGACTGGAGCGGGAACTTGAACCAACGACCTCCGGTTAATCCGGAGGTCGTTGACATTTTGACGTTGGTTCAAGTCCCGCTCTCAGTTGAAATATTCTTTGTTCAAACCCATAAGAAAACAATTAGAAATTTGTTTTTCCTTAACAGGGGGGGCACAGGGGTACTCCTAGAACTATGCGGTTCATTCCTCTATCGTCTCCTCGAACCGTGGAGACGACAGCAGAACGAATCGCATAGTTCTAGGAGTAGCACAGGGGGACATTGCTTTTTTTAAGTGGGGGGGGGGAGGCAGGGGAGGCAGGGGGAATGGGTTTGTCAGTGGGGGTAGGTCATGCTTTTATTTTGGAAGAGGGACGTACGCTGCAGGGGGAGCCACCTTCCTCTTATAGCATTTTGTGGCCATGATAGTGATCCCAATTGCAATTGTTCACTACATTTTTATTATACTTGCTAAACATGCATTTTCCACTTTTTTTCTCTCTCTTCTTTTTCTTGTTCTTTTTGTGACCTCAATTGCGATTTTCATTTATGGGGGGCATCTGGGGGGGGGGGGGGCACTGGAAATTTGTAGGAGGGCATGTTCCGTCCCAACTTGACTGAGTGTTAAAGTTGGGACGTCTCAATTGTAGTTGGGATCGCCCATAGAGTTCAACAGGACACCGTGATCAATGATGCGATCGGCATTAATTAGCAAGATTCTTTATTTTAAGCCCGGGTCTCGGCTCTGTACAAACCATAGAGCATTGCTCCATGGTACAAACAAAAATGATGATCGAGCTAGAGCCGGTCGCGAGCCGGTGCCCAGGATGAGGTTTGGACTGATAGTATTATCGCTCATAAGAATACCGGACACTTCGGCACCTCGCAAACTCGGCACCCACAAACTCGGCACCTTGCAAACTCAGCACCTTGCAAACTCGGCACCCACTCGGCACCATACAAACTCGGCACCGGCCTTTTTTTTTACTAACAAACTCGGCACCTAGCAATCTCGGCACCTGTTCTGTAAACTGCTAGAAAGGTCAATAAGTAACGTACGTGGATTCACGTGCATGTACATGTACAAACGATCATGTTTTGTTTTAGGAATGTCACGTTAAAAGAAGATATAGCATCATGGAGGGGATCGGGAAGTGTTAGGCCTACTTGCTATTTTTTTGTCGCAGGAGGGAGTGTGGAAACTATGGAATTTCTATTTTTTTAAATTGCGTTGTGCGTTGTAAATATGAATATTGAAGTCAATATTTACCGTAAGCCTCCTTGGTGCCTGCTGGGCCTTCAGTCTCATAAATAAAAATGTGGTGTCAAATTTTGCGACCGGTAACACACCATGTGTAGATTATGTTCTTTTGAGAACTTGTATGGCTATACTCTACTGCCGCGGAGTAGATTATTCGGAATTCGGTAGACTTCTTAGTTCTGAAAAGAACTGTCCGTTTTTTGGCCTCTAATAGTAATACAGTACGTTATCTTGGGGGTGATACTTGACTCAAGTGGAACCATGAATGTTCACATTTCTAATGTTTGTAAGGTTGCATCTCTTTCCCTCTGGTGGATTGGCAGATTGGGTTCATAATTTGCTTATGTTTAAGAATATGTTATACATTATTAAGATAATGGGCAATTCCACGCAAGTGCGACACGAGGGTCAAAATTTTAAAATGCTTTTTTCTCAAATATCTTTTGCAAAATTGATAGGGTATGTTTTGAAGTTTCTAGAAATGAAAAAAAAAATTGTTCCAGACCAATTATTTTGTAAGTTACAGCACTCTGAAGTTGACACTACGTTTATGCCACCAATTGTAGGTAAGAACACAAAACTTATTTCTTTTTGTATTTTTCATTAATCTAATGGTATTTAATTTATTTTTGTGTTAAAATAACAGCTCTCAGTGGCTATTTTTAGGAAAATAAGTTTTATTTATATGAATTAAAGTTTGCTACCCAGGATGTGCTGTCAAAATAACGCTTAGGCTTAATGTACAATGTAATGTCAGTCACAAAAAACACTGATTTTTCTCATAAAAGCATACATGATAGCAATTAAAATTTGCCCTTCATTATTTTCTTAGTTTGGGGTCTGGGTAGAGCAATAATGTTATCAAGTTGGCAAATAATTGTTATTTAGAGATTTGGTTAATTAAACAAAAGTGTAATGTCAGTCACATGTAATGTCAGTCACGATATTGTAATGTCAGTCACGTTATTACATGAGTCAATGGAAGAAATTTTGAACAGTGGATGGACTCATAACTTGTCTATTACTCTCAATGCAACTTAATGAAGCTCATCTTATCTTGAAACAATGCTCTTTGATCCATTAATTTGTATTAATCCACCATCGTCCATCATTTACAGGTACAGAGGTAAGTGAATAACATATGGATTTTTGTGTGAAATGTACCCCAGTTAAGGCACATTGTTCATCATGAATATTTTCATTGATTGAAGTAAAAGTAATTCTAAACAATTATTTCTTCCTAAATAGAGGCATAACTATTGCAAGAGTCTCTCTCACACTACACAAGTTTTACAAGAGAGTAATAATGAGGATGCCAAAGACAACAGCAGAGAGACCGGCTGAGCGCAGGGGAAAAAATAACAAAAACGGAATTGTATATGAGGCATACAGAGGAACAAAAGAGAAGAAAAAAAAAGACAAAAAGAGGAGTATTCTACATGTATCTAAAACTGATCAGAAGAAACTCTGAACAGAGAGATGTCTTCAAAACAGAGAGAGGGTTTCAAGGTGTCGCACTCTGAAGAAGCAGAGAGCAGCTCAATCATCTGATCCATCTCCTTCAAAATTGGGGATAGTGCTGTTTTGATGGGAAGGACATTAGGACAAGACTGTTTTGTGGAGTATTGTGATTGTAATGTAAAGTAATGTTAACTGAACTGCTACTCCACCAAGCTGTAGATTTACAAAGTGGTGTTCATGGTTTTCGGGGGGGGGGGGGGGGGGGTGGGGGGTGGTTCAACCTTAAATTATATCTAGATTTAATAACAATGTGATAACAAACTTCTTGGATCCTGACAACAATCTGACAATGTTAGTGTTCACATAGAGCAAGGAGGTGTTCAGTTTGCTGTACTTCATGTGCTTTTTGTGGTATCTATTTTGACCGTCGCTAAGTACATTTTGTAAATCAGTTCCTGAACTACATCATTTTCTTAATAGCAATAGTACCTCTACCACATGGTGTATTGCAAATTAGAAAAAAAGAAAGACAAAAAGGAAGAGAATCTTATACCTGACCATGTTGAATGTTGCTCTTCGGCTAGGATGGGAGAGTACAGGTTTTGATCACAATCTGGTAGGCATGTGTTTTTAGCAGTCATGTGAAATATCCCAATACAAGTCATGTACAACAATGCTTGACATTTTATGCATGTGAAAAGCAACACAATTGTTATTCTACTCACTGACAAAGATTATTTTACTAAAAAGGGGACCACCCATCTCTTTGTATGAATTTTCTTCAATAAAAACTTTCTCCCGACTTGCAAACAACGAAAAAGTCAGCTTATGTTTAGCTTTTTATATATTTTACACCTTTTAACATTTAATGCATTTTTCAACCATTAAACATCTTAAAGTTGTAGTTATTCCTTTAAATATAGCATAAACAGTTAATTGATGTTTCTCTTGTTGGCAGAAAATTTATTGTTTCAGTGTTAAATTGTTGTTATTGCTATTACAGCAGATGTTATGAATGCGTAATGTCAGTCACGGTAATGTCAGTCACGGAGGTTAATTTGCATATATGTTAAAAAATTAATGAAGAGTTTTTTCCATCTTACTACATGTGTTAGTTACCCTATTAGATATAATGTTCATATGGATTTAAATCTGTAGCACTTTTAACTTGAAGAGAAATTTTAAAAACATGTACTACATTTTTTGGTTGTGTCGCTTTTTGTAATGTCAGTCACGGTAGTTAACAACCCCCCTAGTCGGAAAAGCTGAACTTAAAATTTCAAAGTTTCAATACTGGATTGTGTATTCAGGTCCAAGTATCCCCCATGCCATACATGGTTCAGATGGCTGTAATTGTTTAGACACTACAGCTGATTTGATATACACAATTAGTAAAAAACGTAATGTCAGTCACGGTGGAATTGCCCTAATTGTTTGCCAATAGTTTTGTTTATTCAACTTGTCCTGCCAAAAGCAAACTTTTAATTCGTAGTTTGCTTTCACAATCAAATAGCTATAATCAACGCTTTTATTAATGTGTAGTGACAGCTGTCACTCAATTAAATAGCCAACATCCGAAGCTGGGCCTAGTTAGACTTTCCTTGTGATGCACCGAATTCAATGATGTAATTCATGCTCAAGCACAACAATGGCTTTGAGTTTTAAGACGCCGTCAAATCATTGTTGAGGTTTTAGCATTTTCTGACAGTAACACTCTCTGGGAATTAAACTAAACCCCACATGGAGATGTTAAATTGAACAAACGTACCTTGTTTTGAAAAGATAGTTAAGAATGCTTCATGTGTATTAATGTATTTAATGTATTTTTAAATATGTTTTACCTTTTTTGTTAAGTTAACGTCTGGCATAATTGACCGCTATCACAAATGTCCCACCAATATTTTAATTTATGATTCTGCACGAGACTTTTGCCTAAGCCGAAACCTAAAATCACAGATTGGAGATTAATGCAGAACTTTACACCATTCCAAAGTTTCTTGAAGGATATGGATAATAAATGTTGGTGCTATCCCATCCAGTGACGCTGTATCTGTTGAATTGTTGTAATTTGAAAAATGTATTTGTGATAATACAATTCCAAATGTGGTAACTGTGCTGGACTATATCCACTTGTGTTATTATAACTGGGAAGTGGTGGGAAAATAGTTTTGCCGAGATAGTGTGACCTTTTTTGACCATGTGGATGAATCTGTCCCCCCGGACAACTTTACCTGACAGTTAAAAACTTCCTCATTCCAATTCAATTAAAAAGTCACATTTATTTACATCATTCATGAAATATTTTAAACCATCCATAACAAAAGAACACGATTTGAAGAAGTATTCTTGAATCCAGTTTTACAAAACAGAAAATAAAATAAGAATGCAGGCCACAAACTAGAAGCCAGAGGGCTCGTAGTGAGGGCTCGTAGTGAGTGCCCGATGACAGACAAACAACATAAATAGGGAACAAAAACGAACGGACAAACTAGTATATTCAGGCTAAAATGAGAGGGGGACAAATTCCCCTGGCGGACAGAAAACCAATAGCCCTGTGACACCGGGTTGTAGGTGTAAGACGAGAGGTATTTTTTAATTTTGTTGTGCTTCCTGTTTCTTATGAATCATGTTTGCCCGTTCATGATGTGATACTTTTTCTATCTGCGTGTTCACTTCATCTACGAAATTAGCAAGATTAGAAGATAACAGAAGTCCTGCCATGCCAAAGGATGGTGCTCTTGTGAACAGCGAGGATGCTGCGAAAAGCCGTTGTGTGAGCGTGTATTACCACATGCGTTGATGTTCCCATAAGTGGGACTGATGACATTTTTTTACATCAGGATCAGGATCAGGATCAATATTCTCAACACTCTTTTTAGAGCAAAACAAGAAGAGAGGGTGTGCGCGATGTAAAACACGTCTACACCCAACGCATGCGCACACCCCAAATCTACATTTTGGACTAGGTGCCGAGTTTGTAGAAGCTGTAAATCGGCTGTTTTGGACTGGGTGCCGAGTTTGTATTTGTGCATGTGCCGAGTTTGTGGGTGCCGAGTTTGTGGGTGCCGAGTTAGCAAGGTGCCGAGTTTGTGGGTGCCGAGTTTGCGAGGTGCCGAAGTGACCGGTTACCGCTCATAATGGAATAATGGACCGCTAGCTAGAGGGTTCTGACAGCGGCCTCATGCTCATGCCATTAGACGCTTTTAGTCTCACAGTAGGCCTACGCATTTAGTTTCAGAACTCTTGGAAAACCAAAATTCTAATTAATCTCAAATGTTCTCAAGGGAAGTGGTCTTAAACACTTCATACTATGATACTTACTATTATACACATGTACATGTATTATGGATTTAGTTTATTCATGGGGGTGCTTTGTGTTTACTGCGATCCCAACTATAGTTGGGACGCCCCAACTTTAACACTCAAGTTGGGACCAGTCCCAACTATAGTTGGGACAATTGTCAAGTTAGGGCAGAACAGGCACCTGCCCCCCCCCCCCACAACGTATGGTCTACAACAACATGGTCCAAAGTCCAAGCTAACCAACATTCCGCACACTGTGATTGGCTATTGATGGCCGTTGCAATTGGCCATTGATGGCCGTTGCAATTACCATATTCATAAGAGAGCTTGGCTAGTCTCCAACGAAGTACACGTTCACGGGCCGAGTAAAGAATTGCCGTACACAGTGTGCCGCACGCCTGCAGATTGGTACAATAAATACAGCGTTGGATTAAGGCTATTCAAACAACAACAACTTTTGCCGATAGAGGGCTATGCGTGGCAAAGTTCATAGAATTTTCTTAATTTGTGTTGTCGACCGGTCGTTGAATTTCGATGATTTTATTGCAAACGAAGTTCTAAACAACCGATCCTTAAATCACGAATCCATGAAAATGGTTGTTGATGGAAAAAGTATTATTTAAGGCAGAAATTAGGGGATAAGATCGTCCAAAAATTCATTTTTTTAAAACGTTTCTTAATAATGCATAACCAGCTTTCTAAAAATAATAAAACCCAACACTGTGTGGCATATCCTGTGTGTATGTTTTCGGCGCGGCGCACAAAGCAAAATGTATTAACAAATTGTAGGTTTGAATTAGTTGAAGCAGTTTTACAATAAGGTTGTTTGGACCGAAATGAATGTCAATCATTCTCCTTTGATAGTGTCGGGGTCCGGAGATAAAAAGTATCGGGCCTGCCATTCAACAGTAGTTGTCGGGCAATTTCAATTAAACTAAATTGTTTCAAGCAGAAAAATACAGTGATAAGGCAGCGAAAATGAAAGGCTTATTTGTTCAATTTTCCTTTCGTTTAAACGGTTAGTAGTTTACTAAACGGATAGTGATTTTGTTAACGTTTAAACATTTAAACGTTTAACCGTCACAGGCTTATACTAGTATCGGACTATGGTTTTGTAACCGTCCGGTCTGTGACCATCAAAAGGATATCTAGGGTTACGGTTATTGCAAATACGGTATGCTTCATCATGTTCATTGGGCAGATTTGTCTACTTTTGAACATGCATTGTCGTCTGCAACTCGGTGCTCAAACTCCCAGGTACCTGTGACCTTCCAGATGCATGCGTGACGTTCTAGTGCCGACAGGCAGCTACAAGAGTTCAAAGTAAACAAATCTGCCCCTTGAACAAGATGGCGCAAACCGTCAATTTGCTTAAATTGAACTTCTCCATTTTTAAACAAAATATAATTTAGGGGTGGGGTGTTTTGAATCAATTGAGTTTGTTTTGTTTTTTCTCTGTCTGTGTAATTTTACGCTTAAATGCTTAATTTTATTTTTTTAGTTTGGTGTTATTGTATGTGTTTTTAGGTTTTGTTGATTTCTAACTTTTTGTGTAGGCCTGCAATAAGGCTTGCCTAATTGTTTAGAGTTGTATTTTGCTCCTTTGAGTATTTGTTGTTGGTTTGTTGTTATTATAATGATATTTTGTAATATATTTATTTGAGGGTTGCATGGTAGGAGGCCTTGTAAATGCGATTTTTTTTTTTACTTTTAGACTGAGTAAATTCTAGACAGAAGTTGTTGTTTATGTTGTTGTTTTGTTTTATGTGTTTTTTTGCAGGGGGCATTATTGCTACTGTTGCTACTGTTGATGTGTTGCTGAGCATTCAAATTGAACTGATAAGTTGTATATTATTTTTTAATTCTCAATACTGTATGTTTAATCCATAGGTAATTTCAAGATAGGCCTGACGTCCCAGTGCCTGACTATTTTTGGACGAGATCCTGTATGTCTGGCACCCAGCCTCTCGCCAGAGTGGGAAGCAACACTAGTCTTCATCGTGCTTGGTATTCTGTGTCTAACAGTCACTTGTAGTCTGTTGGCCTTGTCACTTAAGAAGACATCGGCCTTGAAGTATGCAAGATGGGCAGCATTTACTGCAAGTAAGAAAATTATTTTGAAATTTATCCATCGTTCGAGGTATAGATGGACATGACGTCAGTGCTGCCATCTTTGATGACAGACAATGGAAAAAGTGCAGGCGTGTACGCGCTGCGCGCAACTCTCAGCCAATGATAGCCTTTCACTTGGCACGTTTCATCAATGATGGCGGCCAATGCAAGGGGTCTATTAAGCACTAAATATGAGAAGCGCCGGGTTGGGGTTCTTCAGTTGAAGCAAAAATCCATTACACTTTGAGACAAATGAATATATTTGACAATCACTCTGTTAATTTATTTATGGCTTGCTGAATGTAAACTAATCAGCTCCTTCATTCTGATCAATCTCCATTTAAGTAAATATATTTATCCCCATTGTAATATACCGCAAGGGAAACTTTACTGAGTAAATTTTTAATAATTTTTGGTTAAACCAACTGCAAGCAGAAATTAGGCCATGGCATCCATTGCCCTGATCTCACTTGGTGCCCCCTAAAAAAAACTTTTGCATGGATTTCACGATTTCCAAATGGAAGTGCCCTTTCCCAAAAGGATGAAATCCAAGGCCGGAGAAATGTGAAATGTCAACAAACAAAATAAGAAGATTGCAGTTTGCTCAGTATTTACTGTATCCATGGAATTCGTCTTCTGTTTTCCCAATAAGTAGGCCTAATAGATGGATTGCACATGACGTCAGTGGCCGCCATCATTGATGACAAACAATGGAAAAGTGCAGGCGTGTACACGCTGCGCGCGACTCTCAGCCAATGATAGCCTTTCACGCATGCACGTTTCATCATCAACGATGGCGGCCAGTGCAAGGGGTCTATATGTAGCAATTGTGACATTAGGAAATCAATTTATAGTTTGCACAATCATTATAACTCTATTAAAATCTGCTGATCCTATTTGTTTCTTGACAGTGGTTCTCTTCTGTACAGCAGCACTCATCTTCCCTGTGGGTTTCTATGTGGATGAGATCGGTGGGGAGCCGTACAAGCTTCCCAATACAGTCAAAGTAGGCTCCTCATATGTCATGTTCATCCTCGCCATCTTCCTCACCATCATCTCCGAGTTGTTTGCTGGTAAAATATGTCTTCCACGGCTTTGACGTCCAGAGAAGCGGAGTTCATCTCGGTACTTCAATTTGCTGTGGTAAATCTTGCAGATAATTTAACGTAAATTCCTGCGCTGGTGGGAAGACTTGACATTTGTGGCTTGTGGGTAGGCCCACCCAGGAAGGATCAAGGATGCAATATTTGTCAATGTTTGTTCCTAAATAATTTTGCTCACCCAAATTTTTTCGAGTTTGCTCTGAGAACCAGCAAGTACCTACTCCCATGATGCATTCAACACTCCAGCAGCTGTGATCGTCTTTTTGGGCATGAACGATCGTAAATACATACATACTGTAATATGCATAGTGGTATTAACAGGCCTAGAATTTCACTTCATTGCTGTATTGTAATACCTCAAATGTGCAGAGGTACTGGAGTTGTAGTCAAGTATTTTCCATGAGTATAACTAAGTGAGATTTTGAATGTTTGAATACTTTTCTATGAGTGGGAGTGAGACTTTTTTTTTTCCCCAGAAAATATGAGTACAAAATTGAGGGCATTTTGAATAAGTACAACTACGTACTAGGGGAAACAATTGTTAACCTGCATGTGAAGATAAGTGCACTTCTAGAACTGTTCAGAAATTTAGTCTGACCTTGTGTGTGAATTGAAAACTTGTGCAAGTTGTTTTTGTATTTATTTATTATTTTTCTTCTTCTTTTAAAAAATATGTTGTTCTTCTTCTCGGGCAGCATTAGTTCTTCATTGGAAAGGATAATGAGAAACACAGCATTTTAAACATTCCTGCCAGTTTGTGTATGTTTATGTTCAGTGTGAACATAATATATTCATTGTACATGTAGTTACACCACTAGACACCAATGTTACATGTTTGCTTTTCTGGAGACAGTGGTGTTTAATGTGGGGCAATTTCAGTGAATAATGAAAAGAAGTTTTTATTAGTATTGTTTGTACAATTGGTTTACATTGTATTTAAACTATCAGCAGTTTTTTGTTTGTACAGTAGAAAGAACTGTTCTAGTACTGTATAGAGTTTTATTTTGATCTATATTTTTATATTTAAATGTTAAACTCCTAAATTCCCCCACCCAAAAAAGTATGTTTGTTTTCATTGGGAAGACCCTCCCTTACACACACATACCACTGGTTAACTTGGCTACACACAACCTTGTTTCTAAGGGTGTGTAGTCTTTAGCCTACTTGCTTGCTTCTATCGCTCTGGAGTACATGTACATACATGTTGGCCTGTGATTCATCCATTCTACAATCTACATGTACATGTACCATGTAAATTCACTAATAGGTTGCAATATGATGTAAATCAGCCATCTTTACGGGCAATTTGGAACACACAGTCATGCGTTTTGCGTGAGAACGGCGTGCAGCATGCGCACATTTCACAAAACTCGTTTCACGATTGGTTAGTAAACTGCGCGGCTGCGTTAATAATTTGAGCGCTTGACGTGCCTGCAAGCCAAAATGCAATTTGCCCGTAAAGATGGCATCTATTGGGAACTATCTATTAGGAAATGGAGTCACAGAGTAGACATTACTTTTCTTACTTAGTTTTTCAGCATGTTTGAAAGGACTTAGTCAGCATTGTTTGTTAGTTTCTTCTGTCCTGATGCAGGGGTTGGTGTTGGGGGGTGGGGGACCTTGTGCTGCCCATAGGAAGGTTTGGCTAAGATTATTGACATTGAGTTAATCAACCCACCAAATGTTTAGATGTGACTAATCTTAAGGCGTTTTGAGGGTGCCTTTTTGTGAGTGTTTCGCCAAAGTGTCATTGATACAATGTACATTGTCTAAGAGTGTAAGAAGTTTCAATTAGTTTCAGTGGTATTCACAAATAGTAATTGATTTGTTGTTATTTTATAGAATATGTGTGTGATAAACGCCTATTTTGTTGTTAACGTTATGCATTATGTGTAACTTTTGTCATCTTTGTCATGTTACAAACAAAAGTACACAGAGGTAGAAATACATTCAAGGTTTCCAAAATCTTCGTTCATGACATGCCTGGGCTTTATATTCAGGGTGGTTTGTTTTGTTTTTCACCCAAAGAATTAGAGCATGTATTTTTATATCAATATTTTATGTTTCACCTTTTGTAAAGAAGGCTATGCAATGTTAGGTTGTTGGTGATGTTTTTGTTTTGTTTTTCTTAAAAGGCAACATCTGTAAGTGTTTTTCATCAAACTGTCCTTATCTCCCATGTAACTGCTTAAAAACCAGAATGTTTGACCTACATGTACCTGTGTATTTTGAGCACAAGTGATGTCATTAGTGAGGAGTGCTATTTTTCACTTGTATTTAAAACTGAGTACCCTCTCCAATATAACTACAATGTATGTACATGTATTCATCCCTCATTGGGTTAGCCTTGATCAAGGCCCTTGGAACAGTTTAGTCGCATTTTGCCCAACGCTATAAATGACCCAAACTCCAGCACATCTCCACACTCAGTGTGTGGTTCCATACACTTTTACTGTACATGCAATGTACGTATGCATGTCGATGTTGGTCGTACATGACATGGACAAACTCTGTGCGTAGACTTTGTGCATGTGCGTTTGAGTACGTGGACTATGAGTGTATGCGACTGTGTAGTGTCCTTACAGACTCCATGCGTGGATAACTACCAGGGCAAAAGGGACAGCGCGCAAGACGGCCTTGATCAAGGCAAGTATTGGCTTTGAATTGAAATCTTTCTTTGTTGTGTCTGAAATTGTGCAATGGAACTGTCATGTACTGTCATGTACTGTTAGTGTAAAAACGTTAACACACAAGAAGTGGGTTTGAAACTGCAATTGACCTTGCTCACTAAAACACACAGGCTAAATACGTTTTGACACAAGTTTCAAGGCATCAAACCAATTGTCATCCATAAGAGATACTTGGGGAAGGTTGCACTCTTAAGCAACCAAGAGTGTGAAATATCATCCCCTTCCCCCCCCCCCCTTCATATTGGACCAATAGTGTAGGATTTATGAGAAGTTTGGACCATACCATGTACTGTAATACGTGTATATTGTCTTTCTATTGCTTTATACTTGTTGAATGAAGAGTACTTTAGAAACCCTTCTGGATAAATAAACACTTACGGTATTCAAATAACTGATGTTTGTTTCAATTTCTTCCCAATCATTAAGGTTTGGAATGTCACGCTGTTACGATAACCATAAATCATATTGCCAAATTTGTAATTGTTTAAGAAATTTTTGTTTAAAACAAGCAAAAACATTGTCTTACTAGTATGAAACTGGACCAAGAAGAACACAACATCCCGAACAAATAATAACGCCTTCAGTTGTTGTCTTTAATATTCCATTCTGTAAAAAACAAAGTTACAGTAGGCCTACTGGATCGTTTAGTGCTCCTTATCTCACTTATACTAAACTTCAATTAAAATCTTTCTTTGTTTTATTACCACAAATAATATTGGAATGTTTTGATGGTAAAAATGTTTCTGTGCAGGTTGAACTAGTTTGCCATAGAATCATTCTAGTTATTTACTCTAACATTCTGTTATCTGGGTGACTGCAAAACCATCCCTTAAAATCAAGTATGTTGCAATAGCTATCTATAAAGAATCTAGAAATTTGTTCAGGGCCATTACACAGATACAAGTTCTGCATGTATAGATAGTTCCCACTTGACATTAAACAGTGTAAATCGGCCATCTTTGAGGGCAAATCAATCATGTTAAGCACAACGATGTGTATTGCCTTAATTTACGTGCCGCACCCAGAGTTTTATCAAATTTCATGTATGATTGGTCGGTTAACCACTGGCTGCATAGAAAAGTTGGAACGCTTGACACAGCTCAAACTCAAAGCCAAAACCCAAGTTACCCTGTGACAGTGTCAATTAGGAATTATCTTAGAAACTATAGCAGACATCTTAAAGAATCAAGGACACTGCTTTAGTATCATGCAAGAAGCACCCTAGGATAATGCAGGTAAGCATAAAACCCAACTATAGACCATGTAAATTGTGTACGAAAAGAGTGGCCTTCTACATTCAACAAGTTTTGAGATGTGCCCCCTCTCTTCATATCAAAAGTTGATAAAATAACAAACAGTGCAATCTCCGTAAAATATATGATTGAATGTTTTCTTCCATTGGGCTGCGTACAAATATGCCTGCAGGAAGTCCAGGCTTTGTGGCTCTTTTTTACTGTCGCAGGTTACATGGTCTATAGCCAAGATTTATAGTCATGCCACAAGTTCATGATCGAGAAAGACACCAGCTTTGTTTCAAAAAAATCCTTCAATTTAAATGCACACATTAGCTACTTAAATAAGTAATTAATTACATTTCTGTATAGTTTTGCATGTTCATGTTTCATCGCAATACAGAATAAAAGGAAGTCCTTGGTTGACACTAAAAACAAGCACACTGCATGTATGTACGCCAATGTAACTCAGAGAGACACAGACCCTAACAGTTGAATGTTTATACATGTACTTTGAGCCCAATCTTTGATGGATCAAGGACAGTGCCCCCAGTCTAACCTTTGTTTCAATTGAAACCACAAATTTTTTTAGAGAGAAAGACAAACGAAAGCCAATTTTAAAGTTCTTTTTGCTTTGGAGATTGTGCATGCAATTTCAGGCATGAAAATTCTTGCTAGATAAAATCAATTTTTATGAACTATTTTTATAAGAATTAGCAACACGACTGTGATCCATACCCAAATAAAAATGATTGAAAAATACCTGATTTGGGGATATAAGTTATACTATTTTTGTATTTGAGGATATACCCCCTTTGTGGTAGTATAAACCCTCTAAAGGTATACCTGATTTAGTTAAATCTACAGTTAGTATCTACTTTGGGGTATGCTTTCATGCCTGAAAGTCAACAGGGCTTATGCAAGGTCATGTGCCCTGACTACACACGCAAGCCTGCTACAGCAGACTCCAGAGTCTTGTAGTTCCAGATGACCACCTGACCATCCACGCCAGTTGAAGTCAGTTTGGTGATGTTCTCTTTGACTCCAGTATGGATAGAAATTTGGCTGAAATAGATTCACAAAATACACGTGCATTTTAGATTTTATCCCAACAAGGAAACAAAAACCAACTGAAATTTGAAGCCATGCTGTAGATGGTCACATGCATCATAGAAATGCAAGGGTTAACCCTGGTGTTTCTGGTTCACACAGCAAGCACCCTTCCTCAGGCTTACGAGCTACAGTGATTATTGGTTCACTTATGAGGTATCCTTGGTTTCATTACAAGAAAAATAAATATTAAAATTATGGAAGGAATGAACTTCTAGCTAGCTGAACCACTTGGGAGGAACTTTCATTGGTGCTTGGGTATTTCAACTGGCATTTGGCCACCGTTACGGGAGAGTACCGGGAAGCAAGGTGAGATTCAGGACTGAATACTTACGTGATGGAATTCTGGTGCACTGTGGTCCTGGCAGCATCCTGCTCCGTTGTAGCCTTCTTATCAAGCTGACGGAACTTTGCCATGGCACTGAGGAAAAATCAGTCAATTTCAGTCAATCAATACCACAGCGTCTAACAAGTTAAAAAAGACTTTAACTGTGGAATCGTCACAATACAGGGGGAGTTCCTGAAAGACAAGCTACCCCTTACCTCATGTTGCCAGACTCCTTCTTGGCGACTGCTCCAAGTTTACTGACGAAGGTGATCTTGACAGAGTCATCAATATTGAAGAGGTTCAACTCGCAGTCATGACCCTACATGGTAGGAAGAGAACAGTGAACATGGACCAAAGACCAAGGTCAATATGGTGCAACCAAATGATGTATTTTGAGAAATTCCAGCTGAATTACTTCAGCGAATAATTAAGAGCAGCCAAGTTCGTCATGTTCAAAGATATATAATCCATTTCCCTGTCGAAAAACTAACCGCAATGAATTTACGAACACATTTGTTGTTCATTTTTTCTCAATTTGTGAAAGCTACAACTTTCACAGAAGTCTTTATTATAAAATACTATGGTTTCACCCAACTACGATGTTTACCTTGTTCCAGAGTTCAAGAAGAAGTTGGATTTTTACAAACACTTTAGATTAAATTTACATATCCTCAATATGGACTTCTTAGTCTGGCATACGGCACAACAAGCCACTGATATACATGTGTACTCACACCAACGACCAGGCCATTTGGTCCTGCCCACTCACAAGTCAGGAAAGGCAGCTGGCTAGCCCTGAGCAGCCCAATTTGAAAATCGTTGGCAGAGTTGACAACGCTGACCGTACTGTCATGGCCAACCCAAGCAAGTCGGGTTCCAGAATTGTCAAAACTCACATCGTGCACCCACCCACCGGAGCCTAGAAAACGAAAAAGAAGTTTTGAAAACTGTATCATGACAATTCTCTTCTTGGATCAGATCTTGTAAAAAGAAACAGTGAAGTTGAGTTCTTACGTTATCAGTTCTTTTCAAAACCACAACTTAAGAGAGATTATTTACATAGTATTACTGCAAACCGTACTTTCTAGATGGTTTTTGTTTTTAGTGCAAAGTTTTAAATCCATAAATCCACGTTTTGTTGCCCTTTATTCCATATGAAAGATATTCCTACCTCCAGAACTCAATTCAAACATGCAGTTCCCAAACGGCATCTTCTTTCCCCAGGAATTAGGCTCTGGCTTGCCCTCAATTTCCTTGATGTAAGCTGAGAACACTCTGGTTGGAGACACAGAGGGAAAAAAATCACATTGGAAATACACTAATTCTTATGCAGTTTGAACATACACATTCAGACATCTTAATTAATGTCTCTTCCACTAATTAATTATTTTCTCTCCCTCTTCCAACCTTTGATTATGCGTTTTGCATTTTCAACCTTTTGTGGTTAAGCCAGCCAAAACCGAACGAACTGCTAATAGAACTATACACAGTTCAGCCAAAACCAAACCAATTGCTAATAGAACTATACACAGTTCAGCCAAACTCGAAAATATTGCTAATAGAACTTTACACGGTTCAGTCAAAATCGAACGCATTGCTCATAGAACTTTACACGGTTCAGCCAAACCTGAATGCATTGCTAATAGAACTATACACAGTTCAGCCAAACCCGAAAATATTGCTAATAGAACTTTACACGGTTCAGTCAAAATCGAACGCACTGCTCATAGAACTATACACGGTTCAGCCAAAACCGAGTGCATTGCTAATGGAACTATACACAGTTTGGCCAAAACTGAACGCCTTAAAATTTGCGAGGCCTTCAGCTTTGCACAGTAGCTCCAGGTGAGGGCAGCTAAGCCAATGTTCCATGATTTGTGGTTCAATACCACATTCACAGGTGACTTCTTTGCTGTCCTAATATCCCCACTTGTGAAGGGTCACTTTACAACATCCTGTACCTGTCCCAAGTCTGTACATGTCCATTCAGCCCAGCTTGAGTCAGCTCAAGGTGGAAAGTCCTCTGAAAGTCCTCATAGAGGTGGTTGGTAGGAGATTGGCAAGCCTTTCTTCCCATAACATGACTCTGGCGCAACTTGTACTAGCTTCTGCAAGCTTTTTGGGGTTTACTCAACATCATCACAAATGAAAAACTTTAAACACAACAGGGCTATGTCTTTCAACTTTTGATCAGTTTGAATTTTGAAAGAAATTTTTAAGCAGAAGGAGATCTATTGAGCGCATTTTAAAAAATCACAGCTGTGCTTTCTCATATTGAGTTATTCAACACTGCACCTCCAAGCATAGTTGGTTTGATTGTAGATTGCTGAATCCATCAAATTCCAGCTGAAGTGTGGAATGCATTACGGTTGATTTGGAATTCTTGTAAATTTGGGTATTTTACCTTGCTTTGAAGTCGGCCGAGCCGGCAGCCAGTAGGTAGTTATTGGGATGCCAGTCAAGGCTTGTCACGGTTGAGCGAACAGGTTTCTTGATGTGCTTGCTTACCCACCTACATCAATAAGACATTGAGAACTTGTGTTCAGTCTACAGGATAGTGTTCATGTCACTTCCATACAGGGATTAAGTACAGGCATACAATTGCAAATGGATTTTTATTTGGAGGGTACAGTTTAAAGAGGTTAAAGAAAGATTGGTGCATCTGAAGATAGGAATCAGTAAACATACTTTGTAAAAACTGTACCACGCACAACTCAAAAACTGTTTAAGAACTTACCAGTCATTCTCCTGCTCAAAGTAGCAGACAGAAATCAGACGAGCTCCACTACCCACAGCAAACTTGTTCTCTGTTGAGTAACAAATAATTATTTTTTTAAAACAGAACAATCTTTCTGCGAACGGGGTCACTCTCTGTGGGCGAGATGAAATAATGCAACATACTGATGTGATTTCACATTTGAAATACTTACCTTCAAGAGATTTATATATATACACTTAAAGCTCTCAACACCCCAACATTTACTTTCATTTTTACTAGAACATGAAGAAATGGGTTTTGTTATCTGATTTGAAGTCATCTTTGAGAAAGCGATGATGGGTATGCAGAGTTCAAAAATTTGCTTAAATTTTGGTTTTTGTTGTAAAATCTTTCCAAATAAACATTTTGGTTGTACAGTGTATAAGGTTACTGATAACAAACTGTATATCATTGCCATTTTATACTTTTTCACAGCTATTGTTTGCAGTAAAATGTTCTCAATGCTTAGTACTGCTTGCATGAAACCTTTTTGCTTTTTTTATAGATAGCCAAGATAATTAGTGTGCATTGTCAGAGGTTCGCACTCAGTCCTTTTAATTAACTTCAGATTGAATGTGCCATACAGATAAAGTGTACTATGGTTGTAAAAACAAATGTGGACATGTCTGGTAGACAGCTCTCTTTTTGTGGTTACCTTTAGGAGACCACTTGACACAGGTAGCAGCGCGGTTGATACGCAGAATGACAAGGGTTGGTTTCCAGCCTTCACTGCCATTCAGGGTCCATACGTAGGCATTACGGTCCTGCCAAACACATGATTGGTAGAAGTTTTTAAAACAATTAAGAAAGAAGCAAACTTAACTGGCCAAAATAACTGAATACCAAAAGGAAGCATTATTGATCTAAATCAATGGTACAGCCATATTGTTTTCCTCCAACTCAAGTCAATTCTACAAAATCAAGGCTGAACAGAAAACAAATTCTGGTTTCGTCATATGAAATAAGATTTAAACTAACATCAATCATCAATGAGTATACATGGAACATGACAAAGAAGACCAAACATGATACGGCTATCTTGTTTTTCTTCCACTCAAATCAGTGTAATGAAACTGAAAATAATTTGTCCCAGTTCAAGCTTAATGTGAATGGGTTTCTTTTAACTTGATTATCTACACTTTCTTTTTCTATCCCTTTTGCAGCCCACACCTTGAGTGGCCTTTTTGTGCCTTGTGATGGGAGACTTCCATATGAAATATAATAGACCAAAACAATCTTACCGTGCCACACGTCACAATGCGGTTGCCTTCAGGTGCCCAGTCGATGCTCGTCACCCGTTGAGTGTGCTAAATACAGAGAGAAACAAAAATAACTGCAACTATTATTCGTTTTTAAATAGTAGTTCTTAAATAGCGCTTTATCAAGGAATAAAAGTAAAATAAGTGGCATTGATTCTAAGGTAGCTCCTTTAAATAATAGTAATAATAGTTTATTGATTTATATCGCGCCTATTCCATAAAATGTACACAAATAATCAACCATAATTAATTAAGCAACAACGGCAAAAAAAGCAACAACAGCAAAAACTGGAAAACACAAATTAAGCACAAATAAATAATTAGTAAAAAGCGAGGAAATACCATAATCCGAAAAAATGATAACACAATGACCCAACAGAACTTCCCATACAGTAAAAAGGCATTAACATTAAGACAGTAGATACAACAATGTACTTAGGAGAGCAATACAAATAGCACAGTTAGTAAAAAGCCTGTTTAAAAAGATAGGTCTTCAGAACAGATTCAAAAACATCAAGGCTATCAGCATTCCTAATATTAAGCAGAAGTTTGTTCCAAAGGTCCGGTGCACTATTCTCAAAGGCTGGATCCCCAAGAGCAGCCTTACCATCACCTACATGGTGGTTAAGAAAAATACTGTCACCAGAACTGCAAAGGCTGTAACGAGACTGGGACTTGACAGAAACAAGCTGACTTAGATACTGTGGGGCTAGATCATTAAAATTTGTAATTCAATTCTAAACTGAACAGGGAGCAAATGTAAATCCATAAATAATGGTGTAATATGACAAAACTTGATTGCATTACAGACAAGCCAGCGTTTTGCACTCTCTGGAGTTGTTTAATCTTAGTGTTAGGTAAGCCATAAAACAACCTGTTACAGTAATCCTGGCTACTAGAGATAAATGCATGAATCAGTGTCTCAGTACATTCCTTAGACAAATATTTTCTTATGCGTCTAATGCTATGCAAATAATAAAACGCACTTCCGCAAACTTTAGTAACATGAGTTTTCATTGACATGTTGGCATCAAACCATGCACCTAGGTTTCCGGGAAGGGAAACAGGTGAGATGATAGACTGCCCAACCTGAATACATCCAAAGTAACTTTAGATAGTTGTTGACGGGTACTGATTATCAAGAATTCTGTTTTATTTTAATTTAAAAATAACCCATTAGTAAGCAGCCATTGTCAAACATCATAACATGTCGTGGCCGAGCAGATAAGAGCACCAGACTCAAGCTCTGGTGTTTCTGATCAGCAGAGTGTGGGTTCGAGTCCCGGTCGTGACACTTGTGTCCTTAAGCAAGACACTTAACCATGATTGCTTCGTCCTTCGGATGGGACGTAAAGCCGTTGGTCCCGTGTGTTGTGTAACGCACGTAAAAGAACCCAGTGCACTTATCGAAAAGAGAAGGGGTCCGCCCCGGTGTTCCTGGTTTGATTGGCAGCATATTGCGCCACAGCACCTTGTAAGCCATTACATGGTGCTATGTAGCCCCCAAATACCTTGCATTTACCATTTATTAATACCCTTTGAGATGTGTTAGCCAGATAAGAACAAAACCAGTTGAGGGTTGTTCCGTTCATTCCAAAAAGTGACCTAAGTGTACTCAATAAAATACTACACGACAATATTTTACTTATATAATGAAATAAGTACTTGATACAAACCTCACTTAGAGTGTGCAGTTTCTCATAGGAGGCTCCCTTCTTGGCAAAGATGTGCACTTCATGGCTGTTTGGAGAGATGGCGATTTCTAGAAACAGCAACAAATAGAGGGAAATTTTATGTTGATGAGGAATCTTTTTTCACCCCCCCCCCCCTAAAAAAAAAACCCAAAATAGTACCTTAGGATTAAGTAAAAACTATGGTTTAAATATGGAAAAAATCTAGGATCGAGAACTTATTGAATGGTAGTTTCCTCATAAGAGAGTAGGGGCTTTTATTGGTCAAAGAAATCTACTACCCTGGTGTCATTGGAAAATCACAGCTGAATGCCGCCTGCATAAAGGGTTGGCTTCAGACATGAAGCTCAATATAGCATAGAAATGCTGATATATAAATGTGTCCCTCCAACTCTTCAAGCAAAAAGTATATCCCACTCAACTTGCTATTGGTACTGATACAATACTATACAATAACAACTTTATTGTCCCTGCATGGGACATTTCTTTGTCCTTTTTACATAAAAACATACCAACATAAAAAGATAAAAAGGTGGTAAAGGGTACAAAAGAGAAAGAGTAGGCTTATAAGAAGAAGTTAAAAAGTAAACCCTAGAAAAAAAAGGGCATCTACTAAAACGAGTACACTGTAAAACAACAACAGAAAAAGGATTTACTACGACAGTGGAGTTGGAGATTTTCAATAGCCTTTTGTCAAGGCCTTCGTGGCTTGGACAACTTTGTAAACAGCGGAGCGACTAGAACAGGAGACCACATGCACGAGCCGACTGGCGTAGCCACGAGGGCCTTTTCCAACTTGTTTGCATTTTTTTCAATATGAGTTATTCATAAAGAATGAAAAGTGCATTATTCATAACTTGTATGCAAATAAGTATCTGATGATGCAAAAATCGAGATTATAAAGAAAAACATTAGAAACCGCAAACAAGTTGGAAAAGGCCCTCGTGGCTTCGCCACTCGTGTGCGTGGTCTCCCCTTCCAGTCGCTTGGGAACGCGGCTCTATGAAGCTGTCCAAGCCATGAAGGCCTTGACAAAAGGCTGGAGTGTACAAGGCCACTGGAACTAATCTGTACTTACGGGTACGATCCTTGTTCCATGCATGGCAAGTGATGGGCCCAAGTTCGAAGTTAAACTTTTCGTTGGTAGCCATGGTCAACGGTGTGTTACTCAGCAATCTGGTGAAACTCTTTTACCTAAAACAATAATAAAAAAGGGAGAAAATGCACGTTATTTTTTCTACTTATTATATTTATTGAATCTTATTCACTTATCAATTAGAATTAGAATTTTGATCTGCAGAAAAAGTGGTTGTCAGATGTAGGATTTTACCGAGGTTAAATGTACGTATATGAGGTTGACAGAATACACAATTTAATCCACCTTCCTCCGATAACGCTGGGCAATTTTGCCAATACGGCAAAAAAGGCTGTGTTCTCTAGTCTTTGTAATAATTTGAATCTTAGTGAATCAACAAACATTGATTGATTTGTTACTATAATAATTGTTAATAACAGTCAAGGCAGTTTAGCTAGTGTGCCCTTAACCCAATCCTCCCATGGCCATATCCTTTTCTCCTATGTCACTCCACACCAAATTGTTGGGGCTTGGATAAGATTGGAATGGCTGGCCCTGTGATAAGCAACTGCTAATCATGCTAATGGGACTAACTTCAAGCCCCAGCCCAGTCCTCCTGAAATCTTCACTTTGGAAAATGGATATAGTATTTAATATAGTCAATAGATAGACCACAACACTATGTACAGTACAGCATCCCAGCTTCCTGGTTCTCCAGCATGTCCAGGACCAGGGTTTTAATCAAATTTAAAAGGTACATTGTTCAATTTCAATATTTTACTAAACTATTCATTATCTTTCACCCTTGCCCTTACATTATTTCAATGCTTCGTGAGCCTAATGGTCCTGTTCTTTATAATAAGGGCTTGAACAACAAGTGTTTTGTGGTCAAAAGGGGGTGTGGTCCAAGAAGTAAGCAGTAAAGTATAAACGATACACTTCCGCCTGCACAAATTGAATGATGAATGTTCAACGGGAATGAAAGTCATCCCAACTTCCGGGTTTGCACTAAACAAATTGTACGACACCATTTCGTCATTTGACGTTCCTAAATATTTTAAATAAGGCATAAGTTGTCAAACAATACCAATTAGTTCTTACCTTCTGGTCAATGGGGGATTCAATACTACTTTTTACAAAGAAATTCGCGGACTCTGGTCAGTCAACACGAATTTGGTGAAAATCAGCGCTGCAGAGAGTTGGTCTGGTACCTAGAAGTAAATAGCATGGTTTTACAAAGATAGACCGGGATCTGACCAGATCAATGAATTATGTCAATGGATCTGAAGTACGTAAACACACAGGGGGAAAATAAAATTGCCGTGATGTAGGATTTTCTTCGGAATGTGCAAATGGATAGGTTTGTACATTCCAATTATCTATTTAAAAAAATAATAAGACAAATATTATGCGTGAATTGCTACTGAGTCTTTAATAAAATATGTATCGAATTAAACAAATATAAAAAAATTGCCTTTTATACCTTGACATTAATCGTACAACCCAGACTTCGTTACAAGGTCACTGACCTCATGCGTCTAGCCACGGACAACCTCGTTCCAACACTTCTTCAGTTGCTCTGAAATTACACAAAGTTTAAGTTTGCTGGAAAGGACACAATACCATTTCAAAAAACTGTCAAAGATATTACACCATAGATCAAGTCTCACGAGTGTATGATTGAGGATGCCTGCTTATTGAAAAAAAAATGGGCTTGAAAACTAGGCCCAAAATCTAACGAAAAATCAAACGGACGAAGGCCTAGGCCCTAAACCCAGGATTTTTATCAAATTTTTTGCAATTTTTGACTTCCAATATTATTCTCTAAAATGATGCATCAGACACCAATTGTGACCTTTATAAAATTGACGTGAGATATCAGCGATTTTCTGACAAAATGTTGACATTTGGGGGGAAAATATGACATTATTTTTTTCTGAAAACTCCTGATAATTGTCAAGTGGTACGAAATAGTATGAGTGAGGATGCTTCATTCGAAAGCATCGAATCAGATATGAAAAATGAAAATTGGAAAAAGAAAAACTCATAAGGGGGATGTTAAGTTCAGATTTTGCCCAAAGGGATAAGCTTTTGCATTTTTGTCCCGAAAATGGATCAAATCACAAGGGGGTAAGCATTTACACTTTGTGAAACTTAATCAAAACAAAAGAGTTGCAATTCTGTCGAAAATGGGCTGAAACTGACCAAAAGGGGTAATACATGGATTGCACATGACGTCAGTGGCCGCCATCTTTGATGACAAACAATTAATGGGAAAAGTGCAGGCGTGTACGCGCTGCGCGCGCGGCCCTGTTTTGGCAAAAGGGTGTAACTCAAATTTTTAACTTTTTGAGAAAATACCATTTCTGGGGAAAGTGAGGGCGCTTTTCCCAATGAGCGAAGTCTCAAGTCCGTACGATGCACCGTTTTGAAGATAGTATGTGCTATCTTTATAGATTTTTCATGTTTTCAATCCAATTTCTTTGGAAAAACGGTGTATCTCATAGATAGCACCCGCATTTAGATGTGTATGATGAGGCAAAACAGCCTAACTTTGTGTTAAGTCTGTTTGCCTTGAAAGAATGTTGCACTAAAATTTATTATTTTTATGTCAGAGGGACGTATCTATAGACACACTCTTCTGCCATGTACAAGTGTGTTGCTCTCACCGACTGTTTCTGCGTCAGAAAGATGTATCTCTCGGATACACCTTTTTGCCATATTAAAGTTTGTATCCCCCAATTAATATTTATTTTCCAGAGGGACGTATCTCTACATACACCGGTTTTTTTATGATGTAGTTTTTAATGTTAAGTAAATGTATTCAACAATTAATTTATGTTTTTTGCCATTATTGCATACAACAATTAGAATGTTCAGCTTGTAGAAAAAGTTACTCCATTTTGCCAATGTCTCAATGGAAATAATACAGAGTGTCTTCAGATGCATCCTTTTGGCAAAACAGGCACGTGCACAATAAAATAGCTAACACGAGATACACCCTTTTGCCAAGCAAATACATTAACAAAGAATTGAGATATCTCAAGTTACACCCTTTTGTAAAAACAGTACAAACTATATAAAGTGACTACCACGACATACACCCTTTTGCCTAGAAATAATTAAAACCCTCAAGCCACAACTTTCTGTCAGAACGAAGTAACTTTAAAAAAATGCTTATTTCAGAAAAACCAGCTACACAAGAAGGACAACATTTATTGTGTTACTAATGTATATATCAAACATTTGTTTAAAGAACAATCTACCCATTTATAATTGAATATGTATAAATGGTAGGTAATTGAACTTTCAACGCCGTTTATCTCAAAAGGTGATTATTTGAGATACACCCTTTTGCCAAAACAGGGCCGCGCGACTCTCAGCCAATGATAGCCTTTCACGCGTGCACGTTTCATCAACGATGGCGGCCAATGCAAGGGGTCTTATACGACTCGCATTGTTTTTATCCTTGGTGCCTACATTACATGGGCACTAGCTGTTTAGGGCCACACCCGAAGGCACCAGAGCTCTGGGACTGGAGCTCTATCATTGAAACGTGATATACTCATGTTTGGGCACCATTTGAGCCTATTTCAGCAAGCAAATGTCGAATTATTTATTTTAGAGCAACGCTTCACTGATCTAGTTGCATAAAAAGAAATGGCGTCCAGCGCACATTTCACATTTCAGCCCAAGTTCCCCGTTGATCTTACCCGCTCGAAGCCATGAAGCTTGACATTCCAAAAAAGAAAGAAACTTGAGGGGAGGTAAGTATAAAGGAATGGGTCGAAATAGGCCTTTGGTTGAAATGCGATTTTATGATGCTCTAAACGATGCAAAATACTGCATGGGTACCACATTACTTTTTATCCTTGGAGAAATATGCAATAGTTCAAGTGAAACGAAAAGGGCATCAGTGTGAGGACGCCTACTTCATTATTTTAAAGTCATTAAATCGAACTTAAAAGTTAGGCCAGTGTAATTGAAAAAAAATATTTTAAAAAACCATAGGGAGTATGGGCCTGATTCTAGAATTTTTGTTTGGCCCGAAATATTGAAAATGCATGCGATTTCATGCTGAAAAACGATGGACTACTGGTGGTTAGAAGCTACTCCACGGGTTATAAAAAAATGGAAATGCCATCATTTCAACATAAGCCTGCCTCTTATAAAATGTTGATCCTTTTCAAACTGTTTTTGTCAGAAATGACTCTGAGACACAAAGTAAAAATTGGGGAAAACCTTCGTTCGAACGAAAAGAAAATCTTCGTTCAACGAAAAAAAAATTGACTGTCCCAATGTTTGGGGGTTTTTTTTCAAAGGGAAATAATAGACCTAGGCCGACATAAATGGTCTGTTAACACAAAAAGGTGCCAATGCTATCGTTACTAGTGTCGAATGGCTGATAATACCATGTTTTCCGGCTTTGTCTTTAAATTGTTCAGTTGTTAGCGCAGAACTTTTGTAACGGTAATGTCCAAGTCCCCCAAATACCCCTTACAGTCACCGATGCGACCACGTTCAGTGTCAATCCGGTGTCGAAGGAAATCTGTCCCCCGGGGGGATTATGTCCTCCATGGGTGGGAAATGATGGGCTGAAGGAGGATGATTGAAAAGGTGTGCGCTGCCAAAAGAAGGTTGTACACAGTTATCTAACCCCCCCCCCCCCCCCCCCCCCCCACACACACACACACAACCATGGTTTGCCGTATCGGGGACAGTATCGCCGGAGATTGAATGGCGGTGGCCGCTGGTTATACTACCTTGCTTCGATGAATTTGAATTTTGACAATATGAAAAAAACGATATCTATCAAGAATTAGATGACGTATTTTGACCATGACGGCGTTGCCGTCAAATTTTCATTTCCAGTACCACCGCTGGGCCCTATAGTAGTAGCCCAGGTAAGGCTGCCTCCGTTGCATGCAAGGGCTAATGAAAATTTAAAAGTTGATAAATTAAATTTAGTTATTTGTTAGCTAATTCTTATCAGTTTTGTCCGCACTCCGCAACATACAAAAAACTCTCTTCCTTCGTCCCCCTCCGAGAGAATCCCCCGCCGACCCAATTTATCAACTGTTGAGGGCGGTATACAATGCGACCAAAGTTAGTGTTTATAATGGGGTTAGAGCAGGAAGTCCTCTGCTGGCACACTCACACTGGCAGCCTACACTTGACCTATGCACTGACTGAAATGTAAGAATATTGTAAGTGAAAAAAAAAATAAAGAAAAAGAAACTGGTGTTTACAAAGCAAATGGAACCATGATTATTGCCCAGAACTACAAACGAAGTCTTGCTTATATGATCGTTTGTTTTTGTAAGCCAACACATGTCATGAAATGCATGTTAAATTTTAAAGATGGACTTGATCACTAATCACGGACTAGTACTAGTATGTTGACCCTACCGACTCGAGGGGAGGTTCGCTCCGATCTATCGTCTCAACTAACTAGCGAAACGAACCACATATAGTTTTAGGACTAGGAGTAGTTGGACCCTAACCATGCTAACTCCTGTTGTAACAATTGACTGTTTTATATGAAATGGGGAAAGTGTCAACGTTTTAACTTTTATCCTTGGCGTCTACATCCTGACTGAAGGACTATGCCAAGTACCAAAGTAGAAGTAGATTTAGAAGTAGAAGTTTAGTGTCGCACAGTGTCGCACAACTTCACAAGGTCTGAAGTTGGGATCGACTAGACCCATGTTCACTGTGCATGTAAAACTTTACCAAGCACTGAATGCATGTTACATATGCATGCTGCTTCAATTTTTGACTTGAGAAGACAGATGACACATGTACCTAAATAATTTAAATTGTAGGTTTCAAGTAAATTACTACCAATGAAAAATGTTGTGAGTTCTTGCTGCAAAGAATGATTTCATAGTACTTTTTTTAGTAGGTTTTCTATTTAATAATAGTATGTTCCATTGAAAAAGATCAGATTTTTTTACTGGAGACTTGTTTAATTTTTGTAAATGAACTGACGGAGGAATCTTTTCTTTTGTCAGACTTCCTCAAGATGAAAAAGGTATCAACTCTAGTATCGACTGGGTGGGTTTCGGAGCAGGTCCTCTCCAATATGAAAAATCTCCGCATCCTAGATGCGTCTTGGCATCTTCCAGTAGCCAAACGGGACCAGCAGGAAGAGTACCTACAAAAACACCTACCAGGTGCCCAGTTTTTTTGACATCGATAAATGCTCCAGACCTAGCGAAGGAACGCAGAAGCTCACACACACCCTTCCAACAGCAGATTTCTTTTCTGAGTATGTCGGAAACCTTGGAATCGATAATGAGACTCATGTGGTAGTTTATGAAAATAACGCCAAGTTTGGAGCCTTCTCAGCACCTCGTGCCTGGTGGATGTTCCGCATCTTTGGACACTCCAAGGTTTCCATCATGGAAGGAGGGCTCCCTCTGTGGATGAAGGAGGGACGTGAAATAACTGATAAAGTCCCTCTAATTGAACGGTCTGTGTTCCTATCTTCATTCAAAGCAGATTTGTTCAAGAGCTTTGCAGATGTTGAGAGAAATTTGGAAGAGAGGAAGTTTCAGGTGGTGGATGCTAGGGTAGAAGGAAGATTCAAAGGCATCCAGCCAGAGCCAAGAGAAGGTAATTTTTACCTACATGGTGTTTGGGCTGCCATACCTGTCCTTTCTCAAAATATCTTGGTTTCATCCCCTATTCCTTTTTCAATACTTCATTTTTGCCATGGGAGGAGTTTTTGAATACCATAAACCTTTTAAATAAAACCACTCGGCCATCCATATGTAACCTGCATTCGTCTCTGGTACCCTGTGTGACAAGAAACTTCAACTGTTGCTCTTATTTCATCTTTCAATCAAGGATCAGGATTATTTTGTATCCCAGCTCCAACTCACTTTCCCCAAGTCCAATGAAGATTCTAGTCGATGACATTAATTTTTTAGTGCACACTCTGTAGTCATTGTCTTGATCCTGCTAATGAAACCCTCTAAAATCTATTCAAACCTTCTGCTTCCAGTTTGTTTTCCCTTCATTTTCTTATAACATTATTTTCTCTCTACCACCATGTCTACACTCTACACATGTAATACTTTTGAAATTTTAGGTAAATTATGCCAATAGTTTTATGTATTGATTCATTCAACCCATTAATTAATCATGTAATCCTAGATAATTTGGTTGGTTGCACACCTATCAGGGATAGGAAATTTTAGACTTTAATCTGAATCAAGTAAACAAAAAATGCTGTAATTTTCTTCCGATATAAAGAAATCATGCCCTTTCATCCACTTCTGTGGCACTGAGGAGACTGCTCCCAAATATCCTTTGATTTTATACACCAAAGGTTATCAAAAGGTGGAAATACCATGGTTTCAACTTTCAAGACACTTCCTAAAATCTGGAACCAAGTTTTATACTTTTTTTGTCAGCGATGACTCTCTACCCTGACCTATGTTCAAATTAATGTTTTGTTTTTGTTTTTGTTTTTGCTCTAACTATAGGTGTCGAGTCTGGTCACATGCCAAACTCGTTCAATGTCCCATTCATGAAGATGATGGAAGAGAAAGATGGAACATTGAAGTTTAAATCACCCGATCAACTAAAAGAAACTTTTGAAGCAGCAGGTTTGGACATGTTGCAGCCAATCGCAGCATCCTGTGGATCCGGTGTTTCGGCCTGCATCTTGGCCCTCAGTGCGTATCTTGCCGGCACGGAGGGCGTGGCTGTTTTTGATGGGTCTTGGGAGGAATACTACTTGAAGATGAATGAAATTAATCCTGAAAACATTGTGAAAAGTTAAATAAAATTTGAATCCAATTTTCTTTTTTTTCCTATTGAATTACAGCAAGAGATGTAGAGGATAGTTTAAAAATGCAAAATCATTTCCAGCTCTCACGACTGTTTTTACAATCATGACTTTGCTCAGTTTTTTCTTTTTCTTTCGGTACAATGTGAATCAAATTTAAATCCATTTTGAATCCAATGCATAAATTTGCTCAGTTTCTCCCCTTACTCTGTAAACATTCGTTATTCTACAAAATATATTTACATAATGGATATAGGTTTATAGTGTTATTGGGGAACAATCATGGTGGGTGGTTTTACTAACGATTTTTTGCAAGCAGCCCACAAAACAATAGTGGGGGGGGGGGTCTTAAAAAGTGTGATGAAAAAGGACACCCATACATCATTCATAATCTAAACATGTCTGTTTAGTTTGTACAGTGTTTTCGGTTTTCTGTGACACTAACCGGGAAGAAAAAGTTGAAAATCAGCTAGAAAGTTGCGTGTTTACTTTAACCTCTATTACGACATCAAAACTTGTGCCGAGAATTTATTTAGACTAAACAAATATGGCTTTGTCATGAATCATGGAGGTTGCAGTTACAATTTACAAGTACATTTGTACATAAGTACTTAAGATGCTGCAGCCGATTTCACGAAACGCTAGGATTAATCCTATCTCCAGTTAGGACGAGTAACTAGTCCTAACTTAGGATTAATCTTAAGGTTTACATGTTACAGTGCAAGGCTGGGACTCGTCCTAAGTCCTAAGATTAATCCTAAGTTAGGAAGAGTTTGGTGAAAACAACGGCTGGACACTAATCAAAATAGGATGGGAAGTGTAAAAGTACATTGCATTCATTTAACTAGTGGAATAAAGTTACTTTGAACTTCATACTGTCTTTGTTCTCTTGTTGATTAATGTTGTTCTGTTTAATCTGTTTGCAATTTGGGTGAATTCTTTCTTAGTTATTCTCTTGTTTTAATGTTCTATGTGCAGTTTGGGTAATTTTTTTTGTCTGTAAAATATGTCAAAAGTTTAACTAAAGAATCAAAACGTGTCTTCTCCAGAAACTAATTTTGTAGATTCATTTTATAGCACAGGCACACAGACTTCCGGCCTAATGTAACAACATATTAGGACGGTAGTACAAGGAGTGCCAAACCAAATACATGAAACGAGATAAATTAATAAGTTTACATGTCATGATAACATGGAGTAGAATAACAAGTGACAAAAGAGAATTGAAATTTCAGTAAGAGTGTTTTATGTTGATGATGGTGGGGGGGGGGGTGGTTGTGGGGGGGGATTGATGATGATGAACATTTATCTTGCCAAGACGACTTCTGCGGCTTGGCATCTTTAAAATTGTTTAAAATTGTCTTGGTGAGATAAATTATCAGGACAACTTGACATTTCTCTGACCTGGAATTACACAGGTCAAGATGGAGGACATGACCTTTGTTGCCCTGCTCTTGTTGCCCCTTCAATTTCTCTGTAGATGGAAGTGCCCTTTACAAAATGGAAATGGCCTTGCCCTCTCAAAGATGAAATTCCAGGCCTGATTTCTGGTCCTTGCGCTATGGTTTCAGTAATTGGAATTTACATTTGCGCATTATCTGGATGTTAGTCTGATAATACTAGTGTTTTAGTGGACCTTCCGATCCTATAAATGCAAAATTGATGAGCCGATTTTCTGAGACCTATTTACAATCCACCCTGATCTCACCCTAACAACCCATCCCCTCCAATACATTTTGACAAAGGCTTGGAATGCTTGGTTGAAGTTCTTTTTTGAAAAATGTTAAAGTTGCACCCAAGCAACCAGTGGCATCACATGAACTTGAGTATGCCGCATTGATTATGCCTAGGGAAATTATTTTTCTCCAATCAAGGTCAACTCAACATCATATTTTTGCTATGCAGAGTGCGATTTTTGTGAGTGACTGTGGGTGGGAGGCTGGTCCGATCTTCAATTGTTCTGGGAAGGAACTTATATATAGAATACTTTGGTTTTGATGCACATGTTCGCACAAGTTTTTGCTCATGTCCCCCTTGATGAAAAATTATGTAAAATCAGACACGTTGGATATGTATGAAAACTTTTACATCACATGAATATTCATTACTAAGTGGGAACTAGTTTGCCAAGGGCCAAGGTTCTAAGTCAGTGTCAAACCCTTCCTAGCGTAGATAAATAAGTTGGATGAAGCCGACTTCAATTATTATAAACTATAAAAAAAAAAGACACAATCTGATGGATGGCTCATCTTATTCAAAAATAAATATATTGTGTACTATGTATAAATTAATTAAAATAATGTCACCTTGTTATATTATATCTACGTAAAAGCAAGCATTTAATAGTAAAGGTCGTTTAAATTTAATAAATAATAATGACAACAGACACGAGTTTTATCTCTCTTTGGAAGATTTGTTGGCTCTGAGAAGAGCCGGTTGGATTGGAGACACCATATCTGTTTACTTGGAGGTTGTGTACTTGGTGACAGCCTTGGTTCCCTCGCTGACAGCGTGCTTGGCCAGCTCACCGGGCAGGAGGAGGCGGACCGCAGTCTGGACCTCACGGCTGGTGATGGTGGACTTCTTGTTGTAGTGGGCCAGGCGGGAGGCCTCGCCAGCAATACGCTCGAAGATGTCGTTGACGAAGCTGTTCATGATGCTCATGGCACGGCTGGAGATGCCGGTGTCGGGGTGCACTTGCTTCATCACCTTGTAGATGTAGATGCCATAGCTCTCCTTTCTCTTTCTACGTCTTTTCTTGTTGCCGCCAGACGGTGCGCCCTTGGCCTTGCCGCCGGCTTTCTTTTGTCCTTTTCCGCTGACTTTGGGAGGCATTTTCAGTATCTTTCTTACACAGTGTGCGATCGTAACGAAATATAATGTCTCAAGTAAATTCCACTGTACTTATACCGTCGGCTATGCAAATTAGGGATCCTGGCGAGGATTCTACACGGTATCGTGAAGCGTTGGGCTTTCACCATTGGCCAAGCAGTGCCAGGTTTTGCACACGGCACTGCAAGCTACACTCAGTCGTGTTTCTGATTGGTTACAAACGATGGCTTTCTATTGGATAAACGCTGAAACCTGCCGAGGATCTGCCGAAGGATCCATCTTAGGCCTATAAAAAGGAAATTTGCAAAATTAGTGGCATTCTACTTTCATCATTACTCGTGTATTTTCACTTTAAAGTAATATATCAACATGTCTGGACGTGGTAAGGGAGGAAAGGCACGCGCTAAGGCCAAGAGCCGATCCGCAAGGGCTGGTCTGCAGTTCCCCGTAGGCCGTGTCCACCGCTTCCTTCGCAAGGGCAACTACGCCGAGAGAGTTGGTGCCGGTGCCCCAGTTTACTTGGCTGCCGTCATGGAGTACTTGGCTGCTGAGATCTTAGAGTTGGCCGGTAACGCCGCCCGTGACAACAAGAAGACGAGAATCAACCCCCGTCACTTGCAGCTCGCCATCCGCAACGACGAAGAGTTGAACAAGCTTCTCAGTGGAGTCACCATCGCCCAGGGTGGTGTACTGCCCAACATCCAAGCTGTGCTTCTGCCCAAAAAGACCGCCAAGGCACAGAAGTAGACATCAGATGTCTTCAAAAATTAATCGGCTCTTTTCAGAGCCACCAAATATTCAAAAAAGAGATTTAATCATTGTCATGTTTTGTTTTCTTGTCAGTTTTGGAATATTATTAATAAAAATATAAATAATATTTTTAATGTTTTAATTTTTTCAAATTTTTGTGTCACTCATTTTATCTGGTTTTCATATAACTTTCAGATTTAGGAGTGCGTGTGATGAAACTTCATCACTTAATAGCTTGGTATTGATAAGATTGATTAGCAAACCTATACTAGTAAATGTGTTGTCTATTTACTTGTTTGTAGGTGTACACATGTCGTTTTACTTGGCCTATTTTTTTAGTTTAGTGTAGTAAACAACATTGTTGCAATGTGTACAGTTTAGTTGGGTAAGCACTCGTAAGTTATATGGAATAAGCAAGAATTTTACACTTCTATTTCTATGCAATAATGTAGTGTTTAGGTAGTGTAGAGTGCACTGTTACAGGGTTGGGTGTACATTACATGTACATATACATGTAATGTACATGTACATGTAAATATACATGTACAACTGTATACATGTATACAATGTACACATTAATTTACCCAGTCGTGCCAGTCAAATTTTGAATAGTGGCATCCAATGTGTCTATCATACCTAAATGGCAGTTTGCAAGTTGAAAAATTTTCTTTAAAATTACACTATGACCTTTGACAAATATTAGTGTAAATGTTGAACCAGAAGACCAACAAATTACCTAAATAAAAATATTAAAATAAGGGAAACAAAAACAACATTTCTCTATTACGCCTCGTAACCCATGCACGTGTGCAGAGTACAAACTTATGTACACCATGTACATTTTAATTACATACTTTATGTGAACAGAGCTTTTAACTGGGAAAATAGACTGTTTTTTAAGCAAATAAACTGAAACTGGACATTTGGGGAACTCAATTTGAGAAAGAATAACCAATTTAAAAATATATAGGTATAGAACCACAAAGAATTCGAAACAACGACAACTGAATTATAAGTTCGATAAAAAGTGTTTTCCAAAAAATGGGTTTGATCATGTTTGATTGATGAGCTTGAATGTTTAAACAAATTGTAAGGCAGACAAAAACAACTCAAAGAAAATCAAGAATTCCATTAAACTAAATAAAATAGAAAACATCACAAAGAGCTATTACTGGAAAATATTGATCTAGATGAATCACACTTGTCATACAAATTAGTATGGCAATATTACTTATCTTACTGAATGTTATGCTTTTGGTTGTGTGATATGGTTTAATTTCACCCCTTGCTCTATGATTTCACAAAGCACCAAGATTTGTCTAAAGATGAGTTTTCGATACCACTGTAATAATTTATACTGTGACATCTCACTTTTGCTTGGAAATCTTGTCTCTTCCACATACATGTACATGTACTCAAGTAATAGAACATGCTCATGTACTGTACATACTGTACTCATGTGCAAAGTCAAGTGCATGTACAATGTACATGTACAATGTACATGTACAATGTACATGTACAATGTACATGTACAATGTACATGTACAATGTACAATGTACATGTACATGTAAATACATCTTCATGTACACACATAGGGTCACCACGATGAGGAAATGTGTACATGTACATGTACAATACATGTACACATGACCTGCACTACAATACATTTTACACAAGTGTGAGCATGCACAGTGTAAGTACATGTACATGTACATGTATTGTACACTGTACATAAATGTACATGTAGTTGTTGAATTCCTGGTTTCCTGAAAGATAAAAATGTGCAAAATAAAAGAAGTAGGCCTATACACACATTGTACTATAATAACATTGATAAGATTTTGTCGTCTCCTTTGAATAGACCTTTACAAAGCCCATACATAAATACAATATAACAATACACAAATACAATATATTATTATAAGGGGACAGGTCAAGAGAAAATGTAACGTGTAAAATGTAAAAAAATAAATATATAATAAATTTCTAGAAACAATTATTTCCTTGAGATAATATTCCGTTCCCTCAAAATAAAATTTTGTTCCCATGAGATATTATATAGTTTCCTCAAAATAAAATTTAGTTCCCTTGAAATAATATTTCAAAGGAACAAAATGATATTTCTCAAGACAAAATGTTTCTGAAGGAACAAAATATTGTCTCAAAGGAATGAAATTTTATTTCAAGAGAACAAAATTATTTGAGGCGGGAGCGAAATAGTATTTTGAGGCAACAAATTCGGTAGGGACTGAAATTATTTTGAGGGAACGCAATTATTTTGAATGAATACATTTTTCGAAAGGAACGAAGTGAAACTTAAAGGATAAGAAATGCTGTTTCCTGTTTTATTAATGTATTTATTTCTTTGACATGTTAATTTTGTTCACTTATAACAATCCATAGGTTTTGGCTTTATCTGCCCCAGTGAAAGTTTAGTCTGTGTCCTGGACTTTGTCTTTCTTAGCTTTTGAGACTGTGTTCATAATACTGAAAATTGGTATTTGAAACGCAATAAGTTAATAACTTTGTAATTTTACCTTGGCAAAATACTGGTAAATACAAGTACACCATGTACATACATGTACATGTACATGAACAAACTGTACATGTACAAAAAAAATGTACCATGTAAAAAACACCAGGGCAGTGGTGCAACCCGACAGTTTTTTCTATCTCATTTTGGGGATGGGAGGGTTCTGTGAGGGGTGTTACCGCCCCCCTCTGGTTATGCCATTGCATTAGGGATAGTACGGAAACTTGCAATTGACCATCCGCGTTTACTCCTAATTAAGAATTAAAAGATGTCCCTTTTGAGCTTTCTAAAATGACGTCATGCTATTAATGTTTTACTTGTTCATGATCTCATTAGTAAGTTTGTTTTACTTTCTTTGAAAAGTAGCAGCCAATCAAAATACAGCACAGGGCAAGGGTTCAAATATATTAAGTACAATATTTTGTACTCATGTGTACAAACTAATGAAAAAAAAAAATTGGAGTCCTAACTTATAAAATAAATAGAGAATTCTTCCATAAAACTTGGTTAAAACAAGCTTTTTTAATAGTTAAAACTATATGTTAATTTGTTAAATTAATCTGTATTGTATTTGTATAAAAATCCAAGATTAAAAATAAAAGCCCAAGAGGTCTTTATTGTTTAACTTATAGATTATACTTAAGTATTATTACTTGAGCTGTAAATTAATACAAATACAACGACAAATGGATTTAATCTCTTTTTTGATTGTGGTGGCTCTGAAAAGAGCCGGTTGTGTTTTATTTGTCCAAAAGACAACTTAAGCACGTTCACCACGGATGCGGCGTGCAAGCTGGATGTCCTTGGGCATGATGGTCACACGCTTGGCGTGGATGGCGCACAAGTTGGTGTCCTCGAAGAGACCGACCAAATAAGCCTCGCTGGCCTCTTGGAGAGCCATGACGGCAGAGCTCTGGAAGCGGAGCTCGGTCTTGAAGTCCTGAGCGATCTCACGGACCAGACGCTGGAAGGGCAGCTTGCGGATGAGAAGCTCTGTGCTCTTCTGGTAACGACGGATCTCACGGAGAGCGACAGTTCCGGGCCTGTAACGATGAGGCTTCTTGACTCCACCGGTGGCCGGGGCGCTCTTACGGGCTGCCTTGGTGGCCAACTGCTTGCGAGGAGCCTTTCCTCCAGTAGATTTACGAGCGGTCTGCTTAGTACGAGCCATTTTGTTTGCTGAATGATCAGTGAATGAAGATTCGAAGGGCCCGCCTTAGATTTATACCCTCCTGGGGGGAATTCTGATTGGTCAATTAATGCTCTATTTTCATTGGCCGAAATTTGTCCTATCAGAAATAAGCAGCTGCACAACAGGATCCTATCCATTTGTCAGTAGTTCAAATAGATCGAAGAAAAACACACATTTCACAACCTAAAATTAATAAATTTGCAAATGCAGTAG
The DNA here is from genome assembly GCA_023634235.1 of Pisaster brevispinus. Lineage (NCBI taxonomy): Eukaryota > Metazoa > Echinodermata > Asteroidea > Forcipulatida > Asteriidae > Pisaster > Pisaster brevispinus. Next base: position 8,300,740 of record JAMKCF010000021.1, on the reverse strand, counting down.
ATTTTCTTTGTTTTCATCACATCTTTAGACTACGGACGGATCTTTTTGGTTTGTTATTAAGTTTCTCGAAATACTATTTGTTGTTAGAAAATTAATGTGCAAGCTTTCCGATTGCCAACAGCATTGTCTAATGAATATGCATGAGGCAATCTTCCCCTTTTCGCGGGAAACATACGTACTGGCGGTTCTCCTTGTCATTTCATCAACAAAGCAAAAATCTGCTTACATTGTAAACAAAATATTATTGTACTGTAGTGTAATTAATACTAACGAAAGCTCATGCAGTTTTGTATGTAATTAGTTAGTCCTTCCTAAGGGTATGTGACACGTGGTATATGATGTATGTACAATACTTGTGTTTGTCGTTTACTTAAAAAAAAACCACACATCTCACAACCTAAAATTACTAAACTTACAAATGCAGTAGATTATTTTTTAGCCACCCATAAAATACACATTTCGTTGTGTACATGTATTTTGAAAAAAATATGGAGAACGTCTATGTTAAAGTCCTCAAAATAAAGCCACCATCAAACATCAAGTATACCAAACATCATATAATATACTACTTTGTCCCTTTCTTTTGAACTGTTTTTGAACCATCATGAGCGAGCGAGCGCCACGAGCGCCTTTTTGGCAGATACTGGTGCTTCACAAGACTCCATGATATTACAACTATTAATTATTTTATTAAATAACCCACCCCCCATAACACGATTCATCACTCACTTACAAAGTGCTAATGTAATAAGTGATGTATATGCGTTATACATCAGAACATTATAAATTATAGTGTACGCCGTGCAAAATCGTGGTTAATTATATTCAGTGGAAAGTATAACATTTTATCTGAAATTAATAATAGTAGAACAGAACTAATAATATTAAAGTACTCTTTAGTCTTTGGTGGGGAAGAAAATTGCCACACTACAGTCTGCATTCTGGAGAAAGAAAAAATCTGTCTCTGACCATGATCCTTCCTCCATGTTCTGAGTGATATACTTCTGGTGGTACTTATGAGGAATAGCTATCAAACTCCTGAATCCAGGGATGTGACAGTTTAGGCTTTTTATATATGAATTCAAACCTTTTAGTTTTTACATGCTTTCTTGGTGTAAAAAAAAAGTAAAAAAAAAAGAATTTCTCTCTGACTCTTGTCTATTTCTGTAGCACTAGGCCTACCTGTTTTCTGAAGCCTTGAAATCTGCCAGAGGCTAGTAATAAAGTATAAAAAAAAGTATTCTTTTCGTCAGCTCTGCCCATTATGTGAATCTCTCTTCCATGCAAGTGGAACTAGCTGTCCTTAAACTAAAGACTGCTAAAGACTAAAGAGTTTGACTGAATCTGTCTGTGCATGGGCCGGGTGGGGGTATCTAGGGTCTAGCATGGAGCATTCTTTCACACCTATTTCAGATACAATGTACATGTACGTGTATTTGTTTCTTTAAAAAAAAAATACATACTGCTCTGTGCTGTTCTTTTATTCTGGTTTTTCAGAGACTTGCATAAACAACCGGTTTTAGTATAAGGCTATGCCTACACAAGAGCATGGCCAAATAATAAAATATAAAATGTCTTCTGTAAGTTTCTTTATAGTTCGGCTTTAACCCAACTGCTCATTCATATGAATTCTGATGTTTTCATTCCCTCACAACACCCTTGCCCCGTTTCCGACCAGGGCACGCAAACAATTATTTCCCACCAAGCCCACACGCCTCTTCAGTTTAACAAATAAAAAGAAAATAATGACCAAACTCAAACGTTGACGGTTACTTTTTAATAATTCAACACGTATTATATAAAGAACAGATCAAGCATTTATCTCTTTTTTGAATATGTGTGGCTCTGAAAAGAGCCGGATTGTTGTTTGAAGTTTTAGATGTCCAGCCTAACCGCCGAATCCGTACAGGGTACGGCCTTGACGTTTCAGAGCGTAGACGACGTCCATGGCTGTGACGGTCTTTCTCTTGGCGTGCTCGCAGTAGGTGACGGCATCACGGATGACGTTCTCAAGGAAAACCTTGAGGACTCCACGGGTCTCCTCGTAGATCAGACCAGAGATACGCTTGACACCACCACGGCGGGCAAGACGACGGATTGCGGGCTTGGTGATTCCCTGGATGTTGTCACGCAACACCTTACGATGACGCTTGGCGCCTCCCTTTCCGAGTCCCTTTCCTCCTTTACCACGTCCAGACATGATTGTTTGATAGTATTTCTTATCGGTGCAAGAAAATAATGCCTATCAAAATTTAGACCGCAGATATATAGCAAAAGTGCGGACGTACGAGAAATGATTAGACAGGGGCGTGACAAATGAAGCCTACCTTATCTGCACATGCGCATAATCAACCCGAAGATAGTGTGTCGTGTGCATCCAATACTTTTGCAATCCGGCCTTTGTTATGTTGCATAAATGCACTGTACATGTAATGCATGTCATGTACATAGAACACGATAAATCGTCGATGTTCCAAATTTTGTATTCAAATTCATCAAATTTATTTGGACTTCTCTCAATGTTCTATTAATATATTACAAGGGAGACTTATAAAAAAAACAAACCAACCATAGCCATGTCCGGCTACAACCAATTTATTTCAGTCACAACCAAGAAAAAAAAGAACCCAATGGGTGCAAACGAGAGTGTGCCATTGGTGATGGTTTTATTTGCATTCTGGTGAGTGATCACCATTATTTATTTATCAAACTTCTCTCACAGATTTGAAGTCAAGAAGAAGGGCCTATTGAAAGTTGTTTTATTTTGCTCTTCCACATTCCAGATTTTTACATAATACATAAAATTCCCCCACCAGTGGTGATGAAACTACCTCCATATAATTCAAAAGTGTATCAACAAATATACAGTACATAATGTAAACCCTTCAGTTATTACTTATACTTTAAAATAATAATACTTCCCCCATACTCATAAAAGTTGGATTATCAGGTCCATTAATTATTTGAACACAAAAGATCTTTATCATTCAGACATGATATTTTCCTACTTCTGATTTCCAATGTTTAAGCCCTCGTAAAATCAGGGAAATTTGTAATAAACAACCTGAAAAGTATATCGAAACCTACTATACACCATGTGTACACAGGTCAGCCCTGTTCCCAAGAATGTTTCCCTACCTTTCCCCCAAGGGCAAAATATCATATTACCTGCATTGTATAGCACTCATTTATTTTTTTAATTATTCAGTTAGCACTTTTTGTAGCCTAAAATACTGAACATTTGACAAGCACCCACTAAACCTGAGCTGGGATAATTAAACCATAACGTTGAAAGTGTACTCAGGGGTCCACATTCATGGAGCTGCCTTTATTAAGGGGAAAAAGATACTCCGTAATCTTCTGTTTTGCAGAAATGAGGAGGGAACCAGTCACAGACAACATGTGGAATGGTATTTTAGCTGGTAACATTTTCTGGTGGGCAAAATTGTATTGTGCCTACTCTTTGTGCTTATAAACAGCTCAATTAAAATGGGCCTGCACTGTTAGAATACTGGGTGGGGTGTGACCTTGGCCCAATTTCATAGAGCTGCTTAAGCAAAACATATTGCTTTAAAATGTTCTGCTAAGCAGAAATGAGCAGGATACCAGTCATAAATTGTACTTGTGGTATGCTAGTTTTTGGCTGATAACCTTATGGTAAGGCTATAGCCCTTTTTGTGCTTATATATAAGCAGCTCTATGAAATTGTGCCCTGGTCAAACTTGATACAGCTGCTGGGCATACAAATGTACTGAACACAAACAAAACTTTATTGGCTTTGTAGAAGCAGGTTACTTTCCGAAATGTACTGAGACCAAATAAATTGTGCTTGTTAAATAACTTATTAACCACTATTTTCTGTATTTAAACACCAGTCTGCATAGCAGTGTTGTAACCATACATGATTTCATTGGGGGAGGTGGAGGGGGGGGGGGAGTTGGTAAAATACTGTTTGTTTTCGTTGGGGGCTATTTAATGTATCAAACCATTAACCCCGCCTTCCCACCCCTGGTTACACCAGTGCTGCATAGGGTGTGACCATAGTCTGGTCCTTGCTCTAGGGTGTGACTGGCTCAGTATCTTTTGCTTGGCAGATCAAATTATTTTGTCAGGTCAAATTTAATGGTTCATACAATTAGGCCCTGAGGATTGTCTGCAAGGGATAGGCTGGTCCTTTTTTACCAAAGCATTGATGTACAACATACATGTAGTATACAGAGAACCAAACCAAGATGGCTGCCCATAGTAACCACCGGTAGAGGTAGAAACCACTGACTAATAATAGTACATTTTTGATAAGGGTATAATACATGAATGGTAATGATCTTAAAAATCAAATGATGACGTTCAATCTATTCCCAAGTGTCTTGAAAAACTGATCCTACATTGTGCCCCCCCCCCCAAAAAAAAGGCTCCCTCTAACACCCAAAATTATCGGTTCTTATTATTTTGATTGGCCAAATCACAACAAGAACTTAAAGTATATGAATATGCACAAATTTCATTAACCTCAGCGATAAAACTAGGGTAAAGTTCTAAGGGGCACACAGGGTGCACCATGTTTGTTTATAGGGGGCAATTAAAACTGTAGTTTACACCCCCCTCCCCCCACCCCCCTCCCCCCTCCCCCCCCCCCCCCCCCCCCCCCGATTTAACAAAGCACGCTCAGATTCATCTTAAGATGAATTGTAAATATCACCATAGTGATTTGAATTGTGACATCGACACACAACTTAAGATCAATCTTGACATTTGGTGAAATCCTTCCCTGGTTGTATGTTTTCATGAAACCATGTTTTCCTTGCATTCATGCATGTTTTACTTGCGCTGAAGCTTGAGTTGTGGCTGAAAGCTTCAAGTGTTGCTTCTCAGCTCTGGCTATCAGCTATAGCTGCTAGTTTCGGGAGGTAGTGTTTAAGAATGCTGAGGCTAGAAGCAGTTACTTAGCCATAGCCACACCATTCAACAATGTTCACGTGGGGTACTTTGCACAACTTTATAATAAAATAAAAATACACATTTACGGACCACGTCATTTGTTTAAAATAAACGAAAGAGAAACCAACTTCAATAGTGGCAGTATTATGTATATCTCTGGTTAATAAACAATATATAACATCCATGCAATACATTCACACACTTACAAACAAATTAAAATATATATATATATAATAGTTTTAAAATAATTGGTCAATTTAGTTAAGAAATACTCTTCAAATAATTACAGTAACCAAAAAATTGTTTTGCTCTTCTAGCTAAAACAGTTTCATAATTTTAACCTTTCTGAAATAAATTGTTTCACAATAATATTAATAATATGGACCTTTTTATAGGATCTGGGAAAATTAAATGATAAAGCTTGACTGAAAAGTGAAGTTTAGAGAGGAAAAAGGTTGTGTTTTAAAGAGAAACTTCTATCACCATATGCTTCCATACAGGGAGATGGATCCATGGAGGTAGAAATGGAACCACAAGCAAGTCGGCAACACTTGAACATAACTGTCATACTGGCCTCTTGGGTGATACAAGTTGCAGCGGGTACGGGGGGGGGGGGGGGGGGGGGTTGAGTGAACGCTTGATAGATTGATATGTTTTATGAAAGGTTTCGGCAGCACTGCATTGTTCGATCAGTTAACAACAGACAATTTTTGGAAAACAATACAGATAAAGTTACTACAACGGTGTTGAAATGTCAGCACCTACATCGGTACAATGTGTGGTGGTTTTACCAAAAGTTTTGTGTGGAGTACTGCGACCCATTGGATTATTTACACATCATAATATTCTTGTCCAGATCTTGACAGCTACTATTTACAATTGTACAACTTGAAAATGGAAGCCTACTTTGAATGACATAGTAACAATAAAGTTTTTATTTACTCTTCAAAAAAAATCTAAGAGCCTAAACAGCTACGGATCCAGGGAGGGGGCCCAAGGGTGGTAAAAATTGACCACAAAAAGTATAAAATAATAGAGAGAGAAAAGCAACGTTCTGCAAGAATGTTACTTGAGCCACAACTCTCTCCAGTTGTAAAAAGAACTGTATAATTATCTCTGTAGAATCGTTGTTAATGCAGTTAACTTATGCATTGTTGTCTGACCTGACAAGGATCAAGCTTGTATAGGTCTACGTACATAAACCAAAGGGGGTCTTGGCATGAAATAAATGATTTGTTCAACATTGACACATTTTTAGGTAAGCCCCCACTTAAAAAACATCCCGGATCCATGCCTGCTAAAGAGTACATGAAGGTAGTACAAAGTTTAGACCTGTATGGTACATCAGAGTTTGTACTACCTGTTCATTCTGACCCATCCCATGATTCCCTTTCATTTCACAACCAATGTTTAAGCATGGAGGAAAATTATATAATATTTTCCACCGGTTAAAGGTTAAATGACTTCCGTGGTATGTTGTCAATAATTGCCAAAGATTTAAAGTTTGACATTTAACAAATGCTGTAGAAAGCGCATTATGGAAGACTGCTTGCTCTCTACGCTCAAAATATGTTGGCAGTATTTTACTACAACAGGAGAGCTGATTACGCACAAAATACTGCTTAATAAATTTCCACTGAGCAAACTGTAAGCGGGGAACTAGTGAAGACAGAACAGTTTGGCTGGTAACCTCTTTCTGGTAAGCACAATTCTTTTGTAAACTGTCACCTAAAATGCTCACTTCTGTATAACACATCAGGGCATTGACTCCCAAAGTGGTGCAACCAAGATTGTTGTGACGATGAGGTCAAGTGCATTGGGTCAATGAAGATTATAAAAAGTGAACTTTCAGATTCAAAATCTCTAACATATCAATGATCTCTACTGGTACTTCTATAATTGTCATCAAAACAAGACAGAGTCGTAACACTATCACTTTCCTTTCCACAAACAAAACTAGTTTTGTCACATGGTTCTCTCAGTACGCTATTACAAATTCAGTCTGGTTTCCTAGTCATATCGCTCCAACTCACCCGACGTCATCATCACAACAATCTAGGCTGAACAATTTTGGGAGTTGTATAGTGTGTAGCGCGTTTTAGGCGATCAGGCATTTACACGCTTACTTATTAATGACTCCCAAAATGGCAAGCATCCGTGGCAAGCAGTAGCCACGTGAGACATTGGTGCAACGTAGGTAGACACTTCATTAGAGAGGTTTCGCAAGGCTAAGGATACAGATATGGATAAGGATACGTCAACACTTTGTGTGCTCACGTGACGCGTAACCGCGACTTCCGTGTTTTGCATGCACCTTGACAATGGATACGGGAGCTCATACATGTACGTTAAAAAGATACCGTTTTACTGATTTTAGTTGTATTTTTGACCTAGATTCAAAACAGTTACCTCTGTATTGCTTTTAAAGGTGTCATTCATGACATAGATAGAAATGTGTTCATCATTTGTAAGCAAAATATCGGGAAAATGCAGTATAAACAGTCGTCTCTTCTTTGCCGTGCTTGCTGGAAACTTTCTTTACATGCGTTTAAAGTGGTGGTTCGAAAACGAACAGTTCAACAAAAATACTATTCAATCAAATTCTCCAATGCAACAAGAACTTCAACAACAAAAATGTTTTGGGATTTGTTTTGCTTGCAAAACCTACGCCAACGTGTGTGTGTATACTTTGGCCTGGGCCTGACACAGAACTCTATGGTTGCAAAACAAAATCTGACGCGCATCCAACGTGAACGGATACCGTTATCGTATCTGTATCTGTACCCGTATCCGTACGCTTGCGAAACCTCTCTATTATCTGTACCACCGACGGCAAAGCTTTCACACCACAAACCCCTCTTAGATGACATAACTATTTTATCGCTCCCCATGCTGGAGTACTTACACACGCGCAGGTCATGCGTGCATGTAAATACAGGTTTGGACACCAATGTGGATTTTCCTTTCGGTGATTGCTTAAAACTTCTTTCAAAAAAAAAATGTTACGGCTCAAGGAGATTTAAAAAAATCCTGAAATAAGGAGTAATCCTGATAAATCACATGCCTTTCTATAATGCAACACAATCTAAAAATCAGAGTGTTACCAGCAAAGAGATCAATTTAAAAAGTTTCCCCCTTTTTTTTTTTTTAACATATTCCTAAAAACAATTATTTATAGTTAAAAATATTTCTTGTACATGTAGATGTTCTACTAATAAAATATAGTAATACATTTGTTGGTAGGCTTAACTTATTTAACAATTTCAGGAGCTGAGCCCTATATTTATTTTCTTTGCATTTGAAGTTTGCATTCAAAATGTCGGCATTATAGACTTCATTAAAATAAAAGTGCATTTGGAAAAGATCGGACCTAGAGACCTATCTAAAACAAAACAACTAATTTATTTGATTTCATTTATTCATATTTGTTTACCATACATTAAATGTATGATAAGCACTGTAAACTCAGTGCCCCATTGAAAGAAACCCAGTTCATAATTCTTAGATATGCATCCCTGGCCTGTGGAGACATCGTTTGTTCCTTCCCTCTGCCCCTGTACTTTACATTTTCCCACAGCCTTCGTACACACTTTTCTTGTGGAGCACCCTGGTCTGTAGAATTCCTCTATGGAGACCTTTTATTTTCCCCTTTTTTTGTTTTTTCCTCGGTTCCATAAGGTACCGAAAACGAGCACATTTGACTTGTTTCGCATCACATAAATTTGGTTCCCATGCAGTCAAAAATTCAGTGAATCACCCTAAATCCATTAATGAGGTACCAAGTTCTGATCAAGACCCTTTAGGTGCTCGTATCACATGTAAACAGGGATGTAAACAGGGATGAGATGTGATGTCTCCTGAAAATTGTCTGCGCAGGACTGGGTGCCCCCTACACCTTAATTTGAACCCTGAACCTCACAGTTTTTACAATTCAGGAGGTTTACAGACTCTTTTTTTTCATCAAGAGCCGATTTTTCATAAAGAGCCAATTTCATAAAGCTGCATGAGAACAAAACTTAGCTCAGCACAACAAAAAACTGTGCTTACCACAAATTTGCTTAGCACAAAGAAAATATGCTTAACACAAAAATGATACAAAAAAGGGATTAACGAAAAATTGCCTCTGTTATCTTTTTATCGTATCAGGCCTGGTAAACGATTGAATTTCACAGATCTAATGATATCCAGTGATAGTTTACAATGGTCCAATCTGCGTTAGAAATAAGATGTCTGGACATGGAAAGAGTTGTTCAACTCCAAAAGATTAAAAAGCTTCTTCATGGATAAAGTTTAAGGTTGAATTATTGCTTACAAATTGTGATGCGCGGGCAGAACTACATAGTCCCTGGAAAAGTGGTGGGCAGTACACCTGTCTCAACCATACATTGTACAGGACGGGACCAAACGTATATGTGCTTCCAGCCTTCCCAAGTGGCTACTTTGAATTGACAAGAAGAATACCGAGATAGTTGTACTTGGAGACAAGGGCTGTAAAGTTTCTGCATCAATTTATCTTATAACTATTATAATATCTTAACATTATCGTGCATCCCACATTACTAAAAAGCATGATTCAATTACCCACTCCTTTTGCTCCCTTTATCCTTGAACCCAATCTCATTATGACACAATTAGGTCATGCTATCTGGAGTGACATCTTAGGAGCCAGAAGTTTACTCCAAGCCCAACAAGAGTTCACCCTCTGCTTCATGCTCAGCCCAAGGAGTGCCAAGTCTTTGGAGCTTTATCAACGTCTACACAACATGGAGGGCGGGCAAATCATTCATTTGAAGCTAGCGCTTCTTCGACTTTTTCCAACGGTTCTTCAGAGGCTAACGTGAACTCGTCAGAGTTTGCCGATTCTTGGCTCAACTGCCTCTTCAGGCCAGCATTCACCTTGCAGTTTGTCTCTTCTTGCTGTTGCTTCTCATAATTCCGGACATCTTCCACGGACATGTCTGCAATCAATGATATAAACACAATGAAAACTTTCTCTTTTAAAATAAATCAACAGCAAATTCAAGTAGCAAAATTTGTTGTACCCCTGCATTAGAACACATTTGTACAAAAATTAGATACTGTTGTTGTTACTTCGTGTAATTTCTGACATTTTCCATGGACATGTGTACAATCAACAATAAAAAACACAATGGAAACTTTCTCTCGTAAAACAAATCAACAGCAAATTCAAACCTGGAAAAATTATTGTATCCTTGCAATAAAACATGTTTGTACAAAAATTAGATACTGCTGTTGTTACTTCTCAGTATTTCGACATTTTCCATGGACATGTGTACAATCAACAATATTGAATTGGAAACTTTCTCTCGTATTAAAAATAAATCAACAGCAAATTCAAACCTGGAAAAATTATTGTATCCGCTGCATTAAAACACGGTTGTACAAAAATTAAATACTGCTTTGGTTACTTCTTGTAATTTCTGACATTTTCCATAGACATATCTACAATCAACAATTATAAACACAATGAAATCATCAATTTCACTAGCAAAATTCATTATATCGGTGCAATAGCATAACATTTTTACTTTTTCCTTTAAAAAGTCCTGTGAAAGTAACAGAATTAATACAAGGGAATGCTACGATAGAAACTGACATAAAACATTTAGGCCGAGTTACAACCATGTTGCACTTAGGTGACAACATGTTCATTAAGTGAAGACTTGCTGTAAATGGAACTTAGTAATTTTCTCTGAAATTGTCAGTGACAATACCCTATTCTTTCAGGCTCCTCTGACTATAAAACAGACTTTCACAAAAAATGACTCTCAAATTCAAATAAGACAATGGTTAGGTAGCACAGGTGCACACCTTTATACAATTTTTTTTTTAAAATACAACATTAGCTCAGGCCAACATTTGCATCTTGCAATCAGGGAGATTTTGTACAACTATCAGAGAGATATTTAGAGTTACATTTGACACAATAGTGAAAATGTTTCCATAATCAGGGAGATTTTGTACAACTATCAGAGAGATGTTTAGAATTACATTTGACGTAATAGTGAAAATGTTTCCATAATCAGGGAGGTTTTAAAACTTGTTCATCAGAACATGGAACATTCGGACAAAAAAATACACACTGTTTTTCAGAGTCATTACAAAAGTATGACCCTACCTTTAAAATATTGAAGCATTTAACAAATATTCTTTACTTGCACAAATATATGGCACTTTAAACAATACTATGCAATAAAAACACATAAATTGTGAACAGAAATGTAATTTAAAAGTCCAAAATCCATTACAAACAATTGTTGTTAAAACAAAATTGTTTTTATTCCATAAAATTACAACAAAGAGACAAGATATTTCGGGAATTTTACAAAGCTGGCGTGAAATTCCCAATGTGATTACTTACCAAACCATTCATCAATCCATGCAAATGCTTGTCTGTGACCCAGTAGAAGAATATCTTGTATTGCCTGCAATAGAAGCACACAACAACAAAAATAATCAAAATCCATCATTTTCTACAAGAAAAATGTCAGTAAATGCACACTCAGGGCTCACCCTTAACATTAACCCGAAGTAAATTGTCTAGTAAAAAAATGTTGTGGGATAGTAAACAGCATTTCTTAACTTGCCCTGAGGGCCTACTAAGCTGTGAAATTTACTTGTAAATAACAATTTGTTTGAAAAAGAATTAAAGAGAGTGAATGTAACTTCATTTGACCAATAAACTTATTGCCATCCCTACCATTAATAGACCCCTTGCATTGGCCGCCATCGTTGAAGAAACGTGCACGTCTGAAGAGCTATCATTGGCTGAGAATCGTGCACAGCACGTACACGTTTCCATTGTTTGTCATCAAAGATGGCGGCCAATGCAAGAGGTGTATACATCTGAGAGATTCATGTTTAATGTTGGATACAATAGGTACATGTTTAAAATCTGGGCTACTAAAACTTTATGAAGTAAGTGAGTAAGATGCACTGTTTACTCGCCTGCTGGACTAGTTCAGAAAAAGCTTAAGCACATGGCATGTATTCTTTTCGCCTTAGAATGCACATTGTTTTATCCAGATATTAAATGAGATTCTTCAGGGACTCGTTCCGATCTAGAAATGCATTTCTATTCTAATTTAGTCGTGCATTATTAAGACAATTTACTGTTTAGACAAATGAAACTAGGCAAAATCTTTATTTACAGATGGTAGCCGTGTCACCTAAATGATTTGCAACGTATGTAAAGGTTATTTCAGATAACCAAAACAGAAAAAATAATTGACTGCTAATTGATTGGTGACACACCCAACCTATAAGGGTCCAAGTGTGACATAGAAGATATTTTACATTCTAGCCTTTGAGAGAAACTCTGCCAGGGTCAAAATGCCAGGCCATTAAGTTAACCATGGGTCCTTTTGGCTGGTAAGCAGTTTGCAACAGCTATGGTTCTATTTTCTCAAATATATTTTACTGCAGAAATAAATTAAGACTGTTAAGGTAAATCAAGTTTATTTTACAATTTAAAAAAATAATATTGCTAATGACTTTATGTTTTGACCCTAGCAGAGTCTTTCTCACACAAACAAGCATACTAGTGCAACAGAAGGGGTCAAGTTGAAAGAAGTGAAAAGAGTGAAGCAGAATGCAGTCAGAGAAAAAAAGCAAGTGATGAACAATGAAACAGGAAACAAGAGGTGGGGTAGAGGGAAGTGGCTCCTGTAACCACAAGCAGGGTACAAACACAATAGGGCAGAGTCAAAGGTGGGAAGAAGGAGAAAAAGTAATTAATCAGTGAATGCATTCAGAAAAAGCAAGGGATGAATAATGAAACAGGAAACAAAAGGTGGGGTAGAGGGAAGGGGGCTAGTGTAACCACAAGCAGGGTGGAAACACCAATAACAAAATCAAAAACTGGAAAGGAGGGGAAAAAGTAAATAGTGAATGCATTAGAGAAAAAAGTGATGAACAATGAAAAATGCACTGTTCGGGACAAGCTTTTGTACAGCACCTCCAAAGGAGCAAACCCTGGTACCATTGTTCCATACACATTCATTCAAAAGTGTGGGTGGTTGATCGCCATCTCTTACATAAGGAAGGAAGGAAGGAAGGAATTCAAATTGAAGCGGTAACTTGTGACTAAGCAAGTAATGTACCAGACATCATTGAAATCCAACTTGTAAGTGGCTTTTTACATAGTTCCAACCACACTTTGCCGAAAGTGTCCTCAGAATTAATAACCTACAATACCGCTAACAGTTCCATAACTTACTCTATATCGACCCTTACACCAGCAGTGTTGATGCCATCTGCATCTTAACCTTAATTCGTGAAGTACATGTAAATTCCAACTTGTGAAATGCTCTCACCCTGTGAACCATGTTCTCCACTTTGGTCTGAAAGCCCCATACTTCAAACTTGACTCTGACCAACTTATAAGAACACATTATCGTCTCACATTGCTCCTGTATTGGTAAAAAAGAAGAACACAAAATTAACAAACTGGTTTGTAAGGGTTCTCCCTCAAATTGTTAAAAACTGTGAGCCATTCTGGATCCAGCTTTTGCAACATTGGTTGAAGAACACCGATTTGAAACGAGGTCTTCAAAATGTCTTTTTCTCAATGTTTACGTTTGGTTTTGAAAGCTTTACTGTATAATCTGGAGCATTTTACATGGTTTTATTTTTAAACAAATTTGAATTTGATATAAATCTATAAGAAAACCCATGTCTACTATTGATGTTATTTTTTATTTATTTTTTTTCGTATTGGCCCGCAATTGAGCATATTGTCCCGATTCGCTAGTTTGTGCATGGGGAGAGCCCTAATAATAAAAGTCTTACAACTTTGTAATTGCAAAGACAAGGAAACTCTTTTAAGAACATCAAACCTTGTACATTATCTCCAAAAGTTTTTTCAGTTTTCTGTGTCTGTTTTAAGTGCTCCCCAATAGACCTCATGCACGTGACATCTAGAGATTAAAAGGAGGTTGTTCATTGGCCAATCCTGTGCATTGTGCACGCAAGTCTGTGAGTCTGTGCGTTTCCATTGTTTCATCATCGGTTTGCCTCCAAGATCGCGGCTTGATGCGGTCAATGCGTAAGGTCTCTACAAAATTCAACCCAAGGTTTTTAATGTTTGAAGTTGCAAAATATCACTCAACCCAGTGATGCAAAGTCAAAATGACCCTTCAGGAGAAATGTGGTCCTCTTCTTGAAGACTTTCATTAGAATTTTTCTAAATGTTTGTTTCAAACCAATGAATAAATATTCCAAGCCTGGAATTGCATGGAGGCAACAGAGGCCTTGGAGGCCATAGTCTCCGTTGCCCCTGGTCTTGGCCATGATGCCCCATCAAAAGTCCCCAATAGGCTTTAAGATATTCCAATGAATGAAGGTGCTCGTTGCAAAATGGAAAATGGCCTTGCCCTCTTAAAGATGAAGCTCCGAGCCTGGTGATGTAATCATTCAAATACCAAGGTTGTGCCTAGCTTCCTGTTTAATTCATGGTTATGATCACTCACCCTCCATCCTGGTTGTAGAGGCCCTCTTCCTGTCTTTTTAGAGCGGAATTTTGTGAGATCCTAAAAATAAGTCAAATACCAAGAAAAACATTTATCCTTGTTCTTATAGCATAACAATTTCCTACGATGGAGGTCACATCATTTTTCAGATGCAAGGACGGATATTTCATTCAGGTTTAAAGAAGAGTTTTGTGCTTGTACACTAGAAGCAAATACAGGTAGCTACATGTACATGCATGTAAAGAGGGGCAGCCTGGACCATGAAGATCCTCAGGGGAGGAATGTGCACAAAGGAAGGCAGGCCTATGTACAACTACAGAGGTTCATTTTAGTGTCCTTCCACTCCCAGTGTGCTTAGCATAGGAAGTCAGGCAGGGTGGTGTCTAATATTACCGGAGTGTTAAGTTATTATATACTGCAGGTATTTACCAACAAGGTACTCAAGGCGCTTAAACATTTTAAGGAAAACATTTCAGAAATTTTTGTGAAATCTGTAAATTATGAGAACCATTTATTTCGCACCTAATAAGAGTTTACAAGGTGCTGCGGTGCACTCAGCAGCCACTGCCAGAAACACTGGCTATAATAATAGCGATAAGTGTAACAGGGTTCTTTTACGCGCATATACACAACAAACTGGACCAACAGCTTTACATCCCTTCCAAAGGACGAAGCTATAATCTGGTTAATTGTCTTGCCTAAGGACACAAGTGTAAAGACTGGGACTCGAACCCACACTCTGCTGATCAGAAACACCAGAGCTTGACTGCACGGCCATGACACATATGATTTAAATCTGTTTTGAATGTGGACATCATATTCTGTTTGTCATTAACTGCAGCATTGACATTAAGCAATTTTAACACCATAATAAAACAAATCAAATTCACGGCAAATTTGGAAACCCTATAACAAGATCCTGGCAACTATTTCGTTGGACTGAAAGTACCTCAGTGCAGAAAAGCTTACCTCTTCTTCCCTGAAGTATTTATCTGGTATGTCATCGTAAGCTACATCTAAATGGAGGACTTGTCGCTCCTTCAACTCCTCTTCAGAAAGACTTAGGCACTGTTCGATTCAGAAAACAAACAAACAGGAACATTTCTACTGAGAAATAATGTGGAGCGAAAAGAAAAGGAACAGATCTTTTCTATGAATTTAAGTACATGCGTGATACTATTTGAATATGGAGCAGTAGGCAGGGTTGTCCAGAAGCACCGGCTGCCGGCGATTTCGCCTGCTACTAAGGCGAGACATTTTTAGTGTAATTCTTGTTCCAAAATTAGTTTTTATTTAATAGATAATATAAATTGTCCTTTCTGACGTTTACAAAGGATTTTCCGAGAAATCCAATCTTTCTTGAAGGGTCAAATTGTCATTATTTTCTCCTTTCGTTTCCACAACTAAAAATGCTAGAGAAATTTATAGGAATTGCCCAAATTGTTAACTTGAATTGCATTAGGTTCTCTTATGAAAATAACAATGTTTTTAATTTTTTTTTATAGAGCCATATAACGCGAGGCCTCAACTACTTAATAATACAGAAATTTACAAATATACAAGCAAAATAGCAGCAGCATGCAGACTAAAAAGTTAAAATATATCAAAGATAAAATAAAAAGTTTGTAATCAAAATTACGAAACACACAAACTGTTTAAAGAGGGGAGAGGTTACAAGCACATTCACTCTCAGCATTTAGCTTTTACAGTAAAAACATTAAAAACAACAAACAATTCAAAGTGAAATAAAATACAAGTAAAGACGGTAAAATGGTTCCGAAACAGAGGTGTTTTAAGAAGTGTCTTGGAAGAGGGCAGTGATGATACTTACATTTTCTGTTGTTCCACTGTTGTTTTCATATCTTGTTTCTATGAAGATACTAAATCTTGGTAAAAACGAACACTGCAAAATAAAGATTAAATTCACCGGTATTAGAAAAAAAAGTGGAAGTCACACTGATTTTTTTTTAGCCTTTTAAATCCAACCTTCAAACTCGTGCATGAAAAATTCATACGTGAATTTCTGATGTCACAATTATATCTATGCCAGAAATCAGTGTGTCCTACATGCTCTTGCAATAAACACAAACAAGCATACAAAATATCCGAAAAAAGAAAAAGGGTGCATTTAAAACTAAAAAACAAAGTACAAGATTTATAAATACAGGAAAAAGGATCCAGTTTGGAGTAGAGAAAACAAAGAAAATAACAGCTTTACCTGTTTTTCTGTGCTTTTCTTGTTTACCGGATTTTGTTTTTATCATTAAACGTGCTATTATTTTTTGACAGCTTTTTTACTGAATTTTGATTTTATTATTTTGTAATGTTTTTGTTGATTGGGAGGGTACATATCGCCTACATATACATGTACCTGGTGTCAAACGTCCCCCAGATTGAAGACAAATCAAGTGAAAGACTTTCCTGATTAATTAAGACAACACAGATTTATTCCAGTCTTTAACTCTCTTCGATCGCAAAATCCTTGAGTCACTTTCCCTGTCAAGAGGTTCGCAATTCAATTTACAAGACTCTTTGAGTCTGCACTCATCAGTCATATGACACCATCCTGTTACTGAGATGGCCTACTCTGATTAAAAAATCTTGCTAAGACGTGATCAAGACAGAATCCAGGTGTTTCTTAGATGGAGAAACTGTATCTATGTGGCCTCTGCCCTTAAAGGTAGGTTCCTAGTATTGTTTTTTGTCAATGAATGCCGATTTATTTTGTTAGGCCAAATTGTAAATGAAGATACCATAATTTTTTTACCAGAAGCCACGCGGTTTATGAATTTATTTCAGGCCTTCAACAAGCTCCGCAGACTATATTCCTGGCAGTTAAAATTAAAACGCTAAAGTTCTCTGACTTCAGTGTAGTTATTAAAATTTCATTTCAGTTCTGTACTTGCCTGTGCAACCAGACAATGTGTACATGCTACTCTGCAACAATAACTTGCAAAAATTAAATTGTGTGCTCAACTCAGTGGCCTAGGGTGCTCACTCATTTGAACCTTGCAAACACTGTCTTCTTCTGAAAATTAGGCACTTAATAATATTTGATGCGGCCAACAGTCCGAAAATGACAGTACAATACAAGTCACCAGTGAAAGTTTCAGGTGAACAGTGTCTACTTGTTAAGAAACAGCAAAAACTGTCACTGTATTTTCATCAAGATCGTCAAAACCATCAACGTTTAGGGGAGTGATGGGGGTACCAACCGCATCTCCGGCCGCAGCATTCACAAACATAAACAGGACGGAAATTTTGAATCTCAAAAACTTGCCTTGTTGTGAGTTTTTGGATATTCAAATTTCGCTGCATACTTTTATTGGTTTCTAATCTAATCGCTGGGAGCATTTCAGACAAAACAATTTTGCAGGATGCTTATCACCATTACTGTCTTTATAAAAAGTAAGCTTTCAGATAGAAACGACACAGATATTTTTTGGGGTCATTACCAAAGTATGACCCTACCTTTAAATTTGTTCAACTAGAATTTTGTTACTTTGATGAGTTCAAACTTTCCTCTGAGGACCAATCGCATTAAAAGCATCTCAACTTCTTGTTGACATGATCGACTGCATCAAATTTTGTGCATCTTTAAGAAGTGCAAGTAATTTACGTCCTCATACAACTTTAACACATGTAAATTGTGACATGCTATACTCAAATGGACTTTACTGTTTTTTATCCTTCCTTCAAAATGAGTATTTAAGAGTGTTCCGTTATTCTGATTGGTTGAAACTTTATCAAGTGGTCATGTTTTTCCCCGTCTCAAATCGTCACTGAAGACCGGCTTTTCTTCGCCTTCCCAGAATGAGTTTGCGAAATGCCTTCCTCTTCCATTACCAACGACCATTATATCAATCACAATCACAATAAAAAGCATTCATGGCAGAGATGTACAAGTATTTAATTAGGCAGTTTAGCAGTCATCGCCAGTGAATATGTCACTGACGCGGTGCATACTGTTGGGGTCATCTGCATCCACAAGCGCACTCATTAAAATGTCACTGCATGAATCTCAATTGAGTGCCGGGATTGTCAGTGTGGTAAAGAGATCATTAAAGGTAAAATGTAGGATTTGATAAACAGAGTGATCAGTTTTAATCTGGGAACTCACTGATTACAAAGTTTACAAAAATAATTCTCTAGAGAAATATTTCCAATCTGAAATACTGTCAGGGTAAAGGAAAAAGCACTTGAACGCCGCAATAGTAGGGCCTTACTGCTGCTTTTTTGCATCGCAGCAAACTTGAAAAAAAATACACAACTAAAACACACCAGCAAATAAAAAAAACTATTTGACTGAACAAAGTGCAATGATTAAAACAGTTTGTAAAATGTCATTTTGTGAACGTGTCCATTCAAATACATTTTTGTCCATAAGAAAGAAGTTTCTGTTGAAAAAGCGCCCCTAATAGCAGGCCTGATACTTCACGGAGGCAATTGCCTCCATTGCCCCAGGTCATTGCACCTGGTCATTGCACCTGGTCATTGCCTTAGTGCCCCTTGAAATGAAAAAGCCTTGGTGCCCTTACCCTTTAAAAAAGAAGCATCAGGCCTGCTAATAATCTCGATGATGAAATAGGTGCATAGCCAGAGGGTCAAAAATGCATCGTCAAAATTCATCTTAAAGAGTAATTAGCAAAGGAATGGTGAGTGATATTTTTCAATTGCATTTCGCTGCAAGTTACATTGTTAGAATCTTTTAGCTGACCCCCAATCACGTACATGATTTGATTTAATGTTACCAGGGACAAATGTCACTCACCGTGTATTCTGCAGGTCAAAGGTTGAAGGTTAGGAAGTCAAACCATCATGAAGAAACAACGGTGAAGGTTGAGGCAATTGTTGATATCATTTATTTGCAAGGGATAAAAAAAGAACAACTTCTTAATTGATGTTGTCTGTTATGTGTAATATGTGTGTGTAATTTTTCAGACAAAAACAGTTTAAACATAATATCCAAAACCCAAAATTGTTTCCTGAAGTTGACACAAGATTTCATACACTAAAGCTATCAAATGTTTATCTGTCCTTCCAAATTATAACTTTTCTCAAGAACTTAAAGAGCCAATGAAAATAAGTAAATTTATTCCTCCTGTAGGGTTACTGCTGATCAAAATACTCAGCGCCCATCCAGGTTTAACTCCTGGAAGACTTGAAGCACTCAAACCATAATTTAAATGTGAAATGACATTTCCAAACAAGATATGGAATTAAGATATTTGATCCGGAGAATCTTTTCCACACAATCTAAATTTTCATTGCCCTAACGTGTACATGTAGGCTATGTTGTACATTAAAGGAATACTGTTCACATGTATACCTAAACTTGTAGACTTTGCCTGTAAACGGAAAAACAAAATTTTGTACATTACTTCGGACAACACAATCAAAGACCTAAAATATTGAATTCAACATTGCTGTTGTTTATCATTTTCAAATAAAAGATGCCTATTGCCGTTCCATTTAAGCTAGATATTTACTTTTACATAAAAACAATGCACAAAATATGAATCCAAACACTTAAAAGTGCTTTTTTGGGCAATAAAGGGTTTTTATAAACATCTGGTTCTGTATTCTGGTTGACTGAAACAGTCATGTGGGGTTCAATATAGGCTATAGTGCATGGACAAGATGCGCGTCTAGACATCGCGCAGGGGTAACTTGCAGGAAATAGTTCCCGAACCGGGTAGTATACTCAGATTTTTGGACAGATTACAGTGCCCCCTCATGATGAGAACAGTGCGCAGTAAAAAACAATTGACACTATGGGAAACGAAAAAGCGATCCTCTATTTTTGTAATTGCTTATGGTTGATCTATTCATGAGTTAATTGAATTAAAAACAGCTCAGTTAAAAAGCACTTCTTTTGTTTCCTTTTTTCTCACTCTCTCCATGTTTTGGATTTAGACCTAAAACACATATATGGACTGGCATAATTTAATTCAGTCACTACTGCATACATATCACCCCCTCCCTACCCCAAGGCCTGTGAGTGACCAGATGAGAGTTCTTTCAGCCTCAGGAAATGGACCCTCTTCTGGTCTCTCTCAGTCCCTTGGCGTGCACAGGTGTGCATTAGTGACCTCATTGCCAGTCCATAGCAACAAGCAGCACTGCATTACTACCACATAAGAAGTTACCAAGTAAGGCCCTACAACCTTTTCCATGCCTCTTATGGCCTCTCTACTTCATAGCCCAACTTCCCAGAGCCGCTCAAGCACAAAAAGTAGCTACATGTAAACACAACAAAATTATCTGCTCACCAGAATAAGATCACCAGCCAAAAATACCATGTCACATGTTACCAGCTGTGACTGGCATCCTGCTCATTTTTGCTTAATAGAAAAAAGTCAAGCAAAATTAGCTGCTTAAGCAGCTCAATGAAATACATGTAGGGCCCAGGCTGTATGCATTATCACTTTATACAGTAATCGGGATGTGTGCAGGGCTTTATTCCATGAAAAGTTAAGACTGATCTGAAGGTATGTATTAATCTTAATTGCTACGCAAAGCGTGGTGGCAGTATCGACAACTCATCTTATAAGATGCACCTGAGTGTTTTGTGAAATCGAGCCCAGGAGATCTAATGAATTCACCCGACGTCATCGTCACAATAATCTTGGTGTAGTGTGTATTTATTTTTAGGCGACGCGGCGTTTGCACGCTTACCATACTTTTTACATGCAACCTTACTCCCAAACTGGCAAACAAGGCAGATAACAGCTGCGTATGACGTTGGAAAAAGGGTCAATAGATGACAGCACCTCTGAGAAAAGTACAGAAGAAAATACTACTCCAGTGTACATACAGCTATACACATACTGTGTATCTGACCATAGAGCAAGAGCAGAAATTGCTCTGTGAGTTGACCAAGTAAATTGAGCTCTTTCAGTGCCATGTACGATCTATTTTATGTATTCCGAAAGCGCCATTATCGTACATGTCAATCTTTTTTATGTACTCAAAAAGAGTCATCAATCGTACATGTACGACTCATAATAAACATGTTATCACAAGAGGGCATTATCACTCTAAGAAATACTATTGGTTATGGGATGTACCAAGGCAACACAAATCAGCAAGATACATTTTGTTTGGTGAGAAAAACTGTTGTTTGTTTTAACACAGAATTTTTGAAAACCTTAAAAAGCTGGGCACTTTAGCTTCAAAACGCCCCAAAATGCGGGCACTGAAACTTGAAAGAATTAAGGTCTCTTTCATTTTAACTGCTGATGTACATGTACCTTCCCTTTAAGATCTACGTGTATTGAGCAGATTTCAGCTGATGATGATATCAGCCCTCAGGATATGTGTTCCTGTGTGAAACCTTAGGAGTGTAGACCACCGACTTACTGGCTTGGCCTGGAAGCAATCAAAGCTTAACCCCCCTGGTGTAACATCTTGATATTACGCTGTGCAATTATTGCGGAGGTGTAGGTCTGTCATAATTGAGGTTGGCTTTGTGCCATGGTTTCCTCCTGCTGAAACATACACACACACACACGGTGTTGACGAGGCTTCGGCAACAAACTTTAAATCCGCTATACACTCGGAGTTATGCCATCACAGAGCTCGAATTTGGGTGGAAGATCCACAAGACCCAGGGCTCGAAATTGGAGAAAAATCTAGAAGACTGGAGGGCTTGTAGCTGAAAACTTCTACTGGACCAGAAAATTTGTCACAAGACCGGAATCAAAATGAAAAGAACACTATTTACACAGTTTCACATTTGAGCTGTTTTTGGAACAAGCATTAAGAGAAGATTGATCTCATTTTCCTTATGGTTAATACTTCAATACTCAAGGGAATTGAAAGATATGTTTATCAGTTTAAATTTAAAATACAGTAAGGTGTTATAATATTCAAAAGCACAAGACCGCCATTACAGTTGTAAGTTTACTGACCTAACACTAAAATCACTGGCCTCTGGCCTGCGGTCCAGTGTAAAATTGGAGCCCTGAGACCCCAGGGATTGTAGCTCCAAATGTTTTACTGAAGTGGAAATTCTTTTTACAAGACCAGAATCAAAAGAGAAACACTTTCTACACAGTGTAATATATACAAACGGGTTTTAGTTGAACAAGCACCAAGAGAAGATTTACAGTAACTCATTTATTTTAATGGTAGGTATACTTCCATACTCAACAGAATTGAAGGATATATAAAACTAGACATAATTTTTTGTTCCATAACAAAAACAAGGTGTTCGGTATAGACATTTTCGAGTTAGCAGAGGTAGTGTTTTCAAAGCAAAAACCGAAAAAACTTAGTACGACAAATTGATACGTAAAGTGAATGGTAGAAGATTTCGTATTTGAAATAAAAAACTTTGATAAATTAAAAAACTGATTAAATCATTCCGTTTTCATAGCTTATTTTATTATCAAAACATTGAGATTCATAGTTATTGTTTTGCTGGAATTGACAGTCCTATGGGTAAAACTGTATTCGATATAGAGGGACCATCTGATTTCAAGATCATATTGTTTGCAGGCCTCAAAACGAAGACCGGGAGTGATTATTTTCACTTAAGCTCTCAGTTTTGACCAGAATTGAAGCTCACAGGGTGACACAGTTTGTGTAATCATTGGGGATGGTGCAAGTTATGTATATACAAATTTGGTTCTCCGGATAAAGGTTAATTTAATGTAAGGACGCCATCGAGTCGTCATCATCCCGAAAATAACTGCAGTTTCATCTACACACTCGGGTCTGAGTATGTAAAGTTGTAGGTCTCAACCCTTTTTTGGTTAATGGGATATGAAGTTTTTAAGTATGGAATAAGCATCTTTCAGTTTCGACCAGAAGTAAAGGTCACAGAGCTGCATAGGGTCACACTTTGTGTAAAATTAAAAAAATACACTCCATGGTCTTTCACATGGACCAAAGATCTGGTATGTAGCAGTTATAGTTTTCCAGATATGTTTTTTTGTAAAAATTAAACATTGATTCAATGTTATGACGTCATTGGTGACGTAATCATGCCGAAAACCTATGTGGTTTCATTGACACACTAAGGTCTAAGTACATGGTTAGCATAAAGTCAAAACCCTTTTTGGTTCAAGAGTTATGTTTTTTTCCATACACAGTACATATACATAATATACCTGAGCGGGGATTAGCATCAATTCAATCCGATAGTTGAAAATTAAACCATGACAAAAATAATGATTTTTGAAAGTAAAAAAACAAAATAAAAAACACTAGGCAAGTTCATGGATATCAACATTATTGTAGACAAAAAAGGAATGCCCCCTCTTTTTAACGGTGATTTTGAAATAAAGCTTACCATTTTAATCACCGTGTCTGAAGGGCATACTCAGAGGGCCTAGAGCGCCTTTGGCAGGCATGGTCACGTCGATCAACGTGACGTGGGTCTCGGTGTTTGATGAGAAACAAACCAATGTCGTTCTTTTTCAGTTGAAGTTTTTGTCATTTAGTCAAAGTCATACAAATCCCTAAAGCAGGTGGACATCTCAGTAAAACCTCCTCTTTTATTCCTTGTTTTCCATTAAGCCATCAGACGAGCACAGCGGAACTAAATTCACACTGAGCTTTGAATGAGTTTGAGTTTTTTATGTGCGGGACACGTGTTGTTACAACGTACAAGAATAAGCAACGCAATGATACATTTCCGTTGTGTGGGACTGTGTGCACAGGCTTCGTGGACTTTGAACCTTATGAATAATGGAGCGGCAGTCAGTTACAGCGCTTTTCTCCATACACACATAAACTGTGGTTAATACTAATTTTGGCTGTAACACCCATTTAGGACCAGAAGTTAAGGTCATATTGGCATCATTTCTGTGCAAAAGTTTCGGAAGGATCATAGATCTACAATCTGATGTGAAAATTGTGACGAAACGATCAGTAGTTTTTGAGATATGAATTTTTTAAATATTCAACTTCCGGTTTGAACCGGAAGTCAAGGTCAAATGAGGTCGCGTTCAGTGTAGCGTTTTTAGAGTCATACCAGGCCTATCCGATGATGTATAGATTGTGAAAATCCATTGTGTAGTTTTGGAGTTATGATTTTTTCAAATATTAAACTTTGATTTAACGTAACTCGACACCTGATGACGTCATCATGACGTAACTGAAGCGGTTTCATCTCCTAATAAATATCTAACTAAATATGAAGTTTCAAGTTCATATGAGCTTGGAAAGGGTGCTTTTGTTAGCGGACAAGGGACGCTGAGAAGAAGAAGAAGAAGAAGAACTAGACATAAGTTTTTGTTCCGTAACAAAAACAAGGTGTTCGGTGTAGACATTTTCGAGTAAGCAGAGGTAGTGTTTTCAAAGAGAAAACCGAAAAAACATAACTTAATACGTCAGATAATATTTCAGAGCGGGATAAAAGCATGAACAGTTGTTTGTTAAAATGTCAAGACAAGGTCACCAACATATTCATTTTTGTGAAGTATGTGGAGCCCATGTAGAAACAATTATAAAAATTCTGCAAAAGGCTTCTATTAAAACTGTATTTTGAACTGTTTTATCTTGCTGCCAGATGGCGCTCTTAAATCTTATTTTGTTTTAACCAGACCCTTGTCAGACTACAACATCGTTAAAATCAACTCCAAAAAATTTGCACACTTTTTGGTTCACGAGTTATGTTTTTTTTCCATACACAGTACATATTCATAATATACCTGAGCGGGGATTAGCATCAATTCAATCCGATAGTTGAAAATTAAACCATGACAAAATAATGATTTTTGAAAGTAAAAAAACAAAACAAAAAACACTAGGCAAGTTCATGGATGAAACATATCAACATTATTGTAGACAAAAAAGGAATGCCCCCTCTTTTTAACGGTGATTTTGAAATAAAGCTTACCATTTTAATCACCGTGTCTGAAGGGCATACTCAGAGGGCCTAGAGCGCCTTTGGCAGGCATGGTCACGTCGATCGACGTGACGTGGGTCTCGGTGTTTGATGAGAAACAAACCAATGTCGTTCTTTTTCAGTTGAAGTTTTTGTCATTTAGTCAAAGTCATACAAATCCCTAAAGCAGGTGGACATCTCAGTAAAACCTCCTCTTTTATTCCTTGTTTTCCATTAAGCCATCAGACGAGCACAGCGGAACTAAATTCACACTGAACTTTGAATGAGTTTGAGTTTTTTTATGTGCGGGACACATGTTGTTACAACGTACAAGAATAAGCAACGCAATGATACATTTCCGCTGTGTGGGACTATACGCACAGGCTTCGTGGACTTTGAACTTTATGAATAATGGAGCAGACAGTCAGTTACAGCGCTTTTCTCCATACACAAATTAACCGCGGTTAATACTAACTTTGGCTGTCACACCCATTTAGGACCAGAAGTTAAGGTCATATTGGCATCATTTCTGTGCAAAAGTTTCGGGAGGATCACAGATCTACAATCTGATGTAAAAATTGTGATGAAATGATCAGTAGTTTTTGAGATATTTTTTTTTAATTATTCAACTTCCGGTTTGAACCGGAAGTCAAGGTCAAATGAGGTCGCGTTCAGTGTAGCGTTTTTAGAGTCATACCAGGCCTATCCGATGATGTATAGATTGTGAAAATCCATTATGTAGTTTTGGAGTTATGATTTTTTCAAATATTAAACTTTGATTTAACGTAACTCGACACCTGATGACGTCATCATGACGTAACTGAAACGGTTTTATCTCCTAATGAATATCTAACTATATGTGAAGTTTCAAGTTCATATGAGCTTGGAAAGGGTGCATTTGTTAGCGGACAAGGGACGCTGAGAAGAAGAAGAAGAAGAAGAAGAAGTACTAGACATAAGTTTTTGTTCCGTAACAAAAACAAGGTGTTCGGTGTAGACATTTTCGAGTAAGCAGAGGTAGTGTTTTCAAAGAGAAAACCGAAAAAACATAACTTAATACGTCAGATAATATTTCAGAGCGGGATAAAAGCATGAACAGTTGTTTGTTAAAATGTCAAGACAAGGTCACCAACATATTCTTTTCTGTGAAGTATGTGAAGCCCATGTTGAAAAAAAATTATAAAAACTCTGCCAAAGGCTTCTAGTAAAACTGTATTTTGAACTGTTTTTAACCCACCGCAAGATGGCGGTCTTAATTTTGTTTTTAACCAGACCCTTGTCAGACTGCAACATTGTTAAAATCAACTCCAAAAAAGTTGCCACTTTTAATTACAATGCACTTTCGGTTTTAACTGGAAGTAAAAGACACGTAATTTCATGCAAACAATTAAAGTCGAAGACCTATATTACCTTTGTAAAATCCCGCAAAAAAAGCAACCCAGGGTCTCTTACCCATTTAACATTTAAATGACGTAGATTTCCGAGGCAGCATCTGTCACAGAGCGAGCAAATAATAAAATTCCAGAGCGGGACAAAATCATTAACAGTTGTTTGGTATAGCGCCATCCTCTGAAATGTTTCCGTTACGTGGGACTGTACACACAGGCTTCGTGGACTTTGAACCTTATGGTTTTCATTACGTGGGACTGTACACACAGGCTTCGTGTTGCACACACAGGCTTCGTGGACTTTGAACCTTATGAATAATGGAGCGGACAGTCAGTTACAGCGCTTTTCTCCATACACGAATTAACTGCGGTTAATACTAGCATTGGCTGTAACACCCATTTAGGACCAGAAGTTAAGGTCATATTGGCATCATTTCTGTGCAAAAGTTTCGGAAGGATCACAGAACTACAATCTGATGTAAAATTTATGATGAAATGATCAGTAGTTTTTGAGATATGAATTTGTTTAATATTCAACTTCCGGTTTGAACCGGAAGTCAAGGTCAAATGAGGTCGCGTTCAGTGTAGCGTTTTTAGAGTCATACCAGGCCTATCCGATGATGTATAGATTGTGAAAATCCATTGTGTTGTTTTGGAGTTATGATTTTTTCAAATATTAAACTTTGATTTAACGTAACTCGACACCTGATGACGTCATCATGACGAAACCAAAAATGGTTTCACCTACTAATGAATATCTAACTATGTGTAAAGTTTCAAGTTTATGTGAGCTTAGGAAGTGTGTCTTTGTTAGCGGACAATCGACGGCGAGAAGAAGCTGAAGAAGTAAAAAAAAAACTTTAAAAAAACGAACAATAAGAAGAGGTCTTCGGACTTTTGTCCGAACACCTAAGAAGAAGAAGAAGTATTAAGAAAAAAAAAAAAAACCGAACAATAATAAGAGGTGTTCCGGGCTGAATGCCCGAACACCTAATAACAAAAACAAGACCACCGGACCTATCTGGTCGTGAGTTTACTGGCCCCGTGCTAAACTCACTGGCCTCGGGCCTGCAGTCCAGTGTTAATTTCTAGCCCTGCACCATAGCAAACTGGATCAGGAATTTCCAAGTTCACTGAAATAAATGTATGAAGTGTGAAATCAAGATTCTACACACAGAAGTACTGGTGAAGATTTGAACCATGGGAAAAAGAAATAAGATTATTTTTAAATATCAAGTAAACAACAAATATTTTAATAATATTTTTTGGGTTGTACAATGGAAAATTAACTAAAGGGGGACTTTAATCTGCGACGTCCAGATTAATGTGCTGGCACTCTAGTATCAACTGAGCTAATGTATCTAGCCCTATGTTGGCAGTCTCCCATTTTTTTCCCAATAACTTTATTCAGGGGTGTCAGTCAGAACCCACTTTAAAAAAAGCTTATGAAAATAAGGCATAGTGAAAACTTTATTACTGGACATGTCCATGTCCATATACATACATTCCCTCAAAGTGTGTATCACCTTTCTTATCCAATCACCTCCAAGCTTATGACAAAAGTTTTCAAGAGTATAATTTAAAAGCATTTAAAAAATGTAGCGCCATTTTCTCAAAGTGTGCCCACCCTTATCAATGCGTCTTGCCATGTCTTTCTCCCTTTCAAACCAACAAGCCATTTTGATGTAAGGTGGACACGACACGATATTCGGTTCATGTGTATACACCCAAACCAAACAGAGCAATCCTATAATGTCCACCATCTCTGATCTCACAATAGGCTAATGTAACCTAACATAGTCTGGAAGTAAAAACCGTCTTTTCAGGTCAATAAGAAGGAAATGGCCATCCACACTCAACTTGTTTTCCCAGTTTTCAATTACGCCCTTAGGCCATGTCGGAATTGGCAGCTACGGCTAGGGCTGGCTCACCATGTTATCATGCGTTGAAGAATACACCGTCCCTAATACTAGCAACACCCTTAGTAATAGTCTTAGCTACAGCTGTAGCCGTCAATTCAGAAACGGCTTAAGAGAAAAAAAGATGAAATCAGCTGATCAGCTGAAAAGCTGCATGCCTGGTAAATTCCTTGTTGTTATTGCATGCACGAGTAGATTTCACATGAAAAAAAAAGGTGGCAGAGTGCTAGTGACAAAGCTTTTAGTAGGCATCTTTCCTTTTAATAGCATAAACAAAAACAAATCAATTCAGTTTCTCAGGAAGCCATGGACTGACATTTTAATATCCTTAAGCGATCCAAGTCTAACGAGGTTAGATACATTACATATAGGCTGTGAGGTAGTAAGTGTACAATTCAGGTTGACAGGTCCCTGTAAATTGACAAGTTGGTGTTGTTAATACTACATGTAATGCAGTGCTCGAATTTGGGGGAAATGTTCACAAGACTGCAGGGCTTGTACTAGCTCAAAATTTGTACTGGACCAGAATTTATTTTACAAGACCAGAATCAACATGAGTTGAACAAGGACTAAGAGAAAATCTGTCTCATTTGTCTTATGTGTCCCACATCGATACTGAAGAGAATAAAAACAATATTTATCTGTATCAATGAGGTAGCGTATTATTATTCAATTGCAAAACACAAGACCATCGGGCTTGTCCGGTTTTGAGTTTACTGGCCCGATGCTAAAATCACTCGCCTTGGGCCAGTGGTCCAGTGTTAATTTCGAGCCCTGTATTGTCATAGTGAATACTGATTTAAGGGATCTTCGTGTTGGTCATGACATAGTTGAATAAATGGGTCAACTCAAATCAACCTTTAAGTACTGATTACTCTGTGGTTCTTGGCAGTAAAGACTGTGCAAGTCTCGCCGTGTATTCAAACATCCGGGATCAAGATGGTCCCAAACAATTTTACATACGTGCACGATTATTTTTTCTTCGATCACTTTAATTTGGTAGAGTTTATGGCTATGAAATTATATTGTATTGTTGGGAGAGTAAAATTTAACCATGCAAATTTGCAAGTAAATTACATTTAACAGATTAACAATGAGAACCTGAAAATAAGACTTGACTTCCGTTTCCGGTTTCTTGTAAAATTGAGAATTTTGCCCAACTGATGTTCATGTTATCATTAAACCTACATGTATGCACAAATTTGGGCGTGATTCGTAAATGGGGTTTTTGAAAATATAAATAGCGTCAGGCCACTAACTATTTTTGTTTGCATTTATACCATAGGTCCATAGGTCCTTTTGGCCGGTAAGCAGTTTGCAACAGCTAATACTATTTTTTAAAAATATAAATAGTTACAAATATCTTTACTACCCATGGCTTATAGCGGTAAAGGCAGGGAACACTTTTGGTAATTACCAAAGCCAAGTATCATCACTTGGTGTATCCCAACATATGCATAAATTAACAAAACTGTGAAAATTTGGACTCAGTTGGTCATCAAAGTTGCAAGAAAATAATGAAAGAAGAAACTCCCTCGTTGCAAAGATTAAACTTTTGGGGTGAAAATTCAGAAAATTCAGAATGACAGTCAGAAGCCAATCAACCTGCTAACATTAGATGGCTCAGTTGGTAGTGCACTAACACTTTAATCCAGAGCTCACAGGTTCAAACACTGCTCTAGTAACTTTGTCTTTGTTCAACCCTTAATTAACTTTTACATCTTTAAACCATAGAGCTCAGTTGGCACTTTGCGAAAACCATGTGCTTTTGATACGGGGATTCAAACAGGCGGATGGAGCCCAAGCCAGAGGCAGTACTAGTTTTGAAAAGGGCCTACATGTATGTTTAAACATTGTCAGACAAAATTAAGCAATCGGTAGAATGCTAGACCGCTGGCCCGCGGCCAGTGATTTTAGCCTTGGGACAGTAAACTCATGACCTGACAAGTCCGGCGGTCTTGTGTTTTTCAATTGAATTATAGCCACTGTGTAATATCTTTAACAGAAAGAAAAGATGTTCAAATGTTGACCTTGAGTCTGGTATTTATACAATTCCGTTGAGTATCAAAATAATAAGACAAATGAGGAAACTCAACAATTTTTTCTTGTGAGGCGCTGTGTTAATTGTAGAGCGCCATAGAAATGTTTTTTATTATTATTATTATTATTATTATTATTACATGTTAAACTGTGCAGAAAGCTCTTTCTCATAAAGATTCTGGTCTTGTGAAATAAATTCTAGTCCAGTAAACATTTAGAACTACATGCCCTGGGGTTCTGTGGAAATTAATCCCAAATTCACGCCCTGGACCCACATTATCGAGCAACTGTTGGCATATTGACTGATGGGTGTATTTATGAAGATTACATGTAAACCTTCCTTGGTGCATGCCGAGTGTAGACGTCCCCCTAGGTTACCGGTTGCCCCGATTACCTAATTGTACATGTAAAGCCTGCCTGCATGGTGTAAGCGATGCCAGATGGTCATGTTCAAACACTCCACATTATATCATCTGCTTTGTAATGTGGCATTAGTTATTGAAAGTGACGCCTGGTCCATTTTATCGTCATAATGTTGTCTGCATCTATGGTACTGCCTTGTACAACGTCTTGTGGGCGACTTACAAGCAGTGTGCATTTGATCAAACCTGATACTTGCTTCACAGAGGCAGCAGAAGCAATTGCCTCCATTCCCCTGGTCACTGCCTTGGTGCCCCATGACATCTTCCAGTAGAAATTTACGTTTAGCTCATATTGCTCATTACATACAAAGGTAAAAACTGCCTTGCCCTGTAAAATGCTCGGACCTACATGTACAATGTACTTGATGTGAAGCAAGGTGAGAAATCCAACACTCCAAGGACGGAAGATCTCACCACATCGCTACATTATTCAGTGATGACCCAATTCACCTAACGTCATCCTCACAATAATCTCGGTTGTGCCATTTTGAGAGTCAATGCCCCCAGAATGTTATACCCCGTACATGGTAACGCATTTTAAGCGACACAGCACTTACACGATTACCACAATTTTTATGTACAATGTGCCTCAGGGCTCGAATTTGACACTGGACCGCCAGCCCGAGGCCAGTGATTTTAGCCTTGGGCCAGTAAACTCATGACCTGACAAGTCCGATGGTCTTGTGTTTTTCAATTGAATAATTAGCCACCGTGTAATATCTTTAACAGAAAGAAAATATGTTCAAATGTTGACCTTGAGTCTGGTATTTATACAATTCCGTTGAGTATCAAAATAATAAGACAAATGAGAAAAATTTACAATTTAATGTTAAACTGTGCAGAAAGTTCTTTCTCATAAAGATTCTGGTCTTGTGAAATAAATTCTGGTCCGGTAAACATTTTGAACTACAAGCCCTTAGGTCTTGTGGAAATTGATCCCAAATTTGAGCCCTGTGACTCCCAAAATGGTGAGCATGGCAGACAGTAGCCGCGTGTGAAGTTGGTGCAAGGGGTCAAAATATGCAAACCGTACTTCCCAGAGGCGACAGAGGCAACTACTACCCCTATGGCCATTGTCACTGCTTTGGTGCCCCCACAAATGGCTTTCAACTACAAATAGACCATTCCCAATGGCACATGTAAATTACACATTGCACGGGCGGACTAACACTACTGGTTGGCAAAATGAGGGAACATCGCGCCTTTTTGCATGGGGCTGATAATGGCGTGATGCATATATGCAATTGTGCACCTGCCTGGTGCACAACTCGATGGTGTTTGCCAGTGTCTGTAGGCATATTCCATGACAAAGACAAATTGCTTTACCCCTCGTGGACGTGACTGTCTTCAGAGGGAAAACTGCCTTGCCATAAAAACAAGAATGAAGTTGTACATGTACAATGTATCTGACTTGGTATAAGTGGGTCTTTATCAATGCAAAGGAAGAAACCATGCAGTACTGATTTAAAAGAGCTTGAAGAAAACAATTAGGGCATGATGAGGTGAGGGGAGCTGAGGGTGGTAAGGGCCCAATTTCATGGCTCTGCGAAACGCTGAATTCTGTGCTTGCGATCACCATTCTCCACTTACTGTGCAAGCGCCGAACTTCTGCGCTAGCTGTGTAAGCGAAGAATGCCTAGTTACGGGGAGTACGCACGCTCACAAGCAAAAATTCCCTGCTAACCCGTGAAAGTACACTTGACGTAGGCGCGGAATTCCCTGCTTCCGTAAGCGTTGATTCTTTGCTTACAGTAAGCAGAGCCATGAAATTGGGCCCTGCTGAGCACTATGTTGAGATCTCATGTGTAAATTGAACATCAATTTTTTAACAAATTGCTTTGTGAGGGATAAAACCAGAGCACAAGATCCTAAAAGGTCGACAGGAAACACACTGCAAAATAACATGAAGATCTGGATTATAACTACAAATAATTCCTGTGGAATTCCCCCAAGTGAACAGGACATGGCGCAACACTAATGTTTATGGTACCATGAAGCACCTGTTTTGACAACTGTTGGCCCTTTTCCTGCAGGAAATTTCGGCTGTAAGTAAAAATAGTAAACGGTACTGATTGAAACAACAGACTTTGGTTGTGAATTTTGAAGCCATCCTCAATGAACTACTATTGTATTACAGCAAACCTGCGGGCTAATGATAGAATAAATGAATATTCCCAACTCAACACTGGGAGATGGGGCAACACTCATGTTTATGATACAAACAGCTGCTTCAACAATGGTTGGTCTTTGTAAAAAGCTGGTTAGTTTTTTCTACCGACCCCTTACACCAACGTCACACGTGGCTCCTGCCTGCCAGGCTCGCAAACATTCACATTTCAATGGTGTGCATTTGTGGGCTGCGGCCAGAGATGTGGTTCCGCTGTCACCTCGCTAAACGTGGATGGATTCAGATGAAAATACAGTGACAGTTTTTTTTCTCTGTTTTCTCACCAAGTACAAGTATACACTATATTCAACTGAACTTTCACAGGTGACTTGTGTTGAAAAGACCAAACGATGACCCTATCTTTAGCCCTAATTATTCAACAAATTAGGATGTTACTAACCTGTGATGGTGTGTGGGAAGTAGTTCCATGCTTTCTCTGTGACGTAGAAATAATTGCATATTTTGGAAAGAGATTTCTGTACCCACGTTGGTAGACGACTACAGTAAAAAGCAAATGATAAAAAAACATCAGGAATCAAAACAATGGCAAACTAATTGAACATTGCATTTGTTATTTGTTTATTTGCACAATACAGACAATTATTTTATAATAGCCCAAAAATCGGCAAAGAAGTTCTAAGAGCAGAAATTGGGCTGCACAATAAGCACATCTCATGGGCCTCAGTATTTATCTCCTTGGTACCATGGGGGAAGGCAGACCAATTCAACAGATTGTTGTATCTTTACAAATCATCCTTTATTGTGTATTATAATAATGCAACGAAAATTTGCATAACAAAGTCAATAAAAAAACAGTAATAATATGTAATGGCTTGACATTTCCTTGTGTGAGTGTGTGTGTGTTTTTTTGTCAATTTGCCTTTGAGAACTTGACTCTGCTAGGGTCATAACATTAGGCCATTAACTATTTTTACAATTCATTCCATAGGTCCTTTTGGTTGGTAAGCAGTTTGCAACAGCTAACTCTATTTTTCAAATTTAATTAAAAAACCCCAACTGTATTCTTCTAAAATGAAACAAACTTGAACTGAACTGATTTAAAAACAAGAAAATGGCATTAAAAAAGGGGCTGTGCCATCATGATCAATGCAGGTTTGAAAATGAAATTATGAACTCTTATCCAGTTACTGCACGTGTGGGCCCTCCCATCGTATCTATGGAGCCCGGGGGCGCATGCAGTAACTTGGTGAGAGTTAATCATTCCGTGTACAGTCACAGCCCCTTTAACCCAAACTTGGATTAAAGTGGATTTTCCCGAAATTGCTTTTGTCAAGATAATAGATTACTGTATTTCTCCAAATTAGGGCGGCATCCATGATGGTTTATTATGGTATTTCGACAAAACCAGTACCTGTTTAATTGGTCGGGCCTAGACTTGATAAAGTCCAATGTCACATACGATGGAATGTAGATAAGAGCCTGTGCGTGGAAGTACGTTACATGCATAGAAGAAGAATGTGGGAATAATACACTAGGCGATGACTTGATTACAAGTCTGAAGTTGAGCCATGAATGAATGAGGCCAAAAAAAAAAACATGATCCCTGCTATTACCAAAGGGGTGTCTGACAAGCAGAGCTGTCTGTATCATCATCACATGATCACTGGGCTTGATTTCAAAACCTATGGGCAGTGACGCTTACATGATTATCGCATGCAACCATCCATGGACAACATTAAAGAGGCGATCCAAAGTCAAAGAATTCTACCTCCATGGTCTCTCCAAGTCATTTTTTTGATCCAGTCATTTTCAGAAAGATAGAGTCCTTATGAAAATGAAAAAAACAAATTACTCTACATTAGTATCTTACCTCACATTAAAATGTTGTAAAAATTATATTGTGTTTGATATCACTCAAGTGCAATTTTTGTCAAAATCCAAAAACATTTATTGATGTCACATTTCAAAAATGAGGTAAGAGACTTGTAATTTGGGGACTCTGTCTATTGGAAAATGAGTGAATCACACAAAATATAAAAACCCTCTTTAAATGTTGTCAATATGCCAAACAACTTTGTCTATTGGTTTCCGATTGAAAACCTAATAAAAGCCACCTTACTTATCAAGTATCAGGACAAACCAACCCCTAAAATATTCTCTCTTTCTTTTAGTTTTCTTTTTGTAGACCGTGCAGAATATAGTCTGCCTTGCTGAACTATGTCCTACATTTACTACCAATGCCATCTCAACTGACCTTTGGCAAGCTGAACCTCAGTCAAAGGAAACTTGAAAAGCACCATTCATTATGTGTAAAATATATTTTGGAAAGCTGCACAGCAAGGTTTGTCATTATTACTCAGCAGAATTAACACCAACTGCACATGATGCATTCTGTGTCAGACCTGAGGCTTCGTTATGGTGAAGATATTGGAAGCTCTTTTCACACAAGACGACTAAACTCTAAAAAAAAAAACCTACCAGAAAATATTTGGTTGGTCATTTAATTCAGTCTGAATTGTTAACCTAGGAGTTGTATGTTAAGCAAGAATCCCTTACAATACAAATTCATACCCAATCAAACATGTATGCCAAGATTCTTTGATTAAAGGGCATTTTTTGTTTCCTGATTTACAGATTTTTACAAATTCCCATTTCATCTAAAACCGATTCGTAAATCAATTGGTGTCGTGAGGACATAGAAGTCATCACTCCAGAGGTGGGAGTCATTTCTGACAAAGCAAATCTGAATCTGGGATCCAGATCTTATGAGGTACATTGAAATGGTGGCGCTAACCCAATTGGAGTTATAGATTCCAAGCTTTTGGGAACAGTATCCTCAACACTAGAGAAGTAGATCAAAGAGCAGGACTTATTTTATTTGGAGAAAATACAAGGTTTTTGATTGCCACATACATTGTGTAGACTTTAAAAAGTCAGAATTCAGATAAAAGTCTGAAAATTTACTTGGTAAAGAGCACTGGAGAGCTGTTGATATTATAAAAAAATTGTTAGAAACGACCCCCTTTGAAGTATGTGCTTTTAGAGAAAAAGGTAATTTTTCAGCCCAAAAGTAGAATCTGAGAATGAAGCCGTTCTCAGGCATCTGAAAGCACACAATTCTATGCAACAAGGGTGTTTTTCTTGTCTTTCATTATTTTCTTGCAACTTCGATGACCAACTGATCTCAAGTTATCACAGGTTTGTTATTTTATGGGATACACCAAGTGAGGATGCTGGTCTTTAACAATTACCAAAAGTGATCCCTGCCTTTAAATCCAGTTGATGTGTGCTCAATTTACAACAAGCCTTGTAATAATACAAGCTTCTACATGCAGTCAGAGGAGAATCCCTAGTGATGTAACGCAGCTTCCAATTGTTCACTGACAGAAGAATGCCTGGCTGATGGGGGGAAAATTGAAAGATGCCCATACCCCTGGACACATCAAGCATGAATGATTTCGCATCCTTGGTTACCACCAGAAGAGCAGACTACACACTACACCCAGAATTCACGGGCAATCACGCGCAAAATTTCAACTAGCACCTCTAATCTACCGCCAAATTGCTTGACAAATTAGTTTCATTTGAATCATCAGCAATGACTACCGACTGTGATTGGCACCATATGTCTATACGACAACTTCATACAGTAGTTTAGGAGGGATTAACGATGGATGGCAGAATGTTGTATGAAGCCGCATGAATGTCCCCTAAATGAACATTCAAGGGGAGTTGACTTTATCATGTCTAGTTGTTTACATCACATGTAGGTAATCGAGAGCAAAGCGGATTGCCAATGTGATGACACTGGGGGGAAGGCACTCATAGGGTGGCACTCAAAGTCATTTACATGTAACGTAAATACGTAATTCATCCAAATACAAAAAATATTACAAATTAATAAATGGAATAACACAAGAAAAAAGTGTTTTTTCTTAAAATATGTGAACTTATAATTGCAGTGACTAGTTCCATCTAGCAATTTTGTATAACAAAATATTAATTTTAGCCTTCGAGAAAGACTCTGCTTGGGACGAAATGTCAGACTATTAACTATTTTTTGCAAAATATTAATTGCTTAATGTTTTGTGCACACTGATGATTTCTTAGCAACTGATACATTTAGTGAGCATTTTGCTATGCTATTCGATCAGTGAAACGTGTCCAGTTTTGATCAAAATAATAATAATAATAATATATTGTATTTGTATAGCGCCTACTGCAGGCCAGCCTCTAAGCGCTTAACATTCAGTATTTCCTGCAAGGTATTTGGGGCTACGTTTTGAAGTATGAGACCTACTCCTTTACATAGCACCTTGTAATGGTTTACAAGGTGCTGTGGCGCAATATGCAGCCGATCAAACCAGGAACACCGGGGCGGACCCCTTCTCTTTTCGATAAGTGCACTGGGTTCTTTTTCGTGCGTTACACAACACACGGGACCAACGGCTTTACGTCCCATCCGAAGGACGAAGCAATCATGGTTAAGTGTCTTGCTTAAGGACACAGGTGTCACGACCGGGGCTCGAACCCACACTCTGCTGATCAGAAACACCAGAGCTTGAGTCCAGTGATCTTATCCACTCGGCCACGACACGCCACAAAATATGAAAAATATGAAAAATGAAAAATGGACCAGGAATGGTGCTGCAAACTCAGTGAAACAGTCCAATTGTTCTTATTTATAAATTTACAAAGCATGATCTTCAACTACACGTACACGAAGTAGAAATTATCTTTTTTTTTATATAAAGAGTTTCAACTTTAACATAAATTATTTGTATAATTTAAGTGCGCAGTTAACATCCAGCGTTCCAGCATACCATGGCAGATTTTCGGCCATGGCTCACGGCCATTTTCCGGAACTAATTACAGAACTAATTATGAAAACCTTTGTTTTCTTTCCTTTGTCAAGTCAGGGTTTCATTGTGGCAAAGATATTTTCAAAGGAAAATGATTACTCAAGAAGCTCCAAAAAGTTAAGTTCTGAAAAAATAATACCGTGGGTGGGCACAATTTTTTTTTTGTAATACTGGTTAAATACTGGTTAAAAAACTGTTCCAAAAACTGTTCACGCCATATGACACAAAACTGTGCATCCGCTATTTGTATATAGAGAGCTGTGCCTCATGCATCCCCACTAAAATAAACAGCTCACGGTAGCGTTCGACCATGCATGTACAATGTAGGCCTATATGTACATGTACCTCATTAACTTGAGCAAATGTTTTAATAATTAAAGTCAGCAGAAATTACAACAAGGCAACAAAACCCATTCAATAATCTTCACAATAAAACAACATCTGCCCTGTTTGTCAACCTTATAATAAATGCAAGCCTTGGCAATTAATAATCACAGACAGAAAGGTAATTTCATATCATAACTTCCTGTGGTAAAATCAATAAATGCAGGCAGTCAACAATAAGATAGTTAGTTTGTGACGTGAACGCACAAACTACGTATGTACGTGATGTTGTGTTTGTACAGACTTTCATACCAGTGTTGAATACGTCACTTCTTTTACTCCAAGTCCAATAACGTCAATATCTGAACACCCGTCAGTCTAATTAATGGTGTATTCCCAAATGAAAACAAGAAATGAGAACAAGTTTCATAAGGGCGTCAACAGAGCGTATTAATGTCGACCTCGAAACAAGTACCACGCTTCTGCTGAGCCTGTTTAACCATGGCTTAACTATATAACATACATGTACTAAAGGGATTACTGTCTATTGATAGCGAGACAAAATGAGTGGATTTTGTTTGATGAGAGTTTTTCTGGGATGAGATTGAACGAAAGTGAAAATTCCTTTAAAATTGCTTGCTAGTCTGGGTCCCCCCCCCCCCCTAGACCCGGAACTTCTCAGATCATGGTAAAATTCAGGAGGTTTACTGACTCTGTGCATCATCGGAAATACAAACTACAGGTTTAGACACAACATGGACTTTTTATTTCTCCCTTTGGGAACATTTTGAGGCTCAAAGGGTTTTTAGGGAAATCCTGAAATCAGGAAATTTCCTGGGAAGTCACATGCCATAGTTATTACAAATCCATCATTAACCAATAATCAACACTGAAGTTTTAATTTTTATTTTAAGTAATAAAAAGTTCCGCAGACACGATGTCTGTAACTGTCATGTTTGATTACAGCACCAGAAACAAAATATCTACTTGGTTGCTCTTCCACACTGCGCAGTTTTAGCTCTGAAATGTGTGGGAGATTTTTTTTAACAAAATGAGTAACAGTGTGCCCATGCACTGAATCACCATGTTTTTACAACATTATTTGAGATAATAGTAAATGTCCAACTACAAACAGTGCTGTAAAGCGCATTATTTTAAACCATTATTTTTATCATTGATTTTCTACATGTGGTACTTCTACAAATGTATTAATAGGACATCATTAACTGTTCAGACAACATGTGCTTGTACTCACACTTTCACATTTTTATTGAGTGCAACCTTTGTAACAAAAATGTTACACATAATGTATTCTGCCTTTGCATGAATTTGGATGTCACATGATTTTAAAGACAATGTGACCTGCAATGTTGATCCACATCAAAAAGCATGCAGAGCAAAAACCATGCCACAGAAAAAGTCCTTTTTTTTTTTTTTTTCCAAGACGGACTTTGGAGGGAACAATCTGTAGGCCTACTGATAATGTGGACAAAGGCAAAAGTTATTTTTATCTGAATGTCAACTTGGCGGAAATACTTACAAGTACTCAGGCTAAGACCCAAGACCAAAGCAACAGAGTCTATGACCTCCCAGCAACATTTCAGGCCTACTGATACACTAAGGGATAGTACTGTATGATTTTTACAAACTCTAGAGCTGTACATCTACGCTTATTTTGCAAAATGTTTAAAACAAAACTTTTGATGCTAGTGTAACTTTTTAAACCTTTCTAGCAATTCTGATCCAAATTGAGAGGTGGAACTAGTGTCTGCTCTTTATTTTCTGTGTGTTTTTTGAGCCGACCTGTTAAGGAGGAGCAGATGTCAACGCACTTTCCTGGACTTAAAATAGAATGCTACATCCAACCTCAATAGCCACAAAAGTGGCAGCACATCCCTTGTGTGCTACGTCTGTTATTGCGAAATTTGGAAACAGATTTAGTTTAATTTGTTACTCTGTTCAAACATTTAAGGGTTAAAGGTAGGGCCATACTTTAGTAGTGACCACCCCCCCAAAAAAAAAAAAAACAAGAGAGAAAAAAAGTGTAATTTCTATGCAAAAGCTAACTTGTTATAAAGATGGTAATGGTATTAAGCATCCTGTGAAATAATTTCTGAGAGTTGGTGTCTGTTTGTGAATGCTACGGCCAGAGATGCAGTTGATGTTTTTGTGAAAATACCATGACAGTTTGTTGCTGTTTTCTCAGCAAGCAGACACTGCATTCAGCTGAAACTTTCACATGTGACTCTTTCTTAATAATGTTGCCAATAAATCAGCATTACGTTGACAAAAAACAATCTATGACCCTATCTTGAAAAGGTTAAATGTCCCACCCGATGTACAAACCTAGATAGGTAGATCCGCTTCTCTGTTAGCCTCCCCTTGCCGTGCACTGGATCGTGACAGTCTTCATTTTTAATTACTTCCACACCTTCTCCTTTATGCGACTGTTCATTGCTGTGCTTGGCAATCATATAAAGCTGACCGATCTTGTACTGAAAAGAAAAATGAGAGCTCAAAGATCTTAGACTTCTAAGAAAAGTTGTCACTTGTGTGCACTCACATTATAACAACAATATGATATGGATTTATAAAATGCAATCTAATGTAA
The DNA here is from genome assembly GCA_023634235.1 of Pisaster brevispinus. NCBI lineage: Eukaryota > Metazoa > Echinodermata > Asteroidea > Forcipulatida > Asteriidae > Pisaster > Pisaster brevispinus. The sequence goes on along the minus strand of JAMKCF010000021.1, from coordinate 8,259,780 downwards.
TTATGTAAGATAAACAAACATTTCAAAAAATGAAGTTCTCATTTTACAAAATAAGGTAGACACAGTAGACTTGCATAAACAGCAGCATGTCTACAGTTCTGTTTTGAAAGATTCAGGAAAGATAAGGTTCCAGATAGAATCGGATAGTTTATTCCAGAGAACACGACCAATGTCTGAAAAGGCCTGGTCGCCATAGCGTACTGTCCTAGACCTGGGAAAAAACTAGGAGTAGTTAGGAGCCAGAAGAAAGCGGGAAGCAGCAATGAATCTTGAGCAAGTCCTTGATGATTTTGTCCTCCATGATACTCTGTGAAGACCCACAATACCAAAAGTACCTTGGGATGATCCTTCAAGTGTACAATGTATAGGAGTTAGGATAAAAAATGTCATTGTTTAAGTCTGAAAGCTTACTGAAAGTTCATACTAGAACCCTTTTGTGTGTGAAATATTTCTCTCTGGAATGAAGTCGTATTCGAGAAACCCTACATGTAGATACAAAAAAGTAACAGCTATTTCAGTTGTTACAATACAACCAATATTAAGGACAATGTGTTTACATGCTGAAAATTGTGCATCGGTTTTTCACTATTTTCTCCTGACTCACAACAGATTAAGCCCAAATTTTCACAGGTTAGAAATTTTGTGTCTATGGTCGGTCACACACAACATGAACACTGTCTGCGTCTGTTTTGTCAGCTCCAACAATCCTGTAGGATACCTTTAACAGGTGAGTACTTGCACATGGTGTAAACATTGTGTAAAAACATAAACTCTTTTTTAAAAAATTGCGCAAGGGAAATATGTCAAATTTATGGTACATGTATGAAAAAAGGTTTGCAGTTACAGAGCACGTGGCAGCAAACTAGACCAAGCTACATGTAGAAGAGGAGGAAGTGCACACAACACATGTGCTGGGCTCGAACTGGGGGGAAAATCCAGAGGGCCGTAGGACTTGTAGCTCAAAATGTTTTACAGGACCAGAAATTTGTTTACAAGACCAAAATGGAAATGAGAGAAACAAAAAACAGTTTATAACTTGAACGGTTTTAATTTCGAACAAGCACTAAGAGCAGATTTATCTCATTTGTGTTACGGGTAAGTATTCTTCAATACTCAACAGAATTGAAAGACTATCAGACTGAAACTCCACATTTGACCCAAAACAAAAGACCTCGTGACCCGTTTTTTTTTAATGAGTTTACTGGATCGATGCTAAAATCACTGGCCTCGGGCCCGCGGTCCAGTGTAAATTTCGAGCCCTGATGTGGTCACAAATTATGTACATGTAGGCCTACAATCTTATGCAGTTTAAATTAACCAAATCTCTTGAATTGAAGACATAAATCAGGGTTGTTCCTTAACTGTGACTAGCCAGCAGGACCAGTTCACTTGACACTGCCCTATTCCAGTCAGCATTTTCACAATGTTCACTGGTCCATATTTCATGTATGGGACGCTTTGCAACACTGATCTCATCTGGACCGCTTGACAAGGATTTGAATATGTCAAGGATTTTAACTGTAAAGGGAGAGCGCTGCAAATACACGTACAGCAATTGAAAATGTAGGAAAATAACTCAAAGTACTCAAATGTGTCAACAAGTTGTTGTGGAGATTAAATCAACATGGTTAAAATTATAAAAAGATTCACAGAAGGGAAGAGTAAAGTTCAGTTGCTCTATAGTTGTGTAGTATTTTTTGTAAATGCATGTAAACATTTTTTGCATAATCTTATACTTGCATGTGAATACCACTACGCCCATTTGGCTGGTAAGCAATTTGCAAAAGCAAGTTCTCTTTTCTTACGTAAATTTACATATACGGCAACAAACGTCTCTTAATACATGTAATCATACACTCAGCTTCAATAAAAAAGTCTGAGTGCATTTTTCGCCCACTCAATTTGTCCTCTCTCAATTAACATGAAACCAATGATTAGATTATGGGCTTGAAAGTCGTGAGACTCGGCAGTCATTAGATTGAAGTTATAAAATCAACAATCAGTCTGACCATGGCATCTTCATCGACGGTTTGACTGTGTGTGGGAATGTGTGCACGCAACTTAACCATCATCGATCCAAGGATCAAGGCTTTGAAGATTCTTGGAGGCAACACAGCGACCTCCCTTAACAATGGTCCGTTGGTCAAGTGCTAGCCAAAGGTAGGGTCATACTTTGGTGATGACCCCAAAAAATAATTGAGTAATTTCTATTTGAAAGCTTACTCGTAGTACTGGTAGTAAGCATCCTGTGAATTTAGTTTGCCTGAAATACCCCCAATGATTAGAAATCAACAAAAACATTTGAATCTTCATGCATGGATCGTTTCTCAGATTTCGGAGGGTTGGTGTTCGTTCATGAACGCTGCGGACACAGATGCCGTTGGTACCCACTGTCACCTCAATTAAAGGTTGGTGGATTCGACATTCTTGTGAAAATACCATGACGTTTCCCCCTGTTTTCTCAACGAGTAGACACCCTATTCAACTGAAATTTTCACAAAGGAATTTTATTGTATCTTTCTTGATAGCTTTGCCTATTAATCAGCATTATGTTGACAAAAAGCAAACAATGACCCAACCTTTAAAACACCCCAAGGAACAGTCAAAATGATCTCAAAGTGGTCCAGCTGGCTAGTTCAGTGTTGAAAAGCACTGCTATATAATGTGAGATATGGACAAGAAAAAAGCTGGGGAACTGGTGAATCGACGAGGTAACTTGTCCCTCTGGCTGGTCAATGAAAAAGTTACTGGCAAACCCTGCAACTGAGTGCCTACAAGACATTTACAGATTTTTGGTAGTCTTTTAAAAGTCAAGTCTCACTCAAGTCAATTTCTTTTTGTTTTTAAAAAAGAGAAATTTTAAAAAATTTACCCAGTCAGTTTCCTTTGTGGTCCATTACATTAACTTCAAATTTGAAACCCTTTGAAGAAAGTATTGCCCTGTCAAATGGTTTGGACATATGTAGTCTAATACAGAGTACGGTAATCACTGTTTTCTAAATCGTAAAGTATTAGTTTTCGATGGCACAACATGTTCTGTACAATGTACTACATGTACATGAAAATATCTAGGCTCTATACATTTTGTAACAAAAGAGGAAATGTACAAAAACAAGAGGAAATCAGCTAAACAGATGAAATATCACACGCCCACTAGGCCTATATGAAGTGATTTTGCAGAATGAAAGCAAAACAATTTGTATTGTTAAAAAAGTACATTCCATAAAATACAGAAGGTCATTGTAAACACTTTCATCCATGATTTGCCGTGCATGCAGATTATTCATCTGAACGCAGACCTTCTTATCATTATAAATCAACACCAGAAAATGATAAACAAAGCCTACAGTGTGTAAACTAGGTCACTGGGCCACCTGTAATTACATGTATTAATTGATGACTAAACATGCTCAACACAACAAACCACAAATCCTTTCAGCAAAGAAGCTTGCTTATTCTGGTAGAAGATTGTGGTTTTAGAATCTCTGTTTTACAGGTCTGCCAGTCCATTATTGTACATAAAAATACTGTCCTGTGCAGTATGAAGTGGATACACGCTGCTACCAGTGAAGATCACTTTTTGATAGAAAATCCTACACTCTATGTATGTTAACATTTTGAAGGACACCAACGCCTTTTTGGCAAAAGACAATGTTGTACAACATTGGCAATGTTATTTTACTCCTGGTTAAATTTAAAGCATTTGCAGAGTAAGGCAGAGGTGTACAGTATGTCTTTGACAAACCAAAATGTAACCTTTGAAAATTGTATGTTAAATATCGTGGCTTGAAATTGAATACCGGTAGACGTAGTTACATGGATGGCTCAGACAGAACTTTTACAATGTAGACATTTGATGCTTTTTACAATGTATTTTACAATGTCTGCAATTAGAAAACCATGCAACACAACCCGCCAGGGTTCTCCCCATGCACAAGCTAGCGTATCGAGCCGATATGCGCAAATTGCGTGCCGCTACGTGCGAATTGCGTGCTAATACGCGCAAATTTCGGCCGATACGCAAAAAAAGTATATAAACAAAAAATTTTACAATTCTCAAAAATAAATCGAGAGAAAACCATAAAGAATGCTCCAAATTGCACAACAGGGTTTTAAAAACAACTTAGATGTATACCAAGTAGAAAATATTCAATTTAGCATGCTTCGACCAAACATAAACAAATTTGGGTCCAGATCGCCCCACATTCCCAGTTTAAAAAAAACCTGGGGAGAACCCTGCCCGCCATAAATCATTTTTGCCCATTGAGACAATGGTGTTAACCCATCATATTACAATGGTCACTCATTAGTTTACACTGTAAACATTTTCAAAATGGCTATTCGTAGGCAATTGACCTGTATGGCGAGTCAGCAGAGTTCCATGTGTGACAAAGCGAGAGTGCTTGCTCTAGTTCTTACTGCAGGCCGATATCACTCTTGATCAATTCACACAGATTGTCAACAGACGTCTCCTGAATACACTTTACTATAATCAGCATGAAACAATAAGAACAGTGCCAAGTATCAGGATTGAGTTTCAACAAATGTTGGCCGTTAATATTCAAGTCTTCTTATCAACTCTTTTCCTCCGCGATCCGGCGGATCTCAAGTCTCTGAGTGCGATTGATCACTGATGCAGAGATCAGTTTAAACATGTGTAAAAAATGAAGAATCGGCGTCGCTATAAGGTCGGTTTAAAAGAAGATCGTGATGTCCTGGGGGAAACAATGTGTAGTTTTTGTGAACACTGCAATAAAAGCATGAATTATTTGATCACTCCAGCAGGGCTTTAACTGAGAGAGGGTCCGTGAATACAGATCTCTGTAGATACTATTAAAGGTAGGGTCACAGATAAATAAATATTCCAAAAATTAACTACCATATAAACTAAGTAAGTTTTTACCAAGTAAGTTTTATGGTCATTAATTTTCGGAGTACATTCAGGCCTTGAAATAACCGTGGTGCCCTGTGCTTTTGCTCAGGTGCCCTTTGCAAAGTTCCAATACAAATTTACATTTTCCTCATACAGTGCCCCTTACCACAGGAAAATTGCTATGCCCCTTCAAGAGCAAAGTTCAAGTCCTGTACATTAACGTTTGGAATTACAGATCTATGGCCCAACCTTTCAGGGGATGCGATTTTAATTTGAATATCATGTAATAAACCACAAAGGAAATTGACTGGGTAAATTTTTTAAATTTTATTTTGTGCTTAATTTTCCTTTGAAAGATCAAACACAACACAACAACAAACCAGTGCTCAATCATCGTTAGCAATGATTGATGCTCAAGCATGCACGGAGGTAACAAACAACCCCTGATCATTGCCTTGGGTGACCCGTTCAATGTTGCAGTTTTAAAGTTATTCCTCATAGAGGTGCCCTTTCTCTTCAGGGAAAAAATCCGTCTTGCTCAAACAAGATTGAAGTATTAGGCCTTTCAGTTATCTACGCAGGTTTTCTTTCATTCAACAACAAAATTACTGCATTGCCTGGCAATGCATTTATGTTGGTTTACTGACGTCACATTTTTATTAAGTACATTACTTTAAAGGGTTATTCTTTGGTAAATGACCCCGAAGAAAAACAAATAATTATGTCATATCTATCGGAAAGCTTGCTTGTTATAAAGATGGTTATGGTAGAGAGCGTCCTGCGAAATTATTACGTCTGAAATTACCTGATAAATAGTTCTATCAATAAAAACATTTGAATCTGAGAAACAGTTCCTCGTTTCTCAGATTTCTGAGGGTTGGTGTCTGTTCCTGAATGCCGCGGCCAGAGATGCGATTTATACCCACTGTCACCTCGCCAAACAGGGATGGATTACATGTTTTTGTTAAAATACCCTGACAGTTTTTGGCTGTTTTCTCAACAAGTAGATGCTGTATTCAGCTCAAACTTTTATTGTGTCTTTCTTGATAATTTTGCCAATAAATCAGTATTACATTGACAAAAACCACTCTATGACCCTACCTTTAAGAAAACGGACGATGATTGAGGGTTTTTTTTTCTCAGTATGATTTGTAGCAGGGTTAGCCCTTACTTTATTAGTGACTCACTGGCCAGCAGGACCAGTTACATGTAGCTTAAAGTCATTTCACTAGCCCCTTGGCTTTTTCACTAGTCTATGTATTTCAATTAAGAAATAGGATTGCTTTTCAACACTGAATTAGCCAGCCAGACCACTTGGATTGAATTTTGACTGGTCCTCATTTGTTTTAACTGGCATTTGGCGAACCACTGTTAAGGGAGAACACTGTGCTAGTATTTCATCAAATCATCCCCAAATCTTGCTTTCTGAGCCCAATTTCATGGCTCTGCTTACCGCGAAATTCTGCGCTTACGCTCTGCAGATTAATACATAATTCCCATGGTGAGCAGATCTATGAAATTGGGCCAAGTACATGTACATATGTAGGCCTATATTTACTACAACCTACAGTAGATATTGTGTCCTCCCTAATAAAAAATTAAAACACAAGGATCTTCAATAAAGTTGGCTGATTAAATTTACGTCTGTTTTTAACTACACATTTTTGACAGAAATGTTTTTTCAATTTGTTAATTTAAACTCAAATTCTGTGGATCAGCCATAACATTGTTTGGTATTGTCCAGTTCTTTCCTGATAATTGCTGCTTTTCCAAACGGTCTGTAATCCTTTAATAGCCAGTCCTCCCTTAAGACTTCCTCAGCTCTCTCATCACATCTTCATATTCCTTCATTACTTCTTCAGTTCTTAGTAAAAGTCAAACAGACCTGCTTAGATCCATGAGTGGTTTACATCTTATAAACAAATCCTTCAGTGGGAAAAACAAACTTTTTCTATTTATTAGATAAACAATAATGGATGACGCACATTGGGCTGGTTGAATGTCCGCACAGTTTTGTTCAATTTTAATAGTTGAAATTGTTTTTGATTTTTAATTGAGGTTTGAAGTGACCTTCCTTATGGCAATCCTATTTTTTTTTAAATCCTCTGACATTTGATATTTTAGAGAGGATCTACTGTACATATAGTTCACATCAGTACACTTTACTAACATCAGGTATAAACCCAATTCACCTGACGTCATCATAACGATAATCTTGGTTGCGCCATTTTGGGAGTCAATGTCCTTCGTGTTATACAGTGTAGTGCGCATTTTAGGCGATGTTGCAGTTACCATAATTTTTACAGTGCCGCTTGCAGCTCCTGTGGTCTCCAAAGGGTTAACTAAAAATCGACTTGAACAAAATAAACATTATTGTTCTTTTGTTATAGAAAGATAATCGAGTGTGAAATGATTACGACTAAAACCAATTAGGCCTAAACATTGATAATGTAATTTTAACAAAACACATTTAGATCGGTGTCACACTGGGCAAACACGACAAGTTTCACAAAAAGCCCCATAGCGCCTAGGAATCAAAACAGTACTGTGACGTGACGCCATGCCACAGACTCGATCAAAACAAGACAATTGGAAAATGCATAGCGTCGAAGATAAACAAACTTCTCCCAGTCCGTTGTGTGACGTGATGGGTTACGCTGGTTTTAAAACTAAGGTGCTGGTACAAATGTACATCACGTTTGCACTTTTATGGGTCTTTGCAGAGAACCATGCCCTGTGTGATAAAAACTTGGTTCTTAAATACATTGCACATCCTAGTAGTAGCTAGATCAAGGGGCTTTATTCACCACAATATTATCCCTGTTCATCAGGCATACATTTGTGTACTTAGACCAAATGTTCCTCTAACTTTCTCAACTCCCTTGAAAGCATACAACCCCAAATTTCTAACCAAATGTGCAAAGAATAAAATTAGACAAATGTACGTTTGTATACGCCCATTACTTTAAACCATAATATTTAATCATTGATTTCCAGCAGTATGTGGTACAGTGTATGTTCACTCTCTGACATAAAAACTACATGTAACAATAGATCACCATCAGACTGTGCAGACAACGTGGGTGTACAAATTCACATTTTACAACTTTCTTCATTTGTATAGGCCTACATGTACGTGTTTTTATTTGTAATGCAACCCTTCTAACAAAAATGAGACTTTGGTTTGCAATAACACCATGTGATTTTATAATTTATTGCGTTCTTGTAATGAAGTTGTCTTGCTGTTATTCTACTTGCTAATATTCCATAATGCGGAGTAGACAATTTGGAATTCAGGGGGGGGGGGGGACTTCTTACATCTCATAAGAACTGTCCTGTAATGCAACCTTGTTTTAAACAAAAATGAGCATGGTTTGCGGTAATACCATGATTGTGTACTACTGCAGATTGTTCTTGTTTCAAGAACTTGTCTTGCTAAACATTATTCTAAGTACCTACTGAGCGGAGACAATTTCAGAATTCAGGGGAACTTCTTATAGTTCTGAAAAAAACAACACTGCCCTGCTTCGGCCTGGACTACTACTTTAGCGTAATGGATCGCAGGGACTTCTCCTGATTAGCTTCACTGCCAGGGAGTGAGTTATTTATTGGTCTCAATGTTTCACCCAGCCTGCTCTAGTCATCATCAGAAAAATGTGCATCATGTATACATCGTTTATCACACACATGTCAAACACATATTTTTTTCTTTTTTTTCTTGATTACTTTGAACAACAAGAGGATGCTGTAGGAAGATGATGAATCTTTAGAGCAAGCAGTTCATCCCTCTGCCCTCAACTCAGACTCAAACCCATTACACTTATTACTCCAAGCATGGAGTACGTTCGGTACATGTACATGTACCACGCAAAACGAATGCTAAACTCACAAGAGGTTTAAAACTACTCCATTTCATGGGGTGTTTTCATAGCAAACACGGCCAACACTTTCATTCCAACAATGATTGTTTTAAGCTCCATTGAGGTGATTTTAAAGGTGTTTGCTTTTGCAATTCCATCCATCCACCCTGGACAATATTCCCGCATAAGACACTGGGACATACACAGTCCCTTGTGTGCAAAAAAATATGAAGGATTTTTACAGAATGAATACGTAGGAAAAGATTGATCTGGCAAAAAATAAATAAAACAATAATGGGAAGAAGGCCTCTGCAGGACAAGGTAATTTTAAATGAAAATTGAAAAATGAAAACACATACACTGCGTACTTTACTTGCAGACCAAGCCAGGATCTGGAACAGATGATCTTTCCAGTTTAAAGAGGATTTTCAAATCAGACATAAAGCTGAAAACCACTTTTCTGAGCTCATAGCCTCACACTGTACCCTCGGGCTGTTTTACTTTTGATTGGGCTGTTTTACTTTTGATTGGACTATGAGGACTATGCAGGAAGATGTAATTGATATACATGTAGACTACATCCTCAAGCATTAACTCCTACATATTTACAATGAAATTGTACACCAACATAGAATTCGAGCTGTATGTACAGTATTTGTTTCACATTTAGAAACTATTATCAATCTACATGTACATTACATTGTACCCTACATCCAGACGTTGTATAAAATAAAACATACACTGTTTGTCTTATGGGCAATTCCACGGTTACTCACGTTACGTTTTAGATGTACTTTTGAGTTTCCTTGTGCTGTAATTGCTTTACTGAAAATGTTTAATAACTGTTATCCCTATGATAGTTAGAGTATACCTAGACGTACTTAAGCACCAAAAATGACTTTCAGAAAATTGCGTTATATATGATATAAAAGACACACAAAATCGGTTACTCACGCTACATTTTCTGACATGCATAAAAAAACAACATGCCTTAATCAAAAGTCTCCTCATACAAACAACATTTGGAAATTTCTTTTAAATTGATGAAAGACCATGCCATGAGGCACAAATAATAAGAGTAAAACAAATCTTCTAGAATCTTTAACTTTTTAGGAATCCATAAAAAACATGGTTACTCACGTTACGGTTACTCACGTTACAAAGCATGAAAACATAGTAAGGGCATGGACCAACAAAGTAACCTTACCAATATTTGACCGACTTGTGTTTACCATGGAAGAGATAATTAATTATGCTAACAATAACAAGATCCCTACTTTTTAATTGATTCTTTCTTCCACTTTTCTCACAAAATGGAACTTTCAAATTATAGTGAACTTTCTTCTATAGTGCCGGTATCCACGAAAGTGCTCGTGGCGCTTGCTCCAATAATCCTCTCTGGATGTTTTCCAGTGGTGCACAAGCAAGAAAGGTTGAAAATGGGGGTGCTGCATAAATATAAAAACAGCAGCAGAATAAGCAGTAATTAATCCAAATCTCCACGGAATTTGGAGGGAAAAAAAAGATGTGTTTTCAATGCTATTTTGAAATTGTTTGTTGTCTGGATGGCTCTGATGGAATTTGGTAGACCATTCCAGACCTTCCCTGCAGCTACCTGAAAAGAACGGGAACCCTATGAATTGTTCACAACATATTCCACAAGCTGACAAGGAGGATTGTTGCCAGTTTCTTTCAGTTTAGCTTTAAAGTGTCGTTGTTTCTCTGCGTTTGAGAGTGGCATTTCTCTGAAATCAATTAAAACAAATCTTTTTAAAATAATTTATTTAATTACGCAGTATTGGAACTTCAGTTCAGCTATTAACATTTGGAACAGCCAATACTGGTTGTCTTCATAAAGGTTTAATGCCTAGATGTATAAAAGTGTGAAATACCGACTCCAAACAAACGTACATACATGTACATGTATGTACAATGAAAATCAATAGGTAGTAGGCCCTATAAACATCTTTAAAATTGCTTTATTTTGTCATGAATTTCATTGAGAGATGAATAAAACAATCTTTCTAATAAAACCTACATGTACATGTACAGGATTTGTAAAAAAAATAATAATACTCACAACTTCTGCCAGGTCAAATAGATTACGCAACAGTATTTGCATGCACGTTTCTTCCATGTGCTCATCAAACAGTGTGCAATGCATCGTGGGTAATGATATGCTACCCTCATTGTTTAAAAAGGTCAATTTGTGTACTCTTTGGTAAATAAGGCATATTTGTGCCCTCATACATAATACCAGCTCCAACAGTCTCCTCCTTCACTGGTTTATCATGGTTACTCACGCTACATGTATGGTTACTCACGCTACATGGTTACTCAAGTTACAATTTTCATCACCTCACCCAATAGTACTGTTAATGGATACATCATAAAAAACCCTTTTTTTTCTTTTGAGATCATCAACAGAATGATAATTACAAGTGGCAAATGTTAAAACTAAAAAAAACATTCACTGGGAAAAAAAATACCATATTTTGGTTACTCACGTTACACTACCCCTAAGTGCTTTGGATGTTCATTCATAACTACTTCATGAAGTTTGTCAAACTATTTTTTTTTTCAAATCTGAATATTAGTGCCATGATGAATTATAGGAAATAAATAATTAACAAGGTTATCACTTAAAAGTCAATAAAATAGACAAAAAACAAAAGTACTATCTTAACAGTACTTTTTAGTTAAGAATCATTGATCCACTTCAGAGGACCTTTTCTCCAAGTGTTTCGAAGACAATGTAATAATGTGAAGTGGTTCCACAAACTTTGAACTATATGCAACAATATTTTATGGATTATGGCTTTCAATTATGGATTTGAAATTTTTGGGCCATGTCCACTCTATCATGGAATTGCCCTTATAGACCTTTATCATACTGCCACCATCTCAGTATTGTTCCTTTGTATGCAATATGCTAATGTTCATTGTACAAAAAGGAACCAGACTATTTTTCCTTCCATCCTCGGTTTGGTCACATTGATTTGAATGAGAGGAAATCAAGATGACCGCACCATGATAAAGGTCTTACTATTGAACATCGGATTGTAGCACAATAAATTAATTTTCACATTGCACACTGCTGACCAATATACCATGGAGGTGAATATACCTATGGTGTATATTATACATGTACATCATTATTCTAGTATCCACTACATTTAGTGATAAAATGTTATGACTAAATGGTACTATTGTACCAGCACATTGATCTTGTTTGCTGGTATGCTTCAGGGCAGCTTTAAACAGTCAAGCAAATTAATCCATGATGATTTTACGGTGCATCAGATCGGATCAGCTGTTTAAATTCTCAAAGAGCAAGAGCAGTGACTCAATCCATGACATCACCCATGTCTTGATCAATGTAGGACTAGGTACTGTCACTTCCTTATTAATTAAATCTCCCTCAGTGTTAACCAGAAAAGGGAAAGCAGAGTACACTTGAACAAAGTGTTTCAGGGATACTGATTTTAAATCTGCATAACAGCATTGAGCAAGTTCGATCAAGGGACTATAGTTGACTTTTGTCGACCATTGGGCGATTTTGCCTGGTACCCAGGATGTATTTCATGCATAGGTAACCATGGAACATTGCCTAGTGGTTCTCAAATGGTCGCTGCTCGAACTTGCCCCATTGTACACTTCAAACACCCAAAGTTAAGATTCGTACCAGGCCTTGATGGAGGCCACAGAGGCCGTGGCTTCTGTTGGTCCTTGGCCTTTTGTTTAATGTCCCAATGACCTTAAGATTTTTCCAATGGAAGTGTCCTTTCCAAAATGGAAATTGCCTTGCCCTCTCAAAGATGAAATTCCAGGCCTGATGTTCTTTGGACTTTGCCCTAAGTTTATGAACCGAGAAGCATTTATGATCCAACCCAAAACCCAAAGCAGCAGAACTGCAGCCCATCCAGGGTTCTGACATTACTTGTGAGACTCAAAATCCAGTGCACTACATGTATACACACAGTCCGATTCTGGTTAAAAATACTCTTTGCTGGCTGCTCCTCCTTCATTTACACAAAAGGTGAAACACAATATTAAGAAATGAAGGAGCAACGATATAGAACAACATTACATAAAATTTGTAGAAAGTAAACCCCCAAACTTGGAGAAAACATAAAATATTCGGGCTATAAGGCATTTTCTCCTTGATAAAGGGCACCTCTATGAGGAAATTGTAAATTGCTGTTGGAACACTTCAAGGGGCAGTGGAAGCAATTGCCTCCGTGAAGTATCAGGCCAAAATATTGAAATGAAGTACAAAACCCAGTGCCATAACGCTACACATGACTGTGTACTATACACATAATGTACAGGCCTAAATGTGTTTTAAAACCACAAAAACAGTATGTTCACTCACACAGTCACATGGGTACATGTAGCATGATGCTGTTTAGAGTAACGTGTCATTTATCAGCATCCAATTAAAACACACTTCGTGTCCACATGTGACTACAATCAATACATGTTACTAACTACATGTACGTGTACAAGAATAAGGTGGTTAACAATAACAAAACCTTAATTAAAACACTGGCAGACTACAGACTAGCGAGTGTTCTAATTCCTCAAATATGGATCTCTTCTCCCATGTAACCCCACACCAATTTTGGGGGCGACAATTCATTTAGATAAGATTGGTTTGCCTGACCCTGTGATAAGCACTTGTTCCCCAGTCCATCTGAATCCTCCACTTTGGCGGTTGGATATAAAGAGAACCATTCTTTAAACAAAGAAAATCATATTTTTCATCAAGTAGTTTTTAAGAGGAATGGAATACTTTTAATTTATGCAGTTTGTAGACCCTGCATCGAAAAAACAGTTTACTTGCCACAAAAACTGCAATTTTTGGCATAATATTTTTCACAACTTTCCATCAACCACGTACATGTACACGTAGTATTGCCAATCTAAACTGTGGATGGTCACCGACCAGGCTGTTTTGACTGGATTACAACCAATAGGCCAACAATCCTTTTTTTTTTAAATACTCAAATCAGACAAGATCATCGTCCTTAACTTCCTTCTGTCCGAGAGGAAGCACTGCGTGAGAAGCCATTTACTGACTATACATGTAGTTTACCTTGTAAGTTAATTATAATGCTCTACGGGGCTCTACACTCAATCATTCAATCAACCATCGTTTTATTGACTTTTACAACGCATTGACATAATTGGTCACACTTGACTTCACAACTTGCACAAGGCCTGTGACCACGCTAAAACCATGCTAAAACTAAAGCATCGAGGAAGGAAATAAAAATTTACCCTTTAAAGGTACATGTATAGGGTCATTGATTGGTAAACTCCAAAAATGAGAATTTACTTGGTGAGAAGCACTGCAGCTGTTGATAATATAAACTATTTTGAGAAAGGATTCCCTTCGAAGTATATGGCTTGGATAACAAAAACGTTTGAATCTGAGAATGTATATAAATCGTTTCTCAGATTTCTGAGGGTTGGTGTCCGCTCGCAATTGATGTGGCCAGAGATACAGTTGGTACCCGCTGTCACCTCGCTATAAAACATGGATGGATTTGACTTTCTTGTGAAAATACTGTGATGTTTTTCACTGTTTTCTCAGCAAGTAGACACTGTATTCAGCAGAAACTTTCACATGTGAATTTTATTGTAGGCATCTTTCTCTATAATTTTGCCTATAAATCAGCATTACCTTGACAAAAACAATTTATGACCTGACCTCTAAGGGATGTCACTAATTTATAATGCAGCCACATGAACCCACAATCCATTTCATTGATCCATTGAGGGAAATTACATTTACAACTGTACCGTCCTGCACAACCACACAAGCAATGATTGACATTGTGGTGTTCAATACCAAGTTAAGAATAGTCCCAACTAGAGCTGGGACTGGTCCCAACTTAAGTGTTAAAACTGTTACACTAGGCCTACAGCAGTTGGGACAGCCCAACTATAGCTGGGATTGCATGTTTGTTAGTGATAATGATGATAGATACTGATTGATACTAGCTGGTAACCACAATAAGTGTGCCTCCAAAGTAATTTTTGATCCTCTCGGCAAGTTTCTGTGGCAGTTCATTAGCCCCATTTAGTATCCAGTGCAAATACTGACACTTATGATAAGTGCCAGTATTTGCACTGGATACTAAATGAGGCTATTAGTATTAAAACTTCCAACACTTTTAAAATTTATGATTGCCGGCACCGACACTAAATTATACTTTAACAAAACGCCATTTAAGCCGCGAATATTGTTACAGCGCCCTCTTTGACGAGTACACAAGCAGCCGACATTATATATAAATTCATCAGTCATGCAGTCCCCCAACCAAACAGTCACTACACATGCTCAGTGCCGTGAAACTCACAATTTGAGATACACACTGCCTAATTTATTAACAAACACAGTTAATTAATAATTTTAAATAATTGTTACAAGAAGTAATCAGTCCATCAAAATAGCTGTAGACAGGAATTATGAATTTCTCAGGATTCTTATTTCTGGTGCTTGTCGTTGTCAACAACAATCAATGATTATGAATACGCATGCTACCATTAATCAATTCAAGGGTTCACTTTTCAGTTTCATTGATTCAGAACACAAGCAAGCTGCTGAAGCAGTGAAGGTAACTATATATGAATGGATTGATTAATCCAATCCTCAGCTTTGTTTTCAACTTTAACTAAGTTTTAAGAATTTAACTCACTCACTATAGTGTTTACAGTGTTACAGTGGTGGTGGTTTATTATTAGCACTAACACTTTTTTTGTGTAGCACTGCTACTGAGCAGTGAGCATGGAGGTAGATTCTACCTCCATGCATGCAGTGAGTGAGCGTTACTTTCACAAGTTTTCAGCTTAAAAAAGACTTTAAAACGGGTTAAAAGTTGTTTCAAAGTCAAGACAATATATTCTTACCTCTTCCACAGTAAGAGGCATGCATATCCTGTACTCCTTTATCAACATTCTGAACGTTTTTGTAACTTGCTGTCAACAGGGGAAGTCTAAACAACTGAAGTGCCGTCTCCTCCCGGTGCTTTCTCAGCTGATGTGCTGTGTACAAAATGATAGTTCAATAATTTCTTCAACAAACCTTGCCTTTTTCTATTTCATCACTAGGTGGCGCTGTTTAAATAAGATTCACAGAAAAATAGAAATAGCAAGATGGCGAACGCAACAGCAGATGAAGTGAAAGATTTTAGTGCAAATGAAGAAACTAAAGAAGATAAAAGAAAGCAAGAAGGGACAGTGACAAGCCCAGTTAAGAAGAAGTCTGAAAAGGGTAATTCGAGTTACATTTGTTTACCTTAACATTTATCGTTTGTTTCACTCAATTGTTTTCTGTAGACCTAACCATCCATCCATGCCAACTGCGGGGGTACTACTGGCTAGTACTACTTGCCGTCAACTCGCCGACTTGCCGTCAACTCGCCGTCAACTCATTTTCGTGCCGTCAACTCATTAAATATACATCAAAAATTTATAAATGGGGCATGGAAGTGTTAAGTCTGGGCTAAACTACATATTTCTTATGGTTTTCGGTACAATTTCATTTACAAAAACGATTTTGTGTTGATAAATAAATAGTATAAACACAGCAAATATAGCGCCCTCTGATGTCCATCCATAGCTTGATACTTGCATTTCACACCCATACCATGAATGGTACAGTCCAAGCTCTGTGAAAAGGAAAGATTGCGGCAAACGGCTAAGCGTTTATACTATTTATTTATCAACACAAAATCGTTTTTGTAAATGAAATTGTACCGAAAGCCATAAGAAATATGTAGTTTAGCCCAGACTTAACACTTCCATGCCCCATTTATAAATTTTTGATGTATAATTAATGAGTTGACGGCACGAAAATGAGTTGACGGCGAGTTGACGGCAAGTCGGCGAGTTGACGGCAAGTAGTAGGACCGAACTGGGGCGCTGCTGCTGCTATGCTGTATATACAGAGTAGACTAGATAGAGCAAGACAAAGTATAAAGACAAAGTAACTTGATTTTGAGTATTGACATTCACATTGTCATTGAACATGTTGAATTATATTGAATACAGCAAGGAACCAACAAATCATGGTCTAGTTCCTGAAAAAAATCTTAATCTTATTAATATTTACATAATTAATTAACACTAACAGTTGCAGTCACATGTCATGAGTTAACACACGCTGAGCTGAGTTGCTGACACTGTTGGTCATAATTCATTGATAATAAATTAACAAGGGGTGGTTGGATTTGCTTGGCATCTTTTCCTGGCCAAAATGATGTCTCTTCCTCCATGTAATGCTCCACACTACACTCCTACCTACACTCACTACACTCTATAATCTACAGTCTTCAATAAAAAATACATATAAAAAAATTAGATTTGAAAATGCAGAGTCGACATGGTCCAGTCTTCTTAGAAAAGTAATCCTTGTCCTAATTAATCTGGGTTGTTGAGGCATGCATTGTTTTGTGTATACTTTTCATCATGAGGTGGGCCATTTTAGCTGCGATCGATTGCAAACACTAGATTTGATTTACTGTTGATGTGAACTAACTAAATGACAGTGTCTCTGCTTTACAATTTTCTTCAGTGGACATACTCCTAAGGGCAACTGGAGATGCTCCTATCATGAAGAGGAAGAAATGGGCGGTAGACCGTACCAAGAAAATCACCTGGGTCATTGACTTCATTAGGAAGTACATCAAGTGTGAACCCTCTGAATCATTGGTAAATATAAATAACATTCAGAATATTATATTGGGTCTTTTATTTTGATTCCGGTGTGATATGTGGTAACATTCGTAACATTCTTTATCTAGATCAATGAAATAATTTTCAGCCCCGAAAAAATATTTACACACAAAAGAATTAAAGACCTTACTTCAAGAATGCCATAATCTTAGCTCAATTTTGTTGCTCCTTGGATCATTTTGATACTACAGTCGACCCTCATTATAACCAGATCGCTGGTACTGCCCAACTTACCCCTTTATAACAAGAATGTTAAAGAAGACAGCAAAACAAAGAGACACAAAGTAGAAAATGAATTTTGGGACTTCAGAATACATGTACTCTTTATAAGCAGAAGTTGCAGAACCTAGTTTTAATGAGGACTGACTGTACTGCTAGTCGGCTGTAAATCACAATTTTTTTACGTTCAAACTAGTTTTCATCTGAAAAATAAAATTGTCCGCCGGGCATTTATGTGTTGTGACAAAATGTTCTTTAGATTTTGTGCACAAAAATTGGGAGCCAGAGGTCAAGTTCAGTATAGCCAATTGTTAATTATTGCGGGTTCTACTGTACTATATTGGGACAGCTTCATTCAATTATGATGCTTCAGCTTTCAGTTGGTTCAAAAATAAAGTGTTTTGTTCAGTTATAATGTAAATCTACCTCCAACTGACAGTCCACTGAGTTGACTAATTGCAATGCTGTTGTAAAGTTGACTTTACCATGTTTATGTTTGTTGATCTTATTCTAGTTCCTGTATGTAAATCAAGCCTTCGCTCCATCACCTGATCAAGAAATTGGAAATCTCTTTGAGGTAGATGTCTAGCACAACTTTCAGTAATTTCTCTATTAAAGGCCAAGTAAAGTTATTTGCTTTTGAATCTGATCAATAGATTTCTTGGGTCTAACAGCCACACATTGCAAGTATCCTAGCTCATTAAACATTAATTGTTTTTATTGATGTTGATTTTCAAAGTTCTATGCAAAAAGAAATTGTAAATGGCCTCGAGCATAGTCTTTCTCAAAGGCTAAATGACAACACAATACGGACAGACAAGTATACAGAAACAGTCAAGAAGAAAGAAGTGAAAAGAGAGAGGCAGAATGGAGTCGGAAAAATGAGACAATGAAAAGGAGACAAGGGGATGGAGTTATACACCTAAACTTTTGTAATTTTTAGTTGAATGATGGTTGAATTTAATATTGTCACTGCGCCCACATTATTCTAATACCTGCCTTTTATTTATTTATTTCTTTACTTTTTACTTCAGTGCTATGGAAGCGATGGCAAACTAGTCCTACATTACTGTAAGAGTGAAGCGTGGGGTTGACAAGACCAGTTGATGCTCTGCTTTTGTTTTTAAGGCTGGAATCTGTTACAACCTTTAAGTGCAATTTTATGTGAAATATGGTAATTTTTACCCCTTGCTAATTGCTAATAGACCGTTTCATAACCGAGTATCCCCAAACATAAGTGAGCGGTCCCAAAGATAGTTATTTGATTGGCTACGAAATGTTACCAAAGATTTAACGCAATATGTAACAGGCAGTTGAAGCCAGTGGCTGTATGTACAATGTATGTCATCGCACATTTATCACAAACTGCATGTTCTCCAACTAAACCATGTAAACCAGTCTTGTGTAAACACAAAATTTCAGCAAAGTCTTTGGCTACAAAAGCCTCTAAACTTTAAAATACAATTCCACAGACTGTTGGCTGCAGGAATGGGACCCTACTTCATGGCTGAAGTCACTCATACTGGTTAAATTTGATCAAATGAGCTTGAATTCTGCCTCCATTCGAGACTCCATTTTTTTTTTATCCTACCAGTGTGCTGTGTAACACGGGCACTTCAGCAATATGCACATTAGGTCGCCGATGTTTACCGAGCCCTGTGCGTAATGGTCTATTAAAAACCTATTACAATGGGTCATACCAACTAGCCTGTGCTACAAAATTCCACGGGAGACTTAGCTCACAGGACTCAAGCCATGGGGTTTCCCATGATACCAGTTGTACAAACAGAAGAAACCCATGCACCCAAGTCTAGCCTGGAAGTTATGGTACTTTGTGACAATCTGTGGTACCAGTGAAATAGAGGGTTTTAAGTTAAGCTGGTAAAGTTGGGCAAAATCCTGTTATGTTTAAACCAAAGAGAAATTGTCTTCAAGAGCATGGTTTGCTATGAGACAAAATGTTCTAAGGAAAGATCAATATTTGGAGAAATTACAATGTAAGATGCAGTATTAGTGATGTTGTGACGCCACTACCTCCTTCTAGAAAGAAATAATAGCAGTCAATTCTTTCACGTGTTGTTTAATTGATTACTAAAACATTGTAAACTGGACAGGGACTTGACTTTACTTTAACTGTATGAAGACCTGTGACATTGGTCATATTAAATTTACATACAGGACACAGCTGTAGGCAGGAAAGACTCAGGAGATAAAGTTGAAGTAGCCTGAACAAGTCGAAAACCATGTTTACCCATTTCACTGAGGGACAGGGTGAACAAACTTCTTTTTGAGAATTGGAAAAAAGAGTACTTTCAAATGAAATTTAAAAACTGTGGGAACATTTCGGGTGGAAATTGAAATAACTCCTATTTTTACAAATCAAATCTGAGTTTCCTATTTAATTGCTTTAATGTAAATAACTGTAAATGTAAAAATAAGAATATTGTAATAAAAGAAAAAAAATACAGCTTAATTTTGTTGTCTTTTTGTTGTTGATCTTCCAATGTCTTCAGGATTTCAATTCATCGTATCCATGTTGCCATTTTGAGCTTTAGTTAACCTTGATACAATTTTAATACAAAAGGTTTTAATCAAAACAATGACCGAAGTTGACTTGTTTGAAGACACAATGGCAAATGCCCACGTTTATTACATCAGAGAACCTGTTAAGAATACATGTATTTGTAGCAAGTAATGTACATACTAAACTATTATATCGCAAAATCAATTTATTTATTACAAAAAAATTATCAATACAAGGAATTGAATTGATCAAAAGAAAAAAATTCACATTTTTGAAGAAGGGCCACAAAGATTTTTACAATAAGTGCATTATAATGTCATCGCAAATTGCATTTTTATATTGGTAAATATTTGGACGGACACAGAAATTTAATGAAAGTAGAAAATGGACGGATTTTTCAAACAAGAGCTGAATAAATTGGAGCAAGCATTTACAAACATCGCATAAGTAGCAATAAAGCAATTATGTACAAGACAAAAAAATTATAAATATCTGACATTACCTGCAAATTTTGTTAGTGTTTACCAGTAAATTAAATTTTATCGTGTGCTTACAAGAAAACAAATCAGCAATCAAAATATTTCACTATAAATTATTTACGGCGGCTAGTTATTTCTGGACAGAATTGTGGACGGATATTTGCAAGTCAAAAAAGCTGACATGCAGTTAAAGTGGCACTCTGGTAAGAAAATGAGAGTTGCCAGGTAAAAAAGTAAAGTACTGTTTTCCCTGGCTGATGCACTGAGCAAGGTTGTAAAATTCAAACTGACGATTGAAGCAAAATCTACCAAGTCTGCAAACTGAGAATGCAGCGTTCGCAGCGCTCGCAAAGATTCCATCTACACATCCAGGTCAAGGAACAAGCTCATAAATGACACATAATAAAAACATTTGTGTTAGTCTGGTATTTACTTATTGACTAAACTTCACAGCCAGGTGGTCAGAGAAAGTAACGAGGTTGGAGACCCCCTCACGTTTGAATAGGCAGGGGAAACGGCCAAGTCAGGACAACCCATTCAGAAATAGCATTACTGCATCCTAATTCTTCAGATAACTTCTTGGAAGTAAATGTAAACACAGACTATTTGGGTACTGTACACATGTTTAAAGGCATTACTGTCAAAGAAAGTTCTCCTTTTGCATGTCTTTGGAAATAATTCATGTAAATTGATCAGACATTTCTTTGTTATTGGGAACGTATCTACTTTCTTGATTCTATACTACTCTTACATAAGACAACATTTTGAACCAGGTCTGGTTGTAATGCCCAATAACTTATTATACCTTTATGTTGTTCAGTTTTCCTGGCAGACTCCATATCATGTGTCGCAATGGAAAGGAACCATAGCAAGGTGTTTTTAAACAAAATTTACAGGAAAAAAGTGTAATCTTTTTGACAGAAATACCCTTTTCATGTTTCCTCCGGTGAAAATGAAACACCCACCTCCCCTACTTTGACCAACTACACCTCCCCCCCAACAAACTTAACATTTCTGTCCCTGCGTTATACTCAAAGGATCGTCTCCCTCATCAATTATCATAGGTGGAGCCGTGGGGGTACTTCCAGCAAAGGATGGCACCATCTTTGCTGACACTGACGATGGTCTTCTGGTTCGGGCAGATACGAAGTTTGTTAACCTCTCCACTGTGGCCGATTCCAACGTGGGTCACACTACCTTCCTCATAATTCCACACCTGTGAGAAATAAGAAGAAAAAATTGGTAACGTTCATATAAAAACACAGACACTTTTTTCCATATAGGTAAAGCAGTTGGTCTCAAACTTAGCTCTGCATACCCGTCATAACAATAATGAGCCTGGCTGTGCAATACCCGTCAGGTGTAGATCAAGCTCCATATAAGACCGATAATCATTATTACCATTAAAAACCCTCCACCAAGCAGATTGGAAAGGGCCCAAGGCATAATCATTTTGGTTCTTACAGCTAAAATTTTCCATTCTTGTAAGGTAATGTTGTACCTTGCCGAGGTAAAAGTTAATTGCACGCGCACACACACGCATGAGGTTCAGTGTGATAACAACATTGCGTCTCACATCATTGATTTGTGTATTTGTTCATCTGCGAAAAGATCCAACATTGGTGTAATGAAAGATCCAACAATGGTGCAGTACAAAAAACCCTGTGCCTTTGTTGAAATGTCCTATATCATGATGGGACAACCCAGACTGTGCTCAACAGTGCCTCCTTACCTTGATGAGTTTGTCATCACCACACGTCACAAAGTGTTGACCGTCTGGTGACACCATCATACCATTCACGGCCCCAGTCTTGGATCCATCCACTTCACGAATCTGACTGGCATTGAATGCTTCCCAGTACCCAATCTGCTCACGGGAATAAAAATAGGCTGAATTACTTAAAGCAGATGGAATGAAGCAGCTTAGTGCCAAAATATCTTAATCATGGTGCAGCCATCTTGATTTTCTCCCATTAAAATCAAGGCAACCGATCCAAGGGAGAAAAGTCTGGTTCCTTTTTATACAATGAATATTTGCATCCATTACTGTTACTGGATACAGGGAGCATGACCAAGATGATGGCAGCATGATATTAAAAGGTCTATGGAAGATAAGAGGACTAAGGCTGTGTCTAAAGTGGCATCTGTGGCTAATGCTATGTGTGCCCTATACTTTATCATATTATTATTTATTTGACCAAGAAAAAATCCTACAAACAAATGTAACACTGAAATAAGTACATGAACATCAAAGAAAAAGTAAGCAAAACAAGCAAAAAAAACCAAATTATCAAATGGATAGTTAATTAAAGATTGATAACATTTTTAAAAGAGTAGAAAGTAACTACGGGCATTAATGAATGAGGGTGGAGCATGCAGGAGGGGAACAAAACCAAGAAAGAGGGCCTGAATTACTGAATTACTGTTGCTTGGAAGAATATGCTCCTCCACGCATGAACAACGATAACATGGGGATTAACTCAAACACAAAGGACAGCGAATGGAAATTTAACAATGGCTATATCCACAACCTATATGCACCAAAAATGAGCACCCAAAATACTCAACAAGATTTAAACAGACATCTTTTAAATGGCAGAGGAATGTCCGAAGAGGACATAATCACCGCAGCCTCCCGAGTTTGGGACGGAAAAGTGTCCCACAATGTTGGGAATCAATGGGAGGGTGAGTGGACTAGAGAGGTGTACACAATTTGAGGGAGTCAAGATGACAAGGAATAGAGATAACACTGGCAAGAACTGATTCAAATTGAAAAGTGCCAAGTCAAAACCTTGAACACAAAGGCACTGAGCAAGTAATTATGCCCGTTTGTAAAAAGGATGCTGGTAACACATGTTAAAGAGGGGCTCCAATGTCAAATTCAATTTTGTGATCCACCCATTTAACAATAAATAGAGTCCTCATGAAGTGGGGAAATAGTTACATGTCTCTAACCTCCCGTTAAAATGGTCTTAAAATATCACTTTATTTGAGACTCTTTTAGAGCGAATTAATGGTAAGCTCTAATTCAATGCGTTTTGGTTGAACATCATCAGCATTTAGGAATAAACTGAAAATTCTCTGTACAAAAATGTACAGATCATGTATTTGAAATGTGACGTCATGAAATGTTTTTGGATTTTGAAAGAACTGCACTTGAAGGGTATCAAGCACAGTGACATCCACACCATTTTAATGTGAAGTTAGAGTCTTGTAACTTTATCAGAAGGAATCTATCTATTGTTTAATAGGTGGATCACAAAATTGATTTTGACCTTGGAGCCCCTCGTTAACATGGCGATCAAGCTACAGCCGTCAATTTGGACACTGCTCATATTCCATTGTTTTGGCATTGCAGCAATATGCACTGAAGCACCTTGATACTACTGTTTGTAACTGGGTGTCTTACCTTTCTATCTGTGCCACTTGTGATGGCTTGAGACTCTTCCTGGTTGTAGCAAACACACTTGAACAATGTGCTGGCAAATATGACAACGCTTCGTGTGAAACGACTAAAAAATAAGGAAAGGCAAGAAACTCTCTTTGAGTTTAGCTTCTAAAATCTTATCAAACAAGCCCCACATTTTAAAATTACTATTTCATCTCTTTTTAAACTCTAACTGGGGCAAGCTCAACTATAACTGGGCTGGCTCAATTATAACATGGACAAGTTCAACTGAACTGGTACTGGCTCAACTATAACATGGGCAAGTTCAACTGAACTGGTACTGGCTCAACTATAAATAAACATAAGTATTAAAGGAAGGCCTTACATGAATATCGTATGACTTTCAAGTTGAACTCAACAGTCTAAATCAATCAACATTACATACTGCTTCAGGTCTCAACCATTCTGCCGACAGTTGTGTGTGTGTGTGTGAGAATGACTGATTCTTTTCTATAAACTCACTTAGCATCTCAACCACTTCATGCCTGATTCTTTTCTGAGACTTACTTAAGATCCCAGATGATGCAGGAGCCATCGTCACTGGCACTGATGCACTCGCTGTCGTTCTTCTTGACCACAATGCATGTGACAGCCGCCTTGTGCTCCTTCATGGCCTCCTTGAGTGACGCCTTCATGTTGCTGATCACCCACACGCGTACCTGTCCCTCCCCGCCGCCGCTGATGATGCGGCTGCAGTCGGACGTGGTGGTGATGGCTGTCACCTTCTTATTGTGGGCATCGTTGATCTGGAACATGAGCTTGCCTGACTCCGGGTAGAATACTCGGATCTTGTTGTCATCCCATGCTGGAATGAAATAGAAGTTTGCTTAGCTGTGAATGATTCATTTCTTAAAGGAACCACACTTTTTGGTTTCTTTCCCTTCCCTATCCTCTAAGTTACAGTGAAGGTTTCACAACAGTCAATCAATCAATCAATCAATCAATCAATCAATCAATCAATCACTCTTTAAATTTTTAACGCACCAATCTTGCAGTCAGGGAGATTGTGTACAACAATCAAGGAGATATTTAGAATTACATTCAACATAATAGGGATTTTTTTTTTCATAATCAGGGAGATTTTCAAATTTGTTCAGCAGAACATGGCAAAATTGGTATAGTTTTCTTGAATATGACTTCACTTCAGAGGGAAATATTTCACAGAAAAAAAAGGTTCTATTATGAATTTCATAATCAGTAAGCTTTTAGACTTAAATTAAACAATGAATTTTTTTATCCTCAACAATCCTGTATTATACTTACAAAAAACCTGTATTAAATTTATATCAAAAGAGTTTAACAAAACTAGATTTTTTGAGACTTAACACCAGTTACGACCATGTGCCCAATGGTTAACCTAGTGTCTACACTAGGAGATCACCATAAAGGTTGGAATTTGAAATGAAGTCGTCACAATTAAATGTTGTAAGTTCCTTTCTTTTCGTTTCTGTATCTTTTTTTTGGCTAAATATCTCATAATAGTCTTTGCATCAATCACGTGTATTCAGACACTAGGACCATATTGCAGAGTTCTTTTTTTTATCTTCACATAATTAAAATAATAATTCAGGAGGCAGCTGAAAAAAAAAAAAAAAAAAACTGGAAAAAACCTGAGGGCCTGAAGAAAACCCCTTGTGGCACAGGAGAGAAGCAACCCTCAACTCTACACACATGGTCTCAGCTGGAAATCAACCCAGAGCCAAAGTGATGAGAGATGCACAAGCCAGCCATGCCGCCCGAAAGCATCGTATGTGGAAACCCAAGGCAGGCCTGGAGTTTCATCTTTTAGAGGGCAAGGCCACTTTCATTTTGCAAAGGGCACTTCTAGTGGAAAATATTAAAGGCCATGGGAAACTTTTGACAGGGCACCAAGGCCATGACTAGCGGCAACAGTGGCCTCTGTGGCCTCCGTGTAGTTCCAGTCCTTGAAGTTAAAAAAAAAACGGTCAAAAATGGTCACTCTTAAATTCTGGTCGGTCTTACCACTGACAATGCTCCTGCCATCTCTGGTGAACTCAATAGCATGACAAGTCATATTGGGCACTGTGATAGATAGTAGATCCTTACAGGTCTTAGCATTCCACACACGGATATCATTCTGGGAACAGGTTGCAAAGAGATCTGAGAAACCGCTGTGAGAAATACATACAAAATGCATCAATAAATTTAGCGCCTTAATAATAATGATAATATAATATTGGAGTCTTGTACAGAGCAGGCATCCACAAATAAGGTGCTCAAGGTGCTTGAACAAAGATAAACACTTTTTAAGACAGATTTTGAAGTTTTGTGAATTATGAAACCCATATATGTAGCACATGAAATGAAACAACGCGAACGAGTTCGTCGATGCATAATCTACCTCCTTTCTTTGTGTATTATTTCCAATGACATTTCATTTTCATGTTAGTGGGAACGTTTTTGGTGATAGCGTCTTCATTACTTGACAGACGTTTTTTAGGGTCCATTTAGGTGTACCCGAGAACCAAATCTTTGCGGCAAATCCTAGTGGCAAACGGGTACCCGTAAACTTGCAATTCTGAAAAGATCTTAATCTCTGAAGAAAGTTTGTAAAAGCCAAGCCCAATTATTCAAAACTAGCTCAATGCAATTCCTGTGGGCTTTTGGTAATCAGTGGAGCCAGTTTGTGTGAGGTGGGCGTCGCTTAGTTGAATTACATCACACTTCCAAACAGAATAACC
This sequence comes from Pisaster brevispinus, assembly GCA_023634235.1. Lineage (NCBI taxonomy): Eukaryota > Metazoa > Echinodermata > Asteroidea > Forcipulatida > Asteriidae > Pisaster > Pisaster brevispinus. Next base: position 8,232,930 of record JAMKCF010000021.1, on the reverse strand, counting down.
TAAGACAGTGAGCGTTTCAACCTTGTGTACAACTTTAAATTAATTTTGTTTTAGGAGGGATATGATGAATTTCAAACTTACTAAGGGAAGGCAATATCTTCAACACTGCTGTAATGGCAATCTCTCATGACCTCGTTTTCAAAGTCGGCCAGGTTGAAGCGATATATCTTGGACTTCCCCGTACCAACCAGGAACTGCAAGTCAACACAACAGTCAATGTCATTAGATCAAATTGTTAAAAAGTCTTTTAATTTTTCTTTTTCTTTTTTATTATGTGAATGTTTGACATTGGTTTCTCTGTCCTGGGGCTGACTTCACAAAGAGCTAAGATTGATCTTGACTGCAAATCAATCTTAATTGCTAGCAATGTGTGATATCACAACACAAATACAAAACTCATTTTAAGATGAATCTTAGTGCTTTGTGAAATCAAACCTGGACAAATTTCATTGAACTGCTTAAGCACAAAAACTAGCTAAGCACAACAAAATGATGCTTCCCAGAAAAAGGTTACCAGCTTAAATACCATTACACAAGTAGCATGTGTGACTGGTATCCTGCTAAATGTTCCTAAGAAGACATTTTTTAAGCAATATTTTCTGCTTAAGCAGCTCTATGAAATAGGGCCCAAGTCTGACATATTGCAGTCTTCTAGGTATGTATCCCCCCTTCCATCTCTTCTTAGACCACACCCACCTGGTGTCCAGCTCCTCTCAAGGCAACCGATGTGATGGCGCCGCATCCTGCCAATTTACGATGCCTGAAAGAAAATCGAGTGAACATTGTGTTAGATTGGGCAACAAATATCTATCTCAGAGTATCACATTTTGTCAGTACAACAAGGTCATTACTCAATTCTGCAGCAAGGTCGGATTGCACGCATCATACGCTCTGTGAAACAACGCTGTATCTCGGCATCCATTTACTTGGTGTGTAAATCCTAGTTATTTTAAGTGAGAAACAACCTTTTGACATTCTAAAACTCGCGTTTCACGTCAGGAGATATGACCTTGTTGCGCCACAAATGCTCTTATTCAACCAAGTACCAATCAAAACATGCCAAGTGATGATAGATATGAAAGGAGGATTAACGAGCAGATTAAAACAAGTTATGACTGGATTAGTCTTTTTCCATTTATCAATCTTTTCACATTTTATCACATTTTCTCAGTGACTTTGGCTATGTCAGTGGCGGCTCACTTACAACTGCAATGACCAAGGCACTACTTCAGACACTACTTCAAGTATTCTTATCTTGTGAAAAAGCATCACCATTTAAACCAATCAGTTCATTATACACTGTACTAACTTACAAAACCTAGAGGATGAATACAATCAGCCATTTTGAGATATGGGGGACACCATACTTTGACACTACATTAGGCTTGGTTAAATTTATCTGTATACACCCAAACCAAACAGTGTACTCCTAAAGTGTACACCACATCTCAAAAAGGCTAATGGATTTTAAAATTTTAGGGGTTGATGAATATTGTCCGAGCCCTTACCTGATCTTCTTGAATTTGTCTCCCTTGATGAGAGCCACAGTGCCGTCCCCAGCCCCCAACAGGATCTCCCCAGTCCACAGCAGTGCCAAGGAGGTTACACCCTGGCTGTATTTATCCTTCTCAGGACCATACATGCAGAGCAGCTTATTGTCCACGTTGATCTGTAGAACATCACCACTAGTGGTGCCACAGTAGAAGTATTTGTCGTCATTGGAGACCTACAAGAAGAAAGGCAGATAGGCATAACTAAAGATCTTATGTCCATCTTTTAACCCATTTGACCCCAAATGTTTAGATTACAAGTTATTTTTATAGATTCAAGAAAGTTATAAGCTTTCATTTAAGGTACTGCAAGAAATATTCCGTCAATGTTGAGTGGTAGTTAACTAAAAACTACAAATAATTTATTGTCAGGTTTAATGTTTTGAAATAGTATAATATGCCAAAGTTTGTCCAGAGAAAACATTCTTCAGACAAACTACTTTGGTGAGAGTCTGGCCATGCAACTTAAAGGGAGGTTCATAAGTTGGTAAATACTCAAAAAATTCATGATTATAAAAACTTACTTAGTGAAAAGCGCAGCAGCTGTTGATAGTAGTATAACCTATTTTGAAAAAGGATTCCCTTTCGAAGTAATATGGTTTGGAAAATTTTTCACCAAAAAACATTTTAATTTGAGAAACAATTCATGCATGAATCATTTCTCAGATTTCTGAGAGTTGGAATGTTCGCGAATGCTATGGTCAGAGATGTGGCCAGCGTTGTCACTACGCCGGTCGGTGCCGGTCGGGCCTGCCGGCACTCAGAGATACCCGACCGGGACTTTGCCTTGCTAGGAGCTTTACCGACCGGCACTAAATTCGACCGAAAATGCTGAATATTTCATTATTTTGTCATCAGAAGCCAACAGTAAATTTTCGTATTTATGACAAAATACATCGGGTTTCGTTTTAGTATCCATTCCTGACAATTTCTGACAAATATACTCACTGATCTAGGCCTGCGCGACTAGGGATAGAGCGACTATTAATTGTGTCGAGTCGAGTTTAATGTGGCTGCAATCGCGATCGCGATCACGATCGTTCATAAGTAAAACACGCACGCACATAACCACATGGTAATGGTAGTGAGTATCCACAGGCCCCACAACGTTCGCTCGCCCGCCTGTAGTCCACGCACGCACACAGCACATGGTGTATTGTACAGTACAACAGCAGGTCCAAAGTCCATCCTAACCAACATTCCGCACGCTGTGATTGGCCCGTTAAAAAATACCATATTCATAAGAAGCTTTGTACACGTTCACGAGTCGAGTAAAGAAATCCTGCACAGTGTGGCGCACGCCCGCGGATTCTGTACTACACACAGCGTTGGGTTAAGGCTATTCAAGCATCGACAACTTTTGCCGATAGAGGGCGTTGCAGGGCAAAGTTCATTGATTTTTTTTCTCCATTGGCGTTGTCGATCGATCGTTAACACAAAGATTTCATTGCGAAAGAAGTTCTATAAAACCAATTCTCAAATCACAAATCCATAAAAATGGTTGTTGATGGAAAAAGGATTATTAAGGGCAGAAATTAGGGGATAAGATAGTCCAAAAATGCAAATTTCCGTGTGTGTGTGTGTTTTTGTTTTTTGTTTTTGTTTTTTTAATGCTACGAAAATTGTGTGCATCAATACATATGGGCGAGTGAAAAAACTTGCGGGCGACCCAAAATTTTGTGAAAAATATACCGCAATGCATCTTCGAAAAAAAATTACCGACCGGCACTCAATTTGGGCTAGTGACAACCCTGGATGTGGCTGGTACCCGCTGTCACCTAGCTGAACAAAGATGGATTCAATGTTCTTGTGAAAATACCCTGACAGTTTTTTGCTGTTTTCTCATCAAGTAGACACTGTATTCAGCTGAAACTTCCACATGTGAGTTTTATTGTATCTTTCTTGATAACTTTGCCTCTCTTCATTAGACCATCATAAATTTTGTATTTATCACCCTTTCTTGGTCCTTTTGTGACCATTATGAGTCACATTCTCTAGAGTATCTACTGTATACATGTAGGTACAGTTTTTATAATGTTAACTAATATCTGCCTTACTACGGGATTTCCCATAGAACACACAAACCCTTTTAGCACCTAACTACGAGGAAAACCTGTAGATGAACAAGAAGTGTCATTCTTTGTACCCTCACTACTAGTGTTGGGATATGTTTATTTGCAAAGCAGTAAATAGTGGATAAGTGCTACATGGGCTTAGGCAGAAAAAGTGTTTAGATATACTGTGACCAGTCAGGAGGATATGGGTTAAAAACAAAGTATACACACCTCAATGCACTTGACATAGCGCTTCAGCTGCCCCATGTTGCAGTCAACTGGACGGATTTTACGATTGGCTACATCAAGTGTCCACACACGGATGGTACGCCTGTGATATAAACAGAAACACTTTACTTTAATTTCAGAGTGGGTCAAATTGACAGATCAAGGGAAGTACAGGAAGTTTCTGGTGTACATTTGACTAGTCGATTCGGTATTCAAAAATCGTTTCCGTGCCTCGGTGCGGTATTACTTTTTGGAACTTTTCAGAGCTCCTGGAGTTTTGAGAAAGTTGTTGTCACAATAAAACCACGAATTGACAAAGAGAAGACAACAAAGGTTCTCATAATAAGCACTGGGATTTATTGTTCTCTTTCGCGAAAATATGATTTATGCATTCACCATGAATCGCAAAATATCTCCCATAATCCATGAAGCTCCTTTTTGTTTTTTAACAGACAAACAGGGCCCAATTTCATAGAGCTGCTGAAACAGAAAATATTGTTTAACAATTTGCTGCTAAGCAGAAATGAACAGAACACCAGTCACAAATTAAACACGTGACATGGTATTTTGGCTGGTAACCTAAGTCTAATAAGCTAGTGCTTAACTACATTTTGTGCTTAAGCAGCTCTATGAAATTGGGTCATGGTAATTTTATTAGATATTCAGAAATAAATGGGAATATTTTGTTTTAATAGGTATAAATACATAGGTCATTGCCTGTGTGGTCTAACTTGTAACAGTCCCGTAATTTTAGCAAGGCTCTTCCTTATTACTAGCGTACAATGTCTAGTAAAAATGCCAGGGGCTAGTAAACATCATTTCTCAGCTTAACCCCTAGGGCTACTTAAACCTGTGCAACCTACTTGTTTAAAATGCTCATATTTTTTCCTTTTCAAAATGTGAATAATACATTTGTAAAATGTGTTAATTTATTTTTGAGTGTATGAATGTAACTTTATTTGACCACTAAACTTGTTGGGGTCCCTACCGCTAGTACATCAGAAAGATACATTTTATGACAATGCATGATGAAAATCTGGGCTACTAAAATTTCCTAGGGACAAGTAAAAGAAAAAACAAAGCACAAGGCCTGTTCAGGTGCAAATATTCAGACAGACATCACTTACTCTCCACCTGTGACAAACTGGTGATCGTTGTTGTTGCAGTAAGCAATACAAGATGTCATTCCGGCACTCATGACGGCAGCTGGTGACCCGCACACTGACTGCTTCTTTGCAACATCCCAAACAACGACACTACCATCATCTTGGCCACCCAGCGACACCAAGTAACGGGAACTTGGAGAGAAGGCTAGTGATTGAACTTTGACCTTATGCAGATCTAGACGGCAGTAGAGCTCTTTCTCCTTGAAGTCCCAGATGATGACATCAGCCTGAAATATTCAACAAATAACATGTACATGAAATCATTCTGTTGCGCTCTGACTATCGATATGTCCCAACTTTACTAGGCCAATCCTTAAACTATAGTTTGGCCGATCCTAGCTATAGTTGGGATGATTCCACACTTTGGGTAAGTCCGATTACACGGTTAACCAACCTATCGTCAGGTTACAAATTTACTTTTTTTATGGTTTTGATAACCATTGAAAAATTCACTCAAAAGTGCCACGAGATGCAGACCACATTGTGATCACAATGTACACAACGCAAAATCCAAGCAACACACAAGCAGTCACATCTTTTCCAATTCTCAGGCTTATAGTTTTTGTTATCTGGTTACCTTGGGAGCTACAAACAAGGCAAGAAACATTGAATGCTAGAGGGCGTTTCAGAACAATGTGATAGCACATGAGTGAATGCCTCTATTGGTGAAATAATAACCAGCGATTACGAGATAAAGTCAGTTAGAAACACTTTGACTGAAGACTTAACGTGTCTGCACATGCTCTGGAAAAGCAGTTATTCTCCTGAAATTGCAATAATCATCATCATCAAGCACTCTTTTGAAATGGCAAATTGCTCTTGATGAAACTCTTTATTAGGTGCTAAGTGAGTAACAGTTGCTCCGAATGATAACATGTTGTCTTTTGAAACTTCACAGACAGCCAAATTGTGGGCGTTGTTTGATAGATTTTGTACGCTTTTGTTTAACCCTCACCTTGAAACCCATGTAGGTGACCTGTCCAGAGGCAATGTACTTTCCATCCTTGGAGACGGCGATGCAGGAGACATCGTTGGTATGGCCAGACAAGCAGTTCTGTGTGTTCTTGGTGATGTGCTCTACAATGACTGTGTTACCCACCGGGTATACGATGTGTTCTTTGTCAGGGTGAACCTTGAAACCAGCAAACACTTCACCTGTATCAGGACAAAAACATCAGACATTTAAACGGCTTGACATACATGTATTGGTGTTGGCCAGAGGGGAATTCAGCCGTCTTTTAGACACTCTTTTCTGTATTTAGTAGTGAGCAGGCCTGGAATTACATGGAGGCCATGGCGTCTATGCCCTGGACTTGGCGTTTGTGCCCCTTAAAAAGTTTCCCATACACTTACAAATTTTCCAGTGGAAGTGCCCTTTGCAAAATGAAAATATTCTCAAAGATGAAATTAAATGCCAGTCTAAGCAATTTTGGACACCCTTTTCAAGTTCACAGACACCTGACAAACCTGAAAGTTTATTGGAAGTAAAGCTAATTTATATAATTAGGGAAGTCATTCTGTTTATTTTTGTAAAAGCAGTTGAATACGCATCATAAATGAAATTTGTAATATATATTTAAAACTATAACACTTAATAAGTGATCAAAATGAGTCAAACACAAAAATGATGAAACTTTTACTAGGAAGCTAATTTCATTATTTACATGTGATTTTCATTAAATAAATAAAGGCAGTAGAAATTTTGCCTGCACAGGCTATTTTTCAGTAAATGCTATCAAGCTAGAATGGCACTGAACATGCACAGTGACTGTTTTCAGGAATTTATACATTTTACTGTGATCAATGTTAGACTTGTCCGTGCCATCATTGTTAGTGTGACTCTGTAATCCTGAGATGGAATTCAGACCATTTATGTATTTTGGACTTTATTTCCCTTAAAAAAAATCAAAGAAGGAGCCACAAATTTCAGAAAAAGAAAAGGTAGCACTATCCATATAAATGTACAAATCAAATCATATAATAATAAAAGAAGAATACTCTTATTTTGGGGGATGAAGAAAAACCTTAGGAAAATCGCCATGGATCGAAGCTCAAACATGAACAAAGCTTTATAGACAGGAATGCTACGCAATGTGCTACAAGACAATGGTCGACAAAATTGAGGCAGTTAAAACTTTTTAATGTCGGTTACTCATTGCAGCCTGCAAAAGTGCAATGACTTTTGCTATCTCGGAATGCAACGTGGCAGACGGCAGAAGTGCTATTCAGCGACGAGGGCAGCTGGCATGGGTTGCAGCACAAAAACTCACACCTGTTTGGGGTGGAGTAGCCAGCGATAGTGCCAAAATGTTTAAGGCCACAGTTGAGACAGTTGTTTTGCTGTGTTGCCCAAGCTATCGCTGAAACCATGGTCAGGCATCTCGCCGCTTCCCATTGCACTCTCCTGCACTACTGCCTTGGTGTACATACACTATCCAGTTTGATTATCCAATGTCCACTTGTAGGCTCAGCATTCGTAACACCTGCCACAACCACCCTGATGAGATGTCGCCTTCTCTTAATTGGCCATGCACTGCTGAGACCTGAGCTGAGGTGAGCTGAGCTGTCTTCTTGAACCCACAAAACCAACCATCAGAACCCTTTCAACAGGATGGAGGCCTGAGCCACACTTGCATTTTTCAGATCCAAGACGACCTCAACAGTTCATGTCTCACAGGATTGGGCTGGATGGCAAAGACCGATTCCGAACATTGGAAAAACAAATTGTCAGACTGCAATTGTCACTAGTGTGACCAGATTTACCAAATTTTTACCACTTTCAAAAAACACAACACAAGAAACACGAATTTGATCTTCAATGTGTAAACGAATCAATAGAAGGCTCAACGTAAAACATCATCAAGAAAATATTTTGCGGAAAAAATGACAAAAAAATTACCATTTGAGACTGTTCGAAATGTCTATGATCCATGTGGGCTTTAACCTCTCATTTTGAATGTCCCAACCAAACAGAGATTGGCTAGACAGAAATCTAGATTAGATAAATGGCCTACAACTACATCAGGAGTTTAGACAACTCGCCTGTCGGACAACTCAACGGCTCAGACAACTCGACTGGTGAGACAACTTGACAAGTGAGACAACTTGACGGAGTGCCAAGACAAGTTGACAGGTGAATGACTGATCTCCGTTACTGACATAACTGAAAATGTTTACAATAATTATCTATTTAAATCATGTAAGTACTGTATTATTTCTGTAATTTTAGCGTGGACTTCAGACAAGTATTTCATTGTCCTTCTCTCTGGTCTTTCAGCCCTCTCATTATGTCTTTATTTTGTCTATTTTTGTTAGATAATCTGCCATGGAGGTAAAAACAAATACATTGTCTGCGTGTATGAATGGTCCCAGCCCTGTTCATCCTCAGCTGGCCACGGTTTGCTGGATTTTGTGGCACGCAAGTCTCCTTGCACACCGACATCTATTTGCCTCTGCCCTCACCCCTCGGCTCGTGAATCTCCATGCAAAACGGCCCTGTGGGCTGTCAGCTGCATGCTGGTGTCACACGAATCTTCTGCCATCATGAGGACTTGAACTTGACCCATCTATCAGACTACTTGAGTTGTCTGATCAAAAGTCACCTTGTCTTGTACAACTTTCAACAAGCCATCGAGTTGCCTGATCTGTTGAGTTGTCTGACCCAATCGCGTTGCCTGACGAAAGAGTTGCCTGGCGGACGAGTTGTAAATTGATTGAATTGAAATACTTTTATGTTGAATAGTTTTGACTTTTGTAGAACACAATTTATTTTAAAAAGAACAAAACCAATGCAAGCTAAACATTTATTTCAAAACTAGTTTTAGAATAAACACAAAGTTATTTATCACAAAAACAAAACTGATGAGGTCCCCATTTCAGACTAGCCAGTCCCTTGACCATGTTGACTTACCATTGAAACCGGTCATAGAAATCAATTCAAGTTTGGAGAGAACTGCATTGTCGCCGTTTTGTTGTTGCGTCATGGTTTTTCCTTCCCTTCAAACTTCCAATACATAAGCCTCCTTCTATTCAATCTGTAGTCAAATATTATCCTCTAAATAGACAAAAACGTTCTAAAAATACGAACAAGCAGTGTATCAGAACTCAGCTCAATGCAATCCTTGCACGACATTCACTTTCCACGCATGAATGAGTAGCTAGGCAGTTGCTAGGGGATTCCAACTGCATCATGGGAAAATTGAAAACTTTTTCAGTCAATTGGTGGCGCTGTGTACATTTTCTACAGCTCTCCTCTCTGGGTGCGCCACACAAACTCCCATAGCAAACAATGCTAATTAATGCTAATACTCAAAAATACTTTTAAAAATATTTAAAGTCTCTCAGCCTCTTGAAAACCAATCAGATATATTTTCAGACAACTTCAGATTTCTTTTCAATTTATGGTAGGTCACCTGTTCAGGATTTTTTTTTACTAATTACCCTAGAAAATGTGTTTTTTCAAAAACCGAATCGCTGCCAGTTTTCCCATATTAGGCATTCCTCACATTCCAAAGCCAATAGTACCATGGAGTGAGGGTAGTACCAACTTTAAATTAAAGCCTATATCAAATCTCCTTAAAAGTTTATGCACAGAGCCCCCGTTGTGATACATTGTTATAATTACACAATCTATTAATTGCATGACCCACAAAACCACGGTTACTATTCAGAAGATTTTGAGTTTTTTTCGTTCTAACGAAATATTATTTTCGTTCGAACGAAGATTGTTTCCGGTTCCCGATTATTTGTTTGCACCTATGCCCCTAAAAAAAACACCTGTACGGAAACAGAGGGAGGACTCATTTTTATTATAAGTGGTACCCGACACTCTACTAGCCAACATCTCAGTTGTCATCAGAATTGTCCACATCCTATGATTTTAAGTATCGATCGTTACTTTGAGCTGCAAAGACGGAAAGCATTGCCCAATCTATAGTGCAGATATCCATATAATCGTTGCAGTAACGGCGCGGGTGTCACCGATGGGGATTTGTCCCCGAGTGTCATTGCGGATTTGTCCCCCGGGTGTTTGTCCCGATACGGTAAATTAACATGGGCTGAAGAAGTTGATTCGAACTTCAGGGTGATATCAGACGAAATTTCTTCACAATCCGCCGTATAGGGGGATGGCGACTATAAAAATACCCGAGGGGACAGAATCTCTTGCCACACGGGCAATTATTTTGGCCGGAAAATTAAAACGCCCACGGGGCGTGTGCATTTCACAGACCTCGAGCAATAATTGAATAATTGCATTCCGTAGTGTCCTTATTTCCGATGTCACCACGCCAATTGATTCCCTGGTGGCGGCATTGTTCAGTGATTAAATTATTCATTGAACAAAATTGAATTATCAACCAAGCAAAGCGTCACTGAATCAGAAGCGTTTATCTGAACAGGGGGTAGAACGGTTATCGAGATTCGCCAAAAGATGTACATTTTCTGGGACAAGAGAGCGACGGCCTACCTTTTGGCAATCTGGTAACATTTGCCATTAATTACATAATGCATCTAATTACAAACGTGAACTAACACTAGTTAAATACTAAAGGTCACATCTGACCAACCAAGTGATCTGCTAAATTGGTATTTTCATTTCAAAAAATTAATAAAACATAAAACATTATCCTAAAGCATGAGCCTAAATTATGACACACCACCTCCAATTCTCGAGAATCCATCTATGAATGGTGGTTATTTTCTTTTTAAGAATCATTCCATAGACTTTTACACACAATTTTCTTATCAAGCATCCCTCTCTTTAGAATTCCCCATGTATTTCTGTTCCATTTGTTTCTGTCTCCGCAAGCTTCAACTCGTCTCAAAGTAACTCAAAAAATATGGAGAAAAATATATTGATTGAAATACAGAGCGCCACTGATTATTTTCGGGCCCACTGCTGATTCTATTCGTGGCCAGTTCGTGGCATGTCTACGTTGTTACAGGCCAAGGTTGTACATTGTGGTGTGGCAGGAGATCTTTAAATATTTACAATGATCTTGAAATGAAAATCAAATTTTCTTTTCGACTTCCCTGATTAGAATGTCGATCGAATGAATGATATACAGGCAGAAACGACTGAAATGAAAATAAGAGAGAACCCGGACCCCCAGCAAATTGACGTGCACTGATTGGTGGATACATCAGAGAGAAGGCGGGAAGTTAATCGCGGTCTGCACATCACGTGGTAACCATCTAGATCCAATGCCCAAGAGAGATGATCTAATTGGCTGAATGATTCAACCACGGTGGATATCAATGCTATTGCTACTAGAGGCACCCATAGCTCACAGCACTACCGCGTGGCCAATAAGTGCCCTTTTTATTCGTTTATTTTTGTAAAAGTGACGGTAAGTTATTTTGAGAATACGGTGAAATTGTTGTGATCACATCTAGCCTAAACTCGAGGTATGACATGCCTGCATAGGACTTTAACAATTCACCGCACGGCATGTTGGTACCACTATAGTAGAACTGCTGAATCAGCCGTCACTCAATCGTGGTTAGGTTACAAAAAGGGACCGGGCTTCAATTTTTACGACTTCTGTTTAACTTTTGCAAATCAAAGGCATCGCTTTCTTGCCCTGGATATGGAATCTCCTTCTCAAACGGGCACGATCATAGTCGCCTGCTCGTTAGGCGTGTTGTGCTCCATCGGCATCGTGACAAACGCCATCTTGATTTTGTTCTACATTCGGCGTCCAGTAATGCGTACATCCACAAATGTTTACCTCGTCCACAAGGCGGTTTCTGATTTGATATCCCTGCTGCCATTCCCTTTACACCTCGCTGAGATGCTGGGTTCTGGCTGGATCTTCGGAGACTGGGTGTGTAAACTCGTTGCGTCCGTTGAGACGTTGTGCATGCTCGTCAATGCAAATATTACTTTTGCAATGGCGTATGACAGATACGTGGCCGTTGCCAAACCAGGCAATGGTTTACAGCGTACCGTCACGACGGCGCGGAATCATGTGGCCGTGTCGTGGCTGTATGGCCTCGTGCTTTTCATCCCATCAGCAACGGCAAGTTGGACTATCGTGTGGCCACCAAATGATCCCGCGCTCGGCTGGCTGACGTGCGGCTACAACTGGCCGGCCGGTGAAATGTACCACTCTATTTACTTTGGTAGCCTGCTGGTCCTATTCTACGCGGGACATTACCTTGTGTACGTCTCCTTCGTATACGTTGCATGGGGACGAGTGAAGCAGAGCAAGGACGAGTTCCTCTCGCGTCATGACACCGTACAGCGTTGTCGAGCGGTGGCCAGCGTCCTCATCATCAACTTCGTCGGTTATTTTGTGTATTGGGTACAGCACGGCCCTGTTTTGGCAAAAGGGTGTAACTCAAATTTTCAACTTTTTGAGAAAATACCATTTCTAGGGAAAGTGAGGGCGCTTTTCCCAATGAGCGAAGTCTCAAGTCCGTACGATGCACCGTTTTGAAGATAGTATGTGCTATCTTTATAGATTTTTCATGTTTTCAATCCAATTTCTTTGGAAAAACGGTGTATCTCATAGATAGCACCCGCATTTAGATTTGTATGATGAGGCAAAACAGCCTAACTTGGTGTTAAGTCTGTTTGCCTTGAAAGAATGTTGCACTGAAATTTATTATTTTTATGTCAGAGGGACGTATCTATAGACACACTCTTCTGCCATGTACAAGTGTGTTGCTCTCACCGACTGTTTCTGCGTCAGAAAGATGTATCTCTCGGATACACCTTTTTGCCATATTAAAGTTTGTATCCCCCAATTAATATTTATTTTCCAGAGGGACGTATCTCTACATACACCGGTTTTTTTTATAATGTAGTTTTTAATGTTAAGTAAATGTATTCAACAATTAATTTATGTTTTTTGCCATTATTGCATACAACAATTAGAATGTTCAGCTTGTAGAAAAAGTTACTCCATTTTGCCAATGTCTCAATGGAAATAATACAGAGTGTCTTCAGATGCATCCTTTTGGCAAAACAGGCACGTGCACAATAAAATAGCTAACACGAGATACACCCTTTTGCCAAGCAAATACATTGACAAAGAATTGAGATATCTCAAGTTACACCCTTTTGTAAAAACAGTACACACTATATAAAGTGACTAACACAACATACACCCTTTTGCCTAGAAATAATTAAAACCCTCAAGCCACAACTTTCTGTCAGAACGAAGTAACTTTAAAAAAATGCTTATTTCAGAAAAACCAGCTACACAAGGACAACATTTATTGTGTTACTAATTAATGTATATATCAAACATTTGTTTAAAGAACAATCTACCCATTTATAATTGAATATGTATAAATGGTAGGTAATTGAACTTTCAACGCCGTTTATCTCAAAAGGTGATTATTTGAGATACACCCTTTTGCCAAAACAGGGCCGAGCATGCGTACACCATGATCAGCCTGGGTGAAGAACAGATCAAAGTGCCACATATCCCGTCTGGTCTCTTGGATCCACTCACCATAGCATCGACTGCCTCTGTCTACATCGTGGCCAGTGGTAACCTCTTGCTGTACGGCTTGTCCATGGACCAGTGGAAGGGAGTGACGATGGATGCCGTTCACTGTCGCTGTGGTCCGGGTGGCGGGGTGCAACCTTTTCACGCTGAGAGTGTGGCTGTCATTGACGTAACAGCAGCAGTGGACGACGGACCACCACGTGCAATCAACAGCAACAGCAACATCAACAATGTTCATCGCGACGGTGACAATGACAGCTTTGTTAACCTAAGTCATCATTCGGATGAAGAGTTTGAGATTCAGGATGTGGCCATTTAAAAAGTGGTCCAAGAGAATAGTCAAAATCAACAGAGCAAAAGTTAAAACACTGATGTTTTTCATTTTCATTTTCATTTGTTTTTGTTTTTTTGCGGCTATTCACTAACGAACTCGTGCGTTTCCACTGTATGACCTCTCAGCCATGGCGGTCAATGCAAGGGAGTCTATTGTATTGTGGGTGCACCATGCTCAAACAATAGATACCTGGGCTCAATTTCATGGCTCTGCTTGCCGCCGAGTTCCGCTCTTACGGTCACCATTCTCCGCTCATTTTGCAAGCGCCGAATTTCTGCGCTAGCTGTGTTAAGCAAAGAATGCCTTATACGTGAAGTACGCACGCACACAAGCAAAAATTCTCTGTTAACCCGTGAACTCTGTTAACCCGTGAAATACGCTTGACGTGAGCGCGGAATTCCCTGCTTCCGTAAGCGCTGATTCTTTGCGGAGCCATGAAAATGGGCCGTTATTTTTATCAAATCTATAGTTAAAAATTTGAGGTCATTTTTTGGACCAATTAGACCTGAAAGTTCAGGTTACAATTTAAAATACCTATTTATATTGATTCAAGAGCATTGTAAACTTTCATTTAAGGTATTGCACGAAAGTTGTTAATGATTAGTGGTAGTTAATGAAGAGCTACCATTGGCTGAGAGTAGTGCGCAGTGCGAACACGCGTGCACGTTTGCATTGTTTGACATCAATGGTGGCGGCAAATGCAATGGGTCTGCGTAACGTTATTCTAGAAATAAAAGCAAAGCATCTTTCAAAGAGTGTTTTGTCTCAAAAAAGTAGTCAAGGTGAAAATAGTAACATTTCTATTGGCACCAAGCATTTACTAAATTCACACTAAAGAGAGAGTACACTATTCAAATATGTAAAATCGGTCAAAAATTAGTGTCAATAAATATATTCATTTTAGATTCGGGAAGTTATACAGTTCCACATGAAGTTATTTTTTGAAGTGCACTTCCCCCAAAGGTGTCGATCTCATTGAACCTTAAAATAGTTACTTTTTAGCTGGATCATTGGATGACGAAATGTATATTTGAAAGTCTATAGTAAAAAAAAAAAATGTATTGGAAATGTTTGATAATGTGAAGATACCATGAGATACGATGGTGCCACTACTAAGTGCAGTCTACAATCACACATTGTATACAGTAAAATGCATGTGCAGTCTCCATCACTTTGTGCAAGGTATAGCGACAGGAAGCGTTGGTACAAAAGAGACGCTGGATACTGGAGTAACCAAAGCACTTACGAATGTTAATTCGATTAGAAATAAAATGAACCAAAAAATGCTTGGAATATCCGTCTTTTAGCACACACAAGTCTCTCCTTGGGTAACTATTTTCCCTGAAGGATAATGGAGCATTGTAGGAAGCATGGCAACAGCATAAAAGAATGTCAACACATTTGAAAAACACACCGAGTATTAAAAAAACCTTCAGCAAGTTATCAAATTATCAAGACGTGATTCGATCAAGAGAAAACAAAGAAAAGCACTTAGGTCTATTATTTTCACAACCTTTGTTAGATAGTAAGCTTGTTTGATAACTGTATATCCTAATTTAGTAATTGTGTTATTTGCATCTGTTGTAAATGTTTTATATTAAGTTGTGAATATGATTTCATTTTAGGTAGTAAAGTGGGAAGGTACATGATTTTGCAAATGACTCACAGGAGAAAAAAAATGTTTGACTCCTGCGTTTTTGTAGACAGTGCAGCACCTTTAACGTTGGAAACAGAAGCTTGTCTCTGTGAATCAAAATACAGCCTGTCAGGTGACCTTCACATTTGAAAAATTGTTTTGGCCCTTAAAAAACACCTTTAAAAAAAACCCAGCAAACACCCAAACAAACAAATTAAATTCAAGATTTACAATGACTAGGCTTCCTGCAGTTCTCACCATACTAATTGTTATGCTCTGTTCAAAACAAAAGATTCACTTAATGGTGTACACTAGTGACAGATAACAAAAAAATGAGCTAGATAATAACTTCATAATGTTCATCTCTTTTTATTTTGGCTGATAAGACAAACTTTGATGATGACAGATAACAAGGTATGATACCCCCATTATTATATGACAGAGTCCCCTCCCCTCGCACAATTAATGACCATTTCCCAACGGACCCCTATGCACCTTAAATTACATTTTTCGTATGGTCTTCTACCACAATCAGCCCCTCCATGTCTGAGACAACAATTCACTCTACACTTTCAAGATACCATACATGCCAGTTCCATTCCACACCTTCAAGAAACTCCTCTATGCCCACCTGTTTCAGGTTTTAATTTCAATCCTAATCCCAATCATTGATACCTTGGCACAAACCATTTCAATTTGGAGCTATATAAGTGACTTTTGAATATTTAATTGATTGATTGATTGATTAAACTAAAGCTGCCAGCACTTGCATCTTACAATCTGGGAGATATCTAGAACTACATTTAAACACTTAAATAGGAACAAGTTTCCACAATCAGCAAGATTTTCAAACTTGTTACTAGAACATTAAAATATTGGTTTATTTTCAGGGAACTTTCTGCAGAATCAGGGAGACTTGGCAACTCGGATTAAGCGGACAAATAAAAACATGTCATATATGAGGAAAACCAGCTTTATAAGAAACAATGCTTTTTGCTGGTGAGATAGTACAATAACATCTGAAGATAGGAAATTACAAGTGCATGCTTCACACAATAATAACATGATTTCAAACTGTATGTATCTCAACCAAATGTCAAGAAAATACCAAATAAAGATTGGGGTTTCTTTTCAAAATTACAAATGTTTCACTTTCTCAGAAAGCACATGAATCACACAAAACATAATTTATACAGACTTTAGAAAAGCTAGCCACTTATAGTGGAGACCCAAAGAAGATGTTTACTTCCTCTGCCATGAAAGAAAATACGGCTGTGACAAATAGAAATCAACAATCGGTAACGATTATTTATATTTAAAAATATAAGCACAGATATGAAAATCTGTTGGTGTTCATAATTTGAATAAGATTTTGGTAAACAGGGCTTGAAATTAATACTGGACCACAGGCACGAGGCCAGTGATTTTAGCACCGTGCCAATAAATTCTGACTAAAAAAGTCCGGAGGTCATGTGTCTTTTTAATTGAATAGTAATACCTCACTGTGTAATAACATCTTTGACAAAAAAGTTGATGTTCACATGGGGACTTCAAATCTGATAAAAATCTTTCAATTCCGTTGAGCATCAAAGTGAACTTACCAATATGAGACAAATGAGATAAATCTTGTTTTAGTGCTGTCCAAATCAAAACATTTCATATGTGTAGAATTTTTATTTCTCATTTTGACTTGGTCTTTTAAAAAATAATTCTGGTCCAGTGAAAAGTTTGAGGTACAAACCTTGTGGTCTTGTGGATTTTCCCACCAGATTTAAGCCCTGGTAAACCATGATCAGTTCCAGTGTAAGCATTTGGCAAAATGAGAAACAACTCTCTGAGTACTTATAACATTTAACTCCATGTAAGCTCTGGGCACAATTTCAATACTGCTTAAGCAGAAAGTGGTGCTGAAAAATGTCATGCTAAGCAAAAATGAGCAGGATACCAGTCACAGTGGGTACATAAGAAATGCTATTTTGGCTGGTAATCTTATTTGGGTAAGAATCAGGCCTGATGCTTCATTCTTGAAAGGCAAGGGCACCAATGCGATCTCTCCTTTGTAAAGGGCACCTCAATGAGGACATTGTACATTTATATTGGAACATTTCAAGTGGCACCAAGGCAATGACCAGGGGATTGGGGGCAATTGCATCCATTGCCTCAGTGAATCAGCAGGCCTGAAGCATAGTTTTATTGTGCTCAACTTGGCACGTAACCTTATCCTGGTAAGCTTAATTGTGTTGTGCTTAGCTTACTTTTGCTCTAAAAAATTTGGGCCCTGGTCGAAACCATTAATTTACCAGTCTAGCTCTACATACATAAATACAAAGTTTCCAAGGAAACTGATAATGCTTTAATCTACACAACCAAACCTAATTCTTTCCATCAGATAGGTCATCTCCAACTAGAAAACAGCGAGCACCTCACAGTATTTCTATCTCGAATTGTAGATCCGCATTGGGTGGGATTGTGGAAGGAGAAAGCGTTAAGGAAAATATTCCTACAATAATTGAGTTTGTGCTTTTTAGTTTTGTAAATAGTGTCAAACAGCCTTCCTTTAGATACATAAAGGCAGGGTATATTTTGGGTAATTATTGTCAAAGACAAGTATCCTCGCTACACCAACATTTGCATAAAGTTAAAAACCTGAGAAAATTTGGGCTCAATTGGTCATCGAAGATGCAAGAAAGTAATGAAAGAAAAAACACCCCTGTCATGCCTGAAGCCTTTCTCAGATTCAGATTTTTTGGTGAAAACTACCTCTTTCTCTAAAGTTACATTACTTCAAAGGGGGTCATTTCTAATGTTTTATAGTATCAACGGCTCTCCAGTACTCGCTGCCAAATAAGTTTTTATGGTCAATTAGCTTGTGGAGTAATTACCAAAAAGTACACCCTGCCTTTAAGCCTTTTTTAAATATGATGAATCTGAAACTAAGTTCAAGAAGTTCTATACTGTACCTTTATCTTCGAATCAGTTTTAAGCAAGTAAAAAGGATATCCCCAGGCTGGAAATCCATTGACACCATAACCCTTGTCGGACCTGATGATCAGAATAGCATGCTCTCCTTTAGACATAGACATACAGCCCTCATCCCATCCTGTTAACATAAGATAGAATCCCCTTTCAGTATTTGTAAACGAGTTTTATGGATCTGTTCAGGGCCCAATTTTATGGCTCTGATTACCGCCGAATTATGCGCTGATGATCACCATTCTCCACTTACTCTGCAAGTGCCGCATTTCTGTGCTAGCTGTGTAAGCGAAGAATGCCTAGTAAAGTAGAGTACGCACCTGCACAAGTAAAAATTTTCTGCTTACCCGTGAAATACGCTTGACGTAAGCACGGAAATCCCTGCTTCCGTAAGCGCCGATTCTTTGCTTACGATAAGCAGAGCCATGAAATTGAGCCCTGATGAAATAAGAACCTAGCCAAATGAATGTGATAAGAGGTTAAAGTGCAGGCCTGGAATTTCATCTTTGAGAGGGCAAGGCCATTTCCAATAGAAAATCTAAAAGTCTCTAAGAAACTTTTGGAGGGGCACCAAGGCCAAGACCAGGGCAACAGAGGCCTTGATCTCCGTGGCCTCCGTGTAGATCCAGGCCTGAAAGTGACAAGCCGAGATTATCAAAGGTGGCTGGTTTCCACTATTTTATAAGTGAAGTGAAAGCCGTCAATATTTGTGTTCTGACACTTTATACGTATATTCTGCATTGAAGAAATGTGCTGCAATAAATTATACAATTCACCATGGCCTAGTAGTAGTACTTTTGTAGTGGCACATTTCCTTTACAATTCAGAAACGCTACAAGCCTAATCATACTAAAATCATATCCTTGTGTGCCAGAAGAAAGATATAACATAAGTGTGACCACAAAAAGGTCATAATCGATGACTGTCCCAAATTGTGTTTCATGAAAACCGAGTGTAAAAGTTTGATAATTTTTCAGCCATTAGTGCAGGAAAGTTAAATTCTGTAAGGGAATGGAAAAACATGTCTTTGGAGTGATTTCTGGCAACAAATATACAACAATCATGCAATACCTCATAAGAAAGTTATCATAAGAAAGTTTTTATTGCTTGTGACCTTCTGCTCAGGGTAAAGAGATGTACTTCTGTATCCAGAAAACGGTTGTACATACAGCCTTCCAACAACGATACAGATCCATGCTATAATCAAAACCTGTTAAATGAACCAGTTTCACAAAGTACTAAGATGGGTCTTTTGATCAGCAGCAAATGAAACATTTGCTGATCAAAATGTGCCGTTACAAATGTAAGGGCCATGTCACACAAGGAAAACCAGGGGTGGATTTCACAAAGAGATAAGACTAGTC
The DNA here is from genome assembly GCA_023634235.1 of Pisaster brevispinus. Classification (NCBI taxonomy): domain Eukaryota; kingdom Metazoa; phylum Echinodermata; class Asteroidea; order Forcipulatida; family Asteriidae; genus Pisaster; species Pisaster brevispinus. Next base: position 8,213,163 of record JAMKCF010000021.1, on the reverse strand, counting down.
TTATCTGAAGTTAGGACCAGTAACTGGTCTTAACTTAGGACTAGTCCCATCTCCTAGCATTGCCTAGAACTAGTCCTAAGTTAGGAAGGGTTTTGTGAAATCGACCCCAGATTGGCTCAGTGGTTTCTTTCCCTGCATTTTACCTCTGTGGACCCTGGTTCAAATCCCACCTCAGAATCAGCCTGGCATGTGGGTTGGACTTTCTCACACAAGGCAATCGCTACAGGCAACTCTAAGGCAATCAACTCCGCTGCATTCAAAATGACCTCTTGGCCCCACAAGAGGGAGTTTTCTAACAGTATCATACTGTCCCAGAGGAAATGATATATATACAATTGACTGTAAATAGATTTTCTTCTTGCAAAATTTCCAGGAATAGTTGCCTGTAAAGTGCCTCATGTGACATGGCCTTAATGGTTTAAGAAATTGACTTCATACTTTTATTTTTGACTTGTCAACTTAATCACTTTGCAAGTTTCATCTTAATTTTGAAAAACAAATACCTTGAATAACTTTACCCAAACCAACTTGGAAGGTAAACGGTTGCTGTCCGGGATCCTTAGTGCTGTAAACAAATGAACAAAAATGTTGGATTTGTTTTTCAAGTTGTTTCAAATGTTAAAGGTAAGATCATACTTTGGTAATGACCCCGAAAAGAAGTTATGTAATTGTTATCCGAAGCCTATTTGTTATAAAGATGGTAATGATAGCAATCATTCCGCGAAATAATTTTGTCTGAAGTGCCTTCGCTGATTAAAAATCAGTAAAAGTATGTGGAAAACTTGAAGCTCCAAAGATCACTTGCAGGCAATTTTTGGAAATTTCCCGTGGTGTCTGTTTGAATGCTGCCCTCAATACTGCCAGAAATGCTGTTGGTACCCACCGTCACCCCTCTGTAGATGTTGGTGGATTTGACATTCTTGATGAAAAAATTCCATGACAGTCTTTTGTTGTTTTCTCAACAAGTCGACACTGTAGGCCTATCCGACTAAAACTTTCAGAGCTGACTTGTATTGTATCTTTATTTTATTATGATTTTGGGTAAAAATCAGCATTACAATGACAAAAAACCAAACCATGACTCTACCTTTAAACCCCTCGTTAAAAGTGAAATTTACAACAAACAGTCGTCAGTTGAAGACAATCAGATTACACGGCAACTGAATTATATCAAACCTATGTCTAAAGTCTAATGCCTGGGGTTGATTTTAATGGCATACAACCAGAAACACAATAAAGGTTACCACTTTACAGCCGTCACGTTAGCAGTTTTTCCAAATGGTTGTAATTTTGTTCAAGTCCACTGAAACCACCCAAAAGGGTTTCACCATGTGAATGGACAAGCAGTTGATTCATCTGGGCCCAATTTCAATGCTCTGATTACTGTGGAATTATGGGCCTATGGCTAGATTTGTGTGCTTCACAGGGCTCCATAAGCATAAAATTATGTGGTAAGCAGTGCCATGAAATTGGGTTCTATTGTTTTATAGGTATTTACTTTTTAATTCAACCTCAAAATGGATGAAAAAGCTACCTAGTTTTTCCATCCCTTTTTTGATTGAAATTTGAGAGGTAATCACAAAATAAAAAGTTTTAATCCACTCAAAATATTTTCAGTATAAGCCAGCATGGCCGTTTTTATGTTAAAACTTTTTTGGGGGGTGGTTTGAGGTGCTTACAAAAAATACAACTCTTGGGAAATCTGCTAACGTGATGGTCGGGAATTGGTCACTTTTATTGTGTTTGTTGTCATACTGCTATGTGCAAGTGAATCCATCAAATTTTGTTTCATAAGTGCCAAGATGGTGTCTTGTTCAAGCAGCAAACAATATAATAACAAAAAAAAATTAAAAACCAGAAAATTTATTATAAATATAAATGAGCATATTTTGTACCTCCAGAATTTCTTGGGAGGATTGCCTGCAAGCGAGCCAACACAGTGGACAGTTATGTCTGCTCCTTTTTGGAGTTTTGTTGGTCCTCCTTGACGCAGAATTGTCTTTGTCACACCGTCAGATACACTTTGAGGAGCTGCCATACTTAAGAAAAATTCTGGAAAAGAAAAATAATTTTGTTTTTTTGGATTTCCTCCATGATTAAATCAGTCACTTCACACAAAAATATATCATAGTTTTTACTAAAAATGATTTTAATATAAGTTTTCCTGGTCAATTTCAGTTTCATCCACACCCATTCAAATTCACGCACATTTCCCTAATCCATTCAAACTAGGGCTTCATTTTTGCATTCAATTTCGTTTTCGTGCACACATAATTTCGTTTTCGTGCACACATAATTTCGGTTTTTTTTCATTCAGGTTCATTTCAGTCGTTCAGTTTCATTGATAGACATTCAAGACTACATTCTCACCATTCTTCAGTTGAATTTTTACTGCCTATTTACAACACTGATGAAATTGACCAGGTTGACCAGCCTCTTGCTCTTGGCTTTTGCCAAATTGAATGATCTTTGGGACCTGATGAATTTGAATGATCTTATTTGAACTGTGGAAACTGAATTACTCCTTTCTGACTGCTGAAGTGAATAGATCCCTTGCAAATGATGTCACACTCGTAAAGCACCCTCACTGAGGCTAAAAGGACGCAGATAATTGGACGATAGCTGTACTTTGTGCGTAAAAACGTGCACGTGACCTTAGCGTCCCTGTACCATGCAAGGGGTCTATACTGATGCAACGAAATTAAATAGCGCACAACTTTATGGCATTTGCCAACCAAATAGTGTCTGAATGCATGCATAAATGTAATTAGCATATTTCATAGAAAAGGTTAATTACAAGTTTTTTGGTAGATTCCAAAATTATGTGGACAATGGACATCACACATCACTTTTTTACTGGCGGCAACGGCTTTCATGCGACTATATACATTGCTCTCGCAACACTACTGCCTGTCTGTCTGGCGACTGTCTGTTTTGGAAACCATGGTTTTGGGCTTCTGAGCTTGTATACAGAGCCGAGTCCCGGGTTTGAAATAAAGAATCTTGTTAATTAACACCGATCGCGTCAGCTCGTGCATCTGCAGTAGTGTCACACATGAGTAATCCACGCATGATCGATCACGGTGTCCTGTTGAACTTGAACTCTATGGGCGATCCCAACTATAGTTGGGACGTCCCAACTTTAACACTCAAGTTGGGACCAGTCCCATCTATAGTTGGGACGATTGCCAAGTTGGGACGGAACATTATCATCTTGATCAAATTACCCAGGGGCCGGCCCAGGCAAAGGGCCGCGAATGACTGACGAGAAAAGAGGAAGCAAATGATATCATGACATTATGTCGATGTCTGACTCTGATGATGCCGGTTTACTTATTTTCAAACATTAAATAATAAATAAAAACTTCATGTTATTAATCACAAAAAGGCTATATGATTTAAGTTAATAAATTATGCCTGGCATTTCCAAATTCATTTTTTAAGTCTGCAATTTTACTCTAGATACTTACGGTGATGATCTCTTCGCCTTGAAAAAAATGAGCACCACCCCACTAAATAAAGGCACTAGCATGCAGTCGACGACAAGAGTTAACAACTTCGTACATTGATCCGTATTTGCTCTACTTCTCATTATCTCTTGCATGATTGTTCTTCCCTCACCTGGGAACGAAGCTAACTCACATAACTAACCTGACTTAACTACGCAATAAACTGCCTTGCTTCCAAAAAGTGCCAGACTAATTTTCATTGGCCCCGAAATCAACAGCGGTAGAATTGAAATGAAATCATTTTTAACTTTCTTTTTTCTCACCAAATTGTTGAAATCATGGACCGTAATGAATTAAGCTCTTTTCAGGTTTCGAATCCCTGGATCTCAGAAGAACGAACGACTGCTGCTGTATGTAACGCCATTCGTCTTGCAGAGAGAAGTGGCCACTTAAAATCGGTATGGTATTTACTAATATATAATATAGACTAACTAATAGTAATAATACTAATAAATAGTAGTACTCTAGTAGTAAGGCTGAGTAGACTAAGATAAGAAGAGTAGACTTGCGAGTCCCATTGGTTTTTGCACGGTCAACTCAAATGTGCATAAAATTGTCGAGTAAAAATTGTGTTCCGTGCCGGGCAAGCAAGCCCAGGCCCAGGCAGGGTAATTGGGCTCCTTCTGAAGCTCCGGCCCCCTCATCTGAACCAACAACCTCCGGATTAACGTGCCAACTGAGCTATTCTATTTAATATAAATCTATAATCTTGGATTCTAGTCGATAATGATCGTAACTCTCCATCCTCCCGACGGTCGCAGACTGTCGGGAGGATGGAGGGAAAGTTACGATCATCGCAACTATCAAGCCCTATCATAGGGATGTTGCTTGTTGGATAATTGTTAATCCGGAGGTCGTTGGTTCAAATCCCGCTCATTCATTTAGACTGAGTCTAGTCAATTTTTCTTTTTTCAGCCCCAAGGCAAATCGTTTAAAACTCACCCAATCAGTTTCCCTTGTGATTTATTATGTTATATCTTTTCTAAATCTAATTCTGTGGCGTGGGTTGTTTTTTTATTTGTGTGGTTTTTTTTGCCAATTTAATTTATGATTGATGGTGACAGCACTAAATTCAATTGGTATTCAATTAAGGCAGAGGATATTTTACTGATAAAATGATGCAGAACATAGCAAACCACTAAATCATGTAATAATACTATCTTTTTAATAGTGCTGCGGCTGCTGCCCCTACCCGAAGTGGTAAATTACCGAAATTTCCTACACACGGCTCCATAGCCAAGTGATCCATGTTACTGCTGAGTGCTGTCCACACGCAACATTGTGACACGGTGTCTCTTTTCTTTTTTCATATTAATTAAGCCCTAAACTATTAAAATTTTACTCTACATTTAAATGGATATTAATTCTTACCTTTTCTTTCTCATATTTTTGTCTCCCAAGGATTTTTTAATATGGAAATTAAGTCCGAAATTGCCGTACAGAAATGTTGCCATCGACAGTAAAGTATTCACTGCCATTAATTAATAACAATAACCAACCAAAGTCTTCTTAGTCCTTGAACTATAGATAGGGTAAAGTCAAGACAAGGGGTTAGTCTAGTCTAGATTGGTATACAGTACACTTAGAATTGAAACTGTGGAGTCAAGTGGTTAAATTTGCTTGTTTAGCCCACTAGCCTCATTAAATACGTAGTACAATCCAATGATTTATACATCAATTTTTTGTCGTCCACTTTGTAGAGGCGTGATGAAACAATAGGTGAGATGGCGCAGTCCTTACAAGACACCTCACCATCACTGCATCTCATAAGGCAGCTCAGAAACATGTCAGAGAGAGGTCAACAGCTAGATGAGGTAGGGTCAGCAGGGTCAAGCCATGGGTGAGGGAAAGGGGAGGACCTTTCTTGACCAAAAAGAAAAAAGGGACGCATTTCAAAAATTACCAAAACAGCGGACAAAAGCGAGAACTGCAAAAGCTGAGAGTTTATATTTTATAAACAGGTATGGACATTTTTTTCTGTCCAAAAATATTTGAAGGGAGCTTTTTGAGAGCTGTGACCCCATCGTTCTATGTTGATTCAATGTCGGACTATTCAATTTATGATCAAAGACTGAATGGTGGACTGTTTACAATAAAATATGTTTTTCCTAGAGTTGAATTTTTGTTTTTAACAAGCATGCCGTTAGGCCCTATCATTTTATCTTGTATTAAACTTTATTTTTGAACAGACAAACAATGAAATTCAATGCCGGCTGATGGACAAGGAGACTAGGGATATTACACATCTTGATGTCATTGGTAAGAGTCCGATAACACAAAATAGTATTGAGAATAATTGTCATTTATTGGAGAGTTTGAAAAAAGATATTGAAGTGTTCCAGGTTTTTTTCTAAATTTCAGCTTGGGCTCCGGGGTATGGCGACCACGATAAAGGTCTACGATTAGAGGATTGAAATAATAGATGTTAAGTTTGCATTGGGGATAAAGATTATTATTTGGTTTTACCCATACACCGATGTGTATTTTTATGCACTGGATACAAAGTACTTTCCTGAGTGCTGTGAAAAAACCCTGCAGGCATATAACTCGGGTGGGATTAAAACCCACGACCTTTGCCATGCTAGAGTGGATGTCTTACCACTAGACCACTGAGCTAGCCCGGTGGCTAGAGGCTAATGTACCCAAACCATAGTTCCCAAATAAATGTTAAAATTTCCCTTTTGTCTGCAGAATCCAAAGTGTCACAGCTGGACACGATGACTGCGCATCTTCAAGCCGTTGTTCAGAGCAAGGACCACCTCATAAACCGTCTCCAACAACCCTTTGTGGGGGACTCCCTCAAGGTAGAGGCCACCTACCACAGACATGTGAAAGAGCTCTTTCCATTGGCTGCCTCGAGTTTAGCAGAACTTAATGGTAACCTGGGAACCATCCAATGGGCAAGTGACTTCAATATGAAGGACGGGAGAATGGTGAGCAAAATTGAAGAAGTTTCGTCAACTATTAAACCACCATTCTCTACTTGTTTTACCCAGTATCTGAAAATGATTAATAAATTATGACCTTGCTTGTTACTAACTAGTACAAAATACTTCACCAGAGGCAAATTTCACAGAGTCAGAAGCACAAAAACTTGCTAAGCACTGAAAATTTTTCCTTGGCAGAAACAGGGTACCAGCCAAGATTCCATGAAGCTTTACATTGTTGTGACTGGTACCCCACTCAGTTTTCTGCTTAACGTCTTTATGAAGTTTGGTTCTGAGCCCAATTTCGTAAAGCCTGTAAGCAGCTTACGGAGCGACCATTAGCAGAATTTCTTTTTCATAAACACTGCTAACCAATAACCATAAGCAAAGCAAAAGGCACGTTAGCTTGCTGGCGGTTCTCATTAGCAGATGAGTTTTGCAACAATGCAAATCCATTTTGAAGGCACATAAAGCGCTGTCAAATCTTCAATCAGGATTGTTTATGAAATTACACTTTTGCTTACGTATGTTATTCTGCCATAGTAAGCACAAAAACTTGCTTTCTGGTAAACAGCTTTTTGATTAGTCCCAGATCAGTTCATCAAATTGCCCTTTTTGTGAAGGAAGGTGACAATTTGTGAACTTGTAACAGCACTCAACCAACAAGAAGAAGCATAAATTATTCTCTTTTGTCTACAGGATGAAACACTGATGGCCATTTCAACATCATTGGCACAGCTCCAGACAAGCTTCCAGACGATATGTCAACTCAGGAACACCCTGGAAAAATGCTGAAATATTTACCCCGAGTCCTAAAAGTCAGTCACAGTCTACCTATAGGAGTTCTCTAGTCATAACCCCAGTCCCTATTTATTGTTACTGAAATTCCTGAATCGTTTGATTTCCAAGAGCATAGTAAAGACTCAACAACAAACAGAATCTAGTGGACTTGTATAAAATTGGTATGGTCAGTGTCCAGCGAGGCATAACCAATCAGTTTGTAGTCTTGATAGTCCATGCAGTAGGGGCTCCACCTGACTCAACTGAACCAAACACAGCTAGCTGCTTGAGGGTGATTGGTTTGTACTTGTTTTAGAGGTGATGAACATAATTTCACCCAACATGGTGGTCAGGTATAACTATTTATAAACTGGATTTCACATAGAGCTCAGATTGATCTTAACTGCAAATCACCCCTAACTGCCAAGCAAAGTGTGATGTCACAACACAAATCACTATGGTAATACTGACAACTCATCTTAAGATGAATCAAAATGATAAGAATTGTGATTATTTATAAAAAATACTGATTGGGTGAAGTACGGATGCTCACTCCTAAGCTTGGTAAAATATTTTGCTGCAAAACGAACAGTTCCAGAATACTTTTTTTATCATGTTATGAAGAAGTTTGATTTCAACTTGATAAACCTAGGCGTGATATTCCTCCTATGTTAGGCAGATTTTTGGTTTTTGTTTGCCCTCAGAAAATCAGTAAAATGATTACAAAAGGTAGGAGTGGTAGAGCTGGCAAATAAGTCGCAGACAGTGCTCATGTTTTGTGTGATCAACCATATACATAAAATAACAAACCTGTGAAAAATTGGGCTTAATCCATTGTGTGAGTCGGGAGAAAGTTGTGAAAAACAATGTGCAATTTTCAGCATGTAAACACATTGTCCTTAATTTTGGTTGTAACAACTGAAATCAACTGTTTGCTGCTTTTTTTTTTTTTAGGTTTTCTCAAATAAGACATCAATTCAGAGGGAAATATTTAACAGAAAATTGGTTCTAGTATGAACTCCATAATCAGTAAGCTTTCAGACTAAAATTAAATGATTTTGTTTTATAATACCTACAAACATCCTATAAAATATATCAAAGCCCAAACCAAATGTAGGTCAGCAATTGTACTCAAGGTTTCCCGTTTTTGCAAGGGTAAAATATAATGCCTGTAACAAATTGGCATCTTGTCCTAAAAGAAATACATGAGATAAACTCAAATAAAAATGTTAACCCTCAGCATTGAGAGTCGTGAAACTGATATTTGTTTGTAATCTTTGGCTTTATTTCCTTACTGTCTCCAAAAATAAAAATACCACATATTAAGTTGTATTTTTTAGTAACTTTGTTGTGGAATGTCGGTGAAGTTTTTTTAATACAAACTTAACCCCTATGCAGTACATGTACAAAAATAAAAATTTGATTACCCCAAATTGGAACTCAACTAGCAAAAGTCCCTCAGCTCAAGTCAACTGAAACAAAATTTCTGCTCCCTCAAAAATTGTGAAAATTAATTTCTCTTACATTTCATATACAACGTGTAACAACTGACGAACTCAAGTACAACGTGTAACAACTGACGAACTCAAGTCGGAAGCTCGCATTTTTATCACCTTCTAACAAAATGGTGCACTATATAATTCCCAGCCTTTCCAAGTAAAAGGCCTTCATTGCAACCAAAAGAGGGCGCAACACTGATGCCATCTCGAAATTAAAAACCAGTTTAAGGGCAAAGGTTGAAATAACTACTTTCCCCATCTTTATAAGCATAAGTGAATTAATTAACGAACTTCGTAATTACCTCTTTTTATAAAAGTCTGACTCTATTTAGCCCCTTTCTTGAAAGGATGTGACCAGAGGTATGAAGCTAAACCACAGTTCACAACCATGCACAGTTGTTGAACAAATGTTTGTTAAACTACGTAACGTATGAAGCCAAAACATAAAGGGGCTGGGAAGGGTGTGGGGGTCAGTGGGGATAGGTTCCTGGGGTTGGCTAGGAATTGGTTGCAAGGGTAGGGCTTTGAATTGGTTGCGAGGGTAGGGCCGGGTGCGAGCTGGGGAAGTGTTAGGCTGGTGGGGAGGGGGTGATGGCAGAAAGGTTTGGGTGTGACTGTGAGGTTGGGGGTTGAATGTGAGGGCAGAGGATGGGTGTTAGGGTAGGGAGTTGGTGTCGGAGTTTAGAACAAGTGTGTCAGGGTGCAGAACGATTGCAAAAAGACCATCAGGCACATTTCAATCACAATCATCATCATCAATCATCATGGTTTAGGTTATGTTGAATGTCTGGCTGCATTCATGGCTCCCTTTCTTTGTCCCCAAATGGTGCTCTCTTGTTATCCAGCATTATGTCATAGTGGCAGAAATCAACAATTTTAGAGGAACCAGAGTTTTTGTGGTTGGCAAAGTAGAACTGGGTTACTTCTGCTTAGCTTTCTTCCTCTCAAGATAGCGTTGTCTTGCATCTGCCACTGAGTCATCATTGTTTCTCTTCTCAACAGTTAATCTTTTCTCCTCCCGTGATTGAGATGTTTCTATTGGAAATACATTAAAAACATACACAAATTAATAACTACATTAAAATTTGTTTTATTTATAAGAAAAGAAAATTTGAGGGCCATTAATTAATTGTTTACATTTTATGCATGTGCAATGAATAGACCCATCATGTCACCTTATTCAAAAAGTCAGGGCTCTCCCTTAACACTAGCCCGGCATATATTGTCAAGTAAAAACTAGTAAACACCACGTCTCAACTTGGGCTACTGAAAACTGTGCAACCTACTTGTTTATAACGCTCGTATTTGTCTTCATTTTCAGATGTGAATAGTACATTTAAATTTTTTAAAAACTTATTTAATGTAAACTTCATTTGACTATTAAACTGGTTGTGGTAGCTACCACTAACACTTCAGAAAGATACATATGTGTGACAATCCATGTTTAAAATCTGGGCTACTAAAACTTTCTGGGGGCAAGTGAAATGCAGTTTACTAGCCCAGTGGGCAACTTTACAAAAAGTTTAATCACAAGGCCTTAAACTTAATGTTCTTGAGCAGCCCTGGGTGTTTTCGTGTCAGGCAAGATTCAATGTTATCCAATTGTGTTATTTGTTTAATTATGTATTTCCAGGCAGCACAAAAACAATACAAAAGAGACATTTAAATATAAACAGGACCACAGAGAATAAGCCTGGGGACAACCAAAAAGGGAAACAAATCACTGTAGAGAGGCGATCCAGATGATGGAAACCTACAAGGCACAAGAAAATAGGACAGGAACAATCACACCTTACAAATTTGGAGTTTACAAGTTAATAGACATAAAAAGGTCATGAAAAACTCATAAGCAACAAAAATGCTTAAACATTGAAGGTCAAGCCTAGAACACATTGATGGTGAAAAGTCACCAGCCAAGCTCAAGATCTGTCCACCAATGACCCATTCCCACATAATACAACTTAGCCAAAGCATACACACAGTTAAAATTGTGCACAAATTCTATGTGGGAAGCTTTACATTTGGCCCCACATCAGAAACTGAATCATTTTATCTAATCATCAGTCCAGTCCTTCATTTTAAGAAAAACGAGGAGAGCGATAAACTGTTCCCCTTAAATTATTCAGGAGAGTCCCTTTGTACTCCTCTGAACCAACCTTCGCAAATTGTCTAGAAAGCGAAACTAAAAAACAGAAATTTTCAGGAGGATCGTTGGCTCTGAAAGGAGCTGTTGTCTTTTCAGAGCCAACACTCCTCCCAAAAGAGATTTACTCAAGGCTGTACCTGCAAGTTTATTAGTTACAGTTACTCCCTATTACCCACACCATGCCGAACTTCAAACATCAATTTCAAATCTGACTGTTCAAGATTGGTTCAGGTTCAGGTTCAGGTTCTGGTTCAGGTTGGATCAGTGGCTTCGTTCCCTGCCTTGGCTGTGTGTAGACAAATCAGAATACTTAACACAGCTCAAAGCCAGTACCCAAGTTGCCCGTAGAGTTGGCGTCAGGAACTATTCTGTTCTGACTTTTCTTGAAGAAACCTTGCTCCATTACTGGGAAGCTAAAAAAATTAATTCTAGAAAATATTACCTTTTTCTATTTCGCTGTTTGCATCCTGTGTGCTATCTTTACTTGTGGCATTTGTAGTATCTTCAATACTGGGAGCCAAACATCCACTCAAACCATAAGCATCTAGCTCATGCAACCTCGGTAATAAATCTTCAATCCACTCATATTTTACCTGAACAAATCAAACAGAATTTGAAGAAAGAAAAAACTTTTATGAATTTTCAGACATTTATCAATAATATCTTAGCTGTGTTATAATCCAGTGATCAAAAAATCATACAATAAAGTTAAATCATACTTTTGTCTTCCTTTTTTAAGCATAGGATGGTAAAGTTACAGTGGCATGTCTTGGCCAAGAGGTCTAATGCATCAGACTCAAGTTCTAATGGCTGAATCATCAGAGTAAGGTTTTGTTTCCCAGTCATCAAACTTGCATCCTAGAGTGAGGCAGTTAACCATAATTGGTGTATAAATGGGAACCTGGGAAGGCTGAGGCGGTATTGTGTTGGATTAACCTTGTAATAATAATAATAATAATAGCTTGCATTTATATAGCGCTTAATACAGGGTTTCTAAGCGCTGTTAATAGAACTAATTACACAATAACCAAGTAAGTGTACAATAAAATGACATAATTTTAAGTGAGATGGTATAGCCTATACGGTAAACATGCTTAGATTGATATAAATAAGTGGGTTTTGAGTTCAGTTTTAAATGAGGCCAGTGTAGTGGAGGCACGGATGTGGACGGGAAGGTTGTTCCAGAGAGTGGGTGTGGCAATTGAGAAGGCGCGTTTTCCGTAGCGAGTGCGAGGGATAGGACCAATGTTGAATTCTAGGTGGGCGGTAGCCGATGATCGAAGAACACGAGTTGATGGTTGCTTTTTGGGAATAAGTAATTCTGAGATATATTTAGGGGCTATGCCATATTTGAGTTTGTATGCAAAAGTAAGAACTTTAAATTGCACCAAGCTAAGCAGCTTGGGGTTGTACGCTCCCAAGGGAGCTAGAGGAATGGTCTAAGTATGCTTGATGTACAGGGATAATAATGGTGTAAAGTGCCTTGATCTAGCTACTAGAATACGTGTGTCATATAAGATCGAAGTATCATTCAATTTGGGCAACTTTTGAAGTCCTGGTAGAAACTCATCAGTGCTGTCATTTTGTAATCCTTAAAGGTTGGGTCATACTTTGGTAATGAAGATTTTTTTTGTGGTAATTTCTATCAAAAAGCTCTTGTTTGAAATGCCCCTGTTGATTATATAAATCAATAAAAACATTTGAATACGAGAAAGGATGCACGCATGAATTGTTTCTCAGATTTCTGAGGGTTGGTTGGTGTCCGTTCATGAATGCTGCGGTCAGAGATGCGGTTGGTACCCGCTGTCACCTCGCTAAACGTGGATTGACTCGACGACGTGTGAACATTTCGGGTCAGTTTCTTGCTGTTTTCTCAGCAAGTAAACACTGTACTCAGCTGAAACTTTCACAGGTAAATTTTATTATATCTTTCTTTTTAGTTTTGCCTATAAAGCAGCATTACATTGACAAAAACAATCTATGACCCTACCTTAAACAGACAGTGGTGAATCAACTAATCAAATGCATGCTTATAATAAACAATGGAAGACTGGACCTGTTAAATACATATTCAATTCAATGCTGATTCATAATAGGTGGAGAGATCAATGTCAATTGAAACAGTTGACTTACAGCAGAAACAGTCCTCATGAATATCTTTGATGTCCAGACTACCTCATGGTATATCACCCAGTCTAAAGCGTCATCATGGCCAAATAACTATCAACGATAACATACAATATTATATATCAGAAAATAGAATTAGCTGTTGCAAACTGTTCACCAACCAAAAGGACCTACGGTATAAATGCAAGGAAATAATAATAATAATAATAATAATAATAATAATAATAATAATAATAATAATAATAATAATAATAATAATAATAATAATAATAATAATAATAATAAACCATTCTTATATAGCGCATATCACCGTGAGGTCCCTATGCGCTGTCAGTATTTGTTTTCAAGGTATGCAGAGCTACGTGTCGTAATATGATACCTATTCCTTTACATAGCACCATGTAATGGTTTACAAGGTGCTGTGGCGCAATATGCAGCCAATCAGAAATAGTCAGTGGCCTGACGTTTCGACCCTAGCAGAGTCTTTCTCAAAGGCTAAATGACAACACAACACACAAACAGGTATACTGGTGTAACAAAAGCAGTCACAGATTCTGTCTTGATTAGCTGAAAGCACGTCACATGATAAACATTATTTAAACTGTTTAAAGACCAGCTGAAAAGAAAAACGGCAACAAGTGATCTTTGCTGAAATTCATTTAAAATGTGTTAAATCGATAAGGAAATTTATTTCACATGAGAGTAAACAGATTTTAATTGTAAAAAAAACCCCAATCATTTTTAATAATCTTCTCTGGTGCTTTTCCGAAAGATTTGCAAAAAGCCTTGTGACGTCATCACTCTTGTTAAGTCATATGTGGGAGCTCTGTTCTGTATAGCCACTTTGACGTCAATGGCGTCAATGAATTGTCATTTTGATGCATGCCATCACTGACAGAAGTAATAGCTTTTTTTGTCAAGGCTGGGTCCTAATTTTTTGATTGATAACTACAAAAAAAACGGAAGTGTTAAAATATCAAAGTTAGAGTGATAAACAAACACGTTATAAACAAGTTTAAATAGCAATCCTTTTAACAATATTTTCGCTCAAGTAGCTGTTTAACCCCCACCCCCCGCACTCACGGTAACATTTTCCAGCGAGATGACAATCTGTTTTAATCCATCCAACTGCATGTGTTGCACAACTGTGTATAGATTTAGTTGTACATGTATGTACTGCGTAGATGCATTCATGTGGCCGAGCGGATAAGAGCACCGGACTCAAGCTCTGGTCTTTCTGATCAGCAGAGTGTGGGTTCGAGTCCCAGTCGTGACACTTGTGTCCTTAACCAAGACATTTAACCATGATTGCTTCATCCTTCGGATGGGACGTAAAGCCATTGGTCCCGTGTGTTGTGTAACGCATGTAAAAGGTCCGCCCCAGTGTTCCTGGTTTGATTGGCAGCATATTGCGCCACAGCACCTCATAAACCATTACATGGTGCTATAAAGGAATAGGTCTCATACTTCAAAATGTAGCCCCACATACCTTGCAGGGAAAAAAAAATACTGAGCGCTTTGACAGGGCCCTAAGGGTGTGATAAAGCGCAACCCAGTATTATTACATGATAACGCTTTACAATATTGTGGGCTGGCAAAGTTTATCTACCAATCAATACATTTCAAAATTTCTTTGACATGGTACCAAGATGTCTACTTATACATTTAAACAACTTTACACAACTTACGGCTGATGATGGATGGATGAAGACAGTGGTCCCGTGTCCCTCCATGGTGTGGAAGCCTCGGCCAGATGAAGCTTTCCTGGCAACATTGCAGAAGAACCCGGCACACAGTGACCGTCTCAACAAATCACTGTGGGTGGTGCTTGAGGCTACTTTCTCTTTGGGAAAGAAAGACGTCTGTGAAATCAGTGTGACAAAAGAAAACGACTATTGAGAAAGGGTACTCATGTTTGAATCTCATTTCATATTAAAGGAAATTCACTCCTTGGGAAAATAGAACAAGGCGGGAAAAAAGTTTTACTTTGCTGCTCATTGCAAACAACACTTCATCACCATTTTCAGAAACCTACGAATGTGTCAAAATTTGGTCAATCGACTTTTGTACAAATTCTTGACGTACTCACTGTTAACATTCACAGCAAGCTCCAGGACCTAACACGAAAGGGTTTCCTAATCACACTACTTAGCATGGCCGATGAATCTCTACATTAACCATTTTGCTTTTTCAAGAAGTGGCGAATCTGTTAACCTACAGTGTTGTATATAAGTTTAGCATTTTCATGAACAGGTGAATCTCAATATGCACTGGTTTGTACACAGCACTAAGCATTTTCTCAAAGTGGCGAATGCATTTCAGAATAAATAAAGGTTGAAAACATATCGACAGTTCTGTATGATTGAAGAAGTCGGCTTTGTTTTAATAGTAGACTTTAATAGAAAAAAGCAAGCTGTTTCCGGAACTGCAGTTGCAAAAAAAGTTCAACTTTAAACGTGATTATCTCCAAACACAGAATTTTGGCCGTGGCGCAGATTTCATGAAAACGGTGACGGCTTGTTCACTATGTCATTGATAAACCTTCCTGACCTTTATTTGTCGATTCAGAATTCCTTCTAGTTGCTTGTGGACGCTGACTGCCGTCTTCACAGCTCTCAGGTGAATGAAGTTCTTTCTGCACCATGATGATGGAGACTCACTGTGATTAGCAGTTGAAAAGATATTTGCTATATTTCATTTTTCTTTTTTTTTCTTTCTCATTTCTTTTGTTGGTATTGGATAGACTACTCCTGACCTCTTGCACCAATGCAAACGTGGCTACTGTCTGCCATTCTCACCATTTCGGGACTTAAATTGCAATGTCAAAATATGGTATTACTATGTAAGACACTGCGTGGCCTAAAATGGGCACTAAACTGTAAACATATGGGGACATTGACTCCCAAAAAGGCTCAACAAAGATTATATTTTGATAAAGACGTCAGATGAACACAAGGAAAAACCATTAAAAAGGAAGTTGAAATATGATAAATATGATCATTTAGGTCATTTAAAATGTAACAAAAACATATCCCTACGTTGGGTGCTTTACAGTAGTTTGTCACCTAAAGAAGAAACTCTAGGCCTGAAAATTGTACCTGTCTACGTAGTTCCTGAATATGGCAAGAAGTGTGGCAAAATCATTGACACCTCCTGCTATCTTTGCCAAGGCGCTGTGAGCCTTAGATGCTTCCTTCTGCTTCCCTGGGTCACCTGTTCCCGGATGGAAAGATGCAAACCAAAGTTAATACAATAACATTCACAAGGTAGGGTCATAGATTGGTTTTTGTAAACGTAATACTGATTTTATTGGAAGTATTATCAAGAAAGATACAATAAAAGTTGCACATGAAAGTTTCAGCTGAATACATTTTACTCACACAAATGGTGACGCATTTTCTTACCTGGTCGAATGAACACATTTTCTACGGAAAGCATGGCTGCAATGGGCAGCAGAAACTCCTGGCAGTTGAGGGCACCGGAGTAAATGACAGCCCTGGCTAGGCCTGGAGGCAGTGGGTATTCCACCATCAGCCGTCCCAAAGGGGTGACACGCCCAGCTCTGATGTAACAAGAACAAAAGTTAACTGATGAACTTAATGGTGACAAATATGGTATCAATGAAAATCATGGCGGACTGATGTAAACCCTTCTCCGATGACCTCACTATTTTATCGCTTCCCATACTGGAGTACTTGCACGCATAGCCACATGAGTCGAGTTTATAGAACTGCACGAACATGTGCTCAGAAACGAAATGTATCCTACATGTGCAAAGTAATCCAAAATGGCAGACCTCCTGTAGAAATGCTTTAGAATTGCAGTGTCCATAATGCACATCTTTGACATCGATTTTCCTAACTAAGAAAATACTGCTTTTGAAGTATCGGAGGACTAGGGCATCTTGTAGTTGTGTTCTAAAACTTCTAATGATAAATCTCTCATAAAGTTGGTTCAATACCAAGCTGGTTGTGGTGCTTAAAATTCATTGAGTAAGACTAACCACTGAGTGCCTTTATCACCCCATACCCTCAAAATTCAAGGCTTGGAAAGTATCTCATGATACATTTCGCTTACCAGAATAAGGTCACCGGCCAAAATACCCTATTGCATGCAGGTAGAAACACATACACGTTCTCGCTTACCAGAATAAGGTCACCAGCCAAAAGACCCTATTGTGTACAGGTAGAAACACATACACGTTCTCGCTTACCAGAATAAGGTCACCAGCCTAAATATCATATTGCGTGCAGGTAGCAACACATACACGTTCTCCCTAACCAGAGTAAGGTCACCAGCCAAAATACCCTATTGCGTGCAGGTAGCAACACATACACGTTCTCGCTTACCAGAATAAGGTCACCAGCCAAAATACCCTATTGCGTGCAGGTAGAAACAAAGCACGTTCGCCTTGTAAATAAAGCATTTTATCGTTTATGGATAAAATGTGTTATAATTTCTTGGGGGGTGGGGTTTCAACTCACTTATCTATTGCACCAAAATAGTAGAGTTGTCTCAGTGCCTCTAGGAGCATTCTCTCATCAGGTGGATCAATGTACGGAAACCTGGTGAAAAGAAGGAAGTATACATGATATCCTCCTACTGTCTGACCATTATCTTGTTAAAATGCGTATTGCATACAAGTTAAATCTTCTCACTCTTTGCAGGAATCACCCATTAAAAGCAAACCCTAGTTTGCCAATGACAAACACAGGTCCGTGTTCACCAATTTGGGAGTGAGCAGCTTTCAACAAGATCTTTCTTGTCCGATCGAAAGTTCATGAGTTTTAAACACGTGGTTTAGGGTGTCACCAGGCTGTCACAGGTTCTTGTTTATAATGTGAAGTATTGGGAAACAGTGTTAAATGTTAACATGAAAGCAACTTTGAATCATAAAAAATTACCAAATATATCTTGAGAAATGGAATAAGAAACAGTAGGACTTTCTCTCTGCTCTTCAGCATTTTGGTTATTTGACACCAGCAGTAGGCTTGTGGGCCAGGATCACTGGCCATGGGGAAGTGGGTTCCAGGGTGAATGGTCAAATATTACAATTACTGTACTGATAACAGCTGATAACAGCTGATAACAGCTGATAAGAGTCACAGTGAAACCTGCAAGTTGAATTCAGAGATTTCGGTTAATGGGACATTCACCAATGCTTTTAAAGCTCTTTACTAATCTCCTGACTAATTATCTGATCTTCTGCATAAATATATTAATGTTCGTCCTCTTCATTCCGATTCGAAGTTGCTTGAATCGGACACAGCCATAGTACTAATGTATTTCACTGCATATTAACAGAAGACAGTCAACTTAAAAGCTTAAATTTGTGTCAGTGTTGCAGACCACCAACCATCAACCACATCATTCATGACTTCAAAAGGTGAGCAGTGACCTCGACAAGGACACCATCAAGTGGGCTTGAAGTCACTAAATTACCAATCTAATTTTCATTCAATGTTCACCTTGGTCCAGAGATCAAACGAAAGAATAAGAAGAAGAAAAGGAAACTTACTGTAGTATATTGTGAATTCCCATGCATTTGAGGTTGAGAACCACGCTCGTCAAGCTTGTTCGTTGAACCTCAGGGATCATATCTTCCGACATTGCATTCTCATAAAAAGCCCTTAAACAAAAGTAAACCGTGTAAAATGTAAATAAAATAGTCTGCAGTCCATTCCATCTCATATAACACCCAGTAATTTTTTTTCAGACCATTACTGACACTTAACTATAAAAAAAAGGGGGTTTATTATGTGTTTTTTTAAGCCAAGTTGTTTTTTTAAGCATTACAATTTTATCATCCCAGTGTGTTGGGCCCTTAGAATTCCTGAGGATTATTCAGCGCCAATGAGTTCTTAGGCTGCTAATCATTGGACCCTCCTACTGATTGACCATTTGAAACCATTCAAAAATTAATTCCTTTCATGAGGACTCCATCTATTGGGAAACGAGTGAATCAAGAAACTGAATTTGACCTTGGAGCCCGTCTTTAATTAATTAGAAATAAAAGTTTAATAACCATCTTACTCTGTGTATATTCTGTAGCATTTGCCAGGTGCAGTTCTCCCTGCTCTGCCAGCTCGCTGAATGGCCTCTGACCTGCAGAGCACGGACACAATCCACAGAAATAATTGCAATCATATTATGATGCCTTTTCGCAAAATTACATGCGAACTGCATGGCGGGCCAAATAAGAGAAATATGAGTTTATTGTAAACTTTTAAACTGCAATTGATTATTCCAACAGAAGGTAACAATTGTTAAAAGATAGGATTTTGTGTATACTAAATAACGACTTCAAAATTTTTTTCTTGATTTAAGAGTTCAACGGTGCTTGTTGAAGTACATATATCACTTGACACATCTGCTAAATGGCATTCAAGAAAGAATCTGCAAGGGTTGAAATGTCAGGCCACTAACTTTTTTCCCTTTAAATCATGGTATAAACAATGTCACTTTTAAAACAACAGCACCTTTTTAAATCAAATTTTCAAAAGTTAACTATGCATTTCCTAAAAAGATCACTTGTTGCAGGATAGACAGTGAGAGTGTAAAACAACAGACCTTAATTAGCTGTTTCGCAGCGCAGCGAAACAGCTCTTGTTTTCGTTAAAGTTTTTTTTATTATTTTTTTTATTTGTCTGTTTCAGTAAAAAAGGCTATTGACATAACGCACGTTCGGTCAAAGCGGCTTTTTGCATAGTTCCTAAAGAGCAATTACAATGAAACTTTCAGTGATGAAAGGCATTGGTGCAATAATGATCTCAAAACAATGAGGTCATGATGACGTCATCACATGTCACGTGACGTCATCCTAAAGGTTTCTATTTTAAATATTTGAAAATCAGTAACAAATCAGCCACAAGAGACCATAGGTTTTTGATTGCGGGATTGTATAGGGATAAATTAGGTCTTCATTTTATTCAGTGTGCGTGACCTCACATGACCTCTACTTCCGGTCGAAACCGGAAGTGCCTCGTTATTCAAAAGTGGAAATAGTTATGAAGTTGCTTTCAACTATGTTATTGTCTGGCAAGGGTGGGTAATTAAAAAAAAATACCGATGACGTCACAACACACAAGAACGCCCTCTAGCGGCAGGTTGAAAACTGATCAAAATGGACTTTTTGAAGATGTGTGTGGTGAAGTTTTGTGTATTCACTTCAAAATTTACACACATGTTGATCGTCGAGCAGCCATCATATGTGTGAAATTTCAGATCGATGACGTCATCGGGGGTCACGTGACGCGGCATTAAAGGTGCCTTTTTTAAAGTCGTATATCTCCCTAAGTGTTAGTGCGATCATGTTGAAACTTGGTAGGTTGTTGGATATTGGCAAGTTCTTGTAAATTCTGAAATGACGTCATAATGACGTCATCACATGATTTTTTATGATTTTTTCTATTTTTTGCACCTTTTAGTCATAAATTGCTTACAAAACGTGGTATAATCCAAATTCTTTTTTAAACAGGCTTGAACGTCATAACTACTTTGAATACAAAAAAACTTTCAAATTCAGTTGAGTAATTTGAAAAAGTTATGACGAAACAGCTCGGCATTTGTGCACAAATGCAACATGTCTAGTTTATTATTTTTTTTATTTGTCTGTTTCAGTAAAAAAGGCTATTGACATAACGCACGTTCGGTCAAAGCGGCTTTTTGCATAGTTCCTAAAGAGCAATTGCAATGAAACTTTCAGTGATGAAAGGCATTGGTGCAATAATGAACTCAAAACAATGAGGTCATGATGACGTCATCATCAGTCACGTGACGTCATCTTAAAGGTTTCTATTTTAAATGTTTGAAAATCTGTAACAAATCAGCCACAAGAGACCGTAGGTTTCTGTTTGCGGGATTAGGTGGGAATAAATAAGGTCTTCATTTTATTCAGTGTGCGTGACCTCACATGACCTCTACTTCCGGTCGAAACAGGAAGTGCCTCGTTATTCAAAAGTGTAAATAGTTATGAAGTTGCTTTCAACGATGTTATTGTCTGGCAAGGGTGGGTAATTAAACAAAATTACCGATGACGTCACAATACACAAGAGCGCCCTCTAGCGGCAGGTTGAAAACTGATCAAAATGGACTTTTTGAAGATGTGTGTGGTGAAGTTTTGTGCAATCACTTCAAAATGTACACACATGTTGATCGTCAGGCAGCCATCATATGTGTGAAATTTCAGATCGATGACGTCATCGGGGGTCACGTGACGCGGCATTAAAGGTGCCTTTTTTAATGTTGTATATATCTCCCTAAGTGTTAGTGCGATCATGTTGAAACTTGGTAGGTTGTTGGATATTGGCAAGTTCTTGTAAATTCTGAAATGACGTCATGATGATGTCATCACATGATTTTTTATGATTTTTTGAACAAGTTATGGCGAAACAGCTCGGCATTTGTGCACAAATGCAATATGTCTAGTTTTAGCTGCTGAGCTTACAGTTTTGCTTAACAAGTTTTTGGTAGATGTAGGGTCATAGATTGATCAGAACTCCAAAAATGAATGACCATAAAACTTCTTTGGTTAGAAATACTGCAGCTGTTGATAGTATAAATTCTTTTGAGAAAGGATTCCTTTCAAAGTAACATGGTTTGGATAATTTTCCACCCCAAAACATTTAAATCTGAGCATGAATTGTTTCTCAGTTGGTGTTCATTCGTGAATGCTGCGGCCAGAGATGCAGTTGGTAAGCTTGAGGGCGCCCCACTGGATGGCAGCACCTCCACCACACCTCCACCACACAAGTTAATTTTTGAATATTTTTTCAATGTTTCAACTGTCTTTTCATTACTAATTGTTAACTGGTTGAAGAGTTGCTGGTAAGGATTCTACTGGACTTTTTTCAGTGTGTTTAGTTGCTGATTTGTTTGAGATATTGGAGTCAACAATTTTGAATATTTTCGACTATTTTCTGGACCCTGCTGATAGACTTTTCCAACCGTCAACAACCACTTTGCTTGGATCACTGACCTGGTCACCCAGCCTCATCAATCTCATTGCTACTGACATAGACCATCTGGAAGTGGGCCTGCTGACCTTGGAGAATGGCAGCCCTGTGTGTGCTCATTCCCTTGCTTCTTTCCAATGGGCTAATTTGTCAACCTGGTTATGATCTAGTAGTACCAGTGCTGGCCGGACCCACTGTAACTCTACACCATGGTGGAATGCAACAGTTTAAACGTCAACAGTTTCTAGGAACCCGCATCTGTTACCATGGTAATACTTGTGCTACTTTTCAGCTAGAACTACTTGTTGCTGGGGATGTTAATCCCAATCCGGGCCCGGAACATAAACCCACATCCGTTCTGCTTGTCCCTGTTTGCACCTCGGCAAAGTCTACTAATACTACCAACCCACTAGTCACGCCTGCATATAAATATACTTCCACAGAACTCATCAACATTAACTGCCACTCTAGCCACCTTCCTCTACCAAGCCTGGTTCGTGCTAAAATATCTGCGCTGGGCTTAAATCGGAAGCGACGGGGAAAGAGAGGTGGGCGGCGCCCTAGTTTATGCATTCCCTTTAGTAACCAATCATTCAACACTATCCACAAGATTCCAGTCGTCAGTCAGCCTAATATTTCAAGACCAACAGTTCAAGAGAGAAAACGTGGGGTTTGTTTGGAGAATTTAAAGCCTGTTTCTCCTAGTGATCCATCTAAAATAAATTTTTGTGCACTCAACGCTCGATCCATCGTCAAAAAAGTGGACGGTTTCATTGATTTTGTTTTGAGCAACAATTTAGATATTGTAGCCATTACAGAAACCTGGCTAAAACCAACAGATAACATCACCATCAATTCAGTCACACCAAATGGTTACTCCTTTCTACACTCACCAAGAGTTAACAGGGCTGGTGGAGGGGTTGGTATCCTTTTTCGTTCGGTTCTTGATGTAACTTTAAAATGTGACATGACTGTTTGCTCATCATTTGAGGCTATTCATGTCGAAATCACCTCCAATTCAAAATCCATCCGTCTCGTCAATGTCTACCGTCCCCCGAGTGTGCCGAATGTGACTTTTGGTCTTTTTCTTCATGATTTTGAAGGCATGGTTAATGATTATCTATTTCTGTCATCTGAAATTGTTTTAGTTGGCGATTTTAATATTCATATGGATAATTTAAATGATGCCAACGCCATCCGGTTTAAGACTATATTACAATCATATGGTCTTCATCAGCATATCTCAGGGTCAACGCACATTCATGGGCATTTGCTTGACCTACTCATCACTCGTGAAAATGCTACACTTGTTTCTGGTATTTATCTTCATCCTGGGTTATCTGATCACTTTGCTGTTATGTCTCAATTATCACTTCAGAAACCACAGCCCCCTAAAGTTACTATTACAACACGTAACCTTAAGTCTATTGATGTTGATGTTTTCCGCAATGATCTGGTTGTGTTACTCTCCGACTTAGATATGACTTCTACCAATCTCGATTCTTGTGTGCAAAATTATGAGGTTATCCTTAGTAGTCTTTTGAACAAGCATGCACCAGCTCGCACTAGATCAGTTCGTTTAAGACCTCATAGTCCTTGGTTTAATGTTGCTATACAGACTGCTAGAAAGCTGCGTAGGGTTCATGAGAGAAAATGGAGGCACTCAAGACTAGAGATTGATAGACAGTTATATTGTACTCAAAGACAGAAGGTTAATGAATTGATTAATGTAGCTAAGATTGAATATTACTCCTCTCAAATTAAAGATTGTTCAGGCAATCAGAAGAAGTTATTTAAAGTTGTAAATGGGTTACTACATCAAGTGAAGGAAAAACCTGTATTACCCAGTAGTATATCAGATGCGGTTCTGGCAGATAGTTTTTCTCACTATTTCAGCAAAAAAATTCTTAATATTCGTAGTGCTTTCCCTGTATCAACTAGTTCTACTATATCGTCAACTTACCATTTACCTGTGTGTGCTAATGTACCAAATATTTCCCAGTTTGAATCCACTACTGTGTTTGAGATCAACACATTAATAAGAAGTTCTCCTTCTAAATCATGTGAACTGGACCCCATACCTACTGATCTTTTAAAAAAGTGTATTGATGTTGTAGCACCTCTTATTACTACTATTGTGAACAAGTCTTTTGAGCAAGGTAGTTTTCCAGACAGTCTTAAGACAGCTTACATTCGTCCCCTAATCAAGAAGCCAGGTTTAGATGTTGAGACTTTGTCTAACTACCGACCGGTGGCTAATTTGAAGTTTATTGGCAAGACCATTGAGCGCATTGTTGCCTCCAGATTGAATACTGCTATCTCTGATTCTGGCCTTGCTGATAAATTTCAATCAGCATACAGGTCCAAGCATAGCACTGAATCGGCACTTTTGCGGGTGCAAAATGACATTTTATGTGCTATGGATGACGGCCATGTGACTGCCCTGATTCTGCTTGATTTAAGTGCAGCTTTTGACACTGTGGATCACACTATTTTGCTCAAGAGACTACGTGATATTATTGGTTTACAAGGTAATGCCCTTAAATGGTGCCAATCCTATTTGCAAAACAGACCACAACATGTTCGCATTGGCAATTCTACATCGGATCCGGTTGTTCATGATTTTTCGGTCCCTCAGGGGTCGGTTCTTGGACCTCTGTGGTTCACAGTGTACACCTACCCAGTTCATAACATTATCATGAAACACAAACTGAACTATCATGTATATGCTGATGACACTCAGTTATATTTCTCTTTTAAACCATCCCAAAATTTTGCTGATGAGAGCATCAGTCGTATTGAAACATGTGTTTGTGAAATTCGTGTTTGGATGCAGGAAAATTTCCTTAAGCTGAATGATCACAAAACAGAATTTTTGATACTCGGTTCACGGAAACAACTCTCTAAAGTTACTATTCCCCATATTAATATTGGTGATTCCAAAGTTACCGCTCATACCAAAGTTCGTAATCTTGGTGTGATATTCGACTCTTCCATGACACTTAGTTCACATATTTCTAGTATTGCACGTTCTACCACATTTCACATTCGTAATATAGGCAAAGTAAGGACATTTTTAACACAAAATGCAACTGAGCAGATAGTCCACTCTGTCGTAGTTTCCAGACTTGACATGTGTAATTCACTTCTATATGGTCTACCTTGTACTCAAATTGAGCGTCTTCAGCGTATTCAGAACTATGCTGCTCGTATAATTACCTTAACTAAAAAGTCCTGCCATATTACACCGATTTTAAAAGAATTACACTGGTTACCGGTAAGCAGTAGGATTAAGTATAAACTTCTGCTTTTTGTGTATAAATCACTCACTAACAATGCCCCTGCATATATTGATGATCTTCTCCACCCATACAATCCTCCTCGCAAACTCCGGTCTTACAATTCTAGCCTCCTTATTGAGCCCATATCCAATCATTCATGGGGAGACCGATCTTTCTCACATGCTGCCCCACGCCTATGGAACAAATTGCCTACACTAGTAAAATCATCTGTTTCTTTAACCCAATTTAAAAAAAACCTTAAAACACATCTTTTCAATCAGGTATTTGAGTAAATGGTTGGATTTGTTTTTTTACCCCTCGATGTTTCTTAGATATGGCATTTGTAATTGTATTGTATTTCTATAGCACATGTTCTGGATTTCTTCTTAGCTTAGGCTTACGTTTTAATTTTGGTTATTGTACATATTTATGTACGTTATTGTTTGTATTTAGCGCCATGAGCACTTTGATGGATTTGTGCGCTTTATAAGTTTTCATTATTATTATTATTATTATTATTATTACCCGCCACCACCTCGCTAAACATGGATGGATTTGATGTTCGTGTGAAAATACTGTGACAGTTTAATGCTGTTTTCTCAGCAAGTAGACATGGTATTCAGCTGAAACTTTCACATGTGACTTTTATTGTTTCTGTCTTTATAATTTTGCCTATAAATCAGCATTTCGTAGACCAAAAACTAATCTAATACCCTACCTTTAAGAATCAATCATATAGGGACAAAATGTTGGGCCTCTTTCTTCCCAACCTGCATGAGGCCATGTCCGAGTTAATGGCATCGGCAGTGGCTTTCCAGATCGCTGTTAAGGCCTTTTCTTCAATGTTGTTGCTATTGCCAATGACCATAGCCAAAGCCAAAGTGGTTTAATTCAAACACCGTCTTACCTTGAAACTGGAACAATTTGAAGTGCATCAAGACCAGTCCGGGGATTGAAAGAAAGCTGTTTGACAAAACCACTATCCACCACATACCTTTAAAAGAAAATAACTTTGACCTCAAGTGCAAATTGACTATAACCTGTAAAACCCAAATGCTGGGTAAGGCATAAAGCAATCTGAGGGGTTTTAAATGGAGTAGGAACCTCTTATGCTAGATATGCTACTGTGGTTACTTATTTCAATTTGAATTTGAATTTTATTAAAAATGGCAAATATCATGAGACGAAGGTCAACTCACAAAGCCAGTACAATAGTAAACAGGTTGTTCTTTATGAGTTATTTATATGTCCATTACCTGGGTGCCATCGATGGTAAGTGACGTGCCAGCAATGTTGGTTGCCACGACACACTTCCTAACGCCTCGTTCTGCTGGGTGAAATATACGTCTTTGAGCCTCTAGAGCAAGATACGGAGTTAAACAAATGTTAATAAACTTCAACCCATTTTGTAAAAATACGTCTCTGACCAATACCCATGTGCTGCTCATTGTTTAGTGCATTCTGAAGTCGTAGTACTTTGGTGGGCATTCAGGTTGGCTCACTTGTTTCTTCCCTGCCTTACACCACTGTGGACCCTGGTACAAATCACAGACCGGAGCCTTGCATCTGAAGAATTGGGCTTTCAGTTGCTATCTAATTATTTCTTTATCATTGTCTCTACACAGGTAAATTTAGACCAACCGGGTTACAGTGCTAAATTTACTTTTAAGAGTTCATTTGTTTAATAAATAATAATCACGGAAACGACAGATTTATTACTACCAAAAGAGTGAAGAAAACAAAAGATTACAAATCTAAAGCTAAATTTAAACTTTACAAATCACAGACTGAAATGCTGGCAATGTATCAATGCAACAACTAGACAAGCAGACGACAGAGATTAAATGGCCCAGTCTTTGCCTCCATGGCAGAAGACGTAATAACTGCACCAAATCGCAGTAGAGGATAGTTTACTGAGTGGATGATCGGTGGAGGTGTTGGTGGGATTAACTGAAAGGGTGTGTTCAATTTTGTCAACATTTTTTTTGAGAGACAAATCCTAAGGAGCTTAGTTATAATGTAATGGGAGTGCAACTTTCACCACTGAGAAGTCCTAGGTTTCTCTCTTTGTTCTGTTTGTATCTTTTTGAGCTGAGTATGTTTAGTTCATAACAGATGGTGAGTTCGATAAGGATTTGGCTCTGATGTTTGCGTGTGAAGTTCACGCAGCCATCCGTCAAACACGCAGCAACCGGGCAATTGCCCAGCCATATCTGGTGATCCTGCAAGGTTTGCGTGCTGCGCGATTGATGGACCACCAAATCCACCTAACCCTAACCCTTACCCAATCCCAATACTAACCCTAACCCAACAGATCGGCTGATCATGCAAAACTATTCCTGCACAACTGACCTGGCATCATACTCTCATCGAATCCAGCCAGTATTAGAGTGAAAGTGAAAGACCAATATCACCCTTTAATCCCAATCTACCATTCATGCAAACATGTTGCTGCACGATAGCTCAATAGCACAAGTCTTGCATGGCTCAATCTATTGACGGTGCAAACATTTCCTTGCACAATCGCCAGATGGATGCGGATTCAACCAATGGCTGCACAATCCACCGATGGCTGCGCAAACGATAAACCGCCCAATAGCTCAGCGCAATCGGGCCATTTCCAAAATCCACAAAATGCACCCAACCTTATCACTCATACTGGTGGATTTTGGTGGATTGAGGGCAGTTCCAACAATGAACATTTAGACAATAAGTTTAATAAAAATGCTCCCAGGCACTTTTACACAAAAAAACCCCAATATTATAGATTATAGATATAACCATAACTATCACTCACCAGTTGCCATGGATCCATAGACTGGGAGGACCATCAGAGCTTCCACTGAGGAATCCTGCACATCATGTTTGTAGTCAACCCTCTCCGACTTCTTGAAGAGCATATCACATGCCTTCTCAATCTCCGCTTGACCAGTCAGAAAGACTAGAATATCTCCTTGTTTCTGCTCAAGGTGAATGTCCATGACGGTGTCCACTACCTAGGGTAGAGTATTTAGGGAATAGCAGTGTGTGATGAGGCAGTCTGTAGGGTTTGCACTTAACTTTTTCAGTGACTAGCCAGCAGGACCAGTTAGCTTCTCCTTTCACTGGTCTGTCAGCTTTTGTTCAAAATTCATACTAAATAGGGATGCTTTTCAACACTGAACTAGCCAGCTGGACCACTCGGAGAGAATTTTGACTGCATGGTCCTTAGGTGTTTTAACTTGCATTTGGCCAGCAGACCACTGTTATGGAAGAATGCTGGTCTTTATTGAGTGGAAATGACCAGATCGAGGTCTGGCCACTGTGACTGGACAGATGCCATGTCAACAGGCCATTCATAACTTTTGCAACTGTTGTTAGTTCAGGGGCCAGGTAGTTGCCACTTCCAAAATCTGATCTTTTTTATCACATGTTTTGTTTAAGGGCCCTGTTGCCTTCATATTGGGTGCTTTGCTCTACAAAAAGAGTTTACTATGAAATGAATATGGTTGGAAAGATGTTTTCAAAGTAGAATGTAATGATCCAAACAAGTATTCCTCAATATTATTATGTGGTTTTCCTTTTACCTGAACTAACATGGTCTGCCCTTTTTAGAACCAAATTTTTTATTCCACAAATGGCACAGTAAATTTTGTTTAATAGAGACATGAAGTGGTCAACAGGGCTCAATTTCATAAAGCCTGTAAGCACAACAATTTGTTAAACACAGAAAAAATAAAGTCTTGGCAGAAACAAGTTTCCAGCAAAAATGCCATAAAGTTTACATTGTTGCAACTGGTACTCCACTCAATTTTTGCTTAGCAAAGAAATTTGCTAAGCATCAGTTTCTGCTAAACAGCTTTATGAAATTGGGACCAGGTTGCTACTGAGAGAAAAACACTTACCTTGGAAACATAGTTTACAGTCAAGTCCCTTCGTACATCTTGCTCCCCTATAAGGTCACAATATATCTTCTGGACCGGATGTAACCGGCCGGGAATCTCAAAGACTGGACAGTTGCCCATGAAGCTGGCAAACTTGCCGTGGTCCAGGGTCGCTGACATAACAATTACCTTCAGTGGGCGTCTCCTTCTGGCTGTGGAGGAGGAGGATGTTGAGGAGGAGACGGAGGACCCAGAACTGAGGAAGAGCTGCTTCACAAGACCAAAGAGGATATCCTGTTGAAGCACCAGACTGAATCTGTAAATATTGACTTTGTATCTATATATCCGTACATGCGAGCGATAATCGATGTGCCAACATTGCTGGGGGGCTGGCAGTGAAGGCTTTGTACACAAAGACATGGGAAAACTTTTGTCTTTTTTACTTTTTATGCAAATTAAGTGCCTTGCTGAAACGTTTTACACAATTTCCTGAACAGGAAATGATGTAGAACATTCCAACTAAACAGAAAGTGAATAATGAAATTCTGACGAATATCTTACTGATATATGGCGTGTCGTGGCCGAGAGGATAAGAGCACCGGACTCAAGCTCTGGTGTTTGATCAGCAGAGTGTGGGTTCGAATCCCGATCGTGACACTTGTGTCCTTAAGCAAGACATTTAACCATTATTGCTTCGTCCTTCGGATGGGACGTAAAGCCGTTGGCCCCGTGTGTTGTGTAACGCATGTAAAAGAACCCAGTGCACTTATCGAAAAGAGAAGGGGTTCGCCCCGGTGTTCCTGGTCTGATTGGCTGCATATTGCGCCACAGCACCTTGTAAACCATTACATGGTGCTATGTAAAGGAGTAGGTATCATACTTCAAACGTAGCCCCAAATACCTTGCAGGAAAATACTGAATGTTAAGCGCTTAGAGGCTGGCCTGCAGTAGGCGCTATACAAATACAATATATTATATTATTATATTATATCGCATTTTAAACTGGACAGTGCAGTTTAACAGTATTGACAGTTCCTCAAGTTGGATTTACAAATTTGTTAAATACCGTATCCAAGCTTCGTTCATGGGCTTCATCCAGGACGATGACGCTGTATCGACTGAGTTCCTTGTCCTCAAGAAACTCTCTCAATAAACAGCCATCAGTCATGTACTTGATCACAGTGTCTATGGAAAGAAAGAAGCAGAAGCATTCAAAAATCTTTTTACAGAGATCTGACACTTATTTACATTTTTTTTCATGGACAAAGTTAAATTGGCAGCACGACGACGTGTTGCCATTTCTTTTAGCTCTACAGTTTTCAACTCAGTTTTGTTTGAGACAAAAACTGTTAAAGGTGCCGAGTCATCATGATCGAAGCAGGCCTGCGGCTTGTAATGGTATTATAAACTCTCACCGAGTTACTGCACACATGCGCACCCTTCCTCTGTATCATTATGGCTGGCGCACCCAGTAACTTGGTGAGAGTTCATAATTCCATGTACAGCAACAGGCCTGCTTTAATCACAATGACACAGCCCCTTCACCTTGTAGACAGAGATG
Organism: Pisaster brevispinus; assembly: GCA_023634235.1. Classification (NCBI taxonomy): domain Eukaryota; kingdom Metazoa; phylum Echinodermata; class Asteroidea; order Forcipulatida; family Asteriidae; genus Pisaster; species Pisaster brevispinus. The sequence goes on along the minus strand of JAMKCF010000021.1, from coordinate 8,182,516 downwards.
ATCAAGTTATTATGCATTAAGGATTAAAAGTACTTGCAAAAGGTTAAAGATGATCCCTAAGATTCCCTACCCATTTGTTGGCACTTTTAACATCTCAGACAAGTCAGCCTTGTTTTTTTCTGAGTGTCATCATTTTGAATACCAACCAAACACCTGAGAAAATATACCCAATTGGTCTGCATGGAATTTGTATCTTTTGATTTGTTACCCTTGGGTCTAAAACACCACGAAGGCTTGAAAAACTATTTCAAGCTTTAGTACTGATAAGCTTTACTTTACCCAGAATGAATTCCTAGTTTATCACCTTTGGATGTGCGATCATCAAAACGCACCTGATACCCTACTTGATGTCCCAAGGTGCACTGCAGTTCCTCAGCTACCCTGGATGCTACGGAGATGGCTGCCACACGTCTCGGCTGCGTGACTCCCACAAGACCATACTTGCCATACCCTAGAGTACAGTGTAAAAAATAACAAACCTCTGCTGAATGTTTTCCATTGACTGGCACCTTTGAATGGGTCATCAGATACTGGGGGCCTTATAAATATTCTAATAATAATATAACTTTTATTGTTATACAAATCCCAAGATGAAATCTAGACTATTCCATTTCACGAGGTGAAGCCGAGTGAAATGAAAAAGCAAGATTTCACCGAATGATTTCATGCAAGAATGAAATGCATTCAATATTTGTTGTATAACTCACACATACATGTAGTTCCTTGTCATTTGAAATTCGTTCACAATGAACACAAAATAGAAGCAGAAACTCATCCACTTCACACTCTAAAAACTCTTTGCAAAACCTTCTAAACAATGTGGACTCTACATTGCCAACCTTGTCCAGTCTGATAAATATCTTTCAAAATGAGATAAACCTTCTATTGTACATTTCTTTAACTTAGTGCTTACTTTCTTCAAACAAAACCAGTTTGTGTGTTAAACTGTATAGAAAGTTTTTTCTCATTTTAACTCTGGTCTCGTAAAACAAATTTTGGTCCAGTAAAAATTTTGACATCTGCAAACCCTGCAGTCTTGTGGATTTTTCACTCAAATTTGAGCTCTGCCATGTCTATGGGTTTAACTTCAGCCTTGGTAGGATGCCAGTCTCCATTGCACTCCATCGCTTTGTCTCCAAAGGAGTGAGTCAAACCTGGGCTAGGTTTCACTCCTCTTCTAACTTCTTATAAAAATGTTCACCCTTTTTTTCCAATATCTTCAAACAATTTATTACATTCATTATTGAAAGACAGCCAGTTGATATCTAGCCGGTGATGGCAAATGAGCTGAAAATCTAGTTTGCCAGCTTTCGTCTCTGATTGGTTGATATCCATGATGTGAGCATTTTCTGCCAAATGGACCATATACACTAGTTTGCCAGCATTTGTCTCTGATTGGTTAATATCCAAGATGTGAGCATTTTCTGCCAAATGGACCATATACACTAGTTTGCCAGCTTTCGTCTCTGATTGGTTAATATCCAAGATGTGAGCATTTTCTGCCAAATGGACCATATACACTAGTTTGCCAGCTTTCGTCTCTGATTTGTTAATATCCAAGTTGTGAGCATTTTCTGCCAAATGGACCATATACACTCGGTGCTTCCATGGCAAAACAGCTTAACTTGAAAATGTTGGGTTTTGACATAAGATCATTTCTGGGTAAATTGAGGGCCCTTTTTCCATTTCAAAGTTTCAAAGTCATACTATGTTTGGATGTGAATATAACATGTCCTATCTCGGCCTCTTTTTACACCTTCATCCCGTTTTTATGGCAAAACAGCTTATCTCTGTACTTGCTTTTCTCAAAATGTTATTTTTCTAGTTTGCCAGCTTTCGTCTCTGATTGGTTGATGTCCATGATGTGAGCATTTTCTGCCAAATGGACCACATACACTAGTTTGCCGGCAATGGCAATGACCAATACTTTGCTAATGCTAGTGTTATTCTCTGTTCAAAACACAGACTTATTCAACCAGTATTTTTGCACTTCAGAGAAGACTGATGGAAGAATAGTGCTTCAAATCATTTTGCCATTGCTGGCTATAAAATATCCACTGGCACTGCCTTATTGAAAAACTGATCAATTTAAAATTTTAAAGAAAAACGAGGGCATTTTTAATCATGACTCCTACTTCTACTTCATTACTCAGCAAAGACCTAAAACAAACAAACAAACAAACAAAAAATCATTAAGTAATTAGGGCAATTGAATACTTTGTAAGTCTACATCCAAATGAACAGCTTCAGCAGTGGCCAAAACGCTGATAAGTCCTATTCTCCAATGTTCTTGTAGTTGCAGCTAACAGCCATAGCCAAAGCTGCAAGTCACTTGATCGGTTGATTTGGACACAGCCTTTGAGTTTGAATGTTATAAAATAATTTAAAATATTGTTTCAAACCTACTACTGACTGTCCTGTGCCAAGATGCATTTGTCTTTCCAATGAATTGTCATATTGGATTTTCATTTTAACACAAAGTTTATCAACAAATTTGAAGTTTTTGTTGGCCCATGCCAGGCATAATCACAAGACATGCAATTGCAAGATACTGCCAGCCAGAACCATCTTTGAACGACAAAGATCGCGCGGTGTTAAGTTTGCGCCCCGAGCTATCCTGTGCAAATTTTAAAATCATGCAAGGAAACAAAGTTTGCGCCGTCACAAAATGGCGCGAATTAAAAAAAAAAAAGGACAACTTCAAAACCAAAGATTGCGCCCAACAACAGCCACACAAGAAGTGGGGCTACGAATACGATTATCGCAACAACATCTGTACCATGTCCATGACTACCGACTACTACCAATCTCAAATCATACCTGCTTCATACAGAAACTTAGGAAGCTGTGTTGACTTCCCACTTCCAGTTTCACCGACAATCACAAGTGATTTTGATTTCTCTATGGCTTTTACTATGTCCCGTTTGTATTTGTAGATTGGTAGACAACTAGAACTTGCGAGACTTGCATGATTTGTTATGGAGGCTGCCATCTTGCTTGGCCTTAACAAAAATAATATTTTATAACCATTTCACAAAATTCTTTTTCAAAATAATGTTTTGGTAATTTACTATAAGTAAATTAACAATTACCCTTGTACCAATATTTTTAATTTATGTTAAATAAATTTACAATAAAAACAAGACTAAAATAGTTTGGGCAAATTTTATTATTTTTGAAAGAGGTTGTGTTGACAAACCGCCCACATTGCTCGTTTCCGAAAGTTGTGCAACTTGTGTTTATGTCTTGCGCCTAATTAGCTCCTTGATTGAATGGATTGCTTCACGAAATCGATATGTGGTGCAACCATGGAGCTATAGCTTTATGGTGCAATTAAAGCGGTTCTAAAATAGTAGTACTACTAGGTAGTGTAGCTACATTTCAATGCTTGCGGAAGTTAGTAAGGTTATAAAAAGGCCATACTATCCCATAGTCATAATCATTCAAAATCAAAGTGTTCATCCTGCTTTCTTCCTCTATGCTGCTACACAGTACGACTACCAGTGCTACAGTAGTCTAGGCTACTCAATCACGTCCACTCGTGGACTACTGGACTACGAAGAATCCGCAAAGCAACCAGATCAGATAGGTTCCGATTAGAGAGATAGAGGCGGTTCCAGTGGGCCCTACAACGCACTAGAGAGAGAGAGGTAGAGAGAACTGACCTTTCCACTGTACATTGAATTGATACAAACTACAATTTTGTGACTTTGTGATTGTCTGTCACTGCAAGTTTTGCAATCCTTCCTTCATCAGACAGAGCTTCTGAGTTTAAGTGTACACTGTACATACGTACGTGAGTACTGACTGACTGAATGTACTCCTAGAACTATATATGAGAGGTTCGTTCCGCTATCGTGGAGACGATAGCGGAAGGAACCCCATAGTTCTACGGTCATCTCCTGTTTACTGCTACTGTGATGAGGTTCGCTTCACTATCGTCTCCACAATGGAGACGATACGATAGTGGTATGAACCTCAGTCATACTATGTAGGCGTGCGTCCCAGTGAGCTGTAGTGTATGGGACTTCTGTACTTCATACATGGTGTACTTGAATATCATCAGTTAGTTAAAGCATGTTATGGCAACCAATTCACTAGCCACCATGGTTTACCAGTGAGCTGCCAAGTATAACCCTTCTTTGATAGACCTCCCATGGTTATTATCGTCCATGGTATCATTGATAGAGCATCCACTCTAAAGGATTGTAGTCCCTGCCCTGGAGGACCTGGGACTTTGGAAAAAGTAGCTGGAACAAAGACGGGGATGTGCAAAAAGCTGATAAATCCCCTACTCCTAGTATAAGAAAGGTTTGTTCCGCTATCGTCTCAACTTGTGGAGTCGATAGCGGAACGAGCGTTACAAATTTGTAATGCAATGCATTGTAAATTACAATTTTTCGAAATAATAAGAATATAACTTAAATAGAATCTCACTCTCAGTGGATAATCATTAATTTTCCAGTAATCCGAATTTATTTCAAGGTCATGGCCGAAGCTTCATCCCAACCAACTCCTTGCTTCTCAGCGGACCTTTCCAATGAACTGCAAGCCCTTCGATCCATCTTTACTGTAGAAGGAGAAATCTCTGTGGAGGATTTAGGGCCAGGAGGGGACTACTGCTGTGTAGTTCAGTTGAAGCCCAAGGACATTGATGTTGGGTTGCAGTTTTTCATTCCAGGTAAGTTTTCTTTCCTTCCTGACTGAGTGGTGGAAAACATAAGGGGCATTTAATGCAACATCGCCATCATCCTCTTTCTATACTGTGCAGAAACCTCCTCCAGAGTATACTTGCACATTGCTCGAGGGGCAAACAAGTAGGTGCAGACAAAACTCAAGGTATTTTTAAAAAAAGTCAGTGCAAGTAAAAGCAGTTATTTTGTTTGGGGATGGGTGAGGATAAGCTGAAGGTGACACCACCTAGTCTGTTCTTGAAGACATCCAGGGTTGGTGACTTAAACAACGTGCTTGGGCAGTGATTTCAACAGGCTGGTGGTGTCTAGACAACACTGGGAAGAAGGAGCCTTTCAGTAAGTTTGTGCGGGTGGATGGAACAAGGAGCTTCATGTTATTTCCTCTAGTGGATGAGTTGGATAGGATTGGCTGGTCGTTACAATGTTAGGGATGTCAATGAGTTTGTTGATTACTCGGCACATCATTGTGACTTTGGAGGTGGCTATTGATCGAGCTACCCCCCCCCCCCCCCAAGTTTGGGCAGATGGGTGTCCTCCAGAATCAACCAAATATTTTAGGAATAACTTTCATCCTTCAATTGAAATTGAGCAGGTCTTACGTTCCTTAATATTATTTATTATATTTATTGTTTATCTTTACTGTAACTTTTTGTTATTTACCAATTAATAACTGACTGGCTACATTTTAAAATGATTTCGGGTTGAACAAAAATTGACTTAAGCGGGACTTGAACCAGCGACCTCCAGATTAATGTACCAGTAATCTGCCAGCTGAGCTATCTAGCCCTATGTTGGTTGTCTCCCTATTTTGTCAGTATCTTTGTTCGGGGGTGCCAGTCAGAAGCCATTCAACCAGTCACTGCTGTATAGCCAGGGATCACCCCCAAGTTTAGGATACAACCTGGAAAGTGGAAGAAGAGGGATCACCTTTCTTTCATATATCAAGTAATAAAACACAAGGGAAACTGACTGGACTATCATTTTGTTATTTTAATCTGCAAACATCAAATTCATTCCTGTTAAATCGTGTTTTTTTTTCTTCAATTACCTGAAACAGGGGCGTATCCCAAGGCCATTCCAAAGTTGGAAATTGTGCCCGAGGAAGGAGAAACATGTGATCTCAGCGATGATCCGGGTCTGACCCAACTCCTAGAGGTCATGTATCGCTCAGCCAAGGACTCTGTTGGGGAACCAATGATGTACAGTCTGCTTGATGTGGCCAAAAACTGGCTGGAAGAATATTCTTCAGGAGAAGGTCAGGATGGAGATCTTAAGGAAGCATCGGTCACAGGTACATTAAAAAAAAAAAATTCCTCTCGCAGAATGTGGTAAGCATTTTACATACATCAGACAGAACACACAATACAAGGTAGCACTTCTCTACTATCATGTTAGCAGTTTTTCCCAATGGTTGTAACTTTTTTGAAGTACCTGAAACCACCCAATTGTGTTTCAACATGTGGATAGACATCCAGGCTTATACTGAACATAAATTGAATTGATCAGAGTTGTTAGTTTTTTAATTACTTACAAATTTCAATTTAAAACAAAGGATGGAAAGATGTGTAACTTTTTCTGTCAATTTTTGATGGAAATTTTAGCTTAATTAATAATTTTGTTTTATAAAATTAAGAAAGTCATATTATTTTCGGTATAAGCCTGCTAGTTCATTCACATGTTTAAACACTATTTGGGTGGTTTTTGGTACTTTTTGGTACAAAAAAGTTACAAACATTGGGAAAACTGCTAACCTGACGGATGTAGAGTGATACCCTGTGTAATTCCAGGCCTGTTGAGAGATGTCTTATTCAACCTGACAGCTTAAGCTGCGTGGTGACAAGATGTTAATCCGAATCATGTAATTACCAGTTGGTAGTTGGTACTACAAACAAATGTGTATGCTATTTTGAATAAATGCTAATTTGAATAAAGGCTAATAGCCAATTGTTTACCCACATCTCAAACTCACAGATGATGTCAACGAGTCACAGATGATCTCTGATGACAAGAAAGCTGTGGATGAGAAGGAGGGAGAGTATCAAAAGAAGGACAAAAAGAAGAAAAAGAAGAAATTTGATGAGGGGCTTGGTCCAGACAAGAAGCCTCGCATGAAGACAGCTTCTGAGGTGATCTCTCGCATCCAGTGGGACAAACAGCTTTGCCAAGAGGACTTCATTGTCGGTTACATTGACCGTTTTGTTGGCGTTATCGAGAAACCGTTCACAGCTTTCAGCTGGGTGGACGTTGCAACTGTGGATGACTACGAAACTCTGGCAATACCTAGACATCGCATCCAGTACTTTAAGTATAAAGACCAGATTGTCTGGGACAAGACGCAACGACTGGACGATGTGTTTGGCTCAACAGGGGGCGGCAAGACAATCTTGAACACAGTGGAGATGTTTTCAAAGGAGAATGAGAATGTGGAGGAGAAAGAAGCTAATGAAGAGGCTGGAAATGAGGCAGTTGGAGATGATGAAACTGAGCCACCCTGGAAATCTGTTGCAACAACGAAGAAGAGAAACTTTAATAGCCCTAATTACTTTTTTGCTGTCCGCATCACCGACCATGTCATCAAAAGGTGTATATCCAGAATCCAGGATGCAGTGTGTGAGGACGATTGGCGCCTGGAAGACGCACTCATTGAACCGTCAACTCTTCATGTCACCCTGTGCACACTGCATCTTGACACGCCACAGCAGGAGGCGCAAGCTGTGGACATTCTGAAGTCCCTCCAGCAAGAGATCTCCAGCATGCTGTCACCCGTCACCATGATGCGGTTCCAGGGTCTTGCTCAATTCCACAATCGTGTCTTGTATGCCGCTCCGGACGAAGACTCCTTGCATGCACTTACGAACCTCTCACAGACTATTCTGTGTGCTTTGAGAGACGCAGGACTCAATCTTGCTGGGAACCACTACGAATATAATCCTCACTTGACTGTGTTAAAGATGAATAGATCAGAAGCATTCAACTCCCCAATTTACCCAGATTTATACAAAAGGTTTCAAGATGCTTTCATAGGTGTGCAGCCAATCGATGCTGTGCACTTATGTTCGATGGAAGCAGAGCTGAGGGATGATGGTTTTTATCAGTGCTTAGCAAGTATGGATGTTCAATCAGAACACTGAATCAAAGCTGTAGGATTAGGCCGTGTGCGAAATGGCGGCTGTTGCAACGGCTATGGCTACAGCTGGATCACGGCTTCATCATACAGTAACCTCTTTGTAAGTGTGACTTAATCTCCACTGTAAGCCATGCCCACTTTACACAAACTGGCTCCACTGTTTACCAGAGGCCCACTACAACTAAACTGAGCTACTTTTCATTGATGTTTTATGCAAGAAAAGTTCAATAATTGGACATGGCGTTTACATGCAGTCTTCAGGGACTCGAGTCTCGATCAGAATTAAAAGTTTGTGTCATAAGAAATGCTTTTGAACGGTGAGCCAACCTTTACCATACTGCCACCACCTTTGTAACATTTGTTTACACAAATAGTGACTTTGGACATTCTAGGGCCTTTCTGGCAGGCAAGATACTGCACTGTGTCATAGTTTCCACATAAATTCAAGTGTTATTAAAGTAACAGCTGTTACAAAATTTGAGATGTACCCCCTTTCTTTATATTAAAAGTTGATACAAACCAGACCATGCAATCTCCCTAAAATATTTTTTAAAAATGTTTTCTTCTATTGAGCTACAAATTGTGCCTGCAGGATGTCCAGGCTCTGTGGCTATGTGATGTCCCAGGTTACATGGTCTTTTTTGCCTGTAGTGGATAACCTCTAGCCTTAGGTTCATTGTGTGTGGGGGAGGTTGGATGGGGTGGGGGTTCTCCCAATTGATGGCCATCTTCAATTATTTTACGGCATACAGCCAGAAAGCATTGGTTTGTAAACAAGTTTATAACTCCTCTCCATCTTATTTGGAGAGAATTCTTCATTTTAGTGTCAAATTTTTCCTGAGCATGTATATATTACCTTAATGAATTTTATTTCAACAGGGGACGATTTCACAAAGAGCTAAGATCAATCTTAACTGTGTATCAATCTTGAATGCTAAGCAAAGTGTGATGTCACAACGACAATATTGACAGCTCATCTCAAAATGAGTCTTGGTGTTTTGTGAAATCGACTCCTGGTTGTTTGTATTGCCTGCCTTGTGTGGAGTTGCCTTGACCTGTACAAATGTTTACTCCAAGAGAGGCTGCTTTGCTTTTTCATATTCTGCTATTATTGTACCCATAATGCATCCAACATTTGTATAACAGTTTAATCAGCCGTCGATTTCACCAAACTCTTCCTAACTTAGGATTAATCTTAGGACTTAGGACGAGTCCCAGCCTTGCACTGTAACATGTAAACCTTAAGATACATCCTAAGTTAGGACTAGTTACTCGTCCTAACTCGAGATAGGATTAATCCCAGCGTTTCGTTAAATTGGCTGCTGGTGTAACAAAGTCAAGTAATCATTAAAATTGTTACTGTTTAACATTAAAATATTTGTTTTTCCCGGCCAATTTCACAAAGCTTGAATGTCAATTGAGAGCCATTCAATTTAGATTTAATTACAAAGGTCACGCAGATTTATTGTCACTCAACACTTTAAACAATTATGTTTAATATATTGGATTATGATATGGAACTACTGCCATGCCACGCCAATGCATTGTCACGCCAATGCACTGTCACGTCGGATATTCGCAAAAAGAAACCACAACTTGCTCTGATGCGTATAAAGTCACCCGATTTTGAATGGTTGATGATATTAGTGAAAATAAAAATTGGAAATTGGATGGGAAAAGCTGTAAAAGGTATAAATAAATAGTTGTATCAAGTAAGAGATTGGACCACTTTCTGAGTAACGGATTTACGATTATGTAATTAAAAGAAACAAAAATCAATATTATTATCAACACAGTTTTTAACACTAATGAATTTATAATTTTTTTTATACGATTGCAATATTCAACTTGACTTTTGTTATAATGCTATGTTCAAGATTTGTATTAAAGGGAAGGTATACGTTTGGTAGTGACTCTGAAAATTAATGGCAATAAAAACTTACTTGGTAAGTTGTAATACATTTGGATAGTATAATACATTTTGAGAAACTTTTCACTTCGAAGTACTGCGATTATGGACAAATCAGTTTTTATCCCCAAAAATTTTTATCTGAGAAGCGTTACGGCCGTAACGCTTTTCAGATCGTATTCCTATTGGGAATATTCTTCCTGCGTGGAAATATTTGCTCCGGTTTTTCGGTGATATCTCTAAAACGCGACCACCTTTGAAGTAAAATTTTCACAGGTTAGTTTTATTGTATATACCTACATTTATATAGGATTAAAACAATCAAACGGTTCCAAAAACCAAAGGTATACTTTGCCTTTAAATAGTTATTATGCCAAATGCTGTGAACAGTGTGTTGGAAAATGTATGGCCGCTGTGTAGCATAATAATAGAACCGTCTACTGTTCAGATGTCACTGGTCATGCCGGAAGATGTTGGGCACGAAGTGAGCGGGAAATCTGAGCTCAGGTGATTAAATTCAACCACGGTCCACAGGACCAAACTTAATTTCAAGTGTCCCAGTTCAGGGTTGTTGTTTAAGGTAGACCTACATGCTGAGAGTACAGTGTGCTTGAACAACGCTTGAACGGAAATTGCTGATGTCTTCTTCCAAATTAATTTCACTGTCGGCATACGTAAAGGCCATGTCACTCGAGGCAACTTACAGGCAACCAGCTAGTTCTCCAAGAAGAAGATTCATTCACATTGTAGTTGCCTCACTATTTGCTGGGGAATTGTATATTTGCAGCTAAAATACAGGTTTCTTTGGCTGCTGAAGTGTTCCTTGTGCATGCAGTGCAGCGTCGGTTGCCTCAAAAATTGTCTGAAAAAATTTATTGTGACATATGACCTTAGGCGTCAGGTGAATTCATTACTGGGGACATTTTAAGTCAATACGCGGTCGCTGTATAGATCCATTCAAAACAAAACGAATTGAACCCAGGACATTGGCAGCTTGATAAAAGAACCTTTGATTTGTGTTGTTGACTTTTCAGCCATTGTCAATCCACTGCAGGATGAAGAACTCAGCATGATGTCTTTAATAATGTCTCTATTTTGTGCTTGTTTGTGTGACTGTCCCCCCCCCCCAGTATTGTTGCAGCTCGTCTCTCCAGTCCATCTTTTTTCTCTGATGCGCTCTATTTCATTTGTTCCAATTATGGCATCCAGTGATTGATTGCTGAGCCCCCCAACGTTGTCTGATCTGCGGCTCATGTCCTGCCCAGCTCCATTTTCTCGTTGTTGGATTCGAATTTGACTGTGCAAGTCTCGCGCGTATCGAAAAGAAAACGACGATTTTGTATTAAGTCAAATATTCTTTTAAACTTCTACTTATATACAAAATTCCCGAAAAAATACCCTTAGCAATTTGTTAAAATACAAATTAAGTTTTATACAATGAAACAAAATTACAATTTCTTTTTTAGAAAACTCCATTTGCCAAACACAAGCATTACATTGGTTTAATCAACGTCAGTTGGACAATAATGGATGTCAAGTTTTATTTTCTGATTTTGTTTGTTGAATTGTTAAATTTATATTACTTTCATGTATTCCATGGCTAAATTGTACTTTCCCAACAATATGACATAATTTGTATAGCCATGACCTTCGTAAAGTAAAGTATTTAAAGAAACAGAATCACGCACGGGTGAAACTCCATGAGGTTGACTAGTCTTGAAATCAAGTCGGTAATTGTTGTGCGGTCTAGTTGCGGGGACGGTACAAACTACCTCGATCCCAATATGTGAGTGAGTCAGTCGCAATTACCGTCTTGAATAACTTGTACCCAGCTTTGTACACATGCAATTGGACTTGCTACCAAAATTGGACGGAGCAGTTTGATTGGTTGAGAATCGTGAAGACATGAATATTCATCATAGTACATCTTGCAGCGTATGGCAAGTCACATGAAGCAAAAGGAGCTACCAGGCGCACACTTCATTCTTCGGTAGGGGGTTTATTATCGATAGTAACATTTTATGATAATGCATTGATCAAATTTATCTTAAAAGAAAGTTAAGAAATTGTTATAATGATTAAAATATGATGCTTTTTACATTGATGTTGGCAAATAAACTGTCATAAAAAAAATAAAAAGAACCAACAGAAAAGATACATTCCCATGTTTACAATGAATTCTTCAAATTTTGTCAGACGAGCTACCATTTGCCCTCTCTATGGCAACTTTTGCATATGCAATGTATAATTTACCATATATTACTACATGCGACCGTTGCATGAATGCATAATCGCACTGTGACTGTTGCATGAACGGCAGGATGTGTGTAGGCAGCGCTGGCAGACAAATAGACACTGACTAACGACTTGTCATCAAGTCTAGAGGTTGACCAACTTGGTGCCGGTTCGAATACGCGCGAGACTGCATGCAGTCTCGTGTGGCCTCCCACCACCACGTGGCGATTCCCCTCGACCACCCCGCCCCACCCGTGATCTTGATTCTGTGTTAATATGGTAGGGAGTGGTGTGGCGATGGAGTGATCAATCGGAAGGGGCGCCATCGCTCTTAGAGCCCACTCATCACCTCACGCTAAACGAACTGACATTTTCCTCGTCTGAAGTTGGTGTGAGGGGCACTTAAAAAATACAAAAACGTTCCAACATTATTGCTTTCGGTCGTTTTATGAGATACGTGGTTTAGAAAATATAAAAACAGAAGCGGCACAACAATTATTTTGTTCGTAGGGATGCTCGTTTATGAGTCCAATTGAGTACCGATTGCTGACTGTCAAAAGTCATCTCTTGCTTTGGAAACGGTCGTCGGCATTTTAAATTTTTCGTTTATGATAATGTTGTTTTGGTGGGTAGGCCTACATAGTGATCTTAAGTTTAGTACATGAAGACGCATTGCCTTGAGCTGGCTAGGTGATGCGTTTGTGGTTTGACCTGAACCTAGAAGCGAAAAGGTATAAACATGAATGGCGGGGAGGAAAATGTTACGATGGACGAGGATGTTTATCTACCGGGAGCACCAGTGATTATTGCCACAGTGGCTGGATCATTGCTTGCTCTCGTCACAATCTCAGGAAATCTCCTCGTTATAACTGCTTTCATACGAGACAAAAGGCTGCAAAGCATAGCCAACGGTTTCCTGGTGTCTCTGGCGTGTGCTGATTTGGTCGTTGGAGTTGTCATCGTACCATTTCGCATATGCATTTTCTTTTACAAGTTTAGGGTTCTGTTCTTTAGTGGGCCATTGTGTTACGTATATTTGACAGTTGAAATTTCGACGTGTACGTCATCTATTTTGCACCTGTGCATTATCTCTGTTGATCGATACATAGCAATTGTTCATCCTATGACATACCCAGTGAGAATGTCCAGGAAAACGTCACTCGTCATCATTGGCACACTTTGGTGTCTTTCTGTGGGTGCGTCGATCTCGCTGGCCATTTACCACCATGTTATGTCAGAGTCGACGACCAATTGCCTGCAGTATGGCAACTCTTTTGTCAATGTTTACCCATCCCTTGCCATTTTCTTCCTTCCTGCAACTGTAATGGGAATACTTTACGCCAAAATGTTCCTGGCAGCTCGAGCACACATAAGGAGAGTGCAACGGGGGCGGATGACGCTGAGTGGCGATGCCGGCCGAGACGCATTGCGTATACACCGAGGCGGCGTTGGAGGTGAAGGACCCGGTCCCCGCACATCAAAAGTTTCGAATCCCAAGTATAAAACGGCAAAGACCATAGGCATATTGATTGGAGCTCTACTGGTCTGCTGGTTACCCTTCAATATCATTATTGTGATTGGCCCATGGTGCCCTGAAACATGTGAACAGTGGTATCATCTTGTTTGGTTAGGCTTCGTCAATAGCACCATCAATCCCTTCATCTACGCATTTACCAACTCATCTTTCAAGATGGCGTTCATGAAAATCCTACACTGTGAAAGAAACACTCACGGTAGGAGATCAGATGGGAGTCATGGTTCACTTCACATTGATGGAACTTTGGAAATGAGTTCGACTAGTTTCCCTTGTGCATATCCTCTTCAACATCGATATTTTTGAGACAGTAGCACGCACTCCCCCATTGTTTGGCCAGCAGCCGCGGTGCAGATAAGAAACGGACCATTTTTATGTTACTAACCTCTTTGTTTAAATGTCTGCATGCACCCCAACAAAAATAATCTTGTAGTACATGTATATCTACATGTATTTAGGCTATTATATATACTATTACAACATATAGCCACCGTAAGGAGCGGTAAAACACGTGGACTGGTGTGGTATCACTTCATTTTGGTTTATAGGTTCATCAAAAACATGACATTCATCTTCAAAAATGTATTTCATTAAAATCTTTTGAAAGAAACAGTTGACGATTTAGCAAGAGATTAGATTCGAAAAGTACATTTACAAATTCATCTCTCCATACGGCTTTCATTAAAATATTGTGAAAGAAACACTGGGAGAAAGCAGGCGATGCAAATTGTAGGAATTTTCATCTTTCTTTCAATATGGCATTCATGAAAATCTTGTGAAAGAAACACTGGAAGATATAGCATGAGATCAGATTGGAAATGTACGTTTCCAAATTCATCTCTCAAATGGTTTTCATTAAAATCTTTTAAAAGAAACACTGGGAGAAAGCAGGCGATGCAAATTGTAGGAATTTTCATCTTTCTTTCAATATGGCATTCATGAAAATCTTGTGAAAGAAACACTGGAAGATATAGCATGAGATCAGATTGGAAATGTACATTTCCAAATTCATCTCTCAAATGGTTTTCATTAAAATCTTTTAAAAGAAACACTGGGAGAAAGCAAGCGACGCAAATTGGAAAAGTATATTCATCTTTCTTTCAATATGGCATCCATGAAAATCTTGTGAAAAGAAACACTGGAGGCGGGAGATTAATTAATGGGAAAAGTACCTTTTTTCAGACGACGTTGGACAAGAAACACTAAAAGTAGGAGATCAAATGGGACAAGCACATTTCACATTAGAAGTACATGTAACTGTAAATACTAAATACACACTCAGAACAAAAGGTAAAAAAAGTTGTGTAAGAAATTACTTAATTGAAGTACAAAGCCACGAAAGAAATATACTAAGTTGTTTTGTAAAAAATAAAAACATTATCAAAGGATAAACTTACTGTTTACTTTATGTTTTGTAAAGTTACCAAAGTTAAGAGTAAACTTTACATGTAATTTGTAAGTTTTACAAGGAAGTGGTAAAAAGTAACCGAAATTGAAGTAAACTGGTCCACGTGAAAACATTCCCATAATGCAAATGTAATACACTCGTGCATGTACATGTATAAGCATAGAGTAAGCAAGTCGCAGGCACACATATCAATCCAAGATGGACGGGGTGGACAGAACACTGATGCTGCAGGGTTTCGATGCTTGGAGTTCGCGTGTTCAAAGTTGCAAGGGGGACTTTGGCTTTATGGTCGTCGTGGAACAACAGTCTGTCGAAGAGGGAATGGACTCATCCAGGAAAACCATGGCGTACTAGCTGCAAAGACTTTCAACACGAAGGCTTCAGCACTGGGGCAAATTAAACCGTCGGAAAAGGTCTGATTAAACCAACCGGCTCTTTTTAGAGCCAGCACCTCTTTCCAGAAGAGATTTTTTACCTTGTCTGCCGGGCTGACCCCCCCCCCCCCTCCCCATTGTTTACACTATTGCTACAATTTTCCCAAATTATTTTTAGCAATGTATTATATACAACAAATAAATTGATCTAATACCGAAATAAAGTTTTACACAACTATTTACTAAGATCTTATCTTTTACATTGTAACGAGGTAAAGCCATACTTCATAATTGGGTAATGTTTTACATAACTGAGGTTTACCTAACAATTCAGTAAATGAATTTACCCAATATCGAGGTAAAGTTTCACACAACTATTAACTAAAACCTTACCCAATCCCCGTTGGGTAAAGTTTTACATAACAGTTATGAGG
Source organism: Pisaster brevispinus (assembly GCA_023634235.1). Classification (NCBI taxonomy): domain Eukaryota; kingdom Metazoa; phylum Echinodermata; class Asteroidea; order Forcipulatida; family Asteriidae; genus Pisaster; species Pisaster brevispinus. The sequence goes on along the minus strand of JAMKCF010000021.1, from coordinate 8,166,801 downwards.
TTCACCTGCAACTACTCAATTAGGTAAAATTTTACACAAGCTGTGTAATTTTTTCTCTGTGTGTAGTAAACTTGCGGGTACAACCATGTATAAAATCTCTTTTGCTTGTCTTCAGGAGAATGAAGACGAGCAGAGTATACTGTTCGAAACGTCGAGACCACACCGGCTCTTTTCAGAGCCAACACTCCCTCAAAAGAGATTGTATACATGTTGTATCCGCAAGTTTACTATTTAGTATTTATAGTTACTTCTTATTTTTCACACCATGCAAAGCTTTAAACACATTTACATTTCACATTAATTGCACCTTGGAAGAGGTAGTAGCTAGATTCCCATGTATTTCCTCTTCCACATCGTTAGACGCATGACAGTGTTCCCCTGATGGCTAAAGAACTGAGCGAAGTGGTAACATGCAGTTCAAATTTATGTTTAAAGCAAAGTTTCGCATACTGTAAATTGACAAGAAGGCAGCACTCACACAAATGCTCTATAACTCAATTTACACATCAAAATTGTGGATTCTTGATAACAGAGGTCAAGGGAAAAGGCTCATAAATGACACACTAATGTAATTATACAATTTTCGATTAGATTTTCTTTGATTTTTCTTCACATTGACTCATTGAGGTGTTGGCACGAACATTAAACGAGGTGTCACTGGAAGTATAGCAAGGTAGACCTTCTCAGGTGGTTTGAATAGGTGATGGAAGCTCTGGAAGGTTTTGGCTGCATGTAGATTCATAATACAATGAAGTTATGCAAGTTCGCCCCAAACAAGGCTATAGAAAAAGCCACTCTGAGGGTCTATTCAAGAAGAAAAAAACAGCTCAGGGAAGCTGAAGGTAGGAATTGATATTCCTCTTAAAACAGTCTATTGTAGGATGGAAGGAAACATGCATTCCAGGCAAGGAATTCAAAAGAGATGTAGTACTGTACGTGGAATAAAGCTGTTGGCTCTTTTTAGTACATTTCAGCAAAGTAAGAGTGATAAGTGAAAAGAAGCGTAAGCCTGGTTGCACGCTCAAACTTCCCGAATAAGAGGGCAGGTCATCAGACCATAGAGCAAGGAACAGACACACTGGTGGCACATTTGCCATGAAAATATATGTAGAAAAAACAACGGCTGATGGCTAAAGACATACGGTGGGGAAAAGGTTGCAACGTTGACCCCAGCCCTTTGGTATGATAATAAAAAGGAGAATGTTCACATCAGATGACATTATTTGAGAACGTATACGATGGGAGATTATTTTGTTTTTCTTATTATGTAATCCGTATAGTTTACACCGTCAGGGTGCATCTTGTTGTCACATCAGGCCTGTATAGATAGGTTGCAATATGACGTAAATCGGCCATCTTTACGGGCAATTTGGAACACACAGTCATGCGTTTTGCGCGAGAACGGCGTGCAGCACGCGCACATTTCACAAAACTCATTGCAGGATTGGTTAGTAAACTGCGCGGCTGCGTTAATAATTTGAGCGCTTGACGTGCCTGCAAGCCAAAATGCAATTTGCCCGTAAAGATGGCGTCTATTGGGAACTATCTATATGTGTAAGAAAATTATGATAGCCCGATGAAATTAAAGATATTTGTACACGATTGGTAGAGATGACAAAAAATATAGTCAAAGAGCATTCATGTTTTGTGTGATCAATCATTACATGCTTAATCCGTTATGTGAGTCAGGAGAAAATAGTGAAAAACCATATACAGTTTTCAGCATATATCCTTAATTTTGGTTGTAACATCTGAAATCGGCTGCTGTCACCCCCCCCCCCATTTTAGGTTTTCAGATACAGTGTTCTTGAATAGGAATTTATTTCAGGGAAATATTTCACAGACAAAATTGTTCCAGTATAAACTTCATAACAAGTATAAGCTTTAAGACTAAGTTTAAACAATTACGTTTTTTAAAAAGCATTTTACCAATCCTGTATAATATCTTTAGTTTCCGCATTATATTAATTCGTCAGATTGTAAAATTTCACTCTCACATAAGTTAGTGCTCAGTAATACTTAACGATATAGTAATCCGTAATAACGAATCAAACTCATAATCACGAATTCGTATAATAACGAACCAGTAATCCGTAATTACGAATTAGTAACCCATGATAACGAATTAGTAATCCATGATAACGAATTCGTAATCAACAATAACGAATCAGTAAACCGTAATAACGAATTCGTAATCTGTTTCAACGAATTAGTAATCCGTTATAACGAATCCTTATCGAATTATTACTATTGTTTAGTACATTTTTTGTATAATATTTGCAGTGACAATTCTTTATACTTTCTATATAATATAAATGTTTATTGATATTGAATTAGTGCTGCATCCAGTTACTTATTCAGGTTTTTCTGCGTCATTAATGAAATGGTGCAGTTAACCTTGAAGACTTTTACAATTTTGAGTTTGTTCGCATATTCACGAAGCGTAAGATACCGAGGATGGTTGTTTAAACAACCTTTTGTAATGAGACGAATGCGACTGCATTGAGAATATACATCGACTCTTGAAGGTGGATTCATTAATTTTCCGTTCAACGAGCATTTTTCTGTTTTCAAACAAAATACATTGTAAAAATTCTCTTGGGGACACTTGATTTTATTGCTTCAGCTCAGGCTTGTTTTCCAATTTCTTGGGCTCAACGGCTGTTGCACCATGGTGATGTTTGTACACAAACAACCGTCGCAGACAGCTATAACGAATTTTGTCGGGGTTGTTGTATTTTTATGGGCCTACACAATTTTATGGGTGCTTTTTTCGATTGTTCTCGAAGTTCTCTTCAAATGCAATTTCCTTGATTTTGACAGATTTTCAGAAGGCAACTATTCCTGTGGCAATTTGCTCTGCACTTACAATCAGTGAGCTTTAATCGGACTTGAAACTAAGGCCTATTTACAGGCTAAGTTCTTTTGATAAAAGTCACCGTGGTAATTAGGGTGTAACTGGGGGGGGGGGGGGGGGCTCTTCCGCTGAAAACCTTTGCCCCCATCTCCCTTGCCCTCCGATTAGACAACTCCCCATAAAACCACAACCAATGGTCTGCGATGCTGCATAACTTGCATTAGAGACTTGGAACATGCTTTCAAAAGGGTGAACTCTTATTTTATGCATCATGCATCCATGTAACTTTGTAAAATGAGTTAACCGTTTTAACCTGCCGGTATACCTCGTGCACAGCGCTAACACGACCGACGTGCCTAGTTTGCAGTGGCAACTGGGGGTGGGGAGGCAAGGGGGCACGTGCCCTCCAAAATTGATGTCCGTGCCCCCCCCCAATGTTCCCCTTTCAAATATGGACTTTGGGGGTGTTTAAAACTTTCTTTCTTTTTTCAATTACACGCAGACGTATTTGTTTTTACACTTTAACGCCAGATTATTTTATAAAAAATACTAAATTACATGAAGGGCGATGTAAAGGGGCTTGTTATGAAAAAGGCAAACGGAAACTTGGCCAGAAGTGCTCCCCAAGAAAAAAAAATGGTGCACCCCGCCCTTTTGCCCCCCCCCTAAAATTGTACCATAGTTACGGCACATAATGGGCGTTTATGAGATGGCCGCGGCTCGCTCCGAAAGGCAAAAACAAAATAAAAAATTATGCTGGGCACTCACTGCTGGCATAAAATTGATATCAAAATCGGCGACGTAAAAAAAGAAGAAGGTATTTTTGATAGAAGCAGCAACACCTGGGGCCAATTTCTTATAGCTTGTAAATCACTGGAATATTTTTGCTTCAGCTTTGTATCCTTTTTGAGCAAACATTTGCATAAATTCATTCAAAAAAAATAATAATAATAATGGTAGGCCTACATGTGGCATAGTTTGGCTGGTAACCTTCTAGTAGTAAGCATATTTACCTTGTAAGCAGCTCTGTGTGAAATTGTGCCACCACTGGTAAATCCATCGTTTAAGTACGTAAATAAATTACTGTATAAAATTTAATATTGGAAAATTACTATGAGTAATTTAGTCTACGTTATTTCTCCATGTTTGTACCGTGTATGCTGTGAGCGCCTCAAACTGAAGGGTTAATAGGGTTATTAACGGGGCACGTTGGCTTCAGATTGGTCCCTCGGGGCATGCTCGGGGCTACTAAAAACAGGCGTTTTTATTTTATGTAATAAAAATGATTGTAGAATACTGAATATAGATGTATCCCTTGACAATTGTGTGGGGGTGGGGGGTGTAATTTCGTGACAGGCCACGGTCCGCTATTTCGTAGGATGACTGACTCCACAAAATGGTGGACCGTTAAAAACTGCTGACTGTATCTAGAGGCAAATTTATGTTTTCAAATCACTCACTACATAACACAGTGTACATTTAGGTGTTTTAGTGCATGAACAACCTCTCAAAAAGGAATATAATTCAAAACAGCACAACTTTTAGAGATCATTGAAGGCAATGTGCCCCTTTAATGACACGTAAAGAAGTTTGTACACAGCTCGCCGTATGGAGGAGGGGGGGGGGCACAGAATCTTCGGTCACACTATCACACCGGCTGTTTAGGCCCTTATATACTTAGTGCTATTTTTTGTTAGAGACTCGACGTGGAAGTAAAAGTTTACTGCCTGCGCGTGTAAAAAATTGCTTTGAAAAAAATTGAGATTACTTATAGCTTAAAATGTAGCATTTATTTAAAAAAAATAATAATCTCAAAGTACAAGATATCAGATGGATGGGGGAGGAGACCCAGAATGTTCTTGTCGGGATGAAGCTTAGGCGCTTTATAGGACCATGCTTATATAGGACCTGAGCGAAAAAATAATAATATTTGCGCCTTAGTGTTAAAAAGACTATGGAGGGCGCTATTTAAAAAGGGCATGATAACAATCACACATGTAATCAACCAATTCATCAAAATAAAGCAAAGAAGTTGAAGTTTCGAGTTGTGGGGTGGATTTTATTTCTTTGCTAATTTCCTTTTGAGAATAGATGAGATGGCTGACAACCAGAGGTTGCTATCATATCAGAATCTTATCCACGCCGTGGCTGGAGCTGCTGTAAGTATTTATAATTATGTTTTTGTCTGTGTTTTTGACTCCTGGCTTTTGTTTTGGGGCGGCTTGGCCCCGCCGCGCCGCTCGTCGGCGGGGTAGAAGACCCTATTTACTTGTTTCGCTCTCAGTCTCAGTCTCACTGTAGTATCACTGTCACATCACAGTGTCAGTACCCTATGCAGTCAACTGCTTGAATACTAGCTTGTTCACAATTAGTGACACCCAAAATACAAGCTGTGATTGTCAGCAGCCAATTCATTTCCTGTTATTTTTGTTTCTTTACTTACTAGGGAAGTGTAGCATCAATGTCAATATTCTACCCTCTGGAAACGGCAAGAACAAGACTTCAGAGTAAGGCAAAGTTGGTTTTTTTTCTTTCGTAAGAGAGCGATGTGAGATACTACTACCATGCCAGGGTAACCCGGCTGGGCGTCAGTCTTCGTTGGCCACAGCAATAGAGACTGACGTCCTACACACAGGGCTACACGCCAGGGTACAACCCCTTTAACCCTTACTGTTCCAAATTCTTCTTTATCCAATTGCTAAAGCAAATGATTCAGAAGGAGTGGGGACGGTAGACCCAAATAAATATTGCTTATCATTGGGTCAGGCATTGCAATCTTAGGTGTGAAGTGACATATGAGAAGAGGATATGGGAGGATTGAGGCTACATGCTAGCAAAAATGCATAGTCTGTATAGGGAGAGTTAAATCAATGCATGAATGAAGAGTCCAAGTCTTGCAATTGAGTGGATTTTGTTGATGAATTATTGGAGAATGCCAATTCAGAATACCCAGGGAGCGCTGAATTTTATTTCTAGTTCAAAGATGTCACAGAAAATAGACTATCCGCCATTTTTTTGTTTATTAATTTTTTTCATCTATTCTGGTTGTGAAGCCAAAGACTCTCAGAAAAGCGAACTTAAATACTAGCCAAGAACCCCAAGACAAAGAAGGATGTTTCAGTTTTAGAAATGGGAAGAAAACTCTGAAGAATTATTCCAGGGAGAGCCCACACAATTAGGTTGGGACTGAAAACCCAATTCACATAACGCCCCCTGGCAGGATTAAAACTGGGGGTCCTACAGCTGGAAGGTGAGGAAGATACCACTACGCCAACACAATCAACCAAATTTAGCATGTGAAAAAGTTAATTAAATTTTGATAAACCATTCATAGCGCATGTGGCTGACACAAGCTAACGGTGCTAGAAAACCAGCCTGTATGGAGGTTGCACTGTAACTGTTGCAAACTCTGATTTACATATATTAAGCAACTTATTTTTTTTTTTTTAAGAACCACAGGAACGATGGAAGTGACAAGCAGAGTGCAAGAATTGTGATCAAAACTTTATTTTCCATGAGAATTCAAGTGAAAACTCTTTTATTAACAAGACTGCAAGCGCTTTGGTCACAACTAACAATAACATTCTTACAAGAAATGCAGGAACAATGGAAGTGACAAGCAGTGCAAGGCAAAAAATAAAGTACACAAAATAAAACTTAAAAGTGGGAACAACATATGTAGATTAGTAACAATTCTTTAATTTCCTGTACCCTCACAGTTGATGATAAACGGAAATCTCGATTTACAGCTGCAGTGATCTCAGAAATCGTGAGGGAAGAAGGAATGTAAGTACTCATGCTCATTGTTTAAGCCAACCCTGAATATATCAAATCTCTCGAACAACATCTTCACTTGGCATTCTTCTCAGTTAAACCTTCTTTGATCCATCTCCAGTGTGTCGTTATATCGAGGCTGGTTTCCTGTCATCAGCAGCTTGTGCTGTTCTAACTTTGTCTACTTCTACACCTTCAACGGTCTCAAGGCGGTGTTATCAGATAAAATGAGTTACACCCAAGCAGTGAAGGAGCTGCTTATTGGTATCGTTGCAGGTCAGTGAACTATTTGTTGGGTATTATTAGTGGCTAGTGTGTAAAGTGTTTGCTTGTCACTACTGGCTCTGGTTCGATTCCAAGGGTTATTCGGCAGTGCCCAACACCAGTTCTGAGGTAATTTTAAAATTGTTTTTTTATGAGGTATCGCCCAACTCACAAGACCGGATGGCCACTTCAAGGTGAGGGCTACACTTAACTGATTTGGGCTGTCAACCCAGATCAACTGTCACCAGGGGGGCACGTTGCCACCTACTCCTGGGGCTGAAACAGGGTTACCCCCTTCACAGTCCGTAAGGATATAGGCATGGGTATCATCCACTAGGAGCCTGGTTGGTTATGAGCAGAATGAACTACCTTCCCAACTATTTACGGAGCAATTATGGTTAAGTGCCTTGCTCGAGGGCACAAGTGTCATGACCGGGATTCAAACCCTCACTCTGCTGCTGACAACACTGGAGCTTGGGTCCAGTGAACTAGACCGCTTGGCCACGACACGCCAACTGAGGGTTTTCCAGTGAATCCATCTGCGGGTTTCAGGTGGCAGAGACCTCGAGATGGGTGCAGGGATGCTTGGAGTGTTTCAGACTTGGAGGTGGTCCTTTCAAAGCTGCAATGTCTCATTCAAGAGGTGATAACACCCCTTGCTGATAACACCTGTTGCTGATAACACCCTTTGGGTACGTTCAGACAGGAGTTAAACTAACCCATAATCCGAGCACCGCGGGTGTCCAAAAGATAAAAATGACTTATTCCAAATTGGGCTTGCGTTCACACGAGTAATTTAGTCCTGTCCGCACAGGTTAAACTGACCCACACGTTGATTATCAGGTCATGCATAGCTGACCCCGACCGACCACTCTTCCGGTCCATCGTATACATGTACATGCATCAGCTGGGAATTACTTGTGGTCGTCTACGCGCGTTGTTGTTATGATGACGTAACCTTCTGTGGAGAGGTCACATGGAATAAAATAGACCGGATGTAGCAGGTCAGTTGCGTTCCAACGATGGTTTATTGGGCCTCGCAGCGGGGGGTTGGTCGTAAAGCCTGGGCTAAGTTACGCTAATCCAACATTTTTTTAGGTTTAGTTTAGCCCAGTTCTCTGGGTCAAATTGACCCTCGCGGACCGGATGTTTGCATTCCAACGGAGGGTTATTTTAGCACTTTTGGATTAAGGGCTAGTTTAACTCCTCGTCTGAACGTACCCTTTGTTGATAACACCCCTTGCTGATAACACCCCTTGCTGATAACACCGTTTGCTGATAACACCCTTTGCTAATAACACCCCTTGCTGATAACACCCCTTGCTGATAACACCCTTGCTGATAACCCCCCCCCCCACGCCATTAGGGTAGAACAGTGGATTTCAAAATGTCAAAGTGCACATTTTCTTTTATAGGTGTCATAAATGTCTTAATGACCACGCCTATGTGGGTGGTTAACATGAGGATGAAGCTACAAGGTGCAAACTTCAGAACCCAACAGAAACAGGAGAGTAAACATCCCCGGTACAGAGGCATAGCTGGTAAGATGAGTCCCTTCCATGGGTACAAATTCTGAAAATTGAATCCTTATTTTAGGGAAGATAAATAATTCTGTTGTCCCCAATTTATACCACTCTCTGTACCGGTACCCTAACTTTGTGCTCAGCTAGACTCCCCTCCAACGCCCAATTTTACACCTGTCATAATCTTGGTCTGTTTTAGACGCACTGTGGAGGATTTTCCAAGATGAGGGCTTGGCAGCTCTGTGGAGTGGCACTTCTTCATCCCTTCTACTCGTTATCAATCCTGCCATTCACTTCATGGTCTATGAAGCATTGAAGAGGTCTTGTAAGAAGTACATGGTGAGTAGCCAGCCCCGCCCTGATAAATGTACACTTGATAATACAAATTCTGGTTTGAACAAAGAAAGATTTACGGAGTGGGATTTGAGTCTCCGGTTGACAAAGCCAGAGGTTGCAGGTTCAAATCCTGCTCTAGTCCAATCTCGCTCAAGTCAATTTTTCTTGTTAATCCGGACGCTGCAGGGTCGAATCCCGCTTTTATCAGTCTTTCTTAGTTCAACCCCAAATTATTTAAAGTTTACCCAGTCAGTTTCCCTTACGGTTTATTACTTAATAATAATAACAATAATGACGTCTTCTATAGCACCGGTATCCACAAAAGTGCTTGTGGTGCTTGTTCCAAAAATATAGAGATCACAGGTGTAGGATGGTGATTGGCCATTCATCGCTTTGGAAACAAGCAGGCTGATCTCGCAGATGATTTTCTGTTCTACGGGGAGCCAGTGATGGGTGTTATGCTTGAATGCTTCTTGGATAGTGTGACTAGTCTGGCTGCAATGTTTTTATCTGTAACTTGATGAGATCAACAAGCAGAGCGTTGGGCTCCTCTAACATGCATAACATATGTGGCTTTCTTTCTTTTTATTTTTCAGGACCTTTCTTCTGCGCATTTTTTCCTAATTGGTGCCCTATCAAAGACGATAGCCACTCTAGCAACATATCCTCTCCAACTTGTGCAAACCAAGCTGAGGGTACGTATTGTGTAAACAGTGTATAAGGACTGTTTGAAACAGAATTTTAAACATTGTCTCAAAGCACCTTGCAATATTACTAGCCCTGTTCATTAGGCCTTGAGCATTCCTGAAACAATCTTTACTCCTTTGGATTATGCAGTACCGACAGAAGCAAAAGTTAAGTGTTTTGTCGAAGCACAAGCTGGCATGTGATTCTGCAGGATTTTTTTCTGAGGTCATGATTTTCACTAATTTTCTTGAAAGAGACAAACTTGCTGTCACAGAGATGAAAAGATTTGGCCTTTGTTATTAACAGACCTTCAGATATCTACTTGAAATAATGTACTTAATGATGACATGGGCAGTGGTATTGACATTACCCTTTATGTTATTGTTTTAACTGTATTTCTGTCATCCCGATCATGATTTCGGATTTCCACTCAACCCTTCCCCCACTTTCCACTCGTCTTCTTCATCATAGAATTGAAAGTTGTTGTTTTTTGTTTTAGTACGGCAAAGAAGAGTCGGAGAGCAAAGAAAGGCTACAGACCGTGTGGTCTGTACTCCGGTTTATCATAAGGTAGGCCAAAATTACTTTTGTGGTTCACCAGTAAATGGAAACAATTTTATGACGATTCTAGACACACACTGGGAGACTTTTGAGATGATAATGGGCGTCCCACGTCGATTTATTTCATCTCATGGTGAAATACATGTACCATTTTAAAGTTTGATAAAAAGAAAGGCAGGAGTTCAAGGTGCTATATTTCTGTTAAAGATATCAGAGAAAACTAGGCTGCTTCGCTGTGAATGTGTTGCATCAGTGGTTTAGGTAGGCCGGGTGGTCGGGTTTGCCTAGTGGTGTCTTTCCTCACCTTTCTCCTCTAGGACCCCTATTTGAATCCCATAGGGGGTTTTCAGTCCCTGCCTGATTGCATGGGATTTCTCTGGAATAATTCTCTGGGGTTTTCCAGTGACTTCACAACCAGGATGAATAAATTGGGCAGAACAAAAAGGGAATCGGGCTGGAAAGGTTCCCATTTTGATTTCTTTTCTGTGTTTAACGGTTGTCTGTTGCAGGATTCAAGGACTGAAGGGTCTCTACAAAGGTCTGGAAGCCAAGCTCCTTCAGACTGTCTTAACTGCAGCATTGATGTTTACCATCTATGAGAAAATTGCATCTTTCATCTTCCACATAATGGGTGCTGAACGGGCAGTCAAGAGTGTCTAACTTTTGAAGTTATAATCTTGTATGAAAAAAGCAGTATTGTAATGGTTGTCTACTCCTATGCATATGGGGTGTAGTGGCCGAGGGGCCTAGGGCGGTGGACTCAAGTTCTGTAATTTACAGAGTGTGGGTTCGAATCCTGGCCTGGTCAGTTGCAACACTTGTTTCCTTGAGCAAGGCACTCTATAATAACCCTGTTGCTTCTATCCACCCAGGAGTACAAATGGGCACCAGCAAGAGCTGGGGAGTAACCTACAACAGGGGGAATAGAAATACTCTCATTTGTTTAATGCCAATGAAACAGGATATAAACACCGGCCTGATGGGTCATATTGGCTCAGGACAGTAAACTTTACTTTTTCTTTCAACTCCTACGCATATCCATTAACCTCATTAAATCCCCCCCCAAGTCCACCCCACCTAATTTTATACACCTTGAATACTTCCTTAACATAGTTGAAGCCAATGGAATTTGTGTCCATGACGATTTTAATATGAGATATATTTTTATAATAATAATAACAACTGTATATTATAGCACCTAACACTTTCAGGAGCAAGTCTTTAAAGTGCTCAGAAGAACCAAAAAAAAAAGAAAGACAAAAACTACATGTAGTATGACATGAACAGAAATGTTTTGAAAAGAGTCTTGAAATGTAGAGAGCTTGTACTGAACTAAAAACGTATTTTATGCGTCACAAACGCACAATTGCACTTCTTTCCAAGTCTCAGCCACCTACGCTTCCAAAATAAGTTATGACATAATGAGCCAACATTGATTAGATTTTGGAGTTGGCAGAAATGCATTCACCGCCAGTGTTACTAGAGCATTTTCGGCTGCGCTGCTGGTCCACAGATCCCTGCCGCCAGTCCCAGTATACTGCCGCCAGTCCCAGTATACTGCCGCCAGTCCCAGTATACTGCCGCCAGTCCCAGTATGCAGCATGAATACTAAATACCACAATGTGTGTAATGTGCATGTATGTTCGGGGTATCCATACATTCTATGTGACCTTCGATGTAGGAGGTTGAGAAAGCCCTGCTTCGAACCACAGTACTGTTATTCCTGCTGCATGGCGAGTGAAGTGTGGTGAAGGGGGGCATGCTTCATAACAAGCCTTGGACAAGGCTACATCAAACAATGTACGACATGGAAGTTATAAGAAAATGTACTGCGGCAGTGTTCATTTAAAATGTTAACTCGTGTCATTTTCTATTGAAGGATTAAATAATTGCAGTATCAATGAGTCAACATGTCTTGCGTTCTTTGTTTATTGGTGTACTGTTTAGGGACCTTGTCAAAACTAATCCCGGACAGCCATCGGACGGCACCGGTCCAGGACCAGGTTTCTCGTCCCATGTTGAATTCCCTTGTAGTGATTACTTCATCGGATGGGCCATGGGATGAGACTCAGTGACTGGCCTTCACCAGAGATAGTTTGTTTACAAACCGCAGGGTCTTTAGATCGCTATCTACTGGAAAACCAGCAGGGGGTCTCCTAAGGGCAGGTTTTCGGTTTCACGGTTAGGCCTCAATGATCCTGAGTATTTTCTAAAGACAAAATGGTCATATCATAGATGATCATTTGATGCTTACATTCCATTTGTTTAATTATTAACTGTTAACCTAAAAATTTAAGAATGGAGATAGGGAACACAAGCAACGGTTTACAAGAACTTGGCTAGTAATTTTGTCTATTTCAAAAAACAATGGGTTAAAAACTCCACCACACTATAGTGACCTCCAAACGGTCAGACCAGACTCCTCCAAACTGCAAACCACAAGTTTGTTTATATTAGTGTTTAATCAGCCAGTGAAACCGCAGAGCACTCTGTGGGGTGCCTTGGGTACTGTGCATCGGACGGGAGGATACTGTTCAGCGTGTGAAACATCACCTCATTGGAACTCCCATCCGATGGCCCGTCCAACAAAAATTTGACATGGGATGAACCTTGTCCGATGGTCTGTCCAGGATTAATTTTGACAAGACCCCTTACTACAACCAGAGAAACACAAATCAAAATAAAGTGTGTCCGTAGGAAAATAATTGTTTTATTTATTCGAATGAAGCAAACATAAACACAAGGTCTTATAAACTTTGACAAAATCCACTACTTAAACCGCATACCTGCTACTTGTACCCGCAAAAGAGAAAATTAAGTGTTTCTTTTAAAGGTCATAAACAATCCCCAGTTACTGGCAATTGATATTTTGTATTTACAAAACTAATAAAATCTGATTTAATTTAAAAGTGTGTAACAAAATAAACTTTCTATTAAGTGTGAGAAAGTCCTTAAAGGTATTATACAGGATAGGAAGAGCTGACAAAAATAGTCGCAGACTGTCTTTATGTTTTGTGTGATAACAAACATGTGAAATTTGGGCTTAATCCGTTGTGTGATTCGGGAGAAATAGGGAAAAACCAGGCACAATTTTCAGCATGAAACCACATTGTCCTTAATTTTGGTTGGTAATGATCGAAATCAGCTAACCGCATTTGTTTAGGTTTCAGATACAGTTAAGGAAATCGATCACAGAAAAAAAGGTTCTAGTATTAACTTCATAACCAGTAAACTTTCAGACTAAAATTTAATGATTTTTCTTATCCTTACCAATCCTGTATAATACCTTTAACTGAAAGTAATATAATGAAGGTCTATGCACACAATAACACAAGAAATAAACCCAAACACTACAAAAACAATTAAAGCACCAAACTTTGCACACTTGTTTGAGGGGTCCCATAGAAGCATATTAGAGGGGGATGCCTGGTCTGTCATCTCCAGGTCAGTAAACTAAAGGGACCAACTTTTTCCACAAAGCTCTGCCCGAGTGTCTGAAATAGAAGCTGCATGGTCATTTGTTGTAAGTTTTAATGATATGCGGAAGCAGCCCTCTATGGGTAAATTGATATGCAGTATTTTAATACCACATGATTTTCGACCTCAGCCTCACTTTGACCTAGGTCACCCAAACCGGGCATTCCCCTCTAGAATGGTTCTATGGGACCTATAGAATAACTGTACTTTGCCAAACATTTGCCCTAAGCCACCGGACTATATGAGGACACAAAATTTGTGTACAAATCCTGTGGGATTTAGGTGGAAGGAGACGTTAACAGAAGAAAAACACAAAAATCTTAAAGAAAACAGTTTTTCTGGTAAGCCGGAACAGCTAATTTGTGTGTCCATCTGCAATATTTTGAAAAGATGATTAGGACTGCTTCATCCTATTTACGCCAGAAGTAGCTTTACTGCTTGTGAACGGCAAATATTTGTACAAAATTTAAGGTACTAAGTTCCAAAATTAAATATATCCTGTACATAAATAATCTATAAATCTGTAAGTGCCAATATTCAACTGGTACTAAATTAATATTAAATGGTAAATTTGGTACTAAATTTATCTAAAATGGTACTAAATTTGGTACTAAATTTATGTTGAATTTTACCCCGAATGAGGGAGACCTCAAAAGTCTTAGCAGTAGGAACAATGTAAATGGACAAGTTAAGTTTTTCAGCAGGCATATATGGACCAGTCCATTGGGACTGCCTAAATGTTTCATCGGAACATTCAAGAAGCTACTGCACATGTTCTCTCTCGTAGGAATGTTCCTGCAGTTCAGCACAATGTCATGGTCCAGCAGAACATTTCGTGTTCTCTATCCATCAGATAAACCCCTATTGAAAGGCACCTCGTCCAGGGTCAATCACCAGTGAATCTTTGGCATTTCTGGTCAGACATCAAGGGTAAGCATCGGACCGGAAGTAGTATCTTGTCTGAAATGAAATCAATAACAATGTCAGTTGTTTCCTCTGCTATATGCTATGAGAGTTTACACAAGATTTTACATTTAGAGCACTTCATGGACTTTAAGTTGATGTTATACATGGGAAAATTGATGTCGTACAGGGGAAAATTCAAAAGACCTCGAGCTTGTAGCTCAAAATCTTTACTTGACCAGAATTGTCTTTACAAGACCAGAATCAAAATGAGAAAAAACTTCCTTACACAGTTTACAATTAATCTAACTGTTTTTATTTGAACAAGAACCACGACAAGAGAAGATTGATCTCATTTGTCTTTATGGTATTAAATATACTTCATTACTAAGCAGACCATGTTAACACAAAACCCACAGATTTACAACAAAACTTCTTTTTGTATGATTTTTTTCAGGCAGTTTGGGTTCAAGATGGCTAGCTTCATGAGTTGATCCCATTAGTAACAATAGTGTCTTCTTGTACTGTGTTCAAATCCATCACTCAGTGACGCTCTTACATTATTACCCCTGGTCACTGGGCCATTTATTTCATCTCGGCTCCCTTGGGAGTAAACAGCCTGTGCTGCCAAATATGTACATGTTTTGTAGCACACAAAGCTAAACAAATCACAGAAACCATCTCTGCCCTCACAGGTACCCATTTACCCCTGGGTGAAGAGAAGCAATTATAGTTCAGTGTCTTGCTCAAGGACACAAGCATCATGACCAGGATTATGATTAAAATCACTAATGACCTATGGCCACTACAAAATCACCCTTTGATTATCCCCTTAAAAAGTCCATAGGTAAACAAAATACTTTCTTGACTCAACAACTTACTTGGTGACAAGTTCGGCACCGATGATGTCATGGATGTGGTACTGTATCCCCAACTTCTTCACAGCCACAAGTTTCCTTTCTTCTAGCTCCTGGTGGAAAACAGAATAATATGTATTTTCAAACCTGTCTTTAAAAATTAGTAATAAGTCCTTTGAGTGCTATACAAAAACTAGTTTTAATATTAATTTTATTGTTGTTATTATTATTATATCTACAATGTTATATTAAATGTACAATAATACAAGGTAGACATCAACAATTTTACAAAAATGATTACAACAATTTTGTTAACATTTTACAACTGCACAACAAAAACAGTACATTAAAAAAAAACAAAAAAAACACAGGAACATTGACTTCTAAAATGGTGTCAGGTGAATTGGGTTAATTTCATAATTTATGGAAAGATCCTAATTATCGTTAGCTCAGTGGGTCATTCCATGCCAAATCACCTAACATTCTAAAAAGTTTGGCAGGCACCGTCTCAGATTTCGCTAATGCCCAATTCCCAATGCCAAAACATAAAAAGTCAATTTGAAGGGTAGGGCTTAAATTTTTTAGGGGGGTCATATCTCAGAGATGTTAAGGAGTAGGATTCTAAAATATTGTGTGTTCATGGCACCCATAGGGATTTGTTTAAAAAAAAAAATAAGCAAAATCTGAGACTGTGCCTGCCAACCCATCAGGTGAGTTGCCATGGAATTGACCCCAGTGCTATAAAGTCACTCATTGCAGTTCCATATCCATGATGAATAAGACATTAAATACAAAATCGTATAAATTAAAAACATTACTTTGGAGCCCAATCTTTATCAGTAAACTGCTTTTCTAAGAGCTTTAAAATCTACGAGACCAGTTTTATGAAATCCATACAAATGACCTTATAGTCTTGAGCCAATGATATAATAAACATATCTCATTCGCTTAACCATTTATTTCCACAGAGCCAATGTCAAGCAATAACAATCAGTCATGACAATACAGTATACAATCTGCAAAATTTAAGGGATACAGCAGAGAAATCCTTAAATGTACACAAGTAAAATAAATGTAACAAATCAACCAAAAGAACCTGAAAATAAGACTTGTAAACAACAAAGAATTTTGCCCTACTGATATTCGTGTTATCATGTAATTCTTGCGTATCTTCGGGCGTGATTGGCAAATTGAGTTTCATAAAAAAAAGCATCCTTGTTTTAATTTTGTGTCAATGTTAATTCTAACAAGTTATTTGTACTTAGTTAAATTGTACTTATAAACTGCTATGGGTGTTTTTATTTTCAAACATGTTGGTATAAATAGAGTTTTAAAAGAAGATATGATTTCATATAGAAATATAGTCTTTGCTCCATTTGTTTTCTTGATTTCAATACGTGTGAGACTTGCACAGCCCTTTTAGCATTCTCTTTGTGTAGGACATTTGACTCACCTTTTGAAGAATCTTCTGATACTTGCACTTTCGTAACGTTCGTAAAACAGAGTCCCTTCCTGAGGAGAGAACAACAAAAAGGACTGACAAGATTTTCACCATTTGGCATCACAATAATTGGAATAAATTTGAAGTTTTGTAGCTTAGTAAGTTGGGTAATTTGAAGCAATTAAAACCCTTAGTCCTTAGGTCCACTTGCCTACAGGTGACCTCAATCCTCCAATACCCTCCTCTCTTATGTCACTTCACTCCAACATATTTGGACTTTAGATATGGTTGGAATGCCTGACCCAGTGATAAGCAGTAGACCCCTTGCATGTGACATCACAAGCCCAAAAACAGCGCCCTCACTGAGGTCAATGAAGACCTGTCATTGGCTGAGAGTTGTGGGCCGCATGTACGCGCGCTTGCACATTTCCGGGTCTATTGTTATAATGGGTCTACAGCCCTCATTCCTTTGAATTGTTCATTTCGGCAAAGAGAATATAAAAGGATCTGGAAGAGTAAGGGTTTAAATCCTGTAAAACTCAAGCAAACTGTAAATGTGATAATTTGGGAATTACATGTATTTATTAGCATTATTATTCATTTCACCCCAAAAATCCAACAAACATACAAAAGTTACAAGAAATTAACATATGTACATTTACAATCTTATGAAAAGTAGAATAATTTTAAACAGAAATTGGTAAAGGATTAGTGAGGCAAAACAAATAGCTACAGATCAAGACAAGGCAAGAAGACAAAACTATTGAAATCAGACCACAAGATACAAACCCACTCTAAACATTACAAGGCTTAATAAACATGAATCAAAAATCTAACTTCAAAATGGGTGGCAAATCCTAATAAACAAGTGCATACAACGATGTCAAGGCAACATTTGTATGAGTGGGATGAGGGTTAAGATTCCGTCTTGATTGCATACCTTTAGTAAAGCACTTCATGAACAACCCTGCCCCTGGGATTGCAATCCACCAACTGCCGACATCTCGTACATTGAGCACACCTCCATGGAGTAACTGCCTAGATAACGAGACCGATTGCATACAGTGAGTTTATCAAACACAGAGTTACATGGCATGTCATGGCCGAGCCGTTGAGAGCACCGGACTCAAGTTCTGGCGTTTCAGATCAGCAGAGCGTGGGTTTGAGTCCCGGTCGTGACACTTGTGTTCTTATGCAAGATACTTTACCATAATTACTTTGTCCTTCGGATGCGACATTAAGCCGTAGGTCCCAGCTCTAGGATTGGTAGTGTGCATATAAAAGAACCCAGAGCACTTACCATGGAAGAGCAAGGGTTAACCCCGGTGTTTCTGGTTCATAAAGCTAGCACCCTTGTTTACAGCTTCCTTCAGGCTTGCGAGCTAGAGTGATTAAGGTCACTTATGAGGTGTTGTTGGTTTCAATACCAGAAATACATAATATTACTAATAATAATACTAAACACATCCTTGATGTCCAAAACACACATGCCATTGAATTCCAACACATGAGGAGTCTTGTTGTAAAGTGAAGATGTTGACTTATACAATCTGAGTCATCAAAACAGGGCATAATTTCGTAGAGTTTGCTTATTTTTAAGCAGATAATTTTGTTTATCAATTTTCTGCTGAGCAAAAATTAGCAGGAAACAGTCACAAATGGTACATATGACATGGTGTTTTGATAGATAACCTTATTCTGGTAAGCATACTTTTAAGCAAAAGTAGTAGTCCCGTCTGATTTCCTACCTCCCGCCAGGTAGTTTTAATAAGCAGGACAGTTCTTTTCAGAACTAAGCAGTTTCAGAATTCCAAAATCTACTCTGCAGCAGAAGAATAAATAGCAAGACAAATTCTCAAGGAACAAATCTACAAAGCAAAGTAGATTTATACACATGGTGCTACCGCCAACTGAATATACATAGGCTAGGGTGACCCAAAAATTGTGACTTTTGTTAGAATATCGTTTTTTTTATCACCGGAGCAATGCGCTCATTTAAATTTATATCCCTTACGTAATTTCTTCATCTTTGAAGCCAAAGTCCGTCATTGTCTTCTGATTCAAGCTGACATCGGAAGACTTCTCTAGGACTGTCTCTATGAACCGCTCTTTAGCTGGGCTCTCTGCCAATGTCTTGCGGATGTGTTCCCGATAGTCATCCGTAAAGACGATGGCGAATGCGTCCGATTCCTTCCCCAAACGGAAGAGTTTGATTTCCTTCTTCTCCCTCAAATCATTCTGCAAAAGTAAAATCATTAAACCATTTAAATTGGGGTTTAACAAAGACAAATTGACCACAGGAGGATTTGAACCAACAATTTCAGGACTAACATTCCGGCACTCTACCAACTGAGCTATCTAGCCCTATGTTGGCAGTCTACTTATTTTATCAACATCTTTGTTCAGGGGTGCCAGTCAGAAGCCACCCAACCTTTAACTGCAATGTAGCCAGGGATTACACTCAAATTATTAAAAATTTACCCAGTCAGTTTCCCTTGTGGTTTATTTAATATGTAATCATTAAAACATGTCAGCGAGAAGGTTCTGACTTTGGCATTAGATGTCAAGAAGCCTTTCATGAAAATTTCAAATTCAACTCCAGAGAATTTTTAACAGCATTGTGTTATCGTAAAAATAATACTTGGTTCTTATATAGCGCACATATCCTAGTATCTTGATCAAGGGGCTTTATTCACAACATTGTTATCCTTGTTCATCAGGCATACTTAGACCATTCCTCTAACTTTCTCAACTCCCTGAGAGCTTAAATTATTCCCACATAATATTGTTTCAGGTGCCAATTTATACACCTGGGTTAAGGGAGGCAGTTACAGTTAAGTGCCTTGCTCAAGGAGCATGAGTGTCATGACCAGGAATCAGACCCACACGATGATTCAGTCATCAGAACTTGAGTCCGATGTACTAGACCGCTCGGCCACGACACGCCACAATAGACCAACAAAATGAAGGTCCTTTAACATCAAACCATTATGCTGTTTGCTCAAAGAATGTGAGGAACTTTTAAGGAAATTTTCATTGATATTTTTGTCTTTCTTGATGGACTAGATAATATACATAAACATAACATGAGCCAGTCTCTGAAATCCTTTTAAATGAGAAGTCAGACTTTGAGGTCAACTTACAATTTGCTTGTCGACCACTGTTTTGCAATTGACTATGCTGTACACCTGCTGCTTAAAGACAATTGGTGGGATGCGATCCTCAAATGCCTTGACATTAACGAGAGAGCGAAGAAAGAGGAGGGCGGCCTTCGTGTCACTTGGAACCTCAGACACTGAAAACAAAGGAAATATGGTAGGTATATCATTGAGAGAATGAAGATATAGTTTAGGAATATAGGAAATTTAAGTTTGCTCTCAACTAAACACCTAGAACTTTTCAAAGGGCACCAAGGTAACAGTTGGCAGAACCAGACATTTTTATCATTGGGGGAGGGCAAGCAGGGGGCTATATGGTGTATCAAATAATTCATTTGTGCATTTTTTATCTCATTTGGGGGAGGGGGGCAAGAGAGGGGCATGGTTTCTGAGTGGAGAGGGGGAGGCGTTGATCTTCTTTTTTCAGTTTCTATGTGAGTTTATGGCACAATTGAACATACAGGCAACATTGGATTCATCCAAAAGATGGTCGGAATCTGTAGTTGCAACTCGAAATTTCTTCCTGTTCTTGAAGACATCCGGAATTCTTGACCTCTTCATTTCTTGAAAAAAAACAAAAAGAATAGGAGAAAGAAAGACAGACAAAGGAACTGGAACATTAACTTGGTTAACAATTTTTTTTTTTTATTTGAAAAAATACAACTGACAATAATTTTATTTTCTTCTGGAGAAAAAGCTATAATGGTTGTGATGATGGGCACGTTTGTCATCTGCGACATTTGCTGTATGCATTGTGCATGATTCTGTAGGATATCTCAGAGTTATACTTACCTTTGAAAAGAAAATCATCCAGAATAGCGAATTATAAAGAAAAGGTGTTTAACTGGTCTGGCCGGGATCGACCAATAGCACAACGCAAGCGACTGATCATGCAGATCGACTGAACGAGCCCATAACTGTTATACATGAATGACATATACTGCTGTACACTAGTAATATTACAGATTTTAGTATTTAATTTATAATATGGTTATATAGTTAATACTTTTAGTTACCAAATACCAGGCACGATTGAAATTTTGAGAAATAGTTTTATTTATTTTACTTCTTGTATAGTGTATGGATTGTTAATGTTAGTTAAGTATGCTTTATTAAATTATTTATTAACCTCATTCAAAAGAAAGAACGCACCAAGGTGCTGTTTGTTTGTCATGGTTTAGCAGTTCAGTATAAACTCAAATTCATGTAGGATATGATAAATAATATTATTAATATTATTAGCACCATCTCAAAATTATTTTAAAATGTCCTGCAGGCATGTAGGCGTTATTAATAAAGGCAATATTCATCACCACGTGTCACTGTTCATACTCATTTTAGTTAAATCATGGAGGTAGACTAGAAATAGACATTCTTCAGTCACAAAAACCATGGAGGTAGAAAAACATTACCCTAGAACTAGGAGTAGAAAACATAATCCACTCACTAATTCACTTGCTCAGTCAGTTGCTGATTGTACCTTCCCTACGTTTGATTAAATCATTGATGTTTATGTCACAGTGTCACTGGTGTTATCTTGTCACTTGTCAGTGTCAATTACCACTCACGTACTTCAGTGCTACAGTGCTGATATTTCATTGCTAGTGTTTTTCCAGTTATGTCGTCAGAGTAGCGTGGATAAGAAAAGTAGGCCTATATTACACTCATAGAAATAGAACCCGGGTTCTATTTCTATGATTACACTACAACAGCGCCACCCAGCGTATGTTTACGTTTTTAACCGGACTGAAGCTAGCCGCGTATTGGGCCAGATTTCCCATCCGCGCGTATTCAGGAAAATTATAATCCATGCAGTAAAAGGCGGTGAAATTTTTGTCACATTCCTTTTTAATTTTAACGAATTTTTAAATAATCTTGCTTTATCGGTATAATTTTTTCAATATTTTTCACCAACATATCAATGTTCAGACTCATAGAACAAATTAGCTCATTTGGTTGCATAATTAGTGAGTAATTAGCCGCCACAATTAAGACCTCATCATCAAGACCATAATACGCAACTGCTTAAAAACTTGCACTCACGCCAAAGTAAATGTACCCTTCGTATAGCATAAAAGATGGAATTTTGTTCAATAATACGATAGACCATACCAGCGGGCACACTTAATTTTGGAGGTGGCTAATTCGGATCACTAATTAATACCTAATTAGCCGCTACAATACACGCCATTTTCGAACATACGTTAATGTATGGTACTTGTCGCAAATACTTACTATCTACAAGTGTACTGAAGCGTGCGGGGTAGTGTGATGGGGCCCAGTTGCAGTTGCGGCACCCGGGGCCCAGTTGCAGTTGCGGCACCCGGGGCCCAGTTGCAGTTGCGGCACCCGGGGCCCAGTTGCAGTTGCGGCACCCGGGGCCCAGTTGCAGTTGCGGCACCCGGGGCCCAGTTGCAGTTGCGGCACCCGGGGCCCAGTTGCAGTTGCGGCACCCGGGGCCCAGTTGCAGTTGCGGCACCCGGGGCCCAGTTGCAGTTGCGGCACCCGGGGCCCAGTTGCAGTTGCGGCACCCGGGGCCCAGTTGCAGTTGCGGCACCCGGGGCCCAGTTGCAGTTGCGGCACCCGGGGCCCAGTTGCAGTTGCGGCACCCGGGGCCCAGTTGCAGTTGCGGCACCCGGGGCCCAGTTGCAGTTGCGGCACCCGGGGCCCAGTTGCAGTTGCGGCACCCGGGGCCCAGTTGCAGTTGCGGCACCCGGGGCCCAGTTGCAGTTGCGGCACCCGGGGCCCAGTTGCAGTTGCGGCACCCGGGGCCCAGTTGCAGTTGCGGCACCCGGGGCCCAGTTGCAGTTGCGGCACCCGGGGCCCAGTTGCAGTTGCGGCACCCGGGGCCCAGTTGCAGTTGCGGCACCCGGGGCCCAGTTGCAGTTGCGGCACCCGGGGCCCAGTTGCAGTTGCGGCACCCGGGGCCCAGTTGCAGTTGCGGCACCCGGGGCCCAGTTGCAGTTGCGGCACCCGGGGCCCAGTTGCAGTTGCGGCACCCGGGGCCCAGTTGCAGTTGCGGCACCCGGGGCCCAGTTGCAGTTGCGGCACCCGGGGCCCAGTTGCAGTTGCGGCACCCGGGGCCCAGTTGCAGTTGCGGCACCCGGGGCCCAGTTGCAGTTGCGGCACCCGGGGCCCAGTTGCAGTTGCGGCACCCGGGGCCCAGTTGCAGCTGCGGCACCTGGGGCCTCTCACCTTCTTCCTTGTAGTCGCTCGCCCTACCTCTGCGCTAAGTTACTGCCCACCACCACCCTCTGTTTTTTCCAATATATAGTGTTAACTTAATTTTTTATGAAGTTAAAAAGAAATAAGTTCATTGGTTTGAGTGTGCCTGGGCTCGAACTTGGGTCTTGCGATTTGCACTACCTTAAACTATCCACTTGCGCTAACTGGCCAGCTCATAAATTGTGCTGTATATTTACGTTATTATTAATTTGTTACACAACAGTTTAAAAAAAACCCATCAAATCCCGCGCTTCGAATTGCAATATCACGACCTACTCTTCGTATTTAGTTTCGCTGACTGTCCTCCCGGTAACTGCAACTTGACCCGGCTGCGATATGTTTTCCCGCTCAGTTGAGGCAGAACCAAAAGGAGCGTTGTTTGCCTTTCATAGGTCATGAATATTAAAAGCTGCATAATGCATGTTAACAGATAATTTTCTAACATGTTACTATTTATTTTGATGCTGATCAGGCCTATACTGTCCAGAAATTAAATAAAATTCATGAGATTTAAAAGTTAATCTTATTGATTACTTTTCATTTGTATGCGTTGCTCTAAGTTGAACATTAACCTTTTCGTAATTTTGATTAGGAGGAAATAATTAAGGGAGTAATACAATTTTTGTTCGCGGCAAATTGTAATTTTCAGATATAAATGGATATTAATCATTTTTGTAAATTGATGTTATGTATACATACCTAAAGCTGGGGGTATTATTAATGATGATAGGAAAAGTAAATATCCAGAAAAAATACTCGAAAGTGATGACGTAAGGAATTTTATCGAAACCTTGATATATTAAGAGATAAAATTGGAAATAAATATATATGGAACAAGAGTAATTGTTGCAGATAATTTTATAACATGTTACTATTTAATTTGATGCTTACTTAATTATAATGTCCAGAAATTTAATAAAATTCATGAGATTAAAGGGTTAATCTTATTGATTACTTGTCATTTGTATGCGTTGTTCTATAAGTTGAACATTAATCTTTTCGTAATTTTGAATGGGAAGCAATAAGGGAGTTATTTTGTTTATGGTGAATTGTAATTTTAATTTAAAGAGGTAGCTTACTCAACGGCAAATGCAAATATGCCTGTTATATATAGAAAATGGCGTCTGTTTAGCTGTGGTTAATTAAGAACTAATTTGTGGACCAAATTAGCCAGCTCAAAGATTTGGTGTGCCCAGTGTATCAGTCTTTTAAAATTCTGGACTAAAACTTCCACTTTTATTCATAATGAAGGGTACAAATTCTTAACGAGGTAGTTGTCTCAACCGCATATGGATTTGTGCGTGTTTTAGATGGAAAATGGCGTCTGTATAACTGTGGTTATTTAACCACTAATTAGTGGACCAAATTAGCCAGCTCAAAGATTTGGTGTGCCCAGTGTATCAGTCTTTTAAGATTCTGGACTAAAACTTCCGCTTGTATTCATAATGAAGGGTACAAATTCTTAACAAGAGGTAGTTGTCTCAACTGCATATGCATTTGTGCGTGTTTTAGGTGGAAAATGGTGTCTGTATAACTGTGGTTAATTAACTACCAATTAGTGGACCAAATTAGCCAGCTCAAAAATTGTGTATGCCCAGTGTATCAGTCTTTAAGATTCTGGGCTTAAACTTCCACTTTTATTCATAACGAAGGGTACAAACACTTTTCAAAACATGTTATAGTATTTAAACTGCATTACAAAAAATTGACCTAACAAACGCACATTGTCTCCGTGTTTGCGGCTAATTTTCTGTTATTTAGCGACTTGTTTTTTTTTATTTTATTGCTTTTCAATGATTAATAGCTATAACATTTCAATATTATCTAATGAAAATCTGCAAGTTATGACTAGAATTTCAGTATTCGATCGGATAAAGTAACGCATTCGCCGACAGAAATTAACCAAATGAGCCATTTTGTCACCTCCCTGTACTGCATATATTCTAATTTCGTGAATACGCGGCTCGCCGTTCGGCGAATACGCGGCTGGCTATTTTTTCAGCTCGGCAGAGTTGTCTGACATCTAGAAGCCGTTAGTAGTGTTTTAGCGGCTACGTATCAAAGACACCATACTAAATTTCTGTACCTTACTTTCAACGTGTTTAGTGAATAGTGGTTCTTTCTCGTCGTCATTTGTTTTGTTGTCAGCAGAGAGACATGGGTATTTCCCCCAGCCCCTCATAATCCAGCCGCAATTAGCCTACACACGCCAGTCAGACAACTTATGGAGAGGTACTTCAAAAGTTCACATCACAAGGCAAACGCACTGGAATTAATTCGTTTCACCCAGTTTTTAATATATTATTATTACTTGGCTTGCGGAGTAAAACTTTAGAAATAAGACTAGAGTAAGTAAAAACTTGCAATAAATGAAATAAAGAATCAGTTGGATCCGTTTGGCTTCACCATGTTCACAGCAAAGAGTAAAATTTAAAATATCAAATTTTAAATTCAAATTTGTTATATTATGCTGTCTATTGTTTGATTTGATCTTCTTCATAAAATTACAATTATATAATTTATGATTGATTGTTCTGTTAATCAGATGACAATCTATTTAAAGTACATTGTCACTCAATGTCAGTCTCAAATATTTTATGTTTGTCATTGTTAATGAAAGTTTATGAAGTATACCCACCATAAATTAATTTTAAAAATGTAAAATCCAAAGTGCCATTTGGTCGTATTGCAATTTTAGTCTTTATTTCCCTCTAAACTAGTCTAAAGAAAATCTCAGAGACCCCCCCAAAAAATTCAGAATTAAACAAAAGGGTAGTACTACTGATACTGTACTAAGTACTAGGACTAGGAGTCAATTTATATTAACAAAAGAAGAGCATTCTTATTTTTGGGGATGAAAAAAAAAGATAACTGGGCATTGCAGTATTTGATCATGGGGTTAGTTGTTTGCGAATTGGGGAGCAGAGCCCTCTTGGCTACCAGGAGGTGGACGATACATTCAGTAATTTAATACGTTAATATTATGTCAGGGGCTACTCATGTACTATGTGTCATAGAGGGCTCCATATGATCTGCCAGTGAAACAGCATTTCAAATTATTTGACTGTCACCGATAAACTGTCCATTGCCAAATAAACAACCAGCTTGTCTCATATAATTTTTAACTTATTGTTCTTCAGTATGAAAAGATCAATAGACAGCGAGGAAGATCATGGAAATGAGAAACGGCGGAAAATTCTAGATTCAGAGCAGAAGCAGAGAAGTCTCCCAGTGACAAGGCCTTCTCACTCTAGCAGTCATCAACAGAGGGACGGTAACACCCGAGCTCACTCGTCACATCGTCCAGTAAAACGAAGAACTTTCGCAGTGAGACCAACCTCAAGTTTCAGCGGAAACTTTCCCTACTTCAAGAAGCCTCAAGAGATCGGTCACTTTTCTCTGAAGGTTGACAGAAGTTTTGCCAATGATGCCAGCCGTCTCAGATGCTTCCACCCGCCAAAGGACAGAGATGGGTTGAACTTTGACCTCAGAAAGGGATTTGAGAACTTTGTGAAAAGAGATGAGGAAACCAAAGACAGACTGAATAATCTTCTGAAGTGGATTTTAAGCAACAAGAAGCAATTTTTAAGACCTGAGAAGTCTATGGGAGTGTCGTATGTCGAAAGTAAAAAAGACGACTTGATTGAGAGGTAAAACATTTAAAGGGAATTAACAAGGATCAAGATTAATTTTCAAAAGTGGCATTCATATCTACATTATCTGGTTTTAGAAATTTTTCTTGAATTAAAATTTAACTGTACCTACATGTAAGAAAACGTCAAGAAAAAGTGGATGCTGTTTTCTCACAATTATAATGAAGTTTTCAGTAACATGAAAATATAGTGAAGTGGTCTGTGATTTAATCATCGAGATTGTCAGTGAAATGGTCAGTGAAACGGTCAGTGAAACGGTCAGTGAAACGGTCAGTGAAACGGTCTGTGAAGTTGTCAGTGAAACATGTAAAAAGTATTTTGTTTAAGATGTCTTCTGAAAACATGTGAGCCCTTTTTTTATGAAAGTTTCCAAAGGCCAGTTTCTATGAAGTTGCAAAATGTTTCTTCGTAGCTCACAGATAAGAGAACTAACCTTTCTCTTTCCAACCGTAATTATACTTCTCATTAAAAAACGCACGGTCTTCAGCCAAAATAAGTTGTTGGCGCTTGTTAACACTGGTATACAGCAGGCTGGTAATGTATACAGTGCTTGGAAATTCATTTTTTGTAATCATGCCTTTTAACAAATTCAGAGATAAATACACCATTATACATGCAACTAGTCTAGCTTTTTTTTTCTCAAACAGCTTAGACGTTGACTTCCTAGCATGGCGTGGCCACTTCACAAAGTTCCTATGCACACCTTATGAGAACCGTGAGGGATGGGAGATGGCGGCAACGCTGTTCAGGGGGACCATCTACATCAGTGAAGTGGAGACAGAGAAGGATAGACAGAGGAGACTAGGCATGAATCACTGGGAGAAGATGTGCACATACGGAGGCTACAAGTTTGAGCAGTATGTCACTAGTGGTGAGGAGTTCTCCAAGGAAATGGGGGAAAAGTAGGGTGAAAGAAAGGGAAAAAGTAGTTTACCTTTCAGGCATGTGATTTCTCAGGATTTTTTTAAGTCTCCCTGAGCCTTGAAATTATTTTGAAAGAACTGAAGTAATCACCAATGGGAGAAAGAGGTAGTCCACATTGTGTCCAAACCTGTAGTTGTTGCATTTCTGGTGATGCACAGAGTGCTGAAAATGTAACAACTGGAATAGGGGGAAACCCAGGCCCGCAAGCCATTTTTTCAGGAATTGTCAAATTGGCCAAATCTCATCCCTGAGTGGCTCAAAATATTTACTGGACCAGAATTGTTTTTACAAGACCAGAATCAAAATAAGGAAAATTTCCAGACCCAGTTTAACATGCATTTAAGTTATTTGTTTCTATTTGAAAAAATGCCAAGACATATGTAAGAGAAGGTTGACTTCATTTGTCTTTATGGGTATAAAGTATACTTTATTATGTCATTACTCAATAGAATTGAAAGATATTTTATCAGACTCAAAGTCAACGCTTGAATATACTTTTTTTTTTTTCAAGATGTTACACAGTGAGTTATTATTCTTCAGTAACATTCAATTAAAAAACACAAGACCGCCGGACTTGACGGTCAAAATTTTACTGGCCCAACACTAAAACTACTGGCCTCGGGCCTTCTTTCCAAAAATTCAAGCCCTAATGTTACTAGCAAATTAAAATTTTTGTGCCACAGAGGATGGCAGCAAATCACCCGACACGAATCAGCCAGTGAACAACATTGAAGCATATTGCAGCGTGGTGCGTTCACAGCTCTGTCATCACAAGCTTCTTTATGGTGGAGAGGTAGATTGCCGCGAGCCCAAGTCTCAACTGGAGCCACCTGAAAATTATGTTGAATTGAAGACCAGTCGGCAGTGGTATACACCAAAAAACAAGAGCAGCTTTCACAGGTGTGTTCAAGTCTGTTTTAACCACTTCATGTCGGTATTTAAAAAAAAACTGTCCTTGCCCACACGCAGTACTGTCTGAACTTATTGGAGCTTCTTGAGTAATCGTTGCCACAATTAAACTCTGACTTGACAAAGTCAAAGTCTAATAAGTAACCCAATGTGTAACAGATTTGCGAGTTGGGCTACTTTGAGGCTCAAGAAATGAATGTTCTTTGTATTGTTCTTTGATTGTGTTATCAGATTCAAGTTAGTTAGATGGTGGGCACAGTCATTCCTCGTGGGTATCCCCAAGGTTGTCTGTGGCTTCCGTACAGACGATGGTGTGGTGGAAGAACTCAAGCATTTCAAGACAGCCGAGATGCCCGGATTATCCATGGTAAAAACAAAATACAGAACCCTTATGTAAAGCAAAAACTAATTTTCACAAAGCTGCTAAACTCACAAAGAGTTTACCCCCATTCCAGGAATTTCATCTTTGAGAGGGCAAGGCCATTTTCATTTAGAAAAGGGTACTCCCATTGGAAAATCTTAGAGTCTGTGGGAAATTTTGAAGTGACACAAAGGCCAAGAACCATGGTCTCTGTGTAATTCCAGGCCTGTTTCCCTACTAAGAGTTTGACCTGGAGTTTTTCAAAGAAGGAAGTCGTCAGGCTCTTTTCGATTAAATTCCATGCAGAGAAATATAAGAGAAACACATTCAGCAGCCTCTCATGGAGTGTATACATACCCGCATGCCAACAATAAAACTTGAGTAAATGTTTTATTTTTTTCCCAAAGTGACCTCTTTCACACCCTTGTCAGCTTGTAGCATTTAAATAGTGTGTATTCTGGCATTAATAGGGAGGCTGGGATGGCAATGTCTGCTTCAACTTGTTTGAGAAGCTCCTCACCTTCATCAAGACGGTGACCGTAAATGATGATCCCAGGTTGGTATCTCCCGCCCCCCTCCCACCCCCGAATGAATCCTTCATTTCAGCATAGGGTGCCGCCATTTGTACCATTGTGGTAGTCAACGTGTACACTGGGCTTGCATTTGGGGGAAAATCCACAAGACTGCAGGGCTTGTAGCTCAAAATGTTTACTAGACATGAACTGATTTACAAGACCAGAATCTAAATGAGAGAAAAAAATCTATCTACACAGTGTCGCAATTAAACCAGTTTGAACAAAGCACTATTGAGAAGATTGATCTCATTTGTCTTATAGGTAATACTTTTCATACAGAATTGAAAGATATTTATCAAACTCAAAGTCAATATTTGAACATTAACAAGATGAGGTGAGGTATTACAATTCAAAAACATTGAACTTGTCCAGTCAAAATTTTAACACACGGAACATTGACTCCCAAAATGGTGGAACCAAGATTATTGTGATGACAATGTCCAGTGAATTGGTCACTAGAAGGATTTGGGAGGGTAAGGGTTTTTAAAATCAAGTTTATGTTAAGCCCTTGACATCAAGGTTTGAGAATTTTTAAATGGATTTGAATTAAAAAAAAAAGTTACTGCACAACTGAGCTGAAAATGATATTTTTATAAGCAAATTATCATCAATCACTGTGTTATAAATATCCTCCTGTTGCAGCGTGGTATATCTCTTTGAGCGTCAGCCTGGGGACAGCATGATCTCCTACACAGTACACCAGGGAGCAGAGCACCGGTTCTTACCAGAATGGTTTACCAGTCAGTTTTTACCAGTTACTGAGACGACAAGCCTCAAGTCGGTTTCACCTTAAAGTACGTTGTGATTGACTTTAAAGGCAGTGCCACAAGGTCCTGTAACTAGACATGTACATTTGGGGTGGGTAGGGGGTGGCATATAAAGACACTTGTTTTTGGGAGGAGGTAGGGGGCTTTCAATGTATTTAACCATTCATTTTTGCATTTTCTTTCTCACTTGGGGGGGGGGGGGGGGGGGGGTTGGAAAGAGGGGGAACCGAGCCCCCTGCCCCTCCCCCTTCCACTGATTACGCCACTGTTAAAAGGGCATCAGACCATCAAGTTTTGTTTTTTGGGGGTGTCTTTTTTAAGTTTGGCTTTTGTTTTTAAAACAACAAAAAGGTTGAAAGTCTCACTATTTTATGTTTCATAAAAGGATCTGATATCTGAGTATTTTAGTTTTTTAAATAATTTTTGTAAGTACTACAAACAGATAAACTTTACTAATACATTTCCTAGGCATTCTGTTTGTTTGAAACCATCTGAGTGAAAAGAGAATGGTTTATGGCGGAGTTACATAGGAATTCAAGATGTTGCTGAGTGGGTTCGAATCCTACTTGACTAGCATGCCTGCGGATACTTTTTCCTCATGACTTGGGAATAGCACTGAGTATTTACCTCTGGCGCCTCGCACAGCTGCTTTCTGCCATGCTTTGGGAGTCAAATTGCACAAACAAATTATGGTAAGAGTGTAAACGCTGCATGGCCTTAAATGCGCACTACACTGTATAACACACAGGGACATTGACTTCCAAAATGGCGTAACCCAGAATTATTGTGATGATGATGTCAGGGCCCAATTTCATGGCTCTGCTTACCGTAAGCAAAGAATCGGTGCTTATTGAAGCAGGGAATTCCATGCTTACGTCAAATGTGTTTCATGGGTTAGCAGATAACTTTTGCTTGTGGGCGTGCGTACTCCACGTTATTACATGTGGGCATTCTTTGCTTACACAGCTAGTGCAGAAATTCGGTGCTTGCACAGTAAGAGGAGAATAGTGATCATAAGCGCAGAATTCGGCAGTAAGCAGAGTCATAACATTGGGCCCGGGTGAATTGGGTCAATTAGTGTTTATCAAACAAAAATAAAAGTCCCTGATGCAATTATTACATGTGGTTGACTTGGAAGTATTTATTTCTTACAGAAATAAAGTTTTTAACAGGATGTCAGGATTTTAAAACTTGTGCGTAAACTTGAGCTGCCTGATATTATCTTAGGATTATTATTTGGGAAGCTGTTCAATATTCAATGGGACTATGTAAATACTGCTGCCATTTGTGGCTGGTAAATATTGATTTTAAAATGTAGTCCGCTTGCAGCCACTTGGGTCTCGAAATGATTTACATGTTTGTTTTTATTGGTACTATAGGGTTTTGTTAAACAGTAGCATTTAGTGTTTTACACAACGCGATAATTGAAAAAAAATAACAATAAATGGAATTTTCAATTTACGTATGTACAAGTGCCTTTGTAACCTGTTGATTTCTTTTGAATTTCTATTTGTGCTTCTAGAATAAAATAAACAACAACAAATGAAAAAAAATAATCATCACTCACGACTTGTGGAATTAACTCTTTTTTTGAAACTTCAAATAGTTTACCTCACTGAAATAATCATTGGAATAAAATGTGGATTTATAAGTGTACGCGTAGCCTGTCTCAAAACTGTTACAACCATGGCCCACTTTCATAGCTCTGCTTACTTTGAAATTCTGCCCTTACAGCCCATAGCCTTGCACACTGTAAAGGATGCTGTAAGCACAGAATTCTGCAGTAAGCAGCCCCATGGAATTGGGTCCTTGTGAAGAATAAGGTGAAGAATTCTGCAACATTTAATTCCATTTCAGTTCCAATACTTAACGGCGGCACTTGCCTCCATGCCCAAGTCATTGCCTAAGTGCCTTTTAAAATGTTGTTGTAATGGTGCCATTTACCAGAAAAACTGCCTTACAATACCCTCACACAAGACAAGTATCAGGCCTGACTCTTATTGTCAAAATTACCAATAATAACATCACTCTTCTAAAGACACTTAAACACGTGTTCTTAAGGAAGCATCTCAAAAGTCAGAACGCTACATACAATGTATATGAATGTTCTAATTGGATCGATAGGCCTATACATGTATATTCTAGAGGGCAGACATCGACCAGTCCGTTGGACCACCTTGCTTCACTTATGTGAAGAATTCTGCAACATTTACTGCAGTTTCAGTCCCGATACATAGACCAATCTGTTGGACCCCTGGAACGTTCCTTTGGAATATTCAAAACGCCAACGCGCATATCTTGCCAGAAATTTTACCATAGTTTGGCACAATTATGTCGTGGTCCAGCCAAACATTCTAGTGGTCCACTGGATTGCGTATGCCTAAGGAAACGCTCTTTCTCATGTGCCAGACTTTTGAGACACTCCCTAATCTCAACAACAAATTGATCCAGAATTGCACCTCCCATCTCACCCACCTCCTGCCGGCATTAATCACCATAAGAAGGTGAATTGTTATGTTCTTCAAAGGGTGTGCACATTGGGTAAGATCCAATAGATGTTCAGATTTTACATGGTATAAAGATGACAATAGTGGAAAACTACCATCGAAATATTTTGGCCTCAAAAGATAGTTTTTTGAGGAAAAGAGTACAACACAAATTTTAGTCGTGATCTCGCAAGTCTAAAACCTTTAAAAAAGTGAAAACTAAAAATTGTTCTCGCTACTTTCTTGTGACTTCAATGATTGAATGAGCTTCGACTTTCACAGGGTTGTTATTTCATTGTAACGGGCGCACAATTACCTGATCATGTACTAAAATTGATTACGTCCCTAAGAGAGAACTTAGACAAGAATTCTAACTCGAGAGATCATGTTGAGTTCTTCAAACGGGTATAGCGACTTCTTTATTCAGGGATTCAAACTGTTTAATACGTGTAAAGATAATGTAGACTAAACACCGAGACAGACCGCCAAGGTGCATCAGCTGAGGCGTTGCGGCACGCGCTCCTCTCCGTCTAGCTGCTCCTCGGCGGCAAGAACAAATCGCAAACTGAACTGAGCTCTCAAATGGCTCGTCTTTTATTATAGCTTTTGGCGTACGTGAATATCTCAAGGAGCTAGTGTCTCACAACAAAATGACAATTGCTCTATTCTGATTGGTTATTAACCACTAGAACAAATGTGATTCCTAATCATAATAATCCTTTAGCCACTTTCGGTGCAGGTTAATTCAACTTGTATAAGTCCTTTCACTTAAATTATTCTACAGTTATTTTAACATAGCCACTACTAAGAAATAAACAACTGTTGGCATTAATTCCTTTCACGAAAATACATGTTGATTCGGATATCAATTTCTCATCTTTCCCAAAGTCTCATGAATAAAGGTCATGAACAAAACCCAGGTGTTTTATTAAGATAAAATGTGTCTACTGGAAATTAATCACAAGTTGTATTTTGGTTACAATATGTTGGGTCACCCGAAGTGGGGATACTGGTCTTCAACAGTTACCAATGTTGTCTGAGGCTTTAACTGACAAACGTTTCACAAACTCAGATGAAAAGATTGCCGGAAATCCCGCTCCCAGTCTTTTTCTCTCTTATGAGATTGTTTCTTCTGGCGTTTATTCAGAGTGTTACTTCTCACTCTCAGTTTCTTTTCCTCTTCTTGACGAGGCCGTTTCACGGCCTGAACATCAAAAGGCTTGAAGTGAGTCACCCTTGCTTTGGTAGCTTCATCCTCCCTGTCAGCCGCACCAAGTCCTTTGCGATCTCTCTTCAGTATCGTTTTGACTGGGAATTTTTGGCCTAAACCATCTCTTCCCAGACCCTTTTCTTTGTCCCAGCCTTCTTTCATCATGAGCTGGAATCCCACATTGCTTTCTGGAATGTAGTACATTGTCGACGTTGGTTTATGCTGACAGTTAAACAGGTGCACAGTCGAGGATTTGTGCTGATGTCGTCTAGATTCGTGTTTGTGATATTCAAGGCTGCAGATGTTGCACCAGGACTTTTTAAACTTAACTGGTTTTTCCGTTTGATGACCTTCACTGGTCCCCATTGACTGGTTTCCTTCGAGCATTCCAACAATATCAAGATGGCCACCTCTCCGGGCAAGATCCAATGCAGTCTGACCGCTTTTGTTGCGATAACTTTCCCACAATGCACCTTTCCAGAGTAATAGTGACACAACGTTCCTCTGACCACTGTAACTGGCACACATTAACGCTGTCCAAGCAAAGTCGTCAACAACATTGATATCAACACTGCCCTCACACAACAACAACTCAACTGTTTTGACATCCCCTTCTTGTGCACAGCGTAAGAACTGATGTTTATTTCTCGTTTGAACTCTCTCAGACTGCCTTTGACTGCTTGCTGGATTGGGTGTACTTTTCTGAATTTTTTCACTCTTTGCGAGTATTATGTGACCCTTCTTGTCTCGAGTAGGAGACCTTTCCTTAAGAGTTGTTGATGTTGGTGTTGTTGATATAACACTCTCATAAAAGTCTCTTGCAACCAGACCTGCCTCTGTGTTGTTTTCATTTCGGAACTCCCTAGATTTTGATGCTTTGCTCTGGGATGAAGTGTCATCTTCTGAGGTTGCTCTCAAGAAATGTATTCCTCTGAATGGAAGTCTCGCCATGCGGTAGGAAGATCCAGCTGGAGACAAGGAGGGATCCATGTCTGCAAATGTTCAAATGTTTGAAAGAATTAATTGAAACTAGATTACACTGGTTAGACCTTTTTTCACTTTTCAATCTGAAAGCTCACTCATTATAAAGTTGGCACCAGCAGTGCCAACTTTTCTGGAGCAAAACTTTCTTGTTGAAATATGGTCAAGGTCTATACAGGTTTTGAGGCATTGCATGGAGAGATAATGATATCAATCAATGTACAGGTATTTCATTTTGCGGTAACATTCATCGTATCTACTAGTTGCGATGATCGTAACCCTCCATCCTCCCGACGGTCGCAGGGTTACGATCATCGCAACTACGTATCTACTTAGTCTTTAGTACATTGCTATAAAGTCTAGAGATGTTCTTTGAGAACTTGTCTTGCTATTTGTTCCACTGCTGCGGAGTAATACGAAATCTACTCCGCGGCCTCTAAATTGAGACGTAATTATAAATTAATTCAATATAATTGTCACTCCTCACACAGTCACACTCACATAAATATTATGATTTAATAGTATACAATCATTCCCATTAATCAGCTTTGTTCTGTAAAGACTTCACTTACGACATGCAAGTGTACGACATGTGGCTTAATTAATAAATTATGAATTAAGCCACATGTCGCAAGTCTTTACAACATAAAAAAGAAGAAAAACTACACATGGGACAGATCACTGAAATACAAAATAATTTGTGCAGGCCCTGAGTATCATTCAATCGTATCTGATCTCTCAATAATTACTAGTATACATTACTGTAGGCCTATTTTAGTGATTATTTTTTACCTACACTACACATGCACAGGCAGCAGTCAAGTATTAAAATTATTAGAAGGAATTGAGATGTAAACATACATATACTTACAAAGTCACAATCGCATTATTATCAGGGAGAATAGGAGAAAAACGAAATGAGACACTGTTATATGTCGTGCACTAAACTACGCCCTCTATTGGCGAATTAAAAGTGTTCGTCTTTCACATCTAGTCCCGGTCTCCGCATTATAAATGCTGCGCAATATCTACACGTGATTTTTAGACGTTCACTTGAACCAGACTAGGCTTGATGTTGCTACGGAGATCCATATCCAGCGACATGATGGCGGATACGAAGGAGGATTCGATGTACGAAAGTGCTCGGTTAAATCTTCTTGAAGTAATTGAAGAGAGGAACAGAGCACTGAATAGGGTGAGAGAAGATGGTCTCATCGAATACATGTTTTATATTAGTTTTCTTTTCTTTTATCCATCATCTCCCTGCCTGAAATTACACAGACGGAGGCCACTTGGACTCAGCAGACACCACCACAGAGTCCAGACTGCACTTTATTTTAATACAGTCATGATAATACAGAGACAGTTGCGATAATCGTAACCCTCCATCCATCCAGACGACCGTTGGGAGGATGGAGGGTTACGATTATCGCAACTAAGTAAGAGGCCATGGCCTCTGTCATGTCTGTTGCCCCCGAGCTCTGGTCTTTGCCTTGGTGCCCCTTCAGGCTTCAATCCAATTTACTTAGTTCCCGCATCCTCCACCCATGGTTCCCCCATCCTCCATCCATGCCTGGTTCCCCCGGCCACACCCATACATAGTACTAAACTTCAAGATTTTCCAATGACAGTGCCCTTTGCAAAATAAAAATAATTTAATAAATGGCCTTGCTCTCTCGAAGATCAGAAGATGATATTCTGGGCCTGTTCTCCCGTAACATCATGAACATCCCCACCCTATCCATGCTCCAACAATCAAAGCCCATGATGGTTTTTTCCAGTTGCTAGCTCGTCAATAAATATTGTCTCCTCACAAAGACAGTTGCTGACACAGTCCACATGCATGGCATGATGATCTGCAGTCTGCACCGTGGCCGATGGACCCATATTTTTTTATTCCAATACCATTTTCTAATTAATTATTGTTGACATACTGGTTGAGCAATAACCACAGTCAATTACTTTTTTTTGTTCTTTTTCTTTTAATATCCATCATCTCCCTAGGCCTAGAATTAAAGACCCGAGAAAAACTTGATGCTATTGATCAACAATTTATGCATTTAATATGATTTATACCGCAGCTCATTTTGGTTGGTTAGCAGTTTGCCATCAGCTGATTCCCCTCC
Source organism: Pisaster brevispinus (assembly GCA_023634235.1). Taxonomy (NCBI): domain Eukaryota; kingdom Metazoa; phylum Echinodermata; class Asteroidea; order Forcipulatida; family Asteriidae; genus Pisaster; species Pisaster brevispinus. Next base: position 8,129,746 of record JAMKCF010000021.1, on the reverse strand, counting down.
TTTATTTGTTAAATAAAGTTTTACAATAAATAGTGCTGCGACGCCAAAGCTTAAGAATCAGCAAAGTTCATTTATTTAAGAAAAAATAAGCACAAAAAAACGTAGATATGAAAAGACCAGTCACTCACTTTTTTTGATGATTTATCATTTGTGAGTATTTATCTACAAATAAGCATATAGGCACCTAGTTGTAATGATCACAACCCTCCTCCTTTCAGCTCTGACCCAATTCGATAATGCTACAGTCCTCCGCCTCATTCATAACACTTTTCAGGGACGGTTCCCGATAGCTGGGGTCAAAGACCATTGGGAAGGAAGGTCCAATCATTACTATTTATTATCTACCCTGCTCACATAAGAATCTATCAATCATTTGACTCATTCAACTTTGAGATCAGCAGTTGGGAGGAGACTGTTGTCAGGGTGCTGTTTTGGGGAGGAGGTGGCTTAATAAGGCCAAGGGGACACCTTTGGATGAGGATGAGATTGTCCAAACACCGAAACAGAGGACAAGGATTTCTTGGGGGCGGCTTTCTTGTGATTGCCTTCGTAGTGGGCATCTTTGCTCAGTGTAATACTCCGGGCTTCCTCAAAGTTTTTATACTACATGTATGGCAAGTCTGGCTTACATCCTAATTACGCTATATCTAATATTGGAGATGAAAAATGTCTGTAAAACTTAGAGACATTTTATCTAGATCTCTTGCCCTTCTTGGGCATGAAATTCTTCCTTCTGTAGTATGATTTCCGACTTGTTTTTGCCCTTAGGAAAAATCTCAAAAATTGTGATTAAATAGCTTGAAAAGTCTTCTAAAGCTTACATCATGTGTATGTATGTCTGTCCTTGTACTTAATGAAATGTCCCTACTTTTTTCCATATCATGTCTGTCTTTTTAATAGATGTTAATTTTTAAAAATATTTTGTTTGCATCGGGGATAAAGAATATTAATTTTGGTTTTTACCCTACACCGTCAAAGGTCGTGGGTTCGAATCCCACCCGAGTAATATGCCTGTGATTTTTTTCACAGAACTCCGGAAAGTACTGAGTATACAGTGCTAACACACATCGGTGTAGGGTAAAAACCAAAATGAATGTCTGTCTTTTGCACATTTTCATAAAATTGTATTATGCCAACCAACCACCATTTATCACCTGCAGCATGTCATGTACAGTGTACCAATAATTATGTACACAATGTTAAACGTTGATATGAGGCTAACAAATTCAGCACAGCTGATCATTTAAGGCTCTCATTATACACGTGTAGAATATATCTTTAAAATTGAAATTAGAGCAGCACAATTAATAGTATTAAAAGAAAAAAAATGCACAACAGCAGTGAAAAAAATAAAATAAAATAAAAGGAATTGTTTACAGTGCCCTCTCCCTCCCCATAAATAAAATTTAAAAACAGTAGGTTTAAATAACAGTTGTGTAATCATTGCTTTAGAGGGAAAAGGTTGTTTATACAAAATACACTTTATACATAAGCCTGTACTTACCATCATGTGCACGTGGCTTAAATTTGGGGAAAACCACAAGATCGTTGGGCCTAAAGCTAAAAATGTTTACTTGACTAGAGTTTTTTGTTACAAGACCAGAATCAAAATGAGAAAAGCTAACTATCTACACAGTGTCACAATCAAACCGTTTATATTTTAACCAAGCAGTAAGAGACGATTTATTTCATTAAATGTCTTATGGGTAATACTTTCATACTCAACAGAATTGAAAGATATTTATTGGACATAAAGTCAATATTTGAACATTCAAAAGACGAGGAGGTATTATTACTAAAACACACAAGACCGCCGAACTTGTCCAGTCGTAATTTTACCAGCCTGATGCTAAAAACACTGGCCTCGGGCCTGTGGTCGTCCAATTTAAATTTCAAGCCATGACGCATGTACAGTACGTGTACAGTGTAGTCACTGCAGTTGTATGTCATTCGCTGCTCGTTACAAACTGAAGTACCGACTGCCATGCATTAATTTTGATTAGAAGCTCGAAGCTCCAGGGCAATTTGAATAATGCAAACATTGGATGCTAATGGTTGAGCTTTGTATTAAAACAACCAAAATGCAGCGTGTTGCACCTGAGCCTGGAATTGCACAGAGGCCATGGCCTCTGTTGACGTGGTCACCTTGGACACCCCTTGGACACCCCTTCAAAATTTGTCCAATGGGAGTGCCCTGGCTTTGCAAAATGAAATCGGCCTTGCCCTCTCAAAGATGAAATTCCCCCGCCCCTCCCCTCCATTCAGCAAACCCTTGCCCCAATTTTTTTTGACTTGGACACAGCAATAGAAATTTATCATGTTGCGACCATTTTGCTTTTCTACGATTCATAGATTAAAAAATATATAAAGTCTTATATAGGGCATGTATCTACCAATAAGGTACCCATGACACGCCAATGTAACCAAACTGAGGCTGGAAGGGAAAAAATATAGTCTGGTCCCATTCAGTTGAATGAGAAAACTTTCTATATCACCAGTTATGTGAGCAGGGAACCCAGCAAAGATGAACACACAATGATAACGGTCTATACACTGTTCTTTGAGATATTGCAATACATACAATGCACTGGCTGATGAGACTGACTATCAGACTATTGGTTTTTATTCATTCCAATGAAGAAAGGTAAATTTGTTTCCCGTCAAGCTCAATACACTGTTTGCAGTTGCATGCCTTCTCCTGCAAAAGTAAATTTCCATAGTGATGCCTTATATAGTCCTCTAGTGTAAATTTGCTCTCTTGATAGCCGTACTCTGTCATTTTAGTACTTCTCATTGAAGTACACTTTCCAGCCCGCTTACTGAGTATTTGCTTTATCACTAATCAAATATGATTCATATTTTGTAATGTTAGAGTTTCAATAGAACCCTCATCATGGATGTGAACTGAACACCTGTATGGACAGCTGGATAGGAAATTGGGGAAAAATGTATTTATTTCAGACGTCTCATTTTATTGTTTGATTCACACTGGCAGAGCGCCTTGGAAATGTTTGTGTTGATCACCAGGGTAACAGGAGATGAGCATAATGAGGTTTTGGCTGTTTGTCAAAGTGGGGAACAAATAAAGCAAAGAGATCGACTGGGTGGAGCGTGATGCAGACCTAGCTCTGAGCATTATAGGCTGGTGTGGTGGATGTTTAGTCATTTTCCACTCAACATTTTCTTGGTAGTACAGCAATGTTGGATGTGCTACAAATTTTGGCAACTACGTTATATGCGTCCCAGCACTACAGAACAAGTTGTGGATTTCATGGCAAGACTGGACAGGGATATAAAACTAACCATACAATTTCATTGTAGGGAAATTAATCCGTTAAAGAATGATTTGTTGGCCTTCATTTATTGTCTCAGCTGAAATGTTTGTTATTAAGTTCTGGAAACGGATCGCATTTTGAAAAGCTGTTTTGTTGGGATGCAACTGATCTAGCTGTGTGATGTTTGCATCAAGAATGCTGATAAGCTATAACCATTTGTAGGTTTTGACTGATGATGACTGCATGCCTTCAAGCTCTGATGAAAACATTCTACAGTCACAGAAATATTTAAAGGAAGACCTGAGATCAAACCCAAAACCTTTTCTGTAGGTCCTGGTCTCCTCGGTTTGCTTTACCTGGGGTCTCTTGTTAACAACACTTCCAGCAAGTCCGTAAGATATAAATGAAAAGCTAATGGTGACTTGCAGTTTCAATCGTCAAGGGATGCAACTTCTTGTGTCGGTATAAAAAAATAAAATAAAAAAAAACGCTGAACAGGCACGTTGGGAAGAGCACATGTCTTGAAATGTGATAAGCTTTAAAATTAATACTCCGATACCTGTGGAAAAACGTGTATTGCACAACCAACAGATTGCATCTTATTCCCTGGAGGTGATTGACAGCTGGACTTAATGTGATGACTCTGGAGATACGGCTGTATTGAATGTAGATTTTGTACCCTTTCAATAACATTGTGGATTATGGGGGAAAATTTTCATAACTATTGTTTTGCCTGAACTAGCTACTTCTGGCTGTTTTCTGTGAAAACCCTCAGGATGATGTCATTAAAAAATACCTTCCGAGTGGGGTTGAGGTACTTTCTCCTGCTGTGACTGTTAAAAATTAGTCTGCAGCATCCCATTCATTTGATACTTTCTTTTATCATAATTCCTCTTGTTGCAAAACTGAGCTTGGAAGGAAAATCTAAAGGACCTTTATTTGGTGAGACACATACGTAGTTGTATGCTCTCTTATTTGGTGAGACACATACGTAGTTGTATGCTCTCAGTGGATGTGCAGGTGGGGTTTGTTGCCAACTTTCTTACGGCTCTCAAATCGGTTCACTTTATCAACATTAGTTTTGAAAAAAAAAGAGACAAGCAGAACAAGATGGCAGCGAGGAAACAAAGCACAAAGCATTGGAGAGATGAGGATAGCATTATAGAGGACAGACCTAGGATGAGCATGCTTGATGCTGCTATTGCAAGGGTTCAGCGAGTTGATCCTAACAGGGTATAATTAGATGCTGTTTGGATAGTGGTTTTTATTTTATTGTCTCAATAGGGGTCATTCAGAATAATCAATGTTTAAAAATTTTGATCTTTTTTCGAAACTGTTTTGACTCGCCCATCCACCACAAGTTTTGATTTTCAAATACATTTACTGACTATATACCCTATAAATACACAAAGTTATGCCTCAAATGAAGCAGATATTTTAAACAAATGCTCTCCCAGCTTGGGAGTTTTCAATGGTTTTTCCTGGCTTCCAGCATGCAACTTTAACTGAAGATAAAATCCATGCCATTTCCCCCATCAGGCCTGGAGGTCGGCCATTAGACTGTGCAAGTCTCGCACGTATCAAAATGAGAAAACACGTCAAACGAAGAACATATCTTTTTCTGAAATCAAATCTTTGTTTTAAATCATATCTATGAAGAAATCTGAGCAATAACAAGTTCTATAACAGATTTTATAAAATGAGGTTTAGCTTTTATATTAAATACACAATTAATTTGTTAATTAGTATTGGAAGAAAATTAAAACTCTGGGACAAGGATGTTTATTTGATCTTAGCTTTTTAGAAACCCATTTTATATCTACTTTTCTTTTTTCAAACAGAAAGCTCTCCTTCATCGTCTAGTCTATATTGCAAAGCTGAGTGGCAAGCTTGATGACAAGAGAGATCTTGGTGGTAAGCACTCCTTAAAGCATATACTGTACACTTGTCAAAGACCAGGGCTTGCAATTTCATTTAAATGCTTTTAAAACCAATGAATATTACTTAATGTTTTTTGGGTATGCTAATATGAGCAGGATACCAGTCAAATATAGAGCTGGTGTTTTTAAGAACAAAAAGTAGCTACATGTGTAAGCAAAAAAAAAATGTGCTTACGAGAATAAAGTTACCAGCGAAAATTCATTTCACTTGTATTGTATGTGAATATTCCTATTTTCAATGTAGTGCAGACACCCTAGCTTGGATAATACACTAAGGTGAATTTTTTATGACATTCAGTCACTGAACAATTCTCACATTTTGAATGGTTGAGAAAACAATTAAATTAGATACAGTCAAGAAAATGGAGCACTAAAGTGCAGTAATGATGACTCCATGAGAGGAGAATCAAGCGAGGACAAAGTGGAGTGTCTGAATTCATTTTTTTTTGACTGCATGTTTTTTTCCCGCCTTCTCTAGCTCACTATGAGAAGAAATTCAAGCAGTGGCAGAGTCATTTCCAGGGGGAGGGAGCCACAGGAATGCTCCTTGTGTACCCCAACCATTACGTCCACCTTGTAGAGGTAAGGTATAATTATTTTTGCCTCGTGGAAAAGGAATGTAATATTAGTAAATCTGTAAAATCTCACACCCAACTGGCCCTTGCCACAAAATTCCACGGGTGACTGTGGAGACTAAAACCCTCTTACTATCAGTGTATTCTCCTGCCCAATAGCTCTCTGGCCACAAAATGCCACAGCAGACTGTGGGGACTAAAACTCTATTACTATCGGTGCTTTCTTCCTGCCCAACTGGCCCATGCCACAAAATACCACAAGCAACTGTGGAGACTAAAACCAGATTCCAGGACATATAGCTCAAAATTTTTACTAGAACCAAAATATTTTTTACAAGACGAGGATCAAAATGAGAAAAAAGCTATACAGGAACAAATCTTTATTTGAGCAAGCACGGTAATAGAGAAGAATTTTCTCAGTTGTATTGTTGGTAACTATACTTGGATACTCAACAAAAAGGATATAAATTTAGCAGACACAAAGTCAACATTTAAACATATTTTTTGTTTTGATTAAGATTTTACACATTGGGATATTATTATTCAATTAAAAAACACAAGACCTCTTGACTTTCGGCCATGAGTTTACTGGCCCAATGTTAAAATCACTGTCCTTGGGCCTGTTGTCCAGTGTTGTTTTTTAGCCCTATGTTAAGAAAGGTGTGGGGTGAGGGTCGGTGTATTATGAAGTTTGGTGGGTGGGTATACTGAGATGGTTCGAAGCAAATTCTCCTCAAGAGTCTGGGTTTATGGTGAATGATTCTCATTCTGATTTTCAGTCATCCAATGAGATGTTGATGGCCCTTATACGCAACTTGGGTACCATGGAACTGGAGAAGAACGACAATCTGATCTCACAGAGTAAAGTCCTGGTCATCTCCAGTAACGTCCCCACCCGCCTCTTTAGCCAGTGGAGCTTTAGGGTCCTCAATCTGCCCGCCTCTCGCCTGGAGGAATACGAAACCAGCGAGTCAATTGAGAATCTGGTGAGTGGAATTAGAAGCCTAACTCCAGGGGAAGTACTGGTGTGAATTATTCCAGAGGTATGATGGAGCTGCCAGCTCCCTCTGATTTTGTAGCTTATTCTGCCAATAAGTATAATTTTGTTGTGCTTAAGCACAATTGGAAATGAAATGAAATTGGGCCAAGGAGACAACGGTATAAGTCAAAGTGGGATACATGAGCATATAGACCTTTGTTTGAACGACCTATAAAAGAAAAAAAACTACATGTGGTTGCAGGACATTTGTGTTTATGGAAGCATTAATTAATTGTATATTTTGTGTCATGTTAATTTAAAAAAAAACTGTTTTCCTTTCAAATTCCCAGGCCCCAGAGTGCTTGTCTTTGATGCTTAAACTCGGTGCATACCTTGCGAAACAACCAAAGGTAAGGCAGGTCTTGCACTTTTTGAATGGTACCCCACCGGGCTAGTAAACTGCATTTTACAATGCCCCCAGAAAGTTCATTAGCCCAAATTTCAAACATCATAACTACCTTTTTGAAGGTAGTGATTACAACCAGTTTATTGGTCGGATGAAGTTACATTCATAGACTCAAAAATAACTTAACACTTAAAAAAAATATATATATTCACATTTGAAAAGGAAGAAATAATTTAAGCATTAAGTAGGTTTGACAATAGCCCACTGGGCTAGTAAACTGTGCATTTTACTTGCCCCCAGGAAGTTTTAGTCGTCCAGATTTTAAACATGTATTTTCATAAATGTATCTTTCTGATGTATTAATGGTAGCAATCACAACCAGTTTAATGGTCAAATGAAGAACTACATTCACCCACATACAAAAATAAATTGACACATTTTTAAAAGTTATCATTCGCATCTGAAAAGGAAGAAATATGAGCAATTTAAACAAGTAGGTTGCACAGTTTTAGAAGCCCAAAGGGCAAGTTGAGAAGTGGGGTCTGTACTAGCCAGTAGCAGTTTTTACAAGACAACTTAAGCTGGGCTATTGATAAGGGTAAGCCCTGTGGGCATGGTGGGAACTCGCAGTCTCCATATTACACACTCTGGTTACATCTATCTTGAGATGAAAGTCATTAGTAGGTGATTACTGGACTAATTAGCCACTTCCAGACTGTAATGAAGTAGCTTTTGTTTTACTAGACAACTTAAGCTGGGTTAGTGCTCAGGGTGAGCCGTGTGGGAACACACTGTCTCCATATTACACACTGAGGGTTTGTTTTGAGATGAAAGTCATCAGACGGTGATTAGTCGACTAATTATCTAGTCATATCCAGACTCTAATGAAAGAGATTTTTAATAGTTCTTTGATGATTGAAAATTGCCACCATTACATTGACAACCACAGATAACAATCAATCACTTTATTTTCATGTCAGTGCATAAAGGTACAAACATACAAATAAATTTAAATACATTTTAGAGTAAATAGGACAAGACCAATGGTATGCTTCGAACAACAAAATCAGCAAAGATGTGGAGGGGGTTTACAAAAAGCAACGGTTGTAAAGTGCAAACCCCCTCATTAGACACACCCCCCCCCTCAGAGCAACACATGCTATGCTGAATCTGCCCACTTTTGGAACTTTATATTCGCACCTGACGCACAGCGTGAAAAGCTCGGGCGAACTTACAAATCATGGTATCTTAGCTATCTGAACGATATCTGCGACTTGGTTATCATCATGGAGCAATATAATTGGATCCTGTTGAGTGATAATTACAAACCTCACTATAAACTGGACATGTACTAAACTACTAAGCAAAACATCCATAACAACTGATTTCTGATATAAAAACTTTTTTGTTATACCTGACGTGCTTGTTTTCAGTACATGTTATGTTTTTACAATCCAAATTTTCAATGTTAAAGTTGCATGGGACTTATTAATCGAATATTTTTTTTTAATCAAATTTTGACAGATGATACTGTCTAACAATAAATAACTAGAAAAACTTTCGCGTATTCCACGGACAGTGCACAAAATATATTTATCATCCAAAATTGTTTGTATGTCTGGTAATGTGGAAATCCTGAGACAATAATTCATTTTTAGTTTTTAAAAGCACTGGCGAATTTTTTCCTGCAGTCAAAGTCAGACCTTGCATTTTTAAGTGGCATGGTCTTTGAAAAATAAAGAAAAACAGAACAAAAGGTTGCCAGAATGTTCCTCTATAATTTAAACAAGAAATCACAAAAAGATTTAACCTTGTTCGTTATTTACTCAAAATCTTAGATTCTTGATGATGAGTGGATTCAAACAATTGAGTCTAATCCCTTTCCAATGAAAGAAGTCACTAGTGTTACCGTTCCATTGAAGGCAATGTGAGCAGTTTCACGTGTATGTTCCCTTGAAAGCAATGTGAGCAGTTTCACGTGTATGGCACGTATGTCATAGTCGATGCTCTGTTTCATCTGACTCCCCCATGGGGGGACTCAGTGGGCAGGAAATAAAAAACAATATTGCTCAATCCTCTAGTAAGCCCTGATCGGTCTGATCCCACGCATGTGCTCCGTCAACTCAATGGACGGGGCAGCCGGCACGTGTTTTGGATCAGCTAGACTCATGTGTGTCATGTTTTTGCATTAATTGGTTTGAATTATATGAGTTTGGCTTAATTATTCATTCCAGGAATGAACAGAAAGCCGAGATTTATGCAAAAATTAATATCTGTTAAGCTCTTACTAGGAGAAAAAAAAAAGAAGAAATAAATGTCAGAACTAATTTAGCAAGCAGCATGTGCCTTTTGTGAATAAAATTTTCAGGGCTTGAAGTTGCGGGGAAAAAATCCACAAAACTGTAGGGCTTGTAGCAAAAAATGTTTACTGAACCAGAATTTTATTAAAAGACTAGAATCAAAATGAGAAGAAAAAAAAACTATCTACGCAGTGTCACAATGAAACTGTTGTTATTTGAACCAAGCACTAAGAGAAGATTGATCTCGTACAGGTAATACTTTTATACTCAACAGAATTGCAAGATATTCATCAGACTCAGAGTCAACACTTAAACATAAAAAAGATGATGTGAAGGAGGTATTATTAAAAAACGCACGACCACCAGACTTGTCCAGTCATGATTTTACTTGCCTGACTAAAAAAAAAAAAAAAAACGGGCCTCATGCCTGTGGTCCACTGTCAATTTTTAGCCCTTCCTTTGTGAATAAAGTACTATTTTGTGGTCTAGTGAACAACATCAGTGGCTGAGATGTGAGTCATTACAGTATGGGCTCGAATTCCAATCGTATTCAGCCTCCAATCTATATTGCCAGTTTCTACATTTTTGTGATTCTCTTTTGAAAGAGATTTTTCCCTGCATAATAATTATTGAAGTGTTCAAATATTGATCTACTCTTTGTGTCATTTTGAATTGCTATCACAAGCTTCAATACATATTTTTATGAGATTCTCACAACAAATCGCCCTTTGGTTTAATTTTGTTTTGTCTCATCAAAGTGTTGAATGGTTTTTCGCATTTTAGTGCAACACTATGGCATAACAAAAACTTAAACCTCTATTCAAACATTTTCTTGTAAATGCAACAAGTTATTGTCTTCCATTAAAAAAATCCCAGGCGGGTGTGTACGTCTCGGAAACCAATGGATTGAGAGCAAAAGCTAATTCTATTTTTTGCATCCCTGTGGAGACATCTTTTGTTCTTTCCTTTGTCCCTGTAGTTAAGAACCTCCTGTAGACTTTGTACACAAAATTCCTTGTGGAGAACCACGGTTTTTAGAATTCCCCTATGGAGACCCTTTCTGTTCCCTTTTCTGTTTTGTTCTCAGTGTCCATAAGGTAGTGAAAATTAAATCCTGTACTCTGTTGCACTGAACCAATCACATGTTTGCAAATGTACAACTCTCTTCCAAATCTGAGTAGAAACACCACATCAATGAAACAAAACCACTTTTTTTTTAAATGAAGATTTCCGTGTTTTGCTCATGATCTTAGGTAACACTCAAGAATGTGATGGACTCCCTTCATGAGAAGGTGCCAGACCTGCTCATACCACAAGGTATAGTTACTCAGTAGATTATCCAATCCAAATTTTCTGCTAAGCAAAAATAAGCAGGTACCAGTCCCAAATGGTTTGTCTGATATGGTAGTTTGGCTGGTAATTGTGTTTAAGCAACTTGTTGTGCTTATATAGTGAAGCAGCTCTATGAAATTGTGCCCTGATCTGTTTAGAAGAAAATATTGCTTAGCTATGTTATTTGCTAAGCTAAAATTAACAGGGGACCAGTCGGGAATAGTGTTTATTGCACAGTTATATCCTCTGAGGTGCCCCCATTGATTGGAAATTAAGAAAAGTATGTTTAAAAATTTGACGTTATCGGAGATTCAAATTTCCACGGTGTACGTTTGTGAATGCTGTGGCAAAAAATGCGATTGGTAACCGCTACCACCTCGTTAAATGTACATGGATTCGGCATTCTTGATGAAAACACAGTGAGAGTTTGTTACTGTTTTCTCAACAAGTAGACACATCATTCATTGGTAGTCCCAATTGATAGCTGAATAAGACTTGAGATGTTCTCCCAATTGAATAGTTATAAGAAACATCGATCACTTGCACAAAATGCAAGATTTTGTTAAACTCACTTTCAAAGACTGAAGTTCAATACATTTCTATGTTGTGCTATCCAAGCTTTTCAATCAGGTTCTTTTGTAAATTGTGTGATACAATGATGGAATTATCATGAATTATCATGAAGCCATACTCTGTTCCCCGATTTCCATCTAGCAATAGTTTGTATTTTAAAAAAGGGACCAAACTTCTATTCCTTCCAGCCTCAGTATGGATGCCTAGCTTTGAATGGTTGAAATTTGAGGTCTGCACCAATACATTTGATAAACCCCCATCCAGTCATTGACCACAGGGAAGGTTGCTTGTGAATATTATACACGGCCAGTCTGGCTAATTGCAGTATGTCTTCTTTATAATTCATCTTAACCAGATCATTGGATTATAGTCTTGCAGTGGGGAGGTTGGGTAATTAATTTGCAAAATCCTGTTGAATTATTCAAGTGGGTATTTGCCCTTTCAAAGAAAATGGGATCTATGTTGTTGTGCTCTTTTGACATCAATAAGTTTCCCCAAAGTAAGAACGAGCCAAGCTCCATTTCAGAGAGTTCAAAGTCTGATGTAAATTAGTTGTACACTCTCAGAATACACGTGACTTAAAGGGAGGAGCATTTTCTCTGCATTCAGGTTCTCTTGTCTTCAAGAACTATTTGATGAATTTATCCAGATGCCTTTTTCAAAATCAGGAGGTATTGGCCAGAGCTTGTGGGAAAATACTGCCCTCCCTTTTTGATGACCAACATATACATGTACAAGCAAACTTGCCAGACTGCAGGTTTCCTTTTTAAATAACAACAATAAATTGCACCTTTGTTTCAATAATAACTTACAAAATTTCAAGTTTTGATGCTATAAGAAGTATTGGAAATGAATGAAGGCCAGGACAATATGAGATGTATACCTTTTAGAAACTCAGTAATTCTGAAGATGATGTAGAATATCAAGTTAAAATGTAGACAAAACTGCTGCACCTCAACAGCTAGTCCAGTGTATTTAGTGTTTGTGAACACCAAACGTTGTCTGCTTGTATTTTGTCTTCTTTTTCTTTACTGAACGAATGCACTTTTTGTGAACACTGTCTCGTTTTTTTTTAAAGTGATGCATAGATTTAAAAAGAAAAGAAAACAAGGTGTTCAACTGTTTTGTTTCAGTTTCAGGGGAGGGGAGGGGTTCTAATATTAGTTTTAGGGGAGGGGTGGGCTCTGGTATTAGTTTTAGGAGAGGGGTTGGGCACTCACTGTACAACCTTCATGTAACCAGATGAACTCTAGAACAATATTTTATATGAATGACATTGGTATTTTACTGTAAAGGTTTGTATATAGTAACTGCCAATTTACATGTAGGGGTAAACAAATATTGATTTTGCAATTTATTTATTTATTTATTTTTTAAATATGAAAAACAAATCGTCAAATTCCCTATATGAGCAGTTGAGCACAACTAGTTTCTATTTGGTATTTCAAAGACTGTTTTTTCATACTTAAAACCTTAATATGTTATTTTGTCTTCTCTCACCACACTTCACAATTTAACCATCAATGTTGCTAAATTCAAATGATGGTGTATTAAAAGACAGACTGTTTGTCACATAAAAAACACGTTTGGTGAAATCGTTTTAATGGAAAAATTCCTGTTACTTAGGACTTGGTTACTGAAAACTGGAAGATGGAAAAGCAGAATTATTACCCTTTAGAACACAAACTAGTAGAGGCATAACAGTTTATTATGAAAAATGCAAGACATAAATTATGCATAATGCACATTGAAATCTAAAAATAGGAAGTTAAATACACGTTACTGTCAAATTGTTTAATTCAAATAAATAATTAAACATTTACCTAATTTGGTAAATGTTTAATTCTTTGTTTGAATTCCTCCCCCCAGAAAAAAAACTAAGAGTAAAAAAAACAGTGGCATTTTAGATAAAAGTTAATAAAAATGAGTTCATGGAAAAGTCTGTAAGTTACGGTAAATGGTTTATAAATGGAGTGAAACCCTAAATATAATGTAAATCCTTGCCTAAAGAATAATATAATAATTGTTGGCTCTACAGGTTTTTTTTCCCGCAGGACTCGGAAAGCACTTAGTGTGCAGTGCACCAGATGTAATTTATCAGAGTGGGGCATTATCTAAAATACTATTACTCCTGAAAGAAAGTGTACTACATACATAAACAATCAGTTAAATACTTAGGGATCCGTCGCATGAGTACATTATTTTATATTTCACCGACAAAAGTTATGAAGCCAAAACATATTTGAATATCCAGCTGAGATGTCTCTGATTATTTTGTGTACATTCATAAAGGAAGAACCAGCATAATGTATTTTCTACGTATGACGAGTTAGTATTTAGTCAAGGGGCTCGCAGCTTCCCAGATGATATACAACACAAAAAGGGTGACCACTGCTAACACGAAAAAAGACTAGTCTCCACATGAGTCTTTTTCATGCTAGCAGTGCAGAAGTCGTGGCCCTGTTTGTACATGTACTTGGAAGCCGCGAGTGCCTTGACTAAAGGCTAGTCGTCTCTGATACACTAGTTAAAGGCAAAGTATACCTTTGGTTTTTGGAACTGTACAATTGTTTTAATCCTGTATAAATGTAGATGTTTACAATAAAACTAGCCTGTGAAATTTTCTTTTCAAAAGGTGGTAGCGTTTTTAAGATATCGCTGACAATCCGAAGCGAATAATGTCCACGCAGGAAGAATCTCAGAAACATTTTGACGGTAACGCTTCTCAGATTAAAATTTTGGGGTATAAAAACTGATATGTTTTTACATAACCACATTACTTCGAAGTGAAATTTTTCTCAAAGTGCTTTACACTACGAAAGCTGCTGAAAGTTTCTAAACAACAAGTTTTTATTACCCTTCATTTTAAGAGTGATGACCAAACTTCTACCTTCCCTTTAAGCTAGACTGTGTAAAGTGGAGTGTTCTCGATGGCACAATGTGGCACTTGCACAGACCAAAAGAATAAAACAACCCCCATTTTGTTTTCAGATCTGATTGGATATCTTCTTCATTCTCAAGATCTCTGTTCCCCAAGGGAATTCCTGGACAAATTTGACAGACCCCTGGATATTGTTCTTGACAGTGGTAAGAAAATAAAACCTTAAAGGGTATGTCATCATGATCAAAGCCGCGCTGTGGCTCAACATGGAAATATGAACTCTCACCCACTTACTGCATGCGTGTGCCCTCCCTCTGTAGCACATGTATTGAGAGTGCGCACATGCGTGCAGTAACTGGGTGAGAGTTCAATGTGCAGCCACAGGCCTGCTTTGATCATGATGACACAGCCTCTTTAAGAAAAAAAACCCCAAACCCAACAACAACAACAACAACAGCAATACCAATATGGTTCACTATCTATTTTTATGTGAAATTATATTTTACGCAAACCAGGCTTGATACTTGAAAGGGCTATGCAAGGTGACTGTGCGCAACATCGGCTAGATTGAAATAAAAATGATCACAGTTGTATGGAACTTACATGGAATAAAGTCATGGTGGAAAATTTCCATGAAGTATTTTTGCTTGAAATGCCATAGGTTTATAAAAAATGAGTGAAAGAAGTACAAAACCTGATATTTGAAAACAGCAAAAATATATAATAGGGTTTTTCACTATTTTCTTGTGACTTCAATGACTGATTGAGCTTAAACTTTCACAGGTTTGTCATTTCATGTACATGTGTATGTTGGGTAACATAAAGTGGGGGTACTGGTCTTTGGCAATTACCGATGTTGGCATAATGCTTTAAGAACCGCCTTTCAAATTTGTAATGGAACATTTCAAGGGGCATCCAGGTAATGATGCCTCAGGAAGGGTCAGGCCTGCAAAGGTACAGTTACACACCCTTTTCACTTGTACTTTCAATTTGACAGCATAATTGGAATCTTTCTACTAAAACAAAAGTTATGTTAGTTCTAATCACAGTTTTTATTTTGTTTCAGAATTGGTCTGGCCAATGCCAACAAGAAATTTTCCTCTTCATTGATGATGGATTCCTAAGCTGATTCCAGCGATGGTACGTCGACCAAAATGTTTTTGTTACATAACTGTTGTACATATTTGTCCAGATATTTTAAGAATTATCATAATGTACAATAACATCAAGCTGTGTTTTTATATACCTTTTTATATATATATTATTGATAATCTAGGGAGGAGCTGTAGCTCAAAGAGTAGGTGTGTCATGGCCGAGCAGTCAAGCGAACCGCACTCAAGCTTTGGTGTTCTGATCAGCAGAGTGTGGGTTCGAGTCCAGGGCCCAGTCTTGACACTTGTTGTACTTTAAGCAAGACACTTAACCATTATTGCTCCGTCCTTCGGATGGGACATAAAGCCCGTAAAAGAACCCAGTTACACTTATCGCTAAAAGAGAAAGGGTTTGCCCTTGTGTTTCTGGCAGAGACTGCTGAGTGTGCCACATCGACTTGTCAACCCTTATAAGGTGCCACATAAATCGGTCCTATGTTTCAAAAACTTTCACAAATCTGTCTTTAATGTATGATCAAGCACCTTGAGTACCTTCTTGGTAGATATGTGCGCTCTAAGAGACTCTGGTATAATTACTATTGTTATTACAATTAAGTGTTAATGGAGTAAAGTTTTAGATATTAAATATAAACTGTAGTACTAAATGAATTAAAACCCTATTTGGTTAACACTCCTGCCTAACTGGCCCATGCCACAAAACACCAAGTCAGACTGTGGAGACTTTAGTCCAGAGTGCAAACCAAGGGGTTTTCTGATAATACCAGCTGTACAAACAGAAGAAACCCATGCACGCAATGCTAGCCTGGAAGACACTCTGGTATTATATTTCAGCCTCGTCGTCAGACTCACCCTGTATTATTGTCCATTTAAAACGGTCTGAACCACCCTTTAAACAAAATGGAATGTTCCCCATTCATAAAAATGCAAATAAGCCTATCTGTGCAGTGTATAGGATGGGTCCATCTCACCCCAATTTCAAAATGTCCAAATAAGTTTGCATTTAAAGTTGGTAGAAATCTTGGTAAGACATCTGCTCCAGAATGGCAAAGGTCGTGGGTTTGAATCCCACCCGAGTAATATGCCTGACTGTGGTTTTTTATTTTTACAGGACCTGGGAAAGTACTCACATCGGTGTATGGGTAAACACATCTAGATACTGTTGAAAAGTAGTAGTAATTGGAATTGTTGTAAATAAATATTAATTGTTTATAAACTAATAAACCGTCCACTTTGATACAGACTTCCTTGTGAATGTAGCTTTTCATTTATTTGTTTTTATTTTGTGTCTCTTTAGCATCGAATTCAAATGCCACAGCAGAGAAAATGTGACTTATTTGTGGAAAAAAACTTTTCATCAAGTTAATATAAGTTGTTTTAAAGTTTCATCCACGCAATTAGCTTCGAGGACGATTTCCGGGATGGTTTTGATGGGATGGTCTTGTGAATAAAATTCACATTTATGATTGAAAAAAAATACTAGCCAAATAGGATGTTGACGATTGAGTAGGCCTGGTTGATTACTAAAAGACATGTGGCAAGCCACGTGCTCTGCCACGCGAGCTCATCTCATTTTTTTCAACACACTCTGCGTCTGTTTTCTTTGGATTAAAGTGTTTGTGTTGAGATGTGGCGTTGGTGATATTTTTGGGCAAAGATCATTTCAGCGGATTTTAAGGCAATTAGACCGTTGTATGTTTTTTGGGAAAATTACTTTTAAATAGAGGTGCGACATTTCCCTGAAAGTTCGGTTTATGTTTACAGGTTTCTTTCAGAATGCTTTTAGTGTGATTTATAAGTTTTCCAAAATAAGCATACCAAGGGGTGTTTGATTAGTAGATGTTGTTGTACATTGGGATGGGAACTGTGGTGCTTCCAGACAACTTATTGCATGAAATATTATGCAGCCATATTATTTTCTAAAGCAGTATGAAAATATCAAGCCTCATTGATTACCGATGTCTGGCTAGTTGGTTTTCTTTCATTTCAATTTCATACTAAAGGTTGTTGTTGTTGATGGTTTTTAAAAGTTTTTTTAAGGTTTCAAGTTTTTTTTTTTTTGTTTTTTTTTTTTTTTTTTTTGGGGGGGGGGGGGTCAATGAAAAAAGTTTTAAAAAAAAATTATATTTAGCGCCCCACCCCCGCACATAATCAGAAAGCACAATTTAATCAGTAGTAATCACAGCGCTTCATAAACGACTTCGGGAAACTAAACAGCGTGCGTCCGCGTAAACAAGCCCATTAGTTTAGATTTTGGTAATTCGTTACAGGGAAGCGCCAACCCCTGCGGCAATGCATCCCTAGTTAAGACGTAGCTTGCTTGATTAAACAGTACGCACGTGTCTTACATATTCATAAGTAAAGGGCAAATGATATAGTTGTCTGCATCCAGTGGCAGATACCTGTTAATCTAGGGGGCAAAAAGGGGGCAAGTTTAAACTTAAGGGGGGCAAACATTCATCTTTACTTTGTGCAGCTGAAAAAGCACTGACTAACCACAATGACTAACCAGTGTTATTTTTGAGATTGTGTAAAGCGAACATAATTGCATTTCATGGTATAATGGTTAGAGATTAAAATCAGTTTCGGCCATGGGGGGGGGGGGCAGAGAGGCAATTAAGGGCAGCATCTCCTCCCTCACACCCCCACCCGTAGCCCCGCCACTGTCTACATCAGCACACTTACCGTCACCCGTGTTATCATGCTCTCTTGTATTTTTCGCAGCGCATGCGGATCCAGCAGTTTGGGGTGCTTTTAGTGACCGATACTGTTCATGTTGTCCCAATGTTAATCGTGACCAATTGGTTTTTATACTCAGTCGAATGGTATTAGTACACGTTCATAAATGTCCCGTATAAACGGTGATCAACAAAGTATACACTTTAGGTTTTTTTTAAGGAACTGGGCCTAGGTTTTAATAATTAATTTAGAGCACCATACGCACAAGTCTGTCTGATGCATTTGTTTAAATATCACATTTCTATTTTGTGGATATTTTAAAAGTATATTAATACTAACTCAAAAGCAATCCTAATAAATAATACACTTGGAAAAGTGCTGACGTAGTGATTTCCACAGGACCGTGCCATCGTTCACGTGACACACAGCTTTCTCTTGCCCATGATTTGCATAATTCCCCGATGCCTATCTTGCTGCAGTTATTGAGATAATTTTGATATACGCAGATCGACTACTACTGCGCATGTAATCACTCATGAGACAGAATTTAACTGTCATTCATTAATATAGTGAATGCTCGTTAACCTTTCTGGTCAATATTATTCTCCTTGTCATGTGTTCTGTGGCATTTTGGAACGTGACCTGCCACTTCGAACTAAAGACAAACGTGTTTCAGCTATAAATTCAAACTGCAGAATGCACATCGGCAGTTGAGAAGCTACAATAAATCGTCCACTTGTGTTGATGTCATCAGTCGTGTATGCCTTTTAACACTTTCTGGTAATGCCCCGCACACAACCCTGAACAAACGGTGAGTCTACTTGAGCGTCTCCAGTTTTGCTATCTTCAGTAGAAAGCAGCTTGGTATCGCCAACCCACAGATGTGCACGAACTCACCTTTTCTATTAAGGTAACATTGAAACTTTTATGGTTTTACTATGCATCTTGCCAGAGAAAAGTATACAAAGGACCATCTTGACTGATCAACAAATGAGGCACAACATATCAAGTTATTAAGCTGTCACAAAAGTCTAAAAACTCTTTTGGAGTGTGTACTCGTGTTTGTACTCCAGAACCTTTCATCATCAGCCATGGGGAGTTCGTCAAGCTGTAGCCGTTCGGCTGACGAGAGCTTTCGGTCACTTAACCCCAATCCATACAACACAAATCAGATCATCTCGGAGCTCATCACCGTCCAGACAGCGATTGTTTTAACGCCAAGCCTTACAGACAGTCAGACCGGCACCGACAAGCCCGGTCACCACCGAAGTTGGGAGTATACCATCACGACATCGCTGACGATGCCGAACTCCACAGTCGAGTGTAACCAAAGTGACCTATTCAACTCGGCATGGGACGCCACAAACTTTTCGAATGAGGCCCAGTTCAATTGCTGCGTGGACGTGGTAAGAAAGACAGATATAAGTTTTGTTACGAGCATTTTAGAGTTGCCCGAGGTCAGCCTTTGATGAAAAAGGAACAAGAGACTCGTTGTATTGGAAATCCAAACCAACTCATCATACCGTCAACAACTAACGATTCGACTGCAGGTGGTCAGCGTTCTACGACCGGTGAATCACTAAAACAGTATCTGTTGGTTCCTCAACGGTATTTTTACTTCCATGGTTTGAATGGTGATTCGTAGCTAAGCCCATCTTCAGCGTTTCGGACTCCTCGGGCTCTCGGTGTTGATTCCCGGACTAGAAAGCGGCATTGTGTCATTGAGTGATACACTAAAAACAATATGAATTGCTTTGTACTTTGGGTTTATTGGGGGACTTTGCTCGGCCCCACCGGTCTCATCAAAAACAACTATGTGCTGATGATGAGCTTGTACAAATTCTTGTACAGGATGTAGTGATGCATGATGGGACTGATTGTCCACTGCAAAACTGGGGTTTTAAGTTCAACCTACGGGTAGGCCTTTCTATATGTGACAACACCGACACGGTGTTAATTATCCACATAAATATATCTTTGGTATAACTTAACACTGTTGGTGTTCCCACATATTATAGATACCAAGAGAATCAATGTGTTGCTAAAACAACATAATTGGGTTACCAGCTAAAATAGTATGTACTGTACATTGTGACTGGCTCAGTGCTAAGTTTTGCTGAGCAAAATACAACATTGTTAGTCTATTACATTTAAGGGGACTGTTGATATGACCAGCTGGCCTGTGGCTGTATATAATAAATTGATGGCGCCCTTTGTGATGTGACACCAAGCGCACGTGCGCACGTGCGCGCGTGCAATTACATCAGCCACGTGCCTGTTACGATCATGACGACATAACCCCTTAGTTTAAACAGTGATTACTAAAAAGAGCAAACGATTAACTTTTGCCCTTCTCTCTTATTGAACTGAAAGAATAATATTGAATAAAATACATTGTAAAATACTATGTAAACTGAATATTGTGTCAAGTTACATTATTGTGTCGAAGTGAAGTATGTCTTTCGAAATCGAACCTGTAAAACCGTTATCGTGTCACATGCGTCTTCTTCTTCCACTTAAAACAATGTCAACCAAACTATGGAAGGTCAAATTGGTTACCAACTGACCTTTATCATGCTGACATCATCTTAGTCGCGTCCCCTGTGTGCAATATTAATATACCGATTCAAGTCTATGCAAAACAATGCACCAGACTATTTGTCCCTTCCAGTCTCGGTTAGGTTAAACTGATTTAAATGTGAGAAATACAAAATGGATGCCCCGTGGTAAAGGAGTATACCGCTTCAAGTTTGAAGTTAGTTTTCATTGTTCTCATGGCAAACATGGAACATGTCAAAAGATCATAAAGATGGTGACTGCATGCATAACAAAAACCCTTCTACTAAAACTACGTGCATGTACTATAAAAACATAAGAGCTAAATTCAACACTTTATAGAGTGCGGTGAGTGACAATGCTTTGTAAAGTTCAATTCATTGATTAAATTCATCTGCAACATTATAGTTTGCTAGGTTTAACTTTGACAATGTTTATTTAACATGTTCAAATTGTTAAATCTAACTTTTATTGAGTTATCACTGACCGGACTCTTTAAAGTGTAATTTCTACACTTTAGTTTCGAATTTAGTTGCATAGTTACGTCAGCCCATCCCAGCGCCTTTGGAGGAGGCGGTTTTGTTCGTACCCAGCGCCTTATTCAAAGAAGACCGGTGGGTGGCATCGAGCAAAGGAACATTACAGAATGTGACGTATATCAACATTGGTGGCGCATTTTGTCCTAATGGTCTGCCCCTCCCCCCCCCCCCTCCCCACCTCAGCCACAAGAGCTGTTTTGAAATTTTACGAATTTAAAATTCTTCAAAGAGATTTATCAATGAGTATCAAAAGGTAAGTTTTGTTTGTGTGTTTGTTTGTTTGTTTGTTTTTGTTTGGAGGAATTTATAATGATGGCCGACAGTAGGCTACCTGTTTTTGTACGAACTGAGTGTAGGCGTATCTGTGTCGCTGATCTATTCACTGTTTACTCCAACTGTTAAGTTGGGCACAGCTCACCAGGATTCAAGGATTCAAGCATTCAACACAGCTAAGTGTTTCTAAAACACGGCTTCGTTTTATAAACACAATGCTCCTCAACATCCCCCGTTCTAAACACACTAGGGTAAACCGTTCTTTTTCACATGCTGGACCAGCTCTTTGGAATACTCTTCCACTGAACCTCAGACTAATAGACACTCTCTCCAGCTTCAAAACTAACTTGAAAACAAACTTGTTCAGTCCTGACTTTAACTTCCGTCATTAGAAGAGTTCTGTTTCTATTTTCTACAGACATGGCGCACTATGTCCATTACTATTAATTTTAAAAAATACTATTATTAGCTCTTTCAAATAAAATTTATATTGATGAAGGCATACCGATATTCTAAAAAAACAAAAAATCTGCCTAATAGCGCCTTGCGCAAGAGATGCAATTGGTTGCATTATGGCCTTTTCGAAACCGCGAAACCGCGGCTTAGGCTTGGGCTCTAGCTTAGGCTTCCTAACTTATTTCGTATATACGTGCGTGAGTTGATACAGGACTGAAAGACAGCCGGACGGAGCCTATGCCTGATCCCAAGCCAAAACCGTGTTTTCGTTAAGAGCCTTAAAGTCAAAATATACCTTTGGTTTTTGCAACCGTTTGATTTATTTAATCCTATATACAAGTACATATATACACAATAAAGCTACACCTGTGAACATTTAATTTCGTGTCGTGGTCGTGTTTTTGAGATATCGCCGAAAATCCCAAGCGAATATGTCCACGCAGGAAGAATAATCCCCATAGTAGGAATACACAATTGAGAAACGTTACTGACAGTAACGTTTCGCAGCTCAAATTTTGAGGGATAAATGGTGATATATTTTTCCATAACCGCAGTACTTCAAAGTGAAATGTTTTTCAAACTGCATTATACTATCCTAAAACTGCTGTACTCCATACCAAGTAAGTTTTTATTGCCATTAATTTTCAGAGTCATTACCAAACGTATACAGACCCTCTTAAATTGTTATTCCCCCGGATGTACCACTGAGCAATAACAAAACAAAACAGAGGACTTGAATTGGCAATTGCAATTACAAGACTCGTGGCCGGAGTTAAACAGAAACCGAAGGCGGAGCAGAGATGAATATTAAGTGGCGATCCCTCTTTAATTTCTCAAGGGGATACTCGTCGGCACGTGTTATTCCTCGTGCTGCCTAATTGCGTGTCAACAGCCACGTGTGTTCACACGCGTTCGATTACGGAGCCATAATGGAGACGGCTGGGGCTTATATCCTTTACGATAAATTTGAAAATAAAGAGGATTCCGCAGTTATTAATGATTGTCGGTAGATTCTTTGTTTCTAAAGTTTAATCTCACAAAGTAAAGGTTTTTTTTTGCGTGAGCCAAGCAAACACTCAGAGAAAACATTCTGCTTTATTTATTTCTATTTATTTGTTTATTTTTGAGGGGAGACAAACTCTCGCGTGATAATTATAAGAATGCAGCGTTTTTTTCCGGAGCAGAATACAAGTCATAGTTTCAAATCGTTGCGGTAATTTCCTAATCATTATACCGGAACTGTATCGTTTACACAATCATTAGATGATTTTGGGAAGTGAACCAATCAATATTGAACCATGGAGGTAGAATTCCACCTCCATAATTGAACTATTGATTCCCATACTCTTGAGTCAAAGGGTACCGCGATGGTAGCGAATGCTGCTTAATTAGCTTTTAAGGTGCGTCCGATTTGCCGCATGAGCCGGATAACTGAGATTGCGAGGTAAGTTGGATGCCTTAGGCCCCAAATGGACAGGGAAAGTAAAGTAAATGCCCGAGGCTCTGTGATTATTGGCCTTTACTTTGAAAGCACCACATCGAATAGTTAAAGAGGGTTTCCAAGGTCAATTTAAGTTTTGCGATGCTAATTATTATCTATAGAAAGATTATTTATATAGAAAAATTACAAGTCTCTAACCTCACGTTAAAATAGTGTAAAATGAAATTTTAGTTATACGCCTTTTCAGAGCGAAATTTGAAACATTACATCATCGGATAAACAACAAATAGGTCTCTGATTCTGCAAAGGAATGTTTGCGTCGGTCAAAAGGTCAAATTCATTGCAATTTTGATTGAATATCATCCAAATTCAGGAATGAACTAAAACAAATTCCTGCACAATAGTGTACAGACCCATATATGTTAAAATGTAACGTCATTAATTTGATGTTTAGGGATTCTGAACAAAAATGCGCCGGAAGGGTATCAAGTACAATAGCATTTTATACCATTTTTAAAGTAAGAGATTTGTAATTTAATTTTCGACTTTCTCAAGGACTCTCCATTGGAAAGTGGGTGCATCATAAAACTGAATTAGACTCTGGAGCCCCTCTTTAACTTCGTGCCAGATGAGCGTTTATAAAAATATGACTCACACAAATGAAATATTTGATTTTAAGGAAAAGCTTACTTTCAATTTCACATTGGTGGGAAAAATCGAGATGGCTGCCAAAAACCATCAAGGTGGCAGGCATAATGCCACACATGCGGCTTTTACTATGACAGAAGCCATGGCATCAAGGCTTTATTTACTGCCTTCCAATATAAACACCCCAACAACATCCGTTGGAAAGAGTACACATTTTCTTTAATGTGTTATAATGTGTGTTGACATGTTTTCCCCACTCATATCACGAGAGTATAAGGAAATACACTAAACTTTTTGTTCAACTGAAGGGTTTTCTCGTAGTTAACCATTAACAGTGTTATTATTGCGTTCTACAGGAAGCTCTTAATAAGGCAGACATGGCTGTGTTAAATACAAAGTACACACTGACTCATGGGGGGGGGTGTCAACAGCACGCTACACTGACAGCTATCATTTTCTTCAAAAGTACAACCCTTCACAATGAAGTAATATACCTGAATCAATTTCACAGTCTTTGTTCTATATTAAAGGATAGTAATTAGCATAAGTGTCCTATATTAAACAAGTTACTTGCAATTTAAGGCATTTACATTCAACCCTTCGCATTAGGCCGGCTAACCAGTGAATTGAAGGTGAAACTTGCACGCGTGTACGCGGCACAGATAACTCTCTGCCAATGATAGGTCACCCGTTGACCTAATGAGGGCGCTGTTCGACACTGTGACGTCATTTACAGATGGGATTCAAAATGGAGGAAACAGGCACCGGGAATGACGATTGATCAAAAATAATTCCAAAGTTCCTTGAGCATTTTAAAAACCTAATGTCTGTGAATGTGACGCAGTGATTTAGAGTAGGGCGCCGCCCTCGGCTACAGTTTATTTACCAACATTGTGTGTTTTCCATTGTTTCATCATCGTTTTACCTCTAAGATGGCGGTGTAATGGAAATACGCTAAATGTGTACCATATAGCCAAACCAAACACACTCTTAGTGCACGAGTGTGGCCCAATTAAGGTCACTACACGGTTGGCATTATTTCTGGTTTGGTGCGCGGATGAGGCCACCCGTTTGGGCACGTAATATGCGAATTTCATCGGTTTTTGTCCACGTCTCAAACTTTCACATTAATAATATCAACCCCATTGGCTTATGTTAGTCTGCATGGTTCTTAGCCTACTACCCCCCCCCAAAAAAAAAACCCACAAAAAAACAAAAACAAAAACAAACAAACAAAACAACACTGACAACAACAACCGACTGCAAGGTTTGGAATCTTTCATTGTTTTCAGGAGGGGGAGTTTTCTTGTCAGGTGTTTGTCAGCATGCACAACGTGATGCTTTCGGCTGTTATGCATCCCATGGGAACCACCGCCGAGATCAGTCCCAATGAGAAAATCGTGCCCCGCGGGCGTTTGTAAAACTGCGCACAGGCAAATCGTGGGCTAATGAGAGAATCAGTTTCGTGTGAAGTAAAAATATCATTATTAATACATGATTTGTAGGAAACTACTGATATAAGACATAATCAGTACAAACAACCGTTCTTTGAAGACTGTCAAGGCAGTGGCGGTACCTGACGAGGATTTGACGGCTTTTTTGTCCAGAGCTGAAAATCTCCTCCCTATAGGCGATCCATGCCGAGCACTTTTAAGCGTCGTTTCGGATAACAAATGGATCTCTGAGCATATTATTGGTTCACTGACATGCAAACACGTTCGTCATCTCGATTCATCATAATACTGTAACTCGAATCACCGCCAGATAGCTGTCTTGTGTACACAAGTTGACAGAACAACCTTCACATAAGCTCGGCTTTGATTTTTTCTCTCGTGTGCTTCAGGGTATGATCTAAAGTACCGTGAACAAACTTCGTTTACGGTGTGCTATTGTTGGTAAACCAAGTTGATATAGAATATTGAGGCAAGGAGGCATAGCAGCATTGGTGCAATAGTTCCTACTTATCAGTAACTTCACCAAACCATCATACGCTCCTTCGAGTGGACTTAAACTTCAATAGTAATCAACAGCCATGGGTATTGGGTCCAGCTGTTACCCTATCCGACGAGACCAAAACGGGATATCTTTCGATCCCCAGAAGCCGTATGATGCCAAGCGGCTTCTCTCCGAGCTGATCACCGTTCAGACGGCCATCATTCTAACGGAGGGCGTGGTTGACGACATGAGCCCAGCCGACTCCAAGACGCCCGGTCGCCGTCAGAGTATCGAGTACACCATCACGACTTCGTTGAGCTTGCCTGGCCTCACGAAACACAACCGAGACAACCGACTGGGTGACAGGAAGCTAGACTTCCCGGGCAGTACTATTGTTGATATTATGAACGCTCATTTCAAATCGGATATGGCCATGCCGTGTATACAGGAGATATCGGAAGTGAGCATCTGTTCGTAGCGCGGAAAAATCAGTTTCGACCAAAAGTTTTGTGTGAAAACCTAGAGCTACTATTTGTAACTAACATGAGCTCCACATAAAACTTACATGGAAAACTATATCTTTTTTTGTATAAATCCATGGACGAGCCTGTACTGGAATGGTTTCAGTTGCAACGAAGACCTTATTCTGAACACTACCATACACCGATCTTTTTTTAGCCCGCACGCGCAAGTGCTGCACACCCGCCGCCATTGCTGGGACGCTGGCAGCACAAGGTTGTGGTGTACACAAAGTCAAGGACAAAACTGTGGTCTTTTTAACTTTTTATGTGAATTAAGTGTCTTTCTCAAGATTTTACGAAATTTCCCTGTCATTGAAGCTTTACAAAAGGGTGTAGAATAAACTTATTGAATATTTGAAACTTAACAGAAAGTGAATACTGAAATTCTGTCAAAAAACCTTGCTGGTAATAGCTAGGACTAACACATTTTATACCAAACAGTGCAGTTTCCGTGTAGTATCACACTAAAACTCACCCACTGCCTCCGCCGTTTAAGGATTCAGTGTCTGTTCAGTTGCAAATAATTCATGCTCAGTGTTCCATACATGGTTATGTATTAAAAGCTGCCCTGATATGCATTACATAACAAGCGTGGTACCTGCACCTTTCTGTCCCTTCTAGAGGATGCAGGGAAATTCTATAAACTGTTAAGAAAGACACCTAAACCACATAGGCCCTAAAAAGTTAAAAAGACGACGGTTTGTCCCCGTCTGTGTACAATAGACCTTTATCATGGTGCGGCCATCTTGATTTTCTCCTATTCAGCTCAATGTAACCAAACCGAGGCTGGAAGGACAAATAATCTGGTACCTTTTTTGTACAGTGAATATTAGCATCCAATACTGTTACTGGATACAGGGAACATGACCAAGATGGCGGCAGCATGATAAAGGTCTATAAACCTTGGTTGCGCTGCCAGAGTCCAAGCAATGGCGGCACGGCGTGCAGCGACCGTTGTGCGCTTGGGAATTGGTCTATAATAAGAAATGCGCCAATGCGCCATGTTGTCATTGTTAGTAAAGATGAATCTGAAAAGAGCCATAGCATCTTCTCTTTTCGGCCCCATTTTTGTTTAATTTAACTTTGGAGAAACTCTAGATAAGAATGTGGTATCCAGATGTCAGTGGCGTAACCAAAAGGGGACAGCTGCTCTGACCCGTTGCCCCCCCCCCCGTCTCTTGGAATTGCAGCTCCAAAAATGAGATCGGGAAAAATAACCCGACTCCTGGGGCTTGGCACCGGGTCAATTCTGACCTGGTAGTTTTTAAATTGAAGAAAAATGGCTGAACCAAAAAAGACCTTGATGCGGACAGGGCTCATCTGTCTAGTACTGCCAGGTTTGTTCATCAAGACGTGGTCGTTCATGTTTAATAAAGGCGTAGGCCTATTTAAACTTAATACATTAATAAAAAAAGTTTTTTGTGATCAATGGGGTGTACACGCGTGTGCACGTTTCCATTGTTTTGCATCAAAGATGGCGGCCAATGCAAGAGGTCTATCGCTAGCTTACGCCCCTTTACCGGTAAAACTTTCGTTACGTCCTTCGTTAAGGCACACAACAATTTGTATTATAGGCACCTTGTAAACCGTTGTAAGGTGCTACACAGGTCATTCCAAACCTCTGCATACATACCTATAAAGCGCATTGGGTGCACTTTTGGTGTGGGAAAAGCCCTATTAGTAAAAAAAACCCCCAAAAACCTGCGTATTATTATTATATTTCTATAGTTATTATTAATCATTTTTATTATAACCATACTACTAGTACTACCAATCGTGTATAAACATTGTCTTTAATAGCTTGTTAAATAAAAAGATATTATACAAATATTATATATTTCACCGATTTAACATTTGTTTTTTCTTAAACAGAAATTGTTTGCAAACTTGACATGATTACAAGGATCATGCAGGGGAGATCTCAAAACTTTGCCTTGAAGCCATAATTACCCTTTCGATAATTAGGCTTCCAAGCTCATCATGGGCCACGTGGCCTACGTGTTCATTAGTTTTGAAAAAAAACAAATATATACTGCAGATGTGCCGCAGGGGACAAATCTAGCCTTGGTTGCAAGGCTGTCTTGCGCTCTCCCTTTGCCCGATAGAACACACGCGGAGCATGTTTCAGCATGGCGCTATATAGCTCCATGGTTTCAGGTACTCTCCCGATATAGTCCACGCACGGAGTCCGTTGGACGATACACACGCACACGCACACAGTCTTGTTTTGCAGTCGTTGTGTGGACATTCCATTGTTCTGTACACTTAAGGAAAATCCTATTCCTCAACACTGCAAATGTGTGGACGTGTGTAAGTCCACATAGTGCTTCAGATCCCTACATTATGTGGACCTCTTTTGTTCTCAAGTCCACACTGCGTATGTAGCGCTTGCCCACCGTGTCTACGCACTGGTGCATGGAGTCCATCAGGACAATGCAGACTCCTGATACAACTTTAACGGTCTTTCTCCAGGACAAAGAATTAAGTTGATTGAAATAAAGTTATGTTTCTCAACTGTTTGCTGTCTAACTATACTGCAACCCAAGTCGGTGGATTTAGGGGTGTCCGCCGCCCCCACCCTAATTTCTGGCCACTTAAAAATGAAAATGGGTAAACAAACAACAACTTATAAAACAATTCTGAAAATGTCCTAGATTGCACCAGAGAGCATTGTTTCAAAATTGTCACGGGTCCTTAAAACGGGCCCGGACCCAACGCCGAATCACATTATCTTATATTTAAAAAACAGCAACATTACCAAAACATGTCAACTTAATATCCAACAAAATTTGCACCCCTTCTAAAACTCCTGGATCCGCCCCTAACAACGCAGCCAATTACAACAAGCAATCAACTGCCAACACCAATTTGAAACAACACACGTGGCGTAACCCTAAGTACACAGTACGTCAGCGACCTTAATTCAACCAGGGGGTCTTTCTAAGGACTTCATTTCGTCTAGTGTCTAAGGTGACGTGATGAGTCAGTTTAAAATACATTGGGCACCTAGAAGACAAGTTAAAAACACCAATTATTAAAGAGAAAGAGTGTATGAATTTGGGGCAAAAACTCCCGAAAGTTGTCTTTGATGATAACTCTCATTTTTATTCAGTAATTTGAGCTTGTTACATAAAGCTGATATCAATATAAGGCCAGACAGCTCGCAACAAACCAGAGTTATACACTATAGTATATATTGACCATTTAAAAGGCAGGGTGGTAATAGTCAAAGACCAGTATCCTCACTTGGTGTATCCCAACATTATGCATAAAATAACAAACCTGTGAAAATTTTGGGCTCAATTGATCATCGAAGTTGCCAACAAAATAATGAAAGAAAAGTACACCCTTCTTGCATAGAATTATGCTTTCAGAAGCCTGAAAAAGGTGCCTGAAGCCCTTTTCAGACTACATTTTTGTGTTAAAAAAATTATCTCTTTCTCGATAACTACCTTAGTTCAAAGGGGGTCAATGTTTTATATCAACAGTTCACCAGTGCTCTTTATCACGTACGTTTTTATGGTCATTCTTTTTTTTAGTAATTACCAAAAGTATGACCTCCCTTTAACCGAAAGCAAAGGAAGAGTTATGTAAGAATTTCAGTTCATTGTCGTCTTGATTATGTAGTTCCTCCCAAGTTCAAACCTGTTCGGATTTCCGCAGAAGTTTCTTCCTTCATGGTCGATGTGATTAGTTTCAAGTTTTCTTTACCACGAGTCATACAACAAAAACTAGAAATCGACATTCTCCAGCTTAAGTCTACACATGACTTAAATTGCACAATTTTTGAAGCAATAGGGTAAATAATTTCTTACCTGAACAAAATATTTACGTAATACATACCTTAGAAAAAAGGGAATTTCAGCAATTAAGAAACTGATTTGCTGTACATTCATTCTCAATACCATGGTTCCCTTGGACAGGTATTTGGTTTTGCAATATGATGTTCTTGGATATTTTTCTTTTTTTCCTCACGAGAGAGCCAATTTCCTCTCTAACAAGGACAATGCAAAATCTGAGCACAAATTGACGCTAGTCCGGACGATTACATGGACGAAAAAGCATTGCACCTGGCCTGGAATTACACGGAGGCCACGGAGGCCATGGCCTTGGTGCCCCTTCAAAAGTTTCCTATAGACTTTCAGATTTTGCAATGGAAGTGCCCTTTGCAAAATGGGAATGGCATTGCCCTCTCAAAGATGAAATTCTAGGCCTGATGCACTGATTTGGATTTGGAGTTTTGATTTGGGCTGAAAGTGTCTTTGTATTGTATAAATTGGAGAAGGGAGAAAAAAGTGGTAGCTATCATTTTATTTTATAATACATTGTTAAATTTTGTCATGACAAAGAATGAAATTCAGTGTATACCAAGTTTGGCAAAAACACATGGGCCTAACATTTGTTGTAATTCTAAAAAACATGATTTTTTGCTCCTTTTATCAAAGGATAATTCAAATATCAAAATGAAAAAAAAAAAAACCCACCCAAATCACTCAAACAAACAAAACTGATTTCAAGTGAAAAAAAAAGACCACAGCCCAATCGAATAGTGCTTTTTTCCAGATCTCGCCTTGTAAAGCATGTATTTCTAGGGGCTGTAAGAGCAAGATCTAAGGCCCTGTCTGAATGGATGGCTTCGGCAGTGGCTAAGGCTGGATCGCTGCAAAGGCCTATTCTCCAA
This sequence comes from Pisaster brevispinus, assembly GCA_023634235.1. Lineage (NCBI taxonomy): Eukaryota > Metazoa > Echinodermata > Asteroidea > Forcipulatida > Asteriidae > Pisaster > Pisaster brevispinus. Next base: position 8,098,647 of record JAMKCF010000021.1, on the reverse strand, counting down.
CGTTGCCGCTGCAGCCACAGCCAACAGCCATAGCCATAGCCAAATTCCTGGCCTAAGAACCCACAATGGACTTGCTTTCCCTTTGTTCTTGGAGGATACACACAGATTCGGTGCATTGACACAACTACAGAAACGTAAATTCTTGCACGATGATAATTAAATGATATCTGCTTTCATTTTTTAGTTGCTCATTCTCTTTCGACAGAGAAACACTTGTTCAAAGTCTTGACATCAAACGAAAATGTCTTGGGAAGTCACATGCCTACTTTAGCTCAGCTCTGCGATTCGGCGTCAGTGATAGTTCCGTCTCTAGGTCTATAAAACTTTTTCCATGGGTGAGGTGTCTCTTCCAGCCCCATACGATCCAGCCACTTGATGTAAAAACCACGGTACATGTTCAGCCTGTCTTGATGGATGAGTTGACTCTTGCTTAGAGTGCTCTGCCCAAAAGAAAACAAGACTTGACATTTTAGATTTATTAAAGCAAGTCACAGATCATAGCCCGAAGGCCAACTTGAATGTGATTTCACAGCAGAACATGTACATAAAAAGGCACAAAATATATAAGTACATTAAACAATATTATGATTTGGGTTTATTACTTGGTATTAAACATTATTATAATAACAAAAGTCTAGAAAGAAAAAAGAAGACAAATGGGAGACCTGCAAACCACAACTCAATCAAAGTACAGGAAATAAATAAGTATTGAGTACAGTATACAGTGTTTGACACACATTGGTGTATGGGTAAAAACACAAATAACATTCTTCATCCCCCGTGCAAATTTAACACCTATTTAAACAATAAATACCCCAAAACATAAAAAGTATATATATGTACATTTAACATTATACTTATTAGACTAAAAGAAATAGAAAGGGATCCAGTTCCTGGAGAAACAAGGGAATACAAGGAAACAATCACAATGTGTTTCAATGTCAAATCACAAAAACATGGAACACAAGAACAAGAGGGGTTAAAAATGACTTCAACTCCAAACGGAAAAAGCCACCTTTTTCATTGGTTTTAAGCTCTAGCAAGATATGCAATATTGGGTCATTGTAAAATAAGTTAGTTTTGGTTAAAAGTAGGAATAAATATGGTGACCATTACCAGGCCTGGAACAACACAGGGGTTATGGCCTCTGTTGCCGTGGTCTTGTGCTTTGTGCCCTTTTAAATGTTTCCCATAGACTTTACGATTTCCGATGGGAGTGCCCATTGCAATATGAAAACAGCCTTGCCCTCTCAACGACCAAATCCCAAGTATGTGTTAGAAAAGGTTTTCCCAAGACTTCTTCTTTCCAATGCGAAAAACAAGCAAAACCAGCAAAAATAAGGCGAAATTGATTGCTTACTTAAGGAGGGTCACGTAAGCACTACAAGTAAATTACTGATCAAACAACCTTGATTATTACGTGTTTCAATCAGCAAGCAATCACGTCAAATGACGGCTGCCATGAAGGATGAATAGTCAAGGGAGGTAACCGTGGTTACTGTAATGAGACATTTTCCAGCTGCAGACTAGCCAATAACGAGTGTTATACAATCAAGCTTGAAATTACCAGGAGGCCAATGGAGTTTTCCACCATTTGAACATTTGAAAGTTTACTGACAATTTAAAACAAAAGTTGTTTATTCTAAACATGTAAGTAAATGACAGACTTCGCAGGGTGTCTAAACTAAACACAGTTTGTCCAATCGACACCGGGACATCCCGATAGATAAAATGATATTTCACTAGCTACTTCCTTTAGAATTGCGAACGTCAGCACAAAAGTGATGGAAACCAGCCCTGAAGAGTTTTAAGACCAAGGCATGGAAGTCCGAGACCAAGACTGGTGTCAAGACCCAGGATTTCAGCTTGAAATGGAAATGAAGACCAGGCCTTGCGCTTTAGCTTTTTGTAAAGTAGCCCAGCGGACTAATAAACTGTGTGTTTTACTTGCCCCAGAGAAGTTTTAGTAGCTAGCCCATATTTTAAGCATGTTTTGTCATCAATGCATCTTTATGATTAATGGTAGTGATCGCAACTGGTTTATTGGTTAAATGAAGTTACATTAACATACACAAAGATAACTGAACACCTTTTAAAAATTGTTATTCACATCTGAAGAAAAACATTGATAATTATAAACAAATAGGTTGCAGAGTTTTTAGTAGCCAACAGGGCAAATTGAGAAGTGGTGTTTATTACAGGGAAGAGATTTAACAAATGTGAAAATTACTGAAAATGGCCTCCAGGCCTGGGTTCCAGACTCAGAACCTCCCAGCTGTGAGCCGTTACAATTCAGGAGGTTTACAGACTCTGTGCATCACCAGAAATACACAACTACAGGTTTGGACACCATGTGGTGACTGCTTTACTTCTTTCAAGAAGTTGGAAAGTTCAAGGAGGTTTTGCAAAAAACCTGAAACCAGGAAAAATCTTGAGAAATCTCAAGCCTGTTATTAGCCTGACACAAGTTAATACTAGACAACGTACTCCGGGCTAGTGTTTAGGGTGAGCCCGAAGACACCCATACACACCCCGAGTAAAACTGTATCAAGATCCACAAGACATCCCAGAATAAGGATACCAGCCAAAAATACCATACCATATGTACCATTTGTGACTGATACCCTGCTTATTTTTGCTTAGCAAAAAAGAATTTAAGCAATAATTTCTGCTTAAGCAGCTCTACGAAACTGGCCCCGACCTTTTACCTTTTTGGGGTTGTCTCCGAATGATGCCATAGACTCCAGTCTCTGCAGTATAAGACTATTTGGCGATACTTCATCTTTCTCCATACAGTTAAGCAAGTCGATTAAGTACCTGTAATTATGTTTGCGAGCTGCAGCTGTGATCAAGGCACCGTAGATGTGAACAGTCGGCTTCAACCCTGCAACCTGTCACAGAGAGATAGAGAGACTGTACAGTAAGTCATACTCAGGTCTCAGCTAGGTTTGAAAAAGTGACCCACGTAAATTACCTCCCGAAGGATATTGGATCGCAAAACTATTATTGTTTAATAATAAAAATTAATAATAATACAATACATTTATATAGCACAAAATGCAGGAGCCTCTATGCGCAACACAAAACATAAAACAATAAAATATATGAAGCAATTTGTTACAAAAATGTAGATTCAAACAAGTGAGTCTTTTAAGGCCCCTTGAAAAGCAGAACAGAGTCAGCTTGGCGAACATGAACTGGTAAGTCATTCCATAATGAAGGTGCAATGAAGTTGAAGGCTCTTTGACTATAGAATTTTGTGGAAACAGTAGTTTGCATCAGTAAGGATTGGCCAGAACGAAGAGTGCAACCAGGAATATATAAAGGGGCAATCAAGTTGGCTTCGAGGTTTCTTCCCTGCCTTTCACCTCTGTAGACCCAAGTTCGATTTCCGCTTCAAACTGGAGCCTGTGGATTGGTTTTCCAGGGGTCACATTCACAAAGCACCAAGATTCAGCTTGTCAGTATTACCATAGTAATTAAAATCGATTTGCACTTCAGATCAATCTTAGCTCTTTGTTGCGTGGGTTTTCCTCCAAAATCTCAATCAGGGACACCTGTTATGCACAGGTATCTTCAGGCCTGCAGGTTACAGTGCAAGGCTCTTTTGAAGTTTACCTGGTTTCTTTACCAGCAGTAGACTTGACCCAAGTCAGACTTTCGTTGAGTCCATGTTCGTATATCTAATTCACTGCCTGCACTCCACATTAACATTGCAGTTTTATTTCACCACTTTGTTGTGCACCCTCACTCGCCAGGAATGTGCCAATCAACTCAGCTCTCGAAAGTAAATCGCTGGATTGGCAATTAATTGACCCCAGAGGGCGAGCACTACAAAAAGTTCATACATTACTGACTGAATTAGCATGTGACCCGACTTGAACCAAGTCAATGTCACCAACAGTGGCTAACATCAAACCCAACCCCCCCCAAAAAAGTTGTCTTTGCCCCCAGCACACAATGTCTAGTTTCTAATCAGACATTTCCATTCAAAGATGAAGCGAGGTGAAGACTAGTTACACCACTGAATACCAGAAAAAATATCATAACAACAACCATAATTCCCTACCAAGATTTGTATTCCATGCCCGTTATGTGGCAAAGGTGGTCCCTTCCAAATGTTCCCATACTTTAACACACTCTTCCTCCTCTTGTACAAAAGTACCATCCCCCTCCCTAAAATCCTCTGAAGATTCCCTGAATGCAATGAGGACACAATAGGGGGGGTACACTATACGACATATAGAGTAGCAAATGAAGATTTACCTTCATATCTTTTAGAAGTTGTATGCCTTCATGAGTCTTGACACACTCACAGGCCAAATTGACGAAAGTCCGCAGATTGGGGAACAATCCTTGCTGATGGATAAGTGGAAGAATAGCCTGGAAATGGCACAAAGATGAAGAATGGATAAAAACATGACAAGTTATGACTTGAGACACCAATCTTAAGTTTCACTGGGGTATTAAATTGATTCTTTCCGGTATGTGTATGTGACAACACCGACACGGTATTAATTCTCCCCATTACTATACCGGTGGTGAAATCAACACAGTGTCGGTGTTATCACATAGAGATACCAAGAGAATCAATTTGACACCCACGTTTTTGCACAATGCGACACCAATGACTTTGTTATGACCCAAGACACCTATCACATGTTTGCAGTTTCTTGTAAATGTTTTCCCGACAATCAAACAAATTGTTCTCTCTGCTAGTTTAAAGTTATAAATCACAGTATTTTTCGGTGTTTTCAAATTGATGTTTCAAATTACTAATGCAATAGCATCCTCATGTTACCTGTTGCGTTGAAAATTTTAAGCAGCTTTAAAACTTATCTTGATGACAGGAAAAAAATGCAGTCACCAAGAAACTTGTCTTGAAACTTATCTTGTTTCAAAAACAAAAAACAAAAAGAAAATCGTGCATAAATTAAGAGATAACATGGGTAAATCATGTGCTTCTTTCTAAGATGTGAATACCCTTTTCAAAATTGTTTTCATGGGTTCATTATAATTGTGGGGTGAACAAAGACAAATTTACTAGAAGGGAATTTGAACCTGTGACCTCTGGATTAGCGTGCCAGCGCTCTACCAACTGAGCTATCCAACCCTAAGTTTATCAATATCTTCTTTTGGTTAAATTAAGTTACACTTCTTGAAAAGGCAGTCAAACTGTTTGTACAAGTATTGTAAAACACACCCACCACCCTTAAAAATGAAAAAAAACAAAACAAACAGTACCTTTGCACCCTCTAGATCAGCACGGCGAGATCTTCGTCTGATTATTGCATTAAAGAAATCTACATCCACCTTGACCTTGAACTCATCCACAGCTTCAAGAAGTCTCTCTTCATCCCCGCTTGTCATCGGGAGACCCTCCATCAGTAATGTTAGCGTCTTGACATCAGGTGCCACTTCAAAGCGCTTCATACTGCCCAGAATGCCACCTGCACCCCCTAGGAGGGCCAGGCGGTCTGACGGGTTAGTGACATTCGCTAGGGACAGCGCATTGCCAACCTCTGGCGACGGATCGAGGAGGTTTGGGAGCTGCTGTTGCCGATGCACCAGGGAGTCGTTTGAAATTGCTTTTAATTCATGGAGGGGAGCTTCACCAGCGACTGCCGCGCTACTACTGCTTGTCACGTTAAGAGGAGTGACTTGGATCATTTCAGCTGGGTGGGATTGATCTTTGGATCCCTCATCAGGAGTTTGGTGTAACCTCTGACCTTTACCTTTCCTGGATTTCTTTGTTGGTGCAGTGAGCTTCTTCGTTTGATCTTTAGCACGAGGTTTGAGGAGCACTCGACTGGCGACCTCTGGATCGCCAATCCCACAGTCTCTACAAATTCTCAGGAGCAGGTTGTATATGTAGACATCAGGCTTGATACCACGTTGCAACATCTGATGCCACGCCTGTAAACAAACAAAAAGAAAGGAATATCTCTCATGTTTTTCACAGTTTCTTAAAAGAAGCCTGAGCTTGACAACAACAAAAAGGTTACCATGTGGATTCCATGCGGTTTCTTTTTAATAAAAAAGTCGCATCCCCGTAAGGTGATCCCGTGGCTGACGCTTCCCAGGTTGTATCGTAACTTCGGTGTGATTCCTGGCTACACGGCACCTAACGATTAAATGGCTTCTGACTGGCACTCCTGAACAAAGGTATTGACGAAATAGGGAGGCCCCCAACACAACCACTTTGGGGGAAAATGGCATCTCCGATGAAATTATATTAATTAGATTAGCCAAAGCTGACCATCGTTTTATCAGTGAATCTACCGGGGTACCCACCTCAATGGCATACATTAATCCACATTCCTTATCACCGGCACAAGCAAACAGAAGGAAAGCAAAACTTTCGGACTTCAGTTTGACACCAGAATCCAGCAGTTCCTTGAAGAGGTCAAAGGCCACAGGGAGGTCACCGCACTTTGCAAAGGCCTTGATCATGGCATGCTGGGTGATCTGATTGACGACGATTTCTTTTTCCTTCAGTTGGGAGTGGAGTTTGCGCAGTCGGGATATGCCATCTGTCATTGGCCAAGGTGACTCTGCACAGGCGTTGAAGAGGCTTGTGAAGGTTACGTCAGAAGGCGTCAGACCTCGACTCTTCATCTGCAAATAAAACACCACATCAGGAGAAAATGGACGCTAGAAGTCATGAAAACACGAGACAATTTCCATTGGTAAATGAAATTCACTGAAGGCCTTGTGGTGTCTCATGACAGATGAATCTCGTTTTAAGCTTTAAAAGCTCAAAATCTTCCCAAACCTTCCTGAATCTTCCAAAATTCAGGAAGTTTTTAATGTTTGTATCTTAGCTGTATTTGTTTGTGCTTCACGCTATTGCTTTCAATTTTGTTAACTTGCTCTTTTAGTTTTTTTTAAACTAAGTTTTCCTTTTTAAAGATTTGTTTTGCTCATTCGGATCTTTGTGACAGTTATAAGGTGTATAACACATGTTCTAATTACTTTGTTAAGTGTTTTGAGGTGGTTTATGCTGCATGCAGCATTTCAAAATCCCTTCAATGTTATTGTAGAGTATGGTAGTGACGGGCCAGGCTAAACAACAGATCCTTATTTCTTGGACAGGCAAACCAATCTCAGCTTAAAAAGTCTAAACATCTGAGTGTCTAGCTACCATTGAGTGTAGTATTTGGAAGGGATCAGGAAGCACTAGGGGGCTAGCATTAATAATTGCAAGCCCCTCCCCTCTCCATGCTTTTTCAGGAAAAACAAAACACTTTCTCAAACAAGAATGTGATCCAGTGTTGGAGATATACTTTTCTTTCAGGACTTTACTTGTAATTATAATAACTTGGGAGGCTAATCATCCTAACTCGCAGCTGAAAATATTGCCAAGGATGGGCTACAACGTGGTCGAGCCACAGGCATGCAAGGATGCCTTTGGCAGCCAGCCACATCAACCCATATATGACCACGGAGCACAGCCTGAGAACAAAACCGGAGGGCCCTCAGAAAAATCCTTGTGGCATAGGAAAGAACCAACGCACTATTCTACTCACATATGGCCTTCGCCGGGAATCAAACCAGGGCCACAGTGGTGACAGGCACAAGGTACAAGCCACTCATGCCACCCCAAAAAAGGCATTTGTAAATGGGTATAAAAGAGATGAGCTTAAAAGTATGCTAGGCTAGCCAAGTAGTGTGGATTGAGAAGCTCCTAACCTCATTGTACAGCTTGAATGCTTTCTTGGTGTAGCCCTCTCTCCCGCATGCTCCAATCAAGACATTGTAGTTGAACTCTTCGGGTTGTACTCTGTCTTCTTTCAGCATACGGATTTCAAGCATGTCAATGGCATCCATGAGCTACACAAGAAAAAAATTAAACAGCTACTTGAGCGAAAAATGTTTAACAGGGAATGCTATTTAAACTAGTTTATAATGTGTTTGATAATCATTTAATCGTAATTTTAATAACTTTACGTTCCTGAAATTTTTTTAGGCCCCAACCTCAAGGTTTAGAAAAACTAGCTACAATTCTGCAATCGACGACAGACATCAAAACGACAGTACTTTGACGTCAGTGATGGGATGTAACTTTGTTATACTTCCATAACTGACATAACATGGGTGATGACATAATGGGGCTTTTCGCGAACCTTTCAGAATCTATTTAATCTCACGTCAACCCAAGCTTGTTATTAATACCAAAATAAAAGAGTTGGCGACGAGGTCTGAAATGGCCGTTTAAAACCGGCAGGGTCAGGGCCGTGTAAGGACCGAGCCGAAGGCCAGTTATTGTATGACCACAGCCTCCAAGGTTTTAAATGGATGTTTAAGACTGAGTCACTACTCTTTTATTCCCATTCATAATTGCCATTTTTGTTAAAAAGTGCAATATTGTGGGAAATTCTTTCAACTTTTCTGTTTTGTAGGCCTAAAAAATGTCAAGTCCTGTTTCGTCCCGAGGCTCAGTTTCACAAAGAGTCAAATTGCATGCAATGCTCAGTGGTTGTTCAAACCACTGGCTCTTTTCGGTGCCACCAAATCTCTTACAAAATATTCATGGTTCTACTGCAAACCTTTTCAGGCTGTAGTGTTGTGCTCCCATGTTCAGGTTCTTTTTCTACTTAAAGAAAACAAAAACCAAAAAAACAGTAATTCACCTTTCCTTCTTTGACAAGCTTCTTCATCTGGTTGCCGTACCAGATTGGGGTGTTACGTCTACCCGGACGTTTAAGAGAGGGTGGCTCCTTTTCATCATCACTGTCTACCTCGATGTCAAAGCGATCTCCTTTAACATTAAACTGGAAAAGGAATGTAAAATGCATTTGTTTATGGAGCTGGGGAACTCATAGCTGTGTTATTATGAAGAATCTGCAAAACTGTGTCCATTTCAGCATTCTGGATAATGAATAAAATTCCACTCTCAAGTGTTAACTTTATTTGCACAAGGGAATAATCCACAAGGGAAATCTGACTGGATTTCATAATTTATTTTGGGTTGAGCAAAGACAAATTTACAAGAGCGGGACTTGAACCTGAAAAGATTTTTTGTTATTTATCTCCCACTTAATAAACCTAATCGTCCTGAATCATTCTAGATCCTCTTTGCCAAAATGAAGGATTAGGAAGGACTGGGGGCTATAGGCCCAAATAAGATCTGCTTATATCACTGGGTCAGGCATTCCAATCTTATCCAAGTCCAAACATGTGGGTGTGAAGAGGAGGATATCGGAGGATTGAGGTAACCTGCAGGCAAGTGGGCCCAGGAATCAAGCGTTGATAAAGAACAATAAAACAAAATGACAACTAGATTGAACTAAGATTGGAAAAAATATATAATTACTGGTACAATTAAAATGATTCATAGAATTCACATTCACAAGATTGACCAAATTTCTCACCTTCTTTTTATACTTATTTGTTAAAACACCAAATGTGTCTTCCGGTTTGAAATCTTCAAACATTTCCTTCTCATCCTCAATCTCCTCCTGAGTGAGGACCCTCGAGGTGTACCTCTTGTCTGGGGTGTAGTGCCTCTCATACTCACTGAGTATTGCATGCTCCTTCTCCTGGTCAATCCGGTACTGAGGTTTCGGTGCAGACCTCCTGTCAGCAAAACCTCTTGTGAAGGGCGACTGGCATGATGAGGTTACACCAGTTTTTAAAAACATTACTGATGCGAAGAGGCTCTGGTGAGTGGGTACAGGAGAAGAGAATGACCCATTAGAGGGTAGTGGCAGTGTGAGTGTCCATGATGACATTGCAGAAGTATTGTTCAGGAGTTTGTGTTGACGTAATGACTCCCGAGAGGACTGGTGAGCCAGTCTCAGAAACTTGAGGCTTGCCATGCTGTGGCACTTCATACACCACACATGCCGGCAAAACTGAGTGAACATGGTGCTGATAATACATGCACCTGTGATCTGTCACTGAGCTGAAGACGTCTATCTTGTCTTGGTATGTAATGTACTATTTACTCCAGGTGTGAAAGTACATGTAAACGATGCATGCAATTTATCTGAAAGTAGAAATTATGCAAAACAACTGAATAAGGATTAAGGTATTATTACACTAGATTGGTGAGGCTAAAGAACATGAAATTGAAAGCTTACTATATATACTAATTATGAAGTTCATACTAAGTACTGGCCCCTGTTACTAACACTAGTACACATTTTTTTTCTGTGAAATATTTCCCTTAAAGCTAGACCCAGTAACATCTGCAGTCGTACTTAGCTAGTGCGGCGATCACATATGTGTATGTTCTTTTTAAAAATGGAGTAAAGCGCTCCAGTTACTACCACCGAAGATGTCAAACTTTTTTTAAAGGAGTACAGGGCCCCAGTTACTGGGAACCTCTGTGATATTACTTGTACGGTGTTATAAGTTACGCATAACGCTGTAGTTTCTTTCTTAATAATTTGTTCTCTCTCTTGTTACAGGTTCGAATCTCCGTAAGTACATTGCATTATCTGATTGCTTGCTAACGTTCATTCCTTCCAGTAGATAAGATACAGGTAGAAACATGGAGGGACAACATGGAGACTGGGTGAGTGAGGAGATAGGAGAGAAGAAGACAGTGTGGGAAAAAGCGGGTTTTTTTTCCGCCCAAATTTGAGGATTTAACCAAATATCCCTAGTTTTTAAACCGATCCCCTATGAAAACTATTTTTTTTACGTTTTCAAGATTCACCCAATCGATAGAACACATCCTCAGGTATGAACTGGAGAAAAAAAATTTGAAAAAACCTTTTTAAAAACGTCCAAAAGCTGGTGGCTGAATGCGGAAATTTTTCCAAATACTAATATAGTGTTTTGTTTGTAAAAATCGGCCATCGATTAGGAAATTAATTACAAATCACAAAAATAAAATCATAAAAATAAAAAATGTTTTAGTACAAGTGAAGTAGGATTTGTGTTTCCTAATGTTTGAATGATGATGGCGCTGAGTGGTTTAATTTTTATGAACTATTCAGGCTCTCTTGTTCAAGATTTTTAACCTGGCTCTTTTTCCGGATTGTGTGTTAATTGTGCAATGAAAAAACAGTCAATACTTACGTAATTTCATCGCCAGGCCAGTGACTAGTGAGTGGCATGTGTTGAAGTTGTCCTATTGGATCCTATTCGACAGCAAGGAAAATTCGACAGCAGCAATTAAGCGCCAGACTGTTCTACGTGAAAAGAGATGCATATTTTGCCTGGCACCCAGTCTCACCTTATTAACATCCTCATTTCCAAAGGTCACTGATATACACGTGTTAAGCCATTGTGGGGACGAGCAATATTTTTGAAAGCGAGGTTAAAACTAAAAGCGCGTCGTCTGCTTTATTTTAAAAGCAGATAATTGAACCTAAATTTTAGCACAAATTGGAAAAAAAACAACAACGTAACAACAAAAATAAAAGCAAAACAGCTTCAAGAGTAGGCTTATAGGCCTTATATTTTATCAAACTTTAGGCAAAATGTCTGGTGCAATCTTTTGCTCCTAGGAGGCAATACTGTATGATGCCACTTAAAAACTTGTATTCTTGGGAAACAAATTTATTTGGGGAAAAATTTGAATTATTTTGCTAGAAAACCATAACTATGTTCAAGAAAATGTTCAAGTGATAAGAAAACAGTACTGTTGATCGATTTATTAGAATCAAACATGATTCGTTTTGCCCCAAAATGAAGAACAAAATATAAATAAACATATCTGGGGAATTATTTGTAAGATTCTGTTCTGTTTGAGGGGAGGTTTGGTTCAGATTAGTCTAATTTCCATGGAAATTGTCAATTCTTTTGTCTTTTTGTCGGTGACCATAGACACTTATACCACCTCATATTTAGACATTTGCCAAATGTTTGCCGAATTTTGCAAATGGTGTAAAAGCCTTTTGTGCCCAATGCGTTCCGGTTTGAAAACCGTGCGCATACTTTTAGCAAATTTTTGCATTGTTTGCCAGAGTGGAACAGACTGGTTCCTGCCCCTACTACCACTTTAACAAATTATGTTTGAAGTTCAAATAAGAGAGATAAACTTCTGAGATAAGTGGGTGTTCATCTTCAAATATTAGAGGCAAATCAGAATAATCAATATTTAAAATTTGATTAACAACAAAAAATTGTTTTGACCCAGTGGTAACTATTTAGCGCTAGGTAGGAAAAACCCCAACAAACTGATTTTCAGATTGAATTTGGAGGAAATGGTACGATGAATGATTGAAAAAAGAAGATAGAAATGAAAAATGAGAGAATAAGGACAAAACAAACCTTTGCTTAGATTTGTTTTTTCCAGACCTGTTTTAATGGTGCATCAGATAGAAGCTGGAGCAGGAAAAAGCCTAGTCCTAGCCCTTTGTTTTCAAAATCAGTATCATTAGTTTCTCGTTGATATTAACCCACTTCAAGGCATATAAAAATTACTTGTTGGTCAAACTGCTTGACCCTCTTCCTCCACCCCCCCCCCCCCCAAAAAAAAAGGGGGGAAAGAATGGAGAGTAACATAAAGTTTTTGCAAAATTGATAAAAAGTATTTTAATGAATATAACAAATGCCATGGTCAAGTGATAACTAAGGTTTAAATCAAACCTGAAATTTGGGCCACAAATTGAAAACATCACCACAACTAGTATTGAATTCAATTTTTATTTTGACTTCTGATCAAAAACTGACTGTACAAATATTTACAAATATTTCTCATGATCCAGTTATAAAGCAACATCAAAATGTTAAGAAAACACAAATTGTACACTTACATCTAATGAGTGAATATTTACATTTTCTAATTTACTTCGCAAAAAACAAAAAATGAATACTGAAATGCGCAGACATCGTTACGCACTTCCTTCTAGTCCAACTATTTCTGACTCATAGTTAAAGGCTATTTCATGGTCAGAGGTGGCCTGTAACTGCACATAAAATTAAGAACTCGCACCCAGTTACTGCATGCGTAAGCGCGCCCTCCATAGACATGACACAGAGGAATTTGGTAAAACGCCTGCATGATTTAACACATCAGCCTTTTTTGAGATGTGGCGAACAGCTCAGGAGTGCGCCGTGGTTTGAGTGCAAACAGACAGATTTACCCAAACCTTAATAGTGCAATGGTAATGTGTCCACTGTATCTCAAAGTGGCTTATTGTTGTGCATTAAAAAGAAAAACAAAAAAATAATTGCCTGTAACATGGCCGACTTCTTCACACTGTGTGACGTCAAGTGGGAACTATCTACAAACTGTTTCCCAACATGGATTGTACCAACAGTTGGGAAATATTTCAATTAATTCAGACAGAAGTATTATTCTTTGGCATGGCTTTACGGCAAGGTGAATGTAAATTAACAGAAATGAACCAAGGAAAGATTTAAACTACACAACTTTACAGTACAGACAGCATCACTGTTTTGATTAGAATAAATTACAACATACTTTGGTATGATTTCAGCTTTTCACTTCAGCCACAGAAAATAAAAATAGAATCAAGTCCAACTTTAAAACACTAAATGTATACACATCAACAAGTTGTGCAGTGTTTAATATATCAAGAACAGACATATAAGGTTAGAGATATTAAAGGTATCAAACAGGATTGGTAGAGCTGAAAAAATAGTCCCAGACAGTGTTCATGTTTTATGTGATCAACCATATACATGAAATAACAAACCTGTGAAAATTTGGGCTTTATCTGTTATGTGGGTCAGGAGAATATACTGAAAATCCATGCACAATTTTGCAAAATCAGCAGTTCCATTTAAAAAAAAGGTTTTCAGATACAGTTTCTTGAATATGACTTTATTTCAGAGTGAAATATTTCACAGAAAAAATTGTTCTAGTATGAGCTTCATAATCAGTAAGCTTTCAGACTAAAATTAAACAAAGAAATTGTTTTTATCCTTACCAATCCTGTGTAATACAATGTGCTTTACAAATTAAATAAACTAAGTGTTTAATATTCCCAATGCAAAATCAAAATCTTTTGAATGCAGTTCTAGCATAGGAAAGATAAGCATTCCTGAAACCATCTCAACTCCTTAGGAGTATGCAGCTCCGGCAACCAAATTGGAATGCAGAATGCCACTCCTTCATACTCTCCCAAGGTGCACAATTACCCCTGGGTGATCAGAAGCAATTATAAGTAGGATCTTGTCCAAGGACACAAGTATCCCAACCGGGATTTGAACCCACACTCTGGTGACTCAGCCACCTGAACTTGAGATTGATGGGCTATATCGCTCGGCCACGACTTGCCTCAGTGCACAGTGCAGGTCATAATCAACAACTTGAAAAAAGTTGATATTTTAATGCTGCTTTTAAAGCTATATAACATAAACTAGACAAAAAACACAGCAAGCAGAAGTAAACTTGTTTGCTGTTGTTTGTGTATGACAACTTGAAAGTGAAATAATACATATCTACATAAACAATTTGAATTAACTTAAATGGAGAAGATGCAGTATTGCATGTAGACTTTCACAATAGCTGTGGATTCTTACAGGAAAACAACTCACTCAAAAATAAATCTAAACATTAATTATAAACTTGCACAACAGCACTGCACCTACTGTTTCTGGAATGTGTCATATTTGGCGTGAAAAAAACCACTAATTTAAATTATTCTACACAATCTATATTCTCAATGGCAAGCACGTGAAATGTACACAACCTGTACAATATTTACAAGTTAAAAATAAAAAAGCATCAGGTACAGCTTCATGAATGCTGATAGAAATCTGGTCTAGTAAAAAAAAAAAAAATCTAAAACGGATCACTCCAAACGTGCCAGACAATTTCACAGAAGATTTAATGTATGGCTCCCAATAAAGATTGGTCAGTAAAATTATCAACTACACACTTAATAATAATGTGCAACACACATCATCTGATGATAAAATTAATAAATTAACAAACATGAAACTTTGTGAATTTCAAAGAAGACAAGAGAAAACTGCCTCACCTCGCACATAAAACTTTCTGGCAAAAATACTTCCCACTATGATTTGTCAACAACTAAATGCTTGTAAAAAGCATGTTGATACCAATGTTGCAGCATATTCTGTCCCCTAGAGATTCTGTCACCCCATATAGCCAATTGTGTAAAAGTTTTGTGTGATAGCGCCCTCTTTTGAATTAACTTCCTTCAGCCCATGTCCATTTACAGTATGGGGAACATACGTCCCAGGGGACACAATCCCCCATGACACCAGTGTCTTTAATAGAGCCTTGAATGAATTACTTTAACCCTTGTAGAGACCATTCATTCCTGTACAATCATCGCAATACGCCCAGACATTGCAAATATTGTTCAATATTCAATCAATTTGTTCAGTAAAAATGTCAACAAAAACAAAAGGAAACTAAAAATTTGTTTTGTTTCTAGAAATTGGGGTAACACAGAAAACATCGACAAAATTTCAGACAGGAAACTTAATTTGACCTCTTTGGGTGAATGGATGTAGGTCAAATCCTGCCGCCATTTGTATTTTGGTGGAAGCTACTTGTGGCGGCTATGGTCTCTAGAGGGTTGAGATGCATTTCTTTTGTTACTCAAATAAATTTATACTATGCACTACATTAGCATGGAAATTGTGACAGTGGTGTTAACAACAGGGGTGTCTTGGTTCCATTTCGAACACCTTGGTGTTAACTTGGGCACCCTACTGATCTCTTAATGAAATGTTAAACAAAAGTACTGCAATTATGTACTGAATACCTTGCTGAATGGCTTGAAACCTATCCTCAGAAAGTCACACAGCCTTATTCCTTAATTCTTGCAGGAACAACCCTAAGAAAAAACTCGTTTGGGAGGAGTGTTGGCACTGAAAAGGTCCAAAAGTACTGCCATTGTGTACTGAATACCTTGTTAATTGTTGTGAAAGTCTGAACGCTGTAATTTTTCCCCATTTACAGCAAATTTAGGCTAAAGCTTGAAACCTATCCTCAGAAAGTCACACAGTCTGACTTCTTATTCCTTGCGGAACAACCCTATAAAAACTCATTTGGGAGGAGTGTTGGCACTGAAAAGAGCAGTTAGTTTTTCCACCGACGTTTCAGCTAGCTTGTGGTAGCTGTCTTCAAGAGTGACGACAAGATGGTCGAAACACCAAAAATAAACTAACTCATCTCAGAGCCAATATTTATGGGGACTCTTTGGTTAAAAGGGGCGGAGAGGGTTTGATTCGCCTCGCCTAAACCTTTACACAGATAAAAACATAAGTACCAATTTCTAATACCGGGTAAAAAGTCTGTTTTGCTTTCACTTTCCACAATTTTCCTTCTTTGGGTGGGCAGTATGAATGCCTGAACAATTGTTGTTTGGGCCAAAAGCCCTCATTCCCTCTGAATCATTCATTTCAGCAAAGAGGATATGGAAGGATTTGAGAGGGTTAGACACAGCTATCTTTTGATACAGAAATATGAATAAAAGTTCAACAAAGTCAGCCTATGTTCGTTTGTAAGTGTGATGTAGAAAAATTAAGTTGTTACACTGTTTAAAATCATTTCCACCCTTACTTTGTTAATGATTAAAATCAAAAACAAGGGACCGCGACACAGAATGTCTAAACATGCATGTTGCACAGAATAAGTTATTCATTTTGATACTTTGAATTAGGCAGGTTTGAAGAAAAAAATAAATAACAGTTGTAAATGTTGTCTTAATTTAGTTCATTACATTTCAAGCTGTGGCAGTTCTTGACATTTCAGGCATTTCAAGAATATTTTGAGTACACAAACATTAATTAGTTATAAAATATACTGGAAGTTTCTCATTGATATAAAATATCTTACGAGCGCTCTTGAAACGTGTGCACTTAAAATACAGCCATTTACTTTCAAAAGTCATTAGGATAACAAAAATAAAAACACCCTGTGCTATAACATACCAGCCGTTTTAAGGTTTTCCCTGATGATGGTTTCCATGACAATCTGGAAGACAACCTCCACATTTGTGGTGTCTGTTGCCGTGGTGAAGTGGGGATAGATGGGCTTCTTTGGGTTGTGGTTGGCGTCTTGGAATCGTCTGCGGATAAAACGGCAGGCCGTCTCCACATCGTAATCAGGCCCTGCAGGAAATGGACGCCAAGGAAATGATGCTAGCTTTATTGGATTTCAGGACAGGACTTGATGGTTCTTAATGGTTCAGGGAGTACTTTTGGTAATTACTCCAAAAGTTAATGACCATAAAAATTCACATGGTAAAGAGCAGTGAGAGCTGTTGATAGTATAAGACGTTGTTGGAAACAACCCCTTTGAAGTAATGTAGTTTTAGAGAAAGAGGTATTTCTTTTACAAAAAACAAAAATGAAACTGAGAAAAGCTTCAGGCATAAAGCCATTCTCAGGCATCTGAAAGCACACAATTCTATGCAACAAGGGTGTTTTTTTCACTTCATTGTTTTCTTGCAACTTCGATGATCAATTGAGTCCAAATTTTCACAGGTTTGTTATTTCATGCATATGTTGGGACACACCAAGTGAGGATACTGGTCTTTGACAATTACTAAAAGTAAACCCTGCCTTAAGAGACTTATCTATTTGTGTTTTTCAGCCATGATCTAAATATATACTGCTGCTAGAGTCATCACTTGCACCAAGATATTCAATTAGATTACTCCAGTTCTTCAAAGTCTACACTGGTTGCCAGTTCAGTATCGAATTCATTTCAAACTGCTCCTAATCACTTTACAAAGCCATCAATGTACTTTCTCCCCAATAAATCACTGATCTCATACCACTTCAGTCATCTTCCCACATTCTACTTTCGTTTAATAAACTTCCTTCTCCATCTTTCAGTTTGGCACCGATGTTATGGGACGATCTCCCTATAGACATCAAAACTTCCCCAAATGTGACCATTTTCAAGAAGAGACTGAAAACTCAAACGCAGGCATTCACTTGTGAAGGATCAGTACCGAAGTTCGGCACAAGGTCATGACCCAGCAGAGCGTTCTATGCAAAAAAGAATATTCATTATTGAGAGTCACCTACTACTAATGAGAAATTGCTAGAGTCCATACCTGGATACTCTGGGAAGTACACCCTAAGTTGCCGATCCGTGTGAAGAACCTTCTGCCTGAACAGATCCACCTTATTCAGGAACATGATGATGGTGGTATTCCTAAAGAAACAGTTGTTACAGACTGACTCAAATAAGTGTAGACTTTCCCTCAGTCGGTTCTAGAAAAAAAAACGAAAACAAAATCATAACCACTTCTTACTGGAAAACTCCACACTGATGAAGAACTTAACTGGCAGCCATCAGTAGACGGAATGCCTCACTTAATAAAAGAGTCGATTACCTCTGAAATTGCATCACAGCTTTCTGTCTTTAAGACATTTTACATTAAATTTTGGTTTACAAAATACACTCATTTTTTTGTTTATATATCCACTTGTCTGTCTAGTCTAGTGTCTGTAGTCTTCTGTCTCTATGCCCTTACAAGATTGTGGGGAAATTTTTAGGTTGGAACTGTACTTGTGTGTTTTGGTTTTATTTACATTGTGGAATTAACCCCACACTGTTTTAACAAGAAAGATTAAAGTAACAGGAAAATAGAAAACAAATTGGGAAAGCCCACAATGTCGCTCTACTAAAGATGTTCGTCCGCCCAGGTCTTCATATGAACCTGTTTAATCCGCATCCATTTCTGCAGTGCGGAGCTGATGGCATGGGTTCAAACAGGTTATATTCAGGAGCATGCACTCCCTAACCACAGCATTCACAATTAGGTATTTCAGGAAACTCCAATTGCACATCTGTTTCCATTTACAAAGATTGGGCTATAAAGTTCACAGATTGATATGAATAAAAGTTTCCCCATAATCGATATTCATAATTTATTTTCCTTTAATCTCATATTCAGAGAGGGTGGGGTGTGTGTGTGGGAGGGGGGAGGGGCTTGAGCCTAGGGGCTTCCCCAACTCATTACAAACTTGCATAATGTACATGACCTCAGCATTCTCTCTTAACAGTGGTCTGCTGGCCACATGCCGGTTAAAACACCTGAGGATCAGTCAATATTATTCTCCAAGTGGTCTGGCTGGGTAGTTCAGTATTGAAAAGCATCCCTATTTCATTGGAAATATGGACAAAGTTGAAGAAGCTGATGGACTAGTGAACTAACAACCTAACTAGTCCTGATGGCTGGTTACTAAAATCAAAGTTAAGGGTGCTCAGGTCTTTTGACTGGAATTAGAAAAGCAAACCACTGCTAAGGGAGAACGCTGAGGTCATAATGAATCCATGATGTAGTGTTGTGAACAACATGAATGTAAAACAACATCGGTAACAGTAACAGAGGCAAACGAACAGGGAGCCAGTTGCCTATCAGTACTGAACAGAAACCGTTATCTCACCACTTCTGGGTCTTCAAAGAGAGTCATGTCATAACCACTTAGGGCTGTCACATAGAGTAAGGCTTTCACATCATCGAAGCACTGGATCCATTTTCTTCTCTCTGACCTCTGACCTCCAACATCGTACATTCTGAAGAAAAGGAAGGAGGAAAAAAGTTAAATAAATGTTTACTTTTTGATTAAGCATTATTTACCAATCTAGACTTTGATCATAATTTCTGATGTCAAACATTCATGTGTGTGTACACTGTGTGATCACAACAAAAGGTGGTGGGGAAAAATAAATAAATACAATGATTATACTAGCTTGGTTGGCCGCAGATTGCTATTGCCACTATTTAAACCCTTATGCGTTGCTATACAATTTTAAGTAATAAACCACAGGGGAGACTGACTGGGTAAATTTTAAACAATTTAGTGTTGAACAAAGACAAATCTACTACAGCGAGAGTTGAACCTACGACCTCCATGCTAATGTGTTGACGCTCCACCAACTGAGCCATCTAGCTCAATGTTTGGCAGTCTCCTTATTTTGTCAACATCTTTGTTAGGGAGTGCCAGTCAGAAGCCTCTCAACCTTTAGCTGCCATCTTTGTGAAATGGAACCCAAGTTCAGGAGCATACCTGAATATCACTCCTTTGATCTTGAAGTGTGTCTCAATAACTCCTGTGGTCCGAACCCTCGCTCTCAGGACGTCTACCGTGCTTGGTCTGTAGTACTCTGATGTTATCCGCTCTATATTTTCAAAATAACTGGACAAAACAGATCAGGAAAAAGAAAAAGTATGTTAAAACCATGAAATAGTGTCATCAATGTCAGTAATGGGGCAAGAAGGTTAGAAAATACCCTGAGAATTTTCAAGGAGGAAATTCAAGACATCTACCTTAATGCAGTTTGTCAAAGAAAGAGGAAAGTGTCAAGCACTGCAAGACTTTGTACTGTGTTTGTTCAATTGTCAATGGCACAACTGAGAAACCCAAAACTAGGAAATCAGATGACCAGCTGAGAGGTTTCATGCCTGGTGTAAATTGCAGACTCTAATCTGCGTGATGAACCAACAATAAGCAAAATTTGAACCCAAGCCCAACCGAGATGTTGATTACGATGATCTTGATCTGCTCTTTGATGTAGTACAACATAATTATATTGCAAATCTTGATAACATGTGTTTTTTTACACAATACTGGTCAAACCCAAACCAACGTTTAAACTGTGTTTTTTGATATGTGCTGATACCACAGAGTTATTAAATGTAATAGAACTAGAAAGAACAATCATAAATTGAAACACGCAATCGCGCTGTCCTACCATGGGCAGGAATAATTGCATACGTGATGTCCACTTTCTAGTGAGGTTTGCGGAGACACCATGTAAATTATTTCACTCTATGAGCTGTAGTAGTGCTGAGAAGAACTGGTGGTTCCAGAATCCAGAACCCTCACAGCTCATAGAGAGAGAGAGTTCATATAGTTGATGTGGTGTTACCTTAACAGATTGTATTTCCCACCGTGCAAAGTTTCAAATCCTACTTATGTACATGGTGTTACCGCAGAACTTACTAGATTGTGTCTCCACCAAGCAAAGTCTCAAATCGTACTCATGTATATGGTGTTACAGCAAACCTTACTAGATTGTGTCTCCACCATGCAAAGTTTCAAATCCTACTCATGTACATGGTGTTACTGCAAACCTTACTAGATTGTATTTCCCACCGTGCAAACTTTCAAATCCTACTCATGTACGTGGCATCTCCACCAACCTCACTAGATTGTTTCCCACCATGCAAAGTTTCAAATCCCACTTTAATCAATGTCCTCTCTGAACATGTTGACTCTGTGATCTGATGCATGATGACCCATGTACAATGATGGGTCAGGGCAGTGCCTCTTGCCAGCTGGGTGACATGGCTTTGTGCTCCCTCTAGTTCTACCTCTATGGCTGATACTGACTTGTAACCCTTTAAAGGGAATATTTGTTTTTCTTTGGGTAAGAGGGTTAATGTTTATTTTCCCACTAGAGCTACATGTAAGATTATAGGTCTACCCTTGCACACTTGTATTAAGTTCAAACAGTGTGTTTGAGGACTGCAGAGGTAAACTGATTATACTTTACTTAGGACAGGGCTCAAAATTTACACTGGACCACATGCCTGAGGCCAGTATTTTTAGGATCTGGCCAGTAAGCTTATGATTCTGGATAAGTCCAGCCAGCTGCTGTGTTTTTGAATAATAATACCACACCTCATCTTTAATTTTAAAAAGTAAGTCCAAATGTTGACTTTGAGTCAGATAACCATCTTTCAATTCTGTTGAGTATGAATCTTCTCTTGGCGCTTGTTCAAATAAAAACAGTTTAACTGTGACATTGTGTAGATAGCTTTTTCTCATTTTAATTCGGGTCTTGTAACAATTTTTTATAGTCCAGTAAATGTGTTGGGGTACACAAATTTTCAGGTAGAGTAAAATATTTTGAGCTACAAGCCCAACCTGGTCTTGTGGATTTTCCCCCAAAATTCAAGCCCCATGGGACAAGCATAGCACCTTAACAAGTGTACACAAGTTTGATTGTTGTGTTTACCATGCAAAATTGTTGAATTTTGTGATAGTGAGGAAAGGGTACAAGTAAATCTCCTGAGGGAGTTATGTAGGTTTTTATACAGAGGATAGGCTAGACTCGATCAGTGCCAGTGCATTCTCACAAACAAGGTTTAAAAGAAACATCAATATGTTTTGAGAGAGAAATTATAGGGCCAAGTTTCGTAGAGCTGCTTTTGTAGTAAACAGTGCTCCGCAAAAATGAGCAGGATGCCAGGCAGGGATTGTACATGTGACATGGTATTTTGGCTGGTAACCTTATTCTAGTAAGCATAATTCAGTTGGGCTTAGCTACTTTTTGTGCTTCAGCAGCTCTGTAAATTTGGGCTCAGGTCTCCTCAGGGCAGAATTACTTTTACAATGCACTATATTATATTAATTTTATTTAAGGAACAAATAATTAAGTCTTTTTTTTTTAAAGAGGGATTTATCCCCACTATTCGACCTTGAGGACTGAAAGTTTCTTCCTCTTTCATGCAAGCATGCCATGAGTGGGCCTTTTAATCAAACAAAATATTGAAACCCCCCGTTGGGTTTTGGGATCTGTAAAGATTATATGAATAATGGGAGACTTTTGAGACGATAGCGGGTGTCTCACTCAACGGTGCTTTTCAATCGTTCTCCTCACTGAGAACAATGGAACAGGACTTATGAGTGGGACGTCCGCTTTCGTCTCGAAAGTCTCCCATTCCACCGTGAACACTGCCACCTCCATAAAAACCACCCATCCTGATCCCTCCTTAACAGTGCAGTGAACTATCTGTATACATACATTCCCTTAGGGACTATATTGGTTTTTATTATTCAGTACAATGCATTACACAAACTATTCTAATGTTCACAATTCACTGAGAGCAGTACATACAGGGGAAGTGGCAGTCACACAATAAGCCAAAAAGGATTGGTTATTCCCAGAATTTGTTCTTGCATTTTTTTTCTTCTTTGGTCAGTCAGACTTTTACAACCGCAAAACGTTCCCCATCTATTCATGCAGGGCAAATGATTCAGTTATTAATAAACAACTTTTAGGTGTGATAATCTGTACATTTATCATCTCGGAATTCAGTGAACTAAATTTATAACAACCGCTTGTTATTGCAAATGTGAAAGTTCAAAAACTTACAAAGAAATACAATTTGAAACGTTACTTTGACCCAACTGGTTACATCACTTCCTTTACCGTTTACTTTTCCAGTGACTAGCCAGTATGACCAATTAGCTTGTCATTTTCACTTGTCTGTCAGCTTTTTTACTGGTCTATATTTCCAATGAAATATGGAGGTTTTTCAACACTGAACTAGCCAAGCCAGACCACTTGGAGTGAATTTTGACTTGTCCTCGTGTGTTTTAACAAGAATTTGGCCAGTGAACAACTTTTAAGAGAGATTGCTATACACAAGAAACATTAACATTACTATACAAAAAAAACCTTAAATTATCTCATAAAAAATGGGTTTTTTAGGTAAAACATAGTACTGTAGTAAGGTTTTATACAGGATTGGTAGAGCTGACAAAATAGTCCCAGACAGTGTTAATGTTTTGTGTGATCAACCAAATACATGAAATAACACATTGGTGGAAATTTGGGCTTAATCAGTTGTGTGAGTCAGGAAAAAATATTTTAAAGACAAGCACAATTTACAGCATGTAAACCTGTCCTTAATTTGGGGTGGGTTTTTTCAAACTAAATCAGAGCATTGCATTTTTTTAAATGTTCACACACAGTGTTCTTGATTATGAGTTCATTTAAGAAGGAAACATTTCACACACAAAAATTGGTACTGAACTTTACAATCAGTACAGCTTTCAGATTAAAGTACAACAATGGTGTTTTTTTTTATCCAATTCTGTATAAACAAAACGATAAATAAATAAAAAGAGAACACCAAAAATAAATAACAACCAAATGTAGTTCCAGTAAATTTAACACTAAGATCTACATTGCAAACTGAGTAAACTCACTATAAAGCCGAGTCGTTGAGTTCATACTCATGCCCTCTAGCCACACAGGACCGGACTCCAGCGTCGTTCCACAGAGCCAGGAGAGCTATGGCAATAGACGAACGCATCTTAATCCGTTCATCAAAACATCGATGACACTGAAGAATTGTCTGCGCATATAACTACGTACACAATACCGCAAACGAAAACAAAAATGCAATAACATAAGTGAAATCTGCAGAGAAATTTATTTAAAATAAAATGTCAATGGTTTTCTGAAAATCATTTACATTCATCAACGTACTTGTTATTTTTATTGATACTCTGGTAAGGAAAAAAAGGGACCGTCAAAAGCGCATAGCACTGTGGCCGGTAGGCCTGAAGATGTTATAGACATCTCAGTTCAGGGTTCTCCCCAGGTTTTTTCCAAACTGTGGGACATTCCCGGACCAAATTTGTTTTGGGTGTTTGGCCGAAGCACGCTAAATTGAAACAACATCTTCGGAATGTTTTCTACTCGGTGTTTATCTTAGTTTTAAAAGCATTCTTTATGGTTTTCTCTTGGTTTTTTTGGTTGCATATCGACACAAAATTCCCGCGTATGGGCCCGATACGCTAGCTTATACATGGGGAGAACCCTACAGTTGTTCTGAGAGGAAAACCCCCAAAAGGGTAAACCCACACAATCTGGTTGAGTCTGAGAACCCAATCCATTTGCAAGGTTCCAGTCAGGGATTCGAACCGAGGTCCACAGAGGTGAAAGACAGGGAGGACATCACTGATGAGCCAACCTGAATACCATCGCTCACGGTATGAGTCTTAAAGAAATATCCACTAGAGCATGAGAATTATACACGTCGTTCCAATTTATATACAAATACATGTTATTATTTTGACAAGAAGAAAACTGTACTACCCTCCTTGGAGGTGGTGAACGTTATTGCAAATGGTTACGAGAGGAAGAGCAAATATTTTGAGTTGGTTGATTTTGCTGAACAAGGTCCTGGATGTATAAAGGGGCTAGGCCATGCAGCGCTTTGAATGTGGGGAGGAGTGTTTTGTAAACAATTCACTTTGAGACAGGGAGCCAATAAAGAGATTTTTTTAAAATCATAAAAAAATCCTCACCTTATTTCTGGGGTTTGCAAGAGGAATGCGTAGAAGGCCCATTCCGTTCAAGACATACTTCATTGAACTAAGCAGGTTGTCTAAGACAGCAGGCTGGTATGGAAAAAGGAAAAAAAAAGTTAGCCATTTTAATTATAATTTGTTTTTACCCTTACACCAATGTATATCAAGCACTTTATACTCAGAACTTTCAAGAGTTCTGTGAAAAAAAAACCCCAAAGGCAAATCACTCGGGTGGTATTCGAACCCACGACTTTTGGATTGCTAGAGCAGATGTCTCACCACATTTTAATGATTGTAAGATTTCATTTTGTTATTAATGTTATAATTCACTGGAATAGTGTTACTCAACAAAAGTTGTATACTGACTAGAGAGAGCGCCAACAATGACCCTCACGTGTACAAGTTTACCTTTTTTTACCTTTTAAAACAACATTTATCAGCAGAAATCAAATCAAAACAATCTCAAAAAAAGATTGGAATCTTTATAGAATTGAACGACCCCCAAGTTGTTTGTCATGTACACCAGAGCAAATGTATTGTTATGCATCCATGCATTTCCATTCATTAACAAATGTGGTTCCAAAATAGCAGTTGGTTCATGGTCGTTTTAAGTCCCATTATCATTAAGAATTGAAACACAATATGCTACACCTTTAGTGTGAAACTAATATGTTCATTTTATGTTGGTACAGGCGGCTCAGGTGTGAACAAGGCAAATAATGAGGTCGTTTTATCCCACTTGATTCAGCCAGTTCTGGATTGAATTACTCTCGCAATGAAACCTGCTTTGTGATACAACAAGCACAACGGGTACAAAGCATAGCAATTTTCCCCTTGAACTGTTACTATGTGTATGGTACAATGGCCTCCAGCTCGAGAGGGTCGGAAAGAGCATTGCATTGTATTGTAGAACAACATTGGTTCACGGTGAACCGGTCAATGATTCAATGTACAGTTTATACACAACAGTACTTATGTGTGAGTGGTTCAAAATATTGGCAAGATTCTCCTGTCATTTTAGGCAGAGCATGCAGAGCAGTAAAGGGTTTACCTGCATGGTGGGAGTAAATGAAAATTTCATAATACAGAAACCAGGCATGCAACTGCCCGATGAAAAAAAAAGAGGAAATTTTCAAAGGCACAACGTAAGCGCGGAGCGAGGCAGCCAAAACGCCAAGGGACATGAGATCCACAATGGTACCCTAGAAAATGTTGAGGTTTATTATGCTCTTAGGTGCATTCTTAGCATGTACTAGGCTTATTTCACATTATTGTGGTTGTACATTGTTGTTGCCAAGCATATATAAGGCTTTTAAAAAAAAATTGCCCCCCCAAAAAATTTTTTTTATATTTTTTTTTTCGATTTTTTTTTTTTTAGCGCTGATCATTTAAAAAAAACGCGGAAATCCGCGGAAACGCGGAAGAGTTGCATGCCTGAGAAACTTGCAAATTTCTGCCTTCCTTTTCTTTTTGGCTGCTTGCATCACATGTTCGGTTACATTTAATCTTTTAAACAAAACTCAATTCAACCGTAGAGCCCCTCTTTAACATATTTGTCCAGTGCTAATCTAGTATAAACCTTACCAAACCCCACATAATGTATCACACTAAAACAGACACAGTAGGCCCCTAACTATCATTTCCGTCAAGGGAAATAAAACAAAAATGAGTTTGATCACAATTTATAGAAAGCTCTGCATAGTTTGGATTTCATAAAATAAAAAAAAGCTACTTTGCTGTTGGCATAGATTTTTCACACCCTGGCTCTCTCATCTCGCACAGTCTTCCATCGAATGTCAGATCGTCACAATCAAATCATGTTTTCAAGAAGCGGCTATAGACATTATTATTTCCCTAATGCATTCTATTGCATGTATACTATTGCAGTTGTTTTTTTGCCATGTCATTTTTTTTATAGTTGTACAGCGCCCTGATCTGTTCTAAGAGTGCTATAAAAATGCAAATTTAGTATTACTAATAATATTATTGCTTTGCCTGTAGTCAGAATCTGCTTGAGGACTCAATTACCAATCTACAGTGTCAAATACCGTTACTCAACAAAAGTTGTTTCTGACTAGAAAGAGCACCAACAATGACTCTCAAGTGTACAAATTTACCGAGTGGCATGATTTCAGGCAAGACAGGGGTTTTTGTGTATTGACAATGCATGCTGTGATGGCGTTCCCACCACTGATCAAACACTGACTTCAGGCAGAAGAAAACACAAGATTTCAAATTGCGTTTTTTCTTCCGTGCCCGGAAGTTGGACAAGTCTGAACTTCATTAGAACATACTATATTGGCATATTGAGCTTTCCCATGTACAAATATTTCCTTATATGCATTTGATATTGGGGGATTGAGGCAGTAAGGAACATACATCAAACGTGTAGACTTTTATCCGCATATAAATTGGATGCTTTGATCAAGAGGATTGAGGCAGTAGGGATCATTCAGATAATTTTGGTAGAATTGAGGAAGGTTCCCACTAGTCTCACGTATTCGAACATTGTGACCTGTTCAAGTGTGCGAGTTTGTTTCCTTCATGCTTTAAAGCAACGTGGTCCCATAAAAATGTTCTATTCCACAAACGGTGTACAGCAGCTCTAGAAATCAGTCCCCGAAAAAACAACCTTATGCTCTCAGCTACCAATAGAATCATACCGGAAGAACGAAGGCTATGACTACGCAAATATTATGTAATCATATTTGTTTTAATATGATGGGGCAAATCTCTGCAATGCTAGGTAAGCAGTACCATCTTACACCCAATACACTCACTGAAAGCAGCCAAAGTAACCCCTGATGGGTGTAATGTGATCCCACTTTCATGTTTTGGATCAAATCTCTTTTGTGATGATGCACTGTGCAGTTGATGGGTGGTTGAATCTCTGTGTAATCAGAATGTACTACTATTGAGTAAAGGACTCATGAAGTCCCCTTTGAAACCATGCAGACTAAATCAATTAAATCCCAATGGCTTTAGTTAAGCTCTTAAATGTTTCCATTGGCAATGATCCATGGAGATCTTTGAGGGCGTCTTTAATCCCTCAGCATTTAATACCTACTGAATGGTTTGTTTACAGGCTCCAAGGCTGTTTGAATGGACAGAAACCTTGAGTTAACCCAGTGGGAAAGGAAGCCTTTGCTTGGCCATTCACAAATACCCAACAACACTGAAAACAAACCCCCGAATATTTTAAAGATCATGTATACATATTGGGCGCAACTGTTCACCCGTGTCCGTCAAATATTGTTGTTTTTATTTGTAACAATAACGATCCAGGGACTAGAAAAAAGAAAAACAGAAGACTACATTTACTCTTAGGGATTTGTGGAATAAAGACAACATGATAATGGACATTTCTAGAGCGTCATGTCTGTCAAGAATGTCTTGACTCTTCTGGTGCAATACAAGAACTCTGTTTTAAAGCAAGAAGACACAACCAAACAACTATTTTAAGACAGTCTCAAGTTGGAAGATTGAGTTTACAGTTTGTTGAAGCCGGAAGCTTACTTGATGCAGTTATAAATTATGCAATCTTCTGTGAGAAAATTTTTTAAATGGAGTTTGAGGCATTGCATGTGAGGTATGCCGGTAAATGTATATATTCAGTTTGCGGTAACACCATGTGTATGTATCTACTTTGCTGTGCTGATTTGTTCTTGAGAACTTGTCTTGCTACTTATTCTGCTGCCACGGAGTAGATTTCGGAATTCGGGAGACTACTTAGTTCTGAAAAGGCTGCTTATTAACTACTTCCTGGGCAGAAGGTAGGAAATCGGCAGGGACTACTACTTTCGCTTAGTGGATCAAAGAGACTTGTTGTTATTAACTTCACTGCCGTGGAGCGAGTTCTTAATTGGTCTCAACATTTCAACTAGCCTGCTCTAGTCATCATCAGGAATTGTGTTCTTTTTTCATTTTAAAATGTGTACCTTTTGGATGGCAACTCTTCCTGCAAAGTACAGGGAGCTGTTGATGTCCATGTTGTGAGTAGACACTTTGTATTACATTAGAAAGAAAGTATTGATTGCTAACTGGTTTTCATTTGCACAACAACAACATTACTGAGCTCTATGGCAGTACCTGTACCAGTAGAGAGATGGGGCTAAAATCAATAACAGACTCAAACTATTGACAGGAAGGACTTAAATAAATTCTATTAGAGTTAAAAATGTCCGGAATGTACTTGATGGGTTAACTGCATTCCTCAAAATTGATTAGTTTTTTTTCTCAAAAAAGAAACAATGACCCTGATCTGTAGTGTGTAATGGGCTAGAGCTATAATACATCGAACTCAAGTTCTGGTGGCTTTATGTAAGTCATTAGGGTGTGGGTTCGAATGCTGGTCCTTACACTTGTGTCGTTGAAGAAGACACTAAACTAAGCTTCTCTTCACCCAGGGGTAAATGGGTACCTGCCAGGGCAGAGATGGTTCTTGTGATTGATTTAGCTTGGAGCGCTACATACTTGGCAGCACAGGCTGTATACTCCCCGGGGAGCTGAGATGGTTTAAGGAATAAATTACCCAGTGATCAGGGGTAACAATGTTTCTGTGAAACGCAATGATCATAATTGTGCAGTAAGAGCTGTTATTGTTATTATTTGTAGGGAGCAGGATATTTGCCAGAGTTTTGAAGAAAAAAAATGTCACAAAAATGCTGAAATTGATAAGTAAAATGTCCATTTGCAATACTTTTTAAAATTGTTCATGGATTAGGTAGGATGTCCTAAAGACATACTAATAAAAATTTGTTTTTATAAACCGCTTCATCTACGGGCATCTCAAAGGCTTATTATTATAGTTTTACACAACACACGGGACCTACATGTACGGCTTTACGTCCCATCCAAAGGACAAAGTAAAATGTTAAATGCCTTGCTAAAGGAGTAGGTGTCAAGACGGGGACTCGAACCCACACTCTGCTAATCAGAAACACCAGAGCTTGGGTCCATTGCACTCGACCACTTGGCCACAACACGCCATCCAGAATCCTCTTTCACTCAAACTGTTAGGAAAGGGGAAAAAAAACCACTGCAAAAAAGGATGAGATATTTTCTAAATGAAATCACCTTTACCTTAAAGCTCATGAGCTCATGATTTGTAAATCCATCGCTGTGTATAATCTTCATCTGCTTCACTAATGTACTCTTGCCACTTTCACCAGCCCCTGGGATGAATAAACACAAAAAAACAGTCCAATCCCATGATCCATTAATCAATCATCTTTTAAACACACACACACACACACACAAGTGTGTAAACACCTCCAATCGGGGACCTCCTATTGTCCCTCTTTTGTTTGGACTTTAACTTTTTGGCAACAGCTCCCATTGGTTTTGTACACAATTTCCAACTGGGGACCTTTACCCAACCGGGGACCCTATTGTCCTCTTTTGTTATAGGTCCCCGGTTTGAATGTGAAAACAAACTCACACACACAGCTCTGTGTTGCAGGCACTGTATGGACTTTCAAGGAAAATCCTATTCCTCAACACTAACACTGTGTGGACATGTGTAAGTGTTTCAAGTCCCTACATCATGTGGACCTCTTTTGTTCTCAGGTCCACACTTTGTATGTAGCGTTAAAATACAATCTAGATGTTACAGCTGAGTGTGTGCAACTTCTTGTGGGCAGATATAATAGGGGAATTGTGCCTATTGATGATCAACAAGCATGGACTTAGGCACACAGAGTATTTCATAAGAAAAATGTTTGGCTATAGGGCTATAAACTTTATTTAGCCCATTTCTTCCCCATCTACAAGGAATGAAAATACTCAGGAGCTGCAGCCTCAAAATAGTTGGGACTGTCCTCAACTATTGTACACTCAAGTTGGGCCTCAGTATGAAAGAATTAAGTTCAATTTTAGCAATCTTACATACAGGCCATGAATTACACAGATGCCACGGAGGCTATGGTCTTCGTTGCCCCTGGTCTTGGCCAAAAGTTTCCCAATTTTAACATTTTCCAAGTGCCCTTTGGAAAATAAAAACGACCTTGCTCTCTCTGAAAGATGAAACTCCAGGCCTGCTCTTACCTAATAGAAGAATCTTCACAATGTGCTCTTCTTCCTTGGACATTTCTATAAGTTGCTTATCGATGGCCTCACTGTGCATGCGTGCCTTCTTCTGTTCTTGGTCAACACCCATGCATGCCCCCATCTTGTTCCTCAATGATGATTTTTGGAATAACAACAGCTAAAACACAGAGTCAGACATCTGATAATAAAGCAAAAATTATTACGGCTTAGGTAAAGTACATGCTCTCAGACACCAAATGCAAATGGTCCAGCCAATAGTCAAGAGTGTTTCTTATGGATACACATAATTCTTATGAAATACAAAAATATGTAACTGTGTAGGACATCCAAACCTGGAATACACAGAGGTCATGACCTTTGTTGCCCTGGTCTTGGTCTTGATGCTCCTTCAAAGGTTAGAATTTTAAGATATTCCAATGGAAGTGTCCTTGGTTTAGAGAAATCTTGTTTTTTCCACCTCAAAGATGGAATTCCTGGCCTGCATAGCTGTACGTGGCTCAGGACTCCTCATGAACAATGGAGGTAATGAAGCCGGCATGCCAAATAAAAAAACAGAGTTAATTTGTTTTGCCCTCATCAAAGACTAAGGCTGGACATCCATGTGTCTGTCATGCATCATCCATAATGCTTCTAAACACTATGTGCATTGGTTGGTGTGTATTTTCACTTAGAGAGATTGCAAACTACGCATGATGACACTGACAGACACATGAATTTCCAGCCTAACACTGGCTGTATGAAATACATCTACATTGTATAAGTTCAACACTGTAGGGCCTACAAACCTCATGAACAATGGAGGCGATGATGCAGGGATTAAAAAACAAAAAAACAAACAAACAAACTAACAAACACACAAACACCCCAACAAACAGCACAATTTTTTTTACATTTCACAAGATTGCAGTATACACTATGGGCCTTATGTCTGAAAAAGCAGATTAAGTAACAGGCCTACACTAGATGAAAGCAAACTGTAAATGTTTAAGTTTATTGGACAAAATATAGGACATCTACAAAACAAATTACAAGTTGTCCTTCATGCCCATAGCAGTCAGACTTTGGAACTCAATCCCTGCAGACGTCATCACCGTTCCATCGAAGTGCGTCTTCAGGTCTCACACCTACACTCATTAGCTCCAAGGAGTTTTTAAATATTTTTGACTCTCTTATTTAATCTGATTTCAAGTAATAAACCAAAGTTCTTATTTACTGTGCATAACTTTCCAACTGCTTCACATGTCTACCCAGTAACTGGGGCACTGTACTCCGTTTTGACATCTGTGGTCGTACTTTACCACAGATGTCAAAATTTCAAAAAAGAGTACAGTCTGAACGTATGTAAAAATTCCATAAAAATGGAGTTCAGTATGACCGCAGATGTCAACATTTTGAGAAAAAAAATAACAGAGTACAGAGCCCCAGTTACTGGGTCTACTTTACATGCACGAAGTCTTCACCTCAGCTTTACATCCAGAAGTGGACTTTACTGAGTACATACACATCTAGTAAACTAGTCATGGTATTGGTAGTAGTGTAAATGTAGACAGGCAGAGTAAGATTGCGATACAGAGTGATAGTTTTAGTTTACTCATCTTCAACTAAGTAAAATCATAAAATTAATTCATAATAAGACCTAGACCCAGTAACTGGGGCGCTGTACTTTTTTTTCTTTCTTTTGTGAAATTTTTGGTCGATGTTTATAAAACAATTTTTAGGAGTACAGCGCCCGTCATGCCAGATAGCATATCCAATATTCAATCAAGGTAAATACTAAAATAGCTACCATGGCTATTTCCAAAGAAACTTACCCAAACCATCATATCCTGTTACATGTGTCACAATGTGTGTTTTTTCTACTTCAACCCACGGTGAAATCACAAACAAGGCGAAGCAGCGACCAGGGTTATTCCAGTATTGCAGAAGACTAGTACAGTAGTACTAGTAAAATAGTAGGTAGTGTATTCTGTTGACACTGTCACGACACTCAGCCACACAAGTACATCATTTAGATGTGTGTTGACTTGTGTTACTGGTTTTCGTGTTGTGTTGTTGAGTTTTTTTCTGTCCCTCTTTGTTGAGGTCCACGCACTGCGCGACAAGCGTCACTTTGTTGAACGCTGTCAATATGTCAACTACCGCGTAATGTACACTATGAAGTATGAGTCATAATGAAGAACATGAAGTTTGCTGTTACCACAAAGTTTCATTGTCACACTGCACCCACCACACGCACACGTCCTTCGAAACCAAATCAGCTAAGCTATTTTTCCAAACAGAGCTGAGCTTGCATTGCAAGAACTACTCTGAAGAAATCGAACAGTGTTGATAAAGTGCGCCCTCTCTTGCTTTTTTCGTTATCTCGCGGGGTATATTCAACTTTGGAATATTCGGAATTAATATTCCACATGGAGCTCGGACAGTGTTTGAGTTCGGAGAAGTGCCACTTGATACGACTGTTTGAAAGTTTGGTGACAACGAACTGACCTGTTGTTGTGGTAAGCGGCTCAAAAGCCTTTGCAGTTTTTTGACGGCAGTTACTCAACAAATCGGATAATTCTCACAAAAAAAGCTATACGATACGGTGCATTTGTCGGAAATACACGGTGCATCGCATGCATTGCAATGCAAGTGTATATGCAAGTTGTGAAGGGAATGGATACTCGGATACTCAACTCGCCCCTCTCAAAGTCGCCCCCCCCCCCGACAGAGTCGCCCCGTGTGTAAAAGTTTGAGCGATAGGAAAGTCATTTTACAAAGTGACGGTGTTCCGTCCCAACTTGATAATTGTCCCAACTATAGTTGGGACTGGTCCCAACTTGAGTGTTAAAGTTGGGACGTCCCAACTATAGTTGGGATCACCCACCATAGAGTTCAACAGGACACCGTGATCGATTAGTTTATTGCTCCATGCTGTGTGACACTACTGCAGACGCACAAGCTGATGTGATCGGCGTTAATTTCTTTATTTCAAACCCGGGTCTCGGCTCTGTACAAACTTGGGTCTCGGCTCTGTACAAACTCATGTTAAAACTGATGATGGAGTAGAGCCAGTCGCGGGCCGTTACCCGGCAGGACAAAGTTTTGAATGATAGTAATATCCATATCGCTCATAATGGACTGCTAAAACTAACTCGGTGTAAATAGTGTTTTTAGACTAGGTAGAGGGTCTGACAGCGGCTCATGCTCATGCCGGTTGAAGCTCTCAGTCTCAAGTATAGGCCAACGCATTTAGTTTCCCTTCTCTCGGAAAACCAAAATTCTAATTAATCTAAAATATTCTCAAGGGAAATTGGTCTTAAAATTTCATACTATGATACTTACATGTTGTTGTTAGTTTATTCATGAGGGTGCTTTGTGTTTACTGCGATCCCAACTATAGTTGGGACGCCCCAACTTTAACACTCAAGTTGGGACCAGTCCCAACTATAGTTGGGACGATTGTCAAGTTGGGACGGAACAACGGCGCAAAACTGTTTGTTTGTGGCATGACGCTTCAACTCTTTGTAGTATAGTCTTTCACAAAGGCTTTTGCTTTTAAGTTTAGGTTTCGGGAGAGGCTCTAACTATTGTCTAATTGCTAGAAAAGTTGGTAAAAAACAATAGGGGACCTACCTTAATTTAAAAACAAGTAAATAAACAAAATGAGTGACCATCCTATCACCACAATAAAGTAACAGATAAGTACAAAATTTAACACAAATTTTAACTCATAAATTATGTAGCGTGCACGTACACACCAAAACCAAGCCAAGTAATAATTGGATTTAAAATATTACTTCAACTTAAATTAAATTAAATAAAGTAAATAACCATCCTATCACCCAAATAAAGTAAAGTAACAAAAACAATTTAAAGTAGGGCTTGAAATTTAAGACAATGTAACAAACATTTTTACAAGCAAATATTTAAAAAATAAAAGGACAACAATTTATGAAAATTTAAACAATTATTACTTGAATTTCAAAACAAGTAAATAACCATCCTATCACCCCAATAAAGTAAAGTAATTTTTTTTTTAAAGAAGGGCTTGAAATTGAAGACAATTTGACAAACATTTTATAAGCGAATATTTAAAAAAATAAAGTACAACAATTTATGAAAGTTGTAACAATTATTACTTCAATTTAAAAACAAGTAAACAAAGTAATTAATCATCCTGATTCCTATCACCCCAATAAAGTAGCGAATAAAATAGGGAGCGACTTTTTCAGGGTGACCCTGTCAACAGTCAAGGGCAAACTTTGAGACGGGGGCGAGTTTGTAAGTGAGGGAGCGACTTTGTAGTAGGCGACTTTGCTGGGGGCAAGTTGACTGGTTTTTGGTGTGAATGTGTCACGTTTTTATTATTATTATATTATTATTTAATTGACCAAGACAAACAAAACAAAATTACAAAGGAGCAAATACAAGAAGATGAATAGAGAAGTAATAAAAACAATTAAGTAGGCCATTGAAAAATATTATAAGTGTGAAATAAGAAATTAGTAAATAAATAAATGAATAAACAAATAAATTAATAAATTAATAAAAAATAGTCAGAAACAAATAATAAAAACAAAGGAAAAAGACAACTAGGGACCAAAGTAGAGTGAGCGAGTGAGGGTGGAGCATGCAGGCTTGATAATTTGAGGCAAAGCAGTCTTTGTAAAAGGGCTCGTTTATGAGGGAAAATGGAAATTTCCACACTGGAACATATTTAACTATTAAAGGCCACCAAGGCAAGACTAAGGCCAGGGGCATGGAGACAATGGCATTTGTTGATTGATTGTCAATTGAGAGAATCTACTTTTTGAGTGTACATTTATGCCCCATGATTTTGTTTTCACTGAATATTTTTCCTTTTTTGTTTGTTTTGGTATTTAACTTGCAGATTATATGATGCACTGCATGTCAAGGCTTCATGTACATGTACCTGTGTATCATCTTTGGCTGGATTGTCAAAGGAGACTGAATGAAGAAGAAATTTCTGTGACGGTTCATGAACAGAAAAACAAATGATCTTTGAAGCAAACGGGGCCAGATCTTGACAGGATGCTTGTGTAAGGTTTACACACAAAATATATCAGTGCATCATCAAATGAAAGAAACCACAGCTGTTTTTTTTTTAAGTCACCATTTCAGAGATTGGTTTTAAGGAATTGGCTTCACATGTCATGAAGAGATAAAACCAAGTGAGAAAACTTTCAACCAAACACGAAATGGAATCAATTGATCAATCAGCAGTCCAAGTGGACCAGTTGGCGCTCCAAGTCATCCAATCTACAGTCCAAATCAACCAATCAACAGACCAAGTCAACCAATCGACAGACCAAGTCGACCAATTGACAGACCAAGTCGACCAATCGACAGCTGAAGTCAACCAATCGACAGACCAAGTCGACCAATCGACAGACCAAGTCGACCAAGTCAAGACGATTAACACAGCAAACTGTTTAAAGTGTAAGACAAAGTTTAAAAAGCGCGTAAAAGGATGGAAAAGGTACAGTTTGAAGTATTCTGCCCTGAAACCTGACCAATTCAATGGTGAAGACGGATACATATGCTTCATTTGTTACAAAGAGTTGCTGGATCAACGGAATCCATTAAGGAAAGTAAGACGGATGAAAACACTTGAAAAAAAAAAACTTCCACATGTGCCAAGACGGGGAAGGAATTGCAAAACAGAACTCACTCTCTTTAAAGAAAACATGTTACATTACATTAATACAGCAAAGTATAAATCTGCTCTTGCTACTTTTCTGGAGAGGCCATCTGGAAAACGTTCATTAGAAAAATACCTCAATAAATCTCTTCCACGTGAAGTCAAATCTTTCCCCAAAAATAGCGTTTTAGTAAACCTTCCGGAAAAGGAGATTAGGAACAATTTTGACTGGAGAAACGTTGTGGAAGAGGCTACGTCTAGCATGCCTTGGCTGGTGCATGTCCTAAAGTCTGCGCTTCCAGATGTGGATAAATGGAGAAAGGGCAACAAATTCTTAGGTTTGGGTGCAGATTCACCTGAAGATGTGGATGCTATCAGTACTCAGCGTCTCGGTTTCATATTGTCACTGATCTTGTATTCAAACCGTCCACAAGCCTTCAATCTCATCCAGAGGATTATTTCCTTTGAACTTGTTGAACGCAAATGCCCCCAAAAGATTATAGCATATTTGAGTACCCTTGGTGTCTGTCAAGGCATAAAAGGTTCTGTATCTATTTATAAGAAAGTAAAAGATTGCAAACAGGACAAACAACAACAACTGCAGCAGAAGCAACCTGGCTCAGACAAACGACAACAGCAGCAGAAGCAACCTGGTTCAGGCAAACAACAACAGCAGCAGAAGCAACCTGGTTCAGGCAAACGACAACGGCAGCAGAAGCAATCTGGTTCAGGCAAACAACAAAAATTGCAGCAGAAGCAACCTGGCTCAGGCAAACGACAACAGCAGCAGAAGCAACCTGGTTCAGGCAAACGACAACAGCAGCAGAAGCAACCTGGTTCAGGCAAACGACAACAGCAGCAGAAGCAACCTGATTCAGGCAAACGACAACGGCAGCAGAAGCAACCTGGTTCAGGTGAACCACACCAATTGCAACAGAAGCAACCTTGTTCAGGCAAACGACAACATTTGCAGCAGAAGCAATCTGGTTCAGGCAAACGACAACGGCAGCAGAAGCAACCTGGTTCAGGTGACCAACAACATTTGCAGCAGAAGCAACCTGGTTCAGGCAAACGACAACGGCAGCAGAAGCAACTTGGCTCAGGCAAACGACAAAAATTGCAGCAGAAGCAACCTGGTTCAGGCAAACGACAACGGCAGCAGAAGCAGCCTGGTTCAGGCAGCCAGAATGATTCAGCAGAAAAAGTTGTTAAAAGTTGTGTGACAATACTTGAGCAGATGAGCAACAATGAGCCCATTGTCTTGGAAAGAAATCCCAGAATGGATGAAGCGTGTCTTGGTCTTCAGAGCCACGTAAGCATGGAAGCAGCAAGCCCTGAAAGTGATGCTTCACCTGAAGAAAAGAATGATGAGGATAATGAAGAGAGTGATGAGGATATTGAAGAAAGTGATGAGGATATTGAGGAAAGTGATGATGATGTTGGAGAAAGTGATGAGGATGTTGGAGAAAGTGATGAGGATATTGAAGAGAGTGATGAGGACATTGAAGAAAGTGATGAGGATATTGAAAGTGATGAGGATGTTGAAGAAAGTGATGAGGATATTGAAGAGAGTGATGAGGATATTGAAGAAAGTGATGAGGACATTGAAGAAAGTGATGAGGATATTGAAGAAAGTGATGAGGATGTTGAAGAAAGTGATGAAAATATTGAAGAAAGTGATGAGGATATTGAAGAAAGTGATGAGGATATTGAAGAAAATGATGAGGATATTGAAGATGGTGATGTGAGTATGGATGATGAGGCCTCAGTGGCGTAGAAGGCCCCCATCAGTAAAATGCTCCAATGAAGGTTCAGCTATTCTTGGTTTCCTTCTCAGAGGCCTTTATGTCCCAGTGCCAGAGTGGCATGAGGTTCATTGGGTTGTGTGAATTCCTTTTCAGGTTTTAAGGTAGAGTCATAGACTGATTATTTGTTTTTGTCAACGCAATGCTGATTTATAGCCTCAATTGTCAAGAAAGATACAGTGAAAGTCACATGTGAAAGTTTAAGCTGATTTCAGTGTCTAATTGCTATAAAAACAGCGAAAAACTGTCATGATATTTTCACACGAGTGCTGAGGCCCATCCACGCTTAGCAAGGTGACAGCGGGTACCAAGCGCATTCCTGGCTGCAGCATTCGTAAATGGAAATCTGAGAAAGGATGCACGCATGAATCGTTTCTCAGATTGAAATGTTTTTGGGTGAACATTTTTGCAAAACAATATTTCAGTGGGAAACCTTTCTCAAAGTAGTTTACACTGTCAGCAGCTGCAATGCTTCTCACCAAGTAAGTTTTTATGTCCATTAGTTTTTTTACCAATCTGTGACCCCACCTTTAAAGGTAAACCTGACTTGTGATGATCAGGGAGAAAGAAGGGTGCCCTTTTTTCATCTAAAATTTGACTATACAGTCTATATGCATTAACCAAATCCCCAGGATGTTAATGCAGTCTAAAATACTGTCGAGTGCATTGTTGCAAAAGTATCTTGTCTCCGTTTGTGTTCTAATATATCTTGAATTAACCTTGACTGACTCCTTAGGCTGATTTACATGTCATTGATCTCCATTAACAGTGGTCCACTGGCTAAATGCCAGTTAAAACACCTGAGGACCAGTCAAAAATACACTCCAGGTGGTCGGGCTGGCTAGTTCAGTGTTGAAAAGTATCCCTATCGCTCTTAAAGGGACACGTTGCTTTCGGATTGGGCGCTTTGGGCTATAAAAGCACTTGTTATGAAACATGCTTTGGGCTATAAAAGTGCTTGTTATAAAACATGCTTTGGGCTATAAAAGTGCTTGTTATGAAACTAATATGGTTGAAAAGATGTTTTTAAAAGTATAATATAATCATCCACACAAATGTACCTCGAAATTGTATGGTTTGCCTTTTACTCAGTGAACTAACACGGTCCACCTTTTCGTAGAACCAAATTTTTGACTCCACAAAATGGCGGATCGTGTTTGTTCACGATGTAAAAGGAAAACCACATAGGTTCGAGGGATGTTTATGTGAATCATGATATTCTACTTTTTAAACATCTTTCCAACCCTATTCTTTTCATAACAAACACTTGGGCCTATTGTAGCCCAAAGCACCCAATCTGAAGGCCTATTGTAGCCCTTTAACCCATTACTGATTATCTACTGAAGCAATCGCTACAAGACTGATACAAAGCTCCACTCATTCACAAGAGCAGCTGCCTAGCAGTGATGCCCAGGTTGATTGTGTGGATAACATGTGCCTCTTCACGATGCGAAGCATCACAATATGTGAAGAACAATTTTCAAAATGCAGCATTCCAAATAGCGCAGCTTCCTTACAGTTTGTATTAAGATTTTATTTTGGGGTTGAACAAAGAAGAATTGACTACAGTGGGACTAGGACCTGCAATGCTTCCGAGATTGTATCAAAAACTTGGGTGTGATCCCTGGCTATATGGCAGTTGAAGGTTGACAGACACCCCTGAACAAAGATATTGTCAAAATAGGGAGACCGCCAACATTAGGGCTAGATAGCTCAGTTAGCAGATTGCTGGCCTGTAAATCTGGAGGTCACAAGTGCAAGTCCCGCTCTAGTCAATTTTTCTTTGTTAAACTCATGAAATGTGTGTCTAACAAATTAATGTGCTCAGCTTAATGGATCATTTTGTAGTGTTCTGCCAACAACAATTTGTAAAAGAATATCTTTTAAATGAATGATACATGAGAGGTAACAAGAAATAAACAAATATAAATTTATGATGTTTAGTCTGAAAGCTGGGGAGTAGCTATTTCAATTTTGATTCCAATTATTCATTGTCCAGAAAATAATTTCTGTCTGGAAGGCTACAGTGAATGAGAGCATTTTTCCCAATTATGCAAGGTCCTTCATTGCACATGGAATGCTTTTGGAATAATTTCTAAATGTCATGACCACTTGTAACATATTTCAAAAAAATATTTTGGCTTTATGGTGTTATTGAAAAGCAGTGGATGCCAGTGAATGAAACACCTTTTGAAAGCGCACTGCATCTCCTACATGTACATTTTATCGGACATGCACATTTATAACTAACAACTGTCCATTACAGAATCATCGTAGCCAACTGTTTGTAAAAATATTTCTGAGTTTTGATTTCAAAATATTTTTATACGGTAGTTGTGTCTCAACTACCTGGATTGATCCAGTGACATTGAGAAGGAAATAAATATTTCTTATGGTTTGAGCAAATTTTTGTCTTGTGTTTGTACCTTTGCCCTGCTCTGCCATTTTCTTCCACCTTTGACACAATCTGTGTTCGAAATAGTGGCTGCGACTACGGCCATGGCTGGATCACCTTAAATATGCTTAAAGTATAGTCCTGAGCAACACCCTTTAGCAACAGTTGCAGCCGTAGCCGACAATTCAGACATGGCGTTAATCTTGACAAGCTTGTCTGTCACAACACAAGCAGCGGCATAGCTAAGGGGGGCCGGGGGGGGGGGGGGGGGGGGGGGCACGTGCCCCCCACAAATTTCCAGTGCAGCCCCCCCCCCCCCCCCCCAGCAAGTGCCACCCTCCCCCCATGAAAAGAATTGCGATAGTGATCACAAAAAGAGGAAAATGTGTGTTTGTATAATCAAAATGTATTTAACAATCACAATCGGGAACGCTGTTGCGGCCACAAAATGCCATAAGAGGATGGTAGCCCCTTGCAGCATCCCCCTTCCAAATTAAAAGCAATGTCCCCCTGTGCCCCCCATCAAAAAAGTCCTGGCTACACCCCTGAATACAAGGGGTATTGTTGCATAATTGACTACTTATGCTATTGGCAACATAGCAAGACTATGCTCTTAATAGAGAATATATTATTTTGTGAATATTGACACTTTCTAATTTGATGTCCTCGTCGACTACTTTGGAAAACCAATGGTAACAACTACAACATTTCTTGCTTAATAAGGCACCAAAGTTCTCGATGGTTACAAATTTTGCATTACTAACATCTTGCATCCTCTGCATTGTCGTATAAAACCGAATCCAGACAGTTCTCTCGTTTAAAAAAAATTACTAACCCAAATCCTAAAATCCAGACATGTAACTTTGTAAACTGCATAAGGATGAAATTCCGAACTAAATTTGATTTTGAAGTTTTTTTATTGTTTCTGAAAGCACTTTAAATTTTAAATTTTTACATTCATTTTGATTCTGTCATAAACAAAGTGATACAAAAATACATGTACAAGGTAACAATGAACAGAAGTCGTTATTTTAAACATAATTTTTAACATTAGGCATTTTTTAAATTGACTAGAGCGAGATTTTAACCAACGACTTCCAGATAAATGTGCTGGCGCTCTACCAACTGAGCTATCTAGCCCTAATGTCTCTATTTGTCAATATCTTTGTTCTGGGTCCTAGTCAGAAGCCATTCAACCTGTACCTGCCATATAGCCAAGGATCACACCCAAGTTTATGATACAACCTGGGAACAGCTGCAGAGGGATTGTCTTTGGTTGGGGCCCATTGATAAAGCAGTGGTGCAGGACATTGAGCCCCCTTTCGGGAACCCACCAGCTCTCAAAAAGAGTAGGTATCGTACGAGTGTTTCCAAACACTTTCTCTTTTGCAAGGCCCCCACCGCAACAAACAAAATAAAAAAATACAATAATCCATATGCAAGTTCTCAGTCGAGACCGCCAACACGGTTCATTTTTTATTTGCACCAATTTGGGAATACAAACCAGAAAATTACAAAGCACACATTTTGTGTTATAATATAAATAAAACAATGATCACATATCAGTGGAGGACTTTCACCTGGCGGTCTCAACTTTAGGGGAAAAAAACCCCAAATCATTTTATGATATTCCAAATAAGAATGGATAGAGCGCAATAGGAAGCCTTAATAAATTTGTTCATTCTGCAAAAATACAAATACATGTCACAATCCACAAGAGAAAAGAAACTGTCATGCGGAAATCAAGTTTCAGCATGGCCACATCTGAACAAAGAAATGTCAAGGCCAGGTCCGAATTCAATGGCTTCAGCAGTGGCTATGGCCAGACGGCTGAGTAGTCCTACTCTTCAATGTTGTCATCACAGAGAACAGAAATGGCCGTAGCCGACGTCACTCCTCGTATGCGGCTTTAGTTAAGCAAGAATTTAACATGACACTTGCATGTACAATGTACACTGTATGCACGCACTGAGTCTTAGCTAACTTAGCTAGTGAGCATTATGATTTTTAGAAATAACATTTTCCTCGTAGGTTTAAAACCCATAGCAGCATTACATTTAATTTCTTGTTATACTTCAAGTTAACACATTAGTCGTACATCCAATAATAAAACTTTTCATGCTTAATATACACACCTTTTGGTTACGTAGAATTTAAATCTCATGGCTATGCCTTTCAAAAGAATACGACTTGGAGTTTATCAGCGAATTATCAGCTTATTACATAAGGAGTTTTCAACTTGTTAAACTAGCTATTATGTAAATAAATCTATCACCACTAGAGTACTGTTACAAATATCAAAAAGACACCAATTTGCACTTTGGTCTGGGTACTACTGGACATGCTGGACGAGGAGGGGATGATGGTACCATTATGAGGTTTGAAGAAAACCTCCAAGCCTTCCCCAGCTGCCCCACCCCTAAAACTAATACAAATCAAAAAAGACAAAAAAAACACAAGTAAACGTGACTGAAAGAACATGATGACTCTACATTTTTACATGTTGACTGTCAATTCTTTACAAATAAATGCGAGAGTTTTACATTGCAAAAAAGATGTTAGGACATTTGGCACCACTTTTTTTTTCAAATTAATCAAGCGCCTGTAATTGAAAGCTGCTAAGAAAAAATTTTTCTTTGAAGCACTCTCACCTAAATTAGCCTGATGCCGACTACATTTATGCCTGACGGACCTGTGCGCTCTATAAGAGGCCACTATTATTATTATTTATATGTAAGATAAATTAACTTGCATTGTACCTTTCTCAGGCATAATATTTGGCCCTTGGGGAAAAAAGTAAGACAATCTTGTTAGTACAACAGGTGACCTACTTGGTACACTTGATACAGGCTTTTTTCAATACAAAACAGATAACCAACATTTTTGTTAAAAACATCAGCAGACATTGGGATACAAATTGAGTTTTACACCTTCCTTAAAACTTTAGAATGAATTAACTGTTCCACCCACCAATTTAGACCAGTCCCTCTACTATTGGATGTCAGATGACAGGAAGTATCCTGATAAGCGAGCCCTCTGAAATGTTAACAATGCAATATCAATATAAAATCTCTTTAAACATAATATAGGAACACAATTTAGCTGTCTGAAATGGTTGAACAAACACAAAAAAGAAAAACAAATTGTTCTGGTGTTGTTTTCAATACACACGCACCAAGCTAGTTTATGGAAATGCTTCAGTGGTAATGATACATGCACATAATCGCACACAAATGTTTTGATTCGCTTAGGCCGCAAAAACCATGTGTCCATCATGCGTTGTGCGTAATGTGAAGTGCGTAAAGTGATGTGTAAAAATGAAAGTACACACCCAGTAACACACATAATTCCATGTATCCATAATACGTACAGCATTGTCGGTAAAAAAAAAAATTATGTGAATTGCTTGGCGTGTATTAATAGGCTTCAGGTTTAATTCAAATTATGCACAACGCATGATGGACAAACGGATTTCCGGCCTTAACCAAAAGTTCAAGACAATTGGTTTGTGTACATATGTTGTTCAACCATCACCATGCACCAGGAAGACGATAGAGTCATTTTATTTAAACAAACATGTGGGCACTAACAATACTTAATGACAATATTTTGTTATTTTGTTATTGCTACTATTGCAAACTAAATGATCAATTGTGTAAAACCATCCTAAACTATAATGCATGCGCAATGAACGCGCTTATTCAAACAATGGCACCTGTGAAAGTGCGCAAGTTTGTCATGCGTTAAAGCAATGTACGAGGGACCAAAGTAGTCCCCAAAATGTTCGAATGTGCGCGAGACTTGCACGATCTATTGCAATGGAATTCGGGCCATTGTAGGTGTAGATAAGGCTCTCAACCTCGGTCAATTTCTGCAGTGGCAATCTGTGCGCTGATCGACCGTACATGCAAATACAAGAACTGGGCAGACTGGCATGGGACACCAATGAATGCATGGCATATGGGAGATTTTGAGGCATCTTGGGAGTATGCACCTACAAGTAACGGAGGGTCAGGTGATAGGAAACATGAACAGGTCAGACCACCTTAATAGAATGAGGTCAGTCAAACACAAATCAAAATGAACACAGTTAAAAGAAATGGTAAACCTAGTGGTAT
This sequence comes from Pisaster brevispinus, assembly GCA_023634235.1. Taxonomy (NCBI): domain Eukaryota; kingdom Metazoa; phylum Echinodermata; class Asteroidea; order Forcipulatida; family Asteriidae; genus Pisaster; species Pisaster brevispinus. The sequence goes on along the minus strand of JAMKCF010000021.1, from coordinate 8,053,662 downwards.
TGGAAAGTGTTGGGTTCATTAAGGTAACACCTATTATCAGGCCTGATGCTTCAGAGGCAAGTACCTCCATGCCCATAGTCACTGCCTTGGTGCCCTTTGTAATGTTCCAGTAAATCAAAATTGGCCTCATAAACTGCCCTCTGCTAAGAAAAAAACCCTGCCTTGCCCTCACAAGAAAGAGCATCGTAGCTTCTGTTTAAAATTTCATCTGCTTTACCTTGAGATGGCTTTCTGGACTTGAACTTCATTTACAACTTCATCATTACCTTGTCGATATTACAAAATATAGATATCAAATCAAAGTGTATCGTTTTGCCTGTGTCCGATTTCATAGAGCTGCTTAACAAAAATACTTAGCAACAAACTTTCTGCTCAGGAAAAAACTAAGCAGAAACAATGAGAAACGGTTCACCAGTATTTCAGATGGTAACCTTTCATGTCTTCTGGTAATTGAAGTTTTTAAATTGCTTTTAAATTTTTGTTCTAAAACAGCTCTGTGAAATTCAGCTCTACTTCTAAGCACTGAACATCATGCTTTAGCTGTAGCGCAGGGACTCCATTCTTGAATTCCCTATGGCCATTACAGAATTTTTTTTTTCACTCAGTAAGTTGGGGTCTGGAACTGTGAATCCGGTATGCTGCTCTTCTCAGCAAATGGTGGCTGCTGGTAGGAATCGGCGCTGGACTGCCCACCTGTATGGGCCATGTTGGGGTCGGGCTCGTAGTTCTGCGAGAAGGCTGCCTGGGAACCTTGCCTGTACCTCATGAAGGCGAGTATAGTCAGGCCAGACTAAGTGATAAGACAAATAAGGCCAAAGTGAATATTAGTCTGTTTTGATTGTAGCCCTATTACATGATAATCTATTTGTTTGGAAACACAGTGCACTTATTTATAAACCATCAGGCCCCAATTTCATGGCTCTACTTGCTGTAAGCAAAGAATCGGCGCTTACGAAAGCACCGGCTTCTGTGCTTAGGTCAAGCATATTTCACAGGTTAGCAGGACATTTTTTGCTTGTGTGCATGCGTACTCCATGTTACTGGGCATTCTTCACTAACACATCTAGCGCAGAAATTCTGGGTTTGCCCTGTAATCGAAGAATGATGATCGCAAGCGCAAACTTCTTCGGTAAGCAGAGCCATGAAATTGGACCCTGATGACAAACAACAAATGAAATACATTGGGCAAAGACACTCACATTTTGATTAAACCATTCAAGGCCAAATTGAATTGCGCTGCATAATTACTTTTCTATTAAGATAGTCAAGCTACAGTTTATAAATTTCCTACACACACTTCGGCTTCCTGCATAATGACTGTCAAACTCACAACATGAACTGAAAATTCATCATTATAGGCCTACACAGCCACTCAGTCTTTCAGTTATGGCAATTTTCAAGCAAGGACCCACTTAGAGCTGCTAAAAGGTATTAAATACAGGATTGGTAGAGCTGACAAAATAGTCGAGGACAGTGTTCATGTTTTATGAGATCAACCATATAGGCCTACATGAAGTAACATACCTGTAAAAATTTGAGCTTAATTCGCTGTGTGAGTCGGGGGAAAAAGTGAAAAACCATGCACAATTTTCAGCATGTACATACACACATTGTCTTTAGTTTTGGTTGTGACAATCAAAATCAGCTGATTGCATTTTTCGTAGCTTCTTAGATACAGTTTTTAAAAAATATTACTTGATTTCAGAGGGAAATATTTCACAGAAAAAAAAGGGTCTAGTATGACCTTCGTAATCAGTAAGCTTTAAGACTAAATTTAAACAAGAAAAGTTGTATTTTGTTTTAAAAAATGCCCCGCAAGCCAGTTTCTTTACATTTGATCTGGGTGGTCAAAAAATAATAGACTTCTGGATCCCGAGACCAATCCACACACCAGTTTGAAGTTATGCCAAGTCCTTCTTGAGTAATCATTTGCATGCACACACGCACACACATGGAGGGACTTGTCAGAAACAGTATGCCCCTTTGGTGGCTTCGCCACCTGCGGGGCATAACAATGTTTTTTTAATTTTTAATCCTTACCAATCCTGTATGATACCTTTAAGCAGAAAACATTCAATTTTCTACGAAGTAAAAATGATTAGGATACCAGTCACAGGTGGCTCAAGTAAAGTGGTATCTTAGCTGGTAACCTTTGTCTGGAAAGCATAATTTTATTGTGCTTAGTTTCTTTTTCCTGTTTAAGCAGCTCAGTGAAATTGCCTACGCCTGAGCATAAAGGTCATTGCACTTTTAAGGGCAGTTCAAAGGTCAAAGCTGTTACAGAAAACACACCACACAATCAGGCCGTCATCTGTTTATCACATTGATATGTTGATGTTGAGTTTATATGCACGACAGTTGATGTTAATCAGCGATTCATCATCATCATACAGACACACAGTTGATTTCTGCACACATGAGCTTGCATGTCCAGAGTTCATTCTGACAAACCTGATTGCAAACTGTGAGATTTAGTTACATACTGTGCATGAGTAATATTGAACTACAGTCGACTCTTGTTAATACGAGGTCCTCCGGACTGGCCCGTTTTTCCTCATATTATCCGAACCTCGTCTTAAACGCAGCATTCTAAGTGGTTTTACATGTATTTTGATGGTTTTTGTCAATTTGATCTTTGAAGTAAACAAAAAAATAATCAAAAGTTTTGTTAATGTGCGTATTGGCCCAATACACTTGCTTGTGCATGGGGAGAACCCGTCGGAGGGCGAGGGGTTAAAAATCTCGAGGAATTTACAGGGGGGGGGGGTTATTTCCTGAGAATCGACTCTGCAGGGTGACAATGGCTTTTTTATAACAATGAGTTTGTTTTACATTTCATTTCACTCTTTAACCCTTTTCCCCACCCTACCACCCCCCCCAGGCATATCAACTGGGCAATAAAGTCAAATAAGTGCACCAAAAAAAAAACTTACCCATGGAATGAGAGAGAAAAAACTGAAAGCGATGGCAGCCCTTGGCTGGCCAGGATAAGGATGCTGATACTTAGGCGTCTGCCTCCAGGCATCAGCAAGATAGCAGAAACACACGAACCACATGAACAGCCAGAAACCTGTACACAAACAAATACGTTGAAAAAAGAGACATCATTTAAAAAATAATGCAGCTTGTCAGGTGAGCAGAGCTCTTCTACTCAACAGTTTTTCAGACACTGTGGAGGGTCAGTCTGTCAGTGGAATCAGGCATCTGTAAAACGTTTGGTATAAAGCATGATTAACTCTAACACGGTTCAAAATCAATGTGCATTATTCCATCAGAGCTTTGCAGACAACAGACATTTTCAAATCAGCCTGGAAGACAAATCCTTCTAATGAACAATTCACCTGATTCAATATAGATCTTGGATTACTGTTTATTCTGCTGCTGTTTTTATACAGCACCCCCTTTTTCACTTTTGCACCATTGCACCTTTTGTGGCATGTGGCCCCCAATTGATTTCCGTGCCCCATTACATACAGTGTAGATCAAAATCCAGTTTTTAAAGAAGTGCAAATGGAATCTAATTGATTTGCCAGCAGTGCCCCCCCCCCCCTTGAAAAATGGTGCCCCCCCCCTTTAAAAAATGGTGCCCACCTTAAAAATTTCCTTAGTTATGCCGCTGTCCTTCACACGTCAAAGCAATGTACTTGGTGTATGGGGTGGGAACCAAGGTGGTCCCAAAATGTTCAAATATACGGGAGACTTGCATGGTCTATTGGCAGGGCCGATTAAATTAGCTTTACATTTCCATCTTGGCTATAATACATTACATGACCAAATGACCTTTGTGAAAGTGCAGGTTGTGGTCGAAATAAAGTGAAAGAAGCAACTTTTAAACTTGGATTGCAGTCATTGTTTCTAGAATTTGTGTTTGCACTTTAAAAAATCCTTAATAATTTTCTAGCTTAAAATGCATGGCTTTAATGTATAGGCCCACTGCTAGGTGTAAAGTAATATCTGAAACCTGGCATGTTTGGGCTCTGCAGCACCTCATTTGGCTGTTCCAGGCTGAATATTTAGCCCTCGTAAAAAGTAGGAAATTTTAATTGGGCTGCTCTACATGTAAAGGCTTTTCAGCCTACTTAATTACAATTTTGTTGACTTTCCTGAGGCCACAAAACAATCAGAAATCAGGTTAAAGGGTCTGTATACATTTGGTAATCACTCTGAAAATTAATGGCAGTAAAAACTTACTTGGTTAGAAGTACAGCAGCTTTAGTTAATATAATCACTTCAAAGTAATGTGGTTATGGAAAAAAACTTTTATCCCCAAAAATTTTAATCTGAGAAAACGTTTCTCAGATTGTGTATTCCAACTACAGATTGTTCTTCCTGGGTGAACATAACTGCTCCGGATTTCCGGGATATCTCAAAAACGCTACCACCTTTTGAAATACAATTTTCACAGGCTAGTTTTAATATTATCTACATTTATATAGGGCTAAAAAAAAATCAAAGGATTCCAAAAACCAAAGGAAAAACGCTCCCTTTATAGTAGGCCTAGAGACTATCATGCCAGCTCTACCCAGTTATGTGATGGTCCTCACCTGAGAATACAAGGTCACTCAATACTGCGTATTTCCGATACTGAACATTACTCATGTTATCAAAAAGAGCATCCACCACCAAGAACGCCATACAAGCAAGGAAGGCTACGACGCCTACTGTCACACCAAAATTACAGGCATTTCTATCAAGGTTGAAGACGCACACACCAAAGATCCAGCCTTTATCTGAAATGCAGCCGAACACAATGATGGCGAACAGCTGCAAAATAAAAGAAACACATTTTTTTTACTTCTACATTAAAAGTTTTAAAAATTTAATAGAGACTTTCACCCAGAATTATTGCCCAGATTGGAACTAACATTGACTTGTAATGTATCCACACAAATCTTTTTTTTAATCAGTCCTGGAATTAAACAGAGGCCATGGCCTCCATTGCCCTGGTCTTGGCCTTGGTGCCCCTTCAAAGGTTTCCCATAGATGAAATTCCAGGCCTGAAAAAATGCAAGACTGATTTGATAGTTATACAGAGCTAGATTCCATTCTTCTTGGGTAGACCAATTAAATAACCATCCATCTTCATTGGCCAAACAAGTGTAAGGCCGCAATTTTGATTCAAATCTAGCATACATTTGGCCTATATTGTTGTATCACAATCAGTGCAAAAACGCTGGGGGTATAGCTTAAAATAGCACTTATATAACGCACGACTTTGAAATCGTCAAAACGTTGTTTGAAAAACACAAACGCACAAAACAAGTAGGCACCAAGACACAATGTTTTTGCATGGAGCATTTTTGAGCGAGATATGACTTAATTGCAAAATCTCAATACGAGCCAGCACTAAAATCATTTTAAGATGTAATCGCTCGCCACCACTTAACTATCTAAACTAAAAAGGGTAGACCTAACATATGCAAACGTTTAAGTAAACATTGGAAGACAATTTCGGCAAAAAAGATGTGAGCTCTTACTAGTCCTAGACCTACACTCCTAGACCTATGACTGAGGTTTCGTTCTGCTATCGTCTAGGACTACTAGTAACACCACAGTCCCTGGCTGAGCCTGGGGGTGGACTGGAGGGCTAGGTGAGAGGCTACCATTAGTAGACCCAGATAACTGGGGTGCTGTACTCCTGTACTGCAGTCGAACTATACAACTGTATACTATTTAGTATTTGAACTAAGAAAAGATGTCAAATTTGTTTAAAAACATGAAAAAGGAGTACAGTGTCGTCCTGAGTTAATGGATCTTACTACTCATAAATAGACTCTGGTCTGCCTGGACAACTGGAGGTATGCATGCCTGGTCTATTGTAGGGCCACTGGTGCCTCATGTACGCGGCAGCCCTGAAATCGTGGCACTTCTTTTACGTCACTGCGAGCGATGTAAACAACCCCCAAATATAAAGTTACATTTTCTACTTGCCAAACATCGAGTCTCCTTACCGTTGACCAAAACTTGGACTTGGAGACAGGTAAGGCTCCATCGTTAAGTTTTACTTGTAACTACAACAAAAATTGGTATTTAGGCCTTTTCTACAAGGTACAAAAATATGTCTTACTATCTGGGCAATAAATATTTTGTATTCATTGTTTTCACAGTGAGCTCGGGGTGGGTCCAGAAAATCCACTCCGCAAAAAAAAGGTGCAAAAAATGATAAATTCCCATCGTTTATTCAGAATCGTCGCCTTCCGATAACAAAAAATGGCCGCCGTCGCTTGTATCACTGGTATGCTGCGTGCAACGCTGGTCCACGACATGCCTTAAGCCGGTATTCAATAGCATTCTGTGCGCAACACTGGTCCACAGTAATCAATGGCTTATCTTTTATACGTAAACCGTTGGTTATTGTGAACCAGCGTTGCGCGCAGCATACCATTGATACAAGCGACGGCGGCCATTTTTGTTATCGGAAGGCGACGATTCTGAATAAACGATGGGAATTTATCATTTTTTGCACCTTTTTTTTGCGGAGTGGATTTTCTGAACCCACCCCGAGCTCACTGTGAAAACAATGAATACATAGAGCCTAATTTTGGCGAGCTCCGTTTTCAAAAGAGAAGTCTAGGTGCATAAACGTGAAGGGGGAAAAGTTTTGAATAGGATTTTGTACATGATGACCTATGAGGGTCGGGGAGACGATAGCGGAACGAACCGAATAGTTCTAGGGGTACTCAACACCCAACTTTCAAATTTGAATTTTTTGTTTATCCCGCAGAACATAGTGCACAACGGATGAAGGCAGCATCTTAAAAATGATGACACTAACGAGTGCTTTGTTCCACCATGGTTTCACTGATACCACTCCAAATATTATGTTAGACAAATAAAAATAAAAACCTGTTAAATTTTAAAACACTGAATCAAAGGGGATTCAATTACTACAGTTTGCTTGTTTTTTTAACATAAGAGACATACATTATTATTTTTTATTTACTCATAATTGAAAGCAGAAAAACATATGCACACATATTTTGTTTACTTATTTGTCAGTTGAAATTTATTGCATAACACTATAATGATAATTTTTTAAAGTAAAATAAAAAAATATATATTATGTAGAGACAATTGCCGGTTGTAGGGCCATACAAAGTCTCACATAACAATTGTACTTGTAGTCACTGCAGACATTTGTCCCACGTGTGGCTTCTTCAACGGGACACTGTACTTTCCAGTGTGCCTTGAAAACAGGAATATTCCCCCTCAAAGTCAAAAATGGAACGCTATTGAAGGCATCGAAGATCGGTGCGCGGGGAAAACGCTGCAACGTTCATCCAGTTTTAATAGATGTTTGCATACTTCTAACAAACAGAGGAAGGTAATTAGGACATCAGTTGATACATTGCATTAGTTTTTTCTTTTCAATTCAAAGAAAAAGCCATTGGGGTGGTGCCTTGGAAACTGGTCAAACGAGGATACACCTTTTTTAGCATGTTTTTAAGGTCAAGCAGACGGAGTCCAGCCATGGTCCAGCACATTAGCACTTAAATGGGGCTAGGGCTAAAAAGATCCTCCGTTTGTTTTTGTTTTTTTCTACTTTGCTTTATTAGCTCAGTCATAGACTTTCGTCTTTCGAATTGAACAAACTATCCATGAACAAACTGACTATGTATATATCCAGGTCGACTTGTCCTCACACTTGTCACAAGCAAGACGAACTACATAATCTGTGATACCGACAATATATATTTTTTAAAGGAATTCATTTATTAATTACTTACCCATGCAACCCCTCTAAGTATGACTTGTGGTTTCTTGACGAATGCCATGGCGTCGAATCCTGCACTAGATGCTCTACCAGCTCCATAAGCTCCAGCCTCCATTTTTATTTCTTTAGGTCTACTACAAAACTCCCTGACTCGGCGCTATGATGGCGACTTCGACTGAACTGCAAAAAGAATACACGCAATCGCAAGCCAACCAAACATCCAAGTTCGATTTACACATGAATGAGTGGTCACGCGCGCACTTACGGTGAGAAGAACGGCCACTAGAGGGCGTAATTTGATCTGTAACTTTGGGGAGAGATCCTGCAAAGTCCGATTTTTGGCCGATTTGACCCGAAAATTTGAGTTAATTTTTTAAATAAATATTTTTATAGATTCAAGAAAGTTACAAGCTTTCATTTAAGGCATTGCACGAAAAAAATCCACCACTGATTAGTGGTAATTTAATTAAACCTACAAATTTTATAATATTGTCTAACTTTATTCACGTCCATTTAGCAATGTACAACTTAGTAAGTTAGTTGTTTTGTTTTGTTTAGGCATTTGTCAGGCAAATGCCCAAGTTTTTGAATGTGTTTCGTTTTGAAACAGCAGCATCTTCAAAAGTTCGTTGCGAGAAAAAAATTAAATAATAAACAAACAAACTTTTCGGCAGGATCAATAAAAAGAATTGCTTTGAAAAATCTCAATTAGTACCAATTAGTTCCAACAGGAAAGCTCGTACTTCTGTCATCCTCCTCATGAAGTTTTCATATGTTACATTACATGAAAGGAATAAAAGAATACAGCTATACCAGTCCCTCGAGGGAAATATTATTTCCATTGAAAATTGTTTGGGTATTTGAACATCCTCCTCCCCCCAGAATCATGACTGCTCGTCAGTTACTACATCAAACGAATCCAGGCATGCATGATCTCGCACACTTCCTGACAAAACGGCAACCGTTTTTAGTTGGACGATGAGTTACTGAATACTCTCGAGTGTGGCAATATTACTATTTAGCAGGCCTTGAAATAACCAATGGCACCCATGGCAATTGCCGTGGTGCCCAGTGCTTTTGCTGTGGTGCCCTTTGCAAGGTTCCAATACAAATTTACTTTTTCCTCAAACTAATAGAGTGCCCCTTACCAGAGAGAAATTGCTGTGCCCCTTCAAGAGCGAAGTTCGAGGCCTGTATTAGTTTACTCTAAGAAATACAAAGTTAGTTTCCCCAAATGCAGAAAGATTTTGGGCTACTCGTTTTGTGATACACAAGTGAGGGTCCAAAGAAGCATCTCAATGATGTCTTCTTCTTCTTTTTGTTTTCTTTTTTTTTTGCACAGTGCAGAACAAAGTATTTCATAAGGAAATTTGAAGCTTTGCATGGTGTATAGACTGATAGACTAATAATAAAAGTGCGAGACTTGTGTTAGAACTTTTTTGAAATACTGAGTGGTGGCGCTGAGAGGAGCCAAACAATTTCATGTTGTTTAATCAATATGACCGATAAATAAATGAATGAATGAATGAATGAATGAACAAAGGGATACTCAAATTGGAGTGCTATATTATCTGCAAAAGTTCTCATCCCCCGTCTTGTCAAACCAATCCTATCCTCTACCCAGACTTCATCACTGTAGATATGCCACTGGTTGAGACACAACTTTGGAACTTGCCTCAAACCTGTCGAGATCAAATCACTATGTCATAAAATAATATTAATATAAAAAAAACCACCCAAAACAAGCAAACTGAAAACAAAACAAAACCACATACTTTCAAACGTACATTTACTTTTTAATTCATATTTAATCTGAGCTTTTCTGACCTGACAATAACACTTAGGAAAATCGTATCATAAAGTGTTTTTATCCAAACACAGGGTACACATTTCGGCAAAATGTCACTGCCAATGTAATTACAAAGGCCAAACAAACCGCTTGTTAAAATCATTAAGAAAAAGTGTCAATTAATTACGTTGAGAAAAACATTTTCAATTAAAGCAATTGTGACAACATCGACATTTAAGTTTAAAAGTTTTGTTAATTGTTGGAGACAAGATTTGTTTCAAAACAACAGAGCACCTTACTATTTCCATTGATGCACTCTTTAATTTTCCCTCCTGGATCTTTGAAAGAAATGATCAAATTTCCAAAGGTGTACCCTGTATTCAGAAATCAATGAAATGTTTCTTTTGAAAAACAAAACAAAAAACTCCCCACACAGGATTCCTGATTACCAACCAAGGACAGGTTTTTCTCGCAATATATTGAAAAGTTTCACCTGATTGTTAAAAACAATTTCATGGAGACAAATTTAACTTTTTTTTTCTTAAAACATCTATCACTACAAATACATATATGCATTTCATACTTGTGTAGATTTGTTTTAAATCTCTTAAACACTTATTTATAGAATAATATTCAATATCTGATCTAACGTGCACAACAATCAATGTACAATATATGACGCTCAATAAGCTATGAATACTGGCTTAGTAAACAGGAAACAAGAAATGTCCGTTTTAAAAGTCACCCACTACAATTAAACTGTCTTCCCTCTTTTAAAAGTTCATTTCCGCTTAAAAAAAGAAAAATAATAGTAATAATCTATGTTAAAAATTTGCATGATCCCCAAAACAGCAGTTCCTTTAATACTTCCTACATATGTTCCAAGAAAAACACGCATTTGAAATGAATGTCTCACCTTACAATAGCTGTAAGCTATTAGATAACACTTTTCTGCCAAGGTCAAAAATGGAGGCCACCAGAAAAATAAAAAGAGTACCAAGCCATCTTGCAAACCAACAAGTATTCTTTCTTTTTTTCCAAGGAAATTTTCAAGCCGGCCATATCAAGTACCATACTGGCAAAGTAAAAGACACCCCTGCTTACCTTGCAAAATTTAAAGATTTCAGTAATAATTCTTTGAACATCTGAAAGAACAAATCTGTTAAATTAACTACTGGAAGATCCTTTTTGTTACATTAATCTTCTCCAACAACATGAGAGTGCAGTCGCCATTGCCTCGACCCCCCCCCCCCCCCCAACTAACAGGGTTCATCAATTCCAACATCCACAGGACAGCATTCCATCAATACCCAACACTGTAGGATGCAAATAGACCTTATGCACATGATGTCATTTCAGTAGGGCGCCCTCGCCTAGAGGTCAAAAGGAGGTTGTTCGTTGACCAATCCTGTGTGCCGCGCGTACAAATCTGCACGTTCCTCTAAGATGTCGGCTGGATGACATCAATGCATAAGGTCCATACATGAATTACTTAAGAATCCAAAAGCTTGAAGGAGACAAACAATCCAGAGTGTTCATGTATACTTTGACGCCGACAGGCCATTGGTTTAACAACCCATTGCACTTCAGATCTCATTTTGTTGAAGAAGATCACTGCAGTATTGCATGTACAATACTCATCCACTGACAATGAACTTCAACTAGGGATAGCATCCCATTTCATAAGATAATTTAGTTTATGTAATAAAAAAAAATAAATAAATAAAAAAAACTGATAAAAAAACAATTAGCAAAACACTTTCTCATTAGCAAACAAATGGTTAGTAACCAACTAAACAGCATCTACATGTACATAGTTCTTCATACGTTTGTCCAAAAGATGTATCTAAGAAATATCAAAGCTAGTCCCTCAAGACCCCCATCCTACTACACAAGTTGCTTTCTGCAGCCAGTCCCTATGGGAAAAATATCCATCCCAACTTCTTTATGTTACAGAGAGATTAAATTAAAGATGCATCGCCACTTTTTTCTCTCAATTCTTTCCTTCTTTTTTTTGGTAGATGTCTCAGAAAGAGAATCCACTTCAAACTATTTTCCCCCACAAAAATATAGTCAAACAATTGGATTGGCTCAATACAATTTTCGCCATTAATTCCATCTTGCATTGAAATGATTAACAACATGCATTTGACAATTATTTTGTATTATCTTTTATGTGTGGTGACCTTTTGTCAGATATCTTTCTGAAGTTCAGTTGTTCTTTACCACCAAGCAGAAATTATATAATTTTGTGAAAATGACGATCTGACTAAAAAAAAAAAAACCTCTCTGAAATCACAGGTGTTTAACGGCCTCACATCTTCAGTGAATATCGAACAATAAAAAGCCATGGAAAGAACAGCAACAAGATCACTTAGAATGACATACGAACATTTAAAAAGGTTTTCACTTTTTAGTAAAGTACTACATTTAAAACACAACGCTACCATCCTGGGTAGGTCTGCCCGATTCTGAATAATACAATTATCCTTGTTTAAAAACCATCTGGATTTGCTAAATATACACTAATCCATCACCTAACACACTTGAAAGCCGTACAGCGTTACCTTTTCTTACCATAAAATTGTTCACACCGCACAGTACCAGCCTGAGTGAGGTACTTTAGTAATGGCAGTAGTTAGTACTGCCAAGACAGAGTCCTGATTAGGCAATGGATTAGTTAGCACTCACCACCAGAAATCATCAACAGGAAGTGTGCAAGTTTGTTGGAGACTAGTCACCAGCATTGTATGTAACAGTCTTCATTATTTTGCTGTGCTTCCTTTTAAAAAACCTTTCCCATCAGTTAGGGGTCATTCAACACCATGAAAATCTGTCTCATTGTTCTGTGAGTACAGTGCAGAATTTTCAAACCACATTAATTTTATACAGTGCCCAAAACTTGCAGTAAACTTTTTATATTGATGACCAATAAGCTTGTCTCCAGATGTGTCCAGTGCACATATATATGATTGTTTCCTTTTTACTAGCTTTCCTTTTACATTTTCTGTCTCAATATACAAAATGTCAGTAATTCAGCCACTTGGCTGCCGTGTTGTAGTTTTAATGAATAAACCACCAATGAATGAATGAATGAAAGATTTGGCACACAGCGCGCTCAAAATGCCCACTAAAGCAAAAAAGACTTGTCACCTGGTATTAGAAATTGGTGCTTATGTTTTTATTTGTGTAACATTTCTGAAATCAACCCCTCTGCCCTCCTTAGCCAAAGAGTCCCCATAATGTGCATAGCCCATGATTTTGACCTCTGTAGGCCAGTTATGGTACACACAAAGGACTCTGCATGTAGTCACTTCCAGACTGGCACACTTCCATATTGGCAATCATTCTGTTTTTACTACTTACATACATACACATGAGTTTACAGCCCAGGAAAATAATTCTTTTGAAAAGACAGACAAATACATAGTGTTCATAAACTCAAAAATCCTGATACACAATACTTCAATGACAGAGGAAAGAACAGTATCACAAACCAAAGCTCCTAAATGGAGTACACAACTTGGTTAGGAGTATTCAGTTCTATCTCTGCTTGTTTTTTGGTTTGTTTTGCTTTTCCAGGCGTATTTGCGATCTACTAACTTCCAATATCAAAGCCTGTAACACAGACATGTGTACGCTATACATGTACATAAGTCAATTACAAGTCAAACATTTCAAACAAACAGAAAGGTGACAGAAACTTAATGGTCCAGAGCTGTAGAAACACAGGTATACTTCTAGTTCTAACCATAGGCAGAAAGTTTGTGTGACTTTGAAACATGTACCTTCTCTGGGAACTACCAGTTACCAGTTGGAGGGTACCAGTTGAAATATCTGCTCATACCTGAATTCATACCTGCATCAAAGGTAGAAGCTGTGCATGTACATGTGCATCTGGGGACTTTTTCGTTCAGCAATCTTGCATAGCAAAATATTTAGACTGAACAGGTTTTTGCGGACACTGAATGCTGAAATGATGACTTTTGGGTAACAACTGAAACGTTTTGTGTAGCAGTTTGCAATGCTGTGAAAAAAGGAAAGCATTCATTGTGCATGTTTAACCTTGGCAGCACTTCTTTCAAACCTTGGCATAATGCCTAAATGTAGGTTAGAACATTGCAGGTAATACTTTTCCCTGATTAAAACCTTGGTATGCAACCTTGGTATGCAACCTTGGTATGCAACCTTGGTATGCAACCTTGGTATGCAACCTTGGTTATTCTGCCTTGGTTATTCCGCCTTGGTTATGCCGCCTTGGTTATGCAACCTTGGTTATGCAACCTTAGTTATGCAACCTTGGTTATTAATACCATTTTTTAACACATACCTATGTTCAACAAGTATATGATGTGGTAGCTATTTTTAAACACCTGCATAAAAAAACCTGTTTACCTCAATCAAATGAACGGTTGCAGGTATCAAACCATAGCTGAGTCGGTACCAACTTTTGCAATTACTCAGTTAATATACAAGGCCCAATTTCATGGAACTGCTTAAGCACACAAATTTTGCTTAAACACTTTCTGCTTAAAGGCAAAACTGAGCAGGACACCACAGGCATGATAGTTGGTCCGTGGAAAAAATGTTACTGAATTTTCTGAGGACCCCAAAATCGGAAAAAAAAAGGCTTAAGTAGGAGGAACATCATGCCTGATATAGGTCACATTTGGTACATGGGACAAAACCTTTCGACTGGTATGCTTTATGCTGGTAAGCATTATATTGTTTGTGCTTTGCTACTGTTTGTGCTTAAGCAGCTCTGTAAAATTGGGTCCAGACTTAATGTACTGTACCATAAACATCAAACCTTGGTTGCAGCTCCTCTTAACTTCGGTTATGTAAGGTTTAAATCTTGGTTATACTTACACTTGAGTTTATACAAAGTTTTTTATTAATTTTTTGTACTTTTTGACAATAAGTGTCAACGTTCACCTCCCTCAAACAACATACAACTGTTTTGTCTTGAGCAATGGACGCTGCACTGGTATGGCTCAATGGCACAGAGCTGCTCACTACTTCAGCTTGATTGGTAAATCAAGAATCAGCAGGGAGCCAGTGGTAATCATTTAACCATCACAAGGCATTCCCGCCGGTACTCTTTGTGCTCAGCAAATCTGCGGGTGTGTGTCTGTGTTTAGCGGGCTCAACAAAAAAATGGTTATTGTTTGATCCAATACAGGGTTTAATGAGACTGATCACCACTGATGAGTGAAACAACACTGAAACCTGCAGACAACAACAAACCACGGTTCAATATACACAAAATGTATTAAATAAACGCAAAACAAAACAGAGAACTTTACAAATTACACTGCTGTACACTGCGACTTTTTCTTTCTCCCCCAAGCTGAAATCACTCTTTGAGACCGAGACTAAACTCTATTATAGACCTTTATCATGGTGCAGCCATCTTGATTTTCTCCCATTCAAATCAATGTAACCAAACCGAGGCTGGAAGGAGAAATAGTCTGGTTCCTTTCCGTACAATGAATATTAGCTTCCATTATTGTTATTGGATACTGGAAACATGACCAAGACGGTGGCAGTATGATAAGGGTCTACAAGAACACAACGTACACACAGAGTTTGAAGGCTCGTTGATTTGAGGAGGTGATGAGAAGGGGGGAGGGGGGTGAGAGGTCACTGTGTGTGGAGACTACACTACAAGCTGGACAAAGCTGTTGTACTGGGTGATGTTCCGCTTCAAGATGTCTGCGCAGGGTCCCATCACACGCTCAAAGCGCTCTCGGTCCAGCTTGACGCACTTGAGGGATCCTCGGGCAATGACGGTGGCGGCGCGGGGTCGGTTCAGGACAAGGGCAATCTCACCTGTTGTGAAAAAAGGAAACAAATATAATGACAGATATCAGTTTGCAAATAACTTATTACACAGTAAATCATGTTCATGTTTACCTTGTTTCTTGAAATGCAAATATTATTCTTTTTTAAAAATAATTTAATTAATATTGCCCTCTCTCCAGGACTGGCCTGTTTGAGGGCACATTACATTTAAACTCCAGTTTTAAATTACACAAGAAGAAATAAGGAAACAAATTAAATAAACAACTAAAAAGAAATAAAAAATACATCAAATTACAGAGAAAAAGTCTGATGGATGATAACAATTTCAACATTAATCAAGTCGTAAAAGACATCCAGAAATGCAGATTTCTGATGCCTGTGGTACAATGTTACTAAACTAAAGTAAATGTGGAATACATGCGGGTGGATATATTTCTATTGTCAAGCCGAGACACCAGGGCTGAAATTTAATCTTTGAGAGGGCAAGGCCATTTAAATTTTGCAAAGGCCACTTTCATTGGAAAATCATCGAGTCTATGGGAGCATTTTGAAAGGGCACCAAGGCAATGACCAGGGGCAACAGAGGCTCATGGCTTCCATAGCCTTCATGTAATAGAACCCTTGCATATGACCATCACACGCCCAACACAGTCCCCTCACGGAGGTCAATGAAGAGCTATCATGGGCTGGGAGTCCTGCGCATCGCGCCACACATTTCCATTGTTTGACATCAAAGATGGCGGCCAATGCAAGGGGTCTGTATGAGGTCAAAACAAGTTTTGAGCCTTTTTTTTTACCACCTTGCCTTTAAAGTGTTACATTCTGGAACTTAACCAAGCTGTGAACTGAGTGGAATAATTTCAGCTGTCTGTTTGATACCAATGTATGAATCGAACTTGGTACAAGGCACCACTTTCATAAAGCATCTAAACTGAGTATCAGAGCTGTCAACATTTGCATCTTGCACTCAGGGAGATTTTGTACAACAATCAGGGAGATATTTAGAATTTACATTCAACATAATAGGGACAAAGTTTCCATAACCGGGGAGATTTTTTCAATTTTGGCCATCACAACATGAAAAGAAAGCTTTATTTTCTGTGTGCAAGACAGCAATGAAAGGTTGGTTTATTTTCAGGGAACTTTCTGCAGAATCACGGAGAGTTGGTAGCTCTGGAATATGTTGCTTTGTCCTAACTCCTAAGGCCTAGAAGTCTTTGAGAGTGTTAGGGTACCAATGAGTCCAAATGAATAGCACAAGGTATTTTGGCTAGTAACCTGTTTTTATTTTTAAAGCAAGATTGTGATGTTCCTACCAAAATCGGTGCGCAAGACAGTTTTGTGAAATTGGTACAATTAGTGCCGGCCATGTCAAAAGCATGACTATTCATAACCTTACATTGAATATTTAAATCATATACGAGGTGTGCAATGCGTGTCATGGCTGAGCAATTTAGTCCACCTGACTCAAGTTCTGGTGGCCTAGTCATCGGGGTGAGGGTTCGAATCCTGGTCATGACACTTGTGTTCTTGAGCAAGATGCTTTGCTATAATTGCTTCTCTTCACCCAAAAGTAAATGGGTACCTGTGATGGCAGAGATGGTTCTAGTGGTGTCCTACACACTTGGCAGCACAGGCTGCATACTCCCCAGGGAGATCAGATTTGGGCCAAGATTTAAAGTGAAACTGCACAATGCTGGGAAAATTTCCTCTAGACAATGGTTCTTACTCACCAAAGTAATCGGAGGTTGCCAGTTTAGCCACTTCAATGAACTCATCTTGTTCAGTACGCCTCTGCAGAACTGATGCTTGGCCCTGTACAGATTATAACACACACAAAAGTTCTCTTCTGGATTATTTTTTTTAGAGATCATCATTATCATCATCAATCAACTCAAACTTACACCTTGCGTCGGTAAAAAATTAAAGATGCACCAGGTGTCCCGTTTCATCATCAGTGTCTTCAGTTCATCAATCTTATTGGTAAGTCATTGCACCTTCCTCGTTTGTACACGCCCAAAGTTGTCAGTACTTCCGGCAGTACTTTACTAGCTAGCATATGTTTGTGTGTAGTTTTAACTCAAATCGCCCATTTCATCAATCAAAGCGATTCTTATGACAGAAACTTTTAATTCTGAGAAGACTTATAGTCTGTGAAGAACTATTTCTTGCAAAAAACATTAAAGAAAAACTAGCTCAATGCAACCCCTACAGGCTTCTGGTAATCAGTGGAGCCAGTTTGTGTGAAGTGGGCGTGGCCTGTAGTGGAATTACGCAACATTTACGAAAATGAATAAGCATCTTTGGGAACCTGTACATTGCTTTAAGAAAACATAATCAAGTACTTTCACAGAGCTAAATGTTCGATTACACGCTAAACTTTGTGCTTTGTGAAATGCTTTTTGCTTTGAGTCACTAACCCCTGGTAAGGATGTGACGAAAAATAATGTTGACTGGCTCCCAAAAGTCACTGCTTTGGGCGCACACTTGTTAAAAACTTTTGAGCGCTTGTATGGCGCTTAGTACGCGCATGTCAAAATGCAAGTATTTAAAAAATAAATAAATAAATAAATGAATTATGTTTTTACATGGTCAACCTAAACTGCTTTGACATGTCACAAGATCAAAGAAGAATGGGAGAAGAGTAGCGCGCACGTAGTGCAGATTAACCACAGGCTTAATTAAAATGTGCCAAATACTGGCACATTTTAATTAACCAATACCCGGGGTTACGAGCGAGCAGCGCGTGCTAAAAAAAAAATGGCGCAGGGAGATAAATCAACCTGGGAACAAGGTTGGGACAGGGCCCAATTTCATAGAGGTGTTAACCACAAAAAGTACATAAGCACAACGTAATAATGCTTACCAGATTGAGGTTACCAGCCAAAATACAATGTCACATGTACAATCTCTGACTGGCATCCTGCTTATTTTTGCTCAGCAGCAAATCGTTAAGCACCTGCTCCTTAAGAGCACATGAACCAAACTCTACATAGCCAGGACCAAATTTCACAGAGCTACTCACGCAGAAAATATTGTAAGTGAAGTTTGAAGCTTTGCATGGTGAGGATCATAAGAAAGACTATAGTCTTTAAGTCAACATGTAGGTAGCGGTGTGGTCTTGACATTTCAAGCAGTACACTCTGCTCATTATACTCTGATTTCTCCTGAAGACGTCTCCTTCGGAATGTTGAGACCACACCGGTTCTTCTTAGAGCCAACACTTCTCCCGAAAGAGTTTTATACATGGTTGCACCCGCAAGTTTATTCACTACAGTTTTTCTCCGAAAATATTGCTTTACAATTTTCTGCTCAGCAACACTGAGCAGGATACCTACTCACTGACAGTACACCCAGCCACAGACAGTAAACGGGACAAGGTATTTTGGCTGGGGACCTTACTCTGGTAAGCATAATTTTCACAGCAGCTCTACGAGCCCTGCAGATGCGTCCCATCTTAGATCTTTTGTTTTACGTACCTCAACAATGATATAGAAGTCATTTCCAGGATCACCCTGGCAGACAATCTTCTCCCCGTCCTCGAAGTTCACAGGCTCTAGTGAGTCGGCAACAGTCAGACGTTCCCACTGGTCTAGACTCTCTGTTGACATAACCGAATCAACCAGCAACATTCAATATAAAGATCATGGGAATGTGTGATTTCATTTGTTTCTTCTTTTTCATTTATTAGTTCTGGTAGTGAAGCCAAGGACTCTCAGAAAAGCAAGCTTAATCACTATACTAGGTAAGAGCCAAAAGGAGAGAGGGCAAAGAAGGAAGTTTCAGTTTTAGGTGTGGGAGGAAAACCCCAGAGAAATATTCCAGGAAAAACCCACGCAATCAGGTAGGGACTGAAAACCCAATCCAGGTAGTGCCCTCGATGGGATTTGAACCGGTGTCCCCAGAGGTGGAAGGCAAGGCAAGATACCACTACGCCAACCTGACTGCCAGTTTGGTGATGACAAAGTGTTTGTTGTGTTTGTTTTACCAGAATCATGATGTGAGCAAATTGCTCTAGCGAGTCTGCAGGGGCTCCGAGGTTAAATTCAGTTTGTTGATGCACTCATTTTCCAATAGATAGAGTCCTTGTGAAAGTGGGGAAAAAACTACAAGTCTCTACCCTCACGTTAAAATAGTGTAAACAGTCAATTTATTTGATACTATTTTAGAGGGAATTTTGAACATGACGTCATTGGATATCATTAACAAATGGGTCTGCACATTCCGAACAGGAATTTTTGCTTCAGTTCAATTCAATGCCGTTTTGATTGAATTTCATCAAAATTCAGAAATGACCTAAAAAATAAAATTCTGTACAAAAATTAAAAAATCTAAAAATTATCATTAATTTTAAATGTTACGTCATCGGATGATTTGGGATGTTGACAAAATTCACACTGGAAAGGAATCAAATACAATGGTATTCTCACTTACCGAGGATGGAAACCTTGGTCAGGAAAGAGTCATAGAGCTTGCGTTTGCGCAAAGTGCTGCCCATCAGAATGCGTCGGTAGCTGTCTCTATCAATTCCCCACAGCTTGAGATCCCCTTTGGCCTGATAAAAAAACAAAAAACAAACAAACACTCACAGTTAGAACTACGCCAGTTAGAACTATGCCAGTTATATACTTCCACAGACCATTTTCATGCTATCATCATCATCGGCTTTACGCTACCCAGTGACCAAAAATGTGGCGAGTCCATTTTGTCCATTCCAGTCTTGGTTTGGTTAAACTGATTTGAGTCAGGGAGAAAAGAGATGGCTGTCACTAGTGATCACAAAAATTTACTAGCAGAATGTTCATATCTGAGAAAAGAAACAAACCAAGTAGGATTTGAAACGTTCCTCAGTGGGTAAACGATCCAGTGTAAACTATCATTGATGAGCTGAAGTTCTGAAAGGAACCAGTGGTGATCGATCAGACGGCCAACGATAAGACAATCACTTACCAATTCTTTTCACAACCATCACAGTTCAAACCTTTGTTTCAAGCAGTGCTGAAGGACCTGAAGCTGGTCTTGCACTCAAGACCGGTCTTGAGTCCACTTATTTGTTGACTCGCAACTAACTTTACATGGACACGAGGGACTCGGACTCGGACAAAACGGGGAGTTGGGCTCAAAGGGGAGAAGTCAAACTGGGAAAACAAGGACTATGACTCTGACGACAGGGACTCGAACCTGGCCTCAGACTTGGATAACAGGGACTCGTACTTGGACTTGGACAACAGGGACTGAAGTCAAATTGGCACATTTGGATACTTTTGGAAGGCTACACCCTTTAGTACTCATGAAGAAGCGCTGAAGAGGAAATGTTTTGTTCAAGATATCATTGTATGGACCATGTGGAGTAAACCCACTATGAACCTGTCTGGTCCATCATGTCCATTGGTGGATTCAAAACAGGGTTCACAAATTGAGGAGTAAAAGTTAGGAAAAAACAACCACACCAACATTAACCCCTCCCCTAAAACCCCCCCAAAAAACTTCAGGGTAATTGTTTTAGGCTTTAATACGTACCTTGACAGTAGCAGCTCTGGGTGTTCCATAGATGAGTGCCAGCTCACCAAAGCTGCCTCCTTCCCCAATGGTAGTCACCAAGGTGTTCTCCACATAGATCTATGACATCAAAACATTCCAGTTATTAAAAACTTTACATCGGCTCACAAAAATAAAAACATAGGAAACATGTAATAAGGGGGTCCAATTTCCACGGAGACCATGGTCTTCCACCCTGGTCTTGGCCATAATTGCCCTTCAAAAGTTCCCCATAAACTTTGAGATTTTCCAATGAAAATTCCCTATGCAAAATTAAAATGGCCTTTCAAAGTAGAAATTCTAACCTGGGTTTTTAAGAAAAGGAAAGTCGTGGATTCTCGCAGAAAGAGTTACTAGAAAAAAAATTGTTGTCCATTTTTAATGGTTTTTTTTGTATGTACTCTGCTTGTAACTAGTTCTCTGCAAATATTTGCTTTGCAAATAATTTGTTAGGAAAAAGTTTCTGCTGTTACAACTTGCCAACGTGGAATCTGAGCACAACTTTATAAAACTGTCGCTATAGCAGAAAAACACGCGTAAGCAAAAGTTCACAATGGATTTGCATAGTTACGTCACCAATCTTTTTGCTTTGCAAAACCAGCAGTTATAAAGTAGAAGTAGAGCCAAGGGTTGCTCCGTAAGCATAAAACATCTGCTTACAGGCTTTATGGAGCCCTGGCGAGATCACAAAAATGTAGTCTTGAATATATAAAGTACGCTACCCCGAGTTACATGTACCGCTGATACAATAATGACAATCTTGTTATCCAGCCCCCTGTGGCGACTAGCAACATGTACATTTAACTGCCCCACAACATCAAAACCATTTGATGTGAATTACTATAATGCAAGTAATGCAATTGATTTCTGGCTCCACTTGATAGAATGAATCTTACAAATTTGATTAGACTTTTTGTGTAGGTAAGCCTGAATCTTTGTATATAAAACAACTTCCCTGGAAAGTCTAAAATCACAAGTACCACAGGCTTCACGGAAAATCCAACCAGTTTTGTATTGAACTTAAACGATCACACATTATAGCAACTGCCTTTACACATCGACAAAGGCCGTTTATAAGTATTTTCATGATAAACATGTTCTATATTTTAGCTGCTCAAACAATTTAGTCCTAACCTGAGGCAGATCTCACGTATCTATGCTTGCCATTAAAAAAAATTACAGTGTCGCTCATCAGATTCAAACCTGAGGTAGCTGACCCTCGCTGACCGCCTTGCTCCGTTTTACCTCGACTGCAAACTTTTGAAACATTCATTCGTTCATTGGTTTGGGTCGCAACAGATTAATGATTCCGTACTTGCTCTATCAAAGACTAAAAAATATGGATGCCTCTGACAGACTTTGCACCCACTTGTTTATTTTTACCACCCCCCCATGTTCATTTCACCAACCAGGGGCAAAAACACTAATTACGTGGTATGATTGCAGTTCTGTGATCATAGGCAATACATTCCCGTAGATCGATAACATTATACTCACGTCTACTTCACCTTCATCGATGACGTAGAAATTATCTCCCTCATCACCTGTGTGTGTGGAAAACAGAGAGAGAAACAAATGTCACATCTCGCAAACCTGCACAGTGTATTTTCCTTTTTTTTCTGGTGAGTTTCACAGAGGTGTTACTTGTATACCTCCACATCTTGGCAAGAAGGCCTATTTTAAGCTTTAATGTGTGAAATATTGAGACAAGTGGGATGCGCATGCTGACTCCAGTTGCTCCTTTCAACGCTTGCTTGAAATGGGTGCATTCCAGCGTAAATGCAAGGCAAACTTTAAATCGCATTACATGTACTTTATTGTTGGAACAAAATCACCTGACTTACCTGAATTGTTTTATTCGTTAAGTTCATTGCGCCAATCACAACATTAAAAATACAAACAATCCATACACATATACATGTACATAGATAGCAATAAATTGATACATGTATGTATGTATGTGTATATATATACACATTTTATGTAATTAATTTCACAAACATCAAAGGTTTTTTTAAGGGTGGCAAGGAAACATTCTTTAATGCCTGTAAGTAATTCAAGAAAAAGGGGTTTCAAAATTACTCAGATGTCATCTTGCAGTTAACATAATAGCTTCATTAATTATAGCAATGACAACTTGTACTAAAATATTACGGTACATACATGTAAGTGTGCATATAGCACAGTTCATAGTTCATTTACACGAACAATGTGCGAACTGTGTGGCTAGCAGGGACATGGACGGATTAAATCAGACCATCGTCAAAAGCTACAATACTAAGACGCTCAGCCGCTCACAGCACAGTGTACGTAGTGGGCTTTAATTAAAAAAACATAATGAGCACTGGACTGTGCATGGCTTACACGTAGGCCCTACTTGTAATATATGAACTGAAAGGTTAGGCTAGGTACATTTGAGTCATGATTTAGTACAGTTTGGACAAATACCTTTCCACCAAAATGGAATCTGTGTCTTTAAACAGAAAGAAGACTGTTGAAAAGGGGTCAGCATACAGAACGAAATCACTTTACATACATTACATGAGCATGTGTAATAATGTACTTCACCTCATGTATGTAAGAATTTGTATCCAAATACAGAAATCAAAGAAAGAGCAAGTCAATTTTTTTTTACAAATCAAGGTCAACCGAAATGCTCAACTGTTTTGAAAAATTCCGTAGAGAACCGTGATGACCACAAGGGTTTTGTAAAAACATTATGTGACTCTCTCATTCATATTGAATATGTATGTATGCCACCAAAAAACATAAAAAGAAACAATGTTATTTTATTTTAGCACCACCCTTGCTCTATAGTAGTCCCAAACCTCTAAGGTAGTTCTAAACCTATCAAAAACTAGACATAATTTTTTGTTCCATAACAAAAACAAGGTGTTCGGTATAGACATTTTCGAGTTAGCAGAGGTAGTGTTTTCAAAGCAAAAACTGAAAAAACTTAGTACGACAAATTGATACGTAAAGTGAATGGTAGAAGATTTCGTATTTGAAATAAAAACTTTGATAAATTAAAAAACTGATGAAATCATTCCGTTTTCATAGCTCATTTTATTATCAAAACATTGAGATTCATAGTTATTGTTTTGCTGGAATTGACAGTCCTATGGGTAAAACTGTAATCGATATACATGTAGAGGGACCATCTGATTTCAAGATCATATTGTTTGCAGGCCTCAAAACGAAGACCGGGAGTGATTATTTTCACTTAAGCTCTCAGTTTTGACCAGAATTGAAGCTCACAGGGAGACACAGTTTGTGTAATCATTGGGGATGGTGCAAGTTATGTATATAAAAATTTTGGTTCTCCGGATAAAGGTTAATTTAATGTAAGGACGCCATCGAGTCGTCATCATCCCGAAAATAACTGCGGTTTCATCTACACACTCGGGTCTAAGTATGTAAAGTTTTAGGTCTCAACCCTTTTTTGGTTAATGGGATATGAAGTTTTTAAGTATGGAATAAGCATCTTTCAGTTTCGACCAGAAGTAAAGGTCACAGAGCTGCATAGGGTCACACTTTGTGTAAAATTAAAAAAATACACTATGGTCTTTCACATGGACCAAAGATCTGGTATGTAGCAGTTATAGTTTTCCAGATATGTTTTTTTGTAAAAATTAAACATTGATTCAATGTTATGACGTCATTGATGACGTAATCATGCCGAAAACCTATGTGGTTTCATTGACACACTAAGGTCTAAGTACATGGTTTAGCATAAAGTCAAAACCCTTTTTGGTTCAAGAGTTATGTTTTTTTCCATACACAGTACATATACATAATATACCTGAGCGGGGATTAGCATCAATTCAATCCGATAGTTGAAAATTAAACCATGACAAAAATAATGATTTTTGAAAGTTAAAAAAACAAAATAAAAAACACTAGGCAAGTTCATGGATATCAACATTATTGTAGACAAAATAGGAATGCCCCCTCTTTTTAACGGTGATTTTGAAATAAAGCTTACCATTTTATTCACCGTGTCTGAAGGGCATACTCAGAGGGCCTAGAGCGCCTTTGGCAGGCATGGTCACGTCGATCAACGTGACGTGGGTCTCGGTGTTTGATGAGAAACAAACCAATGTCGTTCTTTTTCAGTTGAAGTTTTTGTCATTTAGTCAAAGTCATACAAATCCCTAAAGCAGGTGGACATCTCAGTAAAACCTCCTCTTTTATTCCTTGTTTTCCATTAAGCCATCAGACGAGCACAGCGGAACTAAATTCACACTGAACTTTGAATGAGTTTGAGTTTTTTATGTGCGGGACACGTGTTGTTACAACGTACAAGAATAAGCAACGCAATGATACATTTCCGTTGTGTGGGACTATATGCACAGGCTTCGTGGACTTTGAACCTTATGAATAATGGAGCGGACAGTCAGTTACAGCGCTTTTCTCCATACACAAATACACTGCGGTTAATACTAACTTTGGCTGTAACACACATTTAGGACCAGAAGTTAAGGTCATATTGGCATCATTTCTGTGCAAAAGTTTCGGAAGGATCACAGACCTACAATCTGATGTAAAAATTGTGATGAAATGATCAGTAGTTTTTGAGATATGAATTTTTTAAATATTCAACTTCCGGTTTGAACCGGAAGTCAAGGTCAAATGAGGTCGCATTCAGTGTAGCGTTTTTAGAGTCATACCAGGCCTATCCGATGATGTATAGATTGTGAAAATCCATTGTGTAGTTTTGGAGTTATGATTTTCTCAAATATTAAACTTTGATTTAACGTAACTCGACACCTGATGACGTCATCATGACGTAACTGAAGCGGTTTCATCTCCTAATAAATATCTAACTATATGTGAAGTTTCAAGTTCATATGAGCTTGGAAAGGGTGCTTTTGTTAGCGGACAAGGGACGCTGAGAAGAAGAAGAAGAAGAAGAAGAAGTATTAAGAAAAAAAAAAAAAAAAAAGAACAAAAATAAGAGGTGTTCCGGGCTGAATGCCCGAACACCTAATAAATTCCACCTGCCCTTGGGCCAGGTGCATACATATTTTACGTAATATGCACAATTGTTCCTCGACCGTGACATCACTTAATCTATAATCACACTAGATCCAGACACTAGAGTCTTGTAATATTTACACATCAGGGTCCCCCCCCCCCAGGATTTTTCAAAACTGTAGGACATTCTGGACCCAAAATTTTTAAGTTTGCCCTAAGCACGCTGAACTGAAATTGGTGTTTAGCTTTGGTTTAAGAAGCTTTGCTATGCAATCTGGGCATTCTAAAATGGGCTTTTTTTCTTTCAGATTTTTTGTGAATTTGACGTGAAAAATTAAATAAATAAAACTATTTGTATTTGTCTATTTATTTGGTGTGTGTGTGTTTCTTGGCTGCATCTTGTGCCTATCAACACGCAATTTGTATAATCGGCCTGATACAGTAGCTTGTGCATGGGGAGAACCCTGAGGCATGCAACTACAATTTGTAAAAAAAAAAACCCAAAACAAGGAGAAATTTCTGGCACAGCAAGAAATTGTACAAATGAGAAACCAGAAACAAGGAAATCAGATTCACAGCTGAGAAGTTGCATGCCTGCATACACACACATTGCATTGAGTCCCAAATTTATAATAAGTCCAAAGTACATTCTGATACACAAAGTAAAGAGGCTATCTGTCATCTTATAAAATAAAAAAAAAATAACAAAATAAAAAAAGAAGAAAAAGTACTTTAAAAAAAGGGGGCCAAACTCAGCTTTCAGGAATGATTCAAGCTTCCCCCATCCTTTATGTATCTGTGTGTGTGTGCACAAAAGTACTGTCTCTAACAACACAAGCGTCTACCCTCATCTAATAATGTGTCTTCAGTCTCCATTGCGCTGATAGCTAAAGGCAACACGTTCCAACAACGCGCAAAGGTAACAGGCAGCCAGGCACAGAGACACAGCCGAGTCGGAATGAGGTATGCTTGATTAGATTTCAAACGTTAAGAAATTGCTCCCCCCTTTGCGAGTACAATCTCAAGCAGCTGGCTGCTATGAAGAGGCAAGCACCCATGTAAATTGAATCCCTGAAATATCCACCGGGAGACATGGCGAACCTACATGCAAAAAAAAAACCCAGGGCCCAATCTCATGGCGATCTGCTTTACAGCAAGTAAAATATCCGCGCTTACTGTAGCAGAAAAATCCATGCTTAATGTAAGCGTACATGTACATGTACATGTACCTCACAAATTGTGAGTCACAAGTAAGCAATATATTTTTTGCTTACGTGCGGTTATTAGGCCTACTAAGCATTCTTTACTTACATTTACACAGCCAACCCAAAGATTTGCTACTAACAAACCGAACACGGTGACCGTAATGTAAGCGCAGAATTCCCGCAGTAAGCAGAGCCATGAAATTGCACCCTGTTAAGATCGTTTTCATATGCCTACATATCAATTCATTTGTGCATGGTGTATTTAAGTGTAGGATGAAGAAAAAATGACATTCATTTCCAAATTCAAGGTTGGATTGTAAGAAAGATGTCACTTCCAGCCAAGCGTAATCAAATTGATTATTTATTACACTGTCCCCCACTTATTTTCAAAAGGAATCAGCAAAAAAAAAAAAATAAATAAAATAAAATTTCAGTATGAATTGACGTTCACTGTACACATGTACTCTATGTATTATGTCTAGGGTGTACGTACAACATGCACACCTTAAATGCATTTTGTACTGTGCATTATGAATTATTTTACATCTAGGACTCATTGTGTATGCATGTATATTGTAGTAGACTAACTGTACAGCATCCAGTCAATGTGCACCCACATTTTCATAAATTTAAAAGGGCAAAGAAGATTCGTGTCAGTTGTTCGTCTGCAAGGTATTATTTTAGTGAAATGTAAAGTAGTATGGCATACTGTGTAATAGGACTACGCCTTGTCTTAGTAATAATGATTTCTACATGTAAGACATTCACATTTTGTGCATCCACCATTTTGTCATTCACTACCATGACTACATGCCTCAGTGCAACATTCCACAGGTTGTCTTAAATATCATTTTGTTTGTGCTTTAACTACTAACATATCGGTGTGCGTTAAGCGCTGTACAGTGTACTCTCCTGAGTTCTATGAAAAAAACCCACAGGCATATTATTCGGGTGGGATTCGAACCCAAGACCTTTGTCATTCTAGAGCAGATGACTTACCACTAGACCACTGAGGTTGCCCGGTAGCAGCTAGTGGCAGAACAAATCCTATGTTTTAGCAGTGGGTACCACAGCGTTTTAATAGAATTTCAATTTGCACCATTTTGTTTTACATGTACAGTCATTTTGCAGATTGATTGGTACATGTATGACCATCATCATACTGTGCAACTCAATTTCTGAATGACAGTTCAAAACAAAAAGCCATGGACCCCAAAGACCTTGATCTGTATTTGTTTGAGGACATGAGGGTAATTATATGGGACCCAGTATTTCAGGGCTTTAAACTGTGTTCACTCAGAATCAACTGTTCACTCAGAATCAACTATTCACTAAATGTAAGTCATGACACACTTGACAGAGAAAGACCCCTTTGCTTTTGTATGAAGAGTGGCTTCAAGCCAATGATGTACAACGAAAGCATAAAGAAAACTGGGCATGCCCTCATTTCTTTTGAGCACAATTTGTTTTATGAGAAAATTGCTAATAAATAAAGTATATTTTATCATGATGCTACAGTCAAGGGTAGACTCTTTCGGGTGTCTTCATCTTGCATTCAATCAATGCAATTCTTGCATCGAGAATATCAAACAATTGAATTAAAAACGGGTTGCCCTTCAACCATGCCATTCTAAAGGCACTACTCTTAGCATTCCTCCTCTTTTTGCGGGGGGGGGGGGGGGATCTTCAATGATCAGATGCAGTACATGCACGTGAGTATTGATCGTATTATTAGAGGGAAAAATGTAATCACATATTGAGTGTTTCATAAGATGAACTGTAAGAGTTCCAAGTTGGCATGGTCGGTGTAGACCTTTAACACCTTGTGGCCGCCTTGATTTTTCTCCAATCAAAACCATTGTAACCAAACCGAGGCTGGAAGGAAAAACAGTCTGGTTCCTTTTTAGTGCAATATGAATATTAGCGTTAATTTACTGCTATTGGATACAGGAAACATGACTAAAATGGTGGCACTTGGCAGCATTATAAAGGTCTATATTCCTATTTGAATACCTGTACAATGTCACCGGACTGAGGTGCCCCCGTCTCATGGAGTTCAAAAAAAGGTTGCCCATTGATCCATGTGTCCACACAAACAGCTGTGTGTATCTTATTTCATTGTCTATTTTACTCTAAAGTTGGCTGGACGACATTAATGTGCTGAATGCATGGTAGCAGGGCTCGAAATTTACACTGGACCGCAGGCCCAAGATTTTAGTGTCAGGGCAGTAAAAACTCAAGACTGGACTAGTCATGTGGTCTTGTAAATGTTTTAAATGAATAATGTACCTCACTGTGTAATGGCTTTAATAAAAAAAAAAAATATGTTAAAATGTTGGCTTTGGCAATTCTGCTGACATATGAGATAAATCTTGTCTTAGCTCTTCTTAAAATAAAAACAAATTACATGTATATGTTATTGTTATATAAACTGTGCTGAAAGGTTTTTTTCCCCGTTATATATGTTTCAATTCTGCTGAGTTTCGAAGTGTCTCGTCCCATGAGGCATACGAGATTTATCTTCCACAGCTCTTCTTAAAATAAAAACAAATTATATACACTGTGTTGAAAGGTTTTTTTTCTAATTTTGAATCTAGTCTTGAAAAAACAATTTTGGTCCCGTAAAAACGTTGAGCTTAGCTACAAGTCCCCCCCCCCCCAATTCGAACTCTGAGTAGTGTAGGCCTTGTTCTCCGGTCCTGCCAAAGCAGAGTGGTTGACTGGTTAAGGCATGTGGGTCCAATTTCATGAAGTAGCTTACCCGTAAGCATATATCTTTGTGCTTACCAAAGCAGAAAAGCAAGCCTAAGCAAAAGCACCTTTCCTAAACGATCAATAAATAATTGTACCTGTATGCGCGTTCACTATTGCAATCTGCTTACAAGAACCACCGGCAAGCTAGCGTGCCTTTTGCTTTGCTTATGGTCAGCAGTATTTATGAAACAGAAAATGTGCTGAGGATTGCACAGTAAGCAGAAAAAGTCTGCTTACACTAAGTTCATTAAATTGAAGCATGCTTTGTACGCTTCAAGGTTGTGGGTTTGGATCCTCAGTTGCAATGGATTTCTGTCTGTGGACTTTGAAAGGGCGGACTCTCATCGATGCTTCAACAAAGAACATTGCATCGACTGCCTCCAATTGTTAATGTATACCAGAATGTAATCTACCATGTCTAATGTGCAGATGATGCCAGTCTTGTTGTATTTCTGCCAGGCATGCATGCCTACAGGCTACATGCCTGCTGTACATATATTTGTTCACCCTCACAGCAGCAACTTTGTTGGGAATATACATTCAGCGTTCTCTTTTACCAGTGGTCCACTGGCCAAGTGCCAGTTAAAACACCTGAGGACCAGTCAAAAGTCTCTGGCTACTTCAGTGTTGAAAAGCTTCCGTATTTCATTGGAAGTGTGGACCTTTGAAATTAGCTGGTGGACTAGTGAAATAACAAGCTAACTGATCATGCTTGCAAAGTTAAAGGCAAACACTGACTTTGTTCAGTAAAAGCTCTCCAACAAAAATGAACAATTCATCCGAATTTTTTTGTCAGCATATATGTTTGAATACAGTCTGCATCACACAAAAGAAGTACCCGCGAGTGTTTCTTTTCAGGAGAAATTGAACACAAAAAACTTGGTTTATATTCACCATATGACTACATGTACACATAGTAATGTAGTAAGTACAATGTATAAAAAGGCTTAATATGTGCGTAT
Source organism: Pisaster brevispinus (assembly GCA_023634235.1). Taxonomy (NCBI): domain Eukaryota; kingdom Metazoa; phylum Echinodermata; class Asteroidea; order Forcipulatida; family Asteriidae; genus Pisaster; species Pisaster brevispinus. The sequence goes on along the minus strand of JAMKCF010000021.1, from coordinate 8,022,918 downwards.
GCATGACATGTACACATGGGGTATAGTTATTCATCTACGTGTGACTGGAAAAATGCACTTGTGTTAAACACACTGAAGACAAACACACGAATTTTTACAGCGAATGATACATGTAAATTATGTAAATCATGAACTGAGTGCCTCCTCATGGAAGGTACTGGAGGTAACAGAACAAACGTGCACTGTCATACATGTTGTACACACAGCTTTGAAGAAAAGTAAGAAACTACCCAGTGTTATAACTTGTGTATGGCACCAGAACATGGGAAAAAATGTAATCAGCTAATGAGCTGAGAAGTTTCAGGTCTGCTGCAGACCTGGAATTCCGTCTGTGAGGAGGACAAGGCCATTTATATTTTGTAAGCGACAAATCCATTCGAAAATCTTTACGTCTATGGGAAACTTTTCAAGGGGCACCGAGGCCAAGACCAGGGGCAACAGAAGCCATGGCCTCTGTGTCATTTGTGTAACTCCATGCCTGTTGGTGTATGTTGCCACAACATGTAGCTGTGGAATGCACTGAGGTTCTAGTTTTTTCCACTCAAATCGCAGATGCAATTCTTGCACCACTCCTAGATTTGGATGACCTGCTGTGTTCATAGTACTGTTTGTAGTGGTCAGGTAAATACGGTTCAAATCCTCCCTGCGACCGACCGCAGCGTTAGGAGTTCTTCAGTGAGACACTTGACCTTGTTTACTGCGTCTTCACACTTATGGGGCAGTGTTTAACTTTTAGCCTCTGCCACACCCCATCGCAGCATACTCCCTGTGGACCTCAGACGGATCAACGACGGCACAATACAATTTAGAGTGCTGAATAAATTTATTACAGTCGTTGACTGAACTCACCTTGTTGGATGACCACCTCATCTTTACTGTGCTTCACCGGGAACATGCCGTCAAAGATATCACTGAAAAGAGTCAAAAAAATCATTGAATGTTATTTTAATTCACTGGGTACATTTTGTATGAACACAATTTATTATTTTTTTTTACTTGTGAACTTTTACGGTCTATGAGGTATTATAAATTGACACAGATTAAATCCTCCTGTTTATCCTGCGGTTTCCACTGCAGGTTTATCTTGTGAGTCTTCATTTTTAATATCGGAAAATGTTTTACATTTGCTTTTGACCAGAAACACAATAAAGGGTACCATGTTTCAATGGATGTAATTTTTTTCAAGTACATGTACCTGAATCATTCAACATGTGAATGGAAATTATGCAGGCTTTTACAGAAAATAATTTGAGTAGATTCTTTAAAAAAACATAAATAAATCACCCTAAAATTTCCTGAAAAAAATTACGAGAAAAGTTATGTGTCTTTTCCGCCCATTTTTTGAATGAAATTTGAGAGCAGCTAAAAAAGGGATAATTCTAATCAACTCCAATTATCTTCAGTATAAGCCTGCATGTCCATTTAAATGTTGAAATGCTTAAACAAAAGTTACAAACATTGAAAACATTTCTAACGTGTTCAATAGTTACATCTAAAGAGCTATTTTACAGGCATCTATTTAGGCCTATGGCACTGCTGGCCACCATGCTACTTTTTACCACACCACACAAGGTGAATAATACTGACTAACTAACATGTATCTGTTATTATTGGACTGATCAGTGATAACGAGTGCTAGTATTGTGCATGACAGTCCCACATAATTAAATCCCATAATTAAATGCATCACCCCCGTATACAGTGTAAATGTTCAATCAATGGGTGTCCTTAATGTAGAGGGTTGGCGACACTTACAAACATCGTAGTACTCTAATTAATGTTGATAATTTGTGCATTTACTAAGGTCATACTGGGTTAATATCCATTGCCCCCAAAATTAATTTATTTCACAAATTACACGCTGCATTCAAAAAACAGCTGGACAAATGAATATTAAGGCCAGATTTCAAGTTGTGGACAAAAACAACTTCAATTGATGAAAATAAAGTCCAAGGGATTAATTCTTGTAGGCTCTCGTTACAAGAACGGGCGACTTCGTTTTTGTCTGAATCGGTATACGATGTTAAGAAAATCACTTAGGAAATAATGCGTTGGTCGAAACGTTAGTAAAAAAAATGTGTATATGAGGACATGAGGACTGACAGCACATGTATGAAGTAAAACAGTTCGTATTTCGTGTATAGGTTATATGATCAGCAAGCTCTGGTCCATGAAACTCAACACTGGCCGAGGAAACTGCCTGTCATGATATTAGAAATGGGCTTATGCAAGCACACGGCACATACAGGATCACCTTCAGCGGGGGTAGACTGTGCAATGATGCATAATGTAATGCACCGCTAAGGAGACATCTTTTGAAGTGACAAGTGCACAGTATGGACATATTACAAAACCGCGCATGTACATAGTACGTACATGTTTGTCCTAGCTGTTAGTAGATTTCTACGTACTACAAAGTATGTTTGTTATTGGGGCAACCGCAGCCTGCATGTAACTTCATAGAGATGCTACATGGATAGGCCTACAAGATGTTGTTGGCTAGCAAGTATTACATGTACCATGAAATAAACAGTCAGTGTTACGTGTATTTTGGTTGGTAACATGTTCCTGGTGTTAGGAATTTAAGTATTAACACTGGTACCTTGTGAGTCTCCAAGGCTGCATATTGGATACATGCTATACTGTGTACATTGCCAGTGGTCAAAATCTACTGTTCTTGTGTGCTGTGCCTTACAATGCCTTAGGCAATATTAAATACAGGACTGACATACTTCTGGTCAAGTCTAACGAATCTTATCTCGGGCCGTGTCAAAACTAATTGCAGGCCTGACTAATTGCTCCGTCAGTGGCTGCAGCCGGAACGCAAAATCGTTCTCAGCCGTAGCCAAACTAGTGGCTTGATTGGAATGCAACCTTATGCAGATTAGTCTAGCATTTCTTCCACCATACAATGAAACCTGCCTGTACTTGCCGATGCAAAAAAAATAAAAAAAATAAAAAATGATCAGATCACACGCCTGAGCTACTTGGATGCAGAAGCAGAGTGTTTTACATAGCGGTAAAAATATGGGTTAAGTATGGTTAGAGTAGAAGCAGATAGATTCAGCATTCAGATTCTGTGTATCGCTGACTGTAAGGGTATGATGCTAATGTACATCAGTGATTTTGAGCAGAGAACAATCGTGTCAGGGCTTGCTCTTAACACAAGTCCCGAGTACAATGTCTAGTCAAAACTGTTGAGGGCTAGATAAACACATTCTGAACTTGCCCTGTGGCAGGGTGTGGGCTACTAAAAACTGTCCAACCTACTTGTTTATAATGGTCATACATGTATTTCTTCCGTTTAAGATGTGAACAATAAATTTTAAAAATGTGTAATTATATTTTTGAGTGAGTGCCCTCAATTTAATTTGACCACTAAACTGGTTGTGATCGCTACCATGAATACATCAGAAAGATAAGTTTTGGCAAAACATGTTCGAAAATTTGGGCTACTAAAACTTCATGAGGGCAAGTAAAACGCAGTTTACTAGCCCGGATGGCTACTTATACTAAAAGCTTAACGCAAGGCCTGCACGCCCGTCTCCCAAGAAACACATCAGTCAACCATCGTGACCATACATGTAGCTCTATGACTATGAGTCAACTGACCTGTTTTTTTAATATTTTAAAACCTAGGTGGTCATATTCAAGAAAATAGCAAATGACTGTTCACATTTTTGTCAGAGATTTCATCCACTTTTTATCCAAGTATGAACTTCGCTCTTATGGACAATTTTACTGCACATGGCAGTTTTTCAGAAAGAAATATTTCTTTAAAAAAATTGTTAATGGCCTCACGTTTCGACGCTAGAGTGTTTCTCAAGGGCTAGTTGACATCACAACACACATAAACAAGTACACCAACAGAAGCAGTCAAATAGAAAGAAGTGAAAAGAGAGAAGCAGAAAAAAAGTCAGAAAAAGCAAGGGATGAACAACGAAAAAGGAAACAAAAGGTGGGGTAGTGGGAAGGGGCCAGTGTAACCACTAGGGGTGGAAACACAATAAGACAAAATCAATTCTTATGAAAATTTGCAACAATTTCATCATAAATTTTCCAAAAATAAAAACACCTTTTAGAAGGAAATTTTCACAGGTTCTTTTCAAGATGTTTTGGGGAAAATGTGTAAATGATTTAAATAAATGTACAATAACTTATACCTCAAGTAATACACCACAAGAGAAACTGATAAATTTCAATTAATTTTGACAGAATAGGGGGACCACCAACGTAAGGACTAGATGGCTCAGTTGGTTGAGCGCCAGCACGTTAATCCAGAGCTTGCATGTTCAAATCTGGCTCTACTTAATTTTCACTGATCAACCCCGAATTAACGTAGAGCTTACTTATATTTATTTATTTATTGATATTTTATCTATTGATATTTTATTTATTTATTGATAACCAACAGCGGTTAACCGCCACTAACGGGTAGTGATGATGATGCATACACATCCAAACTAGACCCCTTGCACAACGCGCAGCGCACTTACACACGCCTTTCCTGTCCGCCATTTTGGGAGTCAAAAGGTACACAAAGGAATTGGCTCCCAAAATGGTGGAAATGGTAGATGTCCATCGTGCGGAGGTGCGTGCCGTGTTGTGCATGGGGTCAAGAGCTTACCTTCGCTCATTCTCATCCAGATGGGAAAACAGCACATTTTTGGCGATGGACTTGGACAAGGCAGCCATGGTCTTATAATCTTTTGGGATAACCTAAGGTTGAAAAGGAAAAACAGTTTTGGTTACAGTCTGTAAATGTTTGGTAACTACTCTTAAAATTAATGGCAATAACATTAAAGTTTATTAGTTAGAAATACAGCAGCTTCCGGTAGTATAAAGAATTTAAAAAAACATTTCACTTCTAAGTAATGTGGTTATGGAAAAAGATACCATTTTCTAACCCCCAAAATTTGAATCTGAGACTCAGACTGTGTATTCCAATTAATGCTAACATTCACTGCACAAGACAGGAACCCGGCTATATTTTCTTCCAGCCTCGGTTTGGTTATAATGATTTGGAATGGAGAAAATCAAGACAGAAACTTCTTGTTATAATAAATACTGGATTCAGATCTTCAAAGGTACCACCCATTTTTCCAAATGTCATTAGAAGTTCTCAATCTCTGTAATCCTCTGTAAGTTTATCCGAGTGGAAAAAAATATGCATTGCGCCCGTCACAAACAATGCACTGTACACTGCCTTTTGGCTGGTTGGCCCCTTTTACTGCTAAGCAAAATTCCGCTTTGCTTAGTAAGTTTGTATGATGAGCAGATTTGAGAAGCTCTATGAAAGTGGCCAAAGTTGACTAAATTACGTATATGTAAATGAATGATCCTCTAACTAAGAAAAATAATGTTGGTAAACAAACCCGCTGCCCTGTTTTGTGTTTTTTAACAAATCTAAAACATTTTGCCTCTGAATGAAGAACTCAAAATTCACATTCCCTTTAAAAAAGGAGCGTGTCATCTTTACCCTCAGCACTTCAATTATACACACATTTTGACTTACTGCCCTTCCACATGTTTGGACAGGGAACACCGACTCAATCAACTTGTTAGTAATTTGTAACAAAGCACACAGGTCACACTCATTATTGCCTTCCCAACTGTTGTCTGGGACCTTTGGACATTGGAATAGAGGCCGAGTGTATCACGATGCTGTGAACTGCTAGTGTTTGGCCAACAATCGACTCTTGACAAATGTTGAATGAATTTTCAGGTGTGACCTGTTAAAGGAAGTGTGCACCCCTGAAGGGAATGTTTCTACTGTTGTCTCTGAAAAGTCCTTTCTTATATCGTAAACTTGGGTGTGATCCCTGGCTATACGGCAGTTACAAAGTTGTTTAGCTTCTGACTGGCACACCCGAACGAAGATATTGACAAAATAGGAAGACCACCAACAGTAGTGCAGGACGGCTCAGTTTGTAGAGCACTGGCATGTTAATCCGGAGATCACAGGTCCAAGTCCAGCTCTAGTCAATTTGTCTTTGTTCAATGCAAAATGACATGACATTTTAACATTTATAATAAGCTAAAGAACAGAGTTTGTTTTTGTTTGAATCCTCTTATTTCGATCTACATCAGATAACAGCCACGGACATTCATGGAGGAAGCACAGCTCAAGGTTTTCATTGCTCCTTTAAACCAAATATTCACATAGACTTATAATGTATGCATTTTGTTAATGGCATGCCCTTTGCAATATGAAAAGACACATTCCAGGCCTATTATAAACTAATGCATGTGGATTACGTTTTTCAGATCTGAGTTCCTAAATACAATAATTATCAAGAGGCCTGACACTTCATTCTTGCGAGGGCGAGGCAGTTCTCCTTGGTAAAGGACACCTCTATGAGTAAAATTTAAATTTGTAATGGAACATTTCAAGGGGCACCAAGACAATGGCCAGGGGCAACTGCCTGCTTAGTCTCAGTGAAACATCATTCCTCATTAGAATCTAAATTTAACCCTAACACTGTACTGATTGATCATGCTGACGCACTATCCAATTTTTTGTTGTTGTAGAATTTACTGATTGTAATAAAGGTACTCAGTCAGTCGACTGAAACCTGATATCGTGGTAAACACACCCTTACAGTTAATTCCGTGCAGGGTTACATTTGTACTCAGTCGTTAAAAAGGGTTTGGGGGTGTAGTTCTGAATGATCAGTCGACTAAAGCATTGCTCTATGACTAAAGCGTCTTTTAACTCAATCTTCTGCGCGTAATTTTCATCGCAATATTTTGATCCACTTATTTGCTATCAAATTAACACTGATATTGCTTTTCAAAAACTAAACATTTTATCCGATCTGACGGTTGATTCCATACAAATGTGGCGGGGATGAGATTTGCAAAATGTGAAAATTCCTGAAAATGGCCTCCAGGCCTGGGTTCCCACGTATTCTAGACTCAGAACCTCCCAGCTGTTTCAATTCAGGAGGTTTACAGACGCTGTGCATCACCAGGAGTACTACACTACAGGTTAGGACACAATGTGGATTATTTCTTTCTCCCTTTGATGATTGCTTCACTTCTTTCAAGAAAAAATTTGAAGGCTCAAGGAGATTTTGAGAAAAAAACTGAAATCAGGAAAACTCCTGAGAAATCACACGCCTGACGTGCACATTGAACTAAATGCTGAAAGGCAGGGTGCAGTAACCATCACGCCATTGGGCAGAACCCAAAACAGAGTTGTCTGTTATAAATTGAATAACTTGTGTACATGAGTAACACGTAATATCTCTGCATTGTATTTCGATTCTATTGAGTTTGAAGTAAGGACCTCTGACGAGTTCACTTGGCAGAGAGACATTTGACTTTTTTTTTATTAAAGATGTCACAAAATTGTTGCGACAGCGCAAAAACACTCCTAAAATAGCATTGATGTTTTGCGTACGTTTGAAATTGTCAAAACGTTGCATCTCTCTTAAAATAGCCCGGATGTACACACAAAGCAAGCACGCGCCGAGATGTGACGATTTTGGCGGGAGACATGTTGATATACAATATGTTGAACCTTCTGCCATTTTTTTGTTCAATGATGTTAATGTCAAGTATCACACGCATCAAGGATAATGATAAATATTTATGGTTTCATCGATTTTCGCAAGAGATGCAACGGTTTTGCAAAACTAAATACAACGTTTTTGCACTAACAAGACGATATGTTGAACCTTCTGCCAATTTTTTTTTCAATGATGTGAACATGTATCAATTGCATCAAGGATAAAGATAAGTACTTATGGTTTCATCTTATGCAGAGGCTGGTGTGATAAGCACATACTTAGTGCTTTCTCAGAGTCCTGCAAGAAAAAAGCCCACAGGCATACTACTTTGGTGGGATTCGAGCCCGAGACACACTGCATACTAGAGTGAACCTAGAGATGAGAGGCCAGTAGTTGACATTATAGTACATGTGCAACATGTTCACTTGTAAAGATACTATGAAAATGGTAAACTGTGCGGACCATGTAAAGACATGCTTGTCAGGCGGAGCTGCTAACATTTTGCATCTTGCAATCAGGGACAGTTTGCACAACAATCACGGAGATAATATTCAACAGACAGGGACAAAGTTTCCATAGTCAGGTAGATTTTCAATATTTGTTCATCAGAACGTGGACAGATTGCTTTACTTTCAGGACACTGTTTGCAGAATCAGGGAAAGTTGGCAGCTCTGAGATTGGGACACGCTTTCCATAATCAGTGAGATTTTCAATATTTGTTCATCAGAACGTGGAAAGATTGGTTTATTTTCAGGGAACTTTCTGCAGAATCAGGGAGAGATGGCAGTTCTGATCAGGATGATACATATCGTACATGAAAATGTAAATTTAAACGCTAGTGTACAGCGACAATCATGGGTACCTGTATTCTTGGTGTCCAAATGAACAATTTAAAAACCACTGATGTAAGAGCAATCTCAACATTACATGATGTGTCAATGCAGAACCAAAAGTACTTGTTTATTGACTAAATGATCTTCAAACTGCTACTCAATATTTATATGTTGTTCATTTGGTGTCTTTGTTTCAAGAAGTCCCTACCCAAGTCTCTCAACAAATTTACTCTTGAAACACTGTAGTCAAATGCCAGCCTTCATCCATATTTACCTTCTTAACATAGGAAGCTGCATACTCTTCAGTTAAAGGTTCAGCGCTGAAGGCACCACGACGCCTGCGTCCTTTGGTCTGTACCACCGGGGGTGTTGAGGCAGTTTCATCTGGCTCCTCTGCTTCCTCTGTCTGGGGTGCAGGACTGGGCGTGGCAAGGGAAGGTTTAGTCTTCTCCAGCTGCTCCTGTGGGTACAAAAGAGTCAGAGAATTGTTCGTTAGTGAGACCAGGAACTTATGATCAGATGCTTCAAGCTGAAGTCCAATGCCTTTGTGTCAGGCTTGAAGACTTGAATCACAATGCAAAGATCTGTAGGAAGGGTGATTGCTGGCAGTTTTCTGAAGTCACAACTATGATATTGTCTTGCACAAATTCTCTCAATCTGTTTGAAAAACTAGGGCAAAGAAATCTGACCTTCATCATCAATGAACATGTGCACTTGGTATGGTACGGTGCGTTTATAGTGCAGTGTACTTATTTGTGTACTGTACACATGGCGTACACCCCCTTAGTGTGCAATACACCTGTACTTCTGTTTCATTCGCAAAAATTTTGCATATTGATAAGTTGATAGTCAAGAAGAAACAATATACAAATTTTCAAATGTCAGACTAATTATATTACGGTGCACAAGTAAGTTCTGTAAACACGGTACATTAAAACAATTACAGAGTGCACTCGACTGCCGGGGCTGTACATGAAACAACTCCCATGTTTAGGTACGGGATGCTTCGAAGAATCCAATTTCTGAGGTTTTCAAAACAACTCAGGTTGTTTTAGGCCGAGATTTATTACTACAGCATCAATTTTAAGCTTACTGTAAGCGGATAATAGGGCATGGCAACTACGGTGTTAGTTCAGTGTGCAAGAAGGTTTGCAGGGCTGTTAAGTATGTGGACTAATGTATGTACAGTATGTTAAAGAGGATGCTGATTTGGGCAGCTGCAGCAAGTCATGAAGGTAGGGTATATGATTTGATGGTATTATTTTATACGGGAGACTTCTGCAAAGTGACAGAAAGCTTACCCACTATGTCCGCAGTAAGGGAACGATCTTGGATTATTTGGTTCATACTGCTGTCACTTTGCAAGTTGATAAAGTCTTCCACTTTAGCTAACACTTTGTATTTATTTGTTTATTTATTTATTTTATTTATTTCCTCACACATCCAGCAGCGCAAGCTGCCAATGACAGGATGAATAGAAAATGATGAAGAAATGTTCAGTTTTAGATGTGGGAGGAAAACCCCACACGGGACTAAAACACCAAAACACATGCCAGGCCCCCATCTGAGGCAGGATTCGAACCACAAAGGTGAAAGGCAAGGAAAAAAACCACTGAGCCAACCTGATCCCCCAAAATGTTTTAACAATAAGTAATTTACTATTAAGCCATCTCAGTGTTGCTATACAGTTTTGATCTCAAGCAGAACCCAAACTCTTCAATTTCAAATTAATAAACCTTTTGGAGAACTGGTGCAGTTCGGGCACAAAAATGTCTGAAAATTTACACTGCCCGATCAGCATTAGTAACTAATACAACTGTAAAATTAATTCAGAGCACATAACTGAGAATGTACAATAGAAATGACTGTACACTATGTACATCTGCCATAACAGAATCAGACTGTACATGTAGATCATTCTTTCCTATTCAATCAATTACGAATGTAATTAGTTTTTAATCAGCTTAAGAAATCACACGCATCACCTGATCACGACTCAAGGAGGACGTTCATCTAATTCCCAAAATCCCTTTTGATTATGAGGGAATGATCAAAACTTGCATACAGATAAAGTGTACACAAGTTAGTGCAAAACTTGAAACAATTGCATTTGCGTGTAAGAACCATCCTTCATACTAGCTGGTATTTTCAACTGCATTGTACATAGCCTTACAAACTGTTTTTAATGTAACTGTAAATTATAAACAGTTACAAATATTTAAGTCATGGACAGGCTGACAGGGTTACAACATTTTGTTTTTCACATTAAATTCATTGTTTGACGCCTCAACAACAAAAATGTTAAATTGTACAAAATTTTACGTGTGCACTGCAACTCTAGACATCTGTTATTTAATCAAATTAAAACTAACAACAGATAATTTCATGAGATTATACGTTGTAAGTCTTGTGCACAGTGACTAGGGGTACAATATATGTCCATTACAGACTATTATTATAACATCATGAGCACATACCGGTACATACAGTACATGTGTCCATGTGCTTCATCTACTATACAGCACTGGACAGTAGACACGCCTACATGAAGTGAAAATGGTTACAAAATCTAGAATGAAAGACCTGTGAAGTACCATCAAATACGCAACATCAGTTGTTTTTAGTTGTTGCGTTTTCAAGACACCAAAAATTAGTTAATTTGTCTCAACATGTAAACCAAAAAGCCCGTTAAACTGCCTGTACACAAACACTAGAAACCTGCTGAAACTGTCTCTACTATGTTAACCAAAAACTTGTTAAACTGTCTCTACTATGAACCCAAAAACCTGTTAAGTTGTTCGGGACACTAAATCATTTGAAATTTCAGAGAACATGAAGAAGATTAGGTTTTCAAGATTCAGTTCTTGGAAAACTTGCCTTTTTGTGTATTTGGCAATATGGTGCCCAGATATGCTGGAAATTGATTACACACGAGTGTCTTTGTTACTCATCTGCAATAAAATAGAGGTACGTGGCAACACCAAATATTTAATCACTTTTGTGAGTACGAATGTAATGGTAATACCATAAGAGTGGGGACAGTAGAACAAAGGAATACAAAAGGGACAATGCTGTCCTCATATTGGAATCCTTTGTATTTTTGTGTTCTCACATTTTTTCGTGCGCTAAGTCTATGGAGAGTGTTAAGTTAGAGGGACAAAGGAAAGTCCTCACATAGATAGCAATAAATTGATGCATGTATGTGTAGTCCTGTAAAAGAACCCGAACTGAAATGTTTTGGACATTACATGTGTGTATGCTCTGTTCAATATCAGGAGAACATAATAGAGCACTGTTTGAAACATAGAGTAAACCTCTGGGTTTTGATGGGCTTTTTTTAGAACCAAATGTACTCACAAAAGAGATAATTCAAACTTCTATCTTGTTGTATCTACACCATACAAACATTCACATCATCTGCAACAGTGTTTTACTAACGGTAACAAGGTTTTCGTCGGCATGATTGATCTTAAATGTGAATCAATCTCAATTGCTAAGCAAAGTGGGATGTCACAATTCAAATTACTATGGTGATATTGACAACTCATGAAGTTGAGTCTCAGTGTTTTGTGAACACCTGGACACAAATCTGGCTAATGTGAAGCAAAAGTTGTATAGTGCCGCGAGACACTAGATAGGAAACTAGATTTTATCTATTGTGGGAACATGAAGTACGCACGGGCGCCATTCCGGTAAGCAAATGTTTTGTGATAGCATTGTAGCAATGGTCTCTGTCTGCATTGATCTAATGTTGCATCCAAAGAGTTGCTTACTGAAATGACGTCCAGTGTCTACTTACTATTCCCGCCTGAGATTCCCATCTTGTGCATGCAGTGCTATACAATCTTTGGTGTACAGTACAACATGTTTAATGTGCTTCTAATGGTCACACATGTTCTCCACTTAGGCATAACAATTTATTGGGTTAATTGATGCACGAAAACACCATGTACACAATCACTGTACAAATTTGAGCTCCAACATGATTTGATCAATTCCTACTGAAATTGATTTACCAATATTGACCAGGTACAAATTTATCAAGCAGACGTTTCCAGCATTTCTAATTTGTCTGTATATAATGACTACTACTAAAAAAAAAGAGACAAGCTTGAATTTATGGCGGGGTCAACATCAAGCATCATCAATCCTAGCAGGAGAATTGCATTGTTTGTTTTGCTTACTCGAGATGGTCAAAACACCCAACAGCAAGGCTTGGTCAGCAAAAGTCAAAACCACAACGGAGAACCTTATAAATTGCATATATTGTTCCATAAACCAGTACACTGTGAAGTATGCAGACATGATCACCCAACTCATTCAGTGAAATAATAATCCAAGAGTTTTCATGCTAAGCTGCTGTTACTGCATTAAGCTGATAGTGTGACAGTGATGCAATTCAAGTACAGTGTATTCGGCCATGTTCGAATTAGCTGTTACGGCTATGGCCATTACTAAGGGTGTTGCCATGGAGTAGCCTATACTTCAGTGCATGATGACGCAGTGACCAAGCCACAGCCATAGCCACTAATTCTGAAATGGCTTGTTGTGTATTCCAAAAACAACATTACCATCACAAACTAACAAATCAATTCCTTTGTACGTGTATGTTTAAAAAAGGGGTAGGGATAGGGTTTGGATTGTGTAAAAGGTACCATTTACCTTTTAATTCAGAATTTTTTAGTCATTCCTACTTTTTTAAAACAAACTGGATTTTAACTTGAAGTGTATGTACAAGTAATCTTAGCAAACAAACCCACCTACTGCCTTGGTTATAAGATATTGTACTCTGGAAATCTACATGTACATGTACGTCAATCGTCCATTAATTTGATCTTTTGATTAATTACAAGTACAATGTATGAATACATGCAATTTCCGAAAGTCACCCAAAGGGTACTGCCTCGGAGAGCAAGCATGAAAGTACATATTCAATATTGTCGAAATCTTCAAACGTACAATCTGTCACAGGTAAAATACACATGCATACACAATGAAACAATGACTTCTGGCTCACTGGACAAACTAAGTGCAGGGTGTAGACATCTCTCCCTGAGTGAATACCGATTCAACAGCCATTCGTTTGTCAGTGCTTCTTGAGGAAATCAATGTTGGCGTTACAGCCCTTACAATCAAGCTTCTCCGAGCCAGAAGATGTAATTGGCAGCACATCAATGTCGCATTTTAAGGCATCAACAGTCAGCTTTATGCCCATTCTGCATGATTCACTCCAAGGTTCAACTTTGATATTTTACACTTTTTAAACCGCCTCCAAGAGCATGTGACACTTCATCAGGTACATGTATCACGGGACACTGACATGCAACACTTTAAAATTTGCACCTTAGTCAATGTGTATTTTTAATTGAATTCTTTTGGGTGCAAAATGTGACAAATTCTTCTCAGAAACTATGTCTCTAAACGGAGGTGGTTGGTTTTTCAAAATTTGTTGCCAAGTGTGCTGTAGTGACAGTCAAATGCTATACTGTGCATTTCAAATTATGTGCGTGTTGGATTACAGATACATTGTACACTGTTCTTTTCAAATGAGATTTTGTTCCCAGCATTGTGTTAACTTCAAATTAAGTGCCAATAAAGTGCAGGTTTAAAAAAAAGCATTTACTCCCCATTGTGAGCAAGGTGCTATTCAATAGTGATTTTCTGTTTGGCAGAAGGCATTTTATAGTTCAATTTAAACAATTAAGTCATCACCTTGTTAATAAGATGGATGACTGAATGCGTTTTATTTATTAAACCATCACATACTGCGACTAGACTTGCTTCCTGTAGACTTGTACAAGAACAGTTACACACAATGCAGGTGTGCAAAACTTCATGAAAATACATTACAGATATTACATGCTGAGGCCCAACACTGAGTTCGTGTTAGGGCAAGGCAATTTTTCTTTCGTGCATGGAACTTGTATAAAGGAAATAATATGTGTTGGAACATTTCAAAAAGCACCACAGCATGATGCAAATGTACTTTACTTGAATTCGTTTGGGTATAAAGTACGACAATTTCAGCCCACTGAATGCATTATTCCATGGAAAAAAATCATTTGCATATCTTTTAAAATAAAAGTGACTAATGTGTACATATGTACATAATTTGCTACAGTTTTTTTCCATATGCTTTTTATGAACACTTAAGCTCGGATCTAAAGGCTTTGTAGACCTCATTGTGAAATGTCAGGCCTGCATGTACAATGACATCGTTGGTTTTCAGAAACCTAAAAAGATAACGGCTCTTATTGCACAATTCCAAAGAAATGATTGCTGCGCTTCAAACAATATTACCCCCTGGTCACTGGGCCATTTATTTCATTTCTTAGACCATCTCCGCTCCCGGGGGAGTATACAACCCGTACTGCCAAATACGTAGTGCACCAAGCTAAATCAATCACAAGAACCATCTCTGCCTTCACAGGTACCCATTTACCATGTTTACCCCTAAGGACCCCAAGTGTCATGACCAGGAGTTGAGCCCACACCAGAACTCGAGCCCGATGCACTGTAAACCGCTATACATTGCAACCTCTGAAAAACTTCCCTACCTTTTCAAATGAAGGTGAATAGTTTGTACATATTTTTGCTACAGCTGTTTTACCTGTTTTAATGTATGCTCTAGAGGCTTCTTTTAAATAAGACCTTATATTGAAGATGCTGGCATTTCAGATGGAAAACACGAAGTGTATTTCCCTGGTTGATGGATGTCTCTAATACCAGTCTTAAATAGCACATGTATCTACCATTAAGGTTCTCAAGGTGCTTGAACAAAGAGACATACTTTTAAGACATGTTTTTGAAATGTTTGAATTACGAGATTGATTTATGTAATTTCAAAGCTTTCAGAATAAATATTATTTGATTAATCTTGCTGTAACACAAATTGTATGGAAGTGGTAACAAATCACACAGATGAACCCTGGTGTACTAACCTACATGTAGAGTTATTATGTAGAGTAGTCTTGGTTCAAGATACTCCTTCGTGGTTGATGATAGCGCCCTCTATCGGCGAGGGAAGTTCTCGGTAGTGATAGCAGTTCGTGGTTGAGGGAAATGAACACCAGGGGCATCTTGAAACAAGACTACATGACAAGGGGCATCTAGTGTCTTATGAAAACCCTGTTTAAAAAATTTACTTTTTTTATCATGTCATTTTTTTTATCATCTTCCATAATAATTGTTCATAAAATAGGAGCGTCCACGTGTACACATAATGCAAGTTTACATTATACATGTACGTGTGCACACTACATCATAGCATTTAGCAAACATGTGTGGAATGTTTACATTTGCACATGTGAGCAATTTTAATTATTAAAGAACATTTCCAAGTGTTACAATAGTATGCACAGTGCATAAAGATGGCTCATCTCATAGAGAGCACCTGTAACTTTGCTCCCTTCTTGATTGAATAAACAGTGTTCCTACCAAGGTCTGATGTTGAAATCGATTGTTAAATAAAATCCAGCCAACATTTTTCTTTGAATGAAAGAAACGCTAACACAGTGAAGAGAATGTTTCAAACTCAGGAGCTTAATATTTTTCGCATACAAAGTAGGCCTGTAGTGTAAGTTTAACACCCTTTCACCTTGAAATGAAAATCTACTCGGGTCAAAATTTGTGATCTAAAAAAGTATCTTACATGTAATTTGTTTCCGTCGTGTCCATGGATGAATCGAAATACAAGAAAGAGTAACAACAGGAATGTGAAATGTATTCCATCTAAAGCACTCTTATTCTCAAGAAAAATTCTAAATGTCACTAATTTTCAAGATTTATTTGACTGGATTACTTCTTGTAAGAATTACTGTGAAAGAGTGGCGTAGAGCAACTTTAAGTAACCATTGGCATGGATTTGATTCCACCTTAAACAGTTCCATCTTTGAAAAAAATTACAAAACTTCCTTTTTGGGGGTCATTACCACAGTATGATCCTACCTTGAATGGATTTGTTTACTATACTGCTACAATTTTCTTGATCGGTTCAAACTTTACATTGTTCTGAGGTAGTTTCTACGAAGGCGCTCTATAAATTCAACTAATTTTTTTATTATGAAAAAAGGAATTTAGAAACATGGTTGCTGGTTGTCACAATACATTGATTAACTACAAAGTTTTTTAATTGAATTAAATTACGCTTGCATTACACTTACACGTTAAATATTATTAGCTCATGTTTGAAAACAAAAAATGCCAATGATTGTTTCTACCGTGGAGAAACCCTTATGTGCATGTTTGCAGAGCAAACAACACGGACATGACCCTCTGGTCTTCACATTGTATCATACATAGCATTATGTGCAAACTGATATGGGTGACAAAAAGGTTTTTAAAGTTACAGCTACAACAGCTATAAAATTACAGAATAAAACAGCTATATAGAAATTCTGTTTTATAAAAACAGTATTGGAATTTTACGGCAATCAAGTCTTCCATACACACTAAATGCAGGCTTGGTCAACTGAAAACCAAGTTTGGTTTTTGCCTGATTTCCTCAATAGCATAACCAACAAATATTCTAAGCTTGATTAATAATTAAATTCATCATTTCACAATTTCTTTCCCTAAGACATGTATGTACACAACGAAAGATTCCATGTGCAGAAATGTTAACAATGATTCACAAAGCAGCTAGAATTTGTTAAGATAGCATGTGACAACGCAGCTTTCTTCAACAGATGTAGATTATTTGTGCCATTTACCACACAGATATACAGCGTTGTTCCGTTATAACCGTGTACTGAACACAAAGGTTCTCAAAGGAAGACAAATTCTTATATATTACACATACCTCAATAACTGATGACGCCATTAACTTTACAATCACCTGAATATCAGCTCAAACATTGCAATAACGACAGTGAATACTTTACAATCCCTTCCGCACCACTTAACAATTGCAAAATGCGTTCCGAGTTGCCACTTAAAACACTGAGAGAAGAAAAAAATTGCGATGGCTCAAGGAATTGTGATCTTTTAGAAATAATCACCCAAGAACAACTTCAGCTGCTGACCACACAGGCAGCTGCTATGAATTAAACACATTATGTTGAACTAACATTAGATTTTATACATATAGCATTGGTGTTAAGGCCTACTGGAGGAAATGTAATAAAAACCATCCCCAAGCTCTATGATTAATTTCACCTCACGGTATTCCGTACGAAAACAAACATTTGCTGTGACTGTCTGGCTGAATGAATTTATTGGGATTGTTGCAATATAGGATTTGATGGCATTGGTGTTTGGTGGTGGTGACATCTTATACACGTTCATCTCCCTCTTCAAGTTGGGGGACCAATCAGAATAATACCGCATTATAAATATTAATTTCTACATCAAGTGCCGTCAAGTATTAACTCCATCAGTGACTGGCAGATGTGGCAAACACTTCATTCCACTCGCATAGGACTGTTCCCTGTGCATCTACCAACCCTTTTGTAGTATTTTTTTATTTTGAAAATACAACAATCAGAAGGGCCCTTCATTATGCAGTTTTTGCCTAACATAGTTTGACGGAACCATTATAGGTTCAGGCATCCGTAACAAAAACCAACCAGCAAAACACTTCAAGATACTGCAACGCTACATTTGATTTCAATTTGTGAAAGATCCCATTGGAGTTTTGGTTGAGAAGTGGGGACTGCCCAGGAGGCCACTTTGTAAGCGTGTCAAACAACAGAAAAGTTTCCAAGATATCGATGTTGTCTTTGGCTACAAGTGGGCGGGACCCCACACACTCCTTCCAAGGGAGACTGCTTGTGTACTTATCCTACGCTATGAAAACTTGGAGGAAACAAGTGGGCAATGTTTTCAGGAACAATATTGAGGACCTAAAGACACACACCAGTACTTGGGGTACGTAGAATATTAACTAGTTCAGGGAATTACAATAAGGATGGCCAGCAGGAAGGTTTGATGTCAACTTCGGTCGATGGTAAATATGGTCACATGACGACAGGTAATCTTTTATGGTGAATGTAGGTCAGTCTTGAAGGATCACGGATGCATGAAGCAGTGAAGTTTCCCAGAAGAAAGTAGCACATAATGTACTTGTCTTGAACAAATTTTGTATACTGTACTAAAATTAACCTTTGGGATAACAGCCTTTTTAAAATCATATATCGCCTTATATTGTAAGACCCTTATGCTTAGATAACAACCCTCATTTCTTAATACTCTCGTTTTGCCTCATGATTTTTATTACCTACCTCTATCACTAACCAGTTCCTACAAGGCTACACTGACCGTGCTTGGCACAGGGGTGCATTAAATCCAAAAATTGTCTAAAGAAAGGATGGTAAAGGATTCTGATGGGCATGGGAAAGGGGTACCTCACAAACATGCACATACAATATTTTTTTCTAAATTTCTAAAGGACACACGATCTTCAGATCTAGTCCAGACTCTTTTATTTCCCACCTGGATGAATGCATGTCTTAAGTCCCCACAGCAGTCAGCTTCGAGCAAGTCTTGGTTTATTTTTTGCTATTTGTGTTTTCAAAAACATGACTTGATTCTGCAGTGCTTGATACCAAAGGAGTCAGTGGCAGAGAGCATTTTAATTCAGGTTATTGCTTTGCTAACAGTCATTTTGCAGTACGGCTGTTAAACCAAGTGTACCAATAGCTCGTACATGAAACTTTGTACAACAAATGTCAGCACTAATAAATAACATCTCAGCTAGGAGTAAGTTACAACACAGAAGGCCCTTTCCCCATGATTGCACACTGATGCATGCAGATATAGAGTCAAGGCTAACATTCTCCTCCAGCCAAACAGGAACATTGCAGAGCAAAAACCAATGCAGGGAGCTGGCCAACAACAATATTTACAGGCAGGTAGCCTGTTTTAAAAAGCAAAGTTCCCCTCTGCCTAGTACATCTGTGTACTTCAGTGGATCAATGAAATAGGGGGCCAGATAATTGAGAACACCATTACAGATGTGAAGTCACATTTTCAACTGAATTGACATTTACATGTATTCAAGGTATTGCACGCGAAGAACCTGCTAATGATAAGTGGTAGTTAATTAAAAACTGAAACAGAGATCCAGACTTTATCTCATATCCATCAGCCATACCATTTTGCATCATACTTGTATGCATTGTCCCCGGCATGTGCAAAAGTGGTTGAATTTCGTTATGAAACAACATCATCTCTCAAAAAATGTCTTTCAACAAATCAGGATATATGCAACTTTAAGTCTTATGGTTCTACTCAAAGACTACAAATTACCCAATGGATTATCTCACATGTTCCATCATGCAAACCTACAAATCTTATTAACCATTTCACATCATTTCAAGCGTTAACAAGTTAGTGAAATTCTCATTGCATTACGCATGCATTAGATAATTAACACCAACAACGATACTTACTTTCCTAATCTCAATTCAATGCATAAATTACAAGTACAAGTCGGGGGAAAGTGAAGTGGCTAGAGGAGAACTCCAGAGCCAATTACTGAAATTGTTGTCTATCATTCTCTCATTTTGTAAGAAATGTAATTTAAAAACATATTTTCTAATTATTAAAGGTATTAAACAGGATTGGTAAGAGAAAAAGATAACTGTTTAATTTTAGTCTGAAAGCTTACTGATTATGAGGTTCATACTAGAACCCTTTTTTCTGTCAAATATTTCCCTCTGAAATTAAGTCATATATGAAAAAAATGAAAACCATTTTTAAAAAATGTAACGGCTAATTTTGATTGTTACAACAAAAAATTAAAAACATATTTACACGCATAAAGTTTTGCATCGTTATTCACTATTTTCTCCCGACTCCCACAACGGATCAAGCCAAAATTTTGACAGGTTTGTTATTTCACGGCTGCTCACACAAAACATGGATACTGTTAGCGACTATTTTATCAGCTCTACCAATCCTGTATAAACCTTTAAATGTTTGCAGGAAATATGTTTTTAGGGAAAAACAGTGTTGAAAGCACTTCTTAAAAATGTTTCTGTCTGCATTTTAGAGGACAACAAAACTTACAAAAAGTTTTGTTTTCTTGAAGCGTTTGATTGAGAAGCAGCTGGATGCAATGTTCAGTGTAAATGGCACTTTCAAGATGAACATCCAACATTTCACTTTTCACTAATTGCATTTTTTAAAAACTCCCTTAAAAAATAATAAATACTAATATATAGATATTATACATATTTATAAATGTACTTTACTTGAAGTTCTTCCATTTCAAGGTGTAAGAGTGACTAACACTAACATTAGCCAATTAATGATATTAGCAGCCAAGCAAGCAAATTCATCTTGACATCGACCCCTTATGGACAATTTGCAAATAGCTGTGACCTTCTAAAGTTTCAACCTACTTTAATTGACAAGTACAATTTAGACTCCAAAAGAAAGTTTATGTCCAAAAAAGGCCATTCGATGTGCTTTGATGCTATTTTTCTTTGGTCAAGGTTCTAGCTAGCATATCCAGCCGATACACACGAATTGTGATCCCATACGCAAAAAAAATAAATAAAAAAATTGTGTTGTATATGTTTTTCTATTATTAAAAAATCATAAAATTGAACCATTTAAAATGTTCCAGATTGCACAGTAGAGCGTTTAAAACTAAACATAGACTTCCGAGTATTCTGAGGACCTCGCTTCAAATCAGGGTGTTTCGGCCAACGTTGCTAACATTTTTGTTCAGAATAAAAAAAATCCTGGGGAGAACCCTCGAAATGCAGTCACAAAATTAGACACGTTTCTTTAGACGGGAGAGAAATCTGTTGGAGATTTTAATAATAAAAGAGGAAGGCCTGTGTTGATGAATAAATTATAAGTCACAATATTACAATAACAAGTTAGATACATGTATTATGCATATCTGAAACTCAAGCTGAATTGAGTAAGCGCGATTTAAAATACCCCTTTCAATTTCTTGCGGAAAGACCCCCCCCCACGGTATAAAATGTTTGATTAGATTGACTCATGAATTTAAATTACTCTTAGATCTCAAATGATGTTTCGAGAATCTATGATTTAAATACGACTTTTTAATTCATTAAATCAAAACAGGAGTTAGAATATAAAAATAACTAATTTACATAATTATATGCAGGCCGTGTATCAGTATTGATACAGCTTCGCATTAAAATAACTCACTCTTTTTTTCTTTTCTTTTTTGAGGAAATGAAAAAAAATATATATATATATATGTATAGTGTTTTTGATTGGACCATAAATCTGCCGAGATTGTATGTTCCAAATATAACTACCAATCAATTATGTATTCTGACATTTTGAGTTAAATACCACTTATCAAAATACCACTTGTCATTATAATATTCCAGAATGATCAACAATTGATAAAATATGTTCGGTATGCGGTAAGAAACTCACAGTGACTGGAGGAGTATCTTGAGCACTGGCAGATGAGGTCTGAGCCGTCGGGGCCGCATCCTGAGCAGGTGGAGGAGTTAATGTTTGAGATGTGGAGGATTTTCCACTGGAAGTTTTCTTCCTCCTTCGAAAGAAATTCAACATGTTTGCTAGCTTAAGGAGTCTGAAAAAAGGCACAGCCTTGCCTAGGTATGTGAAAAATCTGGGCGTTTGGTTTTTTGTTTTTTTTTTACAAAAAGATCATAATACAAATCCCACAGGTAGGACGTAATTTATACAATCCTCACGACGTCATTGTTGGAGTTGGAAGCATCTCATTGAAAGACAGTTAAATTACATCCACAAACTCATTATAATCAAAGCCGGCAATCTGTGGTGAGGCCACAGTGTATCCATCCATCTGGCTCGGGCCCAGGCGCGAAGAGATAACGAGCGATGAAGTTGCAGAGCTAGAAACCTGCGCCGTGAGTATCACCACGAATCTCCGCCACCGATTCGAATATTGTGCACCGCTCGCGAATAATATGAAAATGAGCTTAATACTACATTCAGTTGAGAGACCTAGGCTGGCGGGTATACAAACACCGTGTGCGGGTTACACATTGCGTGCGACGAAACGAAAGGTCTCTCTCTCTACTGCTTTGCCAGGAAATTATGCATGCGGGTTGGAGAGAATGAGCGAACAAGTCGGATGTCCGCCACTCTGTTTATTCTTCGGTCAATCTCTCCGTTGACATACGGTAGTGTGCACGACGGAATTCTGCACGGCACCCACAGCCACTGCCTAGGTTCAATCCGCCCAGTTTTCTCTCTCTACATAAAAGCACACACACACACACACAGTCCAATACATGTACGGTTGAACCCGAGCGTTGATGAGAATCGTGATAGCCTTTGGCCTCCATAACCCAACAAGCTTATTATGCCAAAACCAATGAACCAAGCTATCCAATCCATAATATCAAGCCATTCGCGAAACGCTGCCTCTCCGATCTCCTACACGAAGCGGCGCTCTCGAGGTCGGTTGGCTGACGACGACAGAATGGTCGATAGCCATCACACCAGGTCGACGGCTGTTCGTGATTATCGAGTCGAAAGGGATGAATAAATCGCTTCCAAATAACATGTTTTCAATCTGATAATGCCCAGACAGTCCAATACAAGAAATATTCGATTTAGATCACTGAACAAGAATACACCAACCGGGCTCGCCTGACTTTACTGCCACATTAGAACATGCCGTAACGGCGAAAAAACTCGATTTATAAACACCATAATCTATACTGAAATTTCATGGTTGACGGAAATTATACAGTCGTTTATCTGAAACCCTAAAAAACACATCGATGTACGCGTCATGTTATATTCACAATGCATCTTAAAGGGACAAACAACGAGGGTGAATCATACGCGGAAACTTGCCGAGAACAACGTAAGACGTTACATACATTGGTACCTCGAATCAAGATACACAGGTCCGAGTTTATTTTACAAACCGCGGGAGAAATCGCCAATTTGAAGTGAAGCAGTTTACGTTAAGTCAACATGACCAGACCGACCCGTATTGCACACATCCTACCGTGTTGCAATAAACACAGACGGACGACTGGCTCGGCGCATGTATGTTGTTGACATCCCAGTTTGACCACAGTTCGACGAATACAATGTACTTCCTTCTCACATTACACGAAGTGCAACACTCCGACTTCCCAGAATTAGAAATCGCCGTTTTGGGCCGAGTTCAGTTGTCTTCCACATTGCCACCCTTGCCCCTCGACAGTCTTTAAGATTCTGCGGTAAAGTCGCAAAGCTTCGTTGATGACGACATTGCATCTCAATATTGATCCTCAATAGGCGTATCCTATTTGGAAATGAACATTTCGATTAACCCATCGGGGTTCTGTTTAAAAGAAAAGATGTCTAGAAGTTAAGAGTCTATTCTGCTCAATGACATGTCCTCATTGATACCCTAATAAAAATGCATAAACCCCAAAACCCCGATTCAAAAATGCAGTGTACATTTTTATCACCTGCTGTCAGGCTCTTGTCCTGAACATAACGGACATGACAATCGTGTAATACTTTTCAATCTTTGAAATGCCTTGGAGATTACTGTCTGTGCATGGAGAAAGTGACGTTCGCTTTATTTTAGTTGCAAATGGCTTTTTAAAATAACGCACCCTCTATCAATTAAATAATGAACTAACACTGGCGACTTGGTATTAAAAACAAATTATCGTAATCAGTTACAACACAAGGCCATACCGCAACATTTGAGTAAATAATTTTAGTAAAAGGAGCTATAATAAAATATATACATGTATATATAAAAGCTTTTAAAACAAAATGTAGAAGCAAAGCTCTTATTGTATTATTAGAAACCAACTGTCTACATTAAAGGATAAGAAAATATATACTTAATGAAAATACCCTTAAAACACTTTTGCTAGAAATACTAGCTTTGAAATGTAGCTTTGACATCATGGAGAGTCCAAACCCGATGTTTGAAAATAGTGTCAACGTATAATAGCTTTCCCTTCCACTATATTCTCTTGACTCCGATGACCGAATGAGTGCACTTCTTATTTCATGCATGCTCGTTATTTCACGTATTGTTGGCTCACATAGAGTTTGGATACTGGTCTTTGACAATTACCAATGTTGTACGCTTGCTTTAACCTTAAAGTCAAGTTTGTGCTGACGGCAGCCATGCGTAAAGTATTTTCAATCAGTGACTTACTGGCTAATGCACTTACATAGTTCTTTTCCAATTCGTCAACCGTCTGAATGCACCTAGTACTAGTGAAAACATTACTCCAAATACTATTCTTAATCCAGATTTAATGTCAGTGATACGAGTTCCATAAATTACTCGGTATAGTTAAACAATTTTAACAGGTGTACGGGATACCGTTCCTTCCTCCATGGAGATATCATCCTCAAAAGAGTATCCGGCCCCGTCGGGATATTGGCCGAATTACGTCCGTGAACTAATCAGTCACAACCCGTGCTCCATGTTTGATGAACACATTCACACGGACCCACTTGGGCAAAACTGTATAACAATAGGTCCTGTCCATCTTTACAATCATCTTAGAAGAAAAAAAAATGTCTCGAACAACGTATTCCAACGTAGACTTTGAAACGAGGACTTCATACTTTTGCATCATGTTGAACAAACGTTTGTCGAGTGCTATGTAAGACTAAGAACCAGTTTTGTGAAATGATATAACCCAAGACTGAGCAACCTCGTGCCCATATAACTTTGATGAGTTTGTAACGTTAATATCTGAAACGGAACCTGTAAGATCAAGAACCGATTCGATAAACGCATTTGATGCAGCAACCCAGGAACATTTCATCAGGCTTTTAACACTGTTTTTAAACTCTCGATACTGTTCGAGGTTGTCAAACGCTTCCCTTGCCATGCCTCCAATGCGAGGGGGAAAAACAAAAATCTCTGCCGGCACAAAGTTTTGAATGACTCCATTGATATAACGTTTTGGAACTGTACGTGACGATCCGTGTGCTTCGTGATCAAGGGGGAGCCACATTATGCGTAAGCGGATGATCTTCTCCAGTACAATGTACTTATATCGAGCTTCCACTTGAAACAAAGAAGTTAAATTAACAACAATAAATTGAAATTAATATATTACCTCTAAAAACGTAGCCATGCTTGCCTGGAGTGATAAAATATGCCCTCGTTAGTTGCACTGCTTAAATGGCGTGTGCCCAAGACAAACGACTTGCAGATACCAGCCTGGATACAGATTCAAGTAAACAGCTTTGCCCCGTCATATCCACATGTAAACGCGTTTCGACACTCAAGAATTACCGTCACCCAATGCTATATCCTTCTGGATATTTTCAGCTGAAGGGTACGGTGATACTTTAACATCGAAAAACAAGATATATATACAAAAGGTGAGAGGACGTAGCTAATCAATGATTTCCTACAGTCATATAGCGAAATTCACTGAATCCCGTGCGGGTTGGACTGTTTGAGCTAGGAATGACGAAATAACAAGGCCCCACGCTTGTTTTCCTTAGGTAAAGGGGTCCTTCATACGGTGCACCGGCATGATGATGTGATATCAGGAGTGGAGGTGAAGTACATGCGAGACTTGTGCGGAATCTATCAAACTGGGGAGAAAACCTGCGATGATTCGACTTCATCCGGCGTCCAATTGATAGCTTTCCAAAAGCACACTATAATACGCACCTGCTTCGATTCCAACTAACCTGGCATAGTAATTAGTCTATGTCTGTTGAGTGTACAAAAACAAATTGGATGAAACATGGGATTTGTCTTTGAGTTGAACATTTACTAAAACCTCGATATGAAACATGCATACCACATAGGCTCACCTACCATTATTGGATATCAAGTCTCCATACAAATCAGGATAAATGTGTCCGTGCGCCTGAGAGATCGTGATGCCCTTTTGTTATAGACACAAGCAGACGTGATATTTTTCCCGGCGTAACTGTTTGTATAGTGTGGCTCTTTTGGTTTAAAATGGAAATTAACGAACTTTTCTGATATTATTTGACCGCTTTGATGCATAAAGTGAGATGGTTTCCCGAGTAGAAGGCTTGTCAGCTTTTAGTCCACTGTATAAACTTAGCCTCAGACCCTGTAAAATGACTACCGGTACCAATGAAAATACTGAACAAACTTGACGGATATATTAAACATTTCATCGAAAACAAACTTCAACAGATAAAAAGCTATAACTTAATAACATTTGATTTTAGCAGTAGAAACTACTTTAAACAGGACAACGTTTGAAGTGTCTTCTCTTTGAAGACGCATTCCCCCGGAGCTTAATGTTCTATTGGTACTTCATAGTTGAATAAATTATCCAGCTTATGAAAGCAATATACATCGCATATTAATTTTTCTAAGTCTTCACAAACACACACACACGGGTATATTTTTTCTGTCTCACAACGAATTAAAAGACAACACAAAATACTAACGTGTCTTTTCCCCCACCCCCAAAGTAATCTTTGAGTGTTTGCATGCAACGAGTTTCGTTTCTTAATAAAACCTCATACTGCATCCACAAAATTTGGAAACAATCTGTGACGAAAGTCTTGTACATGCACTACTTTGGTTTTCAGAGAATCAATTATCTACAGAGACCGACTGGTATAACAGTGACCCCAAAAAAATCAAAATTACCGACTGTTTTCTGCTTTAACTTTTGTCATTAGTAAGGAATTAACGAGATCAGAAGAGTGCAAGTAACTTTTGCAATGCCAGCATTTCGGGTATTTTCTCTGCGTTAAATTCACAAGTCAAGTTTTTAAAGTTGTATGCAAAAACGTATCCCGTTTTAAAGCTTTACCAAACACCCCAAACTCGCTAAAATCCAACAGCATGTTTTGTTTTATTTTGTTGGACTTATAATAGACCCTGTGCATATAAAGTCACACTCCCAAATAGCGCCCTCACTGAGGCGAAAGGAGGCAACTCATTGGACGATAGCTGTTCTTGGTGCGTAAAAACGTGTGCGTGACCTCAGCGTACCAGCGTACCGGTTATGTAAGGGGGTATATTCTGCACGTCGCTTTGAATTACCAAACAGAAGCCAACAACCAACAGGGATCCAACAGTTCACACATAATATATAATATAGTGCAATGAATTGGCCTCTGTTACACACACTAAAAGTTGCGAACCGTTAGCCCAATGGAGTGATGAAACCTGCAGGTAAACATGAGGAAAGCAGCTTGGGAAATGCCTATTACACTGTTTTCTGACATATTTTGGATTGATTATATAATGACGTAAATAGAGTCGCATAATGTTATTATAATAACAATCACGCGCAAATGGTGCATTATTCTTAAACCTGACATTAAAATATAAATATAACTTTGTGGGTTAAAACACAGTGCACCAGCAAGCACATTTAAGATTTTCAAGTCTATAAATCTAACACTACTAAAACGATGGCGATAAGCCATCTAAACATAGTAAAGAGCAAGGACCAACAGCGATAGGTCAATAACATTTTGTTAGATTTTGTTATTTTTGATGACGATGTTTTTCAAGGCAGTTTCACCTGCCCGATTAGACGAATTGATTGCTAATGTGAGAGGTACATGCAAATATTAAAGGTGTTTTATTAATAAATATCTAGAAACTTTTTATAATTTGTAAATGTAGCCTACTAGTTGTGAATCCATATAAACACATTAAATACATTTGATGAAATAAACTGCCCATTTTTGCACAAATGCACGACAGATGTGTCAACAAACATTTGACTAGGAACAGCAGAACTGATGCTTCGTTTTTGAAAGGGCAAGGGCAACAAGGCGCTTTCTCCTTGGTGAAGGGCCCTGCAGCTATGAGGAAATTGTAAATTTCTATTGGGAAAATTTCAACGGGCACCAAGGCATTGACCAGGGGCAATGGAAGCAACTGCCCCTGTTGCCTCCGTAAAGTATCAGGCCTGGAATAATGTGAGTTGATGAATCAATTACTATTCAAACTGTACCAACTTACCTGTGAAATGTTTCCATCTGAAACACTGGTGCTTTGTGTGGAAGAATGACCTTCAAAGCCAGCATTTGATTTTTTTCAGGTTGTAATAATTTTACGATGATGGCATGATGCGTTTATTGAAAACGAGGCAATTGGAACGAATGTATTTTACAAAAAAACAAGGACCATTTACTTTAAATGTCTTCAA
This sequence comes from Pisaster brevispinus, assembly GCA_023634235.1. NCBI lineage: Eukaryota > Metazoa > Echinodermata > Asteroidea > Forcipulatida > Asteriidae > Pisaster > Pisaster brevispinus. Next base: position 7,994,493 of record JAMKCF010000021.1, on the reverse strand, counting down.
TCAAAGGATTCCCAGTGCAATAATTGTGTTATTTACTGTTAGCAAATAGTACTCACTGTATTGACCCCCTTGCACCAATATTACACTAGTTGCTGTCTGATTCGCTTGTGGTAAGCGTGTACATGTACAGGGTTTGGCCTTAACTTTTTTAGTGACTGGCCAGCTAAAGGACCAGTTGGCTTGTCATTTCAGTAATCTGTCTGTGTCAGCTATTTCACTGGTCCATATTTCAAATGAAATTGGGATGCTTTTCAACACTGAACTAGCCAGCCGGACCACTATGAGTGAATATTGACTGGTCCTCCAGTGTTTTAGCTGGCATTTGGCCAACAGACCACTGGGAGAACGCTGTTGTAAATGTTGCATTGCTGAAATGCGCTGTACCCTATATAACGCACAGGGGACACCGACTACTGATATTGCGCAGCTAAGATTATTGTGATGTCAGGTGAATTGAGTCAATACACCAAATGTACACACTATGCAAAGTATGGTGCAAGCATGATTTACATATATATATTCATTTAACTGTACATGTACACTTCATAGTGCAAACACTACACTGTGACACTTGTCCTGTGAGCTCATCTTAGTGAGCTCGAGTACATTATACTGGAATTATCAAGTATACCATCAGGCTGTGAAGTCGATGGTTATGTTGTTTTTTTTGGCAAACAATTATTTTAATTTATTTCACAAACAACAAAACGGACTGGCAGTTGCACCCAAAAAGTAATCCTCTGGGTACTCCCCAGCTATTGTATCTAGTTTCAAACACTCTCCTCCATGAGCCCATCTTGTCCCTCTTTCATGTCCATGTTTCTTGTTTGTTCTTCTCACGTTTAGTCTAAGAACCCTGGCCTTTCTAATTATATACATCATTGTTCATTAGACCACTTGCATATGACGTCACAAGCTCCAAAACAGTCCCCCCCCCTCACCCAACTGTGGTCGATAAAGAGCTATCTTTAGCTGAAGACTGAGAAATGTGCGCAGTGTGCACACGTGTGCACATTTCCATTGTTCAACTCGGCGGCCAATGCAAGGGGTCTGTTTATTTAAATTATACCACTATTTTGCATACTCATTTTCTCCATGTTTATTGATTTGCTTTGTATATAGAACATAAACAAGTAATTTCTCCATATGTAATTTAGCCCTTTCTTTTGTACATACTATTCTAAGATAAACATGTTTGTCCTTGTCACTTAACAAAGATTTGAATCAATCAATCTTACAATGTAATTTTAGTCTTTAACATATTATGTTGTACATTGTGCAAACATCACATGTTTACAGTAAGTACGCATTCATTATTTTTTATACATGTTTTGTTTGTAAATGTTCCAACTACACAACTGCCATTTTAACTCCCCCCCCCCCACAAAAATAATTTTCAATTAACATGTAATGTATAAAGTTAGAAATGTAAAAATCACACTTTTAAAGAGATTTTGACATTTGTATGACCAAAAAATCTACAAAGGAATCTTGTGACATTAGTGAAAGTGCTGTCTGACTGAGTGACCACCATTTTATCACTTAGTGACTTATTCATATTTATCAGAAAATTACCGAGAACATAACCATATTTGGGTATTACTATACTAGGGATAGAATTTCACTTTCAGAATGTGACTTCCTCCATCTTTGTTTAAATTACAAAAAACAAGACTAAGAGTGACAAATTTGCCATCTTCTCTTTATTTAATAGCTTGTGAAAATTGCAAAATTATCAGGATGATTTTGGGACCAACTCCAGTGGAAAAAATGAACATACAATTTTAAAACAATAACATTCATTTAAAAAAATCCTTCAAATTTTGCACGCAGATCAGCTGTTTTCCTAAAATTCGTCTGAAAACTGAAGAAGGCACATTATTTAACCCCAAACATGCACCTATAAATCGGATAAACAGTGGTCTCACTAAACATCAATGCAAGTAAAATGAACCCAACGAAAACCAGTTCAGTTGTAGTAAATGAAATTTCCATTAGTCATAGCGTAGTGAAGTGACAGTGTGCAGAATAACTACAATGCACTGTACATACATGTACTTTTCTTTTTTCTAACAAAATACAACTGTGACGCAATTCACTGTCAAAGAAACATCACACACACAAAAACACAAATTTACCAATTCCAGTTTGGAAAAGTAGTCCTTCAGAAAGGAAGTGGGGTTTTCTGGACGGTGGATGCATAACTGTACGATGCAGTCTTTCAACACTTGCTGAATGTAGTGTTTCTGAACGTAAGCTTCACAGTCTTTCAAGCTCTGTTCGTCATCCATGTTGGACGCCATTTTATTCATACCAATGTATGCTATAAACAAACTACTGTGTGTGTTATACAGAGAAACGTCGTACCGTATATGTATGTACATGTACACCATTCACACAGTACACGCACATAATAGTATAGGAAAAAACGTCACTGAGACACCATACCAATTCGTGCATAATGAAGTTACGTGTGCACATGCATGTAAATAGTACAGTTTTTAACCCTAGGACGAATGTGGGTGTAAACGTATTGGATAAGAATGGGAGCAATTTTTTTCTTACAAGTTTGTCCTAAAATCTCTTTATTTTTCTGCATCTGATGAGAGTTTGTATTGCTCTGTAATTACCTTTTTCTTCGATATGATAGAAATTATTTGCTTAAAAGACAAAATTCAATGAGTAGTTAAGTAGAAGACAGCTTCACATGATGCGTGCATCTGGACTCTGACAGTCAAGAGTTATATACATGTATATTATATATACATGTAATGATACCCGCCCCCCCTCCTGCAAAGTAATAAAGGTGTAACAATTTGGCAATGTTGAGGAATTACCAAACATATTCAAACTTTTCTAATTAGAGCACTGATTAACCTCCAAAATATACCCCCCCCCCAACTTGTAACCGTGTCCCTCAAACTTCAGGGGATGGTTCCATTGTTCAGAAGATGGCGGCCTATACAAACTTTTTTCCCCTTCGAGGTCGTCAGGGTTTCCCCACCAAACTATTTTGTACGGGATAATATGAAATCAAAAAATCATTGTTCATTGCATTCAAAAGTCCAGTATATCCTCACTTGACGTTGTATCCATGGCGCAAAAACTGTTTTGTTGCTCGCTGGTGTATTCCAACATTATGCACAATAAAAAAACATGTGAAATTTTGAGCTCAATTGGTCATCGAAGTTGCAAAGAAAATAATGAAAGAAAACCACAACAACATCCTTGTCGCATAGAATTGAAGCCTTCCTCCAGATTCAAATATTTGGACGAAAAACCACCTCTCTAAAACTACATTACTGTAAGAGTCGTTTCTAAAAACTGTTTATAAAATCAACAGCTCTCCAGTGCTCATTACCAGGTAAATTTTTATGATCAATAGCTTGTGGAGTAATTACCAAAAGTACACACTCCCTTTAACAATTTTTCCAAAATTCACGGGATACCCGGGCAACAACCCCATTGGCTTCTAGGCGGGTTTGGACAGGGCCTTACCATAAAAACATATCCTCTCCTCTGGGCCTCAGCTAGACATCTCGTAAACTACTGAGTCACTCATTAAAAAATAAAATCTTGTAAATCTGCAAAAAGTCTGTGTGGTGTTTTAAAAATGTGGTTTTTACAAGGTGGAAAAATACTACAGAGTAATTTAGAAAAACAAAGTATACTTTTATTTATCTGTTATATATTTTATTGCTTATTTATTTAGTTTATTTAGTTTTGAAATAAACAATTTGTATAATAATTTCTTCAAACCAAATCTTTGGAAGGTAACGAATGGATGGTGCATAAAACAACAACAACAACACTTTACTACGGGCAGGATCTTGAAGGAACCCCCCAATCCAAACCGTATAGTTTTCCCCTACGCGAAGTTTTTCTGTAAACAAAATCTAAAGAATTAGTACTTTAATTTATTTAATATAATTTATTGGAAAATGTGTGTAGAAGAGATAAGTTTTCATGTTTATTATTACGTGTATTTCTGTTATACATTCGATAAGAACAAAATATCTGGATGACACTCCCCTTGTGACACCACTTCCATGGACCATGTTTTCTTCCTCCATGCCTTAGTCAAACAAACAGCCAAGAGAGATAGATCAGTCAATTTATGCAAACAGCGTCACAGCTACTACTGCACACGCGCAGAAAGTCTCGTCTATGACGTCAGTTTAACTGGTACCCGAAAGTAAAGTACTTCTTCTTTTCCAAAAAACACCGAACTGAGTCTAGTACCCGCGACAGTATAGAAACCGTACAGAAAAACTACACATCGTGGACGAAAAAATGGCCAGCGTTCCGTGGACTGGCGCTCAAAATCAACCCTCACAACCTTCACAGTGGTAAGACACGTGTACAAAACTTAAATTTTGTGAAGATCATAATATTCTTTATTATTACAGATGGTTTCAGTCCATTTTGAATTGCTTTTAGTAGGAAAAATATGCTGTGATTTTGTCGTGGATTGTTTGTAGTCAAGTTACACGGCAGTGTATTTGGCCATCGCACTTGCACACAGTACAAATCTGTATTGTGGAATTGTATGTGTGCTTTCGTTTGTATGCATAGGAATAGGGGGGGGGGGGGTAGTACAATTTCTAGTCATAGGTGTACTTTGTGAACAATGATTGACCCATGCATGATGATCGTAAACCCACGTCCTCCTACCATGGAGGTAGACATTTCTACCTCCATGCTCCGAGTCCTACGGTCACCGAGCGCGTGCTACTCTCTAGAAAGGCCACGACTAATTTGTTTTTCTCTGTTGTTTTTTTAATGGTTTAATTAAAACAAATGAATAACTCTAAACCGTAAACATTAGACCCAAATAAATTAAATGTAGGGTCAGATATAACTCACTGTTTCGTAAACTTTTAAAGTCATGAAAGTGTCAAGATTACCATCTTTTTTCAAGAACAAGATGAACATAAGCTATTGTAATTTATATGCGTGTTGTTTCTTGTGTGGATTTCTGAAAAATACAAAAACAATTCAGTGACCATTTCTTTCAAATTTTTGTCTCATCCACGTCTCTGTTTCCGTTCAAAAATTTCTAAAATCAGTCTTAGAAAAAAACATTTAGTGAGTTATAATGTCTATTTAACTCTTCATATCTGTTTAAAAAAAATCATAATTGATACTTTAAATGATTTTTTCAAAATGGGACTTCTCAGAGATTGCCGTACGAAACAGAGCGTAATTTTAGCGGGGGTTCCCCAAATCCCCTCGCAGTCAATGTGACCATCGGCATTCAGACTGATGGAGTTACGTCTGATGACGTCATACCGATGGGCCCTAATCCAATGACATCATACCACCCTCCCAACAAAAAAGTCTGTGGAAAACACAAGTATTATTGGGTCCTGTTTGGTGAAAGAAAATGTGGGCCTTCTGTGTGCCTACAACTACAAATAAGTACAAGATACACGCAGCATCAAGTTAATTAAAAGATCAAAAAGTAATTGGTTGAGGTCTCTGCCTCACATGACTAAACTATCCAACTTTTTTTTTCTAGGGCCCAGCCTTTTAACCCAAGTCTCGTACCACAACAAGCAGGAGGTGGTGGAGCACACAATGCCAGCTGGGAAATAGCACGACAAGCTCTGGAAAAACTTGGCGACAAATCAACTCCCGATGGGGGAGGACTTGTTCCAAGTACTGCCGGCCAGTCGCCTGTCAAGGCAAACGTGAACAACTCTGAAGCAGGAAAGACGAAGAAGAGCTCCAAGAAGCAGAAGGACAAGCAGCAGCAGCAGAAGCAGACGGACACAACGCCAGAGCAGTTGCAAGTGCAACAGATGCAAATGCAGCAGATGCAGATGCAGCAATATGGTATGATGAATTAGTATCAGAATTACTTATGTAGATATGTAAGTAACTCTAGAATGTCTTGAGCTCCTAAAACAAGTGTACAAATAGAAAAAAAATACATCTTATCTACCTAAATTAAGCTTAAAAAAACATTGCATGTGTGTTGGATGACTCTTATCTCCTCCCCATTCACAGAATCTTAAAGACTAAAAAATACTGCAACATGTCAGGCCTAGAATTTCATGCGTAATAGGGCAAGGCCATTTTCATTTCACAAATGGCACTTCCATTGGAAGTCTCAAAGTCTGTGGGAAACTTTTGAAGGGGCACCAAGGCCAAGACCAGGGGCAGCAGGTTGTGGCCAAGTAAGTCCAGGCTTATGTATGTTTAACTCTGCAATTGTTTTTTTTCTTTCTTCATATCATACAGTGTCTATGTTTTCAGGCAAAAGGTTACATAACAATCTACATTGCCCTTGCCTTGGCAGTTTACATTGTTTTGATCTCTCTAACAGCATACATTTTTTTGTTATGTTCTACAAAATGTGCTGTCTTCTACAGGAAGAAATTGCCTTGTCTCTTAACAAATGAAACTCAAAGTCTTTTGATTTGGTCACACAGTGTTTCAGACAAGACAGGAAAGTAATTATACTGCGAATCTTTTTTTAAACAAGGTTTTTTTATGTACCAATTTGTTTTTGGACAGCCAACTATTGTAGTCAGTATGGAATGAATCCACCCCAGTTTGGATACGGCTATGGCATGAACTCACCCATGATGCCTGGATTTCCTGGACAGGTAAGCTGTTGTGATTGTGTACCCATCATTACAGCGACCATAACTTTATATGTGGCAATAATGTTGGTTATTTTGGTCTTCTTAATTTCAGTTGTATAGAAAACTTAAGTAAAAAGTACACCTCAAAATTGTGCAGAACACTGCATACTCGGCAGTACTATTGTGTAGTTTTATGTTTGGTCAAATTCAACAGAGTCAATAAATTCGTTGTTAAGTCTGAAAAAAAAATAGCTGATACCATGCATGGTTCTAACCAGAATTTGGAAACAGGGAGTCCAGATTCAGTTTAATTACATGTCCACATTTCTCACTTATCTACTTGAGGGATATTTTAAGGGATGTAACGTAGGGTGTAGAAATTCAAAACAGGGTAGCCAAAAGACTACCACACACCTCTTGCTCATAGGCCCATACCACAATGATACCCTGGACAGATGTTGACTCATTACATGTATATTTTTTCTTTCCCACCCCCCTCCATATTTTTGTGGTAGTACCTAAATATTTGGTTAATATTAGAATTGAATTGTGTTTTCAGCAGGACAGGTATCAGCAATACCAGGGCATGGTGCCACAAGGTGGTTTTCCAAACCACCCACCACCCCAGAGGCCACCATTCCCACCAGGTATGCCCCCTCCCAACCCACCTCCAACCCAGCAACCACCACCTCCCCCTGTACCACCCAACAGCTTGGACCAAGGTCAACACATGGATAAAGGTAATAGTGGAGGAATCAAGTCACAGGGTGGTGCAGGGGCTGCGAGCTCTGGTGGCCTGGGTCAGGGTGGTGAGAGGGTCGGCCTTGAAGCTGAGAGACCTGGGTATGGATACCCAAATTCGATGGACAGACAAAGCAGTGCTCCAAAGAGAGCCGCTGACGACTGGAATATGGCATCCTTGAAACGTAAGTTATGGATGATGTAATTTTTGTATGTTTGTGTTCCTCGAGACAACCAACCCACACCTCACTACAGTATGGCACAACAGTGGCATTTTGAGGCACATACTTTACATCCTGATGTAGAGAGCAGAGCCATTGCCCAAGGTGCTTCAATGAGAGGTAAACTGGAGAAGCCACCAGCTGAGCTCAATTGCAATGAGATTTTGGCCACTGTTGAGAGAGATCACGTTCTCAACCTTGGTCGATTTCTGCATTGGTAATCTGAGGCACTGTTTGATCATACATACAAATACAATGACAGGAAAGTGTGGCATGGGTTATGGGGCTTTAAGCTCAACATTTTTAGTGGACCAGAATCAAACTAAGAACAAATTTCTACACAGTTTAACATAAAAACTGTTTTGGTTTGGACAAGCACTGATACAAGATTTATTTCATTTGTCTCAAGTACTCCTGTACTCAACCAAATTTGTTAGATTTGAAGTTAACAAAGGAACATAATTTTTTGTGTGAAACATGTTACACAGTGAGGTATTATTATTGAGTTTACTGGCTCGATGCTAAAATCACTGGCCTAGGGCCTGTGGTCCAGTGTTAATTCCGAGCCCTGCCATAGACATTGCAGAAGTAATTACATTTTGACAAACAATTTAATGAGATATATATAAAAGCACAACTACATTGAACTGTTTGAAATCTAAATGAGAAATAAAACATTAAATACAAAATTGCTCTTAGACATAACAAGTAATAAGTTGCTGGTGCTATTGACACTCTACATTCTATGTGTATTGGGTGTGATTTTGTTTTAGTGATCCACTCATTAAGGGATGAATGCTACAGAAATACTTACAAGAATACTGCAAAAATGGACAAAGCATTGTTGTGTTTTGTTTTTGTGCAGTAATCATTGTACATTTCGTAAGTGATGATGCCTGTAAATGCTGCTTTAATTGCAGCGTTGTCGATTCTGTAGAGAGATTTCCAAACCCATTTTGTGTTGAATTAATTCGGCAGTGGTTATCAATTTTTGTTCATCAGGAAGTCTCAAAAACTTTCCGACATCCACTAATTCAATTCATAGATATGATCACAACGTCTGAGACAGGGCGCGATTTCACAAAGAGCCAAGATTGGTCCTAAATGCAAATCAGTCTGAACTGCTAAGCACGGTGTGATTTCACAATACAAATCACTATGGTAACATACATTGCCAGCTCATCTTAAGATGAATCTTAGTGCTTTGTGAAATTGAGCTCCCGCTTGGTATATTAACAAAAGCTTCATGCTAACAATTTATGTCTTTATGGTTGTTGGATCAATTAATACTTTGTCAAAGGCAGCTCTTAGATAGATACCCATGGCTAAAACGATACTAATAGTTTTACATAAATTATTACTAAAAGGGTTGTTTTTCAATAGAATTGATTTCTTTTTAACAGAACCTCCTGATTCTGGAGGTATAAGATTCAATATGCGTAAGCGGCCTGGTGTTAGCCCAGGAGCAAACATGGACGGTAACAGCAACATGCAGCAACAACAGCAACAGCAACAGCAGCAGCAACAGCAACAGCAAAGAAATCAGCAATATCCAAGACAACAGCAGCCACCTTACTGGCAGAAGAATCAACGCCAACAACAGCAGTTCCAGCAGCAGCAAAGACAGCGACAACAACAGCAGCAGCAGCAGCAGCAGCGACACACTCCAGGGAGACAGCAGGGCCAACGTAACAACCTTGGGCAGCAGGGTGTTAGCGCGCAAGGCGGTTCCCCTCCTTCCAGTAACACCATCAAAGAAGCCACAAAACCAACGACGCCAGCTCAAAGGTGAATTTTATTCAAATATTAATAAACTTCATCAATTGTTATCGATTCTGTTCGTGATTATGGCTGTGCACATGTAATGTGTGAACACAAATTGGTCTATAAACCCTTTAACTTGTGACATTGTATGTTTACAAAAGAGCCACAGAGCCTGGATTTCCTGAAGGCATGATTTGTTCACAGCTCAATGGAACAAAAAAATCAATCTGACATTTTATGGAGATTGTAGTATCTGATTTTTTATCAACTTTTGATAGGAAGAAAAAGGGCACATCTCAAAACTTGTTCAGCAGTTATTTTTAAAACTCTTGAATTTATGACACAAAATGTGCAATTTCCCATATGGTCAGAAAAGTATCTTGCCCTGGAATGTACAGGGTCACTTTTTTTGTAAACAGTTTACGTGGTCGATAAAAACCCTTGACTTCAGTTGGTTTTACTTTGAATGCATTCTATGTGTATTGGGTGTGATTTTGTTATTGGTAATCCACTCATTAAGGGATGAATGCTACATAAACACTCCCAGGGTACTGCCGAATTCTTCAATCAAGTCAATTAGTGCTTTGTTGTGGGCAGTAACCTGTGTATATTAATTAATGTTTTTCTGAGGTGTTTGAAGCCAATATTATTGCACTTGTGTTTTCCTATGTGTATGCAATTAACTATGTACTTGTGCACACTTTTTGGATCATACAAATAAAAGGCAAACCTATTTTTGTGTCTTCATAAATAACACCTTAGAATGATTGAAAATACTGTTGAATGTGAAGATCAGATGTTCTGATAATGAAGTTTACTTTTTACATGTCTCTTTACAGCACACCGGCTTCACAAACAGACTGGCCCGACAGTTTGAAGTAAGTTACACACGGCAAGCTTTGTGGCTATTACTCAGGCATGCAACTTTGCAGCTGAATCCTTGTTTTTGGTTTGTTTTTTTCTTAACAGTGCCGTTGGAAATTGATGAACAAGGTACAAAGTCTAGCTGTGCCTTGCACTTTTCTGTTTTTTATGACAAAGTGAAGAAGAATATGGATTAACGAGTCTGCTAATTACAGTTGTAATTGTCTTTGTGTTGCTGGCATTGTGTTTAAAAAAAAACATTATTTTCCTTGATAATCATGTCTGCATGTTTTAGTAGTTTCCAAATATTTATCCAAGCGGAATGCTTTCATTTCAAATTGGAGAAAGGAACAGTTTGTAATTTAGATGCATTCTATGTGTATTGGGTGTGATTTTGTTATCATTGATCCACTCATTAAGGGATGAATGCTACATCAAACATTCACAGAGTACTGCGTCAGTCAATATTCAATATTGTTGTTGTTTATTGTATGCAGTAACCTGTGTACAGAGGTTTTTGTGTGATATATTGCTGCTTGAAATTTGTCCTCAAATAGCTTTTCAATAGTTAACCCACGTGTGTGTGTGTGTGTGTGTGTTTTTGTCAAAATTGCACATTGTCTTCAACATTTCACAATCTGCTGTGAAATTTTGTGGAAGTAAATTACATTAGTACAGCAGTGCACATGTGCTTCAAAATTCCACAAAGCTAGAACTTTTTGGAACTCTCTGGAATAAATTGGTTTTCGAACAAAGTGAACTGATTGTAGGAGGGTTAAATTCTTTGACACTTCGTGAACTCATCACACAATAAGCAGTGTTTTGGGGAACCTAAGGTAGTCAAAATGTTTGATTACGCAGCAGACTTCCACGGTCTGTTGAATCTCAAATTATTTCCAATTGAATTGGTGTTTGTGTTTGTATCAAGTGCTTTTCACTGGAAAGAAGTTAATTGTAAAATAAACCATGTTTAAATGTTTGGCGATTGTGCTCAAAAACCACTGCCTGTTAACAAATTAAATTGTGAAAGTGATAGGAATTACTGTTTCTGTCATGCAGATAGCTGAAAATTGCTCATTTCTGAGTTTTTATACATTTCCGATGATGTCTCCATAGAATTTAAGAGTTTGCTTTAAAACAAAAACAAAATATGAATGTTTCGTAATGAGAATGGTTGTATATTTACAGGGACTATGTGCAGAATGCGTTTGGCTACTGTGACACAGAGGTAGACAAAGATGCCATAGAGGCTAAACTCAAAGAAGTGCTTACCAAAGCATTCACGGATGGCACAGCCTGGACAAAGGACTGGAAGAAACAACCTCTACCAAAGTAGGAATCTTTTGAATTCATATCAAGGGCAAGATTCGAAAACTCAAAAAAAAAAACTTATCGTAGAATTTCTTTACAATTGTATAAACTGATGGTAACATTGTGTATGTAAGTAATTTCTCTAGATTGTTCTGCGAAAAACTTAGCATTTTCATTGGTATCCTTTGATCAACAGATAAGGCCAAAGAAAAAAATACATCAGTTGATCTATTCTGCTTTTTTTTTTCAAAAAGAGAATGAGGACCTGTTATTTTTTTTGTATTATTTTTATTCAAGAAAGAAAGAGTCAGACTAAAAATTTGCTGGCTTTGTGGAACTTGGATTTGGTAAATTGGAGTAATTGTCAAAAGAAAAGCAAGAATCCATGAAGATTTAAGTCTTTTGGGGAGACAAAAATAAAGTAAAACATTTTTTTAAGGATTTTGATTTTTTTTTTTAAGGGTGCAGGCAGGTAGGATCAACTGGTTTTTTTTGTGTTTTCTTTTACTCTGTCTAAAGGCTTTGGTTTTTGTACTGCAGAGAGTCTAAAGTTTCATACTTGAAGGAGCTGGGGAAAACGCTGGTGTTCAGTAGTTTGTGCATGAAATTCCAAGACTGGATTTTGAATTTATTGCTAGAGCCTGTGAGACGACGGTGTTTTATTTATTCCCTTTCATATGGATTTGATTTCAGTGAGCTTGTAGCGAATGATCAAAACAATGCAAAGAAATCATCCCGATGGGAGGCCTCGGCCACTACCCCTAGCCCTCAGCCTCAAGGCCAACAACATCATAGTCAATATACTCACAGCCAGCAAGCTCCAAACCAGCCAGCTCACCATCAGCAAAGGACTCCCCAGCACATGCAGCAGCATCAGGGTAATCAGAAGGCTAACCATGATAGTCGCCACTCGGTGGCACCCGTCAACACACGCTCAGGGCGTAGGATTTATGGGTTTGTGAGAGAACGGTCAATGAGTCGCTCTAGGTCGCGTTCAAGGAGCCGCTCGCGGAGTAGATCACGCAGCAGATCACCGTTCACCAGGAGATCAAGAAGGCGACGATACAGCGGGTATGAAAAGTTAGTTCTGCTTTGAAATTCAATACTGTTGGTAATTTTCACAAACAAAAAACTGTCTAGACAAGCTTTGTCTTTTAGAAACACAAGCTTGAAACCTCATGCTGTCAAAAATGCAGTCAATTCGTCTTGGAATTACTGTTCTCCTTTTGTTTTCGCTATGATTGGCAGATGTGAAGGCATGTGTTATTTGATTGTTCCAAATAGAGTTTCCTCCCAATGAGAATTGTATGTATTTCCACATTTTTTCAAATTTTGATTTACAAGCAAAAGGATTTACAGAAAGGTACAAAAAGGTACCAACAAAATCATCTTAGAAAGTTTCAGCTGAATACTTGCTCTTAAAACATGAACATCAAATCCATCCGCGTTTAGCAAGGTGACAGCGGGTACCAACTTCATCTCTGGCTGCAGCGTTCATGGACGGACACAAACCCTTAGAAATCTGAGAAACAATTCATACATGAACTGTTTCTTAGATTAAAATGTTTTTATTGATTTGTAATCAACGGATTTGCAGGGTACTGACTACCATTACCATCTTTATAACAAGCAAGCTTTCAGGTAGAAATTACACCATTTTTTTATGTGGTCATTACCAAAGTATGACCCTACCTCTGAGAAACTTCCTTCGGTAAGATGTTGTCATGATTGTAACTTTTACCTTTAAGTGACAGCGACAGTGACAGCAGACACAGCCGTGATCACAGAGATGATTTTATCCCACTACGTGGAGACTGGAGAGAGATGCAGCTAGAGAAAGCCCAAGAAAGAGGAAGAGGAAAGGGTCAAGAAAGAGGTCGTGGACGGGGCAAAGGTCGTGGTAGGGGCCGGGGTAATGAGGAGAATGAGACCAACAGAGGCCAAAGAACTCCCGGGAAAAGGACCCCGAAGGGAAGAGGAAAGCAACAGTAAGTGGCTCTGTTTTGGGTGTGTAGTTCACTGCATGGAAACTTACTAGCCTAGTGTCAAGCAAGCTAGTTGAGTCATTTATCAAATTTATAAAAACATGAATATATTAAACCAAATAGATTGGCCCAGATTGCATAGTAGGGCTTTTAAAACCAAAGTTAAATGTATATAAGTAGGCTTCGCCCTCGCAAGCTGTCGTGCTTTGCACTTACAGTTCAGGTTTTATTTTTCAACAGCCTATCACATCCCTGTGTATGTATCAGCCCTAAATCATAAGCTTGTTCAAATGAAGAAATCAGACATGACATTTTACCACTTGTCTGTGTTCTTTTGCTAGGAGCGGCAAAAAGTTTGATCTTGACGATCCCCATAAGGCAGTACGGATGCAGAAGCGAGCTGCTCGATTCCAAGACATGCTGGGAGACCCAGCCTCCAAAAAGAAACAGAGAACGCAAAAGCTCACGCTACAAATTGATGGGTTTTTGGTGAGTAGTGAACTGAAAATGACAGTTGCTGGGGAAGCAGACATTCTAACAATTGCTGTTACTTCCCCCTTGTAAATAAAATAGGTCCTTGTTCAAAAAGAATTGGGTAGCAAATATGGTTCAACAATTGTTGACAAAATCCTAAGGGGTAAGTCTGTTGTTGAACATATTGATTTTGCTTGAAAGTTTGTCATTCTTTTGTCCTACAAAACTTGAATCTTGATTATTTGAAGGCAAATGGGCAATTTCATAGTTACATTATGTTGACTAGGTATTTTTAAAAATCTGGTTTCAGAATAACTTTCAATTTTTTTTTATTTAATAATGTTAGAGAGGGGGAGAGAGGGATATGCATTTATTGTCCACATCTTAAACCAAAAAATAGAAGTTCAATTTCCACTGGCTAATGGGTATAATACAATGTGTAATTACAATGTGTACTCACAAAATACAGAGACCAAAAAAAGACCACCATAAACAAACCTTTCTCATTGAATCTTGAGAAATCATAAAGCTGCCAGGCATGATATTTTTTTAGCCCTCAGAATAATAGTAAAATTGTTACTAAATAGCCTGAAAAGTCTATAAAAACCTTCACCTTTATACATGACTGTCGGCTCTTTGTACTCTTTCAAATGTTTCTACTTTTTTACAGGGGTAAAATATCATGACTGATTTGCCTATAATTGTTTGAAAAAAAAAAAAAAACCACTCTTGGGGGAAAAACCAATTGTTTCCATTGTGTTGATGTGTCATATTGTATGGTTTCACATTCCAGCATGGAAACGGAGAGGAGGATTCGGAGTGGTCTCTTGAGCCAATAGTTGGCACATCACAAGAGATCACCAAGCAGTACTTGCGTCTAACCACAGTAAGTAAATGTAACCTACAACTCGCTAATACCAGATACCATTGACATATTAAGGCTTAAATACATGTGTCCGTTATGCATAATGCATCGTGCGCAATCTTTTAAAATGGAGATACCTCCAAGCAATGCATGTCATTTTTGTATAGTAAACTTGGGTTTGACCTCTGGTTACACGGCAGTTAAAGCTTGTATGGCTTCTGACTGGCACCCCTGAACAAAGATATTGATTGACAAAATTGGGAGACCGCCAACATTAGGGCTAGCTAGCTCAGCGGGTAGAGCGTTGGCGCGTTAATCCAGAGGTCATTGGTTCAAATTCCACTCTAGTCAATTTGTTGTTGTTCAACCCCAAATTATTTCTTAAAATAGTTATAAAAAATAAGTTGACAGGAATGCAACTCTGTAATTAACTGGGCAAAGTTTAGTACGTAGAGGAGGTTAAGAGTCCTTTTCCTTTTCCTTACCTTTGTTTGTCATCTAGGCACCAGAAGCTTCTACAGTACGTCCTGTTTCAGTCCTCAGGAGGTCCCTAGCCATGGTGAAGGAGCGCTGGAGGACCAAGCAGGATTATTCTTTTGTGTGCGAGCAGCTCAAGTCAATCCGTCAAGATCTTACCGTAAGTTTAACAAATTACAATCCAAAAACCAAATTTGATTCAAATCTGTACTTTACATCCATACGAAGGCAATGCTATATTTGCTGTCACACTCACAGTGACCTGTAGAAAGGGTGGTAAAGGCCGTTCACCTGTATTGCACAATTTTAATAGAGATGTGCAGCTATGCAGGCATGCAACTTTTCAGTTAATCAGCTGATTTCCTTTTTGCCCACCTTGTTAGGAAATAGAAAGCTGAAAGCACTGTATAAAGTTTTATATGCAAGGCGGTTTCCTTGTTGTTTGTTTGTTTGGAGTTTTTTTTCTTTCTTTTTGCAATAACAAAGTTTCATGTACAGCTACGGAAGTCATTAGGCTTGACCAATCATTCTCTTGCGATGACTTATAAACAAGCTGCAACAGACATGTAAACCTGTTCTTGTTGGAAACCAGACCTAACACCAGATTGTTTTGTGTTTACAGGTACAATGCATTAGAGGTAACTTCACTGTGGAAGTATATGAGACCCACGCAAGGATCGCTTTAGAGAAGGTCAGTTTAAAGCAAACTATTTTACAATACAGAAGTCCGTTATTAACCCAAACTTCAATCCCTCCAAAATCTATCCTGTGGTTTTGGATGAGTTAGATGGAGTTTATACTGCACCCCCAAGCAAACTATTTCACAACACACAAGTCAGCATAGGTCACAGAGTGATCCGTTAACCCAAACCACTACAAATCCTCCAAAATCTATCTTGCGGTTTGGAAGAATTAGACGAAGTTGGTACTGCACCCCCAAGCCAGCCACTCTTAGCTTGGGGCCAGACATACCACTGATAAGCTCAAATAATTGGCTTCTGATATACCATAAAGTAGAGTATTTTCATATAGACTGCAATGTTTGATAGACTTCAAACAGCCCCTAGCCAGAATATACTATTTTAACCACAATGTTTAAGATAATATTTCTGTTTTACCATCACCATTGTCCTTTGGAAAAATCTTTGTAGAATAACAAGTAATGGCGGCCATTTTGACAAACTTGAAATTGCCTGTTATAGTATGTTCTTTGCATTGGGGATAAGAACAAGTCTGTTGAAGAGTTGCTCTTCAATACATGCGTGATATTGACTATTGTTGCTCTATGTGGTTGGATTTCAGGGCGATAGAGAAGAGTTTAACCAGTGCCAGACCCAGCTAAAGGCTCTCTATGATGAAGATGACATAGAGGCCAAAAACCAAAATGAATTTACTGCCTACCGTATACTCTACTGTCTGCTCACCAAGAATACCCTCAGTATCCTTTGCATTCAAAATGCCAATGTTGCAATCACTGATTAATACTTTCAACTTGTCCAGCCACTGAAATGATTCAGACAACCAGGTTTCTGAAATCTGTTGTCAGTGTATCAGGCAGGTGATTTCACAGGATTCTTCCTGGTTACAGGATTTTCTCAAAATCTCTTTGAGCCTTGAAATGTTCTTGAACGAAGAAAAAGCAGTCACCAGAGGGAGAAAGAAACAGTCCACATTGTGTCCAAACCTGTAGTCGTGTATTTTGGTGATGCACAGATTCTGTAAACGCCCTGAATGGTAACATCTGGGAGGTTCCAGGTCTAGAATAAAAGGGGGAACCTAGACTCGCAAGCCATTTTTCAGGAATTTTCACATTCGTCAAATCTCATCCCTGATGTACACTTGAGTAACTGAGTGAGTGTTGCTTGTGGTGTTTTTCTTCATTTCATTAAATTTTGTTAGGCATCTCATTGTCAAAAAGGCAGATGTATATTTCTCAGTCTTTCAGTACATTGAAACCAGGTACCTGAAGTCAATGTGTTATACATTGTATAGGCCAATCTATCAAACAGCAGTAATGGATGCATATATTAATCATACAAAATGAACCAGACTATTGGTCCTTCCATCTTTGGTATGGTTACATTGATTTAAATGGGAGAAATCTAGATGGCCGCACCATGGTAAAGGGCTATTATTACCATGTTCTTTTTGGTGCACATCTGACTTTTATCATAGATTAACAATCTCTGAATTCAGATCTTTTTGCGTCTGCTTGGTAAAAAAAAAAACCTGGTATTTTCTTGAGGAATAATGCTCTTTGATCTACTTCTGTAGTGCTGAGATTGTTGATCTCGGAATCTCTTTGAAAGGAATAACTCCAGGGTCTACCAATAGGTGGGAGTGCTATCATTTCAACATACTTCCTTAAATTTGGGTCCTATTTTAAGACTCTCACCCCTGACTGATCATGTGAAAGTCTACGATTGTATTCCTTAACTATCTTCCTCCAGGTCTTGCCACTGACTTGGCAAATTTAAATCACAATGTCCGCCAGGACCCCACTGTCAAGCATGCGCTAGCCCTGCGTTCAGCCTGGGCCTTGTCTGATTACCATAAGTTTTTCAAGCTGTACCGCTGTGCCCCAAGCATGGCATCCTACTTGATGGACATGTTTTTGGAGCGCGAGAGAAAAAATGCTTTGAAGTCAATGATCAAGTCGTATGTATTGCATTTATCTTTTCCATTATCTTTTTCTTTTTTTTAGTTTATTATTCAACTTCACGTTCCAAGATATCATATCTCCCATTCTTAAACTGAGTACACATTTTCTGGCCTTAGGTTATTTTCGCCAAATGAAGGGCAGAAATACAGAAACAGTTACAGTTACAATCTTGTTGGTAGATCATTGAAATGTTCAACCGGTTTTCAGTTTATTGAGGCTGCTCGTTTTAGGGTTTTTAGGGGTTATTTTTTCTGCTCTGGATTGTTGTAGCTGATCAGGGAATAATGGCGGAGACGTTGGTTGTATCCTCAAGTTAATCTCGCGACCAACTCACAAAAACAGAATACATTTTGTAGTTTTAAGAAAACAAGTTTAGGTACATTCGGTACAAACAGCATAATAACAAGTTCTAATAGGCCATAGTATAAAAGTTATAATAACAATAATAACAATGATAATAGTGGCCATTTGCAATGCCCCATGTTTGTCTAAAAAGATACTTCTGGCGCAAGAGAGATAACTGATAAAACAAGTGGGTCTACAATGAGTTTACAAAGATGACAATTTAAACACACACATAAGTTTTCAAATGAGTTTTCTAAGATGGTTTATGTAGTGACTTGTCAGAGATTGGGAGGGAGTTCATTCCATAGTGATGGGCCAGGGTGTGCGAAAGACCGGGTTGAAGTATTTTATTCGAAAGTACGCTTTTTTTATAGGACATTCCTGAATTAAAACTCTTTTTTACTCTCCCCGCCCCCTAACTCTGTAGGCCTAGCATTATATGTATATTTTAACAACCAACTGAATTCAGGACACTTTTTAATTATAACAAACAAAATCGGTTCTCTTTAACAGTCACTCCAGGTAAGATGTCAAAAACAAAATGATTCTTTAGTTGCCATCATTCTTACAAAACACTACAGTGAAATTTTGTTGTTGAAAAATAACCATTTAAATTTTGAATTTTTAAAGATTTGGTAAGTACAATGGAGGTAGGTATGATACTGTGAAACACATGAGCGCACTTAAACTGCCTTGTTGTCTAATTCAATGCTTAGCACATCACTGGGTTAACACTAAGCCAATGTGTTAACCCAGTGATGTGTACATGTACATGACTTTTGTTTTATTTCTCGGTAAGTACACACTTTCTGTTCACAGACAAAAACAATCACCAGAGTAAGTATCACTTTAAGAACAAGATCTCTTTATTATTTGCTGTTTTTGTATTTTTTTGCTGTATGTTGATTTTTAACACCGCTCTTCCCTTGTGTGAATAATCTAGATACCGGCCCAATCTGGAGGTTTCATTCATTGCAAGTGAACTTGCATTTGAGGGTTCCGAAGCATGCATTGAGTTCTTGAAAAGCTGTTCAGCTACAGTGAGCAAGAATCGCACCTTGTTGGACTGCAAGCAAAGCATGGCTGTCGTTGGCAGTCTATAGCTGGGCTGAATGGTGCTGTTGTTTTGGGGGTCGGAAGGTTGACCACATGTCTTCTAAAAAATATAATATCCAAGCTTTTACGAGAAAAGCCAAGTAATGCCGCAACGACAAGTGAACTTGATACAAGTTAATGCTCAGAATACCAACCGTTATCGCATCCACCTTAAACCAAGTTTTCTACCCATTATCTCTGATCTCGGATATGAGGCTCTCTACTGCTATGGGTGAAGGCCTAATCCAATTCCCAGTACTTCACACATGGATGTCTCCTTCATACACATGTATATTGGCTTTTGTTACTCGTCTCTGCAAAAAGAACTCACACATTTATTTTGCCGGCATGAGTTTTACCTTTGCCCTGTTTTGGATAATGATTGTATCAAGTTGTCAAGGCAAAGCTACCAAAAGTCAAACGTAAAATTCATCAAGTTCATGATTCGCTGAGCCGTAAATTGGACCTTTTCCTTACTCCAAGAAAGTCAGTTGTTCATCATGCTCTTCAAACCCCCTCCCTCATCCAGAGATGATCTCTGTCTGCCAAATTATCGAGTTTTTACCCCCGAGCTTTGTGGTCACCTTTGAACTAATTAAGAAATTGAGTCACCAACAATCCCAACACTGACAAGTTCTCTTCAATGGCCAATTTTTGCTTTCAAGTTTGTTCAACCTGTGCCCAGATATTCCAGTCGTCCGCACCTTTTGATGTGAAGTTTCTGTCGTCCCTTGAGCGGAAGGTGGTTTGTGCATTCAATGCAGAGGAAGTTCTACGAGCGTCTGTTATCGTGTGTGCAGACAACAAGGACTGAGTATGGTCTGCCATATCTGATGTATCATGGTTTTTCTTCGTCATCTTTATTCATCATATGCCAACGTCATGAGGTCTTCATCTTCCAGTTTGTTAAAAAAAAAAAATTAGTACTTGGAAAACACAATTCATCTTGTTGTTTCAACTGTTCTTTCCAACTGACGTGAAACAGAGTCCCACTAATTGTATATTTTCTTCCATCTTATTTCCAGGAGGGCAGACATCACAAGATAATAATAGTCTTGAAATGACCTGTTAACCAAGTTATTAACGTGCATTCCAGTGCTTTTAATTTAGTTTGTGCTTGTCTTCCCCTTTTTTTTTTTTTAATATTATTGACTGTGGTTTTAACTTAGATAGCATGGTTTCCATAAACATCTGTCATCACAGTATAAATTGATGAGGAATAAGGTATCAGAGTTTTTAATGCTTATTGTCTCAATTTTGTTCAAGACTAAATTGAAGGACCCACTTGTCCCTCCTGTCAATAAACCTTATGCACTGACGTCCTCAAGCCACCGTCTTTGAGGAAAACCGACGATGAATGAATGCAAACGTATAGATTTGTACACGCTGTGCACAGCATTGGCTAATGAACAGCCTACTTTTGACCTCTAGGCGAGGGTGCCATAATCAAGTGACGTCATGTGCATAAGGTTTATTTAACTCCACACTTCTTATCATGGTCAGGCATGCAACTTCTCAGCTGATCAGCTGATTTCCTCAGGTGTGCCATTGAAAACTGACAAATATAGTACAAAAGTTTAGTTTGCCTGGCATTTTCCTCAAACTGTAGTTGCATGCCTGCATGGAAACACCTGGAATTTAGTCTTTGAGAAAGCAAGGCCATTTTCATTTTGCAAAAGGCACTTCCATTTGAAAATCTATGGGGAATTTCAGAAGGGCCACCAAGTCCAAGACCGTACAATAGAGGCCTTTGTATAATTCCAGACACAGTTGTATCAACATCATGTAGGGGAAGTTTGGAGTGTTCAGTTGCTGTGTGTAAGTTCATTTTGTAGTCTGTATGAATTTCCCATATTATTAACACCATTGCAATACTGGGTTTATTGATGCTTAAAGGTGCTCTACTAGCTGCTTGTAATTACCCACATTTAAGTATCTTCCTAGCACTGCCATCATTGTGCTGCTTTGACATGTTGGCGCTGCTTGTTTAGAGGGTGACTGCTCTATGTTCTGACACCCATGAATCGACAAGCCTATGCTCCTACAACCCTATGTTCCAATAACCCCCTTTTAATCTACATGCTAGAGTTAGGGGTTAGGGTTAGGAGCGTACATTTGTAGGGGTGTCGGAACGTATAGTTATCAGATTAGGTGTGTAACCTTTGGAGTTGGCCAGTAAGCCTTGAGAAGCTTGTACACTATTGGTACTTTGCCCAGAATTGGTATATGCAAGCTTTCATCAAAAACTGAATTTTTCTTGTGGACATGTCGTTGAAGTTGAAAACGTGTTTTCAGTATTTCTGTTTTTTGACACACAAACAAGTTTTAGTTTTGTATGGCGCAATATGGCTGCATTTACCAACAATTTACCAGTAGTGTACAATTCCTGCTGTTTGTACACATTACGCATTGTTGTGCTTTAGGAATTTATTTATGGAGAAACTACTTTCATTTAGAATGTTATGTTTATATGTACATGTACATGTACAAGTAGCTTTTTCATCAAACCTCAGCACTTGGCTGGTGATGTACACTATTTTGAGTTAGAAACACAGTTGAATTTGGATTTGAATTGACATAACTTGAAGAGCTGTACAATAACGTACACTTCATTTTGCTTGCATAATTTTCCTGCATTTAGTATGGAACTTCAACCTGGTTCCTTATAAAAGTTTAAGAACAAAGCCATTACATGGGGTAGTGAGGCTGGTAATGGGTACATGGAAAGTTCAACTTAAGAGATAGGGAAGTACATGTACATGGATTTCACGATTTGGGGGATACAGAGCAACCTTTTCAGTAACATTGATTGTTTGTAATCACCTGCATTGTGGGTTATAATAGATGACAAGTGCATAATGAATAAGCTTTGACTTGACATATCTTTAGTGTGTAAAGATTGCAAGAACATTCAGTCAGATGTACAGACATCAGATATAGATAGTTCCTGATAGACGCCATCTTTTCATGCAACTTGAGCTTCAAACTTTGAGCTGCGTCAAGCATTCAAACATTTGTATGTAGCCAAGTGGTTCCTTGACCAATCATGAAAAGAATTTAATCAAACCCTCGCTTGCAGCATGCAATAACTATGCAGAGCGCATGAGTGTGCATTCCAAGATGGCCGATTTACACTGTGTGGCGTCAAGCGGGAACTATCTAATAAGGAATAGTTTTTGTGCATGCATGTTGGTAGCAGGTGGAGACGGGAAAAATACGGTATTGACTTATTTAAACTCTGCATCTAGGTCCCATACAGTTAAGAATTGACTGGTGTTACAGTTAGTTGTTAAAACTAATCTCAGAAGCTTATTATCAGGGTAATACTAAAACCTTTTTTGACACTAACGTAATGTCAAAGTGAAAATTTGTGCGGGTGTTTCAAATGGTGGGTTCAGTATTCAAACCATCTTTTTTTTTAAACTCAAGAAACTAGGAGACAAATTTCTTAAAGATACTTAATAACATTCAGTTCGTTTCCAATGAATTTAAATTTACAATGTTTTTCAAAACATATGTGCAGTGCATGTACATTTATGCAAACAGTTGAGATCTGTGGGTTAAGACACCACCAGTGGGTTAAGACATCTAGGTAACACGAGGTGAGTTTGTTCCATGGAAGCATCATTTGTTGTCATTGCCATCATCTTCAGGAGCATCAAGATACCGGAATGATGCTCGTCTGCTGGAACGACAGGAGTCTTTCATCTAGAACTGTCACAAAAGGAGACGGTATATTGGATTCAGCTGGGTACCACTTCAACAGCTGCTGTTATCTCTGCGTCTGTGTTGGAATCAGGGATCATCCAACGTTGAAAATTGTTCTGTATTCTTTTGAACGTTGTACTTGTGTAGAACAAGAGGCTTACACTTCTCACTCTTTGTGTTAATTGCTGGGTGTTTTCAGTTTTTGCTATTCTTTAGGTTTTATGTAGAGACCCGTAGTTATACATGTAGTCGGGTTTTCTGTCATCTGCGTGGAGTTAGAAACCAAACTCTGATGCGACTGTTGAGTGTAAAAGTGTTTATTATGATCAAAACACTGTAGTGAAATGAAATGTCTGTCTTCTTGCAGTCTTTACATGTAAAGTAGTATCTTAAAGTCTAGTATTCCAATTTTCATGGTGTACAATGTATACAGGTGTATTTATATAGAGAGAGACATACATGTAGGCGGCAGTGCTGTGCCTTCTCGTTTGTGTGCTTGTCATTAGTGTCTGTTAAAACCTTTCTGTAGATACGTTATTACCGCTTGAATGGACTTTTAAGCACAATTGTTTCCCTTGTCAAAGGAAACTTAAGTGACTTGGCAAATTGCTTAGCCCTTGCACAAGTATAAGGTAGAACAACAATTTCAGTAAGTATGAAAGCTCTCTAATTTTCTTGTGAGACTTGCTCATCTGGTTATGGTTACTTTTATAAGTCCTATATGACCTAGGAGATGTGTTTGATGTTGGAATGGATGGCAAGATAAAGAAAACAATCCATGTAAATGTCAACTTGGGTCTAGCTGAATCCATTGTGACCTTCTTATTCAACCTTGACAATTTTTTTATCAATCATTGAAACTAAATTCTTGATGCTGAATCTGTAGAGTAGACAATGTATTTATTTATTTTTTACTACCAGAGCGTAAATGAACTAATTTATGATCAACAGCCAAACCAAGTCTGTGTCTGCTCACTGTTGTGGTGAGTAAATCGATTGATTTCTGACTTATTTGTGAAACTCGCCTTACATATTTCAATGAACTCATATTAATAAAGGTATACATGTAAATATAAAAGCTGGTAAAGTTAAAGAGGCTGCAGGCCGCATGCCGCTGTTCAGTGAATAATACCTGTGCTTCATTAACTTTCAAATTATGATAGATTTCGCAAACATTTGTAAGTATAAATTATTAATACTGTACTTTGTAAATTATGAAAGGTGTTACTTAATAAAGTTTTTTCAAGTGAAAAGACAAGAATGAATGGTACAATTTACATGGTGTTTTTATTACATTGTAATAAAACTGTACATAACATCTTCAGCTTTCACTCTGAATTCCATATACAGGTACAGTATGTCATTTGACTTTTCCTCCCCTACAGTACCTGGGGGTAAATATATTACAAGAAATAGGAAACCATACTACCAACATATTTAAGTCAACATGGAAACAAGGGCCCTCTTCTTCAATATTTTGTTTTGGGTGTATTTTCTTTTTAAATACTAGTAGGTGTGTGTCTTGCTTTCATCAAGAACACAATTTGCAATTCACCTCATAAATTAAGACTACAGGGGTCGATTTCACAAAACCCTTCCTAACTTAGGACTAGTCCTAGGTAATGCTAGGAGATAGGACAAGTCCTAAGTTAAGACCAGTTACTGGTCCTAACTTCAGATAAGACTAGTCTTATCTCTTTGTGAAATCAACCCCAGGGATGAGAAGATTTCAGACTTTTAAAGACTGCCTGGTAAACAAAGCAATGCTGTATTTTTCTCCAAATAAACTAAGTCGTGCTCTTGGAATCTATAACTCCAGGGAGTTGCCAAAAGTTGGAAATGATATTTCTTCAACAGTACCTTCTTGGGTCCCAGACTTATTTGTCAGCAATGACTCTCACTCCTGATGTTAAGGAATGACTCGGAATTTTCTCCGAAGCAAAATTAATTTAGCATTACAGTATACATGTAAAGTGTATCTTGCGTGGTTGTGTTATGTACATATAATTATTGCATCTATAGTCTTTAATGTCCTTTGTTGCCCCTTAAAACAAGCAAAAAATAGAATATACATGTACATTTTCATAAAATAATTATCCTATACATGTATGGCAAAATAAAGTCCATTTATGTAGGCCTGCATGTGGCTGCTTAATAATGGGTTCAACTTTAAATACATGTGTAGCATTCCAACCAAGAGCGTAGTGGCATAACCAGCAAGAGGTAGCAGGAGACGAAAGACACCCCTCCATGTGGACCCTTGCCCCACCCCATCCCCCAATAAGATCGACAAAATGCACAAATGAATGGTTCGATACATTAAACGGCCCCAATCTTGTCTTTGCCCCCCCCACCCCCCCCCAAAAAAAAATATTATAAATAAATAATAATAAAATATTTTAAAAACATAATAAAATGTTCATAGGCCTATACAAATCTGAACCACATGAAATTATAAAAATGCAACTTGCACTCGGTCGATTCTCAATTTATAACTAGGACTTACTTCTTAAATAGGAATGTTTTTGTAAGAGGACAGTCAAACAAAGAAACAAAAAGCAGAAATTTGATTTTTGTACTTCACTGGACTGTATTCTTTATAAGCAGAACCTCTTCATAATGTGTTCTTTTTAACGAGGGTTGACTGTATAATGAATGATGTCACGTTCGTCAGCCTTCACGTCATGTACATTGTAAATGTTTCATCCAACAATACTGCCAAAAATTCGTTATTTTTCTGTCATTATACTTTAATAAAAATTTTAATACAAAGGAGTAAACTTCAGATGGTCTTGCAGTTTTTGCACGTTTAAGCTACAAGTTGAGATTTAAATGGAAAATAGTCCGGTGGGTTTCCAGAGTTGAGTTAGGCTATCCATGGAGGTAGAATTCTACCTCCATGGGCTATCATTGGTAGAGAGTACAGTTAACATACACAAAGAAAAATATCATTATCAAAGATAACAACACCACGATATATATATAAAAATATATAGAATGGAACTGTGAAGACTACACCGGATACCTCGACTAGACCTTGGCAATGGCTAGATGATCGCGTCTGGTCATACTTCGTTATTGAAAATGTTTTTTCTTTCTGAAGTCTAAGTCGCTCTCGGCAGGATTCTACTTGGAATGTTTGACTTCACTTCCGACTGATGTGTTTGACGACCGGATTGTGATGCCGTAGGCCTGTTTATTAGGCCTATTTAAGAATGTCTATTGCCACACACTCAAACATCTCGTAAAACGACGGCTGTCACCAAACTGCGCTGCCCATGTTGGTGGGACTAGTGAGAGCCAGTCCAGCCGGTTTGCTCTCCATCAGCTCCTTGACTCTGTTGTTTCTTCGCTGCTTCACCTTGTAGGACCTCACCCACGCTGCGTCCTTGCCGGTGCGTCCCGCCTGGTCCGGCGTTCCGGATTTGGAGAATCCAGTAGCGTGGTTGCCTGATTTAAAGGCCTGCGGAGACGGGGATGGGGACGATTCCTTGATGGAAAGTGTTTCCCTTGAAGCTGGAGATGAAAATAAAGATAGATTCCTGTTTATAAAGAGGAAACTTAACATATTGCCATTTGTATGACAATGTCACTGTAAGGCCTATCCACCACCCCATACTCAATTTGGGGAAGATGGCCTGACCTGAATGTGTTGCGTATGTTGGGTGAGTGAGAACACTAGATCAATTAATGCTAATGTGCATGTATTAGGTGTGTTCATTGACATTTTATGAAAACATTGAATTGTGATAAATGATTATACTTTATGGTTAACCCTGCGGTGGTTTTCTTTATATCTGAGAAAAAAAGACAGTGTGAGTTTACAGCCGACAAGTAGAAAATAAAGGCTTTACTGAAGGGTGCCATCGTTCTCTGTGTGTAATTAGAATACACGCCTCATCGCAAGAGATAACCTCCAGACGGTAACATCACCAGAATCTGCAAACGCAGATCTTCTACGCTTAGCCTTTTCGAGACCGTGGTGGAAACTATGGGAGTACATAATTTAGTTTCGATGTAACACAGACAGATTTACCCAAACCTACTAGTGCCTCAGTCTTGTGTGTCTACCATAATATCTCAAAATGGCTTCAATGTGTTTTATTATAATATGCTTGAAATTGCAAATTTGATTAATTTGTTTCTGTCGACTACAAGAAGGACGTTTATGACAGCACGAATCTGAGTAGAGGCTACTAACACTTACCAGCTGCCCTAGTGTTGTAAGGGTTCCCGGGTCTGTCTTGCAGTGTGTGCGTCCTCGCAAGGTTCTCTGACCGTGATGTCGTCGGTGACCAGTCCCGGTCCGTCGAGGACGCATCCAGGCTCTCAGACTCTCCTGCCGTCCTCGAAGTCTTCGAAGGGGCCAATTCAACATTAAGTGGGGATGCTGCTGGGCTCTGCAAGAAGAAAGAGGGGGAAAACCACCTAAATATTATGCCTCATTTATTGTCCAAAGGGATCACTTACAGTGGAAGTGATCAATTTGGGTCAGAAAATGTATCTTGCTTCAAACAAAACTTCGGATCATGAGAATCAGTTTAGTTGAACTCTTGATACTATTTCTATGTTAAATATTTTGGACCCCCTTCCCGATTGTGTGAAAATGTGTGAATAGAAAAAATAGAGTAGACATCAAAAATAAATTTTGCAAATTTTAACCCACAAAATGAGCCTACACATTGACAACTTTGACATTTTCAGAAGCCCTTCACTACTTTTTTATGAGCTGGCCTGATCGGATGTGGAAGTCCACCGCACTTTAAGTAGTTTTTGAGCCGAATCGTGGCCCGTTTTCGGGGTAAAACCATTTACATTATTCCTAAGCTAGGAATCTTCAAAACTGTTTCACACTTAATCCGTGGGCCAGAAACATTGAGGAGAAAATAAAAAACGTGTTAGATTTTGGATGGAGGGACACTCTGGCAAAACGGGGGGCTGACATTAAGCAGGGACTGAAAATCCCTTCCACATTTGCACATGGATGTCTCAGGTTTAAGAAGGTCCAGATTCAGCCCAGAAAAGGATTGCAAGGAAAGATGTAACAAGCCAAACTCATCCAATTTCGGAATTTGAGTTCCGAGTCCAGTGCACGTGAAAATGGGTCTGTTGGCTCAATGGGCGTGGATTCTGGTTCTATTCTTATCCCGAACTTGTCTGCATCCCAGTGAAGAATGAATACAGAAAAAGGGAGCTGAAGTGTCTGACCATGGATTTTTTTTCTTTCGTGACTTCGCAGAAAGCCCAACTGTAAACAAATATAGCCGGAGTGGGCCACTTCTGAATCGAGAGTCCTTGCTGCTGGCACTTTCCTTCCACAATCGAAACAGCCAGAGCAGAACAAACAAATCATACAATAATTTCTTATGAACCACAGACAAGTATACCCCACTCAACGCTGGGTTTGCATTGTCACACATCCACTTTATGAGCTCGGCGTTGTGGCAACAAGGCGAAAAACGAATTGTGTCGTCACAGATGATGGTTCAACTCTATGGTTCAACAGGTCGTGAAAAGGAAGGTGCTTTGCCAGTTTATGCAACAAGTGCTAAAAGCTGCATGTAAATTCGTTGTTTGCTCATCTGGTGTTAAGATGTTCAATTCACATTCTGTTTGCACTTTTCTTTAAATAGGCCTATCGTAGACAGATATAGAGTATTCAACTGTAAAATAAATAAACGAAGTGATGGTTTGAAGAATGAACTTTTGGTTGGTACTATGTCATTTCCATCGATCATAATTAAGGTGCTATCATTCTGGGAAAAAAAATCTTTTTTTAATTTAGTCGTCATTTGTTTTTCAATACAATTGACACGTTTTGTTTATTTACATGCAAAACATATATTTTATAGGGCCTATGTGAACCTTAGTATGAAAACTATAATAACAGATTGACATCTATTTCAGTAATGTAAAAGTACGGGTGCAATAAGGAGACATTGAGAAAAAACAAAAATCATAATTATGAACTAGTAGCATATGTCATAATTATGAGTTACATCTCATAATTATAACAGTACACAAACCATAGTTATATGAATTATATCTCATAAATTTGACTTAGGACAAGACATAACTATAATAGGGATCCATATATATATGACTAATACTTATTCATATGAGATATAAGTCATCATTATTATTTGTACATAAGTCACAAATATCATGAGACATTAAGTCATAATGATGACTTTTTTTCTCCATGTCTCTTTATAGGGAATGTATACGTTTGGTACTCACTCTGAAAATTAATGGCAATAAAAACTTGCCTGTGGTAAGAAGTACAACAGCTTTCGATAGTAAGCATTTGGAGAAATATTTCAAATCAAAATAATGTGGTTATGGAAAAAGACATATGTTTTTATCCCCCAAATTTGAATCTGAGGTACGTTTCTGTCAGAAACGTTTCTCGGAGTGTGTGTTGCTAATAGGGATTATTCTTCCTGCGTGGATATATTCGCTCCAGTTTTTCGGCGATATCTCAAAAACGCGACCACCTTTTGAAATGAATCTTTCACAGGTTATTTTTATTGTATACACCTATATTTAGCATTAAAACAATCGAACGGTTCCAAAAACCAAAGGTATACTTTGTCTTTAAGGCTTCCGTTATAGTAAAAGCACAACATGATAACGTAGTTGACTCCACGTGAGCTAAACCATTAACCAGTGAAAGTTCACATATCTGATGCTTACTTAGTTCACGAGTGTAGGTTATGTGTTGCATGTTCTTTGAGTTTTCTGTATGC
This sequence comes from Pisaster brevispinus, assembly GCA_023634235.1. Lineage (NCBI taxonomy): Eukaryota > Metazoa > Echinodermata > Asteroidea > Forcipulatida > Asteriidae > Pisaster > Pisaster brevispinus. Next base: position 7,964,639 of record JAMKCF010000021.1, on the reverse strand, counting down.
ACATAATATAGGGAAAATGGATCGCCATTTCATCATCCATAAATACAATTACAGTTTGGTGAGATTTGACACTGACCGTCGAATAAACTCACGGAACGATCGAGCGCAAGAGAAATGTACCTAATAAAAATAAATATCCATTTGTAATGCAACTGTCATGGGGAAGTGCGAGTATGCCTACTGCGAGGTAACATTCCCCACTCTCTCGCGTCACAATTTCCGCAGGGACTTGTAGTCAAGATCGCGTGAGATCATTAACCCATTTCATGACAGCATGATGCTGATAAATTGCGTGGAAATGTTGCGATATGTTGGTCAACAGGTGGCTGTCGCTCTGGTAAAATTAATGGGGCACTATTATGATTTCGGGAAAAGCACATTTTTGATTATTATTATAAAAATTGAACGCCTAAATATGGTGTTACGGTGATTTTTTTTAAAACTTCTACTCGCCATAACAATACGGAATGTGGTTTATTTAGTTTTATTGCAAGCATGGTGATAATAAAGTTACTCATAACTCTGCAAAGCATTTTGATCCAATGTTTCCCAGAATATATATTTGTGTTACTATCTAGCACAATTATAGATTTACCAAAATGGCTTTGTTCAAAGTATTGTTTGAAGTAAAAACACTTTACTTTATTCCATGCGTTATACACTCATTAATAACGGAAAACAGGATAAAACCAAGCTACAAGAAACCGTATAATAAAACTCTTCTGTGTAATAAATTGCATACTTGAGTTAATCGCATTCCCCCTAGTTATTGATTATATTTTTCTAAACGAACAAAGGAAATACAATTTGACATTCTTGGTTTCTTAAATCTACTTGCACAAATCATCTTCTATATCAGTACTCATAGAACACACATCACAGATTGGATAACAATTTGGGCTGATCGGAGTTATGACCAAAGAAAATGGATTTAAAAACTTTGTGTTCATCAATTTGATTTGTTTCTTGGTAATTTTGGCAGAAGGCTTATACACGTAGTTTGTTTTATGGGAACTTAATTTATGAATTCCAATTGTTTACATATGACTGCAATCGTTCTTGGGAGTGTAAAATTCTCTTCCATAAACTTCGATCATTTGATTTCATCAAGGTCTGTTGCTAGGAACTATACATACCGAATGGTTGGCAGATTTACACGATCTCGTACTCCCAGCCGATGTTGAGAATCGTACTCCGGACGTTCCCGTCCTTAATTTCACCGGGGGAAAAAAACCGTCAACCCCAACACCCCTGACGTTAAACTTGCCCCTGGGATGGAGCTCCACGTTCCTCCCGAAGTCGACGACTCTGGCCCCGGCCGGACCGCGGGTCTGGGGACCTCTTGGTGATCTTGTTCCAAACTCGTTGGTGCTGCTGGCCATCGTAGGGGTGACACGATTCTTCTGAGACGAGGATGGATAGGTGAACAGGGACCGGTCGATGTCCTCGGTGACGGCGGGTACAGAACGGTTGAGGGAAATCTGGAGCGTATGGCGGGCCACAGCCGGTCGATCCGTGGGTACATTCACGGTGAGTTTATTCATGGTGGCTCTCTAGTGATCCAATCTCAACTCCCCACGAACAGAATCACCTTAAAACAATCCTCCATGAAACTATCCAAATCAACCAGTTACATTGATGCGTTGTACACTTCCATAGCACTATTTCCAAGCGACAAATTTCTTGGGAATTGGTGAAGAATTTGGTCCTTTGCACAGGAGACCGTAATGGCGTAGCGTCTGTTGCTGGGGTACAGGATTTACGTTGCTGCTGTACTATAGTATCTACAACATAGTGACGTGCTTGAATGACCTGCATCCCCCCCCCCCCATGGAGGCCCAATTGATTTGCACATCAATGGGATCATTGATCCATATGTGGATCCCTCTGAGCCAGTTACTTTATTCAATTTAGACAAGTGCCTTGTCTAAATTTCAAAGGAAGTTTTGTGGCGGTCTCAGACCGTGGAAGGAGTCAATAACTTTGCCAATAGTCAACTATCTTAAAGGTGTTATACAGGATTGGCAGAGATGACAAAATAGTCACGGACAGTATTTTATGTTTTGTTGTGATCAACAGTATACATAGTGTACATGATAATAAACCTGTGAAAACTTGGGAGTTTAACCCATTGTGTGTGTTAGGAGAAAGAGTGAAAAACCAAAAATTTCAGCTTGATGTTGGTTCTCACAACCGAAATCAGCTGTGGCGTTGGGGCGTTTGTTGGGGTGTTTGTTTGTTTGTTTGTTTTTAGGTTTTCAGATACAGTTTTCTTGAATATATGACTTCATTTCAGGGGGAAAACTTCCACAGAAAATTAAAACTTCATAATCAGTATAGCGTTCGGACTAAAATTAAACAATAATGTTTTTATCCTTATCAATCCTGTATAATACTTTTAACCATTAAGTCACATTGAGCACAGCGATAGGCAAGTACAATTGGAAGTTTCTGATTCTTTCAACTGAAAGAAATTTCGATTTTCAGTATTATTTTGTAAATTATTAATCAAAATGTGTTGAAAAATCAATATACCGACACTTTAGGCGTTCTCAGTCGCACCTTTTTTTTTCATTTCCCAACATGTTTGCCGATACAGTGCCCGCGGACCTCCATCACCCTGTCACCGTCTGAGGTTCCCCGTGTCCAGTACACAGTAACGTTGTATCATGATTCTCATTATACACAGGGGACAGACCATTTCACCTCCCAGCCTCAGTTTGGATCAATTGGGAAACTAAACGACATGATTTCACAATTAAAACATCTGTATCCTTCTAAAGATGAGTCAGTTATACCACAGTTATTCAGTGAATACGTTACGTTATGATTGATAGTTTTGAAGAGGTTCGTAATATCGATTACGAGTGCACTGATGATGGTTTGTGTGAGAGTCAGTGGCGTAACCAGACAATTTTTTATGTGGGGGGGGGGGGGGGGGCAAGCGGGAACAATAACATAATTTGGGGGCTATTTAATGTATCGAATCTATCATTTGAGTACCAGTTTCGATCTCAGGGGCAAGAGAGGGGGCAAGGGTTCTGAGCTGTATGGGGGGGGGGGTCTCCCATGTTCTCTCCGGTATCGTCACTGGAGTGTCCACGTTAACATCGAGGACTTTAACAAACGGGCGGTTTTTGCAACGAAAGCATATGTAGATATTTCTTCATGTAGTTAGTCAGTTGGAGTTACTAATTATTTCCTTTCTGCAAACACGTAGATATACGCCATAACAGGTGCTTTAATATTTTGCTACCCGTCATGGAGACCGAAGGAAAAGGGGGGGGGGGGGAGGGTCTCGATAGGGTATTTTCTAAAGACTGGGGTGTTCCACGAGGAAGTTTGTGTATGGGAGGATGTTAGGTACAGGGACAAAGAAAAGAACATAAGATGTCTCCACAGGGATGTAAAAACTAGAACTACCGAACAGAGTAATGTGAAATCAGGTCACACTGACATCGGCAAGACAGCATCAGTCACAAAACACTATTGTATATGTACACAAGTTTGACTGGTTACATTCCAATGTAAACATGCATCGAGTGCAGAGGCACAATGTCATGGCGCTTAGAACGATAACCCTTTGCCCCCATCAGACTCACTCACAGTTCACTCACATGATTTACGGGTCTGTGCTGACTATAGCCAGAGTATCTTTACATCTTTACACGGAGCATTAGCTACTTCGTGCCTTAGGCCTAAATGTTTTTCTTTTTTGCTAGAAAAACGCGAGTACATGATGTTGTTGTTGTTGTTGTTGTTGTTGTTGTTGTTGTTGTTGTTGTTGTTGTTGTTGTTGTTGTTGTTGTTGTTGTTGTTGTTGTTGTTGTTGTTGTTGTTGTTGACGTCATTGTCGAGGCCGCTCACCCGGGTCAGACCGAGATGTATGACGTCACGACTTCCTAAGTGACCGCCACTTTTAGTTATTCAGATGTTTACTTACTGAGGTTTGACACACACTTTCACCATAAAACATCAAATTTGTGAGCATTAAATACATTTTTCGGAAGACGCGTACTTTTGCATTAACATGCGCTTGTACTCATTTATTGTTGCAGTTTTACCATTTATAATTTTAAAAAATTATGTTTTGGTTAATCAGTGGTAGATTTCAGACGGAGTGCATATAATAAAAGTTCCAGTCGGCTGTCACTTGATGCATGAATGTTCTGCGAACTTGAGAGCGTCCAACTAGCTCGTGTGTGGGCTCTCTCAGATGAGCATACCCGGGTCGACCCGGGTGCGAAAATTTTTTTCCTGAACCTTTCGGGCAGTACAGTGTACATTTGTACGTGGGCCATTGACTAATCAGAAAGCGGTATCATGTCACGTTCTCGCTCTGATTGGCTTAGACTCCACATACTCTGCCCGAAAGGTTCAGGAAAAAAAAATTCGCGACCCGGGTCGACCTGAAATGAAAATTAACCACAAATAAAATTATTTTCCCAAGTTTTATTATATTGTAGTAAACATTTTGCGTTGGATCCGATTAATACCAAGAGCATCTGATTTTGAAAATAGACAAAAAATTAAAATAAACAAATTAAGGGAAGCTGAAGGTTTTAAAGGCCTATTCCTCTTAAAACAGGCTAGACTGTAGGATGATGGGGGGGGGGGGGGAAGGCATACGCTGCATGTACCAGGTGAGGATTTCCAAAGAGATGCACACTCCTGGTCAGAATTGACCCGGGTTCAGGATCCCCGGGGAACGGGCCCATTCTGGAGTTGGCTGACCCTGAAAATGGACGGTTTCTGCGTCGGTTTGACCCTTTTAGGAGTCCTTTTGACCTATTCACCAAAATGGGCCAGACGCCAGGGGACAAGGAATCCGGGTCAATTCTGACCTGGGAGTTTTTAGAGTGCAGTATGTTGGAGAAAGGCTAGAGAACAAGGTTCTTTGGCCTACATTTGGACATACCTGGAGTGTATGGGCGAGAAGAGGCAGAAAGCCAGGTAATAGTGATTACGTAATTGTTTTCATGTAGGAATGATTCACATGCAAATTGCATGGCAGAGCATTAAAGCCTCCATTGGATTAAGATGACGGTAACCATGCGTAACTGCTAGAAGAGCAATTGTAAAGGAAATTCCTATCTTTCTAAAGATTGGAGTTTTTACAAATAAGGAGCTTTTCTGCACCGTTTTCAAAGCACTGTGTGTGAACACAACATAGCCATTTTTACTGGACCACTGGAGCACACTGCACGCACTTGGATTTTGACGTTGCTTTTCATGAACATTTGCAGGTAAATTTCTCACAATATTTGACAAGAGTTAATTATATACATTCAAAAGGATTTTGATACCATTTAACACGGATTTTTCTAAATGAAAACGTACACTAAACAGACGGAAGAACCTTTTGTGCAATTTTAACTTTCACTGGTCAGAAGAAGGTTGTTCACATAAAACTGCAGAACAGTCACTGTTGAGCCCTTAAGTATAATTGAGAGTTCCACTGAATTTTGCTCTAGTTCAGACTACAGAGACTTTTAAAAATGCTAAAATGTTAATGGACACGTTTCGGTGTTGATCTTTCGAGAGAGCCTCGATGAATTGTGATGCAGTAAAGCCTGGCTAACATGATGTTGAGCACAGCTCACATTTTCACTTGCTGAGAAAACGGTTTGAAAACATTATTAAATTTAATTCATTTCAATTAAAAAATGGCCAATTAATGACAGGTTCATTTTGAAATGCAAGTTTTCATATTTGATTATTTTTAAATATACAGCTTAAACATCTCATTATAGTTGTTTGAAACAGGATTTTAAAGCAACAAAAACGTTCTCCAGATTTTACGAATCAATCTTATTTTGCAAGGCTAATTAATTAAAATTGAATGAATTTCAGTTATTTGTTTACAATATAATGCATAGTTTGTCGTGGTTATAAAACATTACCAAGCAAGCCCAGTTTTGTAACTTTAGTAAGGACTGCTGAATAAGCGGTAATTGAACAGAATTGAGATTATCAACCAAAGCTAAGTTATCAACATATTCGTAATGAGGGGTCTGGTCATCTTTACAAGCATCATTGATCCTAAGAAACAATACTGGGCATAATTCTGTTCCTTGGGGTACCCCAGTGTGAATTTCTTCCCAGGAGGAAAATTCTCCTTTATTACTTCACCCGCTGCTTTCGACATTCAAGAAAACTTACAATGCAAGATATAATGCGTGGCCGTACTTCTGATTGGATCAATTTTTGAATCAAGATACTATATGATCGATTCGATCAAATGCGTTGGGAAGTGGTCAAATAAGCGTGGAGACTGATATGGGATTGTCTGCATTTTTGTACAACTGATGCAGCATTTTGATCAAAAAATTACATATGGATAATTTGCGTTGATAACCATACTGGTTAATATCCATTTCCCCAACAATATCTTTTAAAAACCATTTTATTGTACAGGTTTCTGCAAGAATCAGCCAAGATTGACCATTGACGTGACTGCTTATAGTAAGGGGGGCTGACGGCTGACAAGACACTGTGACCAGAGTGCGTTCAAGGTCTATGAACTGTGTGGAAGGTGTGTAGTGATTGTCTATGGATATGGACGGATAGCTAAAGTCGCCAAAGGATCCAGGTAAGGGCAAATTGCCTTATCCGACCTCAACTTTTTAAGGTAGCTATGAGCATGCGATTCACGTCCTTGATGAAACTTTGACATTATTTCCTGAAGTAAAATATCTTGAGCAACTGGTAGTTAATACGTTGATAATAAGTTCTTATCAAGCACTAATTCACATAGATCGCAACGCTGTGACAAGCATCAAACCTAATCAGATAACATTCCAGAATAAGGATGGCCTAACATCAATTAATTAGAACACTACATAGTTGGCAGTAATTGTTTCTTTAAGCGCTTCCTAAATGATAGACTGGTGTCTGAAAGACTGATTTGAGACGGCTGTTAATTCCAAAACCTTAGAACTGTAATTGAAAAATCAAACCAGATTAGAATTTTGACCAAAATATAAAGGAGGTCGGATACTGCAAGTTTGTCAATGGAGAAAAGACAAAGAAACAAGTGAGAAGACTGCGAAAAGTAAGCGAAGATCTAACCCGTTCTCTTACAGGTCCCACCCCTTTTTGTAATACCCAACCCCATCTCACGGGGCTCCACTACAAGACAATCGACCAACTTGTTGATGTTGTCCCCACTCGTATGGCTTTGAAGGTGACGTCACATTGTCTCAGGCTTTATCTTGATGTGCATATTGGTCGAAGCCAATGATGCTTTTTAATTAGTAGACCACAATCTTTCTGGAAATTTCCATCGGGGCTGAAACTTCAAGTCGTCAGTTGTCATGTTTAATTATAATTGTCATCATTTTGTAATAGAAGCATAATGTTTATAAAGGATAAGTTCCAAACAACTCTATAATTCAATAAACAATTACTTGATGTAACCCATCTGATAAGATTAAATTGTTGGAGCTAAAAAAGCTAAAATAAAATATGGTTGGATCATGTACTTCTCCTAAGCTCTGCCGCTGAGGTCTGTAGCTAGACCTTCTGGGCACCCAAAACCACCAATCTTGTTTTTCTGAAAGTAATCTCAGAAAACGTGCAATCAACTTATTTATGTCCGATCTACATTCATTAATGAGATGAATAATGTTTTGATTTAGGAGTATTAAATACATAATTTAGACAAGCTAAATTAATATTTACATATTCCTAATATCAGCATTAAATCAATTCTGAATGTAGCTGATTATTAACTTAGCATAAATTAGTCCTTTAAATTAAAATTTGTTTATTACAATACAAACACAATCTTAGCATAGCTGTAACTCTCGCCCTATTATAAGTAAAGAACTAAATACCACCATTCGCTTTTATGAAAGTAGTCTCACATAACCTGCAATCAAAATGCTCGACCCTTCCGGTGTACATTCCTTTTATAAATAATGTTTTGATTTAGGAGTATAAAATACATAATTTAGACAAGCTAAATTAATATTTACATACTCCTAATATCAGCATTATGTCAATTCTGAATGTGGCCGATTTCCAACTTGGCATAAACACAAGCAAGACCTTTAAACTGTAATTAATATTATTACAATACAAAGCCCAATCTTAGCGCAGCTGTAGGCTTACTCTCGCTCATTTTAATAAAAAAGCTTTTCTTAAAGCAATTACACTTAGACTGCATTCAAACTGTTCCAATCCCATCTACATTCCTTTGATGATCAATGTTTTGTTTTAGGATTACTAAATACATAATTTAGAAAGGCTAAATTAGTATTTACAAATTCCTAATACAGCATATCATCAAATCCGAATGAAGCTGATATATGACTTGGCATAAAATCTTTAAAATTTTGAAATCTTAGCAAAGTTGTATCTCTAGCTCATATGCGGGAGAAAACCCCCCACAAACAATATTATTGCAGTAAACAAAAGAAACTGAGCTGTATTTCCAAACTGGAAATATAATAAATTATGTTTTTTGCGAATAATTTTCTCATAAGTGCATTTGTAAGCGCTGCGACAAGAGACATGAAAAGAGAGGGGGAAAGCAATGAGACAGAAGGGGAGAACAAAACACGAGAAAAATATAGAGTTATCTTCTTCTTGAGAAAACACAGAGACCAGCCATGGGAAAGATGACATCAGTGATACCTAGGTTTGTATGAAGGGTAAGACAGTGAAGGCCTAGAGTATGTCTTGGCCTAGATATAAGACTAACCACTCTTTTAGCAGGTACTTGGCAACAAGGTTGAAGGCGGAACTTGAGCAGATGATAGCGAGCTTCTTTCGATGTGCTTGATGGACGACCCGAGGTCAGAGAGGTCAGGTGTTTGCAGCAGAGTTTAAGTACAGGATCAGGTAAAGTATCTGGTGAGTGAACGGGAAATAACCCTTTTCTCCGCAGCTTCTAACATCTTCTCTCAGCAGCCTCTAACATTTTCTCCCAGCAGCTTTTAACATGTTTTTGTTTTTCGCAGTCTGTTCCATGTTCTACCGTAGATGTAGTGGCAGGAGAATGTGCACTGGAACTCTGGGGCACTAGGTGACAGGTAAAGGTTGTCAAGGTAATCGCAAGACAAATCCGAATTTGACTTGATGTGATCTCAAATGCTTACCTTTCTATTAAATTTTTCTTCCAAGTAAGCAGAAGGTGTTTTCCCTCTGAAGATGACGAAATAGTTTGTGCACTGGTAACGTCTACAAGCGGGACTAGTCGTTGAGCATGTTCACGGGCATCATTCTCCATTTGATGTCCCTGGTAAGTGAGCACAGGTCAGCGAGATCAAGTGTTTGCAGCAGAGGTTTAGTAAAAGGTAAAGTATTAGGTAAAAGTACCTGGTGAGGGAGAAAAAAATGCTTACCTTTCTATTTAATTTTTCTTCCAAGTAAGCAGATGGTGTTTTCCTCTGAAGATGACGAACTAGTTTGTGCACTGTCTGCCAACTTCTACAAGCGGGACTATAGTCTTTGAGCACGTTCACAGGCAATGGTACATTTTCTATTTGATGTCCCCGGTAAGTGAGCAGGGATCAACGCGGTCAACTGCTTGCAGAGTGCAGAGTGAAAGGAAAAAAAATCCCCCACAGGGTTTCAACCATCCGTTGTTTTCCCCAGTCAGAACGGGTTCCTTCTAAAGTGGATATTTTGGTAACAACCGTGGGACACTTATAACATTTTGGTAACAAGGTAATCGAGTTGTTGGTAGTTTAACCTGATGGGACCCAAGTAATAATAAAACTAGTACGATAACAGCTCTTATATAGCGCAATTCCAGAAATGGTCATTGCTCTTCACAAATACATTGTTACACATGATCACCTAGTAAGTTTGTTCATTCCTTAAACCATCTCAGCTCCCTGGGGAATATACAACCTGTGCTGCCAAGTATGCAGTTCACTAAAGCTAAATCAATCACAAGAACCATCTCTTCCCTGAATACAAGCACATTTACCCCCCGGTTAACGAGAAGCAAATAGTTATTAGTGTCTTGCTTATGGACGCAAATGTCATGACTGGGATTCGAACCCATCCCTGTTGATTGATCCCCCAGGACTTGGGTCAGATGCACTTAAACGCTTTGCCTGTACAAACCAACTGCTAACCTTTCTAGATAAATTGTCTTTTTATAGTGAGTGGATTGTGTTTCCTTCTGAAGTTGATGAAGAAGTCTTTGCACTGAAATCTTCATCTGAGGCGATCTACCAGCAGGGACAGAGACCATGCAAAACTAGTTGGTAATGTATCGAGTCATGTAAGGTATGAGTATCAAGAATCTACGTCAAGGGCATCGATGGGTGGGAGACGGGGGGTACATGTCCCCCTCACTTTTTAGACTGGAGGGGACAGCATATCAGATGTCCCCCAACTTTTTGATTGACCGTTCATTAGAAACATGCAACAAAATATAAAAATATACACCATTTTCTTAATTTAATATTTCATTACAATTTTTGTTCAAATAAAAGAATAGTGAACAAACGGTAAAACGTTTTTTTCATTTTCATCTTTTTTTCTGATGGACCACGCGCAGAATGGTATTTTGGGTTTATTATGTAAGATGTATTTTTTCAAGACTTGCTCGCCTGTCCCCCTACTTGTCAGTAGCGATCGACGCCCTTGATCTTCTTACTCATTTACTCAGTCTCGACGTTTGGAGGATCATGGAACAAAATCAGAAAACTTCTGATAATTGTTAAAATAGCAAAGACAAGACTTAAAACATTAACAAATTTTTAATAGCTTTTCACTTTGTCAAACTAATTTCTAAACTGAACGTGCCCCTTAGTTCCGCCACTGTGAAGAACTGATCGGAGTTGCAGTAGGTCTCTCGCCCATGACAGTTGTCAGATTCTTCTGTAGAAACAATGACACATAATTTTGATTCTCAATTTATAAAAAGGGACCAGAGTATTTTCTCCTCCAGCCGCATACAGTTTGGTTGCATTTGTTTGAATGAAAGAAATACAAGATGGCTGCACCATGATAAAAGTCTACTAAGGCTATTTCTTATGAATTATACTGGTATTAAGAGAAATATGAAATAACTTTGTGTGATTACTTTTTTCTCTCCTGCAGCTTGAGACGCTTTGGTATTGAAGCTAACCATGATGAGAGAAAGGGCCTGATGGGCTAACCAGTTATGTACTTTGGACAGCCACCTGATGACAAAGGACTTTCTCAAGTTTAGACAGATGATTCTTCACAAATAGTTGTGCTTGACCATGATGGCGCCCTACTGTATAAAGACACTTGAGGGGTGCACCACACTAAATAAACTCCCATAGCAACCAATGCTAAATGCTAAATATTCAAAAATACTCAACAAATATTTTTAAGTCCTCTTGAAAACCAATCAAATATATTATCGGACACAAACTCCAGATTTGTTTTCAATTTTTGGCAGGTCAGCCGTTTGGAATTTTTGCTAATTACCCTAGAAAAAACACCCCCCGAAAATGTGTTTTTTCCCAAACCGACTTGCTGCCAGTTTTCATGAGGCACTCCTCCGATTCCCAAGCCAAATGTGACCAACTTTAAAGCCTAAATTTATCAAATCTCCTCAAAAGTTGAAACACAAACCCCCAGGTTGTGATAGATTCTTATAATAACACATTATATTAATTGCACGACCCCCAAAACGTTATAATTAAAACAATTCTGTGGGTACACAAATTATGATAATTAGCTTGGCGCATGAATTTTGGCCTATTTAGTGTGGTGCGCCCTGAGAAGAGGACCGTCTATAGTTAAATGGTTATTCAATAGTCTTTCAGTATTTTTTTATCAGTACAGTCCAAGAACCATCTAAATCCAAGATCAGGGCCCATTGCCTTAAAGAGCTGCAAAAACACAAACTATTAAGAACAAATCAGTTATGCATATCAGAAAATGATTACCAACTAAGTTACCATGTCACAAGTACCATTTAGAACTGGTTCCGTGTTATCTTTGCTTAGTAGAAAACAGGGACTCTAAGGTCGAATTCACTCTTGTAATTTTGCAATTCACACTCATTTTCAAATAGAATCCTTATAAAAATGGAAAAGTGTTCTAACCCCAAGTTCAAACCGTGTCAAGTGCCACTGTGTTTGATACCCTTCAAGTGCAATTTTGTATCAAAATCCAACAGTTTTTCGATGACGTCACATTTCAAATATATGGTCTGTTGTACAGAGAATGTTTAGTTCATTCCTGAATTGTGATGATATTCAATCAAACCAATATTAAATCTGACTTTTTGACTGACGCAAAAATTCCTCTCTGGAATAAACATACCCATTTTTTTATTATTTTTTTTTATGTCCGATGACGTCAAGTGTCAAATTTTGCTCTGAAAGAGTGTAAAATATAATGAAACTTTCCGCCATTTTGAAGTAAAGTTAGAGACTTGTATTTTTTACCACTTTCATGAGGACTGTATCTATTGGAAAATGAGTGCATCACAAAACTGAATTTGACCTTGGAGCCCCTTTGTAAGCAGTTTAAAAATGGAAAAGTGTTATAACCTTAAGTTCAAAACCGTGCCAAATGCCACTGTGTTTGATTGGGCCTAGACTTTAACTCGGTTACACATCAGTCGAATGAATAAAATTGTTTATCCTGCCAAATCAAATTCATCACACTTAATTGCACAACATATCGATTTCGATGGTTCAGAGTAATTAGAAATACTACTGTAAGATGGTACTGCTTTGCTAAAATAAGATTTTTTTTTTAAATGCGTGAAATTTTAAAAGTGCAACATAGACAAAATGTCTTTTTTACATTAATGCGCACGCGCTGGACTCCATTGCAATGACAGTGCGAGTACTGGCCACAGTCACGTCACCCTAACCCCAATCCTAACCTATTAACCCTAACCCTTATTACAACAATAACATTTTCACCAACTTAACTTTGGCACATCCACCACTCGACCACCCGCAGCAGTCACAACAAAATCATTGATTTCTTTTTAAAATAAAACAGGCATTTTGTCTACAAGCTTTCAGAACAAGTTTTGTATTACCAAAATACTTCTTGACTATTGCCCCGTGGCTATTTATTTTTGTTCAAAATGTGTAATGTGTTATGTGTAATAATCTACAGCAATTGTTTTAAAACAGTGATGATATTAAAAAAACTAATTAAAATTTCCAAAACAGAATGTAGCTCTAAGTGATGTAAATTACTGTTTGAGTAAAATAATTTAAACATGGTTCAGCGAAGTATTGAAGGCATGAACTTGCAGTGACGTCACACACGGCTGCAATCTGTCGACCGTCTGCCATTTTTGGAGTCAAACTGCATGTAAAGATCATGGTAAGCTATAGCGTGTAAACACATGTGCGTTGCTTCACCCGGGATGCCTTTCGCTTTTGTATAAATGTTTTTGATTTTTTTTATATGTCACAAGGTCAAGTAAAGAATTGGCACTAGTAAGGCTACCCACTTCAATTAAAGCGTACGATCAAATTTGAAATCTTAAGAGGCAAGCATTGCATCTTTATCAAATTGGGCTTAATAGGCTTTAATAAAAGCCACTTAATGTTGGAACGTAATTCAGTATTAGGCACTTAAAAAAAACACCAAAACAAAACTTGCAAATTATGAGCAGTGGCTTAACTGGGGAGTGGGGGGGGGGGGCTGGGGGTGACTACGGGCCCCTTATTGATGTCCATGCCTCAGGGTTCATCCTTGAAATCTAAACTTGAGATTAGAGTCAATGTTTTCAAATTTATTTGTCTATTTACACACGTCTATTTACACCCAGAGAATGCATTTGTTTTTACCTCCGCGTCAAATTATCTTTTTAATAAATAATAAATTACATGAAGAGGGCGCTGAAAGAGGAACTGTTTCAGGAAAATGCAGATAACTCTAATTGGCCACTGAGAAGTGGCTCCTAAGAAACAAGTATACCTAATTGGCGTCCCCCCCCCCCTCCACCTCCGGGAGCCAACAATTTTTGAAAATGGAAAAGAATTTTGAAATGCGATTCATGCTGTTAACGATGCAGTGGGTACTTCTGATAACTTTTTTTTATACTATACTTCCATGTTTGATACAGTTGTTTTTGCCCTTGTGAATTCTTGCTGTTGTTTGTGTTTCCTTGTTTATTCAGATGTGTGAACAAGGGTCCCCATTTAGTTGGCCTGCGTGCCTGTTTAGGGTTTCCCAGTTGCACCACGTTGTACTACGATGCTTGTTTAATAAAGGTAGTAATAAACTAAGCTAAACTTCTTATTTATCGTGGCGCAGTGTTTAAGCTATTTTTGTAAATATTAAAATATTTGGATAAGGGAAATAAAACTAAATTTTGCCGGAAAATATGTTTTATTTTAAAGAATATGAAAGATGCATATAGTCAAGCTGTATGAAGTGGTATAAATATTGATATTGCCTTCATAAATTTGATTTGAAAATTAGGCCCCCAGGGGTAAGACAAAAATTTGTGGCAATTTTGAAGTTTCCATATTAGGCCTCAATGATGCTTTTTAATACAACTTGATCAACAACAGAAGCTATAATTTGGCAAATAATGATAGTTGTTGTGGGGAAAAAATAGTTTTGCTAAAAAAACCTTATTTAAAAACAATTAGGAGATGCAATAGATCAAGTGGTAGGAAATGGAATGAGCGAGGATGACTGCAACATTTTAAAGCATGAAATTGAAAAACAAACCCCAAAACAAAAAAACATAAATTGTTTTAATTGGGCAAACCTTAAAGGTTTGATATAACGCCCTAGAATGATGCACTAAACCCCACTGAAGCCTTTTTTTTTAAGTTGAACCAAATTAAAAGCTTTACTTTTGAAAATTTTGATATTATGGTGGGAAATATGAAATTATTTTTGATAAAGAAACTTTTGTTATGTAAAAATATAAACATGCAGGAGGGTAAGTGGTATGAAACAGATTGAGCATGGATGCCTTCTTCATTTCGAAAGCATACAATCGGAGATGAAAATAAGGAAAAAGATAACAAAAAACATAAAAGAGTAAGTCCAGCATGTTTATCAAATTTGGGCCATTTTGAAGTTTCCATACTGTGCTCCAAAAGCAATGCATTGGGCCTCACTTATGCCTTTTTAAACAAGTTGAACCAAAACACAAGATTTACTTTGGAAATTTGATATCAGTGTGGAAAATATTTAAAACGTTTTGCTGAAAAACCTACATATTTTGAAAAAATGAAAGATGCAACAGGTTATGTGGCAAAAAACGAAACTTCAGCAACGACGCCTTCTTCATTTGTCAGCAAAAAATTGGACTTGAAAATCTCCAAAGTTCAGCACATTTGAATTCCGGTGATGTGAGTTCGGCGTTCAAATCCAGGTGGACTCCTTTTTTACCAGTAAAACAATTCTAGTAAAAATGGGTAGGGCTAGAACCAGCACCTTTAGCTCGATCAGCCCATATTTGACAAAATGCATTGCTAACCCCTTGTGATTTTATCCAACTTCAGCCCATTTTTGACAAAACTGCAAGGCTTACCCCTTGTGATTTTATCCAATTTCAGCCCATTTTTGAAAAAACTGCAAGGCTTACCCCTTGTGTTTTTATTTAATTTAAGCCTATTTTGAATAAACTGCAAGGCTTACCCCTTGTGACTTTACCCAATTTCAGCCCATTTTTGACAAAACTGCAAGGCTTACCCCTTGAGTTTTTATTCAATTTCAGCCCATTTTTGACAAAACTGCAAGGCTTACCCCTTGTGATTTTATCCAATTTCAGCCCATTTTTGACAAAACTGCTAGGCTTACCCCTTGTGATTTTACCAAATTTTAGCCCATTTTTGACAAAACTGCAAGGCTTACCCCTTGTGATTTTATCCAATTTCAGCTCATTTTTGACAAAACTGCAAGGCTTACCCCTTGTGATTTTATCCAATTTCAGCCCATTTTTGACAAAACTGCTAGGCTTACCCCTTGTGATTTTACCCAATTTAAGCCCATTTTTGACAAAACTGCAAGGCTTACCCCTTGTGATTTTTCAAATTTCAGCCCATTTTTGACAAAACTGCAAGGCTTACCCCTTGTGATTTTAACTAATTTCAGCCCATTTTTGACAAAACTGCAAGGCCTACCCCTTGTGATTTTATCCAATTTCAGAAAATTTTTGACAAAACTGCAAGGCTTACCCCTTGTGATTTTATCAAATTTGAGCCCATTTTTGACAAAACTGCAAGGCTTACCACTTGTGATTTTATCCAATTTCAGCCCATTTTTGAAAAAAACTGCAAGGCTTACCCTTTGTGTTTTTATTCAATTTTAGCCCATTTTTGACAAAACTGCAAGGCTTAGGGCCTACCCCTTGTGATTTTATCCAATTTCAGCTTATTTTTGACAAAACTGCAAGGCTTACCCCTTGTGTTTTTATCCATTTTTAGCCCATTTTTAACAAAACTGCAAGGCTTACCCCTTGTGTTTTTATTCAATTTAAGCCAGTTTTTGACAAATCTGCAAGGCTTACCCCTTGTGATTTTATCAAATTTCAGTCCATTTTTGACAAAACTGCAAGGCTTACCCCTTGTGTTTTTATTCAATTTAAGCCTATTTTTAACAAAACTGCAAGGCTTACCCCTTGTGATTTTACCCAATTTCAGCCCATTTTTGACAAAACTGCAAGGCTTACCCCTTGTGATTTTTCAAATTTCAGCCCATTTTTGACAAAACTGCAAGGCTTACCTCTTTGTGATTTTAACTATTTTCAGCCCATTTTTGACAAAACTGCAAGGCTTACCCCTTGTGTTTTTATTCAATTTAAGCCTATTTTGAATAAACTGCAAGGCTTACCCCTTGTGATTTTATCCAATTTCAGCCCATTTTTGACAAAACTGCAAGGCTTACCACTTGTGTTTTTATCCATTTTAAGCCAATTTTTGACAAAACTGCAAGGCTTACCCCTTGTGTTTTTATTCAATTTCAGCCCATTTTTGACAAAACTGCAAGGCTTACCCCTTGTGATTTTACCCAATTTTAGCCCATTTTTGACAAAACTGCAAGGCTTACCCCTTGTGATTTTTCAAATTTCAGCCCATTTTTGACAAAACTGCAAGGCTTACCCCTTGTGTTTTTATTCAATTTAAGCCTATTTTGAATAAACTGCAAGGCTTACCCCTTGTGATTTTATCCAATTTCAGCCCATTTTTAACAAAACTGCAAGGCTTACCCCTTGTGTTTTTATCCATTTTAAGCCCATTTTTGACAAAACTGCAAGGCTTACCCCTTGTGATTTTATCCATTTTGAGCCCATTTTTGACAAAACTGCAAGGCTTACCCCTTGTGATTTTATCTAATTTCAGCCCATTTTTGACAAAACTGCAAGGCTTACCCCTTGTGTTTTTATTCAATTTAAGCCTATTTTGAATAAACTGCAAGGCTTACCCCTTGTGATTTTACCCAATTTCAGCCCATTTTTGACAAAACTGCAAGGCTTACCCCTTGTGATTTTTCAAATTTCAGCCCATTTTTGACAAAACTGCAAGGCTTACCCCTTGTGATTTTTCAAATTTCAGCCCTTTTTTTACAAAACTGCAAGGCTTACCCCTTGTGATTTTAACTAATTTCAGCCCATTTTTGACAAAACTGCAAGGCTTACCCCTTGTGTTTTATTCAATTTAAGCCTATTTTGAATAAACTGCAAGGCTTACCCCTTGTGATTTTTCAAATTTCAGCCCATTTTTGACAAAACTGCAAGGCTTACCCCTTGTGTTTTTATCAATTTTTAGCCCATTTTTGACAAAACTGCAAGGCTTACCCCTTGTGATTTTATCCATTTTGAGCCCATTTTTGACAAAACTGCAAGGCTTACCCCTTGTGATTTTATCTAATTTCAGCCCATTTTTGACAAAACTGCAAGGCTTACCCCTTGTGTTTTTATTCAATTTCAGCCCATTTTTGACAAAACTGCAAGGCTTACCCCATGTGATTTTGTCCAATTTCAGCCCATTTTTGACAAAACTGCAAGGCTTACCCCTTGTGATTTTTCAAATTTCAGCCCATTTTTGACAAAACTGCAAGGCTTACCCCTTGTGATTTTAACTAATTTCAGCCCATTTTTGACAAAACTGCAAGGCTTACCCCTTGTGTTTTTATTCAATTTAAGCCTATTTTGAATAAACTGCAAGGCTTACCCCTTGTGATTTTATCCAATTTCAGCCCATTTTTGACAAAACTGCAAGGCTTACCCCTTGTGTTTTTATCCATTTTAAGCCCATTTTTGACAAAACTGCAAGGCTTACCCCTTGTGATTTTATCCATTTTGAGCCCATTTTTGACAAAACTGCAAGGCTTACCCCTTGTGATTTTATCTAATTTCAGCCCATTTTTGACAAAACTGCAAGGCTTACCCCTTGTGTTTTTATTCAATTTCAGCCCATTTTTGACAAAACTGCAAGGCTTACCCCTTGTGATTTTATCCAATTTCAGCACATTTTTGACAAAACTGCAAGGCTTACCCCTTGTGATTTTACCCAATTTTAGCCCATTTTTGACAAAACTGCAAGGCTTACCCCTTGTGATTTTTCAAATTTCAGCCCATTTTTGACAAAACTGCAAGGCTTACCCCTTGTGATTTTAACTAATTTCAGCTCATTTTTGACAAAACTGCAAGGCTTACCCCTTGTGTTTTTATTCAATTTAAGCCTATTTTGAATAAACTGCAAGGCTTACCACTTGTGATTTTATCAAATTTCAGCCCATTTTTGACAAAACTGCAAGGCTTACCACTTGTGATTTTATCTAATTTCAGCCCATTTTTGACAAAACTGCTAGGCTTACCCCTTGTGTTTTTATTCAATTTCAGCCCATTTTTGACAAAACTGCAAGGCTTACCCCTTGTGATTTTATCCAATTTCAGCCCATTTTTGACAAAACTGCAAGGCTTACCCCTTGTGATTTTACCCAATTTTAGCCCATTTTTGACAAAACTGCAAGGCTTACCCCTTGTTATTTTATCAAATTTCAGCACATTTTTGACAAAACTGCAAGGCTTACCCCTTGTGATTTTAACTAATTTCAGCTCATTTTTGACAAAACTGCAAGGCTTACCCCTTGTGTTTTTATTCAATTTAAGCCTATTTTGAATAAACTGCAAGGCTTACCACTTGTGATTTTATCAAATTTCAGCCCATTTTTGACAAAACTGCAAGGCTTACCCCTTGTGATTTTAACTAATTTCAGCTCATTTTTGACAAAACTGCAAGGCTTACCCCTTGTGTTTTTATTCAATTTAAGCCTATTTTGAATAAACTGCAAGGCTTACCACTTGTGATTTTATCAAATTTCAGCCCATTTTTGACAAAACTGCAAGGCTTACCACTTGTGATTTTATCTAATTTCAGCCCATTTTTGACAAAACTGCTAGGCTTACCCCTTGTGTTTTTATTCAATTTCAGCCCATTTTTGACAAAACTGCAAGGCTTACCCCTTGTGATTTTATCCAATTTCAGCCCATTTTTGACAAAACTGCAAGGCTTACCCCTTGTGATTTTACCCAATTTTAGCCCATTTTTGACAAAACTGCAAGGCTTACCCCTTGTGATTTTTCAAATTTCAGCACATTTTTGACAAAACTGCAAGGCTTACCCATGGTGATTTTAACTAATTTCAGCTCATTTTTGACAAAACTGCAAGGCTTACCCCTTGTGTTTTTATTCAATTTAAGCCTATTTTGAATAAACTGCAAGGCTTACCACTTGTGATTTTATCAAATTTCAGCCCATTTTTGACAAAACTGCAAGGCTTACCCCTTGTGATTTTATCTAATTTCAGCCCATTTTTGACAAAACTGCAAGGCTTACCCCTTGTGTTTTTATTCAATTTTAGCCCATTTTTGACAAAACTGCAAGGCTTACCCCTTGTGATTTTATCCAATTTCAGCTCATTTTTGACAAAACTGCAAGACTTACCCCTTGTGTTTTTATCCATTTTAAGCCCATTTTTGACAAAACTGCAAGGCTTACCACTTGTGTTTTTATTCAATTTAAGCCTATTTTTGACAAAACTGCAAGGCTTACCCCTTGTGATTTTAACTAATTTCAGCCCATTTTTGACAAAACTGCAAGGCTTACCCCTTGTGATTTTACCCAATTTTAGCCCATTTTTGACAAAACTGCAAGGCTTACCCCTTGTGATTTTTCAAATTTCAGCCCATTTTTGACAAAACTGCAAGGCTTACCCCTTGTGATTTTAACTAATTTCAGCTCATTTTTGACAAAACTGCAAGGCTTACCCCTTGTGTTTTTATTCAATTTAAGCCTATTTTGAATAAACTGCAAGGCTTACCACTTGTGATTTTATCAAATTTCAGCCAATTTTTGACAAAACTGCAAGGCTTACCACTTGTGATTTTATCTAATTTCAGCCCATTTTTGACAAAACTGCTAGGCTTACCCCTTGTGTTTTTATTCAATTTCAGCCCATTTTTGACAAAACTGCAAGGCTTACCCCTTGTGATTTTATCCAATTTCAGCCCATTTTTGACAAAACTGCAAGGCTTACCCCTTGTTATTTTATCAAATTTCAGCACATTTTTGACAAAACTGCAAGGCTTACCCCTTGTGATTTTAACTAATTTCAGCTCATTTTTGACAAAACTGCAAGGCTTACCCCTTGTGATTTTACCCAATTTTAGCCCATTTTTGACAAAACTGCAAGGCTTACCCCTTGTTATTTTATCAAATTTCAGCACATTTTTGACAAAACTGCAAGGCTTACCCCTTGTGATTTTAACTAATTTCAGCTCATTTTTGACAAAACTGCAAGGCTTACCCCTTGTGTTTTTATTCAATTTAAGCCTATTTTTGACAAAACTGCAAGGCTTACCCCTTGTGATATTATCCAATTTCAGCTCATTTTTGACAAAACTGCAAGGCTTACCCCTTGTGTTTTTATCCATTTTAAGCCCATTTTTGACAAAACTGCAAGGCTTACCACTTGTGTTTTTATTCAATTTAAGCCTATTTTTGACAAAACTGCAAGGCTTACCCCTTGTGATTTTAACTAATTTCAGCCCATTTTTGACAAAACTGCAAGGCTTACCCCTTGTGTTTTTATTCAATTTAAGCCTATTTTGAATAAACTGCAAGGCTTACCCCTTGTGATTTTACCCAATTTCAGCCCATTTTTGACAAAACTGCAAGGCTTACCCCTTGTGATTTTTCAAATTTCAGCCCATTTTTGACAAAACTGCAAGGCTTACCCCTTGTGTTTTTATTCAATTGAAGCATATTTTTGACAAACTGCAAGGCTTACCCCTTGTGATTTTATCCAATTTCAGCCCATTTTTGACAAAACTGCAAGGCTTACCCCTTGTGATTTTATCTAATTTCAGCCCATTTTTGACAAAACTGCAAGGCTTACCCCTTGTGTTTTTATTCAATTATAGCCCATTTTTGACAAAACTGCAAGGCTTACCCCTTGTGATTTTATCCAATTTCAGCTCATTTTTGACAAAACTGCAAGGCTAACCCCTTTTTATCCATTTTAAGCCCATTTTTGACAAAACTGCAAGGCTAACCCCTTTTTATCCATTTTAAGCCTATTTTTGACAAAACTGCAACGCTTACCCCTTGTGTTTTTATTCAATTTAAGCCTATTTTTGACAAAACTGCAAGGCTTACCCCTTGTGTTTTTATCCATTTTTAGCCCATTTTTGACAAAACTGCAAGGCTTACCCCTTGTGATTTTATCCATTTTGAGCCCATTTTTGACAAAACTGCAAGGCTTACCCCTTGTGATTTTATCTAATTTCAGCCCATTTTTGACAAAACTGCAAGGCTTACCCCTTGTGTTTTTATTCAATTTTTGACAAAACTGCAAGGCTTACCCCTTGTGATTTTATCCAATTTCAGCAAATTTTTGACAAAACTGCAAGGCTTACCCCTTGTGATTTTAACTAATTTCAGCTCATTTTTGACAAAACTGCAAGGCTTACCCCTTGTGTTTTTATTCAATTAAAGCCTATTTTGAATAAACTGCAAGGCTTACCACTTGTGATTTTATCAAATTTCAGCCCATTTTTGACAAAACTGCAAGGCTTACCCCTTGTGTTTTTATTCAATTTTAGCCTATTTTTGACAAAACTGCAAGGCTTACCCCTTGTGTTTTTATTCAATTTAAGCCCATTTTTGACAAAACTGCAAGGCTTACCCCTTGTGTTTTTATCTAATTTCAGCCCATTTTTGACAAAACTGCAAGGCTTACCCCTTGTGATTTTATCCAATTTCAGCTCATTTTTGACAAAACTGCAAGGCTTACCCCTTGTGATTTTATCCAATTTCAGCCCATTTTTGACAAAACTGCAAGGCTTACCACTTGTGATTTTATCTAATTTCAGCCCATTTTTGAAAAACTGCAAGGCTTACCCCTTGTGTTTTTATTCAATTTTAGCCCATTTTTGACAAAACTGCAAGGCTTACCCCTTGTGTTTTTTTCCATTTTAAGCCTATTTTTGACAAAACTGCAAGGCTTACCCCTTGTGTTTTTATTCAAATTAAGCCTATTTTTGACAAAACTGCAAGGCTTACCCCTTGTGATTTTATTAAATTTCAGTCCATTTTTGACAAAACTGCAAGGCTTACCCCTTGTGTTTTTATTCAATTAAAGCCTATTTTTGACAAAACTGCAAGGCTTACCCCTTATGATTTTATCCAATTTCAGCTCATTTTTGACAAAACTGCAAGGCTTACCCCTTGTGTTTTTATTCAATTTCAGCCCATTTTTGACAAAACTGCAAGGCTTACCCCTTGTGATTTTATCCATTTTAAGCCCATTTTTGACAAAACTGCAAGGCTTACCCCTTGTGATTTTATCTAATTTCAGCCCATTTTTGACAAAACTGCAAGGCTTACCCCTTGTGTTTTTATTCAATTTCAGCCCATTTTTGACAAAACTGCAAGGCTTACCCCTTGTGATTTTACCCAATTTCAGCCTATTTTTGACAAAACTGCAAGGCTTACCCCGTGTGATTTTTCAAATTTCAGCCCATTTTTGACAAAACTGCAAGGCTTACCCCTTTGTGATTTTATCCAATTTCAGCCCATTTTTGACAAAACTGCAAGGCTTACCCCTTGTGATTTTATCCTTTTTAAGACCATTTTTGACAAAACTGCAAGGCTTACCCCTTGTGATTTTAACCAATTTCAGCCCATTTTTGACAAAACTGCAAGGCTTACCCCTTGTGATTTTTCAAATTTCAGCCCAATTTTGACAAAACTGCAAGGCTTACCCCTTTGTGATTTTATCCAATTTCAGCCCATTTTTGACAAAACTGCAAGGCTTACCCCTTGTGATTTTATCCTTTTTAAGACCATTTTTGACAAAACTGCAAGGCTTACCCCTTGTGATTTTAACCAATTTCAGCCAATTTTTGACAAAACTGCAAGGCTTACCCCTTGTGATTTTTCAAATTTCAGCCCATTTTTGACAAAACTGCAAGGCTTACCCCTTGTGATTTTAACTAATTTCAGACCATTTTTGACAAAACTGCAAGGCTTACCCCTTGTGTTTTTATTCAATTTAAGCCTATTTTGACAAAACTGCAAGGCTTACCCCTTGTGATTTTATCCAATTTCAGCCCATTTTTGACAAAACTGCAAGGCTTACCCCTTGTGATTTTATCCATTTTAAGCCCATTTTTTACAAAACTCCAAGGCTTACCCCTTGTGATTTTATCTAATTTCAGCCCATTTTTGACAAAACTGCAAGGCTTACCCCTTGTGCTTTTATTCAATTTAAGGCTATTTTTGACAAAACTGCAAGGCTTACCCCTTGTGATTTTATCCAATTTCAGCCAATTTTTGACAAAACTGCAAGGCTTACCCCTTGTGATTTTATCCAATTTGAGCTCATTTTTGAAAAAACTGCAAGGCTAACCCCTTGTGATTTTATCCAATTTCAGCCCATTTTTGACAAAACTGCAAGGCTTACCCCTTGTGTTTTTATTTAATTTAAGCCTATTTTTGACAAAACTGCAATGCTTACCCCTTGTGATTTTATCAAATTTCAGTCCATTTTTGACAAAACTGCAACGCTTACCTCTTGTGTTTTTATTCAATTTCAGCCCATTTTTGACAAAACTGCAACGCTTACCCCTTGTGATTTTATCCAATTTCAGCCCATTTTTGACAAAACTGCAAGGCTTACCCCTTGTGATTTTATCTAATTTCAGCCCATTTTTGACAAAACTGCAAGGCTAACCCCTTGTGTTTTTATTCAATTTTAGCCCATTTTTGACAAAACTGCAAGGCTTACCCCTTGTGATTTTATCTAATTTCAGCCCATTTTTGACAAAACTGCAAGGCTTACCCTTTGTGATTCTATCAAATTTCAGCCCATTTTTGACAAAACTGCAAGGCTTACCCCTTGTGATTTTATTCAATTTCAGCCCATTTTTGACAAAACTGCAAGGCTTACCCCTTGTGATTCTATCCAATTTCAGCCCATTTATGACAAAACTGCAAGGCTTACCCCTTGTGGTTTTATCAAATTTGAGCTCATTTTTGACAAAACTGCAAGGCTAACCCCTTGTGATTTTATCCAATTTCAGCCCATTTTTGACAAAACTGCAAGGCTTACCCCTTGTGATTTTATCTAATTTCAGCCCATTTTTGACAAAACTGCAAGGCTTACCCCTTGTGATTTTATTCAATTTCAGCCCATTTTTGACAAAACTGCAAGGCTTACCCCTTGTGATTCTATCCAATTTCAGCCCATTTTTGACAAAACTGCAAGGATTACCCCTTGTGATTTTATCCAATTTGAGCTCATTTTTGACAAAACTGCAAGGCTAACCCCTTGTGATTCTATCCAATTTCAGCCCATTTTTGACAAAACTGCAAAATTGTGATTTTATCCAATTTGAGCTCATTTTTGACAAAACTGCAAGGCTAACCCCTTGTGATTTTATCCAATTTCAGTCCATTTTTGACAAAACTGCAAGGCTTACCCCTTGTGTTTTTATTCAATTTAAGCCTATTTTTGACAAAACTCCTAGGCTTACCCCTTGTGATTTTATCAAATTTCAGCCCATTTTTGACAAAACTGCAAGGCTTACCCCTTGTGAATTTATCTAATTTCAGCCCATTTTTGACAAAACTGCAAGGCTTATACCTTGTGTTTTTATTCAATTTTAGCCCATTTTTGACAAAACTGCAAGGCTTACCCCTTGTGATTTTATTCAATTTCAGCCCATTTTTGACAAAACTGCAAGGCTTACCCCTTGTGATTCTATCCAATTTCAGCCCATTTTTGACAAAACTGCAAGGCTAACCCCTTGTGTTTTTATTCAATTTTAGCCCATTTTTGACAAAACTGCAAGGCTTACCCCTTGTGATTCTATCCAATTTCAGCCCATTTTTGACAAAACTGCAAGGCTTACCCCTTGTGATTTTATCCAATTTCAGCTTATTTTTGACAAAACTGCAAGGCTAACCCCTTGTGATTTTTTCCAATTTCATCCATTTTTGACAAAACTGCAAGGCTTACCCCTTGTGATTTTATTAAATTTCAGCCCATTTTTGACAAAACTGCAAGGCTTACCCCTTGTGATTCTATCCAATTTCAGCCCATTTTTGACAAAACTGCAAGGCTTACCCCTTGTGATTTTATCCAATTTGAGCTCATTTTTGACAAAACTGCAAGGCTAACCCCCTTGTGATTTTATCAAATTTCAACCCATTTTTGACAAAACTGCAAGGCTTACCCCTTGTGTTTTTATTCAATTTAAGCCTATTTTTGACAAAACTGCAAGGCTTACCCCTTGTGATTTTATCAAATTTCAGTCCATTTTTGACAAAACTGCAAGGCTTACCCCTTGTGTTTTTATTCAATTGAAGCCTATTTTTGACAAAACTGCAAGGCTTACCCCTTGTGATTTTATCCAATTTCAGCCCATTTTTGACAAAACTGCAAGGCTTACCCCTTGTGATTTTATCTAATTTCAGCCCATTTTTGACAAAACTGCAAGGCTTACCCCTTGTGTTTTTATTCAATTTTAGCCCATTTTTGACAAAACTGCAAGGCTTACCCCTTGTGATTTTATCCAATTTCAGCTCATTTTTGACAAAACTGCAAGGCTAACCCCTTTTTATCCATTTTAAGCCTATTTTTGACAAAACTGCAAGGCTTACCCCTTGTGTTTTTATTCAATTTAAGCCTATTTTTGATAAAACTGCAAGGCTTACCTATTGTGATTCTATCCAATTTCAGCCCATTTTTGACAAAACTGCAAGGCTTACCCCTTGTGTTTTTATCCATTTTAAGCCCATTTTTGACAAAACTGCAAGGCTTACCCCTTGTGTTTTTATTCAATTTAAGCCCATTTTTGACAAAACTGCAAGGCTTACCCCTTGTGTTTTTATTCAATTTAAGCCTATTTTTGACAAAACTGCAAGGCTTACCCCTTGTGATTTTATCAAATTTCAGTCCATTTTTGACAAAACTGCAAGGCTTACCCCTTGTGTTTTTATTCAATTTAAGCCTATTTTTGACAAAACTGCAAGGCTTACCCCTTATGATTTTATCCAATTTCAGCTCATTTTTTACAAAACTGCAAGGCTTACCCCTTGTGATTTTATTAAATTTCAGCCCATTTTTGACAAAACTGCAAGGCTTACCCCTTGTGTTTTTATTCAATTTCAGCCCATTTTTTACAAAACTGCAAGGCTTACCCCTTGTGATTTTATCCAATTTCAGCTCATTTTTGACAAAACTGCAAGGCTTTTCCTTTGTGAAATTCTTCAATTCAAAATGGAATCCTTACCCCTTGTGATGTTATCCAATTTCAGCCCATTTTTGACAAAACTGCAAGGCTTACGTGATTTTCCAATTTCAGGCCATTTTTGACAAAACTGCAACGCTTACCCCTTGTGATTATTCCCAATATTGGAACAATTTTGACAAAAACGCAAGGCTTAGGCCTATCCTTGTGATTGTTTCCAATATCAGCCCATTTTAGACAAAAATGTTCAGCCGCCTCTTTTGGTTTTATCAAATTTTTGCCCATTTTCAGAAAAAAACGCAACGCTTTCCTTTTGCCATTTAGATCAGTTTCAGCACTTTTTGGACAAATTCAAGACTTTTGAAATTAAAGACTTACGCCTTTTTAGTTTATCAAATTTTAAGCCATACTTGACAAAAACGCAAGGCTCACCCGTTGTGATTTCTTTCAAGTTTCAACGCATATTTGACAAAAAAACGCTCTTGTGAATTCATCATATTTCAGCTCATTTCTGAGAAAGAAAATTGCAATGCTAACTTCTTGTAATTGTTTCAATCTTTGACCCATTTTTGAAAAAAAATGCTGGGTTTACCCCCTTGAATTTATCAAATTTCAGCTCATTTTCGACAACATTGTATGCTCTAAATGAAGAGGGCAGCCTTACTGGTTCAATTTCTCTTCACTTGACCTCAGACATCTTATGTTATGTTCAGCAGTTTTCATACGAAAGTGAAAGGCATTCTGTGCTGAGCAATGCACACGTGCTTACCATAATTATCTTGACATACAGTTTGACTAAAAAGTGTAATACAGTTGGCATGATAGCAGCTGCTTGGGACGTCACTGCAACTTCATGCCTCAATACTTCGTTGGACCACGTTTACGTTATTTCACATTAACAGTAACTTACATCACATAGAGATACATTCTGTAATTGTGAACATTTACAAACCGTTTATTAATCGTACTATCCTTTTTTTCAAAACAACTTATGTAGCCTACATAGTTATTACTTCACTTAACACCGCTCACATTTTGAACAAAGATATCAGCCATTGGGCAATTTATCAAGAAATCTTTTGGGAATAACAGAACTTGTTTTAAACGCTAGTAGACAGAATGCCTGTTAAAACTAATTGATTTTGTTTTTCACTGTGGGGGTTGAATGGATGATGTGCTAGGGTTAGGTGAGTGAAGATGTTATCGTTGTAGTTAGGCACTCGACTAATAAAAAATACTGAAAAACTATTGAGTAAACATTAAACTAGACGGTCTCCTCCTTGCGTGTCTTCGCACAGTAGGGCGCCATCATGGTCAAGCACAACTAATTATAAAGAATCATCCGGCTAGACTTGCGAAAGTCCTTCGTCATGAGGTGGTTGTTCAGAGTACAAAAACTGGTTAGCCCACCAGGCCCTTTCGCACATCATGGTTAGCCTCAACGTGGTTAGCCCCAAGCGTCTGAAACTGAAGGAGAGAAAAAATAAAATCACACAAAGTTCTTTTTATAAACCGTCTTAATACCAGTATCTATAATCCCCAGGAAACAGACTTTTTTTTATCGTTCAGCCATCTTGTTTTTCTTCCAATCAAACTAATGTAACCAAACTGAGGCTAGAAGGGAAAATGGTCTGGTCCCTTTTCATATATAAATTAAGAATTAAAATGATGTGTCGTTGTGTATACAGGAGAGAATCTGACTATGATAGCTGCGTGCGATAACAGTCTGTATCCTGTCATGAACGAGATACCTATACTGTCTCTAAACTCCGATCAGTTCTTCTCAGTGCCGGAACTATAGCTGGCACATGCTTGGTGTTGATGAATCTCAAAGAATACAACCAAACTGTTTAGAAAGCTATTGCCTTTGCTCGATACATTACCATGTCTCTGTCCCTGCTGGTAGATCACCTCAGATGAAGATTTCAGTGCAAAGACTTCTTCATCAACTTCAGAAGGAAACACAATCCACTCACTATAGAAAGACAATTTATCTTGGAAGGTTAGCAGTTGGTTTGTAAAGGCAGAGCGTTTAAGTGCATCTGACCCAAGTCCTTGGGGATCAATCGTCAGGGGTGGGTTCGAATCCCAGTCAAGACATTTGTGTCCATAAGCAAGACACTAATAACTATTTGCTTCTCGTTAACCGGGGGGTAAATGTGCTTGTATTCAGGGAAGAGATGGTTCTTGTGATTGATTTAGCTTTAGTGAACTGCATACTTGGCAGCACAGGTTGTATATTCCCCAGGGAGCTGAGATGGTTTAAGGAATGAAAAAACTTACTAGGTGATCATGTGTAATAATGTATTTGTGAAGAGCAATGATCGTTTCTGGAACTGCGCTATATGAGAGCCGTTATCATACTTGTTTTATTATTACTTGGGGTCCCATCAGGTTAAACTACGAACCACTCGATTACCTTGTTACAAAAGTGTCATCAGTGTCACGGTTGCTACCAAAATATCCACTTTAGAAGGAACACGTTCTGACTGTGGAAAACAACAAATGGTAATAGCCTGTGGGGGATTTTTTCTTTCACTCTGCAAACTGTTGACCGTGTTGACCTCTGCTCACTTACGGGGGACATCAAATGGAGAATGTGTCATTGCCCGTGAACGTGCTCAAAGACTATAGTCCTGCTTGTAGAAGTTGTCAGTGCACAAACTAGTTCGTCATCTTCAGGGGAAAACACCATCTGCTTACTTGGAAGAAAAATTTAAAAGAAAGGTAAGCATTTTTCGTTACACTCACCAGATACTTTTACCTGATACTTTACCTTTTACTAAGTCTCTGCTGCAAACACTTGACCTCGCTGACCTCTGCTCACCTACCAGGGACATCAAATGGAGAATGATGCCCGTGAACATGCTCAAAGACTAGTCCCGCTTGTAGAAGTACCAGTACACAATCTATTTCATCATCTTTAAAGGGAATACACCTTCTGCTTACTTGGAAGAAAAATTTAATAGAAAGGTAAGCATTTGAGATCACATCAAGTCAAATTGGGATTTATCATGGGATTACCTTGACAACCTTTACCTGTCACCTAATACCCAAGAGTTCCAGTGCACATTCTCCTGCCACTACATCTACGGAAGAACATGGAACAGACTGCGAAAAACAAAAACATGTTAATAGCTGCTGGGAGAAAATGTTAGAGGCTGCTGAGAGAAGATGTTAGAAGCTGCGGAGAAAAGGGTTATTTTTCGTTCACTCACCAGATACTTTACCTGATCCTGTATTTAAACTCTGCTGCAAACACCTGACCTCTCTGACCTCGGGTGGTCCATCAAGCACATCAAAAGAAGCTCGTTATCATCTGCTCAAGTTTCACCTTCAACCTTATTGCCAAGTACCTGCTAAGAGAGTGGTTAGTCTTATATCTAGGCCAAGACTATCATTACTCTAGGCCTTCACTGTCTTACCCTTCATACAAACCTAGGTATCACAGGTGTCATCTTTCCCATGGCTGATCTCTGTGTTTTCTCAAGAAGAAGATAACTCAATATTTTCAATTTTTTTCTCTCTTTCTGTCTCATTGCTTTCCCCCTCTCTCTTTTGCATGTCTCTTGTCGCAGCGCTAACAAATGTACTTAGGGGAAATTATTCGCAAAGGGCATAATTTATTATATTTGCAGTTTGGAAATACAGCTCAGTTTCTTTTGTATACGGCAATAATATTGATTGTGGGAGGGTTTCAAAATTTTAAAGATTTTATGCCGAGTCATATATCAGCTTCATTCGGATTTGATGTAATGCTGTATTAGGAATGTGTAAATACTAATTTGGCCTCCCAAATTATGTATTTAGTAACCCTAAAGCAAAACATTAATCATCAAACGAATGTAGATCGGATGGGAACAGTTTGAATGCAGTCTATGTGAAATTGCTTTAAAAAAGCATTTTGTTGTTGTAACTGTAATGAGTGAGAGTAAGCCTATACAATAAGATTGGGCTTTGTTTTGTAATAATATTATTTATAGTTTAAAGGTCTTGCTTTTGTTTATGCCAAGTTGGAAATCGGCTACATTCAGAGTTGATATAATGCTGATATTAGGAATATGTAAATATTAATTTAGCTTGTCTAAGTTATGTATTTAATACTCCTAAATCAAAACATTAATCATCTCATTAATGAATGTAGATCGGACATAAATAAGTTGATTGCACGTTGTCTGAGATTACTTTCAGAAAAACAAGATTGGTGGTTTTGGGTGCCCAGAAGGTCTACAGCTACAGACCTCAACGGCAAGCTTAGGAGAAGTACATGATCCAACCATATTTTATGTTTTGCTTTTTTAGCTTCAACAATTCAATCTTATCGGATGGATTACATCAAGTAATTGTTTATTGATTTATACAGTTGTTTGGAACTCATTCTTTATAGTTATTATGCTTGAGTTACAAAATCATGACAATTATAATTAAACATGACAACTGACGACTTGAAGTTTCAGCCCCGATGGAAATTTTCAGACAGATTTATAGTCTATTAAAAAGCATCATTGGCTTCGACCAATATGCACATCAAGAAAAAGCCTGAGACAATGTGACGTCACCTTCAAAGCCATACGAGTAAGGACAACATCAACAAGTTGGTCGATCATCTTGTAGTGGGGCCCCGTGAGATGGGGTTGGGTATTACAAAAAGGGGTGGGACCTGCAAGAGAACGGGTTAGATCTTCGCTTACCTTTCGCAGTCTTCTCACTTGTTTCTTTGTCTTTTCTCCATTGACAAACGTGCAGTATCCGACCTCCTTTATATTTTGGTCAAAATTCTAATCTGTTGATTTTTTAATTACAGTTCTAAGGTTTTGGAATTAACAGCCGTCTCAAATCAGTCTGTCAGACACCAGTCTATCATTTAGGAAACACTTGAAAAAACAATTATTGCCAACTATGTAGTGTTCTAATTAATTAATGTTAGACCATCCTTATTCTGGAATGTAATCTGATTGGGTTCCATGATTGTCACAGCGTTGCGATCTATGTGAATTAGTGCTTGATAAGAACTTATTATCAACGTATTAACTACCAGTTGCTCAAGATATTTTTCTTCAGGAAATAATGTCAAAGTTTCATCAAGGACGTGAATCGCATGCTCATAGCTACCTTAAAAAGTGGAGGTCGGATAAGGCATTTTGCCCTTACCTGGATCCTTTGGCGACTTTATATGCGTCCATATCCATAGACAATCACCACACACCTACCACACAATCAATCTGCAACTCATTCTGACGGTCACAGTCTCTTGGTAGTCAGCAGTCAGCCCCCCTCACTAAGCAGTGAGTTCTTGAGTCATTCTTGGCTGATTCTTGCAGAAACCTGTAGCAAAATGGAAGCAATCGTTGGAAGATGCTGTTATATATAAGGAAAATGGATATAAACCAGTTTGGTAATCAACGGAAATTATTCACGTGTCACTTCTTGATCAAAATGCTGCATCAGTTGTACAAAACTGCATACAATCCAAAATCAGTTTCCAGCACTGCTTAAACATATTTTCCCAAAGCATTTGATTGAATCGATCATAGTATCTTGATTCAAAAAAGTGGTACATTTATTAGAATATAAAGTAATAAACCACAAGGGAAACTGACTTGGATTTTTTTTTTTCAATTTGGGTTTGAACAAAGAAAAATTGACTGGAGCAGGACTTGAACCAACGACCTCCGGATTAACGTACCGGTGCTCTACCAACTGAGCTATCCAGCCCTATGTTGGCGGTCTCCCTATTTGTCAATATCTTTGTTCAGGGGTGCCAGTCAGAAGCCATTCAACCGTTAACTGCCATGTAGCCAGGGATCACACCCAAGATTTACAATTTTTAGAAGTGAGGCCATGTATGATAAATTTACTTGAATGTTATAAGCAGCGGGTGAAGTATATAAAATACATTTTTCTTCCTGGAAAGAAATCCACACTAGGATGCCCCTTGAACAAAATTAGGCCCAGTATTGTTTCTTATTATAATCAACGATTCTTGTAAAGATGACCAGGTGCCGATTTCACAAAGAGCTAAGATTGGTCTTAAGCTGTGTATTAATCTCAATAGCTAAGCAAAGTGTGATGTCACAATTAAAATTACAATGGATATAGGGCCTAATACTGACAACTCAACTAAAAAAATGGTCTTAGTGCTTGGTAAAATCGAGCCCTGATCACAATATTACAAGTGTGTTGAAAGTCGCAATTCTGTGCAATTAAACCTCTTATTCGGCAGTCCTACCAAATTTACAATAAACTGGACTTTCATTAATAACATGAAATTAAAATGCGACCAAATGTTACACCATGTCAGTGTCTTTTGCCAGAAACATAAGAACCTGAAATTCCATGTAATTAAGGGCACACGATTACAAACTCATGTGCAGTATATTAAATTGTTGGGTTTGATCATTCAAGACAATTTAAGTGAGACAGACATGTCACTGAGACAAACAAACAGAAAGTTGTACATATTGCGCTGTCTACGTTCGAACAGTTTACCCGTGAATGATCTGTTGGCCAGTTTTTAGATTACTGCGTTCCTTTGTTCCATGGCAATTAACAAAAGTGCAAGTGAGCAAAATTGAAAGGTGATCAGAAAAGGGTGTGTCGTCTATTTTTTTGGAACCAACTACTCTACTCATCTAATAAAGATGCTGTGTTTGCAATCTTGAAACCCTAGTAAATCGAAGAAACAAAAACTGTGTAGAGATTTTCCTTTGTCAATTGAATCCCATCACGTGTTTGAAATTGGCTACCTCTTCCTAAAGAAGCCGTCCATTTATTTTGGGACACTTCCAAAATATGGGCTACCACATTACTAGCGAACTGCACACACTGTCAGGAATTATAAATGCTTGTTAATCTTTAGGGTACGATAACTAACTCTCGTCAAAAATATTGTGACATATTTACCAGCAAAGTTCATGAAAAGCGACATCCAAATCCCAGTGCCTTCAGTCTGCTGCAGCGGTCCAGTAAAAATGGCCGTGCCGTGTTCACACATTTAGTCCTTAGAAAACAGCTCATTAGCACCATTACTGTAAAACCCCCAATCTTTAGAAACTTTGAATCTCCTTTACAATTGCTCTTCTAGCAGTTACGCATGGTTACCGTCATCTAAATCCAATGGGGGCTTTAATGCTTTGCCATGCAATTTGCATGTGAATCATTCCTACATGAAAACAATTACGTAATCATTATTACCTGGCTTTCTGCCTGTCCTTGCCCCATACACTCCAGCTATGTCCAGATGTAGACCAAAGAGCCTTGTTCTCTAGCCTTTCTCCAACATACTGCACTCTAAAAACTCCCAGGTCAGAATTGACCCAGATTCCCGGTCCCCTCGGGTCTGGCCCTTTTGGTGAATATAATGTCAACAATGACCTAACAATGGGTCAAACCAATGCAGAATCAAACTTAAAATCTCTTTTTATTTTTGTAAACTAGCTTCCAGGTCAGCCAACCCCAGAAATGGTACAGTCCACTGGGGTCCGGAATGCGGGTCATTAATGACCGGCAGTTATTAGAGCTTGCATCTCTTTGGAACTCCTCACCGGGGCTCAATTTCATGGCTCTGCTTACCACCGAATTCCGCGCTTACGGTCACCATTCTCTGTTTATTTTGCAAGCGCCGAATTTCTGCGCTAGCTGTGAAAGCGGAGAACGCCTTGTAACGTGGAGTACGCACGCGCACAAGCCAAAATTCCCTGCTAACCCGTGAAATACGCTTGACGTAAGCACGGAATTCCCTGCTTCCGTAAGCGCCGATTCTGTGCTTACGGTAATCAGAGCCATGAAATTGGGCCATGGTGTATGCAGCGTATACTTCCCTCCATCCTACAATCTAGCCTATTTTAGAAAAAGGAATATCAAATCCTATCTTCAGCTTCCCTGAGTTTTACAACTATTGTTTTCTACCCCTTAAACCTTTTTAATTTGTTTATTTTAGTTTTGTTACAAGAACAAAATGCTCTTGGTATTTGTCGGATCCAACGCAAAATGTAAACGTAACAATAATATAACACAAAAACAATGTTTAATTGTGATTAATTTTGCATTCCTTTGATCAACACTTTTACTTAAAATAGTTGCACGGCCCGATTTTTTAAATTTCTATTTTATACAGATGTTGTTTCAAAACGAAAAACATACGAACACTTTCACATAATGCTTTCACGGACAGTGCACAGAATATACGTGTACGCACAATGATGAAAGTGGGTGCATGTCGGGATTCCAACAATGACATTAGTTTTAAATTCATACTATAGGCCTACCACTTACCATAGGCGGATCGAGCAATACCTTAAATGAAAGCTTGTAAGTTTCCCGAATCTATCAAAGAAGAGTATCTACATTTCGGGTCAAACCTGCCAACAATCAGACCTTGCGTCTTTCAAGTGAATGCTGCGGGAACAGAGGTGACAGAAACCTCACTAGATTACATTTAAAGATAAACTGTGGTAGGTTGACAACAAAATAGCGCTCGTATTTTCTATTTGTATTTTAATATAAATAGACTATTTAAAGGAAATGTGTGTACATGTACACGACACGCACAACTATCGGCCACTAAATAAAAAGTCCTTGAGGTTTTTCGATTAACTTACCTGGGTCAACCCGGGTATGCTCATCTGAGAGAGCCCTCGACACTATCTATTTGGAAGCTATCAAGTTCCCAAAGCATTCATGCACCGAGGGTCAGCCGACCGGAACTATTTACATGTACTTTTATTATGTGCATTACGTCTCAAATCTCTCTGAAATGGTAAAACTACATCGTTAAATAATCACAAGCTGATGTTAATAGGATTTTTTAAAAAGAAAGAAAAAACCCGCGTCTTTCGGAAAAAAATATTGTATGTTCAAAAAATTGCTGTTCAAGTTATGGCGGTCATAGGGAGTCATGTTTTTGTCGTGATGTCATGCACCTCAATCTGACACGGGTAATCGGCCTCGACAGTGACGCCAAAGCTACACGACAACGGCAACGACAACAACAGGCACTCGCAATTTTGCTCAAAATTAAGCTTAAAAGCGGAAAATAGTTTATGTTCCGTGAAAATACTGTTGGCAATATTCAGGCAACACCCGTAAATCACTGTAAAATGTAAAATGTGTCACCTATTACATTCACACAAGTCGACCTGCGGCCCTACCAAATGTAGGCCAACAACAGCACAGTGAAATTAAACACCGCCAAACTTCTCGTTTTTAGGTTCTTTTCTGTGTAAGTTCACTTTATTTTCATGATTGCTGTATCTGCCAAAGTTAACAATTCGTTATATATGGAGAATGAAAAACCCTGCTTAATATTTACTTGATTATTTACGGCACTCTTGTAAACTCCATCATAATGCAGCCGTCTTGGTCAGTCAAAATTTGGGGCCTTTTCAAACCTAGGTTTGGGCTCCAACTCTGGTTTGGGCTCCAACTTGGGGTCCGTCACCAATTATTTTGGAACAACGTGCTTTTTTTTTTACAGGGTGCTACAACAGCAAGCCCGGAGCCGGAGCCTAAGGACATGTCCGAATAATCGGCTGCACTTGTGGCTTGATAGTCACGTGATTATGCGTTGAAGAATAAATTGACACTATACCGTAGCTGCCAATTCGGACACGTCCTAGGATTGAAAAAGCCCGCTGTGTAATGAATCCGAATTCTGTCAAAGTGTTAAAGAGCCAGACCCGACTTTCAAACACCTCTTTGTGGTGATCTGTGTGGACCAAGACGACCGCAATGGCGGACTTCTTGAACGTGCGCTAAAATATATATATATAACACATTTTCTCGTCTTCCAAAGCTATCACTGACTTTAGAAAAAGAACACAATGTAAAGTGCAAAAAAGTATTGTATTATGAACGCCGTATTCTGGTTAGTGGCTTTTGGCACTCAATGCATCTTTCATCCACAATTTGCACACTACAATATTGCCATCTTTAACAAGAACCAACAATAAATATTAACTCAACATCTCCTTATTACTATCAAACTGTTATAGTTACGTATGGACCCCTTTCTTACTTCTACGTTAGGGCGTAATATTTTAAATATTCTTGTGATTTTGGACAAATTAATCACCGAATGGAACACACACTAAATTAACAAAATGTGTCACTGGTTACGATGCAATTTATGGTTTGAGGAACGGCAACAAGGTGACCAAGAACCTTGAATGCGTACACGTGTAGACTGCCCATCTAAACCATTAAATAGTGTAACAGAGATGGTTTTGAATTAACACGTAATAGAAGAGATAATAGTTCAATTACCAACATGGTTGTCCAATGCATCCAATGCACACACCTTAAGCACGTTTCAATTGATACATTTTAAAATACATGTAATTATGTTAACTTCGCATCGGGGATAAAGAATAAAATGGAGGTTCTACCCATACACACATGTGCGTTGTTGTTAAACCCACAGTTCGAATCCCACCCGAGTATTGTCTCTGGATTTTCCCCCACCAGATTCGTATTGACCCCTTGCACGACGCGGAACGCACTCCGCACAACACAATGGCGTCTATCATTTCCGCCATTTTGGGAGTCAATTCCTTTGCGTTAGGTTCAGCATCGCTACCAGGGCCCAATTTCATAGAGTTGCTTTAATAAGCACACAAATTTGCTGAGCACAATACAATTTTGCTTACCAAAATAAGGATACCAGCCAAACTACCATGTCACATGTACAAATTGTGACTGGTATCCTGCTCAGTTCTGCTTAGCAGGAAATTGTTAAGCATTATTTTCTGCTTAAGCAGCTCTATGAAATTGGGCCCAGGGCTGGGGCAGTGCGCAGTATCGATAGCAAGGCATTCGGGGGAACGAGGCTGTGTTCATTTTGACTCCCCAAAATGGCGGGCAGGAAAGGCGCTTGTAAGTGTGCCGTGCGTTGTGAAATTGATCAGTATAAAGTGTTTAAACACACATCGGTCTATGGGTAAAACACAAACAATGTAATGTACAACATTTGCTTCAACAGTTAGCAACATGGCTCCCTGGGTGTCTTCAATGAACAAATCTACGATGAACCCCCTAATCCCTAAAGACCTTATGCGTGACGTCATCAAGTCACCATCTTAGAGGTAAACCGATGATGCAACACTACGGAAAACGCGCAGATTCGTACGCGCGGCGCACAGGAATGGCCAATGAACAATGTCCATTTGACCTCTAGGCGAGGGCACCCAACTCAAATGACGTCATCTGCATAAGGTCTGTTGTCGTTTAGCAACGAAAAACGCTTCAATAGTTAAATCGCAGACTAACAATGGTACGTATAGCAACTTCAACATAATGTGCTACCTTTTTTATAGCATTAGGAAACAAACCAAATTTCGTAACTTTCTTTTAGTATTGTTGATGCTTTATACTTGCTGTCCTGTCCGAGTCACAATTAAAGGAAAAAATGCATAGCAATACAAAAATAAATATGACAGCTTTTGCCTTGATTTATACACATTTTGGTCATACTATGTAAATATACTTCTCTGTCATGCATTTCAATAAATTCATTTGTTAATTTGCAAGATGTACCTACATTATCTACAACATGAAGTATAAACAATGTAAAGGGAACCTGCAATACAAATGCGAGACAATAGTACCAAGTATTTTGAGGTGACAATGTATTTTTGCACAAGACCACCAACGTGATATTGCTTGGTTATGTGAGCTTGTTCCAAAACGCACGGCTAAGGGCTTACGACTAGTGTATCTATAGCAGCAATCGCAGCCAAAGACACCTGTGCAACAGACCTAATGTCATAAAAAGCGGCAATTTCTTGCTAAGCAAATTTGATTGCAAATACAAACACAAACAGGGGATCAGAGGTAGCAATAGAAATTACATGCCAATTGATTGTAACAATTTTTCTGCTTGGCACGAGTTATCCATGACAAGCAAGTGTCCATTTACCAGCCTTTACCAGTCCTTGCTTTGATCAGTCTGCCCAATGTACCGTTTAAACCAAATCAAGGCTGAACGTGAAAAGTCTGGTCCTTTATATGAAATGGGAACTAGAACTATTACTCTCACTTTGTTTACAGGGGACACGACTAGAATCAGACGCCCTTTTCGAAACCAAGGCTTTGGCTTAGACTCAGGCTTGGGGTTCCGGCTTGCGCTCCGTCAGTTAAAAAAACGTAAACATTTGGTACGGGATTTCAAACAGGCCGGAGCCCAAGCCGAAAGCCGTTGTTTTCGAAAATAGTCACAGTATAACATTTACAGATATTCAGGAACATTGCCGAACGTTTTGCCTCTTAAGCCGTGTCTGAATTGTCGGCTACGGCTACGGCTGAATTGCCGCGTCATCATTAATTGAAGTGTAAGACGTTCTTAGCAACAGCCGTAGCTGTAGCCAAAACCACCAGTTAGGATACGGACGTATTGTTCCTGTTCTTGTAAAATAACAATACTAGTAATATTGACAATAACACTCCGTCATCACTATGCCCGCTTTCGTAACCAATTGTTTTCCCCACCCTGAACAGTTTTTAGTTTACCAACGGCAATAAAGCACCCCAAAGTGTTAAACATGAATGACTAAATTCTGCCGCCACGTTGGCGATGGCTAAAATCAACACCCAATCAAATGAATTACAAGCGAAATCATCCATGATCTAAATTGTGAACCTTAATACTTTGTCTCTATGAACATGCATACGTATAAGTCATGGTTATAAGCTATTTACATCAACTTTGTCTTAAAACCGCTCTCGCTTAAGTTAAAATCTAATGAAAAAGAATGCAGTCTTTTTAATAATTTTTTGCTGTAAACTATATACAATTTATCATTTTACTTTTATAAACGTAAAAGGGAAGGTATAAAAATGCATTCTCTTTCTGCAGCTATCGAACCCTTTACAATTCCTTACCATCAATAAGCAGGAAAATGTCCACATGTTTCAAATCTCAAACAGTTTTCTTGTCATTTACAGACTTTTCCATTCTCTTCAAACAATAGTGCATAATGTAGCAAGAATATCTCACGAACAACTGTTGTTTCAATCAGTGCTAGAACAAATTACATTCTGTAACATAAATCTTGACCGACCTTCATCCATGGCCCACGGTGAGTTCCGATAGTCGCCATCTTTACGGGCAACTTGGATTTGGGCTTTAAAACTGCGTCGTGGTCCACCGGCCAATCGGCAAGAAAACCCCCGCGACCCACACGCCGTATTTACGCATAACACATAGTGCTGTAATTTGTTATTTCTTAAAAATCATTTGACTGTAAAGATGGCCGATTTCACACCGTGTGGCGTCAATTCAAGCATATTTGTGTGTACAACTTCCCTGGATTTTACAAATCCCACCACTTATTACTTCATTCGCCACTGCTACACCTGTTTATGTATATTACATTCACGGTTATTACAATCACAATGACTTCATAATTATCTCCCCGTATTTTAAAATATTATTTTAAATAATCTGAATAAAACATGAGTTGGGTACCTGGGTGGGAATAAAAATTTAACTTAATATGCCCCCTTTATAAACAACTTTCCATCCATGGACACGCGATTATTATTTTATTATGTTTAGCTCTCTGAGATGGTTAACAAGTAGAAGATTGTTTTTCTTCTTTTGAATGTTGAAAAGATTCAAAGAAACATTAAATACTAGCCTCGAACAGTTACGTCACGAGGGCAGTAAATGTTTCAAATAAGAAATGTGCACGGTCGTCACATGTTTTCTTGTAGTATAATGTACTTTTTAAAACATTGATGTTATGTTTTCTTGGGTAGCACCTTTCAAGCAGGTTTCGAATTTTGTTTATATTTAAACTTACATTTACACATTCAAGTGTAATACCAATATAGTTACTACCCATTTAATGAATAAAAATATATAAACAAAATAAAAAAATAAAAAACAATAATTTTCCCAAGGCAAATTCATTGCAGTCGAGTTTGCATATAGATTGAATTTCTCACCAGGACCCCCTTCTTTTTTAATGAACACATTTATATTGCATCTGAGTTCTTTTAGGCGCAGGATTTTTCTTAGCTAAGCAAATTTCTGTGATTGACCCTTTATAGAATAGCAGACTTTTGAGACGATAGCGGGCATCCCATTCACGGGTACTTTTCCAATATTTTCGGCAACTAGACCAGTAGAAAAGGACCAGTGAGTGAAACGCCCTCAATCGTCTTTAAAAAGTCTCCAATTGTTTGGAAACAAGTCATGGTTTAATCAGAGACATTGCATTTGGAATTGAAACACAAATTGAGAGATACTTATTCCTGATAAAAGACTTTGTATACACAGAATAGTTCTCTTCAAAAATCAAAAACAAAAAACCACAAAGATAATTCAATGGCTAAGAAATATTCAAAATGTACAAAACGTATAAAACATGATAAAATGAGGCTGACAAGACTTATGCATATATAAATATTTTTAAAAAGTCCTTCCGAAAACAATCACTTATTTTCGCTATCCAAACGAAACTTGTGGAACGGAATTAAGTAATTTTTTTTTTTTTACACTTGATGATATTTTTACAAGATGAAAACAACAACTTTAGCCAAGTTGCAGGCATTTAAGTTGTTGAGAATATTCAGACACCCTGTTTGTGCATGTACGTGTCTGTACATGTACCATTGGTCTGTGACTCTGGTCTGTACCCTGGGTCTGCACCATTGGACTGCACCATCGGTTTGCACCATTGGTCTGTGCATGTTCTGTACATGTACCAAAGGTCTGCACCAGGGGTTTGTACTGCTCTGCACCATTGGTCTGCAACATTGGTCTGCAACATTGTTCTGTACATGTACCAAAGGTCTGCACCACGGGTTTGTACTACTGCTCTGCACCATTGGTCTGCACTATCGGTTTGCACCATTGGTCTGCACCATTGGTCTGTGCATGTTCTGTACATGTACCAAAGGTCTGCACCAGGGGTTTGTACTGCTCTGCACCATTGGTCTGCACCATCGGTTTGCACCATTGGTCTGTGCCACTGGTCTGCAACATTGTTCTGTACATGTACCAAAGGTCTGCACCAGGGGTTTGTACTACTGCTCTGCACCATTGGTCTGCATCAGCGGTTTGCACCATTGGTCTGCACCATTGGTCTGTGCCACTGGTCTGCAACGTTGTTCTGTACATGTACCAAAGGTCTGCACCAGGGGTTTGTACTACTGCTCTGCACCATTGGTCTGCATCAGCGGTTTGCACCATTGGTCTGCACCATTGGTCTGTGCCACTGGTCTGCAACGTTGTTCTGTGCAATGGGTCGGCACCATTGTTCTGTACACATACCAAAATGTCTGTACCACAGTTCTG
Organism: Pisaster brevispinus; assembly: GCA_023634235.1. NCBI lineage: Eukaryota > Metazoa > Echinodermata > Asteroidea > Forcipulatida > Asteriidae > Pisaster > Pisaster brevispinus. The sequence continues at coordinate 7,922,646 of JAMKCF010000021.1, read as the reverse complement.
TGCCACAGGTCTGTGCAACTGGTCCGCACCATTGGTCTACACATACATGTATACCAAAGATCTGTACATTGGTCTGTATACTTAGTGTTTACCTGCATTTCAATTATTTAATAAATTTATTGTTTATTCTTCAAAGTCAAACAAAAATGAGGGTCATGATATAATGGTTGATATGGTTTGTCAAAAAGATCTCAAATGAATTTCATGATTCCTTTGCAAGAAATGTCACAATGAAAGTTGCAAATTGACCACAGTCAAGTTGCATCCAACTTGATTCTCCTTCATGCACATAGGTTACAAGGATCTTAAATGGGTGATAAGATCGACTAATTAAAATAAACACACAAAATTTTGACATGAATTTACGATCGATCGCTGTTCCTTGTGGCACCCAAGTTGGCTGAAATGTATGAAGAACCTGCAACCATCTTAAACTACTGTAACTTTGTCTCATTCAAGTTAAGTAGGCTACTCAACAGAATCGCTTAGTCATGATCCAATAAGAAACTAATCTATGTCCAAAATAAAACTTTTCTTTTTTTAGCAACAGTTTTCACTGAGATCGCTATGTCTGCCATAGTCTGTACATGTGTGTCTGGACAGGTTTTTAGCAACTTGTAGCACCAAGGCTGACAACTGGAGTAAGTCAAACAAATACTTTATGGTTTAAATAAAATATTCTTAAATTCTTATTCTTAAGTTCTCAAATTTCTTGGGTAAATCCTAAACAAACAACAAAACTTGCCAAGTGTTGTCTCTGTGGGCTTCTGACAGGCATTGATGAGGTCAGTGTAATGTTGGCATGCAAACCTACAACCCTTCATCGGTATATTTCAGTAATCATAAAGCTGAAAAATCAGTACAATGCAGATAGCGCCTGCGCACCAGAAGAAGTTGAAAACAGTGACATTTTAACCAATTGAGAGTAAAAAAAAAAAAAAGCTGAACCGTGTCTGAACATCTTGAAGCGGTATTTTTCTTTCTTAAAATTGTTTTCCATGCACAAACAATGGCAAGCAAACAACTTAATAAGTACATGCCGCTAATTTAAACAATTGTTGATATTATTGGAGGTCTATTTATGCACTAATCCCAGCTTAGATTAGACAGAGAAATCTTCAACCCTTGATCTTTTATATAAGGGTAACGTAAGGTTTAGGGTTTTTTTCTTTTCGTTTTACTTAAGTTCTTGAACATACGACCTTGGGAAGAGGCCTTTCTTCATGCGGAGTTTACCGAGCCACCAGTTGGGATCCGTACTGTCAAGTAGATCCACGATATCGCCCGCCCTGAGTTCCAGTTCGTTGTCATCTAGTGGCACAAAGTCGTACAACGCTTTCACCTATTTTCGAAATGAAATAATAAATACCCCAAAAAACCTATTTAATATTTATTAGATTTGTTTGTATGTGTAGAACATTCAGTGCTCTGCCATTTCTCCAATACACAGATGTTCATGTGCACAGGCCTCAATCTAACCAACTGAAGCCCTGACATTGACTGTTGGTACCAGTGGCATAACTAGACAATGGTGGGGTGGGGGGTAAATGGGTATGAGTAGTCCACCACACAAGGAAGTATGGGTAATCCACCACACAAGGGGAAACAGGGGAGAAGACATAGTGGGGGAGTGGGTTTGTGGGGGGCCTTTGATGCATCGAACCATTGGATATCATGGGGGGGATATCATGACTAAATGTCACTGTGGTGCCCTTTGTTTTGCAGTTTCAGGTTTTTCATTTGGGAAAAAAAAAAAGATGCACAATTCATAAAAACAGTGGGGGAAAAAAGGGGGAGGGGGGGGCAAAGCACAAGTGTTTACGTACTATACCCCCCGCACCTTATTGGGAATAGTAGAATCAAACTCCTAGCTCTTTGATGTATAATTTACTCTACAAATAATGAGTGTTTATGGGTGCAATGGCAGGGGGTGTGTTCATGAGCTGAAAGATGAAATGTTCTACTCAACGAGACGAAGCCGAGTTAAAAGGAACACTCTTCATCAAGGAATGAACATATTCTCTCCACACTCGTTATTTAATTTGATAAAACATCCAAGTAGATCTTTATCATTTGAAAAAACAACAACTATACAACTGTGTTCTGGCATCCACTACCTGGGTGAGGCTATGGGGTGAGGGGTGTATACATGCAGAGAACCACAGAGTAAGGGTAATGGGTGAGGGTAGGTACGTGCATCCACTACCAGGGCGTTTTGTACTGCTGTGTTTATTGCCTGCATGGTGTGGTGTAGTGTGCAAAAGTAAAAAAAGGATCAGACGAAATTGCACGGTGAATAGAACCACAATACACGGTTTATGACGTAGGCCATGTAACGGTTTGATTAATGAATATCGTGTGACCAACAACCCTCCAATGGAATGACAAGGATCTTCCTGGGTGTTATAAAACTAACCAGACCATGGTGTACCAACCTACCTTGGGTTTCTGATCAACTGCTGATTTCTGAGGAAATTGGGACTTCTTGCCCCAGGTGTTCTGTTGGTCAAACGAATAAAAAAACACTTAATAGGTTACTTAATAGAATCACAGCTGGACACCAGCATGGTCAACGTCCCCGCCAATTATCAACAATGGCTGATGACAGGGAAAGTTTACCCTGGGGAACTGAGGATATTTAGCGGTAATTCGATGAAAACAAGCTGTAAAGAAGGGAAGACAACTAATGGTACATTTCTAAAAATTTCTGGAAGATGTCATTCCTTGATGGTGTTAAGACCCAAAAATATATAAAGACAGCTTAGTAACATCAAATAAGCTCCGAGACTCTGGAGTCACTTTCCTACTAAACTAAAATGTTGTAATTGTAAAACTAGATTTAAGTTGCTGCTTAAAACTTATGTTATGTCATGCTTCTTTGAAGATGATGCGCATTTGTAGTTGCCTTGTTTAGTTGTAATTTCATCGTAATGTAAGTGTTGATGTTTAGAAGTTCAAGCTTTTCTTTGTCTCCATGCCTTGAAAGTCCAGCAGGGTGGGCATGTGCGCAGTACCAATCGTTATTATTATTAATTAGGTGTAAAATCATCAATTTATTTGTTGACAATATCAAAAAACTATGTCTCTCACTTATTGCAAAATGAATTGCCAATAAACAAGCAAACTTTGTTTAGAAGTTCATGTGCATGCACATTGTTACGGTGTGACATTGTCACTTAACATGGCGCAATCTGCAGAGTAAAAACAGCACAATATGCAGGCTGTGATATGCACCATGCAATATGGTTTAATATCACACTGTTGTTGCAATTGATACACAAATCAGGGTCAAATTTCAGAAAACTGCTAAGCGGAAAACTCTGCTCAGCAAATTTCTTTGCTGAGAAAGAAATGAGTGGGGCACCATAACCTATTTCTGCTGAGGATAGCAAGTTTTTGTGATTACAGGCTTTATGAAATTGGGCGCTGAAGATAAAGAATACCAATTTCAATTCTATGACTTAAACCATATTGAAATCACATACAGTCTGTTGTTGCTGCTGTTGGTGGTGCTGTTGTTGCTGCTGTTGTTGCTGCTGCAGTTGTTGTTGAAACTGCTGCTGCTGTGGCGGCTGTTTATGTGTTACTCCATTGGCACCAAAAGCACCATGAGAATCCTTTGGTGAGAAAACAAATCAGACACAAAATATTGTTTAGTGCTCGGTGGGCAGTTCTAAACATGTTCCAATTTGTCCAAAGCGTGTAGACTTCATTCACACTTTCTTTGGTCATGAATTACATAAACATACCCCCCTCAACCTCCCCATTGTTCCACACTCCTAAGCTACTATGAGACTTTTTACTATCTCAAAATTACCAGCTGGCACGGCGCACAAAACAACAGAAGTGCAGAACATTGAAATAAGAAATAAAAAGGAGCTGAGTTATACAGGCTGTACAAGGGCTATAAAACAATCTCACATCACAGGGTTAGAAATGTCTTCGAAAATTGATTCAATTGAAATGAAGACATCAAAGTGAAAAAAAAAGTGATTTTGTCAGATTTATTATTCTCAGCAGAATAATTTCCTTTTCAATATGTCATCCATGATTGTCTTTAGACCCATATAACCCATTTAAGATTATTGTGCAGTCTGCAGATCAACAACCTTAAAGTAGCATCACCCAATTTTTCGCCAAAAGACCGAAAACAAACTTTGACAAGTGGCGCCGTTTCAAAGCGGAAAAACTGAAATACTTTTGCGTCTGCCACGCACAATGCATAGAATTGTTTCTACACACCATGTAGTTGCTGGTAAAGTGAGATGTGTGTCGGGCTCAGAGTAGTACTCATGTGTATCTTTTCTCTAACTATTACTAAATGTTAAATATCAAGTAACAAACCACGAGGGAAACTGACTGGGTGATTTTTAAATAATTTGGGTTTGAACAAAGAAAAGTTGACTGAAGCGGGACTTGAACCAACGACCTCCGGATTAACCTACCGGCGCTCTACCAACTGAGCTATCCAGCCCTATGTTGGTGGTCTCCCTATAAGTCAATATCTTTGTTCAGGGGTGCCAATCAGAAGCCAATCAGTTTGTCTTTGTTCAAACCCAAATTATTACTAAATGTTGTCACAAAAATCTTCACCTTTGTCATACTTTTGTAAATTTTTCTGTCTACATGGTCTAATGCCTGGTGGCTTTTAAAATGTATTTTCTGTTTGTTGCTGTTAGTGATGACAATTGTCTGATAAATGTTCATTTTCCTTTCATGCACAGACACAAGGGGGGACCAATAGATTCCATGGAATGGACCGCCCAGCTTGATTGTGAAATAGATGAAAAAACAAACAAATAAGTATTGGTGACTCAATGTGGCTCTTGGTGGCTCTTGGTGGCTCAATTTGCAATCTCGCAAAAAAAAAAAAAAAACGTTGGAGGCACTTTACCTGTGCGTTGTTCTTCACCATGTCTTTGAGTTTGATGTTCTGCGTTCGACTGACAGGAAAAATTCGGAAGTGATTCACGAGGTTATTTAATGTCTCAAACTTCTCCACCCACAGGAAGTATCTGCCAGCCTCGTCCACCATTATTTTAAAATGCTGCACTCCTGTCCCGACCCTGAAGGGAAAAAGTGGTGGAGGGTAAAGGGTCAGTTTGTGTATGTACAGAGTACCGCAGGGGAGAGTAAAGGGTGAGGTTGTGAACATGCAGAGAACTACAGAGTCAGGGTACGGGGTGAGGGTAGGTACGTGCAGAGTACCACAGGGTGAGGGTATGGGGTGAGGGGTGTATACATGCAGAGAACCACAGAGTAAGGGTAAGGGGTGAGGGTAGGTACGTGCAGAGTACCACAGGGTGAGGGTATGGGGTGAGGGTGTATACATGCAGAGAACCACAGAGTAAGGGTAAGGGGTGAGGGTAGGTACGTGCAGAGTACCACAGGGTGAGGGTATGGGGTGAGGGTGTATACATGCAGAGAACCACAGAGTAAGGGTAAGGGGTGAGGGTAGGTACGTGCAGAGTACCACAGGGTGAGGGTATGGGGTGAGGGTGTATACATGCAGAGAACCACAGAGTAAGGGTAAGGGGTGAGGGTAGGTACGTGCAGAGTACCACAGGGTGAGGGTATGGGGTGAGGGTGTATACATGCAGAGAACCACAGAGTAAGGGTAAGTGGTGAGGGTATGTACGTGCAGAGTACCACAGGGTGAGGGTATATACATGCAGAGTACCACAGGGGAGAGTAAAGGGTGAGGTTGTGAACATGCAGAGAACTACAGAGTCAGGGTAAGGGGTTAGGGTATGTACATGCAGAGAACCACAGAGTAAGGGTAATGGGTGAGGGTAGGTACATGCAGAGTATCACAGGGTGAGGGTATGGGGTGAGGATATGTACATGCAAAGAAGCCGGAAGGGGGGGGGTTACAAACTAAACAGGGCAAACCTAAGGTCAATGCGTAGAGTTCTTGTGGTATAACTAATAGGGGCAGGGATGAGCTCCTAAGATGACACTTACCTTACTGACAAGGAATAATCCCCGGGTGAGCTTTCACTTTCTCTGATGAGGAAAGCGCCATCTGGTTGGCCGGACATCAGCATGGATTCAGCTTGAGCTCTGGATAGCCCTCTGTAGAACCACCTACACATGGCAGTAAACACACAACCCTTAATCAAAGGAGTAACTTGATACTTGGGTTCCGGGTGCAGTAGCATCAATATTCACTATTTTCCACCTCCACATCATGGAATACCTCCTACATCCTCCTGCAGAACCCACCTGAGAATTGATATCACTTCCATCCCTTCCTGAGCCTGATTCTTCAGACAACCAAACCCCATACCTCACTATGTCACAACAGTGGCATTTTGAGGCACACAACATACTGATGTAGAGAGAAATCACCAGCTGTGCTTAATTGCAATGGAATTTGTGCCAATGTTGGAAGAGATAAGGTTTTCAACCTTGGTCAACTTCTGCAGTGCTGACAGTTGGGGTGTTTCAATCGAGTTGAAATGTTTCATGTGACAGACTCTAGAGGGTAACTAGTAGCTCCAAACTTGCTTGACCTCATCAGTAAATATCAATCATAGAGCCACCTCATGAACCCATGGAATCAATATTGACACTGAGATTATTCAAGTAAGGTTGTGGCAAACCCTAGTGGTTACCTTTTAGAGTGTTGACCCAATTCACCCCGTGTCATCATCACAATAATCTTTGTTGCACCATTATGGTCGTCAATGTCCCCGTGTGTTATACAGTGTAGTGTACATTTAAGGCAACACAGTGTTAACGCACATGTTTTACCATTACTTTTGCGTGCATTGTGCCTCCTGAATTGGCGAGTGTGGCAGACAGTAAGCTGTTAATGACATTGGTGCACTTTTGTTTATAACGGTGTATTTTGAACAATGCATATTCTGTGGTTATTATGTGGGGGAATAAAAGAAAGAAAAACTTGCACGTACTCTGGAAGAGTGATGTAATTCCTCGGGACCATTCCTTGTTTGCCATTCAACTCTGCTTTGATCCAATCCTGCTCGTTTAAATCTTGGTTGCGGGGGTCGACAATTACCTGAGGGTAAAAACAGGGTAGGATTTTAGCACCAAAAAAGAAAGAAAAAATAGTGTCAAAATTAGGTATAAATTGATAAATTAGGGCAATTATATTGTTCACTTTACAATACTTTCAAACTCTTAATACATCACAGGGTCAATGGGTGCAATAACCTCCATGCCCCCTGGCCATTGCCTTGGTGCCCCTTTAAAAATGTTCCAGTAGAAGTTAATGTTGCCCTCATAGAAGTGCCCTTGACTTCAAATGAGCATGTTTTTACACGGTCACACTAAACTGTATGACAGATAAATAAACATGTCACGAGATCATAGAAGAATAAGAGGGGACCAGTTGCTCTTTGACTTGATTTTTTGCGGGCTATCGTACTTTAGCGTGCGTGTAGAGTGGATCGCCCACAGGCCTTATGAAAATGTGCCATATATAAGCACATTTAAATTAACCAAAACCAGGGGTTATGAGGGAGCAAGGCATGCTGGAAAAAAAATAGCGAGGTGAGATCAATCACCCCTGAGAACGAGGTTGCAGAATGGGTTCCAAATCAAACTTGCGAATCCTCTTTGAAAACAACATTCATTAAATGAACACAAAAACATCAACTTGTGGTTCAACAAAAATTCACAAGTACTTCTTCTAAAAGAATGTGATGTACATCCATTCCAGGTAAGGAACTCTTTGTATATATTTGTTTTGGTTACTGTTTCAATTTCAAGGAAACCACTTGATTACAGTTCTCGTGGGCGCAGAACTTTTCACTTTATCAACTTGTGTGGCTCAACTACATGATATCATTCTTTTTTCTAAGAGTGCATTTGAAAGTACTTCTTGTAATTTAAAGAATATGATCATACAGGTAACTAAGGAAATAACTGTACCTGTACATATTATTCTTTGTTATTTTAAAAGCCCTTATGTAGTGGTTTCAATTTCAAGGACCCACAAGTTTACAGATCTTGTAGTCAGAGTAAACCAGACCGAAACCATTTTCTTTAATTGGTTGTCAGGTAATCAGGTTGTACTCTCAGTTTTTGGACTTCAAAAAGCAAAGGGATTTAACTACCAATTAAAACATATCTTTGACATGGTACAGGCCACTGCACTAGTTCTCAAAAATGTATACAAAATACAAAATTAGTATCACTACTTGATGAGTTATATTAAATGTACAGTCATACTTTGGTAATGACCCAGAAAATAAATTAAGTAATTTCTATGCAAAAGCTTACTTGTTATACAGATGGTAATGTTGGCAAGCATCCTAGGAAATGCCCCAGTTGATTGGAAATCAATAAAAGTATGTACAAAAATCTCCAAAACTCTCAAGGGTAAAGAGAGATTCAAATTTCTGTTGTGTCCGTTTGTGAATGCTGCAGCCAGAGATGTGGTTGGTACCCGCTGTCACCTCAATACAAACCCCAAACAAACAAAAACAAACCAACAACAACAAAACAAACAAACAAACAAACAAACACCCCAACACCCCAACAAACATACAAACAAAAAACACAAAACAATTCTGCACTAAAACAACATTATCAGAATTTATTATGTGGATATATTATATTCATAATTACCAATATTTTTACAGGAGTACAGACTACATTGGATGTGGGGAAGTGACTGAGGAAGGTGATGAAGGTTTGAAGGTCAAATGAAAATATCCTAGTTTTTGTAAGCCCAATAAGGACGGCAGTGACAAACCAGGAAATGGAATGTATTAATAAGACGAAACAGTTAACTCTCGTTTTACTACGAGTATCACTGACTGATAAATTAAATTACCTACATGCACATTTAAAGCAGCATTCTCCCTTTGAACAGCTTGGTCTGCTGGCCAAATGCTAGTCAAAACACTCCAAGTGGTCTGACTGGGTAGTTCAGTGTTAAAAAGCATCTCCATTTCGTTTGAAATATGGACTAGTCAGTGAAAAAGCCTTGCCACAAGCATGACTAGTGAAATGACAAGCTAACTGGTCCTGTTGGCTAGTGGCTATTTATTACTACAAATTAAACCCAGATTTAAAGGAAACTTAAAGGCTACATGTAGTAACCATGAACATGTACTTGACTTGAGTAATTCTAGAAGCTCTCCAATTTCGAAGGATGTTGTTTTAAGGTTTGAGACAGGTTTTGGTAAAAGGGTGCCCATTTTTGCTGGAAATTCAAAACTGGGTGTCCAAATGATTTTTTTTGCCCACTATTTTCTAAGAACAATGCCTTATTCACAGAGCAAAAGGTCAACATCATATTTAAAAAGCATGCTATGAGACCACTTGAACACAATGTATTTGCCATGAAACTAAAATGAAACTTTTCATTTTAAATTTTTAAATTTTTTTTCCTTTCAGTTTCCTGGCAAAAGTGGTCTCATCCTGTAGCATGCTTTTTTAATATGATGTTGACCTTTTTGTTATTGTTGATATTTTGCACTCATTACTGAATTAACGGAATGTAAACTTTGTACGTAATTTAAATATGTAGTAAATGGAGCTTTAATGACTCCTTTTTGAAAAAAAACCCAACAATAAACTAGACATATTGCATTTGTGCACAAATGCCGAGCTGTTTCGCCATAACTTTTTCAAAAAATCATAAAAAATCATGTGATGATGTCATCATGACGTCATTTTAGAATTTACAAGAACTTGCCAATATCCAACAACCTACCAAGTTTCAACATGATCGCACTAACACTTAGGGAGATATATACAACATTAAAAAAGGCACCTTTAATGCCGCGTCACGTGACCCCCGATGACGTCATCGATCTGAAATTTCACACATATGATGGCTGCCTGACGATCAACATGTGTGTAAATTTTGAAGTGATTACACAAAACTTCACCACACACATCTTCAAAAAGTCCATTTTGATCAGTTTTCAACCTGCCGCTAGAGGGCGCTCTTGTGTATTGTGACTTCATCGGTAATTTTTTTTAATTACCCACCCTTGCCAGACAATAACATCGTTGAAAGCAACTTCATAACTATTTACACTTTTGAATAACGAGGCACTTCCTGTTCCGACCGGAAGTAGAGGTCATGTGAGGTCACGCACACTGAATAAAATGAAGACCTAATATATCCCTATACAATCCCGCAAACAGAAACCTACGGTCTCTTGTGGCTGATTTGTTACGGATTTTCAAATATTTAAAATAGAAACCTTTAAGATGACGTCACGTGACAGGTGATGACGTCATCATGACATCATTAGTTTTAAAATCATTATTGCACCAATGCCTTTCATCACTGAAAGTTTCATTGCAATTGCTCTTTAGGAACTATGCAAAAGGCCGCTTAGAACGAACGTGCGTTATGTCAATAGCCTTTTTTACTGAAACTGACAAATAAAAAAAAATAAAAAAATAATAAAAAAAACTTTAACGAAAACAAGAGCTGTTTCGCTGCGCTTTGCTGCGAAACAGCTAATAAATGAATGCACAAAATCCATGACAAAACATGAATTTTTGGGTTGGCTTCCCCAAATATCAACCACTACTTTGATGAAATTGTAAACCTTTCGGTTGTTTTGTTAAGTTATTGAAAACTGATAGATGGGAAAGAAATTCTTCTTCTCAAACAATGATAACCATTGAGCCACTTATGTTGGATGGTGTGTATTATGCCAAACTTGTCCAAACTGGCTTATGGCGGCAATTTATAAATGGCTGCAACAACTTCAGACAGTCTTTTTATTTTGGTGGTTAAGCCCATCAGGGACTAAAATTACCATTCTGCTGTAGTTGAAGATGCAGCAAAAGCAGTCCATAATAATCACAGGAAAAAATATTTTTTAATCCTTTAGGCAACAAAAGTTTCCCCAAGAATGATTTATTTAATCGTAATTCTCTTGTGAGTGACTTTTAAATAGTATACTTCCCCATCAGTATCAAACACCTACATTAAGTAACTCAACAACTCAACTTACATGTAACTGTTGGACTCTGAGTAAGGTGGTATGCCTGATCCCATATTTTATTTACATTAAAACTCTGACAGATGGACAAGTGGCTCGAGTGTGGTCCAAATCCTCCCATTTCCTCATCTCCCATGTCACTCCGCACCAAATTGTTTGGTCTTTGATAAGATTGCAATGCCCGACTCGGTGGTAAGCAATTGTTATAATGGGCCTACTGGCCCCAGGCCTTTTGAATCCTTCACTTTAGCAATTGGATATTAGAAGGGATTGGGACTGTTAAGGGTTCAACTGGATTGCAATACAAGTGTACAGTCCTCAGTCCAATAGAATCAAATGAAACCATGACCTACGTGTAGATGCAAATCACAACGTACCTTAAGGACATCCCGCTGCTTGAAGCTCAGCTCATCCCCGTCTCTTGCTTCAAAGTCATAGCACGCTATGTATTCTATATTTAATGTCTGCTTCATTTTGAACATTTGTTCGCTTTCTCTGTGTTACTGTTTCTCAGCCGCCTATCAGGAGAGGTGAAACACAGTCAGCATTCCACGTGCAGAGTTGATCCCCCTCGTTAAAAATCTGGCAGGTTTCCCCCAGAATATTCAAAATCGGACTAGCCAAATCTGAAGACAAGGAAAGACAACTAGCTTTGTTAGGAATGAATGAGAACTCCTGACTAGAAATCAGTGTCTCTTACAGTTTCGTGTCTCACTGTGATGAGTATCTGACCAACCAAAAGGACCTATTGTCTGCCCAGAATTATAAGGTCATTAGTGCAATTTGTGGGTTTCATAAAATTTGGAGCTTCATATTTTGGAGCTTCTGGTAAATGGGACTTACTGATCAAGAGTGGCAAAAAGAAACATTCGTTTTCTAAAGTAAAACATTTATTTGTTGATTTTGATTTATTTTTCAAAGTTATACTCATTTTTCATTTAACCCTAACCATGCTAAATGCAACAATATGCACCAAATGGTAATAGTTGTTGTGATCTGTTGCATTTGGCAGTCAACTCAGATGCCATTTTTTGACTGAATTTGTTGCATTCAGCAGTGAAGTGACTTCATATAGGTTTGGGTGCTTCTATTGTATCTGAACAACTTATAATGGGTATTTCAAAATATTTTTTATGGGAAAAGTATTGAGAAGTATGATGTAATATTAGGTAAGAATCATAATTCAAATCAATATTCAAAAGACTGTATAATAACAGTTAAACATTACACTTATGTGCATACTGTTGCATTTGGCAGGGCAAACACCCTTGCTCAGTCCATTAACGGGGGTACACGTACATCATATCATCTTATCAACTTATAATTTAACAATTTAACCCAGTGACAGATAAAATCAGATCGGAAAAGGCACAGTCTCTCACCGCATTTTGTGACCCAAAATAGCATCTTATATGTTTACCCAGAGATGATTACATGGTGTCACAATGAGCAAAGGAAAGGGTGTTGGATTCAGCATCCTTTTACCAAGAACCACACATGTGGATGTACTGTACAGTTTGGAATTATAAAGTGTGCCACTCCTAAAAAGACACTGTACTGGACAGAACAATGGATTTTAAACAATAGAATCTTTATTAATGCTCCAAAATGGTTTATAATGCCCGGGAATCGGGCATTTCCTGCTGGTTAACTTGGCAATTTCTAACTTTACAATCACAGGTAAAGTGATTTTTATGAACAATCAGTTCATGATTATGGTCTAACTAATTTTAATTGTCCATACCAATGGATGACTCAGCGCCGTACATGATTTGTACATGAATGCTATTGCCAAATGCAATGTACATGTACTGTATGATAGTGTGTGCATACTGAACTGTACTGTCCATGCGTGTATTTTATTTTTTCACTTAAAAGGAGTAGGCCTAAGTTTTTAGAATAGACTGTGCAAGTCTCGCGCGTATTCGAACACTGGGATCCGTTAAAGCGCGTGAGTTTGTTTCTTTCACGCGTTAAAGCAATGTACGTGGGACCACAGTGGTCCCAAAAATGTTCGAATACGCGCGAGACTTGCACGGTCTATACCCTGCAACTGCAACTTGCATGCTTAAAATATAGGCCTAATTAAAAAAGGCACAAAATTAATTGGGCATCATTTAAAATTTTCCCCTTTTCCCATCCCCCCTAATTTTATCTTAGTGTACACAATGTTGCTATATTTATATACCACAGTCCTAGAGCAATGTAAACATTGTTGTTGTTTACAGACCTAACCATGAGGCTTAAGCGTACACTTGATGCCTATGATTTAGACCCAGTAACTGGGGGACTGTACTCCTTTTTTCGAAATTTTGACATCTTCAGTCAGACTACCACACGTCGTCAGGGCAAGCGGTAGATCATGTACAGTAGATTCAATCAATGGCTGTTTATAAAAGCCTGGTTACAGGCACTGCAAGACATGATCTGCTGCTTGCCGCGATGACGCAGTAGGCTGGGCACCTGGCAAGTCGCTGGGGCGCTAGTACGACCGAAGATGTCAAAAAAATTTTTAAAAGGAGTACAGCGCCCCAGTTACTGCCAGGTCTATTTATGATTAGTGTCTGTAAAGCATTGCGATACCATTGAGTAAGAGGTTAGACTAGAGTCTACCTTATTCTTAGGCCCAGATTGGTATGTTTTTGTGGAAGATCTCCACCAGTGGCTTCCAGAGATCTTTGCTGGATATTTTCTTTGAAATTGATTTCAGGAACCGAAGTTGTAAGATTCAACTTCTTGAAGTTCAAGAGTATATAAGATAAACTTGAAGAAGAAACTCTACGGCTCACTTAAGACGGAAGTTATTACTAAATTACATGTAAACTAATTAGTAATACAACGTTTCTCCTTCAAGTTTGTCTTGTTCTCTTGAAGTTGAATTTTACAACTTTTCGTTCCTCAAATCTTGGAGGAAAGAAGACGCTCTTAAAATCTATTTCCAAACATCATTGGATGATTGAATGTAAACTAACTAATGCCATGTTGTTTAATAATAGTTTACATTCGATCATCTCACACATTCATTCAGATTGAACTTCGATTCTCTCGAGACTGACCTCCCAAAAGGGGGCAATCACCCATAAGGATGCCAATTAAAAGAGAAAACAACAAAGATGCACAAGGTATTTAATTCAAGTTGGCCTACGCTACGTACTACCCTGCCGTGCCTGCGACCATAGAGCAAGGAATCTGTTCCTTGCTCTATGCTGCGACTATGGAGGAAGGAAAACAGTGTTTTTGTTGTGATCTCACTCTACATTACAATGCAGACCGACACGTAATTTTGTTTTGACTCATTCAATTATTTGGTTCGTCGGTTGACTTTGAAAATGAGGGAGGAACAAAACTACTACTCGTTATAAGTGCCAAAATATTAAAAAGTATTAAGCAATGAATGTAAAAAACTACAAAACATCTGGTTTTTCTTTCATTAAATTGGAGAAAACAGTTGCTACTTACCGCAGAAGTCGCGAAAGTTCAGGGTTTCCGAAACGTAATGGAGTCTATTTACGTCATGTGCATTGAGAAATTGACAGTCTGGCTCTGCTCATTTCGCAAGTGAAGACGCTGTGTGTCCGTTTTAAAACAAATGAAAGGATAACTTATAGTCTGGGTGCAAGACCATGCGCTAAAAGTCATTTCCTGTTTATGGGCCCATTCGAGAATGGGTAGTTGGTAGCGTCCCACAAATACAAATAACTTAAAGGGGCTGTGTCGTCATGATCAAAGATGTGAATGTACAGGGAATGTGAACAACGGATCTCTCCCGGTTCATGCACGTTCTCTATAGATTTGTTGGGAAGGAGGGCACGCGCGTGCAGTAATTGGACGAGGGTATAGATACACTACATTTGTTTTTACAGGCCCACTTCGATCATGACGACACGACCCCTTTAATAGACGCCCTGCCCTTACAAAGTTGAAAGAGCCAAGTTGAAGACAAAAACCTCTACTTCTAAGTTCTAGATGAGGTCAGGTCTGGGCAGAAGATAATTTGACTACGTACCGGGAGACCGGTGTAATTTTCATTTCCTAAAATATTAATCACGGGGTGGGGCGGGAATGGAGAGAGAGAAATGGGCATCCCCAAATAGACCCCTGCATATGACGTCACAAGCCCCAAAACAACCCACTTATGTCAAATGAAGGCTATAATTGGCCGAGAGTTGCGTGTGGCGCGTACACGCACGCGTGGACGTTTCCATTCCATTGGTTGACATCAGCGATGGCGGCCAAATACAAGGGAAAACAAAAACAAACAATCACAGCAAATTTGCGTAGTTTATTAATTTGACTCGATATTATAATAAAAGTATATTATTATTAATATTGTTTTCAATAAAATTTACAATTTATCCAGTCGATTAAAAACAGTTCAATTTTATTCTGTGTCAATGGATTTGTCACAGGCGAAGTTTGTTATCCGCTTTGGGAACTGGCATTGTATGCCTAAAAACACTTGACCTTGAAGCATAGTTGACAATGATCAAAGTCAACTAGCTATCATACATCATACATGCAATAACACCCCCTTTCCTCCGTGACTATGATTGATGGTCTGACCATGGCGAGTACTTTGGAGTGTGACACATTTTGGAAGACAAATGATTAATTTGATCAACTCCCCCACTTCGTTGTGAAAAAAAGGTGAAAGTCACCTACCATGACGAAAGGGCCCAACCACTATTCAGCCCCCACTGGTATGAATATGCATGACATGTGAATCAGTACGGCGTATAAATCAACTAGATTAATATTATTATTCCGCAATTCAAGAAGAAATGCGCAAACACTACACGGCAATGACTCAGAATCTGTCACCCAATTCTATTTGTGGACAATTTATGGCCATCATTGATTGTTCTATTATTGGGCTTGTGCAGTAGTGACGCGTGACGTGCCGGCCCATTCAAGGCCACTGAGCCAAATTACGGAAACTCTCTCCCTGAAAGTGTGTAGACGCCCTCTAGCGTAAATCGTGGTACAGAAGTGACTGTATCAATAACACTGAGAAGGAGCTCGATCAGATCAAAAATTAATAAGAGTGACTTGCGCAAAATGTTTGTATTGCGTTAAAGGGGCTGTGTCGTCATGATCAAAGCAGGCCTGTGGCTGTATAAAGAAATACATGTACTGCACCCCCCCCCCCAATCATATCTATAGGGCTGGGGGCGCTGGTGCGTGCAGTAGACACAAACAGTAGCTAAGCCGCAACAAAATTATGCTTACCAAAAAACAAAAAAAAAGGCTACCAGCTAAAATACCATGTCACAATGTGTACAATCTGTGACTGGTATATCCAGCTTATTTTTGCTTAGCAGAAACATTTGAAGCACTATTTGCTGGAGCGCTATGAAACTGGGCCCAGGTTGAGAATTCAAAATTCCATCATGTGAGCCACATGCATGCTTTAACCATGACGGCAGAGCCTCTTCAATATTATTTATTATTCTTACAGTATAGACAAAATTTGGAAGATACATCAAAATGGTTGTTTATTGTAGTTTACGTGGAGTAAATTAGCATTAGTGAAGTAGACAAAATCAAGGTTTACCACTATGAGTTAAACAATAAATAAATGCGTTCCGGTTGATGTGTGTTTAAAATGCCATTACGTGCGGTAAAATGATCATTTATTTGGTCAATTCCAGCTTATTATAATAAACGTCACATGTAGTCTGGGACTGATCAGTTACAATGACCAGACTTTTCGTTAAAGTTGCATGCGTGACCTGATTTTCGCCAAATAATTATTTTGCTTAGATTTTTGATCTGAACAAATTTTGACAGATGCTATTCCAATATGAAAAACGTATGTTCGCATATGCCACGGACAATGCAAAAGATACATGCAACATGCAAAAATTGTGTGCACATGGCCGATGGACGTGGTTCGTTTAGTTTTTTATTAATTACCATTATCATTGGCATTTCATTCGTGCAAAAACCTCAAATGAAAGCTTGCTACTTTCTCAAATCTATAAAAATTGCTATTTAACATTTCAATCAAAATTTTCCGGTCAAATACGTAAGCACCTCTTCACTCAAACAACTAATGTCCGAGAGAAAAATTTATACCACCATAAATTTAACCCAGAAATGTTAATTTAAAATTTGATCAATACCGTAACCAATATTATATTGTATCTACTTTTAATTCATGACTAGTTAACTAGTTTATAGCCAGTTACAGGTAGTTATAGTTACAAGTATAGCACTGGACATCTTAAATCCACGTTTAATAAAACAAAAATAAATAAATACAAATAAACACACACAAAAAACTAACATAAAAGTGGCATGAGGTTATACAAAAATAAGAATTTGGCTATGTACATCTTGCGTCTAATTTATACAAACACTTTTAGGCTGTATCTATTTCTTGCTATTGCTGGAAACATCTTAGTCATTTTTTTAAAGATGATTTCATTGAACTGAATAATTTCTTGGAAACTGTTTTGTTACAGGGTCTAATAGCAACGGTGTGATTTCTTTACAACAAAATTAAATAAAACACTTTGGTTTGTAAATAATGCATCAATACAGAAAATCCCTTTAAATTTGTGTTCGAACAGACACCCTTGAATTTATCAAAAAAAGCAATCCAAGGTTTTAAAATTTGTAATTGAAAAAAAAAATTAATTGATGTCAGTTGAAGACTTGTTCAAATTTAAGTAACAAGAACTCATAATTTCTTCTTTTCTGTCATCAATGACAACACATAGGCTACAACAACTGAATGCAGAAACAATCAGTCAACGTACATAATAGTTTGACTTTTCCAGTAGTGGACTAGTAGATTTAACTTTTTAAAAAAGTCAACAGTATTTTCCCACGAGGCCAAAATATCGTTGCAGTAGATGAAACTTTTGAAACGTCTACATTATAAATCAAACAAATGTATGTTGCTGTTGTGGTTGTTTTTAATTAGCAACCAAAACAATGTCCTCAATACTTTCCCAGCAAAACTAGTTGGCAAAGGTAAGACCAAATAATAACTAGAATTTAGTGTAAAATAAATTGTGCATATTTTATTTTGAGCTACCATTTTAAGAGTTTTTAAACTACCAAGTTGTTATTATAAATCTTGCAGGGATGTCTCCACAGCACACCATGAGGTCACAGAGGAACGACACCACACAAATTTACAGACAACACACATATTCATTAGCAGGCAGGAAATGTATAGCAAAGTAACCAAATGGTAGCCAAAATAAATAGTTAAAGAGTAAACCCAAAATCTTTCAAATGGTCTAGTTTTAAATTCAGTGACACAAACTACATTCATTTACTTTGAACTGCATGAAAATAGCAAAAAAAGAAGAAAAAAAAAGAGGAACATTTCATATTGACACATTATTGTAATGCTTTGTTCCTTATACAAAATTACATAATTATCCAGAGTAACTTCTGGGGCACCATAAAAATGAATAAAACTGTAATACAAAAACTACTAAAGGTGTATTTAAGCCCTAATGAGTACTTTTATTTTTCTTTTGAAATCTGTCTAGGTTAAAAAAACAACAACATCAAAACTGTGGATGCACCCTCTGTATTGAACCAATTCACATGGCGTCATCATCACAATAATTTGGGTTGCACCATTTGGGAAGTCAATGTAAGTTAGCATTTCAGGCGTCGAAGCATTTACATGCTTACCATCTACCTCCATGGATTTTGGTGCAAAAGGTTAACAGGTGGTGCACTGAGCAGATAGCCAGAACTAAAGAAAGGCTTATTGTTAATTTCTTCTTTTTTTAAATGTTGAACCTACGTATTATAATGGCAGGATTTTAACCTTTGCATAACACTTGATTTACTTCAAAAAAGTATCTGACATGTAGAAGGTTATATGCCTAGCATTAGTTTTTTTGCCTTTTTCATACAAAACAAATTTTAACACAAAACAAATTCTAAGGAGTACTAATTTTGAGTTATTTCCCTTTTGTTTTAAATGTTCTTTTTATTTACCAAGAAGGCCGATGCCTTTTTTCTTCTTATGTTTCTTCTTCTCCGTTTGCTTCTTGTCCAAACCTAAACAGAAATTAGAAATCACAAATGAAATAAAACAAAACGAAAAACGGAACTCAAGACAAACTGAGTTGGGGTGGGGGAGAGGGGGGTGTTGGATGAAAGAGTAATGGGGTAAGAACTACAAAATGTAGCATATGGAAACCAAAACATGATTATATAGAATGGGCAATGACAAATAAATACAAGGTATACAAGAACGACACTGACTATAAAAGAACAAATACAATTGTTTAATTAAAAAAAACAAAAAAAACCACAACTTTGTATAAATCATAAAAACTAAATCTTTATAAAAGGCAGAAGTTCAGTGAAACAAGAATAATAAAGAAACAATGAGAGGAGCAGAGAACATCTACAAACTCTAAGAACTTACAGTATTGAACATGATCTGTAACAAAGGTGAACAAGAATACTGACTGATTAAGAAATAGAAAAGGAGCACAAAACACAACATAGAAAGTAAAAACAACACACTGAACTTCCACAAAGCAAACAAACAAAAAACACACAACAAATGCAACAAAACAAAACAAACTTGGACAAACAGAACATGACAAACTTTTTAAAAATAAAAACAACAATAAACAATCACTGCAGGGTAAACACATAGATCTTGAGGCAAATGCTTGAGAGCGAAACTAACTAAGAAGAAATCAGACACAAAAGCGTCAACAGAATCAATGTTTGCTCTTTTGATTGTTGTAGTAATTGCGTCTGCGAGAAAATTGAGTTATTTCCGTTTTCACATCAGTGTAAGAATAACACAAAAATCACTTTTTAAGTGAAACTTCAAGGATTCATCAGAATGAAACCAGTAAATAATGCTGCAACAACAAATACAAAAATAATCACATTATTAAACAAAGCGAGTCATTTGGATTATTTAACATGATTTAAGTATGAGTGTTATACTTTTTGACTTTCATAAATATCATATTTGAGCTCGTAAAATTTGCACTGCATTTACAAGCTTACGCAACCAACGAAAAACAGTCATGTCAACTACCCTATGAATAAGTTTTAATCCGATCTGAAAAAAATAATAGAATAAATAAAAAATAAATACATTAAATAACAAGTAGCTTTAACTTTCATGCTGTAAAAAACATTATCATCAATCTGAAATAAAAGCAAAAACCTGGCAAATTTAGGTTTGCATTTGAAGGCATTACACTCTACTTGTTCCTAAAGAGGGGCTCCAAGGTCAACACAGTTTTGTGATCCACTCACTTTTCCAATAGATAGAGTCCTTATGAGAATGTAAGTCTGTAATCTCACGTTAACATGGTGTAAAACAACACTCGATGACAAAATATTTATTTAATTTTATTAATATGCTCTGTACATTTTTGTACAGACAATATCCAGTCAATTCCTGAAACTTGATGACATTCAATTGGACTGGCTTTGAATTCGCCGTATTTTTGACCACGTGAGGGCGTATGTGGATAAATTTCACATGATGAAAAACAAGTAAACAAACAGGGTTTTTTCACTTTTGTATCGCTATTTTTTTATGTATTTCTTCATTGGTGCAAGAAAACTACAAACAGGCAATTATAATAAGCTAAAACTGCTATTGTGATGCAAGACATTCCCTGATGACAGCGCCCTCATGCGGTCAGAAATATGGTCAATTTGACCTTTTGACTGCGATTCATCTTTGAATTGTACAGACCAGTTTGTTTTATTGATGTCAGTATCCAATAAAATGAAATTTAACACTATTCTAAGGTGGGTTAGGGACTTTTTTTCCCACTTTCATGAAGACTCTGTATACTGAAAACTTAGAGCTTCACAAAACTTAATTTAACCTTGGAGACCCTCTTTAAAAGCGTGAACACACAGCATGCCTTACTACGGAAGAAAAAAAATCTGCAATAAAATATTTAAAAACCTATGGTTAACAGCAAAAGGACATCATTTGATGCCAGCTTTGTTTTATTTACTCTGAGCTTGCGGAAGATAATTTATGTAATGATTTTGCATTTGGTGGTGGCTGTTTTAAAAAACCAACATCCAAAATTGAAACAAAGCAATTTCTTGCATTCGAAACATTTAATTATAAATTCAATGCTGCCCGTCACAGTATGTTCCCTAGTTCTACAAAGTAACATAATCTATTGGTTTATACTGGGTGAAAGAAGATGCCTGTAACCTTTGAACTTAGAAACAAAAAAATTCTGGATCCGGAAACTCTGACGGTCTAAGGATTATGAATGAGAAGTATGAAAAGGAGAAATCCTGAATATTGAATAATAGTTTCCTCTTGGGGTGTGCATTTCAGGATATACATGGTGTATCATTTTAGAAGTTTTTTTTAAATTTGTTTTTTTCCCTTCCACCGATGTGTATTAAGCACTGTATGCTCAGTGCTTTCCCCCAGCTCTGTGAAAAAAATCCACAGGCAATCACTCGGGTAGGATTCAAACCCACGACCTTTGCATTGCTAGAGCAGATATCTTACCACTAGACCACCGAGCTAGCCCGATGGCTAGAGGCGGGTTCAAATCCTTAGCAGCGGGTACTGCAACAATTTAATAGCTGTTAATATTCGCATCGGGATGAAGTTTTTTTTATTTTATTTGGTTTTTCCCTTACACCGATGTGTATTAATCACTTTTACAGGTTTGGTCATAACCAGGGCCTGAGTCTTTCATCTCTGTGGTGGTAATCTCGCTTCTTTCAAGAAAAACCTTAAGGTGCAAGGGAGATCAATGACAAATCCTGAAATCAGGAAAGATCCTGATAGTTCAAAGGCATGATTGATTTGTAGCTACATCAGTTATGGACAAAATCAAGTTAAAAAAAAAAAATCTGCGTTTGACCTTTTGGCTCCAGCAAAAATCAGACAGGACATGGTATCAGTTGGTTAACATTTTTCCTCTGAAACAACAAATTCTTAGCGTAAACATAAAACTTGTTAAAGCGAGGGAAGTTTACCTGCTTAATCTATTGTTTCGAAACATGAAATACTTGTCAAACACTAAAATTCAGAAAATAAACACATAGAACAAGTTACAACGGATACTCGTTATAGAAAAGGTACAACACTGAGCAGTAATGTCACTTCAGAAGTTAAGATTTAGTTTTTCGCAGCTTTTCTTGCAATGTGTGTGATACTAGTCACTCTCAAATCTCAGTTCGAGTCTTAAGAAACAAGAAATTGTACCAAAAACATTATGAGCAGACTGCAAATTTAAAGTAGATATGTAATTTTCCCACAAAACATGAGCTACCTTCTCAGTGTAGCTGATTGGGGTCCCCCCCCCCCCCTGAAAGCAGTGCAACCATGCCAAGGTATTGTTGGAAAACAATGGCTTTGACTACCTTTGGCTATGGCTATTAATGCTCCGTAAATGCCTAATGCTTGAATAAATAACACCGCCAGGCCAACTAAAAGTATAAACAACAGCCAATCAAAGAGGATCAACCCAGAAAACACCCTAAGATGCAATGGACAAAAGCTGTTTGAACCAATCTTTGTAGAAGGTGCATCAAATGATAAGTTATTGTGTCAACAGCCAGATCAAATGACAAGGCTTTGGGCTGCGGCATCAAAAGGGGTTACAGCAATGCATGCTTCTTTTTCTTTTCTTTCTTTCATTTTTGTGGTTAAATTTTTCAAAAAAGCAGATACTTAAAATGACTGCATGCTTCTAAGAGACAATGTTGTACCTCTCATTTACAGCATACGTGGAAGCTAACTGCAGACCACAAATTTCAAAGAACATGCAAATACGTTGTGTTACACATACAAACAACCATTTCAAATCTACATAATAACACATATGGATTCTGTTGGTCATCTGGGTAAAAAATCCATGACTCTGCTTACCATAAAATTCAGTCCTTACGGAGCCCTGTGAAAGCACATAATTCTATGGGCCGTAAGCGCAAAATTCTGCGCTAAGCACAGCCATGAACATAAGACTTGCACACCTTAATTATAAAAAGCATGCAAATGATATGAGGTGTGTTACATATTATTTAAAATCTACACGTATGGGGGAGACAACTGCAGACGACAATTTCAACAGACATGCAAGAAATCCAAGTAAAACATACACCAACTCAAACCCACAGAAATATTTATATGTGTATAGTGCACAGCAACATTGCTCAACCACTTTCATACTTTACAATCATACACAGAACACTATTATCATGTCCGACAATAACCAATGTATGAATTGTTTTTGCCCTCTGGTGGATACAAGATTCCATGGGATACGATCGCGCAAAACCAGCAATGAACGCTGGTGCCCACCAGAAGTTCGACGCACACAAAACTTGGTCAAAAAGTGCCAGAAATTTACGTTTGTTGATGTTGATACCAGATCCCCAATCCCAAAGGGTAAGGGTGACATACAGAAAAGTGATGCCAACTGCTCAGCTGTGCCAATTTCATAGAGCTGCTTAAGCAGAACATTTTGTTTAACAATTTTCTGCAAAGCAGAAATGAATAGGATACCAGTCACAGATGTTGCATGAGAAATGGCTGTTACCATAATTGTGGTAAGAATAATGTGGTTGTGCTTAGCTACTTTTTGTGCTTAAGCAGCTCTATGAAATTGGGCACTGTACTGAACCAGACACAAACTTCCCAAGGCAAGTCTCATTCAACTCTTCAAATATCCTCCATCAAACGTATTTCCCAGACCCTGGTTCAAGTGCAACATATTTTGGAACTGCACTCCTGGTAAACTTGCATCCAAGATCACACTTAGTTAGAACCAAAGGATTACCGAAGAACCTGGGGGCGAACGAAGCTGATGGAGATTGGACTTCTGGTTCTCATATTATTGTTTGAATGATTCGTACTGATGTCACAACCCCTTGAAGATGCTCTGTGACAGCAGCAGTTAAATCCACTATACTTGAACTGTGCGTGTCATGATCAGAGCTATCAGAACAACAGGAAACTACTTGGTCTATCTGCTGCCACCAAGAGTCCAAGAGTCCCCATGTATGAGCTTTCAAATGGTATTGACAGTGCCATACAAAGGGACCCGTTTCACACATGCACTGCTGAGCGGAAAATAAGCTAGACCAGTACAAAGCTCCCACAGCTGCAAACTCTAATTGTTGCTATAAACGAGTAGGCATTCACATAGAGTTTTCACCTACTTTGCTTAGAAGCGATCGCAAAAACCGGCGTTACCGCATGATCCCGATTGATTTCATAGTGACCCAAGGTTGATAAAGCAGCCCCTGAGTATATCTAAATCCATTTGTTTTAACATACTAGACCCAATCCTCTGTATACCTACCGCTCTGCTCCATCATGCTCTGAATGTCTTGGTCCTCTGCTTCTTCCCTCTTCCGGTCATCCTCCAGCCGCTCCACGATCTGGCTCCTCTTGGTCACCACGTCCACCAGCATCTCTAAGAGTTTCTCCTCCCGCACCACGTCTGCATCCGTCTTCTGGTGTTCGTGCTTGTGCATGATGCAACGGAGCTCGTATTCAATCTCGGCCTGCTGGAGCTCCAAGTCCTGCATTTGGGCTCTAGAATGGTCAAACACAAAGCATCCTCTTCAATATACATCAAACCGAACATTATGTGTGTGCTTTGTTTCTATGTCCATCCAGGTCTGTTCTTCTTCTAGACTGCTTGGAGTATTAAATCATGTTGTTGGCTTCTCAGAAAGCGTTGGTATTTTGCCACCGTTATTACCTGAGCTCTTGCGTAAATTACCCTGTATGACTTTGGATTGAATTTCCTTACAATCTTAGATTCAAATTCCTTTCTTTTCAGGAACAAACCACCGTCACGATGCGACCATCTTGCTTTTATTCGATTCAACCCAAAAAGTCCAACCGAGATTGGAATCCATTATAGTCTGGTCCCTTTCCGTTACCTGATGATGAGGTCTCTCATTGCCATCATACATACAAGGAACCTGATCATCACCATGACAATGCTTCATTGCACAGGGCTACACTGCCACTCTGACCTGGTGACCTTCAACAGCCACTTCCTGAATATGAACTATTATTACCCAGGCGAGCCTGCCTAATTGGTAAACTTGTTTGACATACTATCATAGATAAAACCAAGTCCAATAATCAAACCTACTGAGTTCATCTTATGGGTCCGCTTACCCAGAATGCAGCGCTTCTGTCACCAGTCTGTGCTTACAGTGGATTTCTGCACTGACGAAAAATGCTCAGTAACATAATGTACACACGTGTACAAGCAAAGATTGCTTGCTAACCTTTGAAATTTTCTTTCGTAGACACAAATGTTTCTCTTACAGTGACCTAAGCCATGAAATTTGTCACTTATAGAAAATTTACAAAATTGGAGTAAATTTGAGCTTTGACAAGAAAGTCATCTTCCTTTTTGTTTTTTATATTATACCCCTTTTTACAAGTAACAAGTCATTAATTCTGAACAACTGTAAACATTGGAAATCTAAACAAACTTTGATATGCCATGCAAAGGCGTTTGTAAAACTGACACAATTTTACAAATGCTTAACGCCACTCGTTAGAAACTCACTGAGCAACTAGTTCTCCTTCTCGTCTGAGTAGTTTGTTCTTCTCGTTGACGAGCGCAAACCACTCGATGAGTAGATCTTCGTTGTCTTGCCCCTCGCTTCCTGTTGACAAGAACAAATGAAAACAAGAATTGAAGAAGTGCTTCATTGTTGATAAATATACATGTGTTGTGCCTTTTGTACGCGGCATGACGATTGGGGGAAGGGAGGGAGGGTGTGGAGACACTCCCAAATGTTCATTTCATATGAGCGCCAATGTTAGGCAGTTGCTGTTTCGGGCTCAGCTGAAAGGATAAAAGAATTGATACTTTGTTCTGATGTCTTTAAACGTAGGGTCATTGTTTGTTCATAACCCCAGAAAAATGGTGTAATTTCTGTCCGAAAGCTTACTTCTTATAAAGATGGTAATGGTAGTAAGCATCCAGCGAAATGATTTCATCTGAAATGCCCCCGTTGATTAGAAATCAATAAAAACATTTGAATCTGAGAAACAATTTAATGCATGAATCGTTGGTGTCTGTTCGCAAATGCTGCGGCCAGAGATGCAGATGGTACCCACTGTCACCATGATAAACGTGGACGGATTCGACGCTCATGTGAAAATGTCTTTTTGCTGTAGACAGTTTTCAGCTAAAACTTTCACAGCTGACTTTTGTTGTATCTTTCTTTATAAATTTGCCTACAAATAATAAGCATTATGTGTGGACCAAAACCAAAAGATGACCCTACCTTTAAAAAATGAAAATACCAATCAGGGTTCTCCCATTACACTACAGAGGCCGGCACTGTCTAGTAAAATGTTTAAAATGTTGGTGTTCTCTTCAGGAAAATAATACTCAAAAGTTTTTAGTTTCTTTTGTGTGAGTGAAATTGACTTTCAGTTGCTATGGATACTATTACTACATGTTCATCTAAAAGTGAGAATTATGATGAATACATATTCAGAAACTAGACAACCAACTAAAAGTAAAAGGCAAGTTTTACTAGCTTGGTGGGCAACTTAGAAAAAAACAACTTAAATGCAAGGCCTGCCTGTAGAAATGACCTGGGAAGTTGGAGACTTGCCTTTCATATCCTCCCGAAGCTTCTTCTCTAGGGAAACACCTTTGGCTTCCTTCTCACGTTGTTTGATCTCGATCTCCTTCAGCTCCTTCAGAATGATTGACGTCTCCGTGTGGTCTTTACCAACCTAGCAGGGAACCAGGGAAACAAATAAAGAAGGCTGCATCCAAACATTCAACTTTAGCTGTGGTTAACAATCACTACATCTAACTTCCTTTATCACCTTAGCCAATCCAAAAGAAAAGACTTCCAACTTGAACAGCATTAAAATGTTTGACTTCTTTTTTGGATTCCGAGCCTTACCTTATTTCTGGCAGTGGCTGCTGAATGCGTTGCAGCACATTTGACAAAAATAAAAATGCAAACCCTTAAAAGGTGTTTCATATATGGGTCACATAATTCAAAAACTTCAAAAACCTGCATGGAAATAAATACTGATAAAGCACTTTGAGACGCCCCTAGATACATGTAAGGCACTATATAAAATCTAGTTATTATTATGATTATTACTCATTGTATTAAAACCATTATGTCTTTAAGTGTTGATTGGGTATTTACTCTACAAAGCTTTTGACTTCAGCCAGTCAGGGTCATAACCGTGATACATTCAAGACAAGATGCAGCCAATCATGCGCTGCGTCTCTACGGATTCCTCACCTCTCTCTTTATGGGTGGGGGTGCAGGAGCTCTCTTCCTGGACCCCTGTGTAGGCGATGGGTTAGGGGGTTTTGGAGGCGCCGTCAAAGGCCGTGATGGCTTGACCTAAAATTCAACACCGAGGGAGAAGGCATTACCATAGAGTTAGTCGGAATTCATTTGAAACCTTTACAAGTTTTACTTCTGGTGCAGAATTACTCACTCAAGAATATTAGCGAACAACATGCATTATACTTTTGTCTGTAATTACAAACGCAAAAAATTTGTTAATGGCCTCAAGTTTTGACCTCAGCAAAGTCTTTCTCAAAGGCAGATTTAGCCTATGCTACCATTGAAACGTGATGCCATTAACAAACTGTTTGCATTTATACCACAGGTCAATGTGGTTGCAAAACAGTTTGCAATAGCTAAATCTACTTGTTCAAGGTAGTTATAAATGGTAAATCGTTTGTTGTTTATGCATCGTGCGTAATGCATAGTGCGCAACACTTTAGTGTGAAAATACACACAGAGCAATGCACATAGTTTTCACAGTGACGCAGTACGCAATACCGATACATGGAACTATGTGAATTGCATGCCGTGTACTTTCATATTTTTGCCATACGCACTACATACTGCGCACTACGCATTATGGAAAGCGAACGACGGACACATGGATTTCCGGCCTTAAGCTGAAGCATCACTGAAATATGTGATACTGCAGTTGATTTTGGAGATGTTTATTACAGAAAATTGCACTATGAATGGTTTTGGGAAGATCCATTCCAACTCTTGAGTTTCATGACACACACACACAGCTCTTTGTTGCAGTCACTCTGTGGACATTCGTTTAGTTCTGTACACTTAAGAAAGTCCAATTCTTCAACACTTAAAAAAAAAACAGTGTGTGGACGTGTGTAAGTCCACAGTGTTTCAAAACCCTGCCTTTTGTGGACCTCTTTTGTCCTCAGGTCAACAGGTCAAGACTTTGTATGTAATGCTTACCCACACACACAGAATTTAACCCATTATAATTTAGTCAAAAGAGGTAACTAAATCTTTGAAAAAAAAAAAACCCAGTTAATCCTTACACCATTAAGATTAAGGCAGACGCTTTTTCCAGTGGATGTTAATCAATGATGATTGCATATCTATAAACAAGTTTAAACAAAGCAAAAAATGTACATACTTTTGTTTTATCACCAGTAACGTCAGTTGCTCTACGTTGTCTCGGAGATGGTACTGGTGTTTCCTTGTCATCCACCTTTAGTCCATCAGAAAGTTTTCTCCTTGGTGCAGGGATCGGTGAAATCCTTCCATTGTCCTCTTTGGCTGGAATGATGTGTTTCTTGGTTCTGGGAGAGGGCACGGGTTTGCTACCTACAGAGTTTGCTCTTTCATCAGGTCTGAGCTGGAATGATGGAGGCCTGTCTGGGAGAACTTTACTTTCTGAGGGTTGGCCATTCTCCTTGGGTGGTGTAGGGGCAGGTCTGCTCTTCCTTGACCTAGGCGGGGCTCTGACTATCCCCGCAACTCCTGCATTTTCGGAGGGTGTAGTCTTCCCTGGAATTTCCATGGGCCTACCCGGAATTTCCTGGGGCCTGGGTGGGGCACGCCTTTTCTGCCGTTTCTTCAGCGTGTTACGATCACGCTGCATCTCTTGCAGTATCTCCTGTCTGGTTTTGACCTTGTATGACTGCTGTTGACTGGGTATCTCTGATTTGAGTTTCGTGCCAGCAGGGAGAGGTGGCCACTGAGTGACGGGCGACCCTGGGGTGGGTTCATTGTCATCCGCATCACCGAATGGATTCAGATCGTCGTCATAGTCCTCATTTTCAGATTCGGAGTCGTCGAATGGATTCTTATACCCTGTGTCTTCCTTCTCAGCTTGCTTCTCAGCTTGCTCTTCACCTTCCTCATCATCACCAAATGGATTAAGACTCTCATCATAGTCCCCGGACTTTGAAACTTTCTCGCTTCCTGTCTCTGCCTCTGGAGCATCTTTTGCGGGTTCTGGAGAATCCTTGCCGATTTCTGAGCTGTCTTTAGTGGGCTCTTTTTTATTGTCCACTTCAACAGCACTTTGTTCTTGGGTGACATCGGCATCTGTCGCAGACGCAGTGCTTGCGGTGTCGCCTTCTACCCTGTCCACATTCAATCCCTGACAGAAAGAATCAGAGAGGTTCACTGCTGCCTCTTCATCAACCCCACTGCTCACAATTGACGATCTGTTCTCTGCTTCGATTTCATTAGCAAATTGTTCAGTGTCCAAACTACTTGTTTCTGAGTTACCCATTTGACTGATGGAACTTAAGCTTGTTAGGCTTATGACGTCGGAAGAAGTCAGCACGCTATCTCTGTTAAGCGAGTCCACAAACGTCGGTTCTGGTTCACTTGTTTTGCTGGTCACTGATGAGACTTCGTCATTCGCATTTGGTTCCGGGTTAGTCTCTTGGGTCTTAGTTTGATCCTGTGGGGCCAAGTCGTTACGTGACCCAGATGGGCTGGCTTCCCTCGAATCTCCCGCATCGGCGAGTTTTCGACCTGTGCTCCCTTCCAAAGCACCAATCGAGTTCTCTTTTGAGGCTGTGCCTGACTTCAAGTTTCCTCTTACAGCAGCAAGGGAGGCCAACAGGTCAAGCCTTGTCTCCTTATCCTTTGCACCACTGGGACTCATTTTCTTTGGTGTCTCCGGCGATGACCCAAAAGGGTTACTATCTTCTTTTTCCAGCTGCTGCTTTGTCGTTTGGGATGCAGGCACTGGACTGTTAAATCTTTCCCTTGATGCTTTACTTGCTAGCAAGTGTGGATGCATGGGTATAGCTGAACTAGGTACAGGTGCCCGATTTTGAGGCTGTGTGCCTTGAGCTGTCTTTTGTTGATCTTTGTCTTTCTTGACTGGAACTGAATTCGTCCCTTGTTGAGTGTCCAATACACCATTTCCTTGGCTTGGTTTAGAAACCATCTTTGTTGCTGCTGGTGCTGCCCCTGGCCTCGTCTCCCATATACTACCTCCTTGGTCTTCCTTTACCACAGCTGGTTTTACACCTGGTCTTGTCTCCCATATCCCACCGCTGCCACCATCACTCGGCTGTTTCTTCTCCTTGTAAGCACGGTTGGCGATGTTCGACCTAAGTTTCCATATGTTGTCTCCATGCTGCAGGCACTCAAACTGCTTGGGGTCGTTGGTGCTCTTGTACGACCCAGGTCTTAGTGTTGTGCTGCATTTGTTGCAGCGGAAGCAGTTACGGTGGTACATCTTCCCATCCACCACCTGCCTCTCCATGAGATAGACCTTCTTGTCACAAATGCCACAACTATCTCCACGGGATGGCTGTTTACTTGCCTATAAAACAAATCAAATGGTATCAACTGATTCATCAATTTAAAGGTGGACCTTAAAGGCAGGGTAAACTTTGGGTAATTACTCTACAAGTTAATGACCATACAAAGGTACTTTGCAAAAAGCACTGGAGAGCTGTTGATATAAACAGATATTACAAAACATTGTTAGAAACAACCCCTTTGAAGTTATGTAGTTTTAGAGACAGCGGACATTGTTCACCCAAAAATTTGAATCCGAGAAACGCTTCAGGCATCTGAAAGCACGCAATCCTATGTAACAAGGGTGTTTTTCTCTTTCATTATTTTCTTGCAACTTTGATTACCAATTGAGTCCAAATTTTCACAGTTTTGTTATTTCATGCATGTTGGGATAGATCAAGTGAGGACACTGGTCTTTGACAATTACCAAAAGTATACCTTGCCTTTAAATATGACATCATCATAATCAATAATCTGTTTGAAACTTAGCATAAGATTTTTAGTATAACAATTGCAAACCACCAGTTATTGTAATTTCACAATGAGCTAAGATTGATCTTAACTGCAAATCAATCTAACTGCAAATCAATCTTAACTGCTAAGCAAAGTGTAATGTCATAATACAAATCACTACACTTAAAACTGACAACTCAACTTCAGATTAATCTCAGTGCTTTGGGAAATTGAGCCCTGGACTCAATTTTCACAAAGCACTAAATGAGTTGTCTTTATCGCCACAGTGATTTGTATTGTGACATCACACTTTGGTTTGCAGTTAAGACCAATCTTTAACTCTCTGTAAAATCAGGCCCTGGTACGATTCTTGTCCAAAAGCATCAACCAACCACGCTTACATACATGTAGCATGAACGCACATTGTATACATAGTTCCCTCTGGACGTCACACAGTGTGAAGTCCACCATCATTACAGGCAACTAAAACGCATAAGTATGAGATTGCGTATATACCCCATAATTTGGAATACCATTCCCGTCAACGTCTCTCACTATTTTCAGGAAGCGTCTTTAAACATTTCTTAAAGTGGAGGTCGTTGGTCCGACTCCCGCTCTAGTAAATACTTCTTTGTTCAAACCCAAATTATTATTTTAGTTATTATTTAGAAGCGATTGAAAGATGGTGGTGGCAGAGACTCCCAGGAATTTGCCCCCTCCACCTAATGGTTTATGATGATCTTTTGATTTGAATACTTACCACATGCTGTAGGGGAGAGTCCTCTGCTGGTCTCTTTGATGGTGTTCTTGTCTTGGGACCACCATCGTCCTTCACTAAAAACAAATTCCACACAACATGACAATTGAAGCTATCAAAAGACGACATTTTGAAATAAATAAAATAAGTCAGTGGGCGATTGAAGTATTGACTATCCTGAACAATCCCTGCACCTCTTCGGTTTAAACCGCATTAACCCCTGAGTTTTTCTCAATCATCCTCCCCTCCCTGAGTTTAATGGATTCAGTTTTGCCCAGATTGGCTGTGCACAACCGAGTCACCACGCTTGGCATAGACCCACTTGGCCAGGTATAAGAATCCTGAGGTCTGAGTGTTACATGTAGTTATTAATCATAACAAGCACTCAGACCTCAGGCATCGATTTCACAAAGCACTAAGATTCATCTTAAGACGAGTTGTCAGTATTGCCATAGTGATTTGTATTGTGACATCACACTTTGCTTAGCAATTAAGATTAATTCGCTGTTGAGATCAATCTTAACTCTTTGTGAAATCGAGGCTAGGAGTCTTAAAACCACAACTTCTAATACTCTGTGGTTCAAGTTGCAGCATTTTGATGTTTTTGGTTGATTTTATTCTTTATTATTGTATTTGTTTAATATCTTTGGGTTATTTTTGTTTTTTATCTGCGGATCTTTTGCAGTTAAGGGAAAATCTTTTAAGGAAAATCTTGATCTTTTCAGGAGAATACTGATTTTTAAAGAAGATCATGATCTGTAAGGAAAATTCCTGATCTTTAAGGGAAAATCTTGATATTTAAGGGAAAAATTTTGTTTATGGAAAAAACAAGTTTAGATAGAGACAATCTCGATTTTGTTCTTTTTGCCTTTATTAACTTGGAGTGGGAGAGTTTCTTCCAAGCTGCTTTTACAGAAAATCCTGATCTTTAAGGGAAAATCCTGGTCTTTTTGCCTTTAATAACTTAGAGTGCAGGAGTTTCTTCCAAACTTCACTAACCTGGTTTCTTATCTTTGAAGTAGTTGTAGTACTGTGAGACGTAGGTCATGATACTGAGTTTATCTGGGACGGCCATTGTTGCCATATCATCAGGGTCCAGTAGAGCAGGAATACCCAGCTCCTCTTCAGCCACATCAAACGCCTACAATAAGTCCAGAGACAAAAAGTGATAATTAAAGAGGGGACTCCAAGGTTAAATTCAGTTTTGTGATTCGCTCATTAAACAAAAGATACAGTACTTATTAGAATGGGGTAAAAATTTACAAGTTTCTAACCTCACGCTCAAACGGTGTAAAATGCCGCTGTGTTCGACGCCCTTCAAGTGAATTTTTTTTGGTCAAAATCCAAAACTTTCAATGTCACATTTCAAATGCATGGTCTGTACATTTTGCTACAAAATAAATTTCAGTTCATTCCTGAATTTCGATGAGATTCGATTGAAACAACATTGAATTTGACCTTTTGACTGGCGCAAAAAATGCGCTCTTTGGAATGTACAGGCCCATTTGTTTTTGCTGTCCAAAGACGTCATGTTTCAAATTTAGCTTTAAAAGAGTATCAAACAAAATGACATTTTACAGCATTTTAATGTGGGGCTAGAGACTTAATTTTCCTCCCACTTTCATGAGGACTGTATCTATTGAAAATAGGTGCATCACAAAACCTAATTTGATCTTGGAGACCCTCTTTAAACTAGTTAAAGTGGAAGTTGTGGTTAACTTACATGTAGTCCCGAATAATTTAAAATGTCAGACATTGTCAACAGTCTGAAAAGTCAAGACCAAGACCAAGACTATGACAAGTAAAATACATGTAAACATGTACAATTCTGGCCGAATTTCAAAATATCAAATATCAAATTGTCTTACAAGGAAGACATGTGCGACTATGGTAGAATTTCAAAACCCCAAATTTCTAAACAGTATAAGAATCATGCGTACATGTACACGCATGTACACATGTATATAAATGTACAGTATACTGATGTACCAAATAAAACATACATATTTAAAGTTCCCTGGGATTAGGCCTAAGCAATAAAGTACGCCATAATATGAATAAACAGTTTTTTCATTACATATCTGATCATATTTCATCATTATGAGAGCTATCCATACACTGGCCAAACACTGGTGTATCATACGTGGGTGTGTGTGTACTGAACCGCACATACATTGTACCACATCTGTACATATCCACAGACTGTATAATGCCGATGATGATGTTAAAAAGGAGGAATGCTAAATTGATATTTTGTTTTGCGATTATTGTAGGCCATACCTGTCACCTTGTTTACCAAACGGGTGACCTTGTACATAAGTGAATGCAAAAAGAGTGACATTGGGTACATGTAGGTGTACATATTCAAACCCCGGGTCCTACACCTATAACAAAAGAGGACAATAGGGTCCCCAAATGGATGTGAAAAAAACAATCGAGCCGTTGCCAAAAAGTTTCAAGTACAAACAAAAGAGGGACAATAGAAGGTACCCAATTACATCAGGTGTTTACACACACAACCTTACGGATCGGGTTTGTGGGGTCCTGCTATTGTTGTTCTATTATTTCCTTTTCTAAAGAATTCTCTCATGGGGTCCAGGATGAACAAAGAATTCTCTTGTGGGGTCCATTGTTCCATTGTTGAAAAGACCCCACAAGGGCGCTCCCGTAAGCCCACTTGTGGGTACATGTACCCTATGGGATAATTCCTGGAAGGCAAGATACATTTACCACACTGTCATGTGAAATACCAATTAACAAAGAAAGAGAGAAAAAAAGAATAAGAATAAGAATTGACCTCCGTTTCCGGTTAATTTTAAACAAATAAGAATATTTCCCAACTGATGTTGATGTAATGGTCCCACAAATTCAAGTGTGGTTTGCAAGTGGGGTTTCTAAAAATAAGCACCCTCATACAAAGTTTGAATTTTGTTTCAATGTTAATGTCAACACATTATTTGTATTGCATATAAACTGAATTGGTATTTGTAACATATTGCTATGGGTATTTTTATTTTCAAGAATTTTGTACAAATATAAATTTAAAAGAAGATAGAAAAATATAGTCTTCGAGTTGTTTTCTCGTTTTCAACACGTGCAAGACTTGCACAGTCTATTAATGTAAATCTTATTACATACTAAGGTCTCACAAATGTCACTCCACGCACACTTCAAGTACACTTATTAAATTATGAATGTTCAAAGCAATTTTGCATTTTGTGCAGCTGTGTGGTTACACTTTGGCACTTCACTACATGTATGTTTCAAAACCATACCATGACACTGGACTATTTATGTTACACACAGAGAATAAACATCCAATCAATACAGTATGGAGTATTTGTACTTCTTCAAACACAGAATGCAGAGCCATGTTATTGCAACTGTATGAGGAAATGTACAAAATATGTATAGAAAAGCAACATTTGACAGCTTTTATCTAAAAAAATAATTCTGGTATATACATTAAGCGCTTGACTTCATTATAATGTATGTACCATGTACATTGAGGTTTGGAAAGCTTTCTCAAAGTCAAGACAGATGCTGTTAAATAAAAATAAAAAAACATTTTTGTGTGTGCATAAAGTGTGAGTGGCAGCCATGATATCTGCCCCTTGAAAAAAAGTAGGACAAAGTGGTACAAGGGCTGGCGTACATGTACATTATGGTATAGCTTTTATATAGTTTTCAAGCTATTTAATAACCATTTTGCTGACCTTTCTGAGGGCAAACAAATCGGAAATCAGACTAAAGTAAGAAGAGAAGCAGGCCTGGAGGGAGTACTGTTTCTGATTGTCTTTTTTAAATTCTCAATATTTGTGGACGTCCTACACAAAGTGCCGTCTGTGCCAATATCCAGCCCTACTGTGATGGTGGGGCATAGCAGTACAAAGTTGAACATTGCACCTAGATGTATTCGAATCTGAATCTTAAAGATTCTAAAATAGTGTATTGACCCCCCTTGCACTGATGTCACACGCAGCTACTGTCTGCCCATGGTCTGCCATTGGGGGAGCCAAAGTGCACGTAAAGAGCTTGTAGACGCGTACAGGTCACCTAAAATGCGCACTACACAGTACAACACACAGGGAAACTGACTCACAAAACGGCCCAACCGAGATATATTTAATGTGGTGATGACGTCTTGTGAATTGGGTCAGAACCTCTGTTCTCCAGCACACAACCAAAGGATTATGATCAGTCTCCACCCACATCATGCTGTGGGCTTCACGTACACGCAGCGTCATATTTAAGATCCATTTGTTTGAGTGGGGAAATAGGGTCATGGGGGTATCACACAGCTTATCAGGGGGAGGCCGGGGAGATGCCCGGCAGCCAGTCGACAAGTTTTTCATAAATCAGCAGGACCTTGTAATACTGTTTGCAAAGTGTTACTTGTACATAAATTGATCTTATAAATTCAAACATAAGCTCTGTATAACTGTGAAAAAAAAGAAAGGAAAAAAATCCACCAAAAAACAAGTGCTGCAAAGGCAGGGTCAAAAATTGTTGGTCTTTGTAAGCGTAATGTTGAGGTCAAATTTTTAATGCTGAATACAGAGTCTACTTGTTGAGAAAACAGCAAATCTGTCACTGTATTTTCATCAAGATTCTTGAATCCATCCATCCACAATTAGCGAGGAGACAGCAGATATCAACCGCATCTCTGGCCTGAGCATTCACAAACAGATCATTCACAAATCTCTATATAAGTCACCTTTAGGCGACCTTTAGAGAGTCAAATATGTTGACATACTTTTATTGATTTCTACTCAACAGAGACTCTTCACAGGAAATAATTTGGCAGGATGTTTACTACTATTACCATCTTGATAACAAGTAGGCTTTCGGATAAAAGTTACACAACTTTTTTAGGAGTCATTACCAAATAATGACCCTACCTTGAAAGGAGGACCTTTGATGTGGTAAAGCTAAGGACCGCATACTATTGTTATTATTACTATTATTATTAGAAACACTTCTCCATTGACACCGATGATAACGAGTGATTAATTCCTGCAATGATAAGTTTCTACATGATCCAACTGGTTCATGTTAATAAAGTCACTTCCTTATAAAGTCCACTGAGGAAGTCACGCTGCAGTGGACATTCTGTCAAACCAATATTAAAATTTTAGTTTTGGTTTTTACTTCCCATATCAGCTTGTTTACAATTGATCAGGACAACTACACAAGCCATGAACCTTGTGCATTTACAAAACAAGTATACTATTTGTTTTGTCTTTTGTGGTTGCCTTGACATTGATGTGTATTTAAAAGCACTGTGCACTCAGTTCTTTCCCAAAACCGGTGACAAAAATCCACATGCGTATCACTCAGGTGGGATTTGAACCCACGACCTTTGCC
This sequence comes from Pisaster brevispinus, assembly GCA_023634235.1. NCBI lineage: Eukaryota > Metazoa > Echinodermata > Asteroidea > Forcipulatida > Asteriidae > Pisaster > Pisaster brevispinus. The sequence continues at coordinate 7,885,563 of JAMKCF010000021.1, read as the reverse complement.
AGGCAAGTAGTTTTTGTTAAACTGCAGGTCTGAAACTACAAGGAGGCAGAGGAGGACCATGGTCTCCGTTGTCCTGGTCTTGGCCTTGGTCTTGAAAGTTTCCCATAGACTTAATGATTTTCCAATGGAAGTGCCCTTTGCAAAATGTAAATGGCCCTCTCAGAGACAAAGTTCCAGGCCTGCTTGTAGCTCAGAATGTTCAATGGTCCACCGGAATTCATTTGACAAGACCAGAATCAAATGTATAAACTGTTTATATTTGTATTTGAGCAAGCTAACGAACACAATCTCATTTCTCTTTTGGGATACACTTCAACACTCAACAGAGTTAAAAGATATTTATGAGAGACTGAAAGTCAGTACTTTAACATCACCTTTGTTTTAAAAGAATTTTATTCCATTGTATGGTTGTGAGCTTACTGGCCAGGTACTAGAATCAACAGTCTTGGGCCAGTGTAAATTTCGAGACCTGTTCCTACATCAGGGTTCTCCCAAAGATTTTTTTAAAACTGGGGGACATTTTGGACCCAAATTGTGGAAGTTTAGCCTAAGCACGCTGAACTGAAACGAGGTCCTCTGAACGTTTTGCACTTAGCAGTGCTTAGTGTCTATCTTTGGTTTAAAAAGCCTTTCTGTGGCAATCTGGGCATTCAAATGGTGTGATCTTTTTGACTTTAGTGAATTTGATCTGGAGTAAAAAAGAAAGAAAAAGAAAAAAGAAAAAGAAGTTCTTGTTTAATTTTCCGTATTCGCTGCAATTCGCGCATATTGGCCCGCAATTCATGCGTGTCGTCCCAATATCCTAGCTTATGTATGGGAAGCACTCTGTACTTTTTGTACATTAAAATGCTTGTTGAAGCTTCCAAGTCTTTGAAATAAAAGTAGTCTAGAAGCAAATATTTTAGAGTCTACCCACTGTCAAATGTATTGAATTAAAAAAACTTCACTTTATGCTCATCAAACAAAATGGCTGCAAGGCTAAAAGGTCTGTAAAAACTGTTTGTGATAAGTTATTTTTAATACACCATATTTAATGATGCTGAACGGTAAAAAAATACGTACATAAAAATTTAAATTAAATGGATGATCTTTGTCCTAAAAGGGTCCTGACATTTCATATGAAATCCTTTGACCACTTGAATGAATTGAACGAGAGAATTAAACTTATATGGGTTTTGAGGCATGCATGGTGAGGTATCAATCTGTTTGCGGTAACACCATGTGTTTATATCTACTTTGCTGTGTAGATCTGTTCTTTGAGAAATTGTCTTGCAATTTATTCTACTGCCACGGAGTAGATTTTGGAATTCAGGAGACTACACACTTGTACGGAATTCTGAAAAGATTTGTCCTGCTAGAATGTAGGTAGTAATAAGCAGGACAGTTATTCTCAGAACAAAGTAGTCTTCTGGATTCCGAAATCTACTCCGCGGCAGAAGAATAAAAAGCGAGACAGGTTCTCAAAGAACAAATCTACACAGCAAAGTAGATACACATAGCGTTACCGCAAACCAAATATACATAGAAATAGAAGTAGAACTAAACCTTAAAGTACCAGTATGTTACTTCTGGAAAAAAAAAATGGGTGAGTTGAAGTTAAACTGTTGCCTGCCAGCCACGCAGGATTTAGTCCTTTTTGAAAAAGGGAAAGTGTCACTGCAATTTTAAGAGAAAAACAAGAATAATCTACATCCTTCCCTCGAAGAGGAAAGACAAAACAGAATATTCTCTTGAATAAACAACTGAACATAAATAAATCGTTAAACTGAATAATCATTGACATGAAGAAAGTAAAACATGTAGAAATAATGTAAAATAAATATCAAGCATCTTTTTGAGTACACCATGTAACAAAAAAATTCAAATAGAGGTATTGGCTCAGACTAGAGTTGGTTGGTTTCTCAATGTTTCAACTTGTGTGCTTAGATACTCATCGTCAATACCTACAGGTATATCTTGTTGTCTTTTACACATGAATTTTAATTTGTTATCTATTTATAGATCTACATATAACTTTGTCAACTGATCGTTTCAGGGTGTTTCCTGTTGATCAGTGTTGTGTGTTTTTAAACAGAATAAATACATTTTATTTTAAATAGTTTTAAAAAGTAACCTAATATAACAAATAACCAAACAATGTAATAAAATGATTATAAGTTTATGAAAAAAAGAAGAAAAAAAGTAGAGCATGTGGAAAAAAATGGCAGGCAGTCAAAGTTGATTCACTGATTCTCTGAACATGAATTAAAATCTCCTCTTTAACTTGTACTTGTACACACACAATGCAGCAGGATGCATGGCATATCATGTATATGTACACGAAATGGTCTTCTTCCGTATCAACAACATATATGATACAACTGCCAGCTGTTAACTTTATTTCGATATACGTACATTTGCCGTATCTGATCATCAGGCTTCCTGCGCCCAATTTAAAACTTCTGCTTTAAGCACAATGACCTTTCTAAATCAGAAAAGAAAAAGGTTACCGGCCCAGATGCCACCTGTCATGTGTTCTGATTATGGCTGGTTCTCTGTCAATCTTATTTATATAGTGTAGCAAAATTCACTGCTTGAAGATGCTAGGTCCGATTTTGAGGGCAATTGATCCAAAAACTCTGATTTAATATTTTAATAGCAATTTTTACTGATTCAAGAGAGTTAGTATTGCAGAAAAAAATTCATCCATGATAAGTGGTACTTCACTAAAAACTTAAAAATTTGCATAAGTGTTTGTATCTGTTTTCATCGTTGAAACATTTTGAAACAGTATCATCTGTCAAAATTTGTTCAGGGAAACAAATTCTTTCTCATAAGAATAACTAAATTATTTCAGTGTAAATCGGGCCATGCGACTTTAAGCATGTTTGGGAAGGAACATCCTCCGTAGTAGATGGCATGTGTTGGAAGCTATTAAAATCCTTATCATACAGTACCTACTTGTATCATACAGAGTGCACAAAGATGAACATCGTTTTAATAATCAGCCAACAACAGCATAGTGCATTGACTCTAAAAAGCCTAAACTCCTTCAATAGCCTGCCGAAGTGAAGGAATTAGGAGGACTTGGGCTATCAGGGCATTGCAGTAAAGGAGGATCCAGAAGGATTTGGGCTGTAATGGGTTTCTGTTGTGAGAGGATTTAGAGGGAATTGGGCTCTCAGGTTATTTTTGCCACCAGAGGAAGTAGAAGGATTTGGGCCGTATGCAGGCTTGGCCAAAATGGGATTCCAAAAGGAAATGGGCTGTTGGGGGATGGGAATGATGACAAAGCTCATCACAGGATGGTCATGAAACAATGAATATTTGCATTACCTTTTTTTAAAATATGTAATTTTGTAAAAATAGATTTGGGTTGAACAAAGAAAAATTGACTACAGCAGGACTTGAACCTGTAACCTCCAGATTGGAATGCCAATGCTCTACCAACAGAGCACCGGCACGTTGTTCAAGTCTCACAAACAAACAAACAAACAAACAACAACAAAAACAAAACAGCAATTCTGCCCTCCATTGAGGCCTCGCAAAGGGTTCAAATAAGAGGTACATGTCATAAGATATTGCCTCATGTTGTGATCAAACTTACCAATCTGTTGTTCTGTCGCACATTCTCCTTTGACAAGGATTTAAAATCTCTAAAAGAAAACAAACGACATATGAGAAGGTTAAACAGGTTGAAGAATAAATAAATACAAAAATACATACAAGTTTCTTGTTTTGTTGTTGTGTACCTAAAGGCTGAATGTTGAATTGATGTTTTTGAGTATTTGTTTATGACCACGAAGTCCAAAACTATACATGGTGCTTATACATGTAGTGGAAGTGTACACATAGCATGCATTTCCCTAGGGTTCATGAGGTACATGTACATTAGATCTTATCTTTAAGCAGACTTGAATCCTAGATTCTGATTGGTCAACCCATAGCAACAAGAGGTGTGATATAAACCCTATTGCACAGCCAATATCAAACACTGCCTATTGCGCTGTTCTAAACTCCTATGCGCATTAGGCTATTTTAACCTACACGCAAAACATAGTTGTTCCAACACCGTGACTTGCATTAAGCTGCGCTTCAAGTTTGCCACAAGCACGCTCATAGAATATGGACAATACAGCGCGTCTGCATCCCATATCCAACTCATCCTTCCGCCTCCTTGGATACAGGATGCAGAAGCGCCATTTTGTTCACATATTCCACTCACGCTTGTGTGATAACTAATAACTGGCCTATGAGATGGTACATGAATATTAAATGCCACGAGGCTTAAATATCACGCTGGGTACGTAGAGATACCAGAGCTGTATAAATTTGTACAATATCCTTTTTATATTACATGGGCAACAGCTGATTTACATGCAGTCAACAGCTGACATAGGCGGCTTTGTGTTCATTATACGGTCAGACGAACATCCAAAGCCTGACCAGATCAAGACAAGATCTCTTGTGACAGCTCAAAAGATTAGAGAGTGATAAAGTATAGGATGAGTTAATGAGTGCTGACAGCAACTAAAAAGATTGCATGATCTGTGGTAGTGCATGACTAACTATCAAATGTGGAAATGATGAATTAAGAGCGTGATGTGATCGAGACTTCAAGTGGAGGCTGGGGAGGGAGCCCCATCTGGGTGCTAATAAAGTATCCAGCAAGCTAAAAATAAATGCATCGTTATCACGAACTACATGTCGATTTAAAATAACTCCCCCCCCCCCATTTTTTTAATTCAAATTTTTAAAATGCACAAATTGTTAATGACCTCACATTTCAACCCTAGCAGAATTTATCCAAAAGAGAATAAAAAACAAACCTAAATTTCATTTCGTTTACTTATTCTGGTTGTGAAGCCAAGGACTCTGAGCAAAGCGAACTTAGTCACTGTACTACGAGCAAAAAAAAAAACCCATGGAGAGAAGACAAAGGAAGCTTCAGTTTTAGATGTTGGAGGAAACACCCCCCCCCCAAATTATTCCAGGAAAAACCCATGCATCCACGTTGGGACTAAAAACCCAATCCACATAATTCCCACAGCAGGATTCGAACTGGGGTCAACGAGGTGGAAGGCGAGGAAAGATACCACTACGCAAACCCAAAATCCCTGCATTCTCACTTTCTCTGGATACATATTGTCACCTAGATTCTTTCTAAATGGCCTCACATTTTGACCCTAGTCATAGTCCTTCTCGAAGTCTAAATAAAAAAGTAACTCTCTTATGCATTCTCATTTACTCTAGCATTGTCGCTTACAGAACCTTCCACTATCCAATCAGAAAAAAACAAAAAAACAGAAAACATTTTTATACAGCTCTTCACTATGACACCATGTATGACCACAGAAGTCTGCACTCATGGCTCATAGAATCACATGCTTTACAGGGCAGTGTAAGCGCAGCATTTTATGGTGAGCAGGGCCAAGAAATTGGGCCCATTTGTAGGTATAGGTACTCTATGCCCTTCTTCCAGGCATACTAAGTACTTTTTCCAGCAACAAAAGCAAATAAAATGGCTCCTAATAAAAAAATGTAGAATAACTTTGAAATTGTTGTTGCTAGAATCACTCTCAAAGACATGTTTTCTCATTCCCATGTACATGTAGTAACCTTCTTACAGTAAGTTTACGCATGACAGAAAACCGATCAAACTTTCACGCTCAGTAATTTTGCAACACAATTTTGAACAGTTATTGCTCACGTCCTTTCTCCAGGGGTTCAACTTTTTGTTACGTCCTCTTTCCGGGCACACAGCGACTATGTACTAATGTGACGCATATGAAAGTATGGAGGACAGTTTGCTTTAAGCTTCATTTTAGCAAAACAATCGTGTCTACCCACAAAAACATCCACAATAGATAATTTTGTAACAAATAATTATCAGCGTTCTCCCTTAACAGTGGTCCGCTGGCCAAAATGCCAGTTAAAACACCTGAGGACCAGTCAAAATTCACTCCAAGTGGTCTGGCTGGGTAGTTCAGTGTTGAAAAACATTCCTATTTCATTTAGAAATATGGACTAGTGAAAAAGGTGAGGAACTAGTGAAATGACAAGCTAACTGGTCCTGCTCGCTAGTCACTGAAACAGTTAACGGCAAACCCTAAATAGTTGTCTCAAAGGTAAGTATACTTTGATACTCGAACAGAATTGAAAGATATTTATCAACATTTGAAAAACTTTTTTTTTTTAATAAAGAGAAAAAACACAAGAGTGCCAGACTTGTCTGTGAATGTCTGGTCATGAGCTTACTGGCCCATGGCCTAAAAACACTGGCCTCAGGTCCAGTGTAAATTTTGAGCTCTGCAAAAAATTGCATTCATCTCATTATTGTTACATGCAAGTACAGTACACCCATTACATCTGAAACGCTATCTTTTTTTAGCACTCAACAAGACAACAAGGCAAAAAAAACTTACGTATACATATAGGTTTTCCCCATTATGTCCAGCGGTTGAAAACTTGTACTGCGCAGATAAAGAGCCACCAAATTCAAGACACAAGTTCATTTAGGAATAAGATGCAAACTGTGGGAGACAATTCCTGCATCAACATCATTCATACTTGAACCATGATGGATTTCAAAGGAATCTCTTCATGGATTCACTCTGAGATCACAGATGCCCCAAACTCACTGACCGAAATTATGACAAGTGTCGAACTGTTTGAGTTGAAGAAAAGCTGCAACAGCATTTAGATGAATAGCTTCCGTTGCACCAGGGAAGAGAGCCCATCCGGTGGCATACTTCAGAAACAACCACCAATCTGTGACCCGAACAATGGAGTGGATCTACCAAAATCACCAACTGTTCCCTAACTCTCATAAGCAACGCAAGCTGTCACACTACGCCTGAAACTCGTGCTATTCAGACCCACCAGAAGCTAATGTTACAGAGACCATCCCTCTGCATACTGTCTTTGATCTACCCAGAGATTCTACCCAGGTCTTAAATGATGGACATCTCCACAAGTTTCTTTTTAACACTGGGAGAAAAATCTTGAATCTCACTGAATTGATGAGGTACAAAGGAATTGATGATGATGAGGCAGAGGTTGGAGAAATTCCTGACAAAACTGTCAAATGTGAAGACACATTATGTAAAGTTTGCTTGCAAATGGCACGACCTGTAACGGCGGCTCGGGATGACCAACCTGTACAATAATAGAACTGGCAAAATTCCCATCAATTTGCAATAATTAAGGCAGCCCGATTACAACCGCAACTGAGCATCATCAACCATCAACAGCTGAGGGTTGTGGCATGGGTACCAGTGTCTGCATCATTGAATGCAGAGCTGGGACTGGGTAGGGACGACCCACACTACATCTGTGTTGTCCGTTTCCTCCTCAGACTCAACCAAGACTTGGACCTTCCCTGCTTTTAAGTTTGTCCAAATTTCCTGAAAATTTGCCACAAGGCCGAAGATCTTGCCACCACAGGGTTGTGAATCATCACTGCCCAATGACACCAGGGGACCATTTAATAGCTAGCGCTAATGAGGTAATTCTGTAGATTGCTACTAGACTAGTACAACTCAAGTATTTCATATGAAATGTTAGCTGGTGAACGACAGAAGATAAGCAACCAATTTAGGTTTTGCTAGAGTCTTTTTTGCAAAGTGGCCCCTGTGTGTATGATAAGGAACACCAACCACCTTGAGATACCTACAAGGGAGACAGTGGACACGAGCTGACTGCCTGATGTCCAACACACAGAGTTTGCACAGAAAGTCATGTGATAGCATTACATAATTCAAAGCGGGAAACCATTTCAGTACGCAGGAGATCGTGTTCATTAACTTCATTAACTTTATCCTTGGGGTTCATAACACCATCTCTTCCTAACTCCTGATGTTTTTAGTCTGGGCTTATCACTTTAAGGGATTAACAAGGAGCTCAAGATGGTTTGAAAAACCAGGTCTTAAAATATTGAGACAATTACATGACCTGGATGAGCTGTTGACAGCAGTGGCTCTATCGGCAGTGTGGTTTAAGGGGTGGTTGGGTCGCATCATGTGACCAATTCAAAGGGTGCTACAGCGTACTAGCTCTTGGCTGTTCCCCTGTCTCTTGCCTTCAAGGAAAGACAGGTTTTGGTATCACCAATTCAACGGTTTAGGGTGAGTGTACGCTACAAGCACAAGGGTTGTGCATCCACAGGTAATTTCAGACCTGGGTACCCGAAGTGAACACCCAGGAGCGAAGCATGTACCTGTTGCACGCCATGGTCGCTTGCACCAGGGCGACACCAACCAAAAGGTAAGGATAACCAAGGAGCTTAGTGGTAAAGGCCCAGTATCTAGCATTCATTTCACTGACAAAACATAAATTTATGTAAGTTGTTGTCTGTTAAAGATATGACATGTATGATCTGATACTGTATAATGAAATTTGTGTTGGCAACATGTAGGTCAGTTGACTGAAAATATGCAAATTTCACTTCGCTTGTGCCCTCTAACAGGGTGACTAACACATCTGGTCGGTAAAATGAGGGAACATCATGCCTTTTCCAATGGGGCTGATAGCGGCCGCGATTGTGGGTCTGCCTTGTGCACAACTCTATGGCGTTTGCCAACCAATACTGTATACAAGTATGCATTTAGCATGATTAGCATATATCATTGAAATAGCTAATTGGAATGAGTTTACCTCAAATGTACTTCGAAACCATTTACCATAGCATATCAATTTTGATGCAGGCAAATTTGTCTTTGTAATGTTAATTGTTACAACAATAAGGGTCACCTCTGGATAACAATTACTGATGGTTTACATTTAAAGGACTTTACAAACTAGAGAATTTCTACCTTCAAGATTGGAATGAGTTTGCATTACATGTACTTCCAAAAACATGTATCATATGCTTTCTAACTTTTTAATGCTGGACTTTAAAGTTTTTAATGGGATTGGTTTTGTGTGTCCTTTTTTTGTCTTTGTTTGCTTTTCTTCTATGGTTGCCTTGCCTTAAATTATTATTAATAATTATTAATTTTAGCAGTCACGTTCGTCTGTACTGATAACAGTATGAGTTAGACAGTAAGGGCCATCTCTCGATAGCAATTGCTGTGGGTTTAAATTTGCAGAAACCCTTCCGTTTGAATTGAGAAAGTCAAGTTGACTTTAACCAATTTTAAGACCACAGCATAATCCATTTATTCGCATTGTAAGTCATGTATTAACAAATGTTTAGTTTGAAAAAGTTTCAGTTTTAGAACAAAAATGAACTCACATTAGATATGGGCGGTAATGATGTAAGATGGCACAAAAAGCCAGCCCATCCTTCCAAGACTTCTGCATATTGGCGACCTTGACATCTCTGTAGCCTTCGGTGGTTCTCTGGGCCCACACCAACAGGGCCTTGGTCCCTGTCAGGGGCATCTTGAGGGGGAGGGTAGCACTTCACTGGCGTCTTAAGTCAGTAACGTTCTGTTTATATTTGTAGTCTTGTTTCAAGAAAGCTCGCTGGGAGAAACCAAATTATTAAAGTTAAAGGTATATACAGATTGGGTAGAGCACACAAAATAGTCCCAATAATTCATGTTTTGTGTGATCAACTATATATACAGGAAATAAAATTTGGGCTTAATCCATTGTGTTTAATTCATTTGGGCTTAATCCAGGCACACTTTTCAGCATGTCAAAACACTCTCCTTAATTTCGATTTAACATTTTGACTTAATTTCAGAGGGAAATACATCACCGAAAAAACTTCTTAAGCAGTAAGCTTTCAGACTAAAATTAAACATTAGGTTTTTTATCCTCATCAATCCTGTATGATACCTTTAACTGTTTGAAAGTTTTGAAACATAAGTAGTGACTCTTCAAAGCAAAAGAGCTCAGAACCGGAAGTATATTTTCCAGAGAGTGCAACGCTGTTAGTTCAATAACCAACTTACGTGTAGGTTACCTTGAGAAATTCATAATTGTTATGCTTAGAGCATAATAATTCTTGTTCATGAAGAAACTTGTTAATAGAAAGTTCTAAAGCTTGGAGAAAGAAAAAAACCTAGCAATGCATTAACCAAACACACTAGCTCATTGAAACAATTAACAAGTCTGTATTATGCAAAATAAAAATGAAAGTATCCATACTTTTACTTTCTGTCCTTTCATGTACATGTACATGAAAGGACAGAAAGGACTTCAATTATAGTTCATAACAGGAAGACCATATCAAGTTCAGATGGATCAAGTCCTACTCCTTCGCCCAAGTTTCATAAAGCTGTCTCACAAAGAATGTTGCAGGAGTGTACTGAACAAAAGACACATGTAGCATGGGACCAGTAAACTAGAGTTTACTACTTATCATTTTGACTAGAGTAACCTGTTTTTGCTAAGCTTTATAATTTGTCTATGCAAAGCAAATTTCCTTGGCTGAACAGCTTGATGAAACTGAACACAGGGATTCACAGTTGTCCTCCTGAAACTTATCATACTATCTCAGCTACACGTATCTGGGCTCACAAACCACTAATTAGGACTACATGTAGCTTCTTGTTTTAGTGTGCCTTATGAATAGAATAGGTTTTCCTGTCTTGTAAAATCAATAAAGCTCCTGAACTGCTGAAAGGTCTACATTTAAAACAACTTTTAATTCTTTTTGTAGACTATCACTATCAAACACTTGTAGAAGGGTTGTTCAAAGAACCTGGCAAGCCAGAGTGCCCAGAGTTACTGCAATGATCCAACGCCCTCTACCGTTGGAATTACCACACTGCGCCTTGTATTACAAACGCCTTGGACCAAGACTAGTAGGCCTAAAGCAAAGTATACCACCTGTGGCTTCCATAGTTGCAAGATATTCTACAATTGCGGTGTTTACTGAATTTCACAGTTATTTTGCTTCTTAAGAGAAGCAAATAACTTAACAGAAGTTTTGTTTGCAGAAATTATGAACAAACATTGAAACTCATCAATGTGCTTTTGATTTATAGATTGATGATTCAGATGATCACTCGATCAGTTGTTTTGATTGGTAATTATTTGACTGATTGCTTCAATTATATTCACTTTGATTACTTGTTTAACTTTAATCATTTTAAATTTCTTTCTAGTTTTATTCAGAGTTCATATTCAGTTATTTGACTGTTCTAAGGAATTTATTTATTTATTATTTATAGGAGTTAGAGCATATTTGTGTAAATAATAACTCTATTCTATAAAAGACTTTTGAATTACAGTTTAATGGTATGCTTTTGTTTATCCTGGCTGACTTAGAGATGTTAGAATAGTAGATTCTTCCTCTGCTGTGAGTATGGTTTCTCCCTTCTACATACATGTCCTGCCCAATTAAATAATATCTTTTGCATCACTTGGTATGTTCGTTGCTGTTTCTATTCTAATTTCGTCCAGTTAAATAAATTACTTTATAATATAATAATATCGAAGTCTTATATAGCGCACGTATCTACCAAACAAGGTACTCAAGGCGCTGAGTATATACAAACTTTCAGAAAGATAGGTTATTGCAGTGGTGGATTCTGAGACCCATTTATTTAGCACCGTATAAGGGTTTATTTTTTGTACAAGGTGCTACGGCGCACTAAGCAGCCACAACCAGGAACACCGGGGCGAACCCCTTCTCTTTTCGATAAGTGCACTGGGTTATTTTACATGCGTTACACAACACATGGGACCAACGGCTTTACGTCCCATCCAAAGGACGAAGCAATGGTAAAGTGTCTTGCTCAAGGACACAAGTGTCACGGCTGGGGATTCGAACCCACACTCTGCTAATCAGAAACACCAGAGTTTGAATTCGGTGCTCTTAACCACTCGGCCACGACACTTCCACTATTACATGTATTATAATAATAGTAATATTTAGTCTAAGCACCAACAAAAAGCATGAAAACAAATGGAATCTGACCGCTACTTTTTCATTCATTCTGACCAAAAATGGTTTGTATTTAATACCCCCAGATAATTTGTCATTTGATAATTTTGTCAGAAAAATAAGTTGAAAAAGACAATAATGGCAGTGAATGTCACATTCCTTGCTCTACGTGATCTCACGTCAGAGACAGATACTGTTAATAAATAATAATATTTACCCCAATGAAGCATTCCTCCATGTTTACACCGTCGGGGGGGGGGGGGGGGTTAAAGTACAGTCAATACGGAAAGCACCGAGTCAGGAGAGAATATGACTGAGGGCCGAGGCGTGACACTAACTTCACTTGGCTATCCTAACTTGATGTTAAATGACCTCCAGTTACAGACTAATATTTTACATTTAACACTTTAAAACAATTAATGGAAGAGTTTCTTATGACCGGTAAGTATATTTTTGTTCAGACATTTGCAATTTTATGACGAAATTCCAAAGTTTTTACTCACCTTTTCCGACAACTGACGTGACAAACAGCTCTGTTATCATCGCAAATGAAATGTCATGTGTGCAATTTGATACCAATTAGACGAGTCCATTTTCTGTTGTAGGAGTGTTTGCAGTAGGGTTCTATTAATTAACATTTTTTTATTAGAAATTCATCCAATCTTAAAATATTTTTATTACTAAGAAAACATATAATTCATTTGAAAAATAAATCCCAAATGCTATTGTATAGGTGTTAATGACTTAATTCAAAACGATTCCAACTCACAAAAATAAGGGAATACCCCCCTTTTAAATAAAAGTTGCGCCTGTTTGTGCTCTACCTATTTCCGGTTTTTGGAATCTTGGGTAAAATTCAAGATGGCTGCGCCCATGGCTGGAAAGTTTGATGGTAATCTCTGTGATATTTTGCAACATGTTCAACAGATAGACACATTCCTCGATGTTATTTTCGAATTCCTGTACAGGAGGTAACATTTTCAGTGTGCTTGTCAAATCTGGTTTAAGTTTAAGCTCAATTTGCTCGCGATTGCTGACCTTGCCGACTATAGTATTATTTATAATACAGTCATTTGACCAGTTCGGGATCATTGACCAGTTCGGGATCACTTCTGCAACCTTGCAACAACCCCATAATTAAGTTACTTCTCACATTACCAATTTCTGTTGATACATGTGAAGAATAACATGCAATAAACTAACAAACCCAAAATAAGGTTCCAAACTTCATCAACAAATAAATTATGGCCATTTTCTTGAAGTTTGTCTGCGATTTTGATCATTATTTAAATAAAAAATGTTGGTTGATAAACGCTGTTAAAACTTCTCACCTTTAAAATTTGAACGCCAGGGCGAATTACATTTATGTTAAATGCTTAGAATGTGTTAAAAATATTTCAGGTAAATACTGAGCAGTCATCTTGTTTTTTTGAGGAGACGAAATTACCGAAATCGTCTTTGGGGGGCATCGTACCCTTGACCAGTTCGGGATCACTCACTACTCGGCATCTCTCATTGCGTCAAATGGTGCCGCACTCAGTGAGGTAAAATCTTACTGCTGCAGTCGAAAGTTTATTTGTTGCTTTTTTCCTTTTAAGATACATTTCTTCAACAAATTCTTGTAGGAATATTGTTTTTTTGTGAAAAAATGAAACTTGGAGGAGGAAATTGCGACTGTAAGAATAGATATTTGGGTCAATGTTGCTTTTAGTCGTGCTTCACCTTTTCATTTGCCATTGCTGTTGTTTTGTGTTTTTGTTGCTGGATTTTTGCGCTGCTGTTGAATACACTTGCATGAAATTCTCTGGAGAAAGGAAGTCCATGTCCATGCCAACACACTTGTGAAGTTTGTGTCCTTGAGAGACAGTTTTACATGTTTTATGAATGGGAGTATTGGTTTGCAATAGAGGGCAAGCTACTGATTCAGAATAGAATCAACTGATCCTGAACTGGTCAAACAGGTGACAATACTTTTCTCAAAGCCTCTTCAAAAGTACTATCTTTTTTTGTCAGTGGATACTTGGTGAGTTTTATAACATGTTTAGGTAAACTGATAAACTTTTTTGTTTAAAATGTGAAAGAGATTGCAACCAAAAACAATATGAATTCAAAAGGTGATCCCGAACTGGTCAAATGACTGTAGTACATAATTAAAATACTTAGAAGTTAGATTTTGGATTTAGATTCACTAAAAATCAGATCATCATGATGAAATCAGAATCAGATTGCAAGTTTATGAGTTTGTTGGTTTATTATAATTGTGTACACCACACGTCAATGCACGGCGTACGTACCTCCCTGGAGAATCAACATGCGCCGCACTGCATGGGATGTCACATTGTCATTGGTGGGGCTTGCCTGAGCCTACATACATAGTACTGATCCACACCATTGGCGTTGCACCATAGAGCAAGGACCTCTATGGTTGCACACAGTCACAGTGCAAAATTGCAATGGAGACTGACGTCCAGGGCTCTGGTACTATGGTGGTAGGCTTGCCCTACCGTAGTAGGACTGTAGACCCAGTAACTGGGGTGCTCCGGTCGACAGGAACGTACGTACTGTAGTGTAAAAAAACAATTTTAAAGGAGTAGCCTACTGCCTCAGTTACTGGGTCTTAGGCATGCCCAATGTTTTGACGATAATTTTATCACTCCGTCAACTAGTTTTGTACATTATTAGTTGTAGTGATTGCAGGTTGAAGGTCTTATGTTTATATGTAAGTAATTTCTGAGGGGAGGGTTCTGTTTCTCTGTTGTCAAAATACATACATTCAAAATGTTGTCAAAGTCTATCGTCAAGTTTTTGTTTTAACAAAGGAAAGAAAATCAATAATTAATAAAGCTTTTTCAATTTGTACTGGTGACTATGACAAAAATATAACTAAGCTGATTATTAATATTATGAAAAAAAACTGATAATTTTTATGATCTTTTTGACTCCTTGAAGGCTTATGTCATGATGCTACTGGAGTAATGTTTTTAAAAAACACTGAATATGACTGTACGCATAATCAGTTATTGTTGGTTTACGTGAAAACAAATGTGTGCATATTTCACTTATTTTTCACTTTCAGGACAGACTTTTACAAACTGATGCGCCATGAGCATGACACAATGGGGTTGCCTCCAGGAATGGCTAAAAAGCTAGTCATGAAGGTGAAGTTGATTTTTTTTCTCTGAATTGTTTTCTTTCTGTCCACGTTCTTCTTCTTCCTTGTGAGTGCAGCCTTCAAATGATTGAAGATAAACGCACTGCCAGACACACCGGGGTGAACCCCTTCTCTTAACGATAAGTGTGAACTGGAGTCTTTCACGTGCATTGATAGTTTTGATAACAACACACGGGACCTACGGCTTTACGTCCCATCTGAAGGACGAAGCAATAATGGTAAAGTGTCTTGCTTAAGGACACCAAGTGTCACCCCGGGTCTCGAACCCACACTCTGCTGATCAGAAACACCAGAACTTGAGTTCGATGCTCTTAACTGCTCGGTCATGACACGTTTTACTGGTATTTAAGAAGTATGTCATTTGTATCTTTCGATCCCGAGTATGCGTAGATATTGAGTCATCTTTGGCTAGTTCAGTTGTTAGGGAGAAAACTCAAAGCAGATTATCTGAAGAGAAACCACAATTTCAATTGTTTTTTGTTTAAATCTGTCTATCCAGGCTTTCACAAAGTACGAGAAAATTGGTCAAGGTCCTCAGATTCAAGAGTTGGAGAGTTCTTTGATGGGTAAGACCATTAATATTTGTGAGTCCAGGTGTTTTTTAAATTATGAGCAGCATTAAACAAAAAATTACAAACATTTGTCAACTTATCTTATTAAGAGTTGACTTGCACAATATTTTCCTACAGATGTTTTTCAAACTATTATTTATAAATGAACTTTATAAACAACGTTTTTTTTTTTTTCCCCCTCTGTTTCTTTTTCTGTTTGTTTGCCATTTACCAAAAATTTTAGCGGGTGTGCCAAACCCAAGCAATACAGTCGAGATTACAGAAATACCTGATGTTGAGAAACCTTCCTGCAGCGAAGTTGAGAGTAAATTGGAAGACGTGGGAGAAAGAAAGGAAAGACTCACAGATAAGACAAATGAAGACAGAGGAGAAGATGCTGGAGAAGAATGTCTACGAACTGTAAAACAGGATTTGTCATCGACAACTTCACAACAAAAGAGGTACATGTGTGTGTTGATATAATTTTTCTCAACTGGAATAAATATTTGGAGTGTTATTTGAACATACAAGCTGAAACTATACTGCTGTGTATATGTAGCAAGTGAAATTTGGGTAAAGTTGTTAACTGAACATACAATGCAAGACTATCAAGAATTCACATTTTATATTTAAAATTAAAGTACTTGAAATATTTGAAATAAAAAGTCTCATCCCCTTGGTGAACCCTCTGCTGCCGCTTCCCAGGTTTTATCGTAAACATGGGTGGGATGTGATCCCTGGCTATGCGGCAGTTACAGGTTGAATGGCTTCTGACTGGCACCCCAAACAAAGGTATTGACAAAATAGGGAGACCACCAGCATGCAGCTAAGATAGCTCAGTTAGTAGAGCGCTGGTACGTTAATCCGGAGGTCGCAGGTTCAAGTCCCTGTCTAGTCAATTTTGCTTTGTTCAACCCAAAATTATTTTATAGTTTACTCACTCAGTTTCCCTTGTGGTTTGTAACCTAAAATTCAAATAGGTAACTCTTTACATTTTTAATAATTTCTCTCTCATTGGTAAGGTAAATGAAATTGATTTGATTCCAGAACCAGTGCAATGATAACATCAGCAGACACCTACAACGGGGCTCTACGCGAGTCCTATGCCTGGGCTCAGACACTACATGACCTTGATGTGAAGGTGTTTGTACCAGAGACACTGAAGAAAGCCAAAGATCTGATGGTGGAAGTTAAAGAGGATTCAATTAAGGTAAAATTTGAAATGAAGATGAGGACTTTCCCTGTCTTTGCTGCTGCAGTGGAGTATGTATATTCATTTAGTCCTGGGAATTTGTCCGAATCTTGGCTTAGGCTCTGAGCTCAGTTTTGATGTTGAAGCACTGTGTAAAAAGCACACTGCTCCAAAAACAGACCCAAGCAGGAGCAGAAAAGATCCCACAGCTTCCTGGAACTCACAATGCAAGGGAGATCCTGGAAATTGTTTGTCATTTTACATTCTCTGTTTATTTATTTTTTTTCATTTTTTCGCTGTATATAGGCATGACATTTGGCCCCTTGGAAAAAAGTAGGAAAATTATATTGAGGAAAATTACATTGGCTGGCCTTCATGTACATATGTTTATAAATAGACTTAAATATTTTTGAGGGCAAAATAAATCAGAAATTAGATTCAAGTAGGAAGAATATCATGCCTGTTTTATAGCTATTCCAACTTGGAGAAACTGCTCCCCTGGAAAAGGAGGGACTGGACTTCCTAAACTGAACAAGTTTGTTTTCAAGTTAGTTTTGAAGCTGGAGAGAGTGTCTACTAGTCTGAGGTTCAGTGGAAGAGCATTCCAAAGAGATGGTCCAGCATGTGAAAAAGAACGGTCTCCCCAAGTGTGTTTAGAACGGCTGATGTTAAGGAGCATTTTGTTTGAAGAGTGAAGCCATCTTGTAAAAAAAATTTGCTTTTGTTGTTTACACTTTGTTTCATGCATTTTTGCCTTGCATTGAGCCCTCTTTTGCACTTTAAAAAAGTTTTTTGCCGTGTTTTGTTTTGTAAAATTTCGTAACTTTTTACCGATTGTTTTGCTTATGTTCATGATTGGTGTTTAGCTTTTTTATGTACAGCGCCTTTGAGCAATTTCTTGAATATATGGCGCTTTATTAACACAGGTATTATTATTATTATGATTATTATTATTATTATTATTTGATTGTGATCATGTGTCATTGCACAGGTTGCTGTTCAGTGTCATCATGCGGGTACGCCAGAGCCCCAGGTGTTAATTGACGGCAAGCTGACAATGAAGATCCGTTGTGATGAATCCATCTGGAGTCTGCATCCCGGCAATTATGTACAGGTGCGTTGGGAATGTGCTGTGAAGTGATTTCTAGGGGAAAAAATCTTCCATTTAAAATAAAATTTGAATTGCTTAAAATGTTGCTGTGTGTGATCTCAAACAAAATGTCTTGACCTCTCATAAGAAGATTTTGGCTCTGAACGCGCAGAGTATAAAGTATAAAGTTAATCTTCTGTATTATTTAACCCCATCCACAATGTGACAAAGTGGAGTTGTAGAAGTGTGCAACTGCTGAGAATAGCGTCGATTGAAAGAGAACAGGTGATGGCAGCGACCCCAGGAATGCACCCCCATTAAAATCTGTGGACATTGCGGCCATGGACGCAAGTCTATGCCAAATGATGATGATATTGATAGATTCTGCCTTGTGATTGGTTTAGAGCGCACCATATGAAGTGGCTTATCTTTACTAGACAGCCATGTAAAAGCAAACGATGTAATATACCCATAGCAACCAATGTAATATACCCATAGCAACCAATGTACTATACCCGTAGCAACCAGTGAGCTATACGCGTAACAACGTTGGCTTTTTGGTACCTAGCCATCATTTCATTGTATTGTACGGAGTGTTATAAAAGAACTACTGACTCATACTATGGTTAAAACTACAACTCCCTCTGTGATCCCCTAACCATAGCACTCGAAGCACAACGCGCAGCACATTTACACACACCTATCCTATCTGCCATTTTGGGAGTCAAAATGTACACAAATGAATTGACTCCCAAAATGGTGGAAATGGAAGACGCGCATTGTGCAAGGGGCCAAAACTAGAACATGTGTCATAGGTGATAAGCGCTCCACAGTGAGCTGTAGTACAAGTTGCAGTTCTTTGTTCAGTCTTGTTGGTTCACCTTTTCGTATTATCCATACGCTGCCGTGCTAAGTGATCTCATGCCATTCAGGTGACTGGATACAAATATCAGATTTTCCAAAAGGTTATTATAGTTTGAAGGCCTAAAAACTGCTTTGGCAGGCTGGCCTGGAACAGACAAACAAACAGACAGCCAGACAGCCAGGTAGGCAGGCATGCAGACAGTATGAACAAAAGACTCACCAAAGGAAAACACCCCTACAACCAAAGCTAGACTTTTGAATGGGCACCAAGGGCCAAGACCAGGGCAACAGAGACCATGGCCTGGATGTAATTCCAGGCCTGATACTTCTTGAGAATGATCTTTTTATATCATTAGTAAATCTTGTTCCTTTATTGTTCATCTTTCATTTTGATTGCAGCTCAGCCTTGAGAAGCACAAGGACTCCTGGTGGCGCGCCGTGGTGCAAGGAGAACCGGAAATCGATAACAAGAGTATCAGTAACGTCCAGAATGTCAGCGATATGGATGAGGATGCCCAGCAGGACTACCAGAGAGTCATGTTCGACATGGAACAGAAGAGACAAGGAAAACCAACAATTAAAGAAATGGTAAAACTAAATGTTAATCTTGCCTTCTTCATCATCCCAAATTGGACATCTGGACTAACTGACCTCCCCCGTCTGTATTTTATGCACATGTATTTTGCCAGATGGTTTGCCTTTCCCCCAGGCTCAATAAGTACAGCTGCTAAACACACATAGCTGCTTAGCACAAAAAACTTTGCCTGGTTACCAGCCGAACTACCATGAAATGCACATTGTATGTGACTGGTTCCCTGCTAATTTCTGCTAAGAAACACAAAGCAGCTCCACGAAAGCTTGACAGAATCCAGCAGCGAGTTGTTAATTTGATAGGACAAGATATCATCTCTTGAACCTCTTTCTGTTAGACATTCTGTCTTTTTTTCCTAAGAAGTTACAGGATACTCTCATTGTCAGGTTCCAGCAGGTATCTTACTCGTTGTCTCTTTAATGGAAAACCTTAAAGGAAATCGGCTGTTAGAGTGATTCTTTTCATTAATTTTATTTTATTTCATGTATTCATTTCTAACAGGAGACACAAGAAATTCTAAGGAAAGCTTGGAACACTGACGGCTCACCCTTCAAGGGCACCCAGTTTGATCCCTCCACACTGAACATTACCACGTGATGTTGTTCATGCATATATGCAATTAGCATATTTTAATAGTCAGTCATTAAAAGTACTGACACTTGTTGAGGATACACCCTGTTGTGTTTAAATCCGTTGATTCACAAAGAGAAGGAAACATATCGTTTGAGTCCAATGTAAATAGTAATTTATTTCCACAGTGTTGGCTTTTCCAAGTGGGCATGTTTTAAAATACCAAAAGTTCAAAGTTTTATAAGTGAAACGGTGTATCAAATTTCCATCACAATCAGTGCTCATTGTTTTGGGACAGAAAAACAAACCAAAATCATATTGTGGAATTTGTTTGTACATGTATGATCAATGTGATTTCCTTCTAAATCAAAATAAATTTCCAAACAAATTTGTATAATAACATTATTATAACAACAGATATCATTTTGGTTATTTTGCTCTCAACTTGTCAATAACAATGCACCTACCAAAAGTAAAAACACTGCTTCTGCATCACATTGTTTGGGGCAAGCTTTTGTATAGCAACCTCCAGATTAGCAAAGACGATTATCCTTTGTCCCACACATTTCATTGGAAATTGTGTACGGGTGTTTGCCGTCCCTTATGTTACTGCGAAAGCTTGCCCCTAACTGTGTGAAGTAGCAACACTGGATGTAGTCTGAGGACTTTAAATTGAGCATTCACTTGTGACTGAGCAAGGCATTGTGCCAGTCATCATTTAAATCTAACTCAAAAAATGGCTTGTTGGGCGACTCTCCTTGAGCTTGTAGAAATTAATCAGTATCAAACTACATGCATAGCAATCTATACTCAAAGTAGACTTGTGGACAAGTCCTGAAATGTTTGTCGTGGTGATGGCATAACGGCCCTCTCGCAACTATACTCTCGCGAGACTGCTGCTCTGTGTGAAACGACTGCTCTCGAAACTACAGCCCTATTAAAATGGCACAGCATTCAGGAGCCAGCGATAGAGCAAAGCAGTATAATCACATGCGAGTATGCACCGGGGCAAACATTTTACGAAGTGAACACAAGTCTATACTGAAAGTTGTTCGTTGGGCTTTTTATTAAACTGTCATTGCATGATAACGTGCCAAATTCATGAAAACAATCCAAAGCCCTTTTTTTCTAAATAAATGTAAATTAATTGTTTATAGCTCACTGCTTCTGGTTGTTGATGTTTAATAATTAAACAGTCAAATAAAATGTTGCCTCCATGTTGAGAGACATCCCGTGGAGATCATTTGAAGCAAATTAATGTCTCTTTTTTTTATGGTTGTCTGCTATCCACCAAGAGATAATGCTGAGGAAGATGTCGAACCATTCGGCTTCCGTTAAACTTCCAGTTGTCTCCACATCATCAGATGTGAGGTAATTAACCTTAAAATGGTTAATAGGTTGTTTTCACCGGATGCTGACCTTTCCATGGAGGTCATATCAGCTAAACCGAAGCAGTCTCGATGAATTTCACTTTAATGGCCAGATGGATTGTCTCCACTGAAACAAGCTTCCTTAGAGGTCATATCTTGTCTACCTGACCGGAAGGGTTTGATGTCCAGGCATTCTTTTAATTCTGACCTTCCCAAGGAAGTCATATCAGCTTAACCGAAGCAGTCTCGATAATCTTCACTTTAATGCCCAGAAAGATTTGTCTCCACCGTAATGACCTCCCCCTTAGAGGTCATATCATCTAATTCAAGATAACTGGCCTTGAGGGTTTGCTATCCAGTCATCCTCTTTGATTCCGACCTTCCTGTGGAGGTCGTATCAGCTAACCGACGTTGTCTGACCTTCCGCATTCTCTTGCTTCCCATTTCCCAATGGATCTGCTTCCGGGATGATCACCTTCCCCCCCTTCAGAAGGTTCTCCAGGTCGATGACGGTCTCCTTCTCCGCCCTTTTATTCCTGTTTCCCTGCATCTCTTGGATGTACTCAGTGAAGAGCTTCTTCAAGGCAGGCAAGCAGAGGGGTAACTGGTCAAGCTCTGAGAATGATACCTTCCAATAAAACAAAATAATCATAATAATAATAAAGATAAGAACACTTATTACGCACCAGTATCCATCAAGTCTGGACGCTCATGGTGCCGTACAAAACACTACAAAAATAACATAAAAACATTCCAAAACAACATACATGTATTGATTATATAATACACAATCAATATCTTACACTAAAAGCAAGCTACCAGCTTAAGGAGACATAACAACATCTCTGGAGAATTAGTGGACGGAGCAATGATGAGACTATTCTGTTGAATAGCAACATATTCTCTACATTGCTTTTCAATCCTTTCATTCATAATGGTTTACTATTACCATGAGCTGCAGCCAAAAGCTGAATTGTACATGATTTACAGTACAAAAAAAAACAGCTACAAGATCAAGTAGATGATTAAAAAACACCGAAGCTGTGGACACACAATATTCAGACTTAAAATACACATTTAAAAATTGCCTGAAAAAGTCCAAAAAATACAATATGGGTACATGAGATAAAAAACTAAATAACGAATAAATAATTCAAAATATTTAAACTTCAAGAATATAATTTGGGCATACAACCCAGTTTAAAGTATGAATGAAATGATAAAATAGAATTTTTAAAACATCACATCACATTTATTTGTTTATTGTATTATTTCATCACACATCCAACAGCACAAGCACCAATAACAGGATGCATAGGAAACGAGAAGCACTGTTCAGTTTTAGATGTGGGAGGAATTGAACCCAAATAGTGAAAACCTATGCAACAGGTAGGAACTGAAAACCTAACCCTATTTGCAAGGCCCTGGTCTGAGGCAGGATTTGATCCAGGGTCCACAGAGGTGAATGGCAGGCAAAGAAACCACTCGGCCCAACCTGATCCCCCCAAAATTACCTACTTACTTTGATTTTATGGCCGATGTTTGGATTGTCTTCAATTTTAATGCCATTTCACTACTTCCAAGGAGTGCCTGATTTTGTCCTGAGGTGTCACATGTTCCTGAGAACAATCAGAGGTGAAAGTCAATACTGACCCCCCCTCCAACTAAGGACCCTGTCCCCTGCCCACAAGGACTCCGTCCCCCCTCCCACTAAGGACCCTGTCCCCCTCCAACACTTACCCTCATGTTGTCAAATGCCAAACCCACTCTGTGACTGAACTCCTCATTGAAGAATGGGATCTTGGGATAGCGTTGGCTGAAGTGGGTCAGTAGGATGAATTTGGCGTCCATCTTCTGTCCAACATCGATCGCTTGAGAGATCATACTGAGAGAAAAATCGCATAAAAAAGGGGGTTAATTTATACAAATAAATTTATACACATAAACTAGCCTCATGGATTCTGTTTAACCTGTTCTAAGGTTCATGTACAAAGAGCACCGATCACTTATCATGGCAGAACCAGGACCCAATTTCATAGAGATGCTTGCTTAACAATTTTCTGCTAAGCAAACATAAGCAAAACACCAGTCACAAATGGTACATGTGACATGGTATTTTGGCTGGTTACCTTATTCTTCTCAGCATAGTTTTGTTGTACTTAGCTACTTCTTATGCTAAAGCAGCTCTATGACATTAAGGCCATGACTCAATTTCATAGAGCTGCTTAAGCAGATAAATAGTGTATTGTGTTTTACGTTCCTAAAGAAATCTTATGCTGGACGGGAGTTATGGAGTAAATGTCATTGTTAACTGTACAAAGTCTAGCTATGGTGTGGTGTATTAGAAGTGTATCCCATTTGTGTCTATTGATCATGCTATAACCATCCGGGTTCATTTCATGGCTCTGCATACTGCAAAGTTCTGCACTTGCGGTACCCCGTAAAGCAACCAATTCTATGAGCTGTAAGCTCAGAATTCCAGGGTAAGCAGAGCCATGAAATTTGACCCTGTGGTAAAAAAGTAATATTTAATGAAAGTACGAGACTTGGTGATTTCTTACAATGTACAAAATGCACAGGCCACTCTTTGCAGTGGGAAGTCTTTTAGTTTATGTGACGGGTAGAAGTAGTTAGGTTTATGGTCAATGTGTAGCGGTGCTTACCTGTGGCGCTTCTTAACAGCCTCAGCATCCAGACCATCTTCTAGTGTAGCTTCATGGATTAAAACATCAGCATCTTGACCTGATTGGAAGCAACACAGGAATCAACTTTTAAAAAATGGCATTCATGCATTGGGGATACTACAACTTATGGCTAGCAAAAACAGGCTTCAAAATGTTCAGGGTTGAGGTGCTTCAGCCAGGGCCCAATTTCATACAGCTCCTTAGGCACAATTTTGCTCACCATAATAGGGTTACCGGCCAAAATCCAATCCCACATGTGCGGTCTGTGACTGGTTTCCAGCTTAATTTTGCTTAGCAGGAAATTGTTAAACAATTTTGGGCTTCAGCAGCTCTAGGAAATTGAGCCCTGGCCTCAGCCTCTGGCTGGTGCATTGTTGATAAATAACAGAGAGATGATAGTTTTTTTGGCCTGCACCAATGTGTAATAAAGGACTGTATTGATTCAATACACTTGCATATGACATCACAAGCCCAAAACAGTGCCCTCACTGAGGTAAATGAAGAGCTATCATTGGCTGAGATTTATGCATGGCGAGTACGTGTTTCCATTTTTTTACTTCAGCAATGGCGGCCAATGCAAGGGGTCTATTAACCTGATGTCGTCATTTTTGGGGTCAGATTCTCTGCGTGTTACTGTGCAGTGTGTTAGGTGACACCACACAATGGTGGTTTGAGTACAGTACCTGCGTGGATGAGGTTATCACTCGGCATGGAATCACCGGAGTAGACTAGCTTCCAGCCGTCTTTGTGTTTGATCACCAAACCATGGCTGTTGTAACAGTGAGGTACTGGAACTGTCTTGTACTGAAAACAATGTGAACCGAATGAATTAAGGTCATATAAATTTATATCAGATTTGATTTTGTTTTCATTCGGAATGGAAAACAAGTTTTTGTTTGAGTTCGATCATTACAGGAAGAAAGCAGACCTGTTAGCAAACTGATTAGCGTTGAATCAAAGAGAGTCTGCATAAAGACAAACCATGATGGTTAAAAACGCATTTTCAATGTAATAACCTTACCTCCGTCAAATCCAGTCTTGCTAGTAAGGACTGTTGGTGTCTGGAGGAATCCTCAAATTTACCCGACAGTGATCGAAGCTCCACGAACCTAATGTAAGTAAAAAAGGGATAAGCAGGCATGTCAGGGCTTGTAAAATTGTGAGATTCTTTCACTAAATCTCTGAAGACAATTGTTTGGAGGAAGCGCTGAGAGAAGAAAAGCATAAGGCTACAGATACGATTAGTATATGACTTCAATGTACCTTTGTTTTTTTCTTAGAATGAACAATCTTCCTAGAAGCAAGTGGAGAAGAGAGCCTCATTTGGTGCTCGATATGGGACATGGTGTACCCCCCCACCCCTATTGTGTCTTCATTATGTGCTTGGAATCTTAGGAATTCTTTAGAGGATTTTAGGGAGGAGTGTCAAGGTATGGGGGGAGATACCCTCTGACTGATATCGGGCATGGTAAAGAGAGCCTCAAAACTTTGTTTCTTTTAGGCAATCCATCAGGCTCCAGCTGGTTCACTGACCTGCTCCTCTGTGTTTATTAAGTGTTTTTCTGGCTTTCTTTTTAATATTTTGACTAAGTATGTACTTTTTGAACGATTGCCGGAGAAATACAATGTACCTCATCTGATGAATGAAGGCCTCGCAGGAGGTGTGGTAATTATTCAGCCATATTAACATTCGCTTCGGTCCAACCAGGATCAGATCTCTATTGACGTCTCCTCTTTCAGTCTTCAACATGCAGGAAACACAAAACAAACATTGAATACACTTTAGAGGTAGGGTCATAGATTGGTTGTTGTCAATGTAATACAGCGTCTAATTGTTAGGAAAACAGCCCAAAAAACTTTCATGGTATTTTCATCAAGAACGTCAAATCAATCCACGATTAGCGAGGCGACTGCGGGTACTAACTACATCTCTGGCCACAGCATTCGGAAACAGCCAACACCGAAACTGAACCTGCAAAAACTCACCTTGGGGTGAGTTTGGGAGGTTCAAATTTGTCTACATACTTTTATTGATTTCTAATCAACAGGGCATTTCAGACAAAATACTTTTGCAGGATATTTACTACTATTACCATCTTTTAAACACGGAGGCTTTCAGAAATTACAATTTTTTTATTTTTTTATTTATTACTAATATTATTTTTTTTGGGGGGGGGGCCATTACTAAAGGATGACCCTCCCTTTAAAGGGCATGCACAACATTCCTAAGATTGAATACATAAATAGTCACAGTGTAATAGTCATGATGGAAAACTTCCCTTTAAATATTTTTGCCTGAAATGCTATAGCTTTTAAGAAATGACTTAAACAATCAGTTTTGATCTTCAATCAGTCCAAAACCCGATGTTTGGAAACGGTAGAAATTAAGAGATGAAAGGCACCAACAGAGGAAAAAGTTTTCAAACTTACCATGACCCTTTTCCACTGGCGAAGAAGTTGCATAAGGCCCTGCAGAAAAAAATTGCAGAAATTGGGACCAAGCGTCAGAAAATTTCATGAAACACTTCAAGAGTCTGATCAATCTCGTCTCTTTTCAAAATAAGTTATCATTTGGGAGGCTGATTGTCCTTTACTTGCAAATGAGAAGTTGAAAGGCAAAGGCTGCAACTACAACGTGTTCACGCCACAGGCATGTGAGGGTGCCTTTAGCAGCCAGCCACATCAACCCATATCAGACCAATGAGCAGGGAGGAACACCAGAGAAGAACCCTTGTGGCATAGGAGTGTACCAACACACAGCTCTACTCACATATGGCCCTAGCCGGGAATCGACCCACAACCACAGTAGTGAAAGACAAGCACTCTATGCCTAGCCAACCATACCCCCCTAAAAAAGAAGAAATCAACAGTTTCTTTAAATTTGACGTCACTTACCCCATGATGATCCGCATGAATATGCGAGACAAAAATGCTCTGCAAATTAGCCAAAACATCATCTGTTTGGTCGCCATAGAAACGCTGAAGTTGACCAAATGTACCTTCCCCACAGTCCAAAATCACAGATTGCTTCTGACTGCAAAAAGGAAAAAAAACCTTTTAATTCTTAATGCAAGAATTGATATCTCATACTGAACTGATGGTTAAAACTGTTCTTAAAACACCACAAATGTGTACCATAATTACAGCTATTGACCCAATTTACCCTACGACATCACCGCAATAAATCTTGGTGTGCCACTTTGTGAGTCAGTTTTCCTGGTGTGTAATACAGCATACTACAGTGCACATTTTAGGCGATGCGCATGCATTAACATGCACACCACATCTTTACATGCAATTTGTAGACCATGGACAGACAGTACCGTAGCCGTGTGTGACATCAGTGCCAACGGATCAATACAGGACCAATGTTGAGCCTTGACACCTAAGCCAAATTTCATATTACTGCTTATGCACAAAAACTAGCTAAGCACAACAAACTTTTGCTTACCAGAATAAGGGGCTACCAGCCAAAGTGCCATTTGTGACCGTTATCCTTCTTATTTTCGCGAAGTCAAAAATGTTTGAGCACTATTTTCTGCTTTAAACAGCTCTATGCAGGGCCCAATTTCAAGGGAGCTGCTTAAGCAGACAATGTTGCTGATACCAGTCAAAGATGGTGCATATGACATGGTAATATAGTTGGTAACCTTGTTCTGGCAAGCATAATTTCCTACCTGATGTTCAGCAGGATACCAGTGACATTGCGTTCTTTGTTTGGCATTGCCGACCCAGTGCCAAAGAAGACCACCTCTGGATATTTGGAAGTCTTGACCGACGGGTGCTGCTCACGTTGGTGAACAAGCTCATCCAGACTGTCCTTGAAGCCTGGAACGGCCATCGCTTCTTGGATGAATAATTCATTGCTTGCTGATTGGATGAATTCCCTGCATGAAAGAGATCACTGAATCAACACTACATTCATTTAACCCTTTGCATGCTACGGGCGCAAATTTGCGCCCGCAACATTTATTCCCTCACTGCTATGGGCGCATATTTGCGCCCAACACAAGTTGCTAGTTGTTTTGCATACAATCGAGCTTTCCTTTGACCCCTGACATTCATCCGGGTACTTTTTGGACACTTCGATATGTGGAAGCCATGTTACGAACGAAAACGCAACAATTTTTATAGAAAAAATCCTGAAATTTCCGAGTTTTTCCGCAACTGTTATCACCGTAAAACAAAAGGCACTAAACATGGACGCCGCAGCAGCATTCGTGGAGATTTTCGCGGATTTTGACTCGGGAGAATCGGAGTTTGAGGACGTTTTGGGAGGCGATAGTGACGATAATGCTTCAGTTATGTCTACTGACAACTCGGAATATATTGAATACACGTCTATTGACGACATTTGGGCCGAATCTGACGACGATGGCATCGTTTTTGTGCAAGGAAGGGAACAGTCCAAGGTGGTGGGATGCTTTTTGACGTGCTTTACCAAGGGAATACGATCATACATGGCTGATGGAATTCAACCAGCTACATCATGGACAGATGATCTACATGATCTATGAATATGATCCTGAAGATGTCATCGAACCAGGGTACAACAAAAAATAAACTCTGAGAACAATTGGACATGAACATTTACTATATTTATTTGATCTTTTTTAGTCACATTTGCAAGTTTGTGTTGTGTATGTCCCTGATGTACATGTACATGTAAACACATGCACACACACACAAGTTCATTTTTGAGGAAAATCATGAACTTTGGAAGTGAGTATTTTCTAAAATCTGCATCCAAATTCAATTCTGTTTGAACTAAATGGTTGCCAGTATTATACTCTACATTTGTCTTATTTTGCATTTTGCAATAAAATAATTCCTTCACACAGAAAAAGGCTTTTTAGTACAACCGTGTGTAATTTTAATGGTTATGCAAAAAGATTCCAGCGGGCAGGAAACAGTGTGTGTAGGGAATGGTAGCGTGCAAAGGGTTAAACCATCTTTTCATGTTGGATCAATGGATTTTTACATGGGTCGCAACAAACACATTTCTTGAGTACTCACCTATCCCAGCCTGTATGAGGCCTCAGGTGATACCTCATGTAACTCTCTGCCTTGCAGACCCTTGTCTCTTTCATCTACAGGAAGCAGGAAACATTAGGTCAACAGAATATTAGCTTTGAAAAACATCATTTGAAAAACATCATTTGAAAAACCTTGGCGGAAAAGATCTACCCAAAATAAAATCTAAAAACTGACATTCCATTTTAATCAGTAACTTATTTATCCTGTTTAAAGCAAGATCATTCTCTGCTGGGCAAAGTTTCATGCATTTAAAATCTTTCTGAATTTGGGCTGTTAGAGCAATCTCTGCCAGCCTAGCTAGCATGGAATGTTAACCTCTGCCTGCTATGGCGAGCTGTGCTGTGAATTTTGTGCAGACAAGGCATTCATCAGATCCAAGTCCTACATTCAACGAATTGACCTGGGCCCAATTTCATGGCTCTGCTTACTGCCGAATTCTGCGCTTATGATCACCATTCTCCACTTACTGTGCAAGCGCCGAATTTCTGCGCTAGCTGTGTAAGCGAAGAATGCCTCGTAGCGTGGAGTATGCATACGCACAGGCAAAAATTCCCTGCTAACCCGTGAAATACACTTGACGGAAGCAAGCGTTGATTCTTTGCTTATGGTAAGCAGAGCCATGAAATTGGGCCCAGATGTCATCACAACACTAGTGTTGGTTGCGTCATTTTGGCGAAAGAAATTTTGAAAGTGATGGGTGATTAATAAAGTCCCCTTGCATTGACGGCCATTGCTGAAGTCAACCAATGGAAATGTGTATGTGTGTACACGTCACGCTCAACTCTCGGCCAATGATAGGTCTTCATTTACCTCAGTGAGGGCGCTGTTTGAGATTGTGACGTCCCATGCAAGGAGTCTATAACAAATGCTGAGAAATCACAGGTCTGTGCCAAAGTAGTACTCACAATCGGACTGCTGTCATCACCTGTTGCTTGTGTGCAGCTGTCGGCTTCATGGACAGGAAGGAGGGGAAAGATGTCAGGGTGGACGAGGTTGAGTTTGGCTTGAAGCCGTCTGCTGCTCTCCTGTGTTACCGTCCGGCAAGTGCTGTTGAAGACAATGTGTTCAGTGGCTGATCCAAACCTACGTAAAGAAAGGCAGATATATCTGTGGGTCAAAAGCACTCTTCACTAATGCTAAAAATAGGAGCTCAGTACCTGGATCTTGGACAATGTGTCAAAATTCAATAGCGTGCGTGAGCATACATGCCCAAGCTTTATGTTTACTCCCACATACTGACTGTGTTACCACGGTCTGGCACGCCGACCAGTGATCGCGTGAGAGCTAGTGATGGAATGTTTGTCTGACATAAGTATATTTGAAGTAAAAATTACAACATTAGTGCGGAATGCTATTAAGTACAACTGGTTAGTGCTACGATGCATCAATAGTGTCGAAGTGGCTCAACTGGATTTACCCGGATGCATTTCGTGCAATATTATCTTCAAACCAGGAAAGAAAGCCAAGTGTCTAGCTCAATTAAATAGTATTATTTTGCCACCATTTGTGATGCCCCACTTGAAATTCACTGCAGGCACTTCTCAGAAATAGTCAAATGGTATCAAAGGAATGCATCAATCTTGATAATGTGACAAAATGGTCACTTGAGGGCGTCGTATCAAGACGATTTGAGAGTTGATCTCACGCACAGTATGGCACAGTATGAGCCATGGCACAAATAATTAATGTCATGTGACCTACAATTATCCAATCAAATGACAAGGATTTTCTTGGCTTTTATATAATAATGCTTTATATTTTACCTGCGCATCCAGCTTTGATATCTACTGTCATTGATGACGGTTTCTGGGCACATGTGAATCACCAGCGAGGCTGAACTGTCACCGGCATCAGCTTGGTGTCTGAGAAAACAACAGAATCACTTTAACATCATCATAAACTATTGCAGTTATGATAGAAATGAATGATACATTTCAAACTTAATAATGAAGTCTGGGTACTGTACACACCTTGCAAGGCTTTCATTGTTGATTACGGATTCCACAAACTCCTCTGACGGACACTCTAAAACTGCAAAGAAAATAAAAGGCAAAACTTTGATTTGGTGTCTTTGTATTGAAGCAAACAAGAAATGTGGTTTTTAATTCTCCTTCAAACACAGTGTGACATTAAAATTAATAACACCCAAGCTGTTCGACTTTGATTAAGGTGGCATGCCTGGTCCCATGTAAAGCATGATCAGTTTACTAGTGCACTCCCTAGTCCAACACCATTCAGTAACTCAACACCCAAGCTGTTGGGACTCTGATTAAGGTGGTATGCCTGATCCCATGTAAAGCATGATCAGTTTACTAGTGCAGTCCTCAGTCCAACGAAATCCAACAAAACATGCAGTATGATTTTGAAAGGATTGACATTGCTGTCGTTGTCTCCAGTCCATTAACCCCATCTCCCTTCAGTGATTTACTTGGATCCTTCCTCACTCTTAAAAAAAATCCCACACTTTATGGTAACCCAACAGCCAAACTGACTATGGCGGTATTATGCCCAACCCCATGTAAAACATGATCAGTTTACTAGTGCAGTCGTCAGTCCAACAGAATCAAAGGAAACATGCTGTGGTTCTACATACCTATGAAGATGACTCCAGGTGTACCTGGGTCCAGAACATCCTCAGGTTTGATCTGAAAAAGAGGACAGACATTTGTTGGATTGTTGGTCATGATTATTAAGAAGTGGTTAATTTTCATTAAAACGATCACCCCACCCCTTCAGTACTTCAGCCAGGAATCCTACAAAAGAACACAGGGCCCAATTTTATAGAGCTGCTTAAGCACAACAAAATAATGCTTACCAGAATAAGGAAACCAGCCGATTTACCATTCCACATGTTCAATTTGTGACTGGTATCCTGCTCAGTTATGCTAAGCAGAAAACTTAAAAGCCATATTTTCAGCTCTATGAAATTGGGCCCAATTTATGATCACTCATGACTACGTATTTAGACACTGGAAAATGCCTGTTCAATGTTTCTTTGGTATTGAATCCGTCATTATCGACCAATCCTTCAGTTTTGATTTTAATGGATTCAGTATGGTTGTTGATTAGAGTCCCTCAATACAATACTCACTTCTACTCCATCAGCAGTTGTCACAGATTTACCACTCTTGAGAATGCTATACTCTGGACCACTGAAAAGCATTACCATAAAAGATTGGGTTTAAAATTATGACAGTAAAGTTTCTTTTGGGGGGAAAAAAACACCCAAAGTATTAATGGTAATCACATATGTAAGGATAAGCCATTACTTTATTGTAGGGGTTTCTACACAAGTCTGACTAGCCATAAACCTGCTTAAGCATCAAAATTAGCACTGATTTTACTTACCAGAAAAATAGGTTACCAGCCAAAATGCTATGTGATTTGACTGTTTCTGACTGGTTCCCTGCTTATTTTTCCTAACCAGAATAATAAAAGTATCACTTACGGTTTCAGTCCGAGGTCTATTGCCTTCTGTACAATGATACGGCCAGGTGTGTCATGAAGCTGTAGGCAAGAGATAAGAAACGTAACAGGGGTGAGAGTCATTGCTAAGGAAAAGGGTTGACACTAGGGTCCAAATATTAGGAGGTTTGTTGAAATGATGGCATTTCCACCCTTTGGTAACCCCTGGGGTTACGAATTCCAAGGAGCTTTTGGGAACAGTATCCTCAGCACTAGAGAAGTAGATAAAAGAGCAAGAATTCTTTAAACCTGAAGTAAACCAAATATTTTTTTGTTTACCAGCTCCTTCTTTACAAGGTGTTACATAAATGGATCTCATAATTCGAAAATCTTCAAAAACCTGTCTGGAAATAAATAATGATAAGCGCTTTGAGACGCCCGTAGATAAGGCACAATAGCAAAACTAGTAAGTACTATTATTAATGACAACTCATCTTAAGATGAACCTTAGTGCTTTGTGAAAATCGCACCCAGCCAAAACACAAAAAGGTCTGAATTCATATAAAAGTCTGAAATTTCTCCATCCCTGAAGTTAAATGATCTTGAAGAGGTCCAATAAAAGGAATCAGAGGATTGGAAAAGCCTGTTGCTTGATTACCTTGCATACGTAAGCAATGGTCAAATCTTCAAGTTGCTCCATCTTTCTCCTCTTTGCACCTGTATACAGAACAAGAACAATATACAATTCAGGGTTTGAATTTGTGGGAAAAATCCACAAGATCCAACAGGGCTTGTAGCTCAAAATGTTTACTGGACAAGAATTCTTTTTACAAGACCAGAATCAAAATGAGCAACAACAACAAAACTTCCTTAGACAGTTTTAACATTCATTTAACTGTTTTCATTTGCAGATTGATCTCACTTGTCTTTTTGAGTAGTAAGTATACTTCATTAGTCACCAGAATTAAAAGGAATCTTTCAAACTCAAAGTCAACCTATGAACATACTTTGTTTTTCTCAAAAAACACTCTCTCTGCTGCTGACAACACCAGAGCTTGGGTTTGGTGAACTAGACTGTTCGGCCACAACATGCCACAGTGTTAAGGGTGAGCCTAGTGCAATCAACAGCAAAAGGCGAGAGCTGCTCTCCCTCCGTCCAACAAGTCTCTTTCCTCACCTTGTTGCTGAACGGCCATCTTTGAGATGATGTCGAATGGATCCTTGGCTTTCCTCTTGTTTCCAGAGCCATCCTCTTCCTCCTGATCTTCCTCATCACTCCCAGGTGAGCTCTCAGGGGAGCCTGCCTGGTGACTTGTCAAGGGACTGCTTGGGCTAATGCGACCCTGCTGACTGCTACCTGATGAGAGGAGGGGGAAAGACATGGGCAAAAGGACACGTTTTTAATATTTTGGAAGATGGGAACCTAATAGTAACAACAACAATAATTTAGGAGGCTAATCAATCACTGGATGCGATATGGGAACAAATGAAATAGAGGGCACCAGAGAATAAGATGGAGAGACAAGCTTCAGCAATACTGGGGGGACAGTCAATTGGTACCAACAAGCACAAAGTAGAAACATTTGGAGACATCATGCTGAGGCCCTCATCCTGCAGTGGATTGACAATGGTTGAAAAGTCAAAGTCAAAGGAGGCTAACCATCCTTACTTGTCTCTGAAAAGCTGATATCAGAAGGATGTGGCTATGTATTTGAGATGCAGGCATGCAAGGATGCCTAGGGCAGCCAGCCACATAGCATACAAGTATTGACTGCTTTGAGTACTATGGTTAAACTATAAAATAGACCACTCCGGGGATCACTGAGGAAGTCATAGTTTTAACCATAGCACGAGTGAAAGCAGTCAATCATTTGTTTACCACACCAAATACATTATATTGTGCCTAGCTGTCTAGGTACCAAGAAGCTGCTGTTGCTATGGGTATAGTATCTCCAGCTTTCTAGTAAAAATAAGATATATCATGTGACGCATTCTTTACCAAAGAATTGGGACCTTCCTTTTCCTGAAAATGTTAGCCCCAGATAATACTATCCAAAGAGAATGTTGACATCTCTTTTGTTGGTGAACCTAACTTACCTTAATCCCCCACAAAATGCAATATATTTTGTTCAATCCCCTACAATTTGTTATACATTTGCTTTATATGCCACACCTGTGATTTTGTGCTTGTGAAGACTGGCTATAATATTTCTTTTTTTAATCATGTTCGATTCTTGAAAGTGTGTTGAAATTTGCTTCTTTTACAGATCAGCTCATAGTTCAGATTGGAATCGGTAGAAACAATTGAACTGGTAACTAGAAGTCACAAGTTATGTTTAACCGTTTAAGAAAATAAAAGGTAGATGCACAGCCCTAATGACAACTTGAAAGATGTTTCCATTAGAGGCATCAAATGATGTCCAGTACTTACTGTGTATGGGCACTGGTGTGACGGCCATGATTTCATTCAAGAAGGAGCCTTCCGTGTAAGGTTTGACATCTGCAAGATCAATTCACAAACAAATCACATGAGTAATTATTCAAAAATCAAAATATTTGGACAAACTTATAAAACAAGTTAGGCCACTAACTATTTTGTTGTTGTTGCATTTATACAATAGGTCCTTTGGTTGATAAGCAGTTTGCAACAGCTAATACTGCTTTTCATTTATGAAAAAAAGTTATTGAAAGTTTAAAGAAAAAACATTCCTACCCAAGCTGATTGTCTCATGCTTAGCGAATATCTGAAGAGCTTTGCTGAATTCTTCCTGAATGGGAGAAAGAAAAAAACGGAAGGTTTGCTGCTGGATGTAAATTCAGGGAAGGAAATGAGACACATCGCACCAAAATCAAATACCTTTCTGAAATAGTAAAATGTTATTAACACTGGAGACAATGGAAACATCCGCATTAATATCAATGTGATTGGATGTCTCAAACATGTTAAGAATTATAGGCCCTAATTAGGTGGTATTTAAAAGCTCTTATTCTCAACTATTTGATGAGCAAATAAGTTTGAGTTTTGAGTTTTGGCAGGAAGTGTCTGTTTTTTTTAGCATGGAGCATCACAATTTTTCATTGCAATAAGATCCTAACAATGGTTGTAATAACTGATGACCCCTACCAGTCCAGAGCAGGGCTTGGAAATTTAACACTGGATCGCAGGCCAAAGGCTAGTAAACTTACAACCAGACAAGTCCAGCGGTCTTGTGCTTTTTAAAAGAAATTATGTTCAAATGTTAACTTTGAGTCTGATAATCATTGATACTGCATGCAATTGGTATACAAAAAGCTTTCTGTTGTGTTAAAAATGTTGCAAATCTTACCAACTGTGGAGGTCCGTACAATGACAGCTTGGGCAAGCCAACATTCTTCAATGTAATCATCATCCCTGAAAATAATACACAATTTGTTAACAAAATGAAATGAAATGTTGGAGATGCCTATTGATCCCCTACACCAAAGTTACATGCGATTACTGCCGTCACACTTGCCGTTCTGGGAGACAACAGGTTAACGTGTATACACTGCACCGTTTACAGTACGCACTAGACTGTATTATAACACATGGGGACATTGTCTGCCAAAATGGTGCAACCAAGATTATTGTGATGATGACGTTGAGTGAATTTGATCAATACTCCATTCTGGATTGTGAATTTTCTTCACAGGACTCAGGAAAGTACCGAGTATACAGTGCTTGACTCCAATCAGTGAATGGGTAAAACCAAATAGCATTCTTTATCCCTGATGCAAATTGAACATCTAATAAATTGTTGCGGTACCAGCTGCTAAAATATAGCATTCGAACTGTATCAAGCTACTGGGCAAACTCAATGGTCTAGTGGTAAGACATCTGCTCTTGAATGGCAAAGGTTGTTGGTACAAATCCCACCTGAGTAATTTGCCTGTGGATTTTTTTTCGCAGGACATCGGCGTATGGATAAGACCAAATAATATTCTTTATCCCTGATGCAAGTTTAACATCATTGACTCCATTCTAAGAAAGAATACCTGCATGCACTTTCGGTGTTAGGGATTGCATTCTGGATTTTAGGAACAGACCTGAAAGGAATCAAAGTTCATTCAACCTTTACCAAGGGGAAACTGCCTTGCCCTCTACCAAGAATACACTGCCTTGCCCTCTACCAATGAGAAACTGCCTTGGCCTTTAGCAAAGAAAACTGCCTTGCTCTTTACCAATGAGATACTGCCTTGCCTTTTACAATGAGATACTGCCTTGCCCTTCACGAATGAAAAACTGCCTTGCCCTTTACCAAAGAGAAACTGGCTTGTCCTTTATCGAGGAGAACATGCCTGGTCCTTTACCATTGAAAAACTTCCTTGCCCTTTGCCAGTGAAAAATTGCCTTTCCCTTTCCAGAATGAAGTATCAGGCCTGTGCATGTCTCTATAGTCAGTGATTTTGTTTACCAATCGATCCTCCAAGGTTTTCCCATGTCATTCTGGTGAAGAAAATATGCTCCAGTCTGGATATGTTCTTCACTCTGTAAGTGTAAAATCACATCAAATTCATTTTATGAAATAATACAAGTTTAATAAGGCAAACTGCTCTTAAAAACCGAAAGACTTTGCAAACTGTTTCAACTATGACCTTGTAGTATGGAATTAGATGCTTGTTTTCGAGAGACTCAATAATGATCTTGTTGCACTGAAGCAAAGTACAACTGAGCAACATTGTCTAAGTTACAATTCCCGTTGCTTCGGACAGGTTTGTATGTTGAGGTTTTGCATGATCACTCAGTAGAATACTTACATAACGTTAGTCCATGTACAACAAGCTATTCTCAACACAAAGCACTTGCAGTGGTAATTTTTCTAACGAAACCTACCAAGTTGTGCATACTAGATTTAGAAAATAATTCTTAAAGCCACTGCTACAGTATGTTTTTAATGTTTTTTGTACAGTCCCAATTCCCTCTGTCTCCACTTGCTAAAGTGAAGGATTCAGAAGGACTGAGGCTGGTAGGCCCATGACTTGCTTATCACTGGGTCAAGCATTGCTCTAATCTTATATAAGTCCAAACAATGTGGTGTGGAGTGACGTAGGAGAACAGGATACTGGAGGATTTAGGGTTAGGCAACCCACTAGCCAAACTGCCTAGAGTCTGTCAGGGTTAATGATCACCTTGAAAAGTTAATTCAAAAAAGGAATGCCAACAAGGAGTCTTGACTTCTGTTTACCTGTTTTCAAACATCAGTCTCTGTGTTCCTTCGCCGCAGTTAAAAAGGAATCTGAAAAAGAAAAATGTATTAAATTGGCTCTGATTGGATGTTAATAAGTTTGCAAGAAAACTAGTATGATAATGATGGTGCAATTGGGTATAATATTCAAATTGGTGAAAAAGAAGTCTACGACCGTCAGGAGGATCAGTGGTTACAATACATATAATATAGACCTATTGCATTGGTGTCATCCAGCTACCACCATTAGTGTAAACCTATGAATATGATGAAACAATGGAAATGCCTATTAACTAATTATTGCAACTGCAAGCATGTAAGCTTGCGCGCCAACATGCGTATGGCTTCAAAGGCCGAACGCGCTTTAGCCAACCGATCTTTTAAAGTTTCAGATTTCATCTCATGATTATATTCTGCTAATTTGTACTCATTTTATGCATCCAATCCAATATTTGTATTTAATACTAATATTAAAATAATAATAGAATACTTTTAATAGCCTGGTGATACCTTAAATGAAGAAATGAAGGCTTTTTAAAAAAATAGCTACCTGACCGAAGCTGCTATGACCAGTATGGAGGGTGGACAATCAGCCGTGCCACTACCAATGACTTGGATTGAGAGATTCCCATTTCTGTCCAGCTTCAACCCTTGGTCACTATTCCCAGCCAGTTTACTCTGTCGCTTCTTGTGTTTTTTACGGAACGACTGTCTCTGTGCTTCGGCCATCTTCCCTAAGGGACTGGCAAGAAAGTCAGAGGCGGCTCTAGAACTAAAAGGGTGATAATAATGTCGCGTTTGGCGGCAAGTTCTAGAAGTTCTGTTTGAAAGCCGTGGGTACCCAGCACGACGGACGACAGTGG
Source organism: Pisaster brevispinus (assembly GCA_023634235.1). Classification (NCBI taxonomy): domain Eukaryota; kingdom Metazoa; phylum Echinodermata; class Asteroidea; order Forcipulatida; family Asteriidae; genus Pisaster; species Pisaster brevispinus. The sequence continues at coordinate 7,847,148 of JAMKCF010000021.1, read as the reverse complement.
CCGACGACGACCACGGCAACTGTTGCGGCAAAGTGCAGTCAAAATGTGGAAGACGTGATTCCAATTTGTCATGAAGTATTCTTACACTCCCCAGCGTGGCAGTGTTAAAATTCACATTTCTCCAACAGCCCAATGGTCTTGTGAAGCTGGTCTGGAATGCACAACTTGACACAGCACGTAACTTAAGTGAAAACATTCGTCTAAATTTGAGTGTTTTTGGCGTAATTGCACCACTCTTCCATGTGTTTTATTTTGACGAATAATTGCAAACGGCTGTTGCATGCACGGTAAGTGTAAGAAAATTAAACGGCTGTTGCATGCGTCGCACAGAAACAATGAAATTGCTACCAAAATGTGTATTCAAAAGAACTGGGGATTCCCCAACGAGATTGAAATAATTATGAGTGACAAATGGTATATTAAAAAACAAAATACAAAGTGGTTTTTAGGTCACGGTATGAAGGTTGTGTACTAAGTCGAATTTGAAAGGGGTAGGCTCATGCAAACACAAAAGGATTGTGAACAACAGGCAGGAATGCCGAAGATAACTAATTGATTTCTTCTAGACCAATTTTGCCCTCTCCAGTGTTGGAGGTCTCGGTCTTGGAAGATGAAATCTCGGTCTCGACCTTGGACCTTGAGGTCATGACTCCAACACTGCCCTCTCCTAACCCTTGACTGGACACCAGCCCTGCATCCAAGTCCCACTCCCACTTACATGTAAAAAAAACATCATATCAAAGTGACAACCAAGAAAGATTTACCAACGAGGCTTTTCTTTAAGTGTTCTCTCACATAGTTTGATCTTTAATCATGCCTGCAAATCATATTTACAATTATTTTAATCAACTTCACATTCCAGGTAGAAAACAAAAAATAAAATAAAAAACCACTCCTACAGAAGTCATAACAAAGAAGTACTTATAAAAAAAGTTCCATGTCAGTACAAGATCTTTCAGTGCTTGGAACTTAGTTATCATCCTGTAAAAAAAACAAACCCAAAAACCAACCTTGACACATTTTTTTTTATCAAAGATGCATGTATACAGTGCATTTGATGCCAATCTGTAAAATAACCAACTAACAGACATAGTTCATTCAAAGATATTTACATTTACCATATTATTCTTGCGAGTGTTCCATGGTGTACGTAGAAAATTCAGTTTGGTGGAAGGAAGATGAGAAATTCACCCGAACTGCCGGACTTCCACAATATACACATCTGATTAATATATACCCGTGTGGATTTATTTTTAATATCTCTGAAAATAGTTTTCAAATTCTTGACCCCCTCACCTCATTTTGCATTAAACTGCCCCAAAAATATGGTCTTCCTTGAAAAATACAAAGATTATTTTACAAAAGCCCCCCAAAAACAAATACTGACAATATTTCATGGTTTTGACTATTTGTGTATCTTTAAAAAGGGTTTTTCCTTGTATGATTTTGCTCAACCAATTGTGTTAGTTTTTTAATGCAAGATCACCCCAAACAAGGCAAAAAGCAACTCTTGGTAAGGGGCTACAAGAAGAAAGTATTTAAGATGAAAATAACTCAGGGGAGCTGAAGGTAGGAATTGATATTCCTCTTAAAACAATCTTTGATTGTAGGATGGAGGGAAACATGCACCGGCAAGGAGTGCCAAAGAGATGCAGTTTGTGGAATAAAGCTGTTGGATTGGCTCTTTGCTGTACATCTCAGCAAAGCAAAGAGATCAATATTCATTTTCACAAAAAGGTGAGTGTTTTTTTTTTTTTTAAGATAAACATTAAAACCTGAACAAAAAATAAATAAAACTTTTTCGTTGGGTTACAAAAATGTATCAGTGAGCCTGCCTTCTTTAATGATGACCATATACAATCATTCAGTTGACAGAGGTTAACCCTCCCTACGTTAATTTGTTCAAAATTATTTAACACAATTTGAATTGTAGAGTAGAAAAAAGGAATTACATCACAACAAAAATACAAGCAGGCAAAACTAATTAAGAAACCAAACCATCCGATGTGGATGTACTTTTATCTTACAAACCAATTGACCCAGTTTACCTGACGTCATCACTCGCAATGAATCTCGGTTGCGCCATTCTGGGAGCCAGATTGGCAGTGTTACTGCGCAGTGCGCATTTTTAGGAAAAAGCGCACGCATCTAGACGCACATTATATCTTTACATGCAATTTGACTTCCAAAATGTGACATCAGAGCAATGGGGTCTATAGCAGGGCAGATTAGCCATTACAGACCGCAAATTCCGATTGGACCACGAAATTTAATTTAGCTTTGTGGGTCCAATCAGAACTCACATACCATAATACATTCTGGTCTGTCTAGCAAGGTAAATAACTTGCAAATGAAATTCTTGCTTCTTTACCCTTTACAAAAGAGAAGAAAAGATTACACCTGAATTAAAACTAAGATCTGTTTTTATATCATATACTTACATAAACCTGTTACTTACTTGAAAGTTTATAAATTTATGGTAAATATATTTACAAATGTACAATTCTGGTGCAATTAAGAACATTTGTTCGTGACTTCTAAGCCATTAAACAAAGTGCTTGAAGATACAGATTTAACTGAATAGTTTCAAATATACTAAACACAAACATGTCACAATTTAAATGAACTTTGACCCTCATTTGAATGACAGCTAAACTAACTTTTATTCAGTAATAACTTAAAATATTTGCCTATTAAACAAACGGAAAAGAAAACAGCACATGCAAAATGACAAAAATAAATAATACAAATCAGCAGTATCTTTTTGGGCTTAGGTTTTGAAAGTTTAAATACTGAAGCATTTTATATAAATCACGACTAATCGTAATTTATCTTCTCATTTCCTTCCCAATTCCTGACCCCTCCCCCGCCTGCCCACTATCTGCATTCCTCATACATGGTGACCCATTGCACAACTCTACTCAACTTTTGCAGATGTTCCATGCAGATCTGTAGTTTCAACATCACAAACTGCCTCACAGGCCGCCTTTACAAGGCTAATAAAAAACTGCTCAAGTGCAAGTTTCGGTTTGTACACCATTCACCCACTTCCAACCCCTATTCCCCCACGCCCACAAAAAAACAAAAACCCCAAAACAAAAACAACAAACAACCACCCACATTATTTCCCTGAATTCTTTCATTGTCTACACATGACAACATTTTCTAGTGTCCTGCAAAAATCGGTTTCAAACTTCCTTACATAGTCAAGGATGTATTGCCAGCCTTAGGTGAGGTTTTTCTTTAAAGTTTTTGGGGCTTCAAACCCCTTGAACTCACCCCCACTCCCCCCCCCCCCCTCTCTTACAAAACCCCCAAACTATTCCTTAAACGCTTTCATCTTTTGCAGGAAAAACTTCTCCAGGACATCCGCACACTGGTAGAAAGAGGAATCGGACGGATTATAGTAGCGACAATTATCAAAGATGCGGCTGATATCAGTGTTAAACTCATGCAGCTTGGTGTAAACTTTCTTGGTCAAGTTGTCCTGAATCGTAGAGAGGTCTGGATAAGGAACAAAGCAAGTTCAAAAACAATTATTAGTATTTTTTTTTTCAGGGATGTGATCAAAAGGTTTTTTTAAGAGTGGGTAGTATGTTGACATGAAGCCTGCCTCAAATCTCCTGTGGCTTTGAAACAATTATGTGGTTTCACTTTACTCATTTACAAAAAAAAAAAAAATTTGATGTCAATTTTGTTTCCCTTTTGTGTCAAACCTATATCATGTCACATTAGCAGAGAATGTATGTGTAGATACAAAGGAGTAGCACTGAAAGGCACACAGCTTCTTAATGCAACTAAAAAAATTAATAAAAAATTTGTTCAGAAATGGGTGTGGTTTTCCTTTTTCTTACCCATGGGTTCTTTGATGACGGTGTAGTAGTCTGGTGCGTCAAGCTCACTCACTGGGTCTAGGAATGGCCAACCCATCTTATGGCTCTGAAAACGAAACAATGCAAACAGGCTCGTATTAATACAGGGTACAAGACCAACCCATTGTGGATGTCAGAAACCAGTCAACCTGTAACTGCTACTTAGCCAAGGATCAAACCCAAGCTCACAATACAACCTGGGAAGCTGCAGCAGAGGGTATGAAAACAATTGACTAGAGCGGGACTTGAACCTGCGACCTTTGCACTAACATGTTCAACCCCAAATTATATAAAATTTAACCAGTCAGTTTCCCTTGTGGTTTATTACTTAATGTTCAGTCATCTAGTAAACAAACTGCCCGATCTTGTAATACTTTCCCTTCAAACTTATCCACAATATAATTGGACTGCTTGGGGATATCTTGGGGTTTTGAAAATCAACTGTGGAGAAGTCTGTCGTCAGCAAGTTATCCTGGAATAGTTTTCAAAGCCTTACCTGGAGCTGCCTGACGACTCTTTTGAGCTGGTCATAGTCCTTGCCCTCTAGAGTTCGCTGATGGACCTTCTGGGACTTTGCGGACTTACAGTTGGGACAGATGTAGTTCTCAATGACCTCTGCCTCTCGCTGAGAAATGTTGACACACCGACCGTGGAACCAGTCGTTGCAGCGATCGCAACCGATGTAGAACCTGCAGACGATGACAGAGGGGAAATCATTTTAAATTGTCTAGATTTGAAGATGCCAAATTTATGGTAGAAAAATGGTTGAAATATCAGAAAGCTATTTTCCCTTAGTTGAGGAAGTTATAAACTTTCATTGGACACACTCAACAGAAAAAAATCCAACAATGTTTAGGAGTGAGAAACTTGACATTATCTCATGCTACTAGCCGTCATGTACGAAGTGCAAAAATCTGTGGTAAGCAGTGCTCTGGGCAAAATTTCATAAAGCTGCTGAAGCAGGGAATTTTGTTTAAAATTATCTGCTAAGCTAAACCACTCTAAGCTAAACCCTGCAGGAAACCAGTCAAAAACGGTAAGCATGATATGGTATTTTGGCTGGTAACCTTTTCAGGTAAACAACAATGCTTTGCGCTTGGCTACTTTTTGCGCTTCAGCAGCTCTGTGACATCAGACCCTGGTCACACAGACGATATCAAACACTCACTGTGATTCATCGTAAGGCTGTCTGCAGAGACAGTAGAGGTCTTCTTCGTTCTCTTGCCGGCGTGTGTTACACTCATCGCATATGTAGTCATTCAGACCCTCCGCCATCTCTTCGGAGATGTTGACGCATGCCCCGTGGTACCAGTTCTGGCACATGTCGCAGCCGATGTAGAACCTTACAAATGAACAAACAAAACGTCTAATTAGTTTTTTTCACAAGACCCAGGAAAAGTACACAGTGAGTATACAGTGCTTAACACACATTAGTGTATGGGCAAGACACAGATAATATTCCTTATCCCTAGTGCAAATATAATATTTATTCAATCGTTGCATACCCATTGCCAACTCAAACTGCCTTTGGCCCACTACTAGCTCAACGGTAAGACATCTGCTCTAGATTTTGGGTTCGAATCCCACCCAAGAAATATACCTGTGTTTGGGGTTACAGGACACCTAGAAAAGTACTGAGTATACTATGCTTAACACAAATCAATTTCATATGAAGAAAGGGGGCACATCTCAAAACTTATTAAAGCTGTTATTCTTTATAACTCTTGAATTTATGGGAAAATGATGACCCAAAATGTGAAACTCTACCGAAAGGGAAGTGCAGTATCATCACAAGTTCATCGGGCTATGTGTAAACACTTTGACTGTGTTTACATCGCACGTTTAAACATGGCCACGTGATCTCCTCTCAACCAATCAGAATGGATAAACTGTCCCAGGTATTTATGAATATGATTAGAATGACTTATGGTGGGTACAATAACGACAGTTGTATGGTCTTACTTGGCTGCATCGTAGGGCTTCTTGCAGATGCAGTACAGCTTCTCCGGGTCTTCCGCTTCCATTTCTCTTCCACTTCTGTCCAGCACTTCGAGTCTCTCTTCCTCCTCCACCATGTCGGACTGTTCCATCTTCTCCTCCACTCTGGCAATCTCTCGGACCGCTTTCACCTTCTCCTTGGTTGCCGATTTGCTCGTCTCTCGCTTGGTGTCCTTCTTGAAGCTTACTTTGGGCGTCGGTGAGGTGTGGATCAGCTTCTTCTTCTTGGGTTTGGCAACGTCTGTGGTCTTTTTGGTGGTGTCCTCCGTTTGTTTGCGTTTTTTAGCTGCCTTGTTGGTTTGCCTGATTTCATCCTAGATTCAAAGATTAGATTAAAGTGTAAAATCATTTCAAGCATAGCTTCATTAACACTCCTACAGTGTGACCATTCAATATCATCCACTGTGGATTTGATAGGTTTTTACTCCTTGTGCATTGTTTCTTGTGCAACATTTATCTGCTGTTTGATACCAAGTCCATACCCCAACCAAACATTGATGGCAGTACGAATGTGCAATATAGTGATTGCAATGAGCGCGTCTCCATTGCTCGGACATTATTGGCGGTGGCACTGGGGTTGATTGCAACAATAAGTTCTGATCTCAGGTTATACTTGGTCATTTTTTATGGTTTAAAGAAAAATGTGTAACAACATTTGGCAAGCACTTTGAAAATAACCCGACAGAATACAAGTGTAAAAGGTATGAGTGTTTTAATTTTTAAAATCATTATTTCAGTCAGAGCTCTTTTCAGTTGTGCTATAATCCTAATACAATGGAAAGTAGTCCGATTATAGCCGCTTTGTTCTGACTCCTGGCATTATAAAAACCTTGTGATTTCAGTACCTGGGCTTCCTTCAACATGTTCTGTTCCAGCAGCTCTCGCTTGGCCAAGATTTCCCTCTTGAGGGCCTCCTTGTGCTTATATAGGAGACCAACCATCTTGGTTGAGGCCAGCCGCTGCCTCTTGTCTGCCTGGGTCTCCTCTTTGCGTTTGCGCTTGAGGTTCTGGCGCTCTTCCCTCTCGACACGGTCCAGGAGACTCTTCATCACCTGCTGGCAAGACAGCATCCTGATAAAAAAATGACAACAGTATTATTAGCAACCTCTGAAATGAAAATTTCAAATGGTTTCAAATTCACTGATGACTCCCAACATCAATTTATTTTTCACAAGTTTGCATTACTCTGAAGATTTCTGGTATTGTTTTAGTTGAATGCCCAAGAGAATGTACTGTTGGTTTTACCTCTGGTGGTCGGCCTTCTCTTGAGGGGTCATGAGGCGCTGCTTCGCTCGCAGTGTCTCAAGCTCTGCCGCCTCTCGAATCTGTTGCTGCTGCTTTGCCATCTCCCTCTGGAACTGCAACTGCAGGTGCTTGTCCTCGACCTGCATGTTGGCGATCTGCTTCAGCTGCTCCTGGCGTAGGGCTTGCGTCTGCAGTTGCTGTTGCTGCTGCTGCTGTTTCTTCTGCTGCTTCTGTTGCTGTGTGAAGAGGGGAATTACAGTTTGGTTTGAAAAAAAGCGTTTGACTTTCCTAACAAAATGCGAGCTGCCTGTAAAATGGTTCCCTAACAAAGTGTTGTTGTTTTAACATGAACTCCAAAAGTTGAACGCACAGAAACGCTTGACTCTAAAAAGTGTACTTCTTTGAAAACCCTGTCCTGAATTAAAAATATGAAGCTTTCAAATGCAACATTCAAACCCCAACATTTTTATTCGACTCTTTCCCCCAACCCCCAAAACTAATAAAAACAAAAATAACCAAACACACAAACTCCCATCAGCATTGGTTGTGAACCATTTCCATACTAAACCATCTGGTAACTACATACAGATAGGTTTGGTACGGGTTGCCCGTGATAAGGCTGGGTGCTCTTGGCCAAATTCTCGATCTACTATGAAAGGATTTTCAAAGTAAAATTCTGTGATCATGGAAAGTGTTGTCTTCTGAAAAAAGAAACTGAGACTTTGTAATTAACATTTTTCCTTCACCAATTTCTGTTATGAGTTTTGCCTAGAAAAAGAAAATAATTATTTTAAACTGTACTTTATTTTATGTGTAAATACCTTTCTCTGTGAACTCGAGGGCTTTTTGGATGGCGACTTCGGTGTCGCAGGCTTGGGTGTCTGCGCTTTCAGAGACTGCTGCTGCTGCAGTTGCAACTGCTGCTGTTGAGCTACCAGTAACTTCTGCTGCTGCAGTGCCACCGCTGCCTGGGATGTGAGCTGTGCTGCAGGCTGGACCTTGGTGGCTTGTGCTACTACCGGGGTGGCGGCGGGTGCAACCTTGGCCTGAGGTGCACTGATCTGGTGGGCCTGGGTTTGCTGCTGTAGGGCTTGGATGGTGGCTTGGATATTGACTGGCTGGGGAATCTGGGACTGTTGACCTGCCAGGCGAACCAAACAATTTAGATTCTTTTAAATCTATTGTCAAGAATTGCTCGACTGCAGGTTCAATATTTTTAACAGCATCTATCAATCGTTAAGTTATAAGGATATCAGGTTGCCTCAGTGGTTTCTTTCCCTGCCTTTCACCTCTGTGGACCCCAATTTGAAGCCCACCTCTGACTGGAGCCTTGCATGTGGATTGGGTTTATAGTCTCTACCTGATTGCGTTGGTTTTCTCCCATTTGGGGTTTTCCTCCCACATCTAAAACTTTTAATAATTATTTCTTCTTGTTACCTAATCAAAATCCTGTTATTGGCGCTTCCGCTGTTGGATGTGTAATGAAATAAATAAATAAATAAACATATGAGTGAAAACATTTTCTTGCCTTAGAAGAAAAAGGTAAAGAAAGCATAAAACTAAAAACAGTCAACTGTCAAACTTCACATTAAATTGTGATACCAACTTGACCTTTCTCTAGTATTTGACCTGATTAAAATCTGTGTTGGCCCATGAATATTTATGAGGTACAGTAAATGAGCTGATCAAAATCCTAAACTGACCTTGCACAGTTGCAGCGTTGGGTGTCAGTACAAGTCTCTGCAGAGTGGTTCCCTGTCCAGTCGTTGTCTGAATCAACTGGGCAGCAATCATCTGCCCGGTACCCTGCACCTGAACCTGCGCTGGGGTGATCACAAAGCGCTGTCCCCCGACCATGACCGACTGTGCCTGGGCAGTAAAGACATGTGCCTGCCCCGAGATCTGGGTCTGGGTGGGTGTGACTGCGGGGGTGGTTGTGGCTCCAGGCGTGGTCGTTGGGGTGGCTGTACGGATGATTTGGGTGGAAGCTGGTACCTGGGTAGTTAGTTGGACTGCAGGTTTACTGCCGGATACCACATTGACAACGGCCTTTTGTAAAATGGAAAAAGAAAACAAATAGTTTCTGGGAATCTGCTTAGAAAAAAAGACAATACAAAACTGAATTGACTGGCTTAAGTGAAACAAATTTTACAAGATGTTTATTCCAGGTGTTGTAGCATCGCCTGGAGATAGCTTAAATTAATTTTCAAGACAGTATACTGGGTACACACCTGTCCTTGTGCTACGGTGACTTGACCAACACCAGCCTGGGTTGTCCGGACGTACAGGGTCCGCCCAGTCGTCCCAGCAATTTTGGGCGTGACCGCTGTAACCTTCGAGGTGGAACCGGCAAATGCAGGGAAGCGATTGGTGTTCACCTGAAGACCTCCTGCTGTCATGACTGTTGGAGTGCCTACTAATGGGGAGGGGGGAGGGGACCACACAAGAACAAAAATGGGATTTCGTTTAACATTCAGCAGGATAACAGGGAGAGTTTGTGACTTCAGAAACAAAAACCTATTTCATTTACCAAACAACCGAGTATAAATATATATTACATAGCTCATGAGATTACTAGCACTCATCTTTTGGGGCAATTCATAAATCTTGATTAATTTTAAAAATTGATCAAGCTTATTAAAATTTGTTTTTTTTGTTATATTATCAACATAAATATAATTCGAGGAAAATGCATCACAAGTCCGGAATTTCATCTTTGAGAGGGTAAGATTAGTTCCGTTGTGCAAAGTGCACTTCCACTGAAAAACTTAGCAAGTCTATGGGAAACTTTTGAAGAGTCACCAAGGCCAAGACCAGGGCAACAGAGGAAATGCATGGCCTCCGTTGCAATTCCAGGCATGGTATCATCGTTATCAAGACCCCAAAGAAAAAGTAAGCATATATTGTTTTAAAACATTTCCATAAAAGTTCTTCTACCTTTAAAAATATCAAAAAATTTTTGATTGACAAAAACATTGGACATTAGCCGAAACTACTTCTGCAGAGCTTGTTGTGTTTCTCTTACCTGTTGCTCCAGTAGAAGCAAAGACAAACTTGGTGGGGTTCGTCGTCACCTTGAGCTGACCCGGTTGAATCTGGAGGAGCTGGGGTCCAGACAGGGCGCCTCTTTGCACCTTGACCACATTTTGTGCGACGTCCTTGGCGCTGATCACCTTCTTGGGTGCCTGCTTACCCGTCTGTATCGCACCCTTGCCCTTTCTACTGGGTGTGGAGGTGATGGTGGTTGTTGAGATTGTGATTGGTGCTAGGATACGCTGGGTGCCCTTGATGGTAGGGGTGGCCGTGATGACAGTTCCAGAGGCTGGGGAAGGAGCAAGCTGCTGGAGTCTCTTCTATCGAAGACAAAACCAAACCCAGGAGTAATATTTATCTCTACAACCACTTGTATTTCCGGGACAGGTTTAGTACAGAACAGTTGGGATTGACTGGGCAAAAAGTTCAAGTAATAAACCACAAGAGAGAAACTGACTGGGTAAATTGACTAGAACAGGATTTGAACCATCGACCTCCAGATTAACTTGACAGCATTCAACCAACTGAGCTATTTATCGCTAATCTTGGCAGTCAGAAGCCATTAAGCTTCAAACTGCCATACAACCAAGGATCACACCCAAGTTTACAATACAACCTATGAAGACGCAGTGCAGGGATCACCTTTAGGGGATGCAACTTTTATATTTGAATATCAAATAATAAACCACTAGGGAAACTGACTGGGTAACTTTCAATTCAATTTTGGGCTGAACAAAGACAAAATTGCTAGAATGGGATTTGAACCAGGTACCTCAGGATTGACTGCTACCAACTGAGCTTTCTAGCTCTAATGCTAGTGGTCTCCGAACTAGCACTTCTACTTATACCAAATAATTTTGATAAAATGGTAAGGGGGGGGGGGGGTGGGTATTAGAAGTTTTCGCACCTGTTGTCCAGACTGCCTGGTGTTTTTCAGCTGTTCTTCTAATTGCTCCTTGACCTGCTGTGGTGTACTGGCTGAAGCTGATCCCCTTGTGCTAGAGACATGTTTGGAGTCCTTCATGTTGGCCTTGTTGTGCTGCTGCTGTTTCTCCCGAGCTAGTTTATGCATTCTGAGGAAAAAGTCAAAGTTGTAAAATTAATTTTGTAATCATAGAGATTGTTCCACAGCCTTTCCCAAAATAGATTTCTAGAGCTAAAAGCTTGACTTCCATCGTAAACAAAATTAAGCTGCCGTTTTTAAATACGAGCGAACTACGATTTGATTTTTTATTTTTTTTTATTTAAAATCAAATTCACAAAAACCAAACAATCATAAAACAACACCTATTAAAATGCTCCAGACTGCACAGTAGATCTTTTAAAACCACACACAAACATCAAGTTGACAAAAAACTCTGAAGACCTGATTTCAACTCAGCGTGCTTCAGCCAAACTTCAAATAATTTGATCCAGAATGCCCCAGTCTAGAAAAAACCTGGGGAGAACCACGATAATGTATCATACCAAAATCTGAAATTTATCATCTTTTCCTGGATGCATTTTTTAAAACTTCTTTTTGATGACTATACAACGTTACAGTTTTATGGAATCCGAGTCTGACCAGTAATTTGCCATTTTCAAGCTGTAGCAAGTCCGAGATTGAAGTCCTTCCTGGCCCAGTTCCTTATCTAGGTTGTGTCCGAATTGGTGGCTACGGCTATGGCTAGATCACTGAGTCAACATGCATTGGAGGTAAAGGGTGTCCTTAGCAACACGCTAAGCAAGTCACAGCCGTAGCTGTAGTGGCTAATTCGGGCACAGCCCTAACTAATTTGGAGACATAGTCACATTATTGACCCCTTGCACCAACGTCGAATGCGCTGATCTTTGCCACGCTCACCATTTTTGGAGTCCATGGTATGCTTGTAAACACCTAGTCACCTAAAAAGGCGCACTAAGCTGTATAAAACTTTACTCCCAAAATGGCGCAACCAGGATTATTGTGATGATGACACTGCATGAAATTTGTTTTAAAAATATGGTGAATTCACAATCTGAAGAACAAAGATTGTTTTTTGTAATTTGTTTTTAAAAATAAAGTTATTCATGAAGACTACAAACCTCTCGCCAAACTGGATAATCTCCCAGAGTTCCATCTCTTCTTCCCTGACCCACGTCTCAATAACCTGAGGGCCCTTGGGCTTGACTGGCTCTGGGGGCTTTATGGGCGCCGAGCTGGAACGCAGACCCTGGCGCTGGGGTTTGTGAACTGCAAAACAAAGGACAATTACCAAATAAAGAGCAGAGTTTACAGGGGTGAGCATCATTGCTGACAAAAAGGTCGGAAATTATGATCCAATTTTAAGGAGGTATGTGGAAATGATGGCATTTCCACCTTGCGTTAACCCTTGGAGTTACAAATTTCAAATAACTTCTGGGAACAGTATTCTCAGCCCTAGAGAAGTAGATCAAAGAGAAAGATTTCTTTACATCTGAAGAAAATAAAAGCTGGAAATAGGATAATAATATTTTTAACTAATGCGCCCAGTCTTATCTCAGCTGTTCATAGGCAAATGACATTACAAAATAGGAAAAAAAACCTTTTATACATCACAGAGTCAAACAATACAAGTACAGAGAGAGGATTTGTTATATATAAAGGAAGAATGCAAAATTAAATGAGCAGTAACTCAAAGGTTTTTTAAAGGTTTTTCTGGAGTTGCCACAAGTTTAACTTCGAGTTACCATTTGTTTAAAGGTAGGGTCATCGTTTGGTTTTGTAATACTGATTTATTGGCAAAATTATCAAGAAAGATACAATAAATTTTACTTGTGAAAGTTTCAGTTCAATACGGTGTCTACTTGTTGAGAAAACAGGAAAAAAAAAAACACAGATTTTTCACAAGAACATGGACTACACCAACGTTTAGTGAGGCATAGCGGATACAAACGGCATCTCTGGCTGCAGCATTCGCAAACGGACACCAACCTTAAGAAATCAAAAAAACGATTCATGCATGAATTGTTTCTCAGATTCAAATGTTTTAAATGATTTCTAATCAACAGTGGCATTTCAGACGAAATAATTTCACAGGATGCTTACTGCCACTACTATCGTAGTAACAAGTAGGCTTTCAGAGAGATTACACAATTTTCTTTGGGGTCATTACCAAAGTATGACACTACCTTCAATTCTGCATTTCTCCCCAAATGTACATGGAAGCAAAAACAGTGCAGAGAGAAGATACGCAGTTATCATGATGAACTTTACCTATTTCCTTGTCATCCTTGCCCATTGGACAGAAGATCTGCCTGATGAGATACTCGGACCTCAGCCCAGATGGCTGGATGTCTCTCTTCTTGCAGATCTCCGTGGTTATCCTCTCCTCCTCCGTCTCTATAGTGTGAGAGATCCCATGAAGAGGTTTCTGAGACATCTCCTCCCACCTGATACTCGCCCAAAGGATGTGCAGCATCAGTCCGACGGCCGAGAAGGAGCTCACCGTCTGAAGACGATACCGCCAGCATATTCTGAAGGTTGGCCGTGGAGAGGGGTACGGCCAGTAGTCACCGACGTTTTTGAAGTTGTAACTGAACCCCTCGACTTCGTAGCGACCCCCTCTGCGGCAGAGCTTCTTTAGCTCATGTGGGGGCAGGATAAGGATGCTCTTGAGCTTGTTGCGGGTTGCAAACTTGCGACACATTGGAAGCGGCTTGGCTATTTTTTTCTGGGCAGCTTTTCGAGCTGCACTTTGAGGCGACTTGGTGGTGAGGCGGTAAGGGTCACAGACCCTGGGTCTTTTTGGCATATCCCTGGGATTCTTCAAGTTCTCTTCGATAAATTTGATTTTCTCATTGATATCGGCAAATGAGATACTTATGCCGCCGACTGAAGCAGCAGAGACTGTTATAGTTGCATTGGATTTTAGACTGGCTTCTTTGGTCATGAAAACTGAGGAGGTTGCTTCGGATTTACTTATGGTCTTGATCAGCGTTGAGCTCTTGGACTGTGTAGTTCTCATTACTGTACTTGTTGCCACTGGAACTCCATTAACAGTTTGTCCTTTTGTACTGTCAATGATCTCCTTAAGGGTCTTCAGGGGCTTAGGTACAGGCTTAGGAACTAATGTGGGAAGAGAGGCACTGAGACTGTTCTTAGAGGAGATGGCGCTGGGCAGGGTCTTTGGTGGGATGACGGTGGATGTGGTGGAACTTTTCTGCGAAGTGGAACTCACAACACCTTGTGGGGAGATATACACCACCTTGGGTCCAGATGGGCTTTGCTGCAATATCCCGATCCGTTGCTGCTGCTTCTGCTGTGAAGGAGCACCCTGCTGAGCGATCTTTGGCAATATTGACACGTTCCCCTTGCCGGACTGCAAGAGGTTTGCTGGAACTGACTTCATGACTTGGACTGATGAGGTCTTTTGTGGATTTAGGATCGTGTTACTCTCGGGGAGAGTTTGTTTGGTAGTTGTTGCTGTGGTATTGACACTTTCTGAGGTCCTACTGCCTTGGGTAATGAGAACGGTCTTTTGTGGGATCTTTGATGGTTCTTTCGGGATGACCTTGCCGCTTGCAAGTTGGGATATCTTTTCACTTATCAACAAATTGCCCTTGGCATTTTGTGAAGCCGTTGGTCTCTCATTGAGCTGAGCTGGTGACACAGAGTCCGTGGTGATTTGACCTTGAGCTGCATTAGCCACTGCCACCTTTGGGGTGGTCACTGTTGGCGCACTGGTATGTGCCGTCTTACAGGCGGTAGTGTTGGTTAAAATGGGAGCAGCTGGCACAGCCGCTACAACAGCCTGTGATTTTGCATCTTTTATGGACACCGTGTGCTGAGATTCTAACGAATTTGAAACTTGCTCAGGGTGTTGATGGGAATTACTTCCATCATTTTTAACTTCGCCCATAACTGTTTTTGCCTTTTCTTGATTACTTGCTTCAACACTCGGTGTTGTTTCTTGCTTGCTGGTATCTGGAAGATTTTGACTACAACTAACTTCAACAGGAGCCTGCACAATTTCATTAGAGGCATTTGATTGTTTGCTTGTTGGAGTTTTCTTCTGCTGTTCTGTGTCAATAGCTAGGGTGGCACTTATTGGGAGAGACACTTTGTTTGGGGATGTGGAAGAGTTTGATGCCTCTTGAACACTACTGTTCTTTTCAACAGGAACTTTGCTCTCTAGTGCATGTGGGGTGCTGTTTTCAACAAGAGTTTCCTCATTGGTGTCAACTTTTCCAGCACACTGGTCATCTTGTTGTAAACTTTTGTGAGAACTCTCATCAGCAGCAGCGATAGACTCGGAGGATGCTGTGGGCTCTTCCTTTTGGTTGACTGCAGCATTCATGCTGCTGTCACCTCCACCACTGAGTTGACTGGATGTGTGGATCTGCTGAGAAATGCTTTTCTCAGGCTGGGGTTTGTGAGGAGTTTGTGAGTTCTCTTTCATGACAGAGAACAAGTTCCTATCGCTATTGACGCTTTGCTGGTTAATGCCTTCTGGATGCGGAGCTGAAGCTTCGCAGGAGATTTCCTTTGATTCCTCGACGTCCATAGGTACCACAGGATCACCTGTCAATCCTCCCGTTGCCTTTTGGACAGGTTTGAATATTTTCAAGGCTTCAACATTTGTAGGCACAAGTTTGCTGTTCGGATCTAAACCAGTCAGAATGTCTGATTCCTTTTGCGATTCCAAACAGTTTAAATCTACTTTGTCAGAGTGTCCTTTCTCTAAGTCTTTAAGATGGGAACTGGCGACAACCGTTTCACTTGTGGTGTCTGTGGTTTGGTCCACATTATTTATGAGTGTTTGTGATGCCGGTTTGGTCCAATGAGACTCTGATGAGTTTGCTCCAACGTGGTTGACGTCCTTACTATCTCCAGCAGCAAGTGCATTTTGAGCATTTGTAGGCGGGGAAGAAGCTACAGCTTCTTTTGCGGCTTGATCAAAAAGTTTCAATTTCCCTGTCTCGCTTAACTTAAAAATCTGGAGATTTTTGTTGTCTGGCTTTTCAAATCCCTCTGTGAGAGTCGGTTTGGAGGCAGATAAGTCAACGTCCATGTCGTTCTTGGTGCACACAAACGGCGAATTGTGTTGGGTATCATTTACAACAGCTCCAGCAGGAGTATCCACTCTTGACAAACATTTTATTTGGCTGATCCCATCCTCCCCGCAACTGTTGTTCACATTTTGAGGAGATGGATTTAAGGTATTGCTTGATGTAACTGGGCATGAAACTGGTGATTTGTCCAGGGTGACAGACTTTTCGTTTGTTTCTTGCGGAGGGGATTTCAGAGCTGATGTTGTAGCGGTAAGTTTTTTGGGTGTGGAAGTCACATTCGGTATACTACTAACACTAGCCAACATATTCTCATAGACGGCCTGATACGAAGGAGGTACCTTGGAAGGACTTTGAGTCGGGGACTTTTGTGATTGAGGAGAAGGGGAAGAGAGGGACACCGTTGGTTTTAAATTATCCTGAGAAGATGACGGTATCGTTAATGATGGTTGATTCGTAGCGGCGGTTAGTGCTGCGGAGGCTGATGTATTCAGCTTGGTCTCATTCTTCCTGGCATCAATGTTATTCACAGAAACAATTTGACTTTCAACCGGCTTGCCTCCCTGTGACAGGGAAGGCCCAACTGAGACGCCACTCACTGTTGCAGCAGTTGTTCTCACTGGTAAAGCTGGAGACAGTTGCGGCATGGTTTTCACAGAGGCTGAACTGACGTCTACCTGTCCAACTGTTGGCTTTGCATTAGCAAGCTCAGAATTTGACTGAGGTTGTTTGACTGAGGTTGCCTGAGGACCACTTTGAACTACAACCACTGTCCGTTTTACTTCCGAGCTCAGGTCTTTTGTTATCACTGCTTTGTTCTCCTGCTTGGTTAATTTGGCCACAGTAGGCTTTGCCTCTTTCCTACTATCCAGAAGCACTTTCAGCCTGTCCTTCTCCTTCAAGATTCGTTGGTAGGTCTCATACTTCTGCACATGAGACTTGTGACGTTCAATGTCAGCAGCTTCCTGCTTGACCCTTCTGTCCAGGAATCCCTCTAGCCGTGAGCGGTAGGCAATCTTACGATACAGTGTGTGGTTCTTAAGTGCTTCACTGATGTCTATGTTGTCCCAGTTTGCCTTCAGAGCTGGTCTACCAGATGTGGTTGCTGCTTCCTGACCGACAGTTGAGTTTTTATCCCGTTTCTGAGACTCCAAACCCACTGTTATCTTTTCCTCTGTTTTCTTCTGTTCAGTAACTTGCATTGGTTGGCTGGTTTTTGAACCGTCATCCAAGGCTCCTTCACCTGGGGTTTCTTTGCTCACTGTTACATCCATTGGTTCAACTACTTCTTTACTCTTTTCCAAAGTGTCTGAGACACCTACTTCCTTGCTGCATAGCTGCTCTTTCTGCAGAGAATCCAAGGGCTCCGTAGCAGGTTCCACTGTGCTTTCTCCTACCTCCATAGATTCTGACGTCTTGTCCTGATCAGCAGAAACCACTAGATCCCCCTCTTTGCTGCTTGGAGGTTTCTTTGACATCTCAACAGTAGGCTCTGGTGGAGGTTGAACTGACTGCTCCTTTGCAGACTCCTTGGATAGATCCATAGCTTCAGGCTCCTCAACCTTGCCAGAAACACTGAGATTGTCCTCCTTGGTTCTTGAAACTTCTGTAGATGCTGAATCCTTAGCATCTGTTAATGTTGGATCTGTTTGTTTCTCTGAGTGAACTGGCTGTTCCTCTGAGTAAACTGTTTGTTTTTCTGAGTCAACAGTTTGTTTTTCAGAGTCAACAGTTTGTTTTTCAGAGTCAACAGTTTGTTTTTCAGAGTCAACAGTTTGTTTTTCAGAGTCAACAGTTTGTTTTTCAGAGTCAACAGTTTGTTTTTCAGAGTCAACTGTTTGTTTTTCTGAGTCAGCTGATTGTTTTTCTGAGTCAACAGTTTGTTTTTCAGAGTCATCAGTTTGTTTCTCAGAGTCAGCTGATTGTTTCTCAGAGTCAGCTGATTGTTTTTCTGAGTCAACAGTTTGTTTTTCAGAGTCAACTGTTTGTTTCTCTGAGTCAGCTGATTGTTTCTCTGAGTCAACTGTTTGTTTTTCTGAGTCAACTGCTTGTTCCTCTGAATCTGTTTGTTTAGCAGCTGTTTCAGTTGATGAGCTCTCCGCAGTATCCATTGGAACCGGCGAGTCCTCTCGTACTTTCTCTTCAACATCCTCCAAAGATTCCTTCATTGGCTTGTCTTTCTCTTCTTCGTCCTTCCGATCTTTGACTTCGTTCTCAGATTCCGCACTAGCCTCTGTTTTGTCTGCTGACTCTTTCATTTCAAGTTCGGCTGTTGAAGCAGTTCTGTTCTTTCCCCTTGCTTTGCCGTACGCATGTTTTATGAGTTTGGTTTTCTGTTGCGCCGAGTCCTTTTGTCCCTGGTTGCTATGTTTGTAGTTTAGCTCCTCTCCAAGTACATGCTCTGAGTGAGGCCAAAAAAAAGGTGGGAAAGATGGAAAGAGACTCATTTATAATGAAAAATATAACATTAAGTTGTTAACATTATCATTCTGTTGTCTGTTTTAACCAATAATCGCTGGAATTCATTTTCACAGGTAAAACGTTTATGGACATGCACAAGGAAACCCGATAAACTTGGTTTTGAAAACTCTCCATGGATGCCATGGAGTAATTGCTACAATCTTCTGTTACTGGTACAAAATACTAAGTGTGCCTGGAAGAAGGGCCTAGAGCCCTATGCCCCTTTTGAAGGCACAACAGCATGTGTACAACAAGTAGAAGTACAGGGAATAAAGTAACAATTTTTTGTACATACCATCACTGTAGGCCTTGATGCTGCGTATCAGACTGACTTTAGCTGGGCTAGGGGGCGGCAGAGTTCGATTTCTCCTGGTTGAGCTGACCCATGCCCATCCATCACCGCCAATGATACGGTATTCTTCTCCTTTCATCTTCCACACCTGAAAAATAACAAATCACACTCCAGTTTTGAAATTTCATTATTTGTAATTGCAATTCTGAAGAGAAAATTTAAAACTTGACGCAGCTCAAAGCCAAAACCCAGGTTGCCCATAAAGATGGCACCCTTGCACAGAATAGAGCGCACCCTCCACAAAATGCAGACAAACATTTCTAGTCAATTCCTTTAAGTATACATTTTGACTCCCAAAATGGTGGACAGGATAAGTGTGAGTAAGTGTGCTCCACATCCTAAGATGGATTTATACTGAAATGTAGTGATAACGCCGTTTAGAATGCTCTAGATTATGCACAGTAGAGCTTTTAAAACTAAAGATAATCACCAGGTAAAATGATTCAGAGGACCCAAGTTCAGTTCAGCATTCTTAGACAAAACTTGGGTCCAGAGTGCCCCCCAGTTTGTCAGAAAACGCTAGTTTTCCCACCCTGCAAGGTTTCAAATCCAACTTTGAGGTGATCTGAATGAAAGAGAGAGAAAGCTAGCTCACCAAGTGCTTGATGGGGAAGGTGTACTTGACCCAGCGGTTGTTGGGATTCTTGTAGATGTCATCCTCCTCGTCCTTTTTCTTCTTCTCTTGCTTCTTCTTCTCCTCCTTCTCCAGGGCGGTGGTCCGGATCAGCCGGATGTGTCCGAGGCCGTCTGCCCAGATCGGGGTGTACAGGACAGGCTTCATGGCGCATTCCAGGATGGAGAGGGCCAGGGCAAACTCCTGCGGCTTGTTGCACATGTGGACAGCCTTGATCCAGTTGTTGCGGTGGACGGCCCAGTTGGAGTGCATTAAGGGTGCCTGGAGTTCGTAAAATCAATAGTGAAAGGATTTTTTTCAAGTCAGTAAAACACTGATACTGCAAGGCTATTTTGTTCCATGTACGGGCTAAAAAGACAAACAAATTGCTCAAACGGCCTGGATTTTTTCCTCTGAAGGATGGCAGAGTTAAAAGTATTATGCTCCTTGCCAAGACCAAGCCTTTCCTGCCATAACTCAAAACTGGTTGTATTTGCTCATTAAATAGATGAGAATAGGAGTTTTCAATTAACACCTAATTACGGCCTATAAGGTAATTATCTACTCATTATATAGCAGGTCTGGAATTACACAAAGGACATGGCCTCTGCTGCCCTCAGTCTTGGCCTTTGCCCCCCTTTAAAAGTTTCCCATAAACTTTAAGATTTTCCAATGGAAGTGACCTTTGCAAAATGAAAATGGCCTTGCCCTCCCGATGAGGATGAAATTCCAGGCTTGGTATATAGAATGTTTCCGACATCACATCACATTGAAGGCCGATGCTTCAGTTATCTTCACTTGAATGCCTATTTCCAATTAGTACCTGATTTTGGCACGGTGCGTCACAAGTCTTTAATATCAACCACCCTTGAAAATTCACTGAATACTTTTTTTCAAGATTAAAATGATGTTACATTGTTTGTGTCCCCGATCACCAATTTCTTTAACTATCAAAATTTGTTTTACTCAAACAAATAACTGAATTGCACATTATGCAGGGGTTTGTTTATTATTAGGCAGATATTACCTGCATATTTTGTGTTCCAAATCTCCCTAACCTTGACTTCAGAACAATAAGCTTGATAAAAAATATATAATTTCAAAGAGAGATATCCACGCGGTACTACTGACAGCCCAAAGGCCAAGCCTAAGGGCCATATCACACAAGGCCATTTACTGGCAACCAGTTCCAGGCAATCTCCAAGAAGAAAGGCATACATATTTGAATGTTCATCTTTTTTTCTTTGGGTTCGTAAGACATTATTTTGAAAATTACTCCTATGCTACCAAAGTGGTCCTGTAGCATGCACTGCAGTTGGTTGCCTCCAAATTGCCTGGAAAAGTTGCCTCGTGTGACAAGTCCCTAAGAAAGGAAAGAGCTGGAGAAGGGAAAGGGGGTCAAGAGGCCGGACAAGATACCTGAATCTGACTCTCAAGCTGTGTTATAGTGAGCCTCAGTGTGGATACGATCAGCTGCTTGTTCCCGTACACCGTGCCGTTCCATCGCAGCTTCTCCGAGGTGTTCAGGCTGAACTTGTGGGCGATGTACCTTCGGCGGTCGCGGTCCTCAGCGTGCTGGGGTTTGTTCAGGGCCAGGGGGTTACTGCTGTACTGGTTCTTGTAGAGTTTGTAGTTGCCCTCCAGGCCCAGACGGAACATCTTGTCTGGGTTCATGCTGCGGGTGGTTATGCTGGAGACAGTCACCTGCAATTGGTGTTAGAAGAGTAACTTTCAATACATGTTAACAACACCCCAAAACGTGACAAATATATTTTCAAAAGTTGTTGTGAGTTATTTCTAACAGGCTCATTGTAAAATTGTCATGATTCAAGACGAAAAGGGTAAATGCATCAACATTTGCTTTTTCGATTCAATTCAACTCAATTCAATTTCAAGATGACATTTTTTCCATACTCTAACAGGAAAGTGCATCGATAATTAAAGACAGAAAATCAGTAAATAAGAAAATTACAAAATCAATGTAGAGGTGAGTGTTTACATTTCAAAAATTTATGCTTGAAATTAATAAATTATATCAGTAGGTATAATATGTTACAACACAGGCATGGTATTTGGCCTTGGAGAAAAGTAGAAAAATTTGTTTGAGCACAAGGGCTGACCTACACTGTGTGCTTGTTCATATGGAGTAGGCCTTATGGTGCATAAACTTTTCAGGCTATTTAAACTAAATTTTTCTGATTTTTCCTAAGGGCAACAAAATTGGAAGGACACCATGTCCCACAAGACAGGCTCTAGAACATGAGGCTGTTGTTGACCTCAACAAATTTTCCCCACTAATTGAGGTACAGCAGTATCAAGTTTATTATGCCATAACCTTACATAACAGTTGTGGGTAAATATTGTATGACACTTGTAAATGTTACAATGGGAAAATGTTGATGACCTATGAGGTAAATCCATTCTTCTTGGAAATGCTCAAGATGTTGTAAACAATGGAAATTTACCTGGTAAGTCTGCTGCCACCTAGCGTTCAAAAGTCTCCCATTTGCTTTTGTTTAATTCACAAAATCCTTGTTTTTAAAGATAATTCTCTCAGGTAGAGTACATGTAGGTCCATACAAGCATGTGTATAATTCACAACAGGTCTGAAGAGACCAATTCATTTTGTTATGGTTCCTAGCGATTTGAAAATGTACCGAAAAACGGTTTTAATATGAGTTGACAAATGTCAATGTGGTTTAGAAAAGAACTGTGTTCTGTAAAAGATTAAAAGATTCTTAAGATTGCATTCAGAACAGGAAAACAATGAAAGAAAAGACAAACCTCCTTTTGAGTTTCTTCCTTCTTGATTTCCACTTTCTTAATCTGCCCTTTAGCGTTGATCACAAGACAAGAATCCTCTTTCATGGAGGTCTTTGTGGTAAGGGTTAGGCCCCCTGGTGAGGTCTTGGTGGAGTAGGTCAAGAATGGAGTGGTCTTGGGCGGGGGTGGCTTGTAGTTGGGGTTGCGGGATCTTGTCATGATGCCCGTCTTGGCCGGTGTCTTGCTGGAGGAATCCTCCTTCTCCCCACTGTCTTTGGTTTCACTCTCCATGGCTTCAGCGTCCTTGTTTTGATCTGATTGCGAGGAGTCTATTCCTGTTTTGGTATTCTCACTGTCTGCCTCCTTGCTGCTGCTGTTTTCATCAGTATCCATAGGCGTGCCTTGGCCATCCCCTTCTTGACCCAATTTAGGGGTTTCCATTGCAGAGGTTACTGCGATTGTTTTGACTTGGGTGATTGATGTTGTCGTTGTCGTCACAGCCGTCTCTGTGGTGACAGCCGTGACCTTCACACTGCTGTTGGTGCTTTCAGTTTCTGATGTCATTGCGACTTCCATTGTCTCAGTCACCATTTTCTTTTGTGTCACAGTTGTGGAGGACTGAGTGGTGTGCTCTGTGATGGACACAGGGTCCTCAGACTGGCTGACACGAATGTCCTGACTAGTTTCCCCTGAACTTTCCTGTTTTACTTCACCTTCTGATCTGGTGTCACTTTGCTTTGTAGCGTCAACATCAAGTTCCATCGGATCACCTCCAGAGTCATCTTTAACAGTCTCTTTGATGTCATCACCTTTTTCTTGATCCGTCTTCGTCTCGGAGGAAGCCTGGAAACCCTCAGGCAATTGTTTCTCTTTAGCCTGATCATCAGCCTGAACCAGACAAGCCTCCTCAAGAGGCTTTGCTTCCCTTGCAATCTCCGCCTCCTCAGCCATCCTCTCTTCGGCTTTCCTCCTGGCACTTTCCTCTCCAGTTACATGCTCCTGTTCTTGTGCGTTAAGACTTTCTTCTTCCTTTTTCCTCTTTGCCTCTTCTTCCTCCTCCTGCTTTTTACGCTCCGCCTCCTCCTTGGCGGTCCGTGCTGCAAGGATTTCATCTGTAAAATTAAACAATGAGATCAGTCGTAGTGATATCTTCAGGAGTGAGAGTCATTAATGACAAAAAGGTCTCAAAGCAAGATCCAAATTTTAGGAGGTACAATGAGGGACTTTTGGGATGCTGAGTGGCAGCAGACTTACCATTGTTTTCGGTAATGTGCGCATGCTCAGGTAAGTCATTTACCAGGTAAGTCTGCTGCCACCTACCATTTCAAAGTCTTCCATTATATTGAAACGATGGCATTTCCACATTTAGGTAAACCCAGGAGTTATAGATTCTATTAAGCTTTGGGAACAGTATCCTCAGTGTTAGAGAAATAGATCAAAGTGCTGGATTTCTTTTTATCTGAAGAAAATAACAGCTACTTTTTCTCACCAGGCAGACATAAAAACGTCCCACTTCAGATAAAAATCTGGAATTTCTCACCCTGCATCTTCGTTCAAAGATATAGCAGGTCATGGCACGTATTCAAATAGGATTTCAGAGCTTGAAATTGACACAGTTGGACTGTAGGCCCCGAGGCCAGTGATTTTAGAATCAGGCCAGTAAACTCATGACATGACATGTCCCGCGGTCTTGAATTCTTTTAATTGAATAATAATACCTCACTGTGTAATAAAATCTTTAACAAAAAAAGGCTCATAAACATGTTCTCATTTTGATTTGTTCTTGTAAAAAAATTCTGGTGAAGTGAAAATTTTGAGCCACGAGCCCTGTGGTCTTGTGCATTTTCCCACCAAATTCGAGCCCTGGATTTATACATGTAGGTTATACTTATAATCTTTACACCTAAAGAAAGCACTTTTCCCCCAGATTTTAAGCAGTTTCTGTAGAATGAAGATGTAGCCAGAACACATCAACATTAGACCTCCAAAGGGGACCCTCTCATTGGTAAATAACAATTCTTATTAAACACGGTTGTCCCAATGAGGAAAAAAAGACCAAAAAAAACCACAAAAAAAACCCAACCATTGTTAAAATGTTCAAGAAAAAATAAGCGGGAAACCAGTCAAAGACGGTACTCCTGATATGTTATTTGTACTGTTTAACTATTTGTTTTGTACTTGGCTAAAAGCTCTGTAACATTTAGCCTTTGTATAGCACAAAGTCACTCCTTCACATGTACGTGCAAATTGATGCTTGTCTTTTGTTTTCCATACCTGCAGCTCTCTGAAGCTCTGATCGCTGGTTTCCACGAGCGCTATTGGTCAGCACTGCGGTCTTAGCCACATGGTCTATGATCTCTGGCAGAAACTCCTGTATGGCTCGGCACAACGCCCCTTCCCATTCCAGTGGGTCAAGGGTAGATATGAGTGTTTCTATCTGGGGCTTGCTGCTGTAGTACCATATCTGGTCCTCACCCTCACTGTGGGAAGTAAACAGCAACAATCATAAATAATTATACTGGTTACCTTCCATTTCATGTAAAAGTATTTTTTTAGTATATTACTGCATTAAGAATTTGCATTTGACTTGACCTAACCAGCCACAACATTTGGCCCATTGGAAAAGTTTTATCAAGGCTGACCAGGCCTAGAATTTCATCTGTTGATTTTGCAAAAGGCACTTCCATAGCAAAATCTTAAAAGTCTATAGGAAACTTTTGAAGCGCACCAAGGCCAAGACCAGGTCAATGGAGGTCATGGCCTCCACGTCCTCTGTTTAACTCTGGGCCTGACTGACCTATGTGTGCATTGATTCTATGGTGGGCTTGTCAGGGTATTCAATAACAATTCTGCTGATTTTTCTGAGGGCCCAAAAAATTGAAATCAAATTAAAGTAGGAAGAATATCATGCCTGCATGACAAGCTGCAGTATGAATTTGCACTGTTTAGAGCACTGTTAATTAAGGTTGACGAAGGTAGAATTAAGTCTTCATGCCACATAAGGAGCAGCTGTAAAAGAATAGCCATTGGACCGAGATGAAGGAAAGATCAGCTGTAAAATGACTGGTACGTGTATCAATGACCACTCATTAGTTGAGGACGAACATGTGTACTTTTTATAACTTTTACGAGGGTAATGAAATATCCCGAGAGAATAGTTCTCACTTTTGAAAGTTAAATGATTTTTTTATTTAATAAAAATTTATCAATAAGTATTACTAGCTTACACAATAATACGTCGACAGAGATGCCAGTACTTTCTTCCATGTCTATCATATCCCAGCGGCTCATGACGAATCAACATCCCACTCTTCTCCACATCTGAGATGCAATCGTAGACGCCGTCCACGCGGTGCTCCTTACACACTGAGCACAGCCAATCATCCTCGGGGACCTCCGTGAGAGGTGGGTCGACACACTCCAAGTGGTACACCGCGGTGCAGGTCTCACAACACAGAAGATCTCCAAGCTTGTGGCAGGCTCGGCAGTGATCATCGTATGTGATTGCGCCCTCACTCAATATCTCCTCCCTGACCTTGTTGGAGGCAAGGAACTGATCGCAGAGAAACTGGAGCACTTTTATTTTGTCGGTGGCAGTGGCAAAAGGGTAGTTCTCAGCCTCAACATGAGGCAACACGTGAAGAAACTCTTTGTCACTCTCGATGTAGCACCGGACCAACTCTGGCCAGGTCATGCCGTCGAGGAAAATCATCTGGATGTTGATGCTGTCACGGACATCGTGGGGTCCGAATGTTGTACTGTTGCCGTCTTCTTCCCGTATGAGGGCCCGAAGGAGGCAGATGTGTGTTTCAGCGAGCAGTGTGCACTGTTCTTCACTGCTTAAAGCTGCACAGAAATCCTCAAATCGAAACGGGGAAAGCCTTAGCTGCTGGTGAAAGTGTCTCAACACCTCGTACACAGCAAATGCCATCATCAGGTCATTCCTGTCAATAGTCAAGTCATCAGCACTCTTGGGCAAATCCAAGTGGGGAATGTCCTTCTCTTCCAGCCAGGATGGAGAGGGTGGGAGGCTCAGCCTGTTGGTTAACTTGGAGCGCCTGCTCGGAGCACTGCTCGCCTCGCTGTATGAACTCTCCTCCGAGAATTCAGAAAGGTTTGCCCCTTCATTCGACTCCGAACCTGAAGAATGTGAATCAAGGTCACTATCTTCTTCATCGAGCTCAAGCTCATCCGGACTGCTGTCCCCCTCTTCATCTGAGCTGAGTTTAGGCTTAGAATGTTTCTGTTTTCGTCTCCCTGATCCTTTCTCACCCTTGACCGATGACTGCCCTTTTGCAACTCGTTCATTGGAAATCACCTCCTACATCATACCAAAGAAACAAAAGCAACAGTTAAGTATGAGTAATTCTGGCCCTTAAATCAAATATGAGCAAACGAAGTTTCAAAATAATCCAGTAAGTGCTCAGGTACTTTGAAAAATAATTATCATTAAAACTGTAAAGGCATTTATATTTGTTGTACGCTCACTAAATTGGGTAAAGCAACGATATAAAATGTTTGTACATTAACTTAAGTAAAGTATAAATTGTTGGGCACAATCTTTGAAGTTGTCCTTTTTTTATATTTGCGCAGTGTGCCATTTTGTGACGGCGCAAACTTTGTTTCCTTGCATGATTTTAAAATTTG
This sequence comes from Pisaster brevispinus, assembly GCA_023634235.1. Classification (NCBI taxonomy): domain Eukaryota; kingdom Metazoa; phylum Echinodermata; class Asteroidea; order Forcipulatida; family Asteriidae; genus Pisaster; species Pisaster brevispinus. The sequence goes on along the minus strand of JAMKCF010000021.1, from coordinate 7,820,156 downwards.
CGCAGGATAGTTCGGGGCGCAAACTTTAAACACCGCGCGATCTTTGTCGTTCAACCATAATTCTCACCATTTTTGTCATTAAATATATTTCACAACAAATGAAGGGAATATACGTATAAAAGGGTAAGTTCTTCGCTCAACACCTTGGGAAGAATGTCTCGAGAGCATAGGCTCACGAACTGTAAAGAAGTCAAAACAGCAGATTCCTGTGTCGGATAACTTGTTGATAAACTTTGTTAAAATAGAAAAACAATTTGAAAATTTGTTTGCAAGACAATGCTCAAATGGCCAATTGAAATTGAATGCTTAACCTTTCTGTTTACTATATTTTTTATTTATGTCTGTAGAAAAAAATGTGGATAAACCATTGGTAATTTTGAACAAGAGAATGTGCCAAAAGATTTGACTTTCCAATACAAAATAGCATCACATTCAATGTCAGGTACAGTATTACAATTGTTTACATTAAAGTAACATAGCACATGTATGTACAAAAGTGCACAAAACAAAATCCCAACGTTGGTAACAAAATTTAGTGTTGTCTAAAAATTATGGCAATTCTAATTTAATGGAATATTTGCAGGTTATTAAGACATGTTCATATTTATAAGATGACCGTTATATTGTCTCAGGTGAGGTAAGAGTCTGTACTCAATATTTTCACTTGTTTTATGACTCAAAACAATTGCTCATTTGAGTAAATAATACAATTTCTGTTCATCATTAAGTTAAAAAGTGGAGGTGGGACACGGCAAATGTTAGTTTTACTTCCATAAATAAAACTATCCGAGTGAGTTTAACATAATTTTAAAAATTACTTAGTTGATTAGTTTATATTTAGTTATTTATTTAGTTATTTTAGTTTATGGAACACTAAATACGTTAAGTCGTTAACATGGATGTTATTAACTAAGTCATGCTAATGATTGTAAGGCTTAAGGCTAATTTTTGCAAATTCTAATTTATGAATTATGACCATCAATGATCATTACCCTGTCCCTGGATATTTACCTGAATTAGTCTTTTGCTTTTTCGTGCTGCCTCCCTTGGCGTTCTGGGTGATTTGGTCATAGGACTTCCACCTCTTCCTCTCCCCCTCCCACGGCCACGCCCACGACCCCTACCCCTGCCGGTACTAGTCGAAGATGGGGTGGACATGTAACTTGAGGCCCTACTCATCGGGGTGCTGCACCTGGAGCTGGAGGGACTTCCACCGGGGTCCTCGTGATCGCTGTCCCCGTTGCTGGCTGCGCCACCACGGCCAATGTTTCTCCGTTTGGCGGCAGGCGAGAGGGTTCTTCCCGCTCCTCGACCAACGACACCAGTCACAATGGATTTCGGCGGTCTCCCGCGTCCTCGTTTTATCATTTTGCTCTGATTTTTTTACACCGAACAGAGCAGCAGTATATTACCCGTGCGTTGAGATGGATTCAGGGTCTAGATGCTCTACGGAGTGGCGGTATTTTGGAGTTTATAATCCCGCTTGCATGTTAAATCTACGGTCAATCCGCCATTTTCCAAAGAATGACCACGTGACCTCATTTTCTTCTATTCTTTTACACAGCATCCCGCACTATTTTTTACTGCAATCAGCATGCATTCTTGTTTTTAATCACTCTTTACAAAGTTCGTTCAATAAGCAGCCTGGAAAACTATTCTAGCAGCCGCGAAAAACCTCAAAAAGTGTAAAACAATCGTCCAAGATGTATATTTCCCGTGAAATTATGCACCGTATTATGATTGGTTTAAAAAAATAAGACGGACTGCTCAGAAAAAACAACAAAAAATTCCACTAGAAGTGCCCTTTCTAGAAAAATTATGCATTAAAAAAAATTAAAAGTTTATCTTAACTATGTCATTTTCTCTTCCTTGAATTTGGTGCTTGTAGAAAACGCTATATTAACGCAAAACGTATGAAAACAACCTTTGAAAAAATACTAATAGCAAAATAGCCCAGGAAAATGTCGTCCAATCAAAAGCGAGGTTAGAAACAGGCGATTGCCTTGTAATGTCAGAGAGTGTGGATTATTTTTCTACGCATTGCATGCTTGTTTTGTGTGTACGTCGTGGTAGGAAACATTGCATCAAATTGCAGTATGTGTACGCGTGTTGTGCATATACACGACAAACACATGGGTTGGGTTTTTTGTACAAATGTGTTAAACTCAATTCAATCGCTTCCGATCTTCGCTAAACAATGCTCCATACTTTGGTCTTAAACTTGTTGTAGAATAATGAACGGACCAGGAATGTACAAAGTTGAGCCATATTACGACTTTGATAAAACCCCAGTTGAGCTTCCTACGTGTATGTTTAAGATGGAAAGTTGTTACGGTGACAAAATAGGCGAAAACAAGGTAGGCCTTGCATTCGATCTGTCGATTGCTAGCTGTCGAGGCACGTTTGAAGTGCATGCACATCTGACATTTATGCGTGTACATTTGCGTACATAAAGTCTCGTCTACACAAACCCCGGCCAAGTTGGCTTCATGTCTTACTAGATTTTAGATCTTGATTTGATGGTTGTTTCCCCCTTTTTCACAGAACTTTGACAAGCTTCAACATTACTGTTGCTTGTTCAAATATTGTTCTACTTTCTTTTGCTTTTAATTGACGAATTAAAAAAAAAATTGTTTTACTTTTCTCTTTCTGTGCAAAATAATGAGGGCCTTCCTCACATTTAAAAAGTTTAATCCAGACCATGGAGAGAGGAAATGGCACTCCATGGGCTATAATTCAATCATTAATATTATCTTAATCTAATCTAATATGGGGTAATTTAATTTAAAACAGGAATCTTATTAATAGTATGACTCTGTTATCTGTATGACATTACGAATGAGTAGTAGTAGTACTACTAGTAAAGTAAACTTTACATACAATACATTTGTTGGTTACATTTTTTGTAACTTAATACTTTGCACCATTTGCTAAAAATGTCATGAATGTATGTAGTGAAGCTTGGTTTTAAACAATTTAACTTCAAGTATTTAAGGTAATACTATTATTAGAAATAACATTATCTATCTACCCTTTAATTTAAGCAAAATTTCTTATGCTATAATGACCATATTTTTTAATTCACATAAAGACGATAAATCTTAATGTATAATTCTGTTAATTTGTATTTTGTTGTTGTTATGCTACTTCTGTCAAGGTCACGGAGGATCCCAAGCTTGTTGAGCTGGAACGACGCCAAGAGCATATTCTACAAGAGCTGAGATCTCTCGAGGATGAAGTAACATCTCTGGCCATCAAACTCAAACCAGCACGTGCTGCTGCACAACAAAGCACAAATTTGGTAAATAAAATGAACCTTGAATTCAGGAGAGTGCATTGGAAAGCTCTCAGCGCACACCCTCACATCAATAAAATAATACATTACAACAATATCAAACAAACACCGCCCCAGGGAAGGGTCTACATATAAATCATTTCCTACAAACGAAAACAAGGAAGAGTATGCTCATTGAAGTCATGTACTTTTCAAGAACAAATGATAAGGATAACCAGAGAAAATATCATGCTAGATAAATGCTTAACATTTTCATAGTTAGGTGATCGTAACCCCTCCTGACAATCCCTGCTGTCAATGATATTTTGTATGAACCAGTTTTTAATTTAATGGTAGGTACACCTGTTACCATTTTGGATACTTATTTGAGAATTTTTGAATTGTTTATCTGAACAAATTCTGGGACTCCTCCATAATTCATTTCCAGATTTGTAATTCAGTCAGCACTGAAAATTCAGTATGTGTAAACCTGTAGCATTTGGCAAAGTTCCTTACAAAACTTTTTCAGGAATTTATGGATAAACCCTACAATTTTCTACACAAAATGTAAACCTTAACGTCATAAATTTTCTTAATTTTCTGTTCCTGTTTTTCTTTCAGGGAGGGACAATCCATGATATCGTTGTCTACGCCAACCCATCCCAGCCGCCGCATTCACTGAGCGTGCTATTTGAAATGCTGAAAGAATGCTACAGGTGTCGATCTGCAGTGCATGTGCATTCATCTGTGACCTCACTGCCGGACAGGTTGTGGGGTTGCCTTGGAAATGGATTCAAACAGCTGGACAGATCCGAGGCTCAAGTGTCGCTCACATTGATCTGGAAAGATGGTAATTTTTTGGGGGGTGGGGGAATTCGAGGTTTCAATTTTTTGTGTATTAGAAGCTGCTCTCTTTCCAGAATTTGAACAGAAAGTTAAACATTTAGTGTCATCTTTGTTATTTTTTTACCAATGATCTTTGGTTTTTATGCTGTGTTAATCATGAAGCAAAGGAAATGGAGTGAATGTGCCGTTGTGCTTGTTGTATGAACTGTGAATCATCCTATTTCAAACTCTAGTGTTAAAGCACATTATTATGAACCAGTAGTTGTATTGAGGGAAAACATTTAAAAGGTTATTCTGTGACTTAAAAGTTTTGAAATATATAAATACTTCCCAGAAAGGGAGCTTTGTTTTCATTTCTGTTGATTACGTTTTGTTTTCATTTCTGTTGATTAATACTACTGATATTTTGATATGAAAGTATCAGTTTTCTTCCCTTGTGCTTGCATTTTACATGATAACAATCATAGTTTCTAAAAATGTGCATGCTATTGCTAGGACTTTGTTTAGAATATGAAAACAAAATTTTCTTTCCCCACTAGTTCATGAAATCGACAGATGGATTATGATATTATGCATTAAGATAACATGAAATTACTCCTCTTTATTATTTGTAGTGTCCCATGGTCCCATCATGATGGTAGCTGCACCTTCTCAATCGCCCATCCATGGGGAGGCAAACATTGCCCGCTATGTCACCCGCCTCCTCAACCCAGGTTTCGACACAACAGATATTGCCCTGGCGTCATCAGTCGACCAGTGGCTGGATCTAGCAACAGGGGCTCTGCTAAATGGCAGCTCCAAGGAGAAAGCCGCAGCCGTTCGCTCTATGAATTCACGCCTGGGAAAGAGGGACTGGCTGGCCGGGTCGTCAGTATCCGTCGCAGACGCTGTCTGTTGGAGTGCTGTACAAAGTGCAGGACAGGCGGCAGGGGCACCGGCTAATGTACAGAAGTGGTTAAAAGCATGTGCTGCCCAGAATTTATTCAAAATGGCAGTTGGACTATTAACAGCATAAATGAATACCTTTTTAGTACAAATAAATATAGTCCACTAAAGATACTTACATGCTTCTCTCAATGACAAAACATTTTGCAAGCTACTTTAAGAGAAAATTGCTGTCTTTCTCTGAGGTTGACTTAATAAAAGTGATATGCGAGGCTTGAAAAAAAATAACCCATTTGCACTTAGCGCTATTTAACCCTCTATTTATTTGTTTTAAGTATAATTCATGTTTTTGTTGAATTTTACAGACAAAGATTGTGTGTTTTTAGGACGGATTGTTTATGCTAAGAATGAAGTTTATAAAGTTTTATCACTTTTAAGGGAGAGTATGCTTTTGGTAATTGTCAAAGACCAATATCCTAACAATTTGGGGTAATGGGACATTGAATTGCAAGAAAATAATGAAAGAAAAACACTCATGTTGCATAGCATTGTGTGCTTTCAGTGCCTTTCTCAGATTAAAATTTGTTGGTTAAAAATTACCTCTTTCTCAAAAACTACATTACTTTAAAGGGTGTCATTTCTAACGATGTTTTATAATACCAACAGCTCTCTGGTGCTCTTTACCAAGTAAGTTTGTATGGTCATTAAATGTTGGAGTAGTTACCAAAGGTATACCCTCTCTTTACGGATAAAGGCAAACTGTAAAGAAATCTCAAGAATCAGAATTTCACACCGAGACTTATCATTTCTCGATCCATCTTGTCAGATTCTGAGGGCAACGATAATACTATAAATATCATGGTTCATCAAAGGTAACACATTATTGTCCCTTCAGACTTCATTTTGCTTGTGTGGATTTGTGTTGACAAAATAAAAATGGCTAAAATGTTGAAAAGTTATGACAATTATTAGTGGAAGCAAGAAGTTTTCAGTATGGCTGATGAAAAATGGAATGTTATTGTAGGGAAAACATCTAAATAAAATCATAGTAAAATTTACTACATATTGTTTGTCATTGAATCTTTATTGTCTTGCTGTTAGCAGCAATGAATATTCTAGAATTTGATTATGTTTTTTCTTGTTTACTGCATTAATTTATTACAGAACTAAGTCTAATTCCCAGAACAATGGGGAGAACAGAAATTTCTTTTGTCTGAAAATCATTGTTTAGATTAACAAAATGCTAATGTAGTTTCCCATCACTCTATAATTTTACAAATGTCTTTGAGACAACCTGCATTCTCCAACATCCGAATCTTAGCTCGAGAGTGTCCCCTGCTTGGTCCATCCCATACCATAGCGTGATAGTTGCTCTTTAGTTTCAACCATGACCTTGAGACAAGACTAATTTAAAACGTGAGTAACAATTCTTATCACACGAGGGCGCTATTTTTCGTGTTATGGTCTGATTTCTCTTGAGGGCGCAGTTAATAGTGAGCAAAGATGGCGCCGTCCCAGAATGTGGTCTTTTCCTTTTTGTGAAGCATTTGCAACCTGTGTAGCCCTCTAAAATGTTACAGTTTCTTTCAATAATTCTTCATTGATTCACTTTCCATTTGTCATCAGATATAGGAAAACATTACCTTAAAATTAAGACACAAGATGTCAAAATGTCCAGTTTTGGGGCGTGTCAACAGCGTCGTCTGCTCGGCATTTGTGGTTTGTTTATTTTTGATGATGGTGGAGTTACAAACCAGTTTCTGTGATCAAACAATTAACATTGAACAAACTTTGCCAGCTGAGTTGAAAGAAAAGATAGCTTCGGTTGGTAAGTATAAGATTAAGTTACATAAATAATTAAAGCATGATGTTGATAATGATAACTGATAGTCATGATAGTGATAATGTGACACAAATTGCATTTTAAGTTCGTCTGCTCAGAACTACTAAACTAGGTCATAATCGGTGCAATTTCTTTTTGTATGGATTTCATTTAAAATTCTTTTGCATATTTTGGAGCTCCTGGTAAATGAGGTTTATGGATCAAGAGTGGTCTTAAAAGTATTTCTTTGGCAAAAAGAAACATTAATTGTCTTTGAAGTAAAAACCTTCATTTGTTGATTTTGAGTTATTTTTTCAAATTTATATACGCATTTTTCATTTAATGACCTTTTGATCATTACGAATATGAAATTGAAACTAATGACCTTATAGTTCTGAGCAGACGAGTTGTTAAGTAACTAATTCAAATTGTAAACAGTATTCAACTTGTTAATGAAACTTTTGTAAAGTGTTATATGATTATGATTGTGATCATGGTCCCATTTGTTTTTCGGGAAAGGCTATGCCTTACTTAACACTGACTTGAGCTGAACGCAGAGGTAAATTTCATTTTTTGCTGTCGAACTTTAAAGCAAGTGTGTGTATGTAATAAAATGTGTGGTTTTGTATCGAATGGAAGCAATTACCTTATTTTGTTGTGTCATTCTTGGGGTGGTATGAACAGAAAGTTACCAATTGATATGTTGAGCTTAAAAGTTAAATGCTGTTTTTAAATAATTCTACTACAATACAAAGCACCATTTTAGGCCAATCCATTAAGGCTAAATTCTGCTTATATTTTTCTTGCACGTTTCAGGTAAAGAAGACATGAAAGCAGATTGCTGTGATGTAACTCCAACCGATATTCAAATGACAAGATCTTCTACTAAAAAAGGCTTTCACAGGTAATTCATTGCATTATTTACAACCATTCTTAATCTGTTAATCATCGTGTATTTTAAATCATAATCGTATACTATTTACACTTTTGATTTTTACATCTACAGACCTTTCATATCTCAGGATTGATCTTGATTAAAACTGTTTTCCCCCTAAATAGGGCCTAAGCCAGGGCAACTAGTGTGGCAGAAATGTTGACAAAATGGATGTCAGGTAGTTTGTCAAAATCTATACCACACTGTGGGGGAGGAGGGGGGCTAATTTTACCTCTGAATTATCTGTCAGGAAAATTAAATACCAAGTATGGGGAAACGGTGTACTTAATTCTAAAACTAACAAATAACTTTCAAAACTTCTTGATCTTGATTTATGTGAATTCCACCAACTATGTAGTTTTAAAGAATAAACCTTCGAAAAAGACTCTGCTAGGGTCGAAACGTCAGACCATGCAACTATTTTTGCATTTATACCATAGGTCCTTTTGGTGGGTAAGGAGTTTGCAACAGCTAATTATATTTTCTCTAAGCAATAAGGTGAAAATTGTTCAGTTTTTTTCCCTCTTTCTTTTAGGGATGTCCATACCTCATTGCGAGTACTTCTTGACCCGAGACACAGATGCACAACGTGTCGGCTTCTGATTATAGAGAGTCTACCCAAGGGTCTGTTTGTTGATCTGTACCAGGCAGAAGCTGCTGCCCAGTTTGGCAGTCCTCAGGTACAAAGGCCCATCTTGACATGCAAGAGACAATAAACTAGTTTGCTGGTGATGCCTTTAACATAGTTAATCTCTTATATTTATTTATTTAATTTTTAATTTTTTTATCATTGGGAATCCTTTCAATGAAACATTGTTTTTCAAAGGTGCCTGGCAATTACATACATTTATAAATATAAAAATGGAAAATTGTACGAGACAATACATATGTACAAAGATAACACAGAGAATATTTAAAAATTAATAAACAGTGAGGCAGCACTGATAAAATCAATACACTACAGTAAAAACCCTAATTGGGCAGTTATTATTAAAAATCTTGGCCAGCCAGTAGAAATGAACAGAGAATCTCTTCTTATTTTACTGTAAGTTTTGGTTCGACAAAAAAACGGGGTAAGGTAAGTCTTAACGCTGGTTCTTCTCAGAATGACTTCTCCCCTGAAGAAATGTATAGATATTGTAGAGATTCTCTCATGTGAGATAGAATTATTTTTGCGGAGAGAAAGGGGTTCTCGAGTTTAGCCAGTAAGACACAATGAAGTTACAATGAGACAGATAATTATAATCTAACTTGGTGATCACTACTTTATTTTGCAGCTCCTCACATCAGTCTCTGACCTCCTCTTATTTTAAAAGTCATCATATTTTACTGCTACAGGCAGTGTACCTACAAAGTAAATTAAAGTTCATGCATGTGCTTTATGTATGCATGCGGCTCGTGCGTAATGCCATGCAATTACAATTTATTTTGCTGACTGATAGTGATAACTCCATATCACTGCAACTAGTCACTATCCAATGTAGTTTACATCAAGACATGCCACCACCAAGACTTTTTTTAGAGACGTCTTTTATCACTCGGTGACAACTTGTCAGGGGATGACTACAAACCATCCCTTGAAGTTGCATTTATGTGGGTCATATACTTTTTTTTAAGGTGATTTACCCCACCCGAACTATAGCCTAGTTGTCCTGTCCAAGAGCTTTCCCAAACCCATCAAATCATTCACTGAAAGATAAGACTGAAAGCTATTCATGGTGGAAAATACTAGGTAAGTAAGGTTTGCGGTGATACCATGTAAGAAATCTCTTTTGTGAGTAGTGGCGGCTCTGACCGGCTCCTCTCAGAGCCACCACTACTCACAAAAGAGATTTCTTACATGGTATCACCGCAAACCTTACTTACTCACTCACTCAAACTCACCACAAAAATGTGATGAACTCCAAGCGAACCATATACTGTAGTGTATTATGTAGATTGGGGTTCAATTATAATATACATTTTTCCTATTTCTCTGTAGATTGTGGCATTTGAGGACATTGACCTTGAGAAACCAGCTTACCTCTCCAAAGCACACACCATCCTTGTCTATCCTCCTAAAGTATCCCATATAGGGCATGTACACCCTTCAAGTCCATCCCATCTACACGATGACGTGATGGTAAATTTCACAAGTGAGATGACGGTCCATCTAAGGTACCACAGGCCATCAGCCCACCCAGAAACTCAATCTGCCCAGGTGGCATTGCAGGCTCCATATATTTTGATGCGTTGCAGAGGTAAAACACTTTCTTTTAAAAATGTTTACAAATTTGTTTATGAACAACAGGTTGGAGACTTAATTCATGGATTGTTTCTGTACAAACGCAGTACTAGTTACAGCTAACTACAGTTAATTCAGTCCCAGATTTATGACCGTTTCCCATTCTTAAGTCATTTGTGTTGACCAACTTCCAAGCCATAAAGACGCCAGGGTCACTTACCCCACAGACATTGGTACAACTTGCCCCATGCAAGCCAAGGTTGGTGCAGATCTGTCCAGTACTTCTTGGTACAGAGCCTTCACACTGACGTCACATTTCTTTTGCAACATGGGATGTCTGCTAAACTGGAGTACTACGCACATGTAGGAGGATACGTACGCGTAGTGCCATCCAACGTTGCGTTTCGTAGCACATATTAATGCAGTTCTATTCATGTGTGTGCGTGATGGGCACGTCCAAGTACTCCAGCATGGCTGCAATAGAATAGTGACGTCATCCGAGAAAGGGGCTAGTGAACGTTTCAAGGATTTATCTTTAACAATTTAAAAATCCGATCTTACAGAGGTATCAAGTGGCAGATCTTATACAGCTACAGACAAGACTGGTGGCCAGACTAAAGTGCAGCTCTACAAAGCTCCTTGTGATGGAACGAGCAAGACACTCTGCAACTGGCAACTTCTACCGCTGACTAACAGGGTGAGTGTATTTTCTCTAACAACAACCTTGGCGAAGAATGATATATTTCAAATACACGAAGCTGCCAATGATTTCGAATTTTCAGGACTTTGGAATCACCTCGGAAAAAAAATCAAAATGATATGATGTAGTAGGTTTAAGTGCTATTCTGTATCATGGATGTGACAGGCAGAACTTGGGAAAGTACTGAGCATACAGTGCTTAATACACGTCGTTGTAAGGGTAAAAACAAATGATATATTCTTTATCCCGAGTCCAAATTAAAATCGATTAAACTAACTATTATTATGTGTGTTATCTACTGTTTTTAACTATATTTTGTTTGTTTGGTGATATTTATGGATCTTATCGCTATATTTAAAATTTTATTTTTACAAAAATATGTTTGTATTTTATGTAAACCTGTCAATAATTAGTCATTTTAACTACAGTAGGCCAGGAAATTCATTTTTAAGAGGGCAGGGCCATTTTCATTTTGCAAAGAGCACTTCCATTTGAAAATCTAAGTCTATGGGAAACTTTTGCAAACTCACCAAGGCAAACCTGAGGGGCAACAGAGACCATTTTGGCCTCCATGTAAACCCAGGCCTGCTTCTGTAGTGTAATTTTGAGTTGAATAATTCCAAAATTCACTTTTTTATAAGCACAAAATAAAGAGAAATTCAAATTTGCTTTCCTACAGGAGAGCAAGGAGCTGTACTTTGATGTTCCAGTGGGGCAGACGAATCACACATTTGTTGTTGCCATGGTTACAATACTGGCCACTGTAGTCAGTACGGTCATTCTACTCATTGTCATGAGCAGGAGTTCTGGAAAGAGCAAACCAGACTGAGCAAGCAGTGTGACCCACTCAATCGACCAAACAACAGATAAATCAACGGATCAGATCAAACCGTGATAAAATGTGGTTAATATTTCAAGAGTAAACCATTTTGAATCCTGGTAATTGGATTGAAATGTGCTTCAACCAAGTACAATGTTGGACGATCCAAGTTTTTATCAGTTGGCCAGGACAGGGCAAATGCAATGGCCTAGCACAAGCTGCCTCGGGCATTGAACTCAAAAGTTCCAGCTGCTTAATGACAAACAAGTAGCTTAAGCGCAACAAAAGTTATGCTTACCAAAATAAGGTAACAAGCCAAAATGTTATGTCACATGTATAATTTGTGACTGGTCCCTTGCCTATTTTTGCTTGACAGAAAAATTGTTGAGCAATATTTTATGCTTTAGCAGCTCTATGGAATTTGGCCCTGATGTTGGAAAACTCTACCAACAGTATATAGTGGCCTTGATCAAGAAATATTTTACCCTAACTGTCCATTTACCACTAAAAGGATGTGCACAGCAATGGTAAGAGTGAAAATATCATTGTGTCAGTGCAAAAAGGTCATTTGCAAAAATCTCGGGGCGTACTTGTTTTGTGTGTACATCCGGGCTATTTTAAGCGAGATACGTTTTGACAGTTTCAAACTTGTGTGTAACAGAAGTGCTTTTTAGGAGACACACTATCTTGGCTCTGACACGTCTATGTAAATGTTCACAGACATAAACATTACTTACTTGACGGAAAACTTCCCTGGAATTTTTGACTGAAAATGCAATAGTTTTTTAGAAACGAGTAAAACAATTTGTTTTGATGTTGCCAGACCCAAACTTGATGTTTGTGACTCGGAAAACCGATTGAGCTTAAACTTGCACAGGTTTATTATTTAATGTGTATGTTGGGTTGTGTTACACTAGACACTGCACACCAGTATAAAACAACAACTTTAATCTTTCAGAACTGGAAATACAATAGAAATGATATATATTAATTATCATTGTTATGATCCATCTTAGCTTCATTATAAGAATAAATCACACAATAAAAAAACCATGTTTGTCAGTCGTCTCTATAAAATTGAATTTTTTACAGTCAGTTTGAATTAGACCATACCCCCCGACACCCCATGTTTACAACAAAAGAGTGACAGAGCCTGGACTTCCTGCAGGCACGCATTTTTACACAGCTCAATGGAGATCGCACTGTCCCATTTTTTATAACTTTTTGACATTAAGAAAGGGGGCACATCTCAAAACCTGTTCAGCTGTTTTATAGTTCTTGAGTTTATGTGGAAATTGTAACACAAAATGTAAAACTTCCTGTTGATTAGTCAGATATCTTGCCTGCCAGAAAATGCTCTGGATAGTATAAGGTCACTCTTTTTGTAAACAAAGGTTGTTACATGGTCAATATGAAGGGTACATTTACCCAATAATTACATAGTACGTAAATGTATACCTGAAAGTTTGTTGTATTGCATAAGTTGAACGTAAAACATTTCACACATAATCTTCAGTTTGCAGTATAAATAAAATCGCATGTACATGTATGTGAAATATTTGAATGCACAGTACTTTACACAGTTTACCTGAGATTTTAAACAAAAACAACAACATAAAATAAATTAAATGTGTAAATACAATTTGTACTCAATTTTGAATGTAAAAATTTACATGGCACAGTAACTAATTTTTCAGCGTGTGGATTTTCATTCCCTTGAAATGTCGCAATTTTTTCCTGAAAATTGTCTTAAATGTTGGCTAGAGCTCTATTTTCCTTCAGTTGTGGAAATAAATAAGCTTTCATTTAAAAGTAGAGTCATTGCTCGTTCCCAGTTGTTAGCAATCGCATCTCTGGCCGTATTGAGGGCAGCACTCAAATGGACAACTTAAAAATGTCAAAAAGTCGCGTACAGGTGACCGCTGGAGATTTTAATTTTTCGACATATTTTTATTGATTTCTAATCAACGAGGGCACTTTACCAAAGCAGTCTGCAGGCCTGATACTTCAATTGCCTCCATTACCTCATGTCATTGCCTTGATGCTCCTTGAAATGTTCCAATAGAAACTAACAACTTCCTCATAGAGGTGCCCTTTATCAAGGAGAAAATGCCTCGGTGCCCTTGCCCTTTCAAAAAACAAAGCATCATGCCTGCAAAGTATGCCCCTATCTTTAACAGGCAGTAAGGTTGGTGTAGTGGTATCTTGCCTTGCCTTTCACCTCTGGGACCCCGGTTCAAATCCCACTGGGGGCACTACATGTATGTGGATTGGGTTTTCAGTCCCTACCTGATTGCGTGGATTTTCCCTGGAATAATTCTCGGAGGTTTTCCTCCCACGTCTAAAACTGAAACTTCCTTCATTGTCTTCTCTCCATTGGGTTCTTGGCTAATACAGTGATTAAGTTCGCTTTTCTGAGAGTCCTTGGCTTCACAACCAGAATCAATAAATGAATAAATGAATATACTGAATGAAAAAATCTCTGATGATAAGTAATTGTAGTTAAAAGGTACAAATGAGTTAATGCCAGAACTAGACATAATCTGGCTTTACCAGCGGCCATGTACAAACAATTTGCATTTTTTGCAGTATTCCATGCATTGTGCTTGACATACACTAAAGGGTTTTTTTTTTTTCTTCATTTAAACAAAATCAACCATCAAAATTCTTTCACAGGAATTTTTGTATGGTCTTTTGGTGAGAAAAAAAAAACAAACCCAAAACAGGCGATGCAACTTTAAACGCATCTCAAGAAGGAAGTGCTCAAGTTCAATGTACGAAAACACCATCAAGAATCTTTATCTATGATCCAAGGAAGAGGCGTCATGAGTGTCTCCTGCATGAGTCTAGCAAGTTCATCTTTGTCGATGCTACCCAGGAGGTGCTCCCCGAGGTGACCCCTCTCATGTTGCTCAAGCTCATCTATCCCGTCAAAACTCTCGCTGCAGATCTGGCAGATGTGAAGAGACTTGAGCATCTCTAAATGACTCTGACGATGTCTGTCTAAGGAAACCTGGTCCCGGAATCGTTCATGGCAAGTTTCGCATTCCGAACTGGCTTCCTTGGCGTGAATGGCTTGATGGTTTTGGAGATTCACTTTCTGGGTGAAACGTTTACCGCACAGATCACACAGAAAGGGTTTCTCGTTCGCGTGGACTCTTCGGTGTTGTTTGACAGCACTCTTTTGAGAAAAGGTCTTGTTGCAGACGTCGCAGGTGAACGGTTTTTCTTTGGTGTGGACTCGGCTGTGTGCGAGAAGCTTGCTCTTGCTGACAAAGGCCTTCGGGCAGGAGTCACAGCCAAAAGGCTTGACGTTGTCGTGGATCATCTGATGACCTCGTAAACGGTCAACTGTCTTAAAGGATTTCCCGCAGTCCTTGCACAAGAAGGGATTGGCGTGGGTTCTTTGATGTTTCTGCATGTTGCCGCGGTTGCGGAACCCAGCACCACACGTTTGACATTTGAAGGGTGTTTCGTTAGTGTGTTGCAAGTGATGAGTTTTCAAGTTGCCGATCTGGGAGAAGGCCTTCCCGCACCAATGGCACAGAAATGGCTTCTCCCGAGTGTGAGTCCGCAAGTGCTGCTGTAGGCCGCATTTCAGGGAAAACTCCTTGGAACACACATCGCAGGAAAACTGTTTCTCTTTCGTTGCACACATTTTTTGTGATTTCTGTTATCACTAGTTGATTCTAACTGAGTGATGTGTTTCACTTTCAACAACAACAGCATCAATATAGTTTCTCAAATCAAAATGTCCTCATTTGCAAAACTAAGTCAAAACATAGTTTTGTGAAAAAGTCAGTTTTCTCGTTTTCATTGTTGATGACAAAGGTTAACATCAAATCTCTTAAGTCTTATAAAAATATAAGGGTTGTTGTTGAACTCATTGTACATGTTGTAAAGCACAAAACATTGAATTATTAACGTCCCCATTTATTCAGCAGCCACAAATTGCAGACTAATCCATCATGAAATCGAAAGAGGTTCACCATGTTCAATGCTGTACTTGGACATTTCAGACTGCTGCTGCTCAAACCATGAAGAAAGAGATGCCTCTCAGCGAGTAGAAATTCTAGTTGCTAAGGCCTGGGATAGTGGGAAAGAACATTAAAAGAACATTGAAAAAACTTCTTTGCTGTGTTAAGAAAACAGTCTTGTTGTATGAAAACAGTATAAAAAGAGCTCAGATTATCAGTATCACTATTACTGTCAACGTATTGGGGCAATAAACATCAACTTTAATTTAAGATAAAAGATAGAAGAAATAGAAGACTGCACTCAGCACATTATCAATGATGATGACGTAACATTTGTGAACACAACTTTATTTGAATGCGATTTTTATAATGACTTGATCGAGTTACATCCCATTTTTACCTCCATGAGAATTAAACAATACACATGTTACTGATAAAACCTTATCTGAGATTACTTAACTTACGGAATTCAACTCGTCGTATACTCTCTCTCTCTCGTCCCGAAAACATACCTTGTTTGTAGAGTGCAGTTCTGCTTCAAGCACAAGAACACATTAGGATTGAACGATTGAACATTTGGAATTAATTGAGAGCAACCACAGAGAGCAACATCTAATATAGCGCCCTCAAGCGACAGGAGTACTATTAAGTGGGCGTGGTGAAAACTGTACTTTGCTAGAGGTGGTATACAGAAGTTCATGTGTAATAAAAAAGGATGGGAAATCTTTATATAGTAACCATAACGACTTATAACCTAAATCTGGGGGGAATTTTCCAGAAATGTTTAGGCCAAAGACCTTTCGACAGCTGCAGCACTTGATGCAAGAATCAGAAAAAAAGAGAGAAGAAAAAAGAAAAAAGAAAAAACCAAACAAACAAAAACAAAACAAAACACAACCACATTTTGATAATTTCACATCAATTTCAACAAATGTCACACATTTGTTTATTAAATACTGATTAAAAGTTTATTTCCTGTGAAGAGTTAAGGTGGAGGTTTTCTTTGCATTTCAAACAAAACAAAACAGTAAACAAAACTTTTTAAAATTCCAAAACAATGTTTGTTTTGTGCCTTATTAAATAAACCACCTCCTTTCAAACAATCAGGAAAGAATAACACAAACATGCCAGACAAATTTATACAATTAATTACATTGAATTGTCTGAAACACTACAAAGCAAAATGCACAGAAAAACTTGAAGAATCAATTTAATTTCAGTAAAGTTTTACAAAAGTAATACGAACTAAAAAAAATATGTTTTTGTGAAATCTCTGTTAGAAATTTGTTCAGGAAGAGAAACTGTGACTAGCTCTGGCAAAATCCAAAACTTTGACCCAATTCTTAAAAGTGAGATTTGGTTACTTATTGAGGAAGTTAGTAATGTTCCAAATATGTAAGAATTGTTCCGTTTCCTTCAGAAACAGAATGCTACATATGGTGACTTACAAATCTCAAAATGGTCCCTGGGGTCAATGTCTGACCGTTTCATGTCTGTTGCCTATGATGGTTAATGTCGAGAAGTTATGGGTTTTGCCACGCTTGGGTCTCAAATGATCGTCCTTGTAACACTGGTCACAGATAGATCCATCAATTCAATGCAATCATCACACACTAGAGTCCGCTATGTGCCCATCATAATATGCAAGAGAGACACCACTTACATGAAGTTTTTCTATAGTTATGGTGGTTCCGAAAAGAACTAAACAACCAAAAGAGGGCGCTAGACTAAACTGGTGCAGTGGTTTGAAAAACCAGTGGTGTAACAACTCCTACTAAAGTTGTTACACTCACACCATCGGTTCTTTTCAGAACCACGACGACTCAAAGGACAGCCTTCATGTACACAGTGTTTACCGTAAACCTTACTAGATTGTATTCTCCACCATGCAAAATTTCAAGTCATACATAAGCTCTGGACAAACAAGCGAGTACCTGAAGGAACATGTTCAGTGTTACAAACGAGAACAAAACTGCTCCAAAATAAAGTACTTTATGTTCCCAACATAAGTACAGAAATGGAAGATAACAAATTAATGCTACAAAATTAATCAAAACACAAAAACAACAAAGCAAAACTCATTTTATGGCAAGACATTCCACCACCAGGACTTTCTTGTAGAGGTTGCTTTACAATAACTAAACTTGAATGTAAGCTGCATCCGAGTTAACAGTGGCTACGACCGGATTGCTGAAAAAGCCTACTTTTCAACGTTATCACTGCAGCCGACGGCCATAGCCATAAGCGAAGTCACTCGATACGGACAAAGCCTTTATTTGGTGGTCAACTTGTCAGTCTGATTTACTCCTTTGGATTCTCAATTTTAATACAAAACTCTTAAAATTTGTTATATAGAAATAAAAGAAAAACATTTTTAAAAACAAAAATAAAGAGTATTTACACTCAGAAGGAAAAAAAACCCAAAAACCACCACAAATTGACATCCCCCCAAAAAAAACCTTCTTTCATTAAGTATCCAGTTTTCAAAAGAACAATACTAGAGACTTCACAATAAATACAAAAGCAATAAAACAAGCACAATCTTTTTCGCAAGTGTGATGCAACTCTACGCTCACTTCACACAAACTAGCTCCACTGATTACCAGAAACCCATAGGAGTTACACTGAGCTAGTTTTTCTTAGATGTTTTTATGCAAGAAAAATTTACATAAACGGACTTGGCTTTTACCACGTTCTTCAAAGACTAAGGTCTTCTTAGAATAAAAAAGTTTCTGTCTTAAGAAATGCTTCTTAACGATGAAATGGGTGATTGTGGGTAAAATACAAATGTACGCCAATTTTGGAGCCAGAAAGGACACCGACTGCTACAGGAAGATTCTACAGTTAAGTCACACTGACCACAATGTATCAGAATCAGGTTTTCTAAATGATTTTCATGATTTGGTACATGTTCATTGATATTTGTCAACTAATCTCATCATAAACTAACGAGATACAAAAATCATTAAGAAATTTTTTTTTATTTCTGATAACTATGGTCAACATAACTTGAGTAAATAAGGATTGCTCTACAGATTCTGTACCAGTGACATAAAAAAAAGATTGGTTCCCTTTTCATCTGTACGTAGAGCAAGCGATCTGTGTATATATTCCTCTCGCACCCCTCTCCTACCACAGGCTATTTTAACACGTTGACTGCCGCCTACGAGTATATTTGTAGTAACAGGTGTAACGGATTCTGCCACTACGAGTATACTCGTAGAGAATGAAAGGCTTTTGTATTGTTAATTGAACACACTGGCATCACTGAGAACGTAACAAATACGCTTTTGGGAGTGGTGAGGACATACATCCTGAGAATTTGTATTACATGTAGACACAAAAAAAGTGTAACCTACTTGATATGCGTGCATGCGCACCCACTTCGCAAATGGGAACGCCCTCTGAATCTATGACCGGCAGTCAACATGTTAAAGCTTCAAAATTCGACATAACATAATTATCTGGATCAATGCACTCAAACCACATCTGAAAAACGAAACAGTCACACTCTCGTAACTGTAGTTAAACTCCAATAAATTACAACAATCGTTGGTGCGTTCTTGTGGGTGTAGACCAATCAAGTACTACTGTCAGTCTTTCAGTTAACAGTGATTTTGTTTGTGTAAGGCTAATTCTAAATAGCAAGTATTTGCCCATAATGATTCACTTTGATAAAATATCCTCTCCTGGGTGAACTCTTAGTGAAAAACTGCATTGTGAATCACCACAATTCTTTCACTGAAAAATAGCTTTGTTATATTGAATGGTTAGTCAACAGGAAGGATTGACAGAAAGACATACACATGTGATGCACTGTTTGAAACATCATTCTCTTATTCTACTGAATAATCAATCGATATTAAGAACTGGAAGTTGCTTAACCCTAACCCTACCCCTACCCCTATCCCTACCAAAATCCTAGTTTGGAACTTGTCCGATTGCGTAGGATTTGGGGTTATTGAGCCCTTGCGCCCAACGGCACACGCAGCTACTGTCTGCCACGCTTGCTGTTTTGGGAGATTGCGCACTACACTGTATAACCCACGAGGACATTGACTGCCAAAATGGCGCACCTGAGATTATTGTGATGACGTCAGGTGAATTGAGCCAAACGACCCAAATAGCAATTGCTTACAATTGGGCCAGGCATAACAATTCTAAATCCAAGTCAAGTCCAAACATTCTGGTGTTGAATTACCTTAGAGTGGAGGATATTGGGGGATTTTGGAGGGTCTATGGCAAAAGACACTAAAGGGGTAAGGGCTAATCAACAGCCTCTTGAGAGTGTACTTGTAGGAACTCTCTCGCTGCTAGTCTTCAACGGGAACGTTTTTGAAGAGATGCGACATTGACTCGCCAAAGTGGATGCGACGAATGGACTCGGCAATTACAAGACTGATGTCCACGGAGCGGACTTTGGTGCACTGGAACCGCTGGAGGTCGTGGGGTACTGTGTTGGTGATAACGACCTGTACAAAGAGATAATTGAATCAAAAGGGAAGAAATTTGACAGCAACCCACTTCACAAAATCACCACTGTCTGTATTAGTATACAGGATACAATTTTTCAAACAGCTTTTAAGGGTAGTGTAAACATTTGGGTTTTTGTCAACATAATCTTTATTTGAAAACAAGTCGACACTGTATTCAACTGAAACTTTTACAGGTGACTTTTATTGTATGTGTCTTTGCCCTTAAATCAGCATTATGTTGACAAAAACCAAACGATGACCCTACCTTTAAGTTGGTTATTCCTTGTTTTGCTTAGCAACACATTTCTGAGCTTTTCTGAACTGGTCAGATAAAGTGAGCTCAAATCAGCACCATTTCAAATGAGGATGGAATTTATCTGAATTTTTTTATGTGCAAAATGTTAACTTTCCTCAAGAAAAGGAGTAAATGGTTTGTCCCATGTACCAATGAAACAGTAACAAGTACAAACATAAAAACAAGAACAGTCTAAATTGATCTGGTCAGTGAAAAGTCAAAAGTTTAAGAAAACAAAAGAAGTATCAGTTATTACAATTATTAAATAAACAAACATTTTTGAAGAATCTGATTATCCACAAATGGGATTTTAACCAAAATTAAATTCCTTGGAAGTTTGGATTGCAACTTTAGTTTGACATTTAAAACATTTAAACTCAAACATCTAAGGGCAACTGAAGGGAAACTTAGTTGAACTTGTGTGAAACCGAACTTGCAATTCAGGATTCTAGTTGAAATTGTAACATTTTCTGTGATGCTTTTTAGAATAAAATAAAACAAGGAACCTTCAACCCAAATGAAATGCATACAATTTCAGAATTGTTTTAAATAAGTTATCCCAGGTGACAATTACCATTTCCGTGTATGGGGATAAAACATAATTTACGTGCTTTTTCCAGTTCGCAACTGGACAGGACACATGAATGACTGTGACACATACAGCTTTGTCGATGTAAAAATAAATAAATAAAAAAACGCACACCAAACTTTGTACCAGCTTTTCAGCAGGTTCCGACTGACCGGGGAAAAAACAGAAAGAAATCAGCTGACCACCTGAAAAGTTGCACGCCACAAAGCTGCAAGTCACAATGTTGCAAGCCGCAAACAAAGCAAAGTTGCAAGCGACAAAGTGCCCATAACACAAACATTTATGACAAACTCTTAAAATGGGCTGAAGTGCAAACTGAAGTGCAAACAGCTCACATCTTGTCCTGCCAAAATCACTAACAATTGGCTTGTGTTAACCAGTGCAATGAAACAGTGCTAGCGCTTCATACACTCGGTGGTGGGGAGGGGGATCTAAATATGGGTATGAGGTGATAATTGCTAACCAGAGTTGCTGACAGTGAGAAGGCGTTGAATGCACAGAAGTGAAAGATCAACTGGTACATGAGCTGAATGATGTTCATGTTACTGAAAGGTTAGTCACAAAATGTTTTGAGTGCCGTGTATGTATCGTTGCGTGCCTGCTTCCAGGCACACAAAGTACTTTTTGTACTAGTGACAGAAGGTTGTAAGCAATAAAATGGCTCCTGTCAAAAAAATATGGCATTACTGCTACACTTTTGTTGCCAAAATTACTCCAAAGACATGTTTTCCCCTTTCCCACACAGAATTCAACCTTCCTTTAATGACTTACGAATGGCAGAAAACTGAACAAACTTTCACAAAATCTTGCACATTAATTGCTTACGCCCTTTCTTCGGTAACTTTTTCGTCACGCCCCTTTTCCCGGGCACCTGACGACGGTACACACCACAGATGGCCACTGTCATTTTTCCCAATACATGAGGTTGTTTAAAATTTGTGAGCAACCATAGTATTGGATACTTTTTTGTGTATGAGGTTTAATTTTTTTAAATTTGATAACCGTCCCATAGGTGCATACTCCAAGGTGCTACAAAATCTCCCATGTGCAATGAACACAACGGTGAAGAAACCCATGCCACACTGTCCTGTCATTGTATTTGTATGTATGATCAATCAGTGCCTCAGATTGCCACTGCAGAAATCGACAAAGGTTGAGAATGTGATCTCCTCCAATAGTGGCCAGAGTTTCATTGCAATTGGTGGCTTCAGTTTACCACTCCCATTGAAGCACTTTAGGCAATGGCTCTACTCTCCATACAAGCATGTGCGTGCCTCAAAATGCCACTGTTGTGGCATAGTGAGGTATGCGTTGGTTGTCTTGAGAAGCACAATGATAGTAGCAGGTTTTGGGTTTTTTTCAAAAGAAGTTGGCATAATCCAGACAAATGGGCGATTTTATCATGTAAATCGAAAATGGAGGTTAGTAAAATAAAACACACACCCACACACAAAAATTGCAGCAATATACCTAGACGTGCCAACTAGTCCTCCATGGAAATATTGCGGAATAGATAGGACATAGATTCCTTGTGGAAGATGCGGCGCACGGCTTCGCACAGGGCCGGACTGATATCTATTGTACGGATTTTATCGCTCTGTAATTTCTGTAGATCGTGTTGCACTGTGTTAGTGACAATAACCTAAGAAACGAGGCACAGTGTTAGGAAAAACCCTTTAAATTAGATTTTTAAAAGCAGAAAATAACCTTTTTTTTAAGGCTAAATAAGTACTGTATTTTCTTTTCTAAATATATGTTAATTAACGAAAGGTATATACTTTTTTAGGCTTTGCATGGTGAGGTATCAATGTATATTCGGTTTGCGGTAACACCATGTGTATATCTACTAGCTGTGTAGATTTGTTCTTAGAGAACTAGGTAACTCCAACTCTCTTGACCAAATATGAAGATAACCAAACAACACTGAATGAACAAGGGGGTCATGCATAACATTAACATATTAATTAGCATAACTACAAGCTCATGAAGGCCATTCTAATTGGTAGCATCGATGAACGTAGCTTGCTTGATTGGACGGTCAGATAAATGTGGGCAGGGCCATGCATAACAAGTTAATGAGCATAATTACAAGCTTATGAAGAAGGCCATTCTAATTGGTAGCGTTGATGAAGGTAGCAGACTTGATTGGATGGTGTAATAATAGTGGTTAGCGTCTGATTCAACAAAATGAAACTGCATGGCTACTGCAAGTCAAACTGAACCAGGGCTCAATTTCATGGCTGTGCTTACCAGGGAGTTGTGTGCTTACTACGTTCACCATTCTCTGCTTACAGGGTCAGGGTCTGGGCTTAATTTCTGCACTAGTCGTGTATGCGAAGAATAATGAGCAACGTGAAGTGTACACACAGAAAAGCAGAAACTCCTTGCTTACAGTAAGCAGAGCCATGAAACTGGGCCCAGATTAACAGCTTAAATGTAGTAAGCTTTAATCAGGAATGATATTTGGCCCTTGGACGAAGTAGGGAAACTTGATTGTGCACAAGGGCTGGCTTACATGGACATATGGTATAGGCTTTAAGAGACTTTAAAATTACGCTATTTACAAACAATAATGCTGGGGTTTTGGGGTGGTTTTTTTTAGGGGGGGGTTTTGGGGGGTCCTTTTTGTGTGTCATTTGTTGAAGCTTTTTTTTTGTGTGTGTGTGGGGGGGGGGAACAAAATCGGGATCCGATTATTAAAAGTAGAAGAAAATCATGCCTGTTTAATAGTTCAGATAACTACACAGGAGCAGGGCAATGTATAAACTTGATCAGAGCACCAATAAATCAACAAGAATGTGGGTAAAGAATAAGCCTAGTAATTTATAGCATGACGTACATGTATGTAAGCCTTTTCTAAAAGGACAAGATTTTAAGTCTTTCCCCTGTGCCTCTTCCCTTTCAAGAGTTGCATCTTTTCATTACCTCATCTATACAGGACTCTTCAATTTTCTTCGGGGCGTCTGCCGACAGGATGCCGTGGGTGGCCATCACGTAGATCTTGTACGCTCCTCTTTCCTTCAGGACGTCGGCAGCGGCAACGAAAGACTCTGCCTCATCAATCATGTCATCCTGAGAAAGGAAGAAGATGATCGTGAATCTTGCAATTTCCTTAATCTCACAGGGTAAATCTTAGTAGAGGGAACCTCTGCGAGGACAATGTAAATCTGTACTGGAGCATTTCAAGGGGCACCAAGGCAATAACTAGGGGCATGGAGGCAATTTTTTTTCATGAAATAACAGCACTGCATTGGGATATGAATTTGCTTCACAAGGTGACTGCTCTATATTCTGACACCCCAATGTTCCGAAAGCCCTATATTCCGAAAATCTCCTCATGATTCACATGCTATGGTTTAGGGTTAGGTTAGGATAAGGGTTAGGGGTGTTGGAACATAGGGGTGTCAGAATAGGGGTGTCGGAACACGAGTGTGTAACCTGTTCCGAAAGCAGTGAAGAGGTCGAGATTTCACCCAAACTGAGTTTATGCCCCGTCTACTCTGCTGAGATGACATCGTACCTTACAAGATTCTCACCACAAAACACTCACCACAATAATGGCAATACGACCTCCCACATCACCAACAACATCAATAGGGGGTTTCTCTTTAGGGGTGAACACTGTACAGAAAGAAGAAAAACACATGTATATCATTTTAGAGTCCTGCCGCTAAAAATCCAAAAGCTACTTGGGTGGGATTTGAACCTATGACCCTCCGGATTTTAGACCATTCTGTAAATTTGTATATACTTTTATTTTCTCAGTGATAGTTGTTTTGTGGAATGTACCTTTTAATGACTTATAGTTGTTTTGCTAGTGAAAACTGTAAACAAAAATAAAATAAATAGATCAGATGTCTCAACCACTAGACACATAGTAGATCACTTTAGTTTTACCCTAAAGCCTGGTTCGTACTTCAAGAGAAAGCGAGGGCAAATTTGTTGGCGTCACAATTGGAAGGGCAGCGCATATCGATTACTGGTAACCGAAATTCGCTTTCGCGTGACGTATGAACCGGGCTTTACAATGACTGCATTCAATCCTGCCAATGGCTACCTGGGTGGGATTCAAACCCACGACCCCGCATACCAGACCAGATTTCTAAACTGCTAGAAACAGGTATATCATTTCAGTTTTACCCCGACACCAACTGTACAGATCCTTGCCAAAGGCTACTTGTATTTCATATAAATTTTCAGAACTTCACTCAAGATGCTAGAAAGGCCCATACCTTCGCTGAACCTGACCTTTGTAGAAAATAAATCGCTGCCTCAGTACAAATTTGCATATAAATTCTGTACTGACATCATATCTCACATCAGACAATCCCTGTGCCAAAATGTTATGTCACAGTTGGATTCATGTGCACATCTGGGATAGTTTGATGCAATTCCACGTTTAAGCAGTTTAAAGCAGGCATGCAGTGGAAGTGCTTTGTTTCAGAGATACTAAAAAATTTACACAGAAACACAGAAATCTACTTACATGGGAGCATATCAAGACTGTGCCCAGAGAACGTCCTGACCGTCGGCGGTGAGTGCCTCCCATCGACCTTGTCCTGCTCTGGGACCTTCTGCTCTCCATGGATCACTGCCAGACCGAGACGTAACCTCTCGGCAAACGACGTGGCCCTCTGGGCAGATGCTGGGTTTCTTGCGACGATGACGGCATTCCTCCAGTCTGGTATCTGTAGGTTTAATTTTATATTAGGCATTTCTGTTATTTAACTGACTGATGTGAAAATTCACCTGGACATTCCATTTCAGTGTACAGGCATGCACCTACTGTGCTAGAGTTAGGTTATACTTCGGTAATGACCCCCTAAAAATGTGTGTAATTTCAATCGGAAAGCTTATTTGTTATAAAAATAGTAATGGTAGTAAGCATCTAGCGAAATTATTTCATATGAAGAGCCCTTGAGTAGAAATTAGAAATATGTTAACAATTTTGAATCTCTAAAACACATCTCAATGTGAATGTTTGAAATTCAAATTTCTGTGGTGTCCATTTGGGAATGCTGCAGCCAGGGATGCGATTGGTACCCACTGTCACCTCGCTAAATGTGGATGCATTAAATTATCTTGATGAAAATACATAATATAGCGACAGTTTTTTGCTGCTTTCTCAACAAGTAGAAATTGTAGTCAGCTGAAACTTTCAAAGATGACATTTACTGTATCTTTCTTGATAATTTTGCCTATAAATCAGCATTACAATGACAAAAACCAAACAATGACCCTAGCTTGAAACAAAAGTTGAAAACTAACTAAAACAGTGACGGGTTGAACAGTTATTTTCAACAGTGCACTAAACTCTGCTATTAAGCAGTTTCACTGAATCTCTCCCCCCCACCCCGCCCCTTACTCACATGTTCTTGGATGTACTGTAAGATGAAGGGCGAGGCTCGGAGATTATCAACAGGCACATCAAAGAATCCTTGGATCTCCTTATGATGCAAGTCCATCGTGATGATGTGGTCCAACCCTACACAGAGAACAAGCAAAATGACGAACTCTATTAGCAAACTTAATATGAAAGCGATTTGGTTCAATATGAGTAGATGTGCCCTAAATGGACTATAGTGCGGTACTTGTTATTGTTTCATTTAGACCCTGAAGACAAAATCAAGGACTGAACTGGACTCTTGCTAATCCTAGAGATGTATTGTAAAGTTGGCTGCCACCGATCATGTATGGTGTAGGGGTAAAACCAATTAATTGTTTTTATTCACTGTATTCAGCTCAAAAAGATGGGTCTCCCCTCCAATGATCGTTACCCCTCCTTACCTGATTTACAGAGCATCGTGGCTAGGAGCTTGGCTACAATGGATCCTCTCTTCCTCATCTGGCTCTGCTTGCTGTAGGGGAGGTATGGGATGACGCCGACGATGGAGTTGGCACTTGATGTCTTACAGGCATACGCCATGATCAGGAGCTCCATTATGGCGTTGTTCACGTCCCTGTTAAATGTATTCATTTATTTAAGAAGATTTCTTTTACCGACACAAATTCATATCTCTTGCAATGTTTACTAAAGGCCGGGTCATAGATTGGTTTTTGAGACCACAGTTTTATATTTATCTTACCTTTAACCCCCAAAATGATCAATAACAAATGATCAACAATTAAGATTAGTCAACTCACTTTGCTCCAGTCTGGATGACGAACACATCTTTGCCGCGAACAGATTCCCCAATGTCGACTTTGGTTTCTGTGTTGATCAGATGCAAAAGAAGGAACACCAATTATTACAGAAAGGAAATAAATAAAAAAAACTAGTTACCACGAAAGTACGGACAGGATAAAGCCTAAAGCCAGTGCTTGATTTCACTACGATTCATCTTTTAAGATGAGTTGTCAGTATTACCATAGTGATTTAATAATAATAATAATAATGGACATTTGTAGTGCGCCATATCTGTCAGAAAGACACTCCTGGCACATAGAAAAGAACGCTGCTAATGACGGTACTTAAAGCTAAGACTGAACAAATGAGTTTTCAAGTTAGTTTTGAAGCTGGAGAGAGAGTGTCTACTAGTCTGAGGTTCAGTGGAAGAGCATTCCAAAGAGATGGTCCAGCATGTGAAAATGAACGGTCTCCCCCAAGTGTGTTTAGAACGAGGGATGTTGAGGAGCATGGTGTTTGTAGAGCGAAGCTGTCTTGTGGAAACACTTAGCTGTATTGAATCCTGGATGTATCTAAGAGATGTACCATGTATTGAATGATAGATGAGGAGTAGAACCTTGAAATGGATGCGTTCATGAACCGGGAGCCAATGAAGAGATTGTAAGATTGGAGAGATGTGTGACATGCATCTAGTAAGTGTGACCAGTCTGGCAGCTGAGTTTTGCAGTCGTTGTTCGAAGATTTATTTGGTTGATTTGTATTGTAACATCACACTTTGCTTAGCAATTATGATTGATTTGCGCTTATTATCAATCTTAGCACTTTGTGAAATCAAGCCCTGGTTCATACTGAAGCAAACGTGAAGAAAAAAAGTTTGGACCCCAAATTATCAGTACATGCTATTTCCCGATTGTGACTCACGAAGAAGGCCTTGCTTTTGCAATTCGCATGAAATTGAAACCAAGCTCATGGCTGCATATAATGTAACCTACCTTACCTGAGCCCATACTCAATCAACAACTGTCACACTATTTTACAACTGCTTTGATTTTGAACTTGGAGTTCATTCTCTAGTAGTACACAAACAAATGGATAGTGTTTTGACAATCTGTTACTGTACCTTTATTGTCCTGGAGGTATACGTCTACATTGCCAAGTTCAACACCAAGACGTCTGAAATTAAACACCACAAGAAATTACACGAAATTAGAAGCTTGGTTAACCCTCCTACACTAAAAGGTACATGGTACCCCACAGACTTCCACAAAGTACCATCTCTTCTAGGCTAGTAGCATTGAGTGCATGAGTTTCAACTGGATGTGTAGTTAGGCCACACTTCATAGAGCTGTTTAAGAACAAAAAGTACCCAAGCACAACAAAACTATCCTTACCCGAATGGGTTACCAGCCAAATTACCATGCTACATGTACCATCTTTGAATGGTATCCTGCTAGTTTTTGCTTAGCACAAAATATTGTAAAGTAAAATTGTCTGTACTGGCCTTTATTACTACTATAATATAACAAACATGTGCCCTTGGTGGAAGGTTGCAACTATATTTCAGTCTGTTATCGAAGGTTGCATTACCCATCTACGATCTAGAACAGAATAGAACTTTAGAAGAACAACATTGCAGTCGGTAGAGCATAGTGCTATTTGACTATTGTTAAAAACTCACGCTGCAATGAGGCGCGACAACTCCGGGTGTGAGTTGCCAGAAATCACGAGCAATGCCCCACGAGACATATTGTTCATAGCATGGACAGAGCGACGGGATTTCACCTGCGTCGTCTTCAACTGCTTGGCTCGGAGCGAAATCTTGGCGACTCTTTTTCAGCTTTTCTGGATAGAAAAATGTTTCTTGACGCAACTAACTTCACCGAGCTCACGATTTAGCATTTGACCTTTCGTGTTAAAGTTCATTTGAAATCGGAATCTCGTCCCCTAAACATAAGCATCCTCATAACCTAAGTAAAATTTATTGTAATTTTGAAAGTATTTAAATTAAATTTGTTATTATATAGTATAGTATATTTATTTAATTATGGAAATAATTTATTTTTTTACATAAATTATAATTTAAATAATACTCTTAAATAACTTAATACTTAAACAAACTTAAAACATTTTTAGAAAAGGCAACTAGTTGATTTCCCAAGTAGCCAATCGCGTTAGAGTAATGTAATCTACGTCATTTTCCCGCGAAAGAAACACATGGCACACACCACCGGATCAGTCCATCACCGATGGACTGACTGACACACAGTGTACACAATAAGCAGAATGGTATCTAGGTATATAGCTCTGCAAGATAGTTTAGTTGACAACACACCTCATGACCCTGACAGATAACCAGGGTCCTGTATCAAGCATCAGTCTCAGGAATTGGGAAGAGTTGTCAGCGGTTTGGAGCTAGTGTATGGACAATAATTATATTGTTTATTATCATAATAATATAATAGTTATACTAAATACTATTCTACTAGACTAGTAACTACTCTAGCTAGTAGTAGTACTACTACGCCAGTACTAGTCCTACAGTACAGGTCCCCCTAACCGCTAAATCAACTCATGTAAAAACAAATCAAACATTCATCAGTCCGGATTGATCCAAAATATTTCAAGAGCAATGAAAAATTAATGTATTTAATTACTAGATTCTTTAAAGCCTCACCGTTTCAAGTATCAAACAGCAAATCTTGGGAAAAATTGAACATCTCCAAAATGAGTTCTAAGGCCCGTCCTACAAAGGGTAGGACTACATCACCATACTTTGAAGATAACCAGAAGAGGTTGACAAGGTCCCAACAAGCCAAACTCGTATTAAGCGGTGGGGACAAAAATGAAAGTAAATCAAAGAGTGTTGCAGAAACCACAGGTACAAAACCCCGCATCTCAAAACTGAAGAGGCCCTACACATCTGTGAGATATGAATCAACTGTAAATGCCCCGCCCCAAAAGACCAAAAAGAATGCTGGCAAAGCGGAACGGAAACACTCATCTAAACGCAAAGATGCTTCTGAGACGGACAACACCAATGAAAAGACTGAAGGAGATGAACTTCAAGATGATACTAGTCCTAAGACGAGAGCAGATTCTAAGCCCGGATGGGAGCCCAAGGATTGGAACGAGATGCTAGACAACGTCAGAGAGATGAGGAAGGAGAAAGATGCCCCTGTGGATTCTATGGGAGCAGAGAAGATATGTGACCATGATGCACCACCTGAGGTAGCCCAATAATTAGTAATAGTGCTGTTGAGCCCAAAGTTGAAACCCATGCAAGTTTAAAACTTGCCTGGGCAAGCTTCAGTTGCTAGCATTGCATTCATCAGAGCCTTTGTCTTCTCTCAGAGCCAAAACTTATATTTGGAGAAGCATTTACGTATTGTCAGCAATCATCCGTTAATCTTAGAGTTTAAGAGGCTGACCTAGAACCTGACATAGTATATATTTGTTGTGTAAACTGCAGGTGTACCGTTACCATGTTTTACTCTCACTGCTGCTGTCGAGTCAGACCAAGGACCAGGTCACATCAGCCGCTCTGGCAGCTCTGAGGAAGCATGGATGCACAGTGGATAACATCCTCAAGACAACAGATGAGAAACTTGGAGAGTTGATATATCCAGTTGGCTTCTGGAAAGTGAGGATTAAAATTTAATCTCAACATTGTTTTTTTTACCTTCCCCAATTTAGGTTTTATTATTAAATTTTGGGTTGAACAAAGAAAGATTGACAAGAGCAGGACTTGAACCTGCAACTTCCGGATTAATTTGCCTGTGCTCTACCAACTGAGCTATCTAGCCCTAAGTTGGCAGTTTTCCTATTTTTTCAATATCTTTGTTTGGGGTGCCAGTCAGAAGCCATCTAACCTGTAACTGCTGTAGGCCTATAGCCAGGGATCATACACCCAAGTTTACATCACAACCTGGGAAGCAGCAGCAGAGGGATCACTTTTTTATTTCAAATATCAAGTAATAAACCACAAAGGAAACTGACTGGGAAAATTTTGGGTTGAACAGAGAAAAATTATTTAGTTACAAACTAACACTGGATGATTAATTAACTAGGAGACCCGATTCATCTGAGTAAATATTCCAAGGGGACATTTTGAAAAAATTAACAAAACAATAATTAATTAATGGGGTCCAGAAAGATCATGGATGAATATAGGAAAGTCTCAGGACCCATTTTCTGTTCTTATTGGGAATATTAATTTTAATCATCTTTGATTCACTGTTGAATGATTAGTTTTCCTATGGGAAGGCTAGCTTTGATTGCAAGGCTGTATTATAAGTCCACACCTCGGAGTCCAACCACACACCATTGACACACGCCCAGTACACTGATTCCTAGCATGGAGTCTGTCCTGACGAACTCCATGCGTAGACTCAATGCTTGTGCCTGTGTATCGTCCTACGGACTCCGAGCATGGACTATCGGGCAAAGGGAGAGAGCAAACAGCCTTGCAATCAAGGCTATGGGAAGGTATGCCCTTGGTTATATGTGTGTTTAGCAAAAGGTTCGCAAAAAGGTCAGCAAAACTGTACTTCAATGAGGCAGTTTAATCAGTGTTTTGATCCATTTTTCAGAAAAAGATTTCCTACATCAAGAGAAGCTCTCAGATCCTGAAGGACAGATACAAGGGTGACATACCGGCCACGCTTGAAGATCTCGTCAAGTTGCCTGGCATCGGACCCAAGATGGCGCACATTATCATGGACGTCGCCTGGAACCAGTTGACCGGGATTGGAGTGGACACCCACGTGCATCGGATCTCCAACCGGCTAAAGTGGGTCAAGAAACCGACGAGTTTACCTGAAGAGACGCGGAAGGGGCTGGAAGAATGGTTGCCAAGGTGGGGGAAGGCCTTCTCTTTACAACATCTTTGTGGAGTGTTACAGTTATTAATTTTGGGTTGAACAAAGAAAAATTGACTAGAGTGGGACTTGAACCTGTGACCACTGGATTGAAGTGTCAGCACTCTACCAACTGAACTATCTTACCCTATGTTGGCAGTCTCCCTATTTTGTCAATTTCTTTGTTGGGGTGCCAGTCGGAAGCCATTCAACCTGTAACTGCCATACAGCCAAGGATCACACCCAAGTTATAGAGCCTGGGAAGTGGCAGCAGAGGGGTCACCTTAAGAGTATGCAACTTTTTATTTCAAATATCAAATAATAAACCACAAGGGAATCTGACTGGGTACATTTATTTGGTAAATTTTTTGGTTACAGTTATTCTTACATACCTTCATCAGTGAATCCCTAACTACCCTCAATCTACCCATTCCTTCTGCAGTAGAACTTGAAACTCAAAACATTTCCATTGATTCTACAAACTGGCAAATGATGGTCTGTTTTTTTGTCATTTCCCCATCCAGAGAGCTATGGAGTGAGGTCAATGTACTCCTAGTAGGCTTTGGACAGCAGACATGTCTACCAGTCAACCCCAAATGTTCGGAGTGCCTCAATAAGAACATATGCCCATATGGGAAATCTGCTCTCAGATACGGAAGTCCTAAAAGAAAGAACATCAGCCCGAAGAAGAAATGATAAACTGAACTACACTCTATCAGTACCTGCAGTCAACTTCAGTCAATTGGCATTTTTTCAGAACTGAACATTGCAGTTTTAACACTTACTATATTTAACCAAATGATTAAATACTTTGTATAGCATGATTTTTAAAAGGGAGAAAGGCTTGGTGCAAACTATATCCTTCTCAAGGTGAGAAAACTAACAACTCATCTAGTCACAGGATAGATAGTTTCCGAAAGAGGCCATCTTTACAGGCAATTTGGGTTTTGGCTTTGAGCTGCGTCAAGCAATTGAACTTTTCTACGCAGCCACGTAAGCAGACAATCCTGGGCCCAATTTCATGGCTCTGCTTACCACAGAATTCCGTGCTTACGGTGCCCTGAAAAGCTCAGGAATCTACGAGATGTAAGCGCAGAACTCGGCGGTAAGCAGAGCCATGGAATTGGGCCCTACTCTTAAATGTGATTTGAATTCACAAGCCTCGCTCACTTCACACAAATGGGCTCCACTGATTACCAGAAGCCTATAAAAGCTGCATTGAACTAGTTTTTGTACAAGGATTTGTGCAAGAAAAGATGAATAATATTATACTTGGCTTTTACAGGCCTTCGCCAAAGAATTGAGATCTTCTCAGAGTTATATGATTCTGTCATAACAAATGCCTTTAAACAATAGAATAGGTGATTTGGTGGTAAAATTGCACACAAACATATGCTAGCTTTGGAGCCAGAAGTGAAAATATTGCGCAGCAACATTAATTGGACTTTAAAGGAAAAAAAGTCCAGAAACATACTTGGGCAACTCTAAACTCTTATACAGGAAGCCAGGGACTTTGTATAGCCTATCAAAAAATGGTGCACAGCTTCCTTAAAACACCGAGCCCCCTCCTCTGAAGGCTGTCTGATGACAGGGAAGCTTATTCCAGATGTTTACAGCGACTGGTAGAAAAGTTCTGTCATAATCCAGCAGGGTCTGGGCTCTTCTAACGCCAGGAGGGAGGGGGTGCTGTACAAAACTTCTTTGTGATTAGCTACTTTTTGTGCTTCAGCAGCTTTATGAAATTAGGCCCTGGGTTTAGAATGACTCCCAAGTATTAAATTTCCCCGAGGCTCAGTAAAGAATTAAACAAACTACACAGACACTTATTTAAGCTTTACAAAATTTGCACTTTATTTATTAATTTTTTTATCAGCAGAGAATATTATTTACAACCAGAACTTATTCTATTTTGACTCGACATCGCCATGCATGCATTTTCTTCAAGTTTGCACAAATTCTTCTCTTTACAAAATCGTTCACAGTAGAAAACATTTCAGGGATTTTTATTTGTTGTAATAAAAGTGATTTACCACAACAAAAAATAAGGAAAAGTAGCTATGATTGAATACAATTTGCTTGATATGTATGTAATTATGAACTCTTCTGTTTTATTCCCAAGGCAAAAATAGTACTCGCAGTAGCTTTAACAACACACCAATTAAAAATTATGTCAACTTTAAAACTTATTTTGTCTCGGGAACTATACCATTGTTTCAAAGTAGTACTCACAAATATACAATAGATAAAATAAGTTAACCAGAACAACAACAAAAAGTCAACAAAAATAACAAACAGAAGTAAGAGCTGATAACTGCATAAACACTTATATAAGAAAACAAGTATTGGTGGTCCGAATAATAGCACAACGTCCTTAATTTGATAGGTGTTGCACACCAAATATTAACAACTTCATATTAGAAAGTTTAAGTTCTCAGTATTTTATGGTCACACTTGACACAACACAACCCAAACTGATTGTTTGGTTTTTTTGAAAATAGGAATTTACAAAATAAGGACAATTTCCTGATATGTTGGGTAATATTGATAAAAACAGATAGTCTTGTGGATGCCGAGCTGCCAACATTTACCATCTGGCAATCAGGGAGATATTTACATTCAACATAAAAGGGAACAAGTTTCCATAATCGGGGAGATTTTCAAGATTGATCAGGGAGAGTTGGCAGCTCTGTGGATGTACAACTTAAGTTTTTAGAAGAGGGTATTTTATTTCAATTTCAATCTCAATTTACATGCTCACACTTTTTAGAAAAATGTATAATTGTGGGTTTTTTTGTAGTGAGGTTTGGGGAGACACCATGTATGTAAATCTGAGTTGTGTTGGTTCTGAAAACAACTGGTGGTCTAACAACTCCGTTCTGATGTACTATTCCTTTCCACATATTACTTTTATTCATTACTCTTTCAAAGATGACGACACTTCAAGCAAAATTCATTCTCAGAGTGAGTTTCATGATAAAAGAATAAATGAATCAGTTGAGTATTTGATTTGATTTGAAGCTAGGTTTATTACAAATGATGTACCATCCCAGTAAAATACTGTGAACTTAGCTAATTTCGTCTTATCTTACAATATTGCCTTTCCAATGATATGTACACATAAAAAAAAGAAGGTTATCCTCGCATTGCATACAACAAATAGCCAGTACTGGATTAACCAAAACAATAACGAAACAATACTACTGAAGAAAAATATTGACTTAAATCTGGAAATTATGAAACACACTTCCAAGAAATATCATTCCTATCTCAGTTTTGATTTGGTTTTACTTTGAAGGATGGGTCCACTACATCATTGAGTACCTGCATGTAGTTAGAATTTGATCGTTTCCAAGACGTGTCACATTCTCATTGTATCAGTCTGCATTATATTACACCAGTAGCGTGTTACTGCAAGACAAGTGTCGGTTACAGTAAATACAGGGGACCAGTCTAGGGAGTCTCTTTCTTCCTGTCAAATCCACCTACTACTGGTTCCGCCGTTGTTCAAAACTTCACTGCTGCGCAACCAAACCAGTTCTGACAAGTCGTACCAATCTTTCAGAGTCTATAGATTTAGGTGCTGGAGTTTCAAGAATGTTGAACATTTCTGATGAACATTGGAATTCCCTCAGCCCCAACTCCTTTGGTTTTTCACTGACAGATACATTAGAAAAAACCTATCCTAGACATCTGCAGCAGTCCCCAATTAGGCTACCACCTTAATGATGGTGGGGGTGTTTGCGTGCTTCAATAACCCGAAGAGCTATGCCATCCGGAATCTTGTACTATTTTTCCAGACAAAAAACAACAGCCGTAAATTGAAAACTATATCCCTTCTTTCACAGGAAATTTAGAGGAATAATCAAAAGATATGTAACAGTATACATTAGATTTTGGTTCTACTTGGTAAGCCTACAGCAGCAAATGCCTCTTGTAAAATAAATATGTACAGCAAAGTTAACGTTATGATATGTTCATCTCTTGGTAAAAACAAGAACTGACAAAAACAAAATGACAACAAACAGAACAACTCTCGTAAAAAGATGGTAATCAATTTGAAAACACGGAAAAAGAATTTCACTCATGCTTTAAATTTGAAAGTTCCCAAATATCTCCCACAGGATAGACAAAATTGTGGGTGCTATTTCTCTTGAATTTATATATTTTTTAAAATCTACAATGGTGTATGAAAATGAGAATAAACTACAAAATAAACTTACTTCTTGTCTTTAGTTTTAAAACAAAATTGGTGGGTTTCAAAGAAGTTTTGTTACTTTATTGGAGATACCAAACGTTAGGAAAAGGGAAATCTAAAATGGACAACATTTAAGAAAAAATGTATTTATTGAAACATAAAGTTTCATTTTTCTATCTAAAATAATTTTAAAAAATCAATGAGAACTTCTTGGTGTTTACAGTTACATAGTTCCTTTCATGGAAATATATATGTGAACAAACAAAACAACACAGACTAAATTGGTAGACTCTAAAAGGTAACTGGTAGCTGCGACCTCACCTGACCCCAACCATCAGGATCAATCTAAGAGTTCAATTGATCAATATTAAGGTCAAGTGAGGTCGCAGCTATTACCCTTTAAAGTCGACCAAAACATCAAATCTGGTTTACACCAGTCAAACCTACAACCTTGGTCATCATTTGGATGACAATCTGTCAACATCTCAAACATAATGACCAAAGGTCAATCCCGAGTCTACTTGACAGGAAAAAAACCAAACAGTAAGATTTGAAACTGCATGGTGAAGAAACAATCAAGTGAGGTTTGTGGAGACATCATGTAATAAATCTCTGTAGGAGTTGTGGTGGTTCTGAGAAGAACCAGTGGTTTACCAACTCTCCACAACTCATACAGAGATTAATGACATGGTGTATCCACAAACCTCACTTGAAAAACCACTCAGTTTATACAGAACTTAAATGAATTCTAGAAGATAACAACAGATTGTGTTCCTAGTTTAAAATAGTATACCAAAAAAGCTACGGTTGGTTTGATTCTAAGGGAACATTTAATTAGTCTTTCTTGGAAGCACCTTGATTCAAAACTGGTGTTACTTAAGAGCAATCTTAAGTTAAAATTTGGGTTTTTCGTCAAAGAGAGGCACTGGTAGGTAATCCATGAGGAAACTGTAATCCAGTCGTACAAAATATGTTAGATGGCTGGCTACAGGGGCTCTTAAAAATGGTTTCTTTTCTTTGCATATTGGTAGAAAAATTGTCACTGAATTCTGCGAAGAGAAAGTATGTCCAAATGCCATTGGACATGTTTCCCTAACATGTTAACGATATTGTAAATATATCCCCCGTTAAAAAAAACCTTGTCCTTGTTGCTGAATAGGCCAATCCTTCAAGCCTGCCCATCATAGCGGTAACCCAACAGTTGCATACATGTTGGATTGGATGGACTCGGCGTGTGTTTCTGGGTGTGATTGGTCAGTTCATTAACAGGGGGAGGAGCTTAATGGCTCAGTCCGTTTGTGGCGGAGTTTAACATCAAACCTTTTGAGGTTAATCCAATAAATCTCAGATCACTTCCTTAAAAAAAACACACGACCAAACCTAACGCCAAATAGTGTCCCAGTTACATGCAGTTCCACTTTTTAAAGTCTTATCACAATCTTTATTATACATAAATATCTTCAGAAATCAGCAATATTCCAGTTTCATCCATTGAAAAAAATCAAATTAAACGACTGAATATCACAACTTTGAAGATTAAAAAAGTTTGGCAAAATCTTATACAAATGAGGAGAAGCCGTGCAAGGGGGCACGGGAACCGGCCGGCATCCCAGCGAGTCCGTTGACATGAATGCTGTGCATGTCGGATTCGCTGTCGGTGTAGCTGTAGGCCTTGGGTCCCTTCTGCCGCCTCCAGGAGTGGCTTGGGTAGGTAGGCACGCTGGCGTAGTGGTTGACAAACGAGTGGGGATCTTCTGTGTATTCCACATCACTCTCCGAGGCCTGGAGGGGGGGGGGGGGGAAGCAACAAATGGAGTTTGAATTTTCTGCATGGTTTTGCATGCTTTTGAGTTGTTTAGATTAATAGATTAGGCATTAGGACCCTATGCATTGACGTCATCATGCGGTCGTCTTGGGCGGTAAAACGACAAAAACAACGATAAAAAACGCACACTTATGCATAGGCGGCGCATAGGATGAGCCAATGAGCAACCTTCTTTTGACCTCTATCCGAGGGCGCCCTACTTAAATGCCATCATTTAAGGTCTACTTGGCAAGAAATGACAGGTGCTAGATGAGGGTTTGAGATGGTGCATATTTCACCACATTGTGTTTCAGAAGCAAGCATCTACTAACCATAGAGCTGCTTTAAGCAAACAGTAGCGGTTAAAAGTTTCTGCTAAGCAAAATATAAGCAGGTTAACAGTTACAGATGGTACATGGTATTTTGGCTGGTAACCATATTCTGGTAAGCATAATTTTGGTGTGCTTAGCTACTTTTTGTGCTTAAAGAAGCTCTATGCTGATTTAAGTGTCCAAAGCTTCCTATAATTATCCATATATGGTAAGACTCCTATATTAAATTTTGGAGCATCACGGCACTAAACACAGCAAAATATAGAGTGACACGTGTCGCGTATTCCACCAATCAAATGACAAGGATCCGTGTGCGCGGTACATAAAAGTATATATGCACAGAAAAGTCAGGTTCTGAGCGTACATTGTGCACACTGAAAATTGTCCTTAATTGTTTAACAAGTTGGATTTAACTGCATGCATGCATACATGATATGACTTTCTCACTGCACATGCACTGAATGCTGCATTAAATCAATCTTAGAAACCAAACGCTTCTCACTTTACAAACCATTGTCATCTAACATTATGACCATACACTAGGCAATAGGTAGTAGGTTGTGTGTATTAAAATGAGGCAGGTTAACCTTTATATTTCTGATTTTTCAAAATATATTCACACAACATTATTCTTAGATATGGTTTTGTCAAGTTTTTAATTGGATTAGAATGTGAAGCTGCATCTGAACCAAGCGACTTTGGCTATGGCTTCAGCCACTGGCTGAAACGATAGTGTTGAAGAATACACTTATTTGGCGCTCTGGTCATAGCCATTCCTGAAGCCATTCATGTGTGGTTTGTGGGTTTGTGACTGTAATGACTGGCTATTCGCTCTTTCAACGGATCTGCCATGTGCGTGTAGAGCCTTGACTTTGTGCTTCATTTATTTTGTATTTATGCATCTGCTTGGATGAAAGTGGCATTACATTATCATGACAATTTAGAGTTATATCATGCTTACTATTCACTGCTGTCCCCAATTTGAGGCTCTACATACAATAAGCTGACCATGCAAAGGGCAAATAGTGTTCTGTTTTTAATCCTTGCCGATCCTGGAAAGTGTGTTGGCATTAGCTTCTTTTACATGCTGGCTCATAGTTCAGAGTAGAATGGGTAGAAACTGTTTATGGTTTAACTGGAAGTCAGAAGTTCCAGTTAACCGTCAAGAAAAACAAAGCAGACATGCACAATCCTATTGCATTCTGTGAGGAGTACCAGTGGTAAGCTCTTCCACTACTATCACTGTACAGAGAAACACCAGACTTTAACTCATGTTTGGTGACAGTTGGTCACATATTACACCCCAATGTTGTTCAAAAGTAACGCCCCCTTGCACTGATGTCATACGCAGCTTCTGTTTGCTTGTGGTCTGCCATTTTGGGAGTCAAAATTTTTAAAGGAATAATGAGGGTGTGAACATGCGCGCATGCCCCAAAAATGAGCACTACACAGTTTTGCATGTTTTTGTCAGTACTGTATCAATCAAGGCCATTTTAGGTTTTATAACGCATGGGGACTCCCAAATGGCACAACCGAGATTCATTGTGGGTGACAACATGAGGGCCCGATTTCATGGCTCTGCTTACCGCCAAATTCCGCGGCTGCGACCACCGTTATCCGCTTACTGTGTAAGCGAAGAATGCCTAGTAATGTGGAGTGCGCACGCACACATGCAACAATTCCATGCTACCCTGTGAAATACGCTTTATGTAAGTGCCGAATTCCCTGCTTCCACAACCGCAAATTTTTCGCTTACGGTAACAAGCCATGAAATTGGACCCAGATGAGTTAGGTCAGAAGAAAAGAAAGATAAAGCCAAAATTACCTTTGAATCGTAAGATGACTGTAAGAGCAAACAGCAAAAGGGAGTGGAGTGGAAATTTGAACATGTAGATAAAACAAAATCAAACCAAACTGGGTTAGTCAGAAGGCATCAATAGTCAAAGTTATTCAGACAGCTTTGTTTATTTTTTTCACGGCACACAGATGAGAGAGATGTTTTTGTTTTTTTTATTCCCATAAAGGAAATGAGATATTCTGATCCATCCCTTATGAAAGCATCTACTTTTAGCAGGACTGAGAGAAACAGAAGCTGTTTTTTTAAAAAATACTTTACCTTGTCAGAGTTTTAAAAAAAAAGCTTTTCTTTAAACAAGAGTTTTTGAGCAAAGGGTAAAAAGCTATTTACAATTTCTAGAGGAGTCAAATAGTTTGGAAAAAATGAAATAAAAAGACATTAAAGGGTTACTGTCGTCATAGCAGGCCTGTGACTGTACAAGGACTTATGAACTCCAACCCAGTTACTGCATGTGTACGAGCTGGCCGCCACATCACCGAGGGCGCCCTCGATATTGTATTATGATATGGCCGCTGGTGTGCACGCATGCAGTAACTAGGTTAGAGTTCATAAATTCCCTGTACAGCCACAGGCCAGCTATAATCATGATGACAGTCTCCCTTTAAACAAATATATAAGCCAAGCAAAAAATGAAATCCTTTCGAAGAGGATGAAGCCCCTTGAAACAAGCTGGTGTTACATGACTTGGACTTTTTACGTCCATAAGAAGCCATGCTTGGCCTTGATGCCCATTTAAAACATCCCCATGTAGACTGTCTAATGGAGGAGCCCTTCGGTCACCAAACTGACCCTGCTCCCAACAAAAGTAACAATTGAAATTTCTGTCCTAAAACTACAAGTTCAGACACACCCTGGAGCTACTTCTCTGTATATGATTCCCACAGTGATCCTGTAGAACTTTTGGCAGGGAAATTTAAATGCAAAGGAAGAGCAGAAGGAACAAAAACAAAAACATCAAGAAAAATGTCATGCATGGGTTTGTGAAACACTGACCTGAGAGTCAGTCTGTGACTGCAATTCAGCCTTCTCAGTGAGGCTGGACGTCTCCTCCTGGTCAGGTCTCATCTGTCGGTGGACGGCCTCGTAGTGTTTACTCTCTTCCTCTTCTGAGTACTCTATACTTCCCGGACTTGGTCTTGGCGGTGGTCTGAGAAGGAAGAGTGGGTAAACATAGTTGGAAAGATCAAACCATCCGATCTTTTATGGTACCTGGGGCCGATTCAGTACAGAGCTAAGATTGATCAATCTTAATTGCTAAGCAAAGTGTGATGTCACAATCCAAATCACTATAGTGATTATTCTGACAACTCATCTTAAAATGAATCTTAGTGCTTGGTAAAATCAAGCCCTGGACTTGGGTCCAATTTCATAGAGCTGCTTAAGCAGAAAATATTGCTTAAAATGTTTCCGCATACTGTGGTAAGCATAATTTTTCTAGCCCCTTCCCACTTGGCTGTTCTTCATCCATTTCACTCAAGAACCAAACTTGTGTCAGTTGAACTGTGCATATGCTACTTCATTACCCGGCCCCTAGTCTCCCAGCAGCCTATGCCCACCTCCACCTCACTTCCTGACCCAGCCCTGAGCCTCACCCCCCCCCCCTAAACTGCCCAATATTTCTTCTACACTACCAAACGTACCTTGTGTATGAGTTTGTCCTTGAATATGCCCCGTTCCTGGTACCACCCCTGGCCCCACCCCTCCCAGCAGCCCTTCCATTGGTTCCGCTGTTCTGCATCTCGTAGGCGGCTGAGAATCCCGCATCATCTATACTCATTTGTTCCTCCTGGTTAACTCTCTTATGGGCTTTCCGATCTGAAAACAAGAACACATTATCACAGGCATGATATTTTAGCCCTTGGGAAAAAAAGTAGGGAAAGACGCAACAACTGTTCTTCACCCTTTGCTTAAATACGGTAACTCTGGGTTGAACAAACAAAAATTGACTGGAGCTAGACTAGAACCTGCAACCTTCAGATTAACGTGCTAGCACTCTACCACCCAAGTTACAGCTCTACTGTTGGCAACCTCTGATGTAGTTTATTACTGATATAAGACATGCATACTGGCATTTCTATGTTGACTGCATTTTTTACTAGCTTTTTTTATATCTTTTTGACAGAATGAATTAATGTAAACATGATAAAATGATGAATACATTTAGCTGGATCAATTAAAAACTGAGGGAATACTGTTTCCGATACTGACCTTTGTAGAGGCGGCTTTTACCGAGCATACAGAGAGTTGCAGTAATGAGAATCAAGACAATGAGCACGACCAGTCCAACGATAGCCAAGAACCACATCTCTTCATAGAACATCTTCTGGGCAACTCCGTTGGCTGATGGAGGACAAGATACAGAAATAGAGAAAGAGAAATCAATGATTAAGCTTATTAGAAATTTCGTCACACTGGCTGCAAGTGGGTGAAATAACTAGTCAATTACACCATGTCCGAACCAAGCAGCTTCGGCTACCGGTATGGCTGCTGGCTGCAACGACACTGTTGAGGATTAGGCCTCTTCCAGCAGTTTGGTCAGACCCACGACCAAAGCCGTCAGATCAGATGCAGCCTCAGTCGAGACAATGAATCAAGATGACTCTGCTTTCCGCGCTTGCTTCTTCAGCATTCCTTTCACAGGTTCCGCTCATGAGAAAGCGGTAAGACCGGTTCATATTTCACGTGAAAGCGAATTTTCTTGCACCACAATTGAAAAAAAAGAAGAGGCTTATACTGACTATTGTGTCACTAAAGTTCTCATCGCATTTGCTTTTGTGTGTAGTATGAACCTGGATTTTTATGTAAAGATTGGATCTGAGAACAAATAATATGTCCGCACAATGCATATGCAGGTTCTTGAGACAAACCTGTAGATTTACACCAAGAACATTGACTTACGCTTTTCTTACGACACGCTGTGTACAACTTGGAACTATGAAAGGTTGAGCAATGAGGCGCTAGGTTACGAGCAGAGTTACCATGAAAAACCATTGTTATCCATGAACTAAAATGAACAATGCCTCAGTATATCTGCCTTCACCTA
The DNA here is from genome assembly GCA_023634235.1 of Pisaster brevispinus. Classification (NCBI taxonomy): domain Eukaryota; kingdom Metazoa; phylum Echinodermata; class Asteroidea; order Forcipulatida; family Asteriidae; genus Pisaster; species Pisaster brevispinus. The sequence goes on along the minus strand of JAMKCF010000021.1, from coordinate 7,777,100 downwards.
CTGTAATCTTTAAAAGTCTTTCATTGCGCCCTGCTATGATTGGCCACTTATGTACCCTGCAACTCGACACTTACATGTATGTCTACTAATAATATTATGAATATATTGTTGGCATTAATATTAGTAATAACACATGATCCTACACCAATTCCATATAGCTGTCATGCAGATAAAATTACTGATGGAGCATTTAACTAGAAGCTAAGTTGAGTAAAGTTGTAAACAGCCAAATGTTCATGCTTAGCAAAACATATCTCCTCCAAAGCCAAGTTCATAAAGCCATCAAACAGAAATAACTACTTAGAAAATGTTGTTGCTGAGCACAGAATGAGTGGGGTACCAGTCACTATAACCTTTACTTCATGGCATTTTCGCTGGTAACATATTTCTGCTAAGCAAGTTTTCTTCTGTGCTTAGCATTTTTCTTTTCTGACACACTTTGTGAAATTACTTCCAGTTGTCTTGGTGGAAAAGCTGTGCATAGAAACTATATGAAATTGGTACTGGTTAATTATGTTATTCTCTGTACACAAAACAACTTTATTGACCCAAGTCTTAAGTATCATAGACCCTTCTCATTGATGTGACACATTCATCAGCAAGGCAACGTGTCTGCTATTATTTGGTTACAACTGAATATAAGCCATTTGCGAGTTAGATTTGAATGAAGTCTGGTACAATGCCTTGTTCTGTCACAAGTCAATGCTCATTTGCAATTCCCCAGACTAAATCTTAAGTGTACATTGGTAAATCTTCACAAGAATGTGTTGGGAAAAATACTAGATTGCAGGACTTTTCTCCATTGTGGAGTTAACTGGTCGAGAGCTAAACTTACTAAACTCTGGCCATTAGTCCAGTGGGTATTTGGAGCCCTGGAGATGGGTCAATAGTTGGCAATATACTGCTTCAGTGAATCTCAAAGAGCTGCTAAGCATATCCACTGAGCTAAGCACAAAACTGGTTAAAACAATTTTAAAAGCATTTTTATCCTAATGAACCAGCTCTATGAAAATGCGCCCACTTTCATAAAGCTGCCAATCATACAAATTAAAAAATTAAAAAATAAGTAAATAAATAATTGTCAAGCAAAATAAGTGGTTACCAGCCAACATTACTTGTGAAGCACAGTTCATGACTGGTTCCCTGCTGATTTCTGCTTAGCAAATAAATGTCGTAAGCATTATTTTCTGCTTAACAGCTCAATGAAATCGGGCCACGATTATCTTTACTAGAGAACAACACATGTACATCCATAAGTTACTCATTGTTAGTACACAAACTCATCAATCATTATTACTGTGAACACGTATACATGTATAGAGTATAATTGTATATATTATAACAGACAAAGTATGCCAAACTCTACTCCCAGAACCAGGGCTCAAAATTTACACTGGACCACAGGCCTCAAGGCCAGTGATTTTAGCGTCGGGCCAGTCAACTCACGCCTGAAAAAGTGGGGCAGTCTTGTTTTTGTCAATTGAATAATAATACCTTTGTAATACCATTGACCAGCAAGGGTTGATTGTGAGTCAAATATTTTTCAATTCTGGTTTGTATCAAAGACGACTTAATACCCATGAGACAAAATGACATAAATCTTCTCTTAGTGATTGTTCAAATACAAACAGTTTATAATATGTTAAACTGAGTAGTTTTTTCTTCTTCTCATTTTGCTTCTGATCTTGTAAAACAAAGTCTGGTCCAGTGAAAATGTTGAGCTACTGGTACAGGCCCTGGTCTTGTTGGTCCCCCCTTCTAAGCTCGAGCCCAGAGAACTACAAGGTTAGTACGTTTGTAGTAAACCCTCATAGAACATGTGCAGAACTACAAACAGCCAAACTCTACATGCACTCGTTTCAAAACAGCCTTTCTGGATACAAATCCTTGTAAACGGGAAAAGCAGCACAATTCTAAATGTCAAACTCCCTTCAGGGTTTGCCCTTAACTTTACCAGTGACTAGCCAGCAGGACCAGTTAGCTTGTCATTACACTAGTCCCCCCCAGCTTTTTCACTTGTCCACCTTTCATATTGAATAGGGATGCTTTTCAACTCTGAACTAGCCAGCCGGACCACTTGGAGAGAATTTGGACTGGTCCTTGGGTGTTTGTATCTAGCATTTGGCCAGTGGACAATGCTGCCCTTGGTGTTGCCATTCACTTTAACAATGAGTATGATCTAAGAATAACTGTTATTAAATCAAGCCCTATGCTCTTCAGTCTGGTTCCAGTATAACATTCTGATTTCTGTACAGAAGTGTCCTTTTTCTGGAAAAGTACAGCTATTATTGTTAAGACAGGGTTCTCCAAGTGCACAACCTTGCGCCGGTACACACCCCCCCCAAAAAAATAATGATAACTTTTTTCTTTTCTTTTTTATTTAAGATCAAATTCATACAAAAATCACAAAAGCAAATCATTTAAAATGCTCCAGAGTGCACAGCAGAGCTTTTAAAACCAAACATAAACATCAAGTAAAAAAATATTCAGAGGACCTCATTTCAAATCAACGTGCTTTGGCCAAACTTCCAAAATTTGGGTCCAGAATGCTTTAACTGGTCTTAAAAAAAAAACCTGGGGAGAACCCTGCTTTAAAATGAACATAAATGAAATTCAAAGCCTGTTTTTAAGACCTAAATGTGTTTTAAATAATCTTATGTGCTTATTAATTGACAGGCATGCACCATACATGTTCAATGATGCAATGCAATGTTAAAAATTATTTCTAGGACCAAGTGACATAAAAGCATACAATCCTGGGCACTTGTATAACAAAATTATATTATATATATATATATCTAGTTTTTTTTAAGAGGGAACACTTGATACATGCAGTGAATGGATGGTAGCATGTATATACCTGGATATGGCTCATCTGTGGTGCCTGTGATAGAAATAAGTATCAGACGAGAGAAGTCAGATCAAGGATCCGAGGATGGGGTAAAGGGGGGGGGGGGGCGTTGTCAAGATCAGGCATGATATTTGTTCCTTGGGGGAAAAAGTAAGAACATTTTATCGAGTGCAAGGGCTGGCCTATACGTACACATGATGTAGGCTCTAATAGACTTTTACGGTCTTATTAATGACAATTTTTAAGAAAAAAAATTGGTAGACAGACTAAAGTAGGAAGAATTATCGTGCCTGAAAGATGTCAAGGGGTACCCCCTTCAGAATCTAGCTTAGTTTTGGCATCAGGGCTTAGGAAGCCCTGGAAAGAGGCAACAAAGTATGCCCATGTTGTTTTTTGTTTTAATTATTACTATAATTTTTTCTCCCTAACTCAATATCTAAAAAAAGCTTCAACTGATTTGGTCGGTTCTGTTAGAATCCCAAATGGTTGATGGGTCAGGGTTTTTTGTGCAGACTAACATGTGGTGCTTGAGAAGGGGAGAAAAACGATTAACCATTTAAGTTTTCTGCTACCAAACTGAATGATTTTCTCACAGTAAGTGAGAAAGTTTGTAATTCACTTGTCCATGGTGAATTTTTTTAAAATGCGCCTTCAAAATTGCCTGCCTGCTGTTGTACAAAACCCCTGATGTCTGGTAAGAAATACATCTTCTTCACAAGTAGCTGTTTCAGTCCTGGGGTGGATTTCACAAAGAGTTAAGACTAGTCTTATGTCGAGTTGAGGACGAGTTACTCATCCTAACTTAGGATTAGCCTTAAGTTTTTAATAACTCCTAGGACTAGTCCTAAGTTAGGACTATCTTTGTGAAATCGACCCCTGGTGCTTTACTGAGGCAATTGCCTCAATACCCCTGGTCATTGCCTCGGTGCAATTTGATATTAGGGGTCTGTCAACTAATGTGAATAAAAGAAACACCGCCCAGAGGCAACTGTCCTACCTGGTGTAGCGTAGAAGTCGACTGTGGCCTTGGGGAAGCTGATACTGTGTGCATTCTCAGCCATGATGCGGAATTTATAGTTAGTCAGAGCCTTGAGGTTGAGGTAAGACACACTGAATGATTCCACGGTGGGGCTCACTGAGTCCGTCAAGGTCTCCCACTCAGATGACCGATCTGAGAAACAAAAAAGCAGAAAGAATGCATCTGAGAAAGACTTTACCAGACCAAATAATAATGATATCATGCAGTTTTTATATAGAGCTTTATCAGACCCAACAGGCATCTTTAAGGCATTCTACGGGATTGATCGAGCTGACAAAATAGTCACAGACAGTGCTCATGTTTTGTGTGAGCAACCATATACATGAAATAACAAACCTGTGAAAATTTGGGCTTCATCCATGTTTTTTTTTAAGGAGAAAAATATGAAAAGCCATGCACAATTTCCAGCACATACACACATTGTCCTTAATTTTGGTTGTGACAACAAAAATTAGCCGTTGCATTTTTGAAAGGTTTTCCGATTCAGTTTTCTCGAACATGACTTCATTCCAGAGGGAAATAACATTAAAGAATGGTGTTTTTCATCCTTAACGATTTTGTATAATAAATTTAAATTGCTCACTTACTATGCAGAAATATACTTGAATTATGAGACAAATTTTGTAGCAAATTTATGCAGCACCTTGTTTGGGTTTTACAAGGTGATGCAGCACACTCAGCAGCCACTGCCAGAAACACCGGGGCAAAACCCCCTCTCTAAGCGACAAGTGTAACTGGCTTTTTTACGTGCATGACAAATATGAAATAAAAATATAACAATCCTTAAGTGAAATCTTAATATACTCTATGGAACGTGATATTTACCTTCTTCTTGGTACTCGATGATGTAACCGATGAGGTCAGAGGCGCCAGTGTCAGATGGTTGGGACCAGGTCATTGTCAAGTATTCCGCTGATGGCTCTAGCTTCAACGTGCCTGGTGGTCCAGGAGCACCTGAAATTATGAAACGAGGCAGAAACATGTAAAGATTTTACTTCTCTTTATACTCATAGTGAGAGGTGTACCATGGAAACACACAATGTGGTATGCACAGAGTCAGCTATACAGTTTGTTCAAAGTGATCCCTGGCTATGCGGCGGTTACAGGTTGAATGGCTCCTGACTGGCTACCCCGAACAAAAAAATTGACACAATAGGGAGACCGCCAACATAGGGCTAAATAGCTCAGTTGGTTGAGCGCCGGAGGTTGATCGGGATGTCCAAGGTTCAGGTTCAACCCAAAACTTTTTAAAATATACTCACTCAGTTTCCCTAGTGGTTCATTACTTGACGAAAAGAGGAAGGTTCCTGACAGCAAGACTTGTACTGTGTTTTTATTCAATTTTCAACAGGAAAGCTGCCAGTTTTGCAGTCATATCGCAGGTAAATATATGGTGCACACCTAACTGCCTACTCATCACATTAAGTGTACAGTAACACATAACGAATCTCCAGGATTCCAACTCCATACTCTGATGACTCAGCCATCAGCGCTCAACTCTGATGCAACTCCTTCAATAGCCTCCTCTCTTTAATGTCACTTCATACCAACATGTTTGGACTTGGATAATACTGGCGTTTCTAGCCCGGGCATAAGCCCATATGCAAGTCCCAAGGAGCATGATCAGCACGCAAAGGATTCTGGGTGAAACCCGAGTCCAAGCAACACCAGAAACCATTACGACGCGCTGATTTTGAAGCCATGCAGTAAACTATAAAACCTGGCACAGTTACATGTAACCTACAGCATGGTGTCCATCTTGGCAGCTTGCTATATTTTTTAACTTTACTCTGTTTTCCAAGACTAAAGATTTAAGATGGCGCTCGTGCATATGGCCTATTGTTCTTTGGGTCTACACTCCTCAATCCTCTGCAATGAAGACAGCTTCACGAAGAGGATTTTGGAGAATTTTGGATGGTTAATGTTTTAAATGATTACAATCAGATATGGAGCTTGTCTTTATTTTGAGGCACGGTTGGAGAGATAACCCTGCAAAGCTTGTGAGGTTTAATACTAACCCACTTGAGGTCCGGTGGTAATATTGGCCTCTGTGTACGGACCGTAGCCTCTGGCGTCGCTCTTGGCCCTGACGCGGAAGATGTACTTGGCAAACTCTCCCAGGCTGTCAACGCCGTACATGAGCAGTGGTTCATTGATCTCAACCGTTATGGTTGATATCTCATCTGAAGTTCAATTAAAAAATACATCTATATATAATGCAGACTATCCTTTTTTTTGTTTTACAATTTTCGTACTAACTGAACAAAGCTAAACACCACTCAAACTCTAGGGCATAAAACAAAACTTTTAAGAAAGAATACATTTTTTCAATCTACCCAAAAGTTAAGCACTACACACTCAGTGCTTTCCTGTGCACACACAAGCATACTACTGAGGTGCCGCTACCCCTGCCATTCTATAAAGTATACAGTGCTTACCACACATCTGTGTAGGGTATAAAAACCACAAAATCAAAGAATCTCAAGTTTTCTTCTTTTTGAAATTGCTAAATCATTTCACTTTGACTCTAATACGTGTTTGTATAATGTCCCCTAAACAGTTTAAAGTGGGCATAAACATCAAAGTATGTTAAGTATGCAATTTGGATGCAATCTTTTTCAATTTACAGCAAATTTGGACAGACATTTGTAAGTTCTGGCTACAACTTGAACACCTACCGTCTATTGGTGTGACACTCTCATAGTACAGCTGGTAGCCGGTGATTTTGCCGCAAGGGAGCTCCGGGGTTTCCCAGGTCACATTGAGAGAGGACATCCGGATCTGAGGGAAACTGACCGAGGATGGTACGCCAGGTGCTGTAGAGAGGAGGAATGACAGGGATGTGGTAAAAAAAGGAAAAGAAAAGGGACTTGTTTCAAACTCTGCCTTAGTCTTCAGCTCCAGGCTCTGTTTGATATTGAAGTACTGTGCAAAATGCACCATGTTCCAAAATTGATGACGGATCCAAAGCTGGACGATGGAATTAAGGCTTGAGACAGAGCCTAAGTATGAAAACAAAGTCGATACCTGACATGTTGGTGTGGTTAGTGGAGCCCTGGCAATAGCAGAAACCAGTATGTACAGGGATTCATCTAAAGGGGTAACTTTTAAAGGACAAGCATAATTCTTGGGCCTTGGAAAAAAAGTAGGTATATTTTATTAAACACAAGGGCTGACCTACATTTATTTGTACACATAGTGTTGGCTTTAATAGACTTTTCAGGCTATTTAATCACAATTTTTTTTCTGATTTTTCCCAAGGGTAAAACAAATCGGAAATCAGACTATAGTAGGAAGAATATCATGCCTGAAAGGAGTACTACTACAAACATTATTTCCAGTGTTCTACATATTTTTCATCAGAACTTAGAATCTTAGTACAAGATCTCTAAAAAATATATAATTTAAGTAGTGGCCTGATGTCTCAACCCTAGCTGAGTCTTTCTCGAAGGCTAAATGACAACACTACAGACATACCCTTTTTTATGCTTGTTGTGTTGTCATTTAGCCTTTGAGAAAGACTCTGCTAGGGTCGAAACGTCAGGCCACTAACTATTTATTTGCATATATACCATAGGTCCTTTTGGGTTGGTAAGCAGTTTGCAACGGCTAATTATATTTTCTCTGCATATAATATATACGGCACTCACCACTAGTGGAAGTTGTCCCAGAGGCTCGGGTGCTTTCTGGTCCATCCCCAGCCGAGTTGAATCCAAAGACAGTAAGTGTGTACTCCGTGTAGCATTTCAGACCATCCAGGTTGGCTTGGGTCTCTTGGCTGGGGAAGGTCTTGGTGCGTTGTGAGCTGGACTGGTCCGATGTCTCCCAGTAGGTGATCTATCCAAAACAGATCACAGTTTATGAGTACGGTCCTATTATTCTGGTTTATTAAAAGCATTCAAAACTTGCGGCCCAAGGGCCCAATTAAATCTGAATTTACAAAGAGATAAAAACATGCAAGGACTCATAAAAACTAAGGATAAAAGATACACACAAAACACAAATAATTAAGAATTATTATTAAGCATTTTAGTTAAAAAAGGGATGGGCGGTTTTAATACCTTTTGGTCTGGCAAAGAGGGATGGCAAGTTGGGTGGAGTTACAAAGATTATTGTACATGTCCTGTGCTCTTTACTTAGTCGGGATATGATTTTAATATTGTCATGGACCAAAGCAGGAAAATTTGTTGACTTAATTTTGTCCTTTAATGTTCCTTCTGCTATTTGAGTTTACCAAAAAGAACCCACTCATCAACACTTTGAGACCCTTGGTGATTATGAGCCGTTTTGATAGAGCAGCTCAAGGATAAAAACAGTTTTGTGTGACATACCCCTATAAAGGGAGTAAGGGCGTAAATGCTACATTCCCTAAAATGCGCATGATACTGCATGACACTCGGGGACATGGACTTCCAAAATGACACAACCAAGGTTGCTAAGACGATAACATCATTTGAATAAGCCATTTGCGAGTTTGAATAAAGTCTGGTACACTGACTTGCTTAGTCACAAGTTACCGCTTACATTTGAATTCTTCAGACTATAGAGACAGTCGCTCTGTCAAATGGTCCAGGGCAAGCTTTTGTATAGCAAACTCCAGATGAGTGAGCCCCGGTACCATTATCCCATACACATCCATTCAGAACTGTGTATGGGTGTGCGCCGCCTCTTACAACTACACAAAAAAGCTTGCCCCAAATCGTGTGATAGAAACTGTCTCGATAGTCTGAGGAATTCAAGATTTAAGCAGTAACTTGTGATCAAGCGAGTCATTGTACCAGACATTAATCAAATCTGACTCGCAATTGGCTTCTTGGGTCACTACAGTAAATTCTGGTACTTACCTTGTATCCCTGTAACCCTCCATTCTGAGACTCTAAGGATAGAGCATCCCATGTGACCAGCAATGATGATGGGCCTGTTGCTGATGCGGCAACATTACTTGGAGCTGCCGACGGAACTGTAAGAGATGGTTGGGCAAAAACACACAAACAATTTATTATTTTTTTAAACTCAAGGTTTTAAAGGCAAACTTAGTTTTTTTTCACATAAGGTACACAAGTGCACTCTTTTTAAAAGCCCAACATTTGTTTCATTGCTTTTAAGAAAAACCAAAGTAAACTTGCCTAGTGTGCAATAAACCTAAATTTTACTCAAGTCTAATCCCAAATTAAAAACCCTTTTTAAGTCAATTAATAGTGACGGACGTTTACAGCTTTGCATAGTGCAGATGATAATAATTATTAGTAGTAAACTTGCGGGTTACAACCATGTATAAAATCTCTTTTGAGAGGAGTGTTGGCTGTGAAAGTTTACAGTGTTTGAGCACTTACTTGCGACTCCAACATAGTCAGTAACTGGTAGACTGTACGGCCCTGGTCCCTTGACATTGTAGGCTCTAACTTTGAACTCATAGTCCTGGTATCGAACTAGATTGGTCAGGTAAAACTCCAGCTGGTCCGGGTCGGTTGTCACCCTCTCTAAGGGAGCGGCGTCGTCATTCTGGAGCTCCTTGTAAAAGACGCGATAGCCGAGCAGAGGGCCATTGTGAGTGTTGCTGGGTGGAGCCTACCAGAAAAAATAACACAGGATAGTTACTTAACCCTAAAAAAAACCTCTTTGACTTTCCGTTTTATCTTTGATTTTAAGATAGGGTTAATTTCCAGGACACATTTTGACAAATCCAAGGTTTGGATATTAAAAAAAGGCTTGAACCTGGACACTTACCGTCCAAGACACCATGACAGACGTTGGTGTAACTGGAACCACTTCTTGAATGGAAGGTTGCCCACTAGGAACTGGAAACATACAAGATATGATAACATATTCTTGAAATTAATAGAAACAAAAGTTAAACACGAACTGCGGCTGATACGCAAACATTTAGACTACACAGTACAGCTTTTCAAACCAAACATAACCATCAGGTAAAAAACATTCCGAGGACCTTGTTTCAACTCAGCATTCTGCGGCCAAATTTGGGTCAACAATGCCCTCCCCCCAGTTTAGAAAAACACTGGGGAAAACCATGTGATCCCCAAAACACAAATCATTCAAAAAGTTACAAACACTATCCCTAAACAACCCACAGACTTCAGCCATTGAGATGGACATGTGACTGACAAACTAGACAACTGGAAAAAGGGGGCAGGGGGTTGGGGAGAGGACGGGGAGGGAGATTAGGGAGAGGAGGAGGGTCGATCCACAGGGAGGGGATTGAGGGAGGGAAGAGGGACTAGGGGAAAGAGGAGACACACACAAAAGGCCTTGCTATCTTTACCATCTTGCTCAGTAGAGATCTTAATGGAGTCATCGCTGTAGTCGCTGGGTCCAACATCATTATGTGCTCTTAGGCGGAACTGGTACTCGGTATACGGTGATAACCTGCACAGCAGGGACGAGGGACAAAAGGTTTAATGAAAATTAATACTAACTCCCTTGGTGTTTTGACTAGATACAGACGCAAATGTTCCGACTCTGCTAAGATTGATACATGCCAAGCCTCTTGCTAAGAGGGTGCAGTACCACATCAATTTCAATTCAACTCAAGCCAAACCATAAAATGCATCTTGGCGGGATTGGGGTAGTTGGGATTACAGGGACTGTACATCATTGGTTCTTGGAAAAATACAATCATTCCCATTCTGTAGTTTCCACAACACACCATACAATCAACCTAGTAAACAATTGCTTCAAACTATGGGATACCAATATAGGGAAAGGGGAAAAAAAAAAAAAAAAAACAGCTACTTTTTGGTCAGCAATTTTCTTCAAATGTTCTACAGAAAAAGTCTCAGATATATTATGCATTTGTCTTTTCTTTGTAACAATAAAATGTTGCAATAAAACTGTTGATTTTTACCTCTTTTTTTGTGGGACTAGGTTATGCAAATAATTTGTTTAACAAAATTTAGGGTTCCTTAGGAATAGACTGGCCATTTTCAGTATTTCCATTGACTCTCCATCACTGGGCAATGGCATACAGGGCTCCAGACCCAAGATGTCCACCGCTTCAAGATATACTATACATTTGTACATGTACTTACTTATCCACAACATAGGATATGACTTCTGGATCCACATCCGTGGCATAATTTTGGAAGTCAGCACCACCCTCTTTGACCTGGATGCTGTAAGACCGTAGAGGGCCGTCACCGTCCGACCCAGGGGTCCATGAGATACGAGCCTCTCGGCTTTGGATGTGATCCACGTTAGGCTGGGACGGGGCAGTCGGGATGGCTGATGGTGGAACCAAACAAAGCAAATTACAAATATGTCCCTCTTCAAGCCTGGTTTATGGACCAAATGGTCATATGTCTACAAAAGAGCCACAGAGCTTGGAAACCTGCAGGCATAAGTTGCACACAGCTCAATTGCAAAAACACATGTATGCAAATCTTACGTTTTACAGAGATTGCACTGTCTGGTTATTATCAACCTTTCACATGAAGAAAGGTGCCACATCTCAAAACTTGTTTGCTGTTATTTTGATAACTCTTGAACGTATGTGGAAATTATGACACAAAATGTCATATTTCCCCATATGACCAGTGCAGTATCTTGCCTGCCAGAAAGGCCATGGAATGTACAGGGTCTCTCTTTTTTTAAACTAAGGTTACATGGCTTGTACTTTTGGCGGATTACTTAACAATGTTCTATACACAACGCATGCAGTTAAGCGTTTATAAACTTACGAGGGTGGGCCAGTGGCTTAAACCTCAGGTCCCAATTTCATCAAGCAGAAAAAAAAAATCTTAAATATTTCTTTGCTAAGCAAAAAATGAGGGCACCAGTGACAACATGTTAACATTATTGAATGTTGGCTGGTAGGCTGTTTCTGCTGAGCCAGAGTTTTCTCTTCAGGCTTCATGAAATTGGGCCTCTAGATCTCGATTCCTTCTTCAGGAACTTACTCCTATCATTGGTGGTGTAGACGAGGGCTGTGGCATCCTCGCCCCAACCAAGTCTAGTCTTAGCCGTGACGTTGAAGATGTAGAACATATTTGCCAAGAGGCTTGATACGCTGAAGTCTTGGTCCATTCCTACCTCACTGACCTGGCTAAAGCTCTCAGGGAATTCCGACTCTAAGTAACTCACCTGGAGCAAGACAAACAGACATTCATTATAGTACCGTGAAAATTTCATGCATTCTCAGTGGTCGAATATGATCACGTGGTAGTGTCTCGCTGGTCTTAAAACAATGCTAAAGATGTAGTAGAAGTTGTTTACGACCGATTGGCTAAAGCGATTTTGATGTTCATAGTAAAATGCGTGTTGGCGAGCAAGCTTATGGGTGCTAATAAAGCAACAAGCAATCAATACCTACTGGTACTAAATGTGAAATCTATTAAAACACACATATATACACAACTGATGAACACCGAGGGCTATTTGACCCCTTCGCAAAACCGAGCCCGATGCATGACAGGACTACAGACACACAAATTTTAATAAACATTTTGTTACACTTTTTAATGAAAAAGGATATTTATGAAGGGAATGGAAATATAAAAGTAGTGACTCGGTTTTAAGCGACCATTAGAGATTAGATTTTTTGTATTGGTATATGCAAAGAGGATCTTATGTTGGACCATGTCTCATAAAACAAATCTACAACTGTAGTTTTAGCATTTTCTGTTTGCGAGTTTGAACGGTGCAATCCATTTGTATGTTTTCTAAACCACTTTTCATTATTACTATTATTTTTTGTTTATTTCTTGTTTTTTGGTTATGAAACCAAGGATGCCTCATAAGTGAACTTAATCACTTTAGTTCACAAGCTTGAGGAAACCTGTAAACCTGTAAGGGTGCTTGCTACCAGAACCAGGAACACCAGGGTTATCCCCTACTCTTCCATGTTCTGTTTTTTTTTAACATGCCCTACCAATCCTAGTACAAGGGACCTACAGCTTAGTGTCCCATCCGAAGGACACAACAAGTGCCACAACCGGGACTCAAACCCACACTCTGCTGATCAGAAACACCAGAGCTTGAGTCCAAAGCTCTCAATCGCTCAGCCTTGACACACCACTAATTTAAGAAAATAACAAACACACTTGGTGTACTAACCCGGTAGCTCACTATAACTCCATTGGGCTGCGTTGGAGGCTGCCATGTGATCATCACGGACGTGTCGGTTACCACTGGAAACAGGATACCAGTCGGTGGTCCCGGAACTGTTATGAGGAGTAACAACATGATACATGATGAGCAGGTCCCAATAATTAACCACGGTAGGCATTAATTTCAGTTTCCTCTGAAATCACAAAACAAAAAGCAGGCAAAATTTCTCCGGATCAAGAGTTGACTTTCTTTCTCCTCGGGGAAACTTTTCTAAACCTCAGGCAATTCAGCTCCAACTTAAGCCTGGGCTTGGTAGCAAGTGGAACGAGGCTCAGTTCTGAAAGCACTCAGCAACTACTGACCGGCTAACAAGAAGTACATGAGGGACACAGCCAGAGCAAGAGCTCCTACTGGAAAAAGAAGCCAAGCTTGAGAAAAAGCCCCAAGGTTTTAGGTGTGACCTTTAACATTGGTAACTGTCAAAGACCAGTGTTCACACTTAACGTGATCCAACATATACATGAAATAACAAACCTGTGAAAGTTTAAACTCAATAGGTCATCAGAACCACAATAAAATATCAAGAAAAAAAAACCCAACATTAAACCCCTTTTAATTTCACTGATTCTAAACATTGGATTTTGGACGCACAAGATCAAAAACTAATTGTTTTATTTATTTCTCAGAAACTATAACATTTCACACACAAATATTTTGACCATGACCATGACCATCTTTAAACCATGTAAGTTAAGAGCGAATCTGAGCGTATTTACAATTTCAATCTTACCAATGTTGTGCACAGCCTTTCAAGACCTTTAAAACCTTTAAGTGAAGGAATACCACCAGGAATTACACAAATGCAGGAGCGTTCCACTAGTCACTGGCTCCCCAGTAAGCCAAAAAGTTTGATTGACAAGGGGAGGGGTGTTAGAAACCACAGAAACTAGCACAGGCTGTCGGCAAGACATCTGGAAGCCTGCTGCAAAGAACAGACTGCTCCACTTATCGGAGGGTTCAGATCTGGGTAGGTCTGTATGTCTGTACAATTTTGTGAAAGAAGTAGGTGAGTTCAGCCCCTCAAAAACAAAACTACAAAACTCTGGCAGCTGACTCTCCTCTTAGATAGGTGAAATAGTCCAGTCTAGGATATCATGGACTCTGACTCCCCCAGGGCATTAGACATTGAAGAAACAGTGAAATAAAAAACACGTACCATGACTTGGTGTTACCAGCCCCTACTTACAGACTATAGGAGTTTTAAACAGCAAACGTTAAGTTTTGTATCCTCCCTAAGACATTGACATCAAAGATTCCACTTGAAACCTACCAGATTCTTCAGTCTCCACAAGCACTGCCTGGCTGGATGCACCGTCTCCCATGCGGGTGTAGGCTAGTACAGTCAGAGTATAACTTGTGTATCCACGCAGCTGGGTCACCATGCCAGTTGATGCATCTTCCCCTGGCACGTCCAGGAACTGTTGGTCTGTGCCCAAGTCACTTTGTTGGTACAGCACCTACACAGTAGGAAAAGAAGACAAAAATTTCTTCACGTCGGGTTTGGGTTAATTTACATCAATGGTGGTTGGTTTCTGGCATTATTGTGCATGACACGACATGAATGAATTCAAGCTGCCCGGAGTTCCAGATAACTTTGATAAAACTAACATGCAGAATTTTCCACAGCCTCTTTTGCCCTGGTCTTGTTCTTGGTGCCCCCTTCAAAAATTTCCCATACACTTTCAGATATTCCAATGGAAGTGCCTTTTGCAAAATGAAAATAGCCCCGCCCCTTCAAAGATGCAACTCCAGGCCTGCGGTTACTCATATTTCTTTGAGAAGTTAGCATAAAACATTAACTTGTTTTATTTATTTGGTTTGTTCAGCCGATTATTTACAAGTAATCTACTCACCTTGCAGGCACAAGAAAAAAAATGTTCAAACAGTCTCCTTGACCTCCCAACCCCCCCGCCCCCGACTCAAACAAGAATTATGTGCAAATTTTGCTTTAACATGAAAAAAAAAACACCTTACCCCACCACCCTCTACAAGAAGCATGCAGATTATGGTGACATAACAATTCAGCAAATTCGCCAAACAAGAAATTGAAAGCCTTACCTTGTACCCGAGAATGGCTCCGTTCTGATCAATTGTAGGCACTGGTTCCCACGTTACTGTAATGGTTGTAGCACCGGTGGCCTGTGCAGCAACGTTTATCGGTCCAGAACTAGGCACTGTGTTGAGTCGGTGATAAAAGTAGATAGAAATCAGGAAAATTAGACCCTACTACTTAAAATGTTTAGTTCTGTGGCTGGACCCCATTGAGAACATGGTGCTGCATGTCCTCAGGAAACCATAAGTTGCTTCTCTTCACCCAGGTGTATAAAAGTGGGCTTGTAAGGACTGATATGATAGCATGTTGGTTAACCTCCATCATTGGAAGGATGGGGACGTTTGGTGTGCGATCGCTATATATTGTTACAGGAAAAGTACCCATCACTTTTGCTTCCATCCATGTGTCTCAAAATTAGCTCAGTGTTCCTGGACAAGAAATCCTTCGGCGATGGCTCCCTAAATGAAAATATCAGTGGAGCAAACATCCACAGTAAAACTTTCTTAAATGGGGTAAACTTGAACAATCAAACTATCTCCAATGGGGTACACTTCAACAATGAAATTATCTCCAATGGGGTATACTTCTTAAACTGATTTAAACCATATCCTTTCACAGTGGAAACCTACGGCACCCAAATAGGAAGCTTAATGGGTGGAAATAATCCCTCGCTCATGGTCAATTTACCCGTGTCACTAGTTCTCTCGACAAGGGCGTTACTGGCAGGTCCATTGCCCTCCTCGTTTTTCGCCTCAATCTGCACTGAATATTCAGTCCACTCCTGGAGACCAGTGATGACGTACTCTCCGATGTAGGGGTCAGGGAAGTAATAGCTCGCAGGAAAAGAGCCAGGGGCCATTGAGTTGACCTCAGTCCAGTATATGACGTAGCCAAGGGGTTCCCCACTCCATTGGCTGTCCAGAAGTGGCTACAGGGGAACACATACAAGATTCAAATCAGTCAGTAAGAAATTCCAGTTTCTTTCTCCTAAAAGTTTCTTGTGTATGTCCAATGCTTCGACCTTACCCTCCCAAATCATTTTTGTCCCCTTTGAGGAAATATTGAAGACATAAAGGATTCAAAAGGACTGAGGGCTGTAGGCCCAAATAATAGGTGTTTATCTCTGGGTCAGGCATTCCAATCTTATCTAAGTCCAAACATGTCGGTGTGAAGTGGCACAGGAGAGGAGAATATTGGAGGATTGAGGCTGCCTGCAGGCAAGCGGGCCTAGGGTGGGTTTGTGGGCAAAAGTGAGTGAAAATTTATTCAAATAAAGTTTAAACACATTTGCCAATGTTGCATTCTGCATGCGGTTGGGCTTTGTGAATGCTACTCTCCCATTTCTAGACACAGATTTGCATTGATTCCTGCCTAAAAGTTGGGCAAGCTTCAATTGTTGCGGTTACATTATGTCGTAGTTGATATGCATTCAAGTATGCAAGAGACTGAAGTCCTTAACCCTGATTTAACACCTGCCTCAATATCCTCCTTTACATTGTTTCAAATTTTCAACCATACAAATTCTATGTAGATTCGTGTCTGATTGGGAGATTTCTCCAAAATCTTCACCAGAACCTGTCGTTTTCTTTTCCATAAATGCATACCAGGGGTTTACAAATTTGAGGAGAGGACCAAGGGCAAAAGCCCAAGTCAAATGATGATGATGATACACAATCAAACTTGTCTGGTAAGTACAATTGTTTTGTGCTTAGTTACTTTTAATGCTTAAGCAGCTATACGAAATTGGAGCCAGAAAGATATCAAAGAAATAACATCAACATCATCGCCCATAGAGCTGCCCAGTATAAGATGTTGCTCAGCAAATTTATCTGCTAAGCAGAAATTTGCAGAAAACCAGCCACAAACGATACACAGCTCATGGTATTTTGGCTGGTGATCTGTTTCTGCTAAGCAGGCAGCACTATGAGGTCAGTCCTTGGAGCTTACCACCCAGCGCACTCTCAGAGTAGTCTCACTAGTAGCACGGACTGTCACCTCACGTGGAGCGATTTCCGGAACTGAAAACAAAACATAAGTATTGTCAATAATAGCCGAGGAGGTCTTGATAAGCTTTTTCAGAAAATGCACTCAACAGGGAATGTCAGAATATTTTTAAGTTGGATGAATCACCGTTAACATTTTTATTTCTTGCTCGTTTAGGTTTTTGCTTGATCATTAGTTAACCCCAACTCCCTTGAGTAACTGGCTAGAGTTGTTCCTCACTCTTAACAAATTCCAACATCATATGGTATATGTAACTCAACCCTAAACTGTTAAACTATGATTAAGGTGGTATACCTGATCCCATGTAATAAAAATAATACAGTATCTATATAGCGCCAAAATTCGCGGGAAAAAAAGAAGAAGAAAAAAAGCTCTAAGGAGCTCTGTGTTACACGATCTAGTATGCATTTAAGAGACGTTGTATTTACGCACTTATAATTTGACGAGTGTGGTAGACTGGAGTTGCGTGTGACGTTGGTGGAAGTGGTCAACTGAATAAAAGAGGGAAAGGGAGCAAAACACTTTGAATTGGAGAGAGAGACTTTTGAAACTCACTGTCTTGCTCAGTCTGTATTTGCTCGGTGCTCTCACTTGCTGGACTTTTCCCAACGACATTCTCCGCCCGGAGCCTGAACCTGTAATCCATGTACGGGATGAGCTGGGGTATCGTGAAGCCATCCGCGTCTGGGTCGTGGTGGTCGTAGATAACCAGCCAGTCTTGGCTGGTGCCCACCATGGCCTCAACAATCCACGTGGAGATACTGGTGTGACCGGCAAAGCCCGGAGTGAACTTGATATCTACGCTGCGGGACTTGGTGTTGGAGAGGCTCAGCCTGGTGGGTGGGCCGGGTAGTACTGTGGAGAGGGAGACAAACAAAACAAAATTATTATCCTATATTTCTGCTAATGGAACCAAGGAAAAAATCAAACACTTTCGGTCTCTACCTGTGCTCCATGGTCATATATGGCTCAATTGTCGATGGCTGAAAAGGTGCCCTTGCATGCCTACGGCTCAAACACATTGTAGCCGCGTCCTTCGCAATTCAGCTTCTCAGCAGCGAGTAAGGATGATTAGCCTCCCAAAAAGTTAATCATTATTAATCAGAAGAAAATAAGTCTGCTGTTTTTCACTGGCCCATATGCACATATATCTCCTGATTGGGAGATAAGGCACTAGGATCAAGAATTGAGGAAGTAGGCTGAAATGCCATGTCCTTTTACTATATTTCAGACAAACATTGACAGAGGTCCATTTAAAAAAAAACATGTGTATATCAACATAGTCTGGGAGCAAATAGATTTGACTTCCACTGAAGAAGACCAAAAAAAAGAAAAGAAAGAAAAGTATGCGAAGAAACTGGGAACTGAGATTGTGTAGGTTTTCTGGAAGCAAGACTTACATGGTGGTACACCCGAGCTGAAGACCAGTTCTGTGGGCGGGCCTGCTCCCACCGATGTCAACGCCCACATGATTAAACTGTACATGGTCGTGGCTGTCAGGCCAGTCACCGTGTACTGGGTCTGCTCAGGTTGTAATCTGATTGGCCGAGCTGAGCTGTCAGATATGTTATACTCCTCCCACTGGATCTCATAGCCTGAATACATAAATAGTAATTAATTATTTGAAAAGTCCTTATTTGGGTTATTTAGAGACACTGATTAGTGATTTCCCCCCAAGATTCACAACTTCTTTTTACAAACTACTGTCTACCAAGTTCCAGTAGGTTAAAAACACTACCCTTCAACATTAAAGCTTTTAATTTCTATTCTGCAAAACTATTCTGCAAAACTATTCAAAAACAAAATTGAGCTGATCCCTAAAGTTGAAAAGTCAGGACATTCTAACATGATACAAAATGCACACTTAAAATTACTGTAGCCGTTTTTCAAGTAGTTTTGCAGTTTTTTGTGGTAGCTTTACCTGTAAGAATGCCATTGATTTCAGCAGGCTCTGTCCATATCACCTTCAGAGATGTGTCTAGAACATCACTTAATGTGAGACTACCAACCGGACCAGGAGCTGAAGAGAAAGAAAACATAGATGGAAACATTAAAAGAGAAGCTCATCTACAATGGAGGGGAAAATCTCAGAAAGATTAACATATTTCGGCACCGGACACAATGTTTGAGTAAAGCCTGGCTTAGAATTCCTGCGAATGCGAATGCGAATGCCAAAAATTTGATGTCACAACTCTGTTCTCGCTGCGAATAATTCGCAACAGTTGAGTAGGGCTCAACTCTTGTGAATTGTTCGTTGACAATCTTTGCATTCGCATTCGCAGGAAGTACAAACCTGCTTTTGTGAAAATAAACACCATTTCATCAAACAAAGATGGAATTAATGAAATAATTGCAAAAGCATACTGATCATCCTTTAATTTAATGGGATTTTTAAAAAAATTAAAAATTTAAAGTCGAAAACTTTACAGTGTCCAGGAATGGTTCAATGTGTTCAATTTTCAAACTGTGTGGTGACAGGGCCGGTTAAATCGGCCCTATTTGTGATGCATATGTTATATAAACAAACTTTGGGACATCATTTTTTAACTATAATTTTTTTGCCTTGACTGCAGTCATTGTTTCTAAACTTTTCATTTGAAATTTCATAACATAATAGTAGTCTGAAGCTTAAAATACATGGCATCACCAATACTTAATGCAGGGACAGCTACGGTAGAACTAAATCTGTCCAAAAACTGTTTTGAAATTGTGTACTTTCTCAAAGATCCACTTAGAAAAAAAAACTGAGAAAAAAAAAACTACATGAGAAAACTCACTGTCTTGCTGCGTCTGAAGAGTGGTCGTTGGGCTGGGTGGACCATCTCCTGGACCAGTGTAGCACAGCACGCTGGTCATGTATTCAGTGTATTTCTTCAGACCGGTGATGGAACCCTCTTGGACGGTGTTGGTTGGATCGGGCGCCAATCTCACCTCCGTCTTGGAATCCTCTTGTCCCGCTTCCCAGGCGTGCAACTGATGACGGAAAGAAAAGATCACAAAATGTTAACATTTAGTATGAATCAAATTGTCACATCAATTCGAAAAAGGTCAATGACACTTTTACTCAAGAAACAAAACCTTCTTCATGGGGATCTGAGAAGTTTATTTTAAGCTGGAAAAATTGAACCCCAAATTTGTAGCTATACATTTTGCTAAGGGGCCCAATCTCACAGAGCTGCTTAACCACATAATTAAACTAAGCACAAAACAATTTAGCTTGCAACTAAAATGCTTACCAGAATAAGGTGACCAGCCATAATACCATGTCACATGTACCATCTGTGACTGGTATCGTGCTTTTTTTTTTGCCCAGCAGAAAATTTATAAGCACTATTATCTGCTTAAGCAGCTCTACGAAATTGGGCCTGGATAACCCAGCCCCGATTCAAGACAGATTTCTTTGTGCTCACCTTATAACCCTGGTTGATTCCATTAATACTCTGTGGATCTGGGGCTTCCCAGCGGAACTGAATGGCCGATGAGCTTATCACATTTGTCCGTACATTTTGAGGGGCTTCAGTTGGCACTGACAATCAAACAGCAGTTGATGGGTATTAGCAAATCATGCAAAGAAAACTTAGTAATAAGTCTGTGTTTTAAAGCACAGAACCGACTTACTTTAAATCAATCTGTGGACATGGCTTGTTTGGCATTTTGCCTGCTGATGGAATTCCAGGTTGGACATACTAGGTTAGAATACACTCAGCTGTGGTGGTTGGTGAACAATGGAACAAAGGTTCCTACAATGGTTTTCTTTGTTCAACTTGGTACCCTCACAGTGGAATTCTTTAGAAAAGGGAGTAATCGAACAACAACAGCAAGTCCCCACAACTGTGTGTGCAAAAGATTGGTTGACAATCTCTGTTACACCTAGATAGAAACAAGATAAGCATTTCGAAATTATGCAAGATTATGTCGACCACACGAGTAAACAAGTGATGTTGGAGCACTATTGACCCCTTCGAACAACATCACATGTGGCAACTGTCTGCTAATTCAGCATGTTGGGAGTCAAATTGCGCGTACAAATTACTGTGAGCGTATAAGCGCCGAGTGGCTTTAAATGCGCACTGTATATAACACACAGGAACGCCGACTCCCAAAACGGTGCAACCAAGACTTATTGTGGATGATGGCGTCAATAGATGAAACAGAGCAATCACTGTTTCCAGCCATTGCTGGTAATGCCACTTAGCTCATACAGCCGCACCTGTGTGTTAACATTATTGGTCAAACAAGTGTGTTGTGTGTCATGTAAAATGAACGCTGGTGTGGAATGGTTATCAAGCAGTGATGGCAGGAAATAATGGTCGCTTGGATTTGTCTTTGATATTAACCAACCCTTAAGTGGGGGAAAGGTCCAATTGATCATACCACACAATGATTAATTAAGCCATATCTCCAAAGTTTAATGACCTGTGGGGGAGTCAAATTCAGCGATATCCTGGAATGGACCATTATACATATATAAGTGGTGGGGGGCAGACCCCAGAGTATATATTTTTCTTTACAGGAATTTTTCGAAATAAATATTGGCTTGTCAGGGTAAAGTCGGGGGCATTGCTTAGATAATTAGAGCTTAGCTAATGAGGAAAAAGAATCAATTACTGGGTAACTAATGGACTCAAATAGTTCTAGACAATAACTGGGCATGTAAAGAAGTCACTTACATAACAAATTTTTGGGAAATGCACAGAAAATATACTTTAGATGGGGTAGGAACTATTGGACCTTTCAAGCATTTACGTATAAATTAGGCTTTTCACGCATTTAAGGGTTTAAAACATACCTCCCTCCATGGTGCGTTGCTTGACTGACGGACTGAACACCCCGACACCGGCCCTATTGTATGCAGCCACTTGGATTTCATACCGGGCCCACGTGATGAGTTCCGTCAGTGTGAAAGAAGTCCGCCGGACGCCGGTGATGTTCTCTACCGTGAAGGGTACAGAGTCATACCCACTCAGCCTGAAGCGTAGGATATAGCCCTGGAGAACGCCGTTCCAACTATCCTCTGGAGGCTCCTGGATTTTCATAATGGAATTTGAAGAAGTTCTACGATGTGATTATTCTTTGAAGTGTATCGCAGGACTCAGGATAAGTACAGAGTACACAGTGCTAAAACACATTGGTTTAAGGGTAAAACCAAATTAATATTTTTTAACCTGATGCAAATTTCACATCTATGAAATTGTTGCTGTACCCACTGATAAAATATCAGGTTTGAACTGCCCCTAGCTAGTGAACAATCTCGGTAGTCTAGTGGTAAGACATCTATCAAGTATGCCAAAAGTTGTGGGTTTGAATCCCATCCAAGTAATAAAAATGTGGATTTTTTTGTCACAGGTCTCAGGAAAATACTGAGTATACAACGTTTTACACACATCAGTGTATGGGCAAAACCAAGTAATATTCAGGATTGACTGGTTTTAGTACATTACCTGCCATTCCACAATGATGGATGTTGTAGAGCTTGCACTGGTGACAATATTGTCAGGAGCTCCATCTGGCGCTGTGAAGAAGAAGAAAACAAACAATTGATGCCTATTTGAAAACATACAAAAGCCCTTTTTACACTTCTAGTCCTCACTAAAACTGAAATTATTACTGCTTCAAGAATGATTTTCTAAATGATTTTCGTATGGTCAGTGAAACATGAGTAACCATAAAAATGCTCGCCAATAGACCATTGACCAATAGACCATGCTACCACCATCTTGGGAATGTTCCTTGTATCCAAATAACAGCACTGAACACGACTATTTATTGTACAAAAAGGAACCAGACTATTTCTCCTTCCAGCCTCGGTTTGGTTACATTGATTTGAATGGGAGAAAATCAAGATGGCCGCACCATGATAAAGGTCTATAAAGCAAACTCTATACCATACTAACCCTGACCCCTTTGGCACTAGGGAGAACTTCCTCAACTGTATCAGGCATGATACGTGGCCCTTGGGAAAAACTAGGAACATTTCAGTGAGTGCAAGGGCTAACCTACATATACACATGGTGTAGGCTTTAATAGACTTTTCAGGCTGTTTAATCACAACTTTTCAGATTTTTTTTCCAAGGGCAAACAAATTGGAAATCAGAATTTTTTCATGAAGAATATCCTGCCTGAGTATTCCAGAGGATTTTGGCCGGTTGGGGCTACTCAAGACTCTTTCTCCCTTCCACACTTACGTTCCTCTGGAATATGAAGCACCGTCGTTACGTCGCTGGTCTCGCCTCTACCCAGCCAATTCTCAGCAGTCACTCTGAACTGATAGCTCCTGGATGGGATGACGCCCGCTATCGGGAACATGGTCAAACTGGGGTCAATGTTGGAATCAATCTCCCGGAAAGATGACTCTAAAACAAGATATAAACCGTTCAGAGATTTTTATTTGACTTACTGCAAACTCACCTTAATGCAACAAGTTTGTGACTCCACCATGCAATACCTTAAATCAATTACCAAATCGAGAATACCCAATTGGTGTAAAACAAACCCCCAAAATCCATTATTACTCATCCACAATGCAAAGTCTCAAAATATCTCGTCAAGAAAACACTTAATTTCCTCACCATCCTCTTTTTGCTCGATGATGTAGCGTATCAGCGGAGAGTTGCCGTCAAATGCAGCTACCCAGCTCAGCAGGATGGTACGAGAATCAGTAGGGCTGATTGATGCCATGACGTTAGTTGGCATCTGAGGAAGCTCTGTGAAATAAAAGGGGGGGTAAACAAATTACATAAAGTGTGAGCATCTCCAGCTTTGGAACTTGAAGAATAAAAATGTCAAAGCAAGAAACATGTGGTTTTTTTTGTAATATACCTTGAATAGGGGCACGAAGGTTAAATTCAGTTTTATGATGCACTCATTTTTCCAATAGATAGAGTCCCCATGAAAGTGGGGAAAAATTACAAGTCTCTAAACTCTTGTAACAATGGTGTAAAATGCCATTTTTGAAAACTTGAAACTGGACGTCCTGGAACATCAACAACAAACCGGTCTGTACTTTCCAAAGAGGATTTTTTTTTTTTGCACTACTCCAAAGGTCAAATTTAATGGCATTTTGATTGAATATCATCAAAATGAAAACGTTCTCTGTACGAAAATGTACAGAAAGTGTATTTGAAATGTGACATCTTCAAACGTTTATAGAATTTTGACATCAATCGCACTTGAAGGGTATCAAACGCAGTGCGATTTTACACCGTTTTAACACTGAGGTTAGAAACATGTAGTATTTTTTTCCCACATTCATAAGGACTCTGACTATCTATTGGGAAAATGAGTAAATCACAAAACTGAATTAGACCTTGGAGGCCTTCTTAAAAAAAAAAACAGAATACAGGGGTGGGTTTACAATGCAAAAAAACAACAACACACAAACTTTTAGAATATTTTTTGGCCAGAAATCTAGTCAAATCCTCACCAAGGATCGTCAGTGTAGCACTTGCTGCATCGTCACCAGCCACTGAAGTGACCCCGCACTCATAAGCTCCCTTATCACTCCGCCTTGCCTGGGTGATCTCCAAGGAGCCAGACGGCAGGAGGTTGACTCGGTTGGTGGCGTCAAGATTGATGGGGACAGAGTTATGGTACCATACAACTTGGACAGTGACTGCCGGGTCGTGGTGCACGACGCAGTCCATGACGGTCAGGAGGCTGAGCTGGACCTCAGTGTCCTCTGGGCGGGTTTGGATGAACGTGGGCACTGGAATTCAATAAGATTAAGTTTTTACCTTGAATTGTGTAAGCGCTTGGAGCAGGGGATAGTGCCGCAGAGAGAGCAAAATAAAGATCGCACATTTTGACTGGTTGACGGAGACTAATCTAACCAACTTACAGTATACTGTGAGACGCACAGTTGCATTGATGGTACCCACACCGTTGTCTGCTATACAAGTGTAGTCCCCAGTGTCGCTTGCCTGCGTCTGAGTGATCACCAGATCACCAGACTCCTGTATGTAGTCATCTGGTACTGGCTGGGATCCATCTGTAATCAATGAGAAGGACCAGTTGAATATATTGCATGTAATACCGGTGTCCACACCTGAACCTTGTACAATACAGATAGACCTGGAGGTTGCAGGTGGAGTCAATCCTCTTCTGATGCCACCCGGCAGATTGTTCCGCACTCCAAAAGGAAGACTGGGGACAGTTCATTCTTTATTGTTGCCCCTAAACTGTGGAACAAGCTGCCGAGTGCTATCAGGGACCTTCAAGCACCAACTCAAAACTCACCTTTTCCCCACTTTTTAAACCGTTTGCTTTGATACATTCCTCTTCGTTTCTTTTTGTTTAATTCTGTTGTTGTTTGTAAGGCACTGGGTTCTTTGTAGAGCACCGTATAATGCCACATATTATTATTATTAACACTGCATTGATAGGCAATGATACACAAGGGACAGGCTGACAGCTAAGAAACACTTAATCAGTTAATAAAGTGATGTTTAATATTTTTCAAAAGTATACCCCTTTTGTGTCTTACTTGCCCCCCTCCACACCTCCACCTAAAAATATGTGGAACAAGCTGTGCATTACAACAGGATCATTGGTGTTTGATGAAGTAGTGCATTGACCCCTGTACCAACATCACATGTGGCCATTTTGGGAGTCAAGTTACACGTACAAATTATGGTAAGCCTGTTAATGCCACGTCACACTAAACTGTATAACATATGGAGACAATCCCTCCCAAAATGACACAACCAAGAATTATTGTGACGACGTCACTGCCAAATTTCATGGCTGGTATGCCGCCTTGTAAAGCATGTTATTTTATGGTTTGTAGGCGCAAAATTCCACGAAAAGCAGTGCATGAAATTGGACCCAGGTGAATTGGGTCAATACTCAGAGCTTTTCTGACTCCAACGGGGAATAAACTCCAAAGGAACCTTTTGCAGGATTCAAACCCAGGACCTTCTGTATAAACCAGTGCAAGATTTAATACATCATTCCTGATCAGCTTCACAGTTCCCAGTCCCTACATTACAAGCTTACCTCTTAACCATGAGATGGTTGGTTTGGGCGCTCCGGTGGCCTGACAATGAATAGTGGCTGGCTGACCTTCAATCAAAGTGGTGTCGTTCGGGTGGCTGGTGAACGTTGGAGCAATTTCTTTCAGAACAAAACAGGATTGATTAGAATTACCAAACAGACATCATACATGTAATCATAGTCATAATCATAATCATAATCATAATCATAGTGGTAATCAAAATCACAATCATAACCATAATTGTTATAATCGATTCCATTGCACAATTTACAGAGACACTTTTTGCTTCCTTAAAATATAAGTTACAGAGACATAAGACACGAGGAAACAGCTTATCCTCTATCTCCCAGTTCTTTACAAATTTTTACGGTCAAAACTATCAAAATCTTTTGGCTAAAATACTGAATTTAAAAATTTAAGTGGGGAAGAGAAGAGGTAGGGTAGTGGTGAGGTTTTAAAAAAATGCATGAAAGAACGTCGCCCAAAAGTAGCATTTCTGTGATCATTGTCAACTCTGGCATAATAAGTCAGTAGGGTCCAGCTTAATTACACATACACTAGCAGTGTGGCTGCTATCTTCAATCACTCTACTTTAATGCTTCTTTCTGAAATAACCTGAAGTTATGCTTGATTGCCCTCACCTCTGACCTGCAACCAAGTATCTTTGATGTCTTCCCCTGCCTCGTTGTTAACCATGCACTGATACATGCCAGCGTCTACTGCCTCAGTGCTTCGGATCTCCAGGGTTCCGGTCGGTAATACCTGGCGGTGAAAATAAAATAAATGTCATTTTTCAAAATCCAAACCGTTTAAAATGCGATCTGGGTTTCGCCCTACAAATTTTCTCAAATTTGTTAATTAATTATCACAGCCAAAATGACCCAAATCTTTGGGCTGAAAGCACTGTATTTGAAAGGTTTATTTGATAAACACTGTTCTATTCAGTGTTTTTTGAGTCCAGCAGGAAAGAAAATTAAGCACCTAGGGCCAAACTTGAACCCTTGGCCTTCCACATTCTAGAGCGGAAGACTGAAAGTGGGGCTCCAAGGTCAAATTCAATGATGTGATGCACTCATCTCTCAATAGATAGAGTCCTTGGGAAAGTGGAATACAAATTACAAGTCTCTAATCTCACGTCAAAATGGTGTACAGTGGTGTATTTGATACCATTCCAGTGCAACTTTTTGTCAACATTTAAAAACAACCCATCATGTCACATTTCAAATACATGGGTCTGTACAGTTTTGCACAGGATTCTTGTTGTTTAGTTCATTCCTAAATGTTTATGATTTTCAATCAAAAAGGCATTTAATTGTACCTTTTGACTGGTGCAAAAATTCCTCTTTGGAGCGCACAAACCCATTTGTTGTTAATAATGTATTACGTTATTTTTCAAATTTCGCTCTGAAAAAAGTATCAAATACAATGACATTTTACTGGGAATAGTAGGAGTTAACCCCGGTGTTTCTGGTTCACATAGCAAGCACCCTTGTTTACATGTTTCCTCAGGCTTGCAAGCTACAATGATTAAGTTCACTTATAAGGCATAAGAAATATACAATAAATAATAATTTTGGAACTGATGACAAAGCTAAAAATGAAACAAAATATAGATTTTGAATCAAGAAATGCAAGTCAGTACCTGAAACCTGCTATCACCGAGGGCGGTAACATCAACGGCATTACGAAACCAAGTGACCGTTGGAGGGGAGTTTCCCGTTGCTGAGCAGGGTATTGCTACATCACTGCCGACGGAACTGATGGTAACATCCTCAAATGACGTGACGAATGTTGGGGGAACTGTAAATCAAGATACACACACCGATATGAAAGTCTAATCTGATGTAGACATACAATAAATAAATGCTGTTTCGTCATCAGCAGTCATCTTTCTACTTTCACTATCATTTGCATGACTATTCAAATTGTATAGTATATGTTTTACACTACACGATGGTTTATAAGCCGTGATAACCACCTCCCCCCCCCCCCCACCCAAGTCCTGTGGAAAAAAAAAACACAGGCATATTACTCGGGTGGGATTCAAACCCACGACCTTTGCCATTCTACAGCATATGTGTTACCACCAGACTACCGAGCTTGCCCGGTAGCTAGAGGCACATTGAATCCTATAGTTTAGCAGCGGGTACCGATATGCTTTTTTGTTTGACTTGTTGGGTTGAACTGTTTCCACAAATTACTTCTACTAGTTGAACAATTGCGAGTCCATCATCTAAGTTGAATTGATGTAATGATCGCATCAGGGACAAGGAATATCAAACATCGACATCATGGGTTGAACCAAAGAAACACTTCTTTTTTTGTTTGTGAGGCTAGTGAACGAGATTAACACTCATGTTAACGATCCCAAACTGCCCATGCATAACTGAGTTGTGAGTGTGAATTTCTTTAGTTGACCCTTTTTGGGAAATTGACCTCTCTAGAGTGCAGCGTATTGTAAATAGCACATATTAAATTAAATTGAGACAGTGAGAAAGGTACTACTTCAAAGCCTTCAACA
The DNA here is from genome assembly GCA_023634235.1 of Pisaster brevispinus. Taxonomy (NCBI): domain Eukaryota; kingdom Metazoa; phylum Echinodermata; class Asteroidea; order Forcipulatida; family Asteriidae; genus Pisaster; species Pisaster brevispinus. Next base: position 7,748,517 of record JAMKCF010000021.1, on the reverse strand, counting down.
TAGGGTACTGATCTGGGAAAGAAGTTTCAATCTTGATTTGGATCTATCAACCCAAAAATGCATTCTTCAAATTTAACAAAACACATAAACAACAAACAACAGTAGAAAACACAACCTGATGGGGAAAAATGGGTGGTAATGAGAACTGTGACAATGAATCCAAAAGATGCCAACATGAGTTTTATCAGCACTCTAGAAACAGTTAATGCTTGGAAAGACTGTTGGAAATTCTTGAAAGCCAATTTTGTTCATCACTGTTTATTAATTTTCACTCCATTTCATTTCATTTATTCCGGTTGTGAAGTCACTGCACTTTCCAAGAACCCAAGGAGGGAAGTTTCAGTTTTAGATGTGTGAGGAAAACCCCGAGATTTATTCCAGAGAAAACCCACGCAGTTAGGTAGGGACTGACTACCCAATCCACACAGTGCCCCCGGCGTGATTTGAACCAGGGTCCCAGAGTTGGAAGGCGAGGAAAGATACCACTACCCCAACCTGATCGCCCTGATTATTTACCTAATTAATCCTAACTCCCTCAAGTTATTTACTAGGATCCTTTCTCATCAAACAAAATCAAACACTCTGCAGTGATTCAACACCCAAACTATTGGACTGGTGATATGCCAGATCTCAATTCAGCATAATCCATACTTGTGCAGTCCTCGGTCCAACAGGATAAAACAAAACATGCAGTTGGGTTTTGAAGGTATTGGGGATGACTCGTACAACAAACAAATTCATGTTGGGGGGGGGCAATTCACATGGTATTTGTGAAAAGTATTGTACAAAAAACAGTTGTGTTACTTCAAAACAATTCCACACTCCATGTTACTTTTCTTACTGCGTTAAGACTTATGTTGTTTTTAATGACAGTCTGGGAATAATTTCATAACACTACTAATCATGCAAATTAGTAACCTGAGCACATGAAGGCTTTGCTTAGGACTTAATTGATAACCAGCCAGGATGACACAATAAGTGTATGGTTATTCACCGGTTCCCTTCTGATTGACAGCAGCGCTATAAAATTCATCTATACTTATTATGTTGACAAACATGTCAACGCAATTCAGGTATGTCTTTAAATATCTGTAAACAACTCTCAGGTTCAAAATACAAACAACTCAACATTAACACTTTGATGCACATATCGATGCTGTTGTTTTGCTTCGTATATATCAAAACTGGCAACAAACATATGCAATAAAGGGTTGAACTCCAGAATCTTCATGGCAAGTATGATGTCATTCTATCACAAACCACGCCCACTTCACAAAGACCAGCTCTGACAGTTTAATAGAAGCCCATGGGAAATGTATTAAGCTAGTTTCTCTTTTTCGGATTGACATTTTTCTCAATGACCAATGTTGACTCCCTGTATCACCCTAAAGACCTTTTCACTTGAGGAAAATAAGCAGGGGGTCCATGGTCCTAAGAACACAACGCTGTCATATCCAGATCGTGTGAAATATACCTCTGCTCTGCACAAGCACGGGTCCATAGTCTTTTTATGAAAATGGTCAAGACCAGCGACAAAAAGACACAACATTGTGAAAATTCACCATGATCATCTGTGCATGCTGTGTGAAAGACCACCCCACGCGCAAAGAGACCAAGGACCATGGTTTAGCTAGAGCTACCACACATGCGCGAAAGACGAAGGATCTGTGACACGGGACGTTGGTTTCTGTGCCGTGTGAAAGGTTGTGTTTGAGTTTGACCAACGTCCGTGGTCAAGACAACTGGCACACAAGTCCAAGGCCCCTAGTTTTTTAAAAGGGTAGGACAGCTTGTGAGAACCTATCATTACTTCACTTAGCCAAGAAAACACACCACGAGAAAAAGCTAAGGCCGTGCCCGAAACGGCAACTTTGGCTACAGCTACGGCTAGATCGCGCGCGTCTGCCTATTCTTCAACACTGGCAGACGCGCTGATCTAGCTGTAGCTGTAGCCGAAGTCGCTGTTTCGGACACGGCCTAATACCCCAAAACACCAATGCTGCATGTTATCCTTCAGTAATACAAAGGTTAGCCGAGTAGAGACACGGGCCTGGCGTTCCACACCAGGGCCCAATTTCATAGAGCTGCTTGAGCATGAAAAAAGTAACTATGCACAAGAAAATTATGCTTACCAGAATAAGGTTTACCAGCCTAAATACCATGTCACGTGTACCGTTTGTAACTGGTACCCTGCTTATGTTTGCTCAGCAGAAAACTGTTTAAGCAATATTGTCTGCTTAAGCAGCTCTGTGAAATTGGGCCCAGATGCCCTTTAACAAATCTTCCTGAAGAATGTTGTTATATATTCCTGCAATATGCGGCCTTGCAGCTTCACAAATTCCAAGCCAAGTAACAACGTGCATGCAATTTAAATTAAGTGCAACTTGACCATCACACTGCAATGTGATAAATCTTAATATAAAAACACAAAAACAGTGATGCATTCACACACACGCACACAGGCTCACAAAATTAAAACACGGAAAAAGGCAAAAACCAATTTCAACAGCAGGTCACACAAGGTTTGGCAGGACGGCCACTTACCAGGATCTGAAGAGCATGAAGTGCATGCGGCGATGGGTTGCGTTACATGCAAGCAAAAAATATGTGAGCACAGCCGGGGTAGGGAAGGGTGGAAGCATCAGGAAAGAGCAATCATATCATTAAAGGTACATTGACACTGAGTAAAGCTGTCTAAAACATGTCTGTGTACTATGAAGTTAAAAGAATGCAGCGAGGTACTTTCCTTGATTCGAAACAAGATTGAAATGAGAGGATGTCTAAAAATAATGAGGAAGGTAGTGGTAGCACTGTAAGACTAACTAATTACATACACACACAAACAATGCATGAGCTTTCGTAGCAACAACTACTTCATCGGATGCAATGAAGATGAAAAGCAAAGTACATGCTCTAAAATAGTTTGAAAAATTCAAACAAGTTACGAGTGATTGAATCCAACAACAAAAGATGGAGTAGGTGACTAGAGCATCTATTCCTGGTAGTGGGATAGGGAACCACTGTCCCTATCAAGTCCTTAAATTTAATGTGTAAAGTGTTTATACACAAATAAATAATATGTGGCGAACAATTTTAAGAAATCTGAAAGGAGTACAAATCTAAGCAAGATAAAATCAAAAAGCCAATGATGTTAGAATGTTGATTGACAGTGGCTGAACTACTGCACATTAAAAACTTTGGGCTACAATAATCAGCTATCTCATACACTCACATCGACACAATTCGCCTGACACTATCATCCAAGATAAATCTAGGTCGTGTCATTTTGGGAGTCTGACTCTACTGTGCAATGCGCATTTCAGGCGACGCGAGCCAAGGTTAGAGGCGCACCATACGATTTGACTTCCAAAACGGCAGACCGAGCAGGCAGTAGCAGCCTGTTACAACAAAGCAAAGACAAGGCTTTCCTGCCGTTAACAAAACTTGCCTCTGCTTAACCTCAGCAAGTGTTTAGCAGTTCCGTAATATAAAGGTAAGAGAAGGCACCTTAGACAAATCAGCTGAAGGGGCTAACATATATCTCCAGCAATCAAACATACAGGCCTGAAATTTCATCTTTGAGAGGCCAAGGCCATTTTCATTTTGCAAAGGGCATTTCCATTGGAAAAAACTTCAATCTTCAAAACCATCTACAGGAAACTTTTGAAGGAGCACCAAAGCCAAGACCAGGGCCACAGAGGCCAATGCCTCTGAGGCCTCTGTGTAATTCCTAAGTATACCCAGACAAACTAACGAAAGACATTTATTACAGATGTCCAAAAAATCCTTTTTTTATCGAGGCCTAATTAAAGCTTTCATAAGATCTCACATGCCTGAATGGACAATGATGGAACCCTCTCTGGACTTACTGTATAGTGTGAGATTAGCTGAGGCACTAACGGTCTGGGAACCCGGAAGACTGGCTTCACATTCATATACCCCCTCGTCGCTCTGAGATGGACTTCTGATGAGCAGCTCGAACAGTTCACTACCGCCAGTGCTTATTACAACACTGTTATGCTTCCAGGTCATCTGAAGGTCAGCGAGTGGCCTGGTCACACAAATAAAGATGTTGTTATTAATAATATATTAATAATTGTATTCAATGTCTCATCTAGTGTGTCGTCCACCCATATGGCCCAGGAAGGAATTTTTGAAGGCTTGTCGGGTGGCTTTGGCAGCCAACAAGCTAGTCAGAAGACTTCCCTCTGGGCATTGACTTCCCACAGACCTTTCAGGGGATTAAATTGTGGACAGCTACTTTTTCATTCCTAGACATGTCTCTTTCCTCGCCCTTTTTTACCACTATGGACCTGGTTTGAATCCTACCTTGGACCCAGAGCATTGTGTGTGGATTGGATTTTCAGTCCTGACCTGAATGGTATAAGCCATTTAGAGATAGGGTGGACACATTTATACTAGGGCACTATCTGGTTTGGGTAAATGTGTCTGTAATCACATGTTAAACTTTTATCAACTCCAACAATGTTCATAAATTGTATGATTTAAACTGGCCTCAGACCTTACCCAATTCGGGCCAAAAACTACAAAATACCCACTGAGATTATGGCTGTAATTTTTTAATTGTACTTCTATTTTCTAGTGCATGATTTAATTTTGTTTGATGCTTGGTTGAGATATATAAACCTATTTCGCCGGAAATAAGTAGATTCCAGATTGTCTATATTTATCATCATTCCATTTTGAACAACAAACCTTGCATTGACTATACACTCCATCTTAGCGATTGTCTCTCCTTGGGTGACTATGATGTTGCTCGATGGTACAACAATTGTAGGGGCAACAGTTGTTGGAGTCGATCCTGGCAAAAAAAAAGTTCACCAAAGAATCTGATGTTACTTAGGGGAATCAAGAACAACTAAACAAAAATAAAACAATAATATGACAGCAACTTTTCAAGGTGGACGTATAATCTGGCTGGGGTTGTAAAGCAGCATGATGGAAACAAGAACATTTTAGGAGTTATGGAATCAGTATGCCCCAGGGCCAAATTTCATAGAGCTGCTTAAAGCAAAAATTATTGCTTAACAACTTTCTGTTCAGCACAAATGAGCAGGACACAGACACAGACGGTACATGTGACAAGGTATTTTGGTTGGTAACCTTAATCTGGTAAGCAAAATTGTTTTGTGCTTAGCTACTAAGCAGCTCTGAGAAATTGGGCAGTGATTATTATCCTGAGGGAGGATCCAGCCTCTTGGTGCTGAGGAAGGGCTAAGGTAGAATTCACAACACACTACTAGGCAAGTAGCATTTGAGTCCTCTCTGTAAAACAGTGCTTCCTGGCACTTTCCTCAGTGTAATGCTGTTCTTTCATAGTTCCTCATCTACAGTGAGTTTGAGCATTGTTGTGTCAATTTTGCTACGTGTGTCTTTGTTAATGAAAAACAAGCTATGGTCAAGCTAGAGTAAAAGCTATGGTACCAGCTATGGTAGCTGGTGTACCAGCTATGGTCAAGCTTATGCAAAAGCTATGGTCAATCTTTCGTACAAGCTATGGTCAAGCTAGAGTAAAAGCTATGGTACCAGCTATGGTAGCTGGTGTACCAGCTATGGTCAAGCTTGTGTAAAAGCTATGGTCAATCTTTCGTACAAGCTATGGTCAAGCTTGAGTAAAAGCTATGGTCAAGCTTTCGTACAAGCTATGGTCAAGCTTTCGTACAAGATATGGTTAAGCTTTCGTACAAGCTATGGTCAAACTTGTGTAAAAGCTATGGTCAAGCTTTCGTAAAAGCTATGGTCAAGCTTTCATACAAGCTATGGTCAAGCTTGAGTAAAAGCTGTGGTCCAGCTCGTGTACCAGCTATGGTCAAGCTTGAGTAAAAGCTATGGTCAAGCTTGAGTAAAAGCTATGGTCAAGCTTGAGTAAAAGCTATGGTCAAGCTTATGTACAAGCTATGGTCAAGCTTGAGTAAAAGCTATGGTCAAGCTTGAGTAAAAGCTATGGTCAAGCTTGAGTAAAAGCTATGGTCAAGCTTATGTACAAGCTATGGTCAAGCTTGAGTAAAAGCTATGGTCCAGCTTGCGTACAAGCTATGGTCAAGCTTGAGTAAAAGCTACGGTCCAGCTTATGTACAAGCTATGGTCAAGCTTGAGTAAAAGCTATGGTCCAGCTTGCGTACAAGCTATGGTCAAGCTTGAGTAAAAGCTACGGTCCAGCTTATGTACAAGCTATGGTCAAGCTTGAGTAAAAGCTATGGTCAAGCTTGAGTAAAAGCTATGGTCAAGCTTATGTACAAGCTATGGTCAAGCTTGAGTAAAAGCTATGGTCAAGCTTGAGTAAAAGCTATGGTCAAGCTTGAGTAAAAGCTATGGTCAAGCTTATGTACAAGCTATGGTCAAGCTTGAGTAAAAGCTATGGTCCAGCTTGTGTACAAGCTATGGTCAAGCTTGAGTAAAAGCTACGGTCCAGCTTGTGTACCAGCTATGGCCAAGCTTGAGTAAAAGCTATAGTTGAGCTTATGTAGACCAGAAACAGAAACTGTCCAAGGGGCCTATATTTCATCACCGTACCTTGGACAGTGAGAGTAATGTCCGAGCTGATCTGGAAATCTCCTGTGTCTATGATCTCGGCTCTACAGGTGTACACCCCCTGGTCTGAAGTAGAAGAATCCAAGATGACCAGCCGGTTGTCTATTGTCATTTTCTTGTTGGCGTCGCTGAAGATTTCCACACCATCTTTGCGCCATGTGACGGTGGGTGAAGGATAACTTTCTGTTTTGCAAAAAAAGGGGGTGGAAAATAAGAGATGACAACTTTTATAAACACTAGGTTAGATTAAACCTTTATGCCAAGACACTTAGAGAGGAAGTAATCCTGCATGTACAGAGTACATAACAATTCTATAGAAATTCTGTAGCAATTCTATAGCAGTTCAATAACAATTCTACAGCACATGTTTACAGGAAAAACTCAAAATCGTCAGACTCGGGATAAAGAGGGTACCCCTGGCATATCTCCATGCAAACTCAACAATTCTGTACAAGATAAAAACGAAGTGAGGTGGGCTTTAAGTTTATGAATGACTCCTTGCACCAACATCCCACATGGCTACTGTCTTCAAGGTTGAGATTTGACAAATGTAAAAATCCTGTAAAAAGCTCGCGGGCCTGGGTTTCCCCTTATTCTAGACCAAGAACCTCCCAGATGTTACAATACAGGAGGTTTACAGACTCTGTGCATCACCGGAAATACAAAAAACTACTGGTCTGGACATAAGTTAGACTGTATCCTCTTCCCTTTGTGACTGCTTTGCTTCTTTCAAGGAAATTTGAAGACTGAAGGAGATTTTTGAGAAAATCCTGAAATCAGGAAAAACCCTGAGAACTCACACGCCTGTGTCTGCCTTGCTCGCAATTTTGGGAGACAAATTGCACATAAAAACGTAGCAAGCACTTTAATGCTGTGTTGCCTTAAATGCGCACTACACTGTATAACACACAAGGACATTGACTACCAAAATGGAACAACCAAGATTGTTTTTATGATGACATCAGGGCCCAATTTCATAAAGCCTGTAAGCACAAAAACTTGCTAAGCACAGAAAAATCTTACTTAGCAGAATTAGGTTACCAGCCAACATTCCATAAAGTTTACATTGTTAGCACTAGTACCCCACTTATTTCTTGCTAAGTAAAGAAATTTGCTAAGCAGAATTTTCTGCTTAACAGCTTTATGAAATTGGGCCCAGGTGAATTGGATCAAATGCTTAACCAAACAATAAGCAAAAAACAATCAGACAAACAAACAAACAAACAATACATTGTTATATTGTAGTTACCTATACTGGGGCAAGAGAGAAGTGTGGCCTGGCCTGCTGTAGCCGTCTCTGCAGAAGGACTTCCAGCAAAACTTTCCAGATCTACAGAGAAAAATAGAGTTGGGAAACTGCCAATGTACTCTGATAGAGTTTCCCTTGTGCTTTTTTGCTTGATATTTTACAATACTTATTTTTCAGCTAACAAATGTAAAATGCAGGCTGAATCAATTTCAAAATGCCATTTTTGTTACATATTTACGACCTGTTCCATAAAAGCGTTGGGCGAATTTACATTCAGGCACACAGGCACCCATGTGAAACATATCATTTTGAAAGTGGCTGGTGCTGGTGCCTGCAAACAAACATTCCAACCGCGCAGGTATCTGATTTTGAAAGGACAGTTTCTGGTGTATTTGACGTCAACTGCTTTGGGCTACATTAATTACCATCCCAGACTAAACCGATTATGCAACAGACCTTGAATTTCATTTTTGAGAGGGGAAAGGCCATTTTCATTTTGCAAAGGGCACTTCCATTGGAAAGCCTTCAAGTCTATGGAAAACTTTTGAGAGACATGGGTCAACAGAGGTCGTGGCCTCCGTGGTCTCCGTCTAATTCCAGGCCTGATGCAATGTGCGTATGGGTGGTGTAATTTTTTGTTTTTACATGTAACAATATTTTCTGCTTTTCAACAGTCCTGGTAAAACGCAATCAATGATGTTTTCTGTTGTGGTTGGGTTATCTACTTACATGCGACATGGAGATCAGCACTGCGGCTCATGATGGTACCCACTGGGTTCCTGACCAGGCACCTGTACTCCCCTGCGTTTGTCCTCTGAATATTCGTCAATATGAGTGTCCTCCTGTCGGAATCAAAAGCACCCAGGGGGAGGTCATCCTTCAGCCACTGGTACTCCAGAGGAAGGTCCCCGAGGGCGCGGCACTTCAGAGATTCCCGATTGTTCTCCACTGTTGTGTCACCCTCTGGGTGCTCTGTAATGTACGGCTGGACAGCTATGGTTCAGAAAGAAATAATAATAATAATAACAATAATAATAATAATTTATTGAATTTATATTGCGCTCTCTCCAGGACAAGCCTGTTCGAGGGCGCATAACAATAAAATTTCCAGTAAGAAAAAAAAAAGTTTAAGCAAAAACACACCGGTAAAAATAAGCAAAAAAGAAATCAAGATAAAAGATCCACCACAATACTGTCAAAAGATACAAGCACACATGCAATAGCATTTAAAAAGTACACTATAAAATATAAACTATATGCTAAAAACGAATTTGAAAAAATTTGACACTGTTTTAAGTTAGATATAATGTGATATAATCAATCTTTGCTCTACCACATGGGGAAACTGGCAAAGAGACAGCCCTCTTCCATGTATGTTCCCTCTCCCAAAAAGAGGGCACCATTTTGAGGTAAACTGGAAGCTAAAACATTAGTTCCTAGACCACTTCAAGAGAATCTTATTTAAAAAGAATGAGAAGATTATGCTGAAGTTTTTTCAATAATTTAATATATGGAAGCAGGTGTGCGCCAAATCAAAAATGTTATGAAATTTCTAGGTGGGGTCCATTAGCAGGGAGGGTGTGGGCACCGTTTAACGACCAACTGAATTAATAAAACTAGGATTACTCATGGATCATTCTCCATTTGAATCCACATACGTAAAAAATAGTTAATGGCCTGACGTTTGGACCCTAGCAGAGTCTTTTGGGTTCAGCCTTTGAGAAAGACTCCACTAGGGTCAAAATGTCAGGCCATGAACTTTTTTTTTGCATTTATACCATAGGTCCTTTTGATTGGTAAGCAGTTTGCAACGGCTAATTCTTCTTTTTCGCATTTACACCCACTGAGGCTAATTACGTACATGTACAGTGTGTGTATAAAACAACTTGTGCAAATATTTGGATCGTGATTTGAATGTAAACATAGTCTTAAAACAAAATGAAACCATAAATTAGACATCTGTACATACCATTGGAAATCCCCATTTATTCCTTGTAAAATTAAATCCTCCTGAAATTAACTTGGATAAAATAATCAACACTACATGCACCTAAAACACCCCGATAGTAGTATGTAATCTATTCAAATAACTCCATCTAATGTGACAAGCAGCATTGGTCAGTTAGATATGAAAGAGGATTTTTCATGCAGACGATACAGATTTTGTAATATAACAAAAGCCCCCCTATTAGGACAGCATGTTGTAATATTTGCCACTTCCATGTTTATGTCTAGCACTCCCGCTGCTAACTCTGTGTAGGCCACAATACAGCGTAGATATGGACCCCTACATGTACACTGTACATGTACCACTGAGACCCACAATTTGTGTATCAAAGCACCCACCCGTGTTCAAACATTGCATCAAAGAAACAGAAAAATGTAAAGTTTGGAAGGAGAAGTGCTTTGGCATTCCTTTATTCAAGAACTGAATGACTCTCAACAACCTCCTAATCAAAATCCGGATTAGTGTACATACTGCGGACATTACTCACACAAATCTCTATTATTCCATTACCAGCATGTACACAAAATGAAGTATTTATCACATACTGATCAAAACGGTTATTAAAAAAAAAAAAACGACAGGACAAGAATAATAACCCATGGTTGGGTTAGGAGCGATACCCGCTACACGTCCCTAAGCCCAAGGTCGATCCATCTTTCAACATGTACCTAGCACAAAAGACAGACAAAAATCTAGCATGTACTTGTGACAAATACATCTGAACGGGCGTTTGCATGCTATCAACGTACGATACCAGGCTAAGCTGGAGTGACAAAAGAACAGTGGTATTTCCAGCCTAAGCACTTGGCCTGCTAACCTGACACTAGAGAATTTATGAAAATGTTCCTGTTCAATGGCTTGGGGCGGCATTTTTCAAGTGCCCAATCTAACGCACCGTATCATAATTTACTGCTTGGTCTGAAATAGCACAGAAGTGTTTGACGCAGTTAACAAAATTCCGAACTGCTAATTTTGCGCTAATAAGATTTGCCATCTTGCCGACACATTTAGGGCAATGGTCAGGTTGCCCTGTAACTTAATTTGAGTGGGTTTGGTGTCCAATTTGAAAGCGACTGATTAGAAAATAATTGTCTTGTAAATGAATGGATCTGTGAATAAGGGTTTACAGAGGGCAGGGTCTTAATGGCTTGGTTCATTCACTATGTACTAAATAATAATAGCATTACTTGTGAAAAAAAAATGGTTGTCTGTTACAAATATACATGTGTAAAACCCTTGCATTATAAACACATCATTCAAAAGCAGTAACTATACGGAATAAAGGGGTTTGTTATTTAATCCACAGAATTGTGTGGTTTTGAATCGTTAGTTTAAAAGGTATTGTACAGGATTGGAAGAGCTTTAAACAATTAGTCACAGACAGCGTTCATGTTTTGTGTGATCAACCATATTAAGGACATAAAATTACAAACCTGTGAAAATCCGTTGTGCGAGTCGGGAGAAAATATTGAATAACCATGCACAATTTTCAGCATGTAAACACAGTACTTAATTTTGGTTGTAACAACCGAAATCAGCACTCTTGCGCTTTTTTACATAAAGTTTTCTCGAATATGACTTCATTTCAGAGGGGAAATATTTCACAGAAAAAATGTTTCTAGTACAAACTTCACAATCAGTAATTTAAACAATATAACATTTTTATCCTCACTTATCCTGTGTAATACTTTTAAATAAACATTGAACACCTGTTCTCATGCGATACCAAGATAGTGTATTTCAAAAAGAATAACAACAACATGATCGCTACTAGATCCCTAACTGATCTATCAAATTTGTCTGAATAATTCCATGGGGAACAAACTGCCAGTAGATTTATTGGAGACAGTCCATAAAAAATGGAATACGTCTATTAAAAAGTAATACTAATAACACATGGTAATCAATTGTTCCCATGTGTGATGGATTTCTTTGTAACATATCTGACCGAGAACTGTTTAAGAGAGCCAGTCTTATTTCAGACCGTTCAATACAAGATTTTTGCGGACACTAAGTAGCAGCAGACTTACCAGGTAAATACATTGTTCTCAGAAATGTGCGCATGCTCAGAACTTCGTCAACAATAAAAATTTAGGCCTACCTCTATTTTGCTGTCACCAAGCATTCCAAAATCTATAATTGTCATTTACATCTTCTACAGATACATGTATATATAACAAATGAAATTCCTGTTCAAAATTTTAGTACAGCACCACAAGCATGCAGGCAATAAAACTTTGCTCGAATGCTTAGTTTAGTGCGATGACTCTTTCTCTAAACACTCACTTCCCCGACACTTAAAAACATATCTGGGTTAAAACAATACTGAAATATTGGGTCATCAATTGGCAACAAAGGATGCATGATCTAACCCGTGGAAAGTTCACTGGTAAATATTTACTGAGCAAGATGGATGGGCATTGTGTGTGACTAAGAGGCAGGGTTATTTTAATGGTGCCTAGTGGTGCACACACAACATTTTGGATGCCAGCAATTGTATTTCCTACCCCATAAGTTCTGCATTTAAATTCTTTTACCCGAAAAAAACATTAACTGACATCACCATTTTGCATTGAACAATTTTCTAAAATTAAAATGAACACAGTTATTGTGAAACATGCGCTGCATATAGCAAATTTTGCTATAAAAATTTTGTCTTGCATTTGCATGACGTACAGTATATGTAATTTTTATGTAAGCAAACTTTATCTGAAACAGGCAGAACTCAAGCCATTTAGAAATAAAGAATCACATTCTCTCTCAACAGTACAGACCCTGCAAGTCTCCTGCTAACTATAAATACATGTGCATTTTTGAAATGTGGGTTGCCACATACATTTGCTTCAACAAAATTTGTGCAGTTTAACCAACACAAATGTTTGAATACTTGCAAAACTTTCATATTGGTTTGATTAATTAGCTTTCCCCCACCCCCATTAATACCATCATGTACTGTAGGCTACACCTTTTACAAACTGTTTAAAGCCCTTTTCACACGAGAAAAAAAGAACCAACATTCCTTGCGACGAATTTAACGAGCGCTGAAGTCATCCCACGCCTGACCGCTTTCGCAAGCTTTCACACGACACCAAGTAAAAATGTGACCACGTTCCATGAGAAGAGAGTACAGACTTAGCTGGTTACCACTGAACTATAGAGTTTTTGTTCTTAAACAGCGCTATACCAGTTAAATGATGACGTATGTCGCGTGTGCACAGTGTGTCGTGGTCGGTAAAAAATAAACCATGTAAACATTCTTCAAAATGGCTGACACTCACGAAGACGTTGGGGAGTCCATTCATAATACTATGCCCGTAATATCCTCCAAAAAACGACCGGCAAAGACATCAACCAAAGATAAGAGTAAGAAGGCCAATAAATCTTGGTGCTACGAGGAAACGATTGCCTTGATAAACATTATGGAGAAGGAAACCACCCAATCTAAAATGGATGGTTTGACCCAAAACGGCCATGTTTGGCGGGAAATCGCGGACGAGGTGGCAAATGGTCGCAACGGTGACCAGTGCCCGGTAACGGTGTGTAAACACACAAAGGTCGGCTCCCGAAGGTTCTTCACGCATGCGTGTTAATACTGCTTTCGCGAGGATTGTCGGTCAATAAACAACGGATCGTTTCACACGAAGGTTTGACTAGATTCCTTGCGAAAAATTACGCTAGCGTAAGATTTTGTCGGAGGTCGGGACCTACTACAAAATTTCGCAAGGTTTGCGAAAATTTCGCAAGGAATGTAGGCGATGTAAAATATTACTGTTCTTTCACACGAAGCCCAAATTGTAATTTTTTACAAACAATTGTAAAATTTCGCAAAGAATGTTCGTTTTTTCCGTCGTGTGAAAAGGGCTTTTGGCACTTCTAGATTGACCTTGGATTGAGGTCATCCTCAGTCCAGCCTGACCCAAACAGAAGAGACTGTTGCTGGCTTTATCTTGAGTGGGTTGGATGATAAGGAGAATTGAAACAAACAAATTTAGTTCAGCTCACTGCACACTGCCCTGCAGCACCCATGTACTTACATCAAGCAATCAATAAGTAATGATCTACCAGTATGAGATGTGCACAACACATCTACATTTCTATGCAGACCCCTAAAGACAACCTGTACAATATAAAATGATGTACATCCCCAAGACAGGTCCCCCCATCCCCAAGACAGGTCCCCCCCCTCCCTGTTTTTTGTTTCAAACCAAAGTGAGCCAAAGTGTAGTCATTTGTTTGTTTTGTTTGTTTGTTTATTTCCACATATCACAACTAGATAATCTGTTAATACATGAAATAGATACAGATGGTGACAAATGGATGGCACCAGGGAAAAGCCTACGCTTATACACGCCATGTTCCCTTTAATTCTTCTGTAGCATGGTGCCTAATGAAGTTACTTCATCCGTTTTGATATTTTTGTGAAAACACTGCTCGGGACAATCTGGCGATAAATTGAGTCAATTACCTTAATCCAATATGGGATTCCCTTGACACACCACAGAGCAAGGACCAAGCTAAATATGGTTTCAAACATTGGGAGATCCCTGGTCCCAGCCGATCTGCCGGTCTTTGTGCTCCTGCCTCTGTCGTGGCATTGTCTTTGTTTTTATCAAGCCAACAATTTTGAAGATGATTTTGGTTCAGTAAAGGTCAATAAAGCTACCCGTTTGAAATCCCTGATGTTTCAGGAGCAGCTCAGCATGGGCTAAATTTCACTTTCTTCCACTACGTTTGATCAATTAGATGAGCTATATATATACAGTTGTTGCTTCATCATTGAGCTCCTGCAGTTCTTGGCCTACTTGAACCGTAGATCCTTCCACTCCAGGCTTGAACCATGCAGTTTCTTTAATGCATCGCCTACTGTGTCCTTCTTACCATTCATAGGTTTGTGTGGGACACCACGGTTGCCAAATTCTATACCAAGAAAAATGCAGGTAACTCACAGAGTAAACACAAAGCCTAATGAGGCATTAGAGGTACATAAAGGCTCACAGTGGTAATGACAAACCTTCAAGGTGATAAAATATAGCACTACTGCTAGAACTATTCTGGGCACCCAGCCTTTCTTCAGGCATGATATTTGGCACTTCCCGGGCAAAGGGCTGAAATTAATGTGTACATGGTACAGGCTTTTACAGACTTCTTACAAAAAGAGTTTTCTGATTTTCCAGAGGAAAAAATATTTAAAAATGAAAAAATCAAATATCAAAATTAAGTAGGAAAAACATCATGCCTGTTTGCCCCGTTCCTTACAACTTTTTTGTTTCAGCGTGCTTCTGGCTCTTAGCCTCAGGTACATGTGTAACAAAGAAATGCTAACCAAAAAAAATTTCACTGGTTTACAAACCCCAAACCTCTTTTAAAAAATTAACATATGTTTGCTTCCTTTGGGACTATGATCTGTTCTTGTGTCATGAATTTATACCTTCTCACTGTATTGATTGAGGCAAGTTTCCATTAGTATTAACATTTCACAATCCTCTCCAATTTCCAAGTAATAAAAGATAGAAATGTCCCTTCCCTCAATGTTGCAACGCACATTGTACCTTTAAGTTTAAGAAAAATACTGACGCCAAATCCCCCCCCCCCTCCAACTTCACTTGATACAAAGTAACATTCCTCAAGCTGTAATTTCCCCCATATTTTTCACAGTGGAGTCCCAGAGCCTGGGCCTGAGGACAGACGAGAGAGCAGAGGAAGAAGGAGAGCCTTATTCACTGCAGCCTTTTTCTTGTATGGAGACATTGTACTAATCAGATCAGGCAAGAAGAAAGCAATACCAGGCCGATGAGTGGATACCCAACACGCACTGTCTTTATGGCTGAGAGCCCGTAATTACGAGAAATTTCAAAGTGGCTTTTTCAATCAGGAGAAACGGGGCCAGACATATGCCATGCCGATGACAAGTTTATTACTGACGGGAAATATCATAAAATAAAATGGCATGTTGTTGTCTACTTGCTGTATTATTTTGTGGTCAGTTTTATGATTTCAGTGTCAAGTTCTGCTGAAAACATGTTTTGTAAAGCCACACAATGGATTTAAATGTTTTTTTTCTTGTTTTCAATTAAATGCAGTATTTTTGTCCACGTTTGCAATTGTTTAAGGTCAAGTGCTATACAAATACTGTGTGACAAGTGTTCATAATAAGTTATAGCCATGTTTAGTATTCACACTTGTTAAATAATTTTTCTATTACTCATATTTTGTTGACAAAGTGGCATTATTTCTATCATGTATGTTTCACCTTTGTACTGCATTCCACATGTTAACTAAATGTAGTATTTTTTCAATTTCGATTTGTACAAAAATAATAGTTATAATATTGTGTATTAATGTTTGTGCTTTTTTAGGCAAAGTAGATCCCTTACAATATTATTACCACATTCATTAGGCCCTAAGAACTCCTGGAACCATCTCAACTACTTAGGAGTATGCAGCACCGGCAGCCAAATTGGCACCTAGACTGCTGATTAACCATCTCTACCTTCATTTGTGTCTTACTCAAGGGGACAAGTGTCACAACCAGGATTTGAACCCACACTCTGATGACTCAGCCAGTTCAGTATGCATGACCACTCATCCACAACACACCACAATATGGAAATTCAAAATGTTATCCACAGTAAGCCTGTGTATAAAGAACTACGGTTTCAGCATAACAAACAAAGCAATCAAATGCATAGAATCCAAACAACAAACCATACACTGAACAACATATGTGTGTATGTAAAGCAAACTTATGGTGGATAAGCCATTTGCGAGTTAGATTTGAATAGCGTCTGGTACAATGACTAGCAGCTCTTAGTCATAAGTGATCGTTTAATGAATTTGAATTCCTCAGACTAGAGACAGTTGCTACATGTACATCACATGGTTTGGGGCAAGCTCTTGCCTACAAAACATTACGCAAAAGAGACGGCGAACACTGAAACACATTCTGAAAGAATGAGTATGGCACAATTACAAAAGCTTGCTCCAAACCATGCAGCATCATTATCTTTAGTCAGAAGAATGTGTCATGTGTGACCAATCAAGTTATTGTACCAGACAGTATTCAAATGATCTCGCTCGCAAATGGCTTATGACGCTACAGCCCTAGGTACTATGTTACAACTGCAAGTGCAGACCTAACATAGTTCAGGAAGAGGTCTACCGCAAAACAGAGGCAAACCACAAACATCACTCCCAATAATTCAATTGCCTTTGATTTATATGCATCGGATCCAAGCTTTGGCGAGCCCAGTGGGAAGACACAAAGGAATTCCCAAGAAGGGGAGGGGGTTAATCCTATTCAGTCAGTGGCCCTCTACCTGGATGATTCAGAGATTGGCTGCACTTCACAATGAAGGGTGATTTCCACTATGCTTCAGGGGAGGTTAGAGCCATGTAAACAACTGTATTAATAGGGTCCTTATACCTGGTCCTGATTTTCCTGGAGCATCATTGTCTGGGTGGATGAGTCTTGTCTGAATCTCAAGGTGTTAGGGATCATACTCTGTTTACTTTAATAATTACCAATGTGTCCTTCATGTGATCTGAAGAATAATTAGATCACATAAATCAACAGGGATCCTTGTGAATGATCTGGTTTGCTTGAATGTTTCCACACAATTTGACACCAGCCTGAGTAACAAAGTCCTTTCTCTGCACAGTGAATACTACCAACTACAGATAGTTCCATCCCTATCTTTGGGTTTTGGCTTTTTAAAAGCAGCATCAAGCATTTAAACTTTTCCAAGCAGCAAAGTGCCTTCGGCCTTGTTGGATATGGGACGCAGAAGCGCTATATTTTCCGTATTTCACTCGTGCTTGTGCGAAAACTAATAGTACAATATCATCATTATCAATATCTGGTTACTTATGAAAATTTCATTGTGAGAAGTTAATAACTAAAAAAAAGAAAAAGAAATTAACAATGTATTTCATTCTGTTTTAATATTAATCCAATCTGAGATTAAATCTGATCCAAAATAATTTCAAACTATATGCAATATATTATCCAGCCTTATACAGGTTTTAAATCTGAAACTATCTTTCATGTACATGTACTGAGGCCAAGTGACACAAATGAACTGAATGGGACTACGTATACGTATTCATATACAAGGAAAAGGGAACTTCTGTCATTGGCATCGAGGTAACCCTTCAAAACGAATACTAAAAGAGACATCATCCTTGGACACAACTGTCAACACCCATCGACATCAGCAATCCTAATCTAAGTTACTGAGAGTTCCTCACGCAATTCCTTAATTGCAAGGAATTGCAAACTATCTGATTCAATCCATCATACACTCTTCGAACAAAAAAACAAATACATTAAAAAATGAACAACAAATCATTTCCTTAAGTGGGACTCCACGTAAACCGGATCTGTCTCATTTGAGACAATATTTATTGAGAGTTAAATATTCCACATGTCCCCTTCATTACACAGATCTTAAAAACCTAAAATGATATCCCATGATTATTATTATTTATCGCGGCTAAAGAGTGCTACTCCCAGGAGATTACACAAGCCACAAGCCACACAAAAAAAATCTATATATTCCATTTTCCAATTCTTTCGGGAAATGTATGGGTTGGTTTGGAACTTTGGACTCTTAGGATACAAGGAGTCCATTCATGTGAGCTCCAGGTTGGGTCTGTAAATCAAGCTGAAATATCTTACTCTGGACATCTGTGGTCCAAGTATAGAGGAATGAGTTTAAAGGGATGACACAGTAATTGGGTTTTGGATGACGGCTACACACACTCAAACTAACTTCACAAAACTGACCCTTAGTAATGGGAAACCTTTGAGATGATAGCCAGCGTCCCACTCACTGGTCCTTTTCTATTGTTCTCGTCGCTGAGAACAATGGAAAAAGACCGGTGAGTGGAACGCCCGCCAATTGTCTCAAAAGTCTCCCATTGAACATATTGAATGTTTGACTTGTCAGCGTTAGTTTCATCATTAATTTTTGCGCAATTAGACTGAACATAATTTGTGCACACTTACTGCTAATTTTGTGTGGCAAATGATGTTGGTTTTTTTGCAGCAACTTATAGGCCTACATTTTGTGCAGCATTTTATAGTAAACTATTCTAGGGAAATTACTCACTGCGTACACCTGTGCATTGTTTGATAAAAGAAAAGAAGAAGACAAGGTTTTTTATGGTATACTTTTATGCAGTAATGGGAACATGTGCTAAAATGTGGTAGGTAAAGCACTGTCTTGTGAACATTTAATTGTTTCTGCATACAGCAGAATTTTTTTTATTTAAAAGCATAACAAATTTCCATCTGTAGTGATGATGGGGAAACACACATGTATCTCGAAGGTCTACATAAACAGTTTTGCCAGGTCTTTTTTAGTCAACATTTACATACACAGTACAAGGTACATGTACTGTACATCTTTAAAAGAGCCAAAAACACACTCACAGCAGGTAGAAATTCTTTATACATGTGGTTGCCCAAGCACATGTTTGTTAATTACCATGAGCGATCGCCAAACCACAATTTCCAGGCAGTTTTCGGTCGGCACGATGTACAAATCGTCATTGCACTGAACATTCTCAGGTGGCACTCCTCAGCTTGATGTTATTTTTATTACGTACGTAACTGAGGTCATTTCTGGTGTTTCCAAAAACACAAAAAGGGCAATTCGGAGACAGTAATCAAGATTGCTGGGGATGGTGAGCAAAAGAGGCAGACAAATTTTGTTAGCTTTGTCAGGAAGGCATGTACATAAACTATAATAAATTTACAAGTGGAATTTAGGAGTACATTTATTAGAGTACAATATATTGACATTTACAGGAAGCAAATGGAACTGGACCGGGCATATCACTCAGCCACCAGATGGAGTGCAACAAGCAAGGCGTAAAAAATGGGGATGCCAACCGAAAGAGATACATGTAAGGGGATGAGCTAAGTCCTGGGGCAGTGTAAAATGGTACCACTGACAGTAGAAACAAAAGATCAATACAAAAGTACACCATGCCGAGGCCCTCAAATGGAACTGGAATGTGATGGATTCTGGCTAAGTATTCTTTAGCGTAAAATAATTATGCTAATTGAGAGAGCCAGCCCGAGGTGCAATACATCAGGAGTCAATATGCGCGAAACGGCAAATCAGCCAAGCCTGGTGTCTCCATATAAGACTGACCCAGCAAGGTGAAAGCCAATAACAGCGCAGTATCCAGAGAGTTCACAATCTAATTAACTTGTTACCAAGTACCAGTATCTTGCACTAGAATGTATAGAGTGGGAGGTACACGGAATGTTCTTATTGTACATTGCATCTTTCAAGAAGATGAAAGATCAGGGCCCAATGTCATGGCTCTGCTTACCGTAAGCACAGAATCGGCGCTTACGGAAGCAGGGAATTCTTTGCTTACGTCAAGCATATTTCACAGGTCAGCAGAGATTTTTTGCTTGTGTGCGTGTGTACTCCACGTTACTAGGCATTGTTCGCTTACACAGCTAGCGCAGAAATTCAGCGCTTGCACAGTAAGCGGAGAATGGTGATCGCAAGCGCAGACTTCGGCAGTATGCAAAGCCATGCACTTGGGCCCAGGAGGTTCGTTTCAAATAGAGCTGCCAAGCACATAAATCTGCTGAACAAAATCAGGCTTCCACTAAAGCCAATTTGCCACACAATGTTGTAAGTCACAGCCAATTTTTCTTTCACTAGTTCCTAGGGTTTGCCATTAACTTTAAGTGACTAGCCAGCAGGACCAGTTAACTTGTCATGTGACTACTCCACCAGCTTTTTCACGGGTCAATATTTTACATACAGGCAGGGCTGAGAGTCACTGCAGACAAAAAAGTCTGATCTGAAACTGTTACAGGGAGAATGTTGTTTCCCCAAGAAATGTTTCTCTTTATGTTCCACACAACTCTGACAGTTGAATGGTTCAAAAATATGTGGTCTTTTGTGAGTATTTTGCAAATTAATATTGGAGTAAAGTAGTAGGAAGAGCATTAGTAATTGGAACAGTTTGTATCAATTGCGTTTTGTGTATCATCATCATCATCTTCATCCTACATGTAATCAATCAGCATCATTCAGGCTGTGTCTGCCACTGATCATCGAGTATAAAGATACTGTACATAGAGGCTACAGCCTTTTCATATTTCTTTCGTTATTTCCTGTCTACTGCCAATCCGAAGTACTGTAATGTCATCCCCACAATACTCTTCCAACTTATTCTTCTCTCTTTCGAGAGCTATTGGTTACAGAAAACAAAACAAAATCATTTTTAAACTTTAGTCTGAAAGATTACTGATTATGAAGTTCATAATCAACCATTTTTTTCTGTGAAACATTCCCCTCTGCAATGAAGTCATACTCGACAAATTTGTATCTGAACACCAACAAAAACGCAACAGCTGATTTCTGTTGCTACATCTAAAATTAAGAACAATGTGTTTACGTGCTGAAAATTGTGCGTGGTTTTTCACTATTTTCCCCGGACTCACACAATGGATTAAGCCCAAACTATTTTCACAGGTTTGTTTTTTCATGTTTAGGTGATCACACAAAACATGAACACTGTCTACAACTATTTTGTTAGCTCTACCAATCCTGTATAATATATTTAAATGCACAGTGGTATATCATTATTCATTGTTAAGACAGCCTGTCTCAGGTCAAGATGGGTTCCTTTGGTTTTGTTGTTGTGTTCTCGATATGTTTCTTCAGCAGGCTTGGGCACGCGCATGAATGGACCAGTGTTGTTTTAAGCTGTGGTCCACAGCCACAGTAATGACTGCTGAAATAATGTAACTTAGAACCCATATGGAGTGTGACATTTAAAAAAAGTGCATCAAATAATCCACATGTGCATTTTGAGAGCCTGGTATATGTTTTCAGTTTCAAAATATGTTTTACAGAGTAATAGCTTCACAAGGTGATACAAAGTAATGCACTGTGTTGGTATATGAATGTTCTTCAAGCCTTAATCATTCATAAAAAACACAAGTTCACGCCTGAGATTACAGTGGTTTGCCCCCCAAAATAACAAGCGCATGTTTTTAAGTAAAAGCATGGTGCATGGAAGTAACAGGTATGTGCTTTCTGGACCCAAGTCTGAAGTCCCGGAAGGCACAGGAACTCAACTTAACCCTAGATCAAATGAACAAGTCACAGACATTTAGATATATGAAACCTCCTACAGGCAATGAAAATACACCTTACACCTCAGCTCAATGGAACTGGAAGACACATGGTTTTTGGGAGGTGTAAAGAGGTAGACTTAATTCCAGTCCAGCGGGCTCTCGGTTTTTAATTGAATCATAAATTGAATGTTAAATCACAGTAGCAATGTCATAAGTACTGCACTTTTCACATGTGCACCTTCTTCAACAGGCCTGTAGTTGCTGAATTGGTCTTTTTTGTCGTTGCGAAAAGAAAAAACCCAAACCCATAGAATCCACCTTTGTCTTACTCCATATGAAGGTCCAATGAAATCAATGAAATGCACAACAGATCCATGCTATTTTCCTTCAATAATCAGCATAAAAAAGCTTCAAAAATGTTGAGGTCCAGCCTATATTCTTTCAAAGCATCAGCATAAAAATACTTCACAAAATTTGGGATCCAGACTATTTTCCTTCCAGAATCAGCATAAAAGTGCTTCCAAAATGTGGGCATCAGCATAAAAATGCTTCCAAAATTGTGGTTATCAAAGGGGAGAGCGATATCCATTCAGGAACCAAACTATTTACAAGGGAAATTCGTTTGAATAAAAGGTCTCTATAATAATGTCCATTAACTCCAAGTTTGGTCTTCTTTGATTTTACTGCAAGTTGTTGATCCTGTAAATCCTCTACTACAAGCCAAGAGTGTAATAAATCCCAGTATGTTTCTCCCTTTCCAATTCTTTCTCTTTTTTCCCACAGAGCCCACCGTGAAAAACAGGACAAAATTGGCTTTAATCAGGTCAGCTGGGCAAGACTTCATCCCGGAATCCATCTCTCTGTCATCGCTACAGCTGCCACACTACAAGCAAGCCTGCAGTCACCCACGAGTATAAGGTCCTGGGTCTGCATCAAACTCATTCAGCAGACTCTATTATTATTGGCCAACCAGAATCTTACAGACATAAAACAGTAGGATCAGCCATAGTAGAGCCAACAGGAAGTTTGCAAAAGCTTCCAAATCTTTTCTGAAAAGGGAGAGACTGAGAGAGGGTCACATTGAGTTTGTTTAGCTGTATATTTAAATGTTAAAACACTACCAAGTAACATACAGAGTATGTAGTTTGGTTCAAGACATTGAAAATGCCAGTGAATATTTTAAATAAAACTGCTGCTTTTTTTAGGGCGGGGTAATCTATACAGTGTTGTGGTACAGTACATTGTGTACCTATTCTTACTTTTTACCTGCTTTCTTCTCTACTAAACCAAAATGTAAAAGGTATTAATTTTCATCTCCCACCTTTGTCTGCAAATCGTGTGACTTTTAAACTAAATGAAAAAAGAATTTTCAAGGAGGTTAAAATTTGCAAGATTGTGGTTCACGTTTATCTTCCCAAAATGATGTTTTTACTTCATAGGTTAATTTTTCATCATTTTTGTTTCCAAAGAAACTAAACACACAGACACCATAGTGACCATACATTACATGTCTGACATTTAAATTCAATACATGAATACAATGGAAAACCAAGCTTATGGGAACATATTTGTGCACTATTTATGACTGACATTGAGAAAATTATGGGTTTTTCCCAGCTTTTTCAAGGAAACACAAGGCCCTCCATGATGAAATAGCAATTATAGGAAGTCTAAATGTAGAATGAGAATGAGACACCACACAACACAAAGTGAAAGTAGAGCAAACGGTAAACATCCAAAAAAAATTTAGTACTGGTCATTGAAACCCTCTGTCTGTAAATGCATTGTTTATGATACACTGAAACAGTATAGAGTTTCCATCTTTTAATTTCAAAAAGGAAATGACATGATGAATCAGAAACAAACGGTATAAAAAGTAAAATGAATGCAAAGTGAAAAAGGAAACATCTAGTCATTCTCACATGGTCGGTCGTAGAAAATGTGCGTCTATCAAGTTGGTAAAAATAAATATGAGTGTCGAAGAGGAAATCATTTGTAGTAAACATCACAATAATCTGCTGATGCGGGCCTTACAATGTACTTGCACTTTCTTTTTTGAACTTCATTCCTGGTGTTATTAAATTGTGCGTGGGCCTCCTCATACACTTATGAATCCTTTAGTTTATGTCTCCAGCATTTTGTACACTCCCACATCTGTTAGATTAATCTTGGTGTTGTGAAAAAATAAAAGTGGCCAACCGTGATGAAGTCAACATTTAGTTTTTGGCTTCGAACAGAAGGTTATTTCGTTATATCCGGCCTCCTTAGAGAAGGGTCCTAAAAGCAATTCAACGTACTCCCTCCATTTCATGTGCACTCAAGTTTGAATAACCCTGGTTTAGTGCTTGAAAGGTTTCCATCAATCCATGCAATAGATTGAATTAAATTCCTTCAGACGTTTACTCGTCTATAATAGGAAAATATCTTTATGGGTACATTTTTGTGCAACAGTGCATTTTATGTTATTACCTTCCTTCACGGTTGTGATCTAATTTTAGGAAATGTTACCATTCCATGTAGGAGTTTGGTCCTGATACAAACGAGAAAGGAATATTAATACATAGCCAAACCTTATTAGGAGCATAACATAACTGTACAGGAAATCAAGAGAGCAAGCAACCAAAAACTAAATTTAGAAAGGTCATGCCTATGCAGAACTTTACATTTCAGTCATGCTATGTGAGATTTTAGTTTAGTTTTAAAGCTACATTGTATGAAGAGAAGCAGTTGATTGGAGCGAGGATGGAAGAGTGTCTGCAGGCCTGGAATTTCAGCTTTGCGAGGGCAAGGCCATTTTCATTTTGCAAAAATGGAACTCCCACTGAAAAACCCTAAAAGTCCATGGGAAACTTTTGAAGGGACACCAAGGCTAAGACCAGGGCAAAAGAGGCCATGGCCTCGGTGTATTTCCAGGCGTGAGACTGTTCCCCATTGGCGTGTCGTGGCCGAGTGGATAAGATCACTGGACTCAAGCTCTGGTGTTTCTGATCAGCAGAGTGTGGGTTCGAGCCCCGGTCGTGACACCTGTGTCCTTAAGCAAGACACTTAACCATGATTGCTTCGTCCTTCGGATGGGACGTAAAGCCGTTGGTCCCGTGTGTTGTGTAACGCACGAAAAAGAACCCAGTGCACTTATCGAAAAGAGAAGGGGTCCGCCCCGGTGTTCCTGGTTTGATCGGCTGCATATTGCGCCACAGCACCTTGAAAACCATTACAAGGTGCTATGTAAAGGAGTAGATCTCATACTTCAAACGTAGCCCCAAAATACCTTGCAGGAAATACTGAATGTTAAGCGCTTAGAGGCTGGCCTGCAGTAGGCGCTATACAAATACAATATATTATTATATATTATTATTGGGAGCCGTATGATTTAGTCCCTGGTATTGTAGGAGTTGGACGACATTGAGAGGATGAGCAAGTTTGTGTTTCAATTTCTTAAAAGTGTACACTGGGTTTTCTTTGACTTTCTTGTCTTTGTCTGGGGTCTTTGTTGTCGGTATGCTTTAGTGGTATACAGGCACTGTTCAAAATTCCTGGCATGCATGGGTATACTAACCAAAAAATTAATTAAATATCAAGTACCAAAACAACAAAGGAAACTGACTGGGTAAAGAGGTTGCAGGTTCAAGTCCCCCTCTAATAAAAAAAATTGCAATAGCGATTATACTTATAACAGCATAGGAGAATGTTCTCTTTCCAAAATTATTTTATCCGCATCAAAAGACATACATGTATCTTTAGAATACCCTTTCAAAATAAATACAATGTCCGACATTGGGAAGAGATTTTTTTTAATGTCAAGTCAAAACCAAGCTTCTTGACTGAGTATGACAGCAAGGCTTGCCTAGTCTATATTCCTGCAGATGAAGTGATTTGTGGTCCATGGTTCAGTAAAGGGTCTAGACTCAGTGGTTCAACCCCCCTGGTGTATAACCATATAGAGGTATGAGACCGCAACGGTGGTAACCCCTTTGGGTTCAACCACAGAGAAAGGAACCCTCAGACACAAATCCTCAACCTTGTACCAAGGGCTCTCCTCTAGGTGTACCCGGTCATCAAGGAACAGATTCATCACATTTTGTTTGACAGGGGGATTCATCATCCACATTCAACATTCCCCACTGGTGACTCAACAGCCAACGATGACAAAATATAACTTTTTCTAGGTGGGACAGCTGCGTGATGAAGACACATTTAACCGTTCTATGTTTAACAATTACCAGAAAAATAGTTTTGTATTGAATGAGAACATATGTGGATGGTCTAATCTGATTATCTATGGGTGAACAAACACCAAAAGTACATTATGCATGTTTCAACGTGCCATGATGGAGTGTAATCTTCCCTTTGTCTGGGAGACACTGAACGGAGACTGTTGACCTATAGATCCTAAAAAGCACTTATTATAAAACATCTGAAGCGAACACTGATGATCAATGTACTATATGGGTGTTTGTGCATCATTGAACCATTTACTACATGCAATTTGCAGGGGAAAATTTATGCACAAGAAAATACACCATGATCATTGGTGTGTTTTTTTCTTTTCGGAAGAGTACATGCAAAGTAATTCCCATCCTAAAATTCCCATTTTCTACACTGGAAAAAAGATACAATGCAACAACCGACCCCTGTGAAATTTCTCCCATGAATTTGGTGACAAAGAATGAGTGAGAAAAAAAAATCAAACAAAACAAAAAAGGTTACTATATTTGCCAGGGATTTTTTACACACTCATACAGGGCTTTTTTGATTGTGACAAACAAATAGGCAATAGCGATTTGAGGGTTTTCAAATGCTATGTATTTCCTTATCTTCTGTACTTCAAACGGACAAACTTATATTTCGACATCAGATTGGTACTCTTGAACTTACTAAATCCATGTGCTTTCAGACTAGTCAAAAATGTTGGCTTTTTCAAAAAAACAAATCCTATAATAATACTGTAATTTGCCTTTAGATTGTTCTACATTTTGTCCAATGTACAAGTATCACCCACGTACCAATAAGTTATTGGCCCAGAAGTTTTAAACCCACTATGTACAATGCTCCGGCTTCTTATAATGACAGTTTGTAAATTGAAGGGGGAAAAGTCAAATTATTGGCTACAGCCACAGAACTCAGCCCAGATGGCAAGAATGTCACAACATTAATTTTAAAAGCACTGTTCACACAAACGCACACTGACTTTAATCAACCCCTGCTGTTTTCAATACAATGATTTTTTATGGTACTGCTAACTATGTAGCTCAATTTAATACAATAATAATACAACAAATTTTAGTCTAGATCATTAAATTATGCTGTGGGGATTCAGTGCAATTGGTGGAAAATGGAACTTTAACTTCACAATCGGAGGAACAAAGCATCTTCACACGCTCAAGAAGTGATTTTCATTATTCCTACTCCCAAGACTTTACGCATTCAGGCGGAAAAAGCAGCTGGTGCTTGCCACACTTTGAAGATGAAGTCCCATCTGCTCTTAATTAACAACATCAACTGGTCATAAATGGCTCAATTACAACTGGATAAATATGGATCTTATACACACTGTACACTGCACATTACTGCCTCTAAGGCGCGTAGCAATGGGGGTAGCCGGCTGGCCATGGCCGCCCCACTTTTTTGCTTGTGTTTGGCAGGTTCAAGAATTCAGACACAATGAAAATGTTAAACTAACCCAAACCAAGTGGCAGTGGTGATGGTGAGTCTGGATCTTCTTAATAAGTCTTCTTTAAAAGTATATTTTACAATGAGATCTCACACGAAACGTAGGGAAAAATGAAAACTTTCATTAGTTTTTGTAAGCCTAAAGTGGAATTCTTATGCAACATGTATATGGCGCCCGCACAGGACACGGTACTCATACAAACCAGTAGAGCTAATATTGGCAAAAAACTTCTTTTTTGAGGGGTTGAAGGATACTGTTGTCAAGATTTTTATACGGATTAGCACCACTGCTCGCAGGGATGGTAACTCAGTGGCTGCCCCACTTTTAAACACCTTGCCACAATGCCTGTTGCCTCCTGTCATGACAGGTATTTCTGTTACTCATGATTCTTTATCAACAGTGCCATTGGTGTGGGATTTTGATAACTTTGGAGGAAACTTTGAAAAGGATAAAACAAAACTGTGAATACAAGGGGAACGACACAATTACACATGAAAAGAAAATGAGCATAAATTCTTATCAAAACAAATTAATTTCTCCATCAATTTTATTGACCAATAATCTTGGAGTAGGTTATTGAGATTACTTAGAATGGAAATACTTAGTGTCCCGAGGGAGAGCCTATGATTTATGGATAGAAGAGTCAAACAAAAGGGGCTTTTATGATTCCAGTCCATATGTTTTCATACATTAATTTTTTCCCGAAACCACAAAGGGCTCCGTTGACTGGCCAAGGGTGAGGTTCTACCACTACTAGTGCATGTATTTGTTGACACAAATTCACAGTCTCTCTCTGGTCTGTCATCAGGGCAGTCCTCAGGGATCCATGGGGTGAAAAGTGACTGTCTAGCCTACAACTGTACATGTGCCAGTACGATATGTGATCTGGTGTGGCTTGATGATGAACAGTGAAAGAAAAAATACACATGTATGTGCATATATATTTAATGCATATGCACTACTTTATAAGGATCTGTTATGAAGTATTCATAAGGAACTGTACTTGTTGTGTGCGTCTTTATCTTCAAGTAAGCTTGAATCCTTGATTCTGATTGATTGGATCCATGGCATCAACAGTGTGATATTAAACCATATTGCACAGTCCATATCACCTGCTCGTATTGCATTGTTCTAACTCCACATATTGAGCTATGCTGTTCATCAAGTTTGCTTCTAGAATGAAGATAAATTCGTTGTCACATGCCCGTTTGTGGAATACAGACAAATATAGCGCATCTGCGTTTCATATCCAACTTGGGACGCTGGAGTGCTATATTTTTCTGTATTCAACTCACGCTTGTGAGTCACTGGCAAAGTTTTAAAGACCAACAGTGTACAATTAATGTGCATGTACTGTGTACTTCTGGTATGTTTAAACATTAAAAGCCATCTCACTGATACAATATATTAGATAAACACATATTCAGAATCAAACAAAGAACATTGTATTTTTTTTTAAACCAGTGATGTTTCCTCCAAGGTCGACCAACCATATAAATTGTGCATTCAACGAGAAATCCATGACTAAAGTGTATTAATACTAAAATGTTTGCCACCAACCAATCTGTCAAAAATGAAAATAAACACAGCGTATGTGAGAAAATTTATAACTTAATCCTTGAAATGCATGTGTAACAAATAGTACAATGTATCTTGTGAACAGATTTCACAAATTCCAATCATATCCATCTTGAACAGCATTTCCCATGGTATGCATTTGTGGAAGAGCCTCAAGATCGCCCTGCTGCATCATATATAAAAAAAATGGAGTGCCTGAGTTAAGAGATGTGAAACAGGTGCAGAGTAAACTAAACCATCCCCAGGAAACCATCAATTCATAACCCTATTACCATGACAGGAATATGGTTATGATTTCCTCTTGGAACTCATGTTTCTACTAAGACATTAATGAAGGGGAGACGGGGAGCACTGTCAGGTAGCATTTTCTCTAGATTCTGGGTCGGACGGCCTGGGACAAATGAGACTTCTGGACCATGTGCACACTGGTTTTCTTACCATCTGCTACACTTTACAAAAATAAAGTGCATAACTTTTTAGAATGAAAATGAAATTGGAATCAGGCCAGGGCCTGATTCCATGAAGCTATTCGGAAGCCAACGTTTTTTTTCTCCACGTGTAATGCATTTTTTAAGGCTACATTTTTTCTTTTCCCAAGACTGACATGAGTTTTGACATCCACAGGGTTCTTCCCCAGGATTTTTCAAAGTTTTTTTAAAACTTGGTGTTAATCTTTAGTTTTAAGAGCCCCTGATGAGAGACCTGCGACATTCTAAATGGTTTTATCTTCATGATGTGTATTTGATCTAAAGTTAAAAAAATAAAATAAAATGCGCATATCGACCTGCAAAGTGCACGTATCAGCCCAATACACTAGATTGTGCATGGGAAGAACCCTAATCCACACACTTGCCTCAGAGACTAGTTACTTATTTAAACATTACATTTTGGGCCTCCACAAGTTCCCTGCACACAGTCTGAAATGAAACATGGAATCTCCGCAATTTTAAAACTAGCGCATTGAACACGACTGTGGAGTCACGACCCCAAAACCAATCACAATTTATATCTTGAATCCACAACACACCAGTCTAACTCTACACTCATCAATCACTACAAATTACATTTCTGGTGCAATTCTTTTTAGATAAATACATTATTTTTGCAATTGACTAGGTTTGCAATCGACATTCAGTAATAGTATCCAAATTGATTTCAGAAGGGAAAAAAACCCATAAAATGCAGACACCCCCACAAATCAAATCTACAGCGCATTTCTTTTTTTTATTTTTACAAATGACAGTTGTAATCAACATCACAGCGAAACAGTATCCATCTTGAAGTTATTGATTTCATAAAATGCATGCATTATAGGGACACATGATTATTATATTGTACTTTGTTGTTTTAAAAAAGCCATGTAACACAATACAACAATTTGATTTCCCAGACTGTTCTTTATCACTAAACACTTTTATTTCCAGTCAAAGCTACATAATCTCCCTCATGACTGATATAGCTGACCCGTGATAACCTATGAAAGATGACCCCCCAAAAAATAATAACCCAAGTATTCCCTGGAAGTCATTGGGTTTCACCTTGGATCCTCGCACACACTTAAGATTTCACCATGTGGGCCTCCCACTGCAATAACCCAATGCCTCTGCGGCTAAACTACGATTGATAGTTTTCGATTTCAGTTTCTTCTGGCATTAACAGCTTCAGGACTTTGTAGGTTCAGTGTATGTATTATGTTACTCAGATACACCTGTACACAGGTGCAATGTATGTAAAGACAGAAGTCAATGACCTTAATTTGTTGGTGCTTTTTTCTCTCTCCATTTTTAAGTGGCCTGAAAATGCTATGTTACATGTGTACTTGTTCACACATGATGTGTGCAACATAGATCATTGTTTGGTGTATTATCAATGATTTATGTAGGCCATTGTACATCATGCAGATGGTTGCACTAGACTGTTCATAAAACATTTCTATAACTAATAATGTTGTACAATGTATCATGCATATCATCTGCTGTACTGACCCCTCACAGACGTGGAACACACCTCCGCACTTTGCACGTATCCACCACTCTGGGGTCTTTGGGATAGGCGTGTGTAGGCCTAAGTGCGCTGCACATCAAACAAAGG
Organism: Pisaster brevispinus; assembly: GCA_023634235.1. Lineage (NCBI taxonomy): Eukaryota > Metazoa > Echinodermata > Asteroidea > Forcipulatida > Asteriidae > Pisaster > Pisaster brevispinus. The sequence goes on along the minus strand of JAMKCF010000021.1, from coordinate 7,717,253 downwards.
TTCAATAGTGTTCAATGCTTTGTAAATTGTTGTGTACAAAGAATGCAAAAAGTCTTAAAACAAATTTTTATGTTGTTTCTGTTGGACACGTCTAATACAGTAAACTTTATAACAGCACAGTTCAAATTATGATTGGAATAAATGAAACATTATTACTTTGTACAATTTACTGTATGATCATGTTGCCCCTCCCACTTTGAGAGGACGCATTGTTGTCCTAAATGATGTGTTCTATTATTGCCAGGACAGCCTTTTGTTGACTTGTCATATTGAATTTATGGTGATTTCTGAAATAATATGACACACAAACAATTGTCATACACAGTATATCAATCTAAATTACAACTACGTGGGTGTATGCAATGAAAATGTACAGGCTGTGCACAAAGGAAGTTAAAAATAAGTTTCAGTAAGAGCAAAGACCATGACGAAACCATGTTTCTTCTTTCTAATGGCAAGAAGTCTAGAATAATTTTCTTATTTCATTTTGAGTATCATTGTAATTTTCTGATATTACGTGTCACAACAAACTTGAAAGATAACAGTCGATTGTGTCAAAAAATGTCTTAATGAAAGATGCTGTCAAAACAAAGTATCCATTAGGCACACACATGACGTGTTAAATTAGTTTATCACATCATAAAAATCAATATCAACATGATGTTGGATGTGGCCATCAACTATGCTCGGGGTGGTTTTTGCAATTAGGGGCTGAGGTGTACAGATGCGATCAACGATGCTCATCGTGCTGTGAAACTGAATGGAAATCAATCGAAATTCTGTCTGTCCACATGTGGGAAAAACTACTAATGATCGAGTTATTTATGAATTTGCACGCTTCAGCTTTTGTTGACTAGAGAGAGAGAGAGCGGAGGGACGTTAGGCTCAGTAACATTCAATCAAATAAAACAATTGATGATTTGGATGATTTGCTGAACAATTTTATATTTTGGTGCAGTATCAACAATTAGCAGACTTCGTCATGCTACATGTAGGTGGCAGCCATGGGTAACCTCTCAACGTTAACTAAAATGTAATTCTGTACATGTTCACTACACACATTGTATATGTTTCACATTGTATAAGCTCCAAAGTCTTGATATAAATGTAACACGGCACATTGTACAATGTTCTACCAAATCCTCCAAAGCTTAAAACGAGCTCGTGAATTTCTGTTTGTTTACAAGTACATGTACAATCCAGAGTTCAATTCAGGCAGTTTTGCAAACCAATCTTAACCCACATGCCAACCATTCAGAATGAGATAAAACAATTGAAATTACACTGGTCCAAAAATTGCAGCATATTGTTCTGTTGTTAATCATCCCCATTAAATATGGGCATAAATTCAAAAGCAGAAATAAAAATGCCAGTTTATGTAAGCTTCCATGACATGACAATACTGTTTTGAGAAATTTCTAATGTACCAGCAGAGATAGCTTTATCCAGGGTACACGCACAAACACAGAAAGGACGGTCAAAGCTAAATGTTTAAAGGCGAAGTATACTTTTGGTTTTTGGAACCGCTCAAGTGTTTTAATCCTGTATATTAAAAATTACCAGTCACTGTTTACCCTCCCTTTAATGGAAGAGCCCCATTAGGAATGAGTCATACAGGTTGAAGCACACAACACAAGGCAACTCCCTTCATCAATATGTGAAGAGTACATTATGCTTGTAGCAACAACACACACTTTGATCAAAACCACAAGTACATCCCACACTTGCAATTTAAAAGAATATCCCTATTGATCATCATAGGAGGACGTCTTCTGCTCAACAAATCAAATCTGAATCAATCATGCTTTCCACAGCGTATGTTTCATCTTTCATCTTACACGGACAAGGCGACTGCTGTCACACCCAACCCACTGAGGGAAGTATGTGCTGCCGTGGCAACCGAGATGCTCGCTGGGAACTCTACTTGCACTCAGCTACAGCAAGAAGAAATCCCTTTGTCCGACGACGTTGTGTGGCATTGGATCATGCCTGCTGTCCAGCATTATACAAAGCATGGGCACGGGGAAAACTTGAACAAGGGCCAAGAAATTTGTATTCAACTTATTTTTTTAATATCACGGTACACACAATGCCCAAATTTGGATATGATTTAGTCAATTTAATCCCCCCAAAAACTAACAAGAATTTGTTCTATAGCAGAAACAAAATACATGTTTGTAAAAACTGCACATGTGGCACTACCCAAGCATTGATACAAACTGAGCATACTTACAGTGTCCCAAAAAACATATGAATTTTATAATCCACATCACAGTTTTACAAAACACTAACTTCTATTCCAGACCATGAAAACCTAACAAATTACAACATATAATGGTGAAAACGGACTGATGAAGGCCTAATGCACTAGAGTTAAAGACCAAGTTGATTATGAAATCAAACTCTGTACAAGTTACAGCAATAGTGTAGATGGTCACTCCATAATGTCACCAACAATCCCGTCAAATAAACAACGTTCTCCCTTATGAATAAAGTACATTCTGCACACGCAACTCTTAAACTAAAATATACATTGCGCATTCTGATTCTAATTTGTTGACAGAAAGACTCTATTGGTACCCTGAACAGAGCTTGAACTCTTGTCCACAGTGGCTGGCTAGCTGTAGTAGTGTTAAAAGCATGCATTCCTAGCAACACATTACTATAAATTTATAATGTAATAATTCATAAAATGTCTGATCCCTACATGTAGGTAGGCAGTGGCAGTTTTTAAAACAAGCTCCATTTTATACATGATGTACAGGTACTGTACATGTGTGTTGTGTAGCACTAAAGATGTGAACAACTACTGGAGCAGTCTACGTAAACAGCACTCTCTGTTAGGCAAAATTTACAGTAAAACAGAACAATTACATTTCTTTATACTGAACACTAGTCTTAAATTTCCTTTTAGAAAGGGAATTTACAAACTTAAACAATTTGTCGGATTTATTAATTGTGAAAACTAGACATTTAATTTTGTTACCAATATTTTGTTATAAATCATTCTGATCCAAAGTTAGATCAATGGAGAAAGCTTTTGAATCAAATACTAATTCCATTATGCACAAAGCAAGAGTTGGCAGTATTTTTTAAACCTAATAAGTAATAGTAATAATGACAGAGGTGAGAGTCAGACAAAACTGTCTGAACCTAATGACCTAGGATCAAAATGTTCAAAGGTTTGTTGAAATGATGGCATATCCACCTTTTGGTAACCCCCTGGGGTTTAGATTTCACAGCGCTTTCAGGAACAGTGTCCTCAGCACTAGAGAAGTAGATCAAAGGGCAGGATTTCTCTATTTATATGTGGAAAAAATAACCGCTTAATGTGTTCACCGGGCTAATTTAAAAAGTCTAAACTCAGATAAAAGTCTGAAATTACTCATTCCTGAAACAATTGTGAAAAGACACAAAATAACAACATTTATTGTGTGATTTAATAACATAATGTACAGTGCACTGTAGTGCATGCATACTTTTTTTCTGAGTGCATTCTATAATGAACATATTTTTAGTCTGGTTCTTATTCTTAATCATGTTGCTACAATGTAAATGTTTATTCAAGGGTAAATTTGTCATCACTGACTTTTCACTGACAGACCTTCAAATGTTCAAGGTAAACAAGCCTTTGTGTTATTGAAAGAAACTCAATGTATTTACTAAGTATTCTGTCTAATAATAGTGTAGTGTGCACCTTGTGTAATGTAGTAATGTACACATAGCTTTAGAAACTCAACAAATTTAAACTGTAACTTTTCTAAATTACTTGAATTTGATCAAGAGGTAACAATTAAAAACTGTTATTTAATTTGTTTTATTCCTTAAATGTCAATAAATGAAGAAACAAAAAATTTAAGTGGGGATATTTTACATAAGTTTTTATCTTTTACATCAGCCCAAAAGCAACAGAAACTTGTTCAAACATCTATTGAACACCATTTTATAGGTTCATTATGAAGAAAACAAATGTTAATCAACGCGAAGAACAAAAGAAACTTGTCTGTTAATTTTCTCTTATCAGCTGATTTCTTAACATTTGTAGGAATAAGTTATTTTATTTTTCCTTTCCTTTTTACCATTGTCTGAGAAATCTGGTACAGATCACAGATGGATAGTTCCAATTCATTAAAACTAATGAAATTTGAACTGTTTTGGGACAACTATGAGTGCTGAAACTTATTGATAAACTAAAAGTTGTTGTTAAAATTTTGACATATAAATACAACGGTCGGTCATATTTATTAGTCTTAGGTCTAAGGTTTGTAACCAAGAGCTACTACTACTACTATCTAATTTTACTACTGGCTGCGATAATCATTTCTGTGACTTGATCATGCCCTTAATAGTTAAGACTCATTATTATATCTACTAGACGCTGTACTCCTGGAAAATGTCAGTATTCGGCTGCCAATTTTTCACTCATTGCTACCAAAAGCAGTGTCTCATTATTGAGTAAATAAGATTCTATTTTATTTCATAATGAGTGAAAAAAGGGCAGTTGGATACAGAAATTGTTCCAAACTCCTTTTTATCAAATGTTGACATCTGCATCCGCATACACTGCATGTCAAATGTTTTTTAGTACAAGCATCCCAGTGACTGACTGGGCCTACTTTTTATAATGCTTCGACAAAGGGATATGACCAAGAGCTAGACCCAGTAACTGTACTCAAATTTTGATGGAGCTAGTGATGTACTTGTACATGTCAAATTGTTTTTAAGTGGAGTACGGCGCCCCAGTTGAGTAACTGCATCTAAATCTTCACCTACATTGATCTAACATTAAGAATGTTGAGAGGATGGACGGGCACGACTATATTAATATTGTTTCAAATAAAGCCAATTTCTGCGAATCAATGCGTGCAAAGCGAATTTTCTCGCGTTACAATTGGAAAAACAGTGCCAATCGATTATTGCATCATCAAGATTTGCTTCGCATTCACATTCGCAGAAAGTATGTACTGGGCTTTTAAGCTACACGCCTACAGTTCACACCTTGTTCCAAAAAAATACATGTCAAACAATTAATTAAACTAAACGAGTTGTCTATTATCTCAATTATGAATAGCTACGAGTACTCAAGTTCTACTATTTAACAGACCTAAACGCTTAGAATAAGATTATTACTTAGTACAGGAAATATACAATACTATTTAAGCACACATGCAATAGATTTTATCATAATAAAATGACATTGGCTATTTTGTTAGTGGTGAAGTCGACTTGTTAAGTTGACTGTCAATACTTACCACATGAGGAAATCCAAATGCAACTGTGTAAAAACCAAGCAGCGAGCATCCATGACCACAAGTTACTACTGCTGTAAATCCTTGCATTCAAGTCGAGTTTCTTGCAGAGGAAGTTTTTATTATTAGTTCTCCGAATACAGTTTCTCCTGTCATTTGCCATTTTCAGAAGTGAAGGCTTACTTCCAGTGCCAGACAAAAGTTGATGTTTCACAGGAAACATGTTCCTTCTACAAAAATAAATTCATCACAAAACTCGTGTAGATAATGTAAACGTGCGTTGCGAAATTGCAAAATGTTTGTTTGATTTCTTCAAAATCCAACGAACGAAGTGACCGTGAAGGGTGACAAGTCGGATACCGTGAATTCGTTCAACATCACCCGTTGCCAAAGTGAGCGTCTACCACTGCTGTGGGAATTCTGCTCTTCATGCAACAGTCCGTGGTATACTATAGAATCACAGATTTTTCAACTACAAATAGTCTACTTTCATCATCAACTGGCAATTACATGCAACTAAAAACTCACGATACTTCACAGCAAAACGTCTAGTTCTTCCTCTTCTAACTAACAACAGTAGGCCTTCTAACAGTTTCATGGACGTAAAACCGACTCATGCATCAGTTATTTTGACCAAAAAAACCGTCAGCAAAAACACATAACACCGTGCGTGTACGGCCGTACGCCCGCACACTCAACTACATTTAATATTTTGTTTTTTACAGGATTCGCCCAATTGGTTTCACTGGTTCCTATAAACCGGTGCCCGCTGTGTCATGAATATTCATTATTTCTAAAGTTCTGGAACGCCACCAAACCACCAACACACACACCTGTGTGAGGCGCTGAAGGACCATAACAAACTTGTAAACCTGTTAAAGTTAAAGATAATCAGTTATCATTTACACCCAATAAGACAAAACATTCTGGTATGTTTTGTTTCAGAACATAACAACTCGTTTGTTATCGTTTTGGGGACACACAAGTTGGAATTTGAAAAAGTAGAAACATTTTTAAAATAATCCGAATGGTGGCGCTATTCAAATAGTGACTTTAATAACATTAAGTATGGTTTGGGATACAACTCTTGCAGTAAATTCGCAAACGGGCTATTATTATCACCATTATTATTTATTCAACCAGAACATTCAAAATACAAACATGTACATACAAAGTACGAAATGTCTACATCAAGGACAGTCAAGATGAAAGATAAATTGTATAACAAATAACAATCGTAGTGCGCCCTTAGTAGAAAGAATAGATGTATAGAGGTACAGTAGGTAAGAATGAGATGGGGAAGAGATGGGCGTGGGGATAAGGAATGTATAGAACTCCGTATAGAAGGGGAGCGGATTGGGGAAGAGGGGAAATGGGAGGGAGTTCAACAAGCAGAGTAAAGACAATCCAATCTAAGATGGCCAGGATGAACAAAAGTGAAAACACTGTGACTCAAAAGCCTGTTCATCCAATCCTAGATTGGTCAACATGAACAAAATTTGCAAACAAAAAATATAACTATTAGATACAAGTAATATGAGAAGGTAAAAATGAGTCTGGAAATTAACAATGCTATAATTGAGGATAATATATACGAATAATTAAATAAGTAAATAAATAACTGCACAATAAGTTAATGTAATGAAAATATAAAAGAAGCAAAAAAAAACCCCAAATCGATAAGAAACACAATTAGTGAAAAACAAGTCAGCAATGAATCGTACAAACGAGCTGGAAAATGCATCAAAACAAAGACAAGAACAATCAGACAAAACCATACACAAAAACCATAGTAGATACCGTACACGAACAGACAAGCAAAAAACAAACAATTATACAAACAGTCTAATACAAACGTATAACACAAACCACATTAACAAACAACAAACGACAATCATGCAGACAACCCATTTAAAACAGTTAAATAGAGAACTCTCTGAAGGAAATTTAAAAAACAAAATCAAAAACTGACTGGTATAGTTTGAAAGGAATATTAGTTGAGCAAAGAAACCCATCCGAACCAGGACCTGAACCCGAGACCCCTGGACCATTCCAGCCCTAGAACAGCAATCCAGAGGTCCAAGGCCCGAATCCCGACTCAGCCAAACCTCCCCGGTCAGCCAATATTTAAAACATTTGTTTAATTAGTTGGGCTGTGAACCAATTTAATCGGGACGCATATGGATTATGGTTTGGGATAAGAAAGACATCTGTGAATCAAGATTTCACAATGTTACAATAAAAACATTGCACTAAAAATTGAAAACAAGGCAATTACACGAGCATTCAGGACTCCGTTCGCACTGTCAATGACGGTCGTTGACAAGGCTTTTAAAAATTTGGTGCTAGCACCAAATTTGGTGCTGGCACTAAATTTAGTGCTGACTTCAGTTTGGTCCTTCAGATATATAACGTTGACTGAGATAATCTTCCCATTGATTGAGACAAACCCACATTTTAATGGAATGGTGTATGTGTAAAGGAACATGATTTCATAAATACAGTAAACTTTTCTGAACAACGTGCAGCAGCGCATGAAAAGTAAGTGCCCGGCACTCTCAATATCTCATACGTGCAATACGTGGTATGAAATTGTTGAACTTTAATTTAAATAAGTTTATATTAAAAATAAGTTCAGTTGAATAACGACGAGCGAGTTATGTAATCATGTAATTGTAATGTGATGTAAGTTGTATTCGAAAAGTCTTGTGTTTATCATTGCATTCGGTTTTGATTAAGGTAGACCAAAAGGCCATGTCACGCGAGGCAATTTACAGGCAGCCAGTTGCAGGTAATCTTCTAGTTCTAGAACTTAAAAAGAAATTAATTTCATTTCAGTTTTCTCATTAATATTAATAATAAAAGACATTACTTTCTTGTTGAAAGTTGGGGAATGTTGTTGGGGATAGCATGGATATAGTTGCGATGATCATAACCCTCCATCTTCCCGACGATCTGCGACCGTCGGGAGGATGGAGGGTTTTTACAATCATCGCAAGTAGCATGGATAGTGACTTAAATCATGCATGTAAAATATTTTCTTACTAGCCAACATGGCCAGGCAATAGCTGTATTATGTAGTATAGTACTACAACTACTCTCTTGACCGTGCTGCCGAATTGTTCCTGTAAATTTTATTATTCATTGTGCATTCAGTGCAGTGAGTAAAAGTTGCCTTTAAAAAATACCCTATCTACATGTATGTGACACACACATGGTTTCTCATCAATTATCATTAATTCATTAATAAGTACTGACCGAGACCTAGCTATCTATACCTTGTTGTACTATTTGCTTGTTCGGGGGTAGTTGCGATCCCTCCATCCTCTGTAATCGTTGGGAGGATGGATGATTATGATTATCGCAACTAGTTCTGGGGGCAGATTTGTTAAGTTCAAACACTCAGTGGCCACCTGCAACTCAGCTCAGCACTAGAACTTCACGCATGCGTCTGGAAGGTGCATTGAAGTTCAAGTACAAAGTTGCAGATTGCAATACTGAAGTAAACAAATCTGCCCCCTTGAACAAGGTGGCGCATGTAAACTGCGTTTAGCCCTGGTTGAATGTCAGTCAAGGTTGTACCACATTTACTTCATTGTATGAGTCAGAGAAGAGTCCGACCGGGGCTTACCTTGAAGGTGCTTATTAGAAAATGTTGTAATTTGGAACACATGACTCCGTGAGCTTCCAATCCATAATATGTGATAAAAATTTATGCCAATTCTAATAATACACTAGTGTAGCCAAATCTTTACTGCCATCTCATAATGTAATAAACTGAACTTATGGTTTTCATTTACAATTTTATCTTCAAAATAAATTTCCATGCCTATCAATGTATAATTGTTTTTGTGTACGTCTTTTCAACAGATGACAACAATGGCTAATTTTGCAGGTCAACTTGGTCGTCTCTGGACTGTCAATGCCCCCTTTACCATCACGAGATGTCTGACACAGCCGAATGCACGCAATCTATCTGGTCTCTGCAGAGCTGGAGTGGGGCCTTCGTGTTTGCATAATGCAGCTACCAGAACTAAAACTTGTCAAACCCTTAGCCAATCACATTTACTTTCTACCCGAAGTAATGCAAACTCTTCCCAACCTTTTCGTTTCTGTCACACAATACGTAACATTCACACTAAAGGTCCCGCACCCACCTTGCTGTCTGCATCTGAGTTGAGATATTCAAGGACAGTGCACAGAAACGTTTTTTTAGCTTTCTTTGGAATGAAAACAGCCTCATTACAGTGTCGCCGTTTGATTTCCAGTGGGCAGAGGGATGCTTGGAAACGACGCAATCGTTCAGGGATGCTCTATGCAACAGCTATGGTTATTTTGGTCGTGGGGTTTTCATACGCTGCTGTACCTCTCTACGCAGTTTTCTGTCAGGTAACATCCCCCAATATACTTATTCCTCCCCCCTCCCCCCCCCCGCATTTATTTTATTTTATTTCATTAGGGATCTTGTATAAATTGCTGTATTCAAAAAGCCTACAATGGTAGTGCCTTTCGACTTGTCTTTTTTATCAGGTTACAAACCCCAATATCCATCTGCCAGTCCTAATTGTGAAATTGTTGCCAAATTTGATAAGTAGGTGCTTTTGAAAGACACAATACTGTAGTTGCGATAATCATATCCCAGTCTCTCTTCCCCCTGACAGGAGTAGAGGGTTGAGTGATACGATTATCACAACTAGAAATACCCAACATTATCTACACAATGCCGTGAAACTTGAACACAAACCATCACAACGTTTGTACCGATTTCTTGTTCATAAAAGGTAGGGTCGTAGATTGGTTTTTGTCAAAATTATAAAGAAAGATAATAATCATAAAAAGTCACATGTGAAAATTTGAGCTGAATACAGCTGTCTTTTTGCTGAGGAAATAGCAAAAAATGTCATGTGGTTCTTTCACGTACTTGGAGGCGATGTATACTTGCCTTGTGTGAATCGAAGATTGGGACCAAAGCCCAATTTCATGGAGCTGCTTTCAAGCCCAAAACTTTGCAAAGCATAACACAATTGAGCTTACCAGGAAAAAGAGTGTCAGCCAAAATTCCATGTCATAGGGTATGTTCTGTTTGAAAACTGCAACTGGTTTTCTGCTTATTTTAGTAAGCAGAAAATTGTGAAAAACAATTATCTGCTTTTTAAAATTATTATTATTGGTTTATTAAAAATTCAAACATCGCAGCCCAAGGGCTGAATTGAGTTTAAAAGACATACAACAAGAAAAATATCTAAAAATAAAAATTAAAAAGTGTTTACAGAAAAAATTGTTAAAAAGATTATGTACAATAAACACAAATACTTGGATTCCAGCTCCATTAAAAAAACAAGTAATAATAATAAAAAAAATAATAATAAAAAAAAGCTTAAGTAGCTCAATGTATTTGTGCCCTTTTTAAAGTGCATGAGTTTGTTTCCTTCAGATGTTAAACAACAGACAGGCCTGAAGCTCCACAGAGGCAATTGCCTCCATTGGCCCTGGTCTTTGCCTGGGTGCCCCATTGGAACGTTGCAATAGAAATTTACAATTGCCTCTCAGAGGTTCCCTTTACAAAGGAGGATTCGCCTTGGTGCCCTTGCCTTTTCAAGAACGAAGCATCAGGCCTGAATGTACAAGCTCCTATAGGTCCAAACTTTGTTTAAATGAGCCAGAGTTTTTTTTTTACACAGTTGATTTCCTGGTGTTTAGCCTTGACAGTGCTCAATGCAGCAATGCACCAAAGCTGAAATGGGGTGCTGTTCCCTGATATGTGGTCGTAAGGTAGACTTCAAAATATAATGCCTCTGAAAAATTTCTAGGAGGAGTATATTTTTACTCCCATTCTACTGTTATTGCTATGGCCTTCAAGATAAAAACGCATTATTTGCCCCTTCAGAAATAATGTTCAAGACGTGAAATTTACTATGCATAATATTTTGTTTTCCGACACAGGCTACTGGCCTAGGAGGTCAGATCACACAGGGTCATAACATTGACCTGGTTGAAGACATGGTACCCGTCCGTGGTCGGCCCATATCCATCCGGTTCAATGCCGACACAGCAGCCAGCATGCAATGGAACTTTAGACCACAGCAGTTGGAAATCAAGGTATACATCTGTAACTTGTCCCCTCCATCAAAATTCATATTTATTTGATAATGGCAAATCTGCATGTACCTCCAAAATAGAGTGGCCAATAGACTTTATGTATATGACATCATCACAGCTGTGTATTGAGAGAGTTGCGACGTAGAGGGACTAAGTTTTCTTCATTTGAGTAGGGCGCCCTCGCGCACAGGTCAAAAGGAGGTGGCCCATCGGCCCATCTTGTCCGCTGTATGTACAAATATGTGAATTTTTTGTTGTTTCATCATTGTTTGACCTCTGAGATGATGGTGGAATGACGTCAGCGCAATAAGGTCTAATGCGAGTTAGATTTGAACAATGTCTGGTACAATGCCTTGTTCTGTCCACAAGTGAATGCTCAATTTGAAATTCCTCTGACTAAATCCAATTTCGCTGTGTCACATGGTTCAAAGGCAAGCTTTTGTACAGTTACATAAGAGACGACAAACACCCATACACAATTCTTAAAGAAACGTGTGGCATAAGGATACCAGTTTTTGCTGATCTGGAAGTTGCTGATCTGGAACCGTGTGACTTAGCAAAACTGTCTGGAGTCTGAGTTAGTAAAATTAAGCACAAACTAGTGACCAGCAGCCGATTTCACAAAACTTTACGCAACTGCCTAAGGCCACTTGTGCAAGATTGATTGTGTTGGTGGTGCACAACTTAAGCAATAGACCTTATGCATATGACATCATTTGAGTAGGGCACGCACCCTTACCTAGAGGTCAAAAGGACGTTGTTCATTGGCCAGCCAGGTGCGCCGCGCGTACAAATCTGTGCGTTTTCCATTATTCCTTGATCGATTTACCTCTAAGATGGCAGCTGTATGACGTCAGTGCATAAGGTCTATAAATGTTTTGCAAGTGAAGTCAGTGGCAGGCATTTTCTGCTCAGTTTCTGTTTCATAAACAAAGCAAAAAGCACGCTAGCTTTCCTATGGTTCTTGTATTAAGCAGGGCCCAATTTCATAGAGCTGCTTAATGTTAAGCAAATTTTCGTGCTAACTATAGCAGAAAAATTTGCTTAAGCGTAAGCGTATTTCACAGGTTAGCAAGAAAATTAGGCAGCCATCCTGTGCATTCACCATGGATTTGCATTGTTACGTCATTTATTTTCATACAGTAAGCTCCGAAAGGTTAGCATGCCTTTTCATGTGCTTACGGTTAGCAGCGCTATGAAATGGAAATCGCACAGTAAGCACAAAATCGGCCGTTAAGCAGCTCTATGAAATTGGGCCCAGATGAGTAGCGTACATATGCTGTCAAATCTTCTTGATGGTTGACGGAATACACTTTTGCCTTTGGACACTTTTCTGCTATAATAAGCACAAAAGATTGCCTACAGGGCCCAATTTCATAAAGATGTTAAGCAGAAAACACTGCTTTACAAACTTCTATGCTTACAAAAAATGAGTGGGGCACCTGTCAAAACAGTGTGAACTTTATGGAATTTTGGCTTGTGACCAGTTTCTGCTTAGCAATATTTTTCTGTGCTTAAGAAATTTGTGTGCTTACATGCTTTATGAAATTGGGCCCTGGTAAACAGCTTTAGGAAATTTGGAACCAGGTAATCATTGTACTTGATATTATGCCAACTTTAACTTACAAATGGCTTATTTAAAACAGGGTGCCCAAAAGATGCGTATGATGAAAGATGTGGTAATCATAGCTAGAATGCTCAAGGGATTTATGGTGAAGGGAAATTGTCATAAAGTTTAAGTGACTGGCTATAACATTCTGGTATGTTCAGTTTGCCGTAACACCATGTGTATTACTTGCTGTGTAGCTTTGTTCTTTGAAAACTTGTCTTGCTGTTTATACCACTGCTGCAGAGTAGATTTCGGAATTTGGGAGATGACTTAGTTCTGAAAAGAACTGGCTTGCTTATTAACCGCTACCTCGGGGAGGTAGGAAAATCCACTGAGACTACTACTTTCTCTTTAGTGGATCGAGTGGACTTCTCGTTTATTAACTTCACTGCAGTGGAGTGAGTTCTGAATTGGTCCCAACATTTCAAAACACATACACTCTTTTACATTGTCTCATCTTTGTTGTTTCCGAGGTGGTGCCAGGGGAAACAGCCCTAGCCTTCTACTCAGCACTCAACCCCATGGACAAACCAATCACTGGCATCTCTACGTACAACGTTGTGCCATTTGAAGCGGGACAGTATTTTAACAAGATACAATGCTTCTGCTTTGAAGAACAGAGATTGAACCCACACGAGCAGGTACTTAGTTTTTTTTTTCAGCGGTATTGAAGAAGGCTCATAGGCCTGAAGTCCCCTTTTCCCTCCAGATTCCACGATCTCACTACCAACAATTTTAATGCAAATCAAAACCATTTGGACAGTTTCTGTATTGGGCCTTTTATTTTTGGTTTTCTTTTCTTACTTTCATTCTTAGAAAGAGAGTGAAACAATTTTTTTAAATTTTGGCCTTTTGCATTTCCTATTTCCCCCCTCAATCTGTTTGAAATAAAGTGTTATGTATTAGTTGTATTAATTTGGCCTTTTTGCATTTCTTTGTTTCGTAATCCACCAGGTTGATATGCCAGTGTTTTTCTACATTGATCCTGAGTTTGCTGAGGACCCCAAGATGGCCAAGGTGGACACTATCACTCTTTCCTATACGTTCTTTGAGGCAAAGGAAGGACTTGTCTTGCCCGATCCATTCACCAAGCCAGACGAAGTGGCAACATGATATCCACAACCCTGTCCCAACCCATTGTTAGAATATGCAACAAACTCGGATATGAAGAGAGCACCCACGCAAATCCATTTTGAGGAATCAACTTTCTGTAGTCTCTTTGAACAATGTGTTTATGAGCAGCTTAGAATGTGAAAGGCCCTCATGGGCATGTTTTAGTGGTGGGATGATCTCCTGATAAGACCATGGGTGGAGTTGTGGCATCACCTGAAAATGTATTCATGTACAGAGGGGCATTGTAGTATTGAATCTTTCACCTATTTCCTTACCAGAGTGAATGTAGCCAATGTAGGATAAACTTGAAAAAATTGAATAAGATTGTTACAAATGTAATGGGCTGGATAGCTCAGTTGGTAGAGCGCCGGTACGTTAATCCGGAGGTCGTTGGTTCAAGTCCCGCTCCAGTCAATTTGTCTTTGTTCAAACCCAAATTAATAAAAAAATTACCCAGTCAGTTTCCCTTGTGGTTTATTACTTGGTATAAATAATGGTATAAATATTGTCTACATGATGAATTTAATTTATGAATTTAATTTATCAAAATATGCGGGCACATCAGGTACAGAGTTTTTATTTCTCAGAACTACTCATGACTTTCTGCATTCTTAAGCACTGATCCATCACTAGGTATACAGTGCTTCAAAAGATACTCCAAGTAAATTTGTCTTTTTCCTGATGCCGGAATTACATTCATTCTGTATACCTGGGCCCAATTTCACAGAGCTGCTTTTAAAGCACAAAAAGGTGCTAAGCGCAAAACAATTCTGCTCACCAGAATAAAATACCATATCACACGTGCTGTCTTTGACTGGTTTCCTGCTTATAGTTTTACTTAGCAGAAAATTATCAAGTTGAATGTTCCGCTTGTTAAGCAGCTCTATGAAATTGGGCTCTGGTGTTTTTATTCATGAAAGCTGCCTTGTTACATGGGTATCTTATGCATTTCTCTTGTGATTTTATAGAAAATAAACTTTTGCAAATAAAGACCCAGACTACCTGTTTGCTTTTGGAGTTGAATTTATAACATGTACTTGCATGACTAGGGTGAAGCGTTTTTGTTTGCAATATAACAAAGAAGCAGTGACACAATTTACCATCAAAGATGTCTTTCTCAATTTCTGCTATCTTATCTGCCTGGATTTGAAGAGGTTCCATGCGCCACATGAAATCAATTATGACAGTGACAATGTGGCATAACCACACAATGTCATTTGGGTGGGGGGGGGGGGGGTGGGACAAAGACATGGGGTTGAAGTTGTTCAATGGATTAAACCATTCATTTAAAAAAAATAAATCTCATAAAGGGGGGGGGGAAGCAACCGTTTAGGGTTCTGAGTGGGGGGGGGGGCTCTGGTTTCACCACTGCTGTGAAATGTCAGGATTTTTCAAGATTCCAGGTTTTCTCATTGATCTCCGTTGCACCATCAGATTTTCTTGAAAGAAGTGAAATTGCCATCACAGAGATGAAAAACTTAGCCCATTGAAATTGTGTACAAAGTTTGAGAGCCTCATTAGTGTAACATCCTAAAAATTCAATGGGCTTCATAGATACAAACATTTCCTGCATGTCCAGACCAAGAGGAGCCTGTCATCCAATTTTCAGGAGTTTTTATTTTCAAACAGTCTCGCCCCCCCGACTAATAAGTTGTTTCTTATCCTTGAATGTCTGTTCATATTACCAAGACAAATGGGGGAGTGCACTTTCAGATGTGAAGCAATGAGCATTTGTTAAGATAGCAGTTTCCATGGTTGAATTCGGTATCAAACAACCATCAATTTTGCCCTCTAAATTTCACTCCTTCATTTAATCAGGATGGGGAAATGCTGCATTCCGATTCTATTTACATGTATTTGCTTAGTACTGCCAATAAGCCATTTGCTAGTTAGATTTTAGTGTCTGGTACAATGACTCGCTTAGTCACAACGTACCGTTTAAACTTGAATTCCCCAGACTATAGAGACAGTTGCTATGTCACATGATTCGGGCCAAGCTTTTGCGTAGTTACGTAAGATACGGCAAACACCCATACAGTTTTTAACGAATGTGTATGCCACAATGGTACCAGGGTTTGCTCATCTGGAGGTTGCTATACAAAAGCTTGCCCCGAACCAATTGAAATAGCTACTGTCTCTATAGTCCGAAGAATTCAAATCTAAGCGGTAACTTGTAACTTGTGAAGTCATTGTACCAGACATTATTTAAATCTAACACGTAAATGGCTCATTGATTTGTTAAGTATCTTATGGGGGTGTCCCTCTTCGATAAGACTTCTGTTGAAGCATTCAATACAGTCAACCCTTGCTATAAAGAGCACTCTTATAAAGAGGTTCTGCTTATAAAAAGTACATTCTGAAGTCATGAATCTCATTTCTGCTTTGTGTTTTTTTGTTTTGCTGTCCTCTAATTAAAACAATGTTCCTGTTTAAAAGAGGTTATTTGGTCAGTCCCAACGATCTTGTAACAAGAGTCGACTGTACTTTGTTTTAGGGTCAGTGCATTACACCTAACCCCTCCGGTGTGACAGAATGCTATAGATAGTTCCCAATAGACGCCATCTTTACGGGCAAATTGCATTTTGGCTTGCAGGTGCGCCAAGCGCTCAAATTATTAACTAAGTGTTGTTCACTAACCAATCGTGAAATGAGTTTTGTGAAATGTGCGCGTGCTGCACGCCGTTCTCACGCAAAACGTGTGTTCCAAATTGCCCGTAAAGATGGCCGATTTACGCCATATTGCAACCTATCTATATAAGAACTGCGTATTATCATTATTGGTATATCACACAACATTCTCTCAACTAATCAGAAGTTAAAATCTATGCATGATGTGTTAAAGATGTATTGACCAAAGTCACCTGGGCCCAATTTCATAAAGCTGTTAAGCAGAAAATTCTGCTTGGCAAATTTCTTTACCTAGCAAGGAATGAGCGGGGTACCAGAGGCAACAATGTATTCTTTATGGAATGTTGGCTGGTAACCTATTTCTGCTAAGCAAGATTTGTATGTGCCTAGCAAGTTTTCATGCTTACAGGTAATATAAAATTGGGCCCTGGCATCATCGCGCAACAAATCATCTGCTTGCGCCATTTTGGAAATCAGATTGGCGTTACTGTTCGTTACTGTGCTGTGCACATTTAAGGCCAGAGGCGCGTGCAGTTAGCACGCACCAAATCTTTACATGCCTTTTGGCTTCCAAAATGGCAGAACATGAGAGATTAGTCATGCATGACATCAGCGCATGGGGGTCAATGCATGTAGAAGCGCTGGGAACACAAACTCCTTGTTGCAAGAAACTTGGGAAACAACAAAATCACTTTCCAGATCATCATGTATTCTTAAACTTTTATTCACATTTTCATGTCGTACTATGTACAGGATAACACAAATTCAATTAGTACACTTTAAGTTTAACAGAAACAGTACTTCCATGCCTTGCATGATTCCATCTTTAAAAAACCCCCAAAAACCCAAACCCAAAACTATCGAAAAACACAAACAAACAACTGGAGTTTTAAAATAATAAACATAATCAGCAAATAATTGAAGTACAGTCCAAAATGCTGGCAGTAATATATTTTCTTGAATCCAACAGGAACACAAAGTAAATTTAAAAAGGGTAAAAATACAGACAACATAATTTCAAACCGACTACATGTTGAAACTCTAGATTTCTTGAAGGCGTTTATCATCAAGGGTTGGGTATAGTTAAGGACAACTTAAGTTTCATAACCGTCTACAAGTTTTCAACAAAACCTTTACTCAATGTAAAGTTGGTACAATATATCAAGTACAACGAGACACATTTCCACTATAATGGACTGGTCTAGTAACCTTACATTCTAGGGTTTGTGGTACCCGGGGAAATTAGTACATGATGGTACCCCCTTCTCTCACTTTGTCTTCGAAATTCTTTGCATAATTTTGCTCTTGAACAGATTTTTTTACAAATGATGCCGTTTCAAAATGTAAAACAAACAAAACATTCACATATGCCACAGACAATGCATAAAATACATGTACATGTATCATGCAAAATTGTCTGTACGTTTCTGATGGGACTTCAGACAAGGTCCACAATTTATTTTTCAGTTTTTAATTAACTACCACTTTATATCCTTGGTGGATTTTGTCCTGTGCAATACCTTAAATGAAATTTGTTCACTTTTCTGGAGCTATAAAAAAAGCTATTTAAAATTTAAATCAAGATTTTGGGGACAAATCTGCCAATAATTTGACCGAGCACTTTTAAGTTTTTAGGACAACAGAAGACATGATTGATGTTTCCATTGTTCCAGGTCTGACTTCTAGATCAGAATTAGACACAAGAAAAAGAAAAAGTCACGTAACAAATTACATTAAAACCATCATCGACGTTCTCTTGTTGATTGTCGTCAAATTAATATGACTACATGTACAAACAAAAGTCTTCAGGTTTCATACCAAAATACAAACCCCAGATCATAAAATTACCCCAATCTTTAGCTTTTGGAAAACTATTTCTTTTGGCAAATTTTGATCCCTTTTTTTAAGCCAAAAAAGGGGGAAAAGCACAAACTGATACAAACATAAATATTCAGAACATATTCATAAAATTGAAACAAATTTTAAAGTGCATTATTACTATTACCATTTTATTATTATCTATTCTTTTTTCTTTCTTTTTTTATTAAGTTGTCAGCGTCTCTCAATTTTTGTAATTTTTTTTTTCAAAATTGCTCAGAATGCTTTTACACAACAAACAAAACAAGTAAAAAACCCCACCAAAACTGACAAACCCCCAAAACTAAACTGATTTTTTTTCAAAAACACATGTACCTTCTATGACAGGTCAGGAGGACTGTTGCTCTGACCCTCATTTTCTAATTTGCTGAAAAGAAAACTAAAAAAAAAACAAGGAAAAAAGTATGTCTTTTATTATACTTTTTTGACAGATCAGGAGGGCTATATATTTTGGGTGTAACCTTCAAGTCAGTAAGAAATTATACTAGAGTGAAAGTCTTGAAACCTGAGTCCAAATATTTAGGCAATTCCTTACTCCTTTTGCTTACTCTTTTTCTTTTTACCCTTTTTGTGTTTGTGTTTGTGAGAAGAGACCTTTTTGGCTTTTTTGCTTGTCTTCTTATGTTTCTTATGCTTTCTGTGTTTCTTGTGCTTCTTCTTTGAACTCCTTTCCTTGCTGGGGCTTCGGCTGGGGCTACTCTCCTCGCTGGAGCTGCTCGAGCTCTCTTCTTCCTCGCTGCTGCTGCTGCTGCTTGAGCTCTTGCTAGGACTCCTCGCCTTCCGGCTCTTGGATTCCTGCTTCTCTGCAACTGGACTGACTCTTCTACGCCGCTCTGGGCTCTGCTTTCTATCCCTTGGAGGGCTTGATCTTGCCTCTCGTTTGGGACTTGAATGCCTCTCTCTGGAAGGACTGTATCTCCGATCTCTCCCTGGACTTGCCCTTCTTTCTCTGGTATTTATCTCCCTAACAGGACTGTGTCGTCTATCCTGTACTGGACTTCGCCGTCTTTCTCTACTTGGGCTACCTCTTCTCTCTCTGGTATGCATATGTGTTCTCTCTCTGTTTGGACTAGGTCTTCTGTCTCGAGGTGGGCTTTCTCTGCGTTCTCTACCCTGACTTCCCTTGTCTCGGTTTGTTGTAACCCATCTCTCCCTCACTGGGCTGCCATGTCGTCTGTTTCTAGCTGGACTGGTTCTAACTTCTCTACTGGGACTACGCTTCCTTGTATGTTCCCTTGATGGGCTCCTATGTCTCTCTCGGCTTGGACTCTTTCTTTTGACATGTGAAGGACTGCTCTTTCTGTCTCTTGGTGGGCTTCGTTTCTTAGCCTGCACTGGACTGTGTTTTCTGTCTTTTGCCTTAGGACTCGATGAAGTTCTAACTGGGCTGATCTTTTTCTCCTTTGGTCGAGGGCTTGACGGAGCTCTGATAGGGCTTATTCGTCTCTTTCTTGGTGGGCTTGTTTTGCTTTCCTTCTCCTTTTTTTCCTTTGCTGGACTTCGGCTTCTTCGGTCCTTACTAGAGCTTGGTTTCCTTTCTTTAACAGGAGCCTTCTTCGCATCAGAAAGGCTTTCAGATTTCTTTTCACCTGCAGCTGGTTTTGAAGTCTCCTTCTCAATGTCCAATTCTTCTTCATAATCAGGCTCAAAGGTTTCTTCGCTGTGTTCTAAGTCGAGCAGGGTTTTTGGTGACTGGGCAGCAGATGGTCCCGGCGATGGCTCCGATTCATACTCATCCTTGTCCCACCGTGATACAGGGACTGCCACTGTGATCAGATCACTGTTAGCCTCATCTGATTGCGTGCTGATGTTTCTCTCAAGTTTAGGTGTCACTAGTTTTTTATCATCACTTCCTTGAGTGTTTTCAGTTTTATGAACTGGGCTTTGAGCCTCTATTTTCCTATCTTTCGAGTCTGTTTTAATGTCTTTAGTTTTAGCTGATTCCCCTATCTCCATGGGTTCTTCCTTTGGTTGTATAGGTCCGTCAGAAAGTTTAGCAGTGGGCAGTTTACCTTCGAGCTGATCAGAAGGATCTCCCCAATCGGTTGAGGCTCTGTGCCCTCTTACTTGGATGACATGCCTCTCATCTTCAACTGGTTCTTCTTTGATTTCCGTCTTCATCAAGTCCTTGGTTGAGGAATCAGGAACGGGTTTTAGCGGGGCAGGGCTGCCACCAACAGAGCTTGTGCTCGAGTAATCCGCTATGATAGCTGATTTTTTTGAAGCATCTGTCTCTAATTGGTTGTCCTTATTTTGAGTCTTAGACAACTTAGTTTTCTTGCTCTTTTTGCCCTCCTTCTTGGATTTTTTGATTTGTTCCTTGTCACCATCAATCTTGGCTTTCTTTGCTTTGGGCTCATCCAAGTTGGATGGTTGATCTGTACCTGATTCTGATTTGGCGCCAACTTTTCTTTTCTTCTTTTTCTTTTCTTCCTTATTCTTCTTCTCCTTCTTACCCTTAGTGCCATCTTTATCCTCACCCACATTCTTGGCTTCAGGTTCGGATTTCTTATTCTTTTTCGCTTTCTTGTGCTTTGGAGATTTGATCTTTTTGAGAGCCTCAGAGTTCTCATCCATGTCATTACTTTTCTCTTTATCAACTCTCTCATCCTTGTCATCGTTTTTATCTTCAGTCTTAGAGGTCTGTTTGTCATCTGGTTTATCCTCTTTGTGCTTGTGCTTATGTTTGTGTTTTGAGCTTGAATGTTTTCGCTCGCGTCCCTTTTCCTTAGCCCTGCTCTTCTCTCTTTCTTTGTCTTTCCTTTCCTCTCTTTCCCTAGATTTTTCCTTCTCCTTTTCTTCCTCTCTACTCCTGTCTCTTTCATCCTTGTCTCTTTCCCTGCTCTTCTCTCGACTTTTACCTTTTTCTTGGCTCCTCCTCTTCTCAACATTTTCCTTATTTCTATCTCTTTCTCTGACCTCCTTATCCTTTGACCTCTCCCCATCACCTCTTCTATGCCTGTCTCTTTCTCGGCTTGTCCGGTGAGGTCTGGCATCTGATTCTCTAAACGGAGACCGGTTTGGATGCTCCCATGATTGTCTGTCAAAAGGCGCATCATGTGGATCGCCTGGGGCAAGAGGTGGCATATCTGGATATCCTTCAGGGTACTGATTTCTGTACATGTATTGTTCATCATGAGCATCTGGGTACTGTGGTTGTCTCATATCAGGTCTCATGTCAGGTCTGAAATCTGGCCGGTAGTCAGGTCTGAAATCAGGTCTTGCATTAAAGTCTGGGTTGTAAGGGGGTTGGTCATATCTTGGGAATCTTTCCTCAGGATAACGTGGAGGAGGAAAGTGCTCCTCGGGATGGGCTGGTAGCATAAGTGGGGGTGGGTAGGGATGCAAAGGAGGGGGTGGTGGGGGCTCAAATCGTTGATCGTAGCGTGGGTCGTAACGAGGAAATGGAGAATGATCTCGATGGAAGCGAGGGGATCTTGAATGGAAATATGGACGAGGTGATCGGGCTCTATCAGGAGACCTTCTCTGCATGTATGTCCTTGGTCTAAGTGGAGCTCGTATTCTGGGAAAGGAGCGTGATCTTGATCGCCGTTGTCTGCGAGGAGACAGAGAACGGTGCCGAGAGCGTGACCTTTGCCGCGACCGAGATCTCTGCACTGGCTGCCTTCGCTTGTCTCTTGACCTGGACCGCGTTCTTCGGCGTTGTCTTGATCTTGATAATGAGCGTGATCGAGACCTTCGTTTGACTTTGTTCCGAGATCGAGATCTGGACCTAGACCGAGATCTGCCCCGAGAGCCGGATACAGAGGAGGACCTTGACCTTGAGCTGGAGAAGCTTGACCAGGAGCTGCTGCTGGAACGAGATGACCTACTGCGAGAAGAGGAAGGTTTTCTCGGCTTTGGGTTGCGTTTGTACTCAAGCAGCTCTTGTGCAAAAGCGTCCATGGGATCCAGCTTTTTAGGTTCTTCTTGACTGTAAAAAAAGAAAAAGAAGTAATATTAAATAAATAAATAAATAAATAAAGATACAATCACAAAGTTGTGTTTTATTTTACATGCTTGCCAGAAGCCTTAAAGGTAGGGTCATAGTTGTCAACATAATGCTGATTTATAGGCAAAATTCTGAAGAAAGATACAATAAAAAACACATGTAAAAGTTTCAACTGAATACAGTGTCTACTTGCTGAGAAAACAGCAACAAACAGTCCCTCTATTTTCACAAGAACGTTGAATTCACCCACATTGAGCAAGCTAGACAGATTTTTGACAGATGTTTTTTAACCCCCAGAACAACTTCGGATTTTCCTTAATTTTTCGCTGGCAGACCTTTGTCAAACGAGAAATGTGCACACAAGAATGGAAAGACTGCCACCATTGTCTATCATTAAATTCAGGTCAATGGGAGGGAGGTCTGAGCATTCAAAGATTCCAGTATACCATGACATATTTTCTGCCAGTGGCTCATGGCCAAAGTTCTGCAAATCACAATGAGTGCCTACTCAAATTTCTCACAACATCAAATTCCGGTACTAATTAGGAGAACCTTTATTGTCTTTCCTTTGTCATGACAGGGTTTCATTGTGGCAATGATATTTTCAAAGGAAAACAATTAGTCAAGAAGCTCAAAAAGTTCTGAAAATAATAATGCGGGTTGGCACAAAAATTGTTTTTCAGAACACCGACATGAAGACATGAAGTGGTTAAACAGCAACGTTTGGAATCAAGTTTTACTCACTTAAGTCTCATTTTCTCCTCATAGAATTCCTGCTCTGTTAGGGGCCTAGTTCCAGGTCCAGCTGGTAGAAAAGGAGGAACAGTCTTAGGTAGTGCCTGGTCAGGAGGTGGGATCCCAACAATGATCGGAGTACCTTCTTGTGGATGTGGACCAGGACCCATGGGTGGTGTAGCTCCTGATATGGGAGCAGGAAGCATGTTTTGAGGTGGTACTCCAGGAAGCGGTACACCAGGTGGGGGTCCCTGGTTTGGAGGTGGAGGCCCCTGTTGGTGAGATGGAGGCAAGGTTTGAGGTGGTCTCTGGTAGTTTGGTTGAGATGTCGGCGGCAGACCTTGAGGTGGCGGTGGGCCTCCATGTTGGGGTTGTTGTGGTGGTGGGGGACCTGGGTGACGCAGTGGAGGGCCTTGGGGGCGAGGTGGTGGGAGACCCGGCCGAGGGGGTCCTTGGAAAGGAGGCTGCTGGTGAGGGGGACCCTGATACGGAGGTCTTGTGGGCGGTGGGCCTCGAGGTGATGGGCCATGAGGTGGACCTTGCTGTGGAGGTCCTTGGAATCGTGGCTGCTGTTGTGGTTGGCCTCTTGGATAGGGCCCTCTAGGAGGGGGACCCTGGTGAGGGGGACCCTGGTGAGGGGGCCCTTGGTGAGGGGGACCTTGGTGAGGGGGACCTTGGTGAGGGGGACCTGGATGTGGAGGGCCTGGATGAGGAGGGCCTGGATGTGGAGGGCCTGGATGTGGAGGGCCTGGATGAGGTGGGCCTTGGTGTGGGGGTCCTAGGTGTGGAGGGCCAGAGTGTGGGGGGCCTTGGTGTGGAGGGCCTTGGTGCCGAGGGTCTTGGTGTCGAGGTCCTTGGTGCGGGGGTCCTTGCTGTGGAGGGCCTTGGTGCAGGGGTCCTTGGTGTAAAGGTCTTTGGGGAGGGGGACCATGTGGTGCAATGTTGGGAGGGGGTCCACCGTGGTGTCCTGGAGGGGGTCCACCGTGGTGTCCTGGAGGTGGCCTGTTGTCATAGCTGGGACTTGGGCCTTGATGATTAGGTGGAGGACCTTGGTATCTTGGGCCGGGGTATCTTGGCCCAGAGGGTGGTCCACCATGACCATCCATTGGATGTCTTGGTTGATTGTTCATGCTGTTTCTAGGTTGGTAGTCTGACTGGGGTCTTGGGCCGTTGAATCTTGGCGTTTGGGAACTGTATCTTGGTGTGTATGGTCTTCTGTCCAGTACAGGTACTTGCTGTTTACTCTGTCAAAGACAACAAACAAAAGGTAGAGATTTACTTTTTCAATTCCTATGTTGATGAATAGGAATAAAAACAGAATACAAGTCCATGTACTTGAAGAACCACACGTATATGACTAATTTTGGGCATTTAAAAAAGAAGAAGAAACAAGAATGGTGTGTTGACAAACATCTGCAATCACAAACCTCCTATTTGTCGGCTCAGTGCTCTTAGGTCACTAGTTGCAATTTTGTAGTCATAATGAGCAAAAGGTCATTTAATGAAAAATGCGTAACAATAAAAGAAATAATAAAATAAAATAAATAAAAAATAAAAAATAATTTTTTTAACTTAGAAATTGAATGTTCCTTTTTGCCAAACAAATGCTTTGAAGACCACGCTTCATCAATAAACTCCATTTACCAAGAGCTCCAAAATATGCAAAGGCTATTTGATGAAATCCACATAAATTGCACTAATGACCTTATAGTCAGTCCTGAGCAAACGTATCGTCCCTCCTTTGTTTGTACATTTTGGCAACAGCTCCCTTTCCAGGACCCATCTTGGCAGAATCATAATCTCAAGCTTTCCCTTGAAATGGCTTACCTTGTCTACATCAGGTTTAGAGTTTGTCACAACTGTTTGAGAGGTGGACACTGATGGAGCAGGTGCAGGCTTAGATACGGCAGGTGCAGGCTTAGATACGGCAGGCGTTGGCTGGCTAGGTCGGGGTGGGGGTGGAGGCGGGGGGTGGGGTCTGGGCTTTCACTGCACGATGTCGAGGTTTCTGAACGATCTTCTTGACGAAACCTGTCTCTGTTTGGAAATCCAGCGCATTCTGTGCGGATTGAAACAAAAGTGAATACAAAATATAATTTGTGGCTCATTTCTCAAATCAAATGTCGTAAATATTAACATCACTTCTAAATCCAGCTTTCAAATGCTATCCACTCCTATAGAAATCAGATTAAAGTTGGAAAACTTTTTTGATACAACAGTTTTTTTTAAAGGATACATTAAGGATTCAGTGAATAAAAATCAGAGTTGTAGTCGGGTCACTTAAAGGCGAGAGATCTAAATTCCCCCGGTTCACCAACCGTCCCCCGGTATCCCACCAGGTTTACTCAAACTGGGTGAGCGATCGGGTGACATTCACACTTGTCAGGTTCAAGTGAATGACTTACTGGCCCAGCTTCAAGCTGTTCCCTTTAGGGCCATTGTTGCTGAGTTTACAGCCCTGGCTCTGCTTCTGGAACCAAACAATAGACACAACTTAAAGCTGGGAATAATCCACGCAGAGGCGGACAATGGTTCAAGCCCAGCAGCAATATCAAAGGCATGCCACCAGCAGGCAACTTTGGCTGGCTGCTTTCAAAACCATGAAAGTAAATCCGTGAAGGATTAATTTGGACAATGGAAAAGCCTACTGGAAATCACAAAAAGCAGTCAACGTTTCTTTTTTACATGCTGTAACAGCTGAAATTTCGTTCATATATTATTGATGTCCATTCTATACTTTTGATGGTTCCACAAACACCAAACTATTTGTAAAAAATCGATTCCAATGCATACCAAGCTTGAAGCGTGAAGGAACGTGGCGACCTTGCTCAGTCACTCCAAGCACGATTGTAAGGCGTGTCTCAATACAAATCTGGTTCCCAACCTACCTTATCCACAAAGCGTACGTGTCATCGCGTAGGGGAACCAGACGAATTAAATAAAACTGCGCCCTCACTTGTCAAAAGACTAACATGGAAAAAAATAGTGATTTTGACTGGAAGAGAAGTGCTGAAAAACACCTATCTGCACAATCAAATTTTAAAGATCTTTTCACAAATTTTCTAAATATAATCTGTCTAACAAGTCTAAGATGAAAAAGAACAAATAAACGTAAGTATTACTGTAACTCTCCTGTTATTCCCAACAGTTTACACTAAATAATCCTTTTACAATAAAAACTAATCGGAATACATAGCACCATTATTTTCCTGTGGAAGTCTGGCGAGGGAGTTCGGTAAGCTACTTATTCTAACCGCTCCAATGACTTTGTGGTCACAGCCCTAGAGGGGACAAATACCGGGTCGGGATGAACATGTACCGGGCAAAATAGATAAAAAATGGGACAGTGAATACCGGGCAAGCTTACCGGGGGGCGGATTGTGAAGATAAGTTAATTCAATCTGTCGATTTAGATGGTTGGAACACTTTTGGTTACTAACCAAATTAAGAATAACAAATAACTAAGAAAGAACAAGAAATTTATCGTATTTTGTGACTCGAGAGTCACTCAGTGTCAAGTTCGAGTCTTTGCCGATGTGACTCAGGTCAGGTTTTGAGTCACCAAAATAGTGACTCAACTCGGACTGGAGTCCTACAACCTGGTAGAAAAATCTTACCTGTCTGAGAGCTTTGTTGGGGATGAGGGAGTTTGGGGACACGTCAGTCTCTTTGCAGGTTGGACATTCATGGTCGTCAGTCTCCAGCAGATAGTTCCTGATGCCTGAAGAAGTCGTCAAAGAAAGAGAAGAGTAAACACCATCTCTTGAATAGCAAAGGTTGTGGGTTCCAGTCCCACCCCAGTAAAAATGGCAGTGGAATTTTTTTTCACAGACCTCAGGAAAGTATTAAGTAAACAGTGCTTTAAATACATCAGTATATGGGTAAAACCAAATAATACAGGTTAACCACTTTGAAATGAAACATGACAAATCTGTCTTTAAAAGTTGTACACTCAGGCCAATTTCTTGTTGCTGTTTTAAACATATGCAAAGAATTTGGCAGGAAATAAAACACACTGCACATCTCTTTTTTATGAGAGTTATACATGGGTCAACCTTAACACTAGCACGTCATACATTGTCTTGTAAAGACTGCTGCAGGCTAGTAAACACCACTTCTCAGCTTGCCCTGTGGGCTACTAAAAGTTGTGCAGCCTACTTGTTTAAAATGCTTTAATTTCTTCCTTTTCAGATGTGAATAATACATTTCTAAAATGTGTTAATTTATTTTCAAGTGTGTAAATGTAACCTCATTTGACTGTTGAACTGGTTGTGATCCGTACAATTCAGAAAGATACCTTTATGACAATACATGTTTAAAATCTGGACAACTGAAACTTCCTGGTGGCAAGTAAAACGCAGTTGACTGGCCTGGTGGGCTACTGTACAAAAAGCTTAAGCACAAGATCTGGTTATACTAGGGCCCAAGTTCATGGCTCTGCTTGCCATAGCAAAGAATCAGTGCAGGGAATTCTGTGGTTACATCAAGAGTATTTCACAGGTTAGTAAGGATCTTTTGCTTGTGCACGCACCACGTTAATAGGCATTCTTCGCTTACACAGCTAGTGCAGAAATTCGGCGTTTACCATACAGCAAAGAATGGTGATCACAAGCACAGAATTCCGCGGTAAGCACAGCCATGAAATTGGGCCCAGATAATTTTGTAGCGTGTTTCTTGAAATCTAAATGAATGTCCAAGCACTCTTTTGGAAACCAATGGTGTACCATCCCCCCCCATAAAGGTTTCTCAACTTACATTCATCACAGAAGCTTTCACCACAGCATGGAATCAGCACGGAGTCAGTCATGAGGTTACTGCAGAGAGGACACAACAACTGCTCAGGGATCTCAATCTGTTCCTCCTCAGGTTCTGGGGAGTTGCTCTTCAAAAACGGATGTTTCTCCTTCTTAATGGTCTGGTAGGCGTTGCTGCGGATTCAAAGGAGACGGATGAGCTTCAAATACATTTACTGAGTTCAGACTCACGATTGGAAAAACTTGAGAGTGTAAAAAGGGGGACTGTCGTCATGAACATTACAGGCCTGTGGCTGAACATGGAATTATGAACTCTAACCCAGTTACTGCTCGCGCACGTGCTGGCCTTCACATCAAAACAGAAAATTGACAGCGCCCTTTATGATGCTACGGCCATCACCCAAACCTGTGCAGCGATAGGGTTAGTGTTCATAATTCCACGTACAGCCACAAGCCTGCTATGATCATGACGACGTTCCCCCTTTATGCTCTTTTCACAAAATGGAAACCCCCCTCCAAAAAATAAATAATACAAACTGAACTTTGTGTAAAAAGGACAGTAATTCTTAATATTCCTTACCAAATGTTCACAAACATTGAACAATTTTGTCCAGACCAACTACAAAATACCATACACAAGCGGAAATTTTTGAGTGGAACCTTATACACATTTTTGCGTGAAATGATTTGCTGTTTTTTTGACCGACCTTCCATGAGAAAGCGTTCTTATTGCGCTTGCATGAGGACATGACTGTGTGACTGCGGCCGTTGCCATCGCTGTGGCTGTTGCTAGGGGCAACCTATAATACAATGCATGTTCATTAGCCACAGCCGCTACTTTAGAGGCAGCTAGTTAACCAACTTACTGGTCTATTTTGGGCACGGCATAGTGACCTGAGCTTGTGAGCTTGGCGCCTTTGATTGAGGGGTCCTGCACTGTGGTCATAAACTCTCTCGGGATTCCGGCGCTAACTTTGACAAAGCGTGGCTGGGAGTAAGGTGGACGCCCAGGTTCCTATTCACAAACAAATAATTATTCAAACAAATTATTCAAATTAAAAGTTACTGCTTAACATCACATTAAGACGAAAACGTCAGGTTGATGTTTGTTTGATGTTTTTTGTGGCAGGGCAGTCTACTACAAAGATTATAAAGCACCAAAGGCTAAAGATGGGGAACCGGAGCTCTATCTAATGTTGGAAGATGAAATAGTCATGGGCGCCATTTCAGCAAGCAAATGTTTTGTTACTCATTGATAGCAATGGTCATTGTCTACACTGATCTATTGTTGCATCGAAAGTCTTGCTTGCAGAAATGGCGCCCAGTGCACATTTCACAATTCATCCCGAGATCCCCATCTTGCCCTTCGACGCTCTGTAATCTTTGGTCTACCACACCACACAGGAATCGCACAAGGTGTGCGGACCCTCTCCCGGCTTACGGAGTACAAACTTGAAAGCTATCAACTGTCAACTTAAACAACAAATATTTGCTCTTGTTTTTTTTTTAAATCATGTAAATTTGGTTCATAATACAATAAAACACAATCAGACTAATGCCTTATTTTACGATGCGCAGTGCACTACCATTCAGGGAGTCAAATGTACTAAAGGGAATTGACTCACAAAATACAGAAATGTTAGATGCGCACTGGGCGAAGGGACATTCTGCGTGGTGCCAGGGGTCAATAACCCGAAGAAAAAATTTGTCAAATTTACAACTTAAGATGACAAGTTAGAATGGGAATAAAACAGATACGGAATTAAATATAAGACACCAGGAAATTGTATTCATCTCTAAAAAGAAGAAATGACATTGCGCGCAAAAGTTCAAAAAGATTACAAATGTCCATTAAGTTTAAAATGTCAATTAATAAACCACAAGGGAAACTGACTCGGAAATGTTCATATAATTTTGGGTTGAACAAAGACAAATTGAGTCGAGGGGGGACTTGAACCTGCAACCTCTGAATGAACATGCCTGCACTCTACCAACTGAGCTATCTCTATTCGGGGGTGATATTGACAAAATAAGGAAGCCACCAACATTAGCACTAGATAGCTCAGTTGGTAGAGAATGTTAATCCGGAGGTCGCAGGTCCAAGTCCCACTCTTGTCAGTTTTTCTTTGTTAAATAAAAAAAAAAAAATAATAAAAAAATTGATTCAGCAAACTTTAATTCAGCAAACTTTAATTCAGTATAATGTTTAAGCCAATCTTACCGGCCCTCTGATTGGACAGTCCCGTATGAAGTGACCTTGCTTGTGACACCGATGACACGTGTAGTTCTGGCTGGGTCGGATATTACCTCCATATCTACCATATCGCTCAAATCTGTGGAAATAAAAAAAAAAGGAAAGATAGCGTTTAAAATTTAGCACGGCTTAAGTGTACAAAAGTTGATACTGCTCAACATTTCTTCCATTCAAGATATCAAGTCCAGCATTGGTTGCGTCGTCAAATCTATTCCAACTCCCACACTTACTCAACTTGAATTTAGACTAGTTACAGTGTTGGTAATATTTAATAGATGTTAAATTTGCATATGGGATACAGAATATTTTATGTGTTTTACTCATATACCGATGTGTGTAAAGCACTGTATACTAAGTACCCCCCCCCCACAAA
The DNA here is from genome assembly GCA_023634235.1 of Pisaster brevispinus. NCBI lineage: Eukaryota > Metazoa > Echinodermata > Asteroidea > Forcipulatida > Asteriidae > Pisaster > Pisaster brevispinus. The sequence goes on along the minus strand of JAMKCF010000021.1, from coordinate 7,686,609 downwards.
AAAACCCTCCAAAACAAAACACAGGCATATCACTCGGGTGGGATGCAAACCCATGACCATTGCCATTCTCCAGTAGATGTCTTACCACTAGACCACCAAGCTTGCCTGGTAGGTATGACCAAAACTTTTCACTCACTAGACCAGTGTGCACCTCATTTCATGGCTAACGCGCGAGAACTGAGCATTTTGCAAAGTAGTCTAGTGTTTAACAGATTATTACGTCTGTGTAGTACCTTTGATATAGTGTGCATGGTCAAGTTATCTATGCAATTCAATAGATGTTAATTTAGCACCTGGAATAAAGAATATCATTTCTTTTTGCCTTTACAGTACCTGCTGCTAATACAAAGGATTCGAACCCATCTAGCCGCCGGGCTAGCTCGGTGGTCTAGCAATGCAAAGGTCGTGGGTTCGAATCCTACCCGCGTGATTTGCCTGTCGATTTTTTTTTCACAGAACTAAGGGAAAGTACTGATTACACAGTGCTTAATACACATCGGCATATGGGCAAAAACAAATTATATTAATATCTGCAAGAAAACAAATTAAATGGAGCACCAGCTTGCGCCTCACTATCATTTTCCATAGAAGAGTGGAAAAAATAACACAAGACAAAAACAGATACAGTGATGGGTGATGTATTATTCCCTGTCTCCTACTTACTTTGAAGGGTCATAGTCATGATAAGACTGGTACAGGGCGGCCTGGATTTTGTCAGCTTCAGAAGCATTAGCATTGGCAATATCATGAGTCTGGTGAGCAAAACAAAGCCATTTGAAGTTTCTTAAGTTAGTCATCAATAATAACATTGAAAGTACATCCATTTGTCAAAATATCCACAAATCATCTACAACTCAAACGTGGCGCTTTAATGGCCACACGTCACATCAGGCAATTGAAAGGCAACCAGTTCCAGTTCCAGAAGGCCAACATTCAAATTTAAATTTTCACATGCTTTTTTTCTTTGGGATAGACTGCACTTAAAGAACAATTTCCATTGTGCCACAGAAGAGTTCCGCACAGTAGGCTGGCCCCGAGTTGCCTGTAAAATTTGCCACATGTGACAAGGCCTTTTCACAGCGCTGTCAAGTCAAATTGGTTTCCTCCAAAAAAAAACCCAACCAAACCAAAACCTCAGGTTACCAGTTTGGAGCTGAAAGAAACATTGACTCCGTGCCATTGGGGTTTTTTGAGCTTAATGATTTTATAAATGAAATAGTTCAAAGTATTGCCTACAGGCTCAGGGGGAAATTAAAAACTTGGTGTCAATAAATTTACAACAAATTCTAGGAAAGCAATGTGTACCTTCTTGAGTTGGTCAACGGTCAATCTAGTGGCATCTTCACCCTGCACAAAGTGAGTTCAAATTGAGAGAGATACATGGTTTTGCAAAGATAAACACACCGGAAAAACAAAGGGGAACTATTTCATTTCAAATCAGTTATGAGTAAGATTACTGAAACAAAAAACAATAAAACAATAAAACAAAAACTAAGAAGGGAAACAAATCTTGTTTGTTCTGGTCGTCTCTAAACGGTAACTAGTAGCAGCGGCTTTGCTAGCGGGGGTTGCCCTTTCCGTTTCAGTGACTAGCCAGCAGGACCAGTGAGCTTGTCCTTTCAATAGTCCATCAGCTTTTCCACTAGTCCATACTTTATATTCAATAGGGATGCTTTTCAACACTGTACATGCACTAGCCAACCAGACTACTCACAGGCATGCAACTGCCCGATGAAAAAAAACAGGAAATTTTCAAAGGCACAACGCAAGCGCGGAGCGAGGCAGCCAAAACGCCAAGGGACATGAGATCCACAATGGTACCCTAGAAAATGTTGAGGTTTATTATGCTCTTAGGTGCATTCTTAGCATGTACTAGGCTTATTTCACATTATTGTGGTTGTACATTGTTGTTGCCAAGCATATATAAGGCTTTTTTTTTTTTTTTCGATTTTTTTTTATTTTAGCGCTGATCATTTAAAAAAATGCGGAAATCCGCGGAAACGCGGAAGAGTTGCATGCCTGCTACTCAAGAGTTAAGTTTGACTGGTCCTCAGGTGTTTTAACTGGCATTTGGCCAGTGGAGCACTGATAAAGGTATGCAAGGTGGCTGCTACTGGTTACCATTTAGAGCCTACCCTTTTTCCCTGGTAAACTAATAAACCACTGTACTGATGACGTCACAGTTTGTTTACCACATTACGTACATTGTAAGTGCTATAACTGGGTGCTGGATTTCTGGCAGTCGTGCAGAGGCACAATGGTTTCCCATTTTTCTGCTAAGTGGTAAACAGACTGTGACCTTATCAGTTCCAAGGTCTTTGGTTTCATGTTGCTGGAAATATTCAGTGATGTGAGTGGACTATATTGTTGCTTTTTTATAAAGGCAGTGCACGAATTTCAACATTGGGGAGTGGAATTTGATGTTGAAATAACTGAACTGATACTTGGTTGAAACAAATTCATGTTTGAATGTCTTTTAATAATAATGATAGTACGCAGTTCTTATATAGCGCCCAGCGGCAACTATGAAGAGCTATTGAATTGTGAGACCCATTTATACAGCACCGTGTAAAGGTTTACAAGGTGATGTGGCACAATCTAGGGCCACATTAGTGGCATTCACCTGAAGAAATAAATGCACTAGCTTTAACTGGTGGCAGTTGCAACCCCAAAACCTAATGATAACATTGTTTCTGTGTTAAAATGTCTGAAGAATTACAATACACTGGCTTCTTCCAACTCAACTACGGTTTGCCCTCTTGAGCAGTGAGGTGAATAAATGACAATCTCTACACTGTCTTGTTAATGTGCGCTCCGCTGATTTCTGCGGCCGACTTCTCCACTTACCAGCTCCCTGCAAATAATCTTAAAAGTTAACACTTCTTTGTTTGACCAAAAGGACTAACAGTAAAATTAATACTACATACAGTAAGAAAACAAAAACATGGTTATGGAGGTATCGTTTGCTAGGAGTAGTAGTTCTTGATTATTGTCAAGGTCCCATAATATTTATACCATAAAACATATTTTTTAAAATAAATAAATCTGTCTTCGCCTAAGGACATTAATTGAAATTATTACACTACGAATCTTTCAGAACCATAACTCTAATAACAATTATTGTTTTTTTGGGGGGTTTTACTGCAACCCGCACTAGATCGTAATTTCAAATCCAGGTTTACTTAAGCGTTAAGTATTTAGCAGTGTTGAAAACTCTCGGCAATACATAGGTTGTGAAATTGGACTGATGTATTATTTGTTAAATAAGTGTCATTTAATGAAAAACACGGCTGGATTCTGGATTAGCTAGTTTGCTTTAGCTCTATCTGCAGAAAGATCCAGTTCGAGATATCCTACATGTTTTTCCTGAAAGCCTCAAAGTTTGGATTGAAATGCTTGAAACTTTTATCCCAGTCTACAATGCTGAAATCGTTTGTCAAACTTCAATGACTTGGGGACATTCAGTAAGGCCCAACAGTGTTTTTAGTTTTTCAATATTTTTGAGCAACCCACACCAATTTTCCTATGAATAATAACAGCAGTACGTATGTATATAGCACTTAATCAAACCCAAGGGGGCGTCCAAAAGCATTCATTATTTTTACCACAGGAATGAATTACATTATGATCTGCATCCAACCATGCCAGAAAACATCAGGGCAAGCCCCTTCTCTTACTAACACTGGGTTCTTTTACAAGCATTAATCCAGACCTACAGTAGTGACATCTGTTCTGCAGGATGAACGAAATATTAAGTGACTTACTCAAGGACACAAGTGCCAGCATTTTCCTCTCCCCCCCCCCCTTAAAATTGAAAAACAGCTTTCACTTTTCAGGTTTTTTTTTTTACAAACCAGCCAACCACCCTTTTAGAAACAAAAAACCAATAACAAAATCCCAAAACAAATACCCTAAAAAATGTTAAGAAACATAAAGTTTTAAAACATTGACAATAATGCAAAGCCCCTTTAAAAATGTACACATTTTAAGTGATTGTTTTAAGTCCTGATTCCACAAAATAGTTTTGGAACAAAAATGCCCCCCCCCCAAAAAAAAAAAAGCAGGGAAAGGATAACCTTAAACTAAAACTCATCTCCAATCAAATTTTGATTGAAATGATATAAGTTTCTACACACATTATCAAACAGATCTCACAATAGCTCGTGAAGTACAACAAGTGTCTGAACAATATTTGTATAAATCGCTTAGATTCGATCTGCACTCCCAGTTGTTGCGCTTCCATCTGTTGTCTGACACATCTACATGTACTTAGGCATGAATCTTCATGGCCTTGTTGAGGCTGTTGCACCCTTGGGCGTAGCATTTCTGTCCTTAGACATGACACTAGACCTGAACTGCTTTGTTCTTTGGATGGAACCTTATCAAGCCGTTAGTCTAGTGTGATGTTATGCTTGAAAAACCAAAAAACAAAACAAACCCAAAACCACAAGACACGTTTAGGAAAAGAAAGGGTTTTTCCTTGGTCCAAACTCTGCGCTCACAAACCCTTTTTCGAAGTTCAATACCGAGTACATCTCTCAAGCCATTATGGTATCCAAGTCACACGTACTCACAGATTTGCTGCACTCATCTGCACATACCAATGTACCATCGTCAAATTCAAAAGACGTTGTTTTCCAAAGTCAATCTTGAAGGCACTGCAGGTAGTCAATGAAAAGGAATCCAAAAACACAAAATAACGGCAAGACTCACCGCAACAAATAGGAATTTTTCATCCTTTAAGACCCCTTGTTATCCTTCAACACGCAGTACAAACCCAGAATCAACAGGAAAAAGCCCCAAAGCAATTGCTCTCAACAAGCATTTTGCACCTATTTTGACGTCAGAAACCTTCACACATGAACAACCACAAAAGCAATCGAACCACACGGCAGGATACTTCAGTCCATCGTGTTGAATAACTGGCAAGTTCCAGATTTCATCAACCAAACACTAATTTCGGCAGTTTAACTATTAGCGCTACATGTACATGTATATACTTCAGAAAAATATACATGTACTTCCCAATCGTAAGGACATTTGGACACAAATTTCTTTGTCCAGAAAGCTGACTTTGTTGAAAAAGTAAATACACGTACAACAAGAAATGATTAACTACCAGGCAACTGTAACACTCTGGTGCACCTGTTGTCTTGGCAGTCAAAGGGTGTGCACTTCATTTTGCTTTTTTTTACTTTCAGTCATCTCGTACGGCTGGCAATTTTGATGCTTTACATTCAAAAAGTTTTGTTGCCAGCAAGGACTTGTAAAAGTACCAAAAGACGATCACTGTTCGTTTGAGTTACCTTTTCAAAGTGACCTACAAAAATTGGTCATGCTACTCAAAGATCTTGATCTTAAGCATAGATCAATACTGCCCTTAAATTTGCACTACGATCCATCAAGCCATCTCACTATTCAACAAAAACTTTTTAGTCACAAGTCACTAATGCTGCAGGCTATTCAACTCAAGTCCTAGGCAGCCAGGAGGTGCCAGGTCGAAGATTTGTAGCCAACAAGTAGATACGTACTTCAAGGGGGCACCACAGCAATGACCAGGGGCAACGGGGGCAATTGCCTTCGTTGCCTACATGAACTATCCAGCCAGAATGCATAGGTATTAGCGACTGCTTTAACCAGTAATGACCAGAAGACGAGTATGCACGCCCACTTTTTTAGGGCAAGTAAACCGGCTATTGTGTACATTCGACATACCAGAACGTTAACACACTGGGATATTCCTTTGTGTAGCAGGTACAGTGCATGCACTCAGCGTGCACTGTTCCTTTCCCCCATATGAAGGGTACTGGAGATCATGCTCATAATCTCCCTTTTCCGCGGTTACTGTGTAATCCCCATTCCAGACCTTTGTCCTTTTGATGAACCAACGAGGATGTCGAGAGATCGATAGGATGCCACCTTTTTATTATCACTGTACTTTGCAAAAGGGAAATAAGTGTGAATGGTCTGAGATTCCAGTATACCATATTGGCAATGGCTACAGCCCGGGTTTTGTAATTGACAGCGAATGCATATAAACTTTTTCTCGAAAGAGAACTAATTCCAGTGCATTTTATAAGAACATTTGTTGTCTTTACTTTGTTTAGTCAGGGTTTCATTGTGACAATGATATTCTCAAAAACAAGTTATTGCCGGAGTTTTATTTTTATCAAAACATTCTGTCCCTTAGCACAGAACTTTTTGTTTTAAAAACTCAGCATTTAAGCAACCTTTTCTGGTAGTGACCACAAACAGAAACGTACAACTTCATGTACTTTTAGGGACTAGTCAAGTTGATTGTGTACAGACGACGCCCCCGCTGGGCTAGTCAGTAACAAAATCAGTGCAAGGTCTGTTACATGCACAGGTACATGTAACCATAACGATATATTGACTATTGAATCTTGTGGCCCAAGATATTGTTCAATTTTGTGTCAGTGTCACAGTCAGGTACCAACTGTCATTACATGAGTTTGAGGATTAAAAATAAAAAAAACCAACTTAAGAGAAGTTCCGAAGGACTTTTCTTTCTGCAGGTAGGGGTGAAAAAAATGTTTTCTGTACATCAGTGAAGGATCACAAAAAAATGCACAAAATATTCAGGAGAATCCAGTACTTTCCTCCTGCAATTTATTTCTCATGCTTCATGTTTAAACTTAAATTACAAGATCTTCTACATCAATAAAATCAATCAAAAACTTGAAAACAAAACAGCTATTTTGTTATTTGTATACAACAAAGTCAGCAAAGTAGCCCCATGTAGAACCTAATTGGTTTACGAGTAAACATGTTTTATATGTCTATAGATGGATTGCCCATGATGTCAGTGGCCGCCATCTTTGATGACAAACTAATGGAAAAGTGCAGGCGTGTACGCGCTGCGCGCGACTCTCAGCCAATGATAGCCTTTCATGCGTGCACGTTTCATCAACGATGGCGGCCAATGCAAGGGATCTATTGACCCAATTCACCTGTCGTCATTATCGCAATATTCTTAGTTGAGCCATTTTGGGAGTCAAAGTCTGTGTGTGTTAAACAGCATTGTGCGCATTTTTAGTCAGTGCACCATTTACACATTACAAGTTGACTCCCACAATGGCTGGCGGCAGGGTCGATACATAAACTTGTAAATATTCTGGAGGCGTATAATAAATAAAACAATCAATGACAACAAATGACTTGCTTAACTTACATCGGCGCAGTGCAAAAACTTCAATCATATTGATCTGTATCTCTGATGCAAGAATTACACCATAAATATGAATTGCTTCAATACATACAAGGCAACTTCAGAAAATTAAAGTGAGTATATTCAACCATGGAACTCCTATTGTTCTTTGTGAAAACGACAGCAAAGTATAGGACAAAACTTTATTACTGTATTATTCTACTGTATTTTGGAATTCCAAATCCATCATATTCAAATTTCAGAGTTCATTTTAATTTTGATTTGAACAGAATTTAATATATAAACAGTTTGTACGTAAAGTTGAGTAAAAGAACTCTGTATTAATGGAATAAAAAAATTGATATCATTTACCATGGGGTGTATAAACAATTCACATATTGACAACAAATTGATCAAAAGAATCCCCAACACCCCCCTCCCCCACAAAAAAACAAGAGAAGATATAAGTGAAATGCAGATAAGGATCTTTTACTTTAAATAAAGCAATCACAGAGAATCAATACTCTCTTAATTCTATTGTTTTGAAAAAGTCACATTGGCATCAATAACTTTGTGCATCACAAAAATTAGAACATGCTTGAATACATCTACATTACTTTGCCCTCACATTTTTATAATGAAACTTTGACAAAGGTTAAATAGATCAAATTAAAACAGAACAGAACAAAACAAAACAAAACAAATTTAATTTTTATGTCATCTTAATTAAACTAACTCAAGTGAAAATGCAGGTGGAACAAAACGTAGTGTATATCAGTATTCAAGCAATCTTAACCTCAGTATATTTTCCACACCATTTGCTACCATCAATGAGGTGTGGACTAAAAAAAACATGTATTCAGTGTTCAATACACACACACTACCTTTAAAAACAAGTGCTATTTTAAAATACATGGAACGTATGTTGCTACATCTACTTTCTATGACATTTGCCAAAAATTCAAAACCATTAAACCACACTGGCTGTGTATGGTGCAACCGTTCATTCATCACATCATATTACAGACTAGGTATAGTGCATATAATTTAAAACCATGAATTTATATTGAACGGTCAGTCAGTTATAGAAGTCTTCTCCGATTTCGATCCCAAAGTAAGAAAGTCCATATATGAGAAATGTGTTTTCCTTAAAGTGCCCATACAGTACACACTGGAGATAACATTAATAGTTCCATAACTATTGACTGGTCATCAAAATCATACAAATTATATTTCTCAGTATAAAGGCCAATGATTCTCTGTACCAGTGATAAAATTCATGGAATTTGTAACTTGGTAAATGGGCAAAATATACTCAAACTAGACAACGAACCCGACTTCAAAGCTTTTAGACTGTTAATTGCATCTGGCAGCCCATCAATTGGGCTATCTGCCAAAAAAATTGCATTTGCTTTTGCTTCAATAAATGAAAACAATCCAATATTTTTTGTTAACATTTTTTTTAAACAGATCATCATTGGCCTTCTGTTTTAATGGGGGGGGGGGGGGGTGTTAAGTTATTTTAACAAAAGTTGCTAGTATCTTTTCTTTTATTTGAATCTTTATGTTCACTCAAATAACTTCATGCAAGGTAAGATGTTTAACTTATTACAAGTCATTAATAACAATGTGTTTTTTTTATACAACACAAGCCCGATTCTTGTAAAAGGCAGTTTCTTCCATTGTAAATGGCACCTCTTAATAAGATAAACTATAATTGATAATGGAACATTTCACAGGGCATTCAATTTCCCTTCATTTGATACCAAACACGACATACTTTGAGCAAAATTTGGGTCAAAGACACCCTAGTTTCAATGACCCCCCTAAAAAACAATTTCCCCACCCCCTATCGGTCCTTACTTTTTTGGTAAAGTGACACCTATACCTACCATTATCAGTTGAAATCAGCTTCTTTCCAATTATTTCCCAGATTTGCTGAATAAATTACTAATTTGGGGTTACTAACATGTGCATAAAGCAGCAAGTATATGTACAACTGGGCATTTCAGTTGAAATTAATGCCCCCCAAAATAAAATGATTGCGACAATTCATACTGGTAAAGGTAACGGGGAATAAAGAAAGGTCGAATAAAACCCAAACAATTAAATTCAATAACCACTTCACGTTTAATGATGCGCTTACAGGCTCTTTTTGGGCGACAGATTTGCTGCACCTGATTTTTCTGCATTCTTTGTCGACATGTTTCAATTGAAGTGTGTAGCATGGACAGACAGGCACCTACGTGTATTGTGATTTCACCTGTACAAAGAGCGACCACAGATTCTGGAAAGCATGCCTTCTAAAAACTGTTTTCGGGTTATTGTGTAACTCCCTCACCCGATTCCAAACCTTTGTCCTGATGTTATATAAACGTGGCATACAGGAACAGGCCGCCACCTTTGTTCACCATCATATTCGGCTCAACGGGAGGCAAGTTCGAGCGTTCTGGGATTCCAGCATATCGAGGCAGATTTTTCGCCTTGGTTCAGGGGACAAGGTTCTGCAATTCATGGTGAGAGCTTACTCAAGTTTCTCACACGACATCAAACCACGGAGGTAATTATGAGACCCTTTGCTGTCTTTCCTTTGTCAAGTCAAGGTGTCATACTGTCATTGTGGCAACAATATTTTCAGAGGAAAACGGTAACTCAAGCTTCATAAACTTCTGAAAAATAATACCGGGGTTGGGCACGGGCAATTTTCAAAAATACCAACGTGAAGTGGTCAAAGTATTTACAATGTAGGTCTGAGTTTTGGAGATAGTTTTTTCAGTAGGAACCTCCTACAATAACCGTTTTTACTAATTAGATGTTCCCAACCTCAAATGGAGCTGTTGGGTTGACGAAATCAAAGGTGCTTTTGACAAGATAAGGAAAGGATCAACCATGTAGACAGAATTTAGCTAAATGGTCATATGCAACTTTTTTGTTGTTTATATAATTTCCATGGTTCTCTGCAAATGTAATAGGCTTACAGCAAAATAACATGACTAATAAATAAGTACCTTGGCTGAACGTACAAGTAGAGCTTTGCCGAACGCAATTCTGAAGAAATCCACCAATTATGAAGAAATCTACATCCATCCATTATCACAAGACAACATTTTGAAGAAGCCATAGTTCAAAATTGTTCATTGGTGACAAAAATGCACCACTTGGTTTCAGAACAAAGCGATTCCATCCGTCAAGATTTTAATTCTCGCGATTTGAGAAAAACAATTGCAGGATTCCGTTGAAGTATGACGGTACGTTCCGGTTCACACGCAGTAGTTGCCTCCATTAATGAGCATGCAAACTGACACTGTAAAGCGTGCAGCGTTAACTACATGTTTTATATATATTATTTTCGGTATCCATAACATCAAATGCAGCACCTTGTCTCAACTTCAAAGCCAATCTTTTAAATATCAAACTTTAGCCTGAAAACTATCAATTTCTATAGAAACAACAATAACAACTCTGCAAACAAGTTGTCCCCCATCCTTTAGAAAAAGAAATGTTGACACAAAATTGGAACTAATCATAACGTAGTAATTAAATTTCTTGTTGCACACATGACTGCACCAACTAATGACTTGAACAATGCCATATTAATTATTGTATAAAAAGGACAGGACATATTCGTCGAAAAATAAGCAACTCAGGTTGGGGCAAAGGGGAACAAATTGGAAATGTCTTCAGAAACTTATGAATATTTTTTAACAAGAATTAGTGAGCAGTTGTTTACGTGATTTATTTAAATTTATTTTAATCAAGTACAACTTGACACAATGGAAATAATGCACATTATCAATGACCACCATAAAACATACATCTGCATAAAGTACAATATTCAGACCCGTATTACACTGTTCCACATGCAAAGAGTCTGTATTCTTGTCCACCACCACAACTCATAAGAAAAAAAAATTGGCCTCCCCAGTTTGTATCATGCTTTATCAGAATGAGAGCACTTCTAATGCTAATTTTTCATGGACAATGTCAAATTACAAAACCTGACGTTTGTGACAAAACTAAATGCTCTGCTCAACGCAGAGGAGAGGCGTGTACATGTAACTATTGTTTACGAGAATGAATAGATTAAAACATTATTCAAAATGTTGAAAGAAAGTACAAGGCAACTTGCAAATGACAACGAGATTTCAATGTCAACATTATTACTTCCTGTCGATGCACTTGACAGAGCTGGATCATTATAAGTAATAAATAAAACTAAACCACAAACCAAGAGTTTGCAACATGTTGGGTTTTATACTGTAAGTTACTGCTTATAACGGATCAAGACATACTAACTTTATTGTCTTGCTACTACAGTTACCCTTACCACTGCATTTGGATGAATTTAGCAGAAAATGCCATAGAAGTAAGATAACGATGGAGAAACCTTGGCAAAATGTATTGTATGATTGTCATAAAAAAACATGAGCTATTCACAAGTTTTAATATAAAACTTGCCATTTAATAAATATTTTTATAAATACTGCGTCAATAATATTGCATAGCAATTACAGCCTGACAACAGTTTTGTATTTCAATTCACTTTTGGTATTGACTTCTTTGTAAGCTCAATATAAGCTACTACTTTTTATGTCAAACTGACACAATGTTTATTACACAGCCCGTCCAGTCTTAAGTAATTATCAAATTACTAACAAACCCAGACTTAAATAGGCTCAGTTACCACAACTGTTCCAGCCAATTATGCACTAAATTGTCTTCCACACACTGCCCACAATAAGCAATGTCAGAAGGCATATAAATGTACACAATAAAAAAAAACCTCAACAAAACCATTCTTCAATGTATATTTGTAAAAAAAAAAATAGCAACAGAAACACTTGTCTAAATAATCATGTATCAGTTGTAAATAATGGTACGTTTACAGGAGAAAATACGTGCGTCAAACAAGAATACACAATTTGACATTCATATTAGTACAACCAGAAACAAGTTTAGTTTCACTGTACGACTCCAAGAGTCTTTTTGCAGAAAAGTAATAAAGCAATTATAATTTACTTATTAATTTATTCATTTTTTTGGGGGGGTAGGGGGTAGGAAAAGTAAGATCATATGAAAGTGAATATGTTACAAAGCGGGCCTACCTTCAAGTGTTGTAAACAGCTTGTGTGAGATAATTGCAATGGATACCTACTTTGTTTCTTGGGGACAACATAATAACACTTAGACAATGAGAAGGGAAAGTGAGCGTCATCACGACTAATACATACTGGTTTCTGCTGGCCGTCGGTCCTCGTAGGCTCCCTGCCAAGAAAATAGACACAACTAAAAATTTAATTCAGAGATATTCAAAAGTAATCATCATCATCATCATCATCATCAGTGGTCTCACTTAACAGTGGTGTGCTGGCCAGATGACAGTTTAATTAAACAACTGAGGACCAGTGAAAGTTAACTCCAAGCGGTCCGGCTGGCTAGTTCATGTTGAAAAGCTTCAATTTGAAATAAAGGTGACCGACTAATGAAATGACAAGCTAAGTGGTCCTGCTGGCAAGTCACTAAAAACGTTTAGGGCAACCCCCTGATCATCTTCATCTAAGACGAGCCATTGGCGAGGCCACAAACCCCCCATCCCCCCAACGGCCTTACTATTCATTACAATTGCCACGTCTGCCGGGGTTTATTGTCAACATTTTCAATAATTACCCAGCAGAAACAGCTAGCTTGTAGTTTCACTAGTCACCCAGCTTTTTCACAAGTCCATATTTCATACTAGATAGGAATGCTTTACAGAAGTGAACTTGCCACTTGCAGAAAATTTTGACTGGTCCTCTAAACTGGACTGGACTGGACTGGACTGTTTTAACTAGCATTTGGACAGCGAAACACTGTTAAGAAAGAACGCTGATCTGACAGTTCTACATCAAGTTCATAAGATATCAGATTGATGCAGGTTTTCTTTGAGTCTGTCTGTTTAAGCCTTACGTCTGTTCCAATTGCTATGTATTGGTTTGCCAAGATGAATTTGGATACTTGTTCTCTTACATGTTGGTAGCAATGGCAAGCAATTTTGAGGGTGCTACTTTCTTCTTTTTTTTTTACAGTCTATGCCCAGTCCCCCATGACTTTTTAAAATACTTTTTAAGGATCCGAAAAAACCATGTACGTTTAAACAAATGCCCCACAAAAAGAACAAGAGTGCCTGTTTAGCATTCTGGTAGAGTTAACACATTTATGCTAATTGACTTTAAAGTATCATTTCCAATTCAGGAGAGTTCCCTTCAAATTACCACAATGAGCTCGGTTTAAAAAAATTGAATCTGGATTACACTGAGATGGAGTTTAAACAATCACTTTTATATTTGATAAATTGGGTAACTAATACTAGTGCAACATTTTGTCAATGTTTTGACGACTTCAACAGTTTTGAGGACTTTGGTTTATCTTTGAAGTAATGAGGACATTTTTTCCCCACAAAACAGAGACAGTTTGCAGAAATTGAAACAAGCAGGAAGAAAATGTTGTAACTTACGCTGTGATGTTGGCCCGGAGTCCACCGATGGGCACTCGCACTATCACTACTGAGGCATTTTTAGGGATCAAGTCATCGTTACTGCTATACTCTGCAATTTGAAAAAGAACACATTGAAAAATGATTAAGTATCTTATTTTTCAGAATTACCCCTCAGATATCAAGATTCTCTGAAATCAACAAGGTTTCAGTGGAAAATTATAGAGTTGCTTCAGCAAAAAAACAGGCTTAATCCCACTGAAATGTTCCTAAGTTGATGAAGAGAGCGATGTTTTACTAGCACAGGTACACATTGACATTTGCAATGGCAAGTAACATTTTTTCTTTTCTTGTTAGTTCTCAAGTGTTGGCAATAGGTTTGAGTCAGTCAAATTTTCAGTTTCTGATTTTAGTACAAACTGCCGAAGCAGAAAAAAACAAAACACAGAACATTGGCCAGTTAAAAAATCAATGTATATATGCCGTGGCTGGCAGGTTATGAACCAAAACAACCATGTTAATGTAAACCATTTTTAATGTTGTTCACTGCAAAAGTTCGCTCAGCTTGCAAACTTGTGAAGCCCTACAAAATCAAGCCATCTGGCTTGGTTTGTTTACATTGGCGTGAAAGCCAGAAAAGAAAGATAACTTTTCCATGACAAAAGTCAATTGCAAACTCAAATTACCTTCTCCATTCTGTGCGTTTGTGATCTGAAGGTCAAACTCTGCCCTGGTTATCTTCTTCTGGGCACATATAGCCTTTTTGAGATCCGCTAGTGAAATGCTCAGCCCATCAAATGTGACCGTGTCGTACTCGATGCTACTCTTGAACTTGTAGTGAACGGACGACATCTTTCACCACTTCGTGCTGCTACTGGCGCAACTTGATGTTTTCCCTGTGAATTAAGCATTTCAAAGTTTCATTATTCCTGAATGCAATTCTTATCTCATTCAGTTATCCAATCCATCAATACTAAGGTTATCCCCAGGATTTTTCAAAACTGTGTGCCATTTCTGACCCAAACTTTGGAAGTTTGTCTAGAGTATGCTTAACTGAAACAAAATCATCAGAATATTTTTTACTTGGGTGCAGGTACTTGGGTGCCGGAATTTCACCGCAGCCATTGCTTTTGTTGGCTTCAAGTGGCTATGATACCCCTTGCAAATGAGACAATATAACGGCCACTTTTGCCGAGCCCAATTCTCCCATGGCTGTCGCACCATTTTTGCACCAGAACAAGGACTGCAAATTGAAATTTTGTTTATTAAAAATGTGATCATAATCTACAAAACGCACTTGACAAGTGACAGGCTTCAAAATAGGCTTCTGGGCTAATATCAGTGCCTAGTTCCCAATAAAAAGCTCCCAGGCCCTCTATTTCTACTTTGTTTACATTTTTGCTGAAGTGTAACTATTCAACTTAATATGTAGTATTTTTCAAGAAAATCCACCTGTAAATTTTAAGATATCCAGCTTGTTTTTCTGTCTAACTTATAGCCTCACTACTCTACTCTTGTGACACAACATGTCATAAGTTTGCCAAATGTACCTATGCACACACAATTTGTGCGAGTTGGATATAAGCCAAAATACAGTCTAGCCACAGACACAATGCAGGTTTTCACTACACATTCTACAGAGTCTGGCTCCTGAGTTTTCCCAATACTTTACTAGTGGGATGCGGCAGCGAACAAATGCTGTGAAAATTTATCTGCAAGCATGGAAACATCGCTGCATCAACTTGGAATAAAAATGACAAAACAATTGTTTTTCACCTAAATTTGTTTTCTTCAGTGAAATGAACGGTTAAATGAGTTTTGAAAAAAAAAAATAAATAAATATCAAATCATAAATAAATAAAAAACTTGAAGATAATATCACGATACGGTTTGAGGACATTATCGTCAATATCCATGTTGGTTAAGTTAATATCGAAATACTGTCACAAAGATATTCTAAGTAAATAGACAATATCGTCTGTTGTTTGCAAAGGTTGCTGTAAGTAATCAAAAGTCGACCACTGTAAGTAATCAAAAGTCCACCTTCGTAAGCTATATAGTCTTGGTGTCGTGTCAATTATGAAAGAATCAGAATAAAAATAGAGGTACACATGTAACAGCATTAAGAGAATTGCAAAGCCAATCAAGGAGGTAGAAACCATTAACTAATTGAGTCGGAACAAATGATAAAAAACACAAAAATGTAAGGTGTTCTGTTTTCATGAAGTATAGATGTTAATTCAGTGTTTTTATCTCGGTGGTTTGTATCCATTTCCAGTTATGTCTTGTTTGTTTATTTAATTGCCTATTTCCTCCACGCAGTACTGTTCCGGTGTTCGATTAAGTCATTGTATAAATCCAATTCTATAGGGTACTTTTATTTTTCAAAAATCTTCACGATATGTCGTCATATCAGCGATATTTATCTGCCAATAAATCGCCAGTAAAAATTTACAAAAACTGTTGCATCTGAGCCTTTTTCTTTGTTAATTTGGCCTTTGTGCCCTTCACAATGTCCATCTATCGAATGCCAAATTACAGGCGTACGGGTGTTTTTCTTTGATTTTAAAAGCCTTACTGTTGCAATCTGGGCATTCTAAATGGTTTCATATTTATGTTTTTTGTGAATTTGATCTGAATATAAAAATGTTTCCTTTTGTTTTGCACATCGGCCGCAATTCGTGAGTATTGACCAAATACGCAAGGTTGTTGGGGAGACTAGCCCAGGTTGGACTCCTCTCCGTTGCATAAAACGCGGCAGAGTCTGAGTGTTAAGGTCCCTGCCCAAATCTTCACAAACAAATATTTTCATATTTACATCTGGTGAAAGAAGCTGAAGCTTCGTTTACAATCTGTAAATTGGGTTCAGAACTGTTAATTTAATCCGTGGATAACATTATTTTAGAAAGTAAAATGGAAATTTACGTCTCAGTAATCTTTTCTTCTTATTCTGTGTGTGTGAAACCTTGCGCGCAGGCACATCCACACTATTCATAGAAACCACAACAGAGGGCATAGTCCAACGTTCGTTGATATCGATTATATACCAGGGCCTGAGAAAGGCCTGAATATTTACTTCAGGTTTTACAAAATCAAAGTATAAATGTACTTGAAAATAAATTAAAATAAACCACTTTCTTCAGAAATACATTTTAAGAGACTAACAGAAACACCTGTTCAGCAACTTAACAAGGATTGTGGTGTAGAACCTTGTTAAAAAATAAATGGTGGTCAAGACTGCAGGGAAGTATTTAATTAGTAGTAGATGGTAGACTTATTAAAATATTAGAAATTAGACTCTGTTGAATTTAATCAAATACAGACACAAATAAATAATAAATAAATACAAAATAACACAAATTCAATAAGTGCCCGAACAACCTGAAACAAGTTGCATCTTTACAACATTATGTGACATCACCACTGACCTATGACCTCTGTACTACGCTGCACACAAATCATGTCCAATTTGTAGGGTCAGAAATGGAAATTTTCTTCTTGTTGGCAG
Organism: Pisaster brevispinus; assembly: GCA_023634235.1. Classification (NCBI taxonomy): domain Eukaryota; kingdom Metazoa; phylum Echinodermata; class Asteroidea; order Forcipulatida; family Asteriidae; genus Pisaster; species Pisaster brevispinus. The sequence continues at coordinate 7,669,461 of JAMKCF010000021.1, read as the reverse complement.
GCATCAGATTTGTACTCTAATCAAAAGGCCATTTAAAAGTTGATTAGTGCAAGACTGAGTCAAATCGGATAACAGGTTCAAAAGTTATGGTCAATCGAAAATCGGAAATTCAGACAGTTCTTTGTTCAAAATCTCAATGGATACAATGGTAAAATCTGTGTGACAATGGAGGACTAAAACAAGGAGTAAACAAGTAAACAAAACAGGTAAACAAATTTAAAGCTTCATATTTCCATAACTGAAACACGAATGGACTTTATTTTTTATGTACACGTAGCTGACAGGCAGTCATCCTATGTCATATCATATTTCGGTGGAATAAAAATAATATCAATATTTTGTTGCCATGGTAACATATGTAAACAAACTTGTTTAATTAAACGCATTTTTTGCTAATAACCTGCATCAATTTTATGTTTTAGCAGCTTGGAAACAGTGGCACCAGGTGTAGTAATCATAGTGCAGACAAATAACATAACAAAACTGCAGTAATAACTTAATTAACTAGCAATTTATTTGTTTACTGTATTTTACGATAACAGACACGTCAAAAACAAAAGAGTAAACAAACATAACCGCCCATAACTCTTGCAAACAAAACTGCACAAGAATTATTTTGGTGTCAACGGATACTTAAAGAGTAACCAAACAAAATCAAGTCATGTGTCCTTCAAAATCTTAATTATAATTATAAAGGGTTGCCATGGTAACATATGCAAACAAACTTATTTATTTAAATGCAATTAAGGCTAATAACCTGCATCAATTTTATGTTTTAGCAGCTTGGAAACAGAGGCACCAAGTGTATTAATCACAGTGCAGACAAAAAATATAATATTACTGAAGTAATAACTTAATTAATTAGCAATTGGTTTGTTTACTGTAAAAGACATGTAGTAAACAAAAGAGTAAACAAACGTAATCGGCCATAACTCTTGTAAAAAAAATTGTACAATAATAATTTTTGGTCAACAGATACTTAAAGGTTAACCAAACAAAACCACATCATGTGTCCTTCGTAATCACAATTATAGGTAAAACAGGTTGCCATGGTAACATGTGATCAAATACATCAGTTACAATGTCAATCCTATGAAAAATATGGATCCTTTTTATCTCATCGTCTTTAGAACAGGTAATCATACCTGAGTGTTGAGAAACCAAAACTAAAAACGTGAATGCATTTACATAATTATCATATGTAATGTTGTTTGATATTTATCAGCTAATTTACAGTATTTTTTATTTTGATCTCCCAACAGGATGACAGCATGATTGTGTGCAGAAAAGGGTCTAGAACTACAACGACACAATATTCTGTACTATCTTATTCCACCTCTTAAATATGCTGTTGTCCCAGCATTTCTAATATGTTTTCAAGTTGATCTTCCATAGTTGTTCAAGGTAATAATACATGCTACCGGAACTTTCTGCTTGCCACAAGGAAAAAGAATCAAGGACAACAATCACAGCAGCTAGGCCAAATATTACCACTAGCCATGGGCTAATGTATGGCAAACTATTGGTTCCACGGTGATGGAGTTGCCTCGGCCTCTTTGGAGTTTTGGACAGAAGGCATGGCAAATACACCAATTCTCTGACGCCACAGCTGGAGTTCATCACCCATGATTTTCTATAATGATAAATTAAAAACAAATCTTATTGTCATTGAATTTTTCGAAAAATAAATAAAAATAAAAATAATGTTTTTGAGTGTGCTTAAATCAATCACCCATTTCACAGTCATCATCATAATCACTACCTTAATCATAATATACCATAGAAATGTAAATCCCCATAAATGTCTATCCCAAATCCCACCCATTCCATTGACATCATTAGCAATCATTTATATAGTTTGTCATTACTAATCAGTCATCATCATGATGATAACTATTATAATTATGGTCATTTATCAACATGGGTCAATAACAGTAAAACTAAAAAAAAAAAAAAAAAAAAAAAAAAAATAAAAAAAAATAAAAAAAATAATAATAATAATAATTACCATTCATGGGGGAAAAAATAATTAAATACCATTCATGGGAATAGTTTAAATATATTGAAGCTTAATAAGGACCGAATACAAGCGGAATATTGACGCTAATAATACCCCAAATCGAACATGGTCATGTACCGAGTCTAAATTCCATCCCGGTCACCGAGCGCGATCCGCGAAGCTGCGTGGACCCCTACCGACGTACGCGCCGGTGAGCCCGGGAAGGGTCCGCGCAGTGTTCCGCTACATTGTGTGGCCGTTTGGCAAAAAGTGACAACACGTACGGAGAAGGTGGCAACAATTCTAGGATGATTTGACATTCTTCTTTCAATTTTTGATAGTTTCAAGCAGTTTCATGGGGGGGTTTAATGATAAATCAACATTTTAATGTACTTACCACATTCGAACATCAAGATTTCGGTGAAAATGTTGACGATTTCTTTCGGACTTTCGATGGTATGAAGGTAGGTACTGTAGCGGTGCGCAAACGAACGGTAGCAATGCATGTATATGTACATGCCGATGTACAACGTGGCTAAAAGCTAGCGTCTTTTGAAAGTGCGCGTTGACCACCGTTTGCGCACGAAGATGAACATGCGCAGAAGTGGATGCGCGGTACATGTTACGGTCCCTACAATTTGTAAACTAGCGACTAGCGTTCCCTTGCCTTGCCCTTGGTCTTATCTTTTTTTTAAAGTTAGAATTCGGGAAAACAGTAGGCAATTTGAAATCCTTAAATTATGTTAATAAAGTCCACAGTCATTAACGCAGCAAATAAACAAAACATCAAAGTTATAGTTAAAATAAGAAACAAGACGAATGAAAATAGGACTAGGCTCCGTTTTTTGTTTGTTACTCTGTTGTCTGCTCTGCCTGCGTATCTGTAAAATGGGCCGCATTATGGGGAATCTTGCGTCATCTATTGAATAAATGAGAAGTAAAAGCAGTTTGAATTTTGAAGTCTACTCACCTGCTGTGGAGTTATAATTGATACGTTACTGGAGTGTAGAAACCAGTGGTATATCAGCCATGCCTTTTCGGTGTCATTTTCTTGTTCCAAAAGGTATATTTCTAAAAGTAAAACGTCGAAAAATCGTTGTCTCTTTATGAACTTCAGCAGGACGTCAGGACTCTGGTGCGAGAGAGAAAATACTGACGGATTTCATAATCTCAAAACGCAGGGCTATTTGGATCATTCCATTGCTGTTTCAAGGGGGTTGTTTAAGATCGATTTATGCCTTTGTTAAATCATGGAGGTAGAATTCTACCAGTACCTCCATGGTTAAATTTGTTGGGGGTATTTTTAAAAGCACAGTAATGTGCGTAAACTATTCAATTAAACCTGTTTTATTCGCTCTGAGCCTGTGAATCATATGTTTAAAATGTGGGAGTAACCAATATATACCAGTTTTGATTATGTTTTCGAGAAAATCCGACTTAGTAGAGTCCATTAGTAGAGTCCATTCGATTCGCGAGGGAGCCCTCGCGCGGTTTCCCGCGAACAATCTGGCCGACAACCCAAAATGGCGGACGAAGAAAAGGAGTTGTGATGACGAACAGCCAAGTGCAATTTTTAGGTGAGTATTGTTTGAGAGACATCTGTTCAACGTTCATTATCGTTACAGCTAGAAACTCAGCGCACCTTTAGCAACGGGAAAATGCTAAAAGCGCTTGTTATTGAGGTCAAGTGGTGGTGCAAACCCATGTTTTAATGATGTAAATATTGCAAAGTTTTAACAATACAATGTGCGTCACGTACACAGTCAGTGACATAGTCAATCAACAGTGCATTGACAGCTGTGTGAACCAAACTAGTGCAGTGATGTGTTACAACATCGCAATAGTGTGTGGGTGTATTTTGATGGTTTAAGAGTGAAGAAGGACTAGGGCAGGACTAACTTACAAACAAGGTGGAATTATTGAAAGGAAATTTATCTGTAAATGCGCTGTCACTCTGATCAGAGTCTTCTGACACAGACTGAGTTAAACAAAGCAGTTGCACGCTCCCTTGCTTTGCCCTTTGTTTTTCAACTGTTAAAGATTAATTTTTCGCATTAAAAAATAGTATAATATTTAAAAAAAGGGAAAAATTTCCGTATCCAGCCACCACTTGTTCATTCGTTATGAAATAAAATAGTATCTAATTTACTCAAATGAGATATTCCTTTGGGTAAAAATGAGTGAAAAAGTGGTGCCAGGATAGATACGGACATTTTTCCAAAAAAAGTATAATACAATTACAGAAATTGTAATTTTTAATATTTATCTACAAAAATGTATTTTAGATGTTTGACTGTTTTGTGTGGGTCCAAAGTTAACTTTGTCAATGTAATTGTTTCGGATGATTATTGTAATGCTTGAAATGATAACACTACAGATACGGGTGGTTGGTTTATTTACTGAATATTGGTTAACTCATAACCACTGGTTATTCAACTTGAACCTTCAACTTTGTTTATAAATATATTCTCATTGCTGAACATAGTTCATTAGTTACAATAATTGAACCCTCGATCCTCCTGACAGTTGTAGACCAAAGAGTTATGACGCATCATGTATTATTGTTAACATTTTGTCCCCTTTTTCACCAATTTAAGTACTCAATTAATTGTGTACATGATGTAAAATGTTAAGAAAAAAACTCCACAAAATTTTCAAATTTTTTACACATGGTCCATGTTATTTCTTAGTAGATCCAAGGGATGTGACCAAAAGCTACGGTAAATGCAGCTAGGCTTAACGATGTTGTTGGATTGATTGTTTAAAGATATTGCTCATGAAATAACCTCAAAATAACCTTGCACTGTAACCCATAATTCTGAAGATACCTTTCAAGAGCAGATGTTTCAGAAATCTCGGTGTTAGATGTGGAAAGAAAACACAAACTGAGGAAAACCTAGCCCAGGTTGGACTCCTCCGTTGCATACAGCCTGACGGAGTCCAGGGTATAAAGGTCCCGCACCATTGCGAAAAAATTTAAAACAAGCATTTTTCATATTTATACATGATAGAGGGAGCTGAAACTTAATTTTAACTTTGGGTGACATTATTTGAAGACAAAAAATAGAAATTTACGTCTCCGTTGTAACTTTCTGCTCTGAGTCCATTTATGAATACTCGCACGCAAGCGCGCCCATAGCAAGTTCATCTCACACCTAGACTACATTCGTTCTTGCTACAAGGCGCATTGACCCGAATGTCGATGGAGTTGCTATGATGCATTTCGCAAATGCGCACACGTGCTCACTCGTCAATTTGTACATGATGTTTAAAACGTTAGCGTGGATCTGCGATTTATTTTCTGGAATAATATCATCCATGGATATATTTGTTACTTGTGGACGGCCCAAGCGTGTAGAATATAACAGAATTTTTAGCTTCTTAAATCATGTAAAAATATGAAAAAAACATTAGTCAAACTTTTGTTCGCATGGTACAGAAGCTTTATACCCAGGACGTCAGTGTAGTGCAACATACATTGACATCCTACCAGGGCTAGGGAAAACCCACGCAATCATGTAGAGACTAAAAACCCAATCCACATGCAACTCTTGCATGGCTCAGGTCTGATGCAGGATTTGAATTGGGGTCCACAGCTCGGTGAAAGGCAGGGAAGAAACCACTAAGCTAACCTGAATTCCCTGAACATATTGCATTGGGAGCGCTGTCCCAATGCACTGGACCAGGTCTGACTGAGGCCAGTAGTTTTGGCTTGGGCCAGTAGTTTTGGCTTTGGCCAGAAAACTCATGATTGGACAAGTCTGGCAGTCTCGTGTTCTTCAATTGAAGAATAATTTGTAGGCTGTACAAATGAAAATATATGTAAAATTAAAAATGTTGACCTTGAATCTGATAAATATTAGGGTTTCTATACAATAGTGTTTTGAAATGAGTACTAGGTTCCCTACATTGATGTTTGGTAATTACTTTGTAATTTTTTTACTTTGTCCTTCTTGAGTCCTGCAGAAAAAAGGAAAATTCAGAGGTACTAGAGCGGGATTGCAACCCACAATCCTCTACACACATGTATCAAGGCTTTAACAGTCATGTCTGACCTCACTCACATTATGAGGAGAGTTTAAAGTTGGATTCTTATGATAAAGACAAAATAAAAATTAATGCTGCTTCCTCAACCTCATCTTTTTGTAATATATTATTGATATAGATAATAATTTTGTTTGGGGGGGGGAGGGGATTATTTTGCTAGTCAATATTTTTAAGATGAGCACTTTTTACACCACTTCAAACTTATCCCAGGTGGGTTCTTCCTACGTACAAACTATGGTGTTGGGCCAAAACGCAGCGATCTTGAGCTGATATGCCCACTCTGTCAAAAAAGCCAAAAACAAACACTTTAACCCAATACAGAGCTTGATTGGGGGGGGGGGACGACAACTTTTGTTATCTTTGAAATGTTCCAGTACAAATAGCTCATTCCCAACAATATCATTTACCATTATTTAAGAGAAGACTTGGTTTGATTGAGCAGTGTTCACGACAACAACTCTCCTTTAACATATATGTTTGTAGATTGAATCGTTTTCACAAAGATCGAAGATTTTTACTTGCCGGTGGTTGGTAATTGTGTAAACTTTGGAAAATTATGTTTAGAGGTTGTTTCCAAGGTTGTTCCATTTCAATGTAAAGCATACAATGAATGTCCAATTTAAAGCATACAATGGACTTACCATGCATGTAAGTTTGCAAACATGAAATTGATGAAAGTTTGATTAGATCTGTGTGTAGGAGGTGAATGGTTTCTTATTGTATTTTATTTCAACAACCGACTGCTATAATTGCCAATAACAGGAAGGGATACAAATGTTAAATATACAACAATTTACAAAATGTTAACACTATGTCAAGACATTTTACTTGACAAGTTAACAACTGCTCAAGGGAAAAGTAAAAAAAAGAAGGTACAATTCAAGTAAAACGCCTCCCAATAAACCAACATACAAACAAACCTTACATTAATACGTCTAATATAATATAAAAAAATACCAAACTAGCAGCCATGGTAGCTGCACATTTTCTAATCAAGAAAAAAGAAATCTTAAAAAGCCCCTTATGGCCTGTCAATAAGATTTGCCAGTAGTTTAAAAATATGAATTTTCTTTTTTGAAAACTAGGTTTTAGAGTGCCAAACTTGCCAAACAATGTTTGCTTAACGTATATTTGGTTTGCGGTAACACCATGTGTATATCTACTAGCTATGTAGATTTGTTCTTAGAGAACTAGGTCTTGCTTTTTATTCTACTGCCGTGGAGTAGATTTTGGAAATCGGGAGACTACTTCGGGAGACTACTTAGTTCTGAAAAGAACTGTCCAGCTTATTAGCTACTACCTGGGCGGAGGGTAGGAAATCGGCCGGGACTACTACTTTAGCTTAATAGTCGAATCGGATCGAGGGGACTTCTCGTTATTAACTTTACTGCCGCGGAGTGAGTTCTTAATTGGTCTCAACGTTTCGACTCGAGCTTGCTCTAGTCATCGTCAGGAGACCGCAAACCGAATATACATTGATACCTCACCATGCAAAGCCTCAACTCTGCACTTTTCATATGCTTTTGCTACACACATTCATTGTTCTAATTGGAAAATCCCCTTAAGAATCCCCTTATGGCCTTTCACTAAAAGTGTACGGCAGTTTAGAAATTACAAAATATTTTTAAAAAACTGTTACAGGTTACATACATTCAGTGCCAAACATGATGCCAAACATTGTTTGTTAAGGATATTCTTCCAAACATCAACACTGCACTTTTCTCTGACTTATACCCGTACATTAAAGTAAACTGTTTTGAATACAATACAATGATGCAATGTCAGGCCTCGAAATAACCCATGGCACCCACAGCGATTGCCGTGGTCCCCTGTGCTTTTGCTGTGGTGCCCTTTGCAAAGTTCCAATACAAATTAAAATTTTTCTCATGGAGTGCCCCTTACCAGAGGAAAATTGCTGTGCCCCTTTAAGCGCGAAGTTCAAGGCCTGCAATGTTACAACAGAACTTTATTTGTAAATAGTGTATACTAACATTAACAATGAAGTCCAACCAATGCATTGTTGAATTATGCACATGATACAATAAGTCTAGATTGTGGTTTGTGTTTTATAACACAATATGATCCTGATCTATCACGTTCAAAACATAAACTTGTTATGAATCAGCACAGATAGTCTCAGCTGGGGAGAGGTCAAAGGTTGTTGCATTGTACCATTCTTCTCTGCCAAACGGACTGGTGATTGCATGGTACTGAGGCAGTTCCTGGAATTGAACAAGCCACAACATGTTTGTGATAGAAACCTGTGTTGGATTCAACCACACATGGCATGGGCATTGTGTAGGGGGAGTTGTTGTTTCAGATACAAACAATGCAAGTCAGTTCTGTATTTTCTGTGGTTGTTCTATACAGGCCAAACCTGTGACATCACATGTTTACAAAACTGCCACAGAGAGCCTGGCCTTCCAGCAGGCATGATTGGTATTGGTAACAAAGCCCAATGGACAAACACAAAATATTATACTTTATAAGAAAATTACACTCATTTTGTATCAACAACAAAGGGGCACATCTCACATGTCTCTAAACAAGTTAGATGTTCAGATGTTATGCAAATATGACACAAAATGTAAAATTTCCCATATGTCCAGTGTAGTACTTGCCTGCCAAAGAATGCACTGGAATGTACGAGGTCACTCTTTTTGCAAAGAAAGGTTGCTATGAGGCTTCCTATGGATGCAAATTCTTTTTGGCTATCTTCAGTCTTTAGCGTACATTTTTTCTTTAAGTGCATGAATGATAATTGAAATAATGATTTTCAAGATTTAAAGTTCCATCACCCCATATTTTTTGTTCTCTGAAAAGACCCGGCCCCATAATTTAGAAGTTTTTTCTCCAAATGGATTTTGACAAAATGAATTTTGTTTCAAAATCAAAGAAAATCCTTTGAAGTGCATGTACTGTTGCATAATCTATAAATATGCAGTTTTTACATGTACAGCGCTTTGTCACAACCAAAGTGCTCATTATTTTTTTCTATACAGGCATGTACATGTAGAGCTATGTTTGGAACTATAGGACACATTTATACACATCTTAGAAATGGTTAACAAGGTTTAACTTCTAGGTGTTATTGTTCAAAGTGATCTTAAATGGAATTTGCATAAAATCTCTGAAATTGTTTCCAAAGCCTCTCGTCGCTTGTATACTTTATGGATTTAGAGAAAATCAGATGTTCCCACCCAAGATATGGTTACTGTTTACAAATCCTACATCAGGCCAATTTAAGAATATGCCTCGCCAGTTTGGCATACAGCCATTACTCAATCCCAGTCAAAGAAAATAGAATTTATCCAGAAGAGAGCTGTTCAAATTATGCTTGGAAAGAAATACAGTTACAATGAAGCTCTTGATTTGATCAAACTACCATCTTTGGCTGAACGCAGAAATAATTTACTGCACAATTTTGGGACTAAACTTTTGAAATCGGACCATCACAGACAGTTGCTCCCACCTTCCAAATCTAACACTAAGAGGTCGTTCAGACACAGTACTAAAGTCGGTGTTAAGGCAGTTTTAACTCATCCGGGGTTTAACTTTTTGTGTCTGAATGCTCATAAAACTTAACCGAATCTGGTTGAACTCAAATGAGTTAAATTGGTTGGCGAGGGTGGTTTAACGCTAAACCACTTCAGGTTTATCTTTTAGCACGGTGTGTGGACAGAATAAAAATGACAACATCCGGTTTAACTCACAACAGATGACCGCTGACCTGTGTATGGTCGCTAAGTAAATATGCCTACGTATGCCTCAACGTGCGCCTCAAAAGGGCCGTGCGCGTACTTTTGTGAATAAACCGGATGTTGTTTTGTCGGGTCACAGTGCTGTTTGACCTCTTAAAACAGAAGACAAACCGTAGTCAAAATTTTTTCACAAAGATATTACCCAGAGGTAGCCTATTATTATTCAATTGTAAAACACAGGTTCACCGAGTGTGTCCACTTAGGAATTTACTGGCCCAAAGCTAAATTCACTGGCCTCTGGCCTGCGGTCCAGTGTTAATTTCGAGCCCAGCACACCTATTTTCCGACACCCCTACATTTTGACACCCCTATGTTCCAACACAAGTGTATTTTCCTATTCCTGACCCTAATCCTAAATCCCAGTGTGTATGTTGACTGCGAGTGGTTATAGGAACCCTGAGGGGAGAGTCTTTGCCAGCAAAATTGTCTGAAACCAGTATCCACATTTTGGATTTTATGTTGAAATGATGGCCTTTTCACCTTTTACAGGCACGATATTCTTCCTACTTTAGTCTGATTCCAAAATTGTTTTGCCCTTGGAAAAATCTGAAAAAGAGTTTTAGGTAATGAAACCGGTCACGATTTCCCACCATAATGAGCCAGCTAATCATGCCCTTCTCTGCAAGCCTAATGCCCCTCATCATAGAGGCCGTCCAAACATGACCTTGACATCATCCATCAAGGATGACACTGGTCTAAGCGGTCCGTCTCTCTCTAACACTATGCTTGATAGAGTCAGATGGGCACAACTCGTCAAGTCGTCACGGTAGTGAATGACTTATGAATGAATGATTGTTTGGTGGTAAATTCACTGCTGTACAAGGACCTTTGACATTTTTTTTCTGTCCCCTGCGCAGGTTAAGGTGGCATACTATGGATAGCAGGCACAAGCAGATCCATGACAAGGCAAATGATCGCTACCTAAGGCAGCAGTACCGTGAGGCAGCTGAGCTGTTCTCCCAGGCGCTGGGGTGCATCAGGCCATCAGCCTCCAACCAGCACCGGGAGCTTCAGCTCTCATACCTCAACAAACGCTCAATGTGCTACCTCAAATTGGTAAGGGGCCAAATTATAATTATATGTAGGCAATAACACTGTTACTGTTACTAGACCAAGCCAAAGGAGAGGTCCATTAACACTGGCCAGCCACAAGCCAAGGTCATTACCATGCAGCGAAGACTAGGTCATCACACTGTTATTCCCATTAATAAATTGGTGTAGCCAGAAAAACTTGCAAAATCATCAGAATTTGTGATTTTTCTTTCGCCGCTATTTTTAGAAATGTTAACTAGTCCTGAAACATCTCTTTCGGAGCATGCAGCAATGGCAGCCGAATAGGTACACAGGTTTCAAATCAATCACATCAACAATCTCTCCCCTCACCAGGTACCCAATGACTCATGAATAATGAGGAGGCTTTTGTAGCTTAAGTGGACCTTGCTCAAGGATACAAGTGCCACGACCGGGATTCGAACCAGCTCTCTAATGACTTAGCCATCAGAACTTGAGTCCAATGATCTTGAGCACTGGGCCACGACACGCCATTTGTGTAGGCCTTGTAAATAGTGAATTTTTCTTTGTTCAACCCCAATTTAGAACTTGGAAGTGTAATTTCTGCTATTTATCCAAAGAGGTCCAGCAGAGGTGGCTCTTCATAGTCATGACATATTGTACGATCCTAATTAAGGGAGGGGGAGGAGTTGGTTTTTGCTTGTGTGGGAATATTTTTATACGGGGAGGAATGGTTGTAGTTATGTCTTTTTTTATCAAAAATGCAGTGTAGCAGTGGGATTTTTGCCAAAATTGTTGTCTCAGATTACGTCATTTGAGATTCTCTAAAGTGAAAGTTGATTACCATTTGAAAACGCTTGAAGTGAACACTTGCAGCGAGTGAAAATGGGATGTACACCTGTGGATGGGGACTCAACTAAAGCGAAAAATCCAACCTTTTTTTGCTGGCATGAAAACAATACCAATTTCAAAAAAATTCATGAATTTACTAATGAAAATAATGCTAATAATAATTTGTTTAAATGCAATTATGGGGGACGGTTATAATTGGTTATTAAAAAAAATACGGAAATTAACAGCTGTGTGTCAGTGAGCACTGTACGAGAAAAGAGTGGGATTATGGGATACATGTATTTCAGTATTATTATTATTTGTATATTAAAAATTCAAATATCGCAGCCCTATTGCTGAATTACATTTTAAAAGAACATCAAAGTTCAACGGTAGTAACAACTTAAGCAGAATTCATTCAACGGCAGAATATGTTTTTGAAAACCCATATTTTTGGGTGTACATTATGCACATACATGTAGAGCTCCATCAAAAACCAGCAGGTGTAGCAAAGAAATTCAACTATGTAGTTGAGAAGTCTGGTCAGGGATGGGATCGGACTGTTTTTGTAGTTCTGAATATTCAGTCGTGGCTGTTTGCTGATGAGCTTGCCAAATCCTCTTTATCCTTCCCCACCCTTACTCATACCCCTATGAACATGAACCCCCCCCATGAACCACCCATTGTACCCTTGACCTTCCCATTTTACCCTTCCCGTTCCCCCATTTACAGGAGCAGTATGAGGAAACCCTTACAGACTGCAACCAGCTCCTGTCCCTATCACAGAACCGCAGCGGTACAGCGAAGGCCCTCACCCGCAAGACTCAGGCCCTGTCCAAACTGGGACGGATCAAGGAAGGGTATGAGGCGGCCAAAGCCTGGACCGTGGCTGAGCCAAAGGTTTGGACTTGTTGAATAGCGGATATTGTAAATACCCAAGCGGACCAGTGCCATTTGATTGGCCGATCGTAGCCCAATCATTAAGCATTCATTTAGTGGGGCTCCAGAGGTCAGAGGCCAGTTTGTTGATCCACTCTGAAAAAATGGAAATGGAAGAAAGAACAGTGTATGTAAAATGCGATGTGTTTGATACTCATCAAGTGCAATTTTTGTCAAAATCCAAAAACATTTCAAATAAAATGGCATTTTACACCGTTTTAATTTAAGGTCAGAGACATGTGAATTTGTCCCCACTTTCACGACGATTCATTGGAAAATGAGTGCATTTAACATAAATGAGTTTGACCTTGGAGCCCCACTGTAATCAAATCATTACAAGGCCCAAGTCCTAAACCGTTCATTTTGGGATTATTCACTGTGCATTTTTCATTCCACTTTTTTTTTAACCAAACAACACACAAATCAGGCGTGATATTCTGCCCTACTTTAATCGGATTTCCGATTTCTTCCCTGGTTAGGACATCAGTCTGCGTTGCACTTAGAGGCAGTGCAATGGAGACTGACGAAGCCATATGAGGGCCAAGGTCAGACATTGTACTCGGTAACATTTTCCAACTTTATTCCAAGGGCCAAATATCATGCCTGTCAAATGGAGAATGAAATTACACATAATAATTTACAAAACAGACGCCCCCACTGCTAAAATAGGCAACAAAAGTCAGTAACAAAGCATTTTAAAAACCTGTTTATGTACAGTAAGCAGCATTATGAAATAGAAATATTGCTAATGGTTGCTTTGTTTAAGCAAAAAACGTCTGCTTACATGTTTCAAATCTAAATAAAAAAGCAAAAGCAGGTCAGCAATGCGATGTACGTCTCTTGACTGGTTCCCTGCAAAATAATGCTTACCCGTTACTGGCTTTTTTAAAATTGGGCTCTGTAATCATCTGATATGCGTGTACTTGAACCGTTTTTGAAGCTGGTGAAATAAAAATTGTCTTTAATCAGTCTTTAATTGTGCTTGCTGCTCAGACTCTAATGCGAGTTTCCTGTCATGCAAAGCTTGATTCGCATGTGTGTTATTAAAGGTTTTGTTTACTTGCTACACGACCATGAGTAATTTTGAGAGCCTCCCAACCATTTTAATGCTCTTTCTCTCTGGTTTTCAGAACCCGCAAGCATCCAAAGAAATGAGCAGACTTAAAAAAGCATGGCAACATATGGGGGTAAGCCATTTTCTTAAATATGAGTATTTGAATAGCAGAAAGTCAATGCGAATATTCTTGGAGTTTATATGATTTTTGTTGTACCTTTACCAGAGTTGCCAACTCTCTCTGATTCTGCAAGAAAGTTCCCAGAAAATAAACCAATCTTTCCCTGCTCTGTTGAAAATCTCCCTGATAATGTCAACTTTGTCCCTATTATGTTGAATGTATTTTCTAAATATCTCCCTGATTGTTGGACAAAATCTCCTTGATTGCAAGATGCAAATGTCAGCAGCTCTGCCTTACACTGATGTGATAAGCACTGTACACTCGTTGCTTTCCCGAGTCCTGTGGGGAAAAAAATCCCATGGGCTACTTTGATGGCATTGACAGATATTGGTACCAAGGTCTAAAACTACACCAAGAATTTGATGGATGTTATTTGCAGAGATAATGGGTTTGAGTTCCACCCGAGTAGCCCATGATTTTGTCTTCTGCAGTCTTGGAAAGCACTGGTTATACAGTGCTCATCGCACATCAGTTTGAAGGGGGGAAAAAAAAACCCAATGTTGTATTATTTTTTATCCCGATACAATTATTACATCTATGAAATTATTTGCAGTACCCGCTGCTAGTTACAGGATTTGAACTACTGTAGCCTCTCGACGCCGGGCTTGCTCGTTAGTCTAGTGGTCTAGTGGTAAATCCATCTGTTCCAGAATCGTGGGGTGGCGGGTTTAACTGATATATTTATTGCATAATGGATTAAACGGTTGTAGGCTTTTGCCCCACACCAAAATTATGTACATGTTGGCACTTCGGGTAGGGTAGGATTCGAACCCACAACATTGTGTCTGCTAGAGAAAGGTTCTTGAAGTGAAATTGAGGGGTGCATGTAGATTTGTTTGTGGACTGGGAAAGCTTTGTGTATACTGTACTTTGTCAAATATCACTGAAAAGCAAAAAAACCAAAACACCTAAAATCATATGAATCTGTGGGTTTTGGTAATTGTGTACATGTGCAAAACTGTGCGGGTAAAGTTTTCATACAAGTACAGTGTGTATACAACGGGAGTTTAGATTCACGAGGATGCTTTCCGGTCATGCTGGTCTTACCAGTCAAGCTTTATCAAGATTCAGTTAGCCCGCTCCATGTGCAATAATACTTGGGTAGACTGAAGGGTGAGGTACTGTACTAATTGAAAAACAGAAACAAGTTGTGGGTACCTACATAATGTTGACCAGGAAGGAGAAATGGCAGGCTTTTATCTGACTTCAGACTTTTAAAAAATCTGCCCGGTGAACAAAAAATGCAGTATGTTCCTCCAAATAAAAAAAAAATGTCAGGCTCTTTGATCTACTTCTCTAGTTCTGAGGAAACTTTCTGAGGAATTTTTCTACATTTACTCCAGGGGTTATCAAAACGTGGAAATGCTACAAGTATCTTTACCCTAGTTTTCAGTTTCAAATATTTTTTGTCAGCACTAACTCTCACCCCTGGTTGACATGTTTTGTGACTAAATTCAGGTCTCGAAAACTAGAGGATTTGACTGGATATAGTTTACCAAGAACCATTACTGTACCTTTCCACTCATTGTAATGCTTTTATTTCACTCTTTTAGGGGGCTGTAGAAAAAAATGTAAATAATGTAGGGAGTGCACACACCACAACCACCAGACCCCTACCAGGGAAGAGTAAAACAGTCCACACCAGCACTAGCAATACAGGAACGGGGGCAGCATCATCGCAAAATAGGGAGAGGAATGCCAGCGGGGAGGGGAAACAGAAATTAAGGACCTCAAAATCAGGAGGTAAGTGCAGGGTAACTGTGCGCATTTTTAATTGGTAAGTTTATGGGACATTCATCTCAAATGCTGAATGTCTCTAAAAGTCCTCTCTCTGGTGTAACTCTGGCTTTTGGCGCTGCTTACCCAGGATTTGCCCTTTATTTTATTAATGACTAGCCAGCAGGACAAGTTAAATACTTAAGACCAGCGTTACCCCTTTTCCGGCTTTAGACCTTTATCAAGCTGCCGCCATCTTGGTCATGTTTCCTGTATCCAATAACATTAATGAATGCTAATATTTATTGTACAGAAAGCAACCAGACTATTTCTCCTTCCAACCTTGGTTTGGTTACGTTGATTTCAAATTCCTCTGATTTATCTAGTTAGTTCACTAGTCCGCCAGTTTGTTCCCTGGTCCATATTTCATATAAGATAGGGCCATGCTTTTCAAGACTGAACTAGCCAGCCGGACCACTTGGAGTGAAATTTGACTGGTCCTTTGGTGTTTGAACTGGCATTTGCCCAGTGGACCACTGTTAAGAGAGAACCCTGTGCTTACCACAGAATTCTGCGCTTACAGCCTCAAGCATTGCACACTGTACAGGACACCCTAAGCACAGAATTCATTGGTAAGCGATGCCATGAAATAGGGCCCTTGATGGTTTTTAGTGCATATCAGAATTAAGAAATTAAATAGAATTTGGTCCAGGCATGCCAGTCTCATCAGAGACCAAAGGTGCAGGTATTTAGTTGCAAAGGATTTAATGGATAAGGAAAGGTAGCAACTCAATTCTTCTCTGCAGAGAGTTTTAGCCTTACTGATGATTAAGGTTTTTACTAGAACCATTTTTTCCTGTGAAATATTTCCCTCAGAAATGAAGTCACGCTCGAGAAAACTATCTGAGAACCTTTAAAAAATGCAACAGTTGATTTCAATTCTTACAACCAAAATTAAGGACAATATGTTTACTTGCCCAAAATTGTGCACGGTCTTTCATAATTTTTCTTATGACTCACACATCAGATAAAGCCCAAATGTTAACAGGTTTATTATTTATATGGTTAGCATGGTTTATCACACAAAACGTGAAGACTATTTTCTCAGCTGTACCAATCATGTATAACACCTTCAAGATGTGGTGCACATTTTGCCATGAAGTGGACTTTCATTGTTGCCTTCACATGGTGAATCTTGAGTGTGGTTACTCATTCCCTACTCCATGTTGATTCCTCTACAGATCCTAAGTTTTATTGTTCATACTGTGATTTCCAATGTGCCACTGACGTTGACCTTCACCTTCACTGCATGGGGCAATCACACCAGGCCATCATCATGTCTGATGACGGACGGGACTGGAAGTATCGGCCCCCACCCAGGGGCATCACAGGGGTGGACTACATTCTATGCTTAGAGTAAGTGATGATCTTGGGTTCATCTTTGGAGACATTTAGGGACACTAGGTGGCAGCAGACTTACCGGGGAAATCTATTGTTCATAGAAATGCACATATGCTCGGAGCTACCAAATAATACCTGTACAAATCCCACTGAAAAGACTGATCAGAAGCAGGTGAAAGAGCTCCATTGTGCTGATTATCAAGGGAGAATGACGGATGAATTGACTGAGCTAAATCCCACTTTTGTGTGCATAGTTGAGTGGGTCAGGATTAAGATGACCAGTCCAAGATGTCCACAACTTATTTGTGATAGCACAGTAGAAATGTGAAAACTAAGTCCAAAATTTCAGCAACAAACTGAGTGAAATATTGCTTCAAAATGGTCTAGCAGTATCATTATGTCTAGTAAAGCACTCTGGTAGTAAAATCATGAAATGACTTGAAGTGGTGACCAAGAAAATAATGCAATTTCCGAGAGAGGGTCAGAGCTGCTGCCTGGCGTATCTGACTACTCAAAATAGTCTTGTGGAAGTGAAAAAGTTGGCTCTTTGTTCTATAAATTCCATGGGAGAAAATACATTGAATGCCAAGGACACCGTTTTTAATAAAAGTATTGTTCCCCCAAAAGTATGAAATACAAGGCCTGGACACTTGTTACTTTGTTTACCAAATGCTTCTTATTCCTGTGAAAGAGTCGTGTAAAGGTTAGATAGCTCTCAACGTCGACAGTGACTTGTACTTTGCTCTTACACTATAGTCACCCATTACTGTTTAGTGTTGGTGAAACTTGTAACTAAAAAGTTTGTATTTTTTGTGTATGCAGCCGCAACAAATGCCGCTTCGGGGATCAGTGCACGGGGGCGCACTCGGACGACGAACTCGGGGAGTGGAGAGAAAGGTACAAGTACAGGGAGATGAAACTGAAGAGAGCTAAGGAGAAACAGCTGCATGGCATCAGCTATGCCGATCAACTATTGGAGAAGTGGATGACGTCCACGGTACCTCTAGATGTGGTGAGTTTTGATTGCTCAATCATTTATGTATATTTCTCTGGAAGTGCCTAAAACTGTGACCCGTAACTGCTGCTAATTACAGGATTCGAACTGGCCACGCTCACCTTGTCACCGGACATGCTCAGTGGTCTAGTGGTTAAGACATCAGCTCCAGATTTTGGGGGGATGTGGGTCCAAATACCTGTGGATTTTCTGCAGGATTGGGAAATCACACATCTTTGTATGAAAACAGCGAAAACATTGATCAATTAATTGTTAAAGATTTACAGAGTCGGTCTGAGAATCTTCAGAGGCTGTATTTAAACCATTTTAGAAAGAGTATTCAAATGGATATTCATAAATACCTCGGACAGTTTGTCCATTCCGGTTTGCCAGGTAGATCACATGGCCATGTTTAAAGGTGTAATATAAATGCAGTTAAAAGTGATTAAACATTATCCGACCTTATTGAGTAAAGAGAAGGCACTATCAGATGATTGTGCAGAGTGCGTAAATTTCACGGCCCAATTTAAGTTGGTAGGTAGCATATTTTTCAAGTTTGAAACATACTTGCGATAGTTTAAAACTTAATCATGCAAGTTTGAAACTTGCTAACGAGCTATTCAGCACTCTGCCCGAGGCCAGTGATTTTAGCATGGGAATATAAAACTCAAAAGCAGACAAGTCCAGTGGTCTTGTGTTTTTCAATTGAATAATACTACTTCACTGTATATAACAACTGTATGGAGTCTACTTTTAACCAAGTTCAGCTAATATTCTACCTCGTCTCCTTGTGTCTATAAGGTGACGGAGGCTTTGGATGATGTGAAAGTGACCGTCAACTCAGACCTGAACGTGTCTGTTACTTCAAAGTCTTCTGTGCACTCATGGATTTTCACCCTTCACACAAAGGTGACAAGATATATTCCAAATTTTGTTGTTGTAAATTTTCTGTTCTTCTTTATCATTGTGAAAAAGCTGAAAAGTCTGCCTGGTAAAAAAAACCAAAAGAAGTATTTTTCTCCAAATAAAGTAAGTTGTGCTCTTTGATCTACTTCTTTTGTGCTGAGGCTACTTTTCCCAAAAGCTCCTTGGAATTGAGAACTCCAGGGGTTTATCAAAAGGTGGAAATGCCATCATTTCAATGTATCTCCTAAGATCTGGATCCCAGTTTTCAGACTTTTGTTGTCAGCAATGACTCTCACCCCTGCTAAACAAGGGGGTGTCATGGCCGAGCGGTCTACGGTAATGGACTCAAGTTCTGTCATTTTCACAACATTTGTGTCCTCGAGAAAGGCACTTTTTCCTCATTGCTTCTCTCCACTCAGGAGTACAAATGGGTACCCGTGAAGGCTGTGGTGGACTGGCAGCCTGTCCAGGGGGAAATAGAAATATTCTCAGTCGTTTAATGCCAATGAAACAGGATACAAACACTGGCCTGATGAGCCATATTGGCTTATGACAGACTTTACTACTTTCATTACGCAAGGGAATAACTAGACTATTGTATCGACCCCTTGCGTTGGCTGCCATCTTTGATGACAAACAATGAAAACAAGCATGCGTGTACGCCCTGTGCACGACTCTCAGCCAATGATAGCTCCTCACGCGTGCACATTGAATCAGTTGTGGTGGCCAATGCAAGGGATCTATTGTCCAACAGCCACAGTTCTGTAATATTAAATTGATTGGGAATTGTTGTTAAATTTAAATAAACAGGGCCAGATATCACAGAGCTGCATAAGCACAAAAAGTAGCCAAGCACAACACAATTATGCCTACCAGAATTAGGTTACCAGCCAAAATACCATATCACATTGTACCATGTGTGAATGGTATCCTGCTTGTTTTTGCTTAGCAGACAGTGCTTGTTTAGCCTAAACGGCTTTGTGAAGTTGGGCCCTGGTATGATTTCAAAAAGATATATGATTTAATAATCCTATCATTTCTTGTGATTGCAGCCAACCAAGATGCTTCATAGGATTGCTCTCTTGTATGACATTCACCGGCCTCATTTCAGCATCGCCAGCGTGTCCATCGGAGATGCCAAGCGTCAGGTGTCTCAACAGTTGTCGGAAAACTGCCAGGAATGGACCAATCTGAATAACAACAACCAATTCACGGGTAAGTAGGAATTAACAATGCAAGTTAAATTTCAATAAAACCTGAGTAATAGCGGGTACTGGCCCTATGTAAGGAGTTGTTAATGTTATTAAAGATTTGTGGTGTAACGTCTCAACGTTTTGACCAGTGTACTCTTATCAAAACGTTAAACGGTTCAAGCCCGGAGTCTCAGCGCTGCCAGGGCATTTCATTTTGCAAAGGGCATTTCCCCGGAAAAATTGTGATTGTTTTTTTTATTTGTTGTAATTCCACCCTCCTTTTTTCCTTTTTGTGTTTCAGGTAAATCTAAGGAGAGACTGTATCGCATCAAGCTGCAGTTTACGTCCCAGATCTTCGGCACATTCCGCCAGTCTATCGTCTTCGACCTTGGCAGCGAGCCGGCACTGATGCAACGCGTCTCGGTGGATGCCGTCTCCATGGCCAGCCAGAAGGAACTGGAGGATGTACGGGCGACGCTGATGTGTGTGAGTGAGCGCTGGGATGCAAGCAACAAGAGCATCGAGGAGTTCTCTCCGAAGGTCCCCTACGGGATGGAGGAAGACAAGGGCCTGCTCAGCTTCTACGTACCGCCTCACTCTGCCGAGGAGCTGTTCCAGAACTCCGTGCTGAATAAGACGCTGACGAAGAACAACTACAGGGCTAAGATGCACGACCTATTAAACATTGAAGAAGTGGCACGGTTTAAGGACCTCAGCAAGTGAGTGTGTGCTTTTCAATATTTACATGTTCTGTCTCAAAAGAATTTCAATCAGACAACATTTGTTCAGGCGTGTGATTTGTCAGGATTTTTTCCTGATTGCAGGATTTTTCTCCCGGTGCCCTCAGATTTTCATAAAAGAGTCAAGTTGTCAAGACAGAGACTTGCCCCTTGTTCTGACCAGACCTTCAGATATCTATTTGAAATGATGTAGAGTGTCTGTAAACCTTTTAACTTGTAAAAATCTGTACATCCAGAGAGCTTCATTTTCCACCAAGAGGAAATTGTTATCTAGTTTTCAGGGTTTTTCATTTTCTTACAATCTCATCTCCGTTTATTATTACAAACAAAATTCTGGTTATTCAGTGACACTTGACACACCAATACTTGGAGTTCTTCTGGGTGAAGTAGTTCACTGACATTCTTGATATTTGTCGTTGAATAAAATGGTTTAAACAATGTTTCATTTCAAGAAAAAAACAGCATGGCTATTGAACATGATAGGTTTATCGAGTCAGTGCAACAAGGTTGTGTCTCAAGAAACTGCACATATGTGAAACGCCAACTTTTAGAATGTCAACGGTCGTGACTTGCTTAAAAGAACCCAGATGTATCCACAAGGTCAATGGATGCGGAGATATGATGTTGTTATTGTGGAATCGAGTTTAAACCTTGTTACACTGACATGAGGATTTGTTTCTTTATCAGAGTAAGAAATAGATATTGAATGTTTTGGTTTACAGATTCAACATCCGAACCACCCTTCAGCTCAGCTCCAGTTTCCACCTTGTGCCCTCCCGCAATGTCGGCGCCCGGTACTCGGTTGACGGGCAGCTGTTTGCCCTCCTCCGCCTGAACGACGAGCTCTCTGAAGACACCAGAGGGGGCAAGCTCATCCTGAACAGCTGCAGCTCAGTGCTCTTGGCGCTTCAGAGGGAGGGAAAAGTCTCCAAGGCGTCGGCAAAGGGGGCAGAGAAGGGAACCCCCGAGGTGGTGTATGAATGTGCCATTGCGGAGAAGGGGAAGGGGGAGATCTACCTGACGATTCCGAAGAAGTGCGTTGATGAGTTGAAGCTGACGACCGATATGGAGCTGAAGGTGGAACTACAGTTCCAGCTCAATAGGTACTAGTTATGTGTGCCCAAGTTGTCCAAGACCTTGTTTTTGTCACTATTTAAAGTTTTCATCAGGCCTGGAATTTCATCCCTGAGAGGGCAAGGCCATTCTCGTTTTGCAAAGGGCACTTCCATTGGACAATCTTAAAGTCTGTGGGAAGCTTTTAGAGAGGCACCAAGGCCAAGACCAGGGGGAAACAGAGGCCGTGGCCTCCGTGTAATTCCAGGCCGGTTTCATCCATCCTGCAGCTGCAGGGCTCGAATGTGGGGGGGGGGGGGGGGGGGTGGGAATCCAGAAGACCTTAATGCTTGTAGGTCAAAATGTTTACTGGATCATAATTTAAAAGATGTTAATTTTGCATCGGGGATGAAGAATATTAATTAAAGTTTTTACCCTACACCGATGTGTGTTAGCACTGTATACAGTGCTAACACACATGAGTGTAGGGTAAAAACCAAAATTAATATGGATCATAATTGTTTGTACAAGACCAGAATCAAAATGAGAGTAATACTTCCTGACACAGTTTAACATGCATAACTTTTTTTATTTGAACAGTCACTAAGACATGTACATGTACGTGCTAATACGAGATAAGATTTATCTCATTTGTCTTTACGGGCATAACATTATACTTCAGTACTCTGTAGAATTGAAAGGTATTTTATCAAACTCAAAGTCAACATTTGAACAAAATTTGTTTTTGTTCAAGATACTACACAGTGTGGTGTTATTTATATTCCATTGAAAAACACAAGACTGCTGGACGTTACCGGAGTTTATTGGCCGTGGCCTGCTGTCAAGTGTAAAGTACAAGCCCTGAGGCTGGCAGTAATAAATCTGGAAAAATCAGGCCAAATAAGGGAAACAAAATTTAGGTTTTTGGGTGCTTAGTGTTCAGGAACCACCCTCTAACACAACATGTAAGTTTCCAGACCTACTTCGAAACAGCCTGTAGATAGTACCTTATTGATAATATCAATCAGAACCACAGTGGATGATATTGAATGGTCAGACAGTAGTAGGGTTGACTACATTACTGTGTAGATGCATTCACCACATTATATCACATTGCAGGCAATGGTCAGACAGTAGGAAGGTTAACTATGTGTGCACTCACCACATGATATCATGTTGCAGGCTGGCATAGCACGATATTGAATGGTCAGACTGTAGGAAGGTTCAACTACAAGTGCATTCACTATATGATAGCATATTTGCAGACTGGCATAGCATAATACAGGGATGTGATTTCTCCGTTTTTAACCGGAATTCCGTTTTTTTTTGCCCTAAAAAAAAACAAACAAAAAAAAACCCCGTTTTCCCCCCCCCCCCCCCCCCCCGAAAAAAACAATTATTATTATTTTTTTTTTTAAAGATCAAATTCATAAAAAAATGAAGATAAAACCATATAATAACGCCCAGATTGCAGAGTAGGACTTTTAAAACCAAAGATAAATGTTAACATTGGGCTTCATGCTCGCAAGTTTTCGAGATCGCATGCTTTCGCTCTTTGCGCTCAGAGTTCAGGTTTTTTTCTCAACAGCCTATCACATCCCTAATAATATTGAATGGTCACACAGTAGGAGGGTTATTAATACTAACACTGCTCACACTTCTCTTGACAGATTACCCCTGTGTGAGATGCACTATGCAGTGGACAAGCAGCCTGACATGACGCTTCTGTTTCCCAATGTGAAGAGCCCTCCCAGCATTCCGTGGACACCCAGCAAGTAAGTCCAAAACAGTCCAAAACAGAATGATTGTAATTCAGTGTGATCACAAGTTTGATATTTAAAAACGAATTAACTTTTTACATCCTTGATGTTTTAGTGTACAGGCTTTTGCAGTTGTGAAAAACTGTGATTGTAACAGAGTTATATTAAATAATTTTGGATTGAACAAAGAAAAAGTTACATGAGCGGGATTTGAACTTGCAAACTTTTGTATTAATGTGCTTGCCTTACTGAGCTATCTATCCCTAATGTTGGCGGTCTCCCTATTTTGTCAATATTTTTTTTCTGGGGTGTCACTCAGAAACTATTCAACCTGTAACTGCTGTGTTACATTTTTATCAAGAGTTATATCATGTATATCAAGATATGTATGTATGTATATATTGTTTCACACAGCCTCAAAAACAAATTGGGAAGTAGTTAAAAGTTTCTTCAACGTTTTTTATATGTATTTGTTTGGGTCTAATAGTAAAACAAAAATACGTACAGACAATGCGTAACATGAACGAGGTAAAATTTGTTCCATCTTTACGGGCAATTTGGGTTTTGGCTTTCTAATTTTTTCCCTGCAGCCAAGTGGTTAACTGACCAATCTTGCAAGGAATTAGATAAAACTTCCATGTGTGACATGCAGTATTCATGCAAAACATATAGTTGTGCGTTGAAAAAAAAAGGATAGATCATTGCTCGTAAAGATGGCCGACTTTACATGGTATTAAGGTCCAGCAAAGCTACTGAAAGCCACTCTGTTTTTTTTTTTTTTTGGTTGAACAGAGAATAATTGACTATTTTGTCAACATATTTGTTCATGATGCCAACATAGTGCTAGATAGCTCATTTTGGTAGACCGCCGGCACGTTGATCCGGGTTTACAGGTTCAAGTCCCACGCCAGTCAACTTGTATTTGTTCAACCCCAAATTATTTAAATATTTAGCCAGTTAGTTACCCTTTTTGGTTGATTTACTTGACTCTGAGATTATAGTTTGAAAAGCATTCAACAATTAATTATGTTCCAATCCCAGGCAGTGGGACCAAAGCATGGACCCTCGTCTCAATGCCAAACAGCGGGAGGCCATCATCGCCATGACGGCCCCCCTCAACAACCGGTTGCCACCAATTTTCTTGGTTGGGCCGTACGGGACGGGGAAGACGTTCACGCTGGCCCACGCCACCAAGCTGATCCTTCAGCAGAAGAACACCAGAATTCTCATCTGCACACATTCAAACAGGTAAAGGAAGACTCGCCATACTGAAATTTAAACTAATAATAATTAGGCTAGGTGCTTTTAAAACATTGTATTGAAACACCTTAAGTTATTACTACCCGTGTTCATTGGGCCTTTAGCATTCGTAAAACAACCTTTGGAATGTGCAGCACCGGCAGCCAAGTCGGTGCACAGGTTGCTAATTAATCACATCCCTAGACATCTCTAGACCCTCACAGGTACCCGTTTACTCCCGTGTAACGAGAAGCAATCATAGTCAAGTGTCTTGGCCAAGAACACAAAATTTCACAACTGGGATGCGATCCCACACTACAAACCTTTATCTGGTCAGAAAACATCAATGTTTTGCCGGTTAGGCTTCCCTGGATGCTTTCAAACCTTCATCCCGAAGAATTGTTTGCTGTTTGCATACAGAATTCCCAGATCAGAGCATACTGATCGAAATGTCGAGTTGTTAAACCACTAGTTTCTCTCAGAACCACCACAGCCCATAAGAGAGATTTATTTTATGGTGTCTTTGCAAACCTCACCTGATTGAGATGATACCCAATTTCTACCAACTATTTAGATTAATTTCTTGAACTCATTCACCCTGGCCCAATTTCATGGCCCTGCTTACCACAGAATTCCGAGCTTATGGCACCCTGTAAACAGCATGATTCTATGTTCCATAAGCACAGAATTCTTCGGTAAGCAGAGCCATGAAATTGGGCCCTAAAAATCTTGTTTATGCTATTTTGTTAGTCAGTGTGTGAGTTACTGTGCAGTCGGACTTTAGGCACTGTGCCCTCAGGTAGACATGCATTATACCTTGACACACTGTTTGATTGCTAAAATGGCAGACCACCGGTAGACTGTAAATGTATGTTGCATGAGTGCAAGGAGTCTGTAGATTCAGCTAGTGTAGGACACTGCTCTAGCCGTCCTATGTGAAAAAGATCTTTCCAGTGGGAATGCTGAGGACAATTTTCCGGGAGCCATCTTATAAATAACAAAAAAGTATGTAGTAGCTGAATTCTTTGGTCTAGTTCCTGACCAACCAACTTAGGTAGACCTTGTGCATTGATGTCATCCAACTGCCATCTTAGAGGTAAACCGATAATGAAACAATGGAAATGCACAGATTTGTATGTGCAGCGCACAGGAAATTAGCCAATGAACAACCTCACTTTGACTTCAAGGCGAGGGCGCCCATCTCAAATGATGTCATATGCATAAGGCCTATTATGAACAACCTGAAAAAAAAACCCAACAAGTTGGAAGGTGGGTACTTCTCAAGTTTTCGCCATCTAAAGCTGAACATTTATTCTTTGAAGTATTTTCCAGGTTGTGAGCTTATTTATGCAATTTCTTTTCCTTCAATATGTTACCTCGGTAAATATTTATTGAAAATTTGTCATATTTTAAACAGTGCTGCTGATCTGTACATTAAAGACTACCTCCATGCTTACGTTGAGGCTGGCTTCGTTGCCGCGCGTCCCCTCCGCATCTACTTCAAGAACCGCTGGGTACCGACAGTCCATCCCTTGGTCAGACTCTACTGCATCATGTCCGAGGCGGGGGATAAGTTTATCATGCCTTCCAAGGAGGAGGTGATGAAGTCCAGGGTTGTCGTGGCAACGCTCAGCACATCACGGTTTCTCAGTCACCTGGACCTTGGCCAAGGTAGAAACAGTCATTTCTGAAAATCTTGGGCTCTTGAATTTCCTCTGCAATCAGGATGGGAGCTGTTCTGACAAGACAAACACTCCCAAGTCAGCCAAAATCTATCTCATGTTTTTGCCTGATATGTGAGGAAATGGTCCTGTACCTCCAAACCACAGTCTCTTTGCCCAAGGCCAGGCATACAAATCAAAACATTTGGGTGTTGAGTTGCATTAATAGACAGGAGGTTATATTTAGCGTATGCAGCACAGCTGAGCATTTGGGGACCCTCACATTATATAAAATTACTTCAAAGAAAAAATACTAACAATGACAAGACTTTGGCGGAAAGACAAAAAGAAAATGAGTTACTAAAAATGTAAAATTACATACTACAACAAACGGTTGAAATTACACACCCTATCAGCCAACCACACAATCAAAAATGCGAGATAGAAATTTACATAAAAGTTATTTAAAATAAATAAATAAATAAGTTTAAAAAAAAACAATTTACACCCAAAGTGCACCACCTCACCTTGTATACCTTTCAAGGGGCTGTATTATTGTTGCTTCGTCTCATAAAATCATTTGTAACAAGCTCCACCTGATTTGATAATTTGGCCTCAGGAGTGTCAATGGTACACATTGGGAGTTACACTTGTACGCCATTCTTTTATTTTCACTGCAGGTTTCTTCACACACATCCTAATTGATGAGGCCGCGCAGGCGATGGAATGCGAGACCATCATGCCGATGGCTCTAGCCAATCAAAACACTCGCATTGTGCTCGCTGGGGACTACATGCAGGTGAGGATGTATGATTGGCTGGCCTCTGGATTGCAGTAGACTTTGTTCAATGCACATATTCAAATCCTACACATACCATCATTTTTTGAGAGTGCATGTAGAGTTGCACTCCTCCACATTCCTTAACCTCCTTGTCTGAGGAAGGTGAAAATTAGCACTCCTTAAAATTTTAAGTGGATTTTAAAGATAGGGTCATTACATTGATTGTTTTTTGTTGACTTAATGCTGACTTATAGGCAAAATTATAAAGAAAGATACAATAAAAGTCACATGTGAAAGTTTCAGCTGATTACAGTGTCTACATGCTGAGAAAACAGCAAAATCGGTCATGGTACATGTATTTCCACATGAACATCGAATCTATCCACTTTTAGCGAGGTGACAGTGGGTACCAGCCGCATCTCTGGCGGCAGCATTCGCAAATGGACACCAGCCCTTTGAAATCTGAGGAACAATGCGTCCATGAGTGGATTCTCAGATTCAATTTTTTGGGTGGTAAAAATTTATTGCATACCCACTATGAGTCATGCAACTGCGGTCAACGATGGTGTCTATTTTTACGAGACCCTCTTAGAAAGTTATTATAACACTTGGGTGGTTACTGAGGAAAAAACTTTCCTATCTTCAAGTCAATCTCTCTGAAAATCACCAAAACGTCACTTTACTTATAGTCTCATTCAGGTATCATTGGAAATGGGCTTGTAAGTTTTCTGTTCTTGGCAACTTCATGACTGATAACCTCTGAGGGTATACAATTAACATTCCAAATCAAGTAATTAATTCCTTCAATGGAATTCAAATTAATTAATGTAATGTTATCAATTCATAAAATTCACTGGCGTCAATTCAATTCAGTCTTCCTTTTTCATTTTGCTCATACCATTCAATATTTTCTTGATCCCGTGGACAGATCAGTCCAGAGGTCCACTCGTCCTTTGCCAGGGAGCGCAACCTCCACATCTCCCTCCTGGAACGCCTCTATGACCTCTACCCCGCCCAGCATCCCTGCAAGATCCTGCTGTGTGAGAACTACCGCTCCCACGAGGCCATCGTGCAGTACACCTCCAAGCTGTTTTATGACAGCAAGCTCCTGTCCAGCGGCAAGCAGCTGGCCCACAAGACGTGGCATCCACTCACGTTCTTCACGGCGAGGGGAGAGGACGTGCAAGAGAAGAACAGCACCTCATTCTATAACAATGCTGAGGTGATCAAAAAGTTATCTCTATAATATTTTAGTTGTAATAATAATGTACATTTATAAAGCGTTGGTCTCCGCCACTTTTGACGCTCATGGCGCAAGAACATTTTAACCCCGGTCGTTGGGCAACTTATTTTGTTCCTTTACATATCACCATGTAAGTGTCTCGCTTAAGGACACAAGTGTCACGACTCGAACCCATACTCTACTGATCAGAAACACCAAAGCTTGAGTCCGTCGTTTTTATCTACTTGTCCACAACGCGCCACATATTGGCTGCCTATTGCGCTCCCGCTGTGCCTGTTTGGAGTATAGATTATGTGATGCGCGTTTGAACATATTGATATGGAATGTTCAAAGTGTCAATGAATGAGTTCATGTAAAATTTGCTTCTCTCCTTCCGTAGGTATTTGAGATCTCTGAGAGGGTCTCTGAGCTTCAGAAGTCATGGCCCGTCGACGACTGGGGTAACTTAGACGAGATGAGCATCGGAGTAGTGAGTCACTACTCAGATCAGGTGTTTCGTATCAGGTCCGAGTTACGCAAACGTCGTCTGCACAATGTGTCAGTAGAGAGAGTCATGAACGTACAGGGTAAGGTGGCGGTCCAGATATCTGAAGCTTTATGGCATCATTACAGGAAAGCTCCATTAAAGAATTTCTGAGTTTAACCTAATGGATCAGTAGTTAATCTGCCTGGGGGAGTCAGCAGCCCTACTGCAGTAGTGTACTGGTTTGTGCATGATCCAACTATGTCCACTGTTTGGAAAAGGAATTACAGGGAGATAACAGGTATAAGCTGTCTGACGAAAAGGATGTTTCATTTGAGCCTCTTTCTTTAATGGAGCTTTCCTGTAATGTAAAGCCATTTGTGGGATGGCTGAGTAGATAAGAACACCTGTTTAAAGCTCTGGTGTTTCTGATCAGCAGAGTGTGGGCTCGATTCCCATTTGTGACACTTGTGTCCTTAAGCAAGACACTTATTCTTTATTGCTGCATCCTTCGGATGGGATGTAAAGCTGTAGGTCCCACGTGATGCGTAATGCACGCAAATGAACCCAGTGCACTTTATCGTAAAGAGATGGGGGTTCGCCCTGGTGTTTCTGGTTTGATTAGCTGCATATTGCCCCACAGCATCTTGTTAACCATTACATGGTTTAGGAATAGGTCTCATACTTCAAAAACGTAGCTCCGCGTACCTTGCAGGAAAAAACACTGAGTGCTTTGAGACGCCCATCGTGTGTGATAAAGCGCAATATAAGAACCATGTATTATTAATATCATTATTATTTGAATAATGTCTTGTACAATGACTTGCTTATTTACAAGTTAGTGCTTCAATTTGAATTCCTAAAATGACTACAGGGACTACGATTCATTCCTTAAAAACAGCATAACCCTCCTGGAATCCTTGGTGTAGAATTGTTCTGTAACTTAACTTCCAAAACTGGAATAAGTGAATACACAACTATCCTATTCAAAGAGCGTTTATTCCAGTGCTTTTTGTAGCCCCCCCCCCCCCAATGAACAACTCCCAAAATCAACATCAACGATCGGTTGATTTGTATATTTAATGTGACTGTTGTGGTGTGGGCATCCAAAGAAATTGGATTTAAAAGTCATTTGAGGTTTCGTTTTTTCTGAGAATCTCTCCAGTGCAACAACCTTGAATTTTTAGGTGTCCGTGCAATACAAGCACGAACACCATGTTTTTGTGATGTCACAAAAACTGAATGTCTAGTTTTTTTTTCTTTTTATACTTGACATTGCTATCACAGGCAAGCAGTTTCGTGTCCTGTTCATCAGTACAGTACGCACCCACAACACGTGCAAAGTCACCACCAAGACGAAGTCTCCCAAGTCAAAGAAGAAGGGAGAGACGACCGCATCCGGGGAGGAAGAGGATGTAGACTACGGGTTCTTGTCCAACGACAAGCTACTGAATACTGCCATTACCAGGGCACAGTCCCTGGTTGCGGTTGTGGGCGACCCAGTGTCCCTCTGTTCCATCGGGAAGTGCAGGTAAGGCTGTAACCGAATCGGCGGCTACAGCTACGGCTACGACCGTTGCTGAGTGTGTTGCTGAGGACGTCCTATACTTTATGATGATGCAGAAATCTAGCCGTAGCCGTACCTGTAGCCGCTAATTCGGACACGGCCTTATGAAGTTTATAATTATTTTTTTTCACAAAGATGCAGTCAGTCAGCCCCCCCCCCTCCCACAATCTTTAACTGTGGCTATTGCAGTGCTCTAGCTGGTTTTAGCACCAATTTCTTAAATAAATTTATAGTGGCTTTAAAGATTC
This sequence comes from Pisaster brevispinus, assembly GCA_023634235.1. Lineage (NCBI taxonomy): Eukaryota > Metazoa > Echinodermata > Asteroidea > Forcipulatida > Asteriidae > Pisaster > Pisaster brevispinus. Next base: position 7,638,673 of record JAMKCF010000021.1, on the reverse strand, counting down.
TAGGTCTGGGTTTTTTTTTTACCCTAAAATTAAGATTTATATTTGAAAAAGCTATTTCTAAAGATTCAGGAAAGTTAAAAACTGTTATTTTAGGTTTTGCACAACAAAAATCTGCAGACGATAAGTAGTTAAAGCCTAAAAACGAATTATTGCTTGGATTCAGGCATTATCTCACGTCCACCAGTCATGTACAAATAAATTTTGCACGCTACATGTTTTTTGTGCATTTTCGGTGGCATTTGCAAACAAATTTTATGTTGGAAATGGCATCATCTGTCATAATTCAGAGACAAATAAATAAATAAAAAGTTCTTTGATGAAAATCAGGCCATGCAACTGTAATAGTTAATTTTTGTTCAACTTAAAAAAAAGCATTTTGTAAAGAAACAAGTACTGTGTTTTATATATTGAAATGTTTGTAATAATGTTTTTCTTTAGGATCCTATGGGAAAACTTCATCAAAGCTGCTCATGAGAGTAAAAGTCTATTTGGCATCACCTACGAGGAGATCCGAGCCCAGCTTTCTGGTGTCGAGATGAAGAAGACTTACAATCTGAACCCCCTTGCTAAGGTGTTCATCCCACAAGCATTACGGAACCAGATGACTGGTGCCCCAATGATCCAAGGAGCTGGACTCCATGGAGGGGGAATGCCAGGCCATGGACTGCCGAGGGGAATGCTGTCACCAAACCAGGCTGCAATCCCAACGTCACTCACAGCTGGAATCAATGCACCTTTCCGAGCGATTACTGGGATCCCTTATGGGTCTGGAATGGTACGTCCAGGTAGTCCCATCCCGACCTTTGATCCAGTGACCGGCCAGCGGATGTTCATGATGCCTATGCCGTACATGATGCCCATGCATCCGCTACGCATGTTGCAAGGCCACCAGCTATACCACCAGGGTACCTACATTGACCCCAGTACGGGGTTACCCGTAGTCATGCCACCGTACGGATTCCCACACATGATGCGTCACTCACCAACGCACCTCACCGGTGCTTCCTCGCCGCAACTCTCCCCGAAGCAGCAGTCTGACAAGTCATCCCACCCTGGCTCTCCTAAGGAAACCACCAATGCAAACTCCCACTGGCAAGCTGGGGCATCCCATGCGCGGGAGAGGAAGTCAAGCGGTTCGGAGGCGAGCAGCACCAAGTCGACTCAAAGCGAGCAGCAGGAACTTGTGGCCAAGTTGCAGGAGCTGAGAATCTATGAAGAGTATAACTACTTGCTGAGGACAATGGGACCTGATTATGCAAATAAGTTCCTGTCAAAGCATTCTCCCAAGCAGCAGCAGCAGCAACAACAGCAGCAGCAGCAACAAAATGTGCATCACCAAACTGCAGCAGAACAACCCGGACAGCCTCCACCTCTTTCAGTAGCAGCTGAGGCGCTGCACAGGATGGCGCATTCTGGTCGGCCTAACCATCCTGTCCAACATGCACTAAGTCCACATTCCTTACATCAACACCATCTTCAGCAAATGCATCATCAGCAACAACAGCAGCAGCAGCAACAACAACAGCAGCAGCAGCAACAACAACAACAACAACGCTCTGGTGGCTTGCATCCTGTGCCGGCAGGTGCAACTAATGCACAGCAACATGCATCGAGACCTGCTGTGCAACGGCAGCTCTTCGAGAACAGCCATCCACGCAATGCTGAGCCATGGAGTGATTCCAATGGCACTTTCAAAGGAAATGCTGCTGGTCAGGAAATCTTGAGTATGCTGCAGCAGGGAAATAGAAACAAGATCCCAGAGGAGTATGAGAGGGATGTGTTCCCAATGGGAAATGTTAACCATCAGAAGGAACAAATGGGCTACGGGTTCAGTAGACACCAGCAGCCATTCGCCCAAAGCAACAACGATATGCAGCACGGCGTCAACAAGCGTCCAGAACAGAGTGTGTCAGGTCAGCCTGAGTGCCTGATAGCACTGAGGGCAAGTGGAGTTCACATGCCCAGATCATCCTACGGCCAGCAAAATAGCCACACACCTTTGAGCTATCAGCGGCAGGGCCAACCCCCAGTTAGTCCAAATCTTAACCACATAGTCAACAACACCGACCGGTCCAGAAACCCTTCAGGTCAGAATGCGGGATTCTTCTCGACTGAGTCCAACTTCCCACGGCTTGGGGTGCAGCGGGACCTTTATCGGGAGACCTCCCAGGAGGACCAGCCAAACTTCGCCTTCAGGAATGACTTTTCTGTCAATCACCAGGGGGAGGACCTAGACAAAGAAGAACCAGAATGGGTAAGATCGAATTCAGTTGTTAATAATAGAAGGTATTTGAACGAGGGCGCTTACTCGCCAGCAGATTCGCAGCAGCTGGTGTCGGCACTGCCGCCCCCACAGCATGATGACTGCATGGCGCTCGACCCAAACCCAGGTAGCCCCTTCAGCCCGATCGGCACTGGTGCTCACCTGGACAGCAACTCCAAGGATGACATGCAGCCTTTGGCATCTTCAATGTCCTATGCCAGTGCTCTACGTGCCACGCCCAAGCCAAAGCTTAGCAAGACAGGATTCCCACTAGAGGATCGAGGCAAGACGGCGTCCCCCTTGATGCTGATCAAAGACCTTGGTAATCGGCAAAACAAAGATGGGTATTATTCCTACTTCAACTGACTAGATTTCACAATCGCTCTTGTATCAAGACAAAAATCTTGGTCCTCATCTTGTGATGTCTTTTCACAATCTCGATTGCACATGACACTTGTTCTTGAAGGCTGAGTGTCTCTGCCCCCTATTTTTTTTTTTTAAACCTCAGTGTGGTTCTGAGCTGGGCCCAATTTCATGGCTCTGCTTACCGCCGAAATTCTGCACTTTTGATAACCATTCTCTGCTTGCAGGGCAAGCGCCAAATTTTTTGCGCTAGCTGTGTAATCTAATCATTCGTAGTAACGTGGAGGATGCACGCGCACAAGCAAAAGTTCTCTGCTAACCTGTGAAATACGCTTGACTCAAGCACGGAATTTCCTGCTTCTGTAAGCGCCGATTCTTTGCTAACAGTAAGCAGAGCGATGAAGTAGGGCCCTAAAGTCTTTTGGATGATTTACAAAATATTGCCCTTTGGTATCAGTTGCTGTGAAGCCTTCCTTGAAATAAATAGTTTGGTATTTTTTTCGCTCAGGATTCAGTGAATATCGTGGCAAGATTGTGTCAAAACTTCTATCATACTGTATGAAACTGTCTTTGGAGAAAATATAAACAGCAGTGGGGTCTGACCTTCAACAAAATGAGCAATAAGGGGACACTTTTTTGCAAGAAATGGGGTTCTTACCCTGTGATGTTTACGAGTAAAAACAAGCATTTTAGAACATTGAGTGATTTGGTGAATACTGTGGACAAAGCCATGCACTATTGGATCATTGACCCACACCTGTGTATACTATATTTAGCCCCATGCTTGTTTTGGGGTAGAAGGTCACATTATTATGCTTGAAGGGTTGGTTTGGTATCCCAATGAGGGTACACTAATATCCAAATCGGGGTACATTAACATTCCAATTTGGGGTAAACTAATATCCTGATTGGAACTGTCCTCTCCCACTATTACTAAAGAAACTGCTAATGTATCAGATGATACAGACAGGTGAGGAGTATGACAAGGTTTTGAGCAGCCTGGCCGATTCCGTGTCCGAGTCTATGTCCTGTCTAGCATTCATAACGCTGGCTAATTGCAATTTTTAACTGAAGAATCTGTATATTGGGTACAGTTGTACTGACGTATTACTACAGCTGGACAGTTTGTACATTGGAACAACAGGAGGCTTTTTAAACAAAAATAATCAAGTCTGTACATGTATTCTAGACAGCGTTGTTTGTATTGCATTATCATGTCCTGGGTGTTTACCAGGGCTCTTGAAGAAACTGTATGAAATCTGTTTTTAAGATGGGATTCACCAAACATGAAAATAGATAAATAAGTTTGCTCAAATCTTGCGGAGTAAATACTTTGATAGGCCCTGTCTGAATGTGCGGCTACGGTTATGGCTGGATCCCCAAGTCAACATGCATTGAAGCATAGGCTGCCCTTAGCAACAACCTTAGCAACAGTCTCAGTCGCAGCCGCCATTTCAGACAGGTATATATGCCTCTCTGAGTATTACCATGTTGTAGAACCAGTCCCAATTTCATGAAGCTGTTTAGCTGAAAAATACCACTTTGCAATTTCTCTGCTAAGCAAAAAAATGCGTAGGGCACCAGTCGCAACAGTGTAAACCTTATAGAATGTTAGCTGGTAACCTGTTTCTGCTGAGCAAGATTGTTTTAGTGGCTTAGCAAATTGTGCTTACAGGTTTTATGAAACTGGGTCCTGATATGTAGAGATTATTCCTGATGTGGGTTGCAGGAAATGTTGCTTCAGTTCAAAGTACTTTGAGGGACCAATTAATTGAAAAGTGTGAAAATATGAAAAAAATGTAAAACTGCTGCATAGGACTAGGATCGTTGATACAGCGCTTTGTGTAGGGTTTCAACCCAGGCCGGCTGCTTTTCTGTGTATAATGGCAACCTTATTATCTGGACATTTTAGTATTAAATGCACTTTGCTGTATGAAGTATTTCTGACGTCATTTTTGTAAAAACGATTTGGGTATCGACAAGTTGGTCAGTCTGGTGAAAAATATGTACTTGTTAATAGCCGGTACATTATTTGTAAATATTGTATATCTAAATGCTGGATTGATTTATGTGTTTGGTTTTCTCGGTATGTTGAGGCAAAAGCAACAGTTATTTTACTTGGACAATGTAAGGACAAAACGGACAAGACACGTGGAGAAGCGGTGAGCTTTGTTTGAGTTTGAGAACAATCTGTAGCATTTGTAAATAACGCTTTGTTTGTGAATAATAAATTATTTTCCATGTATTCTCAGATTTTTTTCATGTAAAGGAAAAAAAAAATTAATAAAAAAATAAAAAAATCAAGAGATGTTCGTGCACATGTTGCACGAACACCTAAAAAAAAAATACAAAAATAGCTTTGCTGTCATGAATGTACTCAGAAAGTACTGTGGTGGGGGTAGGATGGAGTTTGTAGTTGTGTGTGTTGGGAAGGGAAGAAGTTGTTGATATGGAAACAGTTTTTGTCCATTTTGTGTGAAGTACAATATAGTTCTGTTACAGCTTGATGCCTGCTTTATTGAATGACAAATTTTGGTTTTACTTTTATATATTGTATTTCTATCAAATTAGTTCTTCAGTTGGATGAAAAAAAAAAAAAAAAGGAAAACAAATTAAATGAAAAAAAAAAAAAAAAAAAAAAAAAGCTTGAACAGTCTGTCGGGTAGTTATTAAAAAATGCTGTCATTGATGGAGGGATGAGATCAAGCCATCTTGTTTGTTGATATTGTAAGTAGAAGAGTAATGCACGAGATATATTTTCAGATACTTGTTGAACTGTATATACACCAAAGGGGTGAACTGTATATACGCCAAAGGGGAGAAAAACACTCAATTTTCACATGACAGTTTTCTTTACTAGTGGTAGGTTTTTTCTTGAAATCTACAGATTTTCATTTTCAGATACTGTCATGCAACAGCATACAATAGTTTATGTTATGACCATTGAAAAAAGGCGTAAGAAATATTTGGGGAAAAAAGTGAAGGTTTTGTTACTTGTTATTTGGGCAAAGGTAATCAGAAATTGTCAGATGCGTTAAATTGGGTTGTACTTTGGTTTGCATCAGAAGAAATGCAACATGTCTCCGTAGGTGTACATGTATATATGGCTTCGGGCCACATATGCTGTGTATCCCAAACTTCTGTACATGTCTTAATTGATGGCAATTTAAATTTTAGCTGTGTTAATTTAATTCTGCATTTGTCAATGTATATATGTGGATCAACAAATAGATGTGTCATGCAAAAACATATGCAATAAAGTGGCATACATTTGCATAAATTTAAATCCACTGATTGCAACAACCTCGTAAGAGACCTGTTTACCGAGGAACTTGTTGATAATAATACAACACTTTACTAAAAGCGAATGGCAGGAGCAGGGGTGGGTTTACAAAAGGTCATCTCTTTGGACATACCCTGGGAAAGAGTCTTCACCTCAAAATTTCAGGGTTGAGGTTATGTATAGTAATTATAATAATAATTATAGAAAATAGTAATACTAATAATAGCTCATTGAAACTCGGTCCTCGAATAACTTTTGTTAAGGGTTTATTTTGATTATTGACAGTGGAGTAACATTTGAATCCAATATGAAGAAATGCATTTGTTTCTGGTGGACTCGAACCACTACAGTGTAGATGTAGAACAGATTTATCGTAGGCTTTTCCAATTGTCAATTTTGGATGTATTGTAAAAAGTGTTGTCATTTTTCTCCTTAAAAGTTTATTGTCAGTTGCATGAACAGGGCTTAATTTAGTCACTAGCCTGACATGAAAAAAAAATACTCAAGAAAACTGGGGGTCCTCTAACTTGTCTTTTAGGAAGTCCATCGGGCTAGTCAGACTTATTTCTTAGGTAGCCCAGTGGGCTAGTCAAACTTGGCTCTTAGGTAGCCTGGCTGGCAATTCAAGCTTGACTTTTAGGTAGCCCGGTGGGCTAGTCATACTTGGCTCTTAGGTAGCCAGGCTGGCTAGTCAAACTTGGCTCTTAGGTAGCCAGGCTGGCTAGTCAAACTTGGCTCTTAGGTAGCCTGGCTGGCTTTTTCAAGCTTGACTCTTAGGTAGCCCGGTGGGCTAGTCGGACTTGGCTCTTTAGTAGCATGGCTGGCTATTCAAGCTCGACTCTTAGTAGCCCGGTGGGCTAGTCAAACTTGGCTCTTAGGTAGCCTGGCTGGCTATTCAAGCTTGACTCTTAGGTCAAGGTAGTCCAGTGGGCTAGTCAAACTTTGCTCTTAGGTAGCTCGGTGGGCTTGTCAAACTTTGCTCATAGTTAGCCTGGCTGGCTATTCAAGCTTGACTCTTAGATAGCCCAGTTGGCTAGCAGCCCAGTGGACTATTTGGACTTGGCTCTTAGGTAGTCATACTTGCCTCCTAAGTATTAATTAGTCAAACTTGCCTCCTAGGTGGCCCGGTGGGCTAGGCAAACTTGGCTCTCAGGTAGCCCAGCAGGCTAGTCAAACTCGGATCTTAAGTAGCTCGACAGGCTAGTCGAACCTTATCAACCTACCTCTTTGAAATAATGATTTAATGTATGTGTTGTCATCTGATAGACTGGTTAAATTTGATGCGAACTTTGGTCAAATGCAAGGCTGACCAGACCAGAGGACTAGTCAAAAAAAAAAAAAAAAAAATTGCACAAGGCCTGATGAAGCAGTGAAAAAAAGTGCAAATTTTAAAAATACAGGATTTATTTAAAGTTAATGGTTTGCGAGGAACCAGTTCCCAGGAAAGAAAGTTAAAATTGCTAAGCACCTAAACATACTTGCTTAGCAGAATTAGCTTACCAGCCAAGTTGTTGTTAAGTTAAGGTTGTTGCAACTGGTACCCCACATACTTTTTGCTAAGCAGTATTACGTTCAGCTATTAAAACTAGGCCCAGGGCTTTAGTAAGAGAGTCCATCATTGTTACAGCAGGATTTGCATTTAGCTATACCTGAATACAAAAATAGCACTGGTATCTCTAAAAATCATCAAAAGAAACGGCTATCATTGATATATTGCTATAGCTGTCAAGTGTGTTTTTTTCTGGAGGAAGAAATCCTCTGGCTTGATTTTTTTGTTACAGTTTTTGTGTGTGTTTTGTTTGTCTCGTGAGATAAATGAGAAGACCCCATGATTTGATGTGCTTTTTTGGGGGGGGGGGGGGTGAAACAAGATTTTAGTGTTTTCCCACTTGAAAATACTGACAGAATTTGCACAGTTAATATGCATGTACAAAGATATGTAAATAGTCTATATAAATATGTAAAGATGTAACTTGTAATTTGTAAGAAAAAAAAGAAATAACAAACAAACAAAATATATACGAAAACAGTATTAATTTGAAAGTGGAAAAGTGTCAAGTAGCATGGATGTGGTAAGGTTATTGTCTGTTTCAAACAACTGTTCTGCATTATTGAGATGGTTACACACCTATAATGTTCCCACACCCTTATGTTCCCACACCCCTTGTTTGTCCTTAATCCTAATACTCACCCTAACCCTGGCGTGTAAATCACAAGGTGTTATCGGAACATAGGGGTGTCGGAACATGGAGCAGTTATCGTTGAGATAGAGGGTAATGGAGCCAGTGGACGGCCATGTTGGAACTCCAAATACACATTATTGCAACACTCATTGTATTATCCCTCTATAGATCGTAGGTAGTGGAGAAATTGGTTTCACCAATGTATGAATTCCTTATGGAGCTGTCATGCTTTAAAAAAATGTGTCCGCATTGAAGCCAATGAGCAGCCATGTTGCAAGTCCTTAATACTAGGGCCCAATTTCATAAAGCTGTTAGCAAGAAATGGGCGGGGTACCAGTGGCAACAATGTAAACTGTATTTAATGTTGGTTGGTAACCTGTTTCTGCGAAGCAAGGTTTTCCAGTGCTTAGCAAGTCTTTTTGCTTACAGGCTTTATGAAATTGGGCCCATATTGCAACGTTTGTTTGCTTCTTACTGGCTTTGCTGCTGATTTGCAATGAAAACTGAAGGCTGACATAGTTCCTATGTACACAGCATCACAGTTGTGGGTACTGTGTGTGGTGGGTTCACATATGTATTGTCAAGTAGGGATACATAGCATGAGTCCCTGTCAGGTGACCCTCAGTTGTGTGTACTACATTTACATTGTAAGTGGGTGCACTGTAGTCTTGATTCGCAATGCTAGTTTTTGTATTAATCACTGGTAGAGGGTGCAACATAGACTGGCTCGGAGGGACTGGGCAAGTCTACCAATCTGGATCAAAACAGATCTCTTTTCTAATTATAAATGTAAAATCGGCAACTTATATGAACAAAACGAATGTTGCCAATCAAGAGTAGGTGCACTGTCGAACGACATTCTTATGAGCAACAGAGCAACATGAATATCAATGTAGACTTTGACAAACTTAATTTTGCCTAGTTCTTAATTGAAAGACATGATTGATTTGTATTGTTTCAAAACGATTTCATAGGATTTCATGTTCACAATCTGTTGTTGGTATTGTGGTCGATCGAGAGCACCAAAACCGAAGTCACCCTTCAGTGGCCCACATGTAAGGTCATTTCAATGGGTCATACTCATAGCAACAAATCACAAAGTATGTAAAACAGCTGGCATACACAAAAAAAATATATATACATATATTATATCATATTATATTACATAAAAATAAAATAAAAAATACAGCTGCTGTTCATGTCTGTACTATGGTCATACAAAGAAAGACGATTGTAAATCGTAAACCACATTGCGTTGTGAGATTTCCACTTGTAAGCTACTTTAAAATGTCCTCTTCATTTTCAGATCATTATTTTGGTGTGAGATGTAGGTGTAACCTTTAGTTTCATTTAGAGAGGACAATTCTGTCAACATAGGTATAGGGTACCTCCCCCTCCCACTATCCCTACATTAACATAAGAGGAGGTCATTAGTTGACCCCGGTTTTTACACTGAAAAATGATGCAATAAGAATTTAGCAGAACCATCTGTAGTTTTTTTGGTAATAATGGTCAGCTTAGATTTTGTAAAGTTGTCCTTTGACCATTTGATATGTTTGTTTTCCTCTGAAGCCCCTCCAATTATTTTCAACCCTTTACCAAACCCTTTATCCGTTTGCTGTTTTTTACTTGGATTGGTGGTGTCTCAATAAAGAATTCTTATAGATGCAAAAAAAAGAAAAGAAAAAAAGTAAAAACAATAATAGGTTACTCAGGACTATTGCATCATTTGCCTTTTTCTGAATGATCTTTGAACTTTCCTCTTTGTACATTATGCTAATTGGCTGTGAAGAAATAAATCACCGACATTGTAGAATGGTTAAGAGATTCACCTCAAGTGATGTTCTAGTTAATATGTAGTTCTTTTTGTTGTTGTTACTGACATAGTGTCCATTTAGTTACAAACCATATTCTGTAAAGAGTTAGATTCTAAAAAATTTAGTATTAAACAATAATAATCATTTCCGAAAAAAAACCCCAAAAACAAAAAAACAACAAAAAATAAAAAACAAAACAAAAGAAAAACAAAGAAGAAGAAAAAATGAAGAAAAATCTATATCAGCAGTGATATGGAGACAAAAATCAACCTTAAAAAGCTTAATTTTTCGTATAATTTCCCCTCCAAAATAATCATCTGTGTAAAAATAAAAGAAATTTATTTGAATGTTTTAGAGATTTTTGTTCTTTTTTCGGGGGACAAAAATGTAAATATAGAAAAAACAAATCATATTTTGGTTTATGTCTGAAGAGTAAGTATTCAAATAGTATTGGAACAGATTAGTATTACAATTTATTTTTGCAGATAACTCCGTAAATTATTAAGTATATGATGTTTTGTTCTGGGCAAGTAGAAGAGAATTACAAAGAAGTTTAATTGATTCAGAGGTATACATCCAAAAGTTATCACCCATTTTGTTTTCTCAATTTGAACAAAAAATTGTATATGTAAATATCTTCAAACTGTCTTGTGTGCTTTGTGTTTCTAGATAAATAATATATAAATGTATATAAAGCCCAGTTTTCTTTGGTAAGGTAAAAACACAATTATGTTACTCATTTTACTAATTTACTTATTGTTAGTAGTTTGAATTCTTGCATTAGGTTTTTTGATTTCAGAAACCAGTTTAAAACTAGAAAGCTTTCTATTTCAAGCCTTAATGTAGAAGTAAAACGCAGCTCGTAAATTCAGCTGAGAAACTGTTTATATTCTCCTCGCGTTTTATGTGTGTATTTAACCTATTTATATGTACCAGTGATTTTATTGGCTTGTATTTGTGCTTAGATAAGTTGGGTTGCAAAGTTGTTCTTGAAAAGCACTTGACATTTTTTAGAATATGCTTTTTGGACGCATAACGTTGCTTTCTTAATGACTAACGGCTGTTTCCAGCTTTTACAGGGACTTACAATGGTTTGATTGCCCCCCAAAGCTGTCGTTGTGTGATATGGACACCAAAGAGGTAATGTTCACAAAACAGCCGTGGGCTTTTTGAAGCAAAGCATCCTTTGTGGGAGAAGTGTACAGAAAAACCCAAATGTATATAAACCTAAAATGATAGATGTAGATAGATTGTAGATGGACATTTGTAGAAATGTACGCTGTATATATGTTCTAGTTTCTTATACAACTTAATTGTGTACATTGTAAATGTATAATAATTATACGGAGCCGAATTGTGTGCCACACAAACTGCGATGTTGCACTGTGATGTTTCTGCGGACATCAATTATTGAATTTGACTTTTAAAAAAATGGCGTTCGGCGTATAGCTTTGGAGTTTTCATTGGCATTTTGTTTGTATTATTGCAGTGTGGTGATTAAGTTTTAGATGTGTCGTGTTATAAGGAACAGGTTTTATTTTGGAATTTGTACATTTACGTGTAGTTTAGTGAACATAGAAGTTTTAGTTTTGTTAGAAGATCATTTTACGAAGCTCTGTTGCAAAGGGTGATAATAACTGCACAATTAGTATTGGTTATACGGACAGTGACAAGTACATGTGTAAGTTGAACGAAGCAGTTTCATGGGGAGATAATTATTTCATGTTCCCCAAAAATTAATGCGGAAAGAAATAAAGTATGTCAACTTTTCAATGGACGGTTGTACAGTTATTAAGACGCAGTCTGTAATTCGCTAAGACAATGTGCGCCCAAGAGATTAAGCCAATCAAAACGAGTTTGAGATTTTGGGATCGTGTGTTTGTACCCCCAGACTCTTTAACACCAGTATGTGCGCGTTTTCATTATCAATAACGGGGCCAGTCTACTGCCAAAAATTGCCACTGTTTTCAGCGCGTGGACTTTGAGGAAAGTAATGACAGGACGCTGATAAAGGTAAAATCAAGCACAAGCTTCAGATATAGGGTGCATTTTTGTTTGTGGTGATGAAATTGAAAGGTTTGAACATTTTGGCATGGTTAAATAAATTTGAGTGATCTTCGTGTAGCATGACCATAGCTCATAATAGAGACAACTGCATTTCGGCCAGACTTGTTGTACTTGTCCATAAATAGGCCTGTTTTGGGATACACAGCTCTACATTGTCGATGACTGTGTATCATGGAATGCGTTTGAAGCATCTTATTAATCAGCATTTTAACTGTACAGTGTATCGGTTGTTCAACCTTTTTGGGGGAGTTTGATGGGGTTTATTGAAAGGTGTGGCTTTATTGACGCTTGCATTTAATGGTTCTCTGCGTAGGTGATGCCGCGTAAGAAACTGGCTGAACGCCTGCCCGCAAAAAAAACCCGCGGGATTTCTGAAACGGTAATATTTTAACAGATTCACAGGCTGGACTAGTTGTGAATACCAACATTGATATTGTGGCCAATATCATAAAGGTTGTAATAACTATAGATTATCTGTGAAAATTCAGCACATATATCTTGATCAATTGGAAAGAAACGAGTTACCTGTCTTGCCTGTAGCATACAGATTCTTTGCAATGATCGTTTCTTGTAGCCAGTTCCTGCTGATCACAAATAGTTACTGGAATATTTTCTCAGAAATAACTTTGTGAAATTGGGCTCTGGGTTGATCCGTATTTTATGATGAACACAAAAGTTCAGAAATATTGAGGTCAAATTGTTGGTTGACTGGTCAGGGCACAATTTCATTGAGACTCTTAAGCACATAAAGTAGCTAAGCACAACAATAATATGGTTACCAGAATAGAGGTTACCAGCCAAAATGCCATTTCAAATGTACCATATGTGACCGGTATCCTGCTCATTTTGCTTAGTAGAAAATTGTTAAGCAATACTTAGTGCTTAAGCAGCTTTATGAACTTGGGCCCTGCTGGGCCCCAATGTCTTGGTTCTTCTTACTGCAAAATTCTGAGCTTACGCCCATACAACTATGTACGTTACAGTGTGGCATAAGCGCAGAATTCCGCAGTAAGCAGAATCATGAAATTGGTTCCTGGTTTAGATTGACCTCTATTTTTGAACCCTATGTCAGTGGCCATATGCAGTAAAGCGCAAACTTCTTCATTATTTTCGTGTTTGATGTGTGTGTTGTGGTGTACATAAGACATGTAGAACCAACTAGTAAGTCATGGTCGATAATATGCAGCATTTTCAAAGTGAAAACTCCTGACATTTGTCGGTGTTATTTTTTAAACTTTGGGAATAAAAAAGGTTTGTCTGATTCACATAAATGTTCACTTTTGTATTGTGCATTATTGCTGTATTCACTTTAAGGGAGTTACATCACAAACCCCTCATTTTACAATGTTTTGTCATACGAGTTTAAAAGAGTCTGCACAACATTGATAAGATTGAAAATATAAATGTTAACAGATTTGCTTATAACTTACATATAAAGATAGTCATGGTGGAAAAACTTCCCAATATATATTTTTGCTTGAAGTGCTATAGTTTTTTTTAGAAATCAGTCACACAAATAGTTCGGATCTCGCAAAATCAAAACGTGGTTTTTGAAAATATTGAAAACATATTTAAGTTTGTGTTCACTATTTCCTCATGATTCCTATGACCGATTGAGCTTAAACTTTCACAGCTTTGTTAATTTATGTATATTTTGGGGGTGTTATATAAATGTGAAACGGCAAACTTGGTCAAATTCTGCCCCTTTTTGCGAGATTCTCTGCTCCCATAACAATTTAAGCTTGATATTCCCAACCAGAAAAGGTAACCAGAATAACTGCCTTTCAGTGAGTGTAGCCCATTTTCATTCATTGAACTGAATAGGATCATCAAAACCAGGTATTATGAAACTGTACAGCGCAGATGACCGGAGCTGAATTGTGCACGTACAATCCGATTTCGAGAACCAAGGACGTTTGGAAAGGATATTGGTTAACAGAACGTGGTTGCATGTTGTTGGTTTACTGTGCCCGTTTACGGTAAACCGGAATTCCACATCGTCAATTGAGCGGTTATGTTCAGAACTTCTTGCTCCGTCCTCCGTGATCCCATCGAGCAGAAACCTGTCAGTATACTTGTTGCCTTTCTTAAAGTCCCGGTAAGGTCTTAATGGGGTGTAAATGGATGACCCCCCACAATTAGTCAAAAGTCGCTCCATAGCTTTAGCCATTGAGAGGGATGTCACCCCTGGAATGTTATTTTAGAAGCTTCTTATGTCAACGAACAAAAGAGGGCGACATTATTAGGTTTCAGAGAGGTAAATGTTTCGGGGGGATATGGGGGATGGACATAACTCTCTGTTGACTATGTTCACCCATTCGTGAAAACAAGAACAAGATGCTCCAGCTTTCCCGAGTGTACTGTACATGCCAAAAGATACCAATATGGCTCTCACCTAAAAAGGGGCGTGGCAAGTCGCCTTGGTTACGCTGCATCAGTAGCAGTCAAATTTACGGTGGTTTGGATTTATTCTTTTTCTTCTCAAAATGTGTTTCTGTTGATTCAGTTTGGATGTGTTTGGAGTTATGCTGACAACAAAAGAGCGTAACATAAGGAATCCACTACCTGAGCGTACTATCACGCGGCTATTGTGGTCTGTTGTTTGGGCAACACTTACTCTGAAGCACCAGAAGTGGTTTACTGTAAAGCGAAGACCTTTTCAATACATCCCTGCCAAGCTGAATAAATAGTGATGGACACGCTCGCATGTTGTGTTGGTGTCATAAACAGAAAGATGATCCCGCACAACGGATCAGGTTTTTTGAAACCATAGAAAAATGGCTGCCAAAGGGCGGGATAACTTTCTGAAACTTCCACCGGTTGATGGATACACGGGAGGCGGCGGTGGTGGTGGTGGTACTGACGTCTCAGGTCCCAGGAAGCCAAAAGTCAAACCGGTGCCGGATATTCTGCCTGACCTATGCGAGGGGAGACGGTCGTCTAATGTTTCCAATCCCCCACGAGATGGCCGGGGTCTACGGAGAAGCAGCAGCGACGGGAAGGCTCCCCGCGCCACGAGCAAGCTGCGGGCAAAAAGAGAGTTCCTTCCCCTTGTCAACGAGACAGCCACTTCGCGGCTGGTGCCGAGGTTTGCCAGATTTTCTCGGCGATTGGTATTTGCTCGGAAGTTGTTGAAGTCACATCATCCAATGGAAAATCCTGCGGACTCGAAACAAAAGGTGAATCGATTGTATATTTTTTTCCAGTTTCGATGGGCTCAAGGGAAATGGAAATTGTTTCATGTTTCATATAATAGTCCTGCTCATTTTCTGTAAAAAGCTAGATTTTAAAAATCTTTTAACATTTTTTGAGGTTATACCTGTTTTACATTTTCACATAGTTTTGTGTACATCCACTCAATTTTTAGTGTGTATTTAAAAATATATAATTTACTGATTACTGTCAATGTTTTGCCTCCTCTCAATTCTGTCTAAGATTTTCGATGTAGGTTTGTTTGGTAAATTTAATGTAACTTTGCCTTTGGCAACCAAATTGAGTGTTTTTAATAAACCACGAATCATTATTAATAATTTGCTTGGTACTACTAAACCTGTGGCAAAAAACTGAACAACACTTAAATTTAGATGCGAACCGCTGACAATTATTTTATTGTTTCCGAATGTTTTGTAATATTTGATACTCTCAAACAACTCCACCCAATGTTAAAAGTGCCAAATTAGAGCGGTCCTAAAACCTAAACTAAACTAAACAACTTACGAACCCACCAAGACGGTGGGATCTAAATAGTTGGATCTATAAGAATTATGATTTAAAAAGATAACCCTTTCTGTTTTGCAGACCAATTCAGCATAACAAGCCAATCCTCCGAACAAACATCGAACTAGGCCTATATAATAACAACAAAGGCCAATTAGCCCTTACATGAATGCTTGTTATACATTCAAGCATTGCGTACACACACTTTTGTGGGCAAATGCCATGAGCCACTTTATGAGACTATGACACCTTCAGGTTTGGGTAAATTTGTCTGTATTCACCCAACAGTGCACTGCTATAGTGTCCATCTTATCTCAAAAAGGCCTACAGAGTTGTGCACTATTAGACAGACGCACATACGCGTATGCGTCACGCCACCAACAGCCCCGTACATCTTTTCTTATTTAAAATTTACCCAGTCAGTTTCCCTTGTGGTTAACAACTTGATATTTGAAAAAAAAGTCGCTTCCTCTTAAGGTGATCCCCTTGCTGCCACTTCCCAGGTTGTATCGTAAACTTGGGTGTGATCCCTGGCTACAATGTAGCTAACGGTTGTATAGCTTCTGACTGGCACCCCGAACAATGTTATTGACAAAATAGGGAGACCGCCAACATAGGGGGCTAGATATAGCTCAGTTGGTAGAGCGCCGGAAGGTTAAACCGGAGGTCGTTGGTTCAAATCCCGCTCTAGTCAATTTTTCTTTGCTCAACCAGAAACAATTACATGTAAAAGGCGCGATGTTCCCTAATTTTGCCCACCAGTATAGTGTTAATGCACACGCGCGATGGCGGATTCTTAAAACTATAAACAAATGTGAGCGGAATTCTTTTAAAAATGAAAAACCTTGAGGCAAAATTGAATAATGTTGATAAAGTTACAAAGAATATGTTCTATAACATGAAAATCAAATTAAACGCAGCTGTATATTTTGAGAACATGATTTTTCAAGAGACGTTTTTAGGTTATAACCTAATCCCAATAAATCATCCCAATAAGCGCTATAAGACACACCGGTGGGTTTGTGTGCATCAGTTTATCCCTATTTTATTTAGTTTTTTGTCTTGCAATAAATTTTATTTTATTTTATTTTATTTAAATTTGATTGCATCAAACAGCGCAAGCACCAATTAAAGCATGGATAAGGATTTTATAAAAATTAAACACAAATAGATAAAAACACACACACACAATGGTACAAGGCAAAAAGACAAATTAAAACGGGACAAACAAATTAGAACACTAGAACCAGACTAGACCAGACTAGGATGACTATAGATAGAGGATGGGGTGGGCTGAAATACTTGATTAATTTGGACTTTGAAGGCTGAGATAGACTGATGAAATATATGTCTACAGCAGGGTTGGCTGGGGTGATGGAATTTAACAGTGAAGTACAATTTTTATAACGTGCAATTTTCAAGTAAAGTTTATCAAATTGGGACCAACTCGACCTGAAATAATTATTGAAGTAAACTGTCCCCCCCCCCCATGTGTATTCTTTGTTTGGGTTGGATTTAAGCCGTGTCCGAACTGGCGGCTAGAGCTACGGATACGGCTGGGTTTTGAAGTATACATGTAGTACATTCTTAATAACACCCTTAGCGGCAGCCGCAGCTGTATCCGCCAATTCGGATACGGCCTGAGATACAGTGTATCTGACAAAATAATGTGAAACATGGCTGTGTTCCATGATAATCTACCCATGATAAACACAACGGCAGCGCGTAACTCTTCAAGGCATTGCGTAAAGATGGCACCGTTGTAAAGTCTGTTTGTTTTATCCCCCGCATCATGTGTTCATCAACTAACAGCGATATCGGCCTTTCACTCTCAGACTGGTCCTTTTTGATAGATGTGTATTTACTTATCGGATGATACTCGTGTGGGCAGTTATTTGCTCTTGTCGGGTAGAGCGGAGTTGAGACAAACTGCTTGGCAAACTCAAAGAGATCGGTACTATGCCATCACGGCCATGTTTAAGTACTTTAGTATGACTGAACATTTTTTGTTTTCGACAGCCACACGGTCACGTTTGAAGTTGAATGTTTGCATTTGCAGTTACAGTTTGTAGTGTGCCATTTTTAGTCAGCGTCCTATCAAAGATTTAGACTATTTAAGCTGAACAAAATGCAGTGCGTCTGCCCATTGGAAATTTTAATAAAAGGGACTCTGGTTGGTTTAGCAGACCGAGGGCGTCCTCCTCGGCTCGGTGTTGTGGACACAACAATATGAAGAACAAAAAAAAAGGAAACAATTTCAGAACAAAGAGATGTTTCATGGTTTACCAGGTTGATAAAACGTGTTGTCATAATAGTTCGCTTCATTATGGAGACCGAAGACTAAAATCTAAAGAGAAGGATGTTCCACAAGGAATACTGTGTGACAAAGTCTATGGAATGATGTTAGGTACTTAGAACAAGAGAAGTCTCCACAGGAATGAACCAATGTGAGTCTGTTTGTCGGGCAGTTCTGGGGTGTGAATGTTATTTTGTTTTTAGTGTATTGGCATTTTGGTTGTTTTTACTCTAGATAATTTACCATACAAGATTTTTATTTTTTTTTACTGTTTGCCAACACTTAAATACACACTATTAATGTTTAATAAACTATAACAATAATCCTCAATGCATTTATATCCTTTATACTTACCAATTTATTAAGAAACATTATAATGGGGCTTGGCTATTGTCCCTTAAGCAACAACTGTTTGGGAACTTTGTATTGGTGGCCGCTGCAACACGCTGAAGGTTTTAAAATCGCTTTGGCTTGGTCGAAATTGTGATACAAATTCAATAGGCCCTACCTGTAATTAGTAAGATAAATTTTGCTTGTTAAGCGCTGTCCCTTGGGCCAACTTTATTTTGACCATGAAGGTAGAAACCCCCATGATTTGACAACGTAAGTTTGGTGTCAAGAAGGTATCACATTTTCTTTAACTTTCTTGGGAATGGCACGTGCCTCTCCAGGCGCTAGACGTCCCTCATCGGGGGCTATGCCAGTGTGGGTATAGACCCAACACCCCAAAAGAAAGAAACAACCCGATGGCGGACTTCATAAACAAACGCTTCTGACAATAATAACAGTAAACAAAATTCCACTGCGTCGAACAAGCCCACAGGTTGACCTCGGACATTGAGGGCGTCTATCGGTTGTAAAAACAAACTAAAATCGCACAAAGGTCACAGCAATCAGCATGGGAAATGTAATAATGACAAACAAATAAACGGAGAAATTGGTTTACGCTGCTGTTAAGTGTTTGTTTTCAACTTTCTTGGAATCGACATAAAGGTCTTTACATAAAAATGACGACTATCTGACAACTGTTCATCGGGTATGTTGTTTCGGTGTTTATTCTAAAGTAAAGTTGTTTGTATATCCGTTGTGTTTGGGAAGAAGTTTTCGTTTGTGTCACTGAGCAACACGGGTACATGTTCTTATAGCAAGTATAGTGTTTCATGAATGGAGACACTCGGTATCGGCGTGACCAGCAGCCCCCCCCCCTCCCGGCTCAGAACTCCAACTCCCCCCATCTCTCTCGCTCACACCCCCCCCCCCCAAAAAAAAAAAAAAAAAAAAACCAACCCCTAAATGATTTGTTTTGTTTCGCAATTACAAATTCTTTTGTGCTTAACCTAACTAAGATTGTATGAAAAAGCACCAGTGTGTACGCCGGCTATACTATAATAAAAAGTGTATGCAGGCTTATGCCTTGTACTCCTGCAAATGTTTTCTCCCCGTCATTAAAGAAAAGTCCTATGCTATTAATTATTCTCAATTGATGATGGTAGTGCATATCGACATTTTTAAAAAGAGATAACAATTATTTAATGAACAAAATGAAACACAAGACATTGATTGACTTGCGTCATTTTTTTCCTTCCAGTTATTTGAAATGTTTTTGTTATTACCAGATTTGTTTAAATCCCGCTGAGGAAACGCCATCCCGCCGTTTGACCTTCAATTATTTTTAACTCAAAAGACCAGGGTAACCGTCAATGACGAGATTAGGAGCTAAAAATGTCCTTTCTTGTTTCCGCGCTCGCCCTGTTGTATCTCTGAATGATAACGGGTTGCTCTCTCTCTCAAAAAAGGAAACCCAGCACAATCAGTTACATGTATTGCCAACAAAAGTAATCCCCATTGTCGCAAAGTACGCCCAAGGCACTCCTGGTCTCACCTCCTTCGTTTCTCGGGGGCTGAATGATGCGTTCCTTCCCACAATAGGTCTCGGCTTGGCACGGCTGTTTGTTTAACAGTTGTACGGGATGGGGGAATGTTTGCTCTACTCCCTGAAGAAGGAACCGTTTGTGTGCATCCCTTTTAGCTCCAAATTACACAGCCCAGCTGTCAGTTTGTTGGTTGCGTGGACACCAGCGGTTTGGTGTTTAACTAAATAGCCATCATAAAATAACAGCCCCTTCAGTTTATACGTAAAGGAAAGAACAACTGTGTGGGCCACTCTCCTCTGACTTGTGACCATGATAGCTTTTCTTGTACAGCTCGACTTAAACACGTAGACTCGATTTGACAGCGTATTTTTTTTATGGGCGTTGACGTTAGAGTATCTGCGAAGTGCAGTACCATCACTCGTGTAAGCTCACTCTATCTGGATATTCGCTTGACTGTGATGATGCGTTTGATTTGCCCGGAATTTCTCACAGCACCGCTTGGCAAAATCTATGATTGCTATCCTTGGATTGCTAGATGAAGATAACTCACTGAAGGTGCACCACTCGCGGCAGAGATGAAGTAATTTGACCTGCCACGGTGGTAGTTTACCTGAAGTATTACAAAGGATTTGGTCTATGTTCATAATTAGAACCGGTCGAATTACTAATGTAACTGGTTATGACTTGTCGAAAATGTGTACACGCTAATTTATGAAATTTGATTATTTTGGGGGCACGTGCTAGTCACAGCCAGGGAAATGATACTTTGAACGCTTTGAAGTACCGTTCCACTTCATTGCGGGAGAGTTTTCTTTGACAACATTCGACACTTCGTTGTGAAGAGTGCTCCAATGTAGACACTGTACAGTCAGCCAGATTGACTAAAACATTATTTGCAAGAAAGACTCAAGAACTTGCTTCGTACGGAGGCAAACTGAGGTGTTTTGTCAGGGTGCTTGATACCCTGTTTTCTGAGGAAAATGGATGATGAGGATGATCGGAGGGTTGAGAGTTCGATGGCTTTGGCACCAATCGAGACTCGACTCCGCACACCTCCTGGAAACTCCAAACTCGCAGAGGTTACCGCCTCGGTGCTCCAGACGAACCCACAGCTCTCCAGCGCCCACCTGGAAAGGAGGATCCGTCACTGGCGGCATATGGCAGCATCAGAGGATGACGAACCAAGGGCAGGCGAGGAGGAGGCCCGTAGAATTCAAACACCACCAATTGGTGGGATATTGCTACGAGATATACCCAAGGAGAAGAACGCACTAGACTCCGCTGACGAGACGCAGTCTCGTGGGACGCCACCATTACCGACTATCGGTATTAGAGATGGTACAAGTAACCGAGTCAAGTCTGGGCGACGATCGAGGGGTTCTGTCCAACCCTTAGGGCCGAGTTTGGAGTTGAAAAAAGCATGGAAGACCGAAGCAATAGAGAGGTTAGCAAAGATGGAGAGACCGCATTCCATTCTGGACAATTCAGACACTTCTTCAGTGATGTCGCTTGAAGACTTGAAGCGACGGATTGCGGAGCGGCCGTCCATAGTGGTCATGATGAATAATCGCAGAGCAAGAGGAGATCTCAGCTCTCAGAGGGAGCTAAGACGAAGCTCTATACCTCCCGGTTCTCAGGACCCACCAAGACGCCGTAGATCGCGCTCTTTAACCCCAAACAGGGACGACCTTCCACTGTCGTCGCAGCAGCGGCGTTCTTCTAGCTCCAGCGACCCCTCTTCGCTCAAACCCAACCGGCATCGTTCCGGTGACCTGCCTGGTCACATGGAGAGATCGATGTCAAAGTCCAACCCGCTTAGCTGTCTCGAGTCTTCTCTCCGTGAGGAGACAGCAGAGGAAGTCGAGCCCTCAGTGGTGTTATCGGCAGCCTCAGCCATGTACGAGAGGCGCAGATCGATTGCATCGTCACTGATGGATTCTACCGGGAATCTCTCCTACGCCTCGAGGAAATCGTTGCGTCGAGGTTCGTTAGCCGACGCCATCACAGAGAGACCAAATCGATTATTGAGACTCCCCGAATCGTCTTGTCCGGGTGAAGATAGGAGACAGTCGCTGTCACTCGGTAGAAGGAGGGGCTCCCAGGATGTGGTATCGAGCGGGGTGAATTCACTCTCGATTGCCGGTGAGTTGGGATCCATGGCTCTTCGCCCACCGCAGGGATCGCTCGGTAGGAGACGGAGGTCCAGGGCTCCAGCCTCTTTGGCAGAGGACATCAGCAAATTTGCGGAGAGGCAAAAACGACGGGTGAGAACTAAGAAAGGTTTTACAAATACTGTTTTTGTTTCAGAGAGGTTAACATAAGCGTTCGGAACATCCTTTGTACATCACGACATCATCGCTTAAAACCAGTCTTGGTTTGGTAATAGAATGGATGAAACAAGGATATCTTCATAAATCAATACATTATGTGTAATCAGATGTCTTCCTCACGATGTAAAATGTCTTCGTCTTGAAAGAAAAAAAAATGTTTTCTGTTGTCCTCTGAAAAACATTTGGCAAATAAGAATCATGAACCAAAACTGACATCACATTACAGAGTAAGGTTGAAACAGATCTAGTTTTAGAAAAAGAGAGGAATGTATTATTTTTAGGCCTAACTCCGTTGAGAATTCGTGTAACCGTTTTAATAAAACAAATTGTTGAAAAATTAATAGACACAAAAGTCCGATTTTATGAACTGCTTTCGTCAAAGATCTTGTAAGAAAAGTCCAAACATCTGCACCGTAAATGGTACACTGAACATACATTTAATAATTCTCTTGTATAGGTTTTTAAAAAAAAGTGTTTTCCCGAATCTTCACCTTTGACATGTATAAAGTTTCTACATAAGTAGTTAGAATAAATAATTAAATATAATAATTATTTTAAATGTATATCGAGCGAGCACATTTAATTTTGAGGCACACTTGCCCTTCTTTAATATTTTCTGCATATATTAATTACCTCTGAAAGGCAGCTGTATACGTCCCTCCAAAATGACTCGTGGATCTCGACCTCGAAATCAAAGTTCAAGTTTCTTCAGTAAATTCCCGATGATGAAGATAAATAGGTTCTCAAACTTCATTAATGAGCCAGAGTATATACTCAATTATTTACTTAGCTGGCATTGCACGTCGCCATAGAAACGGTCTTTTGATATTTTCATAGATTGGTGACAAATTTTCTGATTAAATTTCTGCCACATTCGGTGAAAGTAAACCAAGATCCTATAAAGGGGCACGTATTGGGCGCTTCCGGCCATAAAAAAAGTGTTTGTTTTGAAATTAATATGGTTGGAAAGACATTTAAAAGTAGAATATAACGATTAACATTAATACCCCCTGAAATGGTGTGGCATTTGTTTCACGACAGAACATGGTCCGCTGTTTTGTAGAACCCAATTTTTGACTCCACAAAATGGCGGACCGTATGTTTCGCTGGTTGTAGACACAAATTCATGTTTTATTAATCACGTCTCACTACTTACAAAAAATTGTGTTTTGGTGCATGAACAACTCATGAAAGGGATAAGGAGCAAATTCCAAACAGCAAATTTGTGAGAAATTTTTATAGCAATGTGCCCTTTAAAAATATGCTGCCATTTACATGTTGTAAATGGTTGTTATTTTAATGCCAGTTATTGCATGGACAGTATGGTATCTTATTAACTTGCTGCACAAATTTTGAGTTTGATTTATTTGGGTTTGATTTCAGATTTCTGGGCTGAAGAGATTCCGCCGGGCAGCCAAGGTGGTACAGCTCTGTGTGTCCATGTGCCAGAAAAGCTTCCTGCGGTAAGACGTATTCCGAGAAATTAATTAATGATAAATTAAAGGTATTATACAGGATTGGTAGAGCTGACAAAAATAGTCCCAGACAGTGTTCATGTTTTGTATGATTCAACCATATGATATAACAAACCTGTGACAATTTTGGCTTAAGCCGTTGTGAGAGTCAGGAGACAATAGTAACACAAAAAAACCCACCACATTCACATTTTTTAGCATGTAAACAATATTGTCCTTAATTTTGGTTGTAACAACCAAAATAAGCTGGAATTTAGTTGTTGCATTCTTTGGTATGATCAAGTAAGACAGCCTACTACTACGACGGAATACTATAACTTGTAAACTTGCAGGTAAAGACATGTTTAAATCTCTTAATGGAGGAGTGTTGGCTCTGAAAAGAGCCGTTGTGGTCTCCAGGTGTTGAAGAGTATACTCTGTTCGCCTTCGGGAGAGATAAGGTGCACAAATCAACCAAAAGTGCACACGGCGCTGATACAAACAAGAACTAGATAACTAAAATATAAAATGCAAGGATACAGCACAAAGTGCAGAAAAACAACATTATGCAAATGCCTCATGAAAAACATAAGTTTTTTAGGGTTTACTTTAATTGGATGAAAGTATTACCGAAAACTATAGTAGTTGCGTCGATGCCTTTCGGTAACTCATAAATTACAGATGTATTTAAGAACATCACACGAAAATAATCTCGATTCTGGATTTGTTTTCTTACAGAGCTGAGAAAGAGAAGGAGGTGTTCATGTCCCTGGACTCCACGTCGGGACTTCTCGACGGACAAAGACTCCTTTTTGACCCGGCGTACTTCAAGGCAGACCGGCAGGTAAGCTATACCCCAACTCGTGCATATCCATGCCGTCTTAATTTGTCATTCGATATTGGGTCGGTTTGTTTCGAACATTTAAGAACTTATGAAACATTCCGTCCAAATTACGGCACATTGTGTAATGTTGTACTTAAGTTTCGGATGGTATTTCTGTGGATTTGTACTTATTTTCACAGGTTTATTATTTCACGTACATGGTTGATCATACAAAACAAGAAGTCTGTCTGCGAATATTTTGTCAGCTGTACAAATCCTGTAATAACACCTTTAAAAAGTGTTCACCTTTCTCCTTTAATCGCGTTATTTAAGAAATATTTGCACCAACAATAGTAGGTGCTCCCTGTGTATCGGTAGTTAATATACCCGTTAATTTGTACACATAAACTAGGCCGGGTGCTTCTGCTTCATTTGCTCGGGGTGTTTTTCTGGTGTTTAATTCAGTTGTGTATTAGTTTGAATTCAGGTTTTGTTTCCAGTTTGAAGTCTGATACGTCGCGGTCTGGAAAGAAAACCCCAAATAAAACCAAGGTTCCTCATGTCATTTTCCAGCTAATATATCACTTACAAAATCAGAAAGAAGTGTGTTCTTATCAAATAAAAGCTTAGGGTGACCTCTTTACATCAAATTTGAATGTCCATGTAAATCCGATTCGAAAATAGCTGTTCTTTAAGTAAGGTATTATCGGGTAAACATGTTGGTAGTTTAGTGACACCTTTTTGTTTCAAGGACATTTTGAACCTGTGAGTTAAAAATTTCAATTTATCGGTGGTGTTCGTCTGGTTCCTTGTTTACGCAATGGTATAATTACCTCTTTATGATGAAGGACCCCGCCACTTCCACCCCAAGCCTCAGTGTTGAAAGACAAAACCGGGAGAAAGACAAAACCGTTGCACTGAAATGTGTGTATTATTTGCTCGTGTCGTATTCGCACAAAAGCCAATCAATTTCATGCTTGAAAAGTCTGTTCTAGTAAGGTTTATGCTCAAACCGTGTACACAGATTTCTCTTATGAGTTGGCGCTGGTTTTGAAAAGAGCCGATTGCAAAACAACTTGACGTTTCAACCAGTATGCTCTGATTGTCTTCAGGAGAATTCAAGATTTCGAAGGCAGCAAATGATCCTTCACATTATTTACATTCTACAAAGGAAAAAAAAAACCAAAACGTCGGTAATATTAGGGGGAGCATGCAAATGTAATATACAGTATTCGAGTGGTGAAATAGTTGATCTCCGTGCATGACGTCACAACATTATACATTTTAGTAAAGGGGGTCCGGATATAAAATTATTCACAACAGGTGCTGAATAACTAATTTAATTTGAACGAAGACTTCCAGACTGGATTTATTCATACAACTTATTCTTTAACTTCTTAGTTCTGTTATTATTAGTTATATTAAACTAAACACGACGCTGGATTTAGTTGCAGAATCAGGAAACTGTAAACGGGCTTCGGGTAAGGCCATGTCCGAATTGATGGCTTGGGCAGTGGCTACGGCTTGAACACTGAAAAGTCATATTCTCCAACGTTGTCGTTGCAGCCAACAGCCATAGCCTAATAGCCAAAGTCGCTTGATTCGGACACGGGCTAGGAGTCTTACGTCACGCACGAATTAGTGTTTGTCTTTATAACCAAAACTGCTCACCCCGCTACCCAGCCACTTTTCGGGGTCTCTCTGTTTGCAAATATTGACCCTCTATGTTTCCCCTTATTGATCAATACATGTACTCTTATAGGTACGGGGGACTTGAAAAGAGGTGCTCAGGGGGGTGCAGTTGTGGAGATTCCGGAATGTCTTCCAGAGAGTGTTTGAGACGAACAAACAATCACTGTTTCAGTAGAGTCGGTTGTTAATTGTATCTCAGATTATTTGACAAACTGCTCCCGTGGACGAGGCTGATATCTTTTGTGCTTTGAGTCTCCCGAAGTGGAGTTGCCATACGCTACCCAGTGTCGGCGGCGACAGCTCTCATTATCAAGAATTACTTTATGTAAAACCCCACCGCATCTTTCAAACCATTTAATCATTCTACACGATAATACTAATAGTGGTTTAAGGCGCAATGGCGCTTACACAAAACATGCAATGTGAAAAAAAGTCATGTCCATAAGTTAAACTCAAATAACTAGAGAAGCAAATGAGATTTCGGTTCCCCCTTGAAGACGTCCACAGATGTTTTTTTAATTCCCAGTTCACTATTGACATACTTTTACACATGAATGCATAACATTCGTGATTAACACACCCATGGAAGCTAACTGCGTTTGTGCCGACTGCCACTCTTTCTACCTCTAGCTCACAATTTTTATTGTTATACCACGGTAATAGATTGTGAATTTTCATTGGTCGAGAACCAATCACGTGATATGATTGTAACATGAGAAGTCATGTTACCCGTGGGCTCCATCACCTTGATCGTTCCCACCGTTGGTCGTTTACAGTGCCTTGTACAATATTAGAAATAGGCCCGGGTATGAGCAGAGCAAGGGTACGAGGTTGTAGTTACGCTAGTACTAGGTAAATTGATCTACATTCCTGTGCGATGTGTCATTGGGAACAGTGAAGCAGTATTTCTGCAATAAAGCGACCGCCATTATTGTTTACGTTAGCTGTGTTATCGTCTGCTCGTTTTATGCTGTGCAAATTTCATCGTTCGTAGCCTAAAAAGTAATAATGGAAGATAACAGATCGCCTCCAAAGAAGAGGTTTCTCTCCCGTTCAAAAGACGACATCAGAAATTTGATCTTTGAACAGGACAGCGAGAGTACAAAGAGAAATACAGAACATTCTGTGCGGATCGTTCGTGAATACTGCATCGCAATGCTGGAAGAGATCCACAATTTGAGACGTATTTCACTCAAGTAATGTTTGTTTTCCCCTCCTGCAATATATTACCATATGGTATAACAAAACAATTGTTGCACGCTATGATGGGGTCCATGGGTTTTGTACACCCTCGGGGGCAAATGGCACCCTCGGCTTCGCCTCGAGTGCCATTTGCCCCCTCGGGTGTACAAAACACCATGGACCCCATCATAGCCTGCAACAATTGTATAATGGACACTGTTCCCGGAAGAGTTTGATCAAATGGCAACCACCAGTCGAGGAAAGTTTGTAATGACAGCGAGGAAAGGGTGGTTGATGGTCGCCAGAACATCTGACGTCACACCTCGAGGCTCGTGAATAACGTCAGATATCGGCCTTTAGAACCAGCTGGTTGCCTGCCAGATGTACCTTTGACCCACTGAAGTTATACATGTCATATTGCTGCGTGTATGTGTGCGCGCACCATTTCACTCAGATGTAAGATTATATCATGATCGTGCATGACGTGTCTATCCAATGAAACCATTTGGTTTGTAAGACTTGTGCATGTCTTCTGTATGGGACCAGTCTAGGAGATTGGCAGCACTCTCCTCTGAAGGGCGGAGCCAACGTTTTAGTGATAGCTGTGGAGCTGGAGCCATTTTGTTGGTTACGAAAGACAAATTATACGATCATACAAGAACCACGTAGCCTGTAAACTTCAAGATTCCGGTACACTTTATGTGATAAGGTATGGTAATAGTGAACCGGAAGCTGGTTACTTATACATCTGCTAGGGTAAAGCAATAATGTAGTAAGCTTTGAATAGGGAACTAACTTCACTTCCATGTTGCTAGAAGTGTTATGATAATGCGTTGATACTACTTCCTTTTTGATGCACAATTTTTTATATTTTGTTTACAGCAAAGACTGTCAGAAGAAACCAAGCGCATATTGAATCTATGCCCAGAAGAAAGAACCGATGATCTCATCAAATACGTAAGTGCATGCCTGCCGCAAACCACTCCATTTTGTGCGTGGAACGGGTGATCGATTTCATCAAACACTCGCTCAGATTGATGGTGAATTTTCACCATTACCCGATGGTGGCACACACCTAGGCCTCAAATGTCGAGACAATAACAGGTTAACTTTGTCATGTACACTGGACCGGGGTATGGTTTCTTTAATTAATGTTTTTTAATTAATTACTTCTTCCTCTTGACCTATTGACCCCTTGTACTGACGTCACACGCGGCTACTGTCTGCCATGTGGTCTGCCATTTTGTGAGTCAACGCCTGTAAATATATGAAGCGCCACCTATCATGCAGTAACAAACAGGAAACTGACTTTCAAAATGGTGCAATCGTTTTTCCGTGTGAAGACATCAGGTGAATTTTTTCCATTCTTAGGCAGCCTCGCGGTCATGGGCAGCGAGCCTTATGGATACCTCTCCTCACTAACGAGCAAGGCTTTCTGGGGAAAAGATGGCGCGGCGAGATCGTACACCACTGGGAACGAGGTTGATACCGATGGCCCTTTTGAAGCCACGGCTTTGGATTCAGCTACGCCACAGGCCGTGCCCACATTGTTTTGAACCCCCGCGCGTAAAGTGTGCGATTTCGAAGGTATTGACGAAGCGTAAACCCGGAGTTGAACCCGGAGCTGTCTGGTTTCAAAAAGGTTGCAAACTTGTACTTATTTTCTATCCGGGGTAGATGTTGGATAATGCAATTATTTTAGTCCTGTTAGTATTGTTTGAATGAGTTTGGGCAATAATTCCCAAGTTGAACCTCAATTTCCTGAGCACACTAGTGGAAACATGACGGGTAAGCTCCTTTCTGATTCACTTGCTCTTCAAAAGGAGACACATTATATGGTGTACCCTTCAGATTTAATGTATGCCTTTAACATTATTTATAATTTTAGCTGTGTGTTCTTTTATGTAGATTGAAATTGCGCTGAGGAACATCCGAGCGTTTGCGCAGTATCCACTCCGTATGCAGCATAAATTATGCAAAGTAGGCTGGCTGGAAGAGTAAGTACACATTGGGCATGACTATTTAATACGGTGCAGACGGTTTACGTAGACGTATATACGGAGGCCATCTCTAATAATAGAGCGGGAGACCAGGGTCTGCCTAGCTGGGAAGTTTACAAATTTCCATGTTTATAGCAATGGTACATGTACATGCCCATGTGAGGAAATGGACGTCTGCCGAGCACAATGTGGTGGGTGTGGTCAGGGGGACAAGAGAAAGGGACCCCCAAATTGAGCTAGATCAGCTTGCGAGTTGGTGAAACCTACTTGAAAATGTTGGCATAGTCTCAGGTTATGATTGGCCACTACCAGACATTTTTAGTGTTTGTTGTTGTTTCATTGCTGTAATTGTTGTTGTTGTTGTTGTTGTTGTTGTTGTTGTAGTTGTTGCTGCTGCTGTTGTTTGTTTGTTTGTTGTTTTGTTTGTTTGTTTGTTTGTTGTTTTGTTTGTTTGTTTGTTGCTTTTTGGGGGGAGGGTGTTCAGACTTACTTTATTGGTACCCCAAAATTGAGCTAGAACACATGATACCAGAACTACATGATTCATGAATATTCGCTACTTAGTTTGTTTTTGTTTTGCTTTTTTGGGGGTTTTGTTTTTTGCTTTTTTAGAGAGGGGCTCATTTACAAGTAATTTACAAAAAACTTCGAATTAAATTGCAGATACGAGTCGAAGAGGGCGATTCTTCGTCAAGGTCACTCCCCACATGGTTTTTACTTCATATTATCCGGTGAAGGTAAGACGTCCTTAAAGACACCCTTGGAAGGACTTCGAAAAAAAGTTGCCACTTGGGGACGTGAAAAAACGTAGCGCCCTCTGTAGCCACAAAAGTTTTGAATGGAATAGATACATCAGTTAGACGACATGATAAGTGAATGAAATAACAGTTTGGTTTCGCTTGGCACAACGTGCGGGAATAGTTCGAAGGTTTGGCCACATGGGTCGGCAGTGACCGATGAGTGGTACAGGAGAGTGGGCTGGCTAGGAGGATGTCACCCTCGTGGGTCTTCTAAATGTTGTTGCCCTCTTCCCGTCATCCTAAAATCCACCACCTGTGTGTTTGGATTGCGGTGCGGTGTCTACGGGGAAAACCTTTCCTGCCAGAAATGTCAGAAGTGCATAACTTGACTGGAGAGCTAAAGTCCTTGATATACAATAACGTTTTTTAATCCTCTAAGAAAATCTCTTTCATTGTTATTTCGGCAGTCATAGTTACAGTCCTGGACACAAAGAAGGGTAAACGAGTTGCTGAGACGGTAGCCACGCTGAAACGGGGAGAAAGCTTTGGGGTAAGAAATTCAGTTCAAGAACTGATTGTCGAACGAACGACCAAACACCCCCGACTAGCTACACAAAAACGAAAGTAAACCTGACAAGTTGCCCCCCTTTGAGTCTATCTTACTGGTCTTCTACATAATGTTTGAGTGGAAAATCTTCATTTGTTTCGTACCGTTAACGACGAAATTGCAATTTCCTTAAAATTGTGTAACGTGTAATATAAAAAGTTGACAATGAACAACAAATTACTTTAATTTCGATGTTTGAAAATTCCCGGATAGTGATGTTAAACTTCTTATTGGCTTATACCATCACCATTTTCGTTTCCATGGTAGGAATTGGCTATCCTAAACAGAACGCAGAGGGCGTCAACCGTTATATCACAGGATAGAGTTGAACTTCTCGTCATATCTGTGGAGGTAAGGCACAGTCGACACCCACAAACACCCAAATACCCCACATCCCAACAAAAAGCAATAAACAAACCAACAAATAAACACCCCAATACCCAACAAACAAACACCCCAACACCCCAACACCCCAACAAACAACCCAACAAACACCCCAACACCCCAACAAACAAACAAACACCCCAACACCCCAACAAACAAAAACCCCAACAAACACCCCAACACCCAACAAACAAACAAACAAACAAACAAACACCCCAACACTCCAACAAACAGAAACCCCAACACCCCAACAAGCAAACAAACAAACAAACACCCCAACACCCCAAACAAACACCCCAACGAACACACAGCTCTGTGTTGCAGTCACTCTGTGAACATTCCTCTGTTCTGTACACTTAAGGAAAGTCCTATTCTTCCAACACTGTAAATAACATTGTGTGGACGTGGGTCCACCGTGAGTGTTCTAAGCCCCTTCATTATGTCCTCGGGTCCACACTTGGTATGTAGCGTTAAAAACAACCAAACACACCAACAGACAAGCAACCAAATAAATAAATACAAATTGAAAATAATGGCCAAATTATGGGTTAACAGATATAACAATAAACCCATAATTATAACTCAATTCAATTCAATTCGTCAATTCGTCACAGCCCAAGGGCTTATTGTGAATAGTAAGTGAAAAACAGCGTTCGTAACCAGTATCATATTTTTGTAAGAAGTGATCTGGCACGTTGGTGATGGATACGCCGCTCCCATAGGGGCCAGATAAAAAGCAAACAATGATTAGACCACTAGTTTGTTTCAATTCTTTGCATAATCTCTTCCTTTGACATTCAACTGGAACGCAGCGAGTACAGCTTGGCGACTTTTGCTGATGCTAGGTGGCGTCAGATTTTCCGGGTAAGTCCTAGGCCGTTTTACGGGCCGTTTTCGAATTAACGGCCTTAGGCTTTGGCCGAATCGACAGCTTCCGTCCGCAGTGGTTCTGGCCGGAACGCCGAAAAGACCTAGCCTTCAGAGTTGTCGCTGTTATATTTGTGTCTCCATCTTTCGCACAGGATTTTGAGGATATCTTCATGCTGTCCGGCGGCATCAAGAAGGTCAACGACCCTGACCAGCACGCCTTCTTGACGTCACTTGCGTGTCTAAAACACTGGCCCCTCCAGCTGATCGAGAAACATCCCAAGGACTGCCGTTTCCACTTCTTCAAGTAAGGATTTATAATTTAAAGGTACACGTTGCCTTGGATTGGGCGATTTGGGCTGTAAAAAGCGTTTGTTATGAACTGAATTGAAATGAATATCCTTTCTTACCATATATTAATTTCAATTAATTTCATAACAAACGCTTTTCATAGCCCAAATCGCCCAATCCAAGGCAACGTGTCCCTTTACCATGATTGGAGTCACGTATTTATCCAGTAATTAAGGTTTTCAAAGCGCTTGACCAAAGAGAAACACTTTTTAAGACAAGTTTCGAAGTTTATGATTTGTAAGACCCATTTATGGAGTACCTTATAAAGGGTTTACAAGGTGCTGCGGCGCATTCAGCCACTGCGCCACTGCCAGAAACACTGATGGGGCGGAACCCTTTCTGTTCTCTCGCAATGTGTAACTGGGTTCGTGTACGTGCATACGACACACACACGGGACCTACGGCTTGACATCCAATCCGAAGACGAAGCAATAACTATTTTTTTCATTTGTTTCCCTTTTTACTAAAGGCTCGATTCCTTTTATTTAAAATATAAATTTACAGAGATGGAAATGTGTTGATAAAGGACAGTCTCTTTTCAGAATGGATCTACATCATCAAATCGGTACGTATCAATTACAATGGCTCAACTGAGGGATAGGGGGGGGGTGTCGGGGGTACATAACTGAGTACATTAATGATTTATGCTTTTCAGTGTATAGAGCCTATTGAGTTGTTTATACCACCGATAGTTATCAGCGCCACCACAAAAAACAAACAAAAACAAAAAAACAATTTCAAGCACACTTTTTGTTCGAGAATTCCATGAAAGTCAAGTTTATAGTACTAAATGGAAAGCCAAGGTTAGGAGTAGGCCTATCTAGTGAGCATTGCATGGGGGCACCAGCATCTTTTTTAAACACAAAATTAGACCCTACGTCTGAGTTCCCCGCACACTTGGGAGCCCCAATGCAGCCCGCATTTTTTTGGGGGGAACATGCGTTTCCCTTGATCCAAAATTAATGTTTCGACTGTAAAACAATTTTTAATTAAACATAGACCCGATAAGAAGTAAACATATTAATTTTATTCTGAAAAGCATACTAAGCAGAATCATTCCTTTTGGTTGATGCCGACAGAATAGAGGATGAGTATTTTTTGGGGAGGTTCACCTCGTCGTTGATTTTGTAATGAGCGTGTTCGGTGTTGCAAAAAGGGAAAATTGCCAAGGAAACAGGCCCTTTATTGTGTCAAAAAGGATACATCTGCTGGGGGGGGGGGGAGGGGTGTGTGGCAAATCAAACAAACAAATCCCGCCCATGATGATGGGACCCTAAAACTCGTCGATTCTCAGGGTGGATAACAAATTAGCAGTAACTTAACTTCTTTTTCGGTTAAAAAAATAGTTATAATAACGCGGGCACCCTGAGCAATTGTTGCAGTACAAAATAATCTGTGTATCTTGTGTATTTTACAAATGAACAGCCGTTGCGTTAAAAAAAAAAAGATGACGTCTGCTGTGGACTGGTTCGTGCAACGGTTGTTTACTGCCCACCGATACGCTGGGTTTTGTCTCTGTAGTTCATTGTTCAGGTCAAACTGTATAAATTGAAAAATTTAAACTGTTCAAACCTGTTTTGACTTGTTCATCTAACTGATTTTGTTGTTCTGTTTTGTCAATAGGGGAGCTGTTCAGTGCTAAAGAAACTGAAGAGAGTTTCTCCCTCGATCCCAAGTCGACTGAAACGCAAAACGTCCCCTGTAACTGGAAATAACGGCTCTGCCTTAGGTAAAGAAGGTTAAACAATAGTTGTAGATTTTTCGAGACAATTCACCTGAGAAGTACTATACATGTAGAGCTGACAAAATAGTCGCAGTGTTATGTTTTGTGTGATCAACCGTATACATGAAATAACAAACCGATGAAAATGAGGCCTTAACCCATGAGTCGGGAGAAGAGTGAGAAAAAAACCATGGCGGCACAATTTCCAGCATGCAAACACTTTGTTCTTACCTTTGGTGGTACTTACTGAAATCAGCTGTTTCAGATACAGTTTTCTTGAATATGACTTTCCAGAGGGAAATATTTCACAGAAATGAAATCTTTCTATAGTATGAACTTCAAAGGCCTAATCAGTAAGGTTTCAAACAATGATGTTTTTATCATTACCAATCCTGTACACCTTTAAAAGGAAAACACAAAATTGAAACGCAAACAAAATGTATTTAAATTGCAAAGTGTGCCTGAAAGAAGGACGTAATAAAGTATAAACGGGAAAAGTGCCGAGGCAATTAAATGTGCACAGTTGTGTTTCAAGAAAAAAAGGTGAAATTCTGCATGAGAATGGGCAAATACGTCTTTGAGGGGGTAATTCTAGCAACAAAATAGTAACAGCTGAAATGCCATACATTTTTTGTTGTTGTCAGGAACCATGGCAAAAAGTAGTTTGTGTGCCTGGAAGAATTGGGCGTACAGCCTCACTCCCTTCTGTCTGGCACCAGGCCATTGTAAATCACACTAAACAAAAACGTGTTTCCTGTCCATCCGTAGCATTACCAAGTACGGCCGATACCTCTGACCACACCCTGTTGTCCCCGATCAAGAAGAGGCTTCGCCGTCACAAGAGGAACCACACATGGCCCTCCATAAAACGACCGGGCCGGGAGGTCGGCCCGCTAGGAGCGGACGATGCCCGGCTCGGGCTTCGCAGCGACACCGGCACGAGGAGAGACAGCACGGTGGTGGATGGCTCCTCCATGATGCCGGGTCAGGCAACGCGGACGCTGCAGAGAAACCCAAGAGTGAGGAGCTTGCATTGTCGAACTGTCGATTTCTTATTTCTACATTAAAATTTAAATGGCCATTTTTATAGCGCTTATGTTAAAAGCTTTAGTTTAAGGTTTTGCGAGGAAAAAGATAGAAATAAATAAAATATGATAAGCGGTATATAGGCCAAGCTAATTAGAAACTAAAAATGAGTTATTGCCGGGATCCTGACATTATCACACCAGTCCACCAGCCATGTACACACCATTTTGCATAACATGCCCAAGTTTCTGCACGTTTTTCATTTTGAAATGGCATCATCTGTCAAAACTCGATCAGAGGAAAAATATATATAAAAAACAAAATTCCTTAGCCGAAAAGCGGGCTATATAGTGTTGAATACTAAGTTTTCAGATTGTTGCAGATATGCGTTTTTGATGTTTTTACTAACTATAAAAAAAAAAACAACAAAAACTGACATAACACATTTTTGAAATGTGAACAAAATAGCAAGTAACAGATAACTGTGACATATTTTGCCCTAAACAGAAAGGAATGTATTTGACCACTGCAAGGGACTTTCCGAGGATCGCGACACTCAACAAAGAAAACAAAGAGGTCAAATTCCACGCTGGAAGTGAGGAGAGTTCAGATGGTAAGTCTCATGATGGCCACATTAATTTAAATAATAATTTAAAATGTCTCCTTGTACATAAAAATGATCTTAAGCGCATATTTTAAAATACGCAGAATGAAAGAAAAAGTTAACGAAGAAAAACAAGACTGGTTCCGGGCTAGTGCACAAACTAACGTACCGCCACAAGGGAACCAACTGTTCTTTTTACATAAGCCTAACAAAAACTAATGAACACGGTGGTATTTTTGTTCTGAACTATTGGTACAAATACAAGTACAAGTAAAAATGTATTTAGTTCCAATATGAAAGCTCACTGATTATAAAGTTGATTTTCATATACCAGTATCATACCGACAGAGAAGCATTCCCATCTGAAATACTGTCCAAGAACGAGAATGTTAGCGTTTGAAAGCCTAAAATCACAACATTGCTTATTCCAATTAAAGTGTTCTAACCCCTTTGACATTTTTGTTAAGTCTTCTTAAATTTACTCATTGGTTCTGCATTGTGTTGATTTTATAGATGCTTTTGTTAATGTTTAGCAATACAAGTTTATAAATGTTTGTTTGTTTCTAAGTTGAAGCGCTTTGAATAATTTAGATTCTTTGTAGATATTTTGGGTGGTCGGGTTGGCTTTTTAAATAGTTTTACCGGTATCTTTAATCACCTTCCACATCTAGGGCCCCGGTTCGAATCACGCCTGGGGTTGGGTTTTCAATGGTCCTACCTGACTGCTTGGGTTTCCTGGAATAATTTTAAGGGGTTTTTCTCTCAAATCTAAAACTGTAACTTCCTTCCTTGTCTTCTCATCATGGGGTTCTTGGCTAGTACAGTGATTAAGTTCGCTTTTCTAAGAGTCTTTGGCTTCATAACCAGAATAATTGAAATGGTACGAATAAAATGTTTTGATTATTATTTTATAAATAATGATATTCCCCTTCGTATGAATCACTTTCATGTATCTATTCCTGTGGTATTACTAATTGCAGAAGAACAGTCAGACGTTGAACTAGAGACATCATTCATTCAGAGGCGGCGAGAATTCCATTCCGATCTAGACAGTACCAGAATGGTAAGTGTAATCGTGTGTTTTGAACAGCTTTCAAGACATGGGGATCGAGGGTGTCAAATTCCACATTTTTTTACCTGTTCGCCCTTTAAAAAATGTGTAATATCATGGAACACGGAACCAGGAGAATGGTGTGTGTAGTTTGTGCGCATGTCTGGTTTGAGGCAAGTTATGCGCGTTGCCATTTTAGCTGCATGCTAAACTCTATCTCTCCTGGGCCCAATTTCATAGAGCTGCACAGAAAATATTGCTTAACAAAATTCTGCTCAGCAGAAAAGAGCAGGATACCAGTCACAAATTATACACATGTCATGGTAGTTTGGCTGGTAAACTTATTCTGGTAAGCATGATTTTATTGTGCTTAGCTACTTGTTTGTGCTTAAGCAGCTCAATGAAATTGGGCCCAGATGCTGGTTGACTTAAGCCCGGTTCATACTTCCTGCGAATGCGAATGCGAAGCGAATTTTGACGTCACGTTTTCGCAGCGAATGTTTCGCAGGAGTTGAGCACATTTCAACTGCTGCGAATTATTCGTTGCGAATTTGTGATGTCAAAATTCGCTTCGCATTCGCGTTCGCAGGAAGTATGAACCGGGCTTAACAAGTTTAGCCATGATTATACATGGCACGTCACAATCGATACTCTGTGTCCCAAGCAGACATAGAGGGCGTGCACAGCAGACACAAAACATTATTTAGATAAGTCTCCGTGTTCTTTTTCTGCGTAAAATCAACCATGTAATACTAAGCCTTGTTAAAAAGAATAACAATATTCAAACGTCTAGCTTATATTGTGTTTTTGCTAAAAGATATTTTGACGTTCGAACTTTGGAAAAAATCTACAAGTTTTGGAACCGAATTCAATCATCAGATTCTGTTTTGGATTTCCTTAGGTTTTTGAAACGGCTTATTTCATATTAATCGGTTGCTTTTAGAAAATACAAACTATTTAACATTTTGCAGCTGAATATTTACCAACTACATCTTTGAACACACTGGCTAGGTAGCGATGAAAATCCCATAGGTTTAATCTGTTCTTGCTTCTGTTCTTTGCAGCCGCTCGAAAAGACGGAGGCCGATATGGACCCAATGTTTGTAGTAGTGCAGGTTCTCACCAAGGGTGCAGTTTTTGTAAGTTTGAAATGTCACACTCGCGCACTGGTGCCAACAATCACAGAGCTGCTTTAGCAGAAAATATTGCTAATCAAGTATCTGCTAAACAAAAAACAAGCAGGATACCAGTCTTATATGGTACTTGTGGCATGGTAATTTGGCTGATAACCTGGTAAGCACATTTTGTTGTGCTCAGCAGGTTTTGTTTTTGCTTTTAAGCAGCTCTACGAAAATGGGCACAGTTCCTTAGTGAACTATAGATTTCTTAACATTGCAGTTTTCAAAAAGACCTGGACACAAATATTGCCCATTCTCTTGAAAGGACGTTGAGTGACAATTAGGCCTTTTTATTGTAGCACTCGTCCTGTTGTTTTCTTTCTTCATGGCAAACGTCTTCTTTCCTTCATACTTCACGTTATAAATCAAACCAATTAAACAGGCTGGTGCTATGAAACCCATATGAAAGGTAGACAAGGTATACGACCAAGATGGCCACCTCAGGGTGACAGGGGTGTATAAGAACGCATGGTGAGTTTTAATATCAACAGAACTTTACATATTCCATTCCGAACACAATAAAGTCCCCCAAAAGTAACATTTATATGAAGAAGAAAAGAGAGAGAGATATATAGAGATGTTTTCAGTCAACTCACTTCCAATCTGTCCGTAAAAAAAACAGGGGCTGACGGGCGTGGTGTTCAGCGACCAGCCCAGTCTGAGTCTGGTCAGCAATGGAGCCGAGTGCATTGTCATCAATAAGAAGTTTTATCTTGAGCATGCCACGGACGAAACACTGAGAACGCTGAGAAGAGAGGTAAGTGACAACTTAGTACCATCTCCGTCAGTCAATGGTATTATACAGGATTGGTAAGGGTATACAAAACATTCAGTCAGAAAGCTTAATGATGATTAAGTTCATCTAGAACCATTTTTTTCAGTTAAATGCTTCCCCCTTCTCTGTGAAATTATCCCTCTGAAATGAAGTCAAATTTTAGAAAAAATGTAAGCCCTATATGAAAACATAAAACAAAAACAAAACAAAAAACGCAACAGCTGATTTTGGTTGTTACAGCCTAAATTAAGAACAATGTGTTTTATACATGCTGAAAGTTGTGCATGGTTTTTCACATTACTTTCTCTTGACTCACACAACAAATTAAGCCAGAATTTTCACAGGTTTGTTATTTCATGTATGAGTTGATCACACAAAACATGAACCACTTTATTTTAGCTCTACCAATCCTATAGACCTTTCCATTGTTGATAAACAAACAGCGCTGGTTGGCATGGACCGCCGAATGTTAGTAAAACATTCAATAGTGATATCAGATGTTTTAACCAAGTTCAACATTTTCGGTAAACTTCTAATTAAATAAAATACCTCCCATGATCGGTTGCTCTGTTTCCAATAAATTCAACACTAATTTTGAATACTTGTGTAACATTGTTACAAACTGTAGTTATCTATTGTTGTGTTGCATTTATGGGTTCCATAGTTTTCCAACCTGGGTTGGCAAAAACTTGGGCTGTGACGTTGCAAAAGAAAGGTCTATATAATACCTTTAAGGTAGGGTCAGGGTCATACTTTCGTAATGACCTCGAAAATAAATGGTTTAAGAACGCTTACTTGTTGTAAAGATGGTAATGGTATTAAGTATCTTGCGAAATGATTTCGTCTAAAATGCCCCCTGTTGATTAGAGGTCAATAAAAGCATGTCGAAAAAATTGAATATGCAAAAACTCACCTCAAGGTGAGTTTTGGAGATTCAAAGTTCCGTAGTGTCCGTTTGTGAATGCTGCGGCCAGGGATGCGTTTGGTACCCGCTGTCGCCTCGCTAAACGGTGACGGCTTCGACGTTCTTCATGAAATTACCGAAACAGTTTTTTGCTGTTTTCTCAACAAGTAGACACTGTACTCAGTTGAATTTTTTCCATGTGACTTCTATTGTATTTTTTGATAATTTAGTATATATGAATCAGCATTACGTTGACAAAAACCAATGTTTGACTCTACCTTGAAGCTAGACAGATCGGTTGCGAAGGGCAGAGTTATAACGCAAAACAAATATGTATGTAACAATAAATAAATAAAGTAAAACATGTAATAAAAGCAATCAAATGATGACCCCGGGGTATCAAGACAACTCATTTGCATAATTGCCATATTGTTGCACATTGATTGAAGCCCTGCTAGTTAAACGGCATAAGACCAAGAGACCATATTGTTGTATGATCTACACAGTGAGCCCAAACGGATCTCTCAAATGTAAGCCAAACAATACAATTTAATTCCATACTATGAAAAAAAAAACCCGCTTCGACCGTATGCAGTTTCCACACACAAAGGCAATATAAAACCAACCCATTCCAAGAATGTGAAATTAAAATTGAGCTTCAATAGTTGATGATTGAAATGCGTGGATTACAGGAAACGGGAATAAGAAATGCGGGTTTTTAATCCCAAAGTACACGTGGTTTGAAAAGTAGTTAGGGTTGAAACAAAAAACCACTCTGGGAGGAAATGTGTTTGAATATATAGACCTTATCTATACGGTATGGGCAGTGGTACAACAACACATTTATATTATTAAGTTATTTATTTATTTTCATTTTTGTTTTACTTTTTAGCCTACTTTTTAATTTTTTTATTTATATATTTATATTTTGTAGTTGTCAAATAAAAACCCTTTGTGCTAAGTGCAATAATCACTTAAACACTGTTAATTGTAGAAGTTGATCTAGGCCTACTGCGAACCAATGCATTTTCCAGGCAGTCTTAATCTCTTTTTTTTTAAAAACGAGCTCTTATACAGCGCATTTTACAACAACGTATCAATGCGCTTATCATTAGTGCCCTGGTCTTTGGGCCAATAAAATCCATTAATCTTCCTCAGCTCCCTGGGGAGTATAAGGCCCCGAGCTGCCATGGCGCTCCTAAGGTTTTTTTTCAAACACAATATCAACCTTTACCCTCGCAGGTACCCATTTATACCCCTTGCTGTTTGGAATGACTCCTTATCCTTTTTAAGAGTTGTTCATGCACAATTACACATACAGTGTGTTGTTATGAGAATTATTTTAAAAACTTAAATTTGCCTCTGGAAATACTACCAGCGAAACATATGGTCCGCCATTTTGTGGAGTCAAAATTTGGTTCATGATAGCGCACCGTGTTCTGTCATGAAACTATTTTACACAATAACAACTCAGTTTTTAAGAGATTATGTGAATTGTTATATTCTACTTTTAACATATTTTCCCAATTTTCAAAAATGTGTTCGATCTCGTGTGAGGTAGGGTGAAAAGGGGAAGGGGGAGTGGCAGGAGTTTCTACGGGTTGGGCTCAAGCCCCCTGTCGGCCTCTGGTTACGCCACTGGGTGTGAGACATATGCGGGAAAGGTTACTTCAATTTGCAAAACTATCTCAATCTCGGTGTTGACGCAACACCGCTGTGTTCGACAGGTCAGTGCGCTGGATTCACAGAGATTGAAAGTCCGACCATTATGATCAAGTTCCGACGATAACCGGTGCCCGAGCCTCGGTTGAAATAATCCCGCTGTCCCGATCGAGTGTTCACCACTTGCAGTACACGCGTAAAGCAGGTTACCAAACAGTGCCCATACATGCTGTAGACATGTTCCCTCCATGGTACAATTGAACTGGTCAATACCAAAAAGATACCAGACTATTTTACCATTCAGCTTCGATTTTGATACATTATTTTGAATGTTTAAAAACCCCAGACCAAAATGGCTCTACCATTATCTATAATTGCGCAATATAAGCCAGAACGCGTGATAGTTGGCATATGGGTCTTAAACTATTTTTATCGACTGTGTGAGTTAGTTATTCACGAATTCACGACAATAAATTTATGCATCGATATGTTGGGGTTTGTTACCCCCAACGAGCCAGGAATTGTATCAGTATCTAAGGAATTTTATCAGTCTCTATTTGCAAATATCTAATTTATTTGTTTAACAAATCAATTTTAATTGCACGAAAACAATCTTCACATTAAAGTTCATCGACGATCATCTAGGAATTGTATCAGTTCGTCCGCACCGCTGTAATTGGTAACTACTTCTAAAAAAATGATTAAAGCAAATGAATGTAA
This sequence comes from Pisaster brevispinus, assembly GCA_023634235.1. Taxonomy (NCBI): domain Eukaryota; kingdom Metazoa; phylum Echinodermata; class Asteroidea; order Forcipulatida; family Asteriidae; genus Pisaster; species Pisaster brevispinus. Next base: position 7,596,737 of record JAMKCF010000021.1, on the reverse strand, counting down.
ATTTGGAAAGATGATAAAAGCAAATTTATATTGGGCATCGTATTGATCCCACGCTATATGTTTGTTGAAATTGTTTGAGACGACTGGCTCGCTTTCTGCATATCGTATTTTTGTTTGGTTACCTATAAAGCATGGAGTAAGGTGTTGCAATCCAAGTAAAGCATCTGTCCACTACTGCTGTGTTTTAGGCCCTATTGACTATTCTAGCTTTGCTATTGACGTTAAATGCAGTATTATGGTGCACAGTAATTGATGGTGTTTAGAGGACATATATTTGGTCTATTGGCTTTAACTTGATTACAGTTGTGAAAAGCAAAACAAAAGAAAAGAAAAAAGTGTAGACCATAAGATGTGTATTGAAAAGAATCCTATTTTGGGGATTCCGTGGTCCCCATCTCTATACTACGCGAAATTTAATGTGAAGGGTTTTCGATGGCGTTGAATCCAATTATGGTTGTTACTAAGCTCTAAAACTGCACATTAGTCAAATAGATCGAATATTGGGAAATTGTTGGTAAAAACACAATGTTTTTGGAATAACAACTACATTCACTGGACTATTTTAATGAAATCTGGTGTTCAATAGAGCATTGATAACTAATTGAAGCACTACGTAGACAATGTGCGCTTCGGACGTGGACCCAATTTCTTAAAAGCCTATAAGCACAAAAACCTGCTAAGCAGAGAATTATCTTGCTTAGCTGAAACAGGCTACTAGCCAACATTCTATAAAGTTTACATTGTTGCCACTGGGGCTCACTCATTTTTTTGCTAAGCAAGAGAAGTTGTTACAACAACGACCTTTATAAAAATCGGGTCCATGAGACCGCTGAGGAGAAGGAGGTGTTTTAGCCACTGTGTGCCATTGAGTATTCTAGGTCACGGATTCGCCCAACAATACGGCCGTGACTACAACAATTCCATACTCAATGAAATAATATGTAAGAATTGCATACATTGAAATGGGTTGCGTTTTTAATACAATTGAATACCTTAAGCCCAATACACTGCGCATGTACGATCTAGATTACCCAAGACAGTGCCCTTGCACCTGTGCAATTGTCCGTATTCAGCATTGAAACAATGGCAACAATTAGAAACATACAAGCACCAAGCGAGAGAAAGACGACCGGCACGTGACGGCTCGAGAGGCAATTGAACGGGCGAAGTTATTGAGCCTTTTGTTGGAGCGTTTGTCCTTCGCGTGTGAGAGTGTCACAATTAATATTGTGAAGTGTTTTATTCGCCACCTCACTCTTGCAATTGGACAAGGACAGAGGTTTGGATCAAAAGAACCATCCGCGAATGGGGAAGAGTGGGGGGGGGTGATGGTTTCGCGTTTTGCCAAAGCGCCATAGGTAGACAATATCTTGAGATCATTCATTAATAAAGGGATCTGTAAAAAAGAGGAGGTAGTAAGTGGTAAAAGCGTTTGTAATAAAAAATGTTATGCGCTTGATGAATAAAACAAATTAATAATAAAAACACACATGAAAAAGCTTCTCGAGGGATGTACATTACCTGTATTTAAACTCAGTGATTAGAAAGAATTATATGATAGCACATTATATACATTCTCGTTAATGCTAAGAAAATATACTTTTCTTGTTTAAGAACATGTTTCCAAACACCCACATACATTCGTTAAAATATTCCTATTAGCACGTTCATATTTTTGAAAACGTCAACTGCAAAATTAGATCATCGCATCCGGTGACCCGACACGGTGTGTCCCACCACACCAATGTGACCCACAACGGTGACCCACCACCGTGACCCTCCACGGTGACTCACCACGGTGACCCACAACGGTGAACCACCACGGCGAACCACCACGGTGACCCACCATCTCAAAACTTGTTCAGAGCTGTTATTTTTGTAACTCTTGAATTAATGTGGAAATTATGAAAACAATGTGAAGTTTCCCATTGACCTTTAGAATATTGCCTGTCGAGAAATGTCCTGGACTGTACAAGGTCGCTATTTTTGTAAACAAAGGTTACATGGTTGATAAAATTACCGTTAAGCAGAGCTAATGACGTGGCCCCTGGTGCTAATCGTGGGCTGTTATGATGGAGATGGGGTGCGTGTTGGGGACTGGTGTAAACATCCAACTAGAAGATGCCCCCCGCCCCCACGACTGAAATATGAAATTATTTTGAAATGTCCCAGAGTCCCCAAATGCTGGATCGCCTCGCCTGCATGGATCCACCCCCAGGGATCTGCATGATTGCGCCCCCTCCCTGGGAAGCTTGTTTCACAAATAGTAATTGATAGCCATTGGTAGGTAATGAGTGTTAATGCCGACAAAAAGAAACGCTGCTACCCGCCGTTCTGACGATCATTGGGCCGTGACGAAAGAACAAAAGATAATTTAAACATGGCAAGATTAACGTCGTCAATAAAGACCATCACAAAATGAGGAATAGCCCTAATAACGTCCTCCCCCAAAAGTGAGACTACCAGTATATTGTCGGAGGTACGATATGGGTCCTCAGAGGGGTGCATAATAAAGATTGATTTTTTTTAACGGCTATTCAAAGCTTTTTCAAGCGAAAGCACCAACAAATTCGTTGCACTAGAGTACTGAACGCATCGTCAATAATGCTTTTTTAAAAAGCATAACAGGCATTTTATTAGGCGCCTTTTAACATTTTAGAAAAACGCCTTTCATACCGCCCTGTTTATTAGGCCTTAAGCATTCTTGAAAGCATCTTAACTCCTATGGAACATGCAGCATCGGGAAGCCACATTAGCACACAGGTTGCTAAGCGTTCATGTTAACAATCTCTACCCTCGCAGGTGCCATTTAATATTGGGTGATGGGAAACAATTCTAGTTATTCATGAACACAAGAGTGTCACGACCGGGATTCGAACCTACAGTCTGGTGACCCAGCCACAATAACCCGAGTTCGATGCTCCATATTATACCGCTCGAGCCACGACACGCTAATAATGCGAATACTTAATAACAGTACCGGGGGGGGGGGGGCCTTGGGAAGTGACGTAAAATATTGTGAGAACAATATCTGGCTCCTTTTGAGTTTGTCATTACTGTTCTCATTGCTTTCTTTTCGGTACCTGACTAAGACGGCCAGTTTGGGACTTCAAATGTAGTTTTAATTCATTTACGTTTCGGCTGATTTGACACTGTTCAGCCTGCTATAGCAGATTATGAATAAAGACATAAATTACAATTTTAAAAGTAAATATGTTTCCTTTTCTCCATTTCTTTTGTCTTGGCTACCTGTCTGTCGTTGTTCGTGTTTGATGGATGTCCATGTACACGTCACCGTTTCTGTATCTATTAACTTGGTCATGCCATTATACTTTTTTTATATCCTTATCTATTCTTCCAAAATCCATACGTGACCACCCTCCCTTTATTTTTTGCCCTCTATTTTACCTCTCCCCTCAACTTCATCTGTGTGTAAAAAACTAAAACGAACACACACTTTGCCTTTACTTACAATGTACATGCTATGTTATCTTGTCTCTTTGTCATTATCTGTGCATGTTGTCACCCGGTCCCCATTGTTTGTCACCGTGTCTCTGTCACTTAATGTCGCTGTCAATGTCCATGTCCAATGTGCCTGTTCTGTCTGCAGGAGGTGCCATACCCTAGTGAGGATGAGCTTCAAAGTAAGCTACAACAGTATATGAACTGGAACGCCTACCGGCACAACACCTTCTTCAGCACGTTGTATGACAGTCGCGACCACAAGACGGACAGAGTACATGTTACCAAATCAATAGTGAATAGATGACGACCCGGAATCGACACTGCCCAAACAAGACTCTGGAGTCGATAAAGATCATAGACAACACATTCTTCTGTACACAGACGCCACTCCACCATGAACAGCACGATACGCGGAGATCGATTGTAAATTGGTGACGCCTCAGAATCGACACTGCTCCAATGTTGATGCCAGGTTAAGTTGACATCTAGAGATGTTATCAGTTCATGTTAATCGAAACTAATCCACAGTGAAGTACCCTGGTTGTCATCAATAGAGTCGTAAAGCTGCGACTATGGCTACGGCTATGGTCATGGCTACGGCAATGACCATTGGCTGCAACGAACACCTCGAAGAGTAGGACTTTCTGACTTTTCAGACAAAAGCTACTGCCGAAAACATTAATTCGGAGAGGCCTACGACCTAGGCTTATAGTTTCAAATGTTCCATTCCCATCATGATTTGTAAATTTAGTTTCAACAGATTGAATGATACTTTCTTTCCACCAGATGCGAAGGTCAAACCGTGTTCATAAAGTACTCATTTTTTAAAAATGAACTAAACTACGTAGCCTGTCACACCACATGTATACACGAAGAAAACAGAATAACTTGCAGTATTCATGGACATTGCACTGTCTAGTTTGTATCAACTTTTGATAGGCCAATGAAGAATGGGGGTAAATCTCGAAACTTGTTCAACTTTTAATTTTATTTCTCTTGAATTTTCTTTTGAACTTATGACACAACATTTCCCACATGACCAGTGTAGTGTCTCGCCTACCAGGATATGGCCTGTGCAAGATCACCCATTTGTAAACAAAGGTTACATGGTGTATATTACCATGCATTGCAAAACTTGTAACAAGAAATTCTGTTGTCTGATGAATAATTATGTTATAATTTATACAGACCGAGTCTTTCACGTAAATATGTTTTTTTTTAAAGCCGATGTAAACCGCAAAATAATGATGACTTGACTTTATTTGTTTTTATTATGATATAAATTAATATTCGATACACGGTTGTAACTCCTGCATTTACATGCAAATCTATAAATCCATACAATCCTGTCCGTATAGTTTCAGTCTGGTAGTTACGCGTCATTGCATGGTAATGGGGGAAATGTGCCCTTGATGTTGCAAGCATGGAATATGCAATGAGGAAGTTTGGCCGGGTCCATCGCAGATGTTTCCTTTGAAAAGTTATGGGGGGGGGGGTCAAACAAACATGCCCACCATTTTTTCTTAAAAATGGGTGCTATTGTTTCTTATTCTATACTTGTGTTTTTGCAAAGGACACAGCATCTGCAACGGTCCTTCAGCCAAATAACTCTGACAGTGTGCCAAAATAAAATTGTTATGAATCATCTGTGAATATTTTGTGAAATATTATGCATAGAGTTCAAGGTACATAAAGTTAAGAAAAAAAGCCCGATATTAAATAATTACAGAGTCTTTTCGTTTACGTCGCCTTTGGGAATTATTGCTAATTTAGTATTTTATTAACTTTATTCTTTTTCTCTCCGCAAAATTCAATAAATTACACACTAATATGAACCAAGTTGCGAAAATAACTGCTAATGTAAAAAAGAAGACACTAAAACAATGTAGCGATGTTTAGAAGGCTATAGACCGAGGAGATAAATGACAAAGAAATTCCTATAACCAAAAAGGTTCAGTCTGCCACCAAAATTACTTCTAAAAAGTTCATACAAGCATCTCTACTCTTAAAACTCTCGGGTAAGATTTATTTACCGGATTCCGGGTCCCAGGGGAAACTGAAACCATTTCCAAGTCAGGCTCACCCAGAAAAAAATGGTTTAAAAATTTGATTTTAACTTGGATTGCTGCGTCATTTTGGCTCATTTTCTAGGTCATTTTATTATTATTATTATTATTATTATTATTATTATTATTATTATTTATTCGGCATTAGAAACCACAAACAAACAACATACATTCACCGAGAATTTGTACTAAAAACAAAATAAAATAAAAAAGCCAGAGGCATATGCCTGGAATTTAAAAAGTTTACTTAAAACTGTGGCCCAAAGGCCTTCCATTCCAATACCTCTGGCTACACACGTCACAAACACAATTGTATTTATTTTGACATAAACTCGGTGTCACACTGACACAGAAATAGGTCAGGCCTCACGGATGCGGGTCATTTCGGACCCGGGAGTTTGAAGAGTGTGTTTATATATGTAGATATAAAATAAAAGTCTTATCAACAATCTGAGTTGTATGGAGGAGATACAGACCTGGGCTCAGTTTCATAGAGCTGCTTAACGTCCGATTCTGTGCTTACTGCGCGATTTGCATTTCATGGCGCTGCTAACCGTGAGCACACGAAAAGGCATGCTAACCTTCCGGTGCTTACTGTATGAAAATGAATGACGTAACAATGCAAATCCATGATGAACGCGCAAGATGGCTGCCTTATTTTCTTGCTAACCTGTGAAAAAACGCTTACGCTCAAGCACATTTTTCTGCTATAGTTAGCACGAAAATTTGCTTACCGTTAAGCAGCGCTATGACATTGGGTCCTGCTTGGTAACAGACCTGCTTGGTTTGTTAGCATGCGATCTTATTGACTACATGTACAATGCTCAGCATGTTTTGAATCTTCCATTGATTGATGTTTACCAACAGGTATAAAGTACTACCTGAACAAATATAGAATATATTATTTATTTAAATTTAGAATCATTAGAGCTAAATTATTATTATTTTGTATACATGTATACGTTTTCAATGTTGTTTGCAGTTTAAATTCTTCTCATGTAGATATTTCAAAAAACTGGTTTGGATAATGTTTTCCCCTCCTTTTCATTTGTAATATTTGTTTGAAAGAAGTTCAGATGTGAGGTTTTCCTACATTGTATTCTTTTATATCCACAGTTTCTAACTGATGAATTCAGGTTAGCACTCGGAAGATCGAAGGGAGGGTACACCTTTGGTACAAATTTATTACCGTAAAAACTTACTTGGTAAAGAGCGCTGGAGAGCTGTTGATACTATAAAACATTGTTAGAAACGACCCCCTTTGAAGTATTGCAGTTTTAGAGAAAGAGGTAATTTGTCACCAACAAATTTGAATCTGAGAAAGGCTTCAGGCATGGAGCCATTCTCAGTCATCTGGAAGCACACAATTCTATGCAACGAGGGTGGGTTTTTCTTCATTATTTCCTTGCAACATTTCGATGACCAATTGAGCCCAAATTGTTTTCACATGTTTGTTATTCTATGCATAGTGTTGGGATACACCAAGTGAGGATACTGGTCTTTGACAATTACCAAAAGTATACCCTGCCTTTTTAAAATTTAAGTTTCTAGGTCACCGTGTCTTCTCCGTCACACATGGTTATTGTCTGCTCACGGTCTGCCATTTTGAAGAGTCAAAATGCTTGTAAATAAAATAGTGTGCGCGTCTAACCCGACTCAGTGCGTGCGTCATGCACACTGCACGGTAAATAACGCACAGGGACTCTCTAAATAGCACACTGGTTTTACCGTGTGGTGACGTCACGAGAAATTGTTCGAGGGAACTGTTTTCTAAGAACTGATGTGTTTCATGAAAATCATAGTTACGATACAAAGTATATATTAATAAAGAAATTAGTTGTGCACTTTGTATAAAGACATGGGTGTGCTAAATTTGTTTGCGTATATACATTGCCCCGAGTTTGTAACCGCTGGGTCAATGGAAACCTCGACCGGGCTTTCCCACGAGTTCACTGCACGACCGCCGGCGTGTCACTGCACGACCGCCGGCTGACGGCGTGTAAGTACCCTCCTTTCTTGGATGGCAGCCCCTTTTTTTTGAAATTTAGGAACCAAATTTTTCTGTCTAGAACTCTCTCTAACCCGCACCTCTCGGAAGTCTCGGCAGCTTGCGCGTGCACAACAATTCGGTCACGGTTTGCTGACTCGAAGCATTGTTAACTACTCGGTGGGGAATCCAATATAGAGATGTAAAATATTGCCCGATATACTTTTATTAGAATTTGAATTAGTGATGCTGGTATTGGGGTCCTTTAACAACTCATTTGTTTTGTATACAAGTAAAAATAGCAATAAACTGTTTTCTAAACGATCATATGAGTTAAGTTAACAAAGTGCATACAATATTCTCCAGTATATAAAGTTTGCTGAATAAAGTCAACATGATACTGGGATCAATTTATCTTTAAAAAAAGAGAAAAAAAAAGGAAACTTATGTATAAGAATTGGCAACCTTAATTTTGAAACTTAATTATGAGGTTTTGTTCAACACTAGAGTAATACATATTACTTTGGATTCAAAACATCGAAGTAAACATGCCTCTCGTAACACAAGCAAGAATTATGCACTCTAGACCCATTTCTGGTACAGACTGACCAAAAAGCGGTTACAAATGGAATTTAGTTCGGATTCTGTGTCCGTGTGACCAATCTCTTGGTCATTATGACACACATTCCGGGTCTTACCGTCCAAGAACCGGGCCAGGCCCCACGGGGACCGGACCCAGGTCAATTCTCACCTCGGAGATTTCATAATGTAGAAATTACAAGAAAACTAGGGTCAATTTTTTTCTTTAGGCTTCTTGTTTCAACCCAGGTTTTGTTCTCTCTTCATGCAAGATAATGTGCATTTTAGACCACCAAAATAAAGGGACACTTGAATATTATGTCCCTACACCCACACTCCACCCACGGCCGGCTTCATCATAAATTTGATAAATTGTATGCATTATTTTTGTACAAGTCTCGCGCGTATCGAAAACGAGAAAACAACTCGTTCGAAGACTGTCTTTTTTCCATGAAATCAAATCTTCTTCCCAAATTCTATTCATACAGAGTTCTTGAAAATAAAAATACCATTGGCAATTTTAGTACAGTTTTGTAATTTTTAACAATGGAACAAAAATTAAAACTTGGGACGAGGGTGCATATTTGTTTTAAACCTACTTGTCAATCACGCCCGAATTTGTGCAACAATTACGTTAGTTTTATGATATCAAGAAAGTCAGTTGGGCACAATTCTTAATCGTTTGCACTATAAACCGGAACTGCAAGTCAATTCTTATTTTCGGGTTGTATTTGTTAATTTGTTAAACTCATTTTACGTTCATCTATTTCATGACTTTATTTTTTCTTACCCAACAATTTACTGAAGTATTTGAAGAAAAAGAATCGCAAAACTACAGATGGTTGGGACCAACTTGGTCCCGGATGTTCGAATAGGCGCGAGACTTGCACAGTCTAGAGAGCGTAAAATGGGTTATCGAGTACTTTTTGAGAAGTGGACCGTCGGATAGACAACTCAAGGTAACTTACACTTTCCAATTAAATTTGACAAATATAAAAAGGGTAATGTCACAAGGAAATGCTAAAGTCCATTTGCGTCAATGAACAAAGAACTTCTAATCCGTTATTAACGGATTAACAGTCCGTTTTTACGGATTCCAAATCCGTTATAACGTATTAAAAATCCGTTATAACGTATTCAAAATCAGTTAGAACGTATTCAAAATCCGTTATAACGTATTCAAAATCCGTTATAACGTATTCGAAATCCGTTATAACATTCAAAATTAATTATTACGTATTCAAAATCCATTGTTACGGATTCACAATGGCAAATCCGTGCGGTAGATTCAGCGGTCCCACTCGGGCAGCCTCTTTCTTCAATGTCATTTACATTTACATTGAGTGAAAAAAAAGGTCGAAGTCGTGAGAACCAACAAAAAATGACTCCCGTCAAAGAGGCCCGTCCTTCCACCCAACGCGTGGGGCCCATTTGTCCGCCCCTTCCATCTCTGCAATCCAATGACATGCAATCTCTACCAATCAAATCCACTCAAAAGTTGCATAAAATTCTTTTATTTTTCCCTGCCAATTTTTACAGAAATATTCATTCAAATGACTCCCGGCTTATTTTCGTTTGATAACGAACGCCCCTTGCATCAGCAGTCAACACACAACATGAGGTAAATTCAATTTTAGCATTCACTGGTCAAATAAGAACATTTTATTTCATCAGGTCGCAAAGATAATTCATTAGCCATATGCTACTCAGTTACAGTTACATTTCTATACAACCATTCAATAATTTTGTCAACTGTAAAAAAGGTAGAATAAAAATGTGACTGAAGAATGGTGAAAATGTAGTCTTGATTGCCTATAAATGGAATAGAATGACTGAAACGAACTTGATTGAGAAAAATGATATCATGTGTGCATGAGAATGAAATTAAATGCAGCAGTAGCTGTGAAGAAACCCATAATTTTAATGATCACGGGGAACATGGATGAATTTGAATTCGTGGTAACGAAACGGAACTAATTTTTGCTGAAGTTGACGGGGAATATCCGTTTAAAAATCTCACAACACGTCTTTGCATAAAGAAACCTTACTACACAGGATTGGTAGAGCTACAAAATAGTCGCAGACAGTGTTCATGTTTTGTGTGATAAACCACATTATACATGAAATAAAAAGCCTGTGAAGAATTGGGCTTCATCCGTTTTGTGAGTCAGGAGAAAAAACGTGCACAATTTACAGCATGTGAACACATTGTGCTACATTTTGGTTGCAACAACTGAAATCAGCTGTTGCGTTTTTTAAAAGGTTTTCAGATAGAGTTTTCTTGAATATGACATCATTTTAGAGTGCCATTTCACAGAAAAAAATGGCTGTAGTATGAACTTCCTAATGGGTAAGTTTTACACTAAAACTAAATAACAATGTTTTTTATTCTTACCACTCCTGTATAAGTTTGTTTTATATGACAATGAGCTTCATATGGTTTGAATTAACTTGGAAAAGCAAAGCGTTTAATCAACCGTTCATTGGTATTCCTAAAGAAGTAGATTACATCATTCCCAGACATGAAAACGTGTACTTCCAAGTTACCAGTGAAATATTTTCGCCAAGTGTTGTCTCGCAGAGAAATATGCAATTTTGTATCATTTTGAAGCGATGTTTGGCGATCATCGTTTGAACGTGTGAGTTTTAACTCAATAAGGTCTGTCTGATAACTTAAAGCTAATACCATTCGCTCTCGTATTTTTCTGAAATCCACGAACGCACAAATACAAACAGACCGGTGGAACGAGGTTTCAAATTAAATCCTACCCCACAAATCACATTTTTCGTGAGAAATGCAACAATATACCAATGGTGTAACTAAACTCAGATAGTCTGCAAGTCGATAGCGATATAACAAAAAAGATCTACGAAAAAAGAAAGAAAAAAGAAATACGTTCTGTTGTAAGATGCTTGTTCCATTTTCAAATCAATGTACGTCAATAAGAAAAGAGGAAATGCAGTCGTGTTTTGGTTCTGAACAGGCTTGTGTACCTTTATCATAACATATGCACATATGAACTCGTTTAGATTTTGATTTGTGCTTATGGGACCAAACAGTTAAAACAACAACAAACAAACAAACAAACAAACAAACAAACAAACAAACAAACAAACAAACAAACACGCCAACAAACAAACAAACAAACAAACAAACAGACAAACAAACAAACAACCGTATAAATAAATAAAATACATAAATAAGTAAATAAATAATTAGATACATAAATAAACAAATGAAATAAATCTAGTCCATTACTGACTCATTGGCATTTAAGACGAACACATTGTACACATGCTAGGGTTCTTGGTTCTTGGTTTCATACTAATACACTTAATATGAGTATAAAGACGGTTCCACTGTCAGTATTTCAGTATGTTGTTGATAGTAATCAACCGGATTGAAGAGCGAACAGTCGGATCCATCGGAACTTGAAGGCGTGAGAGCGGAAGGCCGGCTCAAAACGACTGGTTTCTCGGACGACAGGCGACAGTCGGAATACTCTCCGGGGTTTCGGAGTATATCCTCAAGAGTCTGAATGTAGTTCTGGGCCAGCACCAGCGTGGAGATTTTGGAGAGTTTCTGCCGATGAGGGCCTCGCTTGGGCTTCTTGAACGGCAGTACTTGCCGAAGTCTCTCAAAGGCGTCGCACAGCATGTGCATTCGCTCTCGTTCCCGTTCGTTTATGCGGTCCCGGCGCTCACCGGTGGATCGCCGCCCGTTCTCGACGGCTCGATGTTGGCGGCCACTCTGCTGATGACTCGCCGTGGTTGCAAAAGACGGTTCAGTCCCGTACTTACACGCACCGGAGTTGTTTACTTTCAGGCGGGTGTTGTGCAGCATCTTCTTCACGGTATCGTAACCGTCTGCGGTGCCCCTTGGGCTTGTGAAGGCCATCTCGGTGGTTGCACCCATGCTCGGGGATGCGTAGTGGAACGATGTGGAGTACGCGTCCGGTAAGCCGTTCTGATCGGTCACGTAGTTGTGCAAGTCAAACTGCGAGACGTTTTGCTGATGGGTCTGTGAATCAACTACTGGGTCGTAGAACATCATGCTGTCGGTCGTCTGCTCACTGGGAGTCTGGTAGTCAAGAAAACTCATCATCATCAGACGCTTCCGTCAAAACAACTTGTTCAAACGTTTCTAAATTCAGTCAGCGAGATTTTTTTTTTTAAGAATTGGCAAGTTGAATCCAAATTCAGAGTGGTGTTTACTTTGCGTCTTTTTTCATCGCACTGAGTCGGCCTACGCACCCCTGACTTATAATGACGACTGACATCACTATTTGCTGACACTAATCGTCCCAACAGAATTATGGTTATTGATAATGCAAACACAAATTTACTCACCGTCAATTAATTTTTACGAGAGGGGAGTGGCCACAACTGTCATAAAAGACATCATGCACATCTTGAGGGCGTATTCCATATCAACAGTGATGCGTGATGCAATCAGCATCATACCCATTACGTAGTTGTAAATACATAATTATTAAGCAAATATAATTGTGCAGGTATCTCTTGGGTTTACACGTGGGCAATCGATCTACGGTGTTCCAGAGGAGACGCGTGATTTGTTAAGCGAGATAATATTTTTTCCCCCGGGATAAATTGCTAGCATGGTTTAATAGTGGCATAAATCTGTTGTGCATGTTTGGGAGGTCAGTGTGTGTATGTACGATGAAAGTCCTACGGTGGTCTAGAGGAGACACGTGGATTTGTTGAGTGTCATTTCTACTCAATGCTGGCACGGATGGAGCATATTGGCAAGCAACGTCTTTCAAAATTCTGTCTTATCTTGGCTTTCTCATCGTACCACATCACCCTGATAGATCTAGACTCCTCCAAAGTTATTCCATGTGCCCATAACATACAGCACAGCTGGTGACAATGCATTCCAGGCACATGCATCTCGACTCTGGAATGAGATCCCATAATGCAGACGATCAGAGCATACTGATCGAAACGTTGAGTTGTCAACCACCGGTTCTTATCAGAACCACCACTACTCAACAAAGATTTATTACATCGTGTTACCGCAAAACTCACCTTATCAGAGAAATATTGTGGGCTGGTTGAATCGTCTCTCGTAAATTTGTATTTATGGTAGAGTGTAGTCAGCCACGATTTGATAATTGACCCTTAACTTGTAGTGTTTTATAGGTGGATGTGCTGTGCTATTTCACTGTGTTCGGCTATTTTCTTGTGAATAATACCTAATAGTACAATTTGTTAATTAGTTGCAGGAGATTAATCATTTTATATTTTAGACATCATCGTGTGGATTTTGCTGAAGTATTTTAAGAAATGCTCGCCCTTTAGAGGGTCGTCCCGGATCCTTCCCATGCCTCGATTAAAAGTTTTAATTATTTTGACAAAAATGTCAAAAAGTAAACAAGAAAACCTAAATAAGCTGTGAGAAGCGCCCCCTACGTTCAAATGATACTCCAAAATGAGAACCAGCTGCAGTTTTAGTCCAGTAGACAAAATTCCCAGAACGGACAATCTACTTAAGGGCTTTTCACACTACCTCCATTTCGAGCCGCGTTGAAACCTACCCGGGTCCTCTACGGTTCAGCCTCGCTTCTTTTCGACACGGATCAGAGATAAGCAACATTCACACTGGTCTTTACGTGAACCGGCTAATGCGTGAACTGTATAACGAAAAATGCAATTTCGATCCGGATTGAGATTTTCAACCCTGGTCCCTGCCAGGGTTGATTTCTATCCGGCTAGAGCATGCTACCCGGATCGGAGGCGGGTTGAAATTTTTACAGTGTGAAACGGGGTGAACAAAATCTCCGGTTCGGAACCGGTTCCGACCCTGAGATTTTGGACAGTGTGGAAAGGCCTTTAGATGATTCGTGTTGGGCAAAGCGGATAGAATAACAAACAGGGCAATGCCTTATCCTTGGACATTGGGAGACACATTATCCTGGCGCAAACCAGGAAAATCTGTCGAGTGGGCAGATCATAATGTTAAAAAGCAACATCGTTAAAAATAGTAGTTCCCTAATTGATGAGATGATCGCAAAGTGGTTGGGAGCCGATAGGCACCAAAAGGTTTTTACGTCAAATCCCTCACAGTGAAACTAAAGTGTTTTTTACGATCAAAATTGTTTTGATGCAAGGATCTTTGGCGTTGGTACGGAAGCGTATTGCCGCCACATGAATAGAACAAAATTGCTCTCTTATCGTGTACGTACACGATAAGAGAGATTTTTTTAAGTGGTGGCAATACGCTTCCGTTGAGCAAATCCCCCCCCCCCAATAAAAACAAACAAACAAAAAAACCCAAAAAACAAACAACCTAAAACACAAAACACAAAACAACTACTTTTGCCATGTGTTTTAGGGAAATCTGTCCCCCGGAGATCTGTCTCCCAAATGGGAAATTAATAAGGGCTGACGGAAGTTTATTCAAAAGAGGGCGCTATCGGAAAAAGCTGACTTTGCTGTATGGGGGAACAGAATCTCCTGCAACCCTATACTGGTCCCCTGTCTTTTTCCGCAAGGATAAATACAGGTACTGGTCTTAAGATCCAATTATTTTATTGGATACAATGATTTCATCGGATAAACGTGCTGTTACGTAAGCTTTCCATATCTGTGTTATGATCGGTCGGGGTTAAGAGGCGATGTAGTTGTTCAGCTTGCACTTTCGATCGTCAGCTGCACGCAGCGTGTACATAATGTTGTGTACATCATAGTGTTGTTTTATTCACTGTGTAATGTAAACATACGGTTGAGTTGACTGCAAGTCTCCGTGTGAAATGAATGCTAGGTCAAAGGTACATCTGGCAACATCCGCTTTGGTTGGTATCTGGCGTTATTCACGAGCCTCGAAGTGCGACGTCAGATGTTTGGGGCTCATTGATCTTTATTATAAGTAGAGATCAACGTTCGGGCTGCTGCACGGCGGCGCAGCACAATCCATGTTCACATAGAGGGCGCATCATAATAAACTTTTGACGCGCTTATCCACAGAAAAAACATCCCCTTTCAATCATCCATGCATCAGTTGCGAGTCTAACTCAAACATCGCAATAAAATTATGGTTTTGCAACTGTGTTACAACAATCAACACTTAGTTACAATTTAATTCCCTGTGTGTTTGACTCGATAAATTGTTTCCTTTGATCACTTCATTGAGATCACCTTGCGAAAAATTGGTGTCAAATACATAGGTATCTGGTGGACCTGTCCGCCAGTTTGATGCCCGACTTCGTAGCATGGGCGAGCGTCATTCCAGACTAGGAGCAATGTTTGTAAAAGACTGGAGTCAAAGGTCACGGTATAGGCGTACATTTTAGAAAATCCGAGATGTCTGGATGTGCGCATAATTGTTTTCAGTGCGTAAAAAATCCCCTATTTCCATGATTCCATTATTTTTAAGTCAGTGGAGGGCGCCATAACCCTTACTTTTACGACGGAGCAATTTTTCGTTATGGCGGAACACTGATCTCCGTTATAATGATTGCTGGACCCGCTGTGCTCACTGATTCGGTGAAAAAAAAAGTGAAAACAGAAGGTCTCCAAATTGTAAATAAGTTCGCAAATCTTGGAAAAATATTAATTTTCTTAAAAGCTGACCTTATTTCCGCTTCGTTTGACCATAAAGAACATGCAATAAAACGGCGATTGTCGTGATCCCTGACGTATGCGCATGCAAAATCGAGCAAGCTGCTATATTTGAGTAGTATTACGGTACCTATCAAACCACGCGAAAATAGGGCGTCGTTGCCCCGGCGACGCCATGCAACATCACGTACAGTCCATGCGACACAAGACCTTGTGTCGGATGGATTGTTTTCACGCTAAGTAACAAAACGCTTATATCCCAATTTAAAATATAACCTAAGTTCGGTTTTTTTAGTGCAGTCGACACGATTTGCGCAAAACAGTTGGCGCAAAAAGCGCAATTTGACACTTTGAGCCGGATGTTGGAGCTCTAATATTATTTCTTTATTTTCTCTTAATAAGTTTCTAGATTTTATTTATTTTTTTTATTTATTACATTGTTAGTTTTAAATGTGATCAATTCACCAATATGGTTTTGGGGTTGACAAAAGTGATGTTGACAGAAATAAAAATCCCACAAAATTGCACCCACGTTAATCTACTTCCATAGCTGATGGCTCACATGTGTCAGGAAGCTCAATGGTGACGTTATCGTTGCGAGACTATAGTCCTTTTCCCACGACAAAAACATTACCATGGTCCTTTGATACAAATTTTACGAACGCTTATTGTCTATTTGTTGTCACCGTGCATGACTGATTTTGCAAGTTTTCACAAGGCCAAAATAAAAAAACTAACAACTATTTTGTGCTATGAGGAACGTTTTGTCGTAGGTCCGGACCTCCGACAAAATGTAGCAATGTTTGACAAGATTTTACAAGGGACCCTGGAGAGTACAAAAATTGTTGTCTTTTCACACGAGGTACAGTTTGTAAAATGTTACAACCATGCTACAATTTAGCAAGGGACCTTATACGGTATTTTCCTTTGTTCTGTACACTAATGGAAATTCCTATTCTTCAACACTTTAAAAAACACTGTGTGGACGTGTGTTAGAATATATATATCGTTTCAAGTCCCTACATTGTGTGGACCTCTTTTGTTCTCAGGTCTACACTCCAAAAAATCAAACCAAACAAACAAACAAACAAACAAACAAACAAACAAACAAACAAACAAACAAACAACCAACCCAACACCCCAACAAACAAACACCCCAACAAACAAACAAAAAACAAACAAAACCAAAACAAACAAACAAACAAGCAAACAAATACCCCGAGCACAAAGAATCAAACAAACAAACAAACAAACGAACGAGTCATGAGATAGTTTACAATGACATGTCTTTTATGTGTTCGAGTTTATTTGTCATGAAAGCACCATCGGAATGCAAAATGTTGAAAAATCCAAACACATACAGAAAAAACGAAGCCAACTGAGGCCTGACGTGCACTATTTTGGAGAAAAAAAAGATACAAAGAAAAAAAGAAAAAGAAACTGAAACGCAGAATATGGATCACAGTTTTAGAAATGTACAAAGGGTGCCGTTTGGTTGAATGATCACGACAATCCCTGGATACCAATGTCATACCAGATACAGGTACATAACAATCAAACAACATAACAGATGTCTGACTGTGGAAGTGGATAATTTTGCAATGCAAGAGGAGTATTAATCACTTCGGTATTTTAAGATCATTGGATATGGTCATCGACAACATAATCAGGCTGTGTTAGTCCATTGTTGGATAAATCCCTCCCCACATGCAATTTCCAATCTCTATTTTTTTGCCTTTTTCTGGTCCAAGTTGGCATGTTCGTGTATGTTTGGATTTCGTGTGTCCATCTTCTCTCGTGTCCTCTTTTTTTTCATTTCTAGGTTGCCATTTGGTTAGTCTCTTGGTCCACCTGTTGTCAGGTCTTCATGGATATCGTATGTTGGAGCAAAGTGTTTCTGTTTGTTCCAAGCGCATTGAGTAATTGGTAGATACGTGCGCTATATAAGACATTCATATTATTATATCAATTACGTATTTTTATATAGTGGATTTGCAGGCTGAGGGCCAGCAGTCATTAATGCTTTAAGAGACTGTAATATGATAGAGTACTAATGTAAACAACACTCCATTGCAACACAACAAAGCAAAATATTGATCTGGAATATTAAATAGTTGTTTAGGCCTATAATGTCCCGCCTGTAGCGGCAACTCACGACGAGCTGCCACCGAACTGACGAAAAAAGTCTGGGGAAAATTTCCACCACAATTATTTTCCCTGCGGCACGACTGAATCCAGTTGTCTATCATTTGAATGGTAACTACGGTGACATAATGAGAAGTCGAACAATCACGTCTTAGAAAAAAATAGGCCCATAAAAAAAACCCAATTGATTAATCTGAAAACATGTTCCCATTATTTTTTACTAAAACGAGACCGTTTATGTGAAGATATACATAATTTCAATTCAGGTTTTGGATGGTGTGTTCGTGGAAAAATAGACGACGGATTCAAACACGATCTTTACTCTTCCACTAAACAAAAGAAGCAATGAAACCACTTACATGTACTTGATATAAATCATTTTTTTAATGACAGTTAAGCTAGTTTGATGTTGGACATTTGACATTTACATAGATTTGTACAGCGAATATCAATATTCGCTGTATAAACCAATGTGAATGTCCAATGTCCAATATCAAAGTCACTTTTACTGTCATCCTTTTTAATCGTTAATATTCCCGATTAATAGCTCCTAATAATGCATTTTCTAATTGTCCCGACCTTGGAATAATTACCTCGTTTTCGCTAAGCACAGCATAAGCCCCCTAATAGCAACAGGCCTACCCAGACCGCTCTTTCATTCACGGTCTACTGCGGCTTTACAATATTTCCTGCTTTTGAAAGCCTTTTTTTGAAGTTGGGGCCGGATCGTCTCGCTCCATCAGTGCGTCCAGAAAGCAACAGCGACTGCACTATAAGTTGTCTTATTACGCATTGCAACATCTTTTTAGCCGAATGGAGCACCCCTCAGTTGGTGGAAATTGTGCTGTGTTGGTGCTCGCTCTCGATGGAGACGACGCCACGGGGAGGAGGAGCGGGAACACCCACTTGCTCGCCGGGAGGCCCCTGGAAGACTGGGCCCTGAGATCGGCACTTCTCTCTGGGCGTAAGTTCACACAAAAACCTGTTGCGCTTTTCACTTAACCTGTGCACAGCACGGACGTCGTTTAATGTTTCAACGCCTAATTTACCTGCCTTGCTATGTGTATTCCATCTGGGTTTTGTAATTGGATACAGGTAGAAATTGGGTAATTTGCCCCATATTTAATAGTTTCTTGCCATACAATACACTGACTTTCTTTTAAAATGCATTCCTAGGAAAATATTAGAAGTGCATTTGTGGGGGGAAAAGCACCCCTCTAAAAAACCTGCACATGAATTAAGAAACACGTAGAAGATTTTAGGTGCTAGTGCTTGGTTCATTGTTTGAGGGTGTCTGGGGGAAAGGTACTGAGGAAACGTGTGTCTCAACATAACTTGCTTACGAGCACTCTATGGAAAAAAAAGGAACGCAGTTCACGTGCTTATGTCACGTTTTAAAATCAATTCCTGCTAATTTGAGAGCGTTTTGATTAGTCTAGTAGAGTTGTCTTCATGGTGAGAAGTTGTAGAAATAGCAGATTTATACATTTTGAGTGTGTCTCACCCATCCAGCTTTCGAGTCCATTTAGGTACGTGTACTCAATTATAAGTTCGGAAAATTAGCTTCTTGAGACACGCAATTGCCTAACGTTTACTTATAAATACATCTCTCTCTCTCTCTCTCTCTCTCTTTTTCTATTTACCGATTCAGGAATATTTTATACTTTCGAAACGCAACAATCATTATACAGTATTGAGCGTCCGGTGTGTATAAAGAAGGGTTGCAGTTAAAACTCCCTATCTGGCTTTAGTGTCGATTGTGTAGATTTGTACTGAATTGGTATAGCAAGTTGATCATGAGCTTGAAAGAGGAACTGCAGACCTGAAAAAAACAACAACAACAACAACGGACAAGCTCCCAACTTATTGACTGTAAAACAAATAACAATGCAGGGTAAAAACATAAAAGCAAAGATAAAAAACACTAAAACATTTTAAAACACAAGAAAGTGAAGATCTGACGAATAACAAATAGCAATAGACCGTTAGCACTGATGACGTCACAGTTTATTTACCACTTTGCACTCAGAAGACTGGGAACACATTGGGTTTGTGCTTAACTGTCGGTACCCAGTTAGTCACAGCGCTTAAGCAAGGCAGTAAACAAACTGTGACGTCATCACGTACATGGGGCTGTTGAAGACAAAGTCGTCATTTATAAATATTGCTTTTTATTGCTGTGCTTCTATCTCCCCTTAATCGTTTCGCGCTTGTTTAACCTATGTACATGTCCGCTCGTTTGACTGTTTGTGTTTGTCTGTTTGTTTTTCGTTGTTTGTCGTGTCTTGTCTGTAGGCTTCCCACACCCAGCTGTGCTTTTGGAATTTGCCTCTGTTTCGATGTAACTTGAGAACTATCAGCGTTTTTTTCTCTGTTATCTTGTTTATCTCACCAAACTGCCTTTACATAATGTTCTCCTCCCCGTTGCATGTTTCCACTTATTACTGTATGTCGTACATTGACTTGTATTGATCGGTTATGCTTAATAATAATAATAATAATAATAATAATAATAATAATAATAATAATAATAATAATAATAATAATAATAATAATAATAATAATAATAATAATAATAATAGCAAAACTTATAAGGCGCGCTTATCCACCTTAAGAGTGCTCGAGGTGCCGACATGAAAACAAAGCAAAAAGTAAACCAAGAAAATTGACAATAAAAAGAAGTTATATTACAATGATCGAGAGAAGGCTTGCGACATTAAATGAGTTTTGAGGTGAGTTTTAAATTTACTTAAAGAACTACAGCTTTGAATGTGAAGTGGTAATGAATTCCATAAACGAGGAGCAGCTGATGCAAACGCCCTATCCCCCCAACTTCTTTTAGAACGAGGCTGAAAAAGTTTTTGGATTCTAGATGATCGCAGACCAGGACGAGTGACAGAGGGAGATTGTATGAGGGAAGAATCGTATCCAGGAGCCAGTCCATTGAGGGCTCGATAATTATGCAAACAAACAAATTTTGTAAGAAATTCGCTCTCGAACAGGAAGCCAATGAAGAGATTTTAAAATGGGTGTAATATGTGATGAACGTCTTGTCTTTGTCACAAGACGTGCTGCAGCATTTTGAACCTGCTGTAATCGAACTATTTAATTATTAGGTGATCCAAAAAGTAGTGAGTTACAATTATCAAGGTATGAGGTGACAAAGGCATGAATCAGTTGTTCGGTTGCCACAGGGTTTAGATATTGTCTGATTGAACGGAAATACATGTTGGAAATACATGGCGTATATGGAAATACATGTTGGAAATACATGTTGGAAATACATGTTGAATACATGTTGAATACATTATGGAAATACATGTTGAATTCAGTCTGACGATAACAATATTTAATCCTGTTTCATTTGCTAAGAATCTTGGTGTCATCTTTGACAAAAATCTCACTATGCGTAATCATGTTAATCTAATCTGTAAGACGGCCTCTTTCGCTCTTCACAAAATCAGCTCCATTAGAAAATATCTCGACCCCAAAATGACGGAAATTCTTGTTCATTCTCTTGTAATGTCTAGAATTGACTCATGCAACAGCCTCCCTTTTGGTCTACTGGATTCTCAAATTAATAAACTGCAACGTCTTCAAAAGTCAGCTGCTAGACTAGTCACACGCACTCGCCAAAGTGATCATATAACTCCCATCCTACAGAATCTTCACTGGCTCCCTGTTCAAGCTAGAATTAGGTTTACAATTCTCCTCCTTACTTTCCATTGTTTACAAGGCGTAGCCCCAGTTTATCTACAGGAACTAGTTCACAAATATATTCCTTCAAGAAATTTACGTTCCAAATCAAAGTCCCTTCTCGTCACTTCCACAAAATCTTACGGAGCTCGGTCATTCCAAGTAGCTGCAGCTGAATTGTGGAATGGCATTCCTGAGTTAAGGAAGCAGTCACGGTTGGGCAATTAGGGCAGCGCATGGGGACTTGGCTGTGATATGCGCTATACAAATGCGGTTTATTATTATTATTATCTGAAATGAAACGAAACGGGTTTTCCCCCCATTATTTTCACCAAAAACCGGGGTCACACAGTTTAATGGTTTGTTTAACTCGTTATTTATATTGAAAACTCGAAGAATAGAAATTAAGTAACTTATGAGCATATCCAAAACTATTATAATAATATGAATTTGACGATGAAATGCCAGACTAAAGGACAATCACACTGACGTTGAAAACAACAATGAAGTATACGGGGATGTTGCTGCGGAGCCAAGTTGTTTACCCCAAAGGAAAACTGCATAAGCATAAAGCAGCTGCAAGTTGCCCTGGCCTAGTACGCATAATTAATGTTTATGAGTGCAATTGTGAATGATCATGGGGTTGAAATAACATAATTTTCCATTTGACGAGACGGGAATGCAGCATTCCATCTTTCAAGGATTGAAAATAACCTTTCCATTACACGAATGCAAAACGTGTGTTATTTGTTTTAAACATTACTTAAGGAAGATCCTTTCAATTCGATTAAGTGATAAAACTACATGAACAAACACAGAGTAGGTTACCTTGACTGATTGTTTGTCAAATCATGGAGCAAGGAACAGACATTGTAA
The DNA here is from genome assembly GCA_023634235.1 of Pisaster brevispinus. Lineage (NCBI taxonomy): Eukaryota > Metazoa > Echinodermata > Asteroidea > Forcipulatida > Asteriidae > Pisaster > Pisaster brevispinus. The sequence goes on along the minus strand of JAMKCF010000021.1, from coordinate 7,574,342 downwards.
ACAAAAGCATCGGGTGATTTGCATGAATTTCCGTGCCCCCTGGAAGTACACGTTGGTGTGTATTAGCTTGATTTTACTATCAATCTGGCATAGACTTTAACCCTTTTTTGTGCGTCGAAATGCCGGGATACCATGCTGGACACAATGCCAGTGGGTAGCCGTTCTCCCAGGGTTTGCAGGCTGTTAAAAACGGTTGGACTTCCCCCTGTTTCTTTTTAAATATCCAATCTACAGAATATAATTTGTCTTGAAGGCGGCCATCCTAGTATCGCTTAAATATTACAAAGGGCTGTTCACCAAATTTTTTTTTTGGATACTCTAAAAAGTAGTTGTTAAATCCAACACTATGAAGAGTGCGGTGAGTGACAACTCTTTGTAAAGTTAAATTCATCGGATTGAATTCATCTGCATTATTACAGTATGCTAGATTTAACGTTGAAAGCATTCTCGATCCTGAGGACGATCAGAGCATACTGATCGAAACGTTGAGTTGTCAACCATCGGTTCTTATCAGAACCACCACTATACTCAGAAGAGTATTATTACACATGGTTCTACCGCAAACCTCACCTGATTGTATACTCCCACCATGCACAGTTTCAAATCCTACTTTGACAATGTTAATTCAACTGTTTCATTTTGTTCAAACTAACTTTTATTAAAGTTATCACTGACCTCACTCTCTAAAGTGTGAATTAAACTCTAAAGTTTTAAGAGCGACGTTCTCGCTGCATTGGGTTCCTATGAGTAAGCACTGCCACCAACCGGTTGATAAGAATGATTCCTAAACTAGCGTTCAACGTCCTTACAACAAAGGGTGTCTTCTTTTGTGTTTGATCTTCTTGATGAAAGGGGAGACTTTCTTACCATGGTTGATTTTATAGCTAAATTTGTTGTCATTTTCTTGAATACGGAGAGATAATTAAGGCCATGACAAATCCTTTGTTACAGCGTTAATGGGTTCCGGTATGGAAAATAATTATCTGCTTCTCTTTCATTCCCCTAAATGTTAGGCTCCAACCGCATTTACAACTGTCTTACATCTGCTAAAAAAGTAGATAATTTTATCGCTTTTGGAAACAAAATTCAGTGTTACGCCTACTCATTCTAAGTGGATGGTACTTTGTAATATTTCATTTATCGTTACAAACGACATTATACCGGTGGTTCCAATGTAGATTAGTCTACATAACTGTTAGCGTTAATTCATTCTCAGCAAAAATTGGTGAAATAAAAATCATGATCGGTGTACCTTCTGTCAATTTGATAGTGAACCGCTTGTTCATTTTATTTTGTAGACGTAGGCCTAAATTCTAGGAACTAGAAAAAGATTCGCGCGACCTAAAAAAAGGTATGAAATTATGTACACTTGAAAAATGATCCAACATCTGTTTTTATTTTTACAGTAAGTATAACTATTCAAATGGGAAGTACTTTTACCGAATATATTATTATTATCTTATTATTGAAATTCGAATTTGTTGTCAGACATTTTAGACTAGCAAAAATAGTAAAAAACAACAGGCAAGACAAGGGAAAAACAATAGTCTTGATTACTCACATATAAAACACAAAACAGTTATGTAGCCTTTAACCCTTTGAAGGACGTGTACTTTAGCTGTCTCAGCAAAACCACGTATAACTCGCTCAAAAATTTTCCGTTTACCCCATCCTTCCAAATAGTCCCATTCAACTGCATTTCACATTAGTGCAAGGGATCAACTCAAAAAGTACTACTCCCAATTTTATTTAGGCCTATATACCACTTTTTTTCACTTTTCTACTGCATCCAAAGTACAGTCTAAGTCTAAGGCTGATTGATTGCCTACAACTGATTTGCATGACAGTCTCACTGCTGAGCTGACTCTATATAGCCTCCAGGGTGTAATTGACAGTAGTGCTCTGTTTGATCTCATCACTGACTTCAAATTTTTTTTTCAAGAGGTTTTATATCTTTCTTCTTTTCTTTTCTTTTTTTTTGGGGGGGGGTAAAAGTTTGCTCATATCGATTTACTAGCCCGTTGGCTAACTTGGCTTTGGCCAAACAATAAAAGATAATGGAAATAATTCCAATTGACTGGATCTTGGAGTTAAGGCCTCATACTATTGTTCACAGTGCTATGTATGGCTCAATGTTAGAGAGATGCTGAAAGATGCACGACGGGAGGAAACAAAAATTCACTTTCAAAGCAAACGAATATAGAAATGTAGTGATTACATTTCTGACGTCGGGAAACCCACAGTGACTTTTGATTTAAACGGGGTGTGTTCTGATTGTCTGACTGAATAATCAACTTAATGAATATTCATGACTGATGTAACCTCTTTGGAGCTGTGAACATGGTGCGGCAGGAGATGCTATCCCCCGACACGGAGAACTGTGCACGAATTTCTTTTGACAGCGCCCTCTTTTGAATCAACCTCCTTCAGCCCATGTTAATTTCCCGTAATGGGGGACCGAATCTCCTTGGGACAGATTTCCCTAAGACACTGGCAGCCAGCCACGGTAGTGCTTAATTTTTTTTTTGGACTGTTCACGTTCGTGTAAATTGTTAAAGGCCGTGCTTGGATGTGGGCATTTTCAAAGTCAAGAAATATTTCGTCTTCTGGTTATCAAAACGGATAAGAAAGATTGATCCACTACAGTCATGAATATATTACGAACTTGGTGGTCCAGAACGTATTTTATAAGCGGCGAAAGAGTCAGGTAAAAGACGCTGATGTCAGGTCAAAGACGCTGATGTTAAGTCAAAGACGCTGAATATTCTTTTACAGAGCTTGCCACTTTTGTTCACAAGTGATTAAAATAATGAAGGATTTTTTAGGTATCATGTTTACAACACATAATTAACCTGGTTTTTCCTACACAAAAGAGGCGCTACCCAGGCTTTAAATTGACTCGTCCAGTAAATCGCCCGTCCATTGTGTTTATTTATATTTCATTTCATTTGTAAACTACAATCGATTCCTTTTTTTTTTTTAAATCTTTTTTAAAGCGCACATTCAATTACCGAGAGGCAGTAATATGTAATTAAATATAATGCACCGTATATTTAAGTATTATCTTTATGTGCTTTCTCCCCGTAGTATAGACAGTTACATTTCGCAGCATTGAATGGACACGCTGCCTTGGATTGGGCGATTTTGGACTATAAAAGGCGTGTGCTATGAAACGATTATGGTTGGAAATATGTTTTAAAAGTAGTATATTATGTTCCAAAAATATGCATCGACATTGGGTGGTTCTCATTTTATTTTGTGTACTAACACAGTCCCGCCATTTTGTAGAAATCTTTTTTTGACTCCACAAAAAAGTTCGTGCGGAAGAAGGACATTGCGAACAGTTAACATGCTTGTTTAATTGCCTGTATGCTTGTTTGCCTTTATTGTTGTAAAGCGCATTGAGACATTTGTGTGATGCGCTATATAAGTACTGTGTTATTGTTATTATTGTTATTATTATTTCATCTTATCACAGCATGCAAAAGAAATATCACATTTTCCTTTGAGCCGGTAACTCCTCGAGTCGGGCTATGTCCCGTAGCCTTAGATCTCAAGGGTCTTTCTCATAATCCTCGCTGTTCCCAAAAGCGCCGCCTTCTGTAATATATCTACCCTCACATTTGTCCCTGTTTCCTCTAGATGTTTCCCCAGTGCTTTCGGAATGGTGCCAAGTGCTCCAACCATGGAGCTATAAATCCTTTTTATAGCTCCATGCTCCAACCACCACGGGGACTACCACCTTCACCTGCCAAATCTTACGGAGTTCCCTGGCCAGGTCTTGGTACTTTTGGATCTTTTCTGTCTCCTTCGTAGCGACCCTTATATCACCCGGCACAGCTATGTCAGTGAAATGACACATCTTCTTCGTCTTATCAAGACTACAACATCCGGACGCCTACGTTCTATAACATGATCCGTCTGAATGTTAAAGTCCCAGAGGATCTTGACCTGGTCGGTCTCTATACAACTTTATCCGGAACATGATCGTACCATTTTGCAGTCACTTGGACACCATTCTTTTTACACAGATCCCAGTGAATTACCTTGGCCAACTTGTCATGTCTTCCTTTGTACTCCGTCTGGGCCATCATCCACTGGCAATATGAAATACAGTCTCCTCCGCCTTATAATACACATTCTGCACAATCCTTTCCTTCATTACATTTGTTCTTAGAGACTAGCCACAAACATTATGTTATAAGTAGCAGTAATGCCATATTTGTTTTTGTTATAGTAGCCATTGGATTGCTAACGGCCTTCTGTTTCTGGTAAAAAGTAGGGCGTAGAGCCTTTCTCCCTTCTTCTGGGCACAAGACGAATTATACAAAACCAATTTGAAAATCTGTTCGGATAACTTGACGTGTTCTTTTTCGTTTGTTTATATTTTCTTCAGAATTTGACATCAACCATGTGTATGTCTACACGAGCCAGCCAGACGTAGCTGGGCAGCTTACTGATTACTTCGGTGGTCAGGTTTTCCTCTCGCGGAGACAGCCTGGAAGCAGTGACACTCCCGAAATATCGGCGGCACAAGAGTTTTTGAGTCAACATACAGGTAAAGCAAGCATTTTCCCAAATAGTCTTTGTTTTACAGGTTATCAATCTCTTTTGGGGTGGGGGTGGGGGGGGGGGGCGCTGCCTCTCCTCTGGTTACGATTTAAATATCCATTTTTTAATTTATTTCTAGAGGTAGATAGAATAGTAGTCATACCGCGCACTTCGGTACTCCTTCAACCACACCACGTGACCGAAGCATGTCGTCTGATTGGTGAGGATTACGATTCCGTATTGAGCGTAAGCAAACTTGACCAGACAATATGGCAGGCTGTAGGCAATGGAACAGGTGAGGTTCTAAAAACGAATCAACAATAGCGTATAACTGTTTTTTTTCTTCTATTTAGCAAAACTAATAGTAGGGCCTACACAATGAGCATCCTAATAAGTACTTTACAAACATGCTTTGTTTTTACACTGTGTCGCCTTGTTTGCAAATAAAGTGACTGTGAATATTCCATGGCCTTTCCGGCAGGCAAGATACCACACTGGTTGTATGAGACGATATTACAATTTCATTGTTATTAACAAATGACGATAAGACTAGACTTTAAAGGTAGGGTTGTACTTTGAAAATGACCTTGAATAAAGAGTTGCGTATTTTTCATCTGAAAGCCTATTGTTCAGAAGGTGGCCCCATTGATAAGAAATCAATTTATAAGTCCGAATATTTCAATCTCAAAAGAATGCCTTGAGGCGGCTTTTGAAAAAGTAACTTCCCTGGTGTCCGTTTGTGAATAATGCGGCTAAAGATGCAGTTGGTACCCGCTCTTATGTTGCTAAAACGGATTGATTCGACGTTCTTAATAAAAACTGTTACACAATTTAATCAGCTGAAATATCCACAGATGACTGTTATTGTATCTTTCAAGATAATTGGGCAAACAAATCAGCATCACTTAACAAAGAAAAAAAAAAGGAAAAAAGACCCAAAACCCCAAACAATCTATGACCCTATACAATTAAGCACATGACATCAATGGGCCCTCGTCTTATAAGGATACAATAATTTTACTTAAAGGCCAATCCTGCATGCACGCCTACATAACAGTGTGTTTCAATTGTTTCGCCATTGCTTTACCTCTAAGATGGCGGCGTTATGACGTCAATGCGTAGGTCTAATGGATCCTCGTTACAGTTGATTGAGATCAATGATAGGTCCACTGTATAAAACAAACCCCAAAACAGCTGAACGAGTTTTGAGATGTTCCCTTTCTTCATTGCAAAAGTTCCACACGCTGCAGTCTCCGTAAAATGTGTTTTTTCCTTCTATTGGGCTGTGTACAACTTGTGCCTTCAGCAGTCCTGTGGCTATTTTGCAAACATCGTCAAGATGCACGAATTTACTGTTTCAATGCCATGAATCAGTTATGCTTTATTAAGTGCCTTCGTTTGATAGATTGTTTTCTTCTGTTTTTCAAACTAACCCAGATGACCAAGCGATGGAGTCCTCGGATCCTCGGGCTCCCCAGGGGTTACTGATGGGTCCAGTTATCCAGCCTGAAGGGTCTGACTGTCACGGGAATGGCCTCTTCTTCTGTGCAACTCGGGAAGTCATAATGGGCGGGCGAATCACAGGAGACAGGTTCGGCATGTTAAGTGAACAAAATTTATTTTCCAATCAGACATTTCGGTTAAAGGAAAGCCCAACAGGTGGAATAGTAGACAGTAAAAACATCCCACAACCAACCCATGAAAAAAAAAAACCCACAACAAATTTGATAGTCATCAAGTTTTAGCGACACACCGGAAAACTGTTGGAAATTTATGCATGTACAACCATGTATAATTTCTTTGCGGCAGTCGACGTTAGCAACGGTGATGTAGAGTCTTCTAATGCTATTTGCTTAAATTTGAAAGTGATTGGGACCGACTGGGACCGGTGTCATTGGGGATTTTACCCCCAGTGTGTGTGTCCCCCACACAAGACATACGGTAAATTAACATGGGCCGGAGGAAGTTGAGTGAAAAGAGGGCGCTATCAGACGAAATCCTTATTACCCTAATCCTAACTTCAATAACTGTAATTTTCAAAGGACTTACAATGCAAAAACGACAAGGAATTTGAAGCTTTAACAGAATGAGAGTGTTCTAAATTGCACCATAAAATGACTCGATCTTTAATCAGAACTTCAGGTTGGAACTAAACGGCCGCACTATAGGTCAAAGGAAATGCAGATGACTTGTGGGTTTTTTTCTGCGGTTCACCAAGTCCTTCTACAACAAATGGACTGTATCAAGGATGATTCAACTCATACACTTTTGTTAAAACTCGTCCTCTTTTCTTTTCTTAGGGTCGCCAAAGTGGAAATTGACGCCAAGTACACGCCCAACTTGAATCTCAACAACGACTCCGACTGGCTGTTGATGGAGCAAAGGGTCATGCGCATCGGCTGTATGGATAGCAATAGTCTGGTGCCGGTTCGTCTGGTCGTGTTTGCTGGCGATAGCGTCATTGCCGATAAAGAAGTGCACGATGGAAGAAACGGTAACTATAAGGTTGAACCGTCCGAGGAGGCAGTGGGTATATCGCTATTTCCTGATATCGAAATGCTGGGATACCATGAAAGCCATCACTAGAACAAGTGCCACTTGTAGTAATTATAATTAAATTAATTTGAGTGAATTTTCGGCAAAAAGCCAGCCTATTTCGCTTTTATGCACTCATATTAAAGTGGTTTTGCGTCTTCAGTTGAAACCGTCATTTAATTTCACTTTGAGGCATTAGATTTTATATAACAATATATAATAAAATTAGTAGGGGAGATGGCCTTAGCTTTCGATCCAATCCGGACCTTCGTCAGAGGCATAAACAAGAACAAACACAAACATATCCATTTATAGCATATATTATATAATTTATTATATAATAAATATATAATATATTGTGACGCCAGATGTTCAGGCTAGCCAAGAATGAGGATTTATACGATACAGATGGACGCAATCAGACTTTTTCTGGGCGTTCTTTATTGTTTAAACCCCAAAACCAACTCCCTGCTAATTTGGGTCCGCCATTTCTCAAAAGGGGCTAATGACTAGGCCTCTTATAACGTACCTATACGGAGGTCTGGAATCGCAATCTGACATGTTGAGATTCTGAGATAATTTACTGCAGGATGATTACATCAGATGACGTCACCATTAGATGATATTTTCAGAAAGACACCATTTAAGTATTAAGTAAGCTGTCTTCCCAATAAATTTTATCGTAGCATGTAGACATCATGAAATTAAGATGTCGACTTCCTGAGATAAATTTACCACAAAAACACTCAGGATAATGACATCCTGAAAGTAGGATGTCGACTTCCTGAGATAATTCATCTTGGGAAGATAACATCCTAAAAAAAAAGTCGAGCACCCAAGATGAATTATCTTGGGAAGACAGTTCTTTCATGATGTCGTCATCCCGAGATAAAATGTATGTGGAAGACGACATTTTACTTTCAATAAATAGTCTCAGGATGTCGCCATCTGACGTTTATGATGTCATCATGCATCTTGCAGTAAATTATCTCAGAATTTCAACAAGTTGGAAGGCACTTGATGCCGTCTCATTATTTTTTCCTGTTGTCCCTTTCCATGCATTACATTCAAGGTATTCGGTACAGCTGTTACAATTTGAGCGATGTAGAAGGGATCCAGATGCTTCGAGCCAGAGAAATTGAAGTGCAAATAATCAAAGGTATTATACAGGATAAGTAACGGTAACAAACATCACTGTAGTCTAATTTTAGTCTAAAAGCGTACTGTTTATGAAGTTCACCCTGGAACAGATTTTTCTGTGAAATATTTCCCTCTGAAATGAAGTCATATTCAATAGAACTATATCTGATAACCTGATAAAAAACACAACAGATGATTTTAGTTGTGACAGACGAAATGTAGGACAATGTGTTTACATGTTGAAATAACAATTGTGCGTGTTTTTTTTAACCAATTTCCTCCTGACTCACAGAAAGGATTAAGCCCAATTTTTTTTTACAGTTTTGTCATTTTATGTAGGTCCAATATGGTTGATCACACAAAACATGAACACTGTCTGCAACTTTATTGTGTCAGCTGTACTAATCCTTTTGAATGACTTTAAAATGTGCGTGATTCTATTTCGCGCGAAGTCAAAAAAATCACTCAATCTTACTTAATGTGTGAACAAATGTTCTTTTTGCGTCATCTTAAAATACACCATTCTATTTAACAATGCACTCGAACAGCATTCAAGTTTGCTGCAGCTTTTTGCAGAAATCTGTAGTTGCGCCTACTCTGCTAAATTCAATGCTGATTTTGCATTGCTTAAAAGAACGCCTTATAATGTTTATTTGAATATTATGCATGAATGGGCAAGAACTGTATATACAAGAGCACTTAATCCAACCTCATCTATTGAACAAAGCATAATGATATCATGCTAAATAAAACAAAAACATTTTTTCGTCATGTAATGGTAGAAAATATTGTACGCACAATTTTTATTGGACAAATGTCTCTATAACCAAAATAGAAACGGAAAACTTCGTCGTCCAAGCGTTTGCCGAGAAAGTAGGAGTTACGACGGTGCTGTGCGCAGTGGATAAAGCCGGGGCAATCGACGCGTGGAGACGGGAGAGAAGAATCGACTGGAACCGCGTGGCCTTCATGGGTGGGTGGAAATGTCTGAAGTCGTATTCAATTAACAAACAAACAAAAAGCCACGCTTGTAGAATCAGTTGATAGATCGCTGATATTCATTATAGACCCTTCTTAAGTGACGTCACTAATTTGTATCCATTGATCTCCATTAATATTGACAATATTAATGGAGATCAATGTTTGTATCACTCGCTACACTTACACGCGCATGTCAAGCGCGTCACGCTTTTCCCACATGTCACGCACGTCACACACGCCACGCACGTCAGGCACGTCACACACAAACTAGAACTGTGTAAACATGGTGCTACGAAACACAACGCTGGATGGCACAACACGTACGAGCCGTACTTGTGTGTAGTACCAACATGGCAGACATCCCATGTTGCTAAAGAAACAATATGCTGTCAGTGAAAAGGGTCTATAGGAATACTGACTGTAGAACAAATAGTTTGCTCTAACCGTACTATTGGACACTGCCGGTTTCCCAGGGAAATCTGTACCCCAAGCGGTTATTGTGTAAACATTTCGTCTGATAGCGCCCTCTTTTGAATCCTTACTTCAGCTCCTGTGAATTTACCAGAAGGAGAAAGCACTACACAGGGGACAAAATCACTTATGACATCGACATCCACCAATTTTGATGCTCATATTATCATTCCTATGAAAACGATCGACAATTTTGCAGTTTTCTGCTTATTTATCATCAATAAACTTATTATAATTTGTGTGTGTGCTGAATTTGAGGTATGGTACCTACTGGCATTTTAATAGAGCCAAGCCATTATCGTGTGAGATCCCTTAAAAAGAGCTTTTCCCCTTTCAACCTTTGACAGAGGGCGCTGTATTTCAACAACATTAATGTCATAGTTCACATTATCTATCACGATGGGCCTTAGGCTCCGTCTCCTGCTCAAAAGTATATGCCGATGTGGCAGGAGATTCTGCCCCCCCCCCATAATGGCAAACTGTGTACAAACTTTTTCTGATAGCGCCCTCTTTTGAATCCTTCTTCTCCAGCCCATGTTAATTTCCCATATAGGCCTATGGGGGGGGGGCAGAATCTCCAGGGACAGATTTCCCTATGACACCGGAGCCCAAGTTGGAACTCAAGCCCAAGCCGAGGTTTGGAAAAAGCCAAACTATGGGTACTGTAGTATCGTACCGCTTTCCCCCCTTTTTTACGCAGGGGGAAGTTCCGCTGATGATATTGAGTGTCTCCGGCATGTCAGCGGTCACGGGGCTGTTCCTTGCAATGCCGGGCCGGAGGCTCGCAGAGCGGCTACCTTCGTCTCGAGCAAAGCCGGTGGAAGGGGAGCGGTCCGGGAATTCTGCAACTTTCTCATTGCACTGATGGACAGAATTAGTGCAGAGAAAGAAGAGGCTGCCTTTTGATAAAGAATCTTTTTTAAAACTTGCCAAATAATTTCGTTTTTAAATTCTTGTTTTTAACCGAATCGCGTAAGAATATTCAAGAAGGACCATGTGTAACGTAAGACCATTTGTATTTGGATTGTCGGCCTGACCGGATTGATGAAAAAGTACAAAAATGCTGGATATGTTATCATTTGACTGTATCTTAACTTCGTCAACCCTTTTTTTTATATCGGAGAGTTTGAGTTGCCTTTTATGTTTTATTTTGGGTCAGTTGTAGTACACATTCTGTTTGTAAACCTCATTTTAAAGTCAATATTGACTCTCAGAGGGTTAAACTTTCTTTGTCTGTACAATGTTGTGCAAGAAGTATATGGGTGAAAATTGTTCAGCCCCTAAAAAAACCCAAAAACAACAAAACCCACACACAAGAAACTACACAACTCTGGGACCTACGTGAACTAGTCCAGTCTAGGATATCAATGACTTTGATTCCCCCAGGGCATTGCACTATTGAGAAAACCGTGAAACAAATAACATGTGCCATGATTTAGTGTTTAACACCCTTTAGGCCTACGTGATTATAAATTGAACGAATTCCACATGTACTATTTTTAAACATTTATTGACAAATCTTTCTGGTGTTAAAATATTTATATGGATCCTTAAAGCGACTAGCACTGTGACCTAAATGTGCGGAGGAGAGAATGACAAAAATGTGGGAGGAAAAAACCTCAAAGGGAAACTCACGTAATCAGAGGTAAAATACAAGGCAATACACAAATAAACGCACCTGAACCGTCTTTCTCTATATAAATATACGTAAACAATAGTCAAGAGCTATTGAAAGAGGGCGAAGTTTTATATGAAGCGTTATTTATAACCCATAACAAAATGGAGTGGAAACCACTTGCACGTTAATATCAACATAGGCCTATGCTAAATACGGGAATAATTTTAAATTAATATGAAATTTATTAAGATATAACTCTTTGTATATTTCTACAGGAACAGTCTGAGGGAAGTTCGTAAATATAGTGATAGTAAATGTTTTTAATATACACAGCCTTAAAGTGTATTGGAACTTTATGTATTTTCTTAAAAGATTGATAGCTATCAAATTTAAACGAAGTATGTTTATACCTATTGCCAAATGACTGTAAGTGCACTTCTAATCTATATGAAACAAAATAATACTTAAATACAAACCCGTGAAATTTCAGTTCATTTTATTATACTGCTAATTTACTGCTCATTGCGTTATTCTAAACAATATTGTCACTTTGATTGCCGTCATTGAAAAGGTACACCCTGACGAACGACGCATTGACGAATAAGATACTGTCAATTGATACTCTGAAAAATGACACTTTTACAAACGACACACTGATATTTGACACTTTGACAATTGACACTCTTATAAATGACACTGACAACGACACTCTGACAAACGTCTCTCCGAGAACGGCACTCTGACAGGTTAATACTCTGACAAATGACTCTTCGACAAATGATATTCTGAGAAATGACACTCAGACAAACAAAACCGCAAAATTGACTTACTGAAAAATTGCACTCTTGTTTAAAATGTTGGTGGTACCACGCAATCAAAACCATCGGGAAAATGTTTTATCAGTGGTAAACACAACAGCAAAACAAACTTGGTTTTTCCATTGAAGAGCAATTTCTTGTTTGCCTTTCTCGCAAAAATTCGCGTGGTTGAGCCGCACACGCATTGTTTACTGCTGGTCACCAATTTATTGTTTGGTTTGAATTTGTTTATTTCCCAGTGGGAGAAAGGTGTGTGTGTTATTGTCATTGGTTATTGCCAAGGTGATACGGTCCAAAGTCTACTCTGATAGACCACAAGGTCAGCGTGTCGTCAGCGATGAATGGTTTTTACATTTTAATGCTGAGTGAGATAGTGTGAGGATGGCGGACATGTTTTTGTCGGTGGACAATAAAAATGGACCGAATATGGAAGGATCATAGCGCATAGAACCTACCCCAAAAGAATTGTACAAAAATAGGTTTCCGTACTCATTTGTAAAGGTTTATTTACGTCGCTGGTGTCGGTGAAGGTAAGGTTCGTATTTTTTCTATTTTTCACTAAACACACAAACACAACCCAAACGACCAGTGACAATTTCAACTAAATTAAATGTTCGTTTTAGTGTAGAAAAAAGAAAAGGAAAATTGAACGAGCCTCCAAAAACTCTCCATGCTTCGTAATGAATTTTGTGCGCGTTCATAACATTTGCTTATTTCGATTGGTGCAATCGAAATAAGCAGTAGCTCTATAGGGGTATTCAATTGCTCTTTTTAAATAAAAAATATAAAAAAAACACACACGGGAAAGTGACTGGGTAAATGTTTAGTTTTTTTTCTTTGTTCAACCCAAAATAATTGTTCTTTTCCTGACATTTTTACCAGGGTTGTTGTTTTAGACGAATTGCTACTGATATAAAATAAAGAACCAATGAGCTTTCACATTGCGCTTTTCCCCATTACCTTAATAATTCGTTGTCCAAACCTAACCCCCAAAATATCTATGCGTTGAATTAAAGAACGTTCTTGCCAACAGCTGTAGCCACCAATTTGGATACTGCCTTAGAACTTCAAAGTAAAGGACCTTTGACATAAATTCTTGCTCATGCAGGTTGCACCATGATTTGGAACAGTGTCGCATCTACCATGGTTCCGTTGGGCTTAACTATGATGCTGCTCTGTTCGAGAACATGCCTATCATTCCAAGGTTGGTCAAACTTTAAAAACATTTTTTTTTCACAGTCTAAAACTCTTCACCGCACCCCGCCTCTATTTGATATCGTGCAATTGAATAGGCCTACACCCTAAAATCAACCGGGTCGGAATTGACCCGCATCCGGGTACCGTGGGGCGTGGCTCATTTCCGGGTCAGTTATGACCAGGGCCAATTTTCATAGAGCTGCTTAAGCACACAAATTTGCTAAGCACAATAAAGTTTTGCTTGGCAGAATAAGGTTACCAGCCAAACTACCATGTCACGTGTACAATTTGTAACTGGTATTCTGCTCACTTCTGCTTACCAGGAACTTGTTAAGCATTGTTTTCTGCTTAAGCAGCTCTATGAAATTGGGCCCTGGAAATGCGTCAAAATGACGCAGAATTCGAGTTAAATTCCTTTTATTAAAAATCAATTTCCGGGTCAGCCTGACCGGGAAATAGTCAGACCTCCTCGGACTCGGAATCCAGGTCGTTTCTGACTCGGGGTTGTCAAAGCGTACATGGGTATCTTATTACAGTTTATAGACACAGCATTCCTCAGAATGTGTTTTTATTTCAAATGACAGATTATACAACATGTGGCGAGCAGGCTGTTCCGCTGGACGGTAGACTCACTGTCGTTGGCGGCCAACGGGCAGACGATGGCGAGTGGCCCTGGCAGGCGCACATGATCGTAGACGGCGTTGTGACGTGCGGTGCCTCGCTAGTTCAGCCTGATTGGATACTGACGGCTGCTCACTGTTTGTAAGTTCTAAAGGGATATACTTTAAACTTCATTCTTACATTTTTTTACTTTGTCCCCAATCGGTAGCATTTATATCCTATTTTTTTTCTTCATGGGGATTGGGTGTGTGGGGAAGGTGGCGGGTGTTGTCGGGGATGGGGCTGGTGATGGAGGATGAGCAATCATAAAATACAAAACGTGGAACCAGACACAAAAGACATCCACACTGACACTGTAGCTTGGGAAATTATGTGGACAATGTCCACGCGATGTCTTCACGATTTGCAAAATGTTTTATTTTATTTTTTACACTAAAAGGATGTGTTGTCCTAAAAGTTATTGATACGTTTATTAGAGTGAAAGTTGATAATTTTAGGGAACCAATAGGGCGGAAAAGAGAACAACAAAGCTTTGAACACAAGTTTTATTGTATGTTCCCCCGGCCAATTAAAGCAAAAAGAAATTCAATTTCGTAAAAAAAGAAAAAGAAGAATGCCTTTTGCATACTTCAAAACTTAAGAGTAACCACTTTCAACAGTTTAGCCTTCACATGGTCAAATAAGATCCTTCAAATTCATCAGGTCGCAAAGATCATTCGATTTCGCAAAATTCAACAGCCGCAAGGCTCGTCAACCATTAAATTTCATCAATAGTAAATAGGTATAGTTGAAATTCAACTGAAAACTGGTAAAAATGTAGTCTCGAATGCCTATAAATGAAATAAAATAACTGAAACAAACCTGAATGAGAAGAACGAAATCATGTGTGCACGATAATGAAATTGACTGCAACTATAGTAGCTAAAAAGAAACTCATGATTGCATGAGTTATATAAAAATTGCATGTAGATGCGTTTTAATGAAATTGAATTACTTTCTGCTGAAATACACCTGGAAAACCTAATACAAAATATATAAAAGATTTTAAAAAGATATAAAGATTTATAACTTTTATTTTATTTTATAACTGAACGACAACAAATAAGTGTCCATGGAAATCCAGGGGTCCGTAAAAGCACTTGTTTTGAGCCGGAGACAAACCTAATACAAAATATATAAAAGATTTTAAAAAGATATAAAGATTTATAACTTTTATTTTATTTTATAACTGAACGACAACAAATAAGTGTCCATGGAAATCCAGGGGTCCGTAAAAGCACTTGTTTTGAGCCGGAGACCAAGTAATTTTCTCAAAAATAAGGATTCCTTCAGCATGGAAACAGTTTAAAACTTGGACACAAAAGGTGGGGTGGGGATGGGGTTGATGACGTCCCCCTCATCACCCCGCTGGTACTCCGTTATCCCTGCTGCCTCTCCCACCTTATGAACCATCCTTGTTGTTCTTCAGAGGAACCATTCTCACCGAGCCGAGTCTTCTGCAGTTCCGCATGGGTAGTAACAGCGCAGTCATCCCCGGACCGCATGTCCAGTGGAGGACGGCCGAGGAGATCTACATGCACCCCGGGTACACGATTCGCTCCAGGACCAACCACGACATGG
Source organism: Pisaster brevispinus (assembly GCA_023634235.1). Taxonomy (NCBI): domain Eukaryota; kingdom Metazoa; phylum Echinodermata; class Asteroidea; order Forcipulatida; family Asteriidae; genus Pisaster; species Pisaster brevispinus. The sequence continues at coordinate 7,558,790 of JAMKCF010000021.1, read as the reverse complement.
ATATCGCCCTGGTCAAGTTGACGGCACCATTTAACATCAGTAACCACGTCCGGACAGTGTGCCTCCCCACGACGGATATTGGGGCCGGGTTTCCCGTCTCTACACCGGTGACGGTGACTGGGTGGGGACGGACATATTCTGGTAAGATTTTCAAAACATAGAGTTCCCCATAATTCTGAAAATGCTGTTATATAATCCCTCTTGCATTTTAAAGGAATAGTTATAAATAGTTTGTAAATACAAAAGACAAATCAATAACCATAACAATATTATTGTTAGAAGCACTGCATCTGTTGATATTATATACAATTTAAAGAAAGAATTCCCTTCGAAGTAACATGGTTTGGGTAATTTTTCACCCCAAAACGTACATTTGAATCTGAGTACGATTCATGCATGAATATTGTTCTCAGGTTTCTAATTTTTCATCTCCAACGTGGATGGATTTGAAATTCTTGAAGACATCTGTTGCTGCATTCTCAACAAGTACACCTTGTATTCAGCTGAAGCTTTTAAAGGTGACATTGATTGTATCTTTCTTGATATAATTTTGCCGATAAATCAGAGTTACGTTGACAAAAACCAATCCATGACCCTACTTTAAAGGCAATAGTCTTTTTAAAATGACATTACATTGAGGCCGGATGTGGCAGGAGATTCTGTCCCTCATCGGCGAGCTGTGTACAAACTTCTTCTGATAGCGCCCTCTTTTGAAACCTCCTCCTCCGGCCCATGTTTGCTAAAATTTATTTTCAATCTAATTAATAAATTTGCTACGAGAAAAGTAATTTTTGAAGTGATTTCTGAAGCTTTGCATGGTGTGGGTCATAAGAAAAACTGCGCGTACATTACAACCATGTATACAACTCTTTTGGGAGAAGTGTTGGTTCTTACACATCTTTTACAACTCTAGTTTTTCTAAAGCAGCATTTTCTTAGTCATAATATTTGCCGAATGGCGTGTTCAACATTGCCCTAAGATTTTTCTAGCAATGACCTACTTGAAGTCACTGTGGAGATTTTGGACCAGAGTGAGTGCGCGGAGAGCTACGCCGACGCCGACGTGGGGATCACAGACAACATGCTATGCGCTGGAGTTCGGGAAGGATTCAAAGATGCCTGCCAGGTTCGTCGATCTTTCTTGAAATCTGGATTGAAAAATGAGCGCCCCCTCGTTACATTGATTCGTAGATATTGAAACTGTATGAGTAAAGAGGGACATGAAAGGTATGACAATTTTGGTAAATGAACCTCAGTGAGGGTCCTGTGGCGTCATATGCAAGGGGGTCTATTAAAAGTAATACCTGAATTTAAAAAGCTGGCAATGGTTTCCAGGTGCTATTCCACGGAGGGGAGTTTGTTGACAATGGCACATTGTCGTCATATGTTTCAATGGACATTTGCTGGGGACCAGAGCTATGTATTGAGAGAGTTTCGGCATGAAGGGACCAGTTTTTGTTGGTCACGTGGGTGCTGGACGCCATTTTAGGTCCATTGATTTTCAATAACTTTTTGGCAGCAGCTCCCATTGGGTTTGTACATACATTCCAACCGGGAACCTTCATCCAATCAGCGTAATGAATTTGGGCCCAGTACCAAAAGTTACAACAAAATGACCCCATCTTGTGTTTTCTGTAGGGCGATAGCGGAGGCCCTTTAGTAACCCAGAGGGGAACCCGTTGGTTTCAGCTTGGGGTAGTCAGTTTTGGTATCAACTGTGGCCATCCAATTTACCCCGGGGTTTATACCAGAGTGGCGTCGTTTGAAGACTGGATTGCACCCATCTTCCAGAACAGAGAACCTTTCAGACGTAAGAATCCTAGTTCTTATATTTCAATTTCTGTGAAAGTATAGGGTTTCCCGCTCATTTTCGGCAAATGAGTGGCTAATTTAAACATCTTGTTTTCCACTTCGCGCCAAATTGAAAACACCTCAAAACATTCATTAAGTTTCGCTTATTGTGTTAACAAATGTTCTTTTGCGTTATTTCATTAAATAAAGATAACATTCGGACATCATTTAAAACTGCAGCAGCTTTTTGCTGAAATCTTTAGTTGCGCCTATTCTGCTAAGAATGCCGATTTCGAAGGGGTAAAAATAACGCCTTGGGTTTAACTGAGTGAGGCCATGTAAATTCGCATTTCTCGAAAATGTAATTGAATGACGGTCTCAAGTGAAGAGGCACAACTGCCTTGAATGCATGAACATGAAACAGGCTGCGTGTTTGCCAGAAATGACAAGGAAACCTGTATGATTTCACTCTCTAAACACCAAAGCAATGGGTGAAAACGACTGGCATGATGGGGCTGGATCAGACGACCAAAGAATTGCTATGGTGCTTGTAATGTCATAGTTTTGTAATGACAACTGACGAACAAGCAGATGGAATCGTTTTTAAATTCAGAAATAGTTACTTTATGAAAAACCTCTATAGCCTGCTGTTGGTGAAAGCCATGTATGTAGTGGAGTTTTTGTTTCTTTTGCATAATGTCAAACCATTAACGAATTATTTTAGCTAAGTGTAGTTAATACCAGTTATTCTAATGCAAAACACTGAGGGAACCCATTTCACCCAATTCTTTCAGAAATTAGAGGGTGCTCATGTGACAAGTTTGAGTGTCGTTACGGGGGCTGCCTTCCAAACAGCATGAAGTGCGATGGCAAATTTCAATGTTCAAGTAAATCAGACGAAGACAACTGTGGTGAGTCTATTTCATTTCATTTTTTCTTTATTGTACTAAAGTTTTATCACTTTTCCAGATGGAAACCCAGTGACAGGTATGGGTTGGGATGAGGGTTTTAGGTTTAAGGTGAGAATCAGGAAAATACAATTTTGGGGGAGTTTCGGAACTTGGGGCTTTTCTGTGGCAGGCCCTAAGCTGTTGAATGCTTTACCCTTGCATATTCTCAGCGAATGGAAACCTGCCTCTTTAAGTGTGAGATAAAACAAATCCAATCTTATTAATGCCGCAATTTAGTGTTTTTTAATGGAACTGTTCAGTTGTGTCCTGTGTTTGATTTGTCTTCTTTGGTTGCCTTGCCAGTTAACTTATAGTCTTTGAAAGTAGGGTTAGAGGCGTCTGTCTCCTTCAATAAAGATAAAAACATTACCGATGCCAGCAGGGATAGGCCTATGTAATAAGTAACTATTAATTCTCTGTTGGCGGGACGGACGTATTCCCATACCGTAGTTTGGGCACTGACCTGGTGACAGTCTCGTTTCTTTATCATTTTCTTCCATTCTGTTCATTTTAAAAATGTGTTATGCGCTTTTGAATTTTTTTTGTGTAAATATAAATTCCAAGTATTATTATTATTGAATAACTGTCAGAGCGTAGAGCAGTCACCGAATAGATAATATTGATATCGTAAAATTACTGTTTCTTTCCCCCTTCCATTGGCCTTGAAGGTGACCATGGCTCACAGGTGACACAATCAGTTTCCCCAACGCAAGATTCACTAGAAGTGAAGGCTGCCCAGTTGAGAACCACAACTAATGCTTTAATTGGTGTTAGCACGGGGGCAGGTATTGCCATCATCTGTCTCCTGATGTGTTTAGCAATGCAATACCGTTCAATCAGTAAGCTGAAACAGAAGACAACGGACGCAAAGCAACACACAGGTCAGTTGTTAACAAGTGTTCGGCTCGATTTTACAAAGCACCCAGATTCTTATTTTGTCACTGCAGTAATTTGTTATTGTGACATCGCACATTGTGCTTAGCAATTATGATGAATTCACACTTATGATCAAGCTATAGCTCTTTGTGAAGTCGAGCACTGATCGAAAGTCAGTGTACAGTTAAATGATTGTTTAAACAACTGATGTAAATGTTACCCAGTTGCGTAACCAGTGAGGGGCAGGGGGTTATGGGCCGGAAGGCTTTCTCTTGCCCCCCTCTTGTCCCCCTCTTGCCCCCAGCGAATGAGACCGAAAACAAATGCATAAATGAATGGGTCGATGCATCCAAAGCCCATGTCTTTGCCCCTACTCGGCTTGCTCCAAAATGAAACGTCTAGGTGCGCTACTAATACATAAACGAGCATTCCCTGTACTTTATCAGAAACAAAGACAATGTCACGTTTAAGACAACAATAAATCTCCATGAACTTAAAAATCGAATTCTTTTTTGTTTTGAACTACTACAGATTTGCCATCACGTCAGGGCAGACTAGTCAAAGACAGAGGTGCAGAGAACCCAGCTTACACTATGGACACATAAAGCATGCATACTATGAAATTGACCTAATACACGTGACATCGCTAGATTAATAGGTCACGACCTCGCACAGAGGTTCAAAGGACGTTGCTCATTGGTCCATAATTGACCCATTTCACCTGACGTCATCATCACAATAATTTTGTTTGCGCCAACAGACCGAACCGGAAATCTCGCGCTTGTTCAAACATTTTTGGGACCACTTTGGTCCCATCACGAACCTTGCTAGAATAACGCGTTAACGAAACAAACTCACGCATTTAAACAAACTCAATGTTCGAATCGAATACACGCGAGACTTGATCACTCCATTTGGGAGTAAATTCTTTTGTGTACCTGACCCATTTCTGGGTCAGGTCTGACCAGGGAGTCAGTTTTCAGAATTACGTCTGATTTGTTCTCAATTTTAATATTTTTATGGCCATGCGCTCGAGCTGAATTTATCTATACCTAATAATTATCAAAACTCAGTAGATTTTGGTATTATTTTAAATACAGTTGTAGGCCCTAGCCGTTTTTACGATGGCGTGCCTATTATTTAATTTCAACCAACATGAGATTTCTCTTGAAAAAAAACAATAAATGCAACTATTTTTGTGAATTGCACGAAACAATGTAAACTTTACAAAAGCATTGAATTTTGTATCAACATTTTGGGATTTCAATAAAAGGTGTTTATGCTCTTAAACGATGCAGCAGTTACTACTGATGTCTTTTTATTGAACTTCACCCTTAATGCTGTATTTTGGGAAACTTCAATATTTTGGACAGTAATTTTTATGAAATATTGCAAATAGCTTAACCTAGGTCGAATGAGAAGTAGTTGCTGAAAAGTGTAAATGCCCACTTCCTTATAAAATCGAATGAAATTCGAAAACAATCTTGACAGGAAAGTCCAGCATTTGTTTCACATTGGGTCCAATGATGTTATGCTCTAAAGCGTCGCAGTACTGTTGACGCTTTTTCTTGGCACAGAATAATTGTTGCATATCAGGCCTGGAATTTCATCGTCGAGAGGGCAAGGCCATTTTTATTTTGCAAAGGGCACATCCACTGGAAAGTCTTAAAGTCTACGGAAAACTCTTGAAGGGGCACCAAGGCCAAGACCAGGGGCAGCAAAGGGCATGGCCTTCGTGGCCTCCGTGTAGTTCCAGGCCTGGTATTTTGGGAATTACTTGATAAGCATCTTAAAAATGGCAGATCAAACACATCAAAGTCACTATGAATCTACACGCATACATGACGCTATTTATGTGCGTGTATGTGTGGTCAAGCATAACGCGTTTGAAGCCAGTATGAACACACAAACAATGCGGACACATTTCAAGTCCCTTTGAATCTACATAGGCCTACATAATGGTCAACAGTACACATCGTAAGGGGATGCATTGAGTTTTTCATTAAAAAAATATGAAAGGAAAAGTATTGATAGATGCAGTACGTCAGTTCAAATGACAAGGCATCAGTGAGGATGCCTGCCGGCCAATTTTAGAGCATTAAATCGAGCTTTGAAATTAGGTCAAAAATTACAAAACTCACGAGGGCAAGTTCAAGTCATACTCTATGTTACAAAGTCTGTAGGTGATCCGTGATGGTCACTCCACCGACGGGTCACGTAGGCGTATGTTCAGAAGTCAGGATACTAGGCAAAGTCTACTTGGTCATCGTTCTTGAGGGACAGGTCGAAAGGTCAGGTAAAATTTGAATAATGTTTACCTTTGAAAGCGCTCAAAGGCTGCGGGGCTTATGCGGCAAGCGCGGAATGTGAACGTTGGGCGAGGCAGATAGGAATGCTTTTGTTCCATATAGGGTGATGTTTAGACCAGTGCTGATGTATTGAATTTTGGTGAGATTTTACACAAGTCAGCAGAGTCTTGGTTTATCAAGAATCCATGTTTCCTTTAAACAAACATCTAAAAGCTGAGAAGGTCACAGCAAAGCCACCCTTCTGACGAGAAATCTCGACGTATTTCAAAGAAGGGACACCAATGACCCGACTGTGAGTAGATTAATTGGCGTTTTATATTAATATAAAGAAATGGTTGTTGTTGTTGACAAATACACCAGTATCTGCGACAGTATGGCATGTTTAAGTCCACTTTGAACGAGATAGAACGAAACTTGATGATAAACTTGGTCATACATAAAAGTATTGCTGATGCCCTATTTAGTACTATTGGATTGACTGCATAGTCATGTGATTCAGACGTTGTTGACATTTTTGTAAACCAGTGTTTGGTTCTTCGTGAAATGCAACACAAAGGTTTTAAATATTTAGGTACACTGTTAAACGATGTGTACGGATCACTGGTTGGTTTTTAATGGTATTTAATTCATGGAAGACTGCTCAATCAATTAATTAATTAATTACAAATGAAAGTATGATATTAATGTTGCCAACAAATTCTTCGTATTTCAAAAAAGTAAGAGTAAAACGAATTGGCATCAATGAGGATGCATGCTTTACTTAAAAGGATAAAACTAACTTGAAACGTAGGCTCTAAATTGGGAAAAAAAATCAAGGGGTAAGTCAAACATTTCCATCAACCTTCCATCAAAATTTTCAAAGGTACGATATTATGCAGTGAAATGATTCAAGGGGGCTCTACTGATCTCCTCTTTATTGAACTTGTTGTCACAGGATATCTGGAATATTTGGGAAAATGTTGATAATTTTTGGGAAAACAATGTGCGATTAATTTTGCTAAAAAAAACGTTTTTTAAAATGAACTTTGGCCCAAATTTTACGTTGCAATTTGATGCTCCTACTTGATGCAGTAGGAACTACTGATGCTTTTTAAGGTATTTTGACCGAAGATTCAAGGAGACTGCAGAAATATTGATAGTTGAAAATTCGGGAAAAAATTGACAAAATCACGAGGGGTAAACAAGCATTTTTATGAAATTTTGCCCAAAGTTTAAGTTGCGATTTGATGCTCTAAATTGATGCAGTAGGGACAACTGATGCTTTTTGAGTTATTTTGACCAAAGATTTAAGAAAACGTTGCAGATTATTGATGTTTAAAAAATCAGCAAAAAATTGCAAAAAATCACAGGGGGTAAGTCCAGCACTTTTATCAAATTTGGGCAAAATTTCAAGTTGCGATTTGATGCTCTAAAATAACGCAGTAGGAATTCCTGATGCCTTTTCAGTTAACTTGACTGGAAATTTAAAGTCAAATTGTAGAATTATTGACATTAGAAAATTCGGCCAAAAACTGAAAAAAAATCACAAAGGTTAATAGGCCCCTAGGCCTACAGCATTTTTATCAAATTTGGGCAAAATGTAAAGTTGCAATAATATGCTCTACAATGATGCAGTAGGAACTCCTGATGCCTTTATAGTTCACGTGACTAAAAATTTAAGGGAACTTTGCAGAAATAATAACATTTGAAAACTCGGCCAAAACTGAAAAAATCACAAAGGTTAGGGGGGCCTAAGTCCAGCATTTTTATTAAATTTGGACAAAATTTAAAAATGAAATTTGGTGCTGTAAAATGATGCAGTAGGAACAACTGATGCCTTTATAGTTCACTTGACGAGAAATTTAAGGAAAAATTGCAAAATTATTGATATTTAAAAATTCGGCCAAAAATTGAAAAAATCACAAGGGTAAGTCCAGCATTTTTATCAAATTTGGGCCAACTTTAAAGTTGCGATTTTATGATCTAACATGAAGCAGTAGGAACTTCTGATGCCTTTATTGTTAACTTGATGAGAAATTTAAGGAAAAATTGCAAAATTATTAATATTTGAAAGTTCGGCCCAAAACAGACAAAATCACAAGGGGTAAGTCCAGCACTTTTATCAAATTTGGGCCAACTTTAAAGTTGCAATTTTTTTATCTTTCATGAAGCAGTAGGAACTTCTGATGCCTTTATTGTTATCTTAAAGTGAAATTTAAGGAAAATCTGCACAATTATTAATATTTAAAAATTCGGCCAAAAATTGAAAAAATCACAAGGGGTAAGCCCTGCATTTTTATCAAATTTGGGCCAAATTTAAAGTTGCGATTTTATTATCGTACATGAAGCAGTAGGAACTTCTGCTGCTTTATTGTTAACTTGATGAGAAATTTAAGAAAAATTTGCAAAATTATTAATATTTTTAAATTCTTCCAAAAATTGAAAAAATCACAAGGGTAAGTCCAGCATTTTTATCAAATTTTGGCCAAATTTAAAGGTGCGATTATATGATCTAAAATGATGCAGTAGGAACTTCTGATACCTTTATTGTCAACTTGACGAGAAATTAAAGGAAAAATGGCAAAATTAATAATATTTGAAAGTTCGGCCGAAAACTGAAAAAATCACAAGGGGTAAGTCCAGCTTCTTATCAAATTTGGGCCAACTTTAAAGTTGCGATTTTATGATCAAACATGAAGCAGTAGGAACTTCTGATGCTTTTATTGTCAAGTTGACGAGAAATTTAAGAAAATCTGCAAAATTATTAATATTTGAAAGTTCGGCAAAAAACTGAAAAAATTACAAGGGGTAAGTCCAGCATTTTTATCAAATTTGGGCCAACTTTAAAGTTGCGATTTTATGATCTAAAATGATGCAGTTGAAACTTCTCATACCTTTATTGTCAACTTGACGAAATTTCAAGGAAAAATTGCACAATTATTAATATTTGAAAATTCGGCCAAAAATTGAAAAAATTACAAGGGGTTAGTTCAGCTTCTTATCAAATTTGGGCAAATTTAAAGTTGCGATTTTATGATCTAACATGGAGCAGTAGGAACTTCTGATGCTTTTATTGTCAACTTGACGAAAAAATTTAAGGAAAATTTGCAAAATTATGTTATTTTAAAATTCGGCCCAAAATTGAAAAAATCACAAGGGTAAGTCTAGCATTTTTATCAAATTTTATGATCTAACATGGAGCAGTAGGAACTTCTGATGCTTTTAATGTCAACTTGACGAAAAAATTTAAGGAAAATTTGCAAAATTATGTTATTTTAAAATTCGGCCAAAAATTGAAAAAATCACAAGGGTAAGTCCAGCATTTTTATCAAATTTGGGCCAACTTTAAAGTTGCGATTTTATGATCTAACATGAAGCAGTAGGAACTTCTGATGCCTTAATTGTCAACTTGACGAGAAATTTAAGGAAAAATTGCAAAATTATTTATATTAAAAAATTCGGCCAAAAACAGACAAAATCACAAGGGGTAAGTCCAGCATTTTTATCAAATTTGGGCCAACTTTAAAGTTGCGATTTTATGATCTTTCATGAAAATTTTATGAAATTTCAAGGAAAAATTGCAAGATTATTAATAATTGAAAATTCGGCCAAAAATTGAAAAAATTACAAGGGGTTAGTTCAGCTTCTTATCAAATTTGGGCAAAATTTAAAGTTGCGATTTTATGATCTAACATGGAGCAGTAGGAACTTCTGATGCTTTTATTGTCAACTTGACGAAAAAATTTAAGGAAAATTTGCAAAATTATGTTATTTTAAAATTCGGCCCAAAATTGAAAAAATCACAAGGGTAAGTCTAGCATTTTTATCAAATTTTATGATCTAACATGGAGCAGTAGGAACTTCTGATGCTTTTAATGTCAACTTGACGAAAAAATTTAAGGAAAATTTGCAAAATTATGTTATTTTAAAATTCGGCCAAAAATTGAAAAAATCACAAGGGTAAGTCCAGCATTTTTATCAAATTTGGGCCAACTTTAAAGTTGCGATTTTATGATCTAACATGAAGCAGTAGGAACTTCTGATGCCTTAATTGTCAACTTGACGAGAAATTTAAGGAAAAATTGCAAAATTATTTATATTAAAAAATTCGGCCAAAAACAGACAAAATCACAAGGGGTAAGTCCAGCATTTTTATCAAATTTGGGCCAACTTTAAAGTTGCGATTTTATGATCTTTCATGAAAATTTTATGAAATTTCAAGGAAAAATTGCAAGATTATTAATAATTGAAAATTCGGCCAAAAATTGAAAAAATTACAAGGGGTTAGTTCAGCTTCTTATCAAATTTGGGCAAAATTTAAAGTTGCGATTTTATGATCTAACATGGAGCAGTAGGAACTTCTGATGCTTTTATTGTCAACTTGACGAAAAAATTTAAGGAAAATTTGCAAAATTATGTTATTTTAAAATTCGGCCAAAAATTGAAAAAATCACAAGGGTAAGTCCAGCATTTTTATCAAATTTGGGCCAACTTTAAAGTTGCGATTTTATGATCTAACATGAAGCAGTAGGAACTTCTGATGCCTTAATTGTCAACTTGACGAGAAATTTAAGGAAAAATTGCAAAATTATTTATATTAAAAAATTCGGCCAAAAACAGACAAAATCACAAGGGGTAAGTCCAGCATTTTTATCAAATTTGGGCCAACTTTAAAGTTGCGATTTTATGATCTTTCATGAAAATTTTATGAAATTTCAAGGAAAAATTGCAAGATTATTAATAATTGAAAATTCGGCCAAAAATTGAAAAAATTACAAGGGGTTAGTTCAGCTTCTTATCAAATTTGGGCAAAATTTAAAGTTGCGATTTTATGATCTAACATGGAGCAGTAGGAACTTCTGATGCTTTTATTGTCAACTTGACGAAAAAATTTAAGGAAAATTTGCAAAATTATGTTATTTTAAAATTCGGCCCAAAATTGAAAAAATCACAAGGGTAAGTCTAGCATTTTTATCCAATTTGGGCCAACTTTAAAGTTGCGATTTATGATCTAACATGAAGCAGTAGGAACTTCTGATGCCTTAATTGTCAACTTGACGAGAAATTTAAGGAAAAATTGCAAAATTATTTATATTAAAAAATTCGGCCAAAAACAGACAAAATCACAAGGGGTAAGTCCAGCATTTTTATCAAATTTGGGCCAACTTTAAAGTTGCGATTTTATGATCTTTCATGAAGCAGTAGGAACTTCTGATGCCTTTATTGTTATCTTGATGAGAAATTTAAGAAAAATTTGCAAAATTAATAATATTTGAAAGTTCGGCCAAAAACTGAAAAAATCACAAGGGGTAAGTCCAGCATTTTTATCAAATTTGTGCCAAATTTAAAGTTGCGATTTTATGATCTAACATGAAGCAGTAGGAACTTCTGATGCCTTTATTGTTAACTTGATGAGAAATTTAAGGAAAAAGTTCGGCCAAAAACTGAAAAAATCACAAGGGGTAAGTCCAGCATTTTTATCAAATTTGTGCCAAATGTAAAGTTGCGATTTTATGATCTAACATGAAGCAGTAGGAACTTCTGATGCCTTAATTGTTAACTTGATGAGAAATTTAAGGAAAAAGTTCGGCCAAAAAATGAAAAAATCACAAGGGGTAAGTCAAGCATTTTTATCAAATTTGTGCCAAATTTAAAGTTGCGATTTTATGATCTAACATGAAGCAGTAGGAATTTCTGATGCCTTTATTGTTAACTTGATGAGAAATTTAAGGAAAAATAACAAAATTATTAATATTTGAAAATTCGGCCAAAAATTGAAAAAATCACAAGGGGTAAGTCCAGCATTTTTATCAAATTTGGGCCAAATTTAAAGTTGCGATTTTATGATCTGAAATGATACAGTAGCAACTTCTGATGCTTTTATTGTCACCTTGACGAGAAATTTTAGAAAAATCTGCATGTTTTTTAATATTTGAAAGTTCGGCCCAAAACAGACAAAATCACAAGGGGTAAGTCCAGCATTTTTATCAAATTTGGGCCATTTTAAAGTTGCGATTTTATGATCTTTCATGAAGCAGTAGGAACTTCTGATGCCTTTATTGTCAACTTGACGAAAAATTTTAGAAAAATCTGCATAATTTTTAATATTTGAAAGTTCGGCCCAAAACAGACAAAATCACAAGGGGTAAGTCCAGCATTTTTATCAAATTTGGGCCAACTTTTAAGTTGCGATTTTATGATCTTTCATGAAGCAGTAGGAACTTTTGATGCTTTTATTGATATCTTGATGAGAAATTTAAGGAAAATTTGCAAAATTATTAATATTTAAAAATTCGGCCAAAAATGGAAAAAATCACAAGGGGTAAGTCCAGCATTTTTATCAAATTTGTCCCAAATTTAAAGTTGCGATTTTATGATCTAGCATGATGCAGTAGGAACTTCTGATGCCTTTATTGTCAACTTGACGAGAAATTTAAGGACAAATTGCAAAATTATTAATATTTGAAAATTCGGCGAAAAATTGAAAAACTCACAACGGGTAAGTCCAGCATTTTTATCAAATTTGTGCCAAATTTAAAGTTGCGATTTTATGATCTAGCATGAAGCAGTAGGAACTTCTGATGCCTTTATTGTCATTTTGACGAGAAATTTAAGGAAAAATTGCAAAATTATTAATATTTGAAAATTCGGCCAAAAATTGAAAAAATCACAAGGGGTAAGTCCAGCATTTTTATCAAATTTGGGCCAAATTTAAAGTTGCGATTTTATGATCTAAAATGATGCAGTAGGAACTTCTGATGCTCTTATTGTCACTTTGACGAGAAATTTAAGGAAAATCTGCAAAATTATTAATATTTGAAAGTTCGGCCAAAAACTGACAAAATCACAAGGGGTAAGTCCAGCATTTTTATCAAATTTGTGCCAAATTTAAAGTTGCGATTTTATGATCTAGCATGATGCAGTAGGAACTTCTGATGCCTTTATTGTCAACTTGACGAGAAATTAAAGGACAAATTGCAAAATTATTAATATTTGAAAATTCGGCGAAAAATTGAAAAAGTCACAACGGGTAAGTCCAGCATTTTTATCAAATTTGTGCCAAATTTAAATGTGCGATTTTTTGATCTAACATGAAGCAATAGGAACTTCTGATGCCTTTATTGTTAACTTGATGAGAAATGTAAGGAAAAATGGCAAAATTATAAATATTTGAAAATTCGGCCCAAAACTGAAAAAATCACAAGGGGTAAGTCCAGCATTTTTATCAAATTTGGGCCAACTTTAAAGTTGCGATTTTATGATCTTTCATGAAGCAGTAGGAACTTCTGATGCCTTTATTGTTATCTTGATGAGAAATTTAAGAAAAATTTGCAAAATTAATAATATTTGAAAGTTCGGCCAAAAACTGACAAAATCACAAGGGGTAAGTCCAGCATTTTTATCAAATTTGGGCCAACTTTTAAGTTGCGATTTTATGATCTTTCATGAAGCAGTAGGAACTTTTGATGCTTTTATTGATATCTTGATGAGAAATTTAAGGAAAATTTGCAAAATTATTAATATTTAAAAATTCGGCCAAAAACTGAAAAAATCACAAGGGGTAAGTCCAGCATTTTTATCAAATTTGGGCGAAATTTAAAGCTGCGATTTTATGATCTAAAATGATGCAGTAAGAACTTCTGATGCTCTAATTGTCACTTTGAAGAGAAATTTAAGGAAAATCTGCAAAATTATTAATATTTGAAAGTTCGGCCAAAAACTGACAAAATCACAAGGGGTAAGTCCAGCATTTTTATCAAATTTGTGCCAAATTTAAAGTTGCGCTTTTATGATCTAGCATGAAGCAGTAGGAACTTCTGATGCCTTAATCGTCAACTTGACGAAAAATTTAAGGAAAAATTGCAAAATTATTAATATTTAAAAATTCGGCCAAAAATTGACAAAATCACAAGGGGTAAGTCCAGCATTTTTATCAAATTTGGGCCAAATTTAAAGTTGCGATTTTATGATCTAAAATGATGCAGTAGGAACTTCTGATGCTTTTATTGTCAACTTGACGAGAAATTTTAGAAAAATCTGCATAATTTTTAATATTTGAAAGTTCGGCCAAAAACTGACAAAATCACAAGGGGTAAGTCCAGCATTTTTATCAAATTTGTCCCAAATTTAAAGTTGCGATTTTATGATCTAGCATGATGCAGTAGGAACTTCTGATGCCTTTATTGTCAACTTGACGAGAAATTTAAGGAAAAATTGCAAAATTATTAATATTTAAAAATTCGGCCAAAAATTGAAAAAATCACAAGGGGTAAGTCCAGCATTTTTATCAAATTTTGGCCAAATTTAAAGTTGCGATTTTATGATCTAAAATGATGCAGTAGGAACTTCTGATGCTTTTATTGTTAACTTGACGAGAAATTTTAGAAAAATATGCATAATTTTTAATATTTGAAAGTTCGGCCCAAAACAGACAAAATCACAAGGGGTAAGTCCAGCATTTTTATCAAATTTGGGTTCCAACTTTAAAGTTGCGATTTTATGATCTTTCATGAAGCAGTAGGAACTTCTGATGCCTTTATTGATATCTTGATGAGAAATTTAAGGAAAATTTGCAAAATTATTAATATTTAAAAATTCGGCCAAAAATGGAAAAAATCACAAGAGTAAGTCCAGCATTTGTATCAAATTTGGGCCAAATTTAAAATTGCGATTTTATGATCTAGCATGAAGCAGTAGGAATTTCTGATGCCTTTATTGTTAACTTGATGAGAAATTTAAGGAAAAATTGCAAAATTTTAATATTTGAAAATTCGGCCAAAAACTGAAAAAATCACAAGGGGTAAGTCCAGCATTTTTATCAAATTTGGGCCAAATTTAAAGCTGCGATTTTATGATCTAAAATGATGCAGTAGGAACTTCTGATGCTCTTATTGTCACTTTGAAGAGAAATTTAAGGAAAATCTGCAAAATTATTAATATTTGAAAGTTCGGCCAAAAACTGACAAAATCACAAGGGGTAAGTCCAGCATTTTTATCAAATTTGGGCCAACTTTAAAGTTGCGATTTTATGATCTAAAATGATGCAGTAGGAACTTCTGATGCTTTTATTGTCAACTTGACGAGAAATTTTAGAAAAATATGCATAATTTTTAATATTTGAAAGTTCGGCCAAAAATTGAAAATCTCACAACGGGTAAGTCCAGCATTTTTATCAAATTTGTCCCAAATTTAAAGTTGCGATTTTATGATCTAGCATGATGCAGTAGGAACTTCTGATGCCTTTATTGTCAACTTGACGAGAAATTTAAGGACAAATTGCAAAATTATTAATATTTGAAAGTTCGGCCAAAAATTGAAAATCTCACAACGGGTAAGTTCAGCATTTTTATCAAATTTGTGTCAAATTTAAATTTGCGATTTTTTGATCTAACATGAAGCAATAGGAACTTCTGATGCCTTTATTGTTAACTTGATGAGAAATGTAAGGAAAAATTGCAAAATTATAAATATTTGAAAATTCGGCCAAAAACTGAAAAAATCACAAGGGGTAAGTCCAGCATTTTTATCAACTTTGGGCCAAATTTAAAGTTGCGATTTTATGATCTTACATGAGGCAGTAGGAACTTCTGATGCCTTTATTGTTAACATGATGAGAAATTTAAGAAAAACTTGCAAAATTATTAATATTTGAAAGTTCGGCCAAAAACTGACAAAATCACAAGGGGTAAGTCCAGCATTTTTATCAAATTTGTGCCAAATTTAAAGTTGCGATTTTATGATCTAGCATGAAGCAGTAGGAACTTCTGATGCCTTAATTGTCAACTTGACGAGAAATTTAAGGAAAAATTGCAAAATTATTAATATTTAAAAATTCGGCCAAAAATTGAAAAAATCACAAGGGGTAAGTCCAGCATTTTTATCAAATTTGGGCCAACTTTAAAGTTGCGATTTTATGATCTTTCATGAAGCAGTAGGAACTTCTGATGCCTTTATTGATATCTTGATGAGAAATTTAAGGAAAATTTGCAAAATTATTAATATTTAAAAATTCGGCCAAAAATGGAAAAAATCACAAGAGTAAGTCCAGCATTTTTATCAAATTTGGGCCAAATTTAAAATTGCGATTTTATGATCTAGCATGAAGCAGTAGGAATTTCTGATGCCTTTATTGTTAACTTGACGAGAAATTTAAGGAAAAATTCCAAAATTTTAATATTTAAAAATTCGGCCAAAAACTGAAAAAATCACAAGGGGTAAGTCCAGCATTTTTATCAAATTTTGGCCAAATTTAAAGTTGCGATTTTATGATCTAAAATGATGCAGTAGGAACTTCTGATGCTTTTATTGTTAACTTGACGAGAAATTTTAGAAAAATATGCATAATTTTTAATATTTGAAAGTTCGGCCCAAAACAGACAAAATCACAAGGGGTAAGTCCAGCATTTTTATCAAATTTGGGTTCCAACTTTAAAGTTGCGATTTTATGATCTTTCATGAAGCAGTAGGAACTTCTGATGCCTTTATTGATATCTTGATGAGAAATTTAAGGAAAATTTGCAAAATTATTAATATTAAAAAGTTCGGCCAAAAATGGAAAAAATCACAAGAGTAAGTCCAGCATTTTTATCAAATTTGGGCCAAATTTAAAATTGCGATTTTATGATCTAGCATGAAGCAGTAGGAATTTCTGATGCCTTTATTGTTAACTTGATGAGAAATTTAAGGAAAAATTCCAAAATTTTAATATTTGAAAATTCGGCCAAAAACTGAAAAAATCACAAGGGGTAAGTCCAGCATTTTTATCAAATTTGGGCCAAATTTAAAGCTGCGATTTTATGATCTAAAATGATGCAGTAGGAACTTCTGATGCTCTTATTGTCACTTTGAAGAGAAATTTAAGGAAAATCTGCAAAATTATTAATATTTGAAAGTTCGGCCAAAAACTGACAAAATCACAAGGGGTAAGTCCAGCATTTTTATCAAATTTGTCCCAAATTTAAAGTTGCGATTTTATGATCTAGCATGATGCAGTAGGAACTTCTGATGCCTTTATTGTCAACTTGACGAGAAATTTAAGGACAAATTGCAAAATTATTAATATTTGAAAGTTCGGCCAAAAATTGAAAATCTCACAACGGGTAAGTCCAGCATTTTTATCAAATTTGTGCCAAATTTAAATGTGCGATTTTTTGATCTAACATGAAGCAATAGGAACTTATGATGCCTTTATTGTTAACTTGATGAGAAATGTAAGGAAAAATTGCAAAATTATAAATATTTGAAAATTCGGCCAAAAACTGAAAAAATCACAAGGGGTAAGTCCAGCATTTTTATCAACTTTGGGCCAAATTTAAAATTGCGATTTTATGATCTAGCATGAAGCAGTAGGAACTTCTGATGCCTTTATTGTTAACTTGATGAGAAATTTAAGGAAAAATTGCAAAATTATTAATATTTGAAAATTCGGCCAAAAACTGATAAAATCACAAGGGGTAAGTCCAGCATTTTTATCAAATTTGGGCCAAATTTAAAGCTGCGATTTTATGATCTAAAATGATGCAGTAGGAACTTCTGATGCTTTTATTGTCACTTTGAAGAGAAATTTAAGGAAAATCTGCAAAATTATTAATATTTGAAAGTTCGGCCAAAAACTGACAAAATCACAAGGGGTAAGTCCAGCATTTTTATCAAATTTGTGCCAAATTTAAAGTTGTGATTTTATGACCTAGCATGAAGCAGTAGGAACTTCTGATGCCTTAATCGTCAACTTGACAAGAAATTTACGGAAAAATTGCAAAATTATTAATATTTAAAAATTCGGCCAAAAATTGACAATATCACAAGGGGTAAGTCCAGCATTTTTATCAAATTTGGGCCAAATTTAAAGTTGCGATTTTATGATCTAACATGATGCAGTAGGAACTTCTGATGCTTTTATTGTCAACTTG
Organism: Pisaster brevispinus; assembly: GCA_023634235.1. Classification (NCBI taxonomy): domain Eukaryota; kingdom Metazoa; phylum Echinodermata; class Asteroidea; order Forcipulatida; family Asteriidae; genus Pisaster; species Pisaster brevispinus. The sequence continues at coordinate 7,540,977 of JAMKCF010000021.1, read as the reverse complement.
ACGAGAAATTTTAGAAAAATCTGCATAATTTTTAATATTTGAAAGTTCGGCCCAAAACAGACAAAATCACAAGGGGTAAGTCCAGCATTTTTATCAAATTTGTGCCAAATTTAAAGTTGCGATTTTATGATCTAGCATGAAGCATTAGGAACTTCTGATGCCTTAATCGTCAACTTGACGAGAAATTTAAGGAAAATTTGCAAAATTATTAATATTTAAAAATTCGGCCAAAAATTGACAAAATCACAAGGGGTAAGTCCAGCATTTTAATCAAATTTGGGCCAAATTTAAAGTTGCGATTTTATGATCTAGCATGAAGCAGTAGGAACTTCTGATGCCTTTATTGTTAACTTGATGAGAAATTTAAGGAAAAATTGCAAAATTATTAATATTTGAAAATTCGGCCAAAAATTGAAAAACTCACAACGGGTAAGTCCAGCATTTTTATCAAATTTGTGTCAAATTTAAATTTGCGATTTTTTGATCTAACATGAAGCAATAGGAACTTCTGATGCCTTTATTGTTAACTTGATGAGAAATGTAAGGAAAAATTGCAAAATTATAAATATTTGAAAATTCGGCCAAAAACTGAAAAAATCACAAGGGGTAAGTCCAGCATTTTTATCAACTTTGGGCCAAATTTAAAGTTGCGATTTTATGATCTTACATGAGGCAGTAGGAACTTCTGATGCCTTTATTGTTAACATGATGAGAAATTTTAGAAAAATTTGCAAAATTATTAATATTTGAAAGTTCGGACAAAAACTGACAAAATCACAAGGGGTAAGTCCAGCATTTTTATCAAATTTGTGCCAAATTTAAAGTTGCGATTTTATGATCTAGCATGAAGCAGTAGGAACTTCTGATGCCTTAATTGTCAACTTGACGAGGAATTTAAGGAAAAATTGCAAAATTATTAATATTTAAAAATTCGGCCAAAAATTGAAAAAATCACAAGGGGTAAGTCCAGCATTTTTATCAAATTTTGGCCAAATTTAAAGTTGCGATTTTATGATCTAAAATGATGCAGTAGGAAGTTCTGATGCTTTTATTGTTAACTTGACGAGAAATTTTAGAAAAATATGCATAATTTTTAATATTTGAAAGTTCGGCCCAAAACAGACAAAATCACAAGGGGTAAGTCCAGCATTTTTATCAAATTTGGGCCAACTTTAAAGTTGCGATTTTATGATCTTTCATGAAGCAGTAGGAACTTCTGATGCCTTTATTGATATCTTGATGAGAAATTTAAGGAAAATTTGCAAAATTATTAATATTAAAAAGTTCGGCCAAAAATGGAAAAAATCACAAGAGTAAGTCCAGCATTTTTATCAAATTTGGGCCAAATTTAAAATTGCGATTTTATGATCTAGCATGAAGCAGTAGGAATTTCCGATGCCTTTATTGTTAACTTGATGAGAAATTTAAGGAAAAATTCCAAAATTTTAATATTTGAAAATTCGGCCAAAAACTGAAAAAATCACAAGGGGTAAGTCCAGCATTTTTATCAAATTTGGGCCAAATTTAAAGTTGCGATTTTATGATCTAAAATGATGCAGTAGGAACTTCTGATGCTTTTATTGTCAACTTGACGAGAAATTTTAGAAAAATATGCATAATTTTTAATATTTGAAAGTTCGGCCAAAAACTGCCAAAATCACAAGGGGTAAGTCCAGCATTTTTATCAAATTTGTCCCAAATTTAAAGTTGCGATTTTATGATCTAGCATGATGCAGTAGGAACTTCTGATGCCTTTATTGTCAACTTGACGAGAAATTTAAGGACAAATTGCAAAATTATTAATATTTGAAAGTTCGGCCAAAAATTGAAAATCTCACAACGGGTAAGTCCAGCATTTTTATCAAATTTGTGCCAAATTTAAATGTGCGATTTTTTGATCTAACATGAAGCAATAGGAACTTCTGATGCCTTTATTGTTAACTTGATGAGAAATTTAAGGAAAATTTGCAAAATTATTAATATTTAAAAATTCGGCCAAAAATTGACAAAATCACAAGGGGTAAGTCCAGCATTTTTATCAAATTTGGGCCAAATTTAAAATTGCGATTTAATGATCTAGCATGAAGCAGTAGGAACTTCTGATGCCTTAATCGTCAACTTGACAAGAAATTTACGGGAAAATTGCACAATTATTAATATTTAAAAATTCGGCCAAAAATTGACAAAATCACAAGGGGTAATGCCCAGCATTTTTATCAAATTTGGGCCAAATTTAAAGTTGCGATTTTATGATCTAACATGATGCAGTAGGAACTTCTGATGCTTTTATTGTCAACTTGACGAGAAATTTTAGAAAAATATGCATAATTTTTAATATTTGAAAGTTCGGCCCAAAACAGACAAAATCACAAGGGGTAAGTCCAGCATTTTTATCAAATTTGGGCCAAATTTAAAATTGCGATTTTATGATCTAGCATGAAGCAGTAGGAACTTCTGATGCCTTTATTGTTAACTTGATGAGAAATTTAAGGAAAAATTGCAAAATTATTAATATTTGAAAATTCGGCCAAAAACTGATAAAATCACAAGGGGTAAGTCCAGCATTTTTATCAAATTTGGGCCAAATTTAAAGCTGCGATTTTATGATCTAAAATGATGCAGTAGGAACTTCTGATGCTTTTATTGTTAACTTGATGAGAAATTTAAGGAAAAATTGCAAAATTATTAATATTTGAAAATTCGGCCAAAAACTGATAAAATCACAAGGGGTAAGTCCAGCATTTTTATCAAATTTGGGCCAAATTTAAAGCTGCGATTTTATGATCTAAAATGATGCAGTAGGAACTTCTGATGCTTTTATTGTCACTTTGAAGAGAAATTTAAGGAAAATCTGCAAAATTATTAATATTTGAAAGTTCGGCCAAAAACTGACAAAATCACGAGGGGTAAGTCCAGCATTTTTATCAAATTTGTGCCAAATTTAAAGTTGCGATTTTATGACCTAGCATGAAGCAGTAGGAACTTCTGATGCCTTAATCGTCAACTTGACAAGAAATTTACGGAAAAATTGCAAAATTATTAATATTTAAAAATTCGGCCAAAAATTGACAAAATCACAAGGGGTAAGTCCAGCATTTTTATCAAATTTGGGCCAAATTTAAAGTTGCGATTTTATGATCTAAAATGATGCAGTAGGAACTTCTGATGCTTTTATTGTCAACTTGACGAGAAATTTAAGGAAAAATTGCAAAATTATTAATATTTAAAAATTCGGCCAAAAATTGACAAAATCACAAGGGGTAAGTCCAGCATTTTTATCAAATTTGGGCCAACTTTAAAGTTGCGATTTTATGATCTAACATGATGCAGTAGGAACTTATGATGCCATTTAAGTCATTTTGACCCAAGATATTTGGAATTTCGGCCAAAAATTTGAAAAGTCACTAGGGCCAGCATTTTATCAAATTTGGGCCAAATCTTAAGTTGTGATTTGTACTCCAGTAGACACCACTGGTGGCTTTTTACTTAACTTGATGCAGGATATCAGCTATTTTGGGGTGACATGTTGATATTTCGGGGTGGGGGGGGGGGGGAAGGGAATGTTTCTATTGTAGAAAAGTCCTTAATAATTCGAGTATTCTGGAAGAAGCAATATGTCAAGTCAAACAAAGTTGCATCAGCGGACATGCTAGTTCATTTAAAAGCATTGAAAATCGAACTTGAACATTTATTTGATGCCTTGTTGCTGTTAATTAGGAAATGTTGGTTGTTTTTTAAGGGCGTCTTAAGTATTTATGGCCAAAGATAAACTTGTGACGTCATTACGAATCTACAGGCACTCGTGAACAATAAAAAAAATTCTGGAGTCAAAATGTTGTCAGTTAAAAAAACGTTTATTAATAGGCACATTTTGTTTTTCAAACATTAAACATTGAATTTGCAAAACAACTGCACAGAAACCGCTGATTGTGCATTTAAAAAAAATACAAAATAGTTGGAACTCTGGAATAAATAACAAACTGTCATTCTTACCTAAATACACAACTGGAAGAGTGTATTGTATTTCTAATTGGACGGATCTATAACTTATCTTAAAACCAACAGGACGTGTTTATTTTTTTAATGGACGGATCTTCTAAAAAATATACTTAATTTTCTTTAATTTTTTTTGAAAAATCAACAGACAACAGCTCTTAAAGAAAAACTTTACAACAAAATCACAAATGAATGCAGCTCGCTGTGTGCCCAAAAGAGGATCAGAAGGATTTACCACACTCGTCCGAGAAAAAAGTACAACTCTCTACCCCAGCGAAAGGTCAAAGGTAAAAACGCCCCTTTTGAAAAAAACAAGTAAGAGTATGAATGTTGTTTATTGTTGCTAGAGTTATTCATAAGACTCGTTTTTCCATTCCCATCAGAAATTGAACTTTCCTGCAATGAATTATAAATGGCAGCAAAAGCGACAAAACTTGTACACTGTTTTTTGGAAACACAGTTTTGGACAGCAATTGCTCACGACCTTTAGCCTTTCGTTACGTAATTCTTCCGAGCACACGACGAGTTGTCATTTATTGCTTAATAAATTATACTACATGTATATCCATGAAGTTAACTTTTAAAAATTCAATATAAATGAGCGAAATGATTGAACATCTGGACGGCATTTCCCAAAAAGCACAAATACTCATTTTTTTTAAAGCAAGTTGCCTGGAAACACAAGTTAATTTGAATGCACTTGAACACATTTAGGTTTTATGACAAAGATAAAAAAAACACCCAATACTACCCACACAATTCTGAAAAAGAACTGTTACTATAGAACTTTAAACATGGCCACCGTTCCTAAAACCCTAACCACCCCCACCCCCTTCAAAATCCAACTGCATGATTTATTTGATTCAGTTGGACTGAGGACTGCAAATCAGAAACTGATCTTGCTTTTATTGTGACCAACAGTTTGAGGGTTGAGTTTTATACCATGATGATGTTGGATTTTGTTCAGAGTGAGAAAGGATCCCTCTAAATCGCTCAACAGAGTGAGGGTTAAAAATTGCAAATCAACTTTTCAAAACTGTTGTCTAAATACACATTCACAAGATAATACAATTCATGGTTAGAAGTTTCAAGCCACAGATGGGGTGCTCGTTAACGAAGATACATTATGGAAGTCTATTCTTGTACAAGAGAAAGGACACTTTTTCTTTCATGACATTTTGATTACAACAATTTGGAGTGTTTGTTTAAAAAACATGTTTCAGACTGCAGCCGGGGGCTAGGACCCCATGATTGAATCGTCATAACTGACTTACAAATGCTAGTTTAAAAAATGGTTAATGAAAGTGATGTTGAATTTGCTTTAATGTAGCGCCAAACTTGTGTTTTGTTTCTTTCCAAAACTGCAATACAGAAACTCTATAAACTCAAGCCATTTGGAATATTTACACCAACAAATATATACAACCTAAGAATAACTAGAATTTATTGAATGTTTTAAAACATTTTTAAAACCATTCTCCCCCTTTCTATGGGTTAGAATGATAATTTAATCTGATAATTAATTAATGCTGTCATCAAATACTTTAAAACGGGCAGCTTGGAAGAAAATTCTGCTGAGTTTGGTCACACAAAATTTCACAATTCCCTTGTGATCCCTGGCTACACTGCAGTTACAGGTTGAATGGCTTCTGACTGGCACACCCGAACAAAGATATTGACAAAATAGGGAGACCACTGACATAAGGGCTAGTTAGCTCAGTTGGTAGAGCGCCGGCATGTTAATCCAAAGGTCAAGGGTTAAAATTCCATCTAAGTCAATTATTCATTATTCACTCAAGCGTTAACGTTAATGATAATGTAAAATTTGGTCGTTGATGATGTCAATGGAATGTGACTTTAAAGACAGCACTGAAAAATCTGATTCAAGAAAATAGTTTTTATTTCCTGTGTGACTGAAAAACTGCTTATTTTTTGGTTTACAATTTTATTTTACATGAAACATACGGTGCCTAGAGATCTGGGTTTAGCAAGGTTGGATGTATACATCCAATCTGAAAGTAGTTTTTCTTTATCATGCTAACATTTTTATATATCAGAATAACATTTATATTGTACCTAAGAATCTCTTAGCTTTTGAGAAGTGATCATTCTTTTTGTCTCTAGACTTGCAGCAGAAGAGCTACACCGGCTAGAGTCCACTTAGCTGGTTTCTCCTTGGTCTTGAGGTTGAATGTCCAGACGAACGTTGGCCCACGCTGTTTTGTCTTGTAAACCGGGCACTCGTAGATGTTACGTGTCTCCTGTTTGTCGACCGATATACCGCGAATGAAGGTGACGGGCATATTTGGGGCGAGTTCCTTAAGGCGTGCATCGGCGATCATACCGGTCTGGGTGTCCCACCTTGCGCCCTCCATGAAGAGTCCATGGACGTAGGCGCCCTCGCGGGGCGGGCTGCTGAAGTCTTCCTTGTTCTTCTTGGTGACGTCGCACTGCAGGCACATTTTATCCAGGGGCCACTCGTTCTTACGAGCCATGGACTGCATGATGGCAGTCAGGAAGCTCTGCGGATTGAAGAAGCCGCCCAGCCAGACTACAGTGGGGAGGGCAAAGTCGGCTGTCCAGCTTTCCAGCTCTTTGATACGCAGGAGGAGGTCGGCGTACCAGCCCGATAGACCCAACATGCTTGGGTAAGCACGCTTATTCCAGGTCTCCGGTACCTGGTCCAGGAACAGCGCGTTGCTCAGATCTTCCATATCCGAAGTAATGGTGAGCTCACCCTGCAGATCAGAAATATAGAAACCCCAAAATGAACAACTGTGCACAGTAAACACCTGCTCATACCTTTAATAATTTACCGTTGTTTTAGTGTTTCAGATGAATCTTCTGATGTACCATTTGAATTTTCATATTGTAACTTTCTAGTAATTTTGCCTGTGGACCACAAGTGGAATGTTGGTAAACCAATACCAACAATCTACAGCTTGAGATACATGATTCAATTACCAAACCCCCCCCCAAAAAAAAAATAATAAATGACGTTTACATGTACTTCAATTTTCATCAAACACCTAATGTTGTCAAACCAACCACATTCCCAAATTCTCTTCTCTGGCTCGATACACACAAGAACAACCTTATACCCAAACAAGGACACTAACCCCAGCAGTGTTTCATCGGACAGAGGTTGTAATGGAAAGGTGGGGGGTGAAACTCAGCTCAACCCAAGGTCAAGCTCTTTGAGTGAGTGAGCGAGCATATTATGTTGGGGGTGAGCATGTTCATAGGTCAAAAGTGGGACAGAGGTTGTAATGTTAAGGGGGGAATTTGAAGGAACTCACCTTCAATCCAAGGTCAAGCTCCTTGAGTGAGCGTCTCATGTCAGAGGTCAGCATATTCATGCGTTCACATTCCTGGAAGGCCACCACAATGTATGGGGTACGCTCCTCTACCTTGCCCATGATCTCTAACATGTTAAACTCTTCTGGTAGCTTCTCTGTCATCTCATCCAGCAGGGATTTGATCTGTTTGCAGGTACGGTCAAAGGAAGTGGTTACGGAACACTCTATCAAAATCCCACCATACACTGACACAGTTGCATGAGTACTTTAGTTGTTGGGTTTGAATTTTTTTGGAAACAAATGTTTACTACTGACCAAGGGATCAATTGCAACTTGCATAAACTTCACTAACTTCACTAAAAAGCAGAAGGTCAAATTACTTGTATTACACAAAAATTTAAACTGTATGTATAACAAATTGCTATGCGAATTTTTAATTCCAAGAATTTTCTATAAATAAAATTTAATATGAAGATATTTCATAAAGAAAAAAAAAAGTCTCTGATTGACTTGTTTTCTCGTTTTCGATACACGCGAGAATTAAATTTATAAACTCACTTAGCATCAGCGTAATTTATAAACTATCCTGAAATGTATCAGCTGTATCCAAAATGATACGGCTATGGCTGGGTCACAGTGTCAACATGTATTGAAGTACGTGGCATCCTTAGCCACACCCTTAGCTACAGCCGCAGTTGTAGCCACCAAATTAGACACGGCTTTAGTTCAGGTCGAATCAACGAAACTCACCTTCTCCTCTCTACTGCTTCCACCACCTGCTCCTGCGCCGCTGTCTCTCGGCTGCATCTCCAACACCACCTTGAAGAGGTTGTCTGAGGTGGTGGTCAAGAAGCCGATCTCGGCATTGGGGTGAAGACCGTAGAGGTAGGGGCTCTCAGGTGGAAGTATCTCATCTATGTACTGGTGGTAGCCGACGTAGTCCGAGTTGGGCGGGATGGGAAAGCCTGGTGCTAGGTAAACTTCACCGTCAAGCTGCGGATTGAGATTAGAGAGGCAATCTCGTTGGAGTTGGTTACTAATCATACAATGTCGTCGTGTCAGTGGTAAAATGTTGTACTTCCTATAATAACACTTACGTTATGCGCGAGTTTGAAATTGTCAAAGTGCCAAATCACGCTTAAAATAGCCCCAATGTACAAACAAAACAAGTAGGTGCCGAGATACAATGTTTTTGCACAGAGCTTTTACGTGCGGGATACAACGCGTTTGCAAAATTGACATACAGCGAACTGCCCCTTCACAGACGGCCAGTAATCAAAGATGCAATAAAATTTAACTTTCCACTAAAAAAACACATAATGTTAACGTGAATCGATTCGGGGTGAGCAAAGAAAAGTTTACCAGAACAGAATTTGAACCTGTAACCTCCGAGTTCACATGCGGGTGCTCAAACCAACTGAGCTAGCTAGCCTCATATTAGCGGTCTCCCTTTTTTATTCCGGGGTCGCGGGTCAGAAGTCATGCAACCGTATACTGCTGTATAGCCAGGGATTATGCCTGGATTACAATACAACCTGGGAAGTGGCAGTGAGGAAGGTCACCATAAGGGGATGCATTTTTATTCTTTTCAATATATCAAGTAATAAACGACAAGGGAAACTGACTAGGCACATTGAAATTAATTTTGGTTGAACCATGAAAAATTGGCTACAACAGGATTTGACCTGCGGCTATCTTATTTATTCGCCGTGGCTCTCGCAACTGAGCAATCTTGCCCTTTTGACCCAATTCGCTGATGTCATCATCACAATAATCTTGGTCGCATTTATTTATTTATTTTTTTTTTGGGGGGGGTCAATTTCAGAGTGTGTTATACTGAATATCTTGGGGCCTTGCTTGCCAACAGATACCTCAAGATAGATTGAAATGGAGAATTGGTGAGGCTTTCCTCCTGCGGTGGAGTAAAAAACGCTAAAAAGTAAGAAAGAAAGTAAGAAAGTAAGAAAGAGAGAAATGTACCAAGGAAAGTGTCTGTAAAAAGCTTTACTGACCATGTCTGGTTGCATGTATTCCTCCAGGTAGGTTCTACACAGTCTTCTGTCCCAATCATCGGTGATGTGACCTCCGTACATGATCTCACCAAACAGGTAGCGAAGATCCTCCCATGGCACCTAAAAGTACGGTGAAGAGAAACACAGACACGGGGATAAACGTCTTGTGGTATACCAACGTGTCTCAAATTCGAATCAAACCTCGATTTAACCTTATAAGATTACCTTGAGTGCACCTTGCTTTCGCCATGAAGCTCTTTGCAATGCTCAAATAGAAAACAAAGTATACTTGGTTTAGCTTTAACATTGTGTCTCTCACTAGAGAAGTTTTGTGTCTCTGTGCTGCTGGTATAAAGGAGTGTCCGAAAGAGTTCTAGCAAAAGAAAACATTGTTTCTTGCACTGACAGACAAAACAAAAGTGTAAGTTTTCCTCGCAAGACTTCCTTGCTAACCAGTGGGAAAACTGGCCTGCTGAAGTTTAATGCATGACTGCTCTACTCCTCCCCTTCCCACGTAGCAAACAACATTTTAAAATGAGAGATGCAACCACAAACCTTTGAGTTAGCCTCCAGGTAGTTGTAGAGCACGTTGACAGAGATTGTCAGGTCGCCGGTGTTGAACGGGTACACTCTGTTCCAGCCCTGGGGGCCGAACTTGCGCCTCTCTGCCACCACAGCGTGGAAGTAACAGAGAGAGAAGAGAATGGCCTTGAACTCTGCCTCGCGGGCGCACATCTCCAAGGTATCCTGGTCAAAGTTGTAGAGGGCCTTGTGGAGGTTGGCGAACATACCGGTCGGGGGTTCGTTGGTGATCTTAATAGAGGCTTGTAGGATACCCTGAGGTAGAAAAAATAGTCAATTTAATATTTCATAATACAAAACAACTAATTGCATACACTTTCCAGCAGGCAGGTCCAACTTCTTTAATTATTACATCCTCTGTCCCTTAATTCTATAAATAAATTTCTATTTGTCTCTCCAACAATAGAGTGTCGAGGTCGAGCGGGTGTAGTCCATGGGACTCAAATTCTGATGGTTGGATCATCAGAGTGTGGGTTTCATTCCTGGTAACGACTCTTGTGTCCTCGAGCAATACACTTATCCATATACTGCTTTTCATGGTTTGACTCCCTCCTCCATTTGTGAAAATTTGAACAATTCCACACAGGCTTCTCATTAAAGTTAACTCAGTTAATGACACCAGAGCAATATTTAATAGTGATAGCTCTCTACAGCATACATAAGACCTTGAAGAAGCGCTTGTAGTCAACCACAATTTAGATGGCATATCGACAACCCAAACCCAAACATTGCTTCCCTAGAGAAAAAAAAAATGGGTTTGACTAGGTAGGTACCTGTGGAATGATATGGCTCTCTGGGGTGCCAGCGGGCTCAGCACTCATGAAGACGCGGTAGTCAGGGTGGCTGCCCTCACCGGTAGCCTCCAGCTTCTTCTCAAGGGTACTCAACCACTTGGCCACCAAGTGAATGTTCTGCAGGAAAAAAAAATGGAGCAATTTATTGGATATACCCGGAATTTTTGTCATTTGGTTTCTCTCTCCTAGGATCCTATCCAGAAAATTAGAAACAAACGAATTGGCAGAGGCCAGTTTTACAGTAAATCAAATTCACCTCCAGTCGTCAGTTCAAATTTAAAGCCGTTTTGATTGAATATCATCCAAATTCAGGAATAAACTGTAAATCCTCTGTACAAAAAAGTCCAGACCATAGACTCGAATTGTGACGTCATCGAACGTTTTTGGATTTTAATAAAAATGACACATAAAGGGGTATCAAACACAGTGACGTTTTACACCATTTAAAGATGAGGTTAAAAGACTTGTAATTGTTTTCCTCATTTTTATAAGAACTCTAACCATTGATCACAAAAACTGAATTTGACCTTAAAGCCCCTCTTTAAACACAACGAGCTGAAACTGACCTGCAGGATGACCCAGTGGCCCTCCTTAGCAGCGAGGTCCATGCTCTGTTCAGCAACAATTTCCTGGCCCTGTCCCAGCGACACATTATGGAAGTTTTTGTTGTCGAACGTCCAGCCGATCTTCTTGCCGAGAGCTTCCACGTCCTTCAGGGGGTCCACACCCGGAGAGAGGATGAAGAACACGGGCGTGGCCGGTCCGGTTTCCTCAAAGGATTTGGAGAATTCCACGGCGCGATTCTCAACGTACTTAGAGCCGAGTTTCTCCTCAATGAAATTCCTGTAAAATTAGTAGGAAATGAACAATTTAAATCCACTTTAATGAAAACAAAAAACAAAGGAAGAATTCAAATTTTTAGGATTCACATTGGTGCTGTACCAAACGATACCTTGATACAACAAATGCATGACGACAGACAGGTTTACAGAACAAAGGTTGGGAATGTGCTGTTAGTACTGTCAAATACTCAAAGTCGTATAATATAATTTGTTTAAAAGCAATATTTTGTTTTTTAAGATCCTAGAGAACAAAAGCCCTCGAATACTGACACCATTACACTACCATCTTGGAGATAAACAAAATGATGACAATATGGAAGCACATAGTGTACATGTGGCACGCTAGATGGTCAATGAGCAACCTTTCTGTATCTCTAGGAGACCTACATGTACTCCAGTGATGTCCCATCAACCCCTTCAAAACGATCTTAACAAGTAATAACAGAAAATTGGCAGGTTTCACCCCGCCCTTTCCCAAAGCTCTTCACTACGATCCTTCCTCAACACCCAAAATATTGGACTCTGATTAGGGTTGTGTGCTTGATCCCATGTAAAGCATAATCAGTTTACTCGTTGAGTCCTCAGCCCAATAGAATCAAACAAGCATTGGATTTTGATGGTTAGGGGTGAGGGGGGAATGCAAAATTAATCAGGCGGTAACTCGAGGTAAGCATCAAGATTTTTGTATAAGTTTTCCGGGGTTCATAGCGTGTCGTGGCCGAGTTGTCAATTGTACTGGACTCAAACTCTGGTGTTTCTGATCAGCAGAGTGTGGGTTTGAGTCCCGGTCGTGACACTTGTGTCCTTAAGCAAGACACCCAACCATTATTGCTGCATCCTTCGGATGGGACGTAAAGCTGTAGGTCCCGTGTCTTGTGTAATGCACATAAAAGAACCCAGTTACACTTATCACGGGGTTTGCCCAGGTGTTTCTGGCAGTGGCTGCTGAATGCACAGCAGCACCTTGTAAACCCTTGTAAGGTATCACATAAATTGCTCTCATAATAAAAATTGTTTGTTTGTTCATGCGCCTTGAGTACCTTCTTGCCCGAAATAAAACTAGTTTTAACCTTCGAGTTTGTCTCCCTAACAAAGCTTGTCTCCCTAACAAAGACACGAGGGTTCATTGTTGTACCTGACGGCGTAGGACATTCTGTCCGAGCGTAAAGCTCTCATCATGCACAACTTCTGCAGGGACGACTTGTTCTTCCACTCCTGAGGGAACTTCTCCTTCTCGGGGCATTCACTCTCCACGAACTTCTTCCAGCGCTTGGCCGAGCCTTCGATGTCACGGTCCAAATTACGGAACTCCTCCATTGCGGCAAGCGACTATCATGGACAAATTAATTTAGCAAAATTTGAGTCACAAAGGTATAAATAATGTGTATATTCGGTTTGCGGTAACACCATGTGTATATCTACAAGCTATGTAGATTTGTTTTTAAGAGAACTAGGTCTTGCTTTTTATTCTACTGCCGCGGAGTAGATTTTAGAAATCGGGAGTCTACTTCGGTAGACTACTTGTTTCTGAATAAATATGGTTTCGACTCACATTTTGTTTTCGTTTAAGGGGGCATTAAATAGTGGAACAAAGGTACTACCACAATGTCAAGTACTTCTAACTTCACATTTAGTTGAAGAACAAAATATATTCTCGGATTGATTTTTGATTTACCTTGATAGCACCCCAGGCTGGGTTGGACAGGAAGTCCACAGGACTAGTGACATTGACTTGTGATGGAAAACGCAGCAGGAAGTCCAGCTCAATAGGGTTGATCTCTTTCTTCATCAGCAGAATCTAAAATGCAAACACAACAATCATAACCCAGATTTTTAAAACCCTTGTCTTGGATGGGTGGTGGGGGAGGGGGTATTCTTCAAAATCTTCAATTACAACTGGTACAATTTCACCTGCTCAGTTCTAAAGCATCGGACTGGCCCAATTTCATAGAGCTGTTTAAGCAAATAAAGTAGCCAAGGTCGAAACAATTTTGCCTACCAGATTAAGGTTACCAGCCAAAATACCAAGTCACATGTACCATGTGTGACTGGTTTCCTGTTTTTTTTTGTTTTTTTTTCGCTAAGCAAAAAATTGTTGAGCAATTTTTTTATATATAATATCAACAGCTCTCCAGTGCTCTTTACCAAGTAACTTTGTGTGATGATTATCTTGTGCAGTAATTACCAAAAGCACACCCTGCCTATTAATGGTGTGCACGACATTTCAAAAAATTTGTTATTTCATGCGTACGTTAGGTGACATTAAGTTGGGATACTGGTCTTTGACAAGGACCATTTTGGCTGTTGCCGGCGTGCTTTAACTTACTTGGAGAGCCACTTGCGTTGTGAAGATGAGCTTGTCTTGTTCAAACAGACCTCTCGTTGTGTAGATGAAGACGGAGTAGGTGATGAAGTCAATGAGGTTCATGACACGTTCTTTGACCTCGTCGGATGGTTCTGCTTTCTCAATAGCCTTGGAAAACACTACGTTGAAAGCCTGTTAGGGTTGGAGTAGAGGAAAGAATTTAGCACACCACTCAATGTGTATTACATTCATGTAGTACACAGAGCTGCCAACATTGGCATCTTGCACTAAGCGAAATTTTGTACAACAATCAGGGAAATATGTAGAATTACATTCAACATAATAGAGGAAAAGGTTCCATAATCAGGGAGATTTAATTTTTTTTTTTCAGAACAAGGAAAGATTGGTTTAATTTCAGGGCACTTTGTGCAGAATCAGTGAGAATTGGCAGAATTGGGCTCAAGCTCTGATGGCACAGTTTTCAGAGTGTGTGTTCGATTCCAGGTCATGACACTTTATGTCTTTGAGCAAGACACTTTATTATATTTGAAAAGAAGGAAGAAAAAGCACCCCAAAAAAATGCCCATTCTTATTATTAAAATTACTATAATTATTATTTCTTTTCTTGCTTCCATGGTGCTGTGCTAATATTTCTACACTCACATCAAATACTCACAACCAAAATGAACACACATGCATTATTACTACTACACTACTAAAAACTTTAGTTTGCATTGTTGTCAAAACACACTTTTCTGTTGAACAACCTATGCATAACATAGATGGTTGTTATCCCATTACTATCAGCACATGAAATCCCCATCTAACAAGTTGGTTTCATCGTTTCTTAAAAATACCCACCTTGAGGGAGAATTGGTAGATGGGGTTGATCTTGTTCAGATCGTTCAGGATGAAGTACATGAGGGACGCCCTGGCGGCGGCCGGTCGGTACAGCTCTCTCGCCTCGTTGATCTTGACCTCGGTGATCTTGGCCTCTTCTACCTTGACCTCGATCTCGGCGGCAGTGCGCTTGGTGGTTTCCAGGTTCTCAACGAGGGCGGTGTCACCCAGGAAGTTGCCCTCGGCCGAGGAGAGACGGGAGAGGAGATTGTCTTCCAGCTCCTTCAGGATGATCTTGAAATCGTTCTGCTGCTTGGTCAGGTCCAACTGATTAAGGGAGATGAGAAGTTGAAATCAACTTGAGGAAACTTGGAAATGTGGTTTAAAAAAATTCCTTCAATGTTTGAAACCAAACTGCACATGTAGTGCATGTGCACTGACTCATTCCACTTATCCCTTGTTTGTCCTTCGCTGAATATTTTATACTTGCCTTGCTTTATGATAAAATTGTTTTGTTTTGCCTTTTGTTTTATTACTTGCTTCGTTTTTAAATAACTATTGATTGATTGATTGATTGATTGATTGATTTAGTTACTTGTTTATTGATTTCAATGCACAACCAAGCGCAAGCGCAAATAACAGGAATGACTAAGAAACACAAAGAATCCATCAGTTTCAGATGTGGGAGGAAAACCCCAAACAAGAAAAAAACCCATGCAATCAGGTAGGGACTGAAAACCAAAATCGACATGCAAGACTTTGGTCTGAGGTGGGATTTGAACTGGGGTCCACTGAGGGTGAAAGAAAGAAGAAAACAACAGAGCCAATCTGAATGCTAAGAGGGCTCTGCCGAAGGTTTAAAAAACCAACCAGTATGAGTTAAGTGAGTTTAATACCTTAAGTTTCTCCAGATCAGGTCTTTCTTGGGCCACCACGTTAGCAAGGAGCTGATCCTCAAGGCCGTCTCGGGTAACAGTGAAATTGATGAGGGTCGTCTGGGCCTGCATCTCTGGCTTGTAGTGAGGGTTGGCCAGCTTGGTGTGAAGAATCAGGCGGAACAGAGGGTTGTACTCCACCTCTTTGTCACCGATCTTGATGTATCTGCAAAAAAGGGAAGCCGAACAGTGTCACGGATTGAGTACCTCATACAAGAATATCTGATAATCTTACCTGGGTGAAATATATACTCAAGGAGCCAAAGGACAGTTACGGAAAATGATTCATGCACAAAATGAAATTACAATTTCACCCAGTCAGTTTCCCTTGTGGTTAATTGCTTGATATTCAAAATAAAAAGTTGCATCCCCTCAAGGTGATCCCTTTCCTGCCGCTTCCCAGGCTAAATCATAATAAACTTGGTCGTTATCCCTGGGCCCAACTTCATAGCACTGCTAAGGCAGCAAATATTGCTTAATGATTTTCTGCTGAGCAAAAATGTTTGGGTGGTAACCTTATTCTGGTACTTTTTGTGCTTGAGCAGTTCTATGAAATTGGACCCTGGTTATACGGCAGGTACAGGTTGAATGGCTTCTGACTGGCACTCCCAAAACAAAGATATTGACAAAAATAGGTCGACTGCTAACATGTTTAAGGAGATACATTTTGTTTGCACTGGCATGACAAATTTTGGCACAGAACTTTTCTTGTGAGTGATATGCTGTTATTATATACTACATAATATGCAGTTTTCATATCACATCCGAGAACATCTCAAAGCGCTCATCAAAATTGAGACAGCTTTCTTTTTTTTTTTTACTGGCACACTGATAAATAGCCCCTCTGAGTTTGTGGAGTCGACATCATGCATCACACCACCATCTTAAAGGTAAAGCGATGATGCAACAATGGAAAACGCACGGCGCACACGGAACACAGGGCAGGCCAGTTTGCAACCTTCTTCTGACCTCTAGCCGAGGGCGCTCTACTAAAAAATGACTTCATGTGCATAAGGTCTTTTGTGTTATATTCAGTGAGCAGAAACTGGGTACTGCTGCTGCAGTTGGTGGTTGATAACATTAAATATTCACCTTCCTTTCTTGATAGTGTTACGCCCAAGAACCGGATCCAACACTGGATCCACTGACTCCTCCATGTTCTCAATCAGTACCGTGTCCCCGTTGGCAATCGCTCTCTCGATGACGTCCAGGTAACCCCGCATCCCGAGACGGACGACCCTCAGGTCCTCCCCGTATTTGGTCTTGATCCACTTGACACCCTGGAGCTGTGGATCGATCATCAGCGGCCAGCGTTCACAGCTGGACAGGATGGTGGCGTTCTCTGTGGACATGCGATCGCTGGGGAGACTCTCGTTGTTCCAGCTGGCGATGGTGGCGTCGTCTGTCAGCAAGCTGAGGGGGTCCAGGCCCTCGGTGGTGGGAATCGGAGTCTACAAGACAAAGATGGAAAGAAAGTGTGGTTTGAAAAAGAGAACCTGACTAGAAATTCACGGGGGATTTATGTTCTGTTCAACATCCCCTTAAAAACAAAAATGTTCTGATATTTGAAGAGTTTGAAAAACACACACGGGTCAAATAAATCTTGGAAAGATGAAAAGAAAGTATAGTTTAACAAAGTGAAACTAATTGGAATTGCACGAGAGGGCTACAAGAACAAGAACGAAGACCCCTAAATTTTGTCTGGGGATGATCAGGTTCTCTTAAACACCCCCATAACAGAAAAAGACAAATATGCAAATGCCGTAAAAAGAAACCAATCTTGAAACTCACCTTCTGGGTTTTGATAAACGGCAGCCACATCTTGTCCATGAGTTCCAGACGGAAACTCTTGGTGAAGCATCCCATGTATGACACAAAGGCAGTGATGAGAAGCACATCACCAGCTGATAGTTAAACAAACAAAAACCACCACATTATTAACCCTTTCGTTACCAAATTCTTTTGACATAAACAACCGCTGGTACCCACAATGGTTAAAAACCCAAGTGCGAAGCTCACATTCACACACAACAGAAAGCTTGTTTTCAAAGGTCAATTTTACAAACTCTATTATTAACTTGAAGGCTTCATTTCAGATCATAATAAGTAATAAAAAATGTCTCACTTATTGAATTTCCTTTCATGTAAATGTTCTGTAAACTCAAATACTTGTTTGTAGGTGTTTGGCATTTCAGATCTTTCCACTTCAATTTGAAAAGATTGCATCATAGCAACCTTAATTTATTTTATCATCATTGGAAAGATCCCATCTGTCTCTTTCCAATGAAGGTAAGCTTCGGTATGGAGCAAGAATATGGACAAAACTACACCAATGTCCTTTGTAATCAGGCTTAAGTGCTTTTTGTGTATTATCTAGGTTGACTGAAGTCACCACTGGGGTTCAAGCAGGGTACAGTGCCCAGTCGACTAAGGTAGCCATTAAAGCTAAAAGGGTTAAGTTGCCTTGATCAGGGACACAAGTGCCATAACCTGAACCCGGGACCCGTGTGTCGGACCCAAAACCCCACACTAGCAAAACCAGTCCGGTGCACCAGACCACTCGGCCACCACACTCCAATTCATGTTTTGTGTACTTTGTAAGTCCGACTTACGCAGTGTCTTCTCGGCCTCCTTGAATGCAGCCACGGCCTCTCCCCAGCGGACATTCTCCGAGGCCAGCCCACCCACTAAGCGGTTAGCCAGTGTGATGGTGTTGTTTGTCGCCTCTGCTTCCTGCTGGCACTTCAGTTTGTCTCCCGTTGCCTTCTCAAACTTAGCGGTCAGCTCAGCCAAGTTGGCATCCAACTCCTGGTTAGAGTCAAGGGAAGTCGAAACAAGTTTGCACAATTGAAACTTCAAGGTTGTTTTATTTATGTATTTATTTACTTATTAATTCTGGTTGTGAAGCCAAGGACTCTCAGAAAAGTTAACTTAATCACTGTACTAGGCCAAGAACTCCATGGAGAGAGGACAAAGAAGGAAGTTTCAGTTTTTAGATGTTGGAGGAAAACCCCAGATTTGAACCAGGGTCCTAGAGGTGGAAGGCTAGAAAAGAAACCACTACGCCAATCCGACCACCCTAAATTGTCAAATGTCTGTATGAATGCATTAAATACATTGTACAGATCCCAAATAGCATGAGCGTTACATGTGAGTCTGGAAGTGCAGAAACCTTGTTATACCAAGTGTACAAACAAACCGCTAGGATTTAACGTTTTGGCACGGAACCTCGTGGCACGGAACCTTGATACTATGTTAGTACAACAGACTGTTCAAGTCTCGTGCGCACTTGGAACTTCCGGGACCAAGTTGGTCCCAACCATATTCAGTTTTACGCATTACATGATTGTGTTTCTTCATTTACTTTAGTGTGGTAGTTATGGCTATAGAAAAATATATTTGTTGGGAAAGTATAATGTAGCCATGAGTTATATATAGACCCCTTGCATAGGCGTTCACCGCTGAGGTCAAACAATGGAAACGAGCAAGCGCGTACGCGCCAAGCACAACTCTCAGCCAATGGTAGGTCTTCTTTTGACCTCAGTGAGGGCGGTGTTGGAGCTTGTGACATCATATTGAACAGGTCTATAGAGAGAGGAAAATCGGCCTGCAATTTGTTTCAGCCCGAAGCGGTTGTAAATGGGGAGAAAACCCAGTTAACGCTAGCTTGATTCCAGTGCTAAGGACAACTCGGCTATGGTTTTGTCTGATGCCTCTTTTCACTTACCGCAATCTTAGCCTTGATGATGGTTAGTTTGTCCTGGGCAGCCTGCAGCTCATCGTTGGCCTTCTGCAGAGCAATACGCTTGGGCTCCACATCGCAGTACACCTCGTAGAACTTGACAATGTTAATGGCCCAGGAGCACAGACCGGCGGCGGCATTTGACTTGCTGCGGATGAGCTCGGGGTCAAAGTCAGCGTTGTCAATGTAGGGCCTGACGGCCTTCAGGCTGGACTCTGGGATGTGCTCTTTGTCGTAGTTGATCAGCTGATCCAAGAAGGCATCCACCTTTTAAGGGTTGTAAAAAAACCAAGACAAGAATGTCAAAGTCGTCAAGTCCAAAGTAACTTGCAAAACTACAGTGCGGGAATAGTGGTTAACTGTTCATTGCCCATAGACTGTACTCTGCAATAATACTACTAAAAACAAGAAACAAATTTGTATTGCGTTACTCTCATCAAAATGATCAATCACACAAGACAGAGAGAAAACAATAGAAATAAAATGAAATCTGAGTACACAGCTCAAAACTACAACCACAAGCTGGGGCAAAAGTGACCTTGGCCCGCAGACCTTGGAAAAAATGCCGAATTAAACAAGCGGTAATTCAAGGTAAGTCGATGTTGAACCTCCCGAGAACCAAAAAAAACCCCACCTTGAGGCTAACCTCAAGTTACCGCCCGTTTGATTCTGCATTCCTCCCTTGCTACATTGTATTTCTTGTTCACTCTTCTTACCTTTGCCATCATAACCTTGGCTGCCTTCCAGCTTCTGTCTTTAGGAACTTTTCCATTTGGAGCAAGGAGCACCATCACTCCAGCAGACACAAAGACTACCTGGGCCGGTGGGGAACCGAACGACTTCAACTCTGTCAAATTGTTCTAGAGTGGAAGAAAAAAAAGAAACAAATAGTGTATTGAGAATGGTGGAAACTTCCCTGTATTTGATCTCGTTAGACCTTGGTTAGAATCCATATTCTCACTTGAGCCCAGGACTGGATTATCCGTTCCTCGTACCTGTTCAGTTGTTCATCTTTCTGTGGTTGAAATGTTTTAAAACTTCTCCAGTATAATGTTCATTGAATGCGACTTAATATCGAATGTATCGAATATTGTAACCAGGCTGTCCGTTCCAAACTAAAACTGAACATTTCTTCATCTTTTGTTATGTCACATTTCTTCGTCTTTCTCTATGTCACTAATTTTACTTGGCCTTACCTCTGGAGTATTTTGCTTATAGATTGAAATTGTAACTATCTATTCAGAGATTTTGGATTCAGGTTTTCTGTTCCTAGCAAATCTAAAACTAGTATTTAACAAACTCCAACTGGCTTTTACGCCTACCCTTCCGAATTTGTCTGCTGTTTTCTCAGCACGTAGACACTGTATTTAGCTGAAACTTTCATGTGACTTTTATTGTATCTTTCTTTATAATACTTTACGTTGACAAAAACCAATCTACGATCCTACCTTTAAAAGGAAAATGGGGGTGGGGGAAGAGGTTACCTTATTGAGGGTATTCAAAGCCTCCTGAGCGGCCTGGAGAGCAGGTTCAGCCTTGGCGAGATCTTCCTCGCATTCCCTGGCCTTCTTAGACACGGCCAGGTTGATAGCGGCCACCTTCTTCTCTTCTTCATCGGCGATGGCTTTCTCCTTGCTGACCTTCTCCGTCTCCACACCGACGATCTGGATCAGCTTGTCTGCGTCCTCGTTCTTGATCTTGAGCTCGGCTTCCTGGGAGGCCAGTTTGGCTTTCAAGTCATCCACCTGGTCCAAACAAATCCAAATAAAATAATTTCAGTGACAGATTGGCATTTTTATGATAAACTGTGGCCCTTGCTCTTTAATCGCTCCAGTTGGATTACTCTTGCTGGGGTGCCCTTGTTCAAAGACAAGCTGCCTACGTCTCCAAGAGCTATCAACATTTGCATCTTTGCAATCAGGCAGATTTTGTACAATAATCTGGGAGATATTTAGAATTACATTCAACATATTAATAAGTTTCCACAATCAGGAAGATTTGTAAATTTGTTCATCAGAACATGGAAAGATTGGTTGATTTTCAAGAAACGTTCTGCAGAATCAGGGAGAGTTGCCAGCAAGGACTTCACGGTTGGTTCTTTGTAGTGGTTAGAGAAAGCCAAGTCCATCAAATCTCTAGTAAATTTAAATTTTCATATCGTCGCCCTCATACATTGCATTTTTTTACTATTCTCAATGACCAGAAAGTCGTTAGATGGAAAACGTGTGCACATTTGAAAAAATACATCAAAATCCACAAATAAATGTTTAACTTAGAAAACTCCATTCTCCAGGAGCTCCAAATCATGCAAAACCAATTTTATGAAAACCCATACAAACTGCACTAGCGCCCTTATGGTCCTGAGCCTCTTTTTTTGGCTTCTTCCCTACCTGTTGTGCTGTACTCTGTAGCTTGGTCAGACCATTCTCAAGACGCTCCATCTTGGCCGTCAACTCTTTACTCTTCTGGCCCAACAGGTTCTGGTACAGCTTAATCTGCTCCAAGAAGCTCTTGGGCGTGGTGTAGTTGTAACGTCTCTCGTTCTGCAGGTAGATCTTGCTCATTTCGTTGACGCTGGTGTGCACGAAGGCCATGAACTCCGCAACGGAACCCTTAAGTTCAGGCTACACAACAAAATTACAAAAACACCATGAAAAGTTCATTGCTGCTTGTTGAGGTTAGGACCCACTTTTTCCCCAGACAAATACATTATGTTTGATTTTACATTGTCAAAATGGCTGTTGATTTACAATTTTAAGGAGCTGCTGAAGCAGAAAATTTTGATTTACAGTTGTCTGCTTAGCAAAAAATAAGCAGGAAACCAGTTCAAGACAGCACATGTGATATGGTCTTTTGGCTGGTAATCTTATTCTGGTAAGCACAATAGTCTAGTGATAAGCTAATTTTGTGCTTAAGCAGCTCTATGACATTGGGCCATGGTCATCTGGTACAGTTTCAGCGAAGATTGGGAACCACTACTAATTACATGTGTAATTTTCAAATAGCCATGTTTGTAAAAACGTATATCCCTGGCTTAATAGGGCAACAAAAATCAGCCCAAAAGAAATGTCTACACCCGAAAACTTGTAACTGCTGTGTTTTTCCTTCTCCAAAACAAATTTTTTTTTTGTACATTTTACTTTATAATTTTTACCAGTTAATTAATATCTTTGAAAAAGCCAGAAATGCTCTTTTCACTGGATGTTTTGTTTCTTCCAAAACCAACCTTTTTAAAAACTCTCTACTCCCCTTAAAAAAAAAACAACCCCCCCCCCCAAAAAAAAGAAGAAGAGCAAAGACAGTGCAGTATCCACGAGCATACATACCCCAAGGAGTTCAACTTCCTCCAGGAACCTTTTGCTGACAGACACCAAGGCTTCTTGAGGCCACTCGTGGAACCAGTCGATGCTAGTGCAGTTGGTGATGGCTGGGAACTTACGGCCACGTACACGGAGGGTGTTACCCACAGGGGAGAAACAAAGAACCACCTGGTGGGAAAAGAGAAAAGCGTATTTCACAGGTTAGCAGGGAATGTTTGCTTGGGCGTGCGCGTACTCCACGTCACTAGGCATCCTTTGCTTACCCTAGAAGCAAAGAATGGTGATTGCAAGTGAAGAATTCGGCGGTAAACAGAGCCCCCAAAAATGCCACAAAATTATGTTTAGCAGAATAAGGTCGCCACACAAAATAGCATGTCCCATGTATAATCTGTGACTGGTATCCTGCTTCCTTTTGCACAGCAGAATACTTTTAAGCACTATTTTCTGCTTAAGCAGTTCTACGATATTGAGCCTTGGTCTCAGCAAGTAAAAAAGTAAGTTTTAAAGAAATGATTAAGCTGGGGGTGGGGACAGGAGGGGGAAAGGTGAGCAGCAATTGAAAACAAAAATCTGTATACAAATTAGATGAACTGTTTAATACAAAACTATCAGTTTGAAAAATTGATAAAGTGTTGACCTCCCTACCTTCAACTGACGTCGCAACCTGTCAATGTAGAACTTCCAGCAGTTCTCACGTGTGTCTTGCAGTCCTTGACCTTTAACCTCATTGCGGACACCTGCGATGACGTTCTCGATCTCGTCGTCGGCGAGCAGGCCTGGGATCTCTCCTGAAGCGAGGAGATCGTTGATGAGGACCAGGAACTTTTCATCGGCGACCTGGGCATCCGTCATCAGGAAGACGGTTCCGATGTTCTTCAAGCCGGCCTTCAGGCAGGTCTGTGCCAGGTCGAGCTGATGTATCAAGACAAAATACAAACTTTCATTGTTAATTTTTTTTAATTTCATGAAAAATGCTCTCTGACCACTTATGTGCTCGTAAGGAAAAATATATATCGGAAAAAAGAAATTAGCTGTTGCAAACTGCTTACGAACCAAAATACCCGTTGTGTAATTGTGGTATAAATGCACACATTTTAAAAAATTTGACCGAAGCTGTCATTTTCAAAGGCTAAATGACAACACCAAGATAAAATATAGTGACAGCTTGTTGCTGGCAGTCAACTCACAGTTCCTTTTTAATTTTAAAACTTTTTTGATGACTAGAAGTATTAATTATTAACAATTTAAAACAATTTTGTACCTTAAGATCTGGAATGCCGTAGCCTTTCCTCAAGGTAATCTGATACACCTCCAAGCTGCTGATGTACGCAGCCAGACGGGCAAGACTCTGCTTCCCGCTGCCTCCTACACCCACAAGAAGAGCGTTACCTCGGGGCGACTCCAGGATGCGATTGATACGACAGCTGCAAAGAGAAGAGAACATATCATCACATTAAAAAGATATGAACGAATGACTTATTCCACAATATGAAGTGTATATTTGTGTGTATTCTCAAAATTTGTCAATTCTATTTTTTTTTAGAGCGACGATCGTTGCATTGGCACCTCATAAATTTACCAATTGATTGATTGATTGATTATAATTGATTGATTGATTATGATTGATTGATTGATAATGGTTGATAAATTGATAATGATTATACTAAGATTCATAATTAAGTTTTCTTTTTCTACCAAATATTAGGGTTTCCCAGAACACCTATAAATCAACTTTCACAGACGCTTGTTACCCAGGTATTAATAATAACAATCATTTCTTATTTAGTGGTTTTTTTACACCAAAGACTGGAGCTTGAATTGTATCCCCACTCTGCTGATCAGAAACACCAGCGCTTGAGTTCGGTGCGCTTGACCACTCGGCCACGACACGCCACGATACTGGGCTTGAAAGATGAACCGGAAATCTTGTCACCTGTTGACTATTCAGGACTATTAACAATTAAAAATTCGTATTCCAAGGTTGCCGACTTACACATGCTGCATGGCGTCCTCAAACAACACCAGGCTCATGACAGCATTGATTTCGTTGTAGCTATCCAACGCCTCAACCAGGAGCTTGCTAAGGTCGGGCCAGTCTGGCACCGAAAGGTACTTGGGATCTCCGATGCCGCTGGCAAAGTGACAGTAGATGTTGGGTTTGGCCATCATTGCCTGCTCATCGACATCCTGGGAGGGCGAGATGAAAAAAGGAACGACAATACATTGGGTTAATTTCTATTGTTGTAGTAAAGGTATTATACAGGATTGGTAGAGCTGACAAAATAGTCACAGACTGTTCATGTTTTGTGTGATAAACCATAAGTGTCGAGCAGAACAAACCAACTCTTCTCAGAGCCACCACTACTCTCACAAAGAGATTCTTACATGGTGTCACCGCAAACCTTACTTACTTAGTATTTTTCCACCATGCATAGCCTTAAGTCTTATCAAACCATAAGTGTCTTGCTCAAGGACACAAGTGTCATGACCAGGATTCGAACCCAAACCCAGATGACTCAGCAACCAAAATTTAAGTCCGATGCACTGATTACATCGCTGCAGAACTACAGAAACTAAGAAAGTTAGTTATGAACAGCCACCCGTATGGTGTTTAAGGGTTCTTGCCAATTGTTGCAAGGGTGCCAGATTAAACAGCAGAACATCCCCGACCTACCTCAAAATACTTCTTGCTGAAGTCATGGATGGTCTTGTTGAATGTCTCAATGTCCTTATCTTCAATAAGCTTGTCACCGTAGACGCGAGTGGCCTCGTGTTGCCACAGGCGCGTAAAGTCCAACGGTGCCTTCAGGCAGTCCGAGGTAGAGTACAAAAGACCCTGTAGAGTAAACCCAAACAAAAACATTTCCCAGGTCATTCATATACTAAATAGAATATAAAATTTTCTTTTTCGAAGAGTCCAATTTCATAAAACTGCACAAGCACAAAAAGTAACTAAAGCTAATAACATTACTGCTTACCAGAGTATTAAGGTTATCAGCCAAAGTACCATGTAACAGGTACAGTCTATGACTGGTTGCCTGCTTATGTTTGCTTAGCAGGAAAGTGACAAGCAAAACATTTTTGTGCCTAAGCAGCTGTATGAAGATGGGCCCTGGTGGCATGATCTGTCTAATACAGAAAACTCAAAAATATCAACTTTTGTAACTTTTCACTCATTTTCCCATAACAGGCCACAATATTGAATAATATAAAACTTTTAAAAGCAAAAATCAATCACAAATAATAAAAAAACACCTGCATTGTAGAAGGCTCATTTTAGTTATACTTGTTAGCCCAATCCCTTAAGCTCTACCTCCAATAACTCAATCAAGACCTAGACTGTGCATCTGCTAATCGGACAAAAAGTTGAAAATCCCATTACAAAATGAGAGAAGGCTGCCAACATTTTGATGGCTGGAGCATATATTTTGTGTGTGGTGTGGTGCACCATTTGTAAAGCCGAGATGCACAAGTCACAACTTGTTTGTCCACATGGGCCCAGTTTCTATGAGGTTCCAACGGTGCATCAATGAAAAAATTAATGATGCACAGGGAATTGCTAAGCCAATGTCCTTACCTGGAAGATGTTTGACAGGTCTCTCAGGTTGAAGACGTAGTGGAATTTGACGGCAGTCGGCAGGAAGGTCTGGGCCACCTTCTTGTGGAGGTCCAGGGCTGCTGTGACGACAGTGCCGCACATTTTCTGCACTGAAGAGGGCGCTGTGATCAGTGCCAAATGCTGGGAGAGGATGCTGCTGTAGATGTGCTGGAGGGCGTCCACGCCAGGGAAGCTCAAGGCAAAGACACAGAAATGACGCTGTTTGTAGAAAAGAAGAATCAGTTTGCGACCATTAATCCATGTATAAGACTATAAGTTCTCTTTATGCCACAGTATAAGAATTGTAACGGCCTCATCAACCATGGACATTTTCCCAGGGATTTGGAGGTACAAGTCTTCTTTTTAGAGTAAGTAATAATAATAATGTACATTTATAATGCGCACATATCCGTCACCTAGTGACGCTCAAGGCGCTTCAACATTCAGTTTTTCCTGCAAGGTATTTGGGGCAACGTTTCTGAAGTATGAGACCTACTCCTCCTTTACATAGCACCATGTAATGGTTTACATGGTGCTGTGGCGCAATATGCAGCCAATCAAACCAGGAACACCGGGGCGAACCCCATCTCTTTTCGATAAGTGCACTGGGTTCTTTTACGTGTGTTACACAACACACGGGGCCAACGGCTTTACGTCCCATCCGAAGGACGAAGCAATAATGGTTAAGTGTCTTGCTTAAGGACACAAGTGTCACGACCGGGACTCGAACCCACACTCTGCTGAGTCGGAAACACCAGAGCTTGAGTCCGGTGCTCTTGTCCGCTCGGCCACGACACGCCACCAAGTAGAGGTGTGGACTCTGAACAGAGCTGGTTGGTTATTCTCAACAATTTGACTAGGGTCATTAGACATTGTCAAGAGGCAACCAAATCCACTGCATTCCAAAAATAAACTCTCCGATTCAATGAGGTATAATTTTCCGAACAGTATCTTACAACATCCCCCATAATTATGTGAAAAGTGAAAATTGTGATCATCTGTTCTTCTTATAGATGTAAGCCTGTAACTGCTTTGCCTGTAAATTGCCTCTTGTGACCTGGGGCTTTTTCCAAACCTTGGCTTGGGCTTGGGCTCTGGCTACGGGCTCCATTTGAACACCATATAAAATGTAGACTGCTCCAAAATTGATGATGGAGCCTTAGCCAGAGCTGGAGCCTAAGCCGAGGTTTTTTGGAAAAGGCCCACAGCCTTAAGGACTAAAGTTCTTCTGCTTTGATTAACCCCTTAATAGCATTAATGACTGGCTCAAACAACAGCTACAGCTTAGGGTAGTTTTTAAAACAACTTTTGCCAATTCTCCTTCTTTACCTGAAGTCGGGAATTGATGGTGAAGCTACCGGCCGTCGGGTTCATGCAAGACACATACTGGCAGTTATGGACCTCCTTCAGGGACAGCTTAGTGCGATCGTACCAGCATTTGTAATCCATGTGCTGGCGGATGAGGGTGTGTGGCTGCACGGTACCGTAGGTGTCTACCTCTGGCATGTTCATGTCATCAATGAAGTACACCAGTTTCTTGCTGCCTGGTGGACCGAAGTTACGACCTGCCTTCTTCTCAAGGGGTTTTTCCAGAACACCTATGGTGAAAGAGAAAAAAAGGAATAGTATAATTATGTAGTCTCTCTGTTTTTTTCCTGGAAGCTACGGTTATCCGGCTGAAGGCAAGCAGGACATGGTGCAGTGGCTGCTTTCACTGGACTTAGACATTTAGTTAGACAGGTATACGCGAGAAGAAGCAGAGCCTCTCATATACCTGCCAACACTGAAAAGACAGAAATAGGACCACCTTTAGTGTCACACCGACAAACCTTGCAACAAGCCACGCTCTCAACCCTTCTGGATTTCATTACACAAAAGGAATTGTTTCACGTAGTCCTCAAATTTCTACATATATTTTATCTGTAACTGTTTGGGGGTTGTTTTTCACCATCTTGCTTAAACAAGTCATGTAACACTTGTATCTCAGAACAAGGAAAAATTCTCTGCCGCACGTCGTAAAAATTTTGATGTTACAAAATGACTAGCATCCAAAATGGATACAGGGATTATGACCAAAATGGTGGCAGCATGATGAAGGAACATTGGCCCAAATTTCCAATCACCCTTGCACTTTACCTTGCAACATCTCTGATGTAGTGTAGTAGTTGAAGGGTACATTGGCCACCATGTAGTCCTCGGACAGCGCGTTGAGCTTGTCACCGACGAGTACGCTCTTACCGAGACCGGCGTTACTGACGAGCATGACGGGGCGGCCCTTTGCCATCAACAGATCCATGAAGTACCGAACACGTGTTGTTTCAGCCGTGTGTACTAGGACGGCCTGAGCATGAATAAAATAAAATCAACTACACTGAACTGAACAACTTTGCAGCAACAAAAGGTGCTAAAAAAATCAAGAGATAATTCACCAAGAGATCCTCCACAACTGTACTTTCAGCAACAGCTAGCCCCTAGAGTATAGCATTTCTGAAGACAATCAGAACATTCTGAATGAAAAGTTCAGTTTTTCAACAACTGGTCCTTTTTTTCAGCGCCACCACAACTCATAAAAGATAATACCAAGGTCCAAGTGCATCCCCAGTGGATTATTTATCACAAAGCCAAAATTCCAGCCCTGAACTGTGTTAATTGCCAAAGCTGAAAAAGTTCTTAAATCTTAATTTTGATCAACACGTCCCTTACCTGTAGAGGAATTTCAGGGTCCAGCTCAAACTTGGGCACCATCTCAGTCCATGGGATGAACTTCTTGGAGCTGGGATCAATATAGTAATCGAAGACTGTCCCTTGGCCTGGGAACTTGATGGTCTTGAATTCTGTCACCCACCACTTACTGAATTCCACGCGATAGTCGACCAACTGTGCAGGGGGAAATCAGAAGAGTAAATTAATAAAATACGGACAAAAAAGAAAGTAATTCTCGAATGATTTGGGATTGAATCCTTTGTAATTGTGCTTCTTGAAATGGAACGAAGCTTTCACAAATTCCCACACTTGATTTGCTAAACCCCATGAATGGTGAAACAAGACTTCTTTTTAATAGATGTAATGATTGTGTCAGGGATATAATAACTATTATTTTGGTTTAACCTAAGCTCAGTGTGTACACTGCCTAATATCCCACAGCCGTGTAGGCTTGAACCAAAACCAGACTCTTCTGTGTTTTAAACTCATTTCCACTGGTTGCAGTAAATAAAACACCGTTTCTGCCTACGGTCCATGAAGCACTTACCCGGTGCATTACAATAAACATTCATTATTTACTGCCCTCCAATTTAAACACCACAACAAACTGTATATTGTTGGTAGGAGCACATAGTTCTCTTTAACAGGGCCGTGCCGTCATGATCATAGCCTGCTTGTGGCTGGGCATGGAAACATGAACCCTCACCCAGTAGCCACACACACTCGCGTTGACCATCACATCACAAACAAAAGCTTTACAAGGTGCCGTCATTATTATCGCCCGCGAGTGTCCAGTAACTGGGTAAGAGTTCAGAACTTAATGTCTGGCCACAAACTCGCTGTAATCAAGTCGACACAGCCCCTTTAATGTGATATGTATTTTGCCTTCAACTATCGGCTTCCCCATAGGTAGGTGTTTTTTTCTGCAGGAAATCTCATAGTTTAAGCCAATATGGATTAAGATATTGTTCTAACCATGAACCAGCTATAGGATTTGAAATTTTGCATGGCGGAGGTATAACTAACTGAGGTTTGTGGTAACACCTTGTGAGATCATCTTCAGGAGATCGTCTTCTCCTGAAGACGATCAGAGCATACGGATCGAAACGTTGAGTCGTTAACCACCGGTTCTTTTCAGAACCTACACTACTCAAAAGAGATTTTAACATGGTGTTACTGCAAATCTCACATAGTCATGAACCGGCTGTTAGAACTAACCTGATCCTGGAACATGGCACCGCCGAATGCCCAGACGCAGGCAAAAACAAAGTACAGCTCGTAGAGTTCCTTGGAGCAGTCTGGCGGGGTGGTCTCTGGGGTCAGTAGGACTTCCAGCAGGTAGCACAACATCTGCACCATGCTTTGCTCTGTACGGTTACAGGTGGGAAAAACATTCATCGATAATGAGTTTGTGATGGTCCTTGTTGGTTTAATATTCTGATTGTGGCACTAAATTGACATAATTTGCCTGTGAAGCACTTGATGTTGTACCCTCAAGATGAAAATGGGAGACTTTGGAACGCTAGGTGGCAGCAAACTTACCGGGTAAATTCTCATTGTTTGCGAAGTTCTGAGCATGTGGGCAATTCTGAGAACAATGGAATTACCTGGTAAGTCTGCTGCCACCTAATGTCCCCAAAAGTCTCCTATTGAAAGAGAATCCTTAAAAAAGTTTAACTGAAAAGAAGAATTTTTGAAACTAGAGCATATTTTACTGGTGCAAAATTGTTGTCAATTTTGCACCACACGCTGCAACAACAAAAAATAGTTCTTGGCTGTTAGCTCGTTTATAACCCGCATAGAAAGTGAGAAAATAGAATAGAAAAGGACGTATGGTATAAATGCAAAAAATAGTTAATGGCCTGACGCTTCAACCCTAGCAGAGTTTTCTCAAAGGCTTAAGGTTCACAATTTTAGGCCAAAATCTAAATTAAAATACGGAAAAAGGATGCCTTAATTGGGTATTTAACAGAAAAAAAGATGCTAATAGTGAAGTTAATTGTTTTTAAGGAGAATGACACCTGAATGTTTTGTCTAAAAACTGCCAATTCAATCTCATGGAATGTCTACAATGGTTAAACATTGGGGTGGGGAAATGACTTGGTTATGACCTGGGATTGGGATGATCTTCTTGAAGCGTATCCTGAGAGTATCAAGTACTGGTGGAAGATACTTGTCAAAGAGGATTGTGAGGTTGGCTCGCTCTGACTGCACCTCCCTCGTCTCAATCCAGCTGGTCACAATCCTGCAGTCAGAAATAAGAAAGGGGATCATCTCAGTGAAACATTTACACACAAACACACACAACATCCGAGCTTGAGGAATCGTTGCCATTTGTTACGATGTTGGACTCTTATCGAGTTTCCCTGCAATTTGTTTTGGATTAGACAGATAATCCTCAACGCCAAGACAAATGTGAAGCCATTTTGTTGTCGGAGGTTGTCGACGAACACTCATTGGATCATTTCCCTACACACACACACACAACATCCGAGCTTGAGAAGTTGTCGCTCTTTGTTACCAGCAAAATGACACAATGTTCGACTGTTTTCAAGTTTCCCTTCCTTTTGTTTTGGATCAGACAAATAATCCTCAACGCTGAGATGTATTTGATGACTGGAGTGTATCTGTGCTTTTGGGTCTACAACTTTTTCTCAGCTGCATTTACTAGAAGAATAAATTAGCCTTGGAGCAGTTAGCCTAATTTCAAAGCCTGTTAACAGCAACTGGTGTGAGAGAAAAGGTCTTTTTTTTTTACGGTGTTTACTTCAAAAGTCAACAAGAGTTTTTTGTACTCACGGGTTCCAACCCAGATCAGATGGATTTATATACAGGATACCAGCTCTGGAGACAGTAGCAGGAGTGGCAGTTCGCAGGTGACTGATCTCAAACAGTAGCCGCATAGACGGACTCAAGGGAATGCGTTCATTACTGGCCAACGTCAACACCTGAGGAGAATTTTTTGTTTTTTAATTTGAGGTTTAAGCAAAAACAATCTGTGAAATTAACTACAGCTTCAACATCTGCATATATGTAATAGACCTTATGCATTAATGTCATTCTGCCACCATCTTAGAGGTAAACCGGTGATGAAATAATGGAAATGCGAAGCTAGGTACAAAGAGTGTACATGATGGCCCAATGAGATTTGGGAAATATTCTTTTGACTTCTACGCGAGGGTGTCTCACTGCAGCATCGTCCTATATTCACTCAGTGCAATGAGGTTGCTTCCCATCATTGTTACGAAAGATATCGCCTTGCGAAATGAATTTTTAACCACCAATATCTTCAATTTGGTGTGACGGTACGACATCTGAAGTCATTTACCTTGTTCTTAAAAAGAGAACTAAAAAACACAAATGTCGCCACACATGCAGTTGGCAACAGATTTTCAAAATTCTTCAAATTTGTAACAAAATTTAACCCCATAAAGTAAACAGAAAAAAAAAAAGGAGAGAAATAATAATAATAAGAAAATAAGACCAGAGTGAAGAACGAGTGTGAAACCAGTCCAGACAGTTTGCCGAGAGCAAGTAATTTACCTTGTTGTCGTCCATGACAGTGTTGAGTGACTCAATCCACATGGGATCAATGTCACCGTCCAGGACGATCCACTTGTTGTAATCATGAGTAATGTTACTCATATCTCTCATGATCACTGAGAACAAACCTGGAAAGGAC
Source organism: Pisaster brevispinus (assembly GCA_023634235.1). NCBI lineage: Eukaryota > Metazoa > Echinodermata > Asteroidea > Forcipulatida > Asteriidae > Pisaster > Pisaster brevispinus. The sequence goes on along the minus strand of JAMKCF010000021.1, from coordinate 7,508,327 downwards.
AGAACGGAGATTTCATCAAGCGATTTGAATTTGGATTGAGGAGGGGGTGGGAGGGAGGATGGGCAGGAAGAGAGGGATTTCAGTTAAATAGACATTTTTGTCATGTTGATTTTCTCATGTCTACTTGTTTTTTTGGCTGTACGTATTTACTGTCTATCAAACCATGTTGGCCACAGCTGTGCTTGAAAATCCCTCAATGCCAAATACCATCCACCTAGGCCCATTCATGGCTCTGCTTACGAAGGCAGGGAATTCTGCAATTATGTCAAAGCTTATTTAACTGGTAAGCAGGAAATTTTTGGTTGTGGGCGTGCGTGCTTCACTAACTAGGCATTCTTCCCTTACACAGCACGCGCACAAATTCAGCGCTTGCACAGTAAGCGGAGAAAGTGCAGAATTGGGCGGTAAGCAGAGCCATGAAATTGGGCTGTAACATCATCGTCACATTAATCTTGGTTGTGCCATTTTGAGAGCCGAAAGTCCCCGTGTGTCATACAGTGTAGTGCACATTTTAGGCCAGACAGCATTTACATGGGTGCTATATTTTAAGTGTGATTGGGGTCAATACCTGGTTACAAAAAATGCCAGACATGGAATGCTTGACTAGGCAGTATACAAGTCCATCAAAATCGGGCCAAACGATGAGATGAAATTCAAAGAAAGAGGTGAAACTTCAGTTGCTAAGATAAACTTCACAAAAGATCAAAACTATAGTCAAGCAAATCGGGCACAATATTTGACCCTTGAAACGACAAAAGGACAATATTTGCAGAGTAAGAGGGCAAACATCTTTTTTTAAACAAAACTACTTGAAATCAGATTAAAATAGGACAAGGACATCTACTGACCATCTTTCCATTCTCGTGTAGCAGGGTTGATGATACCAAACAACTCGTCGTTGGTCACTGCTTTTGGATTGAGGATCTGCATGACAGGCTTCTGCTTCATGTTGGTGTATGTGCGGTTAAGAACCTTCAACACCTGATAAGCAGTCAAAAATAAACATTAAAAAACCAGTTAGCTCCTTCAGAATGAAAAGCAATTATGGTAAAGTATCTTGCTCACGGGACACAAGTGCCATGGCTGGGACTCGAACCTACACTCAGCTGACAGTGACTGATCAGAAACACCAGAGCTTAAGTCCGGTGAACAAAAATGTCATGGGTAACATAATACAAAGGACATCTGACCAGTGACGGTTTGCCTTGATGTCAGGGGGTATACTGTCCAAAACAAGACTTGTCTTCAAAATCCATAAATCTTCAGAGTCCATAAATGTCTCTTATCTGTCTCATACGTTTCTTCTGTAAAAATATTTCTTTGTGTTTATCTTTTCATTTTGACCTTCTATCTAATTATAAGAGTGTAAAATCTGCAACATGGAAATAAATATTCAGCTAACTAAAAAGGATGTTCTGTGCACCCTGCTTTTACCTTGCTCTTCCCTGTTCCAGCGTTTCCGATGACAAACACGGAATGTCTGACGGCGAGGAGCTCCTCCAGCTGCACCACCTTCAAGATGAAATTGTCCTCTGCCTGCAGCTTCAAATCCAACGTGGACTTCTTCACCAGCTTCTCAAAGTCTGGAGACCTCTTGCGGGGCACGTCCAGGGCCGGGAACAGATCTGTGATCAGACCCATGAAGACAGGGAAGTCGTCCGTCACGATCTTGGGGATGTTGAAGTCGCGAAGGGCACGCATGAGGACTTGGTCTTCTGGACGCTGCTTGTCTCCACGTTTCAGGGAGCCAGCCACCACGAGTACGGACTTGATAGCGCGTAAGCCCCAATCATAATGGTCCTAGGGTACGGACACATTTTTTTATTAACTGATTAAGGGCGATAGATAAACCATTGAGAGGTGATACGTGATAGATAGGAGCAAATGAATAATAAAACAATAAACAACTGAATATGTAATGTCAATTAATATTCATAACTCATAGGTTGCCTGTTGTCACAAAATGAGCATAAAGTTGTTATTTTGACAAAAGGTAGATGACGGACTTTCTAAATTCCATAGGAAAAGAGCTTTCCAATGGTATCCAACAATTGGGGTTGCAAATACCACTAAAATATTCTGAAGCTTGAATAAACCACTCTTTCCTGTGTACTAAAGTTATACCTGTTAATAACAAAATGCGATTTTAGATTCATGTGGTTTGGAAAACGTCCCAAGAATAATGGATTGACCAGGCCAAGTAGTAAGTCTGCTGCCCCCTTAGAGTAAAAAAATGTCTCCATTGTAATGAGCTGTTAACAAAATCTACCTGTTTGGAGAGCAGTTCTTTACACAGTGTGTACAGGGTGATGAATTTACGGGCAAGTAGACGAGCCTCCAGGAAACCCTCTGCCACCAACATGATCTCACAAATCAACTCAAAGTCAGGGACGACCATGGCGCAGGGTCTGTATGCAAACGAGAAATCAAATAATTACCTTCTGAAGCTTTGCATGGCATAGGGAGTAAGAACTTGGTCAGTTTACAGGTTATAAACCATGTGAGTAAAATGTCTTTTAGCATCCATAATCTATTTAAAAAAAAATGTTTTACCCATTTGTCTTGTCTCCATGCTTGTAAGTTTGTATGTATAGGCTGTCTTCTACAAGCCTTGGCTCATCTGACAGCCTCATACTCTCTTTTATTTTGTTCTATGATGTCAAAGATCACATCATTCAACAGCGATCTGACCTATGACACCAACCCTAATCCAAATTTATGTGAAATACAGCTGTTCAAACTCCAGCAGGCGGAAAATTAATGTTTCGGTTTCACAGAGATGTCAGAGGGCACAAGGTCTAAAGTAGCGTCTTCTCAGAACCAACACTTTTACCAAAAGACATGTTATTAACATGTTTTTTTCAAAGAAGTACCATAAATCGTTGGGTCAGGCTGATGAAGTCATTAGTGCAGTTAGTATGGCTTTCATAAAATTGTTTTTGCACATTTTTGAGCTCTTGGTTAAAATGGAGTTTATAGATCGAGAGTTGTCTCCAACTTCCTTGGCGAAAGTTAAACATGTTTCTTATTCAATGCCCTTTTGATCGATACGGATATGAATTTGCGATTAACGACCTTATAGCACAAAACAAATGAAATCCGGGCACTTTTCAAGGGCACAAGATTTCACTTTAACCAAAAGCACTTTGAAATCCTGCATAAAATTATAATAATAACTAGTTGTTATACAGTGCTTTATCTACGGGCGTCTCAAAGTGCTTATCAATATTTATTTCAAGACAGGTTTTTGAATGATGAGACCCATTTATGTAACACCTTGTAAGGATTTACAAGGTGCTGCAACGCATTTAGCAGCCCCTGGCAGAAACACTGGGGCAAACCCCTTCTCTCAGCGACAAGTGTAGCTAGGTTCTCTTATGTGCGCTACACAGCACGCATGGACCTATGGCTTTATGTCCAATCCAAAGGACAAAGAAAAAATGGTTAAGTGTTTCGCTTAAGGACACAAAGGTCAAGACCGGGACTCGAACCCACACTCTGCTGATCAGAAACACCAGAGCTTGAGTCTAGTCAGCCTGACCGCTCGGCCACGACACAAAACTTTATTACCGCCGGTAAAGAGAACCAAGAGTGTAAATCACCAACCTGAAGAGAGCTTTGAGGTTCTCTGGTAACTCAGTCCTACCAGCATAGCCGGGGTTCATGGTGATGAAGATTCCAACGGTTGGGACCATCACTATCTCCTCCCCTTGGAAGTTAAATCTGTTCTTCTTGTCACGGATGGCGTCCTGGACACACTTGACCTGGGGATGAGGGAAGCGGGCGGTTGTATAACTTCAGATAAGTTTATGAGTTTTGTTATATGGTAGACTTGGTAATGTGTGCGTGTACTCTACTTGCGGTTCCAATGCGAGACTCACAGTAGGGTATACCCTTATAAGTCTTTCAGTGAATGGCCAGCAGAACTAGTTAGCTTGTTGTTTCACTAGCAGGAGTGAGAGTCATTGCTGATAAAACAAATTTGAAACTAGGATGCAAATTTTAGGAAATACATTGGTTGATGGCATTTCCACCTTTTGGTCACCCCTGGGGTTAAGACTTCACAGAGCTTTTAGGAACAGTGTCCTCAGCACTAGAGAAGTAGACAAAAGAGCAGAAGTTCTTGATATGTGGACAAAAGTATTGGCTGATTTTCTTCACCAGGCTGACTTAAAAAGTCTGAATTCAGGTTAAAATTGGAAATTTCTTATCCATGCACTGACCAGCCAGCTTTTATCACACATCCATATTTCATATTAAACAAATAGGGATGCTTTTCAACACTGAACTAGCCAGCTGGACCACTTGGAGTGAATTTTGACTGGTCCTCTGGTGTTTTAACTGGCATTCGGCCAGTGGACCAGTGTTAAGGGAAAATGCCAGACTCCAATCTTCAAAACTTTGAAACCCCTTTTTCTGCTCTTTATGCTATGGTAGGATGGGTTTAGTTTCTAAGATTTTCAGAAATCTAAATAGTTTGTTTTCAAACTGAGCTGTTTTAATATTCAAAAGCAGTGAACATGCCATGCATTTCCTATGGTGGTATTTCACAAAGAATGACCATCTTACCTGGACAGCCACCACAGACAGCACCTCAACGGAGATCCGATTGAACTCATCAAAGCAGCCCCAGGCTCCAGTTTGAGACAGACCCTTGTAGATGTTACCACAGGACTGAAGCCACAAACGGAAATAAAGGTTTTATCTTTTAATCATTAATTCATTCATTAAATCACTTATTTATTTATTATTCATTTCTTTCTTTATTTATTGTTTATTCTGGGGGGAACCTTTCAGTGAAGCACTGTTTTTCGAAGGCGCTCAGCAATTACAAACATTCATGATAATGTGAAAATAGAAAATTGCCTCCTCAACTGTGCAAGTGTTTTAACTATGTTGCTACTACCCACTTATAAAACACCAGATTATTGCTCACATTAATAAACAATATAAGATTCTTTGTCCCACACAAGCTTATACCGTTATTTTCTATAAAATATTATTTTCTATCGTCATTATGATTTGGTTTAAAACAAAAGGTGCAATTTTGGGGGGGATAACAACAAGTCATGAATACGGGTCAACGTCCAACGTCAACACTCTCACCTTGTAGTCCATCTGCTCCGAGCAGTTGAAGACGTACACCATGATACCCAGAGCTCTGCCAAGATCCTTAGTGGTCTCAGTCTTACCGGTCCCTGCTGGGCCGGCTGGCGCACCACTCATCACTAAATGAAGTGACTGGGTCAGAGTGATGTAGCATCTGAACAAAAGAAATCAGAATTACTCCAATTTAACATTTTGTTATTATTAAATATGTAAAAAAACATTTAGTTAAGAGCAAGTTCAACAAAACAGTTGAAGAAGAACGTGAAATAGTTTTAGTTGTTTTCCAGATTAAACAAAGTAATTTTTTTTTAAATTACCACTCTTGCTTCTGTCTTCAATATATATGGAATAGCATACTGTTTTTGCCAAAGAGAAATATCAAGTTATTAATAACTTTAGTATATTCCCAAGTTGAAAATCTACCTGTCAGTGAGAGGGGTGATGACAAGACGAGCTGTGTTACCGAGATACTCATAAGAGTAGCGGAACTGAGCATCACAGATGTTAGCGTAGCAATGTTTGCCGTCATCGTCCCAGCGATGCCGCAGCTGACTCAACCACTGGAAGGCTTGAGCATTCTCAATCTAAGAGACAATCATTCAGCAAGAATTTAGAGAACATGAAATAAGTTTAATGGCCAGAGGTTTTGACCTTAGCAGAGTCTTTTTCCAAAATAATACTTTAAGAAAGACTCTGCAAGGATCAAAATGTCTAATTTTGACAAAGACTCTGGTTGGGTCAAATTGTCTTCTCTTTAAGAAAGACTCTGCTGGGGTCGAAACGGCAAATTTTTGAGAAAGACTCTGCTAGGGTCAACACTGGCCATTTATTTTCTTTTCGCATTTATACCACAGGTCAATTTGGGTAAGAGAGCATCAGAAAAGTCCGAATGGTGGGATGGTTATAAGTGGATCGCATAAGTATTCCAGTGCGTGTACATGGACCATTCTGCTGGACCGACAGATCGTTCCATTGGAACATTCAAAATACTAATACAGGGGTATTCACTCGTGTAGTACTGCTCCTGTACTTCAGTACAATTATGCGGTTTAGAGGAACTTTCTGGCAAGCTAATTGATTGTGGGTGTGTGCCCACAGGAACATTTTTTTTTGCGCCTAGAAGGTGCCAGACTTTTCAGAGGCTCCCTAAGCAATTTTCAACAACTAAGTTTGTTTTTTTCCTTCAACAATTAAGTTAGTTTTTTTCAATGTAAAGTAAGTTACAGCTAATAAGTGTTGGTCTGTTTGTAGAATCGTCATCAAATAAACTCAAAGGTTATCAATTAGAATATGAAGCTCTGTATTGAATAAGTTTTTTTTACAAGGTGATATGAATTCCTCCACAAGAAGAAAGTTTGTTCTTTTATTTATTAACTTCATTTCTATGGCGTCGGCTGATACTGATACACGAACAGAAAACTAAAACAAAAGTTACATATCGAAAGGGTTTCTTACCTTGTTAATGACGAGTTTTGCAACCACGTCACGGGCGTGCACATCGATGGTACAGATGGTCATAATCTTCTGCCTGTCACCCCTGGACAGGTCACCCACCAGAAGGTTGATCAAGGTATTCAGCTGCTGGATCTGTTAGGTAGAGATTTTGGAAGTAAGTCAGGGTTCTAGATTGAAATTTATGAGGCAGAACACAAATACAAGGATTATTATCTGGAGCTAGAGACCTTGCTTTTTATAGAGCAGCCATCTTTTTCTCACATGGCCACAAATCCACAAGTGGGAAGTATCTCCTTACCTGTTTCTTGTTGTACTCCTTCAGGGCGTTCTCGTGGCCCTCTTCCAGACGGGCGAAGGCAATGTTCACCTCAGTTGACCACCAGACCTGGGTAGAGGCCAGGGCCACCTGGGCAGGAAAGTCATACAGCCATTGCTCTCTTGGCTTCTCCTCGTAGGTATTCACTCCCTCGTTGAATTGATTCCGGACCGTGGAGCGGGAGGTGTCCATCAGACGGTTCAACCAGACCTCAACCTAAGTAGGAAGAGAGAAACAAGAATTTAGCAGTGGGGAAAACCATTTTGGTCTGCAAGGATGAATGAGAGGTATCATCTGCATCAACAGTTTCTTCCTACCTCGTAAATCAACAGAGTAAAGCAGCACAAACTCATAATGAAAACAAGGAAAAAGGACAGATGAACGAGAGCCAGGGATAAGATTTGACAAAATGAGAACAATCCTGAGAGATAGCTTGCAGGCCTGGGTTCCCTTTAATTCTACACCGAGAATCTACAAGGTCTCTGTGCATCTCCAGAATTACAAAACTACAGGTTCTGGCACAATGTGGACTATTTCTTTCTCCCTTTGGCTAAAGCTTGACTTCTTTCAAGAAAATTAAAAGCCTCAATGAAATTTTTATAGAAAATCCTTAAAGCGAGAAAAATCCTGAAAAATCACACGTCTGGAGAGATAAAAAAACCCAAAAAAACGTACCTGGCCAGAGCACTCGCAGGGACTGTCAAACTCCACGTACTCTCCTTCTTTGCTGTACATTCCAAGTGCTTCCTTTGTGTCGTTATCGTCATCATCTTGCTTGAACTTCAACTTGGCAGTGTTGTCAAACAGCTTGGCAAGGTGACGTTGCACCTATTTGGATGAACAGAATGTTGATGCCATTATCAAAGGATTGTTCAATGTTCCATTCCGTTTCATATTCTGGTTGTGAATCCAATGACTCAGAAAAGTTAACTTAATCACTGTACTTGCCAAGAACCCAATGGAGAGAAGACAATGAAGAAAGTTCTAGTGTTAGATGTGGGAGGAAAACCCCAGAGAATTATCCTAGGGAACACAAGCTGGAGGTGAGGAAAGGTGCAACACCTGATTACCCAAAGGTGTCCCAACATATTTTTTACATAATATACAAATATTGGATGAATGCGAGTGCATTGTCACAGATTATAATCACGAGGTAAAATCTGGACTATTCCATTTCACGAAGCAACGCTGAGGGAAATGGAATAGCCAGGTTTCACCGAGTGATAACGTTTTCCAACAATGCACGAGCGAAAAACAGTCAATATTTGTTTTATATAACACACATATAGATCCTTGCCAATTGAATTTTTACAAGTAAACGTTTTGCTGTTGTTTTTGCTTAGGAATGGCTAGTGAATTTGATGAAATTATCACAGATTGGTTTTATGGTGTGATATTCAAAACCAGAGGAGAGGAATTAATTTGTTCTTCCAAAAACATCATAAACTTTCACTTTAATGCTTGAATGAAAGGTAAACCCTAGCACCAATGATCCCAAGCGTTGTATTGATAGAGAAATCCAAAGTAAAAATTGTGTTTTTTGTCTTTACCAGGGTTGGATTGTTTCCTTGTGACAGAATGTCCAGCAGATCAGCCGATGAGACGAAGTAGAACCTCGGGAAGGCAAGACGCTTGGTCTCCAGGTACTCAGCAAGGGCCTTCTCACAGATGGTCAAACTATAGGAAAACAAGGCAACAATTTAACAGTGGTCAGCAGCGGAAACAATCAGAACCTTCAATGCAAAAGGAGAGTGTTGGCTCTTAGAAGAGCCGTTGTGTCTCAACGTTTCGAACAGCGTACTCCCAGTCCATTCTCCTAAGTATTAGAGAAGTTTACTGTTCTAAAAGAGATTTACACATGGTTGTATCAGCAAGTTTAGAAGTAATAGCTACTTTCTATAAACATGCATTTTATTTCGCACTTGGAAAAACAGTAGTAACATCGAGTACAAGGGCTGACCTACATCTACATATGGTGTAGGCTTTATCGCCTTTTCGAACTATTTAATCTAATTTTCCTGAGGGTAAACAGATGGGTAATCAGACCATAGTAGGAAAAAATCATGCCTGTAAAAAACAGAGTTATTTAAAAAAAAAAAATTATTGCTGTTTTCTAGTTTACAGTTGTATTCATCATGAACAAAATAATCATATCTTATTAACTTCAAATTAGGAAGCATAATCTGCAGATTGGTGTAAATGAAAAAAAACTCAAAATTGTTTTGTTCCAGCAGAAAACGGCTGAATGGGAAACACTATTATTTCAATACTCAGATGTCCCCTTTCTAGGGGACCCTAGATGCTTCCACTGTGAGGCATTTGATACGTACCTTGCCTGCAGGGCTTCTAGTCTCTCAAACAAGCCGTCTTTGTTTGTTGCTTGTACTACATTAGGAGTCTTCTCGGCTTCCGCCATGAGATCCTGTTTCAAAAAAAAAACTTAAGTGTTAAATATATCTTGCTTTAAAAAATTAGTTCATCTGCGTGTGAAGTCAATACCTACATAGTTTAAGAAAGGAGGTAAAAAAAATCAGCCCTGCTACTTTGGGCAGCACGTAGTATTGATACCTCTCGTCACTAAGCCCTAGAAGGGAAGCACTGAAAAACAAGGCTGATTGGCTACCAAAAGATACTACTCTACCCGCATGCTTGTTAAAAACCCTTCAGCGCTTGTAGGTTGTTTGTATGGAGCTAGGCATGCCTGTTTCACATAAAATGCACGTATTTCGACGAAATCCACTTCAAATGAATCATCTTTTTACATGGTCACCTTAAACTGCACACAGTTTTTATGGACATTTCACAAGATCAAAGATGAATAAGAGAGGACCAGTTGCTCTATGACTTGACGCTTCTTTTGAGAGCACGCTCTGCTTGTGTCTCCAATACAGAATTAATCAACCACAAGGCTAATTAAAATATCCAATATATGTGGACCTTTCAAAGTCACACTTCAAGCAGTTACGGTACTCTATAACAACTTGTTAAATTGAACTACAACGGTGCAAAGTTTCAAATTGTGTTTCTGATATTTAATAATCTTAAACCGCAAAAGCACCTTGAAGTCTGTGTCGATTCCATCGAATCGTTTGGAGTCCTCAGGCAGCTGGTTGCGGATGTCCTCTGACCCGATGAAGATACTTTCCAAATGAGACCAGGTCCTCTGCACCTCAAACCAGATGCTGATGACGGAGTCGGCGATGGAGAGCTTCTTCTGCCAGCCGGAGACCTCCTCCAGGAAGTGGGCAATGTACTTAGAGGTCATCAGGTTCTGAAGTTGGACCTGTGTGGGAGTAAAGATAAATAGTGTGCTTAAAAAAAGTGACATCTGGAAAATTAAACAGTGTCTGTATCCGTTTAAGGACACTCTAAGCAGTTTTCAGGTGTGAACTGGTATGGTCTCTAAGCATGCTTTGAGTGACACATCTCACTAATGCATGTATAGTAAATCTGTTGGGTAAGCCATGTAAATAAATCTCTTTTGAATAAATGCTGGCTCTGAAAAGAGCCGTTTGAATATTCAAAAAATTTAAAAGAGATATGAGACACCCAACCATTTGAGTCGATCAACCTTACCTGGTTATCCTCTAGCGTCTCAATCAGCTCCTCGCTGGACCGCAACAGGGGTATCCCCGTCCGTGGGTGCTTGTCGTACTCAAACTCCATGGTAGACCAGGTGGTGTCCAACTCCTTCAGGACCTTCTCCATGCTCATCTCCTTCACGGCTTTGTCCACGATGTTGCGTACCTCATCCTCAAAGTTGTGGAGGTTGAGGGCCAGGAGGTCGGCTAGGGTAGTCTCCTCATCCATGATGAATTTCACCTGTGTCGTGATAAACATTTGGAATTTAAAATTTAGTGTCTTGCTAACAAAGATTCTAAACGGAATAGCTTCAAATTATCTTTGTGAGCTACTAAGTGTCAAATCTGCGCTTAACATCCTCTGGTGTGGTATGTTTACAGCAGCCACTTGGCAAAACTACTATAGCGATCGATCATTCACAAAATGTTCTGGCAGTCCACTGGATTGTGGGTGTGTGGCCTCAGGAAAGTTCTTTCACGTCCAGAACATGCCCGTCTTTGGGAGGGGTCCCCTTAAGCATCGACGGAATTTCCGGTTTATGCAAGATAAAAACGTCTATATCGCAAATTTAAGGTGTGCTGGCAATACAATACAAAAGTGACACGTTACCTTTGTGGCCTGCATGAGTTGCTGCCAATGACGATCTCTGATGGCCGGGTTCTGTAGCTCACTCACAGCCCTGAGTGACGTCAGCATGTTCTTGACGGTCGACTCCAGCCCGCCGTAGGCGTCCCATGCCCTCATCTCCTTGTCCAGTGACCGGATGTCCTTGGCGAACTTCTTGCAGTCGATCTCCATCTGCTCTACGTTGATCTGTTGCCAGAGGGTGGTCTTCCAGTCGTCAATACTGCGGGGGTTGAAAAATAAAATACGAAAGTGATGGCAACAGTACCAGAAAATGGATTGACATGCCAGTTGCTAATCAGAATAAGCCCTTTGTGTTAGAATACTTCAAAAGACAAATTCAAATTTGTTCTTCTCTTCCCAAAGTGTTGTTGTCTTTATTGTTTAAATGTAGTATTGTTCAAATGTTATAACTCAGCCTTCGAAAATAAACCATTTCAAATAAAAAACAAAATAAAAAAATGATCAAACAGTTTTTAACAAGTTACCGGGGTCATTACTGTTTATCTCAAAACATCTTAAATATAAAACAAGCACAAATAGTTCCAAAATCTTTCTGTCTTAGTGTTTTACCTTGAGCGGACAATGACGATCATGTCCCACAGGATTTTCAACAGCCTGACCTCCTTCCGACAGGCCTTGAGCTGTTTGTAGTCGGTGACGTTAACCTCAAACAGACTCGCTGATTCTTGAAGCTGCGCCATTAGGGTCTCCATCTCAAAGATTGTCATGTGACACTACAATGAAATATTTTTAAAAAAGCATGTGACAAAACATTAATAAATTCCATCAAAATAAAGGCAGGGCTGGATATTGATGGCAAGCTGCTTATAATGTTGTCTGTGAAGTATCAATTGCTATGGAAGATCTTCATGCATGCTGTCAAACTAAAATCCTTGTCTGAAGACATGTGTCTAGCTCTGGCAACATCCTCAAATTTGACCCAGTCTTAACAAGTGAGATGGGGAGAAAATACTGAATCCAACTGTTACTTTTCATTCCTTGTGAAGAAAAATATCTCATTACCTAAATAAAATGCAGATTTTTGGTCACAACGAGTGAAAAACTTGGCAGTGAGATAGAGCATCGTACCCTAATCTCAATTGCTCAATCATTGTCAATTGCTTGATTGCTTTATCAGAATACACTTATTGCAAATTATAACAAGTTAAAAAAAATTGAAAGCCAGAAGTCATTCGACTCGCTGGTAATACTTGAAACCATTTCCAGCATCTTATACTATCAAGAGAGAGAGATTGATTTTGACTTACTTCATCAAGAGCTTTGTAAGGATCATTGAAGGCAAAGATGAACGGTGCCTCCTTGCGGAATCTCTCTCTGAACTCATGCTGCTTGACCTGAGAGAGACAAAAACAAAATACAGTCCTTTAGTTAAAGAAATACATGGAGAGCCATAAACAGCTCTCTATGAATTGAGGAGAGCTCTTTGCACTCCTCAGACCACAAAATTTTATCAAATTGACTTTTCGTGATGTTCAATTTTAAGCTAGTAAAGTACTTCTAGTGATTCATATACTTGTACAGGATTGCACTGGCGGATTTTTAATCACATGATCAACTGCCATAAAGGTTTTTAAATTCTCACTGTGAATAAAATGTTGCTATTTTTCGCACTCCTCAGCTGAGGTTAGGAATGAGCACTGCGGCTTCCCTCACACATCTTAAAAACCATGGTCTAAATAATAGTAAAAATATCTTTCAGCTCCAAATAATATCTTTTTGTCAAGTTTACTTTTACAATTTTTATTATTGAAAGGACTCCAAAATGATAGAAAGAAATGTTGTAGAGCACAGTTCCCATGGAGGGTGCAAAATTAACAGAAATCTTGCTTTATGAAAAAAGAGAACATGATATGGTTTCAAGACTTACGTCAAACGAGGTGCACTTCCTCCGGATGATGGAGACCTCGTTGGCCTGTAAGGGCGCAACCTGCTGCTTGACTGTGATGGCAATTTTCTTGGTGTTATTCCACTGTTCAGGAAGCTCCTAAATTGGTATCAAATGAAAAAATTAAATTTTGGTTAGACCTTTGAGAAAAGCACCCAAGCAGCTTCAAGTTTATTTTAAATCAATCTAACACAGTCCAACTGTAACATCCAAACCATCTGGTTCTTTTTTTAACTACTTGCAAGAACGATCAGTGTGGTCGAGCGTCTCTTGGTCTTCAAGTTGAACTTAACAAATCCTACCATTCAGTGGCTGAGTGGTCTTGTGCAAGTTACTTAACCACAGTTACTTTATTAAAAATGTTTACGCATTATAGAAACCTGTCGCTTATTGTGGAAGAGGAGATTACCCCATGTTTTAGGCACAAATGAGCAGCAACTTTCGTCACAGCACAGCACTAAGTAATATCTGGAGAGTCACTTACGAAGAACCTGAATGTATGTATGTAATGGGCTTTGGGTTGCCATATGGTAGTACTGAACAGTGCTAGTTTAAGAAGGGCCTTTTGCTTAACAGGTTTCTGCTAAGCAAACATAAGCAGGATACCAATCGAAGAATGTACCAATGACATATTTTTGCTGGTAACCATAATCTTGTAAGCACAATTTTGTTGTGCTCTGCTACTGTTTGTGCTTAAGCAGCTCTATGGGGCCAAATTTCATAGAGTTGCAGCTAAGCAAAAATGAGCAGGATATCAGTCACAGATTGTACATGTGAAAAGGTACAATGGCTGGTAACCTTATTCTGGTAAGCATGTTTTTGTTGTGCTTAGCTACTTCTTGTGCTTAAGCAGCTCTATGAAATTGGGTCCTGGTCACTTGATGAAGCCACATCAAGGAAGTCTAACCTGAAGCTGTGTGTGGACCTCCTCAGGCATCTCCTGGTCGTAGGTCTTCAAGAGCTCGATGGTCTGCTTAAGAGGCTCAAACATCTCATCGGTAGCCGACTGTCTGTCCTTAACAGCCATCAGATGGCCCATGCAATCCACCAGGCCGTGGTAGTCGCCCTCTTCCACTGGCGTGGTCAGGCCGGAATTGGCCGACTTGATGAAGTCTTGCAGCTCGCTCAAGCTGGGGGGATGAAATGGAATGAAACACGAAGTGAGAAGCTTTTAGTCTTTCTATATTGCTAGGCAGTTTCTAAAAACCACACTACAAATGACATCATCACAGTCTCTGAGGGGAACATAAGTTTCCAAATGGTCATTTCGGCAAGGCAATGACCAGGGGACATTTCATAGACCTACTTAACGGTAAGCAAATTTTCTGCTCATTTTAGCAGAACAAAATTTGTCAAAGTACCAAGAGTATTTCACAGGTTAGCAAGCAAAATAAGGAGGCCATCTTGCATGTGCATCATGGATTTGCATTGTTACATCATTCATTTGGTAACAGTAAGCGCCGGACGATTAGCACGCCTTTTCCTGTGGTGGTAGGAGTCAATCGTCCAGTAAGCAAAATTTGTTTGTGCTGAGGTACTTTTCGTGCTTAAGCAGCTCTATGAAATTGGGCACAGATGCCTGGAGAACAAGGTTCTTATGGCAGTATATTACAGGGGTGAGAGTCATTGCTGACGGAAAAAAGTCTGAAACTAGGATCTAAATTTGAGAAGGTACATTGAAATGATGACATTTCCCCCTTTTAGCATCCCCTGGAGGTAGAAATATCAAGGAACAGTATCCTCAGCGCTGAAAAAATACATCAAAAGTAGAAGGTGCTGTTTAAATACCAATGATGAAATTTTTCCATCTTTTCCTTGGCGTACCCTGTTCTTTTTTACCCCCGATGACTGTTTTTTGTTTACCTTTATAAAATGAAGTTCCAATTTAACAAAGAATAAATAATTCTATATTGAGAGGGGACGCTAAAATCATTAAGAAGGCGGAACGAGGTTGACAAAATTTACTGGCAGTTCTAACCTATTGGTGACGTGATCAATAAGATGCTGCTTGAACATGAAGCTCCATTTCTTGATGATGTTGAGCAGGGCCTGCTTGAAGGGTCTGCCGTCAACCCGGAACCATGTATCAAAGATATGGATGGCATTGATCTCATCCACCTCACTGTAAATCTTCTCGTAGGAGTCAACCTGACAGACAAGACCATACCAGGACAACTTTTTTTAAAGAAATGGTTCTCAATTGTCATTATTATTAATTTAGCCCCAAAATACTCTTTGCAGCCAGTGGCTAATTTGTGTAGAGTGCAAATAAAAACTATGGTGTAATTAAAAGTAACTTTACACTCAAAAATAGAACTCAAAATTGGCCTCAAATCAAAAACACAGATGTAAACTTTTTTTTTAACAAACAACATTTCTAACATCTTCAATTTGGGTTTGAACAAAGAACCCAAATGATTAAACATTGACCCAGTTTGTTTCCCTTGTGGTTTATTACTTTTGTACTTTTGTATAAACACTCTAAGTACTTTGCTCTGTTTTCCTGTGAGGTTTTTTCATATTTTGCATCTTTAGGGAAGAAGAAACTAAAACAGAAGAGCCTCAACAAGCAAAAAGAGAAAAATTAAACTTTAAAAAATGAAATAAAATAAATAAATAATTAAATATGGTAACATGACACAGCAAAGGCAACAGTGTATCATCAACTTCTTTGAAAACAAACCAAGCAAGATGCATTTGTGTTTTGACTAAATACATTTATTTTAACCCTCTAGTTTTCAAAAGACATCAGAAATATAACCACTAAAATGGCTGATGGCGTCAGTAGCAGTGTCACCCACCTGCTCCTTAAACTGGTCCAAGGTCGGTGGGCATTCTGGCACGCCATCCTCAGCGTGGGCCTCGATCTCCTCGGTAGTCAAGACGTGGTTGTACAGGAGGAACTGCCTCATGAACTCCTTGCGATCGTCCACCCACAGGTAGGCGTAGTTGTCGAAGGAGTTGCGGTACTCCTGGGCCTTGTTCATGATGGTGTTGACCCGGTCCATCAGCTCCTGCCTCATGTCGGAGAGGTCCAGCATCTCCTCCAGGTCACTCTGAGAAAAAGGTGAGTTCAATAAGTCACTGTAAAATGTATCCCTCAGAAGTCAAACCACAAAGGTTGTATTCAAAAAGTACCATTTTCAGTAAAAATAATCTAATGAAGTACAACGTTCTCCCTCAACAGTGGTAGGCTGGCAACATGCCAGTTGAAACACCTGAGGACCAGTTAGAATTCTGTCCAGGTGGTTTGTCTTGTGTGAAAGCATGTTTTACTACCTTACTTTGAAATTCACTACCTGTTTCCTGCTTCCCCGCCTCGTTCAACTTGTCCCGATTCAAATGCAATATCATCTTTCTACACTTTAAATTCCTCTTCTTTTATTCCTTTCCCCCATTTTTAGCCATCACCTTTATTGGCACATTTTATGGCCTTGTGATTTGAAGAAATAAAAATAAAAATCTTATATGAATGTAGACTTGTGTACAAACTGACGTACTTGTGAAACAATGAGCTAAAAGTTCCTGCTGGCCAATAACTGAAAAAGTAACAGTCAATTACTGGTAATTTTCAGGTTTCCCTGTGATTAATTAAAGCATAGGTCAGTACTGCATCTCTATCTCATGAGGTCATATCTGAAAGGTCATATAGCCCACCTCTTGCCAATTTTCACAAATGTTCACAACATTACTGTCATGACTGTAAGAAAAACTTATGAAGGAAAGAAAAATGAGTAACGATGCATAAACGTGCCACCTTTATGGGTTTTTTTCCCCTCCATACTCATATTCCTCATCTTCTTTATAAGTTTTAGCTTCACTTTTAATTTTAATAGAATGTGAAATCTATTTGTCCAGAAATTTGTTACCAATATGAGACCATGTCAGAATTGGCGGCAGCAGCTACAGCGGCTGCAGCTGCGACTGTTGCTAAGGGCGTTACTATGTGTCTCCTATGATTAAACGCTTGTTCACGTGACGATCAAGCCATAGCCACAAACCTGGCCGAGGCATAACACTCACCTGGTAGTGCTCTGATCCATTGTGCTCAGCGAGTCTTTTGACGAGCGACGCCATTTTGTAGATATCACTGATGAGCATCTCGACGAGGTCATAGAACCCGTCAGCGATGCCATAGTCCAACGACGGCATGAACACCATGTCTGGGACCTGCATACAGGGTTTCAACCAAAATCAGAGGATAGATTATTTTACACAACTGGTCTGCCAGTACACTGGTTTGCTCTTGAACGCTGATGTATAAGTATTAAGTATCGTATTTTCAGATTGTTTGGAGTTCTGCATGCAAATATTTTCAAAAATCTAAATTCAATGGCACGCACCTGGAGTTCAAGTTTGGCCTCAAAGAGTGGCGACATACACTTGGTGTCGGTATTTTCCAGCATGTAGGTCATGCTGCAGTTGATACAGGCAAAGAAACCATCAACCAGCATGTCATCAACGTAGTCGATGTATGCCTTCCAGGTGTCTGAGGCTGGGTCTGCCTTGAATAGCTCGCAGTTTTCCTATAAATATAACAGTGAAGAATAATTAAAGAAATAATTGAATAATAAGTGTTGAATGTCATTACTCAGAATGTATCTTTACTGACAAATTTGCTTAGTTCAAAACAATTTTGCCTACTGGACACAGTTACAAGCCAAAATAGCATGTCATGTGCACAGTTCGTGACTGGCTTCACGCTTGTTTTTCATAAGCAGAATATTTTTAAGCAATGTTTTCTGCTTAAGCAGCCCCATGTAACTGGGCCATGCACAACATCTGATGCTCTGCAACTTACCTTAACTAGCGTATGTATCTTCTCGCCAGCAGCGGTGATCTCCCCGTACCTCTTATGTAACCTTTCCTCTCTGTCATCCAGTGCCAGGAGGGCGATATCTTTCAGCTCCTTTCTCTCGTATAGCGGCGTCTTAGACCACTCCTCCATGATCTTCTTGATCTGGTCGACATTGTCCTTGGTCTTCTGCACCCTCTTCTCCAGGTCTCGTACCTGATCCCGGGTCTCCTGGATGTACTCCCAGACCCCGTCGCCTTCCCAGCTCAGGTCCTTCTCAGCCTTCTGCAGCTGCTGGTCGATTCCTGCAAGTTGACTCTCGACCAGGGGGAATTCCACCTCCAGGACTGTCTCGCGTACTTTGTTGTACCAGGCGACGGTCAGGTCTAGGTTGGCAGTGAACTTCCTCAGGGTCTCGTGCTTGGCGTAGATGCCTGCTGCACTCTCAGGGATGCCTTCTTCTCCTCGTATCAGAAGGTATTTAACCTCACGGAGGACGGCAACAAGCTGTCAGGGAAAAGCAGATTTTAGTTATAAGAATCAACACAACAGAACTCTCCAAAACAGACCGCAACATCTGACCAATTTAGAAGAATTACATTTCTCTGAACGAATATCTAGGCCCAATTTCATAGAGCTGCTTAGGAACTATTGCTTAACAATTTTCTGATGAGCAAAAAGGAACAGGATACCAGTAATAAATTGTACATAAGACATGGTAATTTGGCTGGTAACCATGATCTGATAAGCATAATCAGCATGTGCTGAACTACTTTTTTGTGCTCAGGCAGCTCTATGAAATTGGGCCCTGCCCTTACCTTAGGATCAAAGTTGACACTGATGAGGTCTGTGTCTTTGTTTCGCGTTACAAGAGGCTGGTTGAGGTTGACTTTACAGATTTCATCCACTCCTGATGTCCATTCTTTGTACACAGTGTCATTATACCTTACATAGGAGTATAAAGCAGGGAATTGTGGTTAGGTACAAAATTGATTATTACCCACGGACAAATCCTGACAGACTTACACCTTACTAGAAGGATTGGAATTCCAAATGTTCAGGGCTTGAGTTTCAAGCCAATCTCCAATAGATTACAGGTCTCAGAAGTTTCACTGTACTGAACTGGAAATATTTTGCTTTACAAGACGTAAGCTTTTTCCTTCTTTTTAAAATTCGCTAACTTTTAGGAGCTTTGGAATTGAAAAGGCTCAAGTGTACATCAGTAGACTTGAAAAATAAAACACTGCTTCAGGCTTTTTTGGGGCTGAGGGAGTTGTTACTGGCCCAATGCTAAAACTGCTGAACTCTGGCCAGTGGTCCCGTAGTTACTTCGAGCCCTGCTGTTATGTAACACTGACTGCTAATACAGTCAACCCCGTTATAAAAAACACTTTTATGAAGAAGTTCTGCTTATAAAGAATATCGAACATTTTGAAGTCCCAAATCTCTTCTTTTTTTCCTCTGGTTTTCTTTGTTTTGCTGTCTTCTAATAACAACAATCCTGTTTATAAAGAAGTAATTTGGCAAGTCCCAGTAATCTTGTTATAACGAGAGTCAACTGCACCGGTAATCTGTTTTTTTTCCCGACACATTTTGAATTGCTGAGATTTCAACAGTGATTAATAATAATTCTCTGCACATCAAGTCAAAAATATCATTCAGAAGACTAGGGCCCAACTTCACGGTGCTACTTTCTGCGGAATTCTGCGCTTACAGCCCATTGAATCACGCACTTCAGAGGGCGCCGTAAGCGCCAAATTCTGTCGTAAGCAGTGCCATAAATTTGGGTCCAGACATCAGATATCCATGGCATTTAATACGAGTAACCATCCAATAATCAGGAGGATGATCTGAATGGAAGGGTCTGATTGCAGAACATTTCCCAGTTAACTTCTGCCAGAAAAAAAAACATCAGAGAGTCCACTTACTTGCTAAGGAGATCCATCATTTCTTCATATTTAGTGAACACCGTATTGGCTTCTTCAGATTGGATGATTCTACCAGAAAAGCAAATGAAAATTATAAATGTTGGTACATTATACGCAAACCATTCTTAAATCTAGTATAGTAACCTACCTTTAGAGGTCATAAAAGCAATACAGCATCACAAAAATACAACATCCACCAGTGCTTCCCCTGTCTAGCGAATTCAGCGTGTTGGTACAAATTTGATTTGGCGATTGAAACAAAACTTTACGCAGTCTGCAAACTCACACAAAATACGCCATTTAAAAAAAAAAAACTTGCGCATGACACAAAATGAGCACTTTTGGATTTTCTTTCTGGCAAATCTCTACAGCGAGGTGGATATCGACAGAGAAAAAAATGAGCGAGGTGGTCAATAAAACAAGTGAGATGTGCTGACGCATGTTTGAATGGGCACACAGGGGAAACACTGACAGCCGCATATACTTTACATCACTACCTTTGTTTGTGAATAACGAATTCTCTTTGTGAGCTCAAAGGTAGGGTCATAGAGTAGTTTTTGTCAACGTAATGCTGGTTTTTAGGCAAAATTATAAAGAAAGATACTGTTAAAGTCACATATGAAAGTTTCAGCTGAATAGCGTCAACAATTGGTGAGAAAACAGCCAAAACAAATTTGCAGTATTTTTTTGCAGGAATCAAGGTGAATCCATGCTTGTTCAGAGAGGTGAATGCCAGTACCTGACCACTGAATTCATGAATGGGCACCAACTTCAGAAATGGTTCATGCATGAATCGTTTCTTAGAGTGAAATGATTTGGGGTGAAAGGAATCCTTTCTCAAAATAGTTTGTACCATCAACAGCTGCAGTGCTTCTCACCAAGTAAGTTTTTATTGTCATTAATTTTTGGAGAACTTTTCCAATCTATGACCTTACCTTTAAGAGAATGCATATTTTAACTCGTAACATTTTCTAAGGTCCTTTAAACCAAAAAGCAAGTATAATGGCATATTTATCGCAAAGAACATGAAGAATGTTCCAAAGGAAGGAAGAAAAAAACAAAACCGAAAACACATGTTTTGAAAGATAACAAATATTCCTGTTAAATAGAAACAATTAGTGTCATTATTTTTAATGCTTCTCTTTGAAAGACAGGACATTAAAGTAATCATAGAAAAGTGCTTCCAAAGAAGTAACCTTAAAATAATTCTACCGGGCTCTGTGAAAAAAAGAATGCAAAACAATTAGTACCAACAATTATATCAAGAACACAAAAATAAACCATTGTTACGTCAAAACCACAGAACCAGAACACTGTGAAATCTTTTCAGGTCAGTCGCTTTGCAAGTGAGAGGATTAATGGGTGTGTGCAGTCGCTTTATCGCCGTAACATTTTAGGTGCATAAGTTGTGCTTCTACAATTCACCATAACTGTTAGTCCACACAAGTCTTTTCATTCTAAAACCAATAATGAAATGACTGTCGATCATGAATTGAAAGAACAGCCAGTTCCTTTGCCACTGTCTGAAGGCCTTCCCATTGTTTCATACAAGCACAAGAACTTTTTTCGGAGAGTAAACAATGAATAGGGAGAGTGGGTAGCCCAACATGTCAAACAGGGCAAATTAAACTTGAAGGCAACTAGATTCAGGAATGATTCAATGTTCGCACCATTTTCTTGGGGTGCAACAAAGACACTTATAAAAGTGTACTTTTTTGGTGCTACCACAGGCCTGGAATTTCATCTTTGAGAAGTCAACGCCGTTTTCATTTTGCAAACAGAACTTCTATTGGAAAATCTTTAGGATGATGGGAAACTCTTAAAGGGACACCATGGCCAAGACTAGGGCAACAGAGGCCATGGCTTTCATGTAATTCCTGGCTCACTACGGCAGTGTCTTTCTCACTTGCACTACAGTAGGTTGCCTCCAAGTTGCCTGTAAAAGTTGCTGCAGATAACAAAATCAATCAACAAATAACAAGACTTAATCTAAACATCATGGTGAGCAGATAAATGCCACATTGCTACTTCTTTAAAATTGAAATACAAACCAATGAAGTTGACAACCCAACCACCAAATCATTTCCAGTGTTTCTGAATGACCACTGCTCGAATCTCTCTCTAACCCATTAACGTCACTAGTCAATCGTACAAATTTGTACGATATGAATATTCATTTAGAAATAGGCTAGAAAATAATCTCCCTCTCAAAATGCATCACTTGCAGATCGCAGTTTACGTTATTACTAAACATTCAGCCATTTCTGAATGATGATAATTCCCTTGATAAATCTGTCAAAGTTTGCCCATAAAATTTGTGATTTTCCCATTGTGGTTTTTCAAAGGTGGACTCTGATTTCAAAGGTAGGCTCTGGTTAAAGGGTTAACCCATTGCTCTAAAAACAAAGCAAGGTAAACAAGAAAGTCCCAACTTAATTTAGCTGCATATAAAAAGCAAACAGAGGAAAGTCTGAGCATGTGCATAAACAGTATTACACCTTTAAAATAGCGCTTCACCTGGATAAAACCGTGCAAAAACAAGAAAATACATGCAAAAACTGTGCCAAAAAAAAAAAAACCTCAGCCAAATGAGAATCAAACATGAAATGACTGCAAACAAAAACCAAAAGGCAAAAACAGCAAGCAAGGAATAATAATCGCTTCAAGGGGGGGATAAACTTGGAGTCTGACATTAGGGTCCTCATGCATAAACTGTTAGTGCCTCAACCATGTACCTGACATTTTGTTGTCTTGTAAAATTCTTGCTCAAGGTTGCAGTAAGGTATAAATTTCAACACAGCAAAATTTTTGCATTAATTAAGCCATTTTGGTCTGCTTTTCTTGCATTGATGGTACAACTGAATGTGGAAACCTCCATTATTTTTTCACATTACATGTTGCAGTCACATGTTTTTAATTATTTGTGCTTGTGGCGAAATCCCGCCGCGCAGCACAACTGCATCTGGTGACTCAATGTCTTTACAGGTGAGAAAATCAAAACTCATGGTGGACACCCAAATGCCTGGACCCCAACTTCAGAAAATACAACAAAACAATCGGAGAAAAACAATATCCAAGGAGTGCTTGGTCAACGGCGAATGTCTGTTTTCGTTACCTCTTGACTCCAGTTCTGCTCAGCTCAAAGAAGGTATCAATCAAAGAAGCGACATGCAAATGGTTGGATGCAATGTGAGAACCAGAAAATCATAAAGCAAAGTATGGGATACTCAATATTTTAAAGAACATGTAGTTTATGTCAGATTGCACATCAGAGGGTCTGTACACCATTGGTTAGGTACATCGAGTAATTGTCGGCTATCATCAACCGAATATTGAAAATGGTATTCAACACAACGTTACATAATGAAGATTTGATATTGGGTGATGATCTATTTCATTATTAAAATTTGTAGCAAAGGATTCTCCCTGTTTCCAGCAGCTTTCTTGATAACATTCATGAAGTGTGAAACTATTGACAACTTTCAGAGCTGAAAAAATTTGCATCTTGAAATCGGGAAGATTTTGTATTACAGGGAGATGTTTAGAATTACATCTGTTTATAAGGGACACAATTTCCATAATCAGGGAGATTTTCATATTTGTTCCTCGGAAAGATTTGTTTTCAGCGAACTTTCTGCAGAGCTGGCAGCTCTGCAACTTTTGAGCTAATGGAAAAGTTGTTTTTCTATCAAATATATAATGGCTACATTAACAAAACAGACATGTTATCATTTTTTAAGATGGGGGAAAATCAAACTTGAGTTGGGGAAGGGTACTGACAAGCATTGAGGCACAGGGTCACGTGTTGTATTCAAACGAAACTTGCCCCCAAAGGCCTCAATGAAGGGGAAAATTGAATATGATGCCAAAGGTGTACAGTTCCTTTCACAGTGGTTTAAGGACCACAAGCTTAGCATTCATTCCAAGTGCAAGGGCATGCAGTTGATAATCAGTGCAGTATGAATGGCAAGACTGTAGACTCCACTCGGTAAAAGAAAGATATCACACATTACGACTTTGACTATTGGCTTTTACTGAGATTAAGGAAGTGTAGTGTAAATGGAGTAATCTAGCCATAGCCGGAGCCAATGCCTGTCTAAGAGTAGCTTCAAGGATACAATGTGCAAATTCTACACCTACATGTATGATGTATATAGGTTCAAAGTCTATATCTTGGCATCTGGCTATGGTAAGTGAAAGTGAGAAGTCTTCGAACCAAATAAAAAAGTTTCAATACCAGGGACCAATTTCAGAGAGCTGCTCGACGGTAGGCAAAAGAGCAGAAAAATGTGCGTGCACATTTCACGGGTTACCGAAAGAATAAGGTGGACAGCTTGCGAGTCCACCATGGATTTGCATTGTTATGCCATTCACTTGCTTACAGTAATGGAAGGTAAGAATGCCTTTCCCTGTGCTTACTGTTAGCAGCGCTATGACATGAACATTGCACAGAAGGTACAAAATCAGCCATTTAGCTGCTCGATGAAATTGGGCCCAGGTCAGAGTGAAAAGTACTTGTTTTCTTTTACTGTTAAGGCCGACTACAACTTAGATGTGAAAGTGGGCTTGAAACGAAAGAAAAATCTACACGTGATAAATATTCAGGTTTTCGTTGTAAATGAAGTTACTTACGGGTGTTCAATGTGCTTGAAACTAGCCATAGGGCTACTCAGTCTAGAGCGGAGCTCCATGGACCATTTGAGTCTCCCGGCAGCCTCGGGCATGTTTTTGTTGAGTGGGGGACAGCCCTCCTTCTGTTCGATTTGGCCCATTTGTATGTCGTAGATTTCCTTGGCTCTGTCTAGGTCGGCGTTGAACATGGACAGGAGGACAGGGTACTTGGGCTCAAAGTCGTCTTTGATGACTGGACGGTCGAGCATCGGCCCATAGCAATCCAGCATCTGTGGAAGTAAAGAGGGGTCTGCTGTCAAGAAGGAGATATCACCCAAAGGCTCCCACGGACCTTGCTCTTAATTCTGGTACGGAAGTTGCCAAACACACGGCCAAAAAGATCATTGACGTTATGTTTTTGCAACAGGTAAATTACACTCATAACTTTTATTTGTCCCTTTATTGGATAAAACGCACTGGAGGCTCACTGGTCTGGTAGTTCAAACATTGGCTCTTAAATGTGAAAGTCGTGCATTCAATTCCCATCCCAGTTCCATCCCAGTTGACCATGCAGACTTGTCTCTTATGTACACTGGGACTAGACCATGAAGTGCTTTCCTAGTAGGATTTTGTAATGAATGAAAGCGTATTTCACTTGGTGGAGAAGTATACACAAAAGAGATGTGCCTCGGACAACCGACTTACCTTAAAGATTGATTCCAGGCCAGAACAGTCATCAAATCCCTGGCAGAGCAGAGATCCAAGACGTCGGTCCAAGTCATAAACTTGCTTCTCAAAGACATTATAATCATCTAGGAACTCCTGTCATAAAAAAAAAAAAAACACAACAGACAATGATGATATTATTGGGAGAAGTTGGGTGATTTACCAGGCCTACAATATGTAACAGATAGTGGATGTCACTGACGACACAATGCAATGCAACAAAATGAGCAGGTAAAGCGCCCCCATTGCATGAACCAAGTCATCCGTCGTTATTCACAGATGTGGCTTTTCATACAGGAGATTTAAATGTATTAGTCAAGTCTGTCCCGAGCCCATATGGCTCATCAGGCCCAAGTTTATATCCGGTTTCATTGGCGTTAAAATGACTGAGAATATTTCTATTTCCCCCTGGACAGGACGCCCGTCCATTTCAGGTTACTCCCCTCACCGGTACCCATTTGTACTCCCGGGTGGAGAGAAGCAATTATGATAAAGTACCTTGCTCAAGAGCACAAATGTCGAGGCTGACCAGGCCAGGATTCTAACCTAGATTCTGTCAATTACAGAACTTGAGTCCACCGCCCACGACAGAAGATTTGAATGTGCAAGGCTTCAACGCACTGCATGAAGATCTCTACAAACAGGCACTCAAATAGCAGAACAGTCACCAATAGTCTCAAGAGAAGACTAGAGATGTTCCCTGCTATTTCCCATACTGTGGCCGCCGCTGCAATGCCAGAATCAGCTGTTCAAGACACTGCAATGACCCCAACCCCTCCCGAGCCACCTGCAGCCATCGTCCTTTCAAGCGAATGGACGGCCATATCTCATATTTGCTTCTGACCTTTGAGCTATACTAATTTCTCTAAAGAGTCTAACCTGGCACTGTGGGTCAAGTCCATCGTAGCTTCTCTCCGAGAAGATCTTGACGTACTCCAGGAACTCCTCATGGATCTTCTCTACCTGAACGCTCAGCATCCGTCCCTTCATGCCTCCCATCTCAGTCTTCTCCAACTTGCTGAACTCAACGGTGGTCTCAAAAAGTTTCTGTAACAATTTTGTTTTAAATGAATATACCTTTAATGACTTGTTAAATTGTGTTTGTTTTTGGAGGTACCATTTTTATATTACACAACAGGTGTTGCCATCTGTTAAGTCGCAGTGCATCACATGTAAAACAAAGTTTGACATCAAAAATTCACGGTCAGGATTTCCTACAAGTTTAAAAAAACCAAACCTTTTTGGAAACACTTGCAAAAAAAAACTTTATTGAAGGACGACTGAATAGCACTCAGCACTAATGCAAAAAAGTAGAAGAATCTCAGTACCCAGATCTCCGACAATGTGTCAGGTTTCACTAATGGCGCTTATTATCCAAGCTGTATGTTTACTCAAGCTTACAGCAATCTGTACTACTGCAATCTGGCACGCTGATGTGGGTATCACGTGACTGGTGGAAAGTTTGTCTGATATCCAAGTATTTTGAGCAAAAGTGATGTCATTAGTGTGGAATGTATCCATGCCTTCAGTTTGCAATGGCAGTAAACTCTTATTATTTTCCACTAAAATGTGAGACCCCTTGCTTAATGTTCCATCCGAAAAACAAAGCAATTATGGTAAAGTGTCTTGCTCAAGGACACAAGTGCCACGACCAGGACTCGAACCCACACTCTGCTGATCAGAAACACCAGAGGTTTAGTCCGGCGCTCTTAACCGCTCGACCACCACATGCCAATTTTAAGTGGGAGAAATCAACAACTCATGAAAGGAAACAACGGCAATCCACAGTTACCTCGAGTATTTCCAGTCTCTCCATGAACTTGTCCATGCGGGCAAACACCATGGAGGAGGCAAACTCCCACAGGATTGGCTCCCTGCCATCCTTGAAGTAGTCCTTCAGTTTGTCACGGTGCTCGGAGTGGAGGTTCTTGAAGCCTCGTAGCACCATGAGGGCACCTTTGACTTTCTCCAGAGATTCTTCACACTCCATCTTGAAGATCTCATCAGGCGACAGGAAATTGCGGCACTGATTTCGAAGGAGAGAGACAGTGTGTTTAGAAAGACAGCCAAACTTCAGCAAGTTCACAAGTAATGACTTTGCAACCAGGAAGGTTTATAAATATACAACACAATTACCAAACACATTCAAAATGGTTGAATCTCATATTCAATTTTGTCAACTCCAACTCGACAATTATAATACTAAAGACTAGCATACCTAAAACATCAGTTTGTTTGGTTTTCAGTTACATTACCAATTTGAAATGTTGCCTCCCCTGTCCTTGCCTTGGTTTCCCTTCAAACGTTTCCACAAACTTATAATCCAACAGAGGAGGT
This sequence comes from Pisaster brevispinus, assembly GCA_023634235.1. Classification (NCBI taxonomy): domain Eukaryota; kingdom Metazoa; phylum Echinodermata; class Asteroidea; order Forcipulatida; family Asteriidae; genus Pisaster; species Pisaster brevispinus. The sequence continues at coordinate 7,480,935 of JAMKCF010000021.1, read as the reverse complement.
TTTAACTCAATGAAAATTGCCCCCAATCAGGTTAATAAGCCCTGCATTTTCACCTGATCAATGAGAGAATTACAGATCTCCTGTAGCAGCACGATGATCCTGGGTGCCGTGTTGTAATACTCAGAGTTACTCCAGATCAGACAGACTACATGCATCAGGGGGCCAAGCTTAGGGAGTAGCTCAGAGAAATCCACCTCCTCGAAACCCTCGATGTGACTAGCCAGGGGCTTCAGGTAGGTGGTGATGTCTTGGGCCTCAGTGAGTGCTATGGTTTGAACAGTGGAAAGTGTTCGAAGAAACAATCTTAACAATTTTATATACCTGGGCAGCTGGGCTACGCTTTACAGGGTGCAGTAATCGCAGAAATTTGCGGCAAGCAGAGCCTTGAAATTGGGCCTTGAACACAAACCAGGGCCCAATTTCATAGAGCCACTTAAGCAAAAAAAAAAGTGCTTAAAATCTTTCTGCTAAGCAAAAGTAAGCAGGATACCAGCCACAAATTGTACAAATGACAGGATGGTTTGGTTGGTTACCTTATTCTGGTAAGCATAATTTTGTTGTGCCTAGTTACTTTTTGTGTTTAAGCAGCTCTATGAAATTGGTCCCGGATCTTAGCACCATACCAAGTCTAAACTTAATGATGAATCATTTGTCTTCAATTCCCAGACAAAAATTCTTCAACCCCGCAACCAAAGTCCTAGGCTCAATTTCACAAAGAGCTAAAATTGATCTTAACTGCAAATCACTCTTAATTGCTAAGTATGATGTCACAACACAAGTCACTATATGGTCATATTGACAACTCATCTTAAGATGGATCATAGTGCTTTGAGAAATTGGTCCCTGCAGTCCAGTTACTTTTCAAAACTCAAACTTCTGAAGATTTAATATTTGAGAAATCCTCAAGTCTATGAAATACTATGGCAACTGATGTCATAGGCTCCATCTGTCCATGTTGTCTGTGTAATTCCAGGCACGGGGATGCCAATGAAACTTGGCCTAGTTGTCAGTGCATGACAAACACTTGCTACTTCAACGACTGATCTAGACATTTGTGATAAAACTTGTATCCACATTCATTCCTATTTTAGAGTTTTTAATTTACAGAATTGTTTTCAAAAAAACAGAGTGAAGTTAAAAAGTGATTGGGTAAATCAGAACTTTTCACGTGGGTCTTATCTATTAACCAGTCTAAGTGCCATGCAAGCCACTCATTAAAAATAGAGTGTGCAAGTCTCGCCTGTAATCGAACATAGGGCTTGTTGAAGTGCACAAGTTTGTTCCCTTCACACTTTAAAGCAATGTATATGAAACCAAAGTGGCCCCCAAAAATGTTTGTTCAAATGAAACAGCAGCAAAGTAACTAAAACTTGTAGATTCCCCTAAATTTTTATGGCTGTTTTTTCCTCTTGTTTTTTTTTTACATACCAGCTTCCACATCCCTCTCAATATTCTTGAAGGATGGCAGGTAGCTACTTTCTGTTCTCTCCAGGAGCTGCTTCATTTTGCGCACCTTTGGGTCGCGAAGCTGTCAATTAAAAATAATCACAACAAGGTAACATTATTTCTCGACAGGAAAAACAAATATATTCAAAATATTTATTAAAAAAACCAATGCAAATTTCAAAAGAGACTGCACAGACCTCAAAGACAATGTCACTAGAAATATGACCACAAATTCTACACCCCCCCCCCCCCACTTACTTAATAAAGCAAAGGTGGAGAGGAAATGCACGATAAATGTTGACACACAAGCACAAAGAGAATAAATGACAGGTATCCCATTATTTTGTTGTTTTAGATTTCACACAAATTTGTGAAGTATTGCAAAAAAGATGAAGAACAGGCTCTATTATAAAAATTTTGTGTTCTAGATTTTAATTTTAAAACTAGTAACAGCCCTAAAATGATACAATGACCCCATCACTTAAGTCTCGGTACTGGCCTTTCTTAAAACAAAAGGCTGCATAAATTACTATTCTGCCACAGATGACTGACTGTGAACTTCCTGCCCAGTGCTTTTTTTTTTCTTTCTTTTTCAAGTCCGAGAGTCTTCCTTCTTACTGTACCTGTTGGAAGATGCATTCCAAGTTTTCACATTTTGCCTTCCAGAATTGGATCTCTACGTGGGGCCCTGGGTTGAGGCCTTCCAGCAGGGGCTGAGCCGAGTCCCTTTTGAGCACATCTCGGATCTGATGTGTCCAATCAATGATGACCGATTCGATGGAGTGCACGAGACTCCTGTCATACGAATCATCTCTGAAGAAAAAAGATTCAAAAGGGAAGGAGTTATAATTAGTAAAAAAAAAGAAAACACTACAATATTTCCCAGTAAGACTGTATGTGCTGACATTATCTCTGCCTTCTTAGAGCTCAAAAAAATGGAAATGCACATCTACGCATTCAATAACCCCTCTCTATGTAGCTAACATACATCGGTAAAAATTACCAATTTAGTCTGCTAGCAGCAAGGGCGATGATGGGTGGGGGACGGGGGGAGGACAATATACACAATTTTCTTGATTTAATATTTCATTACAATTTTTGTATAAATAAAAGAATAGCTAACAAATGGTGAAATGTTTTTTTCATTTTCATCTTCTTTTCTGATGGACCACGCACAGAATGGTATTTTTGGGCCTACTATGTAAGATGTATTTTTTCAAGACTTGCTCGCCCGTCCCCCTTACTTTTCAGTAGCGATCTTCGCCCTTGGCTAGCAGGCTCAAATTTAAGGGGGAAATCCACATGACTGCTGGGCTTGTAGCTCATAACTTTTTACCGGAATAGAAACCAGGTATCATTATTCAATTAAAAACACAAGACTGCTGGACTTGTCCAGTCGTGAGTTGCGGTCCATAGTAAATTTTGAGCGCTGTGATAGTTGGCATTTCATTTCCGACATCAAGAATACAAAACTAGAGGCACTTTTTCATAATCTTTCATCAACAGGACTGCATGCATACATAACATTTGTAACCAAGGCCTCAGACTTTAAGATCGCTGAAGACCTTGCAAGTCTTGCACATATTCAAACATTTTTGGAACCACCTTGGTCCCATGTCGATTGCTTTAATGCGTGAAGGAAACAAACTTGCGCACTTAAACAAGTTCCAAAGTTTGAATACTCGTGAGACTTGCACAGTCTATACTTGAATGAGGCCCACGTTACAGGCCAAAATGTAAGACTATAAAGACGAAGAGCTCACTTTTCTTCTGCTTCTGCAGCGTACTCCACTTTTTCTGAGCCAACTGGAAGAGGGAGGAGAGTTTTCCCCTTAACTTGACCAGCGACTACGTACACGCTGCTCTTCAGGTTGTGTACGTGTCTCAATACATCTTGTGAGACCACGTACGGCCACTGCTCATGGTTTCTTGGATTTGACAAGAGTGGTACAAGAACCTGTTGAAGAGGACAAGAAAAACACAGACTCTTAATTATGACATTTTAATCAGAATATACGACATCACCGGCCGGCCGGGCAGTGGGTGGAGCGATGATGCAAGCATTGCAATGATTGCTTTAGTTTATGTATGCGCTCCACCCACAGCCCGGCCGGCTGGTGACGTTGGAATTGATTGGCATAATTGGGATCAATCCAAAATGGCCGCAGTCAGTAAACATCGAGCAAAGTAAATCAAAGGAAATCGACAAATTATTTCTTTAAATATCTTTTAAAAACTTTATCTATTCAAAGATCCAAAACACACAGGTCAAGAGGTGAGTGAACGGGTACCGGTCACTTCGGCACCTCGCAAACTCGGCACCCACAAACTCGGCACCTTGCAAACTCGGCACCCACAAACTCGGCACCTAGCAAACTCGGCACCCACAAACTCGGCACATGCACAAATACAAACTCGGCACCCACCACGAGCTCTCTGGCTTCTAGTTTGAGGCCAGTGCATTCTTATTTTATTTTCTGTTTTGTAAAACTGGATTCAAGAATACTTCTTCAAACAAATTGCTTTCTTTTGTTATGGATGGTTTAAAATATTTCATGAATGATGTAAATAAATGTGACTTTTTAATTGAATTGGAATGAGGAAGTTTTTAGCTGTCAGGTAAAGTTGTCCGGCATTGTGTCCGGGGGGACAGATTCACCCACATGGTCAAAAAAGGTCACACTATCTCGGTTAAACTATTTTCCCACCACTTCCCAGTTATAATAACACAAGTGGATATAGTCCAGCACAGTTACCACATTTGGAATTGTATTATCACAAATACATTTTTCGAATTACAACAATTCAACAGATACAGCGTCACTGGATGGGATAGCACCAACATAGTTTACTATCCATATCCTTCAAGAAACTTCAGAATGGTGCAAAGTTCTGCATTAAACTCCAAGAGTGATTTTAGGTTTCGGCTTAGGCAAAAGTCTCGTGCAGAATCATAAATTAAAATATTTGTGGGACATTTTGTGATAGCGGTCAATTATGCCAGACGTAAACTTAACAAAAAAGGTAAAACATATTTTAAAATACATTAAATACGTTAATAATAATACACATTAAGCATTCTTAACTATCTTTTGTTTAATTTAACATCTCCATGTGGGGTTTGACCTTTCTAGCGGTTTACAGAACAGGTGCCGAGATTGCTAGGTGCCGAGTTTGTTAGGCAAAAAAGGCCGGTGCCGAGTTTGTATGGTGCCGACATTCTTGGTGCCGAGTGGGTGCCGAGTTTGCAAGGTGCCGAGTTTGCAAGGTGCCGAGTTTGTGGGTGCCGAGTTTGCGAGGTGCCGAAGTGTCCGGTATTCGAGTGAACATATTGAGCTGGTTTAAGCCGCCGACCCGCCCGTAGGGAATGCGCCTTGAATTTGTTATCGGTAAGCTTTAAGAAAAAATGGGTCAGGACGTGTGGCCAAGGATTCAGGTTCCACAAGTGGGGCTAGGGAGCCTAGGCCGGGGCAAGTAGACTGGCATCCAATCAACATGATCAAGTAGTGGGGGTACTGATTTCAGTTTGAATTCATCACCAATAAAATACAAACCTCATCCACAAGAGCAGAAAGCTGTTCCAATGGTGAATACGATAGATCTCCATACACCACATTCTGTTTGATGCTGTCTTTACCAAGGGCCTCCTTGCTCTTTTTAATAAAATATATTGCCTTGTTGTTCTTTAGCGACTGTGGAAATTCAGAGGACGGTGTGATCAAACCGGCTGAGTTCACTGTGAAAACTAGCTGTGGAATGTCTGCCTTTTCAAGGAATTCCAAGATCAGAACCCTGTTCTCCTCTACGCCAATACATTTTGCCCACTTGTCCGGCTTCAGTTTGTAACTTTTCAGAATGTAATCCGAAATAAAGTCGAATCTTGCATCTGCAGCGTCTCCCATCTTGGATTTTGAAGAAAGCGTACAATTTTAGTCCGAAAAGAAAATGATATTTCTTCCGAATAAGGAGAGTGTCACAACTTATCGCTGCAATCAGTAGTATCTCCACATTTTCTGCTTTCGTTCGTCAGTATTTAACATGGGAAATTAAAAACATTTCCAGACGAAATTCGTGAGTTTGAAACTCCACGGCGGACCTGCACCCTTCCCGCGACCGCTCTTACACAAACCGTATCGATTCAAAATGGCGTTACAGTGTAAATTGATCGCTACGCGGTTGCTAGGGACGTCAACTTTTGTTTACCCTTTTTAGTTTGCTGCGCACACACCTCGGTCTTGTCCGCGCCTCCCTGTGCAGTTTTCCAAGTATTCGAAGCCAGTCTAATTCAATTAATCAATTATTCACATCGGGTGAGTGCTTATCGCAATATAACTGTCTTGTCGATTTTTAGCAGTTGATTTTCTCTTTGGGGTCGTTCGTTTAAATTTGTCTTCGTTTTCTTCTATCACAAAACGAACAAAAAATAATGTAACACAAAGTTCAAGTTTTTTGTCATTATTTAAACAATTTAAGTATTGGGGTTCACCTTCTCTGGCTCCACACTATTGGCCTAGACCTTTCTACTGTTGATAAACAAACCGCACTGGTTGGTATGGACGGCCGAATGCTAGCAAATCATTCAATCGTGCTAACAGATGTTGTGTCAAAATTAAACATTTCTGCAAATCTTTAATAGTTTTTTTATGCATCCCATGATTGTTTGCTTTAAATGTTTCCAGCGAAGTCAACACTATACTGGAATGTGTAACATATTCACAAACTGCGGCTTTATCTGTTTTTGATTTGAATGTATGGCTTTCAATAGTTTTCAAACCTTGGTTGCAAAAACTTGGGTTGGGACGTTGTAATAGAAATGTCTATATTAATATGACTACTGCAATCGTCTTTTTAATTGATCGCGGCATTGTAGCCTGCGGTGGAGGTACATCCGCTTGGACACGGGGTTCGGGTTCGTGGGGTCTTTTCTGTGTTTTTAGTACAGAGGGAGCTTTCTGGTAAAAAAAACCCCCGTTAATTATGGAGGCGTCGTTAATTTAAAAAAAAACAAACAACAACAACACAACAACAACATCAACAACAACAACAACAGTGCAAACAATAAAATTGAAGGTCACACAGAGGTCCTTGATTTTGGTATGTGTGTATTCGTCAAGAGATTTTATTTCACTACTTGTACACTCGTTAAGTCAATGTGTAGGCATCTGTAGTTCGAAGTACTGGTTCAGGAACCTGGCCTTACATAAGTTTGTGGGTGTAAAAAATAACATTTTCCACAAATGTGTGTGGCTGTTCATATTGTACACAACACCATCTGATTATATGCTAGTTTTAGTGACATAGGCCTACGTCATAATAAGTATTTGAAATAATGCTCTTCAAAGTTGCAAATTGTTCATGAGCAATCATACGTAATTCAACAACTAAATAATGGAACGCTGTTAGTTTCCCCAGATTCGGGTCACATCGTGAGAGGGCGCTGTTAACAGTCAAAAATGTTAATTACCCAGTTTGGCGGAACCATTTCTCACAAATTATGCGCACGCGACGTCTTGAATTGACGCGCGTCTAGTTCACGGTGACTCAAATCTCATGCACTAGCCTATATTTGTTAACCCAACGTGTCCGTTCAGCCAACCAGAATACAGAACTAGCAAGACGTATCTCATTTCATATGTAGGCCTGCCATCGCGCCATTCGTGGCAAAAACAAAATGACTGATGGAACAATAGCATGACGTCACATGTGGAGGTTAAATTTTTGACTGGTTAATTACAGCCCTCTCATGATGTCAACAGTGAACAGCAAATAACAAACTGAGTCTGGAGGAAACTTACTGCGTTCCTTTAGTTGTTGAATTGCTTATGATTTAATTCATCGTGAGTTAATTGTTGAAATAAAACAATAAGTTATAGAACACTGAAAAGTTTTTGTTTTTTCTTATTTCATAATTTTTTTAGACTGAGGTGTGTTATAAAACACATATGGACTGACATAATTCAGTCACTGGTGCACGTCTGTCCCCTCGGGCCTGTGAGTGACAAGAAGAGAGACATATTTCCCTCCCCCTTCTGCCTCGGGAAATAGGTCCCTCTTTTGGTCACTGACAGTCTCTCAGGGGGATAGACGTGCTCTAGTGACCGCACTGCCAGTCCATATACTGTACACTGTTCGTCTTTTACTTATAATGCTTCACATTCACAGTATAGATTTAAAAAAAAATTCACACACAAAAGTTTTGATAATGCCCCAGCCGATCTTACAGATCTACAAATTATGAAAACAAATTTTGCACGAATGTTAACACAGTTGCCAATCCGACATTATTGATCGTTTGGGCATATTTCAGGGGGGGGGGATGACCCAGGGTGAAGGCACTTTATACATTTCAAGGTAATTACTATTTGCTCGTTTTTCAAGAGAACTCAAAGAAAGTATATCCTTAACATGTATGTAAGTTTCCGAAGTGTGAAAATTCACCCTTAACAAGTATTTGATAGCATTTTCCTACCGTAAACAAATGGTCCATTACATTGTATCATTGTTCACAATACCTAAGTACATGTGTATTATCAAGATTTAAGTACGTTCTTCTGCATTAACATTTTTTTTCTCTCGACTTACAGACAGTATTTCAGACGGTTTTTACAACGTAAACATACTGCACTTTCAGATTGACACTACAACATTTTGATCTACAGTTTCCAATCCTATACTTTAACAAAACTGTAGTAAAACAAAGTTATTTTCTGTGGTAGGCCTAGCCTACGTTTAGTAAGTAAATGCTGTGAGTTTTAACAATGACGTGTTTTTTTCTTTCTTTCTTTCTAGCATTCGATGCAAAATCCGCCCTATGCGATCTCACAAAGCCAAAGGGAGGGGATGAAAGCAAAAATTTCGGCGGGGAAATTGAGTGAAGTAACTGAGATGTTCGAAGGTAAATATCAAGCAAAATGTTCTTAATCACTCTTGTCATAATGACTATAGGCATGACTCGGCGGAAGCACAGCTTGCCAAATTGATGGCCTCACGTACACATACTAAATGCAGCGTTGAGTAGTTTATGAAGTACACAAGAAATAGCACGGATAAAAGCATATTATATTATTTTCCTCCCTCTATTGCAGTAGTATTTCGTTCCTTCGAAAAGTATGTTTGTGCCCATCGAAATGTAGTTTCGTTCCCCCGATATATTTTTTCGAGGGAACGAAACATATTATTTCGAGGGAACGCGACTGATTGTTCCGTGAGAACAAAAATATATTATTTCAAAAATAAATAGTAGGCCTATAATATTACTTCGTTCATTCCATCGAAATAAAAATGTCATTGCCCTCAAAATCATACCCGGTCCTCGTCTCCTCAATATGTTTCTTTCATACTTTGAGGAGACGAAACGATTTTGAGGGGAACCAAATATACTTTTGTGTGTGTGAACAAAATATTTCCAAAGGATTTTGTTCCCTCGTCGTGTTATTGCACCCATTGCCTTCGAGAGTACGGCCGTTTCCGAATTGGCGGCTACAGCTACGGCTACGACTGTTGCTAAGGGTGTTGCTACAAACGCCCTATACTTATACGCATGATGACGCGGCAACCTGGCCGTAGCCATAGCCGACGATTCGGATATGGCCTTAAAAGACAGCACGCCAATGAAATAGCACATACGGCAAGTTAAACATGTGGCTGTCTGTACACTACTTTATAGCTATTTCAATACAATGCACTTAATTCTGAAAAAAAACCTATAATTTAATCTTTAAAAAGAGTCACTGGGGCGCTCCAAGGAAGCTCGCCCCAAATTATACATAAACTTAGTACAACGACCAGTAACATTTGATTTGCTCTCCCCTCCGTAAAACACACGAATAAATCAATAGAAAACGAGAGGGCCTATCCAACAACCCCAAAAGGCTCAGATGAAAACTTTTAGCTACTATCAGTGGAAGGACACAAAGAAAAGCTGCCCTGGAAACACAATGGTCACATTTTTAAGCAAAAGTGTAGTATGAAAAAATGCAAATCGCTTGCTTTTTGATCTACAAATTGAAGGCGTATAATTGGTATCTCTTTATACAATATTTTGGAGCGGGTACTTGGTGTCTCTAAATTTATACAGTATATTGGAAGTGGAGGCGAAGGACTGCCTGAGACAGGTCTGATTTTTACAAGTATCACACAAATCAACAGATAACACACACATCTTTGACTCTTTGACCCAATTTACCTGACGTCCTCATCACAATAATCTCGATTGCGCCATTTTTGAAGTGAACGTCCCCTGTGTTATTCAGTGTAGTGCGCATTAAATTTTCGTGCAATTTGAAAATGGCGAGCGTGGCAGACAGTATAGCCACGTGTGACGTTGATGCGTTGGGTCATTGATCTCTATTATAGAGATCAATAGTCATTACAATGACACAGTCATCTCGTCCCCTGGCAAAGTCGCCCTACAAAGTTGCCGCCTGCGAAGTATGCAGGGGCGACTTTGCTTGGGGCGAGATGACTGGCATCCATTACAATGATTATCTTTGTATCAGGCATCGCCAGCCAAACCCAAAACTTAAAATTCGAAATATCACTTCTTTTTCAAAACAAGGGCAAAAGGAAAACCCCACAGTAAATGGTGAAGTGTGACTTTGAAATATATAAACATATTGGATATTTAAATAAGTCCTGTGGTTGATCCATTCTGCTTTAGAGACGTAAGACGTTTTAAAAAGTTCCGTTTTGAATTATAGGGTGATGCATCCTCTCAAGAGAGTCTACATCCAGAGTTGCAGAAACGTCTCCTTCGCCTTCCTACATTCTCGGTCAGTGTCTTCACCTCGGGGTAGACAGTGACAGGAATACCTGCAAAGAAATTCGACAGGGAGAATACTGTCATGAGGGTGGGCAGATCAAACTAGGCATATACCACAATATAATTTTCTGCGGATGAGCAAGGGTTGCAGTGAAACCGTGTGTCTTAAGATTACTCTAGACATACCCGTTCTAAACGGACGTTCTCTACGAGGCCGACAGTAATTCACGCAGTACAAAATGTATTATTAGACAGTAAATGGAGCCGTGGGGAAAACTGTGTAAGAACGGCTGCGCTACAGCCAGTCTAGACTGCAGTTGACATTAGGAATGTTCGGTAAACAAGACAATGCGCAAGCCAGTGTGTTGCGCATACTTTGTGAGCCAATGCCTCCATATGCAGATCCGGCAGCAGCTGCTCACAACAGTTGCGCAAAGATAATAGTACGGCAATATAATGCAACAGTACGGCAATATAACGCCACCGTAAAAATCCAATCATACCTGAAAACTTTCAATGATTTAACACCACGGCATGCGTCAAGCATGCTGATGAAGTCAAGCGAGGTCATCTTTACATAGAGAATGCTCAAGAATTCAAGTCTCCGTGCCTTACACAGTTCTTGCGTGAAATGCTTGACCGTCTCTGACGAACATACAGATGCTGACGAAATTATCCCTGACATCCTCAGGTCCACCAAATTGGGTAAATTAGACAGTATCGAGGCTGTGCAGCTTATCACTGTGTCTGGTACTGGAGAATGTACGAGGTACACGTGAGTAAGTCCATGAGCTAGAGCTAACTTGTCCTTGAGTATAACGAGGCTTGCTGCACTTACATCATACAGAGAGACCCTAAACTCTGTCAAGTTGCGCTTCTCGTCGATAAGTTTACACAGGGAGTCCGTGGCTGCATCATTCATCTGTTTGTTTCTGCGCAAATCCAATTTGCTGAGGAAGGGATAAGTCTTTACTTTTTCGACGATCTTGACAATCGCATCACATGACATTTCTGCCTCGTCTAAGATGATATTTTCAACATCGGCTAAGGGTGGAAGCATTTCAACAAAGTCTTCTCCAACTTCGTTCCCGGACACTTTTAAATACTTCAACTTTGGTGTTGACTTCAGAGAAGATGCCAGGCTAGCAGTTTGGCAGGATGTCAGGCCATTTAAGCAAAGTGCCAGCTTCATTATTTCACGGAATAAACCTTCGCTCATCATTCTAAACAGCTCAGACCAATGGCAATCTTCTGATCTCACACCGTTAAGCACCAACTCTTGCAGTAAACAGTTCTTTAATGCAGGAACAATGAAGCCCAAATTGAAGGCATCAACCTGACGCAGTCGGACTTCCTGACAGATAGGAAGGACTGAGAAGTAAGTAGAGTCCGGTCTATCTCTAAAATAACCTGGCCTTTCTACCCCAACAGACTGGAGCAGCTGACTGATGTCCTGGGGTTTCATGGCGTTTCGTCTCTGAGAGTTAATGCTGTCAAACAAAGACCTGCTTATGAGCTCTTCGGAACCAGGGTGACAGTTCAGGAACTCCCGGAATTCTGTGCTCGACTCTAACCTTACGAAATTCAGTTCGACACTTCTGACCGATAAGACAGTCTCAACTTTTCCTGACCAACTAGTATCGCTTCCTGTCACTTCATCAGATGTATGCTTTTGGAAACTATGCAAAAACAAGTAACCAAGAGCCTTAGCTAAATAACTCGATATTTCCACCAAACGTATATGACAGTTGTCGCCAAACAGACAATTGAAAATGTGGTTAAATGCGCCGTTACAACCACCTTCAAAATTAAGTTGAAGACAAAATTCAATCAAACGCTGGGTCTTCTGACATTCTTTAAAGTGGAGCTTCCCTTTCAGATACTGCTTGATGTTTTCGCCTTGCTGGGACTGGAATACATCCATGACATGAACCATAATAGAGTGTGCAGCTTTCCGGCTAGCTGCACTAGCGAAAACCAAAATGTTGGCCAAGTCTAGAACTCTCTGATGGTTGTTGACTTTCTTTAAGTAGTCAGTGAATAATTGGCAACTGCTCTTGTCACCGTCACATAGGTATGCCAGATGCTTTCCTGCAAATTTTTCTTGGAAGCTTTTCAGGACGAATGAAATGTTTCTTTGGGACGAAAGCTTGAGCGATGCCGTAAGTTCCTGATAGTTTTGTGGTCGAATACATGAAACCTCGTCTCTGTACAGGAACCCTACACGAAGTCCTTGCTCGATGATCTGTGAACCTTTGGAACTTGAGAAGTCACTTTCTGAGAAGATTAACTCCTCTTCGGGACCGCCGAGAGAGCCCTTAAGGGCAACCTTCCCAAGCTCAAGGACCAACTCATCCAGTGTGGTGTTATCAACTGTCAATGTCTCCTGACCCGATTTACTCTTATAATGTGCGAACACACTTTCTACCAATCGGTCGTATAACTTACTGATGGTGTTCAATTCTCCAAAATCCTTTCCATCTGTCCATTTTGTTAGTTGGCAGAATGCAGTGAGCATAAGTGGTATGGATGCCAGTTCAGTCTTCAGATGGTTTTCTTCAAGGTATAACAGGAGTTTGTCTCCAAGAGGTTTTTTTAGTCCTCTGAATGTCTTGTAAACGTATTCGTCGATGTCCTTCGATGAGAAACCTATGATCTCTACGTGGCGATAGTTTTCGTACTCATTCTGGAAATCCCCAGCTCGTCCGGGCCGGCTGGTGACCACAACACGGCAAGAAGTGAAACATTCGTTCCTCAGCATTTTCACAATGTTGCCACAATTCTCGTGCTTGAGTCCCTTCCCTTTGAATTCATCGTACCCATCCAGGAGGATCACCACATCATCGGGATTGTCCTCGCAGAACCTCTCAATGGCATTAGCGGTGATTCGGGTTTCAGACGGTAGTAAGTGGTCCAAGACAGCTTGTCCTAGGTTACTGTACTGATCAAGTTTCCGCATTGGAAGCACAATGACGACTGTCCTATCGGCTAGAAGTGAGCCTTGCTTTCCCATGCACCAGTCAAAGGCATACTTGGTCAATAAGGTTGTTTTCCCGGTGCCCGTACGGCCCAGGAGTAGAATTCGCGTTGGTGACAAGTTGATAAGACCCAGGTCTTCGTCTATCAATGAGTCAAAGATGGCATTATACGACTTTAAGGGACTTATGATTGGCTTGTACGCAGCGGCAAACTCGATGAGGAGCACAACGTTGGTGAAGACCTGATCTACGTAGACATGGCCTGTTGAAACCCAGGGAATCAAAGGGAGCTTGCTCATCTTGGTCTTTACAAACATCTTCAACTTCTTGATGAACTCGTCTCTGTTTAGTTCTTCACTCCAGACTAGAAAAACAAAGACAATATAATTTAAACTTACGGTTCTAGAAGGTGTCTTTAAAGTTTTCAGAGATAGAGAAAGATCTTGCCACAAATTGTTCTTTAACGAGAATAGACTACCGGTAAGTGAAAACGAAGACCCTGGTATTTACCAAAACATGACAATGAGTTGTAATTTCCCTGTCAAAGTTAATTTGAATAACGTTCTTTTGATTGTGATTATCATAAAAATATACCGGTAAACAACACACTCGCGTTTGATAAATCTGTCTTTTTAGGCATGTGAACTTCGAACCCATTTTTTTTTTCAAAGGGAAGTGTATAGCCTGCAGGTAGACGATAAATTTGTGAATGCTCTTAATATCAATACATAAATGTGTATTTTTGCTAGACGGTGTAAGTTGACCTCGAGAGCGTACAAGCTTTCGCGAGAATCTGGACCTTGGCACCTCAAATATACAGCGTGTAATGCGGTAGTTGTTTTTGAACAGAACGTGTATTGTGATGCTTTAATAAGTTTAACCCATTAAAAAGGGGGCCTATGTTTGAATAAATAATAAATAATAATTTAGAAATTGTATATTATAAACAATTTCGCAAATACATATATTTTTAAGCTGACCTAAATATCTGCTTTACTTTTGACCATAAAGAACATGCAATAAAAGGGGATTGTCGTGATCCTTGACGTACATGCATGCAAAGTAGAGCAAGCTGCTGCATTAAATAGCAGTACGGTACCCAAACCGCGCAAAAATAGGACGTCGTTTTGTCCCAGCGACCGCCATGCAACAAGTCCATGCAACACTAGGTCTGTTTTCGCACCGAGTAGTAAAGCACTTTAGCCCAATTTAAAATATAGCCTAACTCTAGTGCAGTTGAAACGGGTTGCGCAACACAGTCGGCGTAAATTCGCAGTATTTGACACTTTGAGCCGGATTTTGGAGGTCAAGTACTATTTCGTCCGGATTTCATTTTGTTTTTTACATAGTTTTAATGTAATTATTTCATCAATATGTTTTGGGGTTGACAAAAAGTGATGCGACAGAAATAAAAACCACACATAATTGCACCCACGTTAATCTTCCACAATGCTCAGAGGTGTCCGGAAACTCAATGGTGACTTTATCTTCGCGAGACTCGCACGGTCTTTAACACGGAGATAAGTCGTGTAAATAATCGGACAGCAATATAAAACTGAAGTTGACTTAAAATAAGGAGCTGGACAAACCTGCAGCTCTTGCCCCCATAAGTTTAATCAAATCCAGACGGTCTGCCTTCTCGAATGCCTGTCGTAGCTGTCCCTCCCTTTCGGATAGGTGTGTTCTCTTTTGCCACAGCAGGAGCATTTGGTAGCACCTCTCGTGGGAGTCACGGGGTATATCCTCGAGTAGGTTCTCGATGTCCGGCTCGGTCAAACCCAGATTCCTTGCAATTGCTTTCCAACTCGCCCCGAGCTTACCGGCCAGCTCCCAAAGTCCTGCCGTCTCCCTGGCGACCTCTGCCATCATGCGGTCACCCTTTGATACATAAGTAATAAAGTTAAACTGCGTCAATATTTAAGGGAGTCCGTAAATAGTTCCGTTTCCTCTAATTAACAAAAGAAAGAATAAAACAACAATCACCCATCCCCCTTCCAAAAAAAAAGAAAAAAAAGAAAACAAACAAACAAACAGAAAACAGACACGTCCAACCCAACAAACTTTGCAAATAGACATTAAGCACACGACGGAGTGAGTAAGGCACCGTCGGCTAGAGGTCAAAAGAAGGTTGCTCATTGGCCCATCCTGCGCGCCTAGCGTTATCTCTAACAAGTAGGCGGCTTGATGACGTCATTGCTTTAAAGTCCGTTAAATCCAACTCGGTGATCATGTCTGGGAGAAAACCACAATTACTTTTTATAGAGTTTTTTTTTTCTCAGGGCTTCTGTTCGCTCTTTTCAGACTTAATTCTATAGCGGCAATCAAAGCATCACTGATTTTTAAGGGCCTGCAAAAGCCATTTCCTTATATTTTGACAGTGTTTCAGAAAAGAAATTTCTTTGAGGATTGTCTTTGAATAAGCAAAGGTGGGACTTAGGCTCTTCAAATGTTATGTCATCGATTTTTAGAAGTAGGACTAAATAACATTAGTTGTATAGTAGATTGGCAATGGACTTTATAATCAATGAGCTTGGACTATTTCTGTGTCTTTAAGTTTGGAACGTTAACATGATAAGGTTTCTGACAGGCTTTTAAAAATGTTTCAATACAGATACAAGTAATTCGGTACAGTGTGTTAAAATTTGCACGGACCCAGGCCCAAACCCATTGAATTTCTTATAAAATGCTAGCAGTGCGGTATGGTTTATTGCGCACAGCGCAAACCAACTAAAAATGTGTCATTCAATGACAAATTATGGGTTTTCCACTTCCCAAGGGTCACAATTGGTGTACCCCGACAATTCCGTGAAAAGAATACAATCTTGTTGATCTAGGTGCAACCTACAGTAATAACAGTGCAGTCGGTTTTTTTTATATTTTTTTACTTAGGCTTATAAAACGCAAACTTCCTGATACATCAGAATAAGAATACGGATACATGTACATGTATATTATGGTCGATACATCCTGAAACTGGAAGGAAATATAGAAGAATTAAAACTTGTACTGGGAAATTTTGTTTCTGTACTGCAGGTAGTTTTGGTTCCAAGATCTTCGCATGGATAAATTCCCAGCCTCGCTACCATGGGCAGCGCGCCGTATCGCCCGTTAGCTCTGCGTACGTCTATCATTGCTTCGATTTCCAGCTTCCGCGAAGGTCTTGGATATGTTGTATGGGGGTGCTTAAGTGTTTCATTGTTTTTCCTCCGACTTTCCAGGGAAGCCAATCAACGATCGCCATGTGTTTCTAACAGCTAGCTAGCTGTGGGACGTTGTTGTGAATGGTATTGTGGCGAAAAGTACCTTCTCGCCAGGATTATTATAATAATAATGGCTTCTTATATAGCGCTCATATCTGTCACTCAGTGACACTCAAGGCGCTTCAACATTCAGTATTTTCTTTCAAGGTATGAGGGGCTACGTTTGAAGTATGAGACCTACTCCTTTACAGCACCATGTAATGGTTTACAAGGTGCTGTTATAAAGTGAATAAAATGCATTCTGAAAAGAGCTTGACGATGGGTTAGGGTTTGGACTTAAACATTCTCTAGATTATTCTAAAATTGGTTACCTTTTGTTTATAACAATATTTAAAGGCACTGGACACTTTTGGTAACTACATGTACTCACAATACATATTAGCATAAACACTTACTTGGTAACGAGCAAAGGAGAGCTGTTGATAGCATAAACATTGTGAGAAACGACTCCCTCTGGAGTAACGTAGTTTTTGAGAAAGAGGTAATTTCTCACTAAAAAATTTGAATCTGAAAAAGACTTCAGGCCTGAAGCCTTTTCAGGCATCTGAAAGCACACACATTGTGCAACAAGGGTGTTTTTTCTTTTATTATTTTCTTGCAACTTCGATGACCACCATTGAGCCCAAATTTTCACAGATTTGTTATTTTATGCATACGTTGAGATACGCCAAGTGAGAATACTGGTCATTCATAATTAGCAAACGTGTCCAGGGGTCGATTTCACAAAGAGATAAGACTAGTCTTATCTGAAGTTAGGACCAGTATAACTGGTCTTAACTTAGGACTAGTTCTATCTCCTAGCATTGCCTAGGACTAGTCCTAAGTTAGGAAGGGGTCGATTTCACAAAGCTAGTCCTAACTAGTCCTAACTTAGGACTAGTCCTAGGAGTTATTAAAAACGTAAGGCTAGTCCTAAGTTAGGAAGAGTAACTCGTCCTAACTCAAGATAAGACTAGTCTTAACTCTTTGTGAAATCCACCCCTGCCTTTAACTTAGTCTTTGTTTGTTGAAGGTTTACAAGAACAGTGAAGTAATGATTTAATAATGAGGTTTTATTTGAGATGCTTTCACGAGTAAAATGAAGTTCATGGGAGCTATACCTTTGGTTTTTGAAATCGTTCGATTGTTTTACGTGATATATACAATCAAACTAACATGTAAAAAAAATCATTTCAAAGGTGGTCGCGTTTTTGAGATATCGCCGAAAATCCGGAGCGAATATGTCAACGCAGGAAAAATAATCTGTAATTGGAATACAATCATAGGAACGTTTTTGCAGTAACTTTTCTCAGATTCAAATTTTGGGGATAAAAACTAATGTGTTTTTTCGATAACTACATTACTTGGAAGTGAAACTTTCCTCAAAATGCTTTATACTTTCGAAGTTGATGTACTTCTAACCAAGTAAGTTTTTATTGCCATTAATTTTAAGAGGGATTACCAAAACGGCCCCATAAACGATAACGCATTTTTGAACAGACATATAGATTTCCACACACATGTACAGGTACGGTAAATAGGCTGGCTAAAATATTGTATTACATTTATTTATGGACTTTGACCTTGCAATAGAGAAACTGCATATATATATCGGGTTATTACGAGTATGAGATAGTGACGTCTTGGACCAAGACTACACTGGAGGTTAAAGGCAAAGTATACCTTTGGTTTTAGGAACCGTTGTATTGTTTTAATTGTATAAATATAGATATATTTTTTTAAAAATTAACCTGTGAAAATTTCATTCCAAAAGTTGGTTAGCGTTTTTGAGACGGATCGCCCAAAATCTGGAGCGGTTATGTCCGTCCACGCAGGAAGAATAATCCCTCATTGGAATGCCCAGTGTGAGAAACGTTTCATGAACCGTTTCTCAGATTGAAATGTTGTCAATCCCTGTCTCTACAACCTCATATCGTTTCTAAACTGTTATCATTATCGACAGTTGCCATGCTGGTCACAGGTTAAAATAGTGTGTGGTTTATAATTGTTGGAGTATAATTACCGAAGGTACGCCCTCCCTTTAAAGAGGGCACAAAATGACCCAAAATATTTCCACCATTTTAAACATTATATATTTATTAGTACAAATAACAAAAAAGTAGTGGTGTCATAGTTTTAATACACCCCAAAAGAAATTGTGAACAAATGCTTTGCGTCTGCCTTCACGCGGCAGAAAGTGAAACAAAAGCCGTCGGGAGCGCTTTTCTAGAGGCTTTCAAGATGACGTAGCTGGACGTGTGAGACAACGGAACGACTGTTTACTGCGCCGCGTCGTGTGTCGCGCCGTGTACATAATATATGACATACAGTACATGCATACAGGTAATGTACTAATAAATACATAATGTTTGAAATGGAGAGGGTTGGTTGGAGGTATTTTGTTTGGTCTTTAAGGGACATGGCTATCGACACAAGATGCAGCCACACAACAACTATACGGATGGAAGTAGCATCAATTCTTGCACCCCCCCCCCAAAAAAAGGGGGGCAAAAAATCAGATAAAGACAAGAAAATAGTATAGGATGTCGAAACAAGGAGATATATTCAGGGAAGTTGAATGAAAAACAATAGCAGAAAAAACAGAGTATGCAGCAACAGTAAAAGCGGTGGGGATAAAACGGCGACAAAGAACCCGACGCACAAAATATGGTCAGATTGTAAGAATACTGGGAAAGGTGAAGGGAGACGAAAGCATGAAGAAGCTAGAGGGCAAAAAAACCAAGGAACAACCACTTAAACACAAGGACGGGATTATGATACCAGATAGAGCAGAAATTCTAGAGATCTGCCCAGATTTTCTCCCAAGAGCCATTTAATTCAACAAAGCCAAAAGAAAACAAGAAAGAGAATTAAGATGAAAAGGAACTATTACCTTGTGTATACTGCCAACCGATGAACTAACAGCTGACATTAGTAGGAGGGAAAAGGACCATTAAACAGCTATGTATTCAAAGAACAAGGAACGAGGTATTAAACTGACAAGGAAATACCAATGCCACCTCGAAGAAAAAGCAGGTATATTGCTGCGTGACGACTTGGCAGTGCAAGTTAGGCGGGGCTTAGCGCTTGCAGTGACCCGGACTGGCTGCCATGAAGGGGTCGTCTCAAGAGTATGTGCCCAGTCAGGATATAGGCATGTGAAGCATCAGGTAGATACCGATGTGGATTTTGGTTGAGGGAAGAGACATCTGGGTATGGTTCTCCCTTGTTGGGGAACTTGTCAGGTGCAAACTCTGTGCTTGAAGTGACCTCAGAGGTGAGGCTAGCTTTGAGGAAAGTACACCTCTTAGGCGTGGGGGATCAGGGCTAGTTTCCCGACTAGCACTAGAGGTTACTCCCATTGCTAAGGCGTTGAGCAGACAGGGTCTCGATGATTTGTCGCTGTTCCTTTCGGGTCAGGATGTTGCGGAACAGGGTGGAAGAAATACCAACCCGTTCCTGGACGATAAGGAGGTAGTTCAACTCTAACCCAAGCAGACCAACAGCGAACTGTTAAGTAGCATGACGTGCCCAGTGCAGGCAGCATGTAACAGCAGTTCAGCTGTAGGGGTGGTTGACCCCCCCCCCTGTGAAGCCCCAGCCACCGGGAGGGAGTTTGTTGGTCAGTGGTGAGGGGGATCAGAGGAGAGGTGTGGATCAAGTGGACCAACGGCCAGACATAAACCCTGATCGGTACATGGTAAAGTTCTTTGGAAGGAATACTACTGCCATTTTGAGTCGTGCCGTGAAGTAAACGGCTGGAGTGACGAACAGGCTGCAATGTATTTGACCGCAAGCCTACAGGGTAATGCACTCCGATTGTTGGGCGAGGCAGAGCAAACGATATATAAGTACAGTGCCTTTGTCAATTTGTTGGTTCTGGTCATTAAAGTGAGAATTATCTTGTCAAATTGCGACACAGGCGGCAGGGAACGAAGGAAACGAAGGCAGTATGCAACAAGCATTATGAGAGATCAAAGGTCTGCCTGTGAAAAAGTGCCCGCAGACAGAAGCAAAATTATGACCGACATGCATCGACTCATGGACTGCGGGAAGGTCAATTTGTGTGGCTGCATAATCCTGCGAAGAAAAAGCACGTGTCCCCAAGCTACAATTGCTTAAGGAAGGACCGTGGCTTGTTGTGAAGACGTTGTCAGACGTGGTGGTGCGCATCCAGCTTCGGCGAGGAGGCAAACTCAAGGTAGTCCATGTCGACCGACTAAAACCATATGTCGGTGAAGAGTTGGAACCTTGGGTCAGTCAGCTTAGTGAGGGGGTGAAACAAAGCCCTCTTGTCGAAGAAGAGACTGGCCCACAGTTGGAGGTTCAAGAGGTTGAGATTGGATCTCAAGATCAAATCCCTAGTGAGGGAAGTAGTGAAGGTCCCGTGACGGTTGACACCATCACTGGTGACCCTAAGGTCGGAGGTCAGCTGGGTAGTTCACTAGTGGTCACTGGTGAAACACCACCGGGACGGTACCCAGCGAGGAAGCATATAATACCCCTGCGGTTTCGTTAGGCAGGGAAACAAACTTTGTTGCTAGGGAGAGATTACATATTTCCAAAAGAGGGGGCGAGAGCAGTTTCCCCCAGTCACTCCCAATGGGAGGGCAGTGACAAGTGAGAAAAGGGGCGTGACCGGTTTCCCCATCACCCTACCAAGGACGATGGAAGACAGCGATGGTGCTAAGAGACATGCTTCAAGACCATCCGGAATGGCAGAGTATTGAACCACTGCGAGGAGCACCATGAGCGCAGGCAGATGCTGATGGACGTGGACGCAAAGGACCGGGTCCTATGACGTAATTAGTTAGCTTGCCGAAGAAGTAAGTTATGCCAAAGAAAAAAAAGTAGTGGATCATGGTATGAAGTTGAACTAGAACTGGCACTACCAAAGGAATAACATTGTGAGGACCCAGTCTTCACTGCGTAGTAATGACCGCGTTGGTGTCTGTCTGCTGTTAATTGACCCAACAACCAACCAACAAGCCATCATTATCCCCATTAATAAAAAAAACCTCCACTGTTTATTCCCAAAACCTTTAGGGCCAGGTTAATACACCCCACGTGACCAATCTTCGACCAACCAGAATGCATAAACTGTCCGAGGGTAATTATTAATACATTCAAAATAAAAATGGCATGCATCATGGCACCGTTCGAACCCCCGTGCTAATTTTGACAGAAAGCCTGATAGGCTGAACAATTTGGTCGGGCTCCTATAAACACCCCGAAGACTCACCAATCGGAGACGCCGAAAAGCAGACGGCACCTGAGTGAGAATTGAGCGGGGGATAGAGGAAGCACCAGAATCGACAACTTTCCACCCAAGTCGCCACCGGAAACAGGATCGACGACATTGGGGGAATAAATGTTATTGAGGACCGGCATACTTATTATAAGGACATTTAATTTGAACCATTACAATTTCCCATCCAACGGGAGTAACGAAGAATTACAATCTAAGCATTTTTCTTAAGGCACCTTTATTTACCGACTTCACCGCAATAGTTAATAATAATAATAATAATAACGAAGTCTTATAAAGCGCACAAATCCACCAAAAGTGCTCAAGGCGCTGTAAAAGGAAGATAAAAAGAGGGGAAAAAAAGAAGAAAAAAAAGAGAACAGACCAAAAGCGGTCATTTGGGGTTCTTTTTCGTAGTATTTATGTGGTTTTTTTTGTTTACCTACGCGTTTAATTATAGTATCATTCATCATTGCCTGATTTGGTTTAATTTATTAAATTAGTAATATTTCTTTTGAAATCAGTCGATTCCGAATTAATTCTTTTTGGTGATACTTTTCCTTGTTAGGGTGACAAACGACCCGTTAAAAAAAAATTGTTTTCGCAGTTGCAATACAGGCGTGCGTGACAATGGTCATTCGATTTTGAAATAATAACCGAAGTTATACCCTCCCTAAAAGCATTGTTCCTACATGCTTAGACAGACACCAAAATGAGTACAAAGTCACGCACACCCTCTGCCAGTGTCGTGTACGGATATTCCGTAGTATGCACGAAGCGTGCGTGCGCGCCCTCATGAACTACACTACACATGGGAAAAACCTATGATGAATAGGCCCAACTCACGCCTCGTTGGGTTTGAGACTGTTGGCCCTAGCCGCGTATACTATTTGGTCCTGAATAGTGTCGTAATTTCCCCAACTTGGAGTCCAAGTCGAGGCTGATAAAGGTTTCCAAATTCAAAGAAAAACACAAACCAAGTTGCTAATGAGCTGTAGCGTCGGACCATTAAGCATGACCCACTTAAAAAAAAAAAAGGGGGTTTACCAAAGCGGCACACCCCTCTCATCTAAAAAATGACTAAAAAAGTTATTTCACCAGGAAACCTCATTCCTCGATCAATTTTAATAGGCATGATCAAACATTCCTCAATCAGCGCATGAACCATGATCAAATGCACTCTTGAAGTTCACCATGTTGAAGCATGGAGGTAGTTGGTTGAAGCATAGTCTGGTCCTTGCTCTATGGTTGAAGCATGGAGGGTTCCTTCCTCCATGGTTGAAGGGAAATGTAAATAATGTACATGTACACTCACCTTTTTGACGTTTGAGATTAACGTCCAAATTCGTGGATCAGTGGATGAAGTCCAAAGCTCAATGGATGTGTAGGCCTACAACGCACAGGCTGCTAGTCTGGTTCGTAGTGTTTAACCCTGTGTCATGGTCTCAATGCATGGAAGGAACATCTTCGTCTCTCATGGTCACTCATGTTTTATGGACCCCGAACGTTTCCAACTACCGCCGCGGCGCGCCGTCTACTAGCCTTGCTGCAACGTGCATGCCTGCCACACACCACCACACCAGGTCAAACGTCCGGGCTGATAGTCTGGTAAGTAGTGTATTTACAGGCATACTAGTTACCGACAACTACCGTCAAATACAGACAAGAAGAAAAACAAAACCATAGGTGGCACATTGACCTAACATGATCAAATTTCCTTCCTTCATGATCAAATTAACCTCCATGATCAAATCATAGCATGGAGAAAGAAATATCTTCCTCCATGGTCATAGCAAATGCGGTGAGAGGTCCTAAAAACCTCATAAACACTGGCTCTTCTCAACTGAAATTTTTATTTTTTATTTTAGACATCTGGTTCTCCGCGATCCAGTAGAATTGCCCTGCTCCGTCATGAGGTGGCAACTCAAAGATTTTAGCGAGACTTACATTATATTTTTTTTTCTTTTTAGTTCGCACGAACTTGATGCAAGCGCCCTCTCTGTACAAACAATCCTTGTGCATAATGGGATACCACTACGTCAGTGTCCGTGTTGTCAATTACTCATTTTAAAACAATTTTTCATGGACCTTTTACCACAAGTATATTATTGGAATTTCTTTTCTCTTGCCGGTAAATGTCGGTAACTTGTTGGACTTACGCACGCTCATTCTTATCGTGCCCTTTGCCCCGTTTAAAAACCGGGTTTGCATGCAAATTTTCCAACCGGAAGAAACGCCTGCTATGACCTCTGTAAGGCAAAGCGTGTTGTATAGCCATCGCCCGGGGTAACAGTAAATTTCCAGCGGGTAAATACCCGCTGTTTGACCTCTGTATGTACGGCCTCGGAGTGGTGTCGTATGCCATCGCTGCGGGGTGGGGAAACCCCCGGATATTGTTCACCATGAGAAATAATCTCAGGCCATTTTCAACTGCGTTTGTTGAACACTTTTACTTCCTTAGTGGTTTAGCTACGTTAACTGTTCGGAAATGGTGGATGGAACGTTGAGTTTATGGTAAGGATTAAGGAAAACCTACAAACAGGTGTTGGGCCTATTATTTATACTGTATGTGAACAAACTGTGATCCAATTCATTTTGTTTACGGTGTGACAACAAATCATTTTTGTATACATGTGTATAAAGAGTGTGGATCATAATATGGTCGAGTGGTGGGTTTGGGCTCCATGGTTTGAGGGGTGGTTGAAGAGGAGGTATTTGTGAAGTAAACTTATGGATGAAGCGCCATGAGCGTCACTGAGTGACGGATTTGAGCGCTATATAAGAAGCCACTATTAATTATGAACAAACATGGTTTCGGGGCCGATGGGATTGCTAACAATTCTGCTAACTTGTGTTTCATATATATATATATATTCCGCAGCAGCATCGAAGAACGTACATCAGTCAGCATACCTGAAGTTTAAAACTAAACAAGTGCATAGTTTTTGAGTCAGTTTGGTGTCACGAGATGGGACAACCCGCAAACTAACACGATGGTACGGTTCAATCATCTGAAACTACCCGCACCTGCAAAGTTAAACCTCATGCTGAATATCATCGGTCAGCGAGAGGACGGGTATCACAACTTACAAACCCTTTACCAGTTTCTGGACTTCTGTGACGAATTGGCTTTCTCCTCAAGACTGGACGGAGAGATCAAACTTGCCACGCCCATGCAAGACATCAGTCCTTCTGATAACCTCATCCTACGAGCTGCTAAACTCCTTCGAGATGAATGCGGCGTGGATTTCGGTGCCACAATCAAGGTGACCAAACGGATACCTATCGGCGCAGGGTTAGGAGGTGGAAGCTCCAACGCTGCGACCACGCTTATCGGGTTAAATCAACTGTGGCAGACCAACCTTACAATGGGACAGCTTCAGCGACTTGGGGTGACTCTAGGTGCAGACATTCCAGTGTTTATACACGGCCACTCGGCATGGGCAGAGGGAATTGGTGACGAGTTGACTACAGTCACTATACCAGAGCGTTGGTACGTGGTCATTTCACCCCAATGCCAAGTGCTCACTGCCCGAATCTTTGGACATGTCGATCTCACTCGCAACACGCCCTCTGCGACGGTTGATGATGCATTAAAAAATGGCGGAACAAACGCCTGCCAGCCACTCGTTAGTAAACTGTACCCCGAAGTTCAGGAAGCATTAGAGTGGTTGGGTCCTTTCGCCAAGGCTCAGATGACAGGAACTGGCTCATCGGTTTTTGCTAGTTTTACTTCTCGCTCAGAGGCCATCGAGGTTATCCAGAAACTTCCAGGCCGTTTCAAAGGATTCATATCACGAGGTTTGAATGTGTCTCCTCTTCATCAAGCTGGGACAATCCTATTATTGTTTCCTAATGGGAGGCTTTGAGCGCTAGGTGGCAGCAGACTTAATTATATTGTGTATTTTAATTTGTTCTGAACATGAGTTAATTTTGGGGGAAAGCTGGTACATCTGCTGCCCACCTAGCGTCAAGGAAGACTCTCATTTGTTTGATACAAAGGGTGGTTCCGTACATAATTTTAATGGCAAACGACCTTGCGTTTTATGGCCCTTTTTCCAGGTCCATCATTCGGCATTCCTGCCGAGACTACGAATGGTTTAGTAAACGTCATATTTGCCAATAGTTATTTTACGTTATTTTATATAGACCAATCAAATTTCGCGCGTACTTTATTTTTTTCAGGAGAAATTGGTTGCTAGGAATACTTGTTAATGCATGTTCAAATAAACGTATGGGAGACGAAGTATCGCACTTTAACGTGACACAAGTTCCAAAATGCGTGAGAAAAAGTGAGCACCGATTCTTACTAGATGGAAATTTCTCGGGGACTAAAAGTTTGAGATGAAATTAAGACGACTGTCTGGGTTGAATTCGGATTGGCACCAATTCAAGAGACCAAAATGGACCGGAATAATACAAATATTGAATGAATTGGAGTATACTATTTGGTAGCAGAATATGATCAGGTGAAAGCCTGGATTGCTCAATTTTACGAGGCGAAGCCCAGTGAACTGGAAAGCCACACGATACACCAACAAAATGCAATCAATGTTTCATTTATATAATAACTCGTCCATAGATCCTAGCCATTTGAATTTTGAACACACTAAACACAGATTAAAGACACCGCGGATATACATGTACGTCCACCCCACACTCAGCAATTTTATTTTAAAAACCATCTAGGCAATGTAGACGATTCCATGTAGATACTGAACCTTGTCCACCGTGACACGATCTTGCCTCATTTTGGGCAAACAGGCAGGGAGTGATTTCTTTGGGAACGACGCTGTGAAGCGTCCAATAACTATCCACATTGAACTCCAATATTAAATTGTGGAGCGTCGAGGCAGTAAAGTGTCAAATGGATGAGGCGTCACGCGTGTTCCACCAATCAAATGACATAAATCTGTGTGTCAATATGTGTGTGTGGTATAGTAACTATAATAATAAATACAAAAGAATGAAAAAACAATCTTTAGAAATTCCTCTGAGGTAGTACAATATTGTTCTTTTGGAATTCCTAGTGAGGTAGCAACGTTCCCATTGTTTTGTCTTGAGTATACAGGAAAGTTGATAGGTAAAAAAGAGAAAGCAGACACATCGACACATCCCAAAACACAAAAGTAAAACTGAATAATACAATAAAATGAATGGCCGAATATAGCCCACTTTAACTAAAGCTATCACTTTCATGTTGTTGTCCTTGGTAAATTCGAAAAACATAAGTGCTCAAACCAATTTGCCTTGTCACATGCCTCTTGAATTCAGAATTACATCACATGTAAATGCATTTAATAAGGATAGCGTTTCATTCACCCATAAGGGAAACCGAGGAAAGACGTACACACAATGGAAATAGAGGAGGGTGAAGAAAGAGAAAGTAGACCGTGAAGGGGCAATCTTGCAGTGGTGATATTGACATTTTAAAAAGTGCAAAATTTCGGATGGAGTGTCTGTTTCTTTCTCTGTCTTGTACTCTGCAAATATTAAACCTCACAATGGGATAACCGGTCGCAAGCGCGTGGTGGCTAGCATATTTGTAGGCCCCCTTTAGATTTCACGACAGCAGTCCCTTGAAGTTTGGACTGGTGGGAACTTCTCAAAAGTAACGTTATTGTTAACAAACAGTCACTGTTGACCGGTATAGTTATTTGTTTCTAAAAAGCCTTAATACAAGATTGTTCTGCATAAGGTGGTCATCACTCGGAATAGCAAGACACAGACTCTACACCCAGAGTTGCAGAAACGCCTCCTTCGCCTTCATACATTCTCGGTCAACTTCTTCGCCTTGGGGCAGACAGGGACTGGAATATCTGTGCATGCACATAAAATAAACATGGGAAATAGTTTTATTTGGTCTTATACGACCGTCTTTTTTTATGAGGAGGGCGGGGGGGGGGTATCATGGCACGTTGCACTGCAATTGAGCGTACCACAATTTAGTTTTGCTGAGCAAGGGTTGCAGTAAAACTGTTTTAAATTACTTCAGACTTACTGATTCTGAACAGGCTTACATATTATTACAAAATGAAAATTAGGTAGTTACATCTTGTATGGAGCCGTGGGAAAACTGCGCCAGAGCGGCTGTTCTAACCACGGCAGTGGTCACAGGAGCATACTTGACAGAGCGTAGTCTGAAACAGATGAACTTTGTGGATTTATTACACTTGAAGTATACAGGACTGGTAAGGCTAAAAGATATAATTGTTAGTTTTCTTTGTCTGAAAGCTAACTGATTATAAAGCTCGTACTAGAATCACTTTTTCTATGAAACATTTTCATCTGAAATGAAGTCATATGATATTCTAGAAAAATGTATCTGAAACCCCCCCCCCAAACCTACAAACAAACAAACACCACAACACCCCCCAACAAACAAACAAACAAAACAAACAAACGCAAGAGCTGATTTTGGTTGTTTCCCTATTTTCTCCCGACTCACAAAACAGACTATAAGCCCAAATGTTCACAGGTGTGTTATTTCATGTATAATTATAGTTGATCCCACAAAACATGAACACTGTCTGCGACTATTTTGTCAGCTCTACCAATCCTGTATAATATATTTAAATCCCCCTGGTATCATAAACCACGAAAAAAACACCTCCCCCCAAAAAACCTACACAAAGACAAAACCATTGCGATAAAAACAGCACAAACAAATAAATCAGGGGCAAAAACCCACGTTAACACATTGATCAGTTAAACCATTTACTTTTAGGGGGAAAGACTGTCCAACCTGGACCCCCATCCTCTCCATCACCACAACCACCACCTCTACCAACCCAAGCTGTGTTACGTCACTACTGCCCACTTTCCCCCAAGCAACCCCTTCCAGAAAGCTTAAACCAAGTTTGTTTTTGTGTAAAATTGATTTTGCTACGGGGACCACGGATCATTTCTTTGCTGGGGACCATGATTGAGAAAGTTGGAGTGCACCCAATCCTACCTGAAAACTTTCAGTGAATTGACACCGTGGCAGGCGTCGAGCATGCTGATGAAGTCAAGCGAGGTCATCTTTACGTAGAGAATGCTCAAGAATCGAAGTCTCTGTGCCATACGCAGTTCTTGCGTGAAATTCTTGACTGTCTCTGACGAGCACGTTGATGTGGATGGGGGTATCCCTGATATCCTCAGGTCCACCAGATTAGGCAAGGTGGAAAGTATTGAGGCTGTGCAGCTTA
Organism: Pisaster brevispinus; assembly: GCA_023634235.1. Lineage (NCBI taxonomy): Eukaryota > Metazoa > Echinodermata > Asteroidea > Forcipulatida > Asteriidae > Pisaster > Pisaster brevispinus. Next base: position 7,452,073 of record JAMKCF010000021.1, on the reverse strand, counting down.
TCACTGTGTCTGGTATAGGAGAATGTACGAGGTTCACATGAGTTAGTTCATGAGCTAGAGCTAATTTGCCCTTGAGAAAATTGAGGCTTGCTGCACTTACATCATACAGAGAGATCCTAAGCTCTTTCCAGTTGCATTTCTCGTCGAGGAGTTTACACAGAGAGTCCGTGGCCGCATCATTCATCTTTTTGTTTCTACGCAAATCCAGTTTGCTGAGGCAGGGGTATATTTTTACTTTTTCGAAGATCTTGACAATTGCATCAGATGACATCTCTGCCTTGTCTAAGATGATATTTTCAACTTCGGCTAAAGGTGGAAGCATGTCAACAAAGTCTTCATCAACTTTGTTCCCGGACACTTTCAAATACTTCAACTTTGGAGTTGACTTCAGGGAAGATGCCAGGCTAGCAGTTTGGCAGGATGTCAGGCCATTCAAACTAAGTGTCAGCTTAATTATTTCACTAAAGTAACCTTCACTCATAATTTTAAACATTGCGGACCAATAGCAATCTTCTGACCTCATTCCATTCAGCACCAACTCCTGCAGTAAACACTCCTTCAAAGCAGGAAGAATGAAACCCAGATTGAAGTCATCAACTTGACGCCGTCTTACTTCCTGCCAGATAGGAAGCACAGAGAAAAAAGTCAAGTCTGGTCGATCTATTAGATAACTTGGCATCTCTTCCCCACTTGATTGGAGCACCTCACGGATGTTTTGGGCTTTCGTGACATTCCGTCTCTGAGAGTCGATGTTTTCGGACATGTACCTCTGTATGAGCTCCTCTGATCCATGGTAACAGTTCAGGAACTCCCGGAATTCTGTGCTCGACTCTAATCTTACGCAAATCAACTCGACACTTCTGACCGACAAGACATTCTCCACTTCACCTGGACAGCTGGTACCGCTTCCTGTTTCATCGGATGACTTTTGGAGACTATGAAAAAACAAGTAACCAAGAGCCTTAGCTACGTAGCTCGATATTTCCACCAAACGTATATGACAGTTGTCGCCAAACAGACAATTGAAAATGTGGTTAAATGCGCCGTTACAACCACCTTCAAAATTAAGTTGAAGACAAAATTCAATCAAACGCTGGGTCTTCTGACATTCTTTAAAGTGGAGCTTCCCTTTCAGATACTGCTTGATGATTTCGCCTTGCTGGACCTGGAATACATCCATGACATGAAACATAATAGAGTGTGCAGCGTTCCGGCTAGCTGCACTAGCGAAAACCAAAATGTTGGCCAAGTCTAGAACTCGCTGATGGTTGTCGACTTTCTTTAAGTAGTCAGCAAATAATTGGCAACTGCTCTCGTCACCGTCACATAGGTATGCCAGATGCTTTCCTGCAAATTTTTCTTGAAAGCTTTTCAGGACGAATGAAATGTTTCGTTTGGACGAAAGCTTGAGCGCTCCCGTAAGTTCCTGGTAGCTTTGTGGTTGAAAACATGAAACCTCATCTCTGTACAGGAACCCAACACGAAGTCCTTGCTCGATGATCTGTGAACCTTTGGAACTTGAGAAGTCACTTTCTGAGAAGATTAACTCCTCTTCGGGACCGCCGAGAAAGCCCTTAAGGGCAACCTTCCCAAGCTCAAGGACCAACTCATCCAGTGTGATGTTATCAACTGTCAATGTCTCCTGACCCGATTTACTCTTATAATGTGCGAACACACTTTCTACCAATCGGTCGTATAACTTACTGATGGTGTTCAACTCTCCAAAATCCTTTCCATCTGTCCATTTTGTTAGTTGACAGAATGCAGTGAGCATAAGTGGTATGGATGCCAGTTCAGTCTTCAGATGGTTTTCTTCAAGGTATAACAGGAGCTTATCTCCTAGAGGTTTCTGTTGTCCTCTGAATGTCTTATAAACGTATTCGTCGATGTCCTTCGGTGAGAAACCTGTGATCTCTACGTGGCGATAGTTTTCGTACTCATTCTGGAAATCCCCAGCTCGTCCGGGCCGGCTGGTGACCACAACACGGCAAGAAGTGAAACATTCGTTCCTCAGCATTTTCACAATGTTGCCACAATTCTCGTGCTTGAGTCCCTTCCCTTTGAATTCATCGTACCCATCCAGGAGGATCACCACATCATCGGGATTGTCCTCGCAGAACCTCTCAATGGCATTAGCGGTGATTCGGGTTTCAGACGGTAGTAAGTGGTCCAAGACAGCTTGTCCTAGGTTACTGTACTGATCAAGTTTCCGCATTGGAAGCACAATGACGACTGGCGTATCGGCTAGAAGTGAGCCTTGCTTTCCCATGCACCAGTCAAAGGCATACTTGGTCAACAAGGTTGTTTTCCCGGTGCCCGTACGGCCCAGGAGTAGAATTCGCGTTGGTGACAAGTTGATAAGACCCAGGTCTTCGTCTATCAATGAGTCAAAGATGGCATTATACGACTTCAAGGGAATTTTGACCGGGAGGAATGCAGTGGCGAACTCGATGAGGAGAACAACGTTGGTGAAGACCTGATCTACGTAGACATGGCCTGTTGAAACCCAAGGAATCAAAGGGAGCTTGCTCATCTTGGTCTTTACAAACATCTTTAACTTCTTGATGAACTCGTCTCTGTTTAGTTCTTCACTCCAGCCTAAAAAATTGAAGTTAAAATAAATTTCAATGAAACATATAAAAGTTAATTGAAAAAAAATCGGAGATAATAAAATCTCAGCATGAAATTATTATGAGACTTGATTACTTGAAACGAGAACACAATATTTTCCGAAACACAGAGTCGTAATTTTCCGGTCAAGGTTAAATTTGATTAAAATTGGGTTGTGATTGACATGGAATTATGAACTCTCACCCAGTTACTGCACGCGTTCGCCTTCCCTCATAGGCCTACCTATGGAGAGCGCGTGCGTGCAAGCGGTAACTGGGTGAGAGTTCAAAATTCCATGCACAGCTAAATGCCCGGTTTGATCATGACGAGACTGCCCCTTTAACATTGGTCTGTATTTGAACACCAATAACATAGAATATCTAATTATGAAGTGGACGATCAAACCAAAATGTTTTCAAACGAAATTAAGAGTATCGATCAATTAAAAAATTGACGTTTTTTTTTAAATATGGAATAGAGTATCGTTATCAGACTGCATACTGAAACTTAATAATTATTTTAAATACCTTGACAACCGTTTGACTGGCGTCTGGGACTTAACAAACTTGCTCCAGTTGCCCCCAACTGAATCAAATCCAGACGGTCTGCCTTCTCGAATGCCTGTCGTAGCTGTCCCTCCCTTTCGGATCGATGTGTTCTCCTCTGCCACAGTAAGAGCATTTGGTAACACCTCTCGTGGGAGTCACGGGGTATATCCTCGAGCAGGTTCTCGATTTCCGGCTCGGTCAAACCCAGATTCCTTGCAATTGCTTTCCAACTCGCCCCGAGCTTACCGGCCAGCTCCCAAAGTCCTGCCGTCTGCCCACTGCCTGTTGCCATCACTCGGTCATCTTTTAATAAAAAGATTACATTAAAACAATAATCTGTATTTTGGTTCCTCTAGATTAAAAACAAAACAATAGGAGAACGAAGTGGTCAGCTTCGCATCGCACTCGCATCAGCTTATGCGTCTGCAGTAGTGTCAAACAGTAAACCACGCATGATCGATCACGGTCCTGTTGAAGGGCGATCCCAACTATAGTCCAACGCAATAGAACGGCGACATAATGCAATATAATACGGCGATAAACGCTATAATACGGCGATTTAACGCTATAATACGGCGATATAACGCTATAGTACGGCGATATAACGCTATAATACGGCGGTATAACGCAATCCACATGGTGATATAGCGCCGTAAAATAAAACTCGATTTCTCTAGGAATTGGCGAATGAGCCACCGTACAAATAGGCCTTTATAGTGCAACTTATTCTTCGAAATGAGTCATTGCTGTTCAGTTCATTCTGTGTGAGATCACTTCCAAATCAAGGCATCAACCATCAAGTGAAATCTCAAAATGCATACAGAAACTTAATGTCATTGAGACTTTTATTTTGCAACGGAGCCGCGAGTTCTGTCATGAGTTGGCAAAAGCGAACGGGGGGGGGGGGGCTACTGAACGGGCTAGGGCTACCTAAAACAAAAAGATAGCGGTACACATTCGTCGTAAAAAGTCAACAATTCAAATAAAAATAATAAACAGAGAAAACTTGTGCCAACCCAGATTTAATTGTGATAATTGGGGCCGCTCATGGTCGTCAATATTTGTAAAGACTACGTAAGCTTCGTAAACATGCTTAGGCTACTCGTAGGGCATAATATGCATATAGGCTTACATCGTGTAACTTATTCTTCGAAATGAAGTCATTGTTCTTCAGTTCAGTCTGTGTGATATCACTTCCAAATCAAGGCATCAACCATCAAGTGAAGTCTCGAAATGCATCCAGAAACTTAAAGCCATTCAGACATTAAATTTTCTTTTGCAACGGAGCCGCGAGTTCTGTCATGAGTTGGCAAAAGCGAACATGGTCGTCAATATTATTTGTAAAGAAACGATCGATTTAGGTCTTTCGTTTTCTTCGAGTGATCACAACACCCCTATCCAATGTGGCCTCGGTGCTGTGGGGTCTCGAGGTCTCCCCCCCCCCCCCCTTGGTACGTCTCGGTCTCAGCATTAAGTTCCTAAGTTGCTCTTTGGTCTTGGGCTCATCCAGGGCCCAATTTCATAGAGCTGCTTAAGCACAAAAATTTGCTAAGCACAATAAAATGTTGCTTACCAGAATAAGGTTACCAGCCAAACTACCATGTCACGTGTACAATTTGTGATTGGTATCCTGCTAATTTCTGCTTAGCAGGAAAGTGTTAAGCATTATTTTCTGCTTAAGCAGTTCTATGAAATTGGGCCCAGGTCTTGACTATAACACTTGGCCTTTGATTTATGTATGGAGGAAATAGAAATTCTTCTTATTTCGTACACAGTCCTTACCAGTCGCAATCCCTCCCTGTACGGCACTACAAAAACTTCCCTGCATCACAGTACAGGCCCAACAACTTGTGTATACTCTCTAATAACCATAGCTTGCATTCCTTTCTACCACACAAAGTTAGTTCTAGTATTGTATTGCCTTGAAAGTTTCAACAAACCACTCCAGCAAAGTAAACTACTGTATATGTCAAATCAACATTGTTGGCCACTGAACTGAAATATGTGTTTCCATGGCCACGGCCATATGCAAAACTCTGTTGTAGCTTCCAACAGGAACTGCATGATGCATCTCCATGATTAGGCGTACGGTGTAACCACTGTGTATTTTGATGTTGTATATTGTGTCATAGAGGGGGTTACAGCTGTGACTTTTGAACTCTAAAACATCGAGTTCTTTCCTCCATGATCGAAAACTAGCCTATTGTACGACAAGCTTAAACCGACCACTATTGTTAATCTGGAGGCCTACTCAAATTATTTCCCCAAACCTGCCTCTCTAACTAAGCAGCAATCTGACAATGGCATTGCTTTATTCCTCCTTGAAGCAAATTAGCAATGCCACCGTGTGTTCATAAATACTAAATAGATTACATAAACTATAGATTTTAATTTTAATCTCAACGTCCCTCCATTGCAGAGTTTGCCCTTAAGTTTTCAGTGACTGGCCAACAGGACCAGTTAGCTTGTCATGTCACTATACTAAAACTGGCAGCTTTTTCACTAGTCCATGCTGTATATTAAATAGGGATGCTTCAGCCAGCCGGACCAATTGGAGTGAATTTTTAATTGGTCCTCAGGTGTTTTAACTGGCAGTTTTCCAACGGACCAGTGTTAAGGGAGAACGCTGCATTGGCTAAAAGGACACAAGCCTATGTATAAAACCAGGTAAAAAAGAATTCATCAAGATTTTTAAATTTACAAAATTACACCTACTACAGGCCTACATACAGAACTAATGGAAAAAAACATGTGAAGCCCTATTTGAACATTTGCATTATTGTTAACTTTTTTAATAGTAAAAATAATAGGCCCATATTGTCAGAGCAAAACTAGAGGCTAGATCTAGCCTTGCAAACCTTACACAGACAACAAAACTCATATTCAAAAGATTGGATTAAACAAAACAAATAAATAAATAAGTGAAGTACACATTAAAATACTAAATAACTCAACAACAACAACAAAAACGGAAAGGAGAAAAAATGAAAAAGCAGAAAGAAAAAAAAATTTCTCTATTCCAAAATGTGTACAAAAATAAAGTGTAAAAACGCCTCTAAAATTTCCTAGATTGCACTGGGGTCATCTCATGTTTACACATTTTCCTGAACCCTAAAGCTGGCCCTGACCCCATGCCAACAAATTGCGCCCGGTGGTTTGTCGTGTACAAAACGCCTAGGTTTTCTGATAGGCGGCAAAACGCTCCAAGTTGCGTGTGACCGCCAAAGAACCAATCTTGTCACGAGTTAACGATGCACGGACGACCATGGACATTTTTTTAGTAATAGCAATTAGCACTGTCTTCAGGTGTTGCCGACCTGTATCACATGGAGGTTAAAACCTCGCCAACAACATTGCCGAAAGTTCGTCCAAGTTATATATGGTTTTAAATAAGGGTTACCATTTATGTTGACAAAATATATAGGCTAGACCATTATTTGGCCGTTCGGTACAGTTGACTTGTCATTGCCTCTCACCATCTTACTAAGCACCTCATCCATATATTAATATTTAAAAACCAACCAAATTAGGTCACGTGCACACTTTTGGGTTTACAATGTATTGAACGATTTTCAACTTTGAAATTGAGCCCTAAAATCTGTGTCCACCTCTGCGTTGCCCTTCATTTTTTCATTTACAGCGATCCAGGCCTGACATTACACACGGAAGTCATGCATATTACCACATGTATAATTTATACAAAAATGAGGGATCGTTAGGACATTAAACTCACATGAAATCACACGGTGTAGGTTTAAAACTCGTTCAACACAAGTGTTGTACACTCACATTAATGATGAATTAGTCTAGAGTCTTACTCTTTGACTACGGTGCAAAGCGAGTCCTTGAGCATAACCACGACTGGAGGTTCCACTCTTTGATCTCCGTGGTCCCGCGAAAACTACGTCAGGTAGAATTTGTTGTGAAACGTCGTAAAAACACCTGATAAAAATAACTTCGTGACTCACAAAATGCCGTGTTGGCGTCACCGTTGATCTCATGGAGATAATGATCAGATAGGGGACTTTGTAATCCCGTTGATTCTGCACCAAGGCGAAGGTTGTCTGTTAGCGCCCTCTTTTGAATCAACTTCTTACAGCCCGCCGTATTGGGAGCACAACCACAACCTTCTTTTAAGGATTGTATAACTCTCACACAAGCTGATCAATTATTAACACTGTCAATGTGTACAAGAGTCAGCTAGTTTGACAATAAGTCTCTGAATATCTTTTGATTTCCATTTACTCAAGTTTGATGACGTATATAAAGTGCAGAGGTCAAATACAACTCCTCAAAAGACGCTGGTGTGGCAGGAGTTTCTGGTCCCCCACCCCAATGCGGCAAAGTGTGTACAAACTTCTTCTGATGTTGATAGTGTCCTTATTTAAAACAACCTTATCAGCCCGTGTCAATTTTCCCATTATGGGTGACAGAATCTCCAGGAAACAAATTTCCCGTTGACACCGGACGTTCTAATTTACTGTTCAATTCTTGGGAAACAGATCCGCAATGGTTTGCTTTCGTTTCCGGGAAAACATTGCAGCAAGATCCTTTAGACCATGCTTTGATTTGAACAACGTTTAATCAAGCCGACTGTGTGTTCTCACTCACGACGGCAGGGATGCCCCCCCCCCAGTAAATAGGGAGTAAACAGAGCGTCGGCCTCATTAATATGTTGTAGGCCCTCAAAATATTTGCTCTAGACAGATTTGAAAGCACAATTGTTGCCCACTTTTTATTGTAACCTATTGTAGGGAATGTTGACTTCCAACTTGAGGTATTTTGGATGACATAGGCTCTGAAATAACTGGTCCTATTTGCCGAGAGGTGTAGGGACACATTGATGCTCGGACGTTTGGAAAATTACACCAGTTTAGGGGTGTTTTTATTTAGAGGAAGAATAACTCGACGGGCCCAGTCTAAATTGAATTATAACACCTCATACATATTTTCTGCGTTGTGATTGGTTTAGAGCGCGTCACATGATATGCCTTAGTTTTACTAGTGCGTGCCACGAACGCAACGCGAACTATTCAACGGAACTATCCAACGACAGCCTAGCGACCGATGTACTAGTGCATGGATACCCTGGTACCCTGACTACATTGACTTCAAACATTGATTTAAACGAGCTGCTTGACAACCTCGAACCCGGTGTAATGAACAGAATGTGTGCATTTTAAATACGGTTTAGAGAACGAACGTAATAGCAGTAGTCTGGTACCCCTTATTTTGTCAAAACTCGGTATTTCAACGTAAGATTTTACAGTTCTTGTTTGACGATTGATTGCCACGTACGTAAAGTTGTTTGACGATTGATTCTACCAGAAAAATGGAGGAGGTGTTATAAAACAAATATTGACTGCTTTGTCTCGTGGCGTAGTAAAACTAGTCACTCTCGGTGATCCCCGGAGCCGCCTATCTTCCCTGGGCTTCGCCTCGGGAAGATAGGCTGCTCCGGGGATCACCTCGAGTGACTAGTTTTACTACGCCACTCGAAGCAGTCAATATTTGTATACCAGCCCCCCCCCCCAGTATCAAAAACGGTCTCACTACCATTGTTTCAATCAGAAAACAGGTACATGTATATTGTTGTTAATAAAAATATTGGGAACACAACCACAACGTTCTTTTAAGGATTGTATAACTCTCACACAAGCTGATCAATTATTAACACTGTCAATGTGTATAAGAGTCAGCTAGTTTGACAATAAGTCTCAGAATATATTTTAATTTCCATTTACTCAAGCTTGATGACTTGTATAAAGTGCAGAGGTCAAATACAACTCCTCAAAAGACGCTGGTGTGGCAGGAGTTTCTGGTCCCCCACCCCAATGCGGCAAAGTGTGTACAAACTTCTTCTGATGTTGATAGTGTCCTTATTTAAATCAACCTTATCAGCCCGTGTCAATTTTCCCATTATGGGTGACAGAATCTCCAGGAAACAAATTTCCCGTTGACACCGGACGTTCTAACTTACTGTTCAATTCTTGGGAAACAGATTTGCCAATGGTTTGCTTTCGTTTCCGGGAAAACACTGCAGCAAGATCCTTTTAGACCATGCTTTGATTTGAACAACATTTAATCAAGCTGACTGTTGTGTGTTCTCACTCACGGCGGTAGGGGTGCACCCCCACTAAATAGGGAGTACACAGAGCGTCGGCCTCATTAATATGTTGTAGGCCCTCAAAATATTTATTCTAGACAGATTTGAGAGCCCAATTGTTGCCCACTTTTTATTGTAACCTATTGTAGGGAATGTTGACTTCCAACTTGAGGTATTTTGGATGACATAGGCTCTGAAATAACTGGTCCTATTTGCCGAGAGGTGTAGGGACACATTGATGCTCGGACGTTTGGAAAATTACACCGGTTTAGGGGTGTTTTTATTTAGAGGAAGAATAACTCGACGGGCACAGTCTAAATTGAACCAGCCCCCCCCCCCCTCATCAAAAACGGTCTCACTACCATTGTGCCATCTGCCTCAATCAGAAAAACAGGTACATGTATATTGTTGTTAATAAAAATAAAAAAAAATATATATATATATATATTTTTTTTTGTGGGGGGAACAAATCAAAGTTATAAGCCTATACAGGAATTGAACCAGGGTCTCCCGTCACCAAAATAAGTCTCACATCACTACCAGCGCGCTATTGCTTTACACAGAAAAACAGGCAATTTGTTGTGAATAAATGGAATATATTATTAATTTGGGGAATAAAAACCAAAACAAAGTTATAAGCCTGTACAGGAACTGAACCAGGGTCCCCCCCCCAACCAAAGTTGGTCTCCCTGCCATTGTGCTATTTGTTTCACACACAAAACAATGTACTTGGTTAATAGTAACACAAGTTTTTCCACCAAACTTGCATGCTTGTTAATGGTCTAGTTTTTGAGGTTTGTTATAAGTGTTTTCTCTTTTACGTGATTCTTCACTCCAAAAAATCCTGGGTCGAACTCCGGGTCAAACGGTGGACTGTTCTGGGTCAGGTTGACTGGTCGAAGAATTTGATTTTCAATGTGACCCTGCGTCTGTCTGTTTGACACATTTTGAAGTCAGATTGACACAGATTTCGGGTGATATACTGGCCAGGAAATGGCAATTCGTTGATTGTAAAAAAGCTAATGGTTTGAGGTTCGAAGAGTGACAGCAAACCGACTGTGAATATAGAGCGGATAAATTTCCTAAGTATTTACATTCAAATTTGTAGTCCATCGTGTGACAATTTTGCTCCTCGTTCCAAGCATGGGGGCTGATAATACTGATGATGCCCTCCTACAGATCACATATCGCTAAGGGACAATTTGAGCAGTGTCCGTTGGTGGTGGTGAGCAATTATTGGGATCAGTCATCCATTAAAATTAATATTTTACAATCTTGTCATGTCTGAGACGAACTGTTGCACCGGGTAGGCTAATACAGGACACATCCATCAACGAAGCTCGCTTGAAATGTTACCACAATCAAGTAACTTCTAAATGAGATGTTTGATGTACAAGATTCACCGTGACCTCAACGACCGTTACTTTAAGCCCTATATGAATGGGAAAAACGAAGACAATTCTAACCTGGGCAACAAAACACCTGTAAAGAGATAAAGAACAGTAAACATTGAAGTCTGTTTAAACAGCGATAGGCACACTGGGTGATTTGGTCATGAAGTGTTAAACAATTCAAAGGAATACTCAACATGAAAGAGTCGGTGTTAATTGTTGATTTTGAAAAGTTAGTATAGTATTCAAATCGTTTTAGTTTATGGATTTGCGTCAATTTAAACACCCGGTAACAAACCTCGACCGTCTCAACTGACATTCAATTATCCAGTTCCTTCATGATTTCGTTTTAGGGGAATCTAACTGGGGAAAAAAGGTAAACAGAAATAGGACCCAAGACGCCAAGAGGGTTGTTTGTTACTGGCCTGACCAATGGACTCACTGAGCACTCAGATTAAAACGAGTCTTTCCCCATCCAGATGGTTACCGATAGCACACACTGCCTTTCAAATCAAGAACATCTCAGTTGTTGTCTCGACATCACAGAAAGGCTTAAAAATTCAATGTCAGATTTAGGTTTATTTTGTACCCATACCACCAAATAGATTAAATGCACAGCAGTTACATTTAAGAATGATTGGTCTATTGACTGACTGATTTTAAGTTAATCGATTGCATTGTTGGTTTCACTACATTGATTGATCGTATGGTGTAATTACAATACGGGCTACGTTGTTTGATGTGGGCATACTGTATTTATCAAAGTCTCGTTGAGACACACGCGTTAGTCTAATTTATTCTGTATTCAGAGACACCACGTTTTGCAAGAAAAGAGATTACTGTGAAAATTCAAAATTAATTTGTAATGCCACATTTTTTTAAACGAGTCTTTTATCATAGAAATCTTAAAATTTGTTACATTTTTAACCTTTTAATTAGTAATGCTTTGAACAATGTAACATGAACAAAAAATAGTTTTTTTATGATTCAAGTTTCAGTGAAATCTTTTAATTTAGATGGCAGATTTTCTTTGACTGCATTTATACCATTGTTGATCTTTGTTGTGATGCGGTCATTCTCCTCCACCAGTCAGAGATTTTTGGACAACAATTGGCAGCAATCATAATAATTATAATCAATTATAATGATTCACACAAAATATCCCTCGAAAATGGGGGGGGGGTGTTTTCCTTCTACTTCGTGAACTAACACCGTCCGCCATTTTGAGGAATCAAAAATTAGATTCTACAAAATGGCGGACCGTGATTGTTCCTGAAGTAAAAGGAAAACCAAACGGTTTCGAGGTATTTTTTTGTGTGTGTTGATCGTTAAATTCTACTTTTAAAAAACCTTTCCAACCACATTCATTTAAAAACAAACGCTTTTCTAGCCCAAAGCGCCCATTCCAAAGGCAAAGCCTACGTACGGCTGGCTGTGTCAGAATTGACGGCTATGGCTACGGCTACAGCTGTTGCTAAGGGTGTTGCTACGCTAGTAGACCCCTTGCATTGGCTGTTATCTTTGGTGTCAAACAATGGAAATTTACGCGCTGCGCACAACTCTCAGCCGATGATCGGCGACCGTGAACGGACTATTTGGGAGTTGTGACGTCATATGCAAGGGGGTCTTTTCGAAACGGCCTACCATCACGGTATCTTTGCACAACATTTTAGACGGAGCTCAATGATCTACTCTTCCAGATGAAACGGTTTATTTCGTCAGGTCGACTTATACGGAGTAAGCCGGTTTACCATGATGTAAAAATGTACTAAAATGTAACATTTAAAATCTTTAAACAATTTGCCAAATTAATATACTTAAGTTTGTGAATGACATTGATGAAATTCGCATGTCATAGTTGTTAAGTCTCCCTGACACTTTTAGCGTGTACACTCTAGAAACCTTCCGGGTCAGAATTTACCACATTCCGGGTTCCGTGGGTCAGTATGATCCGGAATCTGTGTCAAAACGATCCAGAAACTGGGCCGCAAACTGACACAGAATCCGGGCCACCTGGGTCCCAGAATCTCAATTCTAACCGGAGAGAGTGTCTAAAGTGTTTATTATAATGACTAATATATAAATAAAGCACCCAAACTACAATAGCTATACAATTTCAGCGATTCTCGTGAGCAAAGAAAATAATAGTCGACATTAAGTTTTATTTCAGTCTGTTTACATAATTTTAATCCGTTATGGCAAGTCAATGAATATCAAGCATAAAAATTATTCAAAATAAAATATGAGTGTTTACATTATATGGTTGAATATATTGTTTAAATAGTTTACAACACAGTCCCTAGGTGACAGGGCGCCGTACTGCATATTTGTACCCATTCATTCATCTTTATACTTTAACAAGGAGGCTTTCGGATAGAAATTACACAAAAAATGTTTCGGTGTCATTACCAAAGTGCAACCCTCCCTTCAAACAGCTTTATGCAATTTGGTGCTGGTCCATGGAGGAATGATGGGGACATGTCACACGAGGCTATTTACTGGCAGCCACTTCCAAGAAGAGAATTCTTTCACATTTGAATGGTTATCGTTCTTGGGGATCGTAAGACATTGTTTGAAAAATGACTCATGTGCTGCCGAAGTGGTCCTGTAGCATGCACTGCAGTTGGTTGCCTCCAAGGTGCCTGGAAAAGTTGCCTCGTGTGACAAGGCCCTTAGACTCCAGAAGTTGTGCATTCTAACTATATTCTCAGAGTGTTATTAGACTGTTGGGAATATGGGGGTACAAGCGATCCTAATACATGTACTCATTTTGGCAAGATAATGCGATGCAAACGTTTCTTGTTTGTTTTTGCGCATCAGTTTTGCAGAAGTTAAGTAACAAAACGCATGGATCTACGGAAGTGTATAAAGGACATGGTAAAAAAAAATATTCCGCCCCCTAATCCGCCCGGGCGGATTATTATTTCGCCCGGGCGGATTACTATTCCGCCCGGGCGGATTACTATTCCGCCCGGGCGGATTACTATTCCGCCCGGGCGGATTACTATTCCGCCCGGGCGGATTACTATTCCGCCCGGGCGGATTACTATTCCGCCCGGGCGGATTACTATTTCGCCCGGGCGGATTACTATTTCGCCCGGGCGGATTACTATTTCGCCCGGGCGGATTACTATTTCGCCCGGGCGGATTACTAATTTACATCAGACAATCACCTGGCAGCTAGAGAGAAACACGTGTTTCATTGTGTCGCCTTCATTTCTACCTTCGGAGCTGTAGTGTTAGTGTTGCTGTATAATAGGTAATTAGTAATCCGCCCGGGCGAAATAGTAATCCGCCCGGGCGAAATAGTAATCCGCCCGGGCGAAATAGTAATCCGCCCGGGCGGAATAGTAATCCGCCCGGGCGGAATAGTAATCCGCCCGGGCGGAATAGTTTTTTTTTTTTACCATGTCCTTTATACACTTCCGTATGGATCCGTTCTGCTCAATGCCAAATAAAATGGTTACCTCGAGGTCCATGTGGACAGAGTATCGACAATCATTACTCAATGGACCCCTTGTACTGGCCGCCATCATAGGGTCAAACAATGGAAACTCGCACGCGTGCATGTGCAACGCTCAGCCAATGATAGGTCTTCATTATTCTCAGTGAGGACGCTGTTTGGGTCAGTGACGTTATATGCGAGGAATCTATATTATAACATCAGAAGAAGTAATTTGTGATACGTAGATCCCCTGAAATCATGCGCTCAGTTAAGTCGGGCTTTGAAAACGTTCAATCAGCAGACGGTCAGGTTTAAAGGGCACATTGCCTTCAAAATCGCTCAAAGTTTTGCTGTTTGGAATTAATCCTTAAATACATCTACAGCGTGTTGTAATTAATGAGTAGTGATTACAAATACATAAACTTGCCTCTTGAAATACAACCAGCGGAACATACGGTCCGCCATTTTGTTTAAGTCAAAAAGTTGGTTCTACAAAATAGCGGACCGTGTTCTGTCATGATAGTTAAAAAAAAAAACACGCACATTTCCAATGGGTATCTATGTGAATCATTATATTCTACTTTTAAAATATCTTTTCAACTATATTCATTTCGAAAAAAAAACGCTTTTTATAGCACCAACGCGCCCAATCCGAGGGCAATGTAATCACAAACGATGCACATTCAATTCTTATCGCACATTTTATCAAACACAATTTATACACTATTGTTTAAAATAATAATTTATAAAACAGTTCAAGTGAGTACTTTCATTCACAGTCTCAAAAAATACAGTATGTGAGACTTTGCATATTACCACTTGTTCGCCAATACACACATAAATTTATTGCTATCTATGTGAGGACTTTCCTTTGTCCCTCTAACTTAACACTCTCCATAGACTTAGCGCACGAAAAAATGTGAGGACACAAAAATACAAAGGATTCCAATGTGAGGGCAGCATTGTCCCTTTTGTATTCCTTTGTTCTACTGTCCCCACTCTTATGGTATTACCATTACATCAGTTTTGTACCGTTTTTTGTATTGAACTCTCTTACGCTACTGAAGACCAGCCAAATAGTGTTAACGTTTGCTATTTTTCACATTGATAGCCAAATTAATGTTCCATGGTCGATCATATTAAAACCCTCTAGCGAGAGTGCTAACCAATCCCTCAAATTTCCTATTCTCCTGTGTCACTCCATACCAAATTGTTTGGACTTACTTACAACAAAATAATTCCTGACCCTGTGATAAGCAACTGTTGTTTGGGTCCACTGACCCCAATCCTTCGGTAATTGGATAACGAAGGACAAATTTAGACCGTAAATTCCCACAAAATCCTGCCCCACTTTCGCCTGATTGTGATTGATTCATCGCTGCACAGAATAACCCCAAGAACTCTCGGTATGGGGCCGATAGAACGCCACAAAATTGTCCTCAGTGATTTACAACAAAACAAGAAAACTTTGATCACCACGTGTTTGTATAGTTAAATGTTGAATAGCTAAATCAAGTATGCAGTCACAAGTATGTTTTTCTTCGGAACATAGGGCTGTCAGAACATAGGGGTGTTGGAATATAGACCAGTCACCCAACAATTTAATATATGTTAAATTTGCATCAGGGATTTTTATTAAAAGTATTATTTCTGATTACTGTTAAGGTTTTTACACAGAGTACAAAATACTATGAATTCATTAATTACTGCTACCTCAAAGACAATAGGTTTAACTATTTCACTGAAAGTGAGTGTCAAGGAATACTATGGTTTCATTTCATGCAAGAAACATTGCATTTTTTTTAATACACCAATATTGTAAAATGACCAAAAAGCATGGCTAAACAAGAAATTACAAAGATTGTTGCCATATTTCAGAGAAAAAGTATTAACACCATTAAAAATATATAACATATCAAAAGGTATCATTTAAATGTTTTAACAATTAATCATGCTTTTGTAAAAACTTTTTTTCTGATGTAAGCTTGTAAGTGTAAAAAGTATAGCAACAATTTCACTCGCTCAAAATACATCAGCCAGGATCTACAAAACATAATACAGGATCTCCGTTCATTGCTTGTGAATTCATAGCAACATGGGCATAACGTCTCCGAACCCAGTAGGTTCATAAAGCTGTATCCAAGTTTAGTGACGCTGTCCTGGAAGGCGATTTTTTTTAGTGTTGCAGTTGACATTGGCATTAAACAACTGAGAATATTTAAATTCTATCTGGACAGGATGCCAGTCCATCGCAGGTTACCCCCTCCCCCCCCCCCAGCATTCGCGGTACCCATTTGTACTCCCAGATGAAGTGAAGCAATTATGCTCAAGGACACAAATGTTGCGACTGACCAGGACTGAATTCAAACCCACATTCTGTACATTAGAGAACTTGACTCAACTGCCCTAGAGCACTCGAAAATGACACCCCACCCCCCCCCATGCAGTAGACCAGTTGACATTATGAATCAAAACGATTAATAAATAAAAAATTACAGGTGTCCTCATTATTAGACTATTACCTGTTGCTTGACAGCGTCCTCATAGGTTGGGGGCGGGGCTGACGGTTCACTTGCCTGACCGTCAGGTTGTGGAGGATATGGTGCTCTGTGGAAATAAGGCAGAAAGCCATTGAGCTGGGAATGCAACAAAATAAATGAAATAAAACAATTTTTAAGCTATAAGCATAATTTGAAGCGCTCCATATATATGGAAACTGTCATAAGGTAATAGTTCATGGGGAAGTTTTGTAGTAGCTCTTCAAGAGTGGGTAGTTTGAGTTCTAAGAACCTGGTCTGTCGTGGGTCAAGCTGACAAGTGCATCGGACTCGAATTCTGGAGTCTGGGTTTGAGTCCTGGTCTTGGATGGGACAGAAAGCCAAAGGTTCCATGTGTTGTGTAATGCCTGTAAAACAACCCAATACACTTATCGTTAAGAGAAGGGGTTTCTGGCATGGTTCACTGCATCCAGATTGCTAGTATGTATAGTAATAATAATAATAATAATAACTAGTTTTTGTATAGCGCTTTCTTCGGGCGTCTCAAAGCGCTTTTTAGTATTTATTTTAAGACAGTTGAAGCTGTTGAATTATGAGACCCATTTAAGTAACACCTTGTAAGGATTTACAAGGTGCTGCAGTGCAGGAAGCTGCCACTGCCAGAAACACCGGGGCAAACCCCTTCAATTAGCGATAAGTGTCACTGGGTTCTTTTACTTGCATTACATCACAACACACAGGACCTACGGCTCTGCGTCCCATCCGAAGGACAAGGCAATAAGTGTTAAGACCGGGACTGGAACCAGCCGATATCAGAAACACCGGAGCTTAAGTTCGGTGCTCTTATACAATCGGCCATGACACACCACATATGTTGGGGTCTTATAATTCCAAACCTAGCTCTGCTTGTATGGAGAAAGATAATGAGCTCTTTGGGATGCTCTTTGGATGTGAAAGCGCTTTATAAAACTGCAGATCACATCCACAAATAGTAGGCCTAAACAATCGTAAAAGTAAAATCTTTTGGGAAGATCGTGGTCATGCAGCCTAGTATCATAATGCAAAAGTATTTTTTTGAGTCTTGGAAGGAAAACCTCTTTTTAACAGTTAGTGCATTCATTATATGGAAGCAAGCTTCCAAATGATCATTCTAAAAACAAAAATAAAAAGATTTAGGAAGTGTATCAAAATGATGGTAGTTATATATATCAATAATTTCAACTGTTCTTTTGGCACTATGATTCTTCACAGAAAAATTGTTAAGCAGTTTACAAAGAAATTTGAGCTGGTTGAGTAAAATTGAACAGCATCTGTGCATGGTTCAAGATATTGCCTTCTTCTATAAATCCAAGTAAGTCCATTTGTAAAAAAAAACAACTTACTGAGGTGGGTAGGGAGCTCCAGGTTGTTGATACTGTAGAGGAGGGACTTGTGTATACTGTTGAGATTGAGGTTGGTAAGCTTGAGGCTGCCCTTGGTAACCATCTACCGCCCCGGGGCCATAAACGATAGTTGCCCCCATCGTCGGCGGATGGACGATGGCCGACTGTGTCCCTGGCTGGCTATATCCTAGAGTTGTGATTCCAGTGGCTGGTTGGTTCACAGTTGCCATGCTCTGCCGCTGCCTCCGACCCCGTGTGCAAAATACGACACAGAAAAAGGCAAAGATGATTCCAACACTGAACATGACGCTGCCTGGAATGACTAAAACATCGCCCACGGCCATCATGACCCCCCCGCTAAATAAGAAGAAGCCGCCGAACATTCCAAAGCACATCCCCAACCCCATAAACTGCCCCCCAGCAACGGGCAGAGAGCCCTGGATCCCACCACTGGGCGCACCAAAATGATGACGATGGGCTGCATGGTGGTGATGGGCTGCATGGTGGTGATGGGCGGCATGGTGGTGATGAGCGGCATGGTGATGGGCTGCATGGTGGTGATGATGGCGACCGTGGCGAGTCATCTGTCTGCAGTTTCTTGGTCGGATGAATAAAGTTGGGTACATCAAATGTTTACTGACAATCCCCAAAAAGAAGGCCTGAGTAGGATCACAAGAGAGAGAGAGAGAGAGAGAGAAAACGTTGCAATAGAAGCTCATAATAATATTTCTAATCTTGTGGTATGGACAGAGCTTCATCAGGCTGCCACTCTCTCTGTCATGTTCCCTGTCAGTGTCATGTACAGAAGTAACACTGCACTATTTTCCAAATACCAAAATGGGACCAGTCTGTTTTTTTCAGGCCCGATGCTTCCTTTTAGAAAGAACAAGGGAACCAAGGCCAACTCTCTCTATGACAATGTTTGGGAAATTGAAAATTTCTAGTGGAATATTTCAAGGGGCACCAAGCAAAGTAATGACAGGGGTTGCCTCAGTTGCTATCCCCGCTGGATTCAACACTCCTTGAATTATAGTTCTATTCTATAATAATTCTATAATATTTATAGTTCTAGGAGTAGACTTCATAATTTTTATTATTATTATAAATAAATAATACCAAATGATAATAATATTAATATTATACATTTATAATGCGCACATATCCGTCACCCAGTGACGCTCAAGGCGCTTCAACATTCAGTATTTTCCTGCAAGGTATTTGGGGCAACGTTTCTGAAGTATGAGACCTACTCCTTTCACCATATGGTTTACAAGGTGCAACCAGCCAATGCATTGCATTGCCAGCTAGCCTCTGTCTGATAATAATTTGTTAAAATCATTCCACCAGGCCTTGGACATGGGTTGTGGAAACACTATGAATATTCAATAAAACAAAAACATGTATTAGAGCTAGAGTAAAGGGATTCTACAGCTCCAACAACAATCAAAATATTGCGAGGACCATGCATGCTCCGACCGATACTACGCGAGAACTTTTTAACAAAACAGTTACATCGAGTTAGAGCATGATTTTAAAATTTGCGCAGAATAGCTCAGGGCGCAAACTTTGAACAATGCGCGATCTTTGTCAACCATAATTGTGTGGGCAAACTTTAGTTCCGAAATTGCACGCGCGCAAATTTCAAAATTGGCTTGCGCGAATTAAAAAAAAAGGTCCCATCTTCAAAGATTGCGCCCAACACTGTAGTAGTAGTATGTAGTATAATTGATAATTAATAGAGAACTTTAACAATGCATCTTACCGAAACCACCAGTCCCTTTACAGAGAGCAGTGAATCTCACAAACATATGTGAGTATTATTTCTTGGTGTTCTCAATGACTGGGTCTCGACACACTTCTGAGATTCTGAGACATTTTTGTGACTTGCATCCATCGGCCGTGTGCACTTTTTACAGTCAATAAAAATGTAAACACAAACCACTCCTCGACCGTTTCACCAACAATAGCGCCCTCTGTTTTCAGAATAGAGGAATGAATGTTCCTGTTTTCGTTATCATTGCGCTTGATTGTTTGAAAATATTTCGAGTGAAACTG
The DNA here is from genome assembly GCA_023634235.1 of Pisaster brevispinus. Lineage (NCBI taxonomy): Eukaryota > Metazoa > Echinodermata > Asteroidea > Forcipulatida > Asteriidae > Pisaster > Pisaster brevispinus. The sequence continues at coordinate 7,432,038 of JAMKCF010000021.1, read as the reverse complement.
ATTGACTTGAAAACAAAATCCCCGGGAATGGAAAATTCTATCAGATATTTCCTGCTCTCGACACCGACAGAATCAAACAGCGGCTGGCTTGATTCTGTCGTTGAGGGCAGGAAACATCTGGCAGGAGATTTGTTTCCCCCGGGGATTTTGTTTTTCAATTAAAATTCGCCTCTGTTCAACACTTTTCAGACCCTAATTATTATACTTTAAAGTGGTTTCCTTTCCACTTTTCAAAGATCTAAGATTCAAGTTTTAAACGCAGGTGTGACAGGAGAAATAACGATCGAAATAAGCCCGATATGAACCTGCGCAAAAATTGTGCCAAAACCTTGAATTGTCTGGTTGCTGCTTTTATCACCAGGGGCCCATTTTCAGTGGCCTCCGACTATACCCCCGACGCTCGAAGGTTCCAATAATAGGATACCACACCATTCAATATATATATATATTTTTAAATGTGCTTTTCCCAAGACTTTTGACATCTAAAGTGACTTCTTTACATGTCCTGTTCTCTAGAAGTACGTAAAGAAGTCTCTTAGATGTAAAAGTTATTGGGAAATGCACAAAAAGGTGTTTATGTGGACGTACATAGTTATGTTGGTATACCTTCGAGCGTCGGGGTGTAGGCCCTATGGGAGGCTGCAACGATGTTAAGGGTTCAAAAAAGGGTTTAATTAACACACAAAATAGTTTTCCCGCCCTTACCAAAAACAAACATACAAACAATCAAGCAAACAAACAAATAAACTCTGGGACCCTCTAGTAGATTATGTGGATTGGTCCAGTCTAGGTTATCAAGGAATTTGACTCCCCTGGGTTATTAGACTTTGGAGATATGGCTTAATTAGTCATTATTGAACTTATTTATTGGTACCGCTTGAGGTTAAGGGTCTTAATTGACACGGATCCGTGTAAAAAATGACACAGAATCCGAGTTAAAATCCCATTTTAAAGCCATTTTCAGGGCCAGACTGACCACGAATTGGGTCAAGCCCCCCAGGGACCCAGAATTCGGCTCAATTCTGACTCGAGAGATTCTAGAATGTATCAATATATTATAACTAACGCACCCAAACTACAATTAGCTACACAATTTCAGCGATTCTCACAATATTTATATCATTATGACAAGTCAATGAAAATTCATCAAAATAAAATATGAGTATTTAGATAATGGTTGCATAGATTTTTTTTAAAAATAGTTCACACCATAGTCCGTAGGTGACAGGGCTGTACCACATACCTGTATACCCATTAAACAAGGAGGCTTTCAGGAGGAATCCGGATCAATTCTGATCCGATTGTATCTAGAGTGTATAAATATATAGTGTATAAATAACGGTCCAAACTACAATAGCTATACTATTTCAGTGACTCTCACGAGCAAAGAAAAAATATTTGGCATTCAGTTTTATTTCAGTCTGTAACTTGCATCTTGAATTTATACAACCAGCGGAATATACACCAGTCACCCAACGATTAAATACATTCGCATCAGGGAAAAAACAAATTTTCTGACTACTGTCAAGGTTTTCACACAGGGTTCAAAATAATATGAATAAATTATCGCTATTTCCTCTAAGACAATATATTTAACTATTTCAATGCTACAAGTTGGTGTCAGGGAGTACTTGGGTCTCATTTCATGCAGAAAAACATTGCATAAAAAAAAAATAGATGTACATGTTGTAAAAGACCGAAAAGCATGGCTACCTCCCTGGAAAATACAAAATTTCAAAGATTGATGCCATTTATTTCAGAGAAAGAGTATACATACCATAAAAATGTATATCAAAAGCATCAAGTAAATTTTATCACAATTAAATGTGTTTTTTTAAATATTGTTGCTTTTTCTCCTGTAGGCACTTTGAGCGCACTTACTGTGGATGTGTGCACAACTTTTAAGAACATTATTCTCTAGACCAACAGGTCTAGTATCTTAGACCAGAAACATGTTTTCGTTTTTCTGCGCTTGCTTTACTTTTAGGAGGAAGGGGCAATTATTTGTTATGGGATCGTTATCAAAAGATGACCCTACCTTTAAAATTAAGAGTCTAGATAGCCCTTGACTGCAAGAATCGTTTCTTTGAGATTTACTGACCCAATGTTTGCAAGCTTGTATTGCTTGCAAACATTGGGTCAGTAAACTAACATAGCTACAATCTGACTCACTCAAAATATATACGTCAGCCAGAATCTACAAAACATTACAGGATCTCCGTTCACTGCTTATGAATTCATAGCATCATTGGGACAATGTCCTTGAACCCACCAGGTTCATAAAGCTGTGTCCGAGTTTAGTGACGCTGTCCTGGTAGGCCATTTTTAGGTGTTCGGGCATTCAGCCCGGAACACCTCTTATTATTGTTCGGTTTTTTTTTTTTAGGTGTTCGGGCATTCAGCCCGGAACACCTCTTATTATTGTTCGGTTTTTTTTTTTTTTTCTTAATACTTCTTCTTCTTAGGTGTTCGGACAAAAGTCCGAAGACCTCTTGTTATTGTTCGGTTTTTTTTTTTTTTTTTACTTCGTCTTCTTCTTCTCGCCGTCGATTGTCCGCTAACAAAGACACACTTCCTAAGCTCACATAAACTTGAAACTTTACACATAGTTAGATATTCATTAGTAGATGAAACCATTTTTGGTTTCGTCATGATGACGTCATCAGGTGTCGAGTTACGTTAAATCAAAGTTTAATATTTGAAAAAATCATAACTCCAAAACAACACAATGGATTTTCACAATCTATACATCATCGGATAGGCCTGGTATGACTCTAAAAACGCTACACTGAACGCGACCTCATTTGACCTTGACTTCCGGTTCAAACCGGAAGTTGAATATTAAAAAAATTCATATCTCAAAAACTACTGATCATTTCATCATAAATTTTACATCAGATTGTAGTTCTGTCATCCTTCCGAAACTTTTGCACAAAAATGATGCCAATATGACCTTAACTTCTGGTCCTAAATGGGTGTTACAGCCAATGCTAGTATTAACCGCAGTTAATTCGTGTATGGAGAAAAGCGCTGTAACTGACTGTCCGCTCCATTATTCATAAGGTTCAAAGTCCACGAAGCCTGTGTGTGCAACACGAAGCCTGTGTGTACAGTCCCACGTAATGAAAACCATAAGGTTCAAAGTCCACGAAGCCTGTGTGTACAGTCCCACATAACGGAAACATTTCAGAGGATGGCGCTTAACCAAACAACTGTTAATGCTTTTGTCCCGCTCTGGAATTGTATTATTTGCTCGCTCTGTGACAGATGCTGCCTCGGAAATCTACGTCATTTAAATGTTAAATGGGTAAGAGACCCTGGGTTGCTTTTTTTGCGGGATTTTACAAAGGTAATATAGGTCTTCGATTTTAATTGTTTGCATGAAATTACGTGTCTTTTACTTCCAGTTAAAACCGAAAGTGCATTGTAATTAAAAGTGGCAACTTTTTTGGAGTTGATTTTAACAATGTTGCAGTCTGACAAGGGTCTGGTTAAAAACAAAATTAAGACCGCCATCTTGCGGTGGGTTAAAAACAGTTCAAAATACAGTTTTACTAGAAGCCTTTGGCAGAGTTTTTATAATTTTTTTTCAACATGGGCTTCACATACTTCACAGAAAAGAATATGTTGGTGACCTTGTCTTGACATTTTAACAAACAACTGTTCATGCTTTTATCCCGCTCTGAAATATTATCTGACGTATTAAGTTATGTTATTTCGGTTTTCTCTTTGAAAACACTACCTCTGCTTACTCGAAAATGTCTACACCGAACACCTTGTTTTTGTTACGGAACAAAAACTTATGTCTAGTTAGGTGTTCGGGCATTCAGCCCGGAACACCTCTTATTATTGTTCGGTTTTTTTTTTTTTTTCTTAATACTTCTTCTTCTTCTTCTTCTTCTTCTTCTCAGCGTCCCTTGTCCGCTAACAAAAGCACCCTTTCCAAGCTTATATGAACTTGAAACTTCATATTTAGTTAGATATTTATTAGGAGATGAAACCGCTTCAGTTACGTCATGATGACGTCATCAGGTATCGAGTTACGTTAAATCAAAGTTTAATATTTGAAAAAATCATAACTCCAAAACTACACAATGGATTTTCACAATCTATACATCATCGGATAGGCCTGGTATGACTCTAAAAACGCTACACTGAACGCGACCTCATTTGACATTGACTTCCGGTTCAAACCGGAAGTTGAATATTTAAAAAATTCATATCTCAAAAACTACTGATCGTTTCGTCACAATTTTTACATCAGATTGTAGATCTATGATCCTTCCGAAACTTTTGCACAGAAATGATGCCAATATGACCTTAACTTCTGGTCCTAAATGGGTGTTACAGCCAAAATTAGTATTAACCGCAGTTTATGTGTGTATGGAGAAAAGCGCTGTAACTGACTGTCCGCTCCATTATTCATAAGGTTCAAAGTCCACGAAGCCTGTGCATATAGTCCCACACAACGGAAATGTATCATTGCGTTGCTTATTCTTGTACGTTGTAACAACACGGTCCCGCACATAAAAAACTCAAACTCATTCAAAGTTCAGTGTGAATTTAGTTCCGCTGTGCTCGTCTGATGGCTTAATGGAAAACAAGGAATAAAAGAGGAGGTTTTACTGAGATGTCCACCTGCTTTAGGGATTTGTATGACTTTGACTAAATGACAAAAACTTCAACTGAAAAAGAACGACATTGGTTTGTTTCTCATCAAACACCGAGACCCACGTCACGTTGATCGACGTGACCATGCCTGCCAAAGGCGCTCTAGGCCCTCTGAGTATGCCCTTCAGACACGGTGATTAAAATGGTAAGCTTTATTTCAAAATCACCGTTAAAAAGTGGGGGCATTCCTTTTTTGTCTACAATAATGTTGATATCCATGAACTTGCCTAGTGTTTTTTATTTTGTTTTTTTACTTTCAAAAAACATTATTTTTGTCATGGTTTAATTTTCAACTATCGGATTGAATTGATGCTTATCCCCGCTCAGGTATATTATGTATATGTACTGTGTATGGAAAAAAACATAACTCTTGAACCAAAAAGGGTTTTGACTTTATGCTAACCATGTACTTAGACCTTAGTGTGTCAATGAAACCACATTTTTACAAAAAAAAACATATCTGGAAAACTATAACTGCTACATACCAGATCTTTGGTCCATGTGAAAGACCATGGAGTGTATTTTTTTTTTTTTTACACAAAGTGCGACCCTATGCAGCTCTGTGACCTTTACTTCTGGTCGAAACTGAAAGATGCTTATTCCATACTTAAAAACTTCATATCCCATTAACCAAAAAAGGGTTGAGACCTAAAACTTTACATACTTAGACCCGAGTGTGTAGATGAAACCGCAGTTATTTTCGGGATGATGACGACTCGATGGCGTCCTTACATTAAATTAACCTTTATCCGGAGAACCAAATTTGTATATACATAACTTGCACCATCCCCAATGATTACACAAACTGTGTCTCCCTGTGAGCTTCAATTCTGGTCAAAACTGAGAGCTTAAGTGAAAATAATCACTCCCGGTCTTCGTTTTGAGGCCTGCAAACAATATGATCTTGAAATCAGATGGTCCCTCTATATCGAATACAGTTTTACCCATAGGACTGTCAATTCCAGCAAAACAATAACTATGAATCTCAATGTTTTGATAATAAAATGAGCTATGAAAACGGAATGATTTAATCAGTTTTTTAATTTATCAAAGTTTTTCATTTCAAATACGAAATCTTCTACCATTCACTTTACGTATCAATTTGTCGTACTAAGTTTTTTCGGTTTTTGCTTTGAAAACACTACCTCTGCTAACTCGAAAATGTCTATACCGAACACCTTGTTTTTGTTATGGAACAAAAAATTATGTCTAGTGTATTCTTATGTTTGTTCTAAAAAAATACACACCAACGTTGTCCGCTAATGTTTTGCTTTTTCCGAAGCTCGTATGGTCATGAAACTTGGCAACCATTTTGCACATGATTAGTGGATGAAACACAAGTTTTCACGTAATGATGACGTCATCTGATGATTTATTAGGTAATTAAAAGTAATTAATTGTTCTCAAATTTCCAGCTTTTTCTAACAACAAACATAACTCAAAGACCGCGGACTTTCAATTCTTTCTTTTTTCTTGAATCTAAAGAACATTGGATACTAATCATTTCGTACATGGGAACGAATAGATTTCAAGGTGTATTTCTAGGTGAAAACGAGCGTTAAAATGTTGAATTCTAATCCAATACCGAGCGCATAGTGTGGCATCCAATCCAGTATGACGTGCACACAAAACCGCACAGCGTGCAGCATGCAGCCATACATTGTGTGCAAATCCTGGAAAGCCCATTGAACATCATTGCGTTGTTTACTCGTGTATGTATTTACACATTGTCCCGCACTGAAACCCAAACTCGTTCAAAGTTCAGTTTAAATTTAGTTCCGTTGTGCTCCTCTGATGGCTTAATGAAAAACAAGGAATATAAAGGAGGTTTTACTGAGATGTCCACCTGCTTTATGGATTTGTATGACTTTTACTAAGTGCCAAAAACTTCGACTGAAAAAGAACGACATTGGTTCGTTTCTCATCAAACACCGAGACCCACGTCACGTTGATCGACGTGACCATGCCTGCCAAATGCACTCTAGGCCCGCTAAGTATGCCCTTCAGACACGGTGATTAAAATGGTAAGCTTTATATCAAAATCACCGTAAAAAAGAGGGGGCATTCCCTTTTTGTCTACAACAATGTTGATTTGTTTCATCCATGAACTTGCCTAGTGTTTTTTGTTTTGTTTTTTACTTTCAAAAATCATTATTTTGTCATGGTTTAATTTTCAACTATCGGATTGAATTGATGCTAATCCCCACTCAGGTATATTATGAATATGTACTGTGTATGGAAAAAAACATAAATCGTGAACCAAAAAGTGTGCAACTTTTTTGGAGTTGATTTTAACGATGTTGTAGTCTGACAAGGGTCTGGTTAAAACAAAATAAGATTTAAAAGCGCCATCTGGCGGCAGGTTAAAACAGTTCAAAAAACAGTTTTAATAGAAGCCTTTTGCAGAGTTTGTATAATTGTTTCAACATGGGCTCCACATACTTCACAAAAATATGTTGGTGACCTTGTCTTGACCTTTTAACCTGTCTAAACTGGAAGTTCTGTAAAACGCTTTAAAAAACATTATTTGATAGCTATTCATTCTGTTTTCACAATAACAAACAGCACAGCTCACGATCACTCCAGTCAGCTTTACTTGAATCCGAACACCTCGAATTTGTTATCAAACAAATTCTTATGTCTAGTTCTTCTTCTTCTTCTTCTCAGCGTCCCTTGTCCGCTAACAAAAGCACCCTTTCCAAGCTCATATGAACTTGAAACTTCATATTTAGTTAGATATTTATTAGGAGATGAAACCGCTTCAGTTACGTCATGATGACGTCATCAGGTATCGAGTTACGTTAAATCAAAGTTTAATATTTGAAAAAATCATAACTCCAAAAGTACACAATGGATTTTCACAATCTATACATCATCGGATAGGCCTGGTATGACTCTAAAAACGCTACACTGAACGCGACCTCATTTGACCTTGACTTCCGGTTCAAACCGGAAGTTGAATATTTAAAAAATTCATATCTCAAAAACTACTGATCGTTTCGTCACAATTTTTACATCAGATTGTAGATCTATGATCCTTCCGAAACTTTTGCACAGAAATGATGCCAATATGACCTTAACTTCTGGTCCTAAATGGGTGTTACAGCCAAAATTAGTATTAACCGCAGTTTATGTGTGTATGGAGAAAAGCGCTGTAACTGACTGTCCGCTCCATTATTCATAAGGTTCAAAGTCCACGAAGCCTGTGCATATGGTCCCACACAACGGAAATGTATCATTGCGTTGCTTATTCTTGTACGTTGTAACAACACGGTCCCGCACATAAAAAACTCAAACTCATTCAAAGTTCAGTGTGAATTTAGTTCCGCTGTGCTCGTCTGATGGCTTAATGGAAAACAAGGAATAAAAGAGGAGGTTTTACTGAGATGTCCACCTGCTTTAGGGATTTGTATGACTTTGACTAAATGACAAAAACTTCAACTGAAAAAGAACGACATTGGTTTGTTTCTCATCAAACACCGAGACCCACGTCACGTTGATCGACGTGACCATGCCTGCCAAAGGCGCTCTAGGCCCTCTGAGTATGCCCTTCAGACACGGTGATTAAAATGGTAAGCTTTATTTCAAAATCACCGTTAAAAAGTGGGGGCATTCCTTTTTTGTCTACAATAATGTTGATATCCATGAACTTGCCTAGTGTTTTTTATTTTGTTTTTTTACTTTCAAAAAACATTATTTTTGTCATGGTTTAATTTTCAACTATCGGATTGAATTGATGCTTATCCCCGCTCAGGTATATTATGTATATGTACTGTGTATGGAAAAAAACATAACTCTTGAACCAAAAAGGGTTTTGACTTTATGCTAACCATGTACTTAGACCTTAGTGTGTCAATGAAACCACATTTTTACAAAAAAAAACATATCTGGAAAACTATAACTGCTACATACCAGATCTTTGGTCCATGTGAAAGACCATGGAGTGTATTTTTTTTTTATTTACACAAAGTGCGACCCTATGCAGCTCTGTGACCTTTACTTCTGGTCGAAACTGAAAGATGCTTATTCCATACTTAAAAACTTCATATCCCATTAACCAAAAAAGGGTTGAGACCTAAAACTTTACATACTTAGACCCGAGTGTGTAGATGAAACCGCAGTTATTTTCGGGATGATGACGACTCGATGGCGTCCTTACATTAAATTAACCTTTATCCGGAGAACCAAATTTGTATATACATAACTTGCACCATCCCCAATGATTACACAAACTGTGTCTCCCTGTGAGCTTCAATTCTGGTCAAAACTGAGAGCTTAAGTGAAAATAATCACTCCCGGTCTTCGTTTTGAGGCCTGCAAACAATATGATCTTGAAATCAGATGGTCCCTCTATATCGAATACAGTTTTACCCATAGGACTGTCAATTCCAGCAAAACAATAACTATGAATCTCAATGTTTTGATAATAAAATGAGCTATGAAAACGGAATGATTTAATCAGTTTTTTAATTTATCAAAGTTTTTCATTTCAAATACGAAATCTTCTACCATTCACTTTACGTATCAATTTGTCGTACTAAGTTTTTTCGGTTTTTGCTTTGAAAACACTACCTCTGCTAACTCGAAAATGTCTATACCGAACACCTTGTTTTTGTTATGGAACAAAAAATTATGTCTAGTTTTTCTTAATACTTCTTCTTCTTCTTCTTCTTCTTCTTCTCAGCGTCCCTTGTCCGCTAACAAAAGCACCCTTTCCAAGCTCATATGAACTTGAAACTTCATATTTAGTTAGATATTTATTAGGAGATGAAACCGCTTCAGTTACGTTATGATGACGTCATCAGGTGTCGAGTTACGTTAAATCAAAGTTTAATATTTGAAAAAATCATAACTCCAAAACTACACAATGGATTTTCACAATCTATACATCATCGGATAGGCCTGGTTTGACTCTAAAAACGCTACACTGAACGCGACCTCATTTGACCTTGACTTCCGGTTCAAACCGGAAGTTGAATATTTAAAAAATTCATATCTCAAAAACTACTGATCGTTTCGTCACAATTTTCACATCAGATTGTAGATCTATGATCCTTCCGAAACTTTTGCACAGAAATGATGCCAATATGACCTTAACTTCTGGTCCTAAATGGGTGTTACAGCCAAAATTAGTATTAACCGCAGTTTATGTGTGTATGGAGAAAAGCGCTGTAACTGACTGTCCGCTCCATTATTCATAAGGTTCAAAGTCCACGAAGCCTGTGCACACAGTCCCACACAACGGAAATGTATCATTGCGTTGCTTATTCTTGTACGTTGTAACAACACGTGTCCCACACATAAAAAAACTCAAACTCATTCAAAGTTCAGTGTGAATTTAGTTCCGCTGTGCTCGTCTGATGGCTTAATGGAAAACAAGGAATAAAAGAGGAGGTTTTACTGAGATGTCCACCTGCTTTAGGGATTTGTATGACTTTGACTAAATGACAAAAACTTCAACTGAAAAAGAACGACATTGGTTTGTTTCTCATCAAACACCGAGACCCACGTCATTGATCGACGTGACCATGCCTGCCAAAGGCGCTCTAGGCCCTCTGAGTATGCCCTTCAGACACGGTGATTAAAATGGTAAGCTTTATTTCAAAATCACCGTTAAAAAGAGGGGGCATTCCTTTTTTGTCTACAATAATGTTGATATCCATGAACTTGCCTAGTGTTTTTTATTTTGTTTTTTTACTTTCAAAAATCATTATTTTTGTCATGGTTTAATTTTCAACTATCGGATTGAATTGATGCTAATCCCCGCTCAGGTATATTATGTATATGTACTGTGTATGGAAAAAAACATAACTCTTGAACCAAAAAGGGTTTTGACTTTATGCTAACCATGTACTTAGACCTTAGTGTGTCAATGAAACCACATAGGTTTTCGGCATGATTACGTCACCAATGACGTCATAACATTGAATCAATGTTTAATTTTTACAAAAAAACATATCTGGAAAACTATAACTGCTACATACCAGATCTTTGGTCCATGTGAAAGACCATGGAGTGTATTTTTTTAATTTTACACAAAGTGTGACCCTATGCAGCTCTGTGACCTTTACTTCTGGTCGAAACTGAAAGATGCTTATTCCATACTTAAAAACTTCATATCCCATTAACCAAAAAAGGGTTGAGACCTACAACTTTACATACTTAGACCCGAGTGTGTAGATGAAACTGCAGTTATTTTCGGGATGATGACGACTCGATGGCGTCCTTACATTAAATTAACCTTTATCCGGAGAACCAAATTTGTATATACATAACTTGCACCATCCCCAATGATTACACAAACTGTGTCTCCCTGTGAGCTTCAATTCTGGTCAAAACTGAGAGCTTAAGTGAAAATAATCACTCCCGGTCTTCGTTTTGAGGCCTGCAAACAATATGATCTTGAAATCAGATGGTCCCTGTATATCGAATACAGTTTTACCCATAGGACTGTCAATTCCAGCAAAACAATAACTATGAATCTCAATGTTTTGATAATAAAATGAGCTATGAAAACGAAATGATTTAATCAGTTTTTTAATTTATCAAAGTTTTTTATTTCAAATACGAAATCTTCTACCATTCACTTTACGTATCAATTTGTCGTACTAAGTTTTTTCGGTTTTTGCTTTGAAAACACTACCTCTGCTAACTCAAAAATGTCTATACCGAACACCTTGTTTTTGTTATGGAACAAAAAATTATGTCTAGTTGTTAGTGTTTCAATGATCTGTTCATAGCAACCAGTACAAAAGCTGTCATATCAGACACGCTGTGCAGTGAAGTAAAGTCCGTCCCAAGCCAACGTGGCTGATCAGGTCGGTGTTTATATCCGGTTTCATTGGCATTAAAAATAATGACCGAGAATCTTTATATTTCCCCTGGGCAGGATGCCAGTCCATCGCGGGTTACCCCCCGCCCCCAGCTTTCACCGGTATACATTTTGTACCCCTGGTTGGAGTGAAGCAATTATGCTAAAGGGCACAAATTGTTGCGACTGACCAGGGCAGGAGTCGAACCCACATTCTGTACATTGCAGAACTTGAGTCAACCGCCTTAGAAAGCTTGGAAACACCCCACCCCATGCAATAGACCGGTTGATATCATGGATCAAAACGATCAATAAATAAAACAATACAAGTGTCCCTGTCGTTAGGTTATTACCTGTTGCTTGACAGCGTCCTCATAGGGTGGGGCGGGGCTGACAGTTCACTTGCCTGACTGTCAGGTTGTGGAGGATATGGTGCTCTGTGGAAATAACTCAGAAAGCCATCGAGCGAGGAATGCGACAAAATGATTGGAATACAGCAATTTACGCAACTATATATAAGCACAATCTCAAACACTCTATATGGAAACTGTCATAAGGTAAGAGTAGGCCTACATGGGAAAGTTTGGAAGTAGCTTTTGGAGAGTGGGTATTTTTGAGTTCTAAGAATGTGGTGTGTCTCGGCCAAGCTGGCAAGCACATCGGACTTGAGTAAGACACAATAGGCCTACCTCATTGCTTCGTCCTTCGGATGGGCCAGAAAGTCATATGACCCATGTCTTGTGTGACGCTTGAAAAACAATTGGTTAAGAGAAGGGGTATGCCCTGGTGTTTCTGGCATGGTTGGATGCATCCAGATTGCACCACAGCACCTTTTAAAACCTTTTAAGGTGCTAGTAATTATATGTTAACAGGTCTTATAATTCCAAACATAGTTCTGCTTGTATGGAGAAAGATAATGATCTCTTTGGAATGATCTTTGGATGTGATAATGCGCTTTACAAGACCCGCGTATCGCATCCACAAATAGTAATCTTTTGGAAAGACTTATCGTGGTCATGCGGCCTTTGGTTGGGTGAACCTTCCATGAAGGGGAAAAGCACATTTTGATTAAAATCAAAATTTGATCCTACCAGTTTCTCTCTTGTGAAAAAAGGGCAAATTATGAGTTTGAGTGTGTGTTTAAGGGGTGTGGGTCGGCACAGGGGTTGGGGCGGCGCAGGGGGTTAGTTTAATAAATCCAGATCACCAACTCTCATGGTCGTCAATATTCCCTGTAGACTTTGCAAGTCTTGTGCATATTTGAACTTCTGGGACCAAGTTGGTCCCAACCATATCGTGTGCGTGATTCTGTTTCTTCAAATTAATGGAGTTCACGGCAAAAAAATGATATCATATTGTTGAGAAAGTCAAATTGAGCCATGAAATATATGAAAGTAAAATAAAATTTAAAAATCTACAAAGAAAACCAGTGAATACAATAAGACGTGACTTTTGTTTCAGGTTACATGTACTTGTATTAAAAGAAACATTTGCCCAACTGATGCTCATGTTATTATTACAACCTAAGTAGTAGTCACACAAATTCGGGCATGATTGGCAAATGGGGCTTCTATAAGCATGGTCATCCAAAATTTGTATTTACTTTCAATGTTAATTTTAACAAATTATTTGTAATATTATAAAAACTGAAATTGAATTTACAACACGGTTATTTTTGTTTTTCAAGAATTTTGTATGAGTAGAATTTAAAAAGATTTGATTTCATGGGAAAACGTAGTCTTCATTCGAGTTGCTTTCTCGTTTTCGATGCCGAGAGACTTGCTCAGACTAACGTGATGTCTTAACTCTAAACAGCCAAAATGAGAAGGGAACAACTGTGGAGTGTAAGCTGTTCTTGGAAATGTTATTGTCAGGTTCTGTTGATTATTATGCCACATTTCCACGTCAGGCTATAGCCTGCCAAAGACAACTTTGTTCTTGTAAGAGAAGGCAGTATTTTCCTCAGTAACAGGCCACCTTAATGAGGGAAATGTAAATTTACACTGGAACATTTCAAGGGGTACCAAGGCAATAATCAGCAAGTATCAGGCCAGATTAAGTAGTTGTCACACTGCTTGTCAAAATTGTTTGATTTAAGTTTGCACTTGTAGTCAAGTTTATGACTGTGTCTTTCTTAACAGCATCTGGCACGAGATTCTGCAGAGGCAAGTGAGGAGAAGACGAAGAGGAAAGAAGAAGCAGAGTGGCAGGCACGAGCACAAGAAGAATGGGCAGATGAAGAGGCAGGCATGTGGGGAGAGAACACCACTTGGGATGACCAAGGTAGATCTGCAGCGGCATTTGTGTTTACCAAACAATACCTTTTGTTTTAGTCCTGAGAAGAAAAACAGGGTTGCTGTGCTGTGAGCGTAAAATTTATGTAAAAATTCATGTAAAATTAAGATTCAAGGTTCACAGCGAACAGCATGAGATTGTTTACTGGAAAAGTTTGATAAAACTTTTGTTTTATTGCTAAAATAGGCTACTTTGTTGTATTCTTAATGCGTAGGTTATACAGGTCAAAAAAAAAATCATACAATGACTGGGTGTCACAAAATTGCTGACTTCTGTATATAGTTTTCTACATAGCATTGTGCCTTTGAGTTTTAGGTCATTCTTATTAGTTGCTTTGAGGCCGACAGTTGTTAGGCTTACTAGAGTGTAGAGGCTTATTCATTCCCTTGTTCTTTTATCATAGGGATTGTAGGTATATAGATGTTTTAGGTTACGGTATGTAACACTGGTCCAGGAAAGTCCAGGGAAATTTTATTTAAAGTGACTAGCCCATTTCTTTTGTGTGTCAGTCCAATGAGTTTGCCAGGGCAAAGGTTAGATATGCAAAGAAGATATGTACAAAGTAGATAGCCAGAGCAACATTCCAAGTTTAGGGTGTTGGCCAGAGATATCCAGCAAGAGCTCCAAGAAGGTCATACTGCCCAGCCACTCTGCTTTCACCTGATATTCGTGATTTGCCAGCAGCATCGAAGTTAGAATTGTGCCGGCAATTCTAAATGCCTAGCTCTTTGAGCTATTAAATTAAAAGTATGTCCAGGGTGAAATTGATCACCAAACTCCGAACCAGATATTCGGCGGGACAGAGCCACCAAGGATTGACTATGGCAAAGAGTATACGCCAAGATGGCCAAGGGACGGCCAATATTGCCAGGTTGTGAAGTACGTCCAGTAGACGCTATAGACGTCGAAGGGCCAGACAAGTCAAGTCGGCAGGACTGGACCAGGATGTAGAGTAGAGGATACTATGAGTTTACATTGAGGTAACCGTTTAAAGCCACAAAGGAGCAAGTGGACATTGGCTTTTATGCCTAGAAACAAGGCCCAGGATGGAGGGCCGCATAGTTGGCTAAGAGCATCGTTTGATGCAACAGGAGAACATTTCAATAATTGAGATAAACTGAAAGTGTTGTTCGCCAGGTTTTGGCCAAGGCCGACATAGTTTCGGTGAAGCAGTTAGTTAAGAAGGGAAGTGAAACAAAGTATTGTTGAAGTGAATATTATTGAAATGAACTTGATTGAATTCATAAGTGATTTGGAGAAGGATTGGAGTTGAATACGGTTGAAATTGAGTAGAATTTAGAAATGAATTATTGATCAATTGTAAATACATAATGTAAATAGTAATAACTACAAAGAAGGAGTCAAAAGCGTTTTATTTTGGTGTTGGTGATTTTGGGGGTAGTATCTGTTGGAAGTACAGCGGGTGCTGACACTGGGCCAACAGGATTGCTTCAGAACACCGTCAGAAACAGCAGCAGAGGTACGAACAATTCCACCCTTCAAGAACCCATCGGACCAGAAGAGAGCGGGAAAGGGATCAACACAAAGAGGAGAAGCGGAAATTCCAGGAGAAGTTGCAGGAGGAGCATGAGCGGTATCGTCTAACAAAAATACAAATTGCCCACCATTAGAAACTAAAAGAAATTACAAAAGCAGTCTAGCACACCAAATGGAAGTTCTGGTGCTGCAGGAACGAGGTCAAAGTTTGGTCCAGGCATTTTTTTTCATTCTATTCATCCTCTGATTACCAATTTTGTTTTACCTTTGAAAAATCAGCTAAATTTGTATGAAGTACACTTGTAAAGAATATAAAAAAACCTATACCATATTTACATGTACATGTAGGCCGGTGCTTAAGCAAAATTGCACACTGTTCTACTTCTGTTTTATCTACAAGCCCAGTGGTCTTGTGAAATTTCCAATCAAATTTGAGCCCTGAACATCTGGAGGAATAGTAAATGGAATGCAAACTGGAAGACTGCCATAGCAAAATATCATGCATCCTCATGTGTAGGTTGTCCAAGATTCTAGGACTTTACTTTTGTTAAAGATACCAATTTAATTCCTTATTTTTCTATGACTGTGAGAACCCTTTGGATACAAGTCTATTTATAATAACATGAATCATTATATCTGCCTCTGACGAAGGTCCGGTTTGGATCAAAAGCTAAGGCCATCTCCCCTACTAAATAGATATACCTGTAGTATCTTTTAACAGTAAAAACATACAAGTCCATAAAAACCGGGCAATGTCAGTGGTCTAGTGGTAAGATATCTGCTGTAGAATGGCAAGGGTCGTGGGTTCGAGTTCCACCTGAGTAACAACTAACATGCCTGTGGATTTTTTCCACAGGACTCTGGGGAAACTACTGAGTATAAAGCGCTTAACACATATCGATGTATGGGTAAAACCAAATAATATAAAAATTCAAGTTATATACGTAAAACTTTCACAAATTTTTTAAGAGCACCACTAGAGAAGGAGAAAAGAGACGTGAAAAACAAATGTACGCAGCATTACTGAGATTCAAATATCACGGCATATAATAATGGCAGAACAACCTCACTTCTACACTCTCATCCAAAACTACTGACTCATGGTGTTACCGCAATCTCTGTGTTCAGCAAAGGGTGCTTAGTCAGTATTCTGACGCAATCTCACTCCAAACAAATTATTCTTTTTGCAGTCGCCCTAAACTGCATTCACTGTAGTAAAATCAGTGATGAATGAGAGGGGACCAGTTGCTGTACCACTTTATGCTTAATTTAACAACTATCGTATTAGAGCACAAGTCAAGTCAAAAGGAATGACTAAACAAACAGATTGCAAACTCTTGTTAAGATTATTCTGTTTTCATAACACCTAACTGGTGATCGGCGGGTGGCTCTAATTCTTCAAGTGCTTGAAACTTTCAAGTGTTTCCAGGTTGCAAGTTATCAAGGTTTCAGGTGCTTGAAATTTCTTTGGGTCGCCACCCACCCTAAAAGTTTACGGACTGCTGGACTATTAAAGTCTAATTAAACTGTGTCATATTTCTACACATTTAAATTACATAATTCCAGTGGTCATGATAGAGCAAGGCATGCTGGGATAAACATGGCAGCGATCGGAGCAACGTTGACTGGAATCAATCATCTTCCTCATTACTTCTTCTTGCCTTTCACTGGTCTCATATTGGCAGGAATACTGGGTGGTGGTGCTTCCATTTTGGGCACCAGTTTGCCTTCAGAGACCAGGCGCACATACACCTCGCTATAAAAAAAAAAAAAAAACAATACTTTTTTATTTTTCCAATAGTTACCAATCCTATACCTGTACTATGTCAAGCGCCCATTGTCAAGCTTTTTGTTTCGCGTTCCATCACCCTGAAAAACTAAAACACTTAATATTTTAAAGTTGATAATTTTATTTGGAGGCATGGCCCATCGCAATTAAATGTAGGGTCATTGTTTGGTTTTTGTCAACGTAATGTGCTGATTTATAGGCAAAATTATAAAGAAAGATACAAACAAAGTCACATGTGAAAGTTTTAGCTGAATACAGTGCCTACTTGATGAGAAAACAGCAACAAACTTTCACAGTGTTTTCACATGAACGTCCAATCCATCCACATTTAGCAGGTACCACCAGCATCTCTGGCGCAGTATTCGCGAATGACACCAACCCTTGGAAATCTGAGAAACGATTCATGCATGAATGGTTTCTCAGATTGAACTGTTTTTATTGATTTCTAACCAATGGGGGCATTTCAGATGAAATAATTTCGCAAGTAAGCTTTCGATAGAAATTACACAATTTTTGTTTGGGGTCATTACCAAAGTATGCCTCAACCATCATTGGTCAACCAGTCAACTCTTATTACACTGTTATAAAGAGTTTCATTTGTTTTGCTGTCCTCTTATATAACGCTAAGCAAAAATATGCACGAAACCTGTCAGAAATTGTTTATGTGGCATGGTATTTTGGCTGGTGACCTTATTCTGATAAGCATGATTTTGTTGAACTTTTTGCGCTTAAGCAGCTCTATGAAAATGCGCTCTGGTTATATCGAGATTCGACTGCTCTGCTATATATGTACATGTACAGTCACAAGAAAATGCGTTATATACGGCTGTTTGTGGTGGCACTTTAGCCCCGCACTGCCTGAAGTGCCCTCATTAACATCTTTACTTACGCAAGCTTCTTGGGGATGTCGTCATAAGATGCTGGAACAACTGCGCCAGCCTCAAATAAAGCTTTGTTTTTGACAACTGCTGTTTCCATGGTAACATCATAACCTGCTCCAGAATGGCCAAAATGGCCCGGCTGTAAAATTCGATGAAAAAGGGAAAAGTGTTTAATGAAAAAGTCATTAGTTTGAACGAAGAGCATATTAACATCTTTGATTTGCAATTTAAGATGACTTTACCACCTAAAAGAGCCCTTGCGTTGGAACATGCCACAGAATAGTCTAGTGTAGCAGACATTTTTATTTGGGGGCAAGCCAGCCGTCGATGTCACCAAACTCTTCCTAACTTAGGATTAATCTTAGGACTTAGGACGAGTCCCAGCCTTGCACTGTAACATGTAAACCTTAAGATTAATCCTAAGTTAGGACTAGTTACTCGTCCTAACTCGAGATAGGATTAATCCTAGCGTTTCGTGAAATCGGCTGCAGGGCAAAGACATTTGGGGGGCTAGTTAACCCTTTCAATACCATTGTCGAGTTTACTCGACCGTGCGCCGTGTGTGCTTCCGTACCAATGTCGAGTTTACTCGACAAAAAAAGTCGCGGCCTTTGAGACCCTGTATTTATTTTGTTTGGCGCCCTCTGTTGTTGACCTTTACATAGACGGGTAGCTTGTTTATTGAGCTTTCCAATGGTGTGTATTGTATAGGGGGTCGCCATTGCGATTTTCCGAGAAAAACTACGTTGTGTGCTGCAGTACTTCCAGATTTCACGCTTCCGTTTTCCTGACAAAAAATCACCATCATGGCTGTTCGTGACTCGTAGGTTTTGGTTGAAATATTTGTCGTTAGTGACTATGAATTGGACTTGAAAATATGTGAAGAAGAACCTAGTGAAGATTCGGATAAAACTCGTGATGTTTCGTCGCAAGGTACGTTCAATGATGGCAGTGATCCTGACGATATACCGGTAGCTGGACTGAGCACTGCAACCCTTCAACGCCGTGGGCATGGGCATGGGCTCGGCGGGCCTCGACCCATTCTTGCCGATCGAGGTGGCAAAGGACATGAAGATAATATATAAAAATTTGACATCATATGAAAGATCATTTCATTAGCTACAAATTGTATGCACAAAGTTTTTCCACAAAAATATGTCTTCACACAGAAAATCAAGATTGAAAAAAGTGAACACTGCACTTTGCTTTTTGTGTGAAAAAATGCGGTACACAGCAGTGTGACCCCTGTAAACAATGCGGTATTGAAAGGGTTAATGTATCAAACCATTCATTTGTGCATTTATTTCGTCTTATTTTGTATTATTGGTGGTGGTGTCCTGGCTTGATCCAATAGTTTGCAAGGACAACAGCATCACAGCACTTCTTCTGTTTAACGTGTCCACACACTAGCCAAACATGGTACGGCCAATTAAAGCTGAACGCATTGCTTAGAATTATAAAACTACCATAGTGCTTAGAAATGTACTATTAACCACTTGACGCCCAATTATGTCTTACGACACAAACCCTTTCAAAACTAAACAACGATGGACATTTATATACGCTTCAAAATAGTTTCTGATCGTAGAGTTCCAGCTTGTTCCTCTCTTTGCAGATGTGGTGTGATGTATTTTGCAGGCTGCAATTTTATTTTTAGCTAATACGCTGCTCACCTCATTTTGGGGTTTCTCAGCTGTGCTGTTGGAAACTGAAAAACACTGCACAAAGTCTCGCTGTGCCTGGCCCTGTCCTCTTTTTCTTTTCCATGCAATCCTCATTTTAAGCCATTCACTTTTGCAATAACTTACCTCATTTTTGATCAAGGCTGCAGATGCCCCAATGCAGAATGCGACAACTGGTTTGGTGATCTTGCCGTTGCGTATGGCCTCGCACACCTCAAATTCCTCACAGCCTCCGAACTGTTTCAAAAGGGAGATAAATCAACATAAATGAAACAGTGAATCAATCTAAAAATATGTACATCAGGTAAGGTCAATTTGGATTTAGTGTCATAAAACTATACCACCCATTACAAAGGTTTCTTGGTGTCTTTTGGACACCCTGTTTTAAATTTGGACATCCTGTTTATCTTTTATTGACATGTAAATGTGTTGTAAGTGAACAATTTGGACACCCAGTTTTTATGAATTTCCAGCAAATTTGGCCACCCTTTTTCCAAATTCTGGCTGAAACCTTGTTTTGGGGGAGGGGGGGGTGGAGATTGTTCAAGGAAGTGTCATCCAGAACCTTTTTCAGTCCAATACTTTGTTCTTTGTAAGGCAAAGGCAATATTCCATCCGAAAAGTGCATCTCCATGAGGGAACATTTCAAGGGGCACCAAGGCAATGAATATAGGGGCAATGAAGCAATTGCCTCCATTGCCTCAGTACAGTCAGGCCTCTTGTTGCTTTTTCAACCCCATTACTATCGGCAGACTCACCTGCCCAACTGGCCCATGCCACAAAAAAATCCACTGGAGACTGTGGAGACTCGATCCATACAAACCATGGGGTTTCCCAATAATACCAGCCATACAAACAGAAGCAACCCATGCAACCAATGCTAGCCTGGAAGGTGGGGTACTTTGTGGCAGTCTGTGGTACAGACTTCTCCTGTAACACTGGTTCGCTGGCCGAATGCCAGTTAAAACACCCGAGGACCAGTCAAAACTAATCTTTCCAAGTAGTCCAGCTGGCTAGTTGCTTGCCACCTACATCTGAACCACTGATTGTTCTCATTTCTTCAAATTACAAGTCCCATACAGATGACAATAATGGAAGGGAAGTTGACCTTAAAATATGGATCAGTGAAAAAGTTGGAGGAGCAATTAATAGACTGGTCCTGCTGGCCAGTTACTGAGAAAGTAAAAGGCAAACCTTGCAGTTGTCAAGCTCTGAACTTCAATCAAAATGAGAAGAACACTATATAAGAAAAACATACCTCTCCAAGAACCAACAGAATCTTGACATCAGGAGAGTTTTCCAAGAACATCAGGATATCCATGAACGTTGAGCTGGTGTACCTAAAACACAAAAATAAGTAACATGTTTGATCAGTGGGGACGTGTTTCTAGTGTAATAACCAGTGAGGGATCTATGAGTGATTAAATAAGAAAATGACAAATTCAAACAGGAGTTGTTGGATTTCTCAAATTTCGAATTATGGTTAAATAAAGGAGACCTGAAGGTTTTCTGTGAAGTTCAATAGAGTAAAGGCAATAATAATAATAATAATAATAATAATAATAATAATAATAATAATAATACAAAGCATTTATAAGGCGCCATACAAAGAACGGAGGGCCTGACAAAGGGAGAGATAAACACAAACTAATACAAAAACAAACCAACGCATAGCGAAGAAAAAACAAAATGAGGAGCGAGTTCGGATGTTTCTGGGAAAAGAAGTGTCTTGAGGAGGCGTTTGAACACGGCCAACAACGCCGCTTCTCTCAGACTTCACAGTTGCTGCACCAACAAGTCTGGGAGAAGCTGGTGCAGCAACTGTGAAGGCGCTGTCGCCAGCTTTCCTTTTAGATCTAGGAATGGAAAGCTGGGTCAAATCTGAAGAGGAATGGGGCACTTTGTCCTACGGCATGGACTGGATCAGCTTATGTGGGATCCTACACAGACTAAGAGCCTCTCAGACCATCAGACCAGTAAACTCATGACTGGACAATCTTTAAAAAGTCAACATTCTGATTTATATCAATTCTCTTAGTGTTTGCTTAAAAAAAAACAGTTGATAAGTTAAACCGAGTAGATAGTTGTTTTCTCACTTTGATTTTAAGAGCAGCTAGTCTGTTCCCGTAAATATTTTCAGCTACAAGCCCTATGCCCTTCTGGATTTTTCCCCAAAGTTCAAGCCCTGACGTTAAAGGTCCTGCCCTGAACACAAAGGAAATACTGAAGGAACTCACTTGCCACCACCCAGTGAGACACCCTGGTAGAGGCCATCTGTGTTCCTCGCAATAGTCATAACCAACTCGTTGGACAACCCTCCGGAGCGGGTGACCAGGCCGACACTCCCCGGTCGATACAACTTCAGGGACAGGACATCGTCTAAGCTGCCGCCGATGGTACCAAATTTAGTGCAGCGGAAACTGCCCGGCTTGATGAAGTTGACTTGCAGTAGATGGGACGGCTGTGTACAGAGGTGATGCAATGAACGATTATTGAAGTGGACAGATAAAGTAGGATTTGAAACTTTGCATGGTGGAGATGCAATCAAGTATTAGGTTTGCGGGAAAGCCATGTACCATTGTGGTTCTGATTCTGGAAAAAACCAGTGGTGTAACAACGCAACGTTTCAACCAATACGCTCTTATCATCTTCAGTAGCAATTGACAGATATGAAATCATCCGCTGATAATATAGTATTACCGGAGGTCGTTGGTTCAAGTCCCGCTCCAGTAAATTTTTCTTTGTTCAAACCCAAATTATTTAAAATTTTACCGAGTCAGTTTCCCTTGTGGGTTATTACTTGTTATTTATTATTAAAACGTCACATCCCCATAAGGTGATCCCGTGGCTGCCGCTTCCCAGGTTGTATCGTAAACTTGGGTGTGATCCCTGGCTACACGGCAGCTTACGGTTGAATGGCTATTATCTGGCACCCCCGAACAAAGATATTGACTAATAGGGAGACCGCCAACATAGGGCTGGATAGCTCAGTTGGTAGAGCACCGGTACGTTAATCCGGGGGTCGTTGGTTCAAGTCCTGCTCCAGTCAATTTTTCTTCGTTCAAACCCAGACAATATAACATTATAAGATTCCAACTGGCCTCTAGCCATCGGGCAAGCTGGGTAGTCTGGTTGTATGACAAGCATCCAAACGGGATAAACCACCCTAACAGACACCAACAATATATAATAATTGGGCATTCTGGACCCATTCTGGACCCAAAGTTTGGAAGTTTGGTCCGAGTGCGCTGAATTGAAATGAGGTCCTTGATATGCTAGCTTGTGCATGGGGAGGACCCTGACTGTCAACAACACTTGTATTTTTCAATGTATTTATTATTTTTATGAAGAACCTTCGCTTACCGAACATGGACCAAACATCAAGACGTCGTTGTCCTTTGCCATCAGAATCAGAGCTCGTGTTTGTTGGTCTGGAATGTGACCTACCATCATCAAAATGCAACGAATCTGAAAAAAGTCAATGTGTTGGGTTGGTTTAAAAGGAATACTGTTGGATAAAGAAGTAATCGATCAGATCTTCATACGATATATAAAACATCCCACTTTCCTACTGTTTGGATCAATGCATAATATTTAGACCACTTGCATTTATAATCGAATCACCATGCCCTAAGTAATAAGCAGAAATAACAAACTAGACTGAATGCATTTCCTGTAGTGAGTGAAACCATTGCCACTATGATCAGTTTCAATTGATTTGATCACCAAAAACTTGCTAGAAGGTCTGTGAGTGGACCATTGAAAAAAAGTGGATATCCATGTAAAAAAAATACCTAAAAAAAAATTACATCAACGTAAGAATGATAATGGGAGTGAAGCTCCGCCGTGCTGAAACTCTTAAATCTTTTTTCAAAATAGAAATTGGGATACAACGTTAACAAAGGAAACACTGGAAAATGTCATTTCCGGACACGACCTTAATACTTTGACCTCTTTGAGTGAATGGAATAAGGTCAAATCTTGCGGCCATTTCTCATGTTCATGTTTACAGCTATGTATCTAAGACTTTTTTTTTCTAATCACTGAAGTTTCAATTTTGTTATTACATACATTTTTTGTTTCAACTCCCAAAGCTCACAATTACACCGAAACAAATTTGAACGATGGGTAATCATTTTAATACCTGTTTACTCTTCAGAGCGACCATTGCGAAGTGGACAGCATCCTTGCCGAAGGCAGAGTTGACGAACACACTGGAGTCTGGGTGGTTCTTTAATGCTGTGTCCATGTTGTTGTACACTGTAAAAAAGAAAGAAAAAAAGAATAATTATTCGCCGAAGTTGGTGGACACCAGACCTCATTCCCCCAATCACTGGGCCATTTTTTTCAATCCTTAAAACCATCTCAACTCCCTGGGGGAGTATACAGCATGTGATGACAAGAATGTAGTGCACCAAGCTAAATCAGTCACAAGACCCATCTCCTGCCCTCACAGGTACCTGTTTTACTCCTGGGTGAAGAGAAGTAATTATAGTCAAGTGTCTTGCTCCAGGACACAAGTGTCATAAACGAGACTCGACCCCTCACCCCAATGGTTAAAAACTGCTGAGAAGCCTATCCCCTAAAAACTCATGAAGAAACAATCTTGTACCATGATGCAAATAGGTTGTACTTTTACAAGCCCATTCTGTAATTTTATAATAAAGCAGCCATCTTAATTTTGTTTGTGGCTGTACATGAAATGTTAGGAATTTTGTGACATAAATATACAACTTCAAATCAGCCACAGCACCCACTGCAACAGCCGTAGGTAGAGCCTTGCTTTCGCCATGGTTTTTCATGGTGTAATATACTGGTGGAAGTTTGAAAACAAAAATAGATTTTCTTCATAATAATAATAATAAATACTTCACATTTATACCACACTTAATACTACGTTTCTATAAGCCCTACAGTGTTTATCTTGCAAGGTATGCAGAGCTCAGTTTTAAAGTATGAGACCTATTCCTTTACACAGCGCCATGTAATGGTTTATATGGTGCTGTGGTGCAATATGCTGCCAATCAAACCAGGAGCACTGGGGTAAACCCCTTCTGTTCTCAATAAATGTACTGGGTTCTTTTAACACATGGGACCTATTGATGTCCAATCCGAAAGACAAAGCAACAATGGTCAAGTGTCTTGCCTAAGGACACAAGTGTCTTGACCGGGACTCGAACCCACACTTTGCTGATCAGAAACACCAGGGCCCAATTTCATAGAGATGCTTAAGCAGAAAATATTGCTTAACAAGTGTCTTCTAAGCAGAAATGAGCAGGATACCAGTCAAAAATTGTACATGTGACATGGTAGTTTGACTGGTAACCTTATTCTGGTAAGCATAATTTTGTTGTGCTTAGCTACTTTTTGTGCTTAAGCAGCTCTATGAAATTGGGCCCAGAGCTTGAGTCCGGTGCTCTTATCCGCTCGGCCATGACACACTGTAGGCATGTACTATCCCATCACCAAGCCTAGGAGTGTCAAAGAAACTGGGAAACACATTTGAAGGTAGTTACCTGGAATAATGACACGTCCTTCATCCCACAAGAATTGTTCCTCTTTCCCGTCACCACTGTTGTACAAATGAGTGAAAGGTTTGTCAGTTGGATTCAAAGGGAAAGCATCCCTCCACTCGTATCAAGCAGTTAAGAAAACTGCCGCCTTTAGACAGGGCCAAATTTCACTGAACTGCTTAAAAGGCAAAGTATACCCTTGGTTTTTGGAACCGTCCGATTGTTTTAACCATATATAAATGAAGATATATAAAATACAAATAACCTGTGAAAATGGTGGTAGCGTTTTTGAGATATCGCTGAAAATCTGGAGCGGTTATGTCCATGCAGGAAGAATAATCCGTCATTGGAATACACAACCTTAGAAATGTTTCATGAAGAAACGTTTCTCAGATTGAAATGTTTCTGAACCCTATTCTCTTAAACCACATTCCTTAAAAGGAAGTCGTTTCTTAAAATGTTAAATATTATCAACAGCTGCTGTGCTTCTTACCAAGTGAGTTTTTACAGTCATTCATTTTTGGAGTAGCTACCAAGACATACCCTCCCTTTATGCTCACCAAAATATAGTTACCAGCCAAGTTACCATGTAAGGTGCACACTGACAGGTATCCTGCTCATATCTGCTAAGCAAACTGATAAGCAGTATTTTCTGCTTAAGCATTTCTATGAAATTGGGCCCAGGTTTATGAGTGGACATTAAAAAAAAAGCGAACCCCCCCCCCCCCCCCATCTATGTAAGAATGATAATGGGAGAGGAGTTCCGACACGCTCAAGTTCTTGATAGATGTTCTAAAACTTAATGGCGTTCAATCGGAATAGAAATGGACACAAAACATGTGCAATGAAAATTGCCCCACAAGAGGGAAAATAAACAAAAAACAACAACCATTTCAAGAAAGACACAAATCTAAAGCCATTTATTAACGTGTTCTTATGTTGCCATGTATTGCACTGCTAGATTTGGCCATTTAATGGCCTGTATTGTAGCGCCCAAAGAAGAGAACTAACGAAGACTACCATTCCGTTTATGCATTGCAGTTAGCGCTACACACAATTAAAAACCAGACAAATATTTTGTAATCATCTTTTAAAAAAACGAAGTGGAAATGTAAATTGGCCACATTTAATGAAAAAGCAGATTTCAGCTTTAGATCACAGATTTCACTCAGCAAATAAACGGCTCAAAGGTAGGGTGTACTTTTGGTAATTACTGACCATAACAAATTAATTTGGTAAAGAGCACTGGAGAGCTGTTGATACTATACAACATTGATACAAACGACCCTCTTTGAAGTAGTGTAGCTTTAGAGAAAGAGGTAATTTTTCACCCAAAGATCTGAATCCGAGGGAGGCTTCAGGCATGAAGCCTTTCTCAGGCATTTGAAAGCACACCATTCTATGCAACAAAGGTTTTTTTTCCCCATTATTTTCTTGCAACTTCAATGACCAATTGAGCCCAAATTTTCACAGGTTTGTTATTTTTATGCATATAATGTTGAGATGCACAGAGTGAGGATACTGGATAAAATTTACGAAAAGTATACCCTGCCTTTGCTTGGGCCCGGGCTCCTGACTCTTACCAGCTTGAATCAACGATAGCAGCAACTGATGGAGTCTTGCGTCCGCACACAAAGTCATAATCTAACATGGACTGCACAGCTTGGACCATCAGGCCAGTTACAATCACCTGTTATGAGATCAGTACAAAAATAATAAACATCATTATCATTATTATTATTATTATTGTTATTATTATTATTATTATTATTATTATTATTATTATTTAGTCGACTTCAACAATACAAGAACAAAATAACAATACAAGGCAAATCGAAGAACAATAAAACCAAAACAGAAAAAAACCCTAAAAAAACGAACCAAATTGTTTTACAGGCCAAGCCCACAAACATACAGAACAGCAATGCACAAAAACGATGATGACATGAGGGCAACTAGGACAATGCAAAATGAGTGTATGAAGGGAGCGTGCAAATACAAGAAGCTAATCTGGGGAAGGACACAAGAAAACTACTCAACAAAAGGACCAAACAATACTATGTGGGTCAGGGACAACAAAAGTAAACTAAATCACTGTTGCTCGGAAGCGTGTTGTCCCATGCATAGTAAAACAGGAAAACTGAAGGAAAAACAGACATGACAATATGAGGGAGAGGAAGAAGATTAAGTTCCCACTCAAGCATGCTCCTGAGTCAATCAGGTAGGATTAAATAACAACAATATTCCATGTCAGTCTGACATTGACAGCAAATATAAGTTCTGCCGATGTAGCACTGAACAACTGTACCGAAGTGAGAGGCTCCTGCCTTAGCGGTAATTGAACCCCCGACATTTTCTGGCAAATTCAACTCTCTCATTGGCCAGAAGTTCATGCAACCTGGAACCCCCAAAATGGCAAAATGTCAGCCTGGCCCTGTGCATGCAGGGGGCGAGGCTGGCAAGAAATTGGCAACAACCCAAGGATACCTCTTTGTACACTGCACCCATGGTTACTATCAGCTGGATGGGTAGAGCACTGGACTGTGTGTCTGTTTTTATCACGTTGTAAAACAAATTATCTGCCTGAAGCTGTTACTTTTTGCGGTGTTTTGTTAAATTTTTCTTGGAGAGATTTCCTACTTTTTGCTCAAGGAGAACCTAAGTTAATCCAGTCACTCATCTCAACATCAGAAAACTACAAAGAAATCCTACACAATTTCATACTACATGGTAGACATTGTGAAAAATGTTCAAATCAGAATATTTCTGGAAAAGATATTTTTACATCTAAAATGTATGTTTCTACAAGACAATGTGTGCCATCTATTTATTCATGTACATTTATTCATACCTGATGACCCATTCAACCAAGGCTTTTTTTGCAAGGGGTGGTGTTGCATAAAAAACATCTCGTAAAATTTGAACATTGCACAAAATAAAAACTGTGCTTCTGACTGGCAACCTGAAGTCAATTTTTCTTTGTTCAAAATTATACAAAACCAACACTGTACTTTACGTTATGAAAGTCATTAATACTTTTAAAACAAGCTAAACCATTAAACTAAAAGTTGTTGTGCGAAAAGCAAGAACGTCAAAAAGTGAAATAAATTTCGAGCCAAATGAACAAAACCAACTCAAGCACTAGAATACAGAAAACAAAATACACAATCAAACAACGGTAAGTAAAATTCATTTAGTAATTACTGACAGCTGGGTGTGAAGTCAAGTTTTCAAAGAACACTACAATTAAAAGCAAAAAAAGGTGAATATATTATATATTCACTTACCCTAGTTTCCGAAGTGAATAGATCTTGATATTTTTTCCCATCCACTGACTTGTTCTCATGGCGAGTGCACATGCCGTTTCCTTCAGCCGTCTGCAAAAGACATACACACAGAAACCTGTTACCAATGAACGTCACCATTGCTCTAAGACCTAAGGCTCAGGGACGTGGCCCGCCTCAAGGTGTTATCGGTACAAAGGAAAATGTGATCTTTCTTTTGCATGCTGTGATAAAGTGAAATATTAATGATAATAACAACAGTGAATGGACAGCCATTTAAAAAAAGGTACTAAACTAAGGCCGTGTCCGAAACGGCGACTTCGGCTATTCTTCAACACTGGCAGACGCGCTGATCTAGCTGTAGCTGTAGCCGAAGTCGCCGTATCGGACACGGCCTAAGTCAGGTTGGTAAAAAACAGCCAGGCTCCTCTTCTCTTTATTCACATTAGACATTACAATAACACGGGGATTCAGACAAATGAGTGGACTGACCTTGTGTGGTGGAGGGACCATCTGAGTTGAATCACTTTCTTGTGTTGGGTCAGCTTTTAATCCCAGAATATTTTGTATGATTTGGGTTGTGTTGACCTCGAGAGAGACTACTTGAATGGGTATACCTGCAGGATGATCAAAATGGCAAATGTCAAAAATACAGCTCTGTGAAAAGCTGTAGACAAGACATGGAAGTCCGAGATTAAGACCAAGACACTGATATAGGGTTCAACACAATGATCCAGACAAAGACTTTGAAATCACTGGTAGATCGAAATTGACACTGAGCCAAAAATGTTAAACATAAACAAAACATACAAGCACATATTCCATGCACTGAGCCCAAGCCACAAGAAACAACCCCCCCCAAAAAAAAAAAAAAACCAGAACAAAAACAAACAAACCAAAAAACAACAACAATAAATAAATAAACAAACATACCAAAAACTTAAATTTTAAGACAATGAAATAAATCGCAAAAAGACGGTGGTTATAGAGCACATTTTATAGATGGAACAATAATAAAATATCAATCAGTTCAGATACTTTCAGAGACATAATTAAATCATCAATTGTTTTAACATCAGCTACAAAAAAAGAGATCATTATTATTCACTGTTTAATTTTTACCTAGATCTTCCAGCCCTATGGTGACGCACTTGGGTGTCACGGCTACACTATTTCGTCGGATCACCAAAGATATCTTGTTGGCCTTGAGTTCTTCTTTGGATTCTTGCAAAGCTTTCATCAATCCCTGATGGACGAGTGAAAAAAAAAGAATAAAAATAAACAAACAATTAATTCAACTACACTTTCCAATGACTTGACTCCAAGCCTTCAAAATCAAATACCATTGATGGATGCCACCTTTAAACCAATAGGCATGATGGTTTTATTGTACACAAATGGATTGCACATGTAAAATGCAGCTGCAGTTTTTGTTGTTGAAACATTACTTAAAAAAACATATAACAAAAATGAATGTGGTAGCACTTAAAGAGGGGCTCCGGCATCAATTTCAAAGTCCTTATAAAAGTGGACGGAAAATTACAAGTCTCTATACCATCTTAAATTGTTGTAAAATGCCATTGTATTTGATATATTTTCAGAGTGAAACTTGACACCCTTGGATGTCAACAACAAATGGGTCTGTATATTCTATGGGGGAATTTTTTCGCCCAACAAAAGGATCAAATTCAATAATTGATTGAATATCCTGGAAATTAGGAATAAACCACATGTTCCCCGTGCACCCAATGTATTTGAAATATGACGTAAATAGATAGTTTTGGGTGTCAGAAAATTTCGCATAGGAAGGGTATTAAATACGACGGCATTTTACACTGTTCTTTCCAATTTCACAAGGACTCTATCCATTGGAAAAAAAAATGAATCACAACATTGAAATTGACCTCAGAGCCCCTCCTTAATGACTGACTAAAAGTGAAAAATACTGCATTAGCTTCCGTAGCAACAACTACTTGTAACCTCAATGCAGTATTAGTTTCGTCGTGTAGTAGTCTTGAAGATCTACAACCACCTTTTTGTTTTCATCTGTCAGACTAAAAATATGATCTTAACTAAATGAAACATTTGGCCCTAGAAAGATTTTTGCCTTACATCTTTTGGCATTAAGAAGAAAATATACGAAGCTGATATAGATTACTGCATTCGGATCAATTTCAATAGACCTTATGCACATGATTGTCATTTGAGATGGCGCCCTAGAGGTTAAAAAAAAAGGTTGTTCATTGGCTAATTCTGCGCGTTTCCATTGTTTCATCGTAGGATTACCTCTGAGATGGCAGCCGGATGACGCCCTTGTATAAGGTCTATATAAATGTTTGTTGAACCAATTTGAAGTCACTATTCAGTTGCAAAAATGAAAACAATGAGATTAGTTACAGGATCTCACAGATTCAGTTCCTTTGCTCGCCTTTTAAGTGTGCTTAAAATCTCGCCAATGAAAAGAAGTTCGCAAAAAAATTGTAAACCTTTCACTTGTAATTTGACATTGACCCAAAGTGAAGTTATTCCCAAAAGAATTGTGTTCCACTAGAAACCAAGAGTTCCAAGAGATGATTTTTTTCAAAAGAACTGTAACTCCAGATGGAACCGGAAAGTCTGAGGTTTGCCTTACCACGACATGCCCAATCTTGAGCTTAATCATGACAAAGATGTCGACTGCGGCACTGCTGATGATCAGCGTCTTGCCATTGGGGTGTGGCACTTCCAGCATTAGGTCGATCAGTGTCCTGCTGAGTTTGTATGACTGGTCAGCTGTGCGTTTCCCTGACATCTGTGTGTAGCAGGCATACTCATCCAGAACACCTAATTTTGCTGCTGTATCGCTGTAAGATCAAAAGAAATAACTACAAGAGTAATGAGGTATATC
Source organism: Pisaster brevispinus (assembly GCA_023634235.1). Lineage (NCBI taxonomy): Eukaryota > Metazoa > Echinodermata > Asteroidea > Forcipulatida > Asteriidae > Pisaster > Pisaster brevispinus. Next base: position 7,400,728 of record JAMKCF010000021.1, on the reverse strand, counting down.
CAACAAATACCCACAAACTGAGCATACAATGTAGATCAACGTAGTTCAATTTTAATTTGCCCTACCCCGGTTTGACTCAATGCAAGTGGCGTCATTACTATAATAAATATTCGTGGTGTCTTAGTTTCCCTGTGTGTTTTAGGCCTACTGTTTTAATATTCGCTACCTTATGGCAACCGAGAACAAAGCAGAAAAAAGGCACAACAAAAGGTTTTCACACAGGGGAATTCTAAACACCGAGGTGCTCCACAGGAAATTTTGTGAACAAAGTATATGGGAGATTGTTAACTACAGAGACATAAGAAAGAACAAATGAGATCTACACAAGGATGTAAAAAATAGAATGTGTGTCTAATGTGCATATTAGGCAACGTGTTTGTTTTTACACACTTGACTCCCAAGATGGCAGACTATGGGCAGACAGTAGCTGCATGTGACATCAGTGAAGGGCTCAACACCCACTGCTCATATTAAGGAAAGAATCAAGTTGCTAATTATCACTGGGTAAGCTCAATTAAAATATAAAGGGGGGTGCAAATGGCACAACTTTCCAATGTACTTATTTAGGTAACCAAACTAACTTTCTTTGTTTGCAATGGCGATCTTGAGTTCAAAGAGCCACTATTTTGGTGAAGAATAAAGTAAAAAAAGCTGCATCCAGTTCTTTATTCTTGATGGAAAAGAAAATGTCAACTGTCAGACTATTGGTAGTAAGTTTTCACTGACAAATGCAGACTTGGTTCAAGTCGGGTCTTGTGTGCTAACCGAGGCAGTAAGGTATGAGTTTTTTTGTAATGCACGTCCTCTAGTGTCAATTAATTGCCAACCCAATGAGTTGTGTACCTTTGATAGCAGAGTTGATTCATAGCACATTCCTGGCGAGTAGGGGCACACAACAAAGTGGTGAAACAAAGCTAGTTGCCATGTTTATGCGGAGTGCATGCAGTGGATTAGACAAACAAGGACTCAACAAAAGTCCGACTTATTATAATTATTATTATTTATTTATTTGACCAAAACAAAATTAGCAAGAAAGTAAACAAAATAAACAAAAGAAATACAAAATTAACTTAAACACAAAGAATCTAAACATCTTAAAACATCTTAAAAGGGCCAATACAACAATAAATACAACCAACTGTGGACGAACAAAATGTACACAAAAAAAACAGCAACGGCCATGTGGGTCAGGGGCTACAAAAGTAAAATCATAAAACTACTATTACCCGCAGGTCTGCATGCAGTCCAGCACATAACAAAAGACAGTGACAGGACGTGACTATGCAAAGCACACAAAACTACAAAAGAGTAATACACTCCAGTTCTTTATACTTGATGGAAAAGAAAATGTCAACTGTCAGACTATTGGTAAAGTCTACGTCAAGTCTACGACAAACGCAGCACGTTAACTGTGACTTTCAACTCTCCCATGAACGAGGCAAATAATGAGGGTCTAACATACCAAATCAACAGGGAGGCCCCACCACCAGAGATGTAACTCCATATGCGGCCAGCCTTATTCAGGACTGTCAGAGTTATGGCGCAGGGTGTGCCAGCCTGGAGTTTGACGATTTTCAGTTCCTGGAATTGGAACAGAAGCCAGGGCATAGAAACAATTAACAAGGAATACAATTTTTACTGAATATAAAAAGCCTCAAAGACTGTCAGAATACAGTTACACACATGCAAAAACGTGGATGAAAATAAAGAAAAAAAAGATTGTTTTTTTCTTACATGTTCAAACACAAAATGAGTTATTCACAAGTTTGTTTATCTTTTAATTATTTTTATTTTTGGGGTGAAAATTACAATTACCTGGGGAAGAAGTTCGCGAGACAGTGCTGGAGCAAATTCAGGTTGTCCCCATTCTTTCTTGCAAAGAGGGGCTGCCTTGGCATCGAGCTTGGCTGCCACATCTAGTACATGGATCGCAGAGTCTGTGACCACTACATTCATCAACAAAGAATCCAAGTACAGATAAACAAATTCATGAAAGACATACATACTTTTTTTGATAAAGAGGCATCTTCCAATCCCATGTATCGCAAACTGTGGGTCGCCACACTAAAGTGGGTTGCAACAAAATGTAGGTAATTTGCCAAACTTTTTCAGATCTTTCCGTCAGCAACAAAGATTACCTTACAATCGATCAAGGTTAGTCAGAGGACATTACCTTTGAAGAAAAGAGTTCAATCTGTCAGCAATCGGCCGGTGGGTCGCAGTCGAGTGCCTGAAAAGTTTCATCAGGGCGGCGGCCTAACAGTATGCGCACCTTTGTTCTAACCTATCATGTCGAGATTACAGATTCAAAATTCCCATTTTGTCAAAAGGTAAGAAAGTGAACGAGGCATTTGCTATGAAACTTAGTTTTGGGGATTTGTTTTACACCCAAAATTACTTTGGTGCTGACTGAATTGCTGTTATTAGAGATTCTGCTCACTCTGTTTTCAATGCTTGGAATTTCTAAAGTTGGTGCATTGTGCAAACAAACTGTGACTGGCTCTGGCAAAAACCGTAATGGTAAATGCCATGAAGTTTCAGCTTGCCAGAGTAGGGCTCAATTTTCATGGCTCTGCTTACCGCAGAATTCTGCGCTTACGCCAACATGTAAAGTGTGTGACTCTATGGGCCGTAAGCGAAGAATTTCCGGTAAGCAGAGCCGTGAATTGGGTCAGGTCACAAATGACATGCTATGAAGGGTCAAAATGGGCATTATAATTGTGAAAGAGGCAATTTTATGCCTTTTGACTTGCTTCTTGGACAAAATGTTGTATTTTGTCTTCCAGTAAAACATCTTAGAGCACCATCTTAGAGCACCTTAGGCACCTGACAACAGTGACATCTTGTAGTGAGATTTTAACGTCTCTGACTTTGGATACCACGTGGTTGTGATTGGTCTAATGTGTTAAAGTGTTACTAGAGCGATTTTGGGGAAAGCAGAAAAGATTGTAAACCTTGCAGACATTATATCAGACTACTATTTAATGAGTAAGTTAAGTTATTTGGGTTCATAGTTTGTCTGTAATATCGCATCCAAAAAAAGGGTCATTATTGGGGATTTGGCAAAACTTGAAAGCATTTCGCCGTTGAGGGCGTTTGATTGGTTAGAAAGATCATGACGTCACAGAGTGGACTAGGTTGTTGATGATGTTGCGCAATCACGGCTGCAGCAATGTGCGAGCAATGCGAAAGGTCCGTCGAGAATCACACGTCCTGATACATGTCATTGCTAAAGGATCTGGATAATACTTAAAATGCCAAAAACGTGTGCTGTTGGAGGCTGCACAAGGAGCAGCACTAAAAATCCTCAACTCAGCTTCCTAAAATTTTCAGCAGATTCTGTTATTAGGAGACAATCGATACGTTTAGTAAACTCAACGCGATCGAACTTCAACGTTTCGAAGTGTTTGTTGATATGTGCATCGCACGCACTTCACCGGGAAGCACTTCACCGACGACTGCTTCTGTGGGTCCTACTACTTGCCGTCAACTCACCGACTTGCCGTCAACTCGCCGTCAACTCATTTTCGTGCCGTCAACTCATTAAATATACATCAAAAAATTATAAATGGGGCATGGAAGTGTTAAGTCTGTGCTAAACTACATATTTCTTATGGTTTTCGGTACAATTTCATTTACAAAAATGACTTTGTGTTGATAAATAAATAGTATAAACGCAGCAAATATAGCGCCCTCTGATGTCCATCCATAGCTTGATACTTGCATTTCACACCCATACCATGAATGGTACAGTCCAAGCTCTGTGAAAAGGAAAGATTGCGGCCAACGGCTAAGCGTTTATACTATTTATTTATCAACACAAAATCGTTTTTGTAAATGAAATTGTACCGAAAACCATAAGAAATATGTAGTTTAGCACAGACTTAACACTTCCATGCCCCATTTATAATTTTTTGATGTATATTTAATGAGTTGACGGTACGAAAATGAGTTGACGGCGAGTTGACGGCAAGTCGGCGAGTTGACGGCACCCCCCAAGTAGTAGGACCGGCTTCTGTGCTTGGATACATCGACCGAACTCAAGCAACGGTTTGGATTCACCCCTAAAACTACCCTGAAAACTGGTGCAGTTCCAACAACACTGAAGACCCCTAATATTTCTACATCGTGGTCGGGGAACAAGATGAAAAGCCACAGAGTGAAAGGGCAGAACGGAGGGGAAAAAACTGGAGCGAACAAGGGTGAGTGTGTGGTTGTGAGAGTAAAGTGGGACGAAAGTGGGGACTGGCCGCAGCATGCAGGCATGATCGGACCGGCCCCCAAGGAAGTGCGGCTTCGACGTGTGCATGGTAATCTTTATATGTGTTTGCCCTATTTATGTGATACATTTCATGGTGGTCTTGCATTTATTGCATGCTGTATTATGTATGAAACGATCGATCAGATGAGATTGAGATCGGGAAGAAAGACGTGTCCGGATACTGGGCAAAACCAACCGGCAATGTGTACATAAAAAAAATTAGTATTATGTTTTGATCGGTGGTGTCAAATGGTGTTCATCAGGTCAATAAACAATAACTACATCATTGTATACATTGTATATCTCTCTGTAAAATAGAAGTGGGTAGCTTATTACATCCCTTCCTTAATTAAATAATCCTGTCATCGTTACAAATACAATACATGGGGAATGTTTCCTTCAAGTTCAATGTTGTTGCAACTAACTTTTCATAATAGTCATATGTATCCTCCTGTTGCCAATGGTACTGACTAGCCAGTAGCCTCAGGCAGTATGAATGGAACTATAATGGAAGATCTTTCTTGGTCATATAATGAGTGAAATATATTAGTGAGTGTCTTTCCAAAACAAAAACAAATAACAACCATAAAAACACATTTATAAATAAAAATTCAGTTATGGATTTGTGTGGTGAATAAAAAAAATTGTTCTATTTTATTTTTGCTAGATGCTGAAGGAAATGTTTGAACCTAGAGGAACAGCTGTACTGTCATCAGCTAAACCATCAACGTCTTCAGCGTCTGCTACACTGTCCACAAAATCAAGTGATCTGATTGATTCATCTGATGAGGTAGATGTTAATTATTTAATATTCCTAACCATCTATTCTTCTAAAACAACATTTTTACTAATTAAATTTGATTGAAAAGCATTACATAGATACTGAATATCATGTCGTAATTTCTTGAAAGTGTACAATTCACACACATGACATATTTACTTAGGAGACTATTCCTGTGTTCAGCTCATGTGAAATCATTTTGTGATAGGTCAGTTCAAATCAAGTGTCCTTTATGTCACATTTATAATGTATATTATTTGCCAAAAATTATTTTGTTCATATGTCAAATTTAAACATGTACATGTATTTGTTTGTTCTTAGGAGTTGACGTCGTCATCATCTGAAAAGTTTAGAAGTACCGTAACCCATGATTCATCGACCTACAGCTCAGATACCAAGGTTATTATCGTAGTCTGAATCGGAATTTAGAATAATGAAAAAAATAGAGTTTCAACTAAATATAGAATCTAGAAAGTTGATATTGTTTTACAGGAGGCTAAAAATGACGAGCTAAAGGAGTATGTAAATTATTTAACAGATACAGTTTGTGGACCAAAATAAATGTTTATTTACTCAAACTCTTTTAATTTATCACAAGTTGATATTGCAATAGAAAGTTTATATATTAAAGGTTGATTACAATACTTTCACAAGCAACATTCTGTGGAATAATTTTGCCAAAATTGTAATAAATGTGCAAATACAAAATTTAATAAAACAAAAACAGTATTATTAGCATAAGAAGTTTGACGTTGTTAGGAAAGTACTGTATAAATCTATATGTGCAGAGCTAAATTGGGTTTCTGAGATAGAAACATTGCAAAAAATTACCATGAGAGTGTCAACATAATATAATATTTTTCCAAAAATAAAAGATAGTACACGAACATAAATAAAGAGCTGTAAAATACTTCCAAGTGGGCATTTTCATTACCAAAATAAAAAAGAGGGGGTAAAAAACTAACACTGTTACTTATATACATAGGCTTGTGGTTTTACCAGCACAACCAACATTTCAATATGTAAATAAGACTGTTTTGTGCAGGACACATTTTTAATTGAGGACTTACTAGTAAAATCTTGAAATTACTTGTTTTTGGGGGCTACCACAAAATTCTGTTTAAACTTGAATTGCAACCTCTGGAAATACCATGCTGTTTGATTAAATTCCAAACCAAGTAGGGGTCTAATGATATGATATGATCACAATGCACCACTGTTTGTTTTATTATGAAAAATTTAAGTTTAGGAGATGTTACACAGGAAACAATTATTAACACGACAGTAAAAATAGCCCCAAAATTTCTCATATTTTCTTTACACACTATTACTTTGTCATTTTATTGTCATTGTAATGTTATATCCCTATATTAAAGTAGTTGGCAGCTTTTGTACTGTAGAGTGAACTCTGACAAGTTTGGTCATCAATACAGGGATGCATGTCTTTCCTTAGTGTCACACAAATCAGAAAACACTGTTTATATGCAAATATATTACCTCGGCAGTTTTTATTTATTTTTATCAAAGTTGCATGTCCATGTCTAAAGTAATATTAAACAGCAAAAATAATTTTGAAAGAAGTACAATGTACATGAAAAGTGCATACACAAAAATTTAAGTTGATCCAGTTCGGGATAGCTGAAGCATTTGTATTTTCCATCTGGTTTCTGGTTCGGGTATGGATTTTATTCACCACACAACATGGGAGTGGAACTTGACGGTAAGCCACATGTCGATATTTCCTGGAGATTAATAAGAATTTAATAAACAGAAAAGTATAAGTACCAAGTAAGTAAACTTGTGAATTTACCATACTAGTTCATACTGTAATACAGTGTAGCCATTTATTTTGCGGAATCAACCAATCTATCTTTATACATGTAATCTTGTTGACCATACAAACAATACTACAAAAATGGAAGGAGTCAGTTGTAACTTTCTGTAGAGTTATGTAATTTTTTAATGATTTTTTATGATCTGATTCTATGTTCTATTTAAAGTTGTACAGTGTACATGTTTATTTACAAACAACATGGTGTATATGGAGACAAAACATAATGTCTTTTGTTCAACTTTGTCAATGTACAATACTGGTAATGGGCAGTTCCATGGTGTCGGACGTACATTTCAGACACTTTAACTGAGTGTATTATTACAGTGCTATAGATAAAAGGATTTTTTATTCTGGATAGAGGTATAAGGTAGTCACTAAAGTTATTTAATTAAGAAATTATCCAGCCACATCTTTTAATGTAGAAGCCACTCGCCCAAAACACCATGGTGTCGGACGTACTCAGAGAAATGCCTTTTTTTGTAAACCGTTATTTGTATTTCAAACTCTGTGATGTGTTTGAACTTTGATGCAACTTTTTCTTATTTTTTGATTCATTAGACCTCTGTTAATACACTTAATCATAAGACATTTGTTTTTTAAATTTCAAATTTAAGAAACGGCCTTTAATATATGGGTGTCGGACGTACATTTCACAGTGTCGGACGTACCTGTACGAAATTGCATTAAAAAGTAGGTAACAATCAGTTCAAAATTGTACTTTTAGGGGGTTGGTGGCCTAGCATTCATATAAACAGGTCAAGAATACTTAATAAGTTGGAAATGATCAAACACAAACTACATACTTTGTATGCTACAGTACATATAGCAATTAAAGAAAATGTATTAAAATTAACGCAAGAATCTTGGACGTAAAAAGCCGTAAACTTTTACAATACTTGTGTTTCACAGTGAATTGTCCCCTATTTCCAGCAAGAATTGGAGGCTCAAGCTTTTGAAGAACATCTTTTCTGGCACAAAATATGTGATCTTCACATTTTGGCTATTTCCAGTGACTCGGACTTGCGCATGACAATGACATTCACTTTAACATCCACACTACATGTAAGTGTGTGACCAAAATATCGTACTGCTACCCAGCCACCAATATGCAACTCCATTTTTGTCCCTAAAGTTTATGTGACAAGTTCTGTCTGACTGAGTCAGAGAGTCATTGAAGTCAGCATCTTCCTCTTCCTCTAGAACTCTCACCTCTGAATACTATTTGAATCTGATGCAGGCCTATCACTTAAAATGACTTACTAGAAGAAGAGCTTTCCCTTAGTTTTCACACTAGTAGTTTATGAGTGTTGGGTACTGGAAAAGTTTTGTTAGCAGTGGGTTCCCAGCATTGTTTTATGCTGTTCAATTACAGTTTTTGGTATGAAGTGGATGCAAACATTTGGGTTTCTGTCTACAGCTACTTGGAAGAATGACATTGGTGTCACAGCCTGAGCCTTCCCACTTTGCACATACATTGTAACGCCAAACAAAGCGTTTGACAGTTCCCCCAAATCTGTCCACAACACCCTTTCCATGCTGCCATGGGAAGTTGTAAAGAAGGGCCGCACCCACCTGAGCTCTATATCAAATTGCTCTTCCCACATGCCAGTTGGAGAAAAGAATTATCTGTGCAAATGACTGAAACAAAGCAGAAAACTGTTTGGCTGTTTTCCAAGTAGAGTTGGGCTTAGCCCACCTTTTAGAGCTACAACAGCCTAACAATGTAGGATAAACATCAGTCCTATCAGTATCATAGTCACCATTACAGCCCACCCTTTATACATGTCTTAAACGCCAAGTTTTTAAAGTATGAGCAAGTCATATCACTTTGATTGCAAATATCGCCCTCTTATAAACATTGCATATTGCTCCTACATGTACATACATGTACATACATGTACTTCACCTTATTCCTAATATTTGTGGAATTACTATGATAACAATTAGTTTGTCCGGATATGTTTTTTGAAAAGGACGAATAAAAAACTCTTGTAAAATATGCATTCAAATAAGTGGCAACTGGGTGCTGCCATCTTGGTTAAGTCACAATGCCTGTTGATCTTGAGAAGTCTGGGCACCAGACTTTAAGTATAATCAGAACTGCGCAAATCATATGCACAGGGTGACTATTTTGCACAAGGTGCATACGCAGGGCATGCATGCTGCGTTCATGCGCACACAACAAGAAAGTGGGCGACGTCAGCACAATGCGTATTTGTGATTTTTCTGTCATCCAAGCGGCAAGATATTCACGATACAAAGGTGGCATTGCCCAGTCGCCACGTATTTGAGCATACAATTTTTACTAGGGTACATACATGTACGTCACAATGTTATATAAAGGAATTAATCGCTTGGTAAGCCCCATCATACAGTGTAGTAATTCCCCAAATGTAAGGAATAAGGTGAAATATGTACATGTAGGAGAAATAGGCCTATGTGATAAGAGGGCAATATTTGCAATCAAAGTGGTACGACTTGCTTGTACTTTGAAAACTTAGCGTTTTAGACATATACTATATAGAGAGTTGTCTGTAATGATGACTATGATAGACCAATGTTAGAAGAGAGCAATAACAGCACAAGGTGGGCTAGGTTTGACTATCAAGTGTGGCAGTCTCTTTGAGTGTTGTTTGAATACAGTGAAGCGATTAGCAATACTTTCCATATATGTTTTGGAGGTGTCGGACGTTCAGGTGTCGGACGTACGAAAAAAATGTACGTCCGACACCAAGATTTTGTGCAGCTAAGAAGATTTTTTAAAGACATAATTCCATGTATGGATAGAGGGTATCAATTGTGCTTTGCAAAGTAAATTTGACCATTTTCTGCCCAAGGTTGAAATAGGGAGATTAAAAAATCCACCATTTTGGTGTCGGACGTACATTGAAAAAGTAAGTTTCCTAATATAGTGAATATCATAATTTTTTGAAAGAAAAATTACAATTTTTTTCCATCATTGTGTAGTAACTATGGCACACTTCAAACAGTGACAAAACCAAAAGAAACTCTATTCATTCAGGATAAAAACTTTGATAAATTTTCCGAAACATTATTTTTGACCCAATTTCGCTATTTTTAAAGTATTTTTTCAGTTGAAAATAACAGTTAAGCTGCTGAATATTTTTAGTAAAAAATTATATTTCAATAAAATTCATAAAATAAGCTTTAAAATGATGTATCATTTGTCACATTTATGCCATTTTGAAATTTTGGCATTGAGGTTTACATTTCCGTGGAACTGCCCTAATATTATTAAACAGTTAAGAGTTTTAAACATACAATCACTTTTGTCTTAAAACACTACTTACTTGTCAACTGTTCCCTGTACACCCCTTCTTCCATATTGAGCTTGGTACTGTAAATGTAAAGTCTGCAGAACTGCAGGATGCAAACAGTAGGCTTCCAACCATTCATGCTGGCTGATACACTGGTCCTGAGCATCCAGGTTGATCCTCAAATCTGTCAATTTGAAATATCAGGTTGCATGATGCAATGTCAACAAGTACACCTGGATATAATAAGGGGAGGAGAGGAGAGAAAAAACCTTAACATTGTGATGTGTGCAAATACTTTTTGTGAAGTTCATTTACAAATAAACCTCGCAAAAACAAGTTTTAATTTTACTAAAACTAGGATTACTTTATTCATTAACTTTTAATATTTATATATAAATATTTTTTTTATATTTTATTATGTTTTTTTTTTTTGGGGGGGAGGGGGTAGGTTTCCTTTTGTCTTTTTCTTGTTTTGTTATTTGTAAGCCTATACAAGTGTAGGCTTATGCATGGATCCTTGTGGGAAAACAACGGAACGATGGACCCCACAAGGTATTCTTCATTTAACTTGGACCCAATAGAGAAATTATTTAGAAAAAGAAAATAATAGAACAGCAATAGCAGGACCCCACAAAACGGATCCATAAGGGTGGGGTGTGTGCCCCAACACATGCCAACTTAAAGGGTACACTACATTTAACAATTGATTAATTGAACAATACTACCCAACAAGTTTGCGTATGTGTGTGTGTGTGGGGGGGGGGGGGGGACTTGATCCCAATATTTCACATCTTTGAATGATTAGACCATGTACATGTAGTAAGTAACTATTTTAGGATTTCACCCATGCATTGCGTCAAAACATTTACCCCGAATTACTTTTAAACTTTGATGGTAAAAAAGGTGCACTAAAATTAAATACCACACTGGATAGGATTACTGCGTAAGGTGAAGGGTAATTCGGGATAAACAAGTTATTTTGCACATTCAGGGGTCGAAATACCAACCTAGCTTACATTACTAATGCCGTCAAAACAATGTTTGATTTTTGAATGGAGCCTGATAGTTAATTAACCCATAAGTAAAAAAAAATAAAAAAAACCTCAAAGCAAAACAGTTTTCTGCATCTATTTTCTTTTCTTTTTTAATTAAAATTATTCAATTAGCATGATTAGTACTAACTAGTACTTTTTTAGTAGTAGTGGTGAAAATATACATAACTATCAATTAAACTTTATCATCATGAACATGTTCTCTCTGAACAGTGTAGGATGTACTAGTGTAAAACATACTACTACATTGTAGTAGTACTAAGCACTATTATTATGACTATCATTCACTACGTAAACTATGCCTGTACAATTCACACGTGTGTGGTGATCCATGTGTGTACTGGCGGCAGTGGCATGAAGATACATGTAGTCAATCGGCAAAAATCACCGGGCAAGGCGAAGGATTTTACAAACCCAAGTGTAGAACTAGACCCAGAAGTTTTAACAAAAAACGTACTGGCTTCTTGATATGTCTAAGATGCAACATCAGTCATTTAATTGTACTCACGATCATGTTTTGTACTCCAAATTGACGATTTTGTTAGTCAATATGAGCTGAGAAACCATCCATCACGATCCATATCTCGCATGTATCGACGGGTGCCCTGCCACAACAACCGCGTAGATTACATGGTTGAGGCAGGGCACCCGTCTGAAAAGCAGGCGGTTGTTTTTTATTTACAAGCTATTTTGTTGGGTATTTTTTTCATTTTTGAGGCATTTTTTTGTGGCTTTTCAAATGAAATCAAGTCAAAATTTCAACCACCTTCACTAAATAAAAACCAGGAATGTATTAGAAATCCCCTCTACTCACCAGTCTGTGTTTAAAAGACGATCGTTGTCCTAATCGGATTCCTCTTCGTCGTCATCTTCGCCGCCTTGGCCTACCGGGGCAAATGGCTCGAACCTGTACGGTTCTGCACCACACTCTGACCACGGACTCCTTATGACTTCGTCGGCAGCGGGGTCAGGCAAACTGAAATTGCTGGAATCACTACCAGAATAAATACTGTCGCTACTGCTGTCACCGATGACATCCTCTGTTACACTGTGATCTTTCAGCCATGGTGAAATATGCAGGAGAATTCATGAAACAAGCCTAAGCGAAGGGAAAGTAATGGCTTCCTTCACGCTGTTGTGTATGACAACACAAGACCTATACCACTCTGTGACGTCACGCAGTTGTTTGCGGAAGCTGTGTGCACAGGGACTCTACGTGGGGGGTCTTTTCGCGATTCGGAGTGGCGAGTGCAAAAAAATGGGTCTATAAAAGTTTTTTTTTTTGCATGAACAAAAGAGCCAACTCTTTGGGTTTTTTTTATGTGACATAATGAAGTATCATTCTACAGTTTTATTATAGAAGGGAACCGCAGCACAAATCGCTCTAGTAACACTTTAAGGGGGTGAGGCCAATATCAGTCTATTGTTTTATTCTGAAGATCTGAAAGCTTTTCAGCTCAGCTCTGTAAAAAAGAAAAAAGAAAATTCTTACCTAATGGGTTGATCTCCAAATAAGTGAAGTGAAGATCTCGGAAGAATTTGATTAGAGATGTAATGAAACTGCTCAACATCCTGAGTTAAAAAGACATTTTGAAAGATTCAAGATTGAAAAAAATTAAGAGTTATAAATTTTTAACAGTGTTAATTTAGTATATGACGACGAGGTACATTCAAAAACACTGTAGAGAAGATGATGAAAAATGTGTTAGTTTTAGATGTGGGGGAAAACCCACAATAGAGAAAATCATACAATCGGTAGGGACCGAATATCCAACAGAATTTACACTCAAGGTGCCATTTCGGGATTCGAACCGGGGTCACAGAGGTGAGAGGCAGGGAAGAAACCACTGAGCCAACCTGTATGCATAAATCAACCATGACATACATGCCATAATGAAACGGACATAATCTTTGCATCAAGCAGTGCGTATATGGCAGACTGGACACACTAGGTGTGACATTCCTGTCTCACTACTCTTTGACAAGAGCAACCAACCTACAGAACCATACAGTAGAGGCAGTGCACTTATGCGAACCTAGCAACAGCAGCTTTTCTGATGACCATAGGAGGATGGTTGGTATTGGCTTGAATCAGCTTAACCAAGCCATTTAAAAAGCTGAACAATGGAAACGAACTATTAACATGCAGTCACTTAGCAATTACGCCCGTACACTGCACACCATGGCCATGATGATCAAATTTCATTCATAATTGAACTACCCCAATCATCAATTAACTTTGAGTTTAACAGAAGTACTCACTGTTTCTTAGTGTCGTCAACATTCTTCAGCAGTACGTCTTTGATAACCTGGTCAGTTGCCATGTCTTTCAGCCCCAGTGGTAGACAGACAGCCTAGAAATCAGAAATCAAATTCAAGTTTCATAAGCTGCTTTCATCGATATTGATCTCCCACCAACCTCTCTGCAAATCGTTCTCATGACAGTTGTGTGTATATCAGATATTTGAGTATTAATCCCTCTTCACAGCAGGAGTATTTGACACGATGGCCAATCACAGACTCTCGTTATGACGCATTGACATTTTTGCTTCAGCTTACGTTGCACAAGTCAATTTGAGTGTATTTTGTATTAAATCGAGAATACTTGGCAGTATGAGTTGAGCCGCTGTATAAATTCTGCGGCCAACAGATTTGATGAATTTCATGTAGAACGGCCGAAAGCACCTCAGTGTTTTTCGACATTAACCGTCTGTTTACTTTTCAAACAGACTGAGGCATCGTACCGTTCTCCTCCACCATCTTCGGTATGCATTTGAAAAAAGTTTAACCAATGAGTGTACACCAATATACACCTTGAATCAATCTTAATCCCCAAACTTCCATCAAACCCTCTGAAATTCACTCCCCTGTCGTCTTTCCTACTGATTTGACTAAACTGATTCAAATACTTCAAAATACTTCAAACTTTGAAAGTGGTGTAGGGGGACACATGCCAACCCAATCCCCCCATCCCATTGATATTCAGAAAAAAAGTGTCCATGAACAAATACATGAATTATGATGAGACAAAAACTCTTTCTTTTTGTAACACAAACCTTCTCGTCCACGTTCCCAACATCCACCCCTCCTTCATGGTGGAACAGGATGACATCCTCGGAAACTGTGTTGGAGTAGATGCACACGTAGAACTCTTCATTTTGTTGATGGGGGAGGAATAGCTCGATCAAAAACTGCTTGAGGATGCCTTTAACACCATCAATCTGTTGATACATAAATGCAAAGGAAACGATGTTAGCTTCAAAGCTGTCCAACCATTCATAGTGCTTTCAGTATACACTTTATGAAAGTAACATTTCATGGTATGCCTGGATGAAGGGCATACGGCTCCATGGTCTTCATTCAGACACACAAAGTTTGTTTTTTCCAGTAACAACAGAAGGTTGTAAGCAATAAAATGGCTCCTGCCAACAACAAAAATGGCATAACTAATACTGATGCTAGAATTACCCTAAAGACACACTTTCCCAATCCCTTGCAAACTTAAACCTTACTTTATAATGACCGTAAAATTGTCATTATCCCTTCTTCTGGGCACAGGACGATATATTTGTTCAGTATTGTTATCTTGATGTTTCATTTTAAAAAAAATGTCAGGGAACACATAAGTGCTGGTATTTGTTAGTATCAGGAAAGATTTAAATGTAGGCCTAAAGGTAGAAATCACAATTTAATGTAAAGGCTGAACTAAAGAAGAACTCCAACACATCGGTGTAAGGGAAAAACCAAATTGAAATTCTTCATCCCGATGCAAATATTACATCTATTAAATCGTTGCAGTACCCGCTGCTAAGAATTCGAACCTGCCTCTAGCCATCGGGCTAGTTCGGTGGTCTAGTGGTAAGACAGCTGCTCTAGCAATGCAAAGGTCGTTGGTTCGAATCCCACCCGAGTGATTGCCTGTGGATTTTGTTCACAGAGCTCGGGAAAGCACTGAGCATACATTGCTAAATACACATCGGTGTAAGGGTAAAACCAAATTGAAATTCTTCATCCCGATGCAAATATTACATCTATTAAGAACTCCAAGGTCAAATTAATTTTTGTGATGTACTCATTTTCCAATAGAGAGTTCCGATATGATTGGGGAAAAAATTACAAGTCTCTAACCCCAAGTTAAAAAAGAGTAAATGCCATTGTATTCGATACCCTTCCAGTGCAAAATTTGTCAACATCAAACAAATCCTATGACATCATTTTGGTCTAAAATGAGTCTACATGTACATTTATGTATCAAGACATTTTGGGAGACTAAGAATGAGATTATTTCAAAAATTACGTTACACAGTGTGCCCAAACAAAGTTATTGTTAAACCCAGTAACCGGGGCGCTGTACCCCTTTTTTAAAATAAATTTTGACAACTCCTGTGGGATTAGTACTAGTATGACCAGAGATGTAAGAAAAATTGCTTTAAAGGAGTACAGCACTCCAGTGAGTTACTGGGTCTAATTGGCAACTTCTTTTTTATGTTATTATAAATTGTTATATGTTTCTGGTAAAAAAAGAAACCAAGGATGCCTCATAAGTGAACTTAATCACTGTAGCTCACTGCCTGAGGAAACCTGTAAACAAGGGTGCTTGCTATGTGAACCAGAAACACCGGGGTTAACACCTACTCTGCCATGATAAGTCTTCCGGGTTCTTTTACATGTAAGTCAAACACAGTCCTTCAACAGCATGTACAGGGGGTACTACGGCTAATGTCCTATCCGAAGGAAAAAGTAGTTAGGCCTACTGTTAAGTGTCTTGCTCAAGGACACAAGTGCCACGACCGAGTCTCGAACCCACACTCTGCCCGTTAAGAAACACCAGAACTTCAGTTCGGCACTCAAAACTGTTCAGCACGTGAACAATATTATGGTGCAACAACAAGCTGCAGGACTGTACCTCAATCGTTGAGCCCAATCTTTCTTGAATCCACTCTTTTGCTGTCTGGTAATCCACGTTGAGTTTGATTAGCCCAAGTTGCTTTCTACGCTTGATGGATTGGTCAGTTTTCACCACCAAGCCTGCCTGCAAGATAAAAAACAAAATAGTTGGTCACTGTGTCATGTGACACTGACAATTTTGAATGGTTTTTCACTATTTTCTCCTGACTCACACAACTCCTCAACAAACTAAGCCAAACATTTCACGGGCTTGTTATCTCATGTGTGGTTGATCGCACAAAACATGAATACTCACTGCGACTATCTTGTCAGCTCTACAAATCATGTTTACCTTTTTAAAGATGAATCTTAGTGCTTTGTAAACAACTAAAATCAAGCCCTGATATTATGATATACATGTAAACGTATTGCATCAAACCTGTGATACAACTGTACAGCCAATCACTTAATATTTGCATTGATTGTATCTAACTTAAATTTAATGAACTTTTGTAGTGTCTTTTAAACTGTATGAACAATGAAATTTCTTCTTTTTCGCAAAATTTATATTTGAAGTTTTCTTATGTCTTTCTGTTATGACTAAAGAAACACATTCCTTTGAAAGCGTTATTAATTGCCAGAAAAAACGAGCAAAATTACACTTACTGCTCACTGTACTACTGTTTTATGTCATTAGTACACTAGGTCTGGAATAGGATAGAGAAGGGAACCTGACATAGTGTTGTATTCAAGCCCACATATTTGTGACCGCGCCTGCTCGTTCCCGCGATATAACAACATTGGATCTCAAAGTGAGAGCACTTTCGTAAAAACCTCAACAACAAAAAAGATAAGTTTAGTCAGTCAACGAGAGCAAGATGTCAAAATGACTTTTGATCACACAACATTTCTTGCTTAAAAAGATTCAATAACTTTCACAAAGTCAGCGAACTCTTCAAACAAACTGTAACATGCGGGAAATCTACAGTTTACTTAGCCCAGGTTGGACTCCTCCGTTGCATGCAATAACATACACTGACGTCCTACCACCAGAGCTGAATGTTTAGTAAACTCCATCGGCACTCAGCAAGGGTAAGTCCGCCTGCCTGCCTGAGGTTTACTCTGTTTGTTACTTTCATCATAATCACTGTGTTATGATGTTGTATTCATTTTGTAAATTTAATAACATTTTTAATTTGGTAACTCCATTAACTTGAGTTATCATCACTGCCAAGGCCAGTGGCTAATCTTTCCTGAAATCGAGCTTTACACGTTATAAAAGAAAAGAAAACAGTTAACAGGAAATAATTCTCACCCACCGTCACGTCAGTCACCTCGGGAACGAACGGGCGGATGAGTCTACGTCTAAAGAGGGCGCGCCACTACCAGACAAGAATTTCCACATAATTCGCCGAGCCGTCTACGTCTCTGTCTGATAGCCTGAATATTAAACGTCACACTTCGAGACCTGTGTACCTTTCATCACAAGTGTAACCATGGAAGGAAGGAATTCCTCCATGGTGTAACCAACTGGGTTCATGAACAATTTTGGGAAAACGTCGAGAGAAAAAAAGCTAGATTTTAGCCCTTGGTCCGTCGTCCTACTTAATATTAGATATATAATATGGGAACGTGACCAAGAGCTAGCGGAGATAAACCATGATGTTTTTGTAGGTGTGATCATAGAGCAAGCTCTGATGGGGTCCTTGCTCTATGGTGTGATCCATATCGTTGATTTGGTATACACTTACAAAGCAAAAAGTGCTGGCGAATAAAATGGGAGAAAATGTTTCACTAACGAAATTGAATTAATTAATTTAATACATTAATAACTTAATGCTAAATAATGCAAAAGTACGTCACTCATCAGACTTACCTCGCTATTTAGCCATGGGTTCTGTTCCTCGAGATCAGTCCAGTTCGTCCTGGCGTTAACGATGACACATTTTGCCCGGACGTCGTCGTGTCCCAGGACCAGACGAAGTAAAAGTTCTTTGCCGTAAACCTCGCTGATAACTTTTTCGCTCCCAAACGTAGACTGCGCCCGATTCTGCATTTTCTTTAGCTGTAAAATGTGCAAAGTCTTTAGAGTGCTACTCCGTCAGTTATTTATCAACGGCTAATTAACATTATTTCTATCCACTCACTGAGTGGGCTTACACAGAGCACTTTGTGGGTTGTTTGTTCAATCTGTCATGAAACTACTGACATTATTTAAACTTCTCTTTATACACGATATGAAAAGCAGAAAGCATGATCCGGGTCAGGGAAGACAATAACGGAGCGACCCTTTATTTTCACAATAGCGGCTGCTATTATTATAATGTGCACATTCGGCTTTTGCTATGTTAGGAGATCGTGCTAGCACATTATAATCGTCTGAGCATTTCATATCATTGGCCTTGAGTCCTTGCTTTAGTCATCTGGGTTTTTTTTTAAATTCAAGCTGGCATGTGCAAAATTTTAGTCTGAAATCTTATTAATTATGAAGTTCATCGTACTACAATTTTTTCTGTGAAATATTTTGCTCTGAAATGAAGTCATATTCGAGAACACTGTTATCTGAAAACCTAAAACAAAAACGCATCCTATTATATTAACAGATGATTTCGCTTTGGTACAACCAAAATCAAGGACAACGTGTTTATGCTGAAAATTGAGCACGTTTATTTCCTCTCACTATTTCCTCCTGACTCACACAACGGATTAATTAAGCTCAGATTTTCACAGGTTTGTTATTTCGGGTATGGTTGATCACACAAAACATGAACACTCTCTGCGACCTTTTTGCCAACTCTACAAATCCTGTAAAATCTCTGTTTCCGTCGTACATGGAGGCTCTTACGAGAAAGGATCCTTGTATTATAAAAAGGGCCTTGTAACCATGTCTCTGTTTTCAATAGTGAGTACTTGGTAACTCTTTTGTCACATTTAAACGATTGTTTTTGAACGGATCTTTCAGAGCATTGCGATCCCCTCGAATATCAACAACAATCCCGATCCAAACAATCAAACGGATTTTGTGTACTGTATAATAAAAGGTGAGGCGTTTTAGCTGAAAAAAAACCCCATTATGGGGAACGTAAAACCCCGTTGTGTGTGATTGCTTTGTTAACTGTTGGGTTCAAAGTGCCGTTCTTCTATACCCCCGTTCAAGGGCTATTGAAACACACTTTACTTATCAACCGAATCGAAAAAAATTGTCATTGGCTCTACGATCGACGTCAACACTCATACTTCAACAAC
The DNA here is from genome assembly GCA_023634235.1 of Pisaster brevispinus. Taxonomy (NCBI): domain Eukaryota; kingdom Metazoa; phylum Echinodermata; class Asteroidea; order Forcipulatida; family Asteriidae; genus Pisaster; species Pisaster brevispinus. The sequence goes on along the minus strand of JAMKCF010000021.1, from coordinate 7,381,389 downwards.
GAAGGCCGTACCTTTCCTCTTTTCGAGAGAAGGTTCGATCTATGAATCAGAATTTATCAGCGTCAAGAAGTCGTAAAATCAGATGTTTTCAGTTTTTAGTATCATTATTTGCGACATAGGCCCCTACGTCGAATGCTTCATAAGATTATATGGCAAGTTATAGGCCTGTAGGCCTATACTATACCGAATTTATTGTGACGTCTCAACTGTGAGCCACATCAACGTGTTTTCCCAGCGAGTCCCCTTTTGCGACTGATGCGACGAAAACTCTTGAAAGCAGGTATTTCTGAAGTAAATCAGCAGGCTGTGCCCGAATTGGCTACGAATTACTTAACAATTTTCTGTCCAAGCCGAAATTTGCAGGATACCAGTCACAAATTGAACATGGTGACATGGTATAATTTGGCTGGTATAAGTCTTATTCTGGTGTATGCATACCTTTGCATTGCTTAGCTATACTTAGGCCTACTCTGCTTAAAGCAGCTCTATGCAATTGAGCCAGACTATTTTTTGTCCATTTTGGGGATTAACACTGTTGTATTGTGCAGCGCTGGTAAACAAAATGCACTTTGGAGAACAAAACAAAATCGATATTGAAAGTTCTCTCACTGGTCTTTATGTCAGGAATGAACCCACGTACGCTGCTTATAGATTTGTTGTCCTCTTCTATGATGCATGCATCGTAGTGGTGGTGGTGGGGGGGGGGGGGGGGGGGGTCAGGCAACGTTGTTTTAAACAGTGACGTCCTCATATTTTGAAATCAACCACTATGCGATTATTCGCGTCATTATCGCGGTACTTGTGGTTTACGTGTACTGTAGTTAAATACTTCACCAGCAACCTTGACCTTATAACCATGTGGCCAGTCAAGTTTAGCCAGATAGTTTACGGTTCAGTTTGAATCATAAAGATGTTGCTATGTATTTGTTCGTGGTGAGTATTAAGTAATGCCTATTGGTTAAGACCAGCTCGTTGATCGACATCACCCCACCCCTTCAATGGCTCGATGTGTTTTTATAAGACCGCGATGTACCGCCAGATGTATATACAAGAAACATTAAGTTTATAGCGCTGAAAATACTAGAAAAAGTAAAATTAAAGTAGTATAGTTATCACTACAAACACACTGTCATCTAGAAATTAGTATCCCCCCCCAAAAAAGTGTTGATACCTCATTGCAAAAAAGACCAATCAACTTGATGAAAATACACCATACACAAAACGTGTTGATATGTTGTTTGTATGGGGTACTTTTTAACAGTTGGGAATTCGTAGGTTCTTCCCATGCTCTTCAAAAGCAAACGGGGAATTTCCCCTTTCAGTACCACGACTTAAAGTCTGAAAATAACGTCCCCAAGGCCACTTAAAGCACAATAAGTTTGCCCGCATCAGCAGCTCGTATTTAATGCGTGTCGTGAATGTACGCCCCTGGCGTGTATCCGGGTTCAACTTAAGAAGTATTTGTTTAGACACTATAGCCATAACATGTCAAAAATACGCTAAACAAGCAATAGACAAACGGTGCCCCATACATTTGCATCCGGTTTGAATTGAATTGTTACAAGGGCCACCTCGTGTTTTTTTTTTTCAATTTCAATAACAAACTTTGTTGTTTAAAAAAGTTCCCGAATACTGTTGTTGGTGTTGTGGGCCGAAATCCTGTTCTTTTTTATGTCACTCGCTTTGTTACGGGCTCGAGCATTTTGTGTATACGCCCAGTTCGGGGAAGCAGTCTATTTTATGAATTGAATTGCGTAAATTTTCAGCCATTCACCAGTGAGGCCCAAACTTAATTGAACTGTTTTAACCACAGATATTTTCTCAGCGCAGAAAAGTCTCGACTTGTTTAGGACTAACACTTTCAAGAGTTTGGTGAGCGACTAATCTTCAACTCGTCGAGGAGTTATTACATTGCATGAAAAAAAAAAACCCAAAACCAAACAAACATGTTGTGAACTTAGGCCCGTCACGTATTTGAGGAGGGTGTAAGGATAAAATTGACAATAAATATCCTGACGTTTCACTCCACATGGGGGCATGTACGTAATAATCATTACTGCGTTTTATAGTAGCGCTTTATCACGGGTGTCTCGACGGTGCTTATTATTGTTAATATTTTTTGAAGGTTTTGAAGTTCAATTGCATTATGAGACCCATTTATGTAGAACCTTATAACCGGTGGCGTAACTAAAAAAAGAAAGTAAATTACATTTTTTTAAAGGCGCTGAAAGGTTGGCTTGTTTAAGAAAAAACAGACAAACGGAAACTTCGCCGGAAGTGCCCCCTAGACAAATGGTGCACCCCCCTTTTACCCTAGTTACGGCACTGCTTCAACGTTTTGCAAGGAGCTGTTGAAATAAACTACATTAGCATGGTACAGTCCCATATTATGCTGAAACATTTTTGACTGCTCAAAACTGCAACACGGCAACCGTTAACACACATACGAGTGCCGTGTCCAAAATGGCGGCTACGGCTGCGGCTGCAGCTACGGCTACGGCTACGGCTACGACTACGTCAGCATCACCTCAATATGAGTTTAAGCTTCCCTTGGCAACACTTTAACAGCATACACAGCTGTCAATTTTGACATGATAGTTGCTATTTTTTCTGTCTGCTTTTTTTTTTTTTTTAAACCCTTACACCGATGTGTTTTGAGCACTGTATACTCAGTGCTTTCCCGAGCTCTGTAAAAATAAACCCACAGGTAATCACTCGGGTGGGATTCGAACCCACGAACTTTGCATTGCTTGAGTGGATGTCTTACCACTAGAACACCGAGCTAGCCCGATGGCTAGAGGCGGGTTCGAATCCTAAGCAGCGGGTACTGCAACGATTCAATATATGTTTACTTTTGCATCGGAGATAAAGAATTTAATTTGATTTTACCCTGAGTGTACAGTGCTCAATACACATCGGTGTAAGGGTAAAACCAAATTAAATTCTTTATCCTCGATGCAAAAATTAGCATCTTTTAATTATATATATTTCTTCATACATTTGTTATCAAGAGACAAATTGTTAAGAAATTAATAAACAATCATTCTGAATTTCACTGAGTACTGAAACATTCAGTTCACCTCCAAATACATACACCAGATAATAGACTAAAACAAAAAACATTGTTCTGCTGAGAAAAAAAAATGTGTCAAGGTTTTACTGTCAAAAGGGAACTAAAGATGTACATCTATTTAAATTTCTGGTGAAAAATAGTAAACTTGCAAATCTGACTGGCACCTTCGTGTTATTGACCGAGTAACTACATATAATAGCACACAGTAAGAAATGCTACCCCCCCCCCTCCCCCCAAAAGGGGAGATTTGTTTTGAATAATAGGCCTAACCGGAAAACATTTGACTGTGTGTCCGGTCAATTTGAAGTAAAAACAAGTAAACCTTCCATCAAGTATCATTTTTGTTGTACTGTTACCATTAAAATCCTGTTGTATAAAAGCAACGGACATTACTTTTCCAGCGAGACCCATGCATCTCTTTACAATAACATATTGTATAGTTATAAGTTTAACATCCTGCTGGATTAAGGATACTGATTTTCCTGAACTAATATTGCTGTAACAGCGAGTCCAGACTTTCCATCCACTAAAACATCCCCCCAAAGAACAAACTTGTAGTAGTCCAAAATACACCTATTGTGTTGTAATTCATGAATATGAATACGAGTCCTGATTGACTGGACTTAATGAATAGGTCGTTCCGCATAGCAAACAATCCATCCCGGATCTTGAGAGCAAAATCTCATTTCAATGGAAACAACTTTTGTGAAAGTACTCCAGCAATTGGTTGCATTCTTGACCCTTTTGCTGCGGGAGCCAGACGTGTATACAATTTCTACGGTCAGACAGAGGCATTTTCCCCGTATGATGTAAGTTTGCAATACTTTTTTGCTTCAAAATGCTCCAGCTGCAGATCAGCTTATTTTCTTGGTTTTAATTATAAACTAGTGACAGCAATGAAACATGAGTTTTCCTGACTGGGTTTGTTGTTACTTTCGCTTACGTTTTTTCCCTTCTTTTTCAGAACAGTCGAGTGTTAACTTTGGCATGCGAAATTGGTGACCCATTCCCTCTTTAAAAGTTGGATGTGCTTGCATTAAAAGAGAGATTCACGTTTGCCTATTCTTGCCACGGATACTTTTTGGTCTACAGTCACCGAGAGGAGGTAGTTAAACAACGTTCTTGGCAAGAAAGGGTGTTCTCCGTTTGAAGGTTTCACCATGCCGAAAGTGAAGCGAGTCGCTATAATCGGAGCTGGGGTCAGCGGGCTCATCTCGCTCAAGTCATGCCTCGAATGCGGTCTGGAACCGGTCTGCTTCGAACAGGGTGACAAACCAGGTTAGTTGGTGAAACGTTGCAGAATGTCTGACAGTTTTGTCGTTCCGCCCCACCCCATCTAAATCTGTGTTACCTCTCCCTGACAAAAAGTAGAACTTGTTCCAAGTCTGTGATCGTGGTTTTCTGTCTACCCTAAAAGCAAAGTAAGAGTAGTGCTTGAAATAGCGCTGCCTCTTGTGATCACCTTCGACCACAGACTTTTGGAATCGAGGTCGATTATCGGCCCAAAGCATTTTTTTTATAATTTGGTGTCAAAAGCTCAAAAGTATGACACCCCTGGCGAAACGCCCCCCATTAATAACAAATTGAAATCTGGACTTTTCAGATAAGATGTTACCAATATAAATCTTCTTCTTTTTTATAAGTCTTTCTGTAGTATAATTTCAATAATTTTTACTGTTTTTGTTATCAGATTATCTCGGTGAAAAATAGTAATGACACAACGAGAGCGCCAACAGGAGCTTGTTTAAATACAAATGGAAACTACAGTTTTAACTTGCCAGGATAGCCCCTAAAAATTGGTGCACCCATGTGCCCCCTTAAATTTTACCATTGTTTCGTCGCTGTCTTCCCCACCACCCACCCAACCGCCACCACCACCATGAACTACAACCTCAAACACTTACATAAACCATCCACCAACCAATTCAATGTAATTCTATTTAATACGTTGTTGGTACAGATAACAATTATTTCGAAAACAGCTCACTGAAAGAGTTTTTTTTCTGATCAGGAGGCGTGTGGCTGACTCCAGAGATGGACAGTCTAGAGGGCTACAACGCAGGTTCAATCTACAAATGCCTCGTCACAAACTCCAGCAAAGAAATGATGGCCATCAGCGATTTCCCCTTCCCCAAGGAATATCCACCATTCCTCAGACAGAAACATCTCATCAGCTACTACCGGGAGTTCATCAAACACCACGGCCTGGAGAAGCACATCCGACTCGCCACGGAAGTTGTGGAAGTGACACCGAGCGAGGACCATGAGGCTACGGGGCGATGGGTGGTCACCTCACGGCCGAAGTGTCAAGACGGTCGGGAGGTCAGTGACACTGTGGAGATTTTCGATGCCGTGATCGTCAGCACCGGGCTCTACAATGATGCGTTCACCCCTCGGTATCCAGGAATGGATGAATTCCAAGGGGAGATTTTGCACAGTTGTAAGTTCAAGAGTGGTGAACAGTTTGCTGGCAAAACAGTCCTGGTTGTAGGTAGGTTAAACATTTATACTCTTGAAAAGACAATGACCAACTGCATAACCGGGGGGGGGGGGTCTCAGAACCCTAGCCCTGTTCCCCCCCCCAAAAAAAAAGAAAAATAATAATAATAATACTAATAAACAAAAGAAATATAAAAAAAATTATTAGAAAATGCACAAATGCATTTTTCAATACATTAAATAGACCCCTATACAAAAAGGTGTCTGCGCCCTCCCCGTGAAAATGGTGGGTACACCGCTTACGATGCCGACCTACATTGGTCTGCTTAATAGTCGTGGTTAATATAAATGAGAGGCTGTTTAATTAAACTGCTCAAACTGCTCAAAACCCCGCTCTGTATTTGTCATCAATAATGTTTGTTCACTTTTCTTAGTTCAGTCCCTACCACAATACCCCCAAAATGACAAGAACACAACTAAGGTTTATGTGACTGTCAGTTTCGTCTGTTGTATTCATTCCACACCCGATTAAACAATGTTATGATCGCCGTAGTTCAAAGCGGGGGTTTTGTTTACCATGTTTTGTGAAAAAAAGTAAACTGTAAAAGATTGGGCATTCGCATAATAATATATATTTCGCCCTTTTTCAGGGTCCTCACATTCTGCGGGAGATGTGGCTGTAGACACTAGCCGCCATGCCAGTCAGGTACGGTTATAATCTCATCTTATCATCTTGACTTAAACTTCCACCTTTGGTTGATGAACGTGATAGATATCCATACATGGTGCAACCATCTTGCATTTTCGCCAATAAAATTGTTACCCAAGCGATGATGATACAAATGGAGCGGTCTGCCCTCCTTTTTCATAACAAAAATAATTTTCGTGATGTCGTCATGGAAAAAAGGGGTGGTAGTTTGATAAATGGGGTTGGTCAAAATGGGGGTGGGGCACTTGGGGTTCAAGCAGATTCAAGGTAAACAGTTCCCGTTTTATAATGGCTGCATTATTCGTCTGCTCTTTTTCTGAGTAATAAAGAAATACTGGGAGAAGTTTAACCGTCTTGGCGTTTGTCCGTGAAAGCGGCGCTCAAATTCTTGTGCTTTATGTCTTTGTTGCAGACGTATCTGAGCATGCGAGATGGCTCCTGGGTCGTCGGGAGGTTCGGCCCCAAGGGTGTTCCAACCGACTCCTTCGCCAATCGCCGCTGGCGTGGCACGATCCCCGAGGCCGTAATGCGCAAGATTGTCAAGCCCATCCTCGAGGACCGCTTTGACATCGACAACCTCGGCATGAGGTGTACGAGGGAGCTGTTCGACGGTTACCTCATGGTGAATGACGAGATACACTGCCGCATCATATGCGGCTCGCTCAAGTGCAAGCCGGGGATTGAGCGGTTCACGTCCGGGGGCGTTGTGTTCCAGGACGGCACCAGAGTTGAGGGATTGGACGCCGTGGTCTTCGCAACAGGATACAACTTCAAGTTTCCGTTCTTCAAGGAAAAGATCATTGCTGGTGAGTGATGGATTTTAACTTTTGATGCTTCTATTTAATTGGACGGTCTGCTGACTACAGTCGGTCTTCCACCGTCGCACAATGTTCTCATAATATCTTGTGGATTTAAATTGTCCGTTAGTACAATTTGCATCATCTGACAATGTATAATTGTTGTACCATCAGGCCTCCTTTGAATTTTGGTTTAATGGAAATACAACTTACTTACAGAGAGCTACGAAGATTTGGAGTTGTATATGCACGTTTGGCCTGCCCGTCGTACTCAGCCAACGCTCGCAGCCGTCGGGTACTTGGCAACTTCCGGAGCCCAGAGCCCAGTATTTGAACTGCAGTCCCGTTGGGTTGCCCAGGTCTTCCTCGGTAACGTCCAGTTGCCAGACATCGAGGAAAGACTCACTGATGTCAAGAAGAGGAAAGATATGTTTTTAAAGAAATTTGGAAAGCATCGCATATTTGTAAGTATTTATCATCGTTCAAAAGTGTACGAAGAATAATGGTGCAGCAATCAAGCTGTAAAAAACCTTGAACAAACATTTTAGACTTCATTTGAAGTAGGTGCTTTTAACCCAGCAAGTCAACAATTACCATTAAACCTTTCCACCTCTCGTTTTCTGCATTTTTATAAGCCATGCTCTCTGTAGTAGGCCTGGAGCTTCATCTTTGAGAGGCAAAGGCCATTTATGTTCTGTTAAGGGCACCATTACAAAATATTTAAGTATATGTGAAGCTTCTGAAGGGTCACCAAGGCCAAGACCTTTGGCAACATAGGTCATGGCCTCTGTGACCTCCGTTTATACACTTCTCTTCTTCATATGTTCTCTATGTCTTTGCTTGTAGTATGCCCCTGTTCCATACTCGGACGAAATTGCAGAGAGGATCGGAGCTAAGCCCAACTTCACCAAACTCTTCCTGACAGACCCCAGACTAGCACTCCGCTGCCTCTTCGGGCCAGCCTACCCACCCACCTACCGACTGAACGGACCCCATCCCTGGAAGGGGGCTAGAGAGGCCATCATGAACGGCTGGGAGAACACCACGTACCCGACTAAAACCAGGACAGTGGCCAAGCCCTCGAAGAGCAGCGCCCTGACTCTGCTCGGTGGTGCTGGCCGCTTGATGGGGGTAATGGTCGCAGTTGTGTTGCTGAGCTTTGTCTTAGTTCTTGTTTAATTGTAAATGCATTTATAGGTTGCTTTGTGATAAATACCCTGCCCCAAAGAATAAAATCTACAAAAAACCGAGATGCTGATATTTTTGAATATTTCCATTGCCTTAACTACATCGCACCTACTGGTCAGCTTATATTATGTCATAATTGTTTAGCTGGACCACGCCACACGTCGTAGAGGGAGTGTCAATCAACGTGCGACAGTGAATCGGTTAGAAAGGGCAGAACGAAACTCTGCCAGCATCCTTTGTGTACAAAATTGGTATCAATTGTCAATGGTAGATAATACCAAAGTATAAAACTTAATTAAGTAAATAAGCAAACAAATAAGCTTCAATTAACCCAGACATGTAAACAGCACACTTAGATAGAGACATGTTTGCTAAAAGGTTGGGTTCTTCTCAGACCTAAGAGATTGACGCCTTTGTGGGGACACACAAGATCTATATTACGGAGAATCCATGGCTTCTCCGTAAACAGCGCCCTCTTGTAGGCGGGTATAAACACAGATATTGTTACAACGTTCAACATGCAAAATAGACCCCCTTAACTTATGGAAAAAGCTTGTCAGGTGCTGAAAACGAACAACAAGGGCATTGCAACCAAATCCTCGCTAAAGGGTTAAAGAAAAAATATATATATATAAGAATAACTTACAATGCACAGAGAACAAGCGAAGTATTTTTAAACTACACGAAATGCAAGCGTAAATGCAAGACTTAATGTGGAAAATAAATTAAAAAGCAAAAAAGGAAAAAAAAAGAGCCTTGAAGTGATAAACAATTAACTACATGACCTATATCAGATTAGGTAAAAGATAAAACGAAACAACAAGCTATGGGAGAAAAACAAGCCAATCAAAACCAAAACACATTGACCACTAGTATATACAAAACTAGCTAGATGCTGGACTTGATGAGCCTCTTGTTTACAGGAATGTCAGTGAAGCCGTGAATTTTCTACACTCAATTAAAATTAATTAACTGCTAATACAAATTTGTATATATAATATTGATACTTAAAATGATCAAAATGTAATAAAAGACTACTTTATTGTTTGACTAATTGACTAATTTTATAAGCAATATTTTTGCTATTGTAGTTCTGTAAATTAGGGGGGGGGGGTTATATTATTATATATATTGTTTGTGTTAAATGTTAAATTTATATTCTATTAAAATTATGGCTCTTACCTGTTTGGTCAAAGGGGGACAAGCCCATAGGTATAAACAATTCCATTGTTATGGAGGAATTAAGCTCCCGTAGTGTGCAAATTAAATCAAGTTTTCCTTGAGATTAACCCATCTAGCAGAGATGGTCTAGCCCTAATCATGCGGTTGTTCGGGGGGGGGAATTAAAGCTAGTTTCTTACCAATGTTTGGGGCCATTGCGTGTCCTTTAACAGATCTCTTGAATGGGAAAAAGCAGCAAAGAAAGTACAGTGCGGTGTCGACCACAAGGGGAAGAACATGCGATTGAAACCCGGAAAACGCGCATCGCACCAGCGCCATGCCAGTGTCACGTTTGCCCATATAGAATGTAATACCTAGATTGGCCGCGCGTGCGCGCGCTCCACTGCCTGTGTAGAAAAAAAAATTGGTTCGCCACGGACGCAGTAAAATGTCACGTGCTTGAGGCGACGCGCAGATATTGACAATGCCAATTTCATGTTATAGAACTTATGCACATGATGTCATATCAGTAGGGCGCCCTAGAGGCCAAGAAGCGGCCGTTCATTGGCCAAACCTGTGTGCCGCGCGTACAAATCTGCGCGTTGCCTCAAGCACGTGACTAATGTCAGCCCCCAGGCTGAACCAGCGTATTGTACGCACGGCCGATCTAGGTATTATCCCTGGGTATTATATTCTGCACATGTATATTTATATTTATAACACCCCTTACAAAAATTCTGCCTTTTCATTGGTTTAGAGCGCGTCACATGATATGTCTTAGTTTTACTAGAAACCCGGCGGCCGTGTGATAGTCGTTTGCCATGGAATAGTCGACTATTCCATGGCGCGCGCAGTACCCAGACGTCTTTTTTACCAACCTCGAACTCAATCAGTTGTGCATCTGTGTATCTGAAATGCGCGTACCAACGTTACGTGTACGAGGATGATAAATAGTCTGTTGGGGTGTTATAAAACAAATATTGACTGCTTTTACTCGTGCTATGGTTAAAACTCCGACTCCCTCGGTGATCCCCCTCGGCTGCGCCTCGGGAAAATAGAACGATCCGGGGATCACCTCGGGAGTCGGAGTTTTAACCATAGCACTCGAAGCAGTCAATATTTGTATACTATGCGTTTGCCAGACGCCAAGACTTTCTTTCATTTTGCGCACAGACGCAGCGCACCCGTAGCAGGCAGAAGCAGTTTTGACGCAGCGCGAAGGCGGAGAGCATTTTCCTGTAAGTTTTGCAAGCAAAAAACTACTCCCCTACAACAGGCATACTCAACCAGGTGGGCAGTGTATAAGTTTAAATTGAAACATTTTGGTCCCCCGAAATCTGATTTGGAGAAAATGAGTTTTTAACTTATGAACATTTCTTTAAAGTTAGAAAGTAAAATTGTAATTTATTGTTTTATATTTCAGATGCGTAAATATGATAATTATATGCTTTTTTAACATCTTGAAAAGAGGTTAATTTGGGGGATATATATTTTTTCTTTCCATTATGTCATCCAATAGAGCTTGCACTCCCTAAGTTGGAATGTATATAAAAGTATGTATTCAGTTATGTTCCAAACTCAAAAAGTTACGGACGTCATTCTCCCAATCTGTTTAGTGTGGTGTGAGTTTTGCTTTTTATATTGTTATGGTCACAGTTTGTGTACCTTCTGTTTTCTTTTGGAATTCCTTTCAACCACATTATTGCCTAGAGGAACGTTCCTAGTTCTAATGTGTGTATATAAGGCATTGTATGCCCACGCTGCGGCCTCCTTCGACTCAGACTCGGGATGGAATGCTGACCGGCCACACCACGGGCAGGACGACACTGTCTTGGTCGTGGTCGCTGGCTTTATGCTGTGCTCTCTGGCTGGGGGCTTGGTCTGACGAGATGTCCCGCTGTGAAGGCTACCCATGCCACCACCCCGCTCCTTGTGACTGTGGTTGGCGCCGGACTCCCCATTCCCGAGTCCTGAGTTGGTTGAGCAGGCGGCATTTATTTACGGTATTTTCCAATATCTAATTTGGCCAAATATTAATATTCATTTATGTATACCAAATCGCTTTAATTTATGCTTCTCATTATTGTAGGTTTTCTTGATTTGCCTTTGCTGTTTGTAAATAAGTTCATATATTTGTTATTTGTGACTATTTACAACGTCTGGATCTGTAACACTTTGTTGCTGGTTTTCCCTTTCATCATCATTTAGTTATTCCCATTTTTGTAATATCGCTGTCGTGCGAACCGCCTCAGTTGGTAAAACTCCAAATGAGTTGGTCGTACGTAACAGTGTTCGAGAGAATAATAAAGTTAATTTGGTTATCAATAGTTAAAGAAAAGGTTTGTACTATTTTACGAAGACGAAGATCGAAGGGGGCAGAAAGAAGGAGAGAAATCTCGAAAAGAGGGTGTCATCGAGAGAGCGGTGTACAGCTCTCATAATAGAACAATGGTCCGAGCCACAGTTCTAAAGCCAAAGGCGATAGCCTTGCGATAATTAGTTGTTGTGAGACCCAGATTTGGCGACAGCCAAACAGAACAGCGGTAGCTGTAGGAGTCAGCTGGGTGAAGTGCCCCGAGTTTTGATCAGTTAGTGACGCACTCCTATAGAAGCCAGAATATTACTGTAAGGTTGCTTAAATTATTATTGTTTTAGACCATGTTCAGACACAGTACTAAAGTTAGACCCGAAACGGTCTAACTTTATGACCAGCAGGGGGGCAGTCGTTAAAAAAAAAAAAAACTTGCGTTCAGACAGCATGGAGTTAAACCGGAAACGGTTTATCTTTGGTTTTAAGAGGTCAAACAGCAGCGCGACCCTGATGCCAACATCCTGCCTCTTCAGTCTTCACAAAAACCATTGTGTTTATCCATTCACATGTGTTGCATAACAATCCTGGGTCAGCAGTTCATCCGTTGTGAGTTAAACCGGATGTGGTCATTTTTATTCTGTCCACACACAGTGCTAAAAGATAAACCCGATCTGGACTAAAGATAAACCCCCCAGCGACGGTCTAACTTTTCCGGGTTAAACCCGATTCGGACTAACTTTATAACCGTTCAGACACACAGAGTTGAAGGAAGTATTTCAGTTTGCATTAATATTTCGAGGCTGGGAGAGAAGTCTGCCTAGAAGTAGTCGAAAATAAGATACTGTATATTGGTTAAACCCACACTGTAGGCAAATTATTAGAGTGTTTAAAAGCTGTCTTAATTTGAATTGTGATTTATTTATACCGTATAAATCCGTGTAGACTTAACCTGGAAGTCAAGGTGACCCAAATAGAACTATTGCCTATACGATTTAAGTTATGATTGTTTCAATGTGATATTTCCAGGGATTCTTTTATGGACTTGAATTAGTCGATCCAGGGGCCGAAAGTGACGCAAGCGAAAGAGCAAAAAATCCAATTTATCATGAAACAGTTTTGCTTTACTAATAGTGGGAGTATACAGTGTTCAACTCTCGTGCGTTTTGAAATAGGATGGCGCGATTTTGTTTCCTTCACATTCCTTCACATAGAGCAAGGTCTGTTCCTTGCTCTATAAATAAGGGGGGATACACTGCAACGCAAAATCGAATACATCAACTCTCAAGAGAAAACCTCGAGTCCTGGTTCAAATCTGGGCACTCAATTCAAAAAGCGCACCCAAGTCACTTGTGATGTGAAGGGCAGAAAGATCAACACGAGGCTGGCTACATAAAACATTTAGTGGCCGAAAGTGACGCAAGCGAAAGAGCAAAAAATCCAATTTATCATGAAACAGTTTTGCTTTATTAATAGTGGGAGTATACAGTGTTCAACTCTCGTGCGTTTTGAAATAGGATGGCGCGATTTTGTTTCCTTCACATTCCTTCACATAGAGCAAGGTCTGTTCCTTGCTCTATAAATAAGGGGGGGGATACACTGCAACGCAAAATCGAATACATCAACTCTCAAGAGAAAACCTCGAGTCCTGGTTCAAATCTGGGCACTCAATTCAAAAAGCGCACCAAGTCACTTGTGATGTGAAGGGCAGAAAGGTCAACACGAGGCTGGCTACATAAAACATTTTAAACACACAACAATCCCACAGAGAGCCCAATATGCTCCCTACACACTAGAGAGAAATGATCACATGAACCAAATTTGCTCTCTTGCTCGAAGCTTAATGGAAAAGAGAAAAGGTACACAGGTCGCGCACACAAACTTTAAGATTATACAGTTTAATGAATATGCAAATAATAAAGTTGCATCGGCCCAAGTAAGATTGAGGGCGCGAAAAAACGCTTTAAAAAAAGAGAAAACAAAACAAAACAAAAAACAAAAGTGCAGCCAAAGAGAAGGTTGCCGTATCTATGTGAAAAAAACAAGTCGCCATGGGAAAAACTAAAAGGTGGCCTTGTAATAAGTGTCCAACATAAAACACCATAGTAATACAAGGTCGCCCATAAACTGAGCCTAAAATATACTGCAACATGGGTACATAATGATAAAATCTATGCGGTCTTAGATAATGGTAAGGGATAAATATTCTCTAAACAATGAGCAAAAATTTGTATTAATTGAAACAAGCAAAAATTAGAAAAACTGAGCTAAAATGGACAATGTCCGCTACACTTGTATGATACAAAGTATCGGACACGCTTACCTTGTTCTCTAAAGGTGTGTGTGTGTGTGTGGGGGGGGGGGGTACATTACGTGTTCGTTCCAGGCCAATATTCATCCTGCCAAGCATGATAAGGTCTAGCTATAAGTTATAACATGTATTCACTATATCAAAAAAAATCGTGAACTGGAAAACAAAAAGTATTACTATTGATTGTTAATAACCATAGATTTCTACTTCCTTTGATTTGTCTTAACCATCATGTAGGATATTCCCTTGATAGGCGATTTAATTTCTCAACTTACAGGGCTGACCAAACTATACCTTTTCATGAATACTGCCCAATATGTACAGTGCACACTGCTTCTATAGAGTTGTCACAACCACTATAGGGTGTGGTCATTTATATTTACAGTCGACTCTCGTTAATACGAGCTCGGAAGATACGAGACGCCGGTTAATACGTGTTTCTATGTCTTAAAAAACGGAAGATACGAGCACGGTCGTAACGAGAACACGGATATTACGAGGTATTTTTGCGGCCCCGTGATGACAAAATGTATTGTTTTTCATACTTTTATAGCGAGATCGGAAAAAATATTGTTGCGTAAATAAAAGTTTACCGTTCAGTCAGCCAAATTTCTGAAATGACATGCGTTTTGCCAAACTATTTTTCGGATCGGACCGGCTACACGGTTCCGTCCGATCCGAAAATCAAAACATTACGCTGGTAACTTATGCTTGAATTACTACTTCGCCTACACGTCTAGCGGCTACCAGCGAAAACAACGTTCAGCATATAGGCGCTACGCAGTATCGAATCTGTCACATCATGGTCACATGAACAGCAAGTTTGACATGACTTTGCTATGATTTTTATTTTCATTTATACAAAATATTAAATTTCTATGATCATGGTAAACAAAATTGCATTTATCATTGATATTTTTGTGTACATGATGCTCGTAAGAACTGTACTAGGAAGCCAACCGCTCCGTTCTAGCCTAGACACGTGTGTAGTGCATGCACTATGACGACGTGTGTTTACAGTACATGTACATGTACGTGTAAATAGTGCGCTGCGTTTAAGACGAGGTTCGGATGATACGAGGAAAACGGGCCAGTCCGGCGGTCCTCGTATTAACGAGAGTCGACTGTACTGTGATTGATCCCATACTTTTCTTCCTTAGCCCTTTATACATGCAGGCCCTAACATTTAGCCTGGTTGAATTGGGTTAGTTTGTTTATATTTTATTCGTATTGGGGGGCCTATGCATTTTATTGCTATGTAGCTTCCTTTACTAAACCAGATTTTTATTGCCGTTGTTTTTCAGCAAAACCTTCCGGTTTTAACTTCCGTTTATGAATCTTCTTGGCATACTTCCACTTACTTCAGTATCGAATCTCCATTTATCTGCACAGAATCAATAAACCTCATTTCTGTATACATGATGAGTAAGGAAGCGTATTTGTATAAGGGACCGTGTTATTAAATATCGCAAGTCTTTAGCTGTAGTCGGCTATATTCACCATGAACAAATAAATAGCAAAATCTTTATGATTCAAACTGAACCGTAAACTATCTGGCTAAACTTTACTGGCCACATGGTTATAAGAGGTCAATGTTGCTGGTGAAGTATTTAACTACAGTATACGTAAACCACCGCAATAACGACGCGAATAATCGCATAGTGGCTGATTTCAAAATATGAGGACGTCACTGTTTGAAACAACATTACCTGACCCCCCCCCCCCCCCCCCACTACGATGCATGCATCAAAGAAGAGGACAACAAATTTACGCAAAGTACTTGGGTTCATTCCTGACATAAAGACCAAAGAACTTTCAATGGCGATGCCTTTTAGTTTTGTTCTCCAAAGGGCATTTTGTTAACAGCACAATACAACATTTTGTTAATCTCCAAAATGGACAAAAATAGTCTGGCTCAATTGCATAAATTTTCGTGGTTCATAAACCATGATGTTTTAATGCTTCAGTTTTCGTGGTTTATAAACCATAGTTGTAAACCATGTCTTTTGATGATTTAATTGTCATGGTTTATAAACCATGACTTACAAATTCTGTTTTACTATGAGTTCAATTGTCATAGTTTAAATCATTTATGAGCGTTGATTGTATATTCACGGTATGTCAACCACAAAATAACTTTGACAAAACTTGAACTTGTTCCGCACTCTGCAGGAACAAACGAGCCTCGAATTGTGACGTCAGAGTTATGGCTAGTGTCTAAAAAAATACTTCAAGTTATGACACGGTTACACGCCAGGGGCGTACATTCACGACACGTTACGAGCTGCTGATGCGGGCAAAGTTGTGCTTTTGAGCGGCCTTGGGGACGTTATTTTCAGACGTTAAGTCTTGGTAAGGGGGAAATTCCTCGATCATCATAATGGGAAGAACCTACGAATTCCCAACTGTCAAAAAGTACCCCATACAAACAACATATCAACACGTTTTGTGTATGGTGTATTTTCATCAAGTTGATTGGTCTTTTTTGCAATGAGGTATATCAACACTTTTTCCTTGTTTTCCCCTTCCTTTTTCTTTGGGGGGGGGGGTTTACTAATTTCTAGATGACAGTGTGTTTGTTGTAATAACTATACTACTTTACTTACATTTTACTTTTTCTAGTATTTTCAGTGCTATAAACTTAATGTTCCTTGTATATACATCTGGCGGTACATCTCGGTCTTATAAAAGCACATCGAATCCTTGAAGGGTGGGGTGATGTCGATCAACGAGCTGGTCTTAACAAATAGACATTACTTAATATTCACCATGCACAAATAAATAGCAAAATCTTTATGATTCAAACTGAATCGGCCTTCGTTGTTGAATCATGGAGGAAGGAAACTCCATGGTTGAATTTTGAGTGTTGACGTCGATCGTAGAGCCAATGACAATCGTTTTCGATTCGGTTGATAAATGAAGTGTGTTTTAATAGCCCTTGAACGGGGATTTAGAACCCAACAGTTAACAAAGCAATCAAGCACAATGGGGTTTTACGTTCCCCATAATGGTTTTTTTCCAGCTAAAACGCCTCTCCTTTTATTATACACAGTACACAAAATCCGTTTGATTGTTTGGATCGGGATTGTTGTTGATATTCGAGGGGATCGCAACGTTCTGAAAGATCCGGTTCAAAAACAATCGTTTAAATGTGACAAAAGAGTTACCAAGTACTCACTATTGAAAACAGAGACATGGTTACAAGGCCCCTTTTTATAATACAAGGATCCTTTCTCGTCAGAGCCTCCATGTACGACGGAAACAGAGATTTTACAGGATTTGTAGAGTTGGCAAAAAGGTCGCAGAGAGTGTTCATGTTTTGTGTGATCCACCATACATGAAATAACAAACCTGTGAAAATCCGAGCTTAATTAATCCGTTGTGTGAGTCAGGAGGAAATAGTGAGAGGAAATAAACATGCTCAATTTTCAGCATGTAAACACGTTGTCCTTGATTTTGGTTGTACCAAAGCGAAATCATCTGTTAATAACTATAATATATGCGTTTTTGTTTTAGGGATTTCAGATAACAGTGTTCTCGAATATGACTTCATTTCAGAGCAAAATATTTCACAGAAAAAATGGTAGTAGGGGGCTATGATGAACTTCATAATTAATAAGATTTCAGACTAAAATTAAACTAAAATTAAACAATGATGTTTTTATCCTTACCTGCGTTATACCTTTTAACCCTTGGAAATAAACAGTGGGCTCTGCAAAGCCAGCACTCAAATAATGAACCGATCATGTTTTCATCAAACTAAACATTGCTTTCAAGAATTCAATTTGATCAAGTCGCAAAGTATTATTAGTCTATAAGTGTATAGCGAACATTATAAACATCGTTTGAGTTGAAGATTATAGAGCGCCTAAGGCGAAAAGTGGGAAACTTGTGCAGTTGTGCTCTTATTTTTAGTGTTAATTTGGAACGTAAATATTACACACAGGTGCAATTTCAGCAAGCATTGAATGTTCTGTTATTTATAGCAATGGTCATTAACTGCACTGATCTGTTGTTGCACCAAAAGACAGTTGCTTGCTGAAATGGCGTCCTGGGCGTTCTTTTCACATTTCAGCCCGAGTTTCCCACTAAACGAGCAATAAAAGCGAGTGCGTTTCAAATATGATTTTCATCAACTTTGACTGGTATGTTCAGACCAATTATAGGTAACGAATTGACCAGAAATATTTCTCTGGAGGATTAGTGTTTCTGTACCAATAAAAAGTACCTCAATGTTTTGTTATTATCCATATCTATATTATCGTTATCAATATATAAATTCGCCCAGATTACAAAAGAGGACAAAGCAAATTCTTAAATTTTAAAGTTTGGTTTCTGCTTTTCTGGAGTGACCTTGCTGCCCTTCCCAGAGGAAACATGTGGAACACATTTTGCTGCGAATAAAATATCAAAATACGAATTACACCATGGTTAAAAGGTGGATACAGTACAGATGACGAAATTTATTCTCATTGGACATGCCTCTTCAATACCCATCCCCGATTTTATACTTCAGTTAGAAACAATAAGTAAAAGGCAACATTTTTTCTGCTGAGGTCGTTTTCTTGTGCCCAGACGAAGGGATTAAAGGTTCTCCTTCGGCCTTCTTTTAGGTCCCACTAACCGTGACTTCTTTCCATCAACAAAAAGGCTATAAGCAATAAAATGGCTCCTGGCAAAAACGTCTGGCACAACTGCTACATTGTTGTGGCTAGAATTTTCCCAACGATATGTTGTCCCATTTCCATGCAGAATTTAATCTTCCGATAATGATGTACGGACGCGTGCAACAGAAAACCGACCAACAACGTTCACGGTCAGTTTTTTGAAACAAAACTTTGCATAAAAAACTATTCAGGCATACACCCCCTTTTCCGGTAACAGTTGGTGCGCTATTCTTCCAGACACACCACAAGCTATAATTAGATACAAACACATGCCAACTTGAATTAAAAAAAAAACCCGATGACTAAAGCAAGGACTCAAGGCCACTCTATATTGAGCTAGCAGTTTAGCACGCACACAAGTGTTTCTTGATCTCCTATAACATGGCAGAAGCCGCAATGTGCTTATAATAATATAAACAGCTGCTATTGTGGAAATAAAGGGTCACTCCATTGTTGGTTTCCCTGACTCGGATGGGATGCTTTCTGCTTTTCACATTGGCCCGTGTATTAAGAGAAGTTTCAATTGTCAGTGTAGTTTCTTCGATAGCTTGACCCACAACGTCCTCTGTAAGCAAGGAGGAAGGAAATCAGTGAGTGGATAGAAATATCTTGAGCCCACTGGTTGATAATTAACTGACGGAATAGCACTCTGAAGACTTAGCACATTGTACAGCTAAAGAAAATGCAGAATCGGGCGCAGTCTACGTTTGGGAGCGAAAAAGTTATCAGCGAGGTTTACGGCAAAGAACTTTTACTTCGTCTGGTCCTGGGACACGACGACGTCCGGGCAAAATGTGTCATCGTTAACGCCAGGACGAACTGGACTGATCTCGAGGAACAGAACCCATGGCTAAATAGCGAGGTAAGTCTGATGAGTGACGTCTAGCATTGCATTATTTAGCATTAAGTTATTAATGTATTAAATTAATTAATTCAATTTCGTTAGTGAAACATTTTCTCCCATTTTACTCGCCAGCACTCTATGCTTTGTAAGTGTGTACCAAATCAATCAACAACACCTACATCTTAGATCTAATAATAATTATTAAGTTAGTACGACAATGGTTAAAATCTAGCAATTTTTGTCGACGTTTTCCCAACATTTTTCATGAACCCAGTTGGTTACACCATGGAGGAATTCCTTCCTTCCATGGTTACACTTGTGATGAAAGGTACACAGGTCTCGAAATGTGACATTAAGAATGCTCAGGCTATGGACACAGACGTACGTGGACGGCTCGACGAATTGTGTAGAAATTTTGTCTGGTAGGCGCGCCCTCTTTAGACTCATCCGCCCGTTCGTTCCCGAGCTGAGAGGTGACTGACGGTGGTGGTTGAGAATTATTTCCTGTTTACTGTTTTCTTTTCTTTTATAACGTGTACTGTAAAGCTCGATTTCAGGAAAGATTAGCCCCTTGCCTTGGCAGTGATGATAACTCAAGTTAATGGAGTTATCAAATTTAAAATGTTATTAAATTTACAAAATGAATACAAAATCATAACACAGTGATTATGAAAGTAAAAAAAAGAGTAAACCTCAGGCAGGCAGGCGGACTTACCCTTGCTGTGTGCCGATGGAGTTATACTAAACATTCAGCTCTGGTAGGACGTCAGTGTATTTCTACCACCATGGTTGCATGCAACGGAAGAGTCCAACCTGGGCTAACCGCTAAGTAAACTGTGGATTTTTTCCCGCATGTAACAGTGTGTTTGAAGAGTTAGCTGACTTTGTGAAAGTTATTGAATCTTTTTAAGCAAGAAATGTTGTGTGATCAAATTTCATTTTGACAGCTTGCTCTCGTTGACTGACTAAAATTATCTTTTTTATGTAGGTTTTTACGAAAGTGCTCTCACTTTGAGATCCAATGTTGTTATATCGCGGGAACGAGCAGGCGCGGTCACAAATATGTGGGCTTGAATACAACACTATGTCAGGTTCCCTGCTCTATCCTATTCCAGACCTAGTGTACTACTGACATAAAACAGTATACAGTGAGCAGTGAGTGTAATTTTGCTCTTTTTCTGGCGATTAATAAAAGCTTTCAAAGGAATGTGTTTCTTTAGTCATAACAGAAATCATAAAGAAAACTTCATTAATTGCGAAAAAGAAGAAATTTCACTGTTCACATAGTTTAAAAGACACTATAGTGTCTTTTAAAGTTCATTAAATTTAAGTTAGATACAATCAATGCAAATATTAAGTGATTGGCTGTACAGTTGTATCACAGGTTTGATGCAATACATTTACATGTATATCACAATATCAGGGCTTGATTTTAGTTGTTTACAAAGCACTAAGATTCGTCTTTAAAAAGGTATACATGATTTGTAGAGCTGACAAGATAGTCGCAGTGAGTATTCATGTTTTGTGCGATCAACCACACATGAGATAACAAGCCCGTGAAATGTTTGGCTTAGTCTGTTGAGAGTTGTGTGTATGTGAGTCAGGAGAAAATAGTGAAAAACCAATCAAAATTGTCAGTGTCACATGACACAGTGACCAACCATTTTGTTTTTTATCTTGCAGGCAGGCTTGGTGGTGAAAACTGACCAATCCATCAAACGTAGAAAGCAACTTGGGCTAATCAAACTCAACGTGGATTACCAGACAGCAAAAGAGTGGATTCAAGAAAGATTGGGCTCAACGATTGAGGTACAGTCCTGCAGCTTGTTGTTGCACCATAATTTTATGCCACATGTTGGCACAGGCTGAGCAGTTTTGAGTGCCGAACTGAAGCTCTGGTGCTTCTCAACTTCTTAACGGGCAGAGTGTGGGGATCGAGACTCGGTCGTGGCACTTGTGTCCTTGAGCAAGACACTTAACAGTAGGCCTAATTACTTTTTCCTTCGGAAAGGACATTAAGCCGTAGTACTCCCTGTACATGCTGTACAAGGACTGTTTTTGGCTTATCATGGAAGAGTAGGTGTTAACCCCGGTGTTTCTGGTTCACGTAGCAAGCACCCTTGTTTACAGGTTTCCTCAGGCTTGTAAGCTACAGTGATTAAGTGCACTTGTCGTTCAGACACAGTACTAAAGTTGGTTAAACCATGGAGGAAGTTCCTTCCTCCATGGTTTAACTCATGGTTCAACCCGATCGAGTTCAACTCTGTGTGTCTGAACGGTTCTAAAGTGAGACCGAATCAGAATTAACCCCGAAAAGTTAGACTGTCGAGCTGGAGGGTTTATCTTTAGTCCGGATCCGGTTTATCTTTTAGCACTGTGTGTGGACAGAATAAAAAGGTCCACATCCGGTTTAACTCACAACAGATGAACCGCTGACCCACAGGATCGTTATGCAACACATGTGAATGGATAAACACAATGGTTTTTGTGAAGAGGCATGTTGGCGTAACGGGGTCGCGCTGCTGTTTGACCTCTTAAAACCAAAGATAAACCGTTTCGGGTTTAACTCCATGCTGTCTGAACGCAAGATTTTTTGTTTTTAACGACTGCCCCCTGCTGGTCATAAAGTTAGACCGTTTCGGGTCTAACTTTAGTTCTGTGTCTGAACATGCATCCTTGGTTTCTTTTTTTACCAGAAACATATAACAATTTATATTAACATAAAAAAGAAGTTGCCAATTAGACCCAGTAACTCACTGGAGCGCTGTACTCCTTTAAAGCAATCTTTTTTACATCTCTGGTCATACTTGTACTAATCCCACAGGAGATGTCAAAATTATTACTTTAAAAAGGAGTACAGCGCCCCGGTTACTGGGTCTAGTTGCCAATAACTTTGTTTGGGCACACTGTGCAATGTAATTTTTGAAATAATAATAAAGATAATAAAGATTACAGTAGCGCCTGAGTGTGGCTGCACTTCCACAGAGCTCTGCATAAGCTTCATTTTTCTCCTGCTTTTTCTCCTGCTTTTTCGCCATCTATGGGACAGGATTGCAATCTATCTGTTCAATGAAGGCTATGGAACATTTTGGGATACTTTTAGTATTCCATCTACATCTGCATTTGCTTGATTTGCGATCATAAAAATAACTGTTTGTGATTTTTGATACTGGATTTGTCAAAGTGCTATATGTTCTGTACATGTATATGCTGTATACACTGACACACAGATATAATCGACCAGCTATTGAGAGTGAGATGCACCTGAGTGAACCTAGCTGCATTCATGACTAAACTGCTATTTTCTACCTTTGTTGTGGTACTGTTGATTATGGGACAATCATGACTCTGACAACAGCCCCATGCTACTCAAGTGAAGGACTAGTCACCCTGAGAACTTAGAAATTAGAACTACCACTTCATTTGTCATCTGTGCTGTAAGACCCACCAAAAGAGGCTGCCGTGCAGGAAGAAACAAAGTGCGGCAAAGCACAGCTTTATCCTCAAGTAAAGAACAACCTGTTACACTTGGAAAACAATTGCATGTTCCCAAACCCACTACTACAAGTACGTCCGATAAGATTAGGTGCACCGTGCAAGCACATGCCAAACTATGTATTCTCAATACACGATCTATTAGAAACAAATCCACTGAATTTGTTGGTTTAGTTTTGGATAATAAATACGACCTTGTTGCAATAACTGAAACCTGGCTAAAACCAGGAGATGGTGTGATCATTGGCGATATCACTCACTGCGGATTACATTTTCAAGCATATCTTTCGCCCTAGCAAGAGAGGGGGTGGTGCTGGACTTTTGTTCAAATCTAGCCTTTCTGTGAAAATCCAGAATGTTGAGGCTTATGAGTCTTTCGAATCCCTTCATGCTTGGGTAGAATTCGTAAGTATCTCACTCCACAATCTTCTGAACAATTTGTAAACGCCTACGTCACTTCTCGTCTGGACATAGGAAATTCCCTTCTTTTTGGACTTTCAAAATCACAGGTTCATCGTCTTCAGTTGAGACAAAACATGGGTGCTCGTCTTGTCACGTTCACCAAGCCTTCCATGCACATAACTCCTGTTCTTTGAGAGTTACACTGGCTCCCCGTTCATCTGAGGATCCAGTTTAAGCTGTTACTTCTCACCTACCGTGCTGTCAAAGATCAAGCTCCACCATACATATCTGAACTACTTGAATTACAATCCACCCCGGTCTGGTTTGCGATCAGCTGCTAAATTGCTCTTGGTTGAGCCTAAATCATAGGTCCTGGGGCGACAGAGCTTTCTCTGTCGCAGCTCCCCGGTTATGGAACGCACTTCCCAATCATATTCGTACTTCTCCATCACTTGAGACATTCAAAAACAGGTTAAAAACACATCTCATGCAAAGCGCTTATGGTCAGGATCATGTGTAAAATGCTTTTCTGTTTTTCCATTGGTAAATTATATGATTGCATCTTGTTTGCTACTATGTACATGTATGTTGCTTTTGTTTTTATGATCATGTTTGCTCTGTATGCACCATGAGCGTTTTTGGGGGGGATTTGTGCGCTTTATAAATGTTCTGTATTATACTATTATTATTATAATCTCATTCTTATTCTCCGAAAATTTAGATCAAAATGATGTCATAGGATTTTTTTGATGTTGACAAATTTTGCACTGGAAGGGTATCAAATACAATGGCATTTTACTCTGTTTTAACTTAGGGTTAGAGACTTGTAATTTAGTCCCCACTCTTATCAGAACTCTCTATTGGAAAACAAGTACATCACACAAATTAATTTGACCTTGGAGTTCTTAATAGATGTAATATTTGCATCGGGATGAAGAATTTCAATTTGGTTTTTCCCTTACACCGATGTGTATTAAGCAATGTATGCTCAGTGCTTTCCCGAGCTCTGTGAAAAAAATCCACAGGCAATCACTCGAGTGGGATTCGAACCAACGACCTTTGCATTGCTAGAGCAGATGTCCTACCACTAGACCACCGAGCTAGCCCGATGGCTATAGAGGCGGGTTCGAATTCTTAGCAGCGGGTACTGCAACGATTTAATAGATGTAATATTTGCATCGGGATGAAGAATTTCAATTTGGTTTTTCCCTTGCACCGATGTGTTGGAGTTCTTCTTTAATCTTGGCTCTTTGTGAAAATAAAATGAAACCTTTTCTGGTTGGAAAAAGCAGTCAGCATTTACATTAAATTGTGATTTCTACCTTTAGGCCTACAATTAAATCTTTCCTGATACTAACAAATACCAGCACTTATGTGTTCCCTGACATTTTTTTTTCAAAATGAAACATCAAGATAACAATACTGAAAAAATATATCGTCCTGTGCCCAGAAGAAGAGGTAATGACAATTTTACGGGTAAAAGGGCACAAGCAAATAATGTAGAAAATTGTGTGTCAAGAAAACTGAGCGTGATTAATTTTTCTGCCATTCATAAGTCATTATAAAGAAAGGTTTAAGTTTGCAAGGGATTGGGAAAGTGTGTCTTTAGGGTAATTCTAGCATCAGTATTAGTTATGCCATTTTTGTTGTTGGCAGGAGCCTTTTTATTTCTTACAACCTTCTGTTGTTACTGGAAAAAACCCACTTTGTGGTCTGAATGAAGACCATGGAGCCGTATGCCCTTCATCCAGGCATACCATGAAATGTTACTTTCATAAAGTGTATACTGAAAGCACTATGAATGGTTGGACAGCTTTAAAGCTAACGTCGTTTCCTTTGCATTTATGTATCAACAGGTTGATGGTGTTAAAGGCATCCTCAAGCAGTTTTTGATCGAGCCATTCCTCCCCCATCAACAAAATGAAGAGTTCTACGTGTGCATCTACTCCAACACAGTTTCCGAGGATGTCATCCTGTTCCACCATGAAGGAGGGGTGGATGTTGGGAACGTGGACGAGAAGGTTTGTGTTACAAAAAGAAAGAGTTTTTGTCTAATCATAATTCATGTATTTGTTCATGGACACTTTTTTTCTGAATATCAATGGGATGGGGGGATTGGGTTGGCATGTGTCCCCCTACACCACTTTCAAAGTTTGAAGTATTTGAATCAGATTAGTCAAATCAGTAGGAAAGACGGCAGGGGAGTGAATTTCAGAGGGTTTGATGGAAGTTTGGGTATGAAGATTGATTCAAGGTGTATAATGGTGTACACTCATTGGTTAAACTTTTTTCAAATGCATACCCAAGATGGTGGAGGAGAACGGTACGATGCCTCAATCTGTTTGAAAAGTAAACAAACGGTTAATGTCGAAAAACACTGAGGTGCTTTCGGCCGTTCTACATGAAAGTCGTCAAATCTGTTGGCCGCAGAATTTATACTGCTGCTCAACTCATACTGCCAAGTATTCTCGATGTAATACAAAATACACTCAAATTGACTTGTGCAACGCAAGCTGAAGCCAAAATGTCAATGCGACACAACGAGAGTCTGTGATTGGCCATCGTGTCAAATACTCCTGCTGTGAAGAGGGATTAATACTCAAATTTCTGATATACACACAACTGTCATGAGAACGATTTGCAGAGAGGTTGGTGGGAGATCAATATCGATGAAAGCCGCTTATGAAATTTTAATTTGATTTCTGATTTCTAGGCTGTCTGTCTACCACTGGGGCTGAAAGACAAGGCAACTGACCAGGTTATCAAAAACGTACTGCTGAAGAATGTTGACGACACTAAGAAACAGTGAGTAGGCCTACTTCCGTTAAACTCAAAGTTAATTGATGATTGGTAGTGATTGTTAGTACAATTACGAATGAAATTTAATCATCATGGCGTTGGTGTGCGGTGTACGGGCGTAATTGCTAAGTGACTGCATGTTAATTGTTCGTTTCCATTGTTCAGCTTTTCGAGTGGCTTGGTTAAGCTGATTCAAGCCAATACCAACCATCCTCCTATGGTCATCAGAAAAGCTGCTGTTGGTAGGTTCGCATAAGTGCACTGCCTCTACGGTACGGTTCTGTAGGTTGGTTGCTCTAGTCAAAGAGTAATGAGACAGGAATGTCACTCCTAGTAGTGTGTCCAGTCTGCCATATACGCACTGCTTGATGCAAAGATTATGTCCGTTTCATTATGGCATGTATGTCATGGTTGATTTATGCATACAGGTTGGCTCAGTGGTTTCTTCCCTGCCTCTCACCTCTGTGACCCCGGTTCGAATCCCGAAATGGCACCTTGAGTGTAAATTCTGTTGGATATTCGGTCCCTACCGATTGTATGATTTTCTCTATTGTGGGTTTTCCCCCCACATCTAAAACTAACATTTTTTCATCATCTTCTCTACACTGGTATCGTCAGGCCTACAGGTCACAGTGTTTTTGAATGACCCTCGGTGCCATATACTAAATTAACAATGTTAATAATTTATAACTCTTAATTTTTACAATCTTGAATCTTTCAAAATGTCTTTTTACCTCAGGATGTTGAGCAGTTTCATTCAATCTCTAGTCAAATTCTTCCGAGATCTTCACTTCACTTATTTGGAGATCAACCCATTAGGTAAGATTTTTCTTTTTTCTTTTTTACGGAGCTGAGCTGAAAAGCTTTCAGATCTTCAGAATAAAACAATAGACTGATCCGATTGGCCCTACCCCCTTAACACATTAGACCAATCACAACCACATGGTGTCCAAAGTCAGAGACGTTAAAATCTCACTACAAGATGTCACTGTTGTCAGGTGCCCGGCATGAGGACGTAAGCTCTAAGATGTTTTACCGGAAGACAAAATACAACATTTTGTCCAAGAAGCAGGTCAAAAGGAATAAACTTGCCTCTCTCACAATATTATAATGCCCATTTTGACCCTTCATAGCATGTCATTTGTGACCTGGCCCAGTTTCACGGCTCTGCTTACCAAAAATTCTGCGCTTACGGCCCATAGAGTCACACACTTTACATGGTGGCGTAAGTGCAGAATTCTGCGGTAAGCAGAGCCATGAAAATTGAGCCCTACTCTGGCAAGACTGAAACTTCATGGCATTTACCATTACGGTTTTTGCCAGAGCCAGTCACAGTTTGTTTGCACAATGCACCAACTTTAGAAATTCCAAGCATTGAAAACAGAGTGAGCAGAATGTCTAAAAACAGCAATTCAGTCAGCACCAAAGTAATTTTGGGTGTAAAACAAGGCACTCGACTGCGACCCACCGGCCGATTGCTGGCCGATTGAACTCTCTGCTTCAAAGGTAATGTTCTCTGATTATCCTTGATCGATTGTAAGGCAATCTTCGTTGCGGACGGAAAGATCTGACAAAGTTTGGCAAATTACCTGCATTTTGTTGCAACCCACTTTAGTGTGGCGACCCACAGTTTGCGATACATGGGATTAGAAGATGCCTCTTTATCAAAAAAAGTATGTCTTTCATTAATTCTTGTATCTGTACTTGGATTCTTTGTTGGTGAATGTAGTGGTCACAGACTCTGCGATCCATGTACTAGATGTGGCAGCCAAGCTCGATGCCAAGGCAGCCCCTCTCTGCAAGAAAGAATGGGGACAACCTGAATTTGCTCCAGCACTGTCTCGCGAACTTCTTCCCCAGGTAATTGTAATTTTCACCCCCAAAATAAGAATACAAGATAAACAAACTTGTGAATAACTCATTTGGTGTTTGAACATGTAAGAAAAAAACAAATCTAATATTTTTTTCTTTATTTTCATTCTCGTTTTCCCAAGCATGTATTCTGTATTCTGACAGTCTTTGAGGCTTTTTATGTTCAGTAAAAATTGTATTCCTTGTTAATTGTTTTTATGCCCTGGCTTCTGTTCCAATTCCAGGAACTGAATATCGTCAAATTCCAGGCTTGCACACCCTGCGCCATGAGTCTGACAGTCCTGAATAAGGCTGGCCGCATATGGAGTCTCATCTCTGGTGGTGGGACCTCCCTGGTGATTTGGTATGTTAGACCCTCATTATTTGCCTCATTCATGGGAGAGTTGAAAGTGGGGCTGCCGTATAATTAACGGAATTGCCCCCCCCCCATCCTTCCCCATCACAGTTAACATGCTGCGTTTGTCGTAGACTTGACGTAGACTTTACCAATAGTCTGACAGTTGACATTTTCTTTTCCATCAAGAATAAAGAATAATAGTTTATTTTACTTTTGCGGCCCCTGACCCACATAGCCAGACTTTTGTTGAGTCCTTGTTTGTCTAATCCACTGCATGCACTCCGCATAAACATGGCAACTAGCTTTTACCACTTTGTTGTGTGCCCCTACTCGCCAGGAATGTGCTAAAAACCAACCCTGCTATCCAAGGTACGCAACTCATTCAATGGGTTGGCAATTAATTGACACTAGAGGGTGTGCGTTACAAAAAACACATACATTACCGCCTCGGTTAGCACACAAGACCTGACTTGAACCAAGTCTGCATTTGTCAGTGAAAACTTACAAATAGTCTGACAGTTGACATTTTCTTTTCAATCAAGAATAAAGAACTGGATGCAGCTCTTTTTACTTTATTCTTCACCAAAATAGTGGCTCCTTGGACTCAAGATCGCCATTGCAAACAAAGAAAGTTAGTTTGGTTACCTAAATAAGTACATTGGAAAGTTGTTGTGCCATTTGCACTCCCCCTTTATCAGGTGTTTATATTTTATTTGAGCTTACCCATGCAGTGATAATTAGCAACTTAATTCTTTCCTTAAAATAAGCAGTGGGTGTTGAGCCCTTCACTGATGTCACATGCAGCTACTGTCTGCCCATAGTCTGCCATCTTGGGAGTCGAGTGTGTAAAAAACATACACGTTGCCTAATATGCACATTAGACACACATTCTATTTTTTACATCCTTGTGTAGATCTCTTTTGTTCTTTCTTATGTCTCTGTAGTTAACAATCTCCCATATACTTTGTTCACAAAATTTCCTGTGGAGCACCTCGGTGTTTAGAATTCCCCTGTGTGGAAACCTTTTGTTGTGCCTTTTTTCTGTTTTGTTCTCGGTTGCCATAAGGTAGCGAATATTAAAACAGTAGGCCTAAAACACACAGGGAAACAAAGACGCCACTAACATTTATGATAGTAATGACGCCACTTGCATTGAGTCAAATTGGGGAAGGGCAAATTTAAATTGAATTACGTTGATCTACATTGTATGCTCAGTTTGTGGGTATTTGTTGGATAAACCTCATTACTCTTGTAGTTATTTCTTTCGATCTTACAGCGATACAGCAGCAAAATTAGATGTTTTGGATGAGTATGCCTGCTACACACAGTTCTCGGGGAAACCCACAGCTGACCAGTTATACAAACTCAGCAGGACACTGATCGACCTAATGCTGGAAGTGCCACACCCTGATGGCAAGACGCTGATCATCAGCAGTGCCGCAGTTGACATCTTTATCATGATTAAGCTCAAGATTGGGCCTGTCGTGGTAAGGCAAACCTCAGACTTTCCAGTTCCATCTGGAGTCACAGTTCTTTTGAAAAACATCAACTCTTGGAACTCTTGGTTTCTAGTGGAACACAATTCTTTTGGGAATAACTTCACCTTGGGCCAATGTCAAATTACAAGTGAAAGGTTTAGAACTTTTTTTCCGAACTTCTTTTCATTGGCGAGATTTTAAGCACACTTAAAAGGCGAGCAAAGGAACTGAATCTGTGAGATCCTGTAACTAAATTCATTGTTTTCATTTTTGCAGTCGAATAGTGACTTCAAATTGGTTCAACAAACATTTATATAGACCTTACACAAGGGCGTCACCCGGCTGCCATCTTGGGGGTAATCCTCTGTACAATGGAAACCCGCAGAATTAGCCAATGAACAACTTTTTTAAAAACCTCTACATAAGGTCTATTGAAATTGATCCGAATGCAGTAATCCATTTCAGCTTCGTATATTTTCTTCTTAATGCCAATAGATGTAAGGTAAAAATGTTTCTGGGGCCAAATGTTTCATTTAGTTAAGATCATATTTTTAGTCTGACAGATGAAAACAAAAAGGTGGTTGTAGATCTTCAAGACTACTACACGGCGAAACTAATAATGCATTGAGGTTTTAAGTAGTTGTTGCTACGGAAGCTCATGCAGTATTTTTCACTTTTAGTCAGTCATTAAGGAGGGGCTCCTAGGTCAATTTCAATGTTGTGATTCATTTTTTTTCTCCAATGGATAGAGTCCTTGTGAAATTGG
This sequence comes from Pisaster brevispinus, assembly GCA_023634235.1. Lineage (NCBI taxonomy): Eukaryota > Metazoa > Echinodermata > Asteroidea > Forcipulatida > Asteriidae > Pisaster > Pisaster brevispinus. The sequence continues at coordinate 7,350,743 of JAMKCF010000021.1, read as the reverse complement.
AAAGAACAGTGTAAAATGCCGTCGTATTTAATACCATTCCTATGCGAAATTTTCTGACACCCAAAACTATCTATTTACGTCATATTTCAAATACATTGGGTGCACGGGGAACATGTGGTTTATTCCTAATTTCCAGGATATTCAATCAATTATTGAATTTGGCCTTTTTGTCGGGCGAAAAAATTCCCCCATAGAATATACAGACCCATTTGTTGTTGACATCCAATGGTGTCAAGTTTCACTCTGAAAATATATCAAATACAATGGCATTTTACACCAATTTAAGATGGTATAGAGACTTGTAATTTTCCGTCTACTTTTATAAGGCCTTTGAAATTGACACCAGAGCCCCTCTTTAAGTGCTACCACATTCATTTTTGTTATAATGTTTTTTAAGTAATGTTTCAACAACAAAAATTGCAGCTGCTTTTTACATGTGCAATCCATTTGTGTACAATAACCATCATGCCTAATGTTTTAAAGGTGGCATCCATCAATGGTATTTGATTTTGAAGGCTTGGAGTCAAGTCATTGGAAAGTGTAGTTGAATATTGTTTTTTTTTTTTTTTTTTTTTTCACTCGTCCATCAGGGATTGGTGAAAGCTTTGCAAGAATCCAAAGAAGAACTCAAGGCCAACAAGATATCTTTGGTGATCCGACGAAATAGTGTAGCCGTGACACCCAAGGGCGTCACCATAGGGCTTGAAGATCTAGGTAAAAATTAAACAGTGGATAATTATCTCTTTTTTTGTAGCTGATGTTAAAAAAATGGATGATTTAATTATGTCTCTGAAAGTATCTGAACTGATTGGTATTTTATTATCGTTCCATCTATAAAAAATGCGCTCTGTAACCATTGTCTTTTTGCTATTCATTTCATTGTCTCAAAATTTAAGTTTTTGGTATGTTTATTTATTTATTTATTGTTGTTGTTTTTGGTTTGTTTTTGTTTTTTGTTTTTTTGTGTTTTATTTGTTTTTTTTTGTTTTTTGGGGGGAGGGTTTCTTGTGGCTTGGTCTCAGTGCATGGAATATGTGCCTGTATCTTTTGTTTATGTTTAAGATTCTTGGCTTATTGTCAATCTCGATCTACCAGTGATTTCAAAGTCTTTGTCTGGATCATTGTTTTGAACCTTATCAGTGTCTTGGTCTTAATCTCGGACTTCCATGTCTTGTCTACAGCTTTTCACAGAGCTGTATTTTTGACATTTGCCATTTTGATCATCCCGCAGGTATACCCATTCAAGTAGTCTCTCTCGAAGTCAACACAACCCAAATCGTAGAAAATGCGCTGGGATTAAAAGCTGACCCAACACAAGAAGGCGATTCAACTCAGATGGTCCCTCCACCACACAAGGTCAGTCCATTCATTTGTCTGAATTCCCATGTTATTGTAATGTCTAATGTGAATAAAGAGAAGAGGAGCCTGGCTGTTTTACCAACCTGACTTAGTTTAGTACCTGTTTTTTTAATGGCTGTCCATTCATTGTTGTTATTATTATTAATATTTCACTTTATCACAGCATGCAAAAGAAAGATCACATTTTCCTTTGTACCGATAACACCTTGAGGCGGGCCACGTCCCTGAGCCTTAGGTCTTAGAGCAATGGTGACGTTCATTGGTAACAGGTTTCTGTGTGTATGTCTTTTGCAGACGGCTGAAGCAAACGGCATGTGCACTCGCCATGAGAACGAGTCAGTGGATGGAAAAAATTATCAAGATCTATTCACTTCGGAAACTAGGGTAAGTGAATATATAATAAATTCACTTTTTTTGCTTTTAATTGTATGTGTTCTTTGAAAACTTGACGCAGCTGTCAGTAATTTAAATGTAATTTACTCACCCGTTGTTTGATTGTGTATTTTGTTTTCTGTATTCTAGTGCTTGTAGTTGGTTTTGTTCATTTGGCTCGAAATTTATTTCACTTTTTGAAGTTCTTGCTTTTCGCACAACAACTTTTAGTTTGTTTTAAAAGTATTTTAAGAGTCATTTCACGTAAATACTTGACATATGTGTCCACGGTCAAAAAATAATTTTTTTTAATACTTTGTAGGTCGAAGGGCCTTGGGGTGCAAGTAAACAAAATTGAACTTTCAAATCCATATATAGCCCGTTGCCATGGTAACAGCTCATTTTGTGTTTTGGGCATTTTAAGCCGATTTGGAGGTCTGAAAAACTGGTTTTTAGCTCATGTTTATAACTCCACCCTACCAAAATGCAAAATTATTTCATAAAACCTTTTATACCACTACAAAGTATCATTCTTGGCCTTACTTGAGAAAAAAAATTATTGCTATAAATTTTACCCTTATGCTATTTTTGCATCAAGCATTAAAGCATGTTTTTACAACTTGCAAAATCGAAATTTTTACCCTATTTTTGGCCCTAAAAATTTCAATTTGCCAGGGGTCTCAGAAAAATTTCCTTTCGGTTGTGATTGGGGCCAAAATTGATCTTTCCATATCTGGTGAGGAAAACTTGGGCAATTGTATCCTGTTGTGACAATACTGCCTCAAAAACTGATTTTTTTTCCAAAAACAGGAAAAATGCATTTTGAAGTTTTTCTCTCAGTTTGAACCAGTATCATTAAAAAAGAACACTTCAATCAATCAGGCAACTTTTCCTGAGCGTTCTTTAGGCTTGTTGAATACCCCCACATTGATGAAAAACTTTTGATGACTTAAATCTCAGACTTTACCCCCCCCCCCCGAAGCGTATTATGTTACATTCCCTTACGAGTCATTCCGTGCCAACTCATCTGACGGGTTGGCAGGCTCCGTCTCAGATTTTGCTATTTTTGTTTGTAAACATTCCCCTATGGGTGTCATGAACACACCAAATTTTAGAAACCTACTCCTTAACATTTCTGAGGTATGGCCCCCATAAAAGTTTAAGCCCCGCCCTTCAAATTTACTTCTTGTGTTTTGGGCATTTTTATAGGCCTATATCTACAAATTGAGAAAAGATATGTAACTGCAAATTAATATACAGGGTACCTGGTACCTCATCAACTAGAATCTACTGTCAAAAGTAGCTTGGAACATTTTTATATCAAGGCATAGGTCTGTAAAAACTGAAATTTTAGGCCGCGGAATGATTTTTCGTAATTTTTGAGACCACTATAGTGCCTAAGTGAAATGTCTGATTGATTTTGTATTACATTTGGTTATAAACTAGGTGTATATGTGTAACCTGATATAAGGATAGACCAATCACACTTTTGATGGGTATTTAGCAGGGGTCTGAATGTGGGTCTGGCTGTAAAATTGCAAAAAATACCACCTTTTTCAAGTGGTTATTTGACAACATGGGACATTTCTTACAGATTTACAAATTTTCCCCCAAAATATTTTGTATCCAGTCTACTTGTGTGAGAAATCAAAAAAATTGACTCTTTACTCCTTCATTTAAAAAAAAAAATCAAATGAATATGACTAATTTAAGGTTATTGTTGTACATCGAAGTTTTTAGTGAAATCACTTGTTTACAAAAGAGCCACAGAACCTAGACTAAGTTCCTGCAGACCATGGAAGCGTAGTGCCGCCACTTGAATGAAAAAAATCTGCACTTTTTGTGTATATGTGTACAATAACTATCATGTTCGTACATTATAGCTATCATACGTACATTACTACTATTGGATGTACAAAATAACTATCACTGACACGGTAACTCCGGACTTATCGTGTACAGAGGATACTTATCCTGTTAGTACATATCTATCATGTTCGTACATGATAATTGTCATCCCCCCCATACACAATAATTATCATGTTTAGTGTATGTACAGAATAATGACGATTCACGATCAACTTCAGACGCATCATGTATAGTACACAATATTGTGCAGCACCTCCATGCAAAAAGTACTCTCAAACAACCCCGAGATAGTGGCTTATGAATACAGAGATGAAATACTTTAAAATGGCAACCGAAACACGGCTTTGTTTGGATTTTATTAGGATGTTAACTAACAGTTCGTACCAAGCTTGTTTAAGAATATTATTTCACATGGAGATGCTTCACAAAATCTTTTTATACAGCTGGTCTTAAGGGGATGTGTTCATAAATCATAATTATTGTGTACGTACACATAACCTTTTGTGTAGTGTACAATTACGTACATGATAATTATCATGTACGACATCATAATTGTCGTCTATACGTACATGGTAAGTCCGTAGTTATTTTGTACGTTGATAAGTAATTGTGTACTATACATGATAGTTATTATGTATGTTTATTGATGTACATGATAGTTATTGTGTATGTACACATTAAGACATGTAAGAGAAGGATTGCTTTTCATGTGGCGGCACTACACTTCCGTAGTGTACAAACTATGCCTGCAGGAAGTCAAGGCTCTGTCAGCTCTTTTGTAAACAAGTGATTTCACTAAACTGCATGCATACACAACAATAACCTTAAATTAGTCATATTCATTTTTGTTTTACTTGAAGGAGTATAGAGAATCATTTTTTTGTTTATTTCTCACACAAGTAGACTGGACACAAAGTATATTTATAAATACCCATCAAAGGGGGGGGGGGGGGGTTGGTCTATCCTTATAGCAGGTCACACATATACAACTAGTTTATAACCAAATGTAATACAAAAGCAATCAGGCATTTCACTTAGGCACTAGGGGGTCTCAAAAATGATGAAAAATCATCCCGCAGGCTAAAATGTCAGATTTATAGACCTATGCCTTGATATAAAAATGTCATGCTGCTTTTGACAGTAGATTCTAGTTGATGGGGGTACCAAGTACCCTGTATATTAATTTGTAGTTACATCTTATCTCAGTTTGTAGATATAGGGCCTCTAAAAATGCCCAAAACACAAAAAGTAAATTTGAAGGGGCGGGGCTTAAACTTTTAGGGGGTCATATCTCAGAAATGTTAAGGAGTAGGTTTCTAAAATTTGGTGAGTGTTCATGACACCTAGTTTATAACCAAATGTAATACAAAAGCAATCTGACATTTCACTTTAAGCACCAGGGGTCTCAAAAATGATGAAAAATCATTCCGCGGGCTAAAATGTCAGTTTTGATAGACCTATGCCTTGATATAAGAATGTCCTATGCTACTTTTGACAGTATATTCTAGTTGATGGGGTACCAGGTACCCTGTATATTAATTTGCAGTTACATATCTTTTCTCAATTTGTAGATATAGGCCTCTAAAAATGCCCAAAACACAAAAAGTAAATTTGAAGGGGCGGGGCTTAAACTTTTATGGGGCCATACCTCAGAAATGTTAAGGAGTAGTTTTCTAAAATTTGGTGAGTGTTCATGACACCCATAGGGGAATGTTTACAAACAAAAATAGCAAAATCTGATACGGGGCCTGCCAACCCGTCAGGTGAGTTGGCACGGAATGACTCATAAGGGAATGTAACATAATACGCTTCGGGGGGGGGGGGGGGGTAAAGTCTGAGATTTAAGTCATCCAAAGTTTTTCAATGTGGGGTTATTCAATAAGCCTACAGAACACTCAGGAAAAGGTGCCTGACTGATTAAAGTGTTCTTTTTTAATGGTACTGGTTCAAACTGAGAGAAAAACTTCAAAATGCATTTTTCCTGTTTTTGGAAAAAAATCAGTTTTTGAGGCAGTATTGTCACAACAGGAAACAATTGCCCAAGTTTTCCTCACCAGATATGGAAAAACCAATGTTGGCCCTAATCACAACCGAAAGGAAATTTTTCTGAGGCCCCTGGCAAATTGAAATTTTTAGGGTCAAAAATAGGGTAAAAATGTCGATTTTGCAAGTTGTAAAAACATGCTTTAATGCTTGATGCAAAAATAGCATAAGGGTAAAATTTATAGCAATAATTTTTTTTCTCAAGTAACGCCAAGAATGATACTTTGTAGTGGTATAAAAGGTTTTATGAAATAATTTTGCATTTTGGTAGGGTGGAGTTATAAACATGAGGTAAAAAACAGTTTTTCAGACCTCCAAATCGGCCTAAAATGCCCAAAACACAAAATGAGCTGTTACCATGGCAACGGGCTATATATTGATTTGAAAGTTCGATTTTGTTTACTTGCACCCCAAGGCCCTTCGACCTACAAAGTATTAAAAAAAACGATTTTTTGACCGTGGACACATATGTCAAGTATTTACGTAAAGTACAGTGTTGATTTTGTATAATTTTGAACAAAGAAAAATTGACTAAAGCGGGATTTGAACAAACGACCGGTTTAATGTGCCGGTGCGCTACCAACTGAGCTATATGTACCCCCCCCCCCCCATGTTGGTGGCCTCCCTTATTTGCCAATATATTTGTTCGGGTTGCCAGTCAGAAGCAGAGTTTTTATTTTGTTCAATGTTCAAATTTTACGAGATGCTTTTTATGCAACACCTCACCTTGCAAAAAAAGCCTTGGTTGAATGGGTCATCAGGTATGAATAAATGTACATGAATAAATAGATGGCACACATTGTCTTGTAGAAACATACATTTTAGAAGTAAAAATATCTTTTCCAAAAATATTCTGATTTGAACATTTTTCACAATGTCTACCATGTAGTATGAAAGTGTGCATGATTTCTTTGTAGTTTTCTGATGTTGAAATGAGTGACTGGATTAACTTAGGTTCTCCTTGAGCAAAAAGTAGGAAATCTCTCAGGAGCATGCTTGAGTGGGAACTTGATCTTCTTCCTCTCCCTCATTTTGTCATGTCTGTTTTTCCTTCAGTTTTCAGTTAGGGAAACATCTAGACGAAATATTGACAAATGTGAGGGTGAGATTTGTTACAGAAGGCGGCGCTTTTAGGAACGGCGAGGATCCTGAGAAAGACCCTTGAGATCTAAGGCTACGGGACGTAGCCAGACTCAAGGAGTTACCGGCACAAAGGAAAATGTGACATTTATTATGCATGCTGTGATAAGATGAAATAATAATAATAATAATATTGTTTAATATTTTTTTACCGATCTCATAACAGGTGATTGTAACTGGCCTGATGGTCCAAGCTGTGCAGTCCATGTTAGATTATGACTTTGTGTGCGGACGCAAGACTCCATCAGTTGCTGCTATCGTTGATTCAAGTTGGTAAGAGTCAGGAGCCCGGGCCCAAGCAAAGGCAGGGTATACTTTTTGTAAATTGTATCCAGTATCCTCACTCTGTGTATTTCAACATTATATGCATAAAAATTACAAACCTGTGAAAATTTGGGCTCAATTGGTCATTGAAGTTGAAGAAAATAATGAAGGGAAAAACGCCCTTTGCAGAGAATTGTGTGCTTTCAGATGCCTGAGAATGCCTGAAGCCGTCCTCAGATTCAAATCTTTGGGTGAAAAATTACCTCTTTCTCTAAAGCTACGTTACTTCAAAGAGGGTCGTATGTATCAATGTTGTATAGTATCAACAGCTCTCCAGTGGTCTTTACCAAGTAATTTGTTATGGTCAGTATTTACCAAAAGTACACCCTACCTTTGAGCCGTTTATTGGCTGAGTGAAATCTATGATTTAAAACTGAAATCCGCTTTTTCATTAAAAATGTGGCCAATTTATATTGCCACTTCGTTTTTAAAAAAGATGATTACAAAGTGTTTGTCTGGTTTTTTTAAAATTGTGTGCAGCGCTAACTACAATTGCATAAACGGAATGGTAGTCTTCGTTAGTTCTCTTCTTTGGGCGCTACAATACAGGCCATTAAATTGCCAAATCTAGCAGGGCAATATATTGTACATGACAACATAAGAACACGTTAATAAATGGCTTTAGATTTGTGTCTTTCTTGGAATGGTTGTTGTTGTTTTTTGTTTTTTCCCTCTTGTGGGGCAATTTTCATTGCACATGTTTTGTGTCCATTTCTATTCCGATTGAACGCCATTAAGTTTAAGAACATCTATCAAGAACTTCAGCGTGTCAGAACTCCTCTCCCATTATCATTCTTACATAGATGTAGTGTTTTTCGCTTTTTTTTTAAATGTTCACTCATAAACCTGAGCCCAATTTCATAGAAATGCTTAAGCAGAAAATATTGCTTATCAGTTTGCTTAGCAGAAATGAGTAGGATACCTGTCAAAAATTGTGCACCTTACATGGTAGCTTGGCTGGTAACTATATTTTGGTGAGCATTAAAAAAAAAAAAAATTGTGCATAAAGGGAGGGTATGTCTTGGTAGCTACTCCAAAAATGAATGACTGTAAAAACTCACTTGGTAAGAAGCACAGCAGCTGTTGATAATATTTAACATTTTAAGAAACGACTTCCTTCTAAGGAATGTGGTTCAAGAGAATAGGGTTCAGAAACATTTCAATCTGAGAAACGTTTCTTCGTGAAACATTTCTCAGGTTGTGTATTCCAATGACGGATTATTCTTCCTGCATGGACATAACCGCTCCAGATTTTCAGCGATATCTCAAAAACGCTACCACCATTTTCACAGGTTATTTGTATTTTATATATCTACATTTATATATGGTTAAAACAATCGGACGGTTCCAAAAACCAAGGGTATACTTTGCCTTTTACTGCATGATACGAGTGAAGGGATCCTTTCCCTTTGAATCCAACTGACAAACCTTTCACTCATTTGTACAACAGTGGTGACGGGAAAGAGGAACAATTCTTGTGGGATGAAGGACGTGTCAGCATTCCAGGTAACTATACCTTCAAATGTGTTTCCCAGTTTCTTTGACACTCCTAGGCTTGGTGATGGGATAGTACATGCATATGGCGTGTCATGGCTGAGCGGATAAGAGCACCGGACTCAAGCTCTGGTGTTTCTGATCAGCAGAGTGTGGGTTCGAGTCCGGGTCAAGACACTTGTGTCCTTAGGCAAGACACTTGACCATTGTTGCTTTGTCTTTCGGATTGGACATCAATAGGTCCCATGTGTTGTATTCGCTTAAAAGAACCCAGTTCATTTATTGAGAACAGAAGGGGTTTACCCCAGTGCTCCTGGTTTGATTGGCAGCATATTGCACCACAGCACCATATAAACCATTATATGGCGCTGTGTAAAGGAATAGGTTTACTTTATAACTGAGCTCTTTATACCTTGCAAGATAAATACTGTAGGGCTTATAGAAACGTAGTATTAAGTGTGGTATAAATGTGAAGTATTTATTATTATTATTATGAAGAAAATCTATTTTTGTTTTCAAACTTCCACCAGTATATTACACCATGAAAAACCATGGCGAAAGCAAGGCTCTACCTACGGCTGTTGCAGTGGGTGCTGTGGCTGATTTGAAGTTGCATATTTATGTCATAAAACTCCTAACATTTCATGTACAGCCACAAAAACAATCAAGACGGCTGCTTTATTATAAAATTACAGAATGGGCTTGTAAAAGTACAACATATTTGCATCATGGTACAAGATTATTTCTTCATGAGTTATTAGGGGATAGCCTTCTCAGCAGTTTTTAACCATTGGGGTGAGGGGTCGAGTCTCGTTTATGACACTTGTGTTCTGGAGCAAGACACTTGACTATAATTGCTTCTCTTCACCCAGGAGTAAAACAGGTACCTGTGAGGGCAGAGATGGGTCTTGTGACTGATTTAGCTTGGTGCACTACATTCTTGTCATCACATGCTGTATACTCCCCCAGGGAGTTGAGATGGTTTTAAGGATTGAAATAAATGGCTCAGTGATTGACGGAATGAGCTCCAGTGTCCACCAACTTCGGCGAACAATTAACGTTATTTTTTTTCTTCGTCTTTTTTTACAGTGTACAACAACATGGACACAGCATTAAACAACCACCCAGACTCCAGCGTGTTCGTCAACTCTGCCTTCGGCAGGGATGCTGTCCACTTCGCAATGGTGGCTCTGAAGAGTAAACAGGTATTAAAATGATTACCCATCGTTCAAATTTGTTTCGGTGTAATTGTGAGTTTTGGGAGTTGAAACAAAAAATGTATGTAATAACAAAATTGAAACTTCAGTGTTTAGAAAAAAAACTCTTATAGATACATAGCTGTAAACATGAACATAAGAAACTTAAGCTTTACCCTTTAGAGACCATAGCGACCACAAGCAGCTCATACTAAAATGCCCATAGCGGCCGCAAACGGCCGCACATGATTTGACCTCGCTCCATTCACTCAAAGAACTCAAAGTAAAGGTCGTGTCCGGAATGAAATTTTCCAGTGTTTCCTTTGTTAAAATAGTATCCCAATTTCTATTTAAAAAAAGATTTAAGAGTTTCAGCGGGGCGGAGCTTCACTCCCATTATCATTCTTACGTTGATGTATTTTTTTTAGGTATTTTTTTTACATGGATCTATCCACTTTTTTTTTCAATGGTCCACTCACAGACCTTCTAGCAAGTTTTTGGTGATCAAATCAAGTGAAACTGATCATACTGGCAGTGGTTTCACTCACTGCAGGAAATGCATTCAGTTTAGTTTGTTCTTTCTGCTTATTACTTAGGGCATGGTGATTCGATTGTAAATGTAAGTGGTCTAAATATTATGCATTGATCCAAACAGTAGGAAAGTGGGATGTTTTATATATCGTATTAAGATCTGATCGATTACTTTTTTTAGTATTCCTTTTAAACCAACCCAACACATTCACTTTTTTTTAAGATTCGCTGCATTTTGATGATGGTAGGTCACATTCCAGACCAACAAACACGAGCTCTGATTCTGATGGCAAAAAACAACGACGTCTTGATGTTTGGTCCATGTACGGTAAGCGAAGGTTCTTCATAAAAATAAAAAAAACCATTGAAAAATACAATTGTTGACCTATAGCCCAAAGTCAGGGTCCTCCCCATGCACAAGCTAGCATATCAAGGACCTCATTTCAATTCAGCGCGCTCAGACCAAACTTCCAAACTTTGGGTCCAGAATGCCCAATAGTTTAATACATAATCCTGGGGAGAACCCTGAATATTTTTGTAGATTTTGTTGTGTTTTGGTTGTATATGATGTTGGTGTCTGTTAGGGTGGTTTATCCCGTTTGGATGCTTGTCATACAACCAGACTACCCAGCTTGCCCGATAGGTAGAAGCCAGTTAATTGGAATCTTATAATATTATATTACCAGCGGATGATTTCTTATCTGTAAATTGCTACTGAAGATGATAAGAACGTGTTGGTTGAAACGTTGCGTTGTTACACCACCGGTTTTTCCACAATCAGAACCACAACATTTAGAGGGATTTTTTTTGTTTTTGTGCATGTACATGGCGTTCCCGCAAACCTTATACTTGATTGCATCTCCACCATGCAAAGTTTCAAATCCTACTTTATCTGTCAACTTCAATAATCGTTCATTGCATCACCTCTGTACACAGCCGTATCATCTACTGCAAGTCAACTTCATCAAGCCTGGCAGTTTCCGCTGCAATAAATTTGGTACCATCGGCGGCAGCTTAGACGATGTCCTGTCCCTGAAGTTGTATCGACCGGGGAGTGTCGGCCTGGTCACCCGCTCCGGAGGGTTGTCCAACGAGTTGGTTATGACTATTGCGAGGAACACGGATGGCCTCTACCAGGGTGTCTCACTGGGTGGTGGCAAGTGAGTTCCTTCAGTATTTCCTTTGTGTTCAGGGCAGGACCTTTAACGTCAGGGCTTGAACTTTGGGGGAAAATCCAGAAGGGCATAGGGCTTGTAGCTGAAAATATTTACGGGAACAGACTAGCTGCTCTTAAAAGACCAGAATCAAAGTGAGAAAAAAACTTTCTACTCGGTTTAAACTACCAACTGTTTTTTTAAGCAAACACTATAAGAGAATTGATATAAATCAGAATGTTGACTTTTTAAAGATTGTCCAGTCATGAGTTTACTGGTCTGATGCTAAAATCACTCGGTTTGTTGTAGTATGAGAGGCTCTTAGTCTGTGTAGGATCCCACATATGCTGATCCAGTCCATGCCGTAGGACAAAGTGCCCCATTCCTCTTCAGATTTGACCCAGCTTTCCATTTGCTAGATCTAAAAGGAAAGCTGGGGACAGCGCCTTCACAGTTGCTGCACCACAAGTCTGAGAGAAGCGGCGTTGTTGGCCATGTTCAAACGCCTCCTCAAGACACTTCTTTTCCCAGAAACATCCGAACTCGCTCCTCACTTTGTTTTTTCTTCGCTATTCGTTGGTTTGTTTTTTGTATTAGTTTGTGTTTATCTCTCCCTTTGTCAGGCGCTCTGTTCTTTGTATTGCGCCTTATAAATGCTTTGTACTATTATTATTATTATTATTATTGCCTTTACTCTATTGAACTTCACCGAAAACCTTCAGGTCTCCTTTATTTAACCATAATTCGAAATTTGAGAAATCCAACAACTCCTGTTTGAATTTATCATTTTCTTATTTAATCACTCATAGATCCCTCACTGGTTATTACACGAGAAACACGTCCCCACTGATCAAACATGTTACTTATTTTTGTGTTTTAGGTACACCAGCTCAACGTTCATGGATAACCTGATGTTCTTGGAAAACTCTCCTGATGTCAAGATTCTGTTGGTTCTTGGAGAGGTATGTTTTTCTTGTATAGTGTTCTTCTCATTTTGATTGAAGTTCAGAGCTTGACGACTGCAAGGTTTGCCTTTTACTTTCTCAGTGACTGGCCAGCAGGACCAGTCTATTAATTGCTCCTCCAACTTTTTCACTGATCCATATTTTAAGGTCAACTTCCCTTCCATTATTGTCATCTGTATGGGACTTGTAATTTGAAGAAATGAGAACAATCAGTGGTTCAGATATAGCAGTGGCAAGCAACTAGCCAGCTGGACTACTTGGAAAGATTAGTTTTGACTGGTCCTCGGGTGTTTTAACTGGCATTCGGCCAGCGGACCAGTGTTACGGGAGAAGTCTTGTACCACAGACTGCCACAAAGTACCCCCACCTTCCCGGCTAACATTGGGTGCATGGGTTGCATCTGTTTGTACGGGTTGTATGGACCGAGTCTCCACAGTCTCCAGTGGATTTTTTGTGGCATAGGCCAGTTTGACAGGGGAGTCTGCCGATAGTAATGGGGTTGAAAAAGCAACAAGAGGCCTGACTGTACTGAGGCAATGGAGGCAATTGCTTCATTGCCCCTATATTCATTGCCTTGGTGCCCCTTGAAATGTTCCCTTTTCGGATGGAATGTTGTCTTTGCCTTACAAAGAACAAAGTATTGGACTGAAAAAGGTTCTGGATGACACTTCCTTGAACACTCTCCACCCCCCCCCCAACATGGTTTCAGCCAGGATTTGGAAAAAGGGTGGCCAAATTTGCTGGAAATTTAAAAAAATGGGTGTCCAAATTGTTCACTTACAACACATTTACATGTCAATAAAAGATAAACAGGATGTCCAAATTTAAAACAGGGTGTCCAAAAGACACCAAGAAACCTTTGTAATGGGTGGTATAGTTTTTATGACACTAAATCCAAATTGACCTTACCTGATGTACACATTTTTAGATTGGTTCACTGTTTCATTTATGTATATTTATCTCCCTTTTGAAACAGTTCGGAGGCTGTGAGGAATTTGAGGTGTGTGAGGCCATACGCAACGGCAAGATCACCAAACCAGTTGTTGCATTCTGCATTGGGGCATCTGCAGAATTGATCAAAAATGAGGTAAGTTGTTGCAAAAGTGAATGGATTCAACATTTAAATCGAGGATTGCATGGAAAAGGAAAAGAGGACAGGGCCAGGCACAGCGAGACTTTGTGCAGTGTTTTTCAGTTTCCAACAGCACAGCTGAGAAACCCCAAAATGAAGTGAGCAGCGTATTAGCTAAAAATAAAATTGCAGCCTGCAAAATACATCACACCACATCTGCAAAGAGAGGAACAAGCTGGAACTCTACGATCAGAAACTATTTTGAAGCATATATAAATGTCCATCGTTGTTTAGTTTTGAAAGGGTTTGTGTCATAAGACATAATCGGGCATCAAGAGGTTAATAGTACATTTCTAAGCACTATGGTAGTTTTATAATTCTAAGCAATGCGTTCAGCTTTAATTGGCCGAACCATGTTTGGCTAGTGTGTGGAAACGCTAAACAGGAGAAGTGCTGTGATGCTGTTGTCCTTGCAAACTATTGGATCAAGCCAGGACACCACCACCAATAATACAAAATAAGACGAAATCATAAATGCACAAATGAATGGTTTGATACATTAACTAGCCCCCAAATGTCTTTGCCCTGGCTTGCCCCCAAATAAAAATGTCTGCTACACTAGACTGTTCTATGGCACGTTCCAACGCAAGGGCTCTTTTAGGTGGTAAAGTGATCTTTAATTGCAAATCAAAGATGTTAATATGCTCTTCGTTCAAACTAATGACTTTTCCATTAAACACTTTTCCCTTTTTCGTCGAATTTTACAGCCGGGCCATTTTGGCCATTCTGGAGCAGGTTATGATGTTACCATGGAAACAGCAGTTGTCAAAAACAAAGCTTTATCTGAGGCTGGCGCAGTTGTTCCAGCATCTTATGACGACATCCCCAAGAAGCTTGCGTAAGTAAAGATGTTAATGAAGGCACTTCAGGCAGTGCGGGGCTAAAGTGCCACCACAAACAGCCGTATATAACGCATTTTCTTGTGATTGTACTATGTACATTATTATAGCAGAGCAGTCGACTCTCGATAAAACCAGAGCGCATTTTTAAAGAGCTGCTTAAGCGCAAAAAGTTCAACAAAATCATGCTTATCAGAATAAGGTCACCAGCCAAAATACCATGCCACATGTACAAATTCTGACAGGTTTCCTGCATATTTTTGCTTAGCAGAAAAATGTAAGCGTTATAAGAGGACAGCAAAACAAATGAAACTCTTTATAACAGTGTAATAAGGGTTGACTGGTTGACCAATGATGGTTGAGGCATACTTTGGTAACAACCCCAAACAAAAATTGTGTAATTTTCATCCGAAAGCTTACTGGCGAAATTATTTCTTCTGAAATGCCCCTGTTGATTAGAAATCAATAAAAACAGTTGAATCTGAGAAACGATTCCTGCACGAATCGTTTCTCAGATTTCCAAGGGTTGGTTTTATTCACGAATACCGCGCCAGAGATGCTGGTGGTACCTGCTAAATGTGGATGGATTGGACATTCTCGTGAAAATACTGTGAAAGTTTGTTGCTGTTTTCTCATCAAGTAGACACTGTATTCAGCTAAAACTTTCACATGTGACTTTGTTTGTATCTTTCCTTATAATTTTGCCTATAAATCAGCACATTACGAACAAAAACTAAACAATGACCCTACATTAAATTGCGATAGGCCATGCCTTCAAATAAAATTATAAACTTGAAAATATTTAGTGTTTTAGTTTTTCAGGGCGGTGGAACGCCAAACAAAAAGCTTGGCATAGGCACTTGACATAGTACGGGTATAGGATTGGTAACCATCGGAAAAATTGAATTGGTTTTTTGTTTGTTTATAGCGAGGTGTATGTGCGCTTGGTCTCTGAAGGCAAACTGGTGCCCAAAATGGAAGCACCACCACCCAGTATCCCTGCCAATATGAGACCAGTGAAAGGCAAGAAGAAGTAATGAGGAAGACGATTGATTCCAGTCAACGTTGCTCCGATGGCTGCTATGTTTATCCCAGCATGCCTTGCTCTATCATGACCACTGAAATTATGTAATTTAAATGTGTAGAAATATGACATAGTTTAATTAGACTTTAATAGTCCAGTAGTCCGTAAACTTTTAGGGTGACGACCCAAAGAAATTTCAAGCACCTGAAACCTTGATAACTTGCAACCTGGAAACACTTGAAAGTTTCAAGCACTTGAAGCATTAGAGCCACCCACTGATCACCAGTTTGGTGTTATGAAAACAGAATAATCTTAACAAGAGTTTGCAATCTGTTTGTTTAGTCATTCCCGTTGACTTGACTTGTGCTCTAATACGATAGTTGTTAAATTTAGCATAAAGTGGTACAGCAACTGGTCCCCTCTCATTCATCACTGATTTTACTACAGTGAATGCAGTTTAGGGCGACTGCAAAAAGTATAATTTGTTTGGAGTGAGATTGCATCAGAATACTGACTAAGCACCCTTTGCTGAACACAGAGATTGCGGTAACACCATGAGTTAGTAGTTTCGGATGAGAGTGTAGAAGTGAGGTTGTTCTGCCATTATTTTATGCCGTGATATCTGAATCTCAGTAATGCTGCGTACATTTGTTTTTTCACGTCTCTTTTCTCCACCTCGAGTAGTGCTCTTAAAATGTTTGTGAAAGTTGTATTTATATAACTTGAATTTTTATATTATTTGGGTTTACATCGATATGTGTTAAGTGCTGTATACTCAGTAGTTTCCCCCGAGTCCTGTGAAAAAAACCCACAGGCATATTACTCAGGTGGGACTCGAACCCACACCTTTGACATTCTGCAGCAGATATCTTACCACTAGACCACTGACATTGCCCGGTTTTTATGGATTTGTACGTTGTGTTTTTACTGTTAAAAGGTACTACATGTATGTCTATTTATATATATATAATTAGTAGGGGAGATGGCCTTAGCTTTCGATCCAAACAGGACCTTCGTCACATATATTTTTTTAGCACAATGAAATAATGATTTATGATATTATAAATAGACTTGTATCCAAAGGGTTCTCACAGTTATGGAAAAATAAGGAACATTGGTATCTTAAACAAAGGTAAAGTCCTAGAATCTTGAACAGTCTACACATGAGGATGCATGATATTTTGCTATGGCAGTCTTCCAGTTTGCATTCCATTTACTATTCCTCCAGATGCTTTCGGGCTCAAATTTTTGGGGAAAATTCACAAGATCACTGGGCTTGTAGACAAAAAAGTAGGACAATGTGATTGCGCTTAAGCGCTGGCCTACGTGTAAATATGGTATAGGTTTTTTTAATATTCTTTACAAGTGTACTTCATACAAACTAAGCTGATTTTCTCAAAGGCAAAACAAAATTGGTAATCAGAGGATGAATAGGATGAAAACCATGCCTGGACCAAACTTTGACCTCGTTCCTGCAGCACCAGAACTTCCATCTAGTGTGCTAGACTGCTTTTGTCATTTCTTTTAGTTTCTAATGGTGGGCAATATGTATTTTTGTTTGATTGTAAGTTTGCATGTATTTATTTGTTTGTCTGTTTGTTTTGGATGCTTCGACTGTCAAGCCATGGAGTTTGTACAGTTTAAAATGTGAGTTGTATAGGCCTAAGTACTGATGACCACAAAACCTTGCTTTTGTTGTATGCTTTTGCATCACAAACAAACGTAGCAAAATGTAGTACCTCACTGACTAACCACAAGGGGCATAACTGTGGGGGCATGTGCACTCCCCCCCCCCCCCACTGATGTCCTTGCCCCCGGGGGTGCTCCCTTATTTGAAATCTAGACTCTTGGGATTGGAAATTTCAAGAATAAAATGCTATGTTTTTATATACTTTTTAATGTGTTAGGTTTTTGTTGTCGTTGTCAAAGCTATTTTTTCCATTTCCGCGCAGACAATGTATTTGATTTTACAGTAACGCCAGATTATCATTAAACAAATATTAAATTACATACAAAAGGTGCTGAAAAGGGGCTTGTTTGAGACAAAGGCAAACGGACACTTGGCCAGAAGTGCCCACCTAGAAAAAAGCCTAATAATTTTGGACCGCCAAGACCAAATGTCAAGGAACGTACTGGCTTGTGGAGCTTTTGTGTTGATCCATATGTAAAGTAACATTTTCTGCTAAGCAGCTCCATGGGGCCCTGGTAGTACATTAGTGATTGTCACAACTATGTACATGTATAAAGTTTCATCAAGAACGCCACCATCTGAAAACATTTCTATTGAATCCAATCCCCAATTCCTACTGAGCCACATTAAGCATTGAACGAAACACGAAGCAACAATTCTGAGAGGCATCCAAATGACCTGTAGTATCGCCAAATAAAGGGCACATTTTTTTTTAGTTCATGAATTCAATATTCTCCATTATGTGCTGGTCTGAGAGACTTTAATAGTTTTTCTTTATTGCGGGTCGGTCAGCCAGCATGACTGAGTGCATCAGTACCGATCACAGTGGCCTCAACCAAGACACTTCACTGGAAAGAAATGTCGTCAATCACCTGTCTTTGTCTCCCTCGCTCAGTCGGTTAAGGGCTTGAGACAACTTAGTCACTCGCTCTAAAATTTTAACCCGGTCGCCCTCCACTAGCCTACTGCCACACTTCTGCATGAATTTATCCGGATGCCAGAGCAGTTGCTGGGATCTCATGAACCTCCTCGGCTCTTTCTCGTCATTCTTGTCCACATCGCACATGAGAACTTCCATCATTTTATCCGGGTCACCATGATGGCAGGGCCAGGGTAGATCATCATATCCTATCGACTTTAAGACCGTATCCTGTTCGCTAAACACTTCCGCACATTTTTGTAGATACTCCTCCTTCTGCCTCAGCAGTTTCTTGTGGAGGCGCTCCGAGCGTCGCTGACGATACTGCTCATGCTCCTCCTGCAACTTCTCCTGGAATTTCCGCTTCACCTCTTTGCGCTGATCCCTTTCCCGCTCTCTTCTGCTCCGATGGGTTCTTGAAGGGTGGAATTGTTCGTACCTCTGCTGCTGTTTTTGATGGTGTTCTGAAGCAATCCTGGTGACCCAGCCATCGTATGATTCTTTGTTTTGACCTGTATAACTATCACCGGTGCCATTTTATAAACTAATGTAAAATATTAATATTCTGATGGCAGTGTTTCTATATCATATACACCTCATAAGCAGTTCTTTGTTCTGAGTCATTACAATGGAGTGAGTGTGAGGCCAGTCCGGAAGGGCCAACTCTGCCACCTTGCACATTCCTAAGCAATGACAGAAGTAGTGGTCAGTGCACAGACAAGTCCAAATATGGGGCAATCGCCCACACTCTCATTTGTTTAATACGGCCCCCTTCTTAATCCAGCCAAACATATTCCTGTATGTATAATTATTCAAATGTCCCTTTAATGAAGTAGGAAACAATCCCTTATATGGTTACAATTTGTGTAAGAAAGCATCTTGCTGTTTCCTTTATAAACCCTTGTAATTTCAAGTTGAGGACAGTGAGAGCCTCCACCATCAGTCGTGCATTAAAGAGTATCTTCAATCATCAATCCTGTGTCAACGTGTGTCTTCTTATAGTCTGAGAGCATATAGCCTAACTGGTTATATTTGGTGGAGAATCCGGGCAACTCTTAAGTTCAAGAATTATTATTCGCCGACTCAGATCCTGAATGATAACACGAGCCCGCAGTCTTGCTCAAGCTCAAGCCACAATGTCATCAACGAATCAGTTTGAATCTATCGTGCCAAAGTTTTCGGGATACGATGCCGGAGACCCTGAGCTGTGGCTAGACAGGTACGAGAGGTACTCTAAGCAAAAGAAATGGACCCCGGAACAACAGGCCAGCAATCTGCCTCTGTACCTCACCGAATCTGCAAGCTATTGGCACAGGGACCTGCCGGACGAAAGCACAAATACATTTCCAAATTTAAAACAGGCGTTTCTGGCAAAGTACCAGCCCCATGAGGGGATGAAATGGGTGCGGTTAGCAGAACTCGCTGATCGTAAGCAGAGACCAGGCGAGACAGTGGAGGCGTACGTTGCTGATATTGAGAGAAGATGTTGTCAGCTCAGCAAAACGCCCGCAGAACGTATGGAGGTGTTCATAAGAGGACTGCTACCGGACATAAGGAGCCATGTCATTAAGGCTCACCCCGACACCGTCGATGACGCAGTGACGCAAGCACGTCTAGCCCAATCCACAACAACGCGTTCCGGACCCCAGACGGCAGAGGTGAACTCTGCGTTGCAAGAACTGAGCAACCAAATTCTAACGCTTCAGGGGCAACTTGCATCCATCTCTGCAGCTGGACCTGCCTCCAGCTACACCCAGCAACAGTCTCCGCAGTTCCCTGCGCAACCACCACCAAGGCGGCAGTACTCCCAACAGCGGCGACCCCAGCAGTCCTACCGAGCGACCCAGCAGCCCCGCCCGTACCAGCAGTACACAGCCCAGCAGTCAGCCCATCAGCAGGACCAGGCGTGCCACTGGTGTGGATGGGGTGAGTGTGTAGATAGGCGATCATGTCCGGCCAATGGAGTAGAATGTAGAAATTGTCGTAAAATAGGGCACTTTGCCAGAGTATGTTTGAGTAGACCTGTTAGTTACCATAGTAATTCCCCCAGTGGAAACATCGGTAATCAATGACTAGGCCACCAAAGTCAACAAGCATGCGATGAGTCCCAAACGGTCCCACATATCAACAACGTTTTACCAATTTCACGTGGGACCAATCTTGTCACAATAAAGGTGGGCTCCAAATTTCGCCAGTCTCTAATCGATACCGGTGCACTCATATCTTGTATCGCCAAACGTACATACACGGACTGCTTTTCGGACACAAAATTCCCCTTGGGACCTACTGACGTGCCACTGATTTCTGGCGTTGCGGGGCACGTAACTAAAGTTGTTGGCAAGGTTACTTTGCCTATTTCGATTGGCGACATGAATTTCAGTCACCCCTTCTACATTTTAGACAATATGAATCATGAGATTATTCTGGGTGTTGATTTTCTACAAGAACATAAGGTATCAATATCGTTTGACTCTAATCGTTTGCTCTTTAACGATTCAAACTCTGCACCCTTAACCAGTAAGGCAACAAAAATAATGCATGTTAGAGCGATGTGTAACATGACACTACCCGCCAGAACCCAAACGATATTTAGAGCTAAGTGTAAGGAGTCAAGCACAAAACACGGTATTATCGAACCTGTCCCTTCTCTGTATTCGGATAAGACGTTAATTGGAGCCAAATGTATTGTCCAATCACACCACGGCCATACAGTGTATCAAATAATGAACCCTACTGACAGTAACATAGAGATCAAACGTAATCAAGTAGTAGGTGTTTGGGAACCAGTCTTGGCTGACACATACATAGAAAGTTTTGAGGTAGATAGAAATAAGTCACATACGATCAACCAGTCCCGAGGGGACACGAAATCAAATGCTGTTCATGCCACAAACGGTATCAACCCTCAAGAAGTACTTGATGATTTAGACATAAGCCTGAATGATTCAGATTTAACATCAGACCAGAAAAATCAACTCGTTGAGTTCTTGGCTCAAAACAGAGCTGTCTTTGCAAAGGACACTACCGAGTTAGGTACAACGAATGTGCATTTTCATAGCATAGATACCGGTGATGCGCAACCTGTTCATCAGCGCTTCTATCGGACTTCCCCAGCTCACAAAACAGAAATTGAAAAACAAATTCACGACATGCTAAAAGCAGATGTAATCGAACCATCCACTTCGCCTTGGGCTAGTCCAGTGGTTCTTGTGAAAAAGAAAAATGGTGATTTTCGCTTCGCGGTCGACTATCGTCGCCTCAATAAAGTGACTAAGCCAATGTCTTTCCCTCTACCTCGCCCTGACGATGTATATGATACTATTGGAGAATCTCATGCTCAAATATTCACTGTACTCGATCTAGCATCAGGATTTTGGCAAATACCATTAGAGTCTGACAGCCAAGCTAAGACAGCATTCACATCACATACGGGTAACTATCAGTTTAAGAAAATGCCGTTTGGTTTGACGAATGCACCAGTATCCTTTCAAATGGTCATGACACAAGTATTACGGGGCTTAGCTTGGCAATTTGCTCTGGTTTATGTTGATGATATAATAATTTTCTCACCAGACTTTGACACACATCTCACACATTTGACTGCAGTTTTCGATCGCTTGCGTTCTGCAAATCTTAAGCTCAAACCACAAAAGTGTCACTTTGCAGCTAGAGAAGTTACTTATCTTGGTCACATCATTTCTAAGCAAGGGATTAAAGTCAATCCAGACAAAACTGCAGTCATACAGTCATTCCCTGTGCCTAAAGATCAATCAGAAGTTCGTACGTTTCTTGGTATATGTAACTATTATCGCCGATTTGTCAAAGGTTATGCTAACATTGCTTGTCCACTGAACCAGTTGTTGCAGAGAAACATGCCGTTTATATGGACAGAAGCCTGTGATAAGGCTTTTCAGACGCTAAAACTTGCGCTAATTTCGCCACCTATCCTCTGCTACCCTAATTTCGACAAGGGGTTTATTCTTTCCACTGATGCCAGTGGCTACGCGATCGGCTATATCCTATCGCAGACCAATGATGACGGTCGGGAAGTCGTCATTCAGTATGGTGGCCGGGCTCTAACTAAAGCTGAACAGAAATGGTCGATCACTGAACGAGAAGGTTTGGCTGTTGTTGAGGGTATAAAGTTCTATCGCGTATACCTCGCTAATACGAAGTTTCGTGTCCAGACGGATCATGTTTCTCTTCAATGGTTACGCACAATTCAAGATACAACCGGTCGATTAGGACGATGGTCCATTCAGTTACAGGGATATGACTTTGAGGTTGTCCATAAGTCTGGTAATTCTCATGGTAATGCCGATGCCCTTTCGCGTAGAACATACAACGACGTGCCCCGCTGTCCCAAACCAATCATTGTGACTGAACCTCTTAACACCCAACCACAAACTCAAGGAGCCGCGAACCCGCCATTGCCAGAAACAATTGAATACAAAATCACGTATGCCACCGATGCGGTGCCAATCTATTCAATTAGTGAACTGGATGATCTTACATCTCCCGACCATTCCAACATCCGTGATAGACAACAAGCCGATATTCTGTTGAATCAGTACATTGCCTACTTAGAATCCGGCTCCCTACCCTCGAATGCTTGTCTCGCAAGGCGAATAGTAGCAGAAACACCAGATTTCATAATACAAGATGGTATTCTGTATCATTACTACTACCCACGAGGTAAAGGCCACAAGATTGACAGACAAATTAAACAGTTAGCTGTTCCACAAAGTTTGAGGCAAGACATATTACTGTCCTATCACGACTCACTATTGGGTGGCCATCAAGGCATGGATCGCACGTACGATTGCATCCGCCAGAAGTATTACTGGCCCAAAATGTTTTCAGAAATTGAACAATATGTGAAATCATGTACAACCTGTCAGCGGGTTAAAGTCAACCGCCATGGCAAACATGCCCCGCTTAGACCCTTGCCCGTCGGAGATGTGTTTTCCAGATTACACGTTGACATACTGGGGCCACTGAAAACTTCTTCCGAGGGGTATAAGTATGTTTTGTTAGTGGTTGATTCCTTTTCCAAATGGTGTGAGGCATTCCCGCTCAAAACCCAAAATGCTGCGGAAGTTGCACGAATCTTGTATAATGAAATCATTTGTCGCTATGGCGCTCCCTCTTCCTTACTTTCCGACAGAGGCACACAGTTCATGTCCAAGTTGATCAAAGAGTTATGCAACATCTTCCAAATCACAAAAATTAACACCAGTAGCTACCACCCCCAGACAAATGCCAGCTGTGAACGTATGAACAGTTTCATTTGGCAGTCATTGCGCGCATACTGTAAACCCGACCAATCCGATTGGGTGCAATTACTGCCAAGTATCATGTTTGCATATCGAAGCACGCCTGCCACGGAATCAACACAACTTAGCCCATTTATGATTTTGTTTGGTCGCGAATGCCGTCTCCCGATTGATACATCAATCTTGCCCACGCCACATACGCAAATAGGTCAGCACCAGTCTCTTGAACTCATCATGGAGAACTTTGATATTGCTCGCCAAATCGCGACAGAGAACATAAAGGCTGCCCAGACTAAATATAAGGGTCAGTTCGATAAGAAGTCAAAAACTCCCAGCTATACAGAGGGTCAAAAAGTGTGGCTTTACTGTGCAAAAAGGACTGTCGGTTTGTCCCCAAAAATGTGTCATAAATGGCTTGGACCATATTACATTTGCGAGGCGAGGGAAAATTTCACCTACAAACTCCGTAGATGTGATGATAACAAACCCATGTTGTCCCCAGTCCACGCTAATCGGCTGAAGCAATACCATGACCCTAAGGACAGACCAGTCCACATTCCTGATAACTTAGATGACCTGACTGAGGTCGATGCAGACCAATTTGACGATAGTGAACCTACTAGTGTAACTCCCCAAGGGAATAGTAATACTGTACCCATACCATCTGACACCAGTCGTGTGCCACCCACACCACCTGTTGTCTTGGGACATCCCAAAGTACCCATCAAAGCCTCACCACACAATGCCAATGACTGGTTTGTGGTGCATAGTTTACGGCGATCTGCCATCATTAATGGTAAGCGCCATTACCAAGTCAAATGGAAAGGGTACAATAATACTACCTGGGAACCCGAGGATAACATTCCGGACGAACTGATACAAGAATTTCACATTCGCAAGACCAAGCGTTATAACAAGGGTAAACGCAAACGTTAATTAGGCTTACTGTATAATTCACGCACTTGTATCAGGGTGACATGTTTACATTTTTTTTTTTCTCTTTTATCGGTAATTTGTATTTTGTTATTATTTCCATTATTAACTGTAATTTTCCATATTGAACCTATCCTGGCCAGGACATGACATGATCGCTTAATACTGCACACTCTCTATTTTTGTTGTTGTTGTATTTCTAACGGTTTTGTTTACGTACTGTTTACCTTAAAATTTAATTTCGGACGCCAGTACTTTTTATTGTTGTCATTATGTGCTTTTATATGAATTTGCTTTCCGTTTAAGTCGGGAGACTTAATCTTCGAAGGGAGGGCACATATCACCGGTGCCATTTTATAAACTAATGTAAAATATTAATATTCTGATGGCAGTGTTTCTATATCATATACACCTCATAAGCAGTTCTTTGTTCTGAGTCATTACAATGGAGTGAGTGTGAGGCCAGTCCGGAAGGGCCAACTCTGCCACCTTGCACATTCCTAAGCAATGACAGAAGTAGTGGTCAGTGCACAGACAAGTCCAAATATGGGGCAATCGCCCACACTCTCATTTGTTTAATACGGCCCCCTTCTTAATCCAGCCAAACATATTCCTGTATGTATAATTATTCAAATGTCCCTTTAATGAAGTAGGAAACAATCCCTTATATGGTTACAATTTGTGTAAGAAAGCATCTTGCTGTTTCCTTTATAAACCCTTGTAATTTCAAGTTGAGGACAGTGAGAGCCTCCACCATCAGTCGTGCATTAAAGAGTATCTTCAATCATCAATCCTGTGTCAACGTGTGTCTTCTTATAGTCTGAGAGCATATAGCCTAACTGGTTATATAACCTACGCATTAATAATACTTATTAGCCTATTTTAGCAACAAAATTGGTATAACTCGTCACCAGAAAAAGCTATGAAATTGATTTTACCACCGTTGTGATTCTCAGGTTGTAAGCTTTCCAATGATACCAAACTTGTCTGTAAAATCTTTTTAAAAAGTGCCGTTCTTTCTACCATGGGCACTGTCTTTGAAGCTGATGAGCGTTCTTGGTGTTCTAGGGGGAAAACATGTTTAAGGAATCAAACCTTTACTCTGGTCTACACTTATACTTTTGTAGGCCTTTGATACTACTGTACATATATGTCACCGTGGTCCAGTGGTTAGACCCGCGCGCAGGCATACCATTGATACATTACAAGTGACGGCGGCCATATTTGTTATCGGAAGGAGACAATTCTGAATAACGGTGAGAATTTATCATTTTGTGCATTGTTTTTTTTTTTGCGGAGTGGATTTTCTGGACCCACGCCAAGCTCACTGACACTGTGAAAACAATGAACACATAGAGCCCAATTTTGGCGAGATCCGTTTTAAAAAGAGAACTCCAGGTGCATAAACGTGAAGGGGAAAAGTTTCGAATAGGATTTTGTACACGATGACCTATGAGGTTCGTGAAGACGATAGCGGAACGAACAGCATAGATAGTTCAACTTCTCAGAGTATCCTATTCCTAGTCTACCAACTAGGGAGGAGTAGAGTAAACCTAGTATTCTCACTGGCAGACTGGGGTGCCGTACTCCTTTGATCGATGATAATTTGACCTAATTAAGGGAGATAAAGAGGTGGTCGAAAACAGAGTTTAAGCCCTAAGCAGCTCACCATGTCGGTGTAGAGCCAGATGTAACGGAGTTTCACCGTCATTGTCTTGGACATCCACCCGGCCGGGCAGCGATTTTTTTCCGTACCACACGCTAGCTATGGGGGCCACAAAAAAAGCGTTCTGATTGGTCCGTTTCTGCAGAGGTCGTGCATTTTAAATAAGGTAAACTAAGGAAAGCGTTATTACACGTACTGGTGGTACAGGGCCCTGCAGCCGATTTCACGAAACGCTAGGATTAATCCTATCTCGAGTTAGGAGTAACTATAAGTCCTAACTTAGGATTAATCTTAAGGTTAACATGTTACAGTGCAAGGCTGGGACTCGTCCTAAGTCCTAAGATTAATCCTAAGTTAGGAAGAGTTTGGTGAAATCGACGGATGGCCTTGGAGCACAGCATGCGGTGCGTGTGGTGTTAATACAGCGGCACTTGGTAGGGCCTACATTGTGTGTGCTATCGGTGTCGCTAATGTTAACTTGTGATAATAAAAATAGAGACAAGAGGTAGGCCTACAAGAACACTAAACAAACTGAAATGTTATCTTCTCCCCATTTTTCTTACTCCACTGATCTACTTTCTTTTAATGTATCAACTATTTGTTGTTTCCGAGTCGTGTAAACGAACAAATGTTAATGCAAAACACTGTCGAAAGGACAATTTTACAAATCACAAGTCATATAGACTTCCCAAATAATTATATAGGCCTACGTGTCAATATAGGTATTGCCCCAAAACATAAACACACCAAACATTCTTCAAATCCCCCAGTACTGACCAGAACAGGGGGACGCACCCTTGCTCCAGGAAATTATGTCATCTTTCACTCTGATTCTCTCACACACCATGGAGGTAGAAACTACCTCCATGCACACACCTACGACCTAGGTTTAGCCACTTATTATTATTTTGGTTTTATTCGGCCATTAACCCTGCGTGAGACCGTCAACAAATGTTCACACTCAGACACCATGTCTTACCATAGAGAAATGGGTCGTACCAAGTGCCGCTGTATTAACACCACAAGCACCGCACGATGTTATCCAAGGCCAGGGCCCCGTACCACCAGTACGTGTAATAACACTTTCCTTGGTTTACCTTATTTAAATGCACGACCTCTGCAGAAACGGACCAATCAAAACGCTTTTTTGTGGCCCTATAGCTAGCGTGTGATATGGAAAAAAATATCGCGGCCGGGCGCCGTGCTTGAGCAGAATGCCCAACACCGCATCGTCACCGGAGGCACAGGCAACATGGAGAAGTCTTCGCTGAGTTACGACATTAAAGTCAAACCTTTGGTGCCTTTATAAGAAAGATTTCACTTTTATGACTTTACCTTGAGAGACATAATCAAACAATCTCTCTGTTTTTGTTTTCCCCTATTTCCAACCAAAACGTAGTGGAAGATAAGACCATGCATGGAGGGGAGACAATTACAACTCTTGGTGGCGCTCTTCATACTTAAAAAGGTGTGTGGTTTATTCACCGCACAGACATTATGTCTGTGTGGTTAATGAGGCACTAACTACTAACGCAGTTCGGTGCCTTTCGGTCGTTATGGCACCTTTTGGATGCAACGACAGTCATGAGAAGGACACCGCTTTTATAGGGCATGTGTCAAGGTCTAATTTGACCAGTTTGGTTAAAGTCGGCCAAATAGTTTAGGAGTCATGACCTTTTCATGTTGTGCACGTGACGGTTACACCATGGAGGTAGAAATAGTTTTCTACCTCCATGGTTACACCGAAGAGCTCAGCGAAAGAACTAGTGCTAAGGTGTTCACAGAGCACATCAGCCCTATAAAATAACTTGAAATGTGATCCCCCCCCCCATGGTAACACTATTACCAGTTAAAGTTGCATCAGGCCCAAGTAAGATTGAGGGTGCGAAAAAACGTCGCCGCTTAAAAAAGACAACAGAAAGAGAATAAAAAGAAAAAGTGCAGCCAAAGAGAAGGTTGCCGTATTCATGTGAAAAAAACACAAGTCGCCATGGGGAAAAAGGTGGCCTTGTAATAAGTGTCCAACATAGAACACCATAGTAATACTAATTTTTTTCCAGTTCACGATTTGTTTTGATAGTGAATACATGTTATAATCATTTATAGCTAGAGCTAATATTGGCCTGGAACGAACAAGTAATGTACCCCCACCTTTAGAGAACAAGGTATTCGTGTCCGATACTTTGTATGATACAAGTGTAGCGGCCATTGTGCTTTTTAGTTCAGTTTTTCTAATTTTTTTCTTGTTTCATTTAATACAATTTTTTGCTCATTGTTTTAGAGAATATTTATCCCTTACCATTTTCTAAGACCGCATAGAGATTTTATCATTATGTACCCATGAAGTATATTTTAGGCTCAGTCTATGGGCGACCTTGTGCGTCTCTAGTTGCGATGATCGTAACCCTCCATCCTCCCGACGCGTCGGGAGGATGGAGGGTTACGATCATCGCAACTAGTGCGTCTCCTACACCAGTATCCCCTGCTTTTTCCACTAGCTTTCCACTTCTCCCTGATTTACGACCCTTTGGGGCATTTCTCTGGTCAGCCATTACCATGGTTACTCAAGGTCTTATACCGCATGTATACCTTCCCACAAATACTTATTCTTTGTTTCTTATAGTAGTTATTATAAGTACACTCTTAAAAACAAGTGTAAAATGTTGCTGTGTAAAACTGCTGGCTACAAATTTGGTGTAACTTTTGATCGATTTTGGGTAAAACGACAATTTTTTTTGTACCCCTCACTTGTGTAAAATAAAATACACGGCAAGGAAAAGGTAAAACGATACCCAAATTGGGTATAAGAATTTTTAAATCGCACAACACAGAACTTCAAATCACTCATGAAGTGTGTAATACAACAGTTTTTAACCTCAAGCAGTGTAATTTTGCACAACAAATGATAAGAAGTAACTGGAAATGGGGTAAACTGCTCCACGTGGATACATTTTACCCATAATGCAACGTATACCATACATTTGGACAAGGCAAGTCTCAGGCATATATCACAATCAAAGAACGATGGGGTGGACGTCATTCTAATGTTGCATATCGTTAATGTCTGATGTTCATGGAACCAAAGTTGCCAAGAGGGAAATTTGGCTTTATGGTACTAGTTATTTAGTCCGAGAAACAACAGTCTGTTGAACGGGGTAAGGCATTACCTACACAGGAAAGCCTTGGATTACTACCCTCATTGACTTTGCAACACGAAGATTTCGTCACGGGCAGTCTGAACCGTCAATAACAGGTCTGGCAAAACCAACAGGCTCTTTTCACAGCCAACACTGCTTCCAAGAAGAGATTGAATTCCCTTTCTGCTCGCAAGAATTATGTTAATGTTCGTTTTCACCAACAAAACCCAATTTTTCGGTCACCTTTACCCCAATGGTACCTGACTGTACACAGCTCCCCAATTGTTGTATTCAAGGTGATTATTGGGTTGTGACCATCATAGTGTAACCAGCTGACCTCGAATATTCGGTCATTGATTACGTACTAAAAAGTATTTTAAGTTGTTCGTTATTGCCACACCCGTAAATTAAATACTGAGTTGCGATGAAGGGGGGAATGGAGTGTGGTAGATGATAAATCCGCTGGGAGAATATTCAATAGGTTAAGTAAATTCCTGAGCATGGGACCCACTAGACACAAACATTTGAATATGACTGGACATCATAGCTGAAATACCTTAAGTCAATTAGCAATGCATGAACCCTCTTTTCTGGAAATTGGGAGTCATTCCTGCAATTGCCGTCAAGATGAGAGAGGTCGACTGTAGGGAGCAGTTATGTTTCCGTTTCCCTATAGTTTCTTTTAAGTTCAGCCAAATTAGTTTTTATATAAGTTGCGACTTCGGGGGACTACACTATTAAATGAATGCTTCTACCGGCAACATGATGGTGTTCAAGCAATGATTTGGTGAGTCAAAATGTAGGAAATAATTATTGTAACAAACCTTCAGAAACGCTGCAATGTAATTACAATGTGTAATGTTCAATTGCCGTAAATTTTGTTAATAATAGAATTGTTAAAAAAGCCGGGGTACTCTCGTAATAGAAATGTTAGAGAAATATGGCAAGAACTGTTTCATATGTTGAAGATGGCATATAGTTAACACTGAACGTATTCTTTTTGTATTTATTACGTAAATTCAAAGTTATGACCCGCTTGTAAGAATTGTATCCAATACCAGTCAAGTTATTTCCAGTTACAAATGGTGTGTGACCTACCGGTAATTTCTAGAGCATTAGAATACATCAGATAAATAGTTATTCGGCAAATTACTATTTTCATGTTCCACGTCGTGTACCTAATGATTAATTATCAGAATGTACGACACATGTATCTTCAGTTAAATACCGACCACTGTGTGACGGGAACCTCGTACAATCAAGTCACCAACGATACTGTTGTTTATTGAAGGTAGGGAATATTTAACTACCATGAAGAGTTTTTATCTAAACGTGAAGGTATTATTTGGCAACGTGTTGTTATATAAATTCTTGTGCATGGACTGGAATAATGATAATTGAACTTGCAGTCATTCCATATACGTTTTGGATTGTTGAGAAATAGTTGAACTTGCATTTGAATTATCTAGTATGAAGTATAACTGTTGAGTGTAATGCTGTGAATCTTGTGGCCTAAAAATCGTGATTTGACGGTTCGCTAAGAAAAAATTTTTTTATCAGCTGAACCGGTTGTAGTTTTAACTACAACCGGTTCAGCTAATTAAAAAAAAAAAAGTATTTTATTAGTAGGTGTATAATGTTTCTCTATATTTATTATATTTTACAGATTGCCCCGATTATCTGGTGGCCTTATATATTGGGTTTTAAATGCAAATTAGTCAAACTAGTACAAAGATCAGACCTGCATTTTATGTTCCAGGGCTTTCCTTAATCTCTCCCTGGTTACAATATTTTAATCAGAAATTGTACGGTGCAGTTAAATTCTGTCCACAAAAAAGTGTTTCAGTTAAACAAAAAATACACCGAGTGATGTGAATGGGTAACGTTAGTTTTGCTGACCTCCCCCTCCCAAATCCTGTTCATGTTGTTGAATCAGAGTTGAATGAAAGTGTTTCAACTTAATTTATTTACTCTTAGTTTGTATATAAAAGAAGAAAAAGAAAACAAGCCCTTCCAAAAGGAGCACACCTAAATATGTGCACAACAACTTATTTAAACGCAACACAAGTGAGTAGTAAATTTAACAGTGCTGGGTAAAGTAATATAACCCAATTATTGGGTAAGAAAATAACACAACACCTGCGTAAAATGAGGGTTGGGTAAAGTTAACCCCATTTTGGAGTAAAAAGGGAACATGGTCGTCACATGGGTAAACTTCTTACCCAACAGTCCTGTGCTAAAGATGTTGCACATGTTGGTATTAAAAATTACACAATAATGGGTACCTTTTTACACTTTGGATGGTGTGCAAGAATTTTACACAAGTGAACGACCATGTTCGCTTTTTAATACCGAAAGGTAAGAATGTTACCTAATGATGAGCAAATTTCATTTTTTAGAGTGTAGGTAAAAGACCTTCACTTTTTTCTGCAACTCTAACCCTATACTAAGCACAGTGTAACAATTATTATTCCAAGAGTTTTACCAGCTTTTACAGAACCCCCAGCGTAGTATAGTAAGTACACAATTTATTTCATATTGATTGTTAACAACCGTATATTTCTACTTCATTTGATTTGTCTTACCTTCATGGAGGATGTTCCCTTGATAGGCGATTTAATTTCTCAACTTACAGGGCTGACCAGACTTTGTTAGTTTTACTTGATTTGAGTTCCGCTTTTGATACTTAGGTCATCAGATTTTACTGCGAACATTGGAGTATGATTTTGGTATTAAAGGTGTTGCTCTCCTCTGGTTTAAATCATATTTGTCCAACAGATCTCAGCGTGTTTTGGTGAACGGTAACCTCTCTCAGAAATTTGACCTTGAGTGGGGAGTTCCCCAGGGCTCTTGTTTGGGACCATTGTTGTTTAATATGTATACCAGCAGACTTTTTAATATTTTTGAGAAGCATCTCCCTAATGTACATTGTGAACTGATGATACTCAACTTTATCTTTCCTTTTGTCCAGACAATGCAGTTAACCAGGCGTCTGCTCTTTTCGCAATGGAGGCCTGCGTACATAAAGCGCGTGAATGGATGCTCAGTAACGGTTTGATGTTAAACGACACCAAAACTGAATTTATGGTTATTGGCACTCGTCAACAGTTGGCCAAAGTTAATTTCACAGCATCAAGGTGGGGAGTTTCAGAGTAACCTCTGTTCCCATTGTGAAAAACCTGGGCGCCTGGTTCGATAATCATATGAATATGAACACACATATTATTACAAAAGCTTGCAATACGTCTTTTTATTTTCTATGCCGCCATGGTCCCTTATGGATTTCCTGATCGCTGATTGTTCAACCGCAAAATGTCACACTCATCCACTGTCCATACCCGGATGTACTTGTAAACAAAGTGCGTGGCCCCTGTTACCAATTGTTTTGTTGGGTTCTTTGGGGAAATTTTCAAAATGAAGGATTGGTGGCCTAAACACATTTGTTTAGGCGATTTGGGGTACTTGGAGAACAAAGGATATAATTTAAAAGGGGGTGATGGTCTGAATTTCAAGTTAAAAAATGTTTACTACTTGTTTATCCAGAAATTTATATACTTTTATTCCAGAAGAATTGTTAAAATCATGGTCAGGAATTACTTGGGTAGTTGGAAGGTTGAAGGGTCAAAGTCCTTTTGTATGTGTCCTTAACGCTCGATACAACAAAAACTAAAGTGAGCAAGATAAGATTTGTCTTTTATTACATCAACAATTCCGTTATTTTAAGTCACAAACACTGCAAGTAGGAATACAGTTGGCGTCGCTTGCTATTTCATTGTATATTGCACACCCACTTAATGATAGTTCGCAATATTTTTTATCAAGTATACGTCCTCAGAAAAAGCTCCCAAGACTTAACAAACGATACACAGTGTAACCTCATTCAACCCTGACCTCCGGTTCAAACCGGAAGCTAAACATTAATGTTTCAAAAAGCATAACTTCCAAAGCACACATTTTTTTTAAACAATCTTTACATCATTGGGAAAGTATTTATCAACTTAAGAAATGACACACAGAATGCGACCCAATTTGACTTTGACTTCCGGTTCAAACCAGATGATCAAATTCAATATTTGAAATAATCATAACTCCTGAACCACACATTATTGTTTTATTTACTACACGGCTTTACAAAGGGCACAAATCAGGTTGATAACATTAAATATTGTTCAATCATAATTTGATTACATCGATCACGAACACCTTGTTTTTGTAGCAAACAAAAATTCAATGTCTAGTCATTATTAGATCTATGGGGACGTGACCAAGAGCTAGCGGAGATATACCATGATGTAGGTGTCGTTGATTGATTTGGTATACACTTACAAAGCATAAAGAGTGCTGGCGAGTAAAATGGGGGAAAATGTTTCACTAACAAAATTGAATTAATGAATTTAATACATTAATAACTTAAAATGCTAAATAATGCAATGCTAGACGAACACATCTTGCTGAATCAATATCAAAATACGAATTACACCATGGTTAAAAGGTGGATACAGTACAGATGACGAAATTTATTCTCATTGGATATGCCTCTTCAATACCCATCCCCGATTTCATACTTCAGTTAGAAACAATAAGTAAAAGGCAACATTTTTTTCTGCTGAGCTTTTGTGCCCAGACGAAGGGCTTAAAGGTTCTCCTATGGCCTTCCTTTAGGTCAACAACCGTGTACTTCTTTCCATCAACAAAAAGGCTATATAAGCAATAAAATGGCTCCTCAACGACATGTTGTCCAATTCCCATGCAGAAAGTAATCTTCCGATAATGATGTATGGACGACCAACAAAACTTTGCATACAAAACTATTCAGGCATACACCACTTTCCCGGTAACTGTTGGTGCACCATTCTTCCAGACACACCACGAGCTATAATTAGATGCAAACATTGAACACTGCCAACTTGAATATTTTTTTTTTTTTTAACCCGATGACTCGAGCAAGGACTCAAGGCCAATGATATGAAATGCTCAGACGATTATACTGCGCTAGCAAGTGTTTCTCGATCTCCTAACATGGCAGAAGCCACAATGTATTTATAATGTAAACAGCCGCTATTGTGAAAATAACCGGTCGCTCCATTGTTGTTTTCCAGACCAGGATGCTTTCTGCTTTTCATAGCGTGTATAAAGAGAAGTTTAATGTCAGTAGTCTTTCAATAGATTGAACCAACAACCCACAAAGTGCTCTGTGTAAGCCCACTCAGTGGTTGGATAGAAATATCTAGAGCCGTTGATAAATAACTGACGGAGTAGCACTCTGAAGACTTCACACATTTTACAGCTAAAGAAAATGCAGAATCGGGCGCAGTCTACGTTTGGGAGCGAAAAAGTTATCAGCGAGGTTTACGGCAAAGAACTTTTACTTCGTCTGGTCCTGGGACACGACGACGGCCGGGCAAAATGTGTCATCGTTAACGCCAGGACGAACTGGACTGATCTCGAGGAACAGAACCCATGGCTAAATAGCGAGGTAAGTCTGATGAGTGACGTCTAGCATTGCATTATTTAGCATTAAGTTATTAATGTATTGAATTCATTAATTCAATTTCGTTAGTGAAACATTTTCTCCCATTTTACTCGCCAGCACTCTATGCTTTGTAAGTGTGTACCAAATCAATCAACGACACCTACATCATGGTTTATCTCCGCTAGCTCTTGGTCACGTCTCCGTATATCTGATAATAATTTTTAAGTACGACGTCGGACCAATGGTTAAATCTAGCAATTTTTTTCGACGTTTTCCCAACATTTTTCATGAACCCAGTTGGTTACACCGCACTTGTGATGAAAGTAAGAATGTTCAGGCTATGGAGATACACAGATGTACGTAGACGGCTCGGCGAATTGTGTTTTGTATGGTGGCCCTGAAGGGGCATCGCATATCGCAAACGTGTGCGCTATACGTATGCGATGTTGCAAAATTTATCGCGAATCTTAGACTTGATGACAAGTCGTTAGTCAGTGTCTATTTGTCTGCCAGCGCTGCCTATTACAAACACACATCCCGCCGTTCATGCAACAGTCACAGTGCGATTATACATTCATGCAACGGTCGTAGGTAGCGCGTGGCAAGGTCCGTCAGCTCTAACGACTTGAGTAGCTTGTTCCCGGCCGAATATTCATGTATGGAAAATTATACATTGCATATGCAAAATTGCCATAGAGAGGGCCAATGGTAGCTCGTCTGACAAAATTGGAAGAATTCATTATAAATATGGGAATGTATCTTTTCTTTAGTTTTTTTTTATGACAGTTTATTTGCCAACATCAATGCAAAAAGCATAATATTTTAATCATTGTAACAATTTTAAAACTTTTTTAAAGATAATTTTGACCAATGCATTATCATAAAATGTTACTATTTATAATAAACCCCCTATCAAAGAATGAATTGTGCGCCTGGTAGCTGCATGGTGCCATACGCTGCAAGATGTATGATGAATATTCATGTTTTTGCGAGTCTTAACCAATCAAACTGCTCCGTCCAATTTTGGTAGCAAGTCCAATTGCATGTGTACAAAGCTGGGTACAAGTTATTCAAGACGGTAATTGCGACTGACTCACACACATATTGGGATCGAGGATGTGTGTACCGTCCCCGCAACTAGACCGCACAACAAACACCGACTTGATTTCAAGACTACGCGAATGTGTGCGCACACGTATGCAATGTCGTGAAACAATAGACTGTGCAAGTCTCGCGCGTATTCGAACATTGGGATCCGTTAAAGCGCGTGAGTTTGTTTCTTTAACGCTTTAAAGCAATATATGTGGGAGATTGCTGTAATTGCTGGAGATTTTAATGCAAAGACTAGTTCTGCATGGAAAACTTTTCACAATAATATCGGGAGATTTGTCAAAGGTCATCTCAACAGTAATGGCGAAAGATTACGTGAACTGTGTCTTAAATACGATCTTCTTCTGACTAATACCACGTTCAGACACAGCCTTAGACATCGTACCACGTGGACTAGCCCCCAATCAAACAACACAAATCGACGCAACCCGTACTATAACCAAATAGACTACATTATAGTACCTAACACACTAAGGAAGTATGTCACCGACTCAAGATCATCAGATCACAAGTTGGTGAGAGCAACCTTCAAACTGTGCCCAGAGAAGAAGACATACCGGCATACCAGAGTGACAAAAATCAACTTGGCCAAACTGCAAGATCTAGAACACCGAAGGAATTACTGTCTCAGTGCATATCAAAAAATTATAGAGGGAAAAGACTTAACAGACAGCAACAAACGATGGAACAACATAAAAGAAGCATGCCTATCAGCAGCCTCTGATGTCTTAGGGTATGTAAATAAATCTGCTAAAGTTACACACCCCGCTATCACAGAACTATCATTGAAGCAAAAAGAGCTATTCCAAACCATTCAAGCGACACAAAATAAAGATAAAAGAAACGAACTGAGGAAAGAAAGAAATAGCGTTCTCACCAAACTTCATAACACAATGAAAGAGATAAAGGAGCAAGAACTGATAAGAAAAGCTGAAGACATTGAAAACCAGAAAAATGACTCTACAAAATATTTCAAGGCCATCAGAAATATACAGCAGATGAAACCCAATCGGATACAGGTTGCAGACAAAAACGGTAATGCGGTCATCGATGCAGATGGTCAAGAAGAGATCATCAGAAACTGGTTTCAAAGCAAGTTTGACCTGAATGATGAAGCTATAATTGAAGAATTTCCACCACAAACAATGATCAAACCATTTACCAAAGTAGAAGTTGTGAAAGCCATTAAATCATTAAAAAATGGCAAGAGTGCTGGAAAAGACAACCTCAATGCTGAATTGCTGAAGTATGGACCAGAGATAATTGCCCAAGAAGTCGCTCGTACTCTGAATGATATAGCAAGCACAGGTATCTACCCAAATGACATTGAAGAAGGCATTCTCATCCCCCTTCCCAAGCCAGGCAAACCAAAGGGACCCCCGGAGAACAAAAGACCAACTGTCTTACTGACAATAATCCGCAAAATATTGGCGATATGTTTGACGAGGAGAATCGCTGACAGACTGAATGACCATATACCCGCTTCCCAAGCTGCTTATCGACACGGTAGAAGCACCACAGAACAAGTCTTCACTTTAAAGATCCTAGCAGAAAAGGCCATCACAGCTGATAGCTACGAACTTCACTTTATGCTTCTTGACATGTCAAAGGCATTTGACTCCGTGAAGAGAGTAGTTCTTTTTGAAGACCCTAAAGAAATGCTGGAGCAGGATGAACTTCATCTTTTGGCAATCGTACTCAGAGAAGTCCGCTTACAAGTCAGAGTGGGTACAGTCTTAGGTATTAAGCCCTTCAAAACCAACATTGGCGTACCTCAAGGAGACTGCCTTAGTCCCACTCTCTTCACAATCTACCTTGCGAAAGCACTGAGACAACTAAATGTACAAACACCAGCGGCACCACCGAATCTCCAAGATCATAACTACTCTGCTAATCTTCTGCAGTCTCAGTCCCAACCCCTACCTGCGGAACTCGAAAACCACAACTATGCCATTTGTCCACCAGCATACTTTGAGATTGGGCTGCAATATGCTGATGACATCACATGGGCAAGTAACAATGCTCACCCACTTAGGGAAATAGAACGGAGGGCACCTAAGGTGCTTAAAGAGCGAAACATAAAGGTAAACAACGCCAAGACAGAAAAACATCACATCAGCAGAAACGGAATTAACACCAGTTGGAAAAAGTGTAAATACTTAGGCTCCCTACTAGACACCGAGGAAGACATCACCAGAAGGAAAGTACTTTCGATGGTATCTTTCAACAAATTTCGAAGTGTTTTCAACAGCAAGTCGATCTCCCATGCAACCAAACTCAAAACATTCCGGGCATTCATAGCATCCATATTTCTATACAACAGTGAATTATGGACACTAACCAAGTCACTAGAACAGAAAATTGACGCCTTTCACAGGAGGCTCCTGCGTTCAATCCTCGGCCTTCAGTGGCCCAAAAAGGTGTCAAATAAAGTTCTCTATGAAAAAAAAACAACGAGAAGCCTTGGAGTGTCATAATCACCAAAAGACGCCTGAGATGGACAGGCCATCTCCTGAGACTGCCTGATGAAACACCAGCCAGGCAAGCGCTTATGGAGTGTATACGTCATCACAAGCTGCCAAGGGGCGGTCAAAGAACAACATGGCTGAACAGAATAAATAAAGACCTGAAAGCCACGGACCTGAACATCAAGGACCGACATACCTGGTACTTGGCAGCTGATAGAGAACAGTGGAGAATACTTACAGAATGCGCAATGTCAGCTGTACTTGACGAAAGCGCTTAGATGAGATGAGATGATGTGGGACCACAGTGGTCCCAAAAATGTTCGAATACGCGCGAGACTTGCACGGTCTATTAACGAATATGTGCGCACACGTATGCAATGTCGCGAAATTTATCGCGAATATGTGTGCACATTGTTCGCATGGACCTTTTGTTTTGTGATATGATGCTGTACCATCACCATGTGGCTGGCTGGCTAGACATGGCCACACTAAAATGTACCTGCCTGGAACCCAAGCTCCTGCCTTGGTATACAACATGGGACCGGGCCGCAATATTTTTCCCCGTACCACACGCTAGCTATGGGCCACAAAAAGCGTTCTGATTGGTCCGTTTCTGTAGAGGTCGTGCATTTTTAAAAAGGTAAACTAAGGAAAGCGTTATTACACGTACTGGCTCCAAGGCCAGGGTCCTGTACCACCAGTACGTGTAATAACGCTTTTCTTAGTTTACCTTATTTAAAATGCACGACCTCTGCAGAAACGGACCAATCAGAACGGTTTTTTTTTGCCTATAGCTAGCGTGTGGTATGGAAAAAATATCGCTGGATCGCGACCGGGCCACTTGCGTACTCTCTAGGTCACTAACAAATGACACCACCC
Organism: Pisaster brevispinus; assembly: GCA_023634235.1. NCBI lineage: Eukaryota > Metazoa > Echinodermata > Asteroidea > Forcipulatida > Asteriidae > Pisaster > Pisaster brevispinus. The sequence continues at coordinate 7,311,750 of JAMKCF010000021.1, read as the reverse complement.
CAAAGGTATGCGGAAGAGGTATAAAATTCACGACATTGCAAATAAAGTCGCAAACGAGTGTGCACATATTCGCAAATTGTTTCACGACATTGCACACGTGTGCGCACATATTCGCGAATTGTTTCACGACATTGCATACGTGTGCGCACACGTTTGCGATATGCGATGTCCCTTCAGGGCCACCATAGTTTTGTCTGGTAGAGGTGCGCCCTCTTATTTTTAAAACTCACCCGCCCGTTCTTTCCCGAGCTGAGAGGTGACTGACGGTGGTGGGTGAGAATTATTTCCTGTTTACTGTTTTCTTTTCTTTTATAACGTGTACTGTAAAGCTCGATTTCAGGAAAGATTAGCCCCTGGCCTTGGCAGTGATTATAACTCCAGTTAATGGAGTTATCAAATTAAAACTGTTATTCAATTTACAAAATGAACACAAAATCATAACACAGTGATTATGAAAGTAAAAGAAAAAGAGTAAACCCCATGCAGCAGGCAGGCGGACTTACACTTGCTGCTTGCTTTGCCGATGGAGTTATACTAAACATGCAGCTCTGGTAGGACGTCAGTGTATGTTGCATGCAACGGAGGAGTCCAACTTGGGCTAAAGTAAACTGTAGATTTCCCGCATAGTTACAGTTTGTTTGAAGAGTTCGCCGACTTTGTGAAAGTTATTGAATCTCTTTAAGCAAGAAATGTTGTGTGACCAAAATTCATTTTGACATCTTGCTCTCGTTGACTGACTAGTGACTAAAAAAAGGTTTTTACGAAAGTGCTCACACTTTAGGATTGAATGTTGTTATATCGCGGGAACGAACAGGCGCGGTCACAAGTATGTGGGCTTGAATACAACACTATGTCATGTCAGGTTCCCTGCTCTATCAGTATCACACCATTATCATGCTGCCACCATCTTGGTCATGTTTCCTGTATCCAATAACAGTAATGGATGCTAATAGTTATGTGCAAAAAGGAACCAGACTGTTTGACCTTCCAGCCTCAGTTTGGTAACATTGATTTGAGTTGGGGGAAATCAAGATGGCCACTCCATGATAAAGGTCTATTCCAGACCTAGTGTAACAAAACAGTATACAGTGACTGAGTGAGCAGTGAGTTTAATTTTGCTCTTTTTCTGGCGATTAATTAATAAAGCTTTCAAATGAATTGAATGTGTCTCTAGTCATAACAGAAAGACATAAGAAAACTTTTTGTTAATTGAGAAAAAGAAGAAATTTCACTGTTCACATAGTTTAAAAGACACTACTAAAGTTGATTTTAAAAAAGTTAGATACAATCAATGCAAATATAAGTAATTGGCTGTACAGATGTATCACAGATTTGATGCAATACATTTACATGTTCACTATATCAGGGCTTAATTTTAGTTGTTTACAAAGCACTAAGATTCATCTTTAAAAAGGTATACATGATTTGTAGAGCTGACAAGATAGTCGCAGTGAGTATTCATGTTTTGTGCGATCAACCACACATGAGATAACAAGCCTGTGAAATGTTTGGCTTAGTCTGTTGAGAGTTGTGTGAGTCAGGAGAAAATAGTGAAAAACCATTCAAAATTGTCAGTGTCACGTGACACAGTGACCAACCATTTTGTGTTTTATCTTGCAGGCAGGCTTAGTGGTGAAAACTGACCAATCCATCAAACGTAGAAAGCAACTTGGGCTAATCAAACTCAACGTGGATTACCAGACAGCAAAAAAGTGGATTCAAGAAAGATTGGGCTCAACGATTGAGGTACAGTCCTGCAGCTTGTTGTTGCACCATAATTTTATGCCACATGTTGGCACAGGCTGAGCAGTTTTGAGTGCCGAACTGAAGTTCTGGTGTTTCTTAACGGGCAGAGTGTGGGGATCGAGACTCGGTCGTGGCACTTGTGTCCTTGAGCAAGACACTTAACAGTAGGCCTAACTACTTTTTCCTTCGGATAGGACATTAGCCGTAGTACCCCCTGTACATGCTGTACAAGGACTGTTTTTGGCTTACATGTAAAAGAACCCGGAAGACTTATCATGGCAGAGTAGGGGTTAACCCCAGTGTTTCTGGTTCACATAGCAAGCACCCTTGTTTACAGGTTTCCTCAGGCAGTGAGCTACAGTGATTAAGTTCACTTAGGAGGCATCCTTGGTTGCTTTTTTTACCAGAAACATATAACAATTTATAATAACATAAAAAAGAAGTTGCCAATTAGACCCAGTAACTCACTGGAGCGCTGTACTCCTTTAAAGCAATCTTTTTTACATCTCTGGTCATACTTGTACTAATCCCACAGGAGATGTCAAAATTTATTTTTAAAAAGGAGTACAGCGCCCCGGTTACTGGGTCTAGTTGCCAATAACTTTGTTTGGGCACACTGTGCAATGTGATTTTTGAAATAATCTCATTCTTATTCTCCAAAAATGTCTTGATACATAAATGTACAAAGTCATGTAGACTCATTTTAGACCAAAATGATGTCATAGGATTTGTTTGATGTTGACAAATTTTGCACTGGAAGGGTATCAAATACAATGGCATTTTACTCTGTTTTAACTTAGGGTTAGAGACTTGTAATTTTGTCCCCACTCTTATCAGAACTCTCTATTGGAAAACGAGTACATCACAAAAAATTATTTGACCTTAGTTCTCAATAGATGTAATATTTGCATCAGGATGAAGAATTCAATTTGGTTTTTCCGTTACACCGATGTGTATTAAGCAATGTATGCTCAGTGCTTTCCCGAGCTCTGTGAAAAAATCCACAGGCAATCGCTCGGGTGGGAAACGAACCTACAACCTTTGCATTGCTAGAGCAGCTGTCTTACCACTAGACCACCGAGCTAGCCTTATGGCTAGAGGCGGGTTCGAATCCTTAGCAGCGGGTACTGCAACGATTTAATAGATGTAATATTTGCATCGGGATGAAGAATTTCAATTTGGTTTTTCCCTTGCACAGATGTGTTGGAGTTCTTCTTTAATCTTGGCTCTTTGTGAAAATAAAATGAAACCTTTTCTGGTTGGAAAAAGCAGTCAGCATTTACATTAAATTGTGATTTCTACCTTTGGGCCTACATTTAAATCTTTCCTGATACTAAAAAATACCAGCACTTATGTGTTCCTTGACATTCATTGTTTCTTAAATGAAACATCAAGATAACAATACTGAACAAATATATCGTCCTATGCCCGGAAGAAGGGATAATGACAATGTTACGGTCATTATAAAGAAAGGTTTTAATTTGCAAGGGATTGGGAAAGTGTGTCTTTAGGGTATTTCTAGCATCAGTATTAGTAATGACATTTTTATTTATTTTTTTTGGCAGGAGCCATTTTATTGCTTACAACCTTCTGTTGTTACTGGAAAAAACAAACTTTGTATGTCTGAATGAAGACCATGGAGCCGTATGCCCTTCATCCGGGCATACCATGAAATGTTACTTTCCTAAAGTGTATACTGAAAGCACTATGAATGGTTGGACAGCTTTAAAGCTAACGTCGTTTCCTTTGCATTATGTATCAACAGATTGACGGTGTTAAAGGCATCCTCAAGCAGTTTTTGATCGAGCCATTCCTCCCCCATCAACAAAATGAAGAGTTCTATGTGTGCATCTACTCCAACACAGTTTCCGAAGATGTCATCCTGTTCCACCATGAAGGAGGGGTGGATGTTGGGAACGTTGACGAGAAGGTTTGTGTTACAAAAAGAAATAGTTTTTGTCTAATCATAATTCATGTATTTGTTCATTGACACTTTTTTTCTGAATATCAATGGGATGGGGGGATTGGGTTGGCATGTGTCCCCCTACACCACTTTCAAAGTTTGAAGTATTTTGAAGTATTTGAATCAGATTAGTCAAATCAGTAGGAAAGACGACAGGGGAGTGAATTTCAGAGGGTTTGATGGAAGTTTGGGGATTAAGATTGATTCAAGGTGTATAATGGTGTACACTCATTGGTTAAACTTTTTTCAAATGCATACCGAAGATGGTGGAGGAGAACGGTACGATGCCTCAATCTGTTTGAAAAGTAAACAAACGGTTAATGTCGAAAAACACTGAGGTGCTTTCGGCCGTTCTACATGAAAGTCGTCAAATCTGTTGGCCGCAGAATTTATACAGCGGCTCAACTCATACTGCCAAGTATTCTCGAGTTAATACAAAATACACTCAAATTGACTTGTGCAACGCAAGCTGAAGCCAAAATGTCAATGCATCATAACGAGAGTCTGTGATTGGCCATCGTGTCAAATTCTCCTGCTGTGAAGAGGGATTAATACTCAAATATCTGATATACACACAACTGTCATGAGAATGATTTGCGGAGAGGTTGGTGGGAGATCAATATCGATGAAAGCCGCTTATGAAACTTGAATTTGATTTTGATATCTAGGCTGTCTGTCTACCACTTGGGCTGAAAGACATGGCAACTGACCAGGTTATCAAAGACGTACTGCTGAAGAATGTTGATGACACTAAGAAACAGTGAGTACTTCTGTTAAACTCAAAGTTAATTGATGATTGGTAGTGATTGGTAGTACAAGTGACTGCATGTTAATTGTTCGTTTCCATTGTTCAGCTTTTCGAGTGGCTCGGTTAAGCTGATTCAAGCCAATACCAACCATCCTCTGTTCATAAGAAAAGCTGCTGTTGGTAGGTTCGCATAAGTGCACTGCCTCTACTGCACGGTTCTGTAGGTTGGTTACTCTAGTCAAAGAATAATGAGACAGGAATGTCACACCTAGTAGTAGTGTGTCCAGTCTGCCGTATGCACTGCTTGATGCAAAGATTATGTCCGTTTCATTATGTCATGTATGTCATGGTTGATTTATGCATACAGGTTGGCTCAGTGGTTTCTTCCCTGCCTCTCACCTCTGTGACCCCGGTTCGAATCCCGAAATGGCACCTTGAGTGTAAATTCTGTTGAATTTTCGGTCCCTACCAATTGTATGGATTTTCTCTATTTTGGGGTTTTCCGCCCACATCTAAAACTAACATTTTTTTCATCATCTTCTCTACCCTGGTATCTTTCGGCCTACAATAACAGTGTTTTTGAATGCCCCTCGGTGTCATATACGAAATTTACACTGTTAATATTATATAACTCTTAATTTTTCAATCTTGAATCTTTCAAAATGTCTTTTTACCTCAGGATGTTGAGCAGTTTCATTCAATCTCTAATCAAATTCTTCCGAGATCTTCACTTCACTTATTTGGAGATCAACCCATTAGGTAAGAATTTTTTATTTTTTTTAACAGACCTGAGCTGAAAAGCTTTCAGATCTTCCGAATAAAACAATAGACTGATCCAATTGGCCCTACCCCCTTAACACATAAGACCAATCACAACCACATGGTGTCCAAAGTCAGAGATGTTAAAATCTCACTGCAAGATGTCACTGTTGTCAGGTGCCCAGCATGAGGACGTAAGCTCTAAGATGTTTTACTGGAAGACAAAATACAACATTTTGTCCAAGAAGCAGGTCAAAAGGCATAAACTTGCCTCTCTCACAATTATAATGCCCATTTTGACCCTTCATAGCATGTCATTTGTGACCTGACCCAATTCACGGCTCTGCTTACCGGAAATTCTACGCTTACGGCCCATAGAGTCACACACTTTACATGGTGGAGTAAGCGCAGAATTCTACGGTAAGCAGAGCCATGAAAATTGAGCCCTACTCTGGCAAGACTGAAACTTTATGGCATTACCATTAGGCCTACGGTTTTTGTCAGAGCCAGTCACAGTTTGTTTGCACAATGCACCAACTTGAGAAATTCCAAGCATTGAAAACAGAGTGAGCAGAATGTTTAGTAACAGCAATCCAGTCAGCACCAAAGTAATTTTGGGTGTAAAACAAATCCCCAAAACTAAGGGACCTTGTCAAAACTAATCCCGGACAGCCATTGGACGGCGCCGGTCCAGGACCAGGTTTCTCGTCCCATGTTGAATTCCGTTGTAATGATTACTTCATCGGATGGGCCATGGGATGAGTTCACAGTGACTGGCCTTCACCAGAGATGGTTTGTTTACAAACCGCAGGCTCTTTAGATCTTCCCCCTACTGGAAAACCAGCAGGGGGTCTCCCAAGGGTAGATTTTCGGTTTCATGGTTAGGCCTTAATGACCCTGAGTATTTACTAAAGACAAAATGGTCGTATCATAGATGATGCTTACATTCCATTTGTTTAATTATTAACTGTTAACCTAAATATTTTAAGAATGGAGGAAGGGAACACAAGCAACGGTTTACAGGAACTTGGCTAGTAATTTTGTCTATTGCAAAAAACAATGGGTTAAAAACTCCACCACACTACAGCGACCTCCAAACGGTCAGACCAGACTCACTCCAAACTGCAAACCACAAGTTTGTTTATACTAGTGTTTAATCAGCCAGTGAAACCGCAGAGCACTCTGTGGGGTGCCTTGGGTACAGTGCATCGGACGGGAGGATACTGTTCAGCGTGTGGAACATCATCTCATTGGAACTCCCATCCGATGGCCCGTCCAACAAAAATTTGACATGGGATGAACCTTGTCCGATGGTCTGTCCAGGATTAATTTTGACAAGACCCCTAAGTTTCATAGCAAATGCCTCATTCACTTTCTTACCTTTTGACAAAATGGGAATTTTGAATCTGTAATCTCAACATGATAGGTTAGAACAAAGGTGCGCATACTGTTAGGCCGGCGCCCTGATGAAACTTTTCAGGCACTCGACTGCGACCCACCGGCCGATTGCTGGCCGATTGAACTCTCTGCTTCAAAGGTAATGTCCTCTGACTAACCTTGATCGATTGTAAGGTAATCTTCGTTGCTGACGGAAAGATCTGAAAAAGTTTGGCAAATTACCTGCATTTTGTTGCAACCCACTTTAGTGTGGCGACCCACAGTTTGCGATACATGGGATTAGAAGATGCCTCTTTATCCAAAAAAGTATGTATGTCTTTCATTAATTTGTTTACCTGTACTTGGATTCTTTGTTGATGAATGTAGTGGTCACAGACTCTGCGATCCATGTACTAGATGTGGCAGCCAAGCTCGATGCCAAGGCAGCCCCTCTTTGCAAGAAAGAATGGGGACAACCTGAATTTGCTCCAGCACTGTCTCGCGAACTTCTTCCCCAGGTAATTGTAATTTTCACCCCAAAAATAAAAATAAAAGATAAACAAACTTGTGAATAACTCATTTGGTGTTTGAACATGTAAGAAAAAAACAATCTTTTTTTTCTTTATTTTCATCCACGTTTTCCCAAGTGTGTAACTGTATTCTTACAGTCTTTGAGGCTTTTTATATTCAGTAAAAATTGTATGCCATGTTAATTGTTTCTATGCCCTGGCTTCTGTTCCAATTCCAGGAACTGAAAATCGCCAAACTCCAGGCTGGCACACCCTGCACTATGTGTCTGACAGTCCTGAATAAGGCTGGCCGCATATGGAGTTTCATCTCTGGTGGTGGGGCCTCTCTGTTGATTTGGTATGTTAGACCCTCATTATTTGCCTCATTCATGGAAGAGTTGAAAGTGGGGCTGCCATATAATTAACGGAATTGCCCCCCCCCCCCTCCTTCCCTGTCACAGTTAACATGCTGCGTTTGTCGTAGACTTGACGTAGACTTTACCAATAGTCTAACAGTAGGCCTAAAACACATAGGGAAACTAAGACGCCACAACTAATATTTACTATAGTGATGACGCCACTTGCATTGAGTCAAACCGGGGTAGGGCAAATTGAAATTGAATTACGTTGATCTACATATGCTCAGTTTGCGGGTATTTGTTGGATATACTCTTGTAGTTATTTCTTTCAATCTTACAGCGATACAGCAGCAAATTTAGGTGTTCTGGATGAGTTTGCCTGCTACACACATTTCTTGGGGAAACCCACAGCTGACCAGATATACGAACTCAGCAGGACACTGATCGACCTAATGCTGGAAGTGCCACACCCTGATGGCAAGACCCTGATCATCAACACCTCCACAATCGACATCTTTGTCATGATTAAGCTCAAGATTGGGCCTGTCGTGGTAAGGCAAACCTCAGACTTTCCGGTTCCATCTGGAGTTACAGTTCTTTTGAAAAACATCAACTCTTGGAACTTTTGGTTTCTAGTGCAACACAATTCTTTTGGGAATAACTACACTTTGGGCCAATGTCAAATTACAAGTGAAAGGTTTAGAACGTCTGTTTTTGCGAACTTCTTTTCATTGGCGAGATTTTAAGCACACTTAAAAGGCGAGCAAAGGAACTGAATCTGTGAGATCCTGTAACTAATCTCATTGTTTTCATTTTTGCAGCCGAATAGTGACTTCAAATTGGTTCAACAAACGTTTATATAGACCTTATACAAGGGCGTCTTCCAGCTGCCATCTTGGGGGTAATCCTTAGTCTGATGAAACAATGGAAACGCGCAGAATTAGCCAATGAACAACCTTTTTTTTTAAACCTCTACATAAGGTCTATTGAAATTGATCCGAATGCAGTAATCCATTTCAGCTTTGTATATTTTCTTCTTAATGCCAATAGATGTAAGGTAAAAATGTTTCTAGGGCCAAATGTTTCATTTAGTTAAGATCATGTTTGTAGTCTGATAGATGAAAACAAAATGGTGGTTGTAGATCTTCAAGACTACTACACGACGAAACTAATAATGCATTGAGGTTTTAAGTAGTTGTTGCTACGGAAGCTAATGCAGTGTTTTTCACTTTTAGTCAGTCATTAAGGAGGGGCTCTGAGGTCAATTTCAATGTTGTGATTCATTTTTTTTCCAATGGATAGAGTCCTTGTGAAAGTGGAAAGAACAGTGTAAAATGCCGTCGTATTTAATACCCTTCCTATGCGAAATTTTCTGACACCCAAAACTATCTATTTACGTCATATTTCAAATACATTGGGTGCACGGGGAACATGTGGTTTATTCCTAATTTCCAGGATATTCAATCAATTATTGAATGTGACCTTTTTGTCGGGTGAAAAAAATCCCCCATAGAATATACAGACCCATTTGTTGTTGACATCCAAGGGTGCCAAGTTTCACTCTGAAAATATATCAAATACAATGGCATTTTCTTTTTTACAACAATTTAAGATGGTATAGAGACTTGTAATTTTCCGTCCACTTTTATAAGTACTTTGAAATTGACGCCGGAGCCCCTCTTTAAGTGCTACCACATTCATTTTTGTTACATGTTTTTTTAAGTAATGTTTCAACAACAAAAACTGCAGCTGCTTTTTACATGTGCAATCCATTTGTGTACAATAACCATCATGCCTATTGGTTTAAAGGTGGCATCCATCAATGGTATTTGATTTTGAAGGCTTGGAGTCAAGTCATTGGAAAGTGTAGTTGAATATTGTTTGTTTATTTTTATTCTTTTTTTTTCACTCGTCCATCAGGGATTGGTGAAAGCTTTGCAAGAATCCAAAGAAGAACTCAAGGCCAACAAGATATCTTTGGTGATCCGACGAAATAGTGTAGCCGTGACACCCAAGGGCGTCACCATAGGGCTTGAAGATCTAGGTAAAAATTAAACAGTGGATAATTATCTCTTTTTTTAGCTGATGTTAAAACAATTAATGATTTAATTGCGTCTCTGAAAGTATCTGAACTGATTGATATTTTATTATCGTTCCATCTATAAAAAGCGCTCTATAACCATTGTCTTTTTGCTATTCATTTCATTGTCTCAAAATTTAAGTTTTTGGTATGTTTATTTATTTGTTGTTTTTGGTTTGTTTGTTTGTTTGTTTTTTGTGGGGGAGGGTTTCTTGTGGCTTGGTCTCAGTGCATGGAATATGTGAATTGTATGTTTTGTTTACGTTTAATATTTTTGGCTTAGTGTCAATTTCGATCTACCAGTGATTTCAAAGTCTTTGTCTGGATCATTGTTTTGAACCTTATCAGTGTCTTGGTCTTAATCTCGGACTTCCATGTCTCGTCTACAGCTTTTCACAGAGCTGTATTTTTGACATTTGCCATTTTGATCATCCCGCAGGTATACCCATTCAAGTAGTCTCTCTCGAGGTCAGCACAACCCAAATTATACAAAATGCGCTTGGATTAAAAGCTAACCCAACACAAGAAGGTGATTCAACTCAGATGGTCCCTCCACCACACAAGGTCAGTCCACTCATTTGTCTGAATCCCTGTGTTATTGTAATGTCTAATGTATATAAAGAGAAGAGGAGTCTGGCTTAGTTTAGTACCTGTTGTTTGAATGGCTGTCCATTCATTGTTGTTATTATTATTAATATTTCACTTTATCACAGCATGCAAAAGAAAGATCACATTTTCCTTTGTACCGATAACACCTTGAGGCGGGCCACGTCCCTGAGCCTTAGGTCCTAGAGCAATGGTGACGTTCATTGGTAACAGGTTTCTGTGTATATGTCTTTTGCAGACGGCTGAAGCAAACAGCAAGTGCACTCGCCATGAGAACGAGTCAGTGGATGGGAAAAAATATCAAGATTTATTCACTTCGGAAACTAGGGTAAGTGAATATATAATAATTTCACCTTTTTTTGCTTTTAATTGTATGTGTTCTTTGAAAACTTGACTTCACACCCAGCTGTCAGTAATTGTTTAAATGTAATTTACTCATCCGTTGTTTGATTGTGTATTTTTTTTAAAGTATTTTTCTGTATTTTAGTGCTTGTAGTTGGTTATGTTCATTTGGCTCGAAATTTATTTCACTTTTTGAAGTTCTTGCTTTTCGCACAACAACTTTTAGTTTGTTTTAAAAGTATTAATGACTTTCATGACGTAAAGTAAAGTGTTGAATTTGTATGATTTTGAACAAAGAAAAACTGCCAAGGCAGGATTTGAACAAACGACCGGTGTGCCGGTGCTCTACCAACTGAGCTATATCTACACCCCCCCCTGATTTGAACATTTTTCACAATGTCTACCATGTAGTATGAAAGTGTGCATGATTTCTTTGTAGTTTTCTGATGTTGAAATGAGTGACTGGATTAACTTGGGTTCTCCTTGAGCAAAAAGTAGGAAATCTCTTTAAGAAAAATTTAACAAAACACCGCAAAAAGTAACAGCTTTGGGCAGATAATTTGTTTTACAACGTGATAAAAACAGACACACACAGTCCAGTGCTCTACCCATCCAGCTGATAGTAACCATGGGTTCAGTGTACAAAGAGGTATCCTTGGGTTGTTGCCAATTCCTTGCCAGCCCTGCCCCCTGCATGCACAGAGCCAGGCTGGCATTTTGCCATTTTGGGGGTTCCAGGTTGCATGAAATTCTGGCCAATGAGACAGTTTATTTTGCCAGAAACTGTCGGGGTTCAATTACCGCTAAGGCAGGAGCCTCTCACTTCGGTACAGTTGTTCAGTGCTACATCGGCAAAACTTATATCTGCTGTCAATGTCAGACTGACATGGAATATTGTTGTTATTTAATCCTACCAGATTGACTCGGGAGCATGCTTGAGTGGGAACTTGATCTTCTTCCTCTCCCTCATTTTGTCATGTCTGTTTTTCCTTCAGTTTTCAGTACGGGAAACATCTAGAAAAAATAGTGACAAATGTGAGGGTAGATCTGTTACAGAAGGCGGCGCTTTTGGGAACAGCGAGGATCCTGAGAAAGACCCTTGAGATCTAAGGCTACGGGACGTAGCCAGACTCGAGGAGTTACCGGCACAAAGGAAAATGTGATCTTTCTTGTGCATGCTGTGATAAGATGAAATAATAATAATAATAATAATATTGTTTAATATTTTTTTACCGATCTCTTAACAGGTGATTGTAACTGGCCTGATGGTCCAAGCTGTGCAGTCCATGTTAGATTATGACTTTGTGTGTGGACGAAAGACTCCATCAGTTGCTGCTATCGTTGATTCAAGTTGGTAAGAGTCAGGAGCCCGGGCCCAAGCAAAGGCAGGGTATACTTTTTGTAAATGTTATCCAGTATCCTCACTCTGTGTATTTCAACATTATATGCATAAAAATAACAAATCTGTGAACATTTTGCCTCAATTGGTCATTGAAGTTGCAAGAAAATAATGGGAAAAAAACACCTTTGTTGCATAGAATGGTGTGCTTTCAGATGCCTGAGAAAGGCTTCATGCCTGAAGCCTCCCTCAGATTCAAATCTTTGGGTGAAAAAATACCTCTTTCTCTAAAGCTACAATACTTCAAAGAGGGTCGTATGTATCAATGTTGTATAGTATCAACAGCTCTCCAGTGCTCTTTACCAAGTAATTTGTTATGGTCAGTAATTACCAGAAGTACACCCTACCTTTGAGCCGTTTATTTGCTGAGTGAAATCTGTGATCTAAAGCTGAAATCTGCTTTTTCATTAAATGTGGCCAATTTACATTTCCACTTCGTTTTTTTAAAAGATGATTACAAAATATTGGTCTGGTTTTTAATTGTGTGTAGCGCTAACTGCAATGCATAAACGGAATGGTAGTCTTCATTAGTTCTCTTCTTTGGGCGCTACAATACAGGCCATTGAATGGCCAAATCTAACAGTGCAATACACGGCAACATAAGAACACGTTGATAAATGGCTTTAGATTTGTGTCTTTTGTGATTGTTGTTGGTTTTTTGTTTTTTCCCCTCTTGTGGGGCAATTTTCATTGTTTATTACATATATGTATTGATTTTCGCTTTTTTTTTTTTTAATGTCCACTTACAAAAAATTTTTTTCTTAACTTTATGATACGAGTGAAGGGATCCTTTCCCTTTGAATCCAACTGACAAACCTTTCACTCATTTGTACAACAGTGGTGACGGGAAAGAGGAACAATTCTTGTGGGATGAAGGACGTGTCAGCATTCCAGGTAACTATACCTTCAAATGTGTTTCCCAGTTTCTTTGACACTCCTAGGCTTGGTGATGGGATAGTACATGCATATGGCGTGTCATGGCTGAGCGGATAAGAGCACCGGACTCAAGCTCTGGTGTTTTTGATCAGCAAAGTGTGGGTTCGAGTCCCGGTCAAGACACTTGTGTCCTTAGGCAAGACACTTGACCATTGTTGCTTTGTCTTTCGGATTGGACATCAATAGGTCCCATGTGTTGTACTCGCTTAAAAGAACCCAGTACATTTATTGAGAACAGAAGGGGTTTACCCCAGTGCTCCTGGTTTGATTGGCAGCATATTGCACCACAGCACCTTATAAACCATTACATGGCGCTGTGTAAAGGAATAGGTCTCATACTTTATAACAGAGCTCTGCATACCTTGCAAGATAAATACTGCAGTGCTTAGAAACGTAGTATTAAGTGTGGTATAAATGTAAAGTATTTAGTATTTTTATGAAGAAAATCTATTTTTGTTTTCAAACTTCCACCAGTATATTACACCATGAAAAACCATGGCGAAAGCAAGGCTCTACCTACGGCTGTTGCAGTGGGTGCTGTGGCTGATTTGAAGTTGCATATTTATGTCACAAAATTCTTAACATTTCATGTACAGCCACAAAAACAATCAAGACGGCTGCTTTATTATAAAATGAGCTTGTAAAAGTACAACCTATTTGCATCATGGTACAATATTGTTTCTTCATGAGTTTTTAGGGGCTAGGCTTCTCAGCAGTTTTTAACCATTGGGGTGAGGGGTCAAGTCTCGTTTATGACACTTGTGTCCTGGAGCAAGACACTTGACTATAATTGCTTCTCTTTACCCAGGAGTAAAACAGGTACCTGTGAGGGCAGGAGATGGTTCTTGTGACTGATTTAGCTTGGTGCACTACATTCTTGTCATCACATGCTGTGTACTCCCCCAGGGAGTTGAGATGGTTTTAAGGATTGAAATAAATGGCCCAGTGACTGGGGGAATGAGGTCTGGTGTCCACCAACTTCGGCGAATAATTAACGTTCTTTTTTTCTCTTTTTTTTTACAGTGTACAACAACATGGACACAGCATTAAAGAACCACCCAGACTCCAGTGTGTTCGTCAACTCTGCCTTCGGCAAGGATGCTGTCCACTTCGCAATGGACGCTCTGAAGAGTAAACAGGTATTAAAATGATTAATTGTGAGCTTTGGGAGTTGAAACAAAAAATGTATGTAATAACAAAATTGAAACTTCAGTGATTAGAAAAAAAGTCTTAGATACATACATAAATATGAACATAAGAAACTTAAGCTTAACCCTTTAGAGACCATAGGGACCACAAGCAGCTCGTACTAAAATGACCATAGCGGCCGCAAACGGCCGCATGATTTGACCTCACTCCATTCACTCAAAGAGGTCAAAGTAAAGGTCGTGTCCGGAAATGAAATTTTCCAGTGTTTCCTTTGTTAACATCCCAATTTCTATTTTTAAAAAAGATTTAAGAGTTTCAGCAGGGCGGAGCTTCACTCCCATTATCATTCTTACGTGGATGTATTTTTTTTTTTTTTTTTTTTTTTTTACATGGATGTTTCCACTTTTTTTTCAATGGTCCACTCACAGACCTTCTAACAAGTTTTTGATGATCAAATCAAGTGAAACTGATCATACTGGCAGTGGTTTCACTCACTACAGGAAATGCATTCAGTCTAGTTTGTTATTTCTGCTTATTACTTAGGGCATGGTGATTCGATTATAAATGCAAGTGGTCTAAATATTATGCATTGATCCAAACAGGAAAGTGGGATGTTGTATATATCTTATGAAGATCTGATCGATTACTTCTTTATTCAACAGTATTCCTTTTAAACCAACCCACCACATTCACTTTTTTTAGATTCGCTGCATTTTGATGATGGTAGGTCACATTCCAGACCAACAAACACGAGCTCTGATTCTGATGGCAAAGAAGAATGACGTCTTGATGTTTGGTCCATGTTCGGTAATACTTTGAAAAATACAAGTGTTGACAGTCAGGGTCCTCCCCATGCACAAGCTAGCATATCAAGGACCTCATTTCAATTCAGCGCGCTCAGACCAAACTTCCAAACTTTGGGTCCAGAATGCCCAATAGTTTAAGAAAAAATCCTGGGGAGAACCCTGAATATTTTTGTAGATTTTGTTGTGTTTTGTTTTTATATATTGTTGGTGTCTGTTAGGGTGGTTTATCCCGTTTGGATGCTTGTCATACAACCAGACCACCCAGCTTGCCCGATGGCTAGAGGCCAGTTGGAATCTTATAATGTTATAAAAAATTATTGTCTGGGTTTGAACGAAGAAAAATTTGACTGGAGCGGGACTTGAACCAACGACCTCCGGATTAACGTACCGGTGCTCTACCAACTGAACTATCCAGCCCTATGTTGGCGGTCTCCCTATTAGTCAATATCTTTGTTCGGGGGTGCCAGTCAGAAGCCATTCAACCGTAAGCTGCCGTGTAGCCAGGGATCACACCCAAGTTTACGATACAACCTGGGAAGCGGCAGCCAAGGGATCACCTTATGGGGATACGACTTTTTAATAATAAATGACAAGTAATAAACCACAAGGGAAACTGACTGGGTAAATTTTTTAATAGTTTGGGTTTGAACAAAGAAAAATCGACTGGAGCGGGACTTGAACCACCAACCTCTGGTGATATTATATTATCAGCGGATGATTTCATATCTGTCAATTGCTACTGAAGATGATAAGAGCGTGTTGGTTGAAACGTTGCGTTGTTACACCACCGGTTTTTCCAGAATCAGAACCACAATGGTACATGGCTTTCCCGCAAACCTAATACTTGATCGTGTCTCCACCATGCAAAGTTTCAAATCCTACTTTATCTGTCAACTTCAATAATCCTTCAATGTATCACCTCTGTACACAGCCGTCCCATGTACTGCAAGTCAACTTCATCAAGCCGGGCAGTTTCCGCTGCAATAAATTTGGTACTGTCGGCGGCAGCTTAGACGATGTCCTGTCCCTGAAGTTGTATCGACCGGGGAGTGTCGGCCTGGTCACCCGCTCTGGAGGGTTGTCCAATGAGTTGGTTATGAATATAGCGAGGAACACGGATGGCCTCTACCAGGGTGTCTCACTGGGTGGTGGCAAGTGAGTTCCTTCAGTATTTCCATTGTGTAATGTTTATTTGTTTGGTTCAGGGCAGGACCTTTAACTTCAGGGCTGGAACTTTGGGGAAAATCCAGTAGGGCAGAGAGCTTGTAGCTGAAAATATTTACGGGAACAGACTAGCTGCTCTTAAAAGACCAGAATCGAAGTGAGAAAACAACTTTCTACTCAGTTCAACTTATCAACTGTTTTTTAAAGCAAATTGATATAAATCCGAATCTTGACTTTTTAAAGATTGTCCACTGGTTTGATGCTAAAATCACTTGGTTTGTTGTAGTAAGAGAGGCTCTTAGTCTGTGTAGGATCCCACATGAGCTGATCCAGTCCATGCCGTAGGACAAAGTACCCCATTCCTCTTCAGATTTGACCCAGTTTTCCATTCCTAGATCTAAAAGGAAAGCTGGGGACAGCGCCTTCACAGTTGCTGCACCTCGCATGTGGAACACGCTGTGTTCAAACGCCTCCTCAAGACACTTCTTTTTCCAGAAACATCGCTCCTCATTTTGTTTTTTCTTTGCTATTTGTTGGTTTGTTTTTGTATTAGTTTGTGTTTATCTCTCCCTTAGTCAGGCGCTCTGTTGTTTGTATAGCGCCTTACAAATGCTTTGTACTATTAGCTGTTCCGACTTACTGTCGGAACAGGTTTTGTTTTTCGCGAGATTTTTATTATTTTTATTAGCTGTTCCGACTTACTGTCGGAACAGGTTTTGTTTTCGTCAAGATTTGTATTATTAGCTGTTCCGACTTACTGTCGGAACAGGTTTTGTTTTTGTTGAGATTTTTCATTAGGTGTTTGGCCAACAGCTGAACAACTATTGTTATTGCTCTGTTTTTTGTTGTTGTTATTTTAGGTGTTCAGCCAACAGCCGAACAACTATTGTTATTGTTCTGTTTGTTTTTGGTTTTTTTTGTTTTTTTCGTCATCTTCTTCCTTTGAAAAATGTCGGTCAAATAACTCAATAATGAAAATGAATTGAAACTTGAAACTTACCATGTACAAAGATCTTAGTGAGTAGATGAAACCGCAACTTTTTGGTAATGATGACGTCATTGATGACATCATTACGTTAAATAAACGTTAAATAATTTGAAAAATTCATATCTTGAGAACCATAGATGCTACAAACAAGATCTTTGATGCATATGATTGGTCTTGTAATGGTACAAAATGTATGCAAATCATGACCTCATTTGACCTTTACTTCCGGTCGAAATCGGAAGTTAAAGGTACAAATTATGTTATTTGGGGCTCTGGAGCCCAAGTGAAGCAAAATATGAAAAAACTTTCAATGAATAATATTTTTTTAGCTCACGACCATTCTAGAAATATGATATATGACGTCAAAGCTACGTCACAACGGAGATCGTAAACGAGATCGAAAAAAATGTTTGCTATCTCCAAAATTAAAAGTAGACTTGAAACTTACTATATACCTAGACCAAAGTATGTACAGGACAGTATGTACAGGACAAAATACAAATTTCGGAATGATGACGTCATCGATGACGTCACCACATTAAATTGAAGTTTTATATAAATCATCATATCTCAAGAACCATATATGCTACATACATGATATCTGCACCATATAAAAGCTCTTGAAGTATTAAACAATTCTTACACACAGTGTGACCCCATTTGACTTTTACTTCCGGTCGAAACCGGAAGTTGAAATTTTGTAAATAAAAATTCGTATCTCATTTACTTAAATACACCAATGTGTATCTTATTAATGAAACGTGGTACACTATTAATCATTACATCAACTTAAAGCTTTTGGGCAATTCTAGATATATTGTACAAAGTGTGACCCCATTTTACCTTTAGTTCCTGTCAAAACCGGAAGTTGAAATTTCATATGACAAACCTTCATGCTATGATCTTGCATAAACATCAACAAAAGGTACAAGTAAACGATTTGACCGTCAGCACAGCACAAGGACACAAAAAACCTGCACACAATATTGACCTAATTTTCACCTACGCAGTCACTTAATTGTGTTCAAGCCGACCACCGTGAGTTTGTACGCAAACTCTAAATGTCTAGTTATTATTGCTATTATTATTATTCTTTGTTTCCGCCTAAATTCCCATAGCATGTTGTGAGGAGCCCTACTTGTGCATTCTGTTGTTTTTCAATGTTATTAATGTTTTTTTACCTTCTTGATTGAATAACTGACTGTTTTTGCTGTAGCATAATGTATTGTCTCTTTATAGTGCATCATATTGATGCAGTCACTAATCACATGTTATGAGTGGTGGCGCTCTTTGTTTTTAACCACTCTTGTGTGACCTTCTGGCCTATTGACCTACTTGTGCCAAAGGTCACCACTCCTGCACAATCTTTAACAGGTAAGATTCACCCAATTTTTAGTAGGATTTCTATCCCTAAATATCATTAATCAACCAGAGTAGTGGGGACCCATCCTTTACTTTAATAATTCTTGAAAGGTCATAGATCATTGCCATTATAATTTGTATTTTTATGCTCTCAAGAAAAAGGGTGATTTTTAAGTAACAAAAGTTAGGAAAGGTGAAAGTTATTCTTGTATTGTTAATGAATAGGCATTGTGTAATAAACACATGGTTGTGGTCATGTATGAGCCAAGTTAGAATATGCACATGAGCCCATTGGGACTATGCATAGTAATTTAGGGAGAAGTTAAGTCAAAGTTTGCTAATGAAAGATATTAGAGATTATTAGTAATTAAGGTGGCTTTGTCATACCTTTAGTTATTACTGGCAACATTTGGGTATTGGGGTATGAGTGTGAATAATAGTTGTATGTGTGTGTTTCCAGGACGTGTGTAAGTTAAGTTAGCGCTAACGATGTATGCTAGTGAGCTCATGCCCTTTTGTCATCTGTTGTTGGGTTTCTATCGGTGTGACATTGTCACAACAGTATTGACAGATGTGTAGATTCAAAGTTATGATTTGCTATTTTATGATTAAAAGTGCTTAGAATTGAATGAGGTAGTTTGAGTGAGAAAACAGACTACACAGAATCAAAATGTAACGATTGGATTTAGTTCACACTTTTGAGTGAAGAGACCTAGATATCTAAGGTGTTAACTTGATTGATTATTGGCAGTGGCTTTAACTAGACTTGAGTATTAATCTATATGTGATAGGGCCATGCACATCCGACTTTAACCGTTTGTATTTTCAAATGGAGTTTAGGAATTGCCCCTGATCAAGGTAGTTTATTGTTTACTTCATTTTTCATGGTAACTACATATGTACTGTATACTAAATCATCTTTCTTTGTGTTATTTTATACCACTCCTGCACAATCTTTAACAGGCTTGTGCAGGATATAGGTCCCTCGTGCTGTATCCACAATAAAACAGTTTAAGCTAAGAGACAAATCAATGAGCCATCCGCCTTAAAATTCGAACCTGCGTCCAACTAAATATAGTAGTGCCCTCGGCCCCCTTACAATTTGTACACGATTTTGTTTGATTCTTAAAAATTAAATTAATAAACTGAAAGAGTTAGATCCTATATCAAAGTAAAGCTTAGTGCTTAAACTTAACATTTACTTTAATACTGATTAAAATTCTTAGTTAATTAGCCATTTCTAGCGAAGTGAATATTTAATTAGCAAACCTTGTTGAAACCATATCTCAAAAAGCATACCGCCGATCTTAAAAAGTTCTTCAGTTTTACACTTATGGGATGCTGTAGATGTGTTTGCCGGCCAAAAATGCCGGACGACGTCACCGTGATGTCATTTATAGTGCGTTTTGTATCTGTGTACAAAACTCATGGCTCTGAAAAGTGGAAGTATAAGCTGATAAATAAACAGAAATTATAGTTTAATTATAGTTATCCATAATACACAAATTGTTTTAAAAACACAGATGTTTTTACTTTACTTTTATTTCAAGCCATTCAAACTCATCAAAGAACAATGCATTCCCACAATAATTAACGATTAAGTTACAAATCGGACACCGTGGGTAGCTTGCTGATTGCGCCGTGATTGCCCAATCACGGCAAGGCGTTAGAGATTACCTTGATATTCGATTCCTGTATGGTAGAGGACCCATTGCTTTGTGCACAGCCCATTCGATTTGTACATGAGCAACACATGTAATTCATACATGAGAATGCATTAGATGGACATTTTTTTTTTACCATCGTGTTCTTTATGAAATTTCTTAGTATGAAAAACACAATTTTTTTACTGTGACATCATCAGGTGTCGAATTACGATAATTCTAAGCTCATTCTTTTAAAAAATAATATTTCCTGAACCACTTGTCGTAAATTCGTATAGTTTGTGTTGTTTTGTAGCTTACAACAAATGCGAAAAATTGTTTTTAAAGATTACCTCACTTTGACCTTTACTTAATTCGGTCCAAACAGGAAGCTCAAAACTTTAACAACTCATTTCTCCTGAACCAAATGTCATAAAGTTGTAACGTTTGTGTTGTTTTGTAGCTTACAACAATTGCAACATTTTATGTATAATCATGACCTCACTTTGACCTTTACTTCCGGTCCAATCAGGAAGCTCAAAACTTTAACAAATCATATCTCCTGAACCACATGTCATAAAGTAGTAATGTTTGTGTTGTCTTGTAGCTGGCAACAATTGAGACTTTTTTTTTTTTAAATAATGACCCCACTTTGACACTTACTTCCGGTCTAAGACAAGACCCGATTTTGTTAAACTATATACACTGTGGTGATCACTCTTGATAACAAGCATTCATTTCGAACAAGATTAAACTATAGACACAAAATACAGAATCAGTTCATATCTTTGGATAAATTTTTTTTTTTTACTTCAACAGAACGGAACAGCTGTGTGTTTGTTCACAAACACCTAATGTCTAGTTATTATTATTATTATTATTATTATTATTATTTCATCCTATCACAGCATGCAAAAGAAAGATCACATTTTCCTTTGTGCCGGTAACTCCTCGAGTCGGGCTACGTCCCATAGCCTTAGATCTCAAGGGTCTTTCTTAGAATCCTCGCTGTTCCCAAAAGCATAGACCTACCCTCACAATTGTCCCTATTTCCTCTAGATGTTTCCCCAGTGCTTTCAGAATGGTGCCAAGTGCTCCAACCACCACAGGGACTACTTTCACCTTCACCTGCCAAATCTTACGAAGTTCCCTGGCCAGGTCTTGGTAGGCCTACTTCTGGATCTTTTCTGTCACCTTCTTAGCGACCCTTATATCACCCGGCACAGCTATGTCAATAAGATGACACATGTTCTTCGTCTTATCTAAGACTACAACATCCGGACGCCTATGTTCTATAACATGATCAGTCTGAATGTTAAAGTCCCAGAGGATCTTGACCTGGTCAGTCTCTACAACTTTATCCGGAACTTGATCGTACCATTTTGCAGTCACTTGGACACCATTCTTTTTACACAGATCCCAGTGAATCACTTTGGCCAACTTGTCGTGTCTTCCTTTGTACTCCGTCTGGGCCATCATACTACATTCACTGACAATATGAAATACAGTCTCCTCAGCCTTATTACACATTCTGCACATAGGAGAGACGTTTGCTTACTCTATCCTTGACTTCATTACATTTGTCCTTAGAGACTGGTCTTGCGCCGCAGTAATCAAGCCCTCGGTTTCCTTCTTAAGTTCTCCGCTCTTTAACCAATTCCAGGAATTGGTGCTGACAAGTTCTTCAGTGCATCTCAAGAAACGGCCATGAAGTGGTTTGTTCCGCCAATCTTGATGTCTTTCCTCTTTCCTTTCCCTCTTGTACTCCTTCGGCCCAACTTCGCCCGCCGTTGTGTACTTCTGCGCAACTTTCAACAAGCTCTCCTCAGTCCTCCTAATATGACAATGTAAGCTCCTGCGCTCGATGTTGACGCTGTCTGCCACACTTAGCAACCCCCTACCGCCCTCTGACCTCGGAAGATAAAGTCTGCTCACATTCGCCCGCGGATGAAGCATCCTACCATTCATGGTCATCAGTTTTCTCGTTCTCCTGTCCATGACATCTAGATCTTCCTTAGTCCACTCGACAATACCAGCACTGTACCTCATTAAAGACATGGCCCATGTGTTAATTGCCTTAACTATTTCCCCCCGTTCAGTTTCGACTTCAAACATTTCTTTACCCGTCTGATGTACTCTGCCCTCAACCTCACCTTTGATTCCTCGTGAAGGACATGGTCCGATTCAAGTACACCAAGATACCGATAACTCTCTTCCTCACCCAAAGCCCTCATCTGTGCACCATCTGGCAGAACGATACCGTCGGAATGTACCCTCTTTCCCCTCTTCATGGTCATTGAAGCACATTTCTCCAGACCGAAATGCATCCCGATGTCATCGCTGAAAATCCTGACGGTCTGCACCAAAGAATCGATCTCCGGCCTCATTCTTGCAAACAACTTCAAATCGTCCATAAAAAGCAGATGGTTGATCTTACATCCGTCCTTCTTCATTACATAACCTGCACTCACCTTCCTCAGAATCATCGACAGGGGCATCAGTGCCAGCTTCGCCGCTTCCATCACCTCTTGAAGCCTGGCCTTAATCTGCACCTCCTCCTCTGTAAGCTCTATGCCCTCCTCTTCGCCGATGCCATCGTCATCCTGACCTTCTCGCAACCTTGGCTGTTCCCCCTCATCTTTATTGTGCGAGCTAGCAGCAGCCGCCTCCTCCGGTACTTGGTGGTTAACAATCTCCGTTCTATCCCTTTCAGCTTGTACTATCCTCTTCATCTCCTCAATCTCCACACTTGTTAACCACTGGTTCCGTTTGATGGTATTTATCTGGTCTGCAAGACGCTGCTCACTAATCTCAAACATTCCTTTATCTTGCCATAGGCTTATCATTCTCCTTCTGTATCCTCTCTTGTCCGGCACACTCTTAATATAACATTCCATTGCAAATTTATTATCATTCTTACTCCATTTTCTTCTGGTTACAACACGAATCCTGTTGTGAGCAGTTTGGATACGATCTGGTAGTACCTTGCTCAGGCATACCAACCAGATCGGGTGAAGGACTTCCTCTCTGGGAGTTTGTCGCTGTTTCACCGTTGACTAAATGCTCAATAGCACTCATCATAAACATCACACAATTGTGAGAAAGTTTGTAGTTTCAGGGAGAATTACATACAGCAACGCTGCATAATATCCAACCCTAAGGAGACCACTTAACACTGGTTGTAATCAAGATGTTCCAAAGGGCGCAGATGACGCGTGCGTCCGTTCACTGATTCAATGCACACTGTGCAGTCTACGTTGAAGAAAGTTTTCCAAATACAAAAAGTTCAACCTTTTGACCACCAAAAACAGCAACAAGATGTTAATGAGTTGCCTTCAAACTTACCCTGCGGTGTCTACCAAGTAGTACCAACAAGGAGTTAACTTTTGGTGCAAAACAAACGGCAGGAAACAATATTTATCTTCTATAAAATCGAGAGCCGATCTGAAGCAGTGTTCCTTGTCTCGTCGCCATCATTATTATTATTGTTATTATTATTATTATTATTATTATTATTATTATTATTATTTCATCGTCGTCGTTGTCGTTTGTTGTTGTTGTTGTTGTTGTTATTATTGCCTTTAACTTCACCAAAAACTTTCAGGTCTCCTTTATTCATCGACAATTCGAAATTTGAGAAATCCAACAACTCCAATTCGATCTTATACAGTTATAATTTTCTTATATAATCACTCATAGATCCCTCACTGGTTATTAGACTAGAAACACGTCCCCACTGATCAAACATACTACTTATTTTTTTGTTTTAGGTACACCAGCTCAACGTTCATGGATATCCTGATGTTCTTGGAAAACTCTCCTGATGTCAAGATTCTCTTGGTCATTGGAGAGGTATGTTTTTCTTGTATAGTGTTCTTCTCATTTTGATTGAAGTTTAGAGCTTGACGACTGCAAGGTTTGCCTTTTACTTTATTATTAATGGCCAGCAGGACCAGTCTATTAATTGCTCCTCCAACTTTTTCAACTTTTTCACTGTCATCTGCTTGGGACTTTTAATTTAAAGAAATGAGAACAATCAGTGGTTCAGATGTAGCAGTGGCAAGCAACTAGCCAGCAGGGGTCGATTTCACAAAGAGATAAGACTAGTCTTATCTGAAGTTAGGACCAGTAACTGGTCTTAACTTAGGACTAGTCCTATCTCCTAGCATTGCCTAGGACTAGTCCTAAGTTAGGAAGGGTTTTGTGAAATCGACCCCTGGACTACTTGGCAAGATTAGTTTGAAATGTTCCCTCATGGAGATGCACTTTTCGGATGGAATGTTGCCTTTGCCTTACAAAGAACAAAGTATTGGACTGAAAAAGGTTCTGGATGACACTTCCTTGAACACTCTCCACCCCCCCCCCCAACAAGATTTCAGCCAGGATTTGGAAAAAGGGTGGCCAAATTTGCTGGAAATTTAAAAAAACTGGGTGTCCAAATTGTTCACTTACAATACATATACATGTAAATAAAAGATAAACAGGATGTCAACATTTAAAACAGGGTGTCCAAAAAGACACCAAGAAACCCTTGTAATGGGTGGTATAGTTTTATGACACTAAATCCAAATTGACTTTACCTGATGTACACATTTTTAGATTGATTCACTGTTTCATTTATGTATATTTATCTCCCTTTTGAAACAGTTCGGAGGCTGTGAGGAATTTGAGGTGTGCGAAGCCATACGCAATGGCAAGATCACCAAACCAGTTGTTGCATTCTGCATTGGGGCATCTGCAGAGTTGATCAAAAATGAGGTAAGTTGTTGCAAAAGTGAATGGATTCAACATTTAAAATGAGGATTGCATGGAAAAGAAAAAGAGGACAGGGCCAGGCACAGCGCAGCCTCGCTACCATGGGCAGCGCACTGTATCGATACCTCTCGTCGCTAAATCCCTGGTAGGGAAACACTGAAAATCAATGCTGATTTATTGGCTAACCAAAATGTACTGCTTTGCGTGCATGCTTGTCAAAAACATTCGAGCCCTTGTAGGGCGCTTGTCGGGCGTTTAGTATGCGCATGTAAAAATGCACGTATTTTGATGCAATACATTTCAAATGAATCATGTTTTTACATGGTCACCCTAAACTGCATACAGTTAGACGTATCACAAGATCGAAAAAGAATGAGAGGGGCCAGTTGCTCCATGACTTGACGCGTCCTTTGACAGCGCGCTCTGCGAAGTCTCTAACACAGAATGGATCAACCACAGGACTAATTAAAATATCCAATATATTTGGATATTTTAAAGTCACACTTCCAGGGGTTACAATCGAGCAAGCATTCTGGGAAAGAAAACAAAATTGCGCGTTGAGATCGTACACCACTGGGAATGAGGTTGGGCACAGCGAGACTTTGTGCAGTGTTTTTCTGTTTCAAACGACACAGGTGAGAAACCCAAAAATGAGGTGAGCAGCGTATTGAAAAAATATTGCATGCCTGCAAAATACATCACACCACATCTGCAAGGAGAGGAACAAGCTGGAACTCTAGGATCAGAAACTATTTTGAAGCGTATTAAATGTCCATCGTTGTTTAGTTTTGAAAGGGTTTGTGTCATAAGACATAATCGGTCGTCAAGTGGTTAATAGTTCATTTCTAAGCGCTATGGTAATTTTATAATTCTAAGCAATGCGTTCAGCTTTGGCCGAACCATGTTTGGCTAGTGTGTGGAAACGTTAAACAGAAGTGCTGTGATGCTGTTGTCCTTGCAAACTATTGGATCAAGCCAGGACACCACCACCAAAAATAAAAAATAAGACGAAATAAATGCACAAATGAATGGTTTGATACATTTAACTAGCCCCAAATGTCTTTGCCCTGGCTTGCCCCCAAATAAAAATGTCTGCTACACTAGACTATTCTATGGCACGTTCTAACGCAAGGGCTCTTTTAGGTGGTAAAGTCATCTTCGATTGCAAATCAAAGATGTTAATATGCTCTTCGTTCAAACTAATTACTTTTTCATTAAACACTTTCCCTTTTTCGTCAAATTTTACAGCCGGGCAATTTTGGCCATTCTGGAGCTGGTTATGATGTTACCACGGAAACAGCACTTGTCAAAAACAAAGCTTTATCTGAGGCTGGCGCAGTTGTTCCAGCATCTTATGACGACATCCCCAAGAAGCTTGCGTAAGTAAAGATGTTAATGAGGGCACTTCAGGCAGTGCGGGGCTAAAGTGCCACCACAAACAGCCGTATATAACGCATTTTCTTGTGGCTGTACATGTACATAATAGCAGAGCAGTCAACTCTAGGTATAACCAGAGCGCATTTTCAAAGAGCTGCTTAAGCGCAAAAAGTTCAACAAAATCATGCTTATCAGAATAGGTCACCAGCCAAAATACCATGCCACATGTACAATTTCTGACAGGTTTCCTGCATATTTTTGCTTAGCAGAAAATTGTAAGCATTATAAGA
Source organism: Pisaster brevispinus (assembly GCA_023634235.1). Classification (NCBI taxonomy): domain Eukaryota; kingdom Metazoa; phylum Echinodermata; class Asteroidea; order Forcipulatida; family Asteriidae; genus Pisaster; species Pisaster brevispinus. The sequence goes on along the minus strand of JAMKCF010000021.1, from coordinate 7,285,392 downwards.
GGACAGCAAAACAAATTACATTAGGGACTCTAGGGACATTAGAGCGTATTCTTTGTAAGCAGAAACTCTTTATAACAATGTAACGAGGGTTGAGAGCGTAATGACCCCGAACGAAAATTGTGTAATTTTCATCCGAAAGCTTACTTGCAAAATTATTTCTTCTGAAATGCCCCCATTGGTTAGAAATCAATAAAAACAGTTCAATCTGAGAAACCATTCATGCATGAAATGTCCCCATTGGTTAGAAATCAATAAAAACAGTTCAATCTGAGAAACCATTCATGCATGAAATGCCCCCATTGGTTAGAAATCAATAAAAACAGTTTGATCTGAGAAACCATTCATGCATGAATCGTTTCTCAGATTTCCAAGGGTTGGTGTCATTCACGAATACTGCGCCAGAGCTGCTGTTGGTACCCGCTAAATGTGGATGGATTGGACATTCATGTGAAAACACTGTGAAAGTTTGTTGCTGTTTTCTCATCAAGTAGACACTGTATTCAGCTAAAACTTTCACATGTGGCTTTGTTTGTATCTTTCTTTATAATTTTGCCTATAAATCAGCACATTGCGTTGACAAAAAAAAACAAACAATGACCCTACATTGAATTGCGATTGGCCATGCCTCCAAATAAAATTATCAACTTGAAAATATTTAGTGTTTTAGTTTTTCAGGACTATGGAACACGAAACAAAAAGCTTGACAATGGGCACTTGACATAGTACAGGTATAGGATTGGTAACTTTCGGAAAAATAAAAAAGTATTTTTTTGTTTGTTTATAGCGAGGTGTACGTGCGCCTGGTCTCTGAAGGCAAACTGGTGCCCAAAATGGAAGCACCACCACCCAGTATTCCTGCCAATATGAGACCAGTGAAAGGCAAGAAGAAGTAATGAGGAAGACGATTGATTCCAGTCAACGTTGCTCCGATGGCTGCTATGTTTATCCCAGCATGCCTTGCTCTATCATGACCACTGGAATTATGTAATTTAAATGTGTAGAAATATGACACAGTTTAATTAGACTTTAATAGTGAGATTACATCAGAATACTGACTAAGCACCCTCTGCTGAACACAGAGATTGCACACCATGAGACTGACAGAGATTGACACCATGAGTCAGTAGTTTTGGATGAGAGTGTAGAAGTCAGGTTGTTCTGCCATTATTTTATGCCGTGATATTTGAATCTCAGTAATGCTGCGTTCATTTGTTTTTGCATGTCTCTTTTCTGTGAAAGTTTTGTGAAAGTTTTACGTATATAACTTGAATTTTTATATTATTTGGTTTTACCCATACATCGATATGTGTTAAGTGCTTTATACTCAGTAGTTTCCCCCGAGTCCTGTGAAAAAAAATCACAGGCATGTTAGTTGTTACTCAGGTGGAACTCGAACCCACGACCTTTGCCATTCTACAGCAGATATCTTACCACTAGACCACAGAGATTGCCTGGTTTTTATGGATTTGTATTTTTTTTTACTGTTAAAAGGTACTACAGGTATGTCTATATATATATAATTAGTAGGGGAGATGGCCTTAGCTTTTGATCCAAACCAGACCTTCGTCAGAGGCAAATACAATGAATATAAATATATTCTTTTAGCACAATGAAATAATGATTTATGATATTATAAATAGACTTGTATCCAAAGGGTTCTCACAGTCATAGAAAAATAAGGAATTAAATTGGTATCTTTAACAAAAGTAAAGTCCTAGAATCTTGAACAGTCTACACATGAGGATGCATGATATTTTGCTATGGCAGTCTTCCAGTTTGCATTCCACCTACTATTCCTACAGGTGTTCAGGGCTCAAATTTTTTGGAAATTTCACAAGACCACTGGGCTTGTCAGCTTGTAGATAAAAAAGAAGTAGAACAATGTGCAATTTTGCTTAAGCGCTGGCCTACATGTAAATATGGTATAGGGTTTTATATTCATTACAAGTGTACTTCATGCAAATTTAGCTGATTTTTCAAAGGAAAAACAAAATTGGTAATCAGAGGATGAATACGATGAAAACAATGCCTGGACCAAACTGTGACCTCGTTCCTGCAGCACCAGAACTTCCATCTGGTGTGTGTCACAATGCATATTACATTTTTCCTTTATTTTCATTTACCTGTGGACAAAATGAGTTAGTCCAAAGTAAATCTTACCTTTTGTACTAAATGGAGCAACCTTATTTGCATATTCTCCCAACTAGTTTTGACTCCCAAGTGGAATGTGATCAGGCCATGGACTTCCAATGTACTTCTTTGTTTGCATGTGACTTTTGGTAAACCACATTCTTTTGTTGTAAAGTGTATACCTGCACTTCCTTTGGTTCTATAGTGTAGTTCTTTGGATAGGTACTTTATAAAGTATATAGGGGTTAACCTAGAATATTACTAAGAGGATGGAAGTAACAATAAAGTAGCAGTTCTATCTGGGCTGTAGAACCTAGTTTGTAATTGTCTCCTTATTGTAGCATAATTAATGTAGAAGGAAACAGTCCCATAATGAGTTAGATTATATAAGAGGGGTGCGGTTCAGTACAAAGAATGATTGAAAACCAGCGAGGGAGTTACAGTATGTAGATGAAATGTGAGTTTCAGTGTGAACCAAAATCTAAGAGTGAGAGGTTGTGAGAGGGACTGCTAGCCGCTGACCATCCAACAGTAGATTTGTGCGTCAGTTGACACAGATTACAGATGTCAAAGCCTTTGCCCAGTAGATACTGCAACTGGGGCAAATAAAAATCTGCATGCGGCATACTGGCCGTATAATACACATGTATGGGCAGCACGACCCAACCAGCACAACTTTATAGTGACGGACGTCGCATTGGAAATCCGTAAGTTCCGTACCCTATACTCTGAATTATTGTAGGGGAACCTGCATTGATTAAATTGTGAACTAAATTTGCGTAAGCTCAAAGAATTGCAGAATTGCTGAATTGCTAGAGATAAAATTGTATGTTGAATCAATAGCAAAGAAATGTGGAAGTGCACTGAAAGATGTACTATTCAAAGTAATTATCTTTTGCGGTGTAACCAAATCATGTATTTCCCATGTTTCGATAGTTTTGGTTGGTTACTACGAAAGCCCATTAGTGCCATCGCAAGTACATATTCAGCCAATCTTGTTTTTTGGAAGTACATATTCAGCCAATCTTGTTTTTTGGAAGTACATATTCAGCCAATCTTGTTTTTTGAAAGTACATATTCAGCGAATCTTGTTTTTTGAAAGTACATATTCAGCCAATCTTGTTTTTTGGAAGTACATATTCAGCCAATCTTGTTTTTTGGAAGTACATATTCAGCAAATCTTGTTTTTTGGAAGTACATATTCAGCAAATCCTGTTTTTTGAAAGTACATATACAGCCAATCTTGTTTTTTGGAAGTACATATTCAGCGAATCTTGTTTTTTGGAAGTACATATTCAGCGAATCTTGTTTTTTGGAAGTACATATTCAGCAAATCTTGTTTTTTGGAAGTACATATTCAGCAAATCTTGTTTTTTGGAAGTACATATTCAGCCAATCTTGTTTTTTGGAAGTACATATTCAGCGAATCTTGTTTTTTGGAAGTACATATTCAGCCAATCTTGTTTTTTGGAAGTACATATTCAGCAAATCTTGTTTTTTGGAAGTACATATACAGCAAATCTTGTTTTTTGGAAGTACATATTCAGCAAATCTTGTTTTTTGGAAGTACATATTCAGCGAATCTTGTTTTTTGGAAGTACATATTCAGCCAATCTTGTTTTTTGGAAGTACATATTCAGCCAATCTTGTTTTTTGGAAGTACATATTCAGCAAATCTTGTTTTTTGGAAGTACATATTTAGCCAATCTTGTTTTTTGGAAGTACATATTCAGCGAATCTTGTTTTTTGGAAGTACATATTCAGCGAATCTTGGTTTTTGGAAGTACATATTCAGCGAATCTTGTTTTTTGGAAGTACATATTCAGCCAATCTTGTTTTTTGGAAGTACATATTCAGCCAATCTTGTTTTTTGGAAGTACATATTCAGCCAATCTTGTTTTTTGGAAGTACATATTCAGCCAATCTTGTTTTTTGGAAGTACATATTCAGCGAATCTTGTTTTTTGGAAGTACATATTCAGCGAATCTTGTTTTTTGGAAGTACATATTCAGCCAATCTTGTTTTTTGGAAGTACATATTCAGCAAGTCTTGTTTTTTGGAAGTACATATTCAGCAAATCTTGTTTTTTGGAAGTACATATTCAGCGAATCTTGTTTTTTGGAAGTACATATTCAGCGAATCTTGTTTTTTGGAAGTACATATTCAGCGAATCTTGTTTTTTGGAAGTACATATTCAGCCAATCTTGTTTTTTGGAAGTATATGTTTGGCGATGTTCATGAGGGCGCTGTTAGCCATATGTTTTGGTCTGTAAATGCAGCCATGCCGATAGCAGAGAGTAACGAATTAATTCGTCATTACTTTAATTTAGGGCTTAATTACGATGAAATAATTGCATCGCTTCTTGCAAACAATAACATAATCATAAGCAAACGGCATCTTAACTGGAAACTGCGAGCTCTTGGTCTCTTTCGGCGAAAAAATCATTCCGATATTGTAGACGTCGCTACCTTTATTGAAGGAGAGTTGCAAACGTCGGGGCAACTGCATGGTTATAGGTGGATGCACTTGCGATGCATTTAGAATGGTATCAGTATTGACAGAGAAACAGTGCGCCTTCTGTTGGGAATACTAGATCCAGAAGGCGTTCAACAGAGGGCAAGGAGACGGCTTCAGAGACGCAGATATCACGTAAGCGGTCCAAACTTCCTATGGCACTTGGACTCGTATGATAAACTGAAACCGTATGGAATTTGTATAAACGGCTGCATTGATGGTTTTTCCAGAAACGTGCTTTGGGTAGAAGCTTACGTAACAAACAGTTATCCTAGTGTCATTGCTGGTTATTATATGAAAACGGTAAGGGCAAAAATGGGATGTCCGAGAGTAATTCGGTCAGACTTTGGAACTGAAAATGGTACAGTTCGACAAATGCAACACTTCATGAGAACTAATTGCCAAGATGCGTTTGCAGGAGACAGGGGTTTTCTTCAAGGTACCAGTCAAAGCAATCAGCACATCGAATGTTGGTGGAGTGTATTTCGGAAACACTGCACTCAGTATTGGATGAACTTATTTGAAGAACTTAAAGATGATGGTCATTTCAGTGGCGATTTTCTGGATACATCTTTAATACAGTTGTGCTTTGTGAATCTAATCCAGGTACTATAATGATTATAGGCATTCCTAGTTTGACAAAGCCTCAGTAATTTGTAAAAATCTGTATGTGACATCATTGGAAGACGTTTCACTTTCTGACTTTGTGAACAACAAATAATTAAACTACCTGAACAACTCATCTCCATTTCTAATACAGGATGATATTGACACTACCGTGAAGGAGTGGAACTCTCACAGAATAGCTTCATCAAGAAATCGGCATGGTCCCTTCGGTCGACCTATGGTGATGTACACAGTGCCCAACTGTATGGAACGCAAGACTATACTGTTCCTGTACAGCATGATGAAGTAGAAGTATATGTGAAACTGAGTGTCAGTTTAAAAGCCGATTTCCATGTGACAAGGATGTGTATAAACTGTGCACTCTTCTGATGAATGAAGCAGGCATTGATAAGCCAAGTAATGCTGAGCAAGCACTTCATCTATATCACTTCCTTAGAAGAACTCTACTGCAACAAATATAACATTAATCATGCAGGCGAATGACATTTGAAGACTTCGGTTTGTTAAAATAGCCCATAATCTGTACTGTTATGAAGACAAGGGACAGAACTATCAAGATTGAAATATTAATACTTTAAAATAGTGTGGCATGGCATCGATTTACTCTTTTAATTTTATTTTAAATTCATTGTTGTGTTATACCAGACAGACAGCATAAAGCCAATCTGGATATGTACTCATTCAGAGTTTTGGTCTTTGCTTGGACCTAACAACACAGGGTGTGGGGATTGTTAATGGAAAGGACAGTCCTTGGTTAGAGTAGACATTCATATTAAAACCATTATTTTTTTAAATTTTTATGCATTGATATTTTGTCTTGCTTTATTTGTCAATTTCCATTTTGAAAGCAATTCAATTTTATGCCTGTGCAGTTTCTTTGAAGGTGTCTTTCAAAGTAATGTTGATCATAAATTTATAAATATATATATACACAATTCCGTAATTGAAATTTGCCTCATCACTGGTTCCATTTTTTTACGCCTACCCCCACCCGAGCACTTTTCCAAGTTAACAGTAGGCTCCACAATTCATCCCTTCCGAAAAGAAGGGATATTCATAAAGAGACAATACACAGCTGACTTTATCTTCAAATGCGCCCCACACGTCGTGCACCCGACGCCGCGCGATGTCAGGATGGGGGGAAATATCCAAAAAACAAGATTGGCTGAATATTTACTTCCAAAAAACAAGATTCGCTGAATATGTACTTCCAAAAAACAAGATTGGCTGAATATGTACTTCCAAAAAACAAGATTCGCTGAATATGTACTTCCAAAAAACAAGATTGGCTAAATATGTACTTCCAAAAAACAAGATTGGCTGAATATGTACTTCCAAAAAACAAGATTGGCTGAATATGTACTTCCAAAAAACAAGATTCGCTGAATATGTACTTCCAAAAAACAAGATTCGCTGAATATGTACTTCCAAAAAACAAGATTGGCTAAATATGTACTTCCAAAAAACAAGATTGGCTGAATATGTACTTCCAAAAAACAAGATTGGCTGAATATGTACTTCCAAAAAACAAGATTCGCTGAATATGTACTTCCAAAAAACAAGATTGGCTAAATATGTACTTCCAAAAAACAAGATTGGCTGAATATGTACTTCCAAAAAACAAGATTGGCTGAATATGTACTTCCAAAAAACAAGATTGGCTAAATATGTACTTCCAAAAAACAAGAATCGCTGAATATGTACTTCCAAAAAACAAGATTCGCTGAATATGTACTTCCAAAAAACAAGATTCGCTGAATATGTACTTCCAAAAAACAAGAATCGCTGAATATGTACTTCCAAAAAACAAGATTGGCTAAATATGTACTTCCAAAAAACAAGATTGGCTGAATATGTACTTGCGATGGCACTAATGGGCTTTCGTAGGTTACTTTAACTTATAGATGGCCGTTGATAACGGGAGAGTTTGACGGAAGAGAGGACAGATACCCACCGAGAGACGGGGTAAAGACTGTTAAACGGACTGGAGAGCCGTCATTGCCAGACTGAGTATGCTAGGCAGAGAAAGAGCAGGCTCCAAGACAGAGAGCACAACTCGCAGTCTACTCCCCAAACCAATTACAGTTATCGGCAGAGTATCAATTTTTAAAATGAACAATTAAGTTTTAATGTACTGTATGGGTTGCAGAGACAACCTCATTAATTTGCGTGGAAACCGAGATTAAAAACCGAGAGTAGTTTTATGTACTCTATGGGTTGCAGAGACAACCTTATTAATTTGCGTAGAAAGCTCCCAGTAACCACGGCTCAGTTCATGTAACTACTAGAGCCAAACAGCTGTGAGAAAGTAGAAAACCCAAGGCTTGTGAGATACAAATAAGAAACGAGGGTGATTTAACTTTTGCTAAAGTTTCTTTTGAGCTGTTATTTTAAGTCATAGTTTATGTGTAAATATTTGTAATTATTGAATAAATTTGTAAATTCAAGTTTAAGAAGAAAAGGACAGGATTCTGGCAGTGGAATTTATTTTCTATCTGTTTATTTTGACCCGGTACTGACAGTGTGCTAGACTGCTTTTGTCATTTCTTTTAGTTTCTAATGGTGGGCAATTTGTAATTTTGTTTGAGTGTAAGTTTGCATGTATTTATTTGTTTGTTTTTTGTTTTGGATGCTGTGACTGTCAAGCCATGCAGTCTGTACAGTTTAAAATGTGCGTTGTATAAGTACTGATGACCACAAAACCTTGCTTTTGTTGTATGTTTTTGCATCACAAACAAACATAACAAAATGTATTTTCTCACCACAAGAGGCATACATGTAACTGTGAGGGCATAACTGTGGGGGGGGGGCACGTCCCCCCCCCAACTGATGTCTACGCCCCCAGGGGGTGCTCCCTCATTTGAAATCTAGACTCTTGGGATTGGAAATTTCAAGAATAAAATGCTATGTTTTTATATACTTTTTAATGTGTTAATTTTTGATGTTGTCAAAGCTACTTTTTCCATTTCCGCGCAGACAATGTATTTGATTTTACAGTAACGCCAGATTATCATTAAACAAATATTAAATTACATAAAAAAGGTGCTGAAAGGGGGCTTGTTTAAGAAAAAGGCAAACGGACACTTGGCCAGAAGTGCCGCTAGAAAAAAAAGCCTAATATTTTGGGACCGCAAAGGTCAAATGTCAAGGAACATACTGGCTTACAGAGCTTTTGTGTTGACCCATATGTAAAGTAACATTTTCTGCTAAGCAGCTCCATGGGGCCCTGGTAGTACATTAGTGATTGTCACAACTATGTATAAAGTTTCTTCAAGAACGCCACCATCTGAAAACATTTCTATTGAATCCAATCCCCAATTGCCACTGGGCCACATTAAGCATTGAACGAAACACGAAGCAAACATTCTGAGAGGCATCCAAATGACCTGTAGTATCGCCAAATAAAGGGCACAATGGTTTTTATTAGCTCATGAATACAATATTCTCCATTATGTGCTAGTCTGAGAGACTTTTATAGTTTTTCTTTAAGGCTGGTCAGTCAGCATGACCGAGTGCATCAGTACCGATCACAGTGGCCTCAACCAAGACACTTCACTGGAAAGAAATGTCGTCAATCACCTGCCTTTGTCTCCCTCGCTCAGTCGGTTAAGGGCTTGAGACAACTTAGTCACTCGCTCTAAAATTTTAACCCGTTCGCCCTCCACTAGCCTACTGCCACACTTCTGCATGAATTTATCCGGATGCCAGAGCAGTTGCTGGGATCTCATGAACCTCCTCAGCTCTTTCTCGTCATTCTTGTCCACATCGCACATGAGAACTTCCATCATTTTATCCGGGTCGTCACCATGACGGCAGGGCCAGGGTAGATCATCATATCCTATCGACTTTAAGACCGTATCCTGTTCGCTAAACACTTCCGCACATTTTTGTATATACTCCTCCTTTTGCCTCAGCAGTTTCTTGTGGAGGCGCTCCGAGCGTCGCTGACGATACTGCTCATGCTCCTCCTGCAACTTCTCCTGGAATTTCCGCTTCTCCTCTTTGCGTTGATCCCTTTCCCGCTCTCTTCTGGTCCGATGGGTTCTTGAAGGGTGGAACTGTTCGTACCTCTGCTGCTGTTTTTGATGGTGTTCTGAAGCAATCCTGGTGGCCCAGTCATCGTATGATTCTTTGTTCAGACCTGTATAACCTACGCATTAAGAATACAACAAAGTAGCCTATTTTAGCAATAAAACAAAAGTTTTATCAAACTTTTCCAGTAAACAATCTCATGCTGTTCGCTGTGAGCCTTGAATCTTAATTCTACATGAATTTTTACATAAATTTTACGCTCACAGCACAGCAATCCTGTTTTTCTTCTCAGGACTAAAACAAAAGGTATTGTTTGGTAAACACAACTGCCGCTGCAGATCTACCTTGGTCATCCCAAGTGGTGCTCTCTCCCCACATGCCTGCCTCTTCATCTGCCCATTCTTCTTGTACTCGTGCCTGCCACTCTGCTTCTTCTTTCCTCTTCGTCTTCTCCTCACTTGCCTCTGCAGAATCTCGTGCCAGATGCTGTTAAGAAAGACACAGTCATAAACTTGACTATACAAGTGCAAACTTAAATCAAACAATTTTGACAAGCAGTGTGACAACTACTTAATCAGGCCTGATACTTGCTGATTATTGCCTTGGTACCCCTTGAAATGTTCCAGTGTAAATTTACATTTCCCTCATTAAGGTGGCCTGTTACTGAGGAAAATACTGCCTTCTCTTACAAGAACAAAGTTGTCTTTGGCAGGCTATAGCCTGAAGTGGAAATGTGGCATAATAATCAATAGCACATGACAATAACATTTTCAAAAACAGTTTACACTCCACAGTTTTTCCCTTCTCATTTTGGCTGTTAAGAGTTAAGACATCACATTAGTCTGTGCAAGTATCTCGGCATCGACAACGAGAAAGCAACTCGAATGAAGACTACATATTCCCATGAAATCTAATCTTCTTTTTAAATTCTACTTATACAAAATTCTTGAAAAACAAAAATAACTGTGTTAAAAATTCAATTTCAATTTTTCTATATTACAAATAATTTGTTAAAATTAACATTGAAACTAAATACAAATTTTGGATGACCATGCTTATAGAAGCCCCATTTGCCAATCATGCCCCAATTTGTGTGACTACTACTTAGGTTGTAATAATAACATGAGCATCAGTTGGGCAAATGTTTCTTTTAATACAAGTACATGTAACCTGAAACAAAAGTCACGTCTTATTCACTGGTTTTCTTTGTAGATTTTTAAAATTTATTTTACTTTCATAAATTTCATGGCTCAATTTTACTTTCCCCATGATATGATTTTTATTGCCATGAACTCCATTAATTTGAAGAAATAGAATCACGCACACGATATGGTTGGGACCAACTTGGTCCCAGAAGTTCAAATATGCACAAGACTTGCAAAGTCTACAGGGAATATTGATGACCATGAGAGTTGGTGATCTGGATTTATTAAACTAACCCCCTGTGCCACCCCCCCCCCCCAACACACCACTCAAACTCAGAATTTGCCCTTTTTTCACAAGAGAGAAACTGGTTGGATCAAATTTTGGTTCTAATCAAAATGTGCTTTTCCCCTTCATGGAAGGTTCACCCAACCAAAGTCACTGACCTCTTCAAACAGGTATCAATAAAACAATCCCAACAGTAACAAATTATACACAATGTTCTTTTTAAATGCATACTTCAGTAGATTGCTGTTGCAATTGATCAGCATCCCTTAGGAGTTCTCTAGAAGTGCGCCCTCGGTTGTTAGCAACATCAAGGACGTTTGGCGGGCAAATCTTCAAAATTGGTATTACCAGATCTTCGAAAGCTGTAACAATTAAACAAAAACATCATGTCAGATTTGATTAGCGAACAATTATCATGTAGCCTACAGTCGTATCCTGTGAACATGAGATTATAGTGAGTTAAACAAAATAAATAAATAAATAAACTGCAGTTTGTGCACATTTTAACTTGATTCATTTGATGCTACTTCTTCACAAGTTGGTGCAACCAACAAAAGGCATGGTTACAGAGTGGACAATTGTCATTAGACCACCATGGGCACTGTCTTTGAAGCTGATAAGCATTCTTGGTGTTCTAGGGGGAAAGCATGTTTCAGGAATCAAACCTTTACTCTGGTCTACACTTATACTTTTGTAGGCCTTTGATACTACTGGGTACTGTACATATGTCACCATGGTCCAGTGGTTAGACTGCAGGACTTTCAATCACAAAGTTGTGGGTTTGAATCCTACCTAGCTATTCTGCTGATTTCACAATGACTAGAATAAGTATTGTTGATCAGTTTACTGAATCAAAAACTATTGATTTGTGCAATTTGTAATTGTAGACGTTAAACCAATGTTTGTATGAGAGAGATTGGCTGTTGCCAGCTGGGCTTTTATATCCCATTGTGGGAGTTTGCCGAGCTCCCTTGATGGGAAGATCATCTAAACAATTAAAAAGCCTATCCACTACCCACTAGTATAACAAAAAAATTTAAATAGTAAGTGGCTTGACGTTTCGACCATACACTGTAGCACTTTATACACAAACAAGCATACTGGTGTAATAGTAGTTGCGATAATCATAACCCACCACCATTCTCTGCAACGGTCAGGAGGATGGTGGGTAATTCAGATCTTATTATTAGCACACGTTGGACTGTATTTTATTGTTATGGTTCTCTTCTTTAACATCGGTCTCTCAACATTAGTACAGAGCTACATGTAGGACTATGGTGACAGTATAAATTACTTAGGCCTAGTATTAGTAAGACCGCCGACGAATTAAAAACGAGACCCAACAACCCATATAATAAATAGCCCAACAACAAGCATGACAAGGCATGAAAGGTGGGCTACTCCGTATTCGCGTGAAGGGTCTCCAGAGCTCCATTTTAGTGGGCTTACGTCCCTGTTCGGGGTTTCACTTTCGTATGCACCACGTTTTATTTGGATGTTTGAGCGAAGGTAAGAAACTAAACTTGTGTTAGTATATGCACATGGACATGGGGATGATGGTTTAGAGGGAAAAATTCCCGTATCCTGCCACCACTTTTTCACTCATTTTCACCAAAGGAATATCTCATTTGAGTAAATTAGATACTATTTTATTTCATAACGAATGAAAAAGTGGTGGCTGGATACGGAAATTTTTCCAGTTTAAGCCCTAAGCAGCTCACCATGTCGGTGTCCATGTAACACTCGTTGTAGAGCCAGATGTAACGGAGTTTCACCGTCATTGTCTTGGACATCCACCCGGGCACCGTGCTTGAGCAGAACGCGCAACACGGCATCGTCACCGGAGGCACAGGCAACATGGAGAAACGTTCTCTGTCTTCGCTGAGTTACGACATTCAAGTCAAACCTTTGATGCCTTTTTAAGAAAGATTTCACTTTTATGACTTTACCTTGAGAGACATAATCAAACAGTCTCTCTGTTTTTGTTTTCCCCATTTCCAACCAAAACGTAGTGGAAGATAAAGATAAAGACCATGGAGGTGAGCCAGTGCAAAATTACAACTCTTGGTGGCGCTCTTCATACTTAAAAAGGTGTGTCACCGCACAGACTATGTCTGTGGGCTTAAAGCATGGAGGAAGAAGGAGCTGTTTTCTTCCTCCATGGTTTAAGGAGGCACTAACTACTAACGCAGTTCAGTGCCTTTCGGTCGATACGGTGCCTTTCGGTCAGTACGGTACCTTTTGGATGCAACGACAGTCATGAGGACACCGCTTTTATAGGGCATGTGTCAAGGTCTAATTTGACCAGTAAAAATCGGCCAAATAGTTTAGGAGTCATGACCTTTTCATGTCAGCGAAAGAACTAGTTCTAAGGTGTTCACAGAGCACATCAGCCCTATGAAATAACTTGAAATATGACCCCCAACCCACCCCTACCCCCACCCCTACCCCCACCCCTACCCGCCCCCACCCCTACCCCCATGGAACACTATTACTAAAAAAAAAATCCACGCGTGGTGGTGGCCAGTTGGGGGGGGGGGGGTTACTAATCCTGCTGGTCATCAATCAACCCATTCGTAACAACAGAAGGGATATAATAGAATAAACATATCTAGCCCCTCTGAAGTGTATTAGGTTTGATAATGATGGTTAAAAAAGCTTTATACCCCAGGTGTAATACGAATTCCCAGACGGCACGATTGCCTAAATACCAGGCCGGGGGGGGGATTATACAATGCAACGCAAAATCGAATACATCAATTAAGAGAAAACCTCGAGTCCTGGGTTCAAATCTGAGCACTCAATTCAAATAGCGCACCCCCAGTCACTTACGGTGATGTGAAGGGCCGGGTCAACACGAGGCTGGCTACATAAAAGTTTACAATACGCGATTCAACTAGCCAAAAATATTTTTAAACACACTATAACAATCCCACAGAGAGCCCAATAACATGCTCCTTACACAACAATAGAGACAAATGAACACATGAACCAAATTTGCTCTCTTGCTCGAAGCTTAATGGAAAAGAGAAAAGGTACACAGGTCGCGAACACAAACTTTAAGATTGTACAGTTTAATATGCAAATTATAAAGTTGCCCAGGTCCAGGTAAGATTGAGGGTGCGAAAAAACGTCACCGCATAAAAAAGATACTAGAAATAGAGTTTGTGAACAAACTCACGGTGTTCGGTTGAACCATGGACCTCCACGTAAATTGATGACGTAATTCAAAAGAAGGTAAACTCTGTGTACAAGTTTTTGCTTTCCTCGTGCTTTGACAGTAGATGCAAATATTGTAGCTTTTGTTAATCCTCGTTTACAACTTTTTCAAATTTGAAACTTCAACTTCCGATTTGGTCAAATGTTGTCAAAGACGAATGGCTTTCGTCGAATGGCTTTAAATTAATGTGATGTCATTAAAATACCAATTTACGTATTTTGATCATTGTTATTCCCAAGTTTACTATGTGAAGCCTTTCTGTTGTATGTGATTTGTTCACCTTAATCATTTCATGTGGAACCCAGCTACTGTAATAAACTCATTATAGTTCATAGCTCTATGGTTAGCTCAAGTGTTTTTACGGCGGCGTGCTGATAAAACGAAATAGTGGGGAACCTCCATATTCTAAATGTACTCATTGAATATTTCCTAGCTTAGTTTTAAATAAGTGTAATATTAGTGGATCCCTCGATGTGTCCACAGTTCCATGTAAGTAAACAAAAGCTTTAAAAGGAAGAACATTGTGAACAACCTCTTTGTTGATGGCCGTTCACACGATTTAAGCCAAATGATTTTAGTGAGAGTTTGATCCTAGCGGGATTGAGTGTCAAAAGTAACGTTACACAAACGGACCTATTAAATAATAATAATCAGTGACGTTGCAGGTTTGCACGGAACGTACTAACATCCATTCTTCATTTCATAAACCTTTGTAAAAGCGCAAGCAAGTATTAGTAACAAAAGGACGCCGTCGCACACAACATTGGTACCATTCGAACATTGATAGCGTTGAAAACGAAATGGTGCATACAGCCCGATGCTCCGCCTGCGCAGAGCATCAGAGCCACGTGTACACACCCTCTACATCGTATTATGCACGTTATGTACAGCCACATGGACTTTTCTTTACTCGCTATGAATGGAGGTCAACACACTTTTTTTTTTTTTTTTTTTTTTTTTAACGCGCACTTTTATGACCAGAGGACAAGGTCAAACTGGTGCCATATCTGTGCAAAAAATGGAGCAGGGTAAACGAGCTTCAAACTAACATTTAAATATTTGAGAAAAAACAAGAAGTTCTTGAGATATAAATTTTTGAAATTTTCAACTTCCGGTTTCAACCGGAAGTAAAGGTCAAATAAGGTCACGTTTTGCACGACATTTGTAAATCATTACAAAAGCTGTTATGTCATGCAAGTATCTTGTACGTAGCATTTTTGGTTCTCAAGGTATGATTTTTTTTATTATTTAACGTTTATTTAACGTTATTACGTCATCGATGACGTCAACATTCCCAAAAGGTTGCGGCTTTGTCTACCCACCAAGCTTGATCTTCATGACAAGTTTCAAGTTCATACAAGCTTTACTTTTGTTCAAAATTGCGCGAGAAGTTTCATTGAGAAGAAGAAGACGAGGAAACTAGAAATAGAGTTTGTGAACAAACTCACGGTGTTCGGTTGAACCATTGACCTCCACGTAAATTGATGACGTAATTCAAAAGAAGGTAAACTCTGTGTACAAGTTTTTGCTTTCCTCGTGCTTTGCTGTAGATGCAAATATTGTAGCTTTTGTTAATCCTCGTTTACAACTTTTTCAAATTTGAAACTTCAACTTCCGATTTGGTCAAATGTTGTCAAAGACGAATGGCTTTCGTCGAATGGCTTTAAAATTATGTGATGTAATTAAAATACCAATTTACGTATTTTGATCATTGTTATTCCCAAGTTTACTATGTGAAGCCTTTCTGTTGTATGTGATTTGTTCACCTTAGTCATTTCGTGTGGAACTCAGCTACTGGAATAAACTCATTATAGTTCATAGCTCTATGGTTAGCTCAAGTGTTTTTACGGCGGCGTGCTGATAAAACGAAATAGTGGGGAACCTCCATATTCTAAATGTACTCATTGAATATTTCCTAGCTTAGTTTTAAATAAGTGTAATATTAGTGGATCCCTCGATGTGTCCACAGTTCCATGTAAGTAAACAAAAGCTTTAAAAGGAAGAACATTGTGAACAACCTCTTTGTTGATGGCCGTTCACACGATTTAAGCCAAATGATTTTAGTGAGAGTTTGATCCTAGCGGGATTGAGTGTCAAAAGTAACGTTACACAAACGGACCTATTAAATAATAATAATCAGTGACGTTGCAGGTTTGCACGGAAAGTACTAACATCCATTCTCCATTTCATAAACCTTTGTAAAAGCGCAAGCAAGTATTAGTAACAAAAGGACGCCGTCGCACACAACATTGGTACCATTCGAACATTGATAGCGTTGAAAACGGAATGGTGCATACAGCCCGATGCTCCGCCTGCGCAGAGCATCAGAGCCACGTGTACACACCCTCTACATCGTATTATGCACGTTATGTACAGCCACATGGACTTTTCTTTACTCGCTATGAATGGAGGTCAACACACTTTTTTTTTTTTTTTTTTTTTTTTTAACGCGCACTTTTATGACCAGAGGACAAGGTCAAACTGGTGTCATATCTGTGCAAAAAATGGAGCAGGGTAAACGAGCTTCAAACTAACATTTAAATATTTGAGAAAAAAACAGAAGTTCTTGAGATATAAATTTTTGAAATTTTCAACTTCCGGTTTCAACCGGAAGTAAAGGTCAAATAAGGTCACGTTTTGCACGACATTTGTAAATCATTACAAAAGCTGTTATGTTATGCAAGTATCTTGTACGTAGCATTTTCGGTTCTCAAGGTATGATTTTTTTTATTATTTAACGTTTATTTAACGTAATTACGTCATCGATGACGTCACCATTAGCAAAAGGTTGCGGCTTTGTCTACCCACCAAGCTTGATCTTCATGACAAGCTTCAAGTTTATACAAGCTTTACTTTTGTTCAAAATTGCGCGAGAAGTTTCATTGAGAAGAAGAAGACGAGGAAAAAAAACCAAAAAAAAAACCAGAACAATAACAATAGGTGTTCGGCTGTTTGCCGAACACCCTAAAAAAACAGAACAATAACAATAGGTGTTCGGCTGTTTGCCGAACACCTTAAAAGAAAAAAAGAAAAAGAAAAAGTGCAGCCTAAGAGAAGGTTGCCGTATCCATGTGGAAAAAAAGGTCGCCATGGGAAAAAAAGGTGGCCTTGTAATAAGTACCCAACATAGTAATACTAGTTCTTTTCCAGTTCACGATTTATGTTTATGTGAATACATGTTATAATCACTTACAGCTAGAGCTTATCATCATTGGCAGGATGAATATTGGCCTGGAACGAACACGTAATGTACCCTACCTTTAGAGAACAAGGTAAGCGTGTCCGATACTTTGTATGATACTAGTTTTCAGGGTTACCTACCCACAGGACACAACTTGAAGGGCACGGCTGTTTATTCTGAAGTTACAATTGTGGCTTAGACTTTTTCCAGCAGAGCAAAACTTCGCTCTTTGGAATTGCCTTTGAATGCTCATTTAAAAAATTTAAAAAAACACTTCTGTATGTGCTCAGTCACACGTAATACCGGGCACCTCGCAAACACGGCACCCACAAACTCGGCACCGACCTATTTTGTTTACCAACAAACTCAGCATCAAGCACTCACCACCTGTTTAATAAAAATGAGGGATGTTTCGGTCCCTTTTCTATATTTTAATGTACAATGGGCAAACATTGAATGTCACGTGAAAAGAGGGTACCGGTGGCATCATGGCAGAGGAGCAGATGCGAACGCTAAGCCCGTGGTCCTTTCGGTGTCCTTTGCCCGTGGTCCCTGTGTGAAGTCCGACTATAAACACGAAGAAGGTTTATTTGTGATTTCCATTTAATTTAGTCAACAAATCATCCCATGAGAACTTCCTTTTGACATGCTTTTTAACTAGGAGGGAATGAGGACCATTTGAAGATGTTCATTTATTTTTTGGGCGTAGTAAACAAAATTTGTTTACAAACGGACAGTTCGATACCCATGGCATCATAGCGCAAGGAGCTAGATTCCAACTTCAGCAACTTCAGCAACTGCGGAATTTTGTCAAATTTTGCAACTTTAGGGAAAACTCGGTCACAGGCCAGGTTTGACGTCAAATTTCGTGACTTCGGGGGTAAATTCGTGAAATTTGGTTAATGAAATTTGTCGTCGATATTTAAATCTCGTGTGTCCCTCCAGGGCCAGCTTAGAAACTACACAGTGTTGGCCAGAAGTGCTCCCCTTGAAAAAATGTTGCATTCCCTTGTGCCCCCCTAAAATATTACCCTAGTTTCGCCGCTGGAATTTAGACACAATTAAATCACTCACAATCTGACATGATGAGATCAAGTTAACATTAATTAAACATAAAATACCACAATGTCCCGTGCCGTGCAACTAATTTAATATCGGCACTTTTCATCAAAATAGGAAAAAGATGTGTTTCTTGGTGAAAATGCAAGGTTCCCGAGAACTATACAAAGACAACTTGACTCACAAAAACACAATCTTGGAGGTATGTTCCTAATGTATAATAAAATAAGCACCACAAATTTATATAAAATTAAAAATGGGTGAAAAGACGTGAAGGGCTGTATGTTTATAAATATTGTATACATTTTTTAAATAGGCCCTAATGCATTTTGGTCATTCTGGTTTTGGGGGTTTTTTTTAATTAAAATTGTCAAGCAAAAAGCAAACTTTTTTCCGTTTGCTTTTACAATCAAATAATTAGAACTTCGGCGCTTACATTGAGCTATGACCGAATCCAATAAAGCAATTCACGCTCAAGCACAACATGAGTGCTTTGTGTTTTAAGACGCCGTCAAATCATTGTTGAGGTTAGCATAATATTCTGACGATAACACTCTCTGGGAATTAAACTAACCCCAACATGCTCGTGTTAAATGTGAAAAACAAAAATGCAAAGATTGTTAAGAATGCTGATGTGCAAACACAATATTAAAACAACTAGACATGTAGTGTTTGTAGAATTACCAACACTAGGTGTTCGGTGTAAACCTTGTTCGAATTAGACGTAGTGCTTGAAAGAGAGAAAATCGTGAAAACATGTCTTTGTACGAAATATTTATATACGTTAAGTGAATGGTGGCTCTAAAGATTTCGAATTTGAAATAGGTCACTTTGATAAATTTAAAAACTGATGACGTCATATTGATTGCAAAGCCAATATTTATTACGACGTTGAGATGTGCTAAGTTTTATACTTGTTTGAAAACCAAAAAAGGTTTTCAGCAAAATAGTACATTTTAAACTTTAAAAGGATGTAAAGGTCACCGTGACAGGGGGGGGGGTCACACTTTGTGTAAGATTTAAAAAATACTCCAGTGTCTTTCACATGGTAAGATCTTGAATTTAGCAATAATGGTTCTCCAGAATTTTTTTTTTTTAATATTAATCATCAATGAAATTACATCCATGTTTATATTATTAGGAACATTACAGGATTGGTAAGAAAAAAACTCGTCTAAGATCACAGATTTACATAAAACTTACACGGTCTAATCGGCCATTTTCGACAGCGTGCCGAAATTGTATTTGTGCATGTGCCGAGATTTTGGGTGCCGAGTTTGTTAGGTGCCGAATTTGTGGGTGCCAACTTTGTATGGTGCCGAAGTGACCTGTTACCGTCACGCATACGTCCTGCTGCCATGATCTCGTAATAAGCCTTTCGAGCTGCCATATACAGTACAGCCAGAGAATCTTATGACGAACAATATCCAGAAATACTTGCTCTCCCACCCTTAATATCGGAATTGTTTTTAAAGGTAACACCGTTTTCTAAGTTTCTACCCGTTAACATGCTAAACATTTAAACCTTCTTTACTTGGGGGAGATGCAAGAATAAAAATTCAGGCTCGTTATTCTTGTTCAATTTGATTCTGGGTTTTTTTCAGCCTAAAGGTAACACACCAAACGAGAACCATGATTACCGACGAGATCACAGCAGACCAACAGCAGGGTATTACGATGGACGGTATTCTTACACCAGATGTGGATGGAGGAAAAGCAAAGCGTCAACTTGTTCAGTCGCCTCAAGACGACCACTTGGCAAAAGATGAGATGTACGGCTGTCATATTCTCGGGTACCCACGCTGGCTCCAGTGTCTCGCCTCTGTCAAAGTGTTCATGGCCATACTCTGTTTAGTGACCTTTCTTGAAGCTCTCCACTTATCTTTTTTTGAAGGGGTCCTCACGACGGTCGAGGTGCGCTACCAGCTCAGCGCTTCCCAGTTAGGGCTGACCACCAGCATGTTCACAATCGGCTCGGTGGTGTCCATCATCTTCTTGACGCATCTCGGAGGTAGGCCGACGAGCCGTCGTCCGGTATGGATCGGAGCGTGCGTCGTCATGAGCGCCATCGGTTCATTTGTATTTACTTTGCCCCAGTTCATCTTCTCTTCGTATCAGCCACAGACCTCGTTGACCTCGTCCTCTGACGGCTCAAACACGTCAGAACCTCAGGATGGAAGATGTCTCGTGGATGCCGTGTACGGAGAGGAGGATACTGGTGTCTGTGAGTCCAAGGAACAGCAGATTCTCTATGAGAATAACATCAGCTTCATCATGTTGTTAATTTCGAACGTTATAAGTGGTATAGGGTATGGACCGCAGGTACCTTTATCGCTGGCATATGTTGCCGACAACGGAAATACTGAGACTGCCGGTTTGTTATCAGGTTGGTTTCTTGTTAGTGATTTGTTTTTAGAATACAGATTCAATAAAGTGCCGCAGACCGCGGGGTTGCGCGGAAATGGCACCGAGGAGGTGGGGGATCTGAACGGCCACTAAATCCATATAAATCGTTAGGGGGTTCCATCTTAAGATGAATTTTCGATATTGTTATGATTTGCATGTGTGACATCACACTTGTTTTGTGGATTTTCAAATGTATTTACTTTATATAATATTATACTCAGGTCTGTTTGAAAGCATGTACGGCGTAGGAGCAATCCTCGGCTTCCAGATTGCCGCCGCTACACTCACTCTCTGGGTAGACTTCTACCGTGTAGACGTCGCCAACACCTTCGGCTTGACTCCTGATGACCACGGATGGTTAGGGGCTTGGTGGCTAGGGTTTGTCATCTTGACTGTATTGTACATCACTTTCGCGATACCTCTATTCGGGTTCCCTACAAGAATCCCCCACAACCTCAAAGACACAAATGGTCTCTCCACGGCCGAGAAGAACGATACAGATGATAAGGTCGAGCAGAAGGAAACGTCGACACTAAGGGATCTGAAAGGTAGGTACACACACGGTTCAATCAACACCTGGTGGGAAATTATTTTGGAACCCCCAAGCCCCCCCCCCCCCAATTACACACCGAAAGCACTCTTGTTTCTAAAGGCAACATGGGACTACTTTTGTTGTCCAATTTTTATCTCATCTTTTTTTTCTCCACAACAGTGAAGTGAAAACGTCATCGGTCTGTCAGAAAAACCCAGATCCCCTATGCAGTGATGAGAGAGTCACCTTTTTTTAACTGCACATTATTACATGCATTAAAAAAAAAAAATGTTTTAGATGGGATTTGTTTCAATTTAGGGTATTTCATTATTTTCCAGGCACACACAAAGGATTATGCCCCCAAAACTTTACGTTTGTTACTTCGTGTATAATGATTGATCACAAAATATACGAACACTGCCTGCGACTATTTCGTCAGCTCCAACCAATCGTGCACAATAGCTTTAATCAAAAAGAGGTGCATGATTGTATATAATAACGTTTTAATTAGGTGTTTGGCAAACAGCCGAAGACCTATTGTTATTGTTCTGTTTTTGTTTTGTTTTTGTTTTTTTCCTCGTCTTCTTCTTCTCAATGAAACTTCTCGCGCAATTTTGAACAAAAGTAAAGCTTGTATAAACTTGAAGTTTTTCATGAAGATCAAGCTTGGTGAGTAGACAAAGCCGCAACTTTTTGGGAATGGTGACGTCATCGATGACGTAATTACGTCAAATAAACGTTAAATAATTTTTAAAAATCATACCTTGAGAACCAAAAATGCTACGTACAAGATACTTGCATAACATAACAGCTTTTGTAATGACTTATAAATGTCGTGCAAAACGTGACCTCATTTGACCTTTACTTCCGGTTGAAATCGGAAGTTGAAAATTTCAAAAATGTATATCTCAAGAACTTCTTTATTTTTCATAAATATTTAAATGTTAGTTTGAAGCTCTTTTACCTTGCTCCATTTTTGCACAAATATGGCACCAGTTTGACCTTGTCCTCTGGTCATAAAAGCGCGCGTTTGTGTTGACCTCCATTCATAGCGCGTAAAGAAAAGTCCATGTGCATGTACATGTCGTGCATGAAACGATATAGAGGGTGTGTACAAGTGGCTCTGATGCTCTGCGCAGGCGGAGCATCGGGCTGTATGCACCATTCCGTTTCCAACGCTATCAATGTTCGAATGGTACCAATGTTGTGTGCGACGGCGTCCTTTTGTTACTAATACTAGCTTGCGCTTTTACAAAGGTTTATAAAATGAAGAATGGATGTTAGTACGTTCCGTGCAAACCTGCAACGGGTCACTGATTATTATTATTTGATAGGTCCGTTTGTGTAACGTTGCTTTTGACACTCAATCCCGCTGGCATCAAACTCTCACTAAAATCATTTGGCTTAAATCGTGTGAACGGCCATCAACAAAGAGGTTGTTCACAATGTTCTTCCTTTTAAAGCTTTTGTTTACTTACATGGAACTGCGGACACATCGAGGGATCCACTAATATTACACTCATTTAAAACTAAGCTAGGAAATATTCAATGAGTACATTTAGAATATGGAGGTTCCCCACTATTTTGTTTTATCAGCACGCCGCCGTAAAAACACTTGAGCTAACCATAGAGCTATGAACTATAATGAGTTTATTCCAGTAGCTGGGTTCCGCATGAAATGACTAAGGTGAACAAATCACATACAACAAAAAGGCTTCACATAGTAAACTTGGGAATAACAATGATCAAAATACGTAAATTGGTATTTTAATATCATCACATCATTTTAAAGCCATTCGACGAAAGCCATTCGTCTTTGACAACATTTGACCAAATTTCACCTTACTTCCAGTAAAAAATCGGAAGTTGAAGTTTCAATTTTGAAAAAGTTGTAAACGAGGATTAACAAAAGCTGCAGTATTTGCATCTACAGCAAAGCACGAGGAAAGCAAAAACTTGTACACAAAATTTACCTTCTTTTGAATTACGTCATCAATTTACGCTCAACCATGGAGGTCCATGGTTCAACCGAACACCGTGAGTTTGTTCACAAACTCTATTTCTAGTTCTATCTTATGGAACGCCAAAGAGGCATTTAATAATCGGTGATGGTCTTTTACAACCGGTGATCAAATTTTGAATCGGTGATGGTCTAACGCGATCGGTGATCAACTTTAGGGATCGGTGATGTATCACAATCGGTGATGGTCTTTCGCGATCGGTGGTCAACTTTAGCAATCGGTGATGCATATTCACGATCGGTGATACATTAATGATAACATACACGGTGTTATTTCAGGCCTGGATGTTTTTTTATGTTTTTATTTGCATCCTAGTTATTGTTTGAACTGTTCTGTTCTTTCTAGTTCCATGTTTTGACCATTTTTAATCTTTATTGTTTTTTCTATTACTTTTGTATCAATTCCGTTTGTGTTCACTTGAGGGGATAAATAATGTGGTCATTTTGTTTCCCTATATTATTCCATAATTTCTCTATGATTACTCATGCCCAAGTTCACTTGTATTCTAACACTTATTAGGCCACGAGAATGAAAGTTAACAAATTGTGTCCGGACTTTTATGAAAACACATGAGGCTTTTTTTATTTAATCATTATTCATTATTTTTGTATGACCGTGGTGTTTTACATAATAAAAGCAGCGCCCATATGCAAAGTGTAGCGAACGGCCTAAGGGTCCTTGTTTCTAATACTGCCGAACACCAATCGACAATCTTCGTGGATGAGCTAGCGACATAACTGGCTGGTGGTTTTCACATAATAAATACTACATGGAACTTGGTTTCCACTGCTCAAATTTCAAAATAAAGTCTAAACCCACAAAATGTTTTCAAATAATTATACTGTGACGATCCAATTATAGATTAGAGTCCACTGTTTGGACAAGGAGTTCCTGGAGATAACAGGCAATACTTTGTGGTAAAGACGAAAAGGATGTATAACTCCGGACTCTTTCTGAGCTTTCCCGTAATGTAATTATAAACAAGTATGGAGATAATTACCCTTGGAATGTAAACAGTTGAGATTTCAACATTACCTGTTATAACACTTTTATTATTTTGTATAAGGAAATAAAGGCAAAGCCCATTATAAAGTGTGAGGGAAGTGTCTGTGGGTGATTTATGTGATGTTTTGTTAGGTGTGTTTCTCTCTTCCCCCCCTTTTTTTTGGGGGGGGGGGGCTTGCATGACGGGGGCGTAGGCGTTTTAACTTTCAGTCTGACTGTATCGTGCACGCAGTAGCCTTCAAAAAGGTAGAATAATTACCAATATGCTACGCCAGTCTTACCATTTGTAAAACTAAATTATTTTGAATTTGTTTGATTACTTAACGTGACTGTTAAAAACGATCGAACATTTTATGTATAGCTCTGCTTGTTTTTCTTTCGTCTCGCTGAAGTTTGATAATAAAAAAACACATAAATTCATATATTGACTGGCCTACTTTGAAAGTAATTTTTTTTTTATTAATATGATTTCATAATTTCAAATTAACATTAACACAGACAATACATAATATTGTTTTTTAAAAGGTCACCGGTGAAGTGCGCACAAAATACACATAAAATGTGGTCAGACACCCTTCATTAAAAAGAAATAAATGCAGTTGATTCCACATTATCAAAATGACAAGTTGACAAGGTTAACATATAGAAATGTTAAGTTCACGTTTGAGATAACTCGATGCCATTTTCAACAGCGAGACCATGACCAAAATACATTTACAAGAGTTGGCCATAATCATGTATAAACAAAGTACTAAATGTAGATACCGGGATGAGAAAAACCAAGGTACTTTCCTTTAACAATTATTGGTGTTAATTTGGGGGTATTCAACTTTAAGTACCCGGGTGGTGCACTTAGAAACCAAGTAAAGAACGCTCAATTAATGAAGTGAAATGAAACATTAATAGCGAAATAATACCGATATTGCAGAACTAATCAACAGCTGTGAAAGTATACACAAATCAAAACATTGATTACCGGTCATGGAAGACCATCACCGATCGTGAATATGCATCACCGATCCCTAAAGTTGATCACCGATCGCGAAAGACCATCACCGATCGCGAATATGCATCACCGATCCCTAAAGTTGATCACCGATCGCGAAAGACCATCACCGATCGTGATACATCACCGATTGCTAAAGTTGATCACCGATCGCGTTAGACCATCACCGATCGTGATACATCACCGATTGCTAAAGTTGATCACCGATCGCGTTAGACCATCACCGATCGTGATACATCACCGATTGCTAAAGATGATCACCGATCGCGTTAGACCATCACCGATTCAAAATTTGATCACCGGTTGTAAAAGACCATCACCGATTATTAAATGCCTCTTTGGCGTTCCATACTATCTGTACTTCACAGAGTGGCCACGCACAATATGGCGGCTTAGCAAGAGTTCAGTCTTCACCCTGGCCACTATCTCGCTTGTATGTGAGTTTGCCATATTGTATTCAGGAGCACTGTTCTACCCAAAGTACCTTGAACAACAGTTTGGTATCGATATCTACACAGCAATTTCAATCACAGGTAACTTTTTAAAATTCTCAGTCAAAGATGTTGACTTTCGATTAATGTTCAGGTTTTGTATTCTACTAAAGTTTCTGTTTTGGGTTGAACAAAGAACACAAATTTGACTCGACGAGATTTGGACCGGCAACCTAATTAAGGAT
The DNA here is from genome assembly GCA_023634235.1 of Pisaster brevispinus. Classification (NCBI taxonomy): domain Eukaryota; kingdom Metazoa; phylum Echinodermata; class Asteroidea; order Forcipulatida; family Asteriidae; genus Pisaster; species Pisaster brevispinus. The sequence continues at coordinate 7,259,551 of JAMKCF010000021.1, read as the reverse complement.
TAATGCGCCATATCACGTGATCTATCAAGCCCTAATCTTGTTGGTTTCCCTATTTCCTCAATATCTTTGTTAGAGGTAATTTTTCTTCAATTTTTCTTCGTTGATAGTTACTAAAAATTTACCCAGTCAGTTTCGCTCCTGGAAATTATCACTTGTTATTAAGTTTTCAGTAAAACTACAACAGTGGCTACGTGGATTGGGTGAACCATATTAAACCAAATCTCAATGTGCAATTTATTCTCGTGTATCCTTTTTTACTTGTTAGTTTGTTGACAAGTTTATTTATTTGTGCTGTTTGTTTGATTAAATGCTTTTATTTGTTTACTGTGTAAGGGTTCGCCACATTTCCGGCCTGGGCAATTGGTGCCCTCGCCGGAGGCCTTGTTGTAAAGATAAAGAGTTTGAAGGTGCGTGGATCGGTTGTCATGGGTACCATCTGTTCGGTTGTTGCATGCGGTCTTTGTGTAGCTCTAATGCTCGTTGGATGTGATAACCAGCCTTATGCCGGCGTGACAGTCGGTTACCAACAAAGCAAGTGAGTTGATATTGAATTAGACTATAAGACGAGTGAAAAGATTAGTTAATTTAAAAAAACATAATGCGCAAAATTTAAAACTAGATTTACAAAGTGGTAGTGTCATTGAAAATATCGTCCCCGGTGTCCCCGATACGTCAGACATGGACTGATGAAGAAAGTTGAGTCAAAGGAGGGCTTTATCATAGACAAAATCTCTACACAATTCGCCGTATGAAGAGCCGTTTGTTACGAGAGTTGCGACAACTTACGATAAGAAGGTATTTTCTGTCGAATCAACGCATGTGCGCAAATAAGGTGCCAGACCAGACTGCATATTTTGGTTGTGCTGCATTCGGGCCGAAAATGTCGTCTAGCAACCACGTGACCAAAGAAAACTGGTCCCTTTATGTCAAAACTCTCTTAACACACAGCTCTGGCCGTATGGGGACAGGAATCTACTGCCATCAACACTGACAAAGAAACAAGTTGGGAGTATCTAATTTCTCCAGGAATCTATTTTAAAAACGGAAACTGTTGAATGTAGAAAAACAAAGTAAAACATTGTTTTCCTGATCCAACAAAACTTTTGACTTTTTTTTTTTTACTTTAGTTTAAAAGCTGTTGGGCTTGAGGCAGCGTGTAACTCGGACTGCCTCTGCCCGTCTAAAATGTCTTTATCATACTAAATTGTGAAACTTTTGAGTACTCCAAGGAAATCCATTTCCCCACCGTTGACGTCCAAACTAATGCAGGTAAAACCCCAGGTAATGTTCTCGTAAACGAAACATGGAATCAGACTGACCCTTTAAAGAAAGTGCTGATTGAACAATGAATTATCTTAGATTTAGTGTTGAACAAAACAAATCATTTTGTGCGTGTGTGTGTTTTAGATTTTGTGTTTTTTATTACTCCAATGGAATAATGTCATCGGTTTAAACACTGCAATAGTGTGTACCGAAATGCTAAAAAAAGTAATGATGGTAACCTCTCCACTATAGACATACACCGAGTGTTCCTGCCTGACCGGCTTCACGTCACCATCTCCCAGCAACACAGTTCCTCCGTCGTTGACACGTGGTATGTGCCCTAACAGTTGCACCAGCCTGGTTCCCTTTGTCGTCATCCAAGTATTATGGCTAGCCAGTATGGGTGCGGTCACCGCACCAAGGACCGTCGTTTTTTTAAGGTAGGGTTGTACTTGCTTTCTGTTACATAGGGCAGAACTCAGACGTACGAACAACGACTGAACTGAATAAGAATAGCTGAAACTTCAGAGAGCAGACAAAGTATATCAACTCCAGTCTCTGATTTCAAGAAATCACCATACAACAAAACAATACCAAAATGATACCTATACAATGTGAAAGTCAAACGTAAATTTAGATTAAAGGTGTAAAATAAATTTGACTTTACGTTTCGTCGCAGCTCTGTGAACCCAGCTGATAAATCCTTCGCACTTGGTCTCAGTCGTGTCATCTCATTGGCACTCGGTAAGTTAACCTACCAAATGGGAGTTAGAAGCTTTTAAATAAAAGACCAAAAGTGCAAATCTCTCCTAGTTTAATCCCAATTTTTATAGTTTCTGGCTCACATTGATCCTTCGGTTTCTACTCATGCAACAACTTAGTTGACATTGGTGCGCTCAAGTTTTGAAAGAGCCACAAGCCTACGACGATTTCATGCCTTTCATTGATAAGCTTTTTCGTATCTTAAAAGGCAAGAGAAAAATATACTGCAATAATTTGCAAGGAACGATTTTTTTCCATACACAATGTTATTGGTGTTGCAGAGAACATGAAATATACACATTTATTCAGGGATTATCAACACTAAACTTTTATTGTCATGTTCATACACTGCAAACACTGGGTGTTAACATTGACACCAAAAAAGAAGACGACGAATTTACACCTAGGGTGTTAAAATAACACTTCTTTCTGCCCAAACAAACTTACATTGGTTTTATAGTAAAATGTTTATTTTGATTCTCTCTTCGGTATCTATAATGTGTGAACACAAAGGTGTCAACTTTAAGACCCCAGTTTTCGCGGTGTACTTTGTCTTGAAGAATTTTCTCTGTCTTCTTTATTTCAAGGAGCCCTACCCTTCCCGTTTTTGTTCGGTGCATGTATTGACTCAAGCTGCCTTGCTTGGCAGACATTGTGTGGTCGGCGTGGTTTCTGCGACATCTACGATAGCCAAACATTCCGCTTTTTGTTTTGGGGTATGTCCACCGGGCTGGTACTTGTCCAGTCCCTGTCTTTCCTCCTCATTGTGTTTATTAGACGTGGAAGATGGGAGACTCCCCAATAGAATACAGATACAACCTTATTTTGTCTGCTCCAGACACCGAAATGTTTTGCAAAAACTCGAATACTAACACACAAAAAGGCGGTTACTTTGTTTCCCCGAGTCCTGAAGGGAAACCCCAGACTCACACAGCTCTGTGTAGCAGCCACTGTGTGGATATTCGTTTGTGCTATCGCTTAAGGAAAATCCTGTTCCTCAAGACTGTAAATAACACTGTGTAGACGTGTGTAAGTCCACATAGTGTTTCAAGTCTCTACATTATGTGGACCTCTTTTGTTATCGGGTCCACACTTCGTGTGTAGCGTCAAAACACAAAGTTTTATCACTCCGGTGGGATTCAAACCCACGACTTCCGCTACTCTAGTGCAAATAGCGCAACACCTGATCACTGAGCTTGCCCTAAGCTAGAAACAGTTGGAATCCCATATTGTTTTTATCAGCCTGTACCGCATTGGTTAAGTGTTAATTTTTTTTATTGGAGATAAAGAATGATGTTATGTGTTTTAACCATTATGTTGGAAACGTGTTATAAAAATGTGAACACTAAACATCTGAAAAAAGACCCGTTTATTGCTATGGTGACTGCAAGTATCGGTGCTATGCATAAAGTTTTCAATTGTACACAAAGGGGCAGTCTATAGAACTTGTTATTGCAACGTCACAGCCCAAGTTTTTGCCAACCAAGGTTGGAAAACTACGGGAAACCATAAATGCAAAGCTAAAACAGATTGTCACGTCGGTTCTATAACAATGTTACGCAAGTATTCAAAAATAGTGTTGAATTTGTTGGAAACAAAGCAACAAAGTCATGGGATGTATTTTTTGTTAAATGGAAGTTTGCAGAAATGTTGAATATGCAATGGACATAACATCCACCATTGAATGTTATGCTAACATTTGGCCGTCCATGCCAACCAGACGCAGGGTATGTTTATCAACTAATAGAAATGTCTTTAAGGGTCTATATCCGATGGTTTGGACCATTTTTAAAGGGATTGTGTTCACCCCATCCAAAAAGTACACTCTAAAAACTTCGGGTTTTTAAAAGTTTGTTTTATATATTTTTTTAAGTGCAACTTTGTACATCTACTGGTATTCTTGTTTGGAATCATCATGTTATAAGGAAATTTTAATTGTAATTAATTAGCCTGTACTTAGATGTAATTTATTAGCCTGTACTCAATGTCTACGTAGTGAGGAAACATTTACAATTTACTGGTATATACGGGCCCTAGTTTATGATAATTCAATATTACTAGGTTGCTGAGGTAATACTATCCTTGTATTCAATTTTTAATGACGTTTTGTGGAAAGACAATTTTTGCATTTAGCTTGGGTTAGGTTTAGATTTCCATGGGTTTTGTTTTTAGTCTAAAATATTTTACATTTCAACTGTTCGTGTATTTTAATCACTAACCTTGTATCCAAATGGCAAATATATTGACGCTGGTAGTAGGAGAACAACTGTATAGGGCTAATACTTTTTAACATAATTTTTGGTGTGATCTTTTTACGATAATGAAACAATACAATTTGATGGGTTTACTGGTATTAACCTTGTCTACAATTGAGTCTTCCAATTTTGTGTCCTCTTTGATACCGACAAATTCACTATTTGGGTTGTTATAGGTCCCAAAGAACTATTATTGCAACTCTACTCACTCTGAGCAAATTTCATCAAATTCAGTGGTCACGTTTTGATTGAACCCCCCCCGAAAAATGACATTTTTGTGTGTTAATGTTTTACCTGTAGGGCTACCGCTGGGGGGAAGGGGAAAAGAGCATTCTGCAATTAAATCAAACTAATTGGCCTGTACAACTGCGTGTTTATTATGGCTACCGTAATACCACGAAGCACGTTCCAAGGCGGTCGCTGATTGCCCTCCTGGATATTTTTTCATCCCGCTTGAAAAAAAGAAAACTCTTTTAAATAGATAAAAATAATATAAAAAATAATAAAAAATAGGCTACTTCCCGAGAGCGTCATCTCAATGCAGTGTCACCTTGACATAATTATCATGGTTGTACAATCGTTGACGAAGAGACGGGCATCTTAAGGTTCCAGCATCAAAGCAAGTAGTGTCTGTGGCTGAATGTCGGAGTGATGCCATCGTGCCGACAAAAAAAAAACCTGCTGAAATCTCAGGGTAATGAGAAAATTTATGAGTAAGTATATAATTTGGGTTTGTACAAAGAAAAATTGACTGGAGCAGGACTTGAACCAACGACCTCCGGATTAACGTACCAGCGCTCTACCAACTGAACTATCCAGCCCTATGTTGGCGGTCTCCCTATTAGTCAATATCTTTGTTCGGGGTGCCAGTCAGAAGCCATTAAACCGTTAACTGCCGTGTAGCCAGGGATCACACCCAAGTTTACTATACAACCTGGGAAGCGGTAGCCACGGGATCACCTTAAGGGGATGCGACTTTTTAATCAAGTAATAAAGCGCAAGGGAAACTGACTGGCACGGTTGAATGGCTTCTGATTGACACCCCGAACAAAGATACTAATAGAGAGACCGCTAACATACACGTAGGGCTGGATACTCAGTTGGTAGACCGCTGGTACGTTAATCCGGAGGTCGTTGGTTCAAGTCCCGCTAGCCCCCTCCAGTCAAATTTTCTTTGTTCAAACCCAAATTAATTAAGAGTTTACCCAGTCAGTTTCCCTTGTGGTTTATTTTGAGTATGTATATACTATACTTACCGGTACGATGTATAAAGCCGTTGTTGCATTATTCTAAAAAAATGAGTGAAACATAATTGTGTAAAATGCCTCAGAGGTGTCATAGATTGCACCGGAAAGCAGCCTTGTAATTTTTCCTGAGCCCTAAATACCGTCACGGGGTGCCTCACTAAGGGCTTCGTGTTCGCCCCGGGAACAGTCGGGTGCACCACACTAAATAGGCCCAAATTCATGCGCCAAGCTTATTATCTTTTCTTTTTTTTCTAAACCCACAGTTTCTTTTGAATAATAACGTTTTATTGTGTAACTATAACAATCTTTCCGAACCTGGGGGTTCTATGCATTTGAGGAGACTGGATAACTTAAGACTAAGTTGGTCCTATTTGGCTTGGGAAGTGGATAAATGCTTCACGAAAACTGGTAGCAAATCAGTTTAGGAAAAAGCACATTCGGGTGGTTTTGTCTGGGATGACCAGCCAAAATTCCAAACGGCTGACCTGCCCAAAACTGAAAAGAATTCTGAAGTTTGGTGGTCCGAAAATATGTTTGGATGGTTTTCAAGTGGCTGAAAGACTTTTTTAATAGTATTTTTGAAAATTTTAGCATTAGCGTTGGTTGCTATGGGAGTTTATTTAGTGTGGCACACCCAGTGGATGACTTAAGCTAAAGTTTAGCGAGCTACTACAACGCCCTCTGTTGGCGGTGTCATACCATAATTGGGAATAGATTGGTAATGTGACTCGTGTTATATTAATGGTCTGACGAGGTTACCTCCTGTGTAAACTGTTTTTTAGCTAGCTGTGCTGAGGCACTTGTGACATTTCACATGGAAATTGTGGTATTGTAAAACCTGAAATCATTAGTGAGGTGAGCCGTACTGTTTCGACATGACATCGACTCCAAGGAGTTGCGTAATGCTACAACAATTCTTTATTTATAACTCAACTCTTGGGCCGAGAGAAGGCGAGGTGAGTTCATTAAAAATGTATTGAATCTATTTCGGGAAAATAGTTGAAGTTGTCTTTTCCAAATTTGTATTTAGCACCGAACAATCTAAATGAGCTTCCAGCAGAGTGTCAAATTAATTCGATTTTAACCCTGTGTAAACACCCGGTGGCTCGTTTGGCTAGAGTATCTGCGTGGTATGGTAATGATCAATCCTAACCCACACACTTAAGTCTTACACTTACAGTTACACCAAGTCCTCTATTCAAATCTTAATCAATGTGACCTGGTCGGGTGTGGTGACACTCGGCCTTATGATGCAGTGTCTCCCTTTACTTGACAGTGGCCATGGTGGTCCGTGGGTCAAATGCTAGTTAAAACACATGAGGAATGAGGCCCAGTCAAAATTCACTCCAAGTTGTCCAGCTGTGTTTTTCAATCGATCTCTTACTGGTGACTCCAAGGATTTTCCTCAGGGGCTCAGTCAGATAAGCCAGGTCAAAGACTAGTTTAATTTGTAGTAGTTAGCCCAACTTGTGTGTACTCCTAGAACTATGCGGTTCGTTCCGCTATCGTCTCCACAACCTTCATAGGTCATCGTGTACAAAATCCTATTTTAGAAACTTTTTCCCCTTCACGTTTATGCACCTGGAGTTCTCTTTTGAAAACGGAGCTCGCCAAAATTAGGCTCTATGTGTTCATTGTTTTCACAGTGAGCTCGGGGTGGGTCCAGAAAATCCACTCCACAAAAAAAAGTGCAAAAAATTATAAATTCCCATCTTTATTCAGAATCGTCGCCTTCCGATAACAAAAATAGCCGTCGTCGTTTGTATCACTGGTACGCTGCGTGCAACACTGGTCCACGACATGCCTTAAGCTGGTATTCAATAGTATTCTGTGCGCATCACTCACTGTGAAAACAATAAACATATAGAGCCTAATTTTGGCGAGCTCCGTTTTCAAAAGAGAACTCCAGGTGCATTAACGTGAAGGGGAAAAAGTTTCAAATAGGATTTTGTACATGATGACCTATGAGGGTCGTGGAGACGATAGCGGAACGAACCGCATAGTTCTAGGAGTAACTTGTGTGGACCCATTTTTTATTCAACTTACTGATAAAAAATTCAAGGCGCATTCCCTACCAATCAACTCGCGATCTCACCGGCCGGCCGGGGTGTGGACGGAGTGGATATATAAAGCAACCATTGCAATGTTCGCATCCTCGCTCCACCCACAACCCGGCCGGCCGGTGATGTCGGTGATTAGCATGATTGGGATCAATCCAAAATGGCCGCGGTCAATAAACATCGAGCGAAGTAAATCGGAGGAAATGGACAAATTATTTCTTTAAGTATCTTGTTAAACCTTTATTTATTTAAACATCCAAAGCACCCAGGTCAAGCTAAGAGGTGAGTGAACACATTGAGCTGGTTTAAACCGCCGACCCGCCCATAGGGAATGCGCCTTGAATTTTTTATCGGTAAGCTGAAGTAAACATGGGTCCGGACGTGTGGCCAAGGATTCAAGTTCCTTGGCCACACAAGTGGGGCTAAGTAGTAGTCTGTTTTCATCACTTTTCTTCATTGTCCAAGTCTCTGATCCAATATTTTTTCTTTTCAAACAGGAAGAGAAGAAGATCCTGTACTACTACCCAAGAAACACATCCATCGATAATCAGATCAAGAGCGTAGGCTTGTGTGAAGCAGTCATCAAATTCACTGAGTAAGAAGGGTTACAGTCATGTTACATTGAGCCAACTTTACTGGCAACTACTACTGTGGCATCTCATTGAGATGTTTACACGCATTGTTCTTGGGAACATAAAGACTTTTGTAATTGTATACTTGTTTTAAAAGTTGCCTTGTGTGACAAGGCCCCAAGTTCTTCATATCAGTGTAAAACATATCCCTTAAAACAGCACTTCCTTTCTAGTGACTTTGAAATTGTCCAAACCTTGTATCTCGCTTAAAATAGCCCCGGTGTACACACCAAACAAGTGTGCGACAAAATAAATCATTTTTGCATGGAGCATTTTGCAAAATGGAGATACAACATTTTTGCACTGATGCGACAAAATTACGATTTATGAGTAGCAACTGATACATTTTCTGTAGCATTTTGCTTTTTTTCTTTTGGTGTCATTGAAATGTTATGTTTGTTTAAATGATATGTCATGGGTCACTCATGTCATGGCTGAGCATCGGACTCAAGTTCTGGTGTTTCTGATCAGCAGAGTGTGGGTTCGGGTTCCAGTCATGACACTTGTATTCTTGAGCAGGATGATTTATCATCATAGCTTTGTCCTTCGGATGAGACATTGAGCTGTAGGTTCCGTGTACTAGGATTGGTAGTGCACATAAATGAATACAGAACACTTATCGTGGAAGAGTAGGGGTTAACCCCAGTGTTTCCAGTTCATATAACAAGCACCTTTGTTTACAGGTTTCCTTGGGCTTGCAAGCTTACTACCTTGATTAGTTTCACTTATGGGGCATCCTTGGTTTCATTACCAGATTTATCAAAAAATCAATCTATAACTACGTTCTTTTCATTAAATCCTGCAGGACTTTTGCAGACAATAAACCATGCGAGTCAATGCATACACAGAAGACGAGACACCTGTTTCTTCAACCAGAGAAAGACTTCTCAATGGTTATGGTACGTAAAGCTGTCCAACGGCTCCAGAAGACGTAAGGTTTTGAAACCATGCAGTAGTGTTCTCCCTTAATAGCGGTCCAGTACCCAATGGACCTTAATGCATTGACGTCATACAGCCGCCATCTTAGAGGTAAATCGATGATGAAACAATGGAAAATGCACAGGTTTGTACGCGCGGCGCACATGACTGGCCAATGATTAACGTCCTTTTGACCTCTAAACGAGGGCGCCCTACTCAAATGACGTCATACGCATAAGGTCTATTGCTGGGTAAAACACCTCCAAGTGGTCCAGATGACTAGTTCAGTGTTGGAAAGCATCTGTATTTAATACGAGATATAGACAAGTGCAAAAGCTATCAAGTAATAAACCACAAGGGAAACTGACTGGGTAAATTTTTTAATTATTTGGGTTTGAACAAAGAGAAATTGACTGGAGCAAGACTTGAACCAACGACCTCCGGATTAACGTACGGGCGCTCTACCAACTGAGCTATCTAGCCCTATGTTGGCGGTCTCCCTATTAGTCAATATCTTTGTTCGGGGTGCCAGTCAGAAGCCATACAACCGTTAGCTGCCATGTAGCCAGGGATCACACCCAAGTTTTATGATACAACCTGGGAAGCGGCAGCCACAGGATCACTTTAAGGGGATGCGACTTTTTAATAATAAAGTAATAAACCACAAGGGAAACTGACTGGGTAAATTTTTAATAATTTGGGTTTGAACAAAGAAAAATTGACTGGAGCGGGACTTGAACCATCGACCGGATTAACAGTGCAAAAGCTGGCAGATTCGTGAAATGACTAAGCTAACTTGTCCTGCTTAGCCAGTTTATACTGAAAAAGTCAAAGGCAAACCCTGCAGGAGTGCATGATGGGAAGACAGTGTAGAAACTGGTTGCGGTGACGGAACAGAACCGTGATTTAACAACTCCACATTTTATTATGGAGTGGTTTATGGGTTCAAATTGTTCTAGGCAGCTATAAAGGTGGATTGCAATTAAAAAAAGAAATAAATGCAAAGAAAATGATATTTCTATTTATATAAAACCCACAAATAGATGCTTTTTCTTTGAAATTAAATGTTTCTTTTTGCCAACCAATTACTTTGGAGACCACTCTTGATAAATCAAGTCCATTTACCAGGAGCTTCAAAATATTTAAAAGCAATTTTATGAAATCCATCCAAACAGCGCTAACAATCTTATAGTCCTGAGTCGATTTGATTTTGATTTTATTTTTTATAAATGCGAGTTAACCCCATACGAGGCTAAAAGCCACTCTTGGTAAGGAGCTTCACAAAGAAAATTATTAAAGATGAAGATAACTCGGGGGAGCTGAAGGTAGGAATTGATATTCCTCTTAAAACAGTCTAGATTGTAGGATGGAGGGAAACATGCACCAGGCAAGGAGTTCCAAAGAGATGCAGTTTGCGGAATAAAGCTGTCGAAATGACTCTTTGTTCTGCATCTCAGCAAAGCAAGAGTGTATGGGTGAGAACAAGCAGAAAAGCCTAGTTTCACGCTCAAACATCCTGATAGGAGGAACCAGGCCGGACACACTGGTGGCACATTTACCATTGAAATATCTTTAGAAAAGACAGAGGCCGTCTACCGTTGATCCCAACCCGTCACTAACAAAATTTTGTTGTTGCCTGTGTAGGCAATAACTGTCCCGTTTAGTGAGAAGACTAAAGATGGGAAGACATATCACGAGTATCATGAAGAAGACATCCAAGACTCGGTCTACTCGGCAGTCCTCAAACATGCGTATAACCTCTTCAAGGTAGGAGAACTCGCAATGAGCAATTCACATTATAGAGCACCTGCTACAGTGTGCCCAGCAGAGGCCATTAGGAAAATGGGTGACAAGAGTTTTGGTGTTTTGCACAGCGCCTGTCTCACGATCCCTGTACGCTCATGGTGTGCGAGCAGTCACGTTACAGCTACTTACGGTAGCTGTGTTCCATATTAACATGTTTCATAGAGCAGCAAGGCCATTATTTCTCGGACTGTGTTTGTGGCGTGTCGTGTCCGAGCGGCCTCGTTCACTGGACCCAAGCTCTGGTGTTGTCAGCAGCAGAGTGTGGGTTCGAATCCTGGTCGTGACACTTGTGCCCTTGAGCAGGGCACTAATGCCCATAATTGCTTCAGAAAAAGTTGGGAAGGTAGTCGTTCTGCTCTACCAGCCAGGCTCCTAGTGGATGATACCCACGCCTACATCCTTACGGACTGTGAAAGGGATAACCTAATTTCAGCCCCAGGAGTATGTGGCAACATGCCCATGGTGACAGTTGATTTGCGGTCGACAGCCCACAAAATCAGTTAAGTGAGCCCTCACCTTGAAGTGGCCGCCCGGCCTTGTGATTTTAGGCGATATCTTATTAAAAAAAAGGGGGGAGAAATAAGATTTGCGAGGCTTGTGAATGTTGTTCTTATTCTCGTCATTTATATGCTTATGAAACCCTCGCTTCAGTTGAATCCAATTACCAAACAAATCCTGTCAGATTCACTCCAAGGTTTTGCCTTGTTTTACAAGTTCCTTTTACCACGTGTATGTACATGACTGTGCTTGGTATGTTGCCATGCACACCCAAGGTTTGGATGCATGAACTGTCAGTCAAAGTGATGAATGAGTGATTTGGGATCAAAATGAAGATACAGATTTTGGACAGTTTTTCAAGTTTTTCGTTTTTGACATTTCACCTATCCTAGAGGCATTTGGGTTATGAGTTGACCAAGATTTCTGAAATCTTACAGCAATGGTCAGATTGGTTTGCCTGGCCCCATACTTTATTAGTTTGGGTATGCAAAACTAATCCAATCAAGCATTGTCACAAACATGGAGAAGTATTTTTGGGGAAGGTTTTTTTTTGTAGTTTGAGTTAAAACTGTTGTTTCTTAAAACGAACCAATATTAAACTTCATTTTAATATAGGGGTGTTGTGGCCGAGCGGATAAGAGCATCGGACTCAAGTTCTGGTGGTTAAGTTATCGGTATGTGGGTTCAAATCCCAGTCGTGACACTTGTGTCCTTGAGCAAGACACTTAACCATAATTGCTTCTCTCCACCCAGGGGTAAAATGGGTACCTGTGAGGGCAGAGATGGTTTATGTGAATGATTAGTCTGCTTGGAGCGCTGTAACTCGCAGCATCGGCTGTATACTCCCCAGGGAGCTGAGATGGTTTAAGGAATGAAATATATGGCCCAGTGACCAGGGGTAATAATGTCAGAAGCGCTTTGATACGGCCTTCGGGCTGTGATAAAGCGCTATATAAGAATCAATTATTATTATTATTATTATTTTGATTTTATACCAGTATTGTGTTCGGAGAAAGTCAGTGATACTGATTGGCAAATACCATGCAGTCTTCCTTTTTACAATTTCAAAAGCTTGCTGTGTTACTTTCAAAATTTTCAAATTTTTAAAACTTGTTTGATTCCATTGCAACTTATCCACGTGACTACTAGCTGCTGACTGCTTCTGTTACACTACATACTTATGTGTCTGTTGTAACGTCGTTTACCCTTTGAGAAAGACTCTGCTAGGGTTGAAATGTGAGACCATTTTTGTTTTACTTTTTGCATTTATGTCAAAGGTTACTCTTTGGTAAGCAGTTTGCTACAGCTATTCATTTTTGTTTGCAGCTTTTTATGGGTTCTTTCACAACAATAATGGAGAACAACGGCATTGACCAGTTAAAGCACAGACAGGAGCACTTCTACAGTCGGGTATGGACAGATTTGTTTTTGAGTTGCAACATTTAAGATTCCTTAAATATGTTTAATGAAAAAAATGACATTGTTTTTCATAAAACCAAGTTATGGGTATGTTAGTAGGCACATTTTGTGATTTGTGATTGTGTGGAGTTCTTAATGACAATCCTCGGTAGCTGAAGTGACACAACGCTTTCGAAGGTCGCCGTTTTTAAATGATCTGGTCAGAAATTTTGTTTTATAGTTAGTACTGGCGTATTGTGGCTGAGCGGATAAGAGCACCGGATTCAAGCTCTGGTGTTTCCGACTCAGCAGAGTTTGGGTTCGAGTCCCGGTCGTTACACTTGTGTCCTTAAGCAAGACACTTAACCATTATTGCTTCGTCCTTCGGACGTAAAGCCGTTGGTCCCGTGTGTTGTGTAACACACGTAAAAGAACCCAGTGCACTTATCGAAAAGAGATGGGGTTCGCCCCGGTGTTCCTGGTTTGATTGGCTGCATATTGCGCCACAGCACCTTGTAAACCATTACATGGTGCTATGTAATGGAGTAGGTCTCATACTTGAGAAACGTTGCCCCAAATACCTTGCAGGAAAATACTGAATGCTGAAGCGCCTTGAGCGTCACTGAGTGACGGATATGTGCGCATTATAAATGTATATATTATTATTACTATTATTATTATTATTATTATTACACGCTGTCGTCCTTGTTCATGGTGTCCCCACCCCTACTTCTAATCCCGATTGCTTCTGTAAGCTAATGCGTGGTTTTGTCTGCCTTTTTAATCTGTAATTTTGGCTTCTTCCTAAATGATGATGATGATTGCTAATCGTGACATGTTCAGTCCCTAAGGATTTCCAGATTCTGACCCCCACGCTATCACAACTGAGTGAAGAGTTTACACCGTTATGTTCAGACACTCCGATGTCCAGGAACCCCTATGTCCCGACACCCCTCATGTGTTCTCTAATCCTAACCCTTATTTAAACCCTAACTGTAAACCCCAGCGTGCAGATCACGAGGGGTCACGAGGGGTTGTCGGAACATAGGTGTGTCGGAACCTTGAGCAGTCACCAGTAAAGAAGGTTCCTGATAGGAACTGAAATATATCGAGTGAATACTTCATTTTTCTTGGTTCGGTTTACCAGAATCAAGTGTACACGTACCTTGTTTGTCTTTTAGTACCTGACGACATTGAGGCTGGGACACAGTGACATTCTTGAGATCCATAATGGCATCTTATTCCTCCCACTCGACAAGAACACATACTTGAGGATGCAGTGTTTTATCAACTTGGTAGAGGCCTCTTTCAGGTAAAATTGGATGTTTTGTTTTTTTGTTTGTTTTTCCCTCTGTATCAGCCAATAAATGATCCCATAAAGTTGCAGGTGTAAGCGGATCTTATGGTGTACACTGCATTTGCTTCTTTTCTTATTCTTTACTCAAAAGATTCTGTGAAACAGGCATGATATTCTTCCTACTTTAGTCTGACTTTCGATTTTTTGTTGGTGCCCTTAGAAAAGTCAGACAAGTAGTGATTAAACAGCCTGAAACGTCCATGTTCCCTGTGATTTTCCGGTGACACCATGTAGAAGAGGCTGATCACTTGTGGATAGTTTGGGCTGTGGGAAGTAGATGTTCTTGAGGATGCATTGGTTTTATTAACCTGGACCCAATTCCATAGAGTTACTAAACAATTTCTGTTTCTTGTGAAAAAGGAACAGGATACCAGTCACTGGTGGTACATGTGACATGCCATTCAGCTTTTAACCTTTCTCTGGTAAGCACAAAATTTGTTTTGCTCAGCTACCTTTTTGTGCTTAAGCAGCTCTATGACTTTGGGCCCTGGTAGAGCTTGGTTGCGTAAGCCACATTCTTTCAGCTTGAGTCCCTTGTAAATTGGCAAGTAATTTGTGTGTTTGTTTATTTCAGTCAAATCAAGTATACAGCCTTCCTATACAATGACCAATTGGTTTGGTAAGTCTCTTACTTAAGTATTATATGTTAAACTACAGTGTTGGACAGTCCGTCTCCCCCCCCCAACCAAAAATGGGATCGAAGAACAAATAAAGACTGAACCGCAGAAATGTATGGTCCACTACATCAACTGTTAAAATGCAATTAACAGTTTATGTAGGCCTGCTTGCACTTTTTGCAAAGAGTTTCTATTTGTAAAGTATAAAGCCCTCCAAAACTATTTATTTTCTTCCTACATGTCCTAGTTAGGGCCGAGGGCAATTTTCAGGCAACCAGTTCCAGGCAATCTCAAAGAGGAAAAAAAACCATCCACTTGTTAATTGTCACATAAATTTCTTGGGGGCAGTAAATTCTGCCTGCCGTGCAGTTGGTGTCTGTCCTCCAGGTTGCCTGTAAAAATTGACTAAATATTAGCACCTGAACCTACTCTATTATAAAGCACTATTTATGAATTGGGTATTAATATTGCTTATTATTATTATTCACGTACTGTCTGTGGCCAGCTTTGGTCTTCATTTTATTTTGTGTGTTTATTTTGTGTTTTCTTCAGGAGTGGTCTTGAACAGGACGATATGAGGATTTTGTATAAATATCTAACCACTAGTTTATTCCCGTCGTCGTTAGACACTGAGGTGAGCATGAAATAATTAGCACCAGTTTCCAATTTTTCCCTTCTTCTCTTGGTAAACAATTTTCCAGCGAGTAGACCAACTGTTTGAAACCGTTCGATTGTATTGAGTTTGTGTTTGGTGGCGTGACTGTGTGCAGAACTAAACTCTGTACATTTGTGTACTGTATAGATGCATTCACAACATGATATCATTTAGACCGTGCAAGTCTCCCCACTCTAATAAACCTTGAGTTTTGGGAGCCGTGACACACGACAACAACAGTAACTACATTTAGTTGGATAGAAATGCAGTTACGTCGGAAACCAGCAAGTGGGTTATAAACACTGCCTGAAGGCAAACTGATTAACTGATGGTTTTTCTGTCCTTTTGCAGCTTAAAGAATCTGCAATCAAGGCCAACCAGACATTAGGAAGTACTCACTTTGGCAAGTAAGTTGGATCGTATCTGAGTTGGCGGCCACAGCTAGGGCTACAACTGTTGCTAATGGTGTTGCTAAGGACGTCCTATACTTCAACGCATGATGATGCAGAAATCTAGCCGTAGCCGTAGCTGTAGCCTCCATTTCGGACACAGCCCTATTAATCCTGATATTCCAAGATCTTTCAAAACTCCATTTCCACTACGTTTTCCCCATAATTTTGTTTTAATTCACCTGAACTTTTAGATAAGGTTAAGTAGTGCAGGTGGAATGATCACACTAATATATGATGGTCTGATGATGGTTATTTGTTTTCTGGGTTTAATTTCCATGATGACAGATTTGTGACGGGGCCAACCGATCCGAATGATCAGCAATCCTCCAGCCAGGTCCGACCGCCCAAAATCTTTGTCAGTAATGGATCAAATGTGGAGGAGTTACACCTTGTTGTATATAGGGTATGTAAATATCTGTTTGGAAATATAGTTATTGATGTTGTTGGCTTGTCGTGGCCGAGCGGGTATGAGCACCGGACTTAAGCTCTGGTGTTTCTGATCAGCAGAGTGTGGGTTCGAGTCCCTGTCTTGACACTTGTGTTCCTAAGCCAGACACTCAAACATTGTTGCTCCGTCCTTCGGATGGGACATAAAGCTGTAGGTCCCATATGCACGTAAAGAACCCAGTGCACTAATTGCTAAGAGAAGTGGTTTGCCCCAGTGTTCCTGGTTTGATTGGCTGCATGTTGTGCCGCAGCACCTGGTTAACCATTACATGTAGAGGGAAAAAAGGTCTCATACTTCAAAACGTAGCTCCACATACCCTGCAGGGGAAATAATGAGCGCTTTGAGACACCCATTGGATGTGATAAAGCGCTATATAAGAACTGTGTGTTATTATTAAATAGGACTATACGTTATGTGTGATCCCTGGCTACACGGCAGTTAACGGATGTATGGCTTCTGACTGGCACCCCCGAACAAAGATATTGACTAATAGGGAGACCGCCAACATAGGGCTGGATAGCTCAGTTGGTAGAGCGCCAGTACGTTAATCCGGAGGTCGTTGGTTCAAGTCCCGCTCCAGTCAATTTTTCTTTGTTCAAACCCAAATTATAAAGCTATTTTGACAAACTACAAGCAGAGTCAGTTAATTTTCAGACCTCACCAGTCTGGGCTTTACGGTACAAATCCAAAGGTGCCATGGGTGGGGTTGGAATGTGTAACCTGTTCACACTCTATTAGAGCATGTCCCTTACGGTCAGGTAGAAATGGGTGTATTTTTATGTTGTTACTGTCGTGGAAGAAGGTCGTAATCTCTGTTTCAAGGCCATTTCAAGATATTTCATCAAATTCTTATTAATTTTGGTTGAACACAGACAAGTTACCAGAGCGGGACTTGAACCCGCGGCGTCCAGATTAATACATTGTATGCTCCTGATTAAAAATCATAATAGCAACATTTTCTTGGCAAGAATTGTTACTTATTCTTTTTTCTTTTTTTTTTCTTTTTTTTGTATCACTGTATTATTTACTTACAGCTCACATTATAAAATATAAAAAAATACATAACAAAATACAAAAATACTATTGAAAAAATGCGAAAATGGAAAAGTTTATATCTTTTGATTGAGATAAAAAGTGTGGACAATCAGGACAAACATTTGTTCAAAGGTATACAAGCCCAATCTGGATTTGTCTTTCAGCTTTTGACAGAGTCCACAAAGTTCTACAGATTTTTATGAATTAACCATAAAATTTATGTTTTGTGTTTTTTCTACAGGCTCTGAGTGCAACTGTGTGTTTAATGGTTGATGGTAAGAACTATTTGTTTGCAATTATGAAACTGATCATAGCATCCAAAACTCAAGTCTTTAGTTTGTGAAGGCCTCTCAAAAAGAAACTTAAGGGTTTTTTCAAATTTTTATCGCAAAGTGTTAATGAGAGAAAAGAATAAGGATTTACTTACGAAACATAACTGCTTACCAACCAAAAGTACGTATGGTATAAATGCAAAACAATATGACGTTTCAAACTCAGCAGAGTCTTTCTCAAAAAGTAAAAGGAGATAGACTCTTTTAAGGTCAAAATGTCAGGCCAAAAACTATTTTTTGCACAAAAAATGAAGTAACTTCATTTCAGATACAAAAAAGTTGCACTCTCACTATTTGTAACTTTGGCATTTTTAGCTGTCTGTATAACCCCAAAAAAGAAGCCCTGCGAACAAAATGGCCCTAATACAGACATGCTACTTTTCGGCTGGTATGATCTTTTTAAGAATAAAATAGTGCCATAAAAATGAAGAAAAATTGCCGCACAAACTTTTGTGTGGTTGGCCATTTTCCACGTGTTTTTGTGTGGAAAGTTGCACGTTGGCAATTTGAGAGGCCTTGGATTCAAAGCCAGGAGGGGGCCATTCAGAAAGAAAAATAAGTGTTTAGAAATCTGTGTTTGTAATTGTTGTTTTGTGAGTCAAGAGAAATAACTGAAAATCAAAATTCTGTTTACTAATAAAAACATAGAAAACAACCCAACTTTGTTTAGGTGGAAAAAACCTGGACACCTTTCCAGAAGGTCTGTCATGTTTTTTATGTCTGTGCTGTCCATTGTTATCAGTCGGCCTTGTTTCGATAGCCGACCTCTGTGCCTGACGGGAAGATGGCAAAAATATCCTCTTCTGTTTCAACTGCAAAGTTGCATGTTTGAAGCCAGGAAATGCAATTGAAAACTGCTAGCTGGTAGAGCATAGATCTCAAATATCTGCATTACTTTATTCTTCAGTCTACAGGGTGTATAACATAGTCTGTCCAAATCAAACTTTGGGGTGGTTGGTGGGTCAAACAAAATTTTAAAAAGATCAATTTTTTTTTTTACATTAATTCTGATTGACCCCTAAGAGAAAGGCCCGATTTCATAGAGCTCTAAAAGCAAAAAATACTGCTTAACAATTTCCTGCTTAACAAAACTAAGCAGGAAACCAGTCAAAGGTGGTACATATGAAATGGTATTTTGGCTGGTGACCTTTTTATGGTAAGTTTATTGGCTGTGCTACTTTTTGTGATTGAGCAGCTCTTTAAAATTGGGCCTTTTCAGAGGTTAAATTAGAAGTTACAAATTATCTAATGAAGTCACAAGAATGTGAATCTTGTTGGAGAAGTTCTCCTGTTTTGGGA
This sequence comes from Pisaster brevispinus, assembly GCA_023634235.1. NCBI lineage: Eukaryota > Metazoa > Echinodermata > Asteroidea > Forcipulatida > Asteriidae > Pisaster > Pisaster brevispinus. The sequence continues at coordinate 7,240,517 of JAMKCF010000021.1, read as the reverse complement.
TTTTAGAGATTTTTTTTAAGCTCGTTTTGTGATTTTTCTTTTTCAAATTAGGGTCAACGATACCTCCCTTAGATTGGTATAAAAACATTGATGCATTCATCGGACCCCAACTCAGTAGTCTAGCGTCGGATATTGGTGAGCAGTATGCAAATAGGAAGGGAACCAGGTAAGTACATCTCATGTTTTTACATGTATTAGAAGAATGTGGTACGTTACCCCTTCAGCCATCCACTCCTACCATGAGGCCAGGCATACCAATCCTGTCACGAGTTTAAGGTGGCATCTTTTTTCCAGGAGTGCTTCCAAAACGGGAAATTGGGCAACATAGGTTCTTGTTTTCAGCGAAATCAGCAAAATATGTATTTTCTAAGTGATTCAGTTCGAAAATTCACTTGGAAAACTTAAACGACATTTTATTAGCCCCTGGACTGTTAGATCCCTTGTCGCATCCTTGCCATGCAAATACCTTGCTTTTGTAAAACTCCCAATAACCCACAGTGCCTTCTTTGTTTTATTTGTTTTATAGCATTTCCATTTTTATTGCGAATTTTGTGCTTTTTATTATAATTGTTATAACATATTTTTACATTGGAAAATTGTGTGTATTTTTCTCAAAGCCATGTTACTATATATTTAATGCCCGTTAATGTTTGTCTGTTTCCAAAAATTGTGGCATCATGAGATCAACCTGCTAGTAGTTAACGCGAATAAATTTTGGTTTCAAACAGGCAAACTTAACATAACATTTACATCAGGTTAGGCTGACAAGATCAACGACTGAGATCAAGATGCTCCAGAGTCGTTCCGAATGACTGCAACAGTTGATCTTTCGACGTCCAGCTCTAAACTGTTTCAGACGTCTAACTTTTCATGTACTTTATTCAATAATTTGGTTCGGCGCGACTCTAGAGCGCCTAGTCTGAACCGGGTGTAAGTTTACCTTTTTGGGGAAAATCTTTCAGGAGTGCTGCTGTTTTATGTTGTTATTTAGTGGTCAGTTTGTGTCTTTGTGATTGTCTTTATCATTCTACTTTTGTATCCTTACTGTAAGCATTCGCAACTTTGCGTGGTTGTAATACATTCTAGTAAGGTTTGCGATAGCACTGTGTAATGATCTCTCTATGAGTAGTGGTGGTTTAAAAACTCAAAGTTTCGATCAGTATGTTCTGATTGTCTTCTGGAGACGATGATTAGAGCGAATCGATCTAAACGTTGAGTTGTTAAATGACCCACAACTCAAGAGAAATCATTAAATGGTGTTAAGGAGCGCCTCAAAATGGAATGGTTGAAACTTTCTTGTTGGATCGGATAAGTATTCCAATGGGCATACGAAAACTGGTCTGTTGGACCGCCGGAACATTCGATTGAACGTTCAAAATGCTAAAGCACATATTTACTTGTCTACAGTTGTTCCAGAATTTCAGCTCAGTTGCAGGCCAGTAGGACATTCTGCAATCCACTGGATTGTGGGCGTATGCCTACAGGAACATTCTTTCGTGCCTAGAACATGCTCGTCTTTGAGACTGTCCCTTATTGCAAATCCTACTAGAGAAAAATTTGTTTAAAAATGATCTGCATTGTTTCATTTTGCAATTGTAATTCTGAGCTCTATTCGGAGCCAAAGCTGAGGGCCAAGGTTTTGAAGAAAAAAACTTGAAGAATGTGGTATGTTTCTTCCCAGTAATGCAAATCAAGACTTCAAGTTTGTATACTTCAATCAGATGAATCTTGCCCAGAAGACCACCGTCCACAATCGCAAGACGGCCAGCGCCACCATCAGCCCAGAGATGGTACGCCTCATCAGTGACATCAACGCAGATTTTACAAGGTAGGGGAACATGTTCTCAATGCTGTCTTCTGTGTTCTGCTCGTTGTCTTGACCGTAGTGATGAGGCTGTTCCAGTGTGAGTGGCCCTGGGCAACGGTGTAGCACTCTTAAACCTGGTTCAATTTTACAGAGCTGCTTGAGCAGAAAAGATTGCTTAACAATTTTCTGCTTAGCAAAAATGAGCAGGATACCAGTCAAATGGTTAGCTTATTACGCTGAGCATGATTATATTGTGCTCACCTACTCTTTGTGCTTAAGCAGATCTGTTAAATTTGGCCCTGTTAAGTTAAGTTTCCTTAAACAATCTGTCCACTTTAGTCCTTGCTGCCTATGTTCCCCTTTCTTTTGCAATTTGTAAAACATACAATTTAAGGCCTTGTCCCTCATGCCTAACTATAGACCCTTCTCACTGACATCACATTTCTATAGTAACGTAGGAGGTCTGCCGTACAGGAGTATGATGCCAATTTAGGATACATAGGCATAGTGCCATCATGCGTTGTGTTCCATAGCACATGTTGGGCCGTTTCTAGTAAAGTTTGTGTGTGACACGGGCCTGTAAAGTACTCCAGCATGGCAAGTGAAATAAATAGTGAGGTCATCTATGAAGGCTCTAGATGCCAAACAGTATTTCAGCTTCTGACTTCAGGTGATGAAGCTCATAGTTCTCGGTTTCACAAAGATTTGGAGAATCATATTAAAGCATATCAAGCAATAAACCCCAAGGGAAACTGACTGGGTAATTTTCTTAATAATTTGGGTTTGAACAAAGAAAAATTGACTGGAGCTGGATAGCTCAGTTGGTAGAGCGCCGGTACGTTAATCCGGAGGTCGTTGGTTCAAGTCCTGCTCCAGTAAATTTTTCTTTGAACAAACCCAAATTCATATTAAAGCACACGGAAAACATTGGTAATTATTGTTATAGACCAGTATCACCACTTTATGTGACCCAACAATAGACTTGAAAATAACAAATGTGTGAGAAAGTTTTAGCTCTATCGGTCATGGGAGTCAGTAGTGAAACAAAATCTTACTTGTTTTCACGGTTTCAAGCATCGGGTTTCGGACTCACGAGATAAAAACTAACTGTTTTTACTTCTTGAGCAAATAGAATTAGCTGTTTCAAACTGCTTACCAACCAAAAGGACCTATGTATAAATGCAAAAATAAGTTAGTGGCCTGACGTTTTTCGAAAACTAAATGACAGCACAACATACATAAACAGGTATACTGATGTTACAAAAGCAGTTGTTCATCCCCCTGCTTTTTTGTGTGCTTTCACCCCTGTCATCTCTTTCCACTTGACTGCTTTTGTTACACCAGACCTGTTTATGTGAGTTGTGTTGTCATTTAGCTTTCGAGAAAGACTCTGCTATAGGGTTGAAACGTCAGGCCACTAACTTATTTTTGTTTTACTTTTTCTCAAAAACTACAGTAATGCAGGCAAAAATATGTCAAAGGAAGTTTTCCACCACGAAGATCTTTATACCATGTTTAAAGTTAGGTGCAGATCTGAGAATGTTTATTTTTTCAATCTTACCAATGATATAGACAACCCTTTAAGATGAGTTCCTTACCGTAGTGATCTCTGATCGGTAATCGTGGGGGTTGATCGGTTGAAATTTCAGGTTTGAAGAGGATGGGGAAACGTTAATGAAGACAATTTCTGACTGTTGGGTCGTAGGGAAGAAATCTGACCAGCGAGAATTCTACGTCGTCATCAACCAAAAGAATGCAAACCTTATAGAAATCAACGGTGAGTTTTAGAACTAAATGTGGATCATTTCACAGTTTTACAAATGTCCAGCAAATAAGCTCATACAATAGTGTTATCTGCTTATCGGCAAAATGAAATTAAGTAAGAAGTATAAAGACCAGGGCCCATACATACTACTTAGCTCAGCAAAAACATGAGCAGGGCACCAATCACAACTATGTAGAGTTGATGGAATTTAGATTGGTTACCTGTTTCTGCTAAGCAAGATTTGTCTGAGCCTACTAAGTTTTTGTGCTTACAGGTTTTATGATGTTGGGCCAGACTTCAAGAAGTTGTTTATCGGTTAGCAATTACTTGTGCTTACATTAGACCAAGTGTCATTGCTGTGTCATTCATATGCTTTTAAGAACCACTGGAAAAATGGGTGCACGGGTCACGGATGCATGGCAAAAGAAAGATTCAAATATTGTGAGCATAGTATACAAGCCTGACACCTATTGACGTATCGCATGTACAAAATCCTAAAAAAAACACAGGTCATGTACTGTTAATATATAACAAATATTTGGTAATTTACATGTATACATATGCAATACATGTTTATACAAGCATGTGTTGTTCATTAGAAATTCATGAACAAAGTGCAAAGTTCAGTTTGAAAAAAGCAAAGCAACATTTTATGTCAGTAAAAAAATAAATAAATAAATAGTGGAATGCTTTCACACTTGGCATGACCTGATTTTTTTTTAATGATCCTGAAGGGTTACCATTGAGTCCTTTGTTTTATTAAAACAACAAAAACCTGGTGCCTTAATGCTTATTGATTGCCAACCATGGCTTCATATCTTCTTTACAATTGTCAGTACAAATATGATTACATATACATGTGTGTTTTGTGTATGTGATGGTGATCCGGCTCTCCTCTCTCCAATTTAAAGGCTCGGTGTTTATTGCTATGACAGATACTACTAAGTCGACTTATATGTTTCAGCACACCCACCTCTCGATCACTCTTGAATTTTTTTTTTTTTTTAAACACTTTATGATGCCATGGTGCTGTTTTGAGCATTCTTTTGGTAAACAAATTTTGTGTATTCCACCTAAAATAATCAAGAACTCCAAGTTCCCTGATGAGACCTAGCCAAGTAGCGTGGAAAATATCAAATTACCCTGGGTTGATTTTTTGAATAAAAAAGTAATTAGTTAATGATCAACCCTTTAAGAATTCCCCCAGCCTCTTAGCCTGAGGCTAATAGCAACTCCAGGCTGAAAGCAATCATGTCCTCAACAGATGGCTTCCCTGTGACTTTGCGAGTTGGGACTTGTTTTATTGAGTCTAAAGTCTCTTGTCAGATGGTTTACACTATTTGAATGGGATTGTGTTCACACACACACACACACACAAGTGTGTAAACACCTCCAATCGGGGACCTCCTATTGTCCCTCTTTTGTTTGGACTCTAACTTTTTGGCAACAGCTCCCATTGGTTTTGTACACAATTTCTAACTGGGGACCTTTACCCAACCGGGGACCCTATTGTCCTCTTTTGTTATAGGTCCCCGGTTTGAATGTGAAAACAAACTCACACACACACACAAAATAACACCATATTATAAAACATAGTGTTGGAAACAGTGTAATGGTATATGCGTGTGCATAGATTCCAAGGGTGTCACCGAAGGTTAAGAGGAAGGTTTTGTCTTCTAAAAATGTATTTGAATTTCAGTTTTGACTTTGCTGGCATTAATGAATGTAGCTTTCAAATCAGTTTGTTTCTTCCCCCCCCCCCCTTTACAGAGGAAGTCAAGAGATTATGCGCTGCACATTTCACCAATATCTTCTTCCTAGATTAAGGTAAAACATTTACAGAGCGCCCTCAATGTCACGAACATCATCACTGGATTTTTAATGCTACCTTTGTTTTTTTTTTAAATGAACAGCTATGAGTTGTAATGTTTTGTAAAAGAAGTAAATTTTGTTTTTGTCTTGATTATTTAACAATAGTTCGTCACGGTTTTCATGAAGATGCAAATCTGCACCTCGACCAAATTCTGTGTCTGGAGTGAAACGCAATTGAAGTTGTATTTTTAAACTGTTGTTTGGTTTTTATTTTTTACTACCATAATAAAGCTGGCTTCTTCAGTCATCTTGAACTGTTAATATGTTTTCAATCATGCAACTATTTTGATGACTTTTATTCAGTGTTGTATGACTCGAGTCCAGGACTCGGACTCGAGTCCGTCTCGAGTCCCAATTTCGGTGACTCAGACTTGACTCGAGTCACGTCTGCAAAAGACTCGGACTCGGACTCGGACTCGACTATCGTGACTCGGACTTGTCCCCGAGGACTCGTGACTTTCACAAACAATACCTTGTTTCAATATTAAAAACGATTCCGATGATCCGATTGTCATTCCCGGAGTGCACATGGATGGAGGAATATTAACGTCTTAGCACAAGAAGTACACTGTAGTATGGTGTTGCGAGTAATAGTGTTCGTGATTATTGTAGTAGTATTGTGTAGTAGATGGCACTGTACATACAGCGCGTGTATGTTCGATTCGTATGTTCAATACGCACAATAACACTGAGATGCACGACACCAATATTAATGCTGGTTATCTGTCAACGTTAACACCATAGCCACTGCTTGCGTGAAGCAATTGTGCATATTACCAGGGAAATTGCATGTCTGGTACCTGTAAAACACTGCTTGCATTATTGCAGTGATGGCTGTGGGTTATTTGTACCAGTTTCCACACATGGTCAACACGCACACGCGAAACTTGGTCAGGAAACTTTTTTAATCATGGCATCCGCCGTTCCGCCCCGTATCGTTTCTTTGACAATTACCAAAGGTGTCCAGTGTCTTTAAGGATTAAGTTTTTAAGAACTTAAGGATTTAAAATGATTTTTTTCTCTTCAAAATAACCAATTATATACTGATTTATTTATTTCAGAAAGGTAGGTAGCCAACAAGGTTTATGGTTTAGAGAAAGTTTCTTTAAATTTGTTGGCTATTAACCTTTCTGAAATAAATAAATCAGTACATAATTGGTTATTTTGAAGAGAAAAAAATCATTTTAAATCCTTAAAAGATATTCTGGATAAGGGGCAAGGAGTTAAACCTCAAATAAAATTGTAACTGCAGGTACAGAACTTTGATTAAATTAAATGTGTTTTATTTTGTCATTTCCATTGCTTATTTTACAACATTTGGTTTGCAATCAATATTTAAACAAGTGACTCGTGACTCGGACTCGGACTCGGACCAAGTGACTCGTGACTCGGACTCGGACTCGGACCAAGTGACTCGTGACTCGGACCTAATGACTCGTGACTCGGACTCGGACTCGACACAGGTGACTCGACTACAAAACTGCTATTATTAGTTCCTAAACACGCTCGCCACTTTGTGAAAATGGAAAAGAGTTATGCACATAGACCTGCACATAGAGACGGCATGTTGGGATTCGCTGGTTCGCGAAATTGCTCAAGTTAAATAGGTCAACAGATTCACCGGTTCGTGAAAATGCTAAAGTGAATTAGGTCAACAGATTTCACCAGTTTGTGAAAATGCTAATATGAAGTTAATGTAGGTCAACAGATTTGCTGGTTTGTGAAAATGCAAAAGTCATACCACCTGTGATTGTAATCCACTTTGCGAAAGACGCGATTTCTCATTGTAAATGTCCACTTGTGTCATAAGAAATGCTTTGAATGGTGAGACGAGAATCTACTGTTGATTCCTTCATGAAGAGCTACCTGTATCTCATGATGTCTACCACTCGATTCTAATCTACAGCGTATTGTACAAATTAACGATCTCACTCCGAGTTTAGCCATCGATTACTTGCATGTTACAAACTAACAAAATCAATATTATTTTTTTTCTTTTTTCAGAAAGCATACAGGGGCCCAGACCCCCTTCCCGGCTAGCATACGTCAGAGACTTATATCAGTCAACACTTTGTTTAAAACTCGATGGCAACTATATTTCAACAAGACGGTCTGTGCAATCGGAGGGTCAACTTACTCAGTACACCACTAAGGTGCAGATATCTTCACAAAACTCAACCACTGGAAGTTAGGCTGTGTCCGAATTGGTGGATACGGCTAGATTTCCATGTCATCCTGCTTTGAAGTATAGTATGTCCTCGGCAACACTCTAGCAACAGCCGTAGCCGTAGCTGTAGCCGCTCATTCTTGATTCCCAAAACAAAGCTTGTTCATTGATGGGTCTGTAGAAGTAACCAAATCTAAGGCAGGTTTTCTTCTATGTTGATATTGTACATAGTGTACATAATGTATAGTATAATTTTTTTATTCAGATATTAATATTCACAATACAGTATGATGTGCAAATGTCATATAACGTCATCAGGAAGGTATCAGATGATGAGGAAATAATTTTATTTAGTTACGACATCGGGCCATATTGGCTCAGCAGACGGGCAGGTTCAGTCACTCACTCACTCAGAAAAAACACTTGGTTGGGATGATGAAAGTTTAATCTATATATCAGTAGGGAAATTTATTTAAGTTTGGTTTTTTTAATACATCTTTCTGATTTGGGTCTTTATTGAATCATTTAGTTTTATATCCGGAAGTATAGCTGGTGTAGAGTTGGTATGTGTACTATATAGACAAATCGATTTGGAGGTTGTCTTGTCCTGGTGTTTACCGCCGTTACTGGGACGCAAATAAACCCAGCATGGCTCGCAGGCAATTCTGACCAATGATATTGACTCAACTGTACAGCGCGGAATCATCCAGGTAATACATGTAGTGTGAAAAACACTCTGTGCATGATTTCACAAAGCGCTAAGAGTCGTCTAAAGAGGAGTTGTCAGTATTGCCGTAGTGATTTGTATTGTGACGTCACACGTCGCTTATTAATTAACTCTTTCAGTGCCAAGGTCGTACATGTACGATCTATTTTATGTTTTTCAAAAGCGCCATTATCGTACATGTTTGATCTATTTTTTTGTAATCAAAAAGTGTTGTCATTCGTACATGCATGCTCCATTAATATACATGTTATTACGAAAGGGCAGTGTCACTCTCAAGAAATACTATTGACTTTGGGATGTACCAAGGCAACACACATTTTGTTTGGTGAGAAAGACTTTTTTTTTCTATTACAGAATTTTGAAAAAAGCTCAAATAGCTGGCCATTTTAGGTTCAAAATGTAAAAAATAGAGTTAAAGGCTTTTTCCACACCTCTTTAGGCTGCGTCTCCAGCTCTTCGTGGGATGTTGGTAACACTGTGCAAATTATACACTGCTCCAAAATTGATGACGGCACCCAAGCCGGAGCCCAAATTAAGAAAAGGTCCAAAGAGTAATACACAGCTTATGATCAATCTTCAATGTTTCTGCGAATCCTTCAAAGTTATTAAAAAGTCTTAAATTGAACTCTCCAAATTTATGGCCTTAAGAAGCATTAAAAAGTAAAAATGGATGAAGAGTGTAATGAATTTTGCCATCTGCTGGTAATAAACTGAATTACGCTGCATGTAAAAAAGTAATATAATGTATGAGTGGGTATAGCCGTTTCTTCTGCTTTATTCACTTTTTTTTCATAAATTTTGTTAAGGATAGCATTAAAAGGGTCTTAAAATTTTTTATATTAGACTTTTTTTAAGTGTGCAGATCTTAGTTCTTTGTGAAATCTGGCCTGGGACATGTGTAATCGACCTGAAATGGATTGGTCAATACATCCAAGGAAATGTTTCCATAATTTTATATAGGCCTAATTCCATTATGTCCTGTATAAGGAAACATTACTTTATGAAAACGTTCTGCTTTTTCTTGCTTGGCTTAATGAGGCGAGAGAACTCCAGCTTGAAATAGAACATGGGGGTGGGGGCAGGGACACATTTTTTGTCAAGTGTCCCAACCATCTGGGCTAGGATTGTAGCTTAACCAGCTGTTTTGATTTAGTCTTCTTTTTATAAAGATTACTCAAGAATTCACTGGTTTATTTTGTTCTAATAGAGCCCCAACCCTTCCAACAAACAAAAAGTATTACTTTTTCAAATATGAAAGAAAATTTAAATTTCTGCTTTTAATTATTTTTTTTTATTGATGATGAAATTTAAAAGTTTTATAAGCTGGAAATTTGAAATGAGATGCTTTTCACTGAAAGTTTATTGTTACATACTTTTGATTGCTGTCCTTGCATTGATGTGAGCTAAGCACTGTATACTAGGTGTGGAGACATGCAGGAAAACATATCCACAGACCAGTTGGGTGGGATTTGAACCCATGACCCTCGACTTTGATAGAACAGATTGTTAACCGCTAGACCACCGAGAGTAGCCTACTCAGTGACAAGAGACCAGTTCGAATCCTGTAGTTAAAGGTATTATACAGGATTGGTAGAGCTGACATACCATATACATAAAACAACAAACCTGTGAACATTTTACCTTAATTCATTGCGTGAGCCAGTAGAAAATAGTGAGAGAAAAAAATCTGCACAATTTTTAGCATGTAAACACTTCGCAGTTTTGATTGTAACAACCGAAATCGGCTGTTGAGGTTTTTTTAGGTTTTCAGATACAGTTTTCTTGAGTATGACTTCATTTCAATGAAATGACTTTATTTCACACGAAAACAATTGTTCTAAGATGAACTTCCTAATCAGTAAGCTTTCAGACTAAAATTAAACAATGATGTATTTTATCCTGACCAATTCTGTATGATAACTTTAAGCCCCAACTAGTGACTGTACAGTACTTACTACTATGGGTGTGTGGGTAAAAATCAAAATACTGTTTTTCTTTGACCTCGATGCAATTATTACATCAGAAAATTTATAAAATTTATTCACTTAAAAGGGAAACTATAAACCTTCAAGATAGCCAAAGCTGTTTGTTTATAACAATTGACATTTTCTTGGGTTTGAAGTGTGCAATACGTCCTCAAAATGTTTAAGATGAATACAATGAATCAATAAAACACCACTTCTCTTTTTATCTGAAGAAAAACTTGGTGTACTTGTTTTGTTTTATAGTTTTGTTATTTCTCTACCACATGCAAGACATAATATTGCTTGTATTAAATACACACTTTAATTTGATATATTCATTTAAATACAGAAAACACATAGGCCTATAAGTTCTTCAGTCACTTTATTATTGTTAATAAATATTTGTTTTTAATGTTACGGCTTGGAAATTGGAAGGTAATGTTTACTGGGCACAAGATATACTTTACAACCTCTTCGGTAAAGACCACATACAACCAAGAAAAGCTATTTAAAAAAAATTACAGCTGAAAAGGTTTTTTAATGTGCTCTCTTTCTTCATATCAAACTTTCATGAAAGTCGTACGTTGAAATCTCATAAAATGTCAGACGTTCTTTCATCGAGCTGTGTACAACTTGTGCATGCAGAGAGTCTAGGCTCTGACTCTTTTGTATGTCACACACAGTTTAAATAGTCTGTTAAATTACCCTGCATTTTCTTTTCATTTATAGCTCCTCCCGACTCTCCCCATAAATATAAAACAGACGAAGGTAGGGTTGAAGAGATACGTCCGGGAAAGTTGTCCGCGTAAAATTGACGATGGACGTATCTCGCCCATTTATAATAAAACAACCACTCACATTATTTCTCTATGAATGTATTGAAAACTAGCTTTGAAATAATCAATATACTCTGCCCTCTTTAGTTTAATGGCATGAACAGAATTATTCCCCCAAATGATTATCATTACGAGAGTAGGTTACGAGAATCTTCCAGAAATTGCGCCTTGGTTGTAAAGATTCAGAACAAGGCTGTGCCGAGAATTATTTCTTCATTGATTTGTCTCCAAGAAGTGATGGTGATAATCAAGTTCCATTTGATTTCGATCGACTTCAGTTTGAACATCCTGGCATCCTAGCCAAATCAGATGTCCTTCCTTTTCGACTTGTGTACATCTTGTGCCTGCAGGAAGTCTAGGGTTTATCTCTTTTTATAAAAATACATGTCACACACTTTAAATAGTCTAGTCCAGACCGTGACTGCATCGAGATCTATTACTTTATTGATTTGTCTTTGAGACAAGATGGTGACAACCAAATTCAATTTGATGATCGATAAACTTCACTTTGAACATCCTGACATACATTCTACCGGGAGAGTAGTACCTTGAAACTTAAATAAGGGTGCTTTTGAAACCCCGTTTTTGGCTCCTTCCGCCGACAGCACCTGATTTCAAAACCGTTGACGGAGCTTTATAAGCCAGAGGCGAAAACCGAAAACTTCGGTTTCTAGAGGGCTCTCTGATTTTTACGGCCGGGTCGCGTTGGTGTCGATTCTTGTGCTGATGTGAGTCAGGTATCCGAGTTCTCTACGTTTCCGTCGCTTCCTCTCGGCCGACGGTGGGTAGTTACGATACGAACAGAACACAATCACAACCAATACGAAGAACACGATCGCCAGAGTGGTGCCGACTGTACCGGCAATAATGGCGGTATCGCGGTCCTCTGGACTCAGCAATGTCACACTTTGAACCGTTGAGGCTTCCCGCCTTTTTCTCAACACGAATTCAATTGTCGTCTGCTGCATGTTTGATACTGCACTGCCCTCACTTGACTGCGGACTTCAAGAGAAATGACGAGTGACGCAATGCGCACGTTTTATCGCACGCAGTCAGTTTATTCGCTTGTGAAATTACCGGGAAAAGGCCTAGGTCTTCACAATAAGTAGGCGGTCTGAGGCAATCAGTACATTTTCACCCTTGTCGTCTTCGTTGAAACTCTCGTGTCTTCAGTGAATTGCGGTTCTGCCTTCAGGAAAAAGGGAAAACCAATGTTAAAATTTCTCTGAAACACCGTTTTCAAAGAATGTACTCTGAGCTAAGAATTAAAGAAATAACCACCGTGGTCAGTGGAACGGTGTTAGCTCGTAATACATATAAGTTGAAACAATTTAAAATGAGAGATAATGTGGATTTTATGACAAATAATGCAATGAAGGAGTAAAGCAAAAAATAAATAAACAGATAAATACAATGTTAAAGTGTTGTCAAAACTGCACGGAAACATATGGCTATGCTACCGACATCTTGCACCAACGTCACATGTTTCTATTCAATTCAGACACGCACATTCATTTCCATACATGGAACCATAATGACAACTAATGTAATGATGGAGTAAATCAAGTAATAAATAACGGATAAATAAATAGATAAATAAATAAATAAATAAATAAATAAATAAGTAAAATAAAAAATAAGGACAAACTAAGCAGGATAATAATAAAAAAGAGTATGGGGCTGTTTTGTAAAGCAGAAGCTTGTAGAAAACAAGGAAACAAACAAACAGACACGCAAACAAAGTGACAGACAAACATGGGACATGAAAATAGTTACACTGACACAAGGCACATAATGGCTTCTAGTCTGCCACGCTGGCCATGGGGGAGTCAAATTTGGTAAACCTCTCTGTAAACGCTGTCTCGACCACTAAAGCCAACTGCCCTGCATTCGCCCCTTCGGCCATTTTGCGTGTAGACCCTCGAATTGGGGACAGCAGTGACCAGAAAACATTATATAACTCTGTATTGTGACGGTAATAAACAACACTTTCATCCCAGCAGATACACAAATACAACGTAAATGAAGCATGACGTCGAGGCTCTACACATCACATATGGCGGATCCGTGAAAGTAATGAATAACACTTGGGGACATTGACTCCCAAAATGACACCACGGATTATTATGATGATGACGTCAGGTAAATTGGATCGATAGAGTTATTTGAATCGAGATTAGGTACACCATTTTGTAATGTCGGCATTTTTAATTGTGGTAAAGTGATCATGCTACAAATAATATGACCAGTGACAAAGTATACATTTGGTTTTTTGAACTGTTCGATTGTTTTGATCCTATAAATATATACAGTGTAAGTGTAGGGCCTAGGTGTATTCAAGAAAACCAACCCGTGAAAACTTAATTTCAAAAGGTGGTTAGCGTTTTTGAGATATCGCAGAAAATCTGGAGCGGTTATATCCACGCATTAAGAATAATCCGTAATTAGAGTACACAATCTGAGAAACATATCTTGCATGAAACGTTTCTCAGATTTAATATTAAAAATTTACCTTTCTCTAAAACCACATTCCTTAGAGGGGAACCGTTAGTCTCAAAGTGTTATGCATGGTCAACAGCTGCAGTGCTTCTTATACCAAGTAATGTTTTCATGTGATGGTCATTGATTTTTGGAGTAATTACCAAAGGTATACCCTCAGTTTAAATCAGAATGGGTGACACTTTGGTTATGTCAATGACTGATGCTGTCGGCATACTGTCTGGATCAAAGACACATCATTAATTAAGTGATGCCACCGGCATGACCGATATATTTGAATCAAAACTGTGGGCACAGTTCTAATGTCGACGAAGTAATGCTATACCGTTGTGATTACTCTCTTTGAATCAAGATAATACACACAACGTTAATGCAGAGGCAGTCCTACAGATAAGTTTCGGTATTTTGATATTGCGCAACTGATAATGATACCAGATGTTATTACTCCTTGACTTTCACAATAAGCAAACAGTTTGGCTTTTGATCGCTTCATCGTGGTCATAATGTGAACAAGGGCGCTTGAACGTGTTCTATGTTTGCCCAAACGGCAAAATAAAACAAGCTTTGAACAGTATTGTTAAGAGCTTATAAAACTACAAGTCCCGCTCCAGTAAATTTTTCTTTGTTCAAACCCAAATTATATAAAAATTTGCCCAGTCGCTTTCCTTTGTGGTTTATTACTTGATATAGCTTATAAAACTTATATAACATTAAAGGCAGGGTAAACTTTTGGTAAGTGTCAAAGAGCAGTATCCTCACTTGCTGTATGCCAACATATGCATAACATAACCAACCTGTGAAAAATGTTTTGGCTCAATTGGGCATCAAAGTTGCAAGAAAATAATGAAAGAAAAAACACCCTTGTTTTGGGATGGAAAATTACCGCTTTCTCTACAACTACATTACTTCAAAGGGGGTCGTTTCTAGCATCGTTTCATAATAGCAACAGCTCTTGGTGATCTTTACCAAGTAAGTTTTTATGGTCATTAATTTGTGGAGTAATTACCAAAAGTATTCCATGCCCTTAATCACCCTGACCATTATGAGAAGAATTTACACTATGCGTATTTTTAACTATCTGGAAGCAATACGGCAACTTTTATAGGTACAAAATATTATAGTATTAACGCTAGTTTTCTTCAAAAAGTCAACTGTACTTTTGATGCATGCTCACAGGTTGCTTTTGAGTAACTTGTTTTCAAACCTGAGATTTGAAATTGATCTAAAGGAACTCCACCCCCAAACACGGTTGTGAACGTCCGTGCTACCTGGGTACTCTCTGTAGTTTGTGATGCAGACATTCTTATCAAAACCCGTCGGTTTTTACATCATTTTTTTTTAAACTTCTTTTGAAAATCACCTCGAATCATCTCAGTGGCAAAATCGATGTGGACGATTGTGTGTGTGGATGGTGATAGAAGATAAACCAAGTCAGGGTGGTTTACAATTCAGTGATAAGATGCACGAAATTCCCATGGCTCACACAGTCTAGTATTCATGAAGTAATCAAATCTACGGGGTTTGTCTGCATGGATTCTGTCCTGATCTTTACAAAAATCTCTCGTGCATATACCTTTATCTCTTCTTGAAAGAATTAAAGTTGGTAGCAATCGATGTCAGTGGATTTTCTGCGTAACTATCTTTTGACTGACGCAAACCTCAATCCGATTCGCCCCTTGCGCGGTCCCGAGCCATTATTTTGCGTGTAGAGCCTCGTATTGGGGACAGCTAACTAGAAGCATTAGTCATGGTAATGTAATGACACTTTCATCTGAACAGATAAATAAATACAAATAAAGCATCAAGTCGAGGCTCTGTACACGCACATGGCGGACCCGTGAAAGTAGCAAATAAGTCTTGTACGGTATTTTGGTAGGCCTAAGTGTGAATTTTGTTTCCACTTCTAATGTCTTTTTTTTAAAAGAAATAAACCAACATCAGCCATTTTCATTAGGTTTGTCTTCACTAAAACTCAACCATAGGCTTCTAACTACGGTACACTATAACAAAAATTGTCATTCTTTAGCGTATAGATCTTTAGATCTAAAAGAGATAGTGAACACCATTAGCGGAAGTTTCTTCCCAAAATAACAAGTGCCGCGGTATAGCTTTATCTGTGCACATATTGCCTGTAGCCGCTTGATAACATCTAGTTTGCATGCGTGCATCTGCATGGATTGTATACTCTTGTGCAATAAAGCTCCCGTGGTACCCATCGCTGTAGCTGTCTGCAGACGCCTTTATGACTTATGACTTTATAATGTAAATGCCAACCATAAATACATGAGAATTAATTAAATTACATGCAGTACATCTTATAAATTGAACATCTGAATGTGATAAATCAATAATGATACGTCACAGGGAATGGGGGGAGGGGCTTTACTCGACAAGCAGTGCTTTCTGGAGACACAGAAAGTGCAGTGAGCGACTACTCTAAAGTAAAATTCATTAAAAAATGAGTTAAAACATAGTATGTTAGTTACATTTAACTTTGACAAACTTGTTATAGAGTATGCAAATGCTTTGCCACTGACAACACTCTTTATAGTGAGTTAAGCATTTCCTTAAGGGCCGTGCCACACAAGGCAAGTTACAGATCACCAGTTTCTCGAAAAAGAAAACATTTATATTTTTCATCTGGATGTATTTTTGTTGGGCATAAGTAAGATAGTGTTAGGAAAAAAACTCATGTTCTACCGAAGAGTTCCTTTTGTATGCAGTCAGCCGGTTGCCTGTAAGTCGCCTGTATTATAACCCAGTGTGGCATGGCCTTTTAAGAGTGCACACTCTGCTCATCTCGCGGCCTCGGCAAACGTGTTGTCAACTTCCAGCAAGGCGATTCTGAGATCCGCTCTCGTGCATCGACCAGCTCCAATATACAACTCATGTGGCAGACAAGTTCCCCTGACAATTTGTTTTTCTTCAAATTAAACGTTTTTCAGAAGCGTTCACAGTCAAGGAAATTCTCGTTGGTATGAGAGATTTGTTATAAAGATGCCTGAAAACTATATGGCCTACTGTCAGTAAAGGCAATCCCTGTGAAGGTTTGTTTTGCATTTTTCAACGATTTTTTTTTAAATCTAAGTTTTTGTTTACATGTCCAGGTATTACTTGGGTTAATTCAAGCTTATGTGTTTGTTAAATTTTTACAAGACCGATTGCGCAACCAATGTCTTGTCTTGTCTTGTTCTTTACTGCACAAACCGCCGCGCCACTGGGCTACAAACGTGCAGACCCTCGTGCATGCAAGCTCCTACTTAAAATGTTATTTTGTAAAGGAGTGTATGACTTCATAATTATTGGCGTCAGAGGCTGATTTAACTTGTGGCGGGAGTGAGTTCCAGATTGGTATTGTTCTCGGATACAAAGAATATCGGTCTTCGTTTGATGAAATGATATTATAAGTTAGAGTCTGATTTTGCCGAGTTGCTGGTCTGTCCCCTTGGTTGCACCGAAAATTACTAATGTTGGACGGAGTTTCTTTGTATTGTAAACTGTCGTAAGTCTAACATGGTGCGGCGTCTTTGAAGTGTATCACATTTAAGGTCCCGTAGCATCTCAGTTAAGCTACTTGTTTTACGGTTATCGCTTTCTACAAATCTGGCTGCTCTCCGTTGAACGTTTTCGAGGTTTTCTACGTGTATCTTTTGACTGGTATCCCAAATAGCACTGCAGTACTCACGTTTTGGCCGGACAAGAGTTTTATAAGCTATATCTTTAGTGCTTTTGTACAGTTCCATAAATTTCGCCTAAGCATTCCAAGGACTGTGACCTATAGTGGGTTTAAAACATCAACAAACAAGGCGTCCTCCATAGGAAAGTGGCGTTGTTGTAAAAGTACACGATGATTGTTACGTTTGTTTATTTGATCGATACTTTACTGTCTTGAAATATCGGTTGGCCACCTTTGTGAAGAACATTCCAGAGTCTGTAACATATCGGAATGCTCAAAAAAGCTAATAAGGACAGGTTCCAGCAAGTCTTCTATGAATTCTACAAGGAATGAATGTTATGTTCACTTGTGGTGCTTTACACGGACGACCGCGATGCTCACTTTTCAACACAAGAATGTCACAATTTTGAAGCTGAAAGAAAATTTATATTACAAACAAAAGACCGGATGGCTATAGCTCAGGTTTGACTCTTCCGGTTGCGTAGGACGGGGGTCGTTACAGCGTCGTTAATAGTGCATATATAGCTCAAATTAAACCTCTCTGTGGTTGAATACTGGTAATTTATGAAACAGTAATGGGATTTAAATCAATGTCACAACATACAACTTTAATAAAAGGGCTTAGCAACTGTATTATTTACTACAAGAACAAAATAAAGCCGACCCATGTGTCACAGCATGTAAAGACTTTGTACGTCTCTGCCATCAGCAGCGATGACGTCGTATCCACTACAAGTCACGTGATAACATGAAAACATTGGTTGCGCAATCGGTCTATTAAATGAGTTTATATAGTTTGGTTTCATCTGTGCCATTGGCAATAGCATATCGATTGTGTATACAAAAAGGATGCTGGCAGAGTGTTGTTCTGCCCCCTCATAACCAAATCACTGACCCCGTGATTGACACCCCCTCCAGTATACCTTTGGCAAGGTCCAGCGTATCATGGTGGCATAATACGAGCTGACCGAAGTGGGTAGAATCTATTAAAATATCTGGATGAGCTGACAGCAACCCTTACTTTAAGGTTAGGAGTAGACTTATTAAACATCGAGAACTACAAATACCGCGCATTTTCACGTGTAATGTCAACACCGATCATTGGTACCCGCTTAAAACAAATTTTGTATTAAGCCTGTGACATTTAAAGCTTAACAGCCTGAGTCCAATTGAATAAAACATTAACGCTCTCTCCCTATGGGGCGCCCACCAGCAGTCTACTTCATAACAACTGCTTACCGTAAGCATTTTAAAAGGTACCGTAACTTGCTGGCCGTTCTTGTGCACACTACAATACACTCATGCTTACGCATATTTTTTGTGCCATACCGGAGGCCTAAGCCTGCTTATTAAAACTTGGTCAGTTAACGATGATGCCAAAACAACAACACCATAAAAGGGCTACATTTATTTTTATAAAGCAAACTGTCACCTCCAAATATAATTTGGAACGCTGTTCTATACACAATGTATTTGTAGCGTATATTTGAAATGCAAACAATAAACGTTTAATTGACTGGCGTTTCGACCCTGGCAGAGTCTTACTCACCCGATTAGAGAAGGACTCTGCTAGGATCGAGGCATAAGGGAACTTAAAAAAATTACATTATTTTATACCTATCTCATAAGGGAACTAAACATTTGTACATTATTTTACACCCATCTCATTTGGGTTGGTAAGTGCAGATTGCAATGACAGCATTTTTCCCTAAACAAATGAAACATTTTGAATGGCCTTAGGATAACAGATTATCCTGAGGAGTTTCAACAAACCCAGCCGTGCGCCAGAAATATTTTCCACGGCACTGTTATCCTGATCTTAACTGCTATAAAAACATAGCACATTAAAAAAGACATCAAGGCGAGACATACTTAACGTTGAAGGCCTGCAAAACTGACATTCCAGATGTAATGGATTTTTTTTATAGCAAACATCGCTCTGATTGTAAACATAAGCGTCACAGGGGGAAAATACACAACATGACACATCTGTAAGTTAGACCATTTTAGATTGTGTCTACTGCTCGAATAAGGCAGTCTTACAATATTCAGAGACTTGGCTGGTGATATTACTATCCTTTTGGAGAAAAAAACTGGAATGATGCAGACGTAGAATTTGAAAACATAGAAACCATCAATTCAGATGTGTGGCCGAATGCACTTTCATGATTTGGAAACACTCTAAAATAAGCCTATAATCCTTTAAAATGCAGATTATTTCAGAATCTCAATGCCCTGCATCAGTACCAACGATAGCTTTTTCTTCGAGTCTATGTGCATTGCACAAAAACTACCACTGCACTCTTTTAGTTATGTCCAGTGGGATTCCTTCAAACCGTGGTGGCACCGCCGGTGTTTTGACTATTTCAAAATCCGTCTGTTCTTTAAATTTAGAGCCACGTAAATTACGACTAATTAAAAATGTCTTTCTATGATATCTGTCTACTTCTTACCTTTGAGAAAAACAGTTTCCGGGCATGATTTTCAGATTTTCGAGGCGCTGCTCTCCGCGAATGTTGCAGTGGACCCTAACTAGTAAACCAGGATACCCAAATGCTGTCTTCATGAGATAGCACGTCACAAACGAATGCCGTCACCTCTCCTACTTCGTAGCACCTATGAGTCATGCTTGCGATGTAATAATAATAATACCATAGTCACAGTTAACTGTCCAAAGAGCAGCCAGCACACATACACACCATGCACACCCACGCACACACCCAAGACATGCTCAGACGACAATCCATTCTCCCACTCGACGTGAATAATGATAGTCTTGGAGACCTATTTTTTCTCACTTGTGTGTATGCGGGTCATGGTACTGAATTAAAGGGGATTTCCGGCTTGGAGTGAACGGCTCCCTGTACAGAATATGTTATCAAAATCGCTAGTTATTACAAAGGGTATCTGTTGCCGACAGTCAACAGGAAACCGCGCATTTTGAACTAATTATTTATTTTTAAATTTATTTTTTAAATATTTTTTATTTACTATTTATTGTACATCTTCCTGTCAAATCCGAGCTGTCAAATTGTCTCTGTCGTCTATTATTAAACTTTTGCTCACGCATGTTTTCGCTGTAAGCACAGCAATTTGCTTACTGGTAAACAGATTTATGAAATCGGGCCCAGATTAAAGCAAGCAAAATGATGATAGGCCTATATGGGATTTGCAGTCGAATGACATTATAAAGTGTTTATAGGCCCACGTGGTGGCTCCTATAAAACGGTTGGTATATACGGATTTTTACAGAGACCGTTATAACCTGACGGAAAGAGTAATCTCTCTGTTTATCCCCTGCATTCTCTCCGTGCTTTCATCTCTATCATCTCTTTCAACTTGACAGCTTTTGTTTCACCAGTATACCTGATTATGTTTGAAGTGGTGTCATTGTTGGCCTTCGATAAAGACTCTGCTATAGGGTCTAAACGTCAGGCCACTAACTATTTTTTATTTTTTGCAAAAGAGTAACCTCGTACATTTCAGAGGCATTTCCTGTCAGACAAGTTACTACACTGGTCATATGGGGAAGTTTGACATTTTGTACCATCATTTCCACATCAATTCAAGAGTTACAACAAATGGGATTTGCATTCGAGCAAGAAAAATGATCGATGGTTTAAGGGATTTACATACGGATGGCATTATAAAGATTCATACGGGTACAGGCCCACGTGATGACTTTTATGAAATGGTTGGTATAGACCATTTTAAACCTTTGTTGACTAAAATAGTAACCTCGTACATTCCAGGGCCTTTCTGGCAGGCATATACTTTTTTTTTTTTTTTTTTTTTTTTTTTTTTTTATCCCGGGGGATAATGGTTTATTGACGACATGTCACCAAATCATACATCAGATCGTTGAAACATACACATGATAAAAGTAAAAGCAAGACACGGCGTTTTAAAAGAGAATTAACACTTAGAACATTAATCTTGGAAAAGAGCGGAGAAGAAATCCCATTAAACCTTATGATAGAAACTGGCCAACTTACTGTTACCGGTGTAAATAAATTTTTCCATGGCATAATAATTTTTGAGTTCTGTTTTGAATATTAAGAAGGATGGTCTGTTCTGAGACATTTTCCTTTTGTAAATATGAAAACGGCAAACTAATAAAATAAGGTTTGTAGCTTTACACTTAAAGTCTGTTTTGCCAAATAGAAAAGCTTCATTGTCAGGGATGATATTTAACTTACTCGTAAAATTAATCCATGAAACAACTGCTGTCCAAAAAGGAATTGTAACGGCACATGAGCAAAACAAAATTATGGATAAGAGTCTCCTCCTCATTATTACAAAAAGTACATAAATTAGAGTTCAGCTTGTTGATTTTGAAAAGAAAACTGTTTGTGCCTAGAATTCTATGAATTAGTCTGTACTGGAACCATCTCAGTCTAGTGTCTATTGTGCAGTTGAAAGGAATATTAAAAATTAACGACCATTTAGACAAACTATAGTCTATTTGCAAACTAAAGTTCCACTTAGGAATAAATGTATAAGTAACTTTCCTGGAGGAGATCAAGACCTTTAAGATTCTGCTGGATCCTTTTGTGTCCCTCAAAAGGGTCTTGAAATTGACATATACTGGTCACATGGGGAAATTTTACATTTTGTTACCATATTTTCGACATAATTAAACTAAAGAGTTATTAAACAAAATAATAACAGCTGACATGACCAAAATGGCGTATACCAACATTTCAAGTCGGTGTGATGATAGCAGGTGAAACAGATTGGGTTTCTAGGCATACCAACGTTTTTTGATTTTCGTTTTCGGAAAAAGAAATTCACTTTCCATCCTAAGTTTGTAATGATCTCATTATTCAACCAACTTTTTTTAAAACACGGTCCTGTTTAAGAGCATCGGGACTCAAGCTCTGGTTCTGATCAGCAGAGCTGGTTTGAATCCCGGTCGTGCGCGTTATGCACTTGTTTGTCCTTAGGCAAGAAACTTTCCCATAAAATGATACTTTACCAATTGCCTTGTCCTTCAGATGGGACATTAAGCCGCAGGTCCCGTGTACTGGGACTGGTAGTGCACATAAATGAATACAGAACACTTATCATGGAAGAGAATGTGCGTTAACACTAGTGTTTCTGGTTCACATGCAAGCCCCCTTATTTACATGTTTCCCCAGACTTGCAAGTTACAGTGATTAAACATTTACTTATGATTACTTATGGGGCATCCTCCGTTTCATTACAAAAAATATGAGAGGCCCCCTAGGCCCTATAATACAATAATAAATCAATTTAACGAAAGACGGTTTAGTGTGTTGTCTCGGATTCGGTGCACGCTCATGTTTGTGTGCTTTAAATTGTGTAGATGTCAGAAATGACAAATAAGCAATGGTATTTTTGACTAACTTAGGCCTTTGTTCTTGACTTTTGTATGGCTTTATAATTCATAATTTATTATTACAATATCTCAATTAACAAAAAGTATGCCGGAGCTTATAGTCGCACTGAAACCTGGGTGTGGTCAATAGAGAAACCGGGACCTCTTCTTCGACTGGATCCTTTGATCCCTGTTCCCAATTAGTTTCTTTGAGTGCGGCAGGGGAAAATAGCCACCCCAAACCCCCACAACACCCGGCACGAACCTTGCCATCCCAAGTTCTGGACATCCGATTCTTCTTTCTTTTAGAATGCAGTAAGTGGATGGTAAGATCCTACCCCCCCCCCCCCCCCGCAAACTAAGGCCGTATCCGAATTGGAAGCTTACGGTTACCTCTACGACTGTTGTTAAGACTAAAGAGTGTTGCCCGCCCTAGGCGGACCAAGGAAATTCATTTCCTTCCTCCATGGGCGGATGTATGATGACGCGAAAATCTAGCCGTAGCCGTAGCTGTAGCCGCCAATTCGACACGGGGGGGGGGGGCTAGTCTTGCCTTTCGATGCGCCCTCAACGTTTGGGAACTGTCAACCATAACAAACGGCAGACTAAAAAATGGCGCAAACGGAAGGAACTGGGGTCTCAAATGCAGAAACTAAAGTAAGTATATGGATGGAGATAAGAATTGCTTTTGGCTAATTTGAACACAAATTCTAAACAATAAAGAGACGCTATAACTGGTCGTGCAAATAAAACGGGAATACCCGTATGATTTGACCATCAGACCATGGAGCATAGCTCCATGATAAACGAGACTCGCAGTTACAGTGTCAGCCCTGTCATGCCTGTAGGTAGGACGTCAGTGTATGCAACGGAAGAGCCAACCTGGGCTAAGTCACAGCACACTGACTTACACACAGGCCCTGCAGCGAGAGCGCACGTTCAATCGTGAGCATGCAACGTAACTACACGGGGCGAGTTCTTTGAACAATTTTCAATAGGAATTATCAAATGTTTGACGTGACCTTTTTTATATAACTGAGCTGAGCGATATTCAGATTCTGAATGCTTATCAACGTTTCTTCAGGCTATGTTTCATTGTTTGCCGCTTAGATTCGACAAGCATTTCATTGAATCATGAAGAAGACTCGAGTCGAGACCAGACCACCAAATTCCATAATTATATTTAAAAAGCCAATTTGGACCTTCCTTTGTCAAATCATGGAGCTTTGCTCCATGGTCAAATCATACGGGTATTCCGGTTTTAATTGCATGAACAGTTACAGCGTTTCTCAAAATTAGAATTTGTTTTAATTTCCTTATGTGGCGGAACTAACAATGGATTCCTGGGGAATGGGTCTCCTAGAACTATTCGGTTCGTTCCGCTATCGTCTCCACGACCCTCATAGGTCATCATGTACAAAATCGTCTTCGAAACTTTTCCCCCTTCACGTTTATGCACCTGGAGTTCTCTTTTGAAAAACGGAGCTCGCCAAAATTAGGCTCTATGTGTTCATTGTTTTCACAGTGAGCTCGGGGTGGGTCCAGAAAATCCACTCCTCAAAAAAAAAGGTGCGAAAAATGATAAATTCCCATCGTTATTCAGAATCGTCGCCTTCCGATAACAAAAATGGCCGCCGTCGTTTGTATCAATGGTATGCTGCGCGCAACGCTGGTTCACAATAACCAACAGTTTACGTATAAAAGACAAGCCATTGATTATTGTGGACCAGTGTGGCGCACAGAATACTATTGAATGCCAGCTTAAGGCATGTCGTGGACCAGCGTTGCACGCAGCGTACCAGTGATACAAGCGACGGCGCCATTTTTTTTATCGGAGGGTGACGATTCTGAATAACGATGGGAATTTATCATTTTTGTGCACCTTTTTTTTTTGCGGAGTGGATTTTCTGGACCCACCCCGAGCTCACTGTGAAAACAATAAACATATAGAGCCTAATTTTGGCGAGCTCCGTTTTCAAAAGAGAACTCCAGGTGCATTTAAACGTGAAGGGGAAAAAGTTTCGAATAGGATTTTGTACATGATGACCTATGAGGGTCGTGGAGACGATAGCGGAACAAACCGCATAGTTCTAGGAGTAGGGAATGGGGTGCTAGTACGACCGAAGATGTCAAAATTTAGTTTTAAACAGGACTCCTGTCAGGAGTACAGCGCCCGAGCTACTGGGTCTAATACTAAATAGTAATATTCTTCCACTACCAAGGTAAGAGTAAGTATTAATCATGTTAGTACTACTGTACTCACCAGGCACTAGCTTCTACGTACTAGCCCCACTCATTTGGTCAAAGTGGGGCTAATAATATTCTCCCCACTTAATATGATTGCCGCTTTTGGAAATATCAGCTAAATTGTTTTTTTAATGGCCTACACCAAGAACAATGCACCTACATCATGATCTTACTGAATGATAAGAGGGCAATATTTGCAATCAATAAAGTGGTACCACTTGCTTGGACTTTGAAAGCTTAGTGTTTGAGACATGTACAGATCTGGTGGGCTGTAATGGCGACTGTGATGACCGTTAAAAGAGAGCCATAACAGCCCAACACGGTAGGCTAAGTGCAAGTGTACAAGTACAACTTGCTGTTTCTAGCACAAAAGAAGAGGACAAGCAGAAATGCGGGCCTGGAATTTCATCTTTGAGAGGGCAAGGCCATTCATTGGAAAACCTTAAAATTCTGCAGGAAACTTTTGAAGGGGGTACCAAGACCATGGGCACCAGACTCCATAAACCTGAGCATTATTGGGTTTCCGATAGTTCAGCAACGTCTGTGGAAATAAAACACTTTTCGTCGACACAACAAATCTTTCTTTTTCCCTTTTTTTGCTTTTCCAGGATGAAGAGATAGCAGCGTTGGAGCAGTCTTTACATAAATGGCGGTACATCTTGCTTCACGTTGACCGCTGGTTGAGATGGGAGGATCAAGTCCAACCTATCATAATGGTTGCCATCGTCACAGTCTTTTTTCTGTAGGTTATCATGATTTTCTAAAACTTGAATGTTGAAAACAACATGGGTATTTCAGTATGTCGTTGGTGTCTTCAAAACAATGATTTGGGTGCCAATTGACCCAATTTGCCTAACATATGAACCCAGAGTTGAACAGTTTTTGTGAGCTTGAAGTGCTCAAAATAAATAAAAAGTGCTGAACTCGGCATTGGGGGAAAAAAGGTTAGCTCTACAAGGTCTTCAGGAGTAAACTTTTTAGGTTGGTACTTTTTCTGTAAGATCTTACCAGGAATGTACTCTTAGGTTGGTAATGGTAATTTGTCTACAAAGGTCTTACCAAGACTGTATTTTTAGGTTGGTACTTATTCTTTAAGTCTTACCAGGAATGTACTCTTAGGTTGGTAATGGTAATTTGTCTACAAAGGTCTTACCAAGACTGTATTTTTAGGTTGGTACTTATTCTTTAAGTCTTACCAGGAATGTACTTTTAGGTTGGTAATGGTAATTTGTCTACAAAGGTCTTACCAAGACTGTATTTTTAGGTTGGTACTTATTCTTTAAGTCTTACCAGGAAGGTACTTTTAGGTTGGTAATGGTAATTTGTCTACAAAGGTCTTACCAAGACTGTATTTTTAGGTTGGTACTTATTCTTTAAGTCTTACCAGGAATGTACTTATAGGTTGGTAATGGTAATTTGTCTACAAAGGTTTTACCAAGAATGTATTTTTAGGTTGGTACTTATTCTTTAAGTCTTACCAGGAATGTACTTTTAGGTCGGTAATGGTAATTTGTCTACAAAGGTCTTACCAAGACTGTATTTTTAGGTAGGTACTTATTCTTTAAGTCTTACCAGGAATGTACTTTTAGGTTGGTAATGGTAATTTGTCTACAAGGTCTTACCAGGAATGTATTTTTAGGTATGTACTTTTTCTGTAAGGTCTACCACTACCAGGAATGTACTTTTAGGTTGGTAATGGTAATTTGTCTACAAGGTCTTACCAGGAATGTATTTTTAGGTTGGTACTTATTCTTTAAGTCTTACCAGGAATGTACTTTTAGGTTGGTACTTTGTGATCATTGCATCCATTCAACCCAACCTGTAACTTGTAACCTTACACTCTAATACATGGTACATCAGAGTTTATCAATGCAGATTA
Organism: Pisaster brevispinus; assembly: GCA_023634235.1. NCBI lineage: Eukaryota > Metazoa > Echinodermata > Asteroidea > Forcipulatida > Asteriidae > Pisaster > Pisaster brevispinus. The sequence goes on along the minus strand of JAMKCF010000021.1, from coordinate 7,213,737 downwards.
CTTGAGTTTATTTTTATTAATTTTTTCTTCTGCCTAGGATGTTATGGTGGACGGAACCATCAATTTTGACCACAATCTCTCTTCTTGGGATGTTTGTGTGTCTTGCTGATTACCTTGGACCAACAGTCTTCCATTCCTACCTCGTCCCCACACATGAATGGTAAGGTTAACCCTTAGACAGCTACAATGTTGTGAGGGGGAAGGAGGTTGTTTAACCAGCCCAAATATTTCAGGAAAAAAAAGGAGAAACAAAAAATACTGCAAATAATACTGAATACTCTCAAGAAATCAAGACCAAAAGAAACTGGGATTTTTACTTGATCCGTGTACATTTCAAGTGTTCTATGCTTGTGAGGACTTTTGCAGAATTGGTTGTCAAGTTTCTCTTAACTAGATAATTTTGCTTAACAATTTTCAGCTAAGCAAAATTAAGCAGGCTTCCAGTCACAGACGGTATGTGCTGAATGGTATTTTGGTTGGTAACCTTACTGACTGGGTGCAAAGCAAAAATGTTTTGGGCTTGGCTACTTTTTTGGGCTTAAGCAGCTTTTTGAAATGAAGCCCAGGAGAATATAGACGGGGCTAAAGTCAAGTCAAGTCACAAGTCAAATTTTTGCAAGTCAAGTCAAGTCACATAATGTCCAGAAATAAGCCCACTTCCATGATGTTGCGACAGACTTAGGCCTATACAATAAAAAACCTTTTAAAGGACCAGTTAATAATAATAAATTCAATCCATGAATCATGCACCCAGGTGTCTGCATATTTGTGCAGATTTAATAATCAGCCTTATGACAAAAGCACCCAAAAACATCAGGATGTCGGCAGCGGCATCGTCGCCGAAGACACGATTTTGCCACATTTTTTAAAAACAATAATTGCATTGTCGTAAAATCAAATGTTTTCAAGTCAATTTTCAACTCTCAAGTCATTTTTGCGCAAGTCAAGTCAAGTCTCAAGTCATTTTTTCCCCAAGTCAAGTCAAGTCGCAAGTCAATGAAATTGGCGACTGGAGTCTGACTCGAGTCCAAGTCAGCAACTCAAGTCAACAACACTGGTCTCTCGGGCTGTCTGCTGCTACCTTGCTCATTGTATTCAGCAACTGACTAGTGCAGTATTTCACTGTGGTTTTTTATTTGCAGGACAGCGGAACACCAGCGACAGTATCAACAAGTGTGCATCAGTTTGATTAGAGGGAAGGACACTGTGGTGCATGGGTACCAGTGGCTGAAAAACATGAAAGAAGTCAAACCCAAACAGGTTTGTGTTATCGTCAAATTCTCCAGTGTTATGTTTCAGGCCTCGTACCCCCCCCCCCCCCCCCCCCCCCCCCGTAACAAACAAGCCCCAAAACAGCAGCGTTGAACTTGTACCCTCGTGATTACAGTTCTGAAGCCTAGCCATGATGCGCCTAAAAAAGATAAGTCGGCACGGTTTATGCTTTGTGTAACAGGGTGGGCACAGTTGGTTTTGGGGATTTGCTTGATTCTATTCATGTGTTGACCCCAGCCCCCCCCCCCTTCACCCATCAAGGGCAGGGCCCAATGGTGACCCACAAGCCAGGTAAACCAAAATAAAAGCATAGAATGTCCAAATATCCAAACCGTAATCCAAGCAAGCCTCATCACAAGTGTCACAGCTTGAATTTTACACTGGATCGCAGGCCCAAGGCCCGTGGTTTTAATGTCTGCCACTTAACTTATGATCAGACAAGTCCAGCAATCTTGTTTATTTCAATTGATTAATTATACCTTACTGTGTAGTCTCTTGATTAGAAACAACTTATGTACAGAAGTTGGCTTGGAGTCTGATGAATACCTTTCAATTCTGTTGAGTAATGAAGTATACTTAATACCCCCCACCAAGAGACAGAGGAGAGAAATCTTCTCTTACATGTCTGTCTTAGTGACCAATTGTTTAAATAAAAACATGCATGTTAAATAAATGTGGCTGTGTCAGGCCTTAAGGATTTTTTTTTTCATTTTGATTCTGGTCGTGAACAACAATTTCTGGTCCAGTAAAACATTTTGAGCATCAAGCCATGCGGCAGGCCTTGAATCAACCCACAACAACCCAGAGCAATTGCCATGGTGGTGCCCTGTGCTTTTGCTGTGGCGCCCTTTGCAAAGTTCCAATACAAATTTACATTTTCCTCATAGAATTGCCCCTTACTAGAGGAAAACTGCCGTTCCCCTTCAAGAGCAAAGATCAAGGCCTGCTGCAGTGTTGTGTATTTTACTCCCAAATTCAAGCCCTAAATATAATATAACCATCCCTACAAGGCTTGATTTTTACACTGGACCACTGGCCCAAAGCTAGTCACTTTTGTGTTGGGCTAGTAAACTCATGACGGAACAAGTCCAGTGGTCTTGTGTTTGTCACTTGATTAATAATACCTCACTTCGAACAAAAACAAATAATGTTTACATGTTGACTTTGAGTCTGATAAAATACCACTCAATTCTATTCAGAAATGAAATATACTTTATATCCTTAAAGACAAATGAGATGAGTCATCTCTAACGAGTTTCAGTTTTGTTAAAGTAAAAACAGGTAAATACAAAAACTGTGTCATGAAGTGTTCCTCATTTTGATTCTGGTCTTGTAAAAAAAACACCTCTGGACCAGTAAACATTTTGAGCTACTAGCCTTGCAGCTTTGTGGTTTTGTCCCCCAAATTCGAGCCCTGATGCCCCACATCCACCTTCAGGAGCTGGAAGACCACTCCCTGTCTTTTCAATCAATTAATCTTCTGTATTAAACTCCATTTTGAAATTCCGTTTGTTTGTTTGTTTGTTTACCTTGCAGTACTTCATCTTGGTGGTTGTGGTTCTGGCCGTCATCGCATTCATTGGGAACCTCATCCCCAATCTTTGTCTCACCTACTTTGCAGGTAAGTGTTCTAACCGATATGTAACCAAGGTAAACCAAAAGGTAGTGGATATTTGACTAAATCATCTGAATCGCTGTTATCAACTGACATGCTCTACATTTGAATGCCCGGTAAAGCTATACTTTTGTATTTTATTCATGTTTTCATCCCAAAAAGTACGAAAATTCTATTAGACATTAAATATCTTTGTTTGGTCAGTTTCCCTTGCGGTTTATTACTTGATGATTGAAAAAGTCACCTTCCCTTAAGGTGATCCCTCTGCTGCTGCTTCCCAGGTTGTATCATAAACTTGGGTGTGATCCTTGGCTATACTGCAGTCTGACTGGCACCCTCGAACAAAGTTATTGACAAAATAGGGAGACAACCATCATTAGAGTATCGAGAGGTCGCAGGTTTTAGTCAGTTTTGCTCTGTTCAACCTTATTTTATTATTTTTTTTTTTGCATGCCCATCTCTCTTGCAACTTTTTATTTTGGTGCTGTAATTGATGGATGTGCCCGAAATATGTGAGAAAACATACAGTTTTGGGGATGTTTCCACTAAAAATTGAACAATCAAATTTGATGAAATTTAAACAAAATTTGTGTAGTGTGTTTATCAAAAACCAATGGATGGGAGTTAATTTATACTTTTTAAAAGCTTGCAGTTGATATACTTGAATTGACACAGTTGTCTTGTTTTCTTTTTTTCTTTTACACTCCAGCGGTATTTCTAGTCCTTCTCCCTGGTTTAGAGCATCGAGGACTTATTACCCAAGCATATGCTACTACTCTCTTAACCCTGGTCAACTCTCTGCGACAGACCAAGAAAAAGGATTGAGTGTCTACTGTTTTAAAATCACAAGCATTTTGTTTCCGAATGTACGTCATTATTTATGACTGCTTTACTACACAGAGTGACTCCATCTTCGAATAATTGGGCTTGTTTGTGACATGGGGACTTTGGATTGAAGCGTACTGAAAATCTTGTACAGAATGATTGAAAAAAAACCAGAGTGTTTTTCAAATAATGTGAAGAGTTGTTTCTGCAAAATTTGCCACTAAAGAGGATACTATTAATCTGGGTGTGGTCCCTCGCTATATGACAGTTACCGGTGGATTGGCTTCTGACAGAAACCCCCGATTAGGCTAGATGGGCAATATCAGGGCTAGGTGGCTCAGTTGGTAGAGCACTGGTACTCTAATCCGGAGGTAGCAGGTTAAAATCCCCCTCTAGTCATTGACTAGAACGGGATTTGAACCTGTTAACTGACTTTTTTTCTTTGTTCAACCCCAAATTAATTAAAATTTACCCAGTATATCTAAATGGACTCTCCTGTGTTGCCACCTAAAGATTAGATCAGTGTTAATAAAGTTGAATTCTTTAACTCCTGGAAAAATTGGGGCCATTCATCATTATTGTTTCAAACCTCCACTTCATTTTAAAGTCAGTGTTACTTTTTGGGAATGAGACATCTTTTCGGGAATGAGATATCCTTTAGAGAATGAGACATCCTTTTGAGAATGAGACGTCCTTTTGAGAATGAGAGGTCCTTTTGAGAATAAGAGGTCCTTTTGAGAATGAGATGTCCTTTTGAGAATAAGAGGTCCTTTTGAGAATGAGATGTCCTTTTGAGAATGAGATGTCCTTTTGAGAATGAGACATCCTTTTGAGAATGAGACGTCCTTTTGAGAATGAGACATCCTTTTGAGAATAGAGGTCCTTTTGAGAATGAGAGGCCCTTTTGAGAATAAGAGGTCCTTTTGAGAATGAGATGTCCTTTTGAGAATGAGACGACCTTTTGAGAAGGAGACGTCCTTTTGAGAATGAGACATCCTGTTGAGAATAAGACATCCTTTTGAAAATGGGATATTAACAATTGTGTTTAATTCATGGAGACAGTGACAATATAGACCATGTAACCTTGTGTAGGAAAGGAGAACGTGTGAGGCATCCAGGCATCTCCTTGCCTTGGGGCACAGACGAGTGAGCAAAATAGTCAGAAAAGAGACAGTTGGGGGGGGGGGTCTAAGGAAACAGTAGGTGGTCGAGAATGTGAATGGAAAACGACAAATAGACCCTCTTTTTGTGAAATAAGGAGAGAGAAAAAAACCTCAAAGTGTGCTTTGTTATGTTTGCTGTAAATTGTTTTGCATGTAGACTGTGTACATGTAGTTAAATTTGTATATTTTGCTTGAGAATAATACTGTGCTTTTACTTTATTTAGTTCGAATAGGTATATATATCAGCTATATGTTTTGTATATTCCTCTTGACAAACGTTGTTCTGTATGTAGCTTCTTTAAATACCCGTTGAATCAAGGAACTTGGCTTTAGATGAGGAATATTGCTGGGGTTACGGGAATTGAATTTCCTCTTTTTTGTAAAGGGAAATGCTGTATTTAAGAGGTTTATGAATGTGTTGTTTATTTAATTTTTTGTAAAATATTGGTATTCCTTCAAACGATATTGTACATTTCTGTTGATAATTTGATTTAAGCAAGTTTCTTCAGTGATATGAATGTGAACATGTGCGTATACACAGGTAGAAAAGCTACTCTTTATACCAAATATTTTCCCATTAAGTCTCACAGGAAGGTATGATATGTGTATTGCCAATAGTTGTAACTACAGCTGTTTGCAGCAATGTATGTATGCAATATAACAACAATGTAATACTGTAAAATGATTGCACCCTGTACAGGGGCCCCATCTTCATGTACATTAAATTCCAGAAACTCATTGTGTGTTGTATTTAACCATTAGATTTAAAAAAAACACGTTATTAGAATACATATCAAATTGAGGAGAGGATAACAATTCAAGAGTCAATGGATAATTTTCCCTTTACTGTAAAAAGTTGTGAGACTTCAAAGTATTTTTAAATAATATTTTTGAGTATTTTGCATTTTGCACTGTAATAAGGTGTGGGAGTTTATTTAGTGGGGTGCATGTACACCCTCATATACTACCTGGATGGGCCGAAGTAACTCCCTGAGCATTTGACATTTTTGGACGGACACAACACTGCCACCGCCGTCCACAAATTTCAAATGCTCCCTGTATCTAACCCCTTAATTTGGGGGATTTCTTTCCATCTCTCAAGCAAAAACCCCTGGGTGTGGTGTCACACGTAGTGGAAGTACCAGGCCAATAGGTAAAAGGTCAAGGGTCATTCGATAGCCAAAACTCTGGCTGATGATGTTTGCTCTTAATCATGCTTTTCCTTTTCTTTTTGGGGGGCAATACATCTATCTGGATTTTAAAATTATTTTTGTTTATTTATTTTTGGGGGGAGGGGGAGGGGCTACTGGAAAATATCAAGGCCCGGCAATACCACTGCATGTTCCATCTGTGACTGGTAACGGTATCTAAACTTTTTTTGCCAAGAAGAAAATTTGCTAAGCATTATTTTCTGCTTTATAGGCAGCTTTAAGAAATTGGGCCTTGGTCTCTTGTGCTATCTAATAAACCCGCCTGAATTTGTCATTACCTAGACAGTTTATATTTCTCAGCTCCAATTTAGGACTATGGGCCCCCGAGTAGGCGGTTTGGAGATTTAGGACTGAGTTCTCCAAAACCAGACAAAATCATAGAGATTGTTGACGACTTTTGACTATAGTATACATTTTGTTTCATGTATTTTGTGTTATTGAAGACTGTATATTTGGTTGTTGTTTTTTTTATTTATATAATTTTTTTTGCAGTGTTGTATGAAGGATGGTTTGAAAATAAAGAACAATAATGTCAACATAAGGCAAAACGTCTAAAAGGATTGTTTTCTTTTGTTCATGGAAACTGTTTGAAATCAAATTTCTAAATGAATAAGTTCAACAAGCTTCCAGTTCTGGTGAAGCTTGCGATTCATTTTACCCTTAATTTGATAAACTTTTTAAAGGTCCAAAAACTCTTGAGCATTGATGCATATTTTGTTATCGGTTAGGGGTTCATCTCAACTATTAAACAAAGTTCTTATTTATAAAATTTGTTTGTGCAACTATGGCAGTTTGTTTTTCGTAGTTGGTTAGTCTGCTGTCACCTAACGTTCCTAAGAATCTCATTTGTGGGACATCATCATAACGGAATAAGTGCAACTTCACTTTGCCTTTGTTTTGTAGTTTTTAATGCAAACAACTGCTGTTTACTTTTTGTCGTTTGTAGTCTCAAGACAGTTCATGACGGTCAAGCTGAAGCGAGCGACAGTTTTGGATCTCGGCCAAAAAAATACCGAAATGAAAAATCACCATCCGTAGACGGCATGTGCGTGATCAAGTGGGGGGGGGGGGGGGGGGGGGGTAATTCTGTCATCAATCAGAAGGCAAGCTCGGAAGTTTGTTTGTTTGAACAACTACCTCTTAGGAACTTTATACTCAGTAAAATAGAGAGTAAACTTGTATTGATTAGCTTATTTTAATGAAGTGTGCAGCCGCTCTGAAATGTTATGAGGTCCGTTTCACATGCACCAGAGGCTCATGAAATTTTACATTATAGGGGCCTATATTCCTGAACCACAAAATACACAAACCAGGTGAAATTTTTTGTAAGATAGAATAGTGAGGTGTAAATAGCTAAATTGGCCAAACCAATTAATCTTTGGGATTTATTTCATTACAAGACAGCTATTTACAAGTAACCACCTGTCTCACCACTTTAACCTTATAGTGGTGAGAGCAGTTCTAGTCTCGCGCGGAGCAGCAGTCTCCCCACATAGTTGCGAGAGCGCCGCACCGCGACTAAATTTAACGACTTGTCCACAAGTATAGCTCTATGTCCACAAGTCATATCTCATCTCAGCTCAAGTTCGAATGCGCGCGAGACTTGCGCAGTACACAGCTAGCTCAGCCAGCTGTTTTTTGTTGACGGCCATGTGTGCGAGTAGGTTTGATTGTGGTTGATGCCATAACTCCGTCGGTGATTTCATTCATGTGGGGAATGCCACAAATGAAGTAAGTTGTTTCAGTGTTACATTTCTTTACAAGAATTATAGTCTACTACTACAGACTATAGCAACATACTCACTGAGGTAGTTACTGTACCCGAGCACATCCGATATTAATGACTGAAAGTTGCAACCATTCGACAACAAGACTGTTGTCTGTTTTGTTTACACAAGTGGGCGTGATCGACACTAACCATGCTAACTAGTCCAACTGACTGGTTGGACTCCTCCGTTGCTACTCCAGTCCTAGTCCTAGAACAATGACTGAGGTTCGTTCCGATATCGTCTCCACGCGTAACCTCATATACTGTGATATAGTCATACTCTAATAAGTTCTAGGGCTAGGGGCATGAGGGGTAGGATTTGAAACTTTGCCAGTGGAAGTATAAGTAAAGTGAAGTTTCGGTGACACCATGTGAAAATCTCTTTTGAGTAGTGTAGGTTCTGAAAAGAACCGGTGGTAATAATGAGTCGTTAACCACTGGTTCTTTTCAGAACCAAAACTACTTAAAAGAGATTTTCACATGGTGTTACCGCAAACCTCACTTAAGTTCTAGGGGAGTAGGAGTACTCCGTTGCATGCAACGTGTCAGTGCAGTGCAACAGACATTGGCGTAGTAGAATTTCTTAGTTTTGTGGCAAAGATCGAAGCATGGTAAGGTAAGGATGCCAGTCACCTTTCACTACACTCGGTCATTACGTCCAGATTCATGTCTGTCTGCCGTGAAGGTGATTTTTTGGCATCTATCATACAAATGAGTGACTGGCAGGTGGAATCGTAATTCTCTTTCAAACTCAAATATCTTTTTTCTCAATTTTCTTTTACAAAGTTAACAATTAATTACCATACAAATCCTTCTTTGTGTTAAACCCTTTGGCTGTTTCAGCTCATTCCCTCAACTTTACCATGGACTCTGATGCCAAATTTTCAACTGCCCGCCACACCTGGGATGTAGTTGTTGTCGGTGCTGGCATTTCTGGTCTGACAGCTGCCTACAGACTGCAACAACAGCAGCTAAACTGTAGTGTTCTTGTTCTTGAGGCTAAAGGTACACCACTGAGTAATAACCTTAGGAAGAGGCCAGGAGTTTCATCTTTGGGAGGGCAAGGCTATTTTTATTTTACAACAGCAGGCCTGGAATTTCATCTTTGAGAGGGCAAGGCCAATTCTATTTTTTCAGAGGGCACTTCCATCGGAAAATCTTGAAGTCTATGGGAAACCTTTGAATGGGCACCAAGGACATGACCATGACACCAGAGACCATGTCCTCAGTGACCTCCAGGTGTAAATCCAGGCCTGCAATAGGGCACTTTCAGGGCAACATGCAGGGGCCATGGCCTCCATAAATAATAATGATAATAATAATAGCTTCTTATGTAGCGCTCATATCCGTCACTCAGTGACGCTCAAGGCGCTTCAACATTAAGTACTTTCCTGCAAGGTGTGTGGGGCTGCGTTTGAAGTATGAGACCTACTCCTTTATATAGCACCATGTAATGGTTTAAAAGGTGCTGTGGCGCAATATGCAGCCAATCAAACCAGGAAACACCGGGGCAAACCCCTTCTATTTTTGATTGGGTTCTTTTACGTACCTTACACAACACACGGGACCAACGGCTTTACGTCCCATCCGAAGGATGAAGCAATAATGGTTAAGTGTCTTGCTTAAGGACAGAAATATCATGACCGGGACTCGAACCCACACCCTGCTGATTAGAACCACAGGAGCTTTAGTCCGGTGCTCTTATCCGCTCAGCCACAACACGCCTCCAAAGTAGTTCCAGGCCCACTTTTCTCCTAGTCCTAGAACTTTAGTTCAAACCAATTCCAGGTACTTAAGTTCTTAAGTATACCTTTCTTACATCTTAAACTCTGGGAAACTTACTATTATCATTATTAGGAAAGCTTTGATTATAAAGTTTAAACAAGTATCAATCCTTTGGGGACTGTAGGTGGCAGCAGACGTACCAGGTAAATTCATTGTTCTTGGAAATGTGAGCATGCTCAGAACTACACAAACAATGAAAATTTACCTGGTAAGTCGACTGCTGCCACATGGTGTTCAAAAGTCTCCCATTGTGTCGTGTCAGTTGTGATGGGGATGAAGATGATTGGGGGGTGGGTGATGGGGGATGATAGGGGGTGGAGGAGGGTTTGCCTTTATGCATCGATCTTTTGTCTCCTCTTGTATTCATCAGGACTTGTTTTACTCTTTTGTTGTTGTTGCAGACAGAGTTGGAGGGCGGACCTTCTCAACAGAGATGAGGGGGGCTAGCGGGACAGATACATGGGATCTTGGTGGTCAGTGGGTTGGTAGGTAGGTAGGTTAAGGAAACACTTTATCTTGCACTCGGACCCTTTTTAGAAACCACAGTGCTTTGGCTTGGGCTCTGGCTTAGGCTCTGCCAGTCACTTTGAAAACATGCATTTTCGGTACGGTGCTTGAAACAGCTTATGCCGTGGCCCTATCCAAAGCCGAAGTTTCGAAAAGGGCCTGAGTATCAGATAAATCCTAACCATCTGGTCCCCTGCCCATCAGGCAGAGAGGGTTACCACCATTTGCTATGTAAATGCATTGCGAGATGATAGCATAGGTTATATTCTGATTTAACAGTGTTTTTCAATTTTTCCCATGCATAAACAGAGAAAATTACCATTCTAATATGACATTTTTTTTTTTCAAGCTTTTTTCTTTGAAAGTGGTTGGTTATGAGTAAAGAATTAGACCTGTGTTTAGGTATGTGGTGCTACGATTGAGATAAGCATGGTCTCATTTTCAATAAATTTTGTGTAATCGGACATTCGTAAAAAATAAAAGAGTTGTGTGTTTCTGTCTTTCCTACTCAGTACCCAGTACCACCTCTTGTGGCTTTTGGAGGAGCTAGGCCTGGAGAAATACCCACAATACACCACAGGATGGAAACAAATGTTGCTTGGCGACAACAAAGGCATCCGTACATACAAGTCTAGTATCCCATCTCTCTCTCCAATGGCACTACTGGATATGCATCGCTTCATAACTTTAGTCAGTACGGTGGACTCTTTTTTGGTTTTCCTTTCATTAGTAATGAAATAATTAATGGACACCCAAAAGGCACATTAAATTCTTTGGCTGTGAGACTCAAATGACAATTCTTAGACTATGTCCGATTAGGTGGCTATATGAGCAGCCTATGCTTCAAGGCACATTGACGTGGTGATCCAGTGGTAGCCAGAGCCATAGCCAATTCGGAGACGGCCTATAGCTAATCAGTGTTATCATGCTTCGGTCTGCCTAGCTTGTGAAGCTTTGTGCACTTTTTAAGCAATTTGTGTATAATTTGACTTTTAATTACCAAGAGAAACAATTGATTAGTGTTAGTCTGAACGCTCACTGATTATCAGTAAGTTGCAAAAATTGTTAATGGCCTGATGTTTCGACCCTAGCAGAGTCTTTTCTTCAAAGAATAAAGGGTCAAAAATATTTCTGTCTGAGATACTGTCAAAGTCCAGGAAATATTACAAATAATGAATTTTTATGAGTTTAAGGGTGAGAATACTTTTGTGAGTTGAAAGATGGAATGTTCAGTTCAATGAATGAAAATGTTTTCTCCATAATGCACGAATACAAATCACTCATTATTTGTTTTTTATAACATTCATTTAGCTCTTTATTATTTGGATGGAAAAGATAGTGTTCTGCCATCCACTTCCAGGGTGTTTTGTGCTGCTGTGTATTTATGCGTGCACACACGTGGTGTGGCTGTGGTCTTTTGTGCAATAGGAGAAAAGGATGGGCTGAAAAGTGAATAATACCAAAATGCATGGTTTGACTACTGAGTGCCACAGGCCCAACAACATTCTCCAATAAAATGACAGGGATCTACTTGGGTGTATCAGCAGGCACTTCCATTTTGTTCTTCTTTTACAGACAGACAAGATTTCTGCTAACATTCCTCTGGATGATCCGATGAAGGCTACCAATGCTGAGGCATTGGATGGGACAACGTTAGAAAGTCTCATACGCCAAAACACATGGACTCAGGGTAGGTATGCTATATCACATGGACTCAAGGTATGCCATATAACACATGGACTCGGTCTGGGATGCCATGAGGAATTATGATCTTGTTAAGTAATTTGCCGACAATTTCAACCCTCTGAAATCCTTCAACAGCATGGCCAAGATATTGCTCTGGCATGTCTGGGGGGTCTTTGAGCTACTGAGCTTCTGAGGAAAAGGACAATGGGAATAAAAGCCAATCACACAGGGATGAGTAATGTTCGACTTTTACCTGAATTCAGACTTGTTAAGGTCTGCCTGGCTAAAACAAAAAAATTGTGTATTTTCTCAAAATACAATAAATCATACTCTTGGTCTTCTTCTCTTGCACTGAGGATAATGTCCCCAAAAGCTTATTGGAATCTATAACTACAGTGAGGGTTATCAACAAGTGGAAATGTCATCATTTTAGTGTGTACCTCGTATTAAGATCTGGATCCCAGTTTCTGCTTTTTTTTGTCAGTAATGACTCTCACCCCAGTTCTCATGTCTTACAGAAAAGAATCCCCTCCCCAGCCCTACCAACGAGCCCCCTTCCCAGCCCTACCACGACCCCTACCAAGCCTATACCAAGCCCCATCCCTAGCCATACGTACCAGCCCTCTGCCCAGCCCTACCAAACCCAACCCAACCCTTAAGTATCAAGTAATTACTAGATTGTAGGTAAACATTTTGCACTCTTTACCAATTATTATCTTTTGTGAGAAATGAGATTTTGAAACCCCCAAATATTTTTTTTTCTGATGTTCGGTATTTGATTGATTCTAGAGGCAAAGGATGCTATTCGTGTATCTTCAGACATCATAAGTGGTGCCCCACCCAGTATGATGTCAGTGCTTTTCTTCATGCATTACGTACGAAGCTCAGGGAATATAAGAATCCTCGTGGAGGCAGATGGAGACTCCAATAACAGCTTCAGGATTAAGGTACCTGTGTGCTTCGGTCTTTCACACAGTCGGATTTTTAATTTATGTGGCAACAAAGAGAAATCTCCCCTAACCAGTTTGGGTCAGTATTAAAAAAAAATATATGTGCCAGTATTATTTTTTTAGACTTTTTTGAGCTTTCAGAGTGATAATTTTCCTTTGAAAATATTGTTTGCCACAATGAAACCTTGTTGTGACGCAGGAAAGACAGGGGTTCTCATAAAAAGCACCAGAATTTGTTGTCCTCTTGTGAGAAAATATCAGTGTGCGTTCACCGTAAATCACAAACCACGGCTGTGATCCATAGCCTATGGTATGCTGGAATCTCTGAGCGCTCGGAATTACCTCCCATTGAGCGGAATACAATATGAACAATGGTGGCAGCCTTTCCAATACTGCAGGCCATAGTTTTACAACAAAAAAGACACAGGGTCCAGAATCAGGGACTACACACATGACACAATAACCCCTGGAAAGTTTTCAAGAACCCGTTGTCGCTTTTTGTACAGGTGAAACGAAGCACCACGTTAGGTGCCTGCCTCAACATGCTACACACTGGAAAGTCCGGGTGGAGAAAAACGTCAACTGTACGCATGTCAGTGAAAGTTGGAGGAAAATCAGAGGTTGTTCCTCCTGATGTTAAAAAATATCCACCGTAATTCTGTCCTAAAAATGTTTGCATAAACAGACGCCATCCAATGTGAAGTCGTTAGGAGCAATCCTAGCCCTTTTTAAAACTGGCCTCTGCACTTTGTTTGAAATCCGAAAATGTCTCTTTTTAAAATTAATTTTGAAGGGAGGAGCTCAACAAGTTTCCAAACTACTCGTAGAAAGGATAGGCAAGGAGAAGGTGCTTCTAAGTCAGCCAGTAGTTCACATCCAGCAGGAGGAGGTTGACAAGGTTACGGTTGTGACTGCTGAGGGCAGAGAGTTTACCTGTCGCTATGTAGTGGTTGCTGCTCCCATTCACTGCTCCGGTACTGATTTTGAAGTTATCACATGATCCATTACCACACTAAAATGTAATCGTATGAAGCTTTGCACGGTGTATGCAGGCTTTGAACTTCGCTCTTGAAGGGGCACAGCAATTTTCCTCTGGTAAGGGGCACTCTATGAGGAAAATGTAAATTTGTATTGGAACTTTGCAAAGGGGCACCACGGCAATTGCTGTGGGTGCTGTGGGCTATTTTGAGGCCTGGTGTATGTGAATATTAACTATTACTAGTAACTTGGTAACTATTAACTTGTGGGAGCAACCAATGTATCAATCTCTATCGGGAGGAGTGTTGGCTCTGAAAAGAGTGGGTGTGGTCTTGATATTATGAACAGTGTGAGTGACCAGAAGAGGGACCTATTTCCCGAGGTCGAACTCTGCTCCTCTCCAGGAGAAGAGTAAGGAGGAGACTTCTCCTGAAGACGAGCAGAGTATACTGTTCGAAACGTCAAGACCACACCAGCTCTTTTTTTTCAGTGCCAAAACTCTTCCCAAAAGAGACTTATACATGGTTGTACCTGCAAGTTTTCTCGTTAAAGTCACTCCTCATGAACCACACTGTAGTGTATCACAGGCATGGTTCCTACTTGAGTCTAATTTCTTGATATTTAATATTCTTGTTTTACAGCTGACATCAACTATACTCCCACTATGCCACTGGATAGAATAGGGCTTGCCAACCACTCTCCAGTTGGGCATCTCATTAAGTTCATCATTACCTACAAAACTGTAAGTAGTTTCACTCTTTTTGCTCCATGGTGTGACAGATTGGTGGATTCTTTTTTTTAAATGTGCTTAAGTTAAAAAAGAAAAAAAGTTGGCATGTAAGGAAGTAGATGAATCAAACATGTCTTTGTTCTCGGGGTGGAATAACTGTGTACAAATGGTGTGTCTCTTCACTGGGAGGTGTGCTATTTAATGAATGACTTGTGTGGTCTTGTATGTAGTGAGCCACCAGCCTCTACTGCCCAGGGTTGTTGCCTAGCACAATGAGAGAGGTTTAGGGGTCTTGTCAAAATGAAGCCAGGACAGGTAGTTTGATAACAATTCTCCGATGTTGGATTTTCATCGGACTGTATTTTTATGAGAGACATGGTTTTACTCGCTGAAAGGCACACAGTTCTCCGTTGCACTAAAGACATGCGCTATGCCAATGCACCCCACTGAGCCCTCTGCAGGCTTGAGTGGCTGACTAAATGTAGTATAATCAACTTTCAGTTTTGGATTGATCTGGAAGGTTTGGAGGTCATTGTATTTAGTAACCAAGATGTGTAGTGTGTTTTAGTAAGAGTTTTATGTAGAGTCCCTGTGCTCGTTTTCCAAGTAGACAGCAATCTAAGTCTCTGTGGTTTGT
The DNA here is from genome assembly GCA_023634235.1 of Pisaster brevispinus. Lineage (NCBI taxonomy): Eukaryota > Metazoa > Echinodermata > Asteroidea > Forcipulatida > Asteriidae > Pisaster > Pisaster brevispinus. The sequence continues at coordinate 7,198,610 of JAMKCF010000021.1, read as the reverse complement.
AAACAAATGTAATCCGAGGCACTGTGAACTTCTCCCATGGTATCTCCATGGATTCCCCGACACCCAATTTCAAACAAGGTGATTTAATGGCGTGGGATAAAACCTCGTCCTGGATTGTAATTGTTCGCTGGTTGTCCTGGACTACTTTTGACAAGGTCTCTTTACTTGTACCTAAACTCCTTAGAGTGGGCTTGAACAAAACATAAACTGTTTTTTGCTGGTATTATATTGTCTTGCGTGTGTTTGAACTTGCAGGACCAAGTTTGTTCTAACCATATGAGTTTTACGTGTGAGCTATTCTGTCTCTTCAAATACTTTAGTTTAATGTAGTTTATGACTTTACAAATTAAATCATTGTTGAGAAAGTAAACTTTAGCCATGAGATAATATATGAAAGTAAAATAAATTTCTCAATTCAACAAAGAAAATCTGAGAATAAGAGTTGACCGCCCTTTCTGGTAATACTTGTAATCAATTTAGAATTTTGCTCAACTGACGTTCATGTTGTCAGCAAATCAAACAATGGGGATCAGTTTGGCTCAGCGGTTTCTTTCCCTGCCTTTCATCTCTGTGGACCCGGGTTCAAGTCCCACCTGGGACCACAGCCTTGCATATTGTGGATTGGTTTTTCAGTCCCTTCCTGATTGCATTGGTTTTCCAAAGTTTGGGGTTTTCTTCCTACATCTAAAACTGAACATTTCTTCTCATTTCCTATTTATCCTGTTATTGGCCCTTGCTATTTTGTATGCGTTCTGAAATAAATAAATAAATAAATAAATAAATAAATAAATAAATAAGTATAATAAACAATCAAGACCCACCACGTTCATCTCAAATGAGTTGAATAACTGGTTACCATTTATACAACTCTATTTTCTCGTCAGGCTTTCTGGAGGGAAGACGGTTTGTCTGGTGAGATAGTCAGTCATGGAGGCAAACCAACCATCAAAGGGACCAGCAGGGGACCGGTGCATCTCACATACGACTGCACAACGTCTGATGGCAATCCTGGCATAGTGGGATTCTATGCTAACAGCAGGGAATGGAGTCACGTTCAAGTAAGTCAGACTAGACATTATTTAGCCAAAACTAGTGTGAGGAGCTGGGCTTCACTGTGTTGTAATGACCGGGTTGGTGGTTGACAGCTGTTAATGGACTAAGTCGAAGGTGAGGTCCATTAACAGCGGCCAGCCACCATTCAAGGTCTTTACCACGCAGGGAAGACTGGCTCCTCATACTGTTATTGCCATTAATAATTACCTTTAATGAAAAGAATTTGTGATTTTTTCTTTCGCCGATATTTTTTAAAATTGTTCTTTCCGTACTCAACACTCAAGGGCCATTCTTTAGGCTGTTAAATTTTGCATGGGACATAATCTCTTGCAAATATTTAACTATTCATGCATAGGAAGAACCAGTCTATTAGCTTTGAAAATTAACAGCACCATAAATTGAAGTAATGTGGTTGCCTTTCGGCTTTATGTTTTGCATTACGATGGTTTTGCCTGGGTACGGCCAGCTGACTTTTAAGTTAATTGATACACTGTTTGAGTATTCACGCGTATGCATGGTATGCGCATGCACACAACACAATCTCTCTTTGCCAAAAAACACAAAAACTTAATGCACAAAGAAAACAGTTGATTTGATAATCCCCTCACAACAACCGCAATATGCTTGTTTAGGGGCATTTAAATATTCACTAGTTCACAGAACCGGTCTTTATACTACATGTATACATACCCCAACATGACTGAGTCTTTGTCCAATCAGAGTGCAACTCTCCGAGGTATTTATTCATATAGTTTTAAACTAAAAATGTTCATGGTGGCTAAATTTAATGAAATAAAAAGCTCAAAGATTCACACCTTATTGATGTATTTATTTTTTCCGTGTACAGCCTGAAGTCAGAAGAAACGCTGTTCTAAACTCCCTTGCTGAGTTTTTGGGGCCAAAGGCAAAGCACCCCCTAGACTACTGCGAAAAAGTAAGCTTGCATACTTGGAAACGGAGTCTTACGTAATGTCCCTGAGGGTAGATCCAGACATGGTGAAAATAAGCTGTGGTCAACACGATATTGTGGGAAAGGGTGATTCCATGCACCCCTTCCTCAAGGAAGTGGTTTTGTACTACATTACACTCACCATAGATAAGGGAGAACTTAGTCAGCTTACATTCGCACACACACAGGTGGGCAATGCTTTAAAGTGGAAGACAAGTTTATTTTTAAAGGAAATCTCGTCGGACTACTTACAAAGGGGGTTGTAATGCAATTTATAACAGGATCTGACACTTATTTGAAAATAAAAGGAGAAAAACCAAGATGAAAATATCGTTTGTCATGGCCTATAGCTATGGAATTAAGAGCACCGGACTCTAGATCTGGTGTTTCTGATCAGCAGAGTATGTGGGTTTGTGTCCTCATAACACTTGTATCCTTGAGCAAGATACTTTACTAAAATTGCTTTGTCCTTAGTGATGGGACATGATCGAAGCCAGAGGTCTCGTGTACTAGGATTGGTAGTGCACGTAAAAGAACCCAGAGCCTGTATCATTGAAGAGTAGGGGTTAACCCTGGTGTTTCTGGTTCACATAGCAAGCACCCTCGTTTACAGGTTTCCTCAGGCTAGCGAGCTACAGTGATTAAGCTCACTTATGAGGCATCATTGGTTTTATTATCAGAAATATATAGTGATATAAAAAGAATTCCATACTTGTTGGTTTTGGCTTTATTTTAATAAGTAGTTAAGTATAGTCCGTACTTGGAGCAAAATTAAATCCAAAGTGAATTTCTGTGAAGCAGACCACCAGTAAGCAACATTGTGATGCTTCACTTTTTTAATTATGGATTGAGGGAAATATAAATGACAAGATTGAGTCAGTTTTTCGGCAAGTACCCAACTATTTCTCTGCATAATTTCTTTCAATGACAGGACTGGGCTTTAGAACCTTACAACGGTGGCTGTCCAATTAACATCATGACCCCTGGAGCTATGACCTACTTCTATAAAGGGCTAAAGACACCATTTGGCAGGTATGACATCTTTTTGGTCTTCAGTGGTAGGAGCGTTAGCAGTCGAGTGATGAACAGACTGTCGGGTCTGCAGTGACGAGGTTGTGGGTTCATCACACTTGAAGAGTACATTTGATAAATTTAACTTCTTGACGTAGTAACTCTTCTGTGTTGTCATTTTTTGTTAGAGTGCACTGGGCAGGTACAGAGACGGCCACACATCACATGGGCTTTATGAGTGGAGCAGTGCAGTCAGGATTGCGTGTCGCCAACGAGGTATTGACTTGTCTTGACCCACTCTACCGAGGCGACGATCTCCTGCTCAACCTCGACAACAAGAGGGACGGTATAGCGACTAGAAATCGCCACGGGTGGATGTGGTCTGCTGTCAGTGTAGTCGGAGTTGTCACAGTTGCTGCATTTCTCGTCAGAAGGTTTTTACTCCACTAACGGCGGGGAGGAAGGGCGACATTCAGTGTTCAAGTTTCAAGATGATCACAGCCCGGAGCTTTCACTGGACCAGAAACATTTTTACAAGACCTAAAATCTTTCTGTTTAAAGTATTTGCTGAACATTGGCAGGTTTGGAATTGAAAATTAATCAAGTTAAGTGTACATCAGTTAATCTTCAAAAATGTGTTTTTGGAAAAAGTAATGGCAGGGCTCGAATTTGACGCTGGACTGCCGGCCCGAAGCCATTAATTTTTAGCCTCGGGCCAGTAAACTCATGACCTGACAAGTCCGATGGTCTTGTTTTCCAATTGAATAATAGCCACTGTGTAATATCTTTAATAGAAGGAAATGATGTTCAAATGTTGACCTTGAGTCTGGTATTTATACATTTCCGTTGAGAATAGAAATATACTGACTTATGAGACAAATGAGATCAATCTTCTCTTAGTGCTCATTCAAATAAAAACAATTTACATGTTTAAATTTGTAGAAAGCTCTTTCTTATTAAGATTCTGGTCTTGTGAAACAAATTCTGGTCCGGTAAACATTTTGGGCTACAAGCCCTGTGGTCTTGTGGAATTTTACAACAAATTCAAGCTCTGAATGGACCGAAAAACATTACTTTTCAGAACTTAACTCTGTGTCCTTGCTCTATGGTTGCACGTATGAGGCCAGTGACAAATTTCACAGAGCTGCCTAACACATAAAAAGTAGCCAAGCACAAAACAATTTTGCTTACCAGAATAAGGTAACTATGCCAAAATATCATGTATTTCTGTGACTGGTTTTCTGCTTACTTCTGTTTAGAAGGAAAATTGTAAGTGAAATTTGCTGCTGAAGCAGCTCTTTAAAACATGTGTTTAAGCATAGAAAGTAGCTAAGCACAACAGAAATTATGTATACTAGAATAACTTTAACTGCCAAAATGACATATGTACAATCATGGGACTGGTATCCTGCTCATTTTTGCTCATAATCAGAGCATTTATGAGCAGTGTTTTCTGCTTATTAGCTCTGTGAAATTGGGCCATGCTGAAATTACAGAACTCTGGCCAGTGGTACTTTGAAGCAAATCTTTATTTGTGCATTAATGAAAAGATCTTTCATCAGAGTAGTAACAGTCCCAGTCAATTAATATTTTTTGTAGGATCTTTATAAAGATATATGACATTTATTTAATTTTGATCATATGTTAAACTGTTGGGTTTCGGTATCCCTTTTTATTATGAGAAGGTTTATTACTTGTTCTCATCTCGTTGCAATCAGCACAACCTGGATTGAGAAAAGTCCAATTTGAATTTGGGAAATTCACGGATTTACCTGTCAGACACAGTACAGTGCCTTAATTTTGTGGAAGAAAATGGCTTTTAAAAAACCCCACAACCAACCAAATATGTTAAAATTAATACAATTAAATACAGCATTGCCTGCCCTGGATTTTACTTTCCCCAGGTCACGACCTGGTACATTGAGCTGTAATTGAGCTGTAATTGTAATTGAGCTGTAAAACAAAAGCAAGTCAGGCCCGCTCGGCAAATGTAAGCAAGCAACGACATAGGCACTCAGAATGTTCATCAGAAAATAAGGCATTTTATCATTAATAAATGAATGATAAAAAGAAGTATCAAAGAAATGGCCATTTCAGACGTGGGAGCTAAATTAAAAGTAAATAGAAAGAGATTAAGAATGCTCACTATATCGGCTGATTTGTGTTTTTTTTAAAGAGTCTATTAATTAATACAAATTTATTGTGCCTTTATGTCATCTTTAGAATATTACAGCGACGAAACTTTTCAAATGATCGGCTGATTTTTGCCATTTTGTAGTCTCTCAGCAGTGTCATTGGACGTTGAAAAACACCAGTAATTAAATCCTAGGGCTTCGGCTAGCTTAAAATTAGTCATCAAAAAGTCCTGACACTGACACAACGATGTACGTAAACCCTATGTGTCCTCTGTTTAAAGTGTAGTGTATTGAATGACCGGCTATCTGTACCACCCACGAAGAAATTCCTTAGTCAAAAGTGAAATCATGATTCAAATATCATGATTCAGAAAAGAGAAAAAGGGGTTCTGTTTTTCCGGCCGGGATTTGATTTGAACCAGGGTGTGGATCCACCAGAGATTATCTCCCATCCACTGGGCTATCTGATCCACGCACAAAACTAGAGAAATTCCTTAGTTAAAGTGAAATCATAATTCAATTATCTACACTCAGAAAAAAAGGAAAAGGGGGTTCTGTGGACTTAGCTGGGATTCAAAAGTGAAATCATGATTCAAATATCATGACTCAGAAAAAGGAAAAAGGGGTTCAGTTTTTCCGGCTAGGATTTGAACCAGGGTCCCGATCCACCGGCCAAAGACTGTCTTCCAACCACTGAGCTACCTGCTCCACACAAGGACAAGTGAATTTCCTTAGTCATTAAGTGAAATAATGATTCAAATCTCAAGACTCAGAAAAAGGAAAAAGGGGTTTTGTGGACCCGGCCAGGATTCGAACCAGAGTCCCAATCCACCAGAGACTGTCTCCCAACCACTGGGCTACCTGCTCCACACAAAGACAAGAGAATTTCCTTATTCATAAGTGCAATAATGATCTAGAAAAAGGAAAAGGGGTTCTGGCCAGGATTCGGACAGGGGTCCCAATCCACCAAATACTGTCTCCAAACCACTGGGCTACCTGCTCCACGCAAAGACGAGTGAATTTCCTTAGTTATAAGTGAAATAATGATTCAAATCTCAAGACTTGGAAAAAGGGAAAAAGCAGGAGGAAATCAAAATTCCTCACAGATGCCATTTTGTTTTACTGTACGTATTGCATCAGTCATAAGTATTTTTTAATATTAAGGACTTTTTTTTTGGAAAATCAATGTCATATTTTCCTCAAAGTATCAAATACTTCCCAAAATCAAGCTTTTCCTCTGATTTAAGTCTCCACTGCATCATTTTAGAGCCGATTATTTGGCACCTTCAAAATTTGCTCAATTTGATAAAGATGCTTGGCTTACACCTCTTCATCGATTTTCAGGCTTCCTCACTGATGCCATTTCATTTGACTGACATATTGCATCTTTCATATTTTTTGAAATATTAAGGTCTTTCAGCAAAATCAATGATTGTACACAAGAAGAAGTAACAATATTTTCAACAAAAAATAATTAAAATCATGGGTCAAGTTACATGAAAAACTCATCAGAAGTACTTGAGAACACAAAACTGCAACTTCAAAAATGGACCAAATTTGATAAGATTGCTGGACCTCTTATTTTGTTGTTGAATTTGTTTGCCTACCTTTTAAGTTCTTTCACAATTTTCTGCAAAAAAAATGTCATTTTATACAAAAATATAAAAGATTTCCACAAATAAAAGCCTGGGTCAGTTTCCATATGTGAAAGCAACTGTCAGAAGTAGGTCTACCTGCTGCATCATTTTAAAAGACAAAATCGCGGCACTTTTCAAAATTGACCAGAATCTGATAACAAATGCTGGACATCCCCCCTTACTGTTTTTTGTTTGTTTTTGTTTGAAGAAAATTAATATTTGGCTTTATTTTCAAGCTCGATTTTATGTTTAAAATGAACCAATGGCATCTTCATTGATGCCCTTGCATTAGCCGCCATGAGGTCAAACAATGGAAACATGCGCGCGTGTACATGCCACGCACAACTCTCAGCCAATGACGGGTCTTCCTTTGATCTCAGTGAGGGTGTTGTTTGGGCTATAGGGGTGCACCACACTAGATAGGCCAAAATTCATGCGCCAAGCTGATTATCATAACTTATATACCCACACAATCTTTTTAATTATAACATTTTGGGGGTCATGCAATTAAGAAAATGTGTAATTCAATAAGAATTTCTATCACAACCTAGGGGTTCTGTGTTTCAACTTTTGAGGAGATATAAATTTAGGCTTTAAAGTTGGTCCTTTTTGGCTTGGGAATTGGAGGAGTGCCTCATGAAAACTGGCAGCAAGTCGGTTTGGGAAAAAACACATTTTCGGGGGTGTTTTTTCTGGGGTAATTACTAATTAGCAAAAATTCCAAACGGCTGAGACCTACCAAAAATTGAAAAGAAATCTGGAGTTTAGTTGTCCGATAATATATTTGATTGGTTTTCAAGAGGCTGAGAGACTTAAAAATATTTTTTGAGTAATTTTGAATATTTAGCATTTAGTATTGGTTGCTATGGGAGTTTATTTTTGTGTGGTGCACCCATAGACATCATATTTTGCAAGGGGCTATTGCATTTTCATATTTTTTAAGTTAAAGATTCAGAAAAATTAGTGTCCTTTTTTTACACAAAATATGTATAATATTTCCCCCCAAATTGGCTAATATTCTGGGACAAATAAAATAAAAGGCATCGGTAGTGCCTACTACATCCTTTCAGCGCATAAAATCGTACTCTCAAAATTTGCGAAACTTTGGATGAAAGTTTTTAATTTTTTGCTCGACACCAACTACTTTATACATATATGTATTTACCATTGGGTGAGAACGGTCACATGGTGTCAAACAGGTTCTGCAGTCTTGCACCCAGGCACTGCATTGACTTCCACACGTGGAAAATGAACGAAAAGTTTTGCAAAGCAACGAAAGAGACTCAGCCTAATCAGTCCAATATATTAGCGCTGATATTTACAGTACACTGATGCAAGGCGTGTGAAAGATCGGGTAAGTCAAACGTCATGAATGAATAAACTGTTGAAGTTTTTCAAAGTTCCAAATTCCCACAAATTACCATTTGGGTAAAAAGGACATGCCAGACATTCGATATAGTATTTCCTTGGGCTTGTGGGAGGGTGAATGCAGTAAGTTTACGCAGATTGTAAGTGAAAATAGCCGACGTTATTTTCGTTTTCATAAAAAAATATATACCCTTTTTTAATACGTACACACACACATACAAAACATACTAGTTCCGGTTCGTGTGTTGTTTCTTATGAGTGACATCAGGGTTAACCTTTAACTTTTTCTGTGACTAGCCAGCAGGCCAGTTAGCTTGTCATTTCACTATTCCACTAGCGTTTTCACTGGTCCTCATTTCATATTAAAAATGGGGATGCTTTTCAACACACTGAACATGCTGAACTTGCCTTGCCAGCCGAACTACTTTGCTTGATTGTTTGGAGAAAATGTTGACTGGTCCTCATCATGGTCCCCGGCTCGGGTGTTTTAACTGGTATTTGGCCAGTGGACCACTGTTATGTTAAGGGGAAATGCTGGACAACAAAACAACTTTTAGTCAAAAATCACTGCTAGAATACTACTTTCAAGATCCAGCATTTTCAAGATTTGTCATATTACAGTTTACTTCTCTAGAACTACGACTATATGAGGTTCGTGGCGGCGATAGCAGAACGAACCTCATAGAGTGACATGTACAAAATCAACGGTTCATGTATAAAAACATTTACCATTGGTTATCGAGACCAGCGTTGCACGCAGCATACCATTGATTACCAGCATACGGCTTGCATGTTGGAGAGGCCAAACTAGTATGCTATGCGCAACGCTTGTTCACAACAGCTAATGGTTCATGTATAAACACATGTACAGCTGGTTATCGTGGAGACCAGCTTTGCGCGTAGACTACCACTGATTACCAACAGAGCAGCCATATTTATTTGTTACCGACAGGCGAGGGTTAAAAAAAGCTGTAGGCCTGTAAACAAGAATGGAAAACAGTTTTGAATAGGATTTTGTACATGTCACTCTATGAGGTTCATTAATACGATAGCAGAACGAACCTCGTAGTTCTAGGAGTAATTACAACCAAACTATCCCCACTTGAGTGGCACTTGTGTGTGGCCAAGCTGAATCCATAGCCACACTTTTACCACCATACTTCCAATCCATCATGCAGCTAAGATAACAGTTAAAAAGTTCTTGCAAAAAAAAATTTGCTCAAAATTACTTCCATTTTTAGATCGTTGCCATTTTGGATTGCCAACTCAAATAAGTCAGCGGTGTAGCGAGCGAGGGTGAGAACAGAATTCAATGCCTGTCTTATGTCTCAGCTCATAAGCCTCATTACTAGTCATAGAGTTATGGTCGTAGCTACAGCTAAGCGAGCTTCATACAGAGGAGGTGCAGGTCATGCAGTAGTTTTAGTGTGGGGCCAGTAAACTTATGAACAGACAAGTCCGGAGTTCTTGTGTTTTTTACTTAATATAAGTAAATAACAATACCTCACTGTGTAATATTTTGACCAAAATCAGACTTTGATTCTGATAAAATACTTTTCAATTCCATTGAATAATAAAGGATACCTAATATTAAGCCACAAAGACAGATTTGATCAATCTTCTCTCTTACATGTCTTGGTGATTGTTCAAACAAAAACAGTTAAATGCATGATAAATTGTGTCAGGAAGTTTGTTTCTCATTTTGATTCTGGTCTTATGAAAACAATTGTGGTCCAGTAAACATTTTGAACTATAAGTGCAGTGGTCTTGTGGATTTTCAGCCCCAAATTTAAGCCTTTCTATTAAGCACAACATTTTCCGTACGATGAAAGATTGTATCGGGCTCAAAGTCAACATTTGACCAACACAAAGTATTTTTTACTATTAAAGATATTAATACTTTGTTGTGATTAATTGAAAATCACAAGACCACATGGTCAGGAGTTTACTGGTCCGACATGTCCAACGCTGAAATCACTGGCCTCGGGCCTGCGGTGCAGTTAAAAATTTGAGCCCGGTTTATAAAATTGTTCTCTACTTTTTTGTGTGGTGCTCAGTTGTCAAAACCATGAATCTGTAATGGCGCCCTCTGTTGTTCAAGAATGTCAAACCCTTAGACTTGTATAAAATGTACACATGTTATTAATATTAGGAGCAACACGCACTATTATCACAATAAAGAGCTTAGTGAATAGGCCCATAACAATGTAATGTTGCTAGCATGACCAAGACACGTGTTTGGAATCATTTGCCAATTGTAACAACTGCAAGGAAATGACGTATCTGTAACTTTTATATCAGATGTTTCTCAATGTTTGATTGTGGACGATGCCTTTCAGTACAACTTTCACTTTCAGAGAACTGCTTTTTTGATGGGTGTTTCATGTAAATTTAACCGAAGCACATACGTGTACAACTATAGTTATAACAGTATTGAATGGTCAGTGTATGTTTGAGTTTTTGTTGGAAGTGAGTGATGTTGTGAGTTGTCTAAGGTTTTCAAAGTAGTGAACTCCAAAGTATTGATGTGTGCTGGAAAAGGCCCTGTCCCAGTAACTGGTCAAGCGAGACCGGGGAACATGGATCACATTGCTAGCTGATCTCTGACCTGCATATTTATACATTTTGTTCTGTACAGTACACATGGTACATGTACATGTTATGTGCGCGCACATAGTTGTGTACATGTATTTGTGAATCATTTACATTCAATTAGCTTCAATTAATGTCATCCCAATGTTTTTTATTTTCCTTTCTATTCCCAGGCACCCAGAAGTACTGAAAACTTGCAATAAGAGAGACAGGTGCATGGGATAATGGAATAGAGAAAACAGGTATGCAGCTGCATTGATTGCTTGAAAATTTGTGGAAGTAGAAAAATATGCAGAGGATCAAATGTTGGACTTGGGGTACATTGTACATTAGAAAGAAATAGTTGTTAGACTCAGTTCTCCGGGGGCCCAAAGTTATGGCTCTGCTTACCACAAAATTTTGTGCTTGCAATCACCATTCTTTGCTTACCGGGCAAGCGCCAAATTTCTGCGCTAGCTGTGTAAGCGAAGAATGCCTAGGAATATGGAGTACATAGGCGCACAGGCAAATATTCCCTGCTAACCAGGTGAAACTTGCTTGACGTAAGTGCAGAATTCCCTGCTTCCTTAGGTGCAGATTCTTTGCTTTATACATTAAGCAGAGACCTGAATTTGTCCCAGGTGACCTTGGCTGCAGACCTCAAATTCCTCTAAAAATTGTCTACCCTGATGGAACACTTGCGTGTAACTCAACACCCAAATGTGTGAACTAGGATGAGATTGGTGTGCCTTTTCCAGTGTAAGTTAAGGTCATACTTTGGTAATGACCTTGAAAAAAAAGGGCGTCAACCGAAAACCTATTTGTTATAAAGATGGTAATGGTAGTAAGCGTCTTGCAAAGTTATTTGGCCTAAAGTGGGCCCATTGATTGAAAATCAAGAAAAGTATGTCAACACATTTGAATCTCCAAAGATCGCCCCGAGGTGACTTATGGATTCATATCTCCCTGGTGTCCATTTGTGAATGCTGCAGCCAGAGATGCAGTTGGTAACTGCTGTCACCTCCCTTAATGCGTTCAGCTGAAACTTTCACAGGTGACTTTCCTGATAATTTGGCCTGCAAATCAGCACTACGTTGACAACAAAACAGTCTATGACCCTACTTTTAATACTTGGTCCTGCAGTTCCAAATGCAATTCAGATATCATCCTGAAAAGGATTGTTGAGGATTTGGGTCAGTTAAGGTTTAAGATTTTGACTCATACTGGTACTAGACAGCTTGGGCTGAACATTTGTGTGTGTGAGTTTGTTTTCACATTCAAACCGGGGACCTATAACAAAAGAGGACAATAGGGTCCCCGGTTGGCTAAAGGTCCCCAGTTAGAAATTGTGTACAAAACCAATGGGAGCTGTTGCCAAAAAGTTAGAGTCCAAACAAAAGAGGGACAATAGGAGGTCCCCGATTGGAGGTGTTTACACACTTGTGTGTGTGAGTTTGTTTTCACATTCAAACCGGGGACCTATAACAAAAGAGGACAATAGGGTCCCCGGTTGGCTAAAGGTCCCCAGTTAGAAATTGTGTACAAAACCAATGGGAGCTGTTGCCAAAAAGTTAGAGTCCAAACAAAAGAGGGACAATAGGAGGTCCCCGATTGAAGGTGTTTACACACTTGTGTGTGTGTGTGTGTGTTTAGCGTAGTTTGAAAAAAATTATACGCCATGCATGTATCCATGCTGCATAATTGTTACAAATACGCTCAATGGAGTGATTGATCATGTACAATGCTGACAGGACACAAGAAGTTCCGCTTATAAACCATAAGTATCTTGTTCCAAGACTCATGTCTCATTTATTGATATTTTTTTAACAGGTCTTAGACGTTCTGTTGTAGCACAAAGCCCCCAACCTTCTTCCTACTCATCAGGTTGACTGTACAGGAATTCAAACTCTGATTTGTGTGTGCCTGAAAATTCTTCATGTAAGTATTTGGGATATTCCTGGCCATTCCTAACCAGTAAATGCCAATGACGTGCCAATTTTTTCCCAAATGCATGCCAGGAGACGTGACTTTTGTATTATTGTATCACATTGGATGACCAGAACAACGGTCAACTCTGCATTCACTCACTATGCAATGCTTCCTTTCACCCATACGAAGAGGACAGGTGGCGAAAGAAGTAATTCTCAAATTCTGCCTGGATTACCGCTCTTAGTCCTTTTGATGTAAGAAGAGGATTACGTGGCATCCAGTAGCTTCTACCATTGTATTTCTTTGTATTTCAACTCAATGGAAGCAAGTCCGAGCAGACCAAGATTTTGTTCCGGCTATGGGCCCAATTGGCTTTTGTTTTTTGCGATTCATGGTGCTTGAGTAAGTTATTTTCTCGAAAGAGAAACAAACAATTCTGGTGCTGCAAATGGAAACTTTGTTCTCTTGACTGTGTTAAAGTCATGGTTTTCTTTGTGCCAGCAGTACTCTCAAAGAAACAGGATTCCGGCAATTCCGAGAAAATAATATTTCAGGGTGGAAGTGAGAAATTTAAGATCCCCTGTACTTACTGGTTAAAGGATGTTCTCTGTACCCCAAATTAATTGTTTTAAAGTAGCGTTAAGTTATTAAACAGTGAAATACTTTGAAATTCTTTTTGTATCTTATAATGTTTTAATTTGATTTAGTTGAAAAGTTAGTTTAAAAAAAAATTACATCAGATTATAAAGTAAACCTTGTGCACTTTTTGATACATTGATTTACTAGATACAACCTCAATCTAAATTGACGGTATGTGATATACGTTTAGTCTGTAAGTTCTCTTACCCCCTTCATCAATCAATATTCATGACCATCATCAATATTCATTACCATCCAACTGCCAGCCTCTCCCTCCCCCAGATCATATAACTGAAGAAGAGGCCGAGGCCATTGACCTCCCCTCCCCTCACCCACTCCCCAATACCATAAACAAGGGGGTATACCTGTGACCAGTCAAGGAACCAGCTCCCGAGGTACCGTACCTTGATTACATAATGGCCAGTTGATTGAGTACTGCATCCATTTGGGATTTCCCCAATAACCTGTGGACATTAGACCCGACAGGTAGACGACCTCGTTTTTTAACAGGTACAGTACAAAACAAGCCAGGGTGTATGTCTTTTATCACCACTCATTGCATGGTCTCGTCCGAACCAGTTGCTAGTGACCTTACTGTGGGGCTATGGAATAGACACAAGCAAAACTCAAGATTAAACAATTAAAAAAGCCCATTAAAAACACCAAAAAACATTTAGGTTAGACATTTCAAGATCCCAGGTTAACCCTGCCTCACTGGTTGTCACCTAGCACTTCCTAAAAGTCTCCCATTTTGTCTGACAACCCCCCTCCTCGTCCTGCCCCCATTTAATACAGTTTTGGGCTGAACAAAAAAAGTTACTAGAGGGGATTTGAACCTGTTACCAACTGAGCTATCTAGCCCTTTTGAACCTGTTACCAACTGAGCTATCTAGCCCTTTTGTTGGCATCTCCTTATTTTGTAAATATCTTTGCATGGGGATGCCAGTCAGAAGCCATTATTTAACCTGTAAAAGCTGTCTAGCCAGGGATCACACCCAAGTTTACGATACAACCTGGGAAGCGGCAGCAGAGGGATCGCCTTAAGGGGATAAGACTTTTTTATTTCAAATGTCAAGTAATAAACCACAATCCCACTCTTGTCAGTTTTTCTTTGTTCAACCCCAAATTAACCCATTTAAACAGGTTAAATGTACATGATCTCCCCCTGTAGCAGTTGTCATATTCTGCAGCAGTACCAGTATGAGTTGACCTTAAATATCAAACGGTTAGTTTTTCTTATACTCACTCACCGTTAGGATACAACTGTATTTCTTTAAGGTTAACCTCATCTCAAACACTCGGAAAGTATTTGCCTGAAGCTGTAGTGACACGATGTCCTGAGCCACTTCTTTGATTCCTGCATCTCCCCCTAAAAAAAAAAAAAAACCTGAGTCCCCAGACACTCTTTAGTACCTCCTGAATGAGAACAAAATATTCCCGCTGAGGGACCTTGGCTTGTGGCCAGGTCAGATATAGGCCTTGCATCGGTGTGTAGATTTCCTTAAAACAAACTTGTGATAACGAATCATGTATTTATTTATTTTTTTCTCTCTCTCTCTCTCTCTCTTATATACATGTTGCAGGACCTGGCTGCAGTAATAATGATTGCCTCAGTAGAAGCTGCGAGTTGTTTCTGACAGTTCTTGACTGATAAAAAAGGTATAAATTATTAGAAAAACAACAACAATAAAAACTTATTAAACATGCAGTCTTGGTCAAATTTGAGTCCTCAAATCCCATTTCTGAGTATTGATTCGTACATGTTGAGTGCGGGGCCCAATCTTTTTTAGAGCCGGTAGCATGATGTGTGTTTCACAAACGATCAGGTCGATTTGATGGCTCATCAAGTGTGTTTCACAAACGGTCAGGACGATTTGATGGCTCGTTCAGCAATAGATTTGATTGTTGCGTTGCTGATCTGCTAACAAGAACTGCCGTCAAGTTAGTGTGCCTATTGCTTTGCTTAACCTAAAGGTAGGGTCATAGGTCAGTAAATACTTCAAAAATTATTGACCATAAACACTTACTTGATGAGAAGCACTGCAGCTGTTGATAGTATAAACTATTTTGAGAAAGGATTCCCTTCGAAGTAATATGGTTTGGATTATTTTTCACCCAAAAACATTTGGAGCTGAGAACCGATTCATGCACGAATCGTCTCTCAGATTTTTGAGGGTTTGTGTCCGTTTGCAAATGCTGCGGCAAAAGATGCGGTTGGTACCCGCTGTCACCTTACTAATCGTGAATGTATTTGACATTTCTTGTGAAAGTTCTGTGACAGTTTTTTTTACTGTTTTCTCAGCAAGTACACACTGTTATTCATCTTAAATTTTCAAATGTGACTTCCATTTTATCTTTCTTTACAATTTTGCATATAAATCAGCTTTATGTCAACAAAAACAAATCTACGACCCTACCTTTAAGCAGAGATTATGAAATTAGAATTCTGATAAGGACAGCTTCATATCAGAAAATATCTGCTTCCAGGCCTTATGAAATTAGCCGCAGGTGCAGTCTAAAGTTATGTGTATTTACGTGTAATATCTCAGAATCAAGGAGAACAATAGTTGAGGGGACAGAGCACATTTAAATTCATTTTCAATATTAGTGTCCCCATGAAGTACTTGACACTTCATGGTGGAACAGCCATGGCATTCTTTCTACTTTGTCTGATTTCTGATTTTTTTTTTGCTTGGGGGAGGGAACTGGAAATGTATTATTATATAGACTGAAAAGTCTGTTAAAGTCTCCACCATGTGTACATGTAGGTCAGCCCTTGTACTTGATAAAATGCTCCTACTTTTTTCCCCAAGGACCAAAAAACATGCCTGGTGGCATCACTTGTACAATCTCAAAATGTTTTGAGTACATGTTGCCCAAATGGAATACCTCTGAAGAGTTGTGGCAACTCTGACATTAAAGTGTAGAGTAACGTCTGGAAGTTGGTCTTCTCTCATTTTGACCCATTTTTACTTGACGTCATCACCCCTGATAAGATCTTGGTTGCGCCATTTTGAGAATCAGATTTCTGATGTGCTACTTGCATTTTAGGCGATGCCTGTGTGGTCTAGACGAGCACCATATCTTCACATGCAATTTGACTCCCAAACATGAGCAGGCAGACGATAGCTGCGTGTGACATCAGTGTGAGGGGTCAAGAGAAGAATGATGGCGTCAATTGCAAATTTGAAACTGTTGCCTGGCTAGGCAAGTACTGCACATACACAGTGTAGCAAAAGCTGTTACATACTCTGGGCGTTGTTGTCTGTACAAAGTTTTCTTTTCATTGCAAAGGCTCTTTCATGATGCAATTAGAATGTGTATGTAAACAATTTGAAGGGTCACAAAAGCCAAGACCAAGGTGATAGCAGCCATAGACAAACCGGGCTCTTCAGGGTTGGGTAGTTGCATACAGTGCTCGCCACTGTGGCCCTGGTTCGATTCCCAGCTAGGGTCATATGTGAGTAGACTTTGGTGCATTGGTTCTGTCCTGTGCCACAAAGGTGTTTCTCTTGGTCCTCCGGTTTTTCTCCCTCCAAAAAAATCAAATACTTTCGATTCCTGGCTGTGCTCCATGGTCATATATGGGTCGATGTGGCTGACTGCCAAAGGCGCTATACATGCCTGCAACCTGACTAGGTTGTAGCCGCGTCCTACGCAATTCACCTTCTCAGCTGCAAGTAAGGAGGATTAGCCTACCAAATTATAAGTATCGGTTAGTTCAGCGTTGGAATGCCATTTTCAATGGCTAATTTCTTGAGTATGATCCTTACAAAACTAGAGGGTTTGGATGATTGGATTGTCTGCACACACCCTCCCAAAACCAATGCTGTACTCTCTTCCTTTCTGACGTCATCTGCCAATCAGCGAGAGGAGGGGACGAACGCTATCAGTTTTCACCTGTTCAGTATCCGTGGTCATGACTCAGTCACTCTGTGGTCCTTCTCAATGCGCCTCGGTCAATCCGCCGTACAGCTAGTCTTGTCATAATAGCAGCTATTCATAAACAGAAACAGACTGGGCCATAACGAAAACAAGCTGTGCATTTGTACAATTGAAGGAAACTAGTGTTGAGGGAGACCTAAGTTAGTCATGGTGTCGTGTTCCCCCCTTTGCTTAATTTCTACATATCTCAGGTTTCGTCGTTCATTGTTTTTGTTGTTGAAATGATCGGTCAAATAATGTAATGGGAAACTGACTCTGAAGGGTTGGTGCCATCTATGTTCAAGACTTTTTGAGTATAACAACCCCATTTGGTAAATCATTGTGTCACAAGGGCACGCATCTGCTGCACTCGCAAACATTTGTGATCAATTTGACAATAAGTCACTCTACTCATCGCTGTAAGGCAATTTTTGTGACAAAAATAAACAATTCTGACAAGGTCTTGAGTCTTTGCAAAACTTGTGTAAATGGCAAGTCCAGAGAAGTTTTCTTTTTGTCTTGCCTTAGTCCTCAAGGAAAGACTAGTGCCGTGAATCTCCTCTGGGCTTCAGACCAGTTTGTGTGAAGTACATGATTGTCAGTGTGGCATACAGTAGACACGGTGGCATAACCACTTAGAACCCTTGGTCCCCCATGTTGCCCCAAATGAATGGTTTGATAGAATACCCCCCCCCCCCAAGGTTTTAAGCCAGGATTTAGTAAAAATTTGTCAAAATTTGCTGGACATTTAAAAACTGGGTGTCCAAATTGTTCACTTACAATGCATTTACATGTAAATGGCAGATAAAACAGGGTTTCCAAATTTAAAACAGGGTATCCAAAAGACACCCAGACACCCCTCTGGCTAACACTATGCCCCCCCCCAAAAAAAGAAGAAACTGTCTTTGCCCCTGCTTGCCCCCCCCCCCCAACCCCCAAATGAAAATGTGTGGATGTCACACTTACAGACAGGATGAAGATGAAGTAATATTTGCATTACTTCATTTACTTTCAGACAAAACATTTTCAAGGAAGGTTTTCTAACATGACAATCTTTATACCACATAAGTTTTGCGTAAATCTGTGACTATTGATTTTCCTTTCTTAAGGATGTTACGTACACCCTTTTAAATTGTTTGTTTAGTTTTTTTGCTTCATTGGAGGACGTTCTTAGCTTCGGGATTTTGACTAAGGTTTGCAACATTGTGAGATCGTTCACAGAGTGGTTTGCGTAGGCCAAAAGCCCTAGCTCTGCCAGGGTGCGAATTTTATACTGGACCAAAGGTCTGAGACCAGTAGTTTTGGTGTCGGGCCAGTAAACTTTGGACCAGACAACTCCGCCAGTCTTGTGTTTTTTAAATTTAATATTAATGAAGAATAATACCTGACTCTGTAACATCTTGAACAAAAAAAAAATGTTCCAACTGTTGAAATCAATCTTCTTTTACATGTCTTAGCGCTTGTTCAAATAGAAACAGTTAACTTAAATGCATGTTAAACTGAATCAGGAAGTTTTTCTTATTTTGATTCTGGTCTTGTAAAAAGAATTCTGGTCCAGTAAACATTTTGTCTTGTGGACCCCCCCCCCCCAACTCAAGCCCTGGCTGTGTATTGTACATTGACAAGGGGCTACAATGTATGTACAAGTACAAAGTGTGCAAGTAGCCAAGAACACATAACTGTCATACCAAAGGAAATAGGAAAACTGGAAAGAATTAATTAAACTGTCGAGTCTTTCACTTGGATTTGGAAATGATCTTGAGACACGTATGTAATGTTTTGACATTGTTGATCTCATGGCTTGCCTCAAGCTGTCAAAGTGGCTGTCTGCCGTGATGTAGACTCCTCGGTTGTCTAGCTGACATTTATCATGACAAATGTGAAGTGCGGAGTCTCTTTGGTTGACTGTGATTAAGTGGGACTGTGTGTGGGAGTTTGTACATGCCAATTGATAATCTTTGTGATTGCTTATAGGTTTATCTTGGGCTCTACAGGCTGTTTGCTTAAAGTAAGACCATCAAGTCATATCACTGCGTTTTGAGACTGACTAAACTATTAAAGATAAAGTGTATGATTGGAAATCTATTCAAACAGTTATAAGTTTCATATTGGAAATCGAGGATTTAAAAAAAAGAAAAAAAAAAGAGATACCACAAGGCCGGATGCCACTTCAAGGTGAGGGCTACACTTTACTGATATGGGCTGTCGACCCAAATCAACTGTCACCATCATGCCTACTCCTGGGGCTGAAATAGGCTTACACCCCTTCACAGTCTGTAAGGATGTAGCCATGGGTATCATCCACTATTTTCCTACCTTCCTAACTTTTTACAAAGCAATTATGGTTTTTAAGTGCCTTGCTCAAGCACACAAGTGTCATGACCGGGATTCGAACCCACACTCTGCTGCTGACAACACCAGAGCTTGGCTCTGGTGAACTAGTCCACTCGGCCACGACACGCCAAGCGATTAAAAACTTAAATACCAGTACCAGTTCTCCAGAGAAATATATCTGTCTGAAATACTGTGAAAGTCAAGGAAATAACATTTGATTTTCTAAAAAATAACCAATGTTTAGTTTTGTTATTACTTCAACATGAAACTGCACAGAATCCCTGACAAAATAGATGTACCATTCCTGATATTTGGCAGAGGGGGTCCCCAAAGATGTTCTCAATACTCTCAGAAGATACTCTTCCCCTCTGTACAGAAGTGGAGCACACCATGCCCCATATCAAGCACCAAATGAAACATTGTACTTGAGTGTCTGCAGTGTGTGATCTTGAGTCCTTCAAGTTTGACTTAAAAAAAGGCGGGAAACAAGAAACAGAAATTACACCGTCAGGTTTTGAGGAGTAAATTCATCCCCATTGTCCAGGCTTAATTAGTGAAGCCGTCCAATAAATCTATAGATTCATAAAGTGTCCGGCTTTAGTGGGATTGTGAACACATTCATTTACACACTGACTTCACTTGCAGAAATCCAAAAAGGTTATTTTGGAATCATAAAGTGCTATTTTCACAATGCAAATATTTATAGTAAAGTAGTAAACTTGATAAATCAGCTTTTGTCAGTGAGTTTTCAGATATAAAGTAACAACTTTTTCCCCATGATAATTGTTTCATTTCTGTATTTTGTCTTTAAAGCGTAGCGCCCTCAATCCATTACGCATGGGTCAGAAACACTACCACTGTACTCAGAGTTACCGAAAAAGATACCCACCCCTGAGTAAATCATACTGGGAGAGTTACCGCGTGGACCGGACGTAGTTCTAATCACCATCCTTGGTTCACAAAAAGTAGGGACACGCCCTTCAACCCCCCTTCTCCTCAAAATGAGAAAGTATTCTTTGAACAAATTTGGAAGTACTTTGTTAGCAGAATGCCTTGTTAATGGGACCTTGATGGTAATTGCACATGAAATCGCACCGAGGTCCTGGAAACGCATAGATTGGATGCCATCAATCATGTGGAGCTGTCCATTCAAATACATGTAGGCTTGAGATAATGGTCATGCTGGAGTCGGAGGTAATTCAAAGCACATGTACGGGGTTAAATTGAAGAGAGTGGCAGTGGTGCTGACTGCTTGAGACATTTAATCAAACTGTGTTATCGTCAGGGACCTGCAGTCTCTTGAAGTCAGGTCATGGACTCTGACTACAGATTCGGTCCATATCACACAATGTATAATGTGTGCAGTTCACAGCAGGTCATAATGGCTAACACTAACGCTCAGTCACTGTGCTACATGGAGCACAAATTTCCTATGGTAGTAAGTCCAGTTCGTTAACAACTGCAAACACAATTAAGGTGGACTTTGAGACAATTTAAAACTCAAACAAAAGATATTTACACTATTTACAGTAAAACTTGAGACGACTTTTTTGATTAAATGTCTTAAGCGACTCATTGGTGATAAATTTTTACCAAAGTTTTTATCAATAAACAAAACTATATATATATATTGCCTCTGACGAAGGTCCGGTTTGGATCGAAAGCTAAGGCCATCTCCCCTACTAATTTTATATAGTCACTTGAGTCTCAGCACAATTTTGTCTCAGTTACCTGTATAGACAACTCCCCTTGGGTGGCTGACCAAAGGTCATAATGAACTGTTTGAGGCTAAAGTGAGTGCAGTAACAGTTTGGCTGAGTTTTTGAAGGAAGGCACCAGGAGATCTTACGCTGTGGTTGTTTTGAGTTTGCAGTAGGGATTTGGTTGAATTTCTTCTATGAAGAAAGTCACTGTACCAGGGCTTGATTTCACAAAGAGTTAAGATTGATGTTCAATGCAAATCAATCTTAATTGCTAAGCAAAGTGTAATGTCACAATACAATTGGTAATACTGACAACTCATCTTAAGACGAATCTTGGCGCTTTGTGAAATCGACCCCAGAAGAACGAAACACTCTCTTGTGACTTCTCTAGTTGGATGCTTGCGTTTGCCACCTTCTAGATTGCTTGGCTGCATCAAGAGCTATATTTGACAGGGTCAGTTTAAAAAACCATTTCACAAAGGTGAACAACACTCACTGATGGATTGGACCCTTCACCTTAATGTTAACCTGCTGAACTCCCAAAGTGGGCCACCTTATGCTCTCTTCCACCCAGGCCCAGTCGCAGTCATTCACCGTTAAAAGCAAAACTGGGGAAGGGGGATAAATGATGGCCACTCTCATTATCGGAAGATTGAAAACAAACCCCGAATGAGCCTGGGAAGTTTCAAAAAAAGGGCGCATCACAAAAAACCATGATGTGTTTGCCCTCTGCCAAAGCCCATACTGATGTTCGTAATCCTTTGATAAAGACGCAAGGGAAATGACCACTTTGTAGAGAATGTGTATTCCTGAGCGATTAGTATGGCCCTATATACCCTGAGGCCTGGTTTGAACCCTTTGGGACAAGAGGGGTAGAATGGCAGTTGGACATTGTACATGTCTAGGGTCTAATCCTGCATGACTATTATTCTCTGTCCATTGTCGTCTGCTCTAGGGACCTGCCATCTCTGTAGTAGTGAAACTAGATCAGGCATGTGATTTCTAAGGATTTCTCCTGATCTCAGGATATTCTAAAAAAATCTCATTTATAGCCGTCAAATTTTCTTGAGAGAAGTAATCACCCAAGGGAGAAAGATTTAGAACTCGCCCTCGACATTGTGTCCAAACCTGCAGTTTTGTATAATTTCTGGCGATGCACAACATCTGCAAACTATCTGAATTTTAACACCTGGGAGGTTCCGGGTCTAGAAAAACGGGAGAGCCCAGGCCAGCAAGCCATTTTTCAGGAACTTTCACAATCATCAAATCTTATCATTGTTAGTTACAATGCCTTCATGTTTGAGTTTCACTCTCTGATTTAAAGTGGGGAGTAGTTTGAGGGTCTTTCTGAAAAACGTCTTATCAAATTTTTGTTGTGAAAATTCTCTGGATATTATGGATTTTGTAGTGGCACTGCTTATCTTGATAAGTAAGTTTTATCTTAAATTGTTTCTTTTTTGAGGAGCCTAGAGTTTCAGCCCCAGGAGTATGTGGCCCGGGTGACAGTTGATTTGGGTCAACAGCCTTCACCTTGAAGTGGCTGACCGGCCTTGTGATGTTAAACGATTTCTCATTAAAAAAATATATATATATATATTTTAGAAAATATGAGAGAGGTTTTTCACAAAACTTGTTTGTATCTCATGTCCATAGTGTTTGTGTGTACTGTAATTCTGGGATGTTCAGTACGAAACAACATTTCAGCCTTTTCAATATCAGATATGTAAAGGTTTTTTTTGGGTTTTTTTTAGGTCAAGTTTTTTTTCTTCAGGTGACAGGATGATATAATAATGATTTTACCACAACGCCATACATGTCAGCAACTGGGGGCCTAATTTTACATGTCGATCGCTTAGGCACTTGAGCAGACCCTTTGTCATTGTCATTGTCAATTTTATAATGCTACGTGTGGTAAAGAATTGACAGATGAGGAAGGAATTGCGGACCCGTTACTCTTGTCAACTTGTCAGCTGCATGTCAATCACCCTGTCAACTGGCCAAGCATCAGTTGGTGTACTTTTGCAGGGGAGAAAGGGTGACTGGGGACGGGAGTTGATTGATTGGGGTCAGAGCATGATAGTGGTGCATGGTGGTGGGGGGGGGGGGGGGTAGATTGGCGAAAAGATCAACTCATTTCAAAAGTAATTTGGTTTGAACAGGGAAAAATTGACTGGAGCGGGACTTTAACCAACAACTTCTGGATTAATGTACCGGCGCTCTACCAACTGAGCTATCCAGCCCTATGTTGGCGGTCTCCCTATTAGTCAATATCTTTGTTCAGGAGTGCCAGTCAGAAGCCATATAACCGAAGTGGTATCGTAAACTTGGGTGTGATCCCTGGCTACACGGCAGCTTGTGGTTAAATGGCTTGTGACTGGCATCCAAGTAATGAAGATACCCTAATGTTAGTAAAAACAAAATTAGTTCAGTCTTATCCCCTTTGGGGTGAAATGATCTTGCCCCAGGCATGATGGGATGAAATATCCCATCATGCCTTTGTCGACCACTGAAATGTTGTGATGTAGATGTGCGAATATGGCACAATTTAACTAGGCCTGTAGTCGGTCAACTCTACCAGTGTCTACGTGTGCGCTCATGAATTGGTAGCCATCAAAAAGAGACAGGAAGTCATATAGAGTAGGCTAATTGGTCCTTTCTCATTCTTCATTGATCTTACTGCTTTTTAATTGCAGGCTACTAAAGTGTGACCACGTAAAGCTCAATTTATTTGAAGAGAATACCTGACGTGCTTGAAAGTTTTTGAAATACTTGCAAACAAAGCAGTGACTTTTCTTAGCCAATCAGTCAGTATCTCCGGATTGGTGACAAAGGAGATGGATGCGGCATGGAAACAAGGTTGATGTGATCTGACTTTGGCACTAAATTCATCTTATTCAAGAACAATCTTGGAATAGATTTGGAAAACAACCATGGGATGTTTCAGTCAGTGCCAAGATCTTTTGTAATCAGTTATTTTTGTATGGTAAATTTTAGTTCTGTTCTTAATATTCCTTAATTATTAAATATTAAATCCTAATTATCCCAATTTTGTTTCTCCTTTCAATTTTTTTCAAGCTTGCTGCAAAGTATATGAACATTGCGTTTATGTGGCATTCAAAATAGAAAAAGAAAAAAACAAGTCTACTAAACTACTTTAAAAGCGGGGGAGAAATAATTTATTGGAGTTTGTGACTTGACATTTTCTCTGTTTGCAAAGAAACATATTTGGGCCACTCTGTCACTGAAAAATGAGTTGGCTGAAAGCATTCGGCTTCATGCACACACCACATACAAATGTTAAACACATGTTTTTATAAATAGCTTCATTATTTTCTTAAATGTTTGTGACTCCAGGATTGCTCCGGAGCTCTCATGGGAACAGGCTATTAGGCCTCAAGTTGCCACAATAACACACTGCCTAGCGCTGTTAACATACTGTGCTGCCTGCTTGTGACAAGTCACACAATGCTGGCCCTGATTTGCCATGTCCGCCCAGCAGACCTTTACGCTGGTGGCCGGTTGTACTCTGCGGCCTTTTCCTGGGTTCAGCCAAGCCCTGGGGAGGAAGTGTGTGCACAGAGACAACCCCCCCCCCCCCAGTCCCTCACCCCCCATGGAAGGGTAGAGTAGAAGGAGCCTTGGGGGAAACCCTCAGGGGCCGGCAGTATTAGTCCCATCCTGGGTCAGGAAGAGTGCGGCTCTGTAGTGGAAATCAGGCCAGTATCCTGAAAGGAAATGAAGCTGTCTGCCCAGGCCTTAGTGTTCAACTCACGCAATGTTCATTGTGTGTTGCCCCCCCCTCCTCCTCCCTCCTCTGTAGTGGACTGCGCAAGGCATATGGTCACCCTCGTAAGGGCCCATCAAGCAAGACAGCAATTGGCCTAGCCTGACAGATATGTTGTAATCACACAGGTGGCTGCATATAGAGACATGATTCACTCTGGACTGTTTGGGGGGAATGGGTTGGTTTATAGTTTATAGTCGCGAAGCTTCAATAGGATTGGAAATGATTCATACGCAAGATCAACTTGCCCACTACCTTGGTTGAGCGGGTTTTCAGTTAATGAGTGAAACGCTGCACTTGCTTTAAGCGGGGAGTACACTTTTCCGATCGACGGACTCCGGGAAGGTTTTGAACTTCTCTGAGGAAGGGATTTTTTATCTAATCCTGAGTGAGAAAGTGCAACTACTTCAGCAGGAATTCGGATTAGCGAGGTGGATTGTATCATTGTACAGTGGATAAATCTGATCGTCGGACGGCAGTGATAGGTTTGTCCGCTTGCTAGCGTGGTAACCTTTCTTTGGGATTGGATTACATGTGTCTTTAAGAGTCAAACTCTTGGGAGCGAGGCGACAGCATTGTGTACTAGGAGGAACCCGAGGTGTGGGTTGGATCGGGACTTGACGTGCATGCCACGTACGGCCGGGTGTACCAGATGCTTCTTGAATACTGTGGTGGGCGGGTGCACGTACGGCGATTGGCAGGCTACTTTGACAGACAGCACCAGGTGGCTAATATGCAGACAAGGCACTGGGGACCATTGTAAGCTCTTTGGCATTCAAATCAATGTAACCAAACCGAGGCTGGAAGGGAAAATAGTCTGGTTCCTTGTCTTGCGCTAGGAACATTACTGTTATTGCGTGGCGGGAATCAAACAAACATGGCTCACTAATATGAGAAGGGTCCATTACCCACATGTATCTATATTACTTGAGTCCAATAACAGCCATTTAGTATTTTTGGTTTTCACAGTTATGGCCACTGGTACAGTGGTACATAATAAGGAACATCCTCCAATGGTCCACTTCTAAGACCAATAGAAGACTTTGGAACGATAGGTGGCAGCAGACTGACCAGGTAAATTCGTCGGCTCAGTGCTAGTAGGGCCTACTATAAGGTCATTAACTGCAATTTTTTATCCGTAATAATCCAAAGGTCAGTAAGTGAAAAGTGCGTATCAGTTTGAAAAAATAAATCAAAATCCACAAATAAATGTTTTTCTTAGAAACTGAATCCTTCTTTTTTCCAACAATTACTTCGGAGACCACTTGATTATTAAACTCATTTACCAAGTTCCAAAAGTTCCGAAAGATGCAAACAAATTAAACCAATTTGATGAAATCCATACAAACTGCGCTAATGACCTTATAGTTCCGAGCCGAGGAATTTCCTTACCAGGTAAATTTCCATTGTGTATGTAGTTCTTAGTTCTTAGTTCATTTCCGAGAACACTGGATTTACCTGTTAAGTCTGCTGCCACCTTCATAGTGTCACCAAAGGTCCCCCATTGGTGTTCATTCTGGATTTCAGACACCATTTATTAACAATTTCCACTTTCATCAGTGTAGGTTTAGGGTGCATTGATGTACATGTACTTATTGTACAGGTATGACAACTTGCACTTGACATTTTTCATGTTTTAAAACCCCCTATGCCAAGTGTATGTTTGGTATTATTCTCCAGGAAGTTCACCAACCATTTGAAACCACTCAACCTGCATATGTATGGGTGAAGGTTCCCAGTTGGAAAGTGTGTACAAAACCAATGGGAGCTGTTGCCAAAAAGTTAGAATACAAATAAAAGAGGGACAATGGAAGGGTCCCAATTGGACTTGGACTTGGGCGTGTGAGCATTTGTGTACTGTGTACATGCTGTCACCACTTGATATCATACTGCTGGCTGGCATTTAAAACAATTGTAGTGTATCTGATCATTCAAAACCATGTGGATTATATTGAATGGTCAGACAGTAGGAGGGTTGAGTGTGTGCTGTGCACATGTAGATGCATTCTCCACATGATATATTGCAGGCTGGCATGGTTTAGCTATCATTCAAAACTACAGTGGACATGGTGGATGGGATTGAATGGTCAGACAGTGGGAGGGTTGACTGTGAACTGTGAATGCATTTACCGCATGATATTGAAGGCTGGTATAGTTTGTCTAAAAAATATTAATAATAAGCAGTTTTTGTAGAGTGAATACATGTATGAAATCTATCATTAATCAAAACTACAGTAGATGATACTCAACAGTTGGAAAGAAGAAGGATTTGAATTGAACATACTAAGTTGAAGAGGTGACTATTTCTTCGTAAACAAAGACCCCTTACACTTATTGTGCGTTTACCGGTTTCAGGCATTTGATTTCTCAGGATATTTCCTGATTTCAGGATTTTCTCAAAACCTCCTTTTTTCTTGAAGGAAGTAAAGCATTCACTGAATGGAGAAAGAGTTATGTCTAAAGCTGTGGGTTTATGGTTTCTTGTGATGCACAGAGCCTGTAAACCTCCTGAGTTGGAACATCTGGGAGGTTCCAGTCGTAGAATAAGGGGGAACCCAGGCCTTGAAGCCACTTGTCATTAATTTTCAATTTTCTCACATCTCATCCATGCAGTTTACAATGAAGCTTATATGCACACTGGTTTGTAAAGTGATTATACTGTATGTGAAACTTTTCTCCTTTCCAGTCATCGTGTTTTCAACATAATAAGATTTATTTCTTGGAAGAATTAACTCTTATACTTTTTTTATTATACCACTCCTGGTAAATATTCATTTTGAAGGGATTATTATTATTATTTTGTTATTGTTTATTCGGCATTATAAACACTACAAGCAACATTTATTGACAAAATACTTGCACACAAAAAAAACCACTTAAAAAACAAGGTCAGATGCATTTATTTCCCCAGAGAGGTGTTTTCAACTCAGAAAAAAAAAAAAAATGTGTTTGAAGACCCTCTTGCCATTGCTTATTTTAATTGTTGTAATAAAAATAAATGCCTATATATATTAAATGTGGACAAAAACCCTGACAAACTGGTTTTGTTGTTTTCACAAATTTGATGGGAGAGTCTCGCTGGTCGGTTGGATGATGTGTTTCTTGAAAACGAGAGAACGGAAGTTGAATTTACTCTTCCTTGCACAACATGTAACGCATCTTTTTAAATGTGTGCAAATTGTTCCATTTATCAGTCATAGACTGAATCACTGCCGTAGTCAAGTGTTGGTTTATACTTTCTCTTTACGAATGTACAAATTAATACCAGTGATCACATGGTTATTTGTCTACTCATTTACTTCACTTATCAATTAGTGTTTTCTTAATTGATGTCGATGGCTGATTTCAGATGAAATTGTCTTGACATGTCTGAGCAGCCTACCTCATTGAGTCACTTCAGTGGAATGGACTCATAGGCCTGCATAACAAGTTGTAATTTGATGATTTTTATCTGAGGCGTGGTTGATCGGGCCGTCCGCAGGATTGCCAGAAAATGGGGGAATGAAATTCCCCATCTCAGACCAAATTAAAGTCCCATGACAATAGTGGTGGGGATCTTCTACTCACAATCCCAATTATTGATAATTGCTCTTAAATAATAGAGAGTTTTTGAATGGCGCCTTAAGCCACTTTCAGAACCCTTTCGTTGTTGTATTGAGACCAATTCCCATGGAGGTTTATGTCATATATATGTGTTCTATCACATAAGTGGCATCACGTTCCCATGTGGCCTTGATTATTTGAGGCGGGAGACGGTTGCTGGTCAAATAAATTATACATTTAAATTTTATAGATTGGGGTGTGTCTTTTTTATGGATGTCTGAGGCGTTGTTTAATAGAAGAACATCATTGCATTTTGGAAGAGTAAAGCAATTCCTAATATATACATGTAGTTTGCCACTCTCCTTTAGCTGTAAAAATGTTATCAAATTCAATGGTTACATTGGAGTTTTTGTTCTGCCAGGGATGTTGTGATTAGGCTGATTTTGATTTAGGCAATCAAAATAAGCGCTGTTGTTTTTTGCGGTCTTCAAAATAATGCTGATTTCTTGACTTGTAGTGTTTTAGACGTCTGTGTCAGATGCAGGGGTTTCTCTTCTGGACTGATGCTGATACAGTGTTTGGGGTGTGGGTTCGAATCTCCGTCATGACACTTGTGTTCTTGAGCAAGATGCTTTACTATAATTGCTTCTCTTCACCCATGGGTGTAAATGGGTACCTGTGAGGGTAGAGATTGATACTGTGTTTGAAAAAGCCTTCGGAGCGCCACGGCAGCTCGGGGCTGTATACTCCCCAGGGAGCTGAGAAAGATTACAGGAATGTTATTGGGCTAATGACCAGGGGGCTAATGTAAAGCGCATTGATACGTTATTGTAAAAATGTGCTATATAAGAACTAGTTATTATTTAGAACTAGTTGTTATTATACAGTGTATAAACTTCATACTTCAGTAAAGTTTCAGATTTACGCTAATCAATTTTTTATTTTTGAAAGATGCCATCCTTTGTCTTTACAGGCATGACAGGGCCGTGTCGTCATGATCATGGTCTGCTTGTGGCTGGGCATGAAAACATGAACTTTCACCCAGTTACTACATGTACATGCGCGGGCGTCGACTGTCACACCACAAACAAAAGCTTTAATAGGCACCGTCATTATTATCGTGCCCGTGTCCAGTAACTGGGTAGGAGTTCAGAATTCAATGTCTGGCCACAGACTCGCTGTGATCAAGACGAGAAAGCCCCTTTAAAGTTGACGAGATTGACAATGGTCTGTGTTTTTGTTTGACAATTGTTTGTGTTCGTGTTTTCCATTACAGATCTGGTGGAATGGCATCTGTCACTGAAGTGAGTAGCGATCTGGAGGAAGAATCGTCGGTCATAAACTCACACATGGTACGTTAGGTTTGTCCTTATTCGCCCCTTGCACTGAGCCACCATGTGCGTGAAGAGCCTCGACTTCATGCTATATTTGTATTGTATTTATGTCTTTGTTTAAATGGAAGTGTCATTGCATTACTGTGACAACACAGAGTTATGTAATGCTTCTATTCACTGCTGTCCCCATAGATAGATCTTGATCGATAGACGCCTTCTTTACGGGCAACTTGGGTTTTGGCTTTGAGCTGCGTCAAGCATTCTAATTTTTTTTATTCAGCCAGTTCACTAACAATCCTGCAAGGAATTTGATAAACCTCCTGCTGGCGCAAGTTGTTTTTTCGTATAAAACCTAGTTGACATTTTAATCATTGCACATGAAGATGGCTGACTTTTCCCTGTGAACTGTCAGTCAAAAACATTTATAAAAACTGCATCAATTTTATTCATGATAGGCCATCTCTTGTCTTTTAAAACCTGAATACAGAGGTTCTGTACAGTTGCAATCTTGTGGTGTGTTGGGCGTATATATTGTCTGCGCTAGCAATCAATGCACTATGCAAATGACACACTGACTTCAATTTAACAAATTTGTTTATGGAAGTTTGCCCCAAACGAGGCTAAAAGCCACTCTTGGTAAAGGGGCTACAAGAAAAGATAGTTCAGATGCAAATTACTAGGCGGAGCTGAAGGTAGGAACTGATATTCCTATTAAAACAGTCTAGATTGTAGGATGGAGGGAAACATGCATCAGGCAAGAAGTTTCAAAGAGATACAGTACGTGGGAAAAAGCTGCTGGAATGGCTGTTTGTTGTATATTCAGCAAAGCAAGAGTGTAATGGGTAAGAAGAAGCAGAAAGCCTGGTTTCCACACTCAAACATCCTGATAGAAGGAACCAGGCCGGACACACTGGTGGCACATTTACCCTGAAAAGATCTGTAGGAAAGACTATGTTTGTCCATTATTCACGAGTGTACTTGACTTAAAATCAAACATCTGGATCGGTCCGAAACAGGTTGTTTTTATTCCCTTGCATGTGTGTTTTGTGAGCCATAACCCAAGAGCTGTTTTGGTTGTTGGTCCTAAAGACAATCCATTAAGCCGAAACAGTTATCAGTTATGATGTTAGGCACTCTTGACTTATGACGTTAAGTTGAGTTTGCGTAAGCCTGTGGATGGAATCACTTTACGGAGATACACACAAGCAGACAGAGCTCTAGACAAGATGCTCCCTATCAGATTGAATCCAGATGCTGGTACTAGACACAAAGTATGGGCCTCATTAATCAAAGGATTTAGAAGACCCTTCCTGTAATCTGATCACCATTGTAGGTGCATGACCGTAGTACGCTAAGTGGTCTCTCCAGGTGTGGAGTGGGAGGCGGTTAGGGGCGGGGCTCCGCTGTCTTTCGGTCGGTCATTGTCTCTTATCGCTACACAGATCTTTGTTTTTCTTTCTGTCATGCAGTGTTATGGCATGCAAGTTTAGCGGTGAGAGGTTTGCAGTGAAAAGCTTTGATCCCGTAAACAGTAAAGAGAAGTGCCAGAGTGATGAAGTCTGGCAGCAGTAGCTACAATGTAGATGTATCTTAGGCTGTGTCAGAATTAGTGGCTACAGCTACGGCTACGATTGTTGCGAAGGGTGTTGCTAGGGACGTCCTATACTTCAATGTAGCGATCCAGCCATAGCCATAGCCGTAGCTGTAGCCATAGCTGCCAATTCGGACACAGCCTAAGCTAGATGAATGTTTGGCGGCTTGACTGCCACATTAACGTGCACTGAAGCACAAGGAGTCCATAGCAACACCCTTATAAACAGCCGCAGCCATAGCCTCAAATTCAAACATGACCTATAGACACAAACTACTATGCAAACAAACCATCTTAACCTGCTTAAGATGAATCTTTGTGTTTTGAGAAATCCAGCCTAGCTGGCCACATTTTCGTAGAGCTGCTTATTATAAATACAATATATTACTTAACAAATTTCTGCTCAGCAAAAATTAGCAGGAAAACAGTTACAAATGGTTTGTGTGACATGGCGTTTGAGTCTGGTAAGCACAATTGCTTTGTGCTTTGCTAAACAAATTGGAATCTGGTGTGAGAATACGGCAAACCATATTACTGTGTTTTCTTTTTTTGATAGTTTTAATTGTGTGGAAGCATCTTTATTTCAAGACGATAATGGATATCGCAAACAAATTAATTAAGCTACCTGCAAGAACTAGTCTCAGTGTCGTTCATAAGCAATAAGTAGATTCTGTGACAATTCTTTTGCTAACCTAATGTTGCTAAGCAAGACTCGTCTGTTTTTGAGACTTTTCGTGTGCTATGTTCTTCGAAATTGCACTTGGATCTTCAGCAGTCCATCACCACTGTGTAATTGGTGTCCAACAAAGATGGCCACAGTCGATAAAGGTTTTCCAGCCATGCAGAGTTTGACTAAAGGCTAGTTATGGAAAGTGTCTTAAAAATAGATAATCTGACCTTACTGCAGTGCCAACGGTTTTCCTGTTCCTCCACGAGTTCTGCTTAGCCCTGCTTTGTTACTCAGTAAACATCCAGTCCAGAAATTTCGCTTGTGAGAGTTCAAGGCCATTTTCACTTTGCAAAGGGCACTTCCATTGGAGAATCTTAAAATCTGTGGGAATATTTTGAAGAGGCGCTAAACCTAGGACACAGAGGCTGTGGTGGCCTCCATGGCTGCCGTGTAATTCCCGCCCTGGGCGTCTATGTTATTGAGAATGATACGAGGGCATGTTAAACAAAAAACATCAGCAATCATTAATTTATTAAGTTGAGAATGTTATGCAGATGATATTACTTGGAAAGAGAGATAAACCTTGCTTTCAAAGCACTGCAGTAACCTGATCCAGTGACATTGGTTAGATATCCCTGTACCCAGATAAGGTTTCTGACCTTGCTCTTGTTTTTTTGTCCTCCATACGAATTACTACTGACATAACTGGAGTTCCCTGTTACATCGGATTAAGTGCTGCAAAAAAATGATACGCACAGACTCTGGTGACATACTTGCACTTTGCTAGCTTCTGATGTCAATATTGTAAAGCCACAAGTGTGTCAAAAGTTAATTCTAGATGCACCGAACGATATAAAAGAAAATACTACATTCTGGCTTCTGTTTGGTGAATATTCTTCAATGTGAAACTGAGTGCCTCAATATGGGTAGGATACAATTAATAGAACATGGAGCAGTTTATCAGTGTAACATAGCTTGGCAGCTTCCGACTAAAACATTTATAAGCCACAAGGGTGTTAAAGGTTGAAAATTAGATGCCCAGAGAGTATTCACCAAAAGCTCTAAAGAGATGGCTGGCATCTATAAAGAAAAATCACAAGATTGGTGAATTCAGACAGAAAAATAGAAGATTAACTTCAATCTAAAAGCTGACTGATTTTAAAGTTCCTACCAATACCAATCCTCCGGAGACATATTTCCATCGGAAATACTGTAAAGTCAAGAAAATGGCATATGAAAACCTCCTGAGTCACTGATGCTTATTTCGATTGCCGCATTTGAAACAAGCCTGAAATCAACAGGCCTGAAACTTTGTCCTTGCAAGGGCAAGGCAGTTTTATAGTTAAGGGCACCACTACTGTATGAGGGAAATTGTAGGCCCTACTGAGTGTTTCAAAGGGCACCAAGGCAATGACTACATGGACTAGGGGCTAATTGCCTCTGTTACCTCCTTGAAGCATTAGGTTTTTGAATATGCACAAAAAATGCCATGACAAAATGTGAATTGTGTTTTGTTGTAGGGTCATAGATTGGGTTTTTTAGTCAACATAATGCTGATTTATAGGCAAAATTATAAAGGAAGATGTAAAAGTCACACGGGAAAGTTTAAGCTGAATACAACATCTACTTGCTGAGAAAACAGCAACAAATTGTCATGGTATTTTTACAAGAACGTCAAATCTATCTGCGTTTAGCGAGGTGACAGCAGGTACTAACTGCATCTCGGCATTCGCAAACGGACACCAACCCCCTGAGATATGAGAAACAGTTCATGTATGAATCGTTTCTCAGATTCAAATGCTTTGGGTTGGAAAAAATTATCCAACCCATATCAATTGAAGGGAACCCTTTCTTTGAAAAGTTTAAACTGTCAGCTCTGCTTACCAAGTAAGTTATTTTGGCAATTAATTTTCGGAGTAGTTGCCAATCTGTGACACTTCCTTTAAATTGGACCACTGAATTTGATAACAATTTCACATTCTGGTTGTAATGGTGGGTGAGCATTACATACAAAGTGTGGACCTGAGAACAAAAGAGGTCCACGCAAGGCAGGGTTTTGATACACTATGTGGACTTACACAAGTCCACACAGTGTTTTGTACAGCGTTGAAGATTACATTATGTGTACAGAACAGAAGGAAAGTGCACAGAGGGTATGTAACACATGGAGCTGCGCGTTTTTATTAAAAAACGAAAAAGATGGGAACATTTTGTCCCTCATTCCAAAAAACCAATGCTGTGCTTTCCCCTTTGAGCCTGCTGAGATATTGTACGTGCGTAAAGATTCTTTGAGGTAAAATTTGAATGCATCATTGTGGGAAGGATACGACAGATAGAGCATGGAGCTGTGTACCAGGGTAAGACATCTTGGCATGGTAGGGGGGGGAGGAAGCATAACGAAGGAATACTTTACCTCCTCAGTGATGATAGTCATGTATTAATAGCTTCCTTTGATCCAGCCGGAGTGAAACTACTTGGAAATTAGACGTTCATGGTTCAGTTGGGTAGTTTATTTAGCTATCCTGGTTTCAGGCACCGGATTAAAAATAAAGGCCCAAAAAACAAAAAAATTTTTATGTTGGCTGAACTCGACCGACCCTAAAAATACGGTCGACCCTGGTAATTTTTTCTCAAGGGAAGAAATTTAATAATTAAAATCTATAGAAATAAGTTCGGTGCTCTTGGCCACAACATGCCATTAACATAGTACATGTATGCATGCATACAAATACATGTATTCGTCATTAGGTCTTAAAAAATATATATATTATGTTGGTGTAACGGGCCAGAAAAAATAGGATAAGAAGGTAGGGATTTAAAAAAAAAAATTTTATCCCAGCAAAAAAGAAAAGAAATGTTTTCTAAATGTTTAAGTCTGCGCAATCTTCTGCATGTTCGTTGTGCAAAACATGGTGCACTCCAAAGTTCCAAACGCGCAATCGTCATACAATCGTTTCTCTTTAGCTTGTTTCTTTGCTTGTACTTTTCGAAGATGTCATTCAACGTCAGAGTTTGACTTGACACCTGAGTCAGCCGCGGGGATGTTATGTATTCACACAGGTAGAGATGAAAATGCCATGCTCCCAATAATTGGTGGGGACACAATCAATGCAGATCTGAAAACGATGCCGTTCCAACGTGTTTCGTTGAACTCATAAAGTTCCCAAGACCGTACACGTTTATGAATGAGAAGTCTTGTGTGAAACCAACTGACTCATGTCGAAAGTACCTGTATCTGTCAGTCATCGGGTCAACGGCTTTTTCAAATGGTTCTCATATTATCAGAGTGAAACCAAAGGTACGAGCTGAAACCACAGATAACGGTTGGAATGAACACGTGAAGTACGTGTAGGTTTTGTTTGATAGGGTTGGCATGCTGCCGCCGCTTCCTAAGCCTGGCTGTCCATCAGTGGAGGATCCGGATTGTCAGAGCTGGAGCCAGATATTCTGCTGTTGGATTTGTTTTCTGGAAGTTGATTTCATTTTTTAATGAGAATGTGGATTTTGAATTTTAAAGGGAGGTTACACAATTAGATTTTGGAAAAGTGTAATTCATTCCGTACCTGTAAATGTCAGTAAATACAATATTCAGTCAACCTCAAACTATATGATCATGTTTTATTGAAAACAATGAAATGTTTGATCTTATTATATATTTCTGGTAATAAAACCAAGGATGCCTCATAAGTGAACTTAATCACTGTAGCTCACAAGCCTGAGGAAACCTGTAAACAAGGGTGCTTGCTATGTGAACCAGAAACACCGGGGTTAACCCCTACTCTTCCACAATAAGTGTTCTGGGTTCTTTTACGGGCAATACCAATCCTAATGCACAGGACCTACAGCTTGATGTCCCATCGGAACGACAAAGCAGTCATGAAAAAGTATCTGCTCAAGGACACAAGTGCCATGACCGGGACTTGAACCCACACTTTGCTGCCCAGAAACACCAGAACTTGAGTCCGGTGTTCTTAACGCTTGGCCATGACACACCATGTGTATGTATTGTACATACAAGTAGTCTGTCTATTTCAAATGCTGAGATTAGACTTGTCTCACTCGGGGGGGGGGGGGGGGGGGGGGGGGGGGGGGGGATAGTGAAGATAAAATTGCAAGAAGTCCCCTAATCCACTTTTAAGCAATAGCAGAAGTCCCCTGGTTCCTGAAGCAATTCTTGAAGCAGTTGATAAACAGCAGGACTACACGTAGTTCTTTGAGAACTAAGCTGGACAATTCTTATCAGAACTACATACATGAATTTACTACTCTTGAGAATGAAGATAGTATAACATTGTGTTACCGGAACTAAAAAAAATAAATAAAAATAAAAACCCAAGAAACCCAAAACAAATAAAAAGCAAAACAACAACAAAAAACACATTGATAACTTTTGCTACTTCCACTATTTTTGACCATTTGTTTGTTTGTTGAGTAAATTAAGCGTTTTATCACTTGACATTTTTTTCTTCTTTAATTTACATATTTCTATTATTTAAAAAAAAAAGTGAACAAATCAATTTTAGTATTTTAACTCCTGTCCTGTAATTTTTCAGTCGAATAATAAACGTAAATGAATTGAATTGAATAATTCTTCCGTCCCTGCCTCAAATCACATGCATATAGTTACAGAGTATGCTGAGAAAATAGAGTTAGCTGCTGCAAACTGCTAACCAACCAAAATGACGTGGTATAAATGCATAAAAAGCCTCACATTTCAACACTAGCAGAGTCTTTGAGAAAGGCTCAGCTAGGTTTGAAACAAGAGGCCTTTGATAAATGTTGTACTTACTATTGATCGTGTACACTTTTGTCATGCTTTTTAGAAATGTCATCCCGGTAATGTCACAGCAAATGTAGTTGACATTATCTTGCATATTCATGATCCACCTTTTCCGTTTGAAGATCTACAACTATTTTGCGGCTGGAGGAGAAGCCTACCGCATGAGGAAAGACTATCAATTCATCTGCTATTAAATTTGCTGATTCCTGCCAGATGGCCCGGCTCCAAATCAGTGCACAGAATCTGCCAACAGAGGGCGCTGTGTATTTGCTACCACTAATTGTTGATTGAATCCCAGGTTGAATCTATTATCAAATCGGAGTTGTTGGGAGACAAATCAACTTTGAATCAAACAATGCATTGTTTGGTGTGTTCAAGTAGTCACCACTTTAGTAAATGCAAGAAGGTTTCACTAAGGCCACAAGGTTTTGTGCAGAACTTTCTTTGTTCACTTTTTTTACAAATTGACACATTCCTGTACCCTTTTGATTCTTTGATAAAATAAGCACTATTTAACTGACGCATTTTTTTGCATCGTAAATGACCAATATGGTTTAGTTTTAAAAAAATCTGTATCCTGATAAGCACTGTATTTGCCGTTGTAGTCTGATGTCATTTACTCCCAAAGTCACGCTCACTTCCTCGACACTGGTTCATGCCATTTCCACAACGACGCATTCGACTGTACACTCAACAAGAGCACAAACTTACACTTTTTAAAGTTGTGATAGTATAAAAATTCGGCAAAAATAATGGTAAACTATGGTAAACTGCTCTGCAGCAGGTTGTAATCGTACTAGTGTAAGTATGGGATGGCTTAAACTAGTTGCTATGGTTACTATTTGATGACATGGGGGATGATGTCATGACTATGACGGCAAACAGATAGTTCCCGCTTGACATCACACAGTGTAAAGTCGGCCATCTTTACAAGCAATGGCACATATTTTTTTGAGTGCACAACTATGCATTGTGCATGTACCTCATGTGGCGTGCGGGAATTTGATTAAGTTGCTTGCACAGTCGGTTGGTAAACCGCTTGGCTATGTAGAAAAATAGAACGCTTCACGCTGCTCAAAGCCAAAACCCAAGTTGCCCACAAACATGGTATAGGTGGCACCTATTGTGAACTATTAATACTCCGTGATTTCCCTAGGGTAGTTGATATAACAATCTTTAAACAAATCTTTAAATAGCCTTCAAACTGCATCCACAAGACAAGTCAAAACATCTTTTTCTTCCCTTCTTGAAAAAACTTGTTGTTTCATCTGAGTTGTTGTTCTTTTTAACTACATATTTTTCAGACCCAGAGCGGCCACAGCACCACCCTGTCCTCAGCGTCTACGGTAGCGCTTAACGTCTCATTAAGCGGTTTGAATGTTCCTACATCTGGTAAGTACACAAGGCACTTGGTCACAAAGCCACACAAAACCATACACCACAAGCCATTTTCACAACAATATATTCTGTAAAGACTTATTTCAACGTAGGGTCATTGGTTGGTTTTTGTCAACGTAATGCTGATGCTTAGGCAAAATTATCAAGAAAGATACAATCAAAGTCACCTCTCAAAGTTTCAGTGAATATACAGTATCTACTTGTTAAGAAAACAGAAAAAAAAACTGTCATGGTATTTTTTATAAAGAATGTAAACTCTATCCACGTTTAGGCCATAAAAATGATGGATCTGGTTTGTGGTCAGTTAACACATATTTTTTAGGCAAACAACAGTTTCATTTTGATGAATAGACCAGAGCCGATGGATGTAGATAGGGGGGGTTAGTTGTTGGCCCCAACAGCAGGCTGTCAAAATATGGACTGAAACCAGATGGTTCAGGATTGTTTTCCAAGACTCCTGTCAGCCCAGCAAAATTGATGGACTTGGAAGTCCTCCCGGACTCAACCAGAGAGACTGTCATCTCTCAACACTGGGCCCAGTCTTTTGCTCAAGGACATTTCTTAAGTTGCTTTAAATACCTTAATCAAACACCATGATTGAGATGGGCACACACAGTAGCTGCAGGTGTGTGTGCTGCAAGCACCTGGTTCCACTTTTTGCAGGTTTCCCAACATTAAATACAGCAATCCTGTTTTGGAAGGCCTCAAGCTCAATTCTTCAAATCAATCAATTAGATGCAAACTTGATTGTTGTTGTTGTTGTTTTTTTGGTTTTTTGGGGGGGGAGGGGATATTTTTTAGAATGCTGAACGGTGTCTGGTTTTCTTTTGGGAATTTTGAATAAGTACACAGTGAGTTATTTGTCTGGAAGTGTTTTGAAAAGTGTTGGACACCTTTTCAACTAATAGCAACTTTTACCAAGACTGTTTTTAAAGTTCTGGCATGGAACATGTTTTTTAACGTAGATGTCAATGCAGCGGCCATGGGTTAACGGAAGGGGATCGAAACAGCTAGGCAGGGAACTTAAACAACCTTCTGCAGTTAGCCTATAGTCTTCCTCTCTGAGCTAGAAGAACTGTCCTTGCTCGTTTTGTATTCTGAAACAAAACAAAACAAAAATCCAAGCTGTATCTTGGTTAAAGCACATTACAGAGCTGCCAATGCTGCAGAATGTTCCCTGAAAATAATCCAGCCTGTCCATGTTCTGATGAACAAATTTGAAAATCTTCCCGTTTATGGAATCTTTTTTGAATGTGATTCTAAATATCTCCCTGATTTGCTGTACAAAATCTCCCTGATTGCAAGATGCAAATGTTGGCATCTCTGACATCAGGCTGTCATGCAAAAATCTGAGCGAAAAAAAAAAAAAACGATGACAAAATTGAACTACCATACTCAATCAGGCAGTCAGTGTTCTTACAAGATGTATATAACTTACCAGCTTTGACTTTACAACTGTTGGTGCATGAAGACTTAATTTAGAAACCCAGAAATTGGGTGAGAGAAATCACAGGTAGCGGTGTCACTGGTTCCGCTCCATGACACTTATGCCTTAATCTACAAATCAGTCACTGACAGGAAAAACTCAAGTCTTTGATTTATTATTCATGTATGATGTAGCACACGAGAAGTTAGGTTTGGCACGTTGCCGACATGAGAGTTTATTTGGAAGAAAGAAAGTACGTTTCATCTGCTCTGATTCTTCTGCCAACTTGACGGTTTACAGTTTGATTTCAAAAGGGGCTCCAAGGTCAAATTAAGTTTTGTGATTCACTGATTTTCCAATAGATAGAGTCCTTAT
This sequence comes from Pisaster brevispinus, assembly GCA_023634235.1. Classification (NCBI taxonomy): domain Eukaryota; kingdom Metazoa; phylum Echinodermata; class Asteroidea; order Forcipulatida; family Asteriidae; genus Pisaster; species Pisaster brevispinus. The sequence goes on along the minus strand of JAMKCF010000021.1, from coordinate 7,158,456 downwards.
GAATATTGATTTATTACTTTTTTTTCAGAAGTCTCTAACCCCATGTTTAATGTTGAAAACTGCCACTATGCTTGATGCTTACCAAGTGCATTTTTTTTTTCGAATCCAAAAACGTTGAATTTAACCTTTTGACTGGCACAACAATTCTACTTGGGAAATGTACAGACCCATTTGTCGTTGATGTCCGATGACGTCATGTTTAAAATTTTGCTGTGAAAGAGTATCAAATTAAATGACACTTTAATAACGTGAGGTTAGCATTTTAACGGGAGGTTAGCGACTTGTAATTTTTTTCCCAACTTTTCAAGAGGACTCTATCTATTTGAAAATGAGTGCATCACAAAACTCAGTTTGACCTCGGAGACCCTCTTTAAATGTTACATTTTGTTGTAAACATGTATTTAGAATCAAGTAGAGGTAAGTACTGCAGAGCCCCCTACCCATTATTGGTGGGGTGTCGTGGCCGAGTGGTCAAGCGCTCTGGACTCAAGTTCTGGTGTTTCTGATCAGCAGAGTGTGGGTTCCAGTCCCGGTCTTGACACTTGTTTCCTTAGGCAAGACACTAAACCATTATTGCTTCGTTCTTCGGATGGGGCATAAAGCTGTCAGTCCCACATGTCGTGTAATGCACATAAAAGAAACCAGTTACACTTATTGCTAAGAGAAGGGGGTCTGCCCCGGTGTTTCTGGCAGTGTCTGCTCAGCAGCTTGTAAACCCTGACAAGGTGTTGCATAAGTGGGTCTCATAATTTGAAAAAACTTTTAAAAACCTGTGTGGAAATAAACAGTGATGAGCACTTTGAGACACCTGTTGATAAAACGCTATATACAAACTTGAGCACCTTAATTTGGTGGATTTGGCACATTACAAATAATCTGTATTATTATTATTATTAATAAATTGTTAAACACTTTACATCAGTTTGAAAAGAAGCCCACCCAACATACCCAACAAACAATATATAATGTTGCATTTTTTCATGGGAAGTTGCAAAAGTGAAGACGAAAGGAGAGGGCATGATCTTACCAACCAAAACGACTTGTGGTATACATGTATAAGTGATCAATTTGTTATATAACCTCATGTTTTGACCTTAGCTGAGTCTTTCTCAATGGCAAAAAGATTTCGAGAAAATATTTTGATCGGGTCAACATGTGAGGACATTTAAAACTTTTACAATCCAATGGGTGCTCACTTTTACATGCAAGAAAGGTCCAAAATCGTGCAAACTTTGGTTTGATAGTCCTACTCCAATGACTTTATGACAAGCATCCAACATGTACAAATGTATAGCCCTCCTTCTCTAAGTACAAGAACCATCAGCTGTTCCTTGTACTTTTATCACTTGCGTGACCAGAGCAGTAAAATAACTGTGACAGAACGACCTTCTAAATTGTACTTTATTTCTGCTTTGCAGTTAGTCTTAATACCATATATTCGGCATTGATTGGTGAGGCCCACACATGTTTGCCGATCTCAATTGCCTGTGTTTAATCAACTTGGAATCGTACTCTGGGGGTTGCATCATCTGGCGACTGCGCATGCCTCATGCGTTACGCATACATTGTACACACATACACACACACACGTATGTACTGTAAATGTAGTGACATCTTTAGTAGTTGAGTTAGTCCCATGGACAGGCTATTAATGTACGCATCCTGTGTACTGAGAGGAAGTCAGGAAGTAGTCACGTCACCATATTTTTTGATCACGCTCACCACCGCAGCCAGACAACCCCCCCCCCCCACCTTCTCTCGTTTCCACTGCCTGCTGGCAAGCTCATGATCATCGGTGTGCACTGCCATTTGATGGCTCCCTGCCTAGCAGCTATTACCAGCAACAGATGTCCTGTGTGATTTAACCCAGACTGGGGAACCCCGCGTACTTCACGCTGCCAGCCTTATCAAGGCGTAGAGCGCCGCCCTATCAGTCCCTGTTGCGCCACGGAGTACCCACCCTCCCGGCCCAATGCTGCTACCTCGCAGGGGCCACTATGCGAAATGCCAATCTTTTCCCCTTCATCTTTTCAGATGTAGCAGGGGGTACGTCTCTGGCGCCCGTGTCCCCGTCCTTCAAAAGCAACCGGGGCTCGTCAACCCCGTCCTATGATGGAGATCTTGATATGACGGTAAGTCTCTGCTCTCTCTAAATCTCACATCATTGGGGAATTTATTTCAACTCATCCACATTCCTTGCATTACTAATCAAGCACTGGACATTCACAACTACTAAAAACAAGTACTTGAATTGCAAACTATTAACACAATTGAAGTTTCCTTCCATTTGTTTCTCTCTCACTGATTGCATTAACCCAAGCTGTGGCACATGCTGTGCGAACGTTTCTCCGCAGTGCGTACAATTTCCAAACTGCCGCTTGCTAGCCTAGTTTGCCCGACCTTCGGATGACATTCACTATTCATTTTGGATTTAACAACTGAATGTTTCCAATTTCCCAGTTACATTAATGTGTTTTTACTTGACTAAACCCCTGGGATCCTTCATTACAGAGGTTCCTGCTTCCCAATAAACCACTTTTCCAATAAATCTTTGCGGCATAGAATCACACTTCAATAATGAATATTGCCACTCAAGTGTTGTGTCTCACACGAAAGTAGTCGAAGACAAACGTCTCTAGATTCTTACGTAGTTCTGTACTACTCAAGAAGCCGACCTGAGCCTTTCCCAATTTTGTTGGAGAAATATTTTGAAACACCTAGGAAAGCCTTCTCCAACTGTTCAAAAATACTGAAAGTTTGGAACACTAATGCACTGAATATATAACTATAAGTACAAGAACTTCCTGGTGAATTCATTGTGCCCAAGTCAATATACATGTATATGCATAGGTTACCAGACTTTACATTTTAATTCTAAAGAAGTGGCCATAAAAAGTTCTCACTTTAACCAGGTCATTAGTCCTTGCCACACTGGAACAAAAATGGGAAAAGAAAGGTTATACTTTTTTTTTTCTTTTTTCCTTTTCCAGAAGCCCCCAGATACAATGTGTACGATGTGCCAAAGTGCTCAATCAAAATGTCTGTGTATTTCACCTACTGGTTGAGTCCACTAATCCCTAAAGATTGACCAGTCATCAACATGGCTTAACATTTCCAACCCAAAAGCCCTGCCAAATCTTTAGGTGATAAGCTCTATCAAAACACTTCCAGAAAAACGACACTGACACTGCACAACATATAGGGCGGCCTTCCTCAATGCATCATGGGATACAAAATGGGGCATCTTTCGTAAAGGTATTTCTTTTGCAAACAAAGTGACACTTTTCTCCATTTTCAGTTTCCGCGTTCAACTCAAGTACAAAGCAGTTTCTATACTTGAAGTTTAGTTTGGCAGAAAATAACCACACACACACACATACACACACAAAATGGGCACTCACTCTTACCATATATTAAGATGGAGTGTGTTAAGAGTCATGGGAAACACAACATCCTGCCCACAGCGTACTTTTCAACTGTGGTTTGGTACAAATAGCACTTTTTGCTCATTCTGTAGTTAAGATTAAAGCCGAGTTGATGAGAAGTTCATGGAAGGCAGCTTGAATGATGGGGTGTAAACTGCATCTCTCCTCATGGCGTAGCTTTTCACTCTACATTGACTTGTGTACATGTTGAGCTTTGAAGTACGTGGTGAAAATTTAGAATGACCAAGAGGGGCCTAATGTCATAGAGCTGCTTAAGCAGACAGAGTAGCTAAAGACAAAAAGAAATTATGCTTACTAGAATACACATATTTAGTTACCAATCAAAGATATTGACAAAATAGGGAGACCACCAACACAGCGCTAAATAGCTCAGTTGATAGAGTGCCGACATGTTAATATGGAGGCCGCAGGTTCAAGTCCCGCTCTAGTCAATTTTTCTTTGTTGAACCCCAAATTATTGACAAAAACTGTTCAATGGCATCTCAAATTACTGCTTTGAAAAGTGATCTTCAGAAGAGAAGGAAAGAGTTCAGGGATGGATCAGTAATTTTTATTGATATACGATTCTTAAAGGGCAGCAATAACTAAATTTGTACTCTTTACTCTGCCCTTTTAAGTATTTTGTGGGCCAAAAAATAGTGGGTTGAGATCGATCACTTGTTATTCAGAGTGATGACCCCCTCCCCCAGATAGTGAGTTTTAATATATGGAACACCTGTAGCAGTGTGAATAATGACGGACACTTTACTTAATTTGTGGAAGTGCAGCCAACCTCATTCAGCGGTTAAAAATGCAAATTTGCAAAAAAAACCCAGAAATGGGTAATTGTCCCCAGTTCATAAGGCAGAAACAAAAATTGCTTAATAAACTTATTGAGCATAAATAAGCGGAGTGCCAGTTACAGGCAATGTATGTTACATGACATTTTGGCTGGTAACCTGGTTTTGCTGAGCATGATTGTTATGTGCTCAGCAAACTTCAAAGTTTTGTAAAATTGGGCAGGTCAACAGCTTAAATACTAATGTTTGTTTTTTTCAGACTGGTACCAGGTTGTTTTTCTTCCTGATATTTCGTGAAATTGGGGTTGTGCCACTAAAACACTTATTGCCAACTGGGCCCAATTTCATAGAGCTGCTTAAACGGCCGATTTTGTGCTTACTGCGCAAGTTTCATTTCATTGCGCCGCCAACCGTAAGCACCTGCAAAGGCATGCTAACCTTCTCGAGCTTACAGTATGAAAGTGAAGGACGTAACAATGCAAATTCATGGTGAACGCGCAAGCTGGCTACCTCATTTGCTTGTTAACCTGTGAAATACGCTTACGCTTAAAAGCAAATTTTTCTGCTACAATTAGCATGAAAAATTGCTTACCGTTAAGCAGCGCTATGATTGACCCCTGTTGTCTCATCTTTGCTCTTATCACCTTGCCATGGCATTCTCATTTTGCATCCTCTTTTTATCACCTGCTGCCCCCGCTCTCTCTCTCTCTTTCCTCATCATTAGCCACGCCCAAAACTAACCACCAAGCACCGGTACAGTGATCTCAACCGATCCAAGAGTGTGGACAGCTCTGAGTGTAGTGAGGTAGGATGACTGTGCTCTGTGTCTGGTATTAATCTCTCATTTAGACAATCTCATTAGAAGGGCCAATTTCATGAAGCTGTTTCAATAGCAAAAATAATAGTTGTTTCTTATATAGCGCTCTTTACAATAATGTATCAATGCACTTTACATTAGTGCCCTAGTCATTGGGCCAATAATATCTATTAATCTTTCTCAGCTCTCTGGGGAGTAAACTGCCCTGGGCTGCCACGGCACTCCGAAGACTTTTTCAAACACAATATCAACCTCTACGCTCGCAGGTACCCATTTATACCCCTGGGTGAAGAGTAGCAATTATAGCAAAGCATCTTGCTCAAGGACGCAAGCGTCATGACCGGGATTCGAACCCACAACCTGATGACTTAATCACCAGAACTTGAATTCGATGCTCTAAACCGCTTGGCCACCATGCTCTATTAAGCATAAGAAAACTGCTTAGCACAGAAAAGTAATGCTTCTAAACAGAAACAGGTTACACCAGCCAAAACACCATGTAGTATTTGTGACTGGCTCCCTGCTAATTTTTGCACTGCTGGAAATGTTTGCTAAGCACCATTTACTGATTAACAGCTTCGTGAAATTTGACCAGGTACATTTACATATTGCTCAGCATTTAAGATTTGTACTCGTCACAGCCACAATGGCATGAACATGTAGCTTAGACTGGCTGTCACTTAGTCATTTTTAAGGTGATGCTGTTTAGGGTTGATGAACATTTTGTCATAGTAATGGGTACAAGGGATGATTGGGGGGGGGGGTAACCATGAGGTGATCTGATTTCACTCTGACAGATTAACTGGGTTTAATTTGAAGTGCTCTCAGTCGGTATGGCGGCATGTGAATTCCAAGCCTTTTTTGTTTGTTGTTAAATTACCATTTTTTGGTTACATATAGGGGCCTACTTGTATGTCACCATTACTATATTGGTTCAAAAAACCTTGATGCCCGAAAGGTACAGAATTTAAATACCATTTCAAACCTTTGGAACTCATTTTCAACCAACAACATCCTGCAGTTATTTCTACTCTTACAATCCATTTTCTTTCTTGGAAGTTTGACAATTTTAAGGAAAGTCTAGATGTTCTATAGAAAGACAGAGTACAGTGTTTACATGACACAGAGATGTACATACATACACCTGTGTATGTAGTTGAACTAGCTGTTTACGTTTAGCCACAGTTTCTTGACAGAGTACAGTGTTTACATGACACAGAGATGTACATACATACACCAGTGTATGTAGTTGTATTAGCTGTTTACGTTTAGCCACCGTTTCTTGACAGAGTACAGTGTTTAAATGACACAGAGATGTACATACATACACCAGTGTATGTAGTTGAACTAGCTGTTTACGCTTAGCCACAGTTTCTTGACAGAGTGCAGTGTTTGCATGACAGAGATGTACATGCGGACATCAGTGTACATTATGTATAGCTGAACTAGCTGTTTACGTTAGGCCACAGTTTCTTGACAGAGTAGCATGAGTAGACTGTTTACGTGCAGAGAGATATGTACATTACGTACAGTAGTGTATGTAGTTGAACTAGCTGTTTACATTTAGCCATGGCTTCTTGACGGAGTACAGTGTTTACATGATCAGAAATGTATGTGCATACATCAGTGTATGTAGTTGAACTAGCTGTACGTTTAGCCATGGCTTTTTGCAAAGTACAGTGTTTGCAAGATACAGAGGATGTAATACCTGCATCAGTGTAAATGTATGTAGCTGCACTATAGCTGTATAGCCTTCTTTAATAGAGTCAAGGATTCGTCGGCTAAGGCAAGGATCATTCCTGGGCTTTACAGGCAAACCTACCATGGTAAATAAGCAGCTATTGGTGTCTAGCATGCCTGAAGTCCATTGGTAACAGCCTTTGCAGTCCCTCTGGAGCTAATTCACTTGTCCCATGGGAAATTGTTTAGGTTCCTGATTATTGAGTTCCCAAGGGATTGGAGAATGTACTCCCTTTCCTTCAAAACCGTAAAAGCTGTAAACCAGAAAAACAAAGCCGGAAGAGAGAGTGTGTGACATAAATAATGTCTTTTGGCATGACTTGGTTACATAATAAGATCCAGACTCACCACTGCTTGGTTTGAGGTTATTTTAGTTTTTTTGTCTGTTTTCGTGAACCTGCCAAACACGAGCGAAACGTCAGGCAGCCATGGCCGGCCGACCACCCCAGTTGGTAGGCATCTGCATCTATCCAGTTGGGCTTTATTTCAAAAAGAAATCATCACCTTTTTTTTCTTGAGGATGGAAATTTTACATGGTAGGAATTCAAACCTGTAATCTTTGCAGTACCACCATAAAATTGAAAAATTTGAGTTTCTACTTTTATGCAAGTCACCCTGGGGCTCAAACTTCTGGCACATGCAGCATGTAATGTAAAGAACATGATGCATTAATCCTGAGCAGGTGATGGTGAATACATTATCCTTCTTGAGAATCCTTCAGAGTTACGGTTGCGTTGCGGTTGCGCAAAATCGAAAAAAAGCAGGCCAAGAATCAGAAGCAAATTAATGACCAGGAATGCCGCTAATTAATTTAGACACCTGATTAGTTTCCTTGGAGTATCTGCATACACAGATAATTAGTGTAAAATGATACTTCTGGTAAATATTTTCGGCACGACAATTTATAGAGTGTTTGTTTTCCTTTCTGTAAAGGAAAATGGCAATTTTCAGATTAAATAGGAAATTATTAATCAAAACGTAGTCTAGATATCATATGAATTCCTCTGAAAAGTTCACGTTGATTTGGCCCATGAATTGGATGCTGTTTGTTTCAGTGTGCAGCCTGTATAATGACTTCTTATCTTCACAGAGTGTGGATCTGGAAGGTGGAAGTCTAATTAAAGTGCACTTGATAACTAGTCCACTTTCTTCTCCCTGTCTCAGATATAGTACACACACTTTGGGTCAAAGTTTCCCCAATGCGGTACATGTATGAGCTTGATGTGTAGCTTGCCTGTGTAGGTCGGATTTTGTGAAGGGTTGAGCTTCAAATATCCACTGTGTGGTCCTTGATTATTGAGTTTATCCTACAAACCTTAATGCATTGACGTCATCCAGCTGCCATCTTAGAAGAATTCTTAGATTTCATTTTAGGAAAGAGTTCCAATTCACAAGAAGTCATCCTTCACCAGCCTATTCTCTGCAAAGGGAAATCCTAGCAAACTATGGCCTATGTCAAAGTAGTAAATTGTTCTTTGGTCGTAGACAGCAAACTAGTAAACTCTTCTTTGGTCTAGCAAATTAGTGAACTGTTCTTTGGTCTATAGCAAACTAATAAACTTTTCTTCGGTCTATGGCAAACTAGTAAACTGTTCTTTGGTCTATAGCAAACTAGTAAACTGTTCTTTGGTCTATAGCAAACTAGTAAACTGTTCTTCGGTCTATGCAGTAATTGTATGGAAGTCACTCAATTAATGGGTTTGCCCAGGCATGATTGAATCGGGAAAATCAATTCGCTCCGTTATGTCCCTTTGCCCTTCATGCCCTTATACTTAATGATGTTGTGGTTTCTACTGGAACTCCCTGTGCCAAATCACGTATGGGGAACAGTTTCCACTTCAAAAGAAAATGCATTGAAAAGGTGCATTTGTGTTTTTTTTATTTCATTCAAACTCTCTGTTTTACAATGAACATGAAATTAACCAGCATCTTCAAACGCATGAAGCCAACTGGTAATTGTCAAAGACCAGTATCTTTATTTGACCCAATATACAGGGGAAATATTAGCAAACATGTAAAAGTTTATGCTCAATCGACCATGGGAGTCGCCAGAAATTAATGAATTTGTTTATATTTGTCTTCAATGTTTTTTTCAAAAAAGTTGTTTTTGGCCTAGCAAGCAAACACATGTCCAAAGTTTTATGCTTACTGGCATGTACTGACTGTAACTACTTGTGCGGTTTTGCACACCAATGATGCGGTGATGGTGTAACGGTAAGGAGTGGAATGTTTGTCTGACCACTCCGTATTTTGAGCAAAAGTGTCCTCATTAGTGTGGAATGCTATCGAAATGTTTGTGCTCACTTTTGAGGAAACTGCAGATGTTTGAGTTTATAAGCAATATTTTTTCAGAGATAGCATTTCAGATGGAACTATAGTTCAGTACCAACATTAAACAAAGTTAGCTATTGATTCAAATATTCAAATGATGTTCCAAATGGTAGGCTTGAGTGTTTTTATAATGTTTTGTTGTTGTTGCAGTGTACAGTGTAGCAATACACCGTAAATGAGGCATGTACATGTAACATGTTCATGCCTCATGTGTAACCATGTAGCAGTACAGTGTACATGTATATGATGCTGTTTGGCAGTAAAGCTCTTTTCATGCGACAAAGGCGAACTACGTGGGTCCTTGGACTCCAGCGCCAGTTGTGGACATTGGTCAAACTTGACCTTTCACACGACGCAGAAACTAATGTCCCTTGTCACAGATCCTGCTTCGGTGTCAAAGGTCGACATTGTTTATTGCTACATACATTACTTGTTGCATGTCAATGTACACTGTACTGGTACAACGTTACATGTACATTGTGACATTTACACACTGTAGTGTTACAGCCATGTACTGCTACAGCCTTACATGTGCATGGACTCTGTATAGGCCCTACTGCTAAACAGCTTTACATGTTCATGTACATGTACACTGTACAGCTTCTGCATGTACATGAATAGTTAGTTAGGCCTTTTCACACGAGGGAAATAAGTGAGGGGCCCATGGTCCTAAGAACACAATGTTGTCAAATCCACATCGTGTGAAATGTACCTCTGCTCTGGTCAAGCACGGGTCCATAGTCTTTTTCTCCCTATAATCGAGACCAGGAACAACAAAACACAACGTTGTGAAAATTCACCACGATCGTCTGTGCATGCTGTGTGAATGAACACCCCAAACACACAGACCAAGGTACATGCATGTAACGCTGTAGCCAGTGGTACATGCATGTAACGCCGTAGCCAGTAGTACATGTACATGTAACAGCAGCACAGTCTGCATGTTTAAATACATGCAGCAATGTAGCACTTGTATAGATCTGTACATACTTGCAACAGTGCAGCACTGTGCATTGAATGCGTACATGTACATTAGTCGGGGCTAATTTTTATTCAAACACAACTGAATTTGATCTGACATCTGATCATTTCATGTGAGCTGAACTTTCTGGAATCGATGAAATTCCCATCCCCTCGGAGATGCAAATCTGCCATTGATCATGAGGAATCAATTTAAATGTGTGCAACCACCACTGCCTATTTGCCGCCAAGGTTGACAGTTGTCAAAACAATTCCAAGAGTTTATCTTGAGTTGCGAGGGTTGTGGATGGCAGTGGATTTTGGGTGATGTTGGAGAGGGGAATGAGAAGTGTAAAAATTGGAATCTTCAATATCGTAGGTCTGTCGTTCCATGTGAAGAAAAGTTGGGCAACTTTGGAAATACTGCAGTTATGAAATTGTCAAAGGGTACTTTGAATCTTGACCTAAAAGAAGTAGGGTTAACCTTAAAAACAAATATTATTGCTTGAGACATCCTCTTACAGAGATAATCATGAGTCATAATTTAATAAGCCAATTAAAACAGATTGCCTCTTAGAACTTGCCACCATACATTTATTTCCCTCCTTAGTTTTTACAAGTTTGTTTTTGAAAAAAAAAAAAAAAAAAAAAAAACATATTTGTAAGAGAAAAACAAAAATCTGCAGCGTATTAAAACATGAAAACTGTTCTTATTGTTTTCTGGAAAAAAATACAAAAATTAATACAAAATGGCACCACCCATTGTGATGAAACGTGGAGAACATTTTAGTGAATGGTATTTGAATGAATGAGTGAAAGGCAGATGACTCTTCCAAACCATTAAAAAGTGGGAGGTAACTGTTGCTGTAACAAGCTTGCGGATACAGCCATGTGTAGTTATCTTTTGGGCAGAGTGTTGGCTCTGAAAAAAGGCAATGGGAAGGCAGGGCACAATTTCGTCCAGAAATTTTGCATAGCAACAGACTTACACTGAACTTATTTTATGCACATTGGATGCCAATACTGAGTAGCAAATGTAATTTTTGGAGTAGCAAATGACGCAATTTGTGTTAAGCATTTTGCTATGCTACATGTATACAAGGGAAATCGTTCACTGTTAAGTCTTGACATTTTAAGCAGTATACTCTGATCGTCTTCACGAGACCATGCTCTTCAAACATCACTTGGCTCCATTCGTAACATGCTCGAAAGTTTGCAAACAATGAATAGATGAAACCATCACAATAAAGTCCCATACATTCTTGTCTAAAGTCTGCAAAGTGATTTTGACTTCAAACTTGGGTTCAGCCGCAGCAAAGTGCCCCGATGACAGACCACAGCGCTGGGTTCATCTTGTAGCCTCCTGGCAAAATATGGTGTCAAATCAAATTACACAAATCAAGGAAGGAACTGTAATGTGCAGAAACGGTCTGAGTAGCCCTATTAATGTTCCCAGGTAATTTGAACCGCACACAAATTACAGTGTGACATGTGCGGAAAGTTGAATATAAAATAGTGGCCTTCACCTTCACCTTCACCTATGACCTTCATATTGCATGTGGAATTATTGTTTTAATTTGGTCTGTTGCAAACAGTTGATCTAGACTTTGAAACCCGAGGGGGGGGGGGAATATGCAGTGTGTCAATTAAAATGATATACTCCATGATTCAGAAAGGTTGTTGGTAAAGAAAGGAGGAAGTAGTTTTTTACAATTTTGTTTCCAACCCCCAAGTGGCTACATCCAAAGGGGAAAAAAAATGCTCTGAGCGCATTTTGGCGACCCCGACTAGCTACATGTTTGAGTTTCGGTCATTGGTTAAACGTTTTTGCCTTTTCGGTTAAGTCGCCATGACACAACTGTTCCGACCAAACCAAAACCAAGTTGTTGGCTTGAGTTGGTTTCACTAATGAAAATGTTGACACCGTATTCTTTAAGAAATGAAATTCCTCAAAGCATACTAATCCAATAATGTTGATAACATTACAAAGACTAAGTTCTGTTACTTAAAAATAACATTTCCAGAGATGTACCTTCGTAACAAACTGTCTCTTTCGTTACCTATCTGTTTTCTTGGGTAGCTCTCGGAAATTGTTTCAGTCAAAGAATTTTATGTCATTTTATGTTTTTTGGTCAGATTGGCTGAACAAGGAGCCCAAGGAGCACATGGGCCCAATTCCATTGAGCTGCATTTAAGCAGAAAGTTTTGCTTGCAAATTTTCTGCTAAGCAAAAATAATCAGGGTACCAGTCACAAATTGTACATGTGACATGTTATTTTGGCTGGTAACCTTATTCTGGTCAGCATGATTTTGTTGTACTAGGCTACTTTTTGTGCATAAGCAGCTCTATGAAATTGGGCCATGGACTAGGGTCATGATATGGTCTTTGTTATCCTAGTCTCGGTCTTGGTGCCCCTTAAAATTGTTGCCTTTAATACCCTTGAATAGCTCTGGTGGGATTCCAACCGCTGGCTCTCTGCTGGACCCCCGAGCTCGCTGAGCAATGCCACGTACCCCTGATGTGTTTACTTTCTGTATGCTTTCAACTTTCATCTATATTGTGTGCTTTCTCTTTCACTGAGAGGAGAGTCCATGCAGGAGATCACAAGGCACTGAAGAAACACAACCTCTCTCTTTTTTTTTCACACCAGAAAATGTGACTCACATGTTTCCTGTTTTCTCAGTAATTAAACCTGACCGAATGTAACAACATTTACATGTAGCAATACTGACAGCAACAGTTACCATATGCATCAGGCCGTTCTTGACATAAGCTGCATGTACTTTCTCCTAAGTTGATTCGGAAAAATTTATTACTACGCTTATCCGTTCAATGTATAGTCTCAGACTAGGTACTGACATTATTGGAGGGGAAACAAAAATCCACCCATATGGAGCTGGGCATATTGTATGCACATAAACGTTTGGGCATGCACTAAGTGTTTGGGTGTTACTGTAATTTGTTTGTGTATAGACCATGTACTCCATGTGTTGATCTCTTAAGAAAGACGCATTGGTTCTGAAAAGAGCATGGTCAACTTTAATGTCACTCCTTACTGCAAAGCGCTTATGGTCCATAGAATCACATGCTTTATGGGACGCCATAAGCGCAAAATAATGTGGTAAGCAGTGTCAATAAATAGAGCTTTGGTTGGTTTGTTTTCAACGGTTTGCCTAAGTGTGGTTTCAAAGTTGTCAGCAGGGGATGATACACTGTGTACTGATAACATCCCTAATCGACAGTTTATTTTGATGAATAAGTTCAGAACCAGATGAGTTTGGCTACACCTAAATGAAGATTGCAACTGGGACTCAATTGCAGTTGTATGATTGACAGGTACATGTATACACATCTTCGGAGTGAAAATGGCTCAGAAAAGAGATTTTGTTACAACTTTCAATATGCTTTGTTGATCAAGGCCGCCTATCGCTTGGGTTCATACCGTATGTGAAACTAAAGCACGTAATCTTTTCTACAGAACTTTCATATTTGTGGGATACATTATTCATTACACATTTACATGTACATCTAGGTACATGTATGTCAGTAATGGTGCTGTACTCCTTTGGAAGATAACCATGATTGCTTCCCTCCATCCAGTAATATCAATGGGTTGCTTTGTGTTTAATAGTGCATCATGTAAATATTAACCAGCTCTAAAATCTGAGCTCATTAAAAGTTTTTCATTTTGCCAGCAGTTATAGTCTGTAGATACACATTTAGTGCCTAAGTAGTACAAATTAGATCGCCATACTAAACGATTTTGATTTTTTTTTTTCTCTTTTTCAGCCGGAGGTGTTGGTGTTTACTGAGCCCCCCAACCGGAAGCTCTTCTGCATCCTGTGCAAGAATGTGTTCAAGGATCCAGTCATTACACAGTGTGGAGTAAGTTTCAACTCTCAAACCGCATGCCTCATTTTCAATGTTTAAAAAAAAAATTAGTTTAAGTGGGAAAGTTGTTTATATGGAAGTTGTTTTTTAAAGTGGTTATTAGTGGTGTTTTTTTTTTCAGTGATTGTTGTTGTATATGTACATGTCTTCAATCAAACTGTTATTCCCCATTGTGATTAAACATGATTATGGAGGTACAACAAAAAGTGTGTGACAAATTTTTGAAGGGTAAGACTTCACTTCTGACTGCCACACCTTTCCCTTGTGTGGTCTTACTGTGTGTTCTTTTCAGACCCAGAAATGTGGGTAGGGGTGGATATTTTAAAACTATGGACGCATCGCGTGCACCCTTGGCGTGAGGAAACGCCACCTAAGGATGGAGCCACTATTGCCAACTGCGTGTTGCGGTCCACAAGTAATATCCAACCTCCTAACTTGTAGATGGTGACATGCGATAGTGGGGTACGCCCTTGGCAGTATTTCAGTGGGATGTCAGTGATACTCCCCCAGAAAGTGTTTTAGACATGGACCGTACTATTAAATCTGCAAAGTCATATAGGAATTTTCACTTGAGAAATTTTAATATTTGATGGAAAAGATGAAACACTGGGCCACGCACTAAAGCAGGAAAGGAGAATAACGAACAGAGTTATTTTCAGGGGGGGCCCACACCTCTTGCGGTCAGATGTTATCTAGAGTATATTTATATAGTTATTTATACACAAACCATAAACAATCTGTGACAAGATTCCCCTGAAACGCCTGGGATGAACTTCAGAGCTTCTTCAAAGTGCAAAATTTAACTAAGCACAAAACAATTTTGCTTACCAGAATAAGTTTACCAACCAAAATGCTATATCACACTACCATTTTGGAACTGGTTTTGTGCTTTAGTTTTTGCTTAGTGAAAAACAATTATTTTCTGCTTAAGAATCTCTATAAAATTGGCCTCTTTGTCCAAAGTCATGAGGCTGCTTATACCGCTGAATTAGGTGCAAATGGTACCCTGCAGAATTGTGTTGGTCATTTTGGCACAATTTCATGATAAGCGGCACCACAAATTCAAGGCCTGAGCCCACTTTCATAAAGCCTGTCAGCACAAATACTTGCTAAGCACAGAAATAATCTTGCTTAAGCAAAAACAGGTATCCAGCCAAAATTCCATACACTGTTACGACTAGTGGCCCGCGAATTTTTTGGTTACCTGTGAAAATTGCTGAGCAGTATTTTCTGCTGAACAGCTTTTTCATAAATTGTCACTTTGCCAGTAGCTCTGTTCAGTGGTGGGACATTTTCAATCCATGTGTGCAAGGCACATTTAGGTCAAGTGTCACAAATTTGTACTCCCACTAAACACCATCAAACTTTCACTTTCCCAGTGGCTCAATTCAGTGGTATGACATTTTCAATCTACATGAGGATGTGTCAAAATGCATATTTGGGTCAACCAATACCATGAAGAACAAAAAGTATGCAGAGAAAATTAAAGACATTTTCTGTTTTTATATATTTTGGGGAGCCTTGTACTTATTGACCTCTTGCGCTGACCTCACACGTGGCTACTCTCTGCCACTCTCAGCATTTTGGGAAACAAATACAAACTGTGGTAAGCAGTAAACGCCACCTCGCCAAAAAATGTGTTACTCCACTGTAAAACACACTAGGACATTGACTTCCAAAAAAAGTGCAACCAAGATTATTGTGATGATGACGTCAGGTAAATTGGGTCCAGACACACAATGCTTTTTATTACAAGTGTACATTAACCAGTTTCATCAACTATCTTATTCCAGTACTGAGTATCATTCTTAACTTAACTTTACCCTCCCAAATCCTTCTGTATTGTCTTTGCTGAAATGAAGGATTCAGAAGGACTGAGGGTTGTTGGCCCGTATTAACAATCATTAATTTATCACTTGGTCAGGCATTCCAACCTTGGAGTGACGTAGGAGAGAAGGATGTTGGTGGATTGAGGTCAACTGTAGGCAAAAAACGCACAGGGAGGAAGGGTTTTAATTTTAAAAGAGGTCACAACCATAAAAGCAGAATCTGTTGTAGTCATAAAATAAATCAAATTGACTGCCAATTTTGGGGGCGGCATGATGAGTAACAAGTTTTTCAGTCAGAGCGACTCCAAATGCCCATCCAGTTAGAACCGGCAGCTTCACATGCGTGACATGCCAAACGGATCCACTCTTAACCAGTATAAACCAGGCTTAGCCGAGCTCAAACAGTGGTCAGTTAAAGGGGCCGGTACACTGATGAACATTAAAGGAACAATCTTAGCAAGTCATTATCTACACAACATCCTTGAAAATTTATTGTGTGTGCACAAACTCCTGAGAACATACGATCCTGTGTCACAAGATGAATTATGCACACTCAGTCCTGGGCCCATTTTATGGCTGATTAATGCAGAAAGTGTTGCTTCATCATCATGTGCCTGTGATGTGCAGAAACCTCCTCCAGAGTATGCTCGCACATGCCAGAAACACCGGGGTGGACCCCTTCTAGAAAGTGTACTGGGTCCTTTAACAGGCATTACACAACACACACAGGACCTGCGGCTTTACGCTCCATCCAAAGGACGAAGCCAGGGTTAAGTGTCTTGTTTAAGGGTGCAAGTGTCAAAACCAGGACTCGAACCCACACTCTGCTGATCAGAAACACCAGAGCTCGTGTCTGGTAGGCTTGATGCCTTGTGGCTATGACACTCTTAAAAATATTCTGCTAGCCAAATATAAGCAGGATACCAGTCACATATGTTACATGTGACATAGCATTTTGGCTGCTAACCTTATTCTGGTAACCGTATTCTGCTTAGGGCTGCTACTCAAATTTTGACTTGATGCAGAAATTTTGATATGCCAGTGTCCAAAAAAAGGAAATGTTGATGTGCATTTCGTTAACGAACAAAAAACCATAGATTTGTGCTTCGCAACTTCTCAACCTACCTAGTAACAATTGATCGGGGTGCTATTATGAAGACATTTCCAGGGACCATGCCCAGGGTCAAAATTAAAAATACACAAACCGCATCAAGGTAACACAAAGCTTTTATTCATTTATCTTTTAATACCTTGATTTCCTGTCACATCCTAGATGACTTGCGTGCTGGGATCCATTCTGTAAATCCCTTCAAGGTTTCCATCCTATTTTTATCTCCATTCTCATGTTCTACTTCTTCTTCTTCTTCTTTTTTTTCCCGATGTGATTTGTTACAGCATACCTACTGTCGCTCATGCGTAACGTCCAGGCAGTATGGTAAGTCTACAATCTTTACTCCACAAATTAGTCATGAATGATTGGGTTTTACTTAGAACTGAGCTGCCTCATTCAATCAGTCTTGTGTGCAGACGGAAATGATAACTCATTTCGTGGTAGACATTTTAAACCATTATTTTCAAAATGGCCTAGTCAAAAAGAGATTGGATTTTATGCGGACCTGGAATTTCAAGAGGATCCTAATTTGTGGCCGTGATGACGTTTAGAGGTTGCAAGACCCGGTCATGTTAAGAGGAGCATTGCCTTCAAAACAATTCAGGCTCGTGGGACAGTTTGTTTTCGTTTCGTAGGTTTTTTTTTCCCCTGCTAAATGTCTGTCAGTACTGCCCCTAACAGATGATTACATCCCAGTCTATTGAAAGACTGGGGTATGGAAAGGTCGAAGGCTAAAGCGAGCTTTGAAATTTTGTAACCTTGTATTAACCCTCTCTGTGATTCTTCGTTTCCTGTGGGCCTCTCACCCCCTTCTTGCCCCTAATATGCCCAGCTGGAGGAATTGTCAGCGTAGGGGCTTTTTTTCCAAACTCCCGTTCCGACTCGCTGACAATGGGGGGGGGGGTTTCGTGGGGGCAAGTGTCACATGACCCCCCCGTGTGTGTGTGCGTGCGTGCGTGCAAACATCCTAAGTATTCCAATCTCAGGAAGTGCTTAATTAACGTTGCCTGTGTGGTTTTTTCTTCGTGGTGTTATCGGAGAGACGTGTCTTTAACAGGAGTGCCAGGTCTGCTTGAAGGTTTCCACACTCTTTGGACCTGTCCAAGGGGAAAGGGGGCTGTGGGAGGGGGAAGTCCAAAGATTAGACAGAGATTACCAGCTTGACGATCAAATATTAATTAAAATCATAAATTACAGTATTCAGATTGAAAAGGTTAACACTAAGCATAATTGCCTCAGATATTAACCATATTTGACGGAAGGATGCAGTATTGATATTACTGTCTAGTGTGATTTCCCCCAAAAAGACATCGATGATTTTCAAGCGTTTAGGTTTTAAAATAGCCATGTGGTACTAGCACTTTCATCCTAAAATAATAGTGTGTTAGAATTTAATCTTTTTTGCTGACTTATATGGAGATAGTTTCATAGTAGAATAAACATTCGGCATTTACGAAACTATGAAAAATGTTTAACCGGATTTGAGGCATTTCATGGTGGAATACTGGTATTGGTTTGGTTTGCAGTAAACACCACAAGATGGTATCCTACTGTTGCTGAGTAGATTTAGTTCTGATAAGATCTCATCTTGGTTTAGTTCTGATAAGATCTCATCTTGGTTTAGTTCTGAACTACTTGTCTATATACTGCCGCGTAGTAGATTGGGGAACTGGGGACTTCTACTTCCGATTAGTGGATCTTGGTGACTTCTGGTAATTATCTTCAGTATCCTGGTTGCTTAATGATATTTAAGTTTAGTTTTAAGACAAGTACTTGAAAACCTAGGTTTGAATGAAAGCATTCCCTTGAATGCTAGGGCTTTATTAATTTTTTTTTTTAGATAGAAGGTTGGGTCCCTGTGGAGTCTCCCTCTATTGATACACACGTATGTAAACACCCAATAAGCCATTTGCGAGTTACATTTGAATATCACAAGTTACCGCTTAAGTTTGAATTCCTCGGACTATAGAGACAGTTGCCATGTCTCATGGTTCGGGGCAGGCTCTTGGATAGCAACCTCCAGATGAGCAAACCCTGGTACCATTGTGCCATATACATTCATTCAAAACTGTGTATGGGTGTTTGCCGTCTCTCATGCAACTACCCAAAATCTTGCCCCGAATCTTGTGACATGTAGCAACTGTCTATATGGTATGAGGAAGTTAAGTGGTAACTTGAGACTGAGCAAGTCACTTGACCAGACATTATTAAAATCTGAAAAATAGTATTAGCTGTTGCAAAGTGCTTACCAACCAAAAAGACCTATGGTATAAATGCAAACAAATAGTTAGTGGCCTGACGTTTCAACCCTAGCAGAGTCTTTCTCGAAGGCTAAACAATAAAATAAAAATATTTTAAAAAATCTAACTAAAAAATGGCTTATTGAGATAACTTTACTCTGTCACTGGCTTGGAAGTATGAGGAGGCCACAGAAGCCGTGGCCCCACTGCATGTTGCTCTGGTCTTAGCCTTGGTGCCCCTTCAAAAATCTCCCATAAACTTGAAGATTTTTCTATGGAAGGGCCCTTTGCAAAAGGTTTCACCTTAACAGTGGTCCACTGGCCAAATGCTAGATAAAACACCCCGAGGACCAGTCACAGTTCTCTCCAAGTGTTTCGGCTGGCTATTTAGTGTTCGGGGAAGCATCCTTATTTAATGTGAAATATGGAACTGTGAAAAAGCTGACGGACTAGTGAAATGACAAGCTAGCTGGTCCTAGCTGGTCAGTCACTAACAAATGTAAAGGCAAACCCGGTTAAACCCTCTCATAGATGAAATTCTAGGCCTGCTGTCACTAAAAAATAATCCATTTCCCGTCGGAAAGATGAAATAGTTTGATTTCGGAGAACTTTAAAGTGATAGCTGGACTGTCTAGTGTTTTGCATTACGAAAGGAGAGAGTGCTCTGAGGCAAAAGTGTAAGTTATCCTTGTGTATCTAATAGAGAGATACTGAGTGAGTGCACTAATTGGTAAGTGGAAAGAAAATGACCACATCCTAAAAGCCCCGTAAACCTGTCTGTCTGGCTCTGAAAATAGACAATAACACCGTGGTTCAAACTCTACATCAAAACAGACGAGCCACAAGAATGCACCCGCTCCTCAGTTTTGTGTCTTGGAAATCGGGTTGAACCAAGACGAAGAAAGTGCAGTGACTTTATTTGTTATGATTTGACTTGTGACCGATTTGACCCGCAAATTTAGATATCAATTTTAAATTACTATTTTTATAGATTTGAGACAGTTACAAGCTTTCATTTAATGGATTGCACGGAAAAATCCACCACTGATAAGTATTAGTTAGTTAACTTTAGCCTTCGAGAAAGACTCTTCTAGGGTCGAAATGTCAGGCCACTAACTATTTTTTTGCATTAAAAACTCAAAGTGAATTATTGTCGGGATCCTGACAATAATTCACGTCCATCAGCTGCGTTCAAACAATTGTTACATGAATTTTGTGCATTCAAAAAATAGTTTTTTGTAATTTTTCGTTTTGAAATAAGCATCATCTGTCAAAGTTCGTTTAGAGAAAACAAATAACTCTTCTTTTCCCCTTTTTCCCAGAAAGTACTGATTATAACAGTGGTGTTAGACAAAACCATATCACACTGTTCTAGGTCATTGGTCTCTCGTGAATTAATTACACCAGATTAAATTTCATTCAGTTTGATTTCATGGGACGTTTATTTCCTCGTAAGTAGACAGCATGATTTATGGTCTCCTCTCTTGCAGATAAATGCCCAGTGGATGACATGAAACTTGCCGTGGTGGTCAACAACATCGCAGTCAGTGAACAGATAGGGGAACTGTACATACACTGTCGTAATGGCTGTAAGCCCTCGGGTACCGGCATACAGGATGAGTACCAGGTAGATCCAGATGGCTGTCCGTGTACCTTCAGAGTCAATGAACGCAGGTGGGTAGCATGTTTTTTATGTCGTAGTTTGATTATTTGAATACCTCTAAGGGTTCACTTTACTTAGATTATGTCACTATTTTATCACTCCCCTGGTACTTCAACGCCCACGTCACGCACGTCACGTTACCAGAACTGCATGAACATGTGCTAAGAAATGTAATGTATCAGACTTGTACATGGTTATCCGAAAAGGTCTGTGCTGCCTATAGTCATAGTAGAAGGGTGACGTACGTGAGATGCATGTATATCATTGTGTTGGTTCACAAGTGTCATATATAATATGTCAGGGAATGATTGTGTCCAGCGATTTTGCATAGCAAAACATGTAGACCAAACATGTTTTGTGCTAGTTTTGAGAAGCAAATGATGAAATCTGAGTATCAACTGATACTTTCTGTGTAGTATTTGGCGATGCTATACAATGGAAATCATTCACTGTATGTACTGATGTCTTGATTTTATTGCAATGTTGTATTCGCGCACAAAAGGGGGCTTTGTTCGAAAACATCATATCTTAGTGGTGCAATTGTGTTATGTTTATACACATCTGGGACAGTTGAAGTGAGATACGATGTGTTGTGGTTTTCAATGGGTGTGGTGGAAAGCCTATTTTTTGGATGGACTAGTGAAAAGACAAGCTAACTGATTCTGCTGGCCACCCACTGAGTCTTTTAGTCCCTTGTTTTAAACTGATTGCTTCGTCTCCTCTTTCAAGGTTTGCAATTTTTAGGAGCTCCTGGTTTCAGTCCAAGCAAAACTGCCGCAGCTTCTTCAGAGAAGAAGTAACAAAACACTGTACTTATATTGTTTGGGTTGTTTTTGTAAGAGGTTCTGAAGTGAAGTGAACACTTCACACTAGGAAGAAATTGACGTAATTGGAAGGTAATTTTGTCAGGCACCTCGCTCTGCTGGAAAAATGAATCAACTCCTTGACTTTGGGTCGGTGAGATGCAACGCAGATGTTTGTTTACACTCTTTGGAGTAGTTACGCAGGCCACCATGTTGTTGTCTTTTTTTTCTTTCTCTCACGGTGTGTATTTAGACACCCGCATCAATTAATGCAGGATGCCAATGAATAATTTTAGGAGCAAGCAAAACACGTTGGGGAGAATCTGCGGTGGGGCCTAGTTTGGGTTGACCTCTGTCCGTCAACGTCACTGGCAATTCTGGAAGTCACTAATCGGAATGCTGCATTGGACTCCGCCACACCTGGGTACTGATGGGGAAATAAAACGATTCCTGTATGAAATGGAACACCAGGGCTGCTCTAGGGTTGTTTGGGAAAGGTGCCAGAAAGTCTTGCGCTAAAAAAAAAAAAAAAAGAAGGGAAACAAAATGCAGATTCTCAGAAGGTGTCTTGCTAGGAGTCTGTCAGGAGTGGACAGGTGTTTATGATAGGGAGGATGGAGGTCACACGTTATCTGTGAGTAAATTTGAATTTTCCCCTCCGACAATTTTGAGGGGTGTTTGTTGAAATGATGCTGACAGAGGCTTACCTTCAGACAGTTCAAAGTAAAATCCCTCCCCCCCCCCTCTTTCCCCCACCCTGAAATAAAACCTTCCTAAAACAACCAAAAACAAACAAATCAATACATACAAGTAATTAGGGATATAGAGTACTATTCAAAACCCTACGCTGATGTGTGATAAGCACTGTATACTAATAAAAATAATATATTTATGAAAGCACAAAAAAAAGTGTAAATGAAAAAATAATAAGGTAGAGCCGGTCTAAGGTTTTCAGATTTTCTTTTCAGTTTGAGGTGAAGGTTGTGAAACTTGTGCGATCCACTCAAATGAGCAATTCAGACGCTTGGCAACTTACATGTACATGCATGCTTTCAAAGGGGCCAGTGCCTTCATATTCACTACCTTATGGAGACCGAGAACAAAACAGAAAAGGGAAAACAAAGGGTCTCCATAGGGAAATTCTAAAGACTGGGTTGCTCCACAAGGAATTTTTATGTACAAAGTCTATGGGAGGTTCTTAACTACGGGGACAAAGGAAAGAACAAAAGATGTCTCCACAGGGATGCAAAAAAAAGAATGCGTGTGTTTGGCCTGTTTGCAACATTTGCAAAATTTTGCAAACATGTAGAGAAGGTGTTTTAGCCTGAGTTTGTCATCTTAAAAAAATGACAAAAGCAATAAACTATCTAGTCCATGAAAATTTGACAAATCTGGCCTAAACCTTACTAAAGCATTTTAATTTGTTATGTTAAAGGGTCTGTGTACGTTTGGTAATGAAAATTAATGGCAATACAAACTTCCTTGGTTTAGAAGTACAGCAGCTTTGGATAGTAATAATGAAGTTTGAGAAACATTTCACTTTAAAGTACTGCAGTTATGGAAAAAGATTTCTCTTTTTATCCCCCAAAATTTGAATCTGATAGGGATTAATCTTCCTGCCCGGACATACTCACTCCGGATTTTTGGCAATATTTCAATTCAAAAGCGCGACCACCTTTTGAAATGAAATGTTCTCAGGTTAGTTTTATTGTATACAGGTATATATCTAAATATCTAAATATCTAAATATATAATAAATATCTAATATAATAAATATCTAAATATATATTAAAACAACCAAACAGTTGCAAAAACCAAAGGTAACCTTTGCCTTTAAAGTGGATTTGCCAACGTAAGTTTTGTTTTAAACAGTTGAATTTTATTTCAAGGAGCAGACTAAGTAGCATTGCCTAGCACACAGAATGATCATTATGGACGCTGCAAAATGATTGGTTCAGTGGATCGTAGTGACATGCATTTTATAAATGGTATCCCAAAAGGTTGCATGAGTGGAACACACCCTAGATGTATTTGTTTCGCGGAGAGATTTTATATTTTTCATATTGGAGGTCAATCATTACCACAACAAATTTGGTTTTCCTATTTTTTTTCCCAATTCATCACTTTCAAAGTTGTAAACATTACTTATCAATCAGTGACTTTGCAAAAGTGTTATTCTTCAAATCTGCACATTTGTGTCAGACATGTCAGATGCTTGTTTTTTGGGGGAAAAAACTACTTTTCCTATTAAACAGTTATATATTTTGAAATGTTTGGATGACATTGCTAAATATATATTTGTTTCACTTTATTCTGTGTGTGGCGCCTTGAATTGATTAATTTTTTTATCTGTTTATAGAGGATATTATTACTTAACCGGAGAAAATATCAATTACTGATTTGACTTGTTCAAATTTCCTTGCGCTGAACAAAACGGAACATTTTCATGATTTATTGACAAGAAACCCTGAAATGAATCACGACTATCAAATCCATCATGCTAAGTCGGTGGACTTTCCAACATTCCAGTAGAGGCGGAAATTCCAGAATTTGTTTTGTCTGTCCGGGTAAAACTTCAAAGAGAGTAATTTCAAATGCCTTTCTCGGGGATCCTGTGCTGATATGTGCTCAGTCAACAGGAAGAGATTTGAGCTAACTGAATGTGACAGACGCCCGTCATGGTTTTGTGGTCACTGTTACTTTGCATCACCTTGATGGGCACCAGCGGAGACAGTTTGGAAATGATGTAAGATTATTATGACATGAGAAGCTCGGCCGGTTTCCTCATCAGTGCTGGTTGGGATTCAGGAGAGGCAGAAGCTGAGTTGTAGGTGACATTGATTGAACATGATTATAAGCGTTGTAAACATTCATGTACCTTTTGATACCTAGTTCATGTAGATTTCGTCACTGCTTTCATAAAGTGATGAATTTACAAAATTTTGTGTTGAAATCGCTTTTTTTTTCAGTGCTGTTTCGGAGACTGCTTCCTTTTTTTCCTTTTAAAAGTTTACTACCAAGATAAAGCTGACCTCTTCAGTCATACAGAACTGTCAATATGTTTTCAATCTTGCAATTTTTGTAATACCTAAAAAACGTGACACTTTGTGAAAGTGACAAAATGAGCGCTGTGTACAAACCAATGGTAGTGAGAGCTGAGATTCGTCTCCTTGTGAAAACGCTGAACTTAAATGGGTGATGTGTGTAAATGTTGGGAAGAGTTATTCTTTTAATATGGCATATTTTGTTTGCTTGAAAACCTTTTTATGGTTCTGTTTTGGATTATTTCCCCCAAACTTCCTCTGCAACACACAGCAAGGGGCAAAATCATCTCTAGGTGAAAAAACAAAAGGCGGGGGGCGGGGGGCGGGGGGCGGGGTGGGGGGGGTGTTGGTCACAAGACCACAGCGATTGTACATTTAGTTCAAAATTGTTACTGGACCAGAACATTTTTTACAAGACCAAAATGAAACTGCCAATAAAACTGGCAAAGGTTTTGCATCTGAATCCAATATGCCTATGGATTTGTTTTCCAACAGGACTTGGGGATGTACCGAGTGTACATTGCTTGTCATACATCACTGCGGGTAGCACACAAATAATAAAAAAAAGCATTGTGTTGAATATTATAATGGTACAGTGCAGGCCAGACTCTTTAGAAGACACACCTTCGAGTTTGTGCTGGTCATGCTGGTACATAAATGTCAGCGCTCAAAATGCCCACTGGATCACTGACTGGTCAGAGTCCAGTTACTTTAGCTCTTGGTCTCTTGTCCCACAACCAAGCAAATCCTGCAGTCTAGAGATTTTCTCCAAAAATTATTTTGTTTTTTAATTCTAAACCCTTTACAATTCTGGCTAAATAACCCTATGAACATGACGTCACAAGCTCAAACAGCACCCTCGCTCAGGTCAAAGGAAAACCTATCATTGGTTGAGAGTCGTGTGTGGCGCTTTTGCGCTTCAACACTTTTATACTTTGACCTCAGCGATGGCGGCCTAGATACAAGTGATCTACATAAAAATGAAACAAATGAAACAGTAGGCCTTGTAAAAAAAGACTTCTAAGCCACTGAAAGGTCATCACCCAACGACAAACAAGAGCTCTCTAGTTGAGACTGTCATGAATTCGAAGTACTTTTTTTTATCCATGTGATATGAGCTAGCAGTTGGGTCCAACCGATGGAGTAGTTCATCGCACTGTGATAAACACTCACCATGTGTCAATGGCACGCAGGCTTTGTGCCAATGATTCCCCACCACACCCACCGCGGTTTACTTACAGCACAAAGGTGAAGAGCTTAAACTCCGCTGCATTAACACTTTACACCCAAGCAGCCGGACTCGGGCTCAGCTGTCAGGTGACTGTATGTGATGAAAATGAAACAAATTTGTCATTTTCTTGAATCGGCAGATAATATCGGGTTTAGGCGAGGCAATGTAAATACAAATCCTGATGAATCCAAGATGCCTGAACATAGTTCAAGGTTGATCGATCTCTAGTTTTTTTATATGGGGCTCAAATTTGGGGTGGGTGGGGGGGTGGTAGGTTTCCATAAGACTGCAGGGCTTGTACATGTAGTTCAATATTGTAACTGGACCAGAAAATTTGTCAGAACCAGAGCTAAAATGGACCCCCCCCCCAAAAAAAAAAAAACCCACAGTTTAACATAGAAACTGTTTTTATTTGACCGAGCACTAAACGCAGGTTTATCTTATTTGTCTCATGGGTAAGTAAACAATGACACTAAACAGATCTGAAAAGATTGAAAATCACAGGACCGCACGACTTTTCGTCGTTAGTGTACTGCACCCCTACGCAAAAAAGCTAATGGCCTTGGGGCTGCGGTCCAGTGTAAATTTCATGCCTTGCCTTTATGTTTGTGTCAACTCCCAAAACCTTCCTCATTGACACTCAGCAAGGGGGGGGGGGGGTGGTATTGGAGACATTTGCTTTGACAAACGCTTCCTGCAAACAATTTACACCAGTAGCCTTTGATAGATCACCTTGCACCACTTTTTTGCTCATTCTTTGGTTCGGAGTAGACAACCTGATGAGCCAGGTCCCCCTGGGGAGCAAGGAAGAATATTTCTGATGATCTATCATCTGTTTACTGTCCACAAATAGGATATCATTTTGTAAGGTGAAACTTGATCATGTTTACACAAACAAAACCAACTGGAAGGTCAAGATGGGTAAGGTAATAAGTGTATCCTCTATTTTTGGGGGGTCTTACGATAACAAATTAAAAAAACCATAAATTATCTGATTTGGGGGGGGATAGGAGGTGGGTATTTGGTGGGGTCATGGTCCGATTGTATGGCTCTGCTTATGACAGAATTCTTCGTTTACTGAGCCATGTCAAGCGCATGAATCTACAGGCAGTTAGCGCAGAATTCTGCAGTAAGCAGAGCCATGAAATTGGGTCCTAATTGGAGGACAGAAATATTAAGTGGTAGTGTTTCGCAGACAAACGGTTTGTACTTCATAGGAATATTAACCATTCCATCTCCTCACAATTCCTCCCCTATGTTTGGACATGCCTAAGTTCCGACACCCCTGTGTTCTGACACCCCTATGTTCCAAAAACCCATCTGTTCCAAACACCTCTATGTACTGACAGCCCTATGTTCTGACAGCCCTTTGTTCCGAAACCTTTATGTTTTGACAACCCTATTTGTTGACACCCACATGTTCCGACACCCCTATGTTCCGACAACCCTATGTCAATCTGACACTTCTATGTTCCGACACCCCTTTGTTTTGACGCCCCTATGTTCTCCCCTAGCGTATTTTCCTAATCCTAACCCTCACCCTAACTCTAGCGTGTAAATCACAAGGAGTTTTTCGGAACATAGGATTATCGGAACATAGGGGTGCCGGAGTATAGAGCAGTCGCCAATCTTGTATGCTAGTACACACGTAACGCACGTCTTTGCTAAGCCCTCCTGTGTAAATCAGCAGAGGTTCCAACATGTCCAAGTAACTTTTTTGTACCATTTGGTCTACATGCATGCCTGAACCCTTGAGTCTCGGCCTAGAGAGATTGGGACTTTTATTCTACTAAATATGGAACAATGCAGAGGGACGCAATATCACGAGCCACGTCAGGGTTTAGCTGTACTTTGAAGGCCAATTAAGCTCATTACGATCCCTATATGGTCTTATCATTCATTGGCCCTTCACATTTGTGCAGATGTAATCTGTGTAAATTTGTCATACGTTTGTCATGTATTCCTAAGCAATAGAATTACGCAGGTTTCGGGTTGGTGAGCGATACAATCTGCAATCGGGGGTTGAAGCGATGGATATCTGGCGGAATACAAAAATATCTGGCAAAATTGACGAGTGTGATTCTAATGGCGGGTGAATGGTATACCCGGAGGTCAGGGGGGTCGGCGTCAATCATGCCTTTTAACACCATCTGTTGCATGTGTGAAAAAATCCATTGAAACAAGATCGAAAAAATTACCATTGTTTAGAAGATCTTGGCTGGGGTGGCTAATGGGTAAAGCACTCGCCTCTCCCCACTACGGCCCTAGTTTGATTCCCGGCTAGGGCCATGTATGTGAGTAGAGTTGTGCCTTGATTCTCTCCTGTGCCAAGAGGGTTTTTTTCTCCAGGCCTTCTGGTTTTCATCCCTCTAGAGAAATCAAACCACTTTTGATCGCAGGCTGCGCTCTGTGGTCATATATGGGTCAATATTGGTGGCTGCCAAGGGCGCCCTTGCATGCCTGCAGCTCGAACACGTTGTAGCCGCGTCCTTTGCAATTCAGCTTCTCATCTGCCAGTAAGGATGATTCGCCTACCAAATTATTATTACTATTATTATTGCTTATTTTAATTGCCCCAATCATGCAAGTGTATGCCCCAAATCCATGACACAACATAAAAACTGTTTTGTCTTGACTTGTATTCAAACAGGACCACCTAAGGCGCTGGTTATTTGCACAGTGTGGTTGTACGGTTTGTCTAGGTGAAAAGCAGAGGATGAAAATGCATTTACTCCCCCCCAAACCAAGGATGAGAAAACAGGAAACCAAAGATGTAATATTTTATAGACGTAATTGAATAATTGATGGAGGCGCTGTACCTTTGGTAGAGTGACTCACATTATAAGCTTAACTCACATCCACTTCGCCAACAGGACATGGCTTAGCTACCAAATTTCAGCTGGATATCAAGCGATAATTTTCACACTAATCTGCTTGAAAGGGGGTGTTTATTAATTAACTCTAAAGACCAATTAAGCACTATGGCCTTTTGTATTGAGTCATTGATACCCAATAGAAAGAAAACAACATCATTGTTGGGTGGATCATGGGTGGGGGGGGGGTGGTTGTATGTTAAGTCCATTATTTATCTTGGGTCCTTCCCCAGGACAATAATTATTTATAACAAGCTTTCATTTGCGGACTCCTCCCAAACAAGGCTAGACGTGTTGAAAAGGATGGGTATGTTTCTCCCATGAGCTTGTTTCTGTTGTCATTGTCTGCAAACCGTATGGCGCACGGTGTGTACCCTTTGTCCAGTGGCTTGGTGGTGGTCACTCCCGGCCATGCGATGTGGTCATTGTTTGTCTTGTTTTTCTTCCATCGATGTTTGTGTTATTTGGATTGCTTTGTAGATGCTAGTTTTTGATTCAATACAAAACCCGGATGAAAGTTTGTCCAGGATGTGTGACGTCCGTCACTGCACGGATGAACTCATCTTTGTGGACACTGTCGCCTGCTTTTCAAAACAAAACGTGGAATTTAAGAACTGACCGATTCTGTGATTACTGATTTTTTAATTTTTTTTTAAGTGGCACTGTGTGTCACACAATTGTTACCATGTTCATTATCACAATTCTGGACCCCGGGACGATTGATTGAACTCTGTTAACTCTGACAGACCGAGCAAGAAATTATGATTTGTTTCCAACGTTAAGAATTTGTTGGAAGTCTTTTAACAATAAGATGCTTATTTTACCAGCAGTTATCCGGCTGACTACGCAGAGTACTTGTCTCTGTTTCCCCTAACTGGGAGGTCCTCCTTGAGGAAATCCGAGTGATCGAACAATAACACCTTCTTTTTCATGACCATGAGTGTTGAAGACACAACGTGTTCCCTAAGCCTCATTTTTCAAACTCTTGTTTGCTCAACCAGCCTCAAGTCTAACTTCTTGTTTCAGGCTTCTGCTCTTCCAGTTGATTCATCAAGTTGACTTCA
Organism: Pisaster brevispinus; assembly: GCA_023634235.1. Taxonomy (NCBI): domain Eukaryota; kingdom Metazoa; phylum Echinodermata; class Asteroidea; order Forcipulatida; family Asteriidae; genus Pisaster; species Pisaster brevispinus. The sequence goes on along the minus strand of JAMKCF010000021.1, from coordinate 7,128,633 downwards.
AAAAATGATGAAAGTGAGTAATGAATATTCAATTATGTTAACGATGCTGACTCTGCTCTCTGTTTGCTATTGGTTGATCCTCGACAGGGACCATGAGATGGAATGCAGCTACGCACCAATCCAGTGCCCCAACAACCCTGACTGTCCCAAGATCCTGAAAATGGTAAGTCGTGTGGGGGTGGGCTTTAACACGTTGACTGCCGCCTACGAGTACATTTGTAGTAACAGGTGTAACAGATTCTGCCACTACGAGTATACTCATAGAGAATGAAAGGTTTTTGTATTGTTACTTGAATACACTGGCATCACTAAGAACGCAACAAATACGCTTCTGGCAGTGGTGAGGACATACATCCTTAGAATTTGTATTACAACATGTAGACACAAAAAAAAAACCTTTTTGGTATGCGCGCATGCGCACCTCACTTGGCAAATGGGAACGCCCTACGAATCTATGACCGGCAGTCAATGTGTTAAGATGTCTCGGGTTTGCATACAAGTGATTAGGGTTTGTGAGTGGAATGGAAAGTTGCGTTTGATTCTTTAGACCGATAAGGATTAGAGACTTTGCATGGTGGTAAAAACAATCAAAGCAATCTAGAAACTAAGATTTGTGGTAACACCATGTAGTTATCTCTATAACATGTATAATGAATGTGATTCTGAACGGAGTTTTTAAACCAGTTCTTTTCAGAGCCACCACAAATAATAACAGACATAGGCCGAATCCGTATTGGTGGCTACAGCTATGGCTACGGCTGTTTCTAAGGACATCCTATATACTTTTACGCATGATAGTGCGGCAATCCAGCTGTAGCCAGAGCCATAGCCACCAATTTGGACCTGGCCTTAGTTACATGGTGTTCCTGCAAATCTTAGACCATGCCCGGATTGATGGCCTCTTTAGTGGCTATTGCTGGATTGCTAAAAAAAAGTCTATACTTCATTTGTTATGGCTGAAGCCACTGGCCATTGCCGGAGCTGACATTGTTTGATTTGGGTACATCCTTAGTCTCTAGAAACTTTACTCATGGAAACATGCATTTATTATTCCCATTCCAATATTTGGGGTTCTGAATATCTGCAAATACCATAGTTTTTTTTATACAAAAAGTAGATGTTATATAGGGTTGAACAAAGAAAAACATTCACTGAGCAAGACTTGAACCTATAACCTCTGGATGAATGTGTCGGTGCTTTACCAACTGAGCTATCTAGCCCTTATGTTGGCGGTCTCCGTATTTTGTTAATATTGTTGTTGGAGGGTGCCAGTCAGAGGCTATACAAACTGTAACTGCCTTAATTATGTTAAAGCCAGGGATCAAAACCAAGTTAACGATAAACCTGGGAAGCAGCAACAGTAGATTTTGTACAGTAGTCTGTTAAATCATTCAAATGGTTTAGGATATCAGGAAGATAAAATACTTGATGTTGGAGAATGGCGACATTAACAAAACAGAAAGTATGCCAAAACTTGTTTTCAACGGGTCAATTGTAAAAACTTGTCGTCTTGATGACTACATTAATGTTCTCCTTTTGGTAAAAAAATTACCTCTTTTTTTTCAAAGTGAAATATTATGTAAAGTTTAAATTACCCTAATTGAAATGGAAATATTTATTTTGGTCAAGTTGCTTTGTAAGTACACTGCTAGTTGCTGTGAGGTAACAACTCTAAAAATTAAGTAAACAGACATTTGATTTGTCAGGATTCTGCCTGGTTTCAGGACTTTTCACTGATCTCCCTGCACCTTTAGATTTTTTGAAAGAGGCAAACTTGCCATCACAGAGATGAAAAGACTTGGTTCTTGTTTTGACCAGACCTTCAGATATCTAATTTGAAATGATGTAGAGAGTCTGTAAACCTCTGAAATGTAACATTCTGTACATTCAGAGAGTTTCGTTCCCTCACCAAGAGGAAAATTTATTGTCAATTTTTTTAGGATTGTTTGTTTTTTCGAACAATTTCATTCATGGGTAAAGGTTACAGCTCCATTTTTGCATGATCAGTTCAGATGGATTAATTCAAGTGGATGATTAAAACAATGTAGCTGGATAAACTTACCTCTCTAAAATAGGCTTGAAAATGATTGAGTGCTTAAATACCAATTAAGTAATTACCAATGTTACACCTCACCTTAATATAAACATTATAACGTTAGAATCAGAGGAACAACCTCGTTGTCATCAAACTTCTCGGAAGAGTTCTAGCTCGTCGCACGAGAAGAAATTAAGAGTGTGGTTAGACACTCATGCATGTTCATTAATAAAGATTTCCCCCCATGTAGCTTTGAATTCCCTTTGGTAACTTTAGTAGTCGTCACTACCTGTGCGTCCTTTGGACTGTGCTGGGTGTGCTTACTGATTGCTTATGTAATATACAATTGAATTAGGGAAACGCCCACTGGACTAATTGTGCTAAATTTTGGGGATCCTGGGTTCACGACCGAAATGAAGTGTACTCTGTGGTGTAAAGGTGGGAAAAAATGAAGACTTCTGTGTGGTCTTAAAATTAGCGAGACAATGGTGTTGGGTTCCACAATTACATTATACAAGAATAATTTCGGAAATAATTGGAGGCGCTTTTTAATTTTGGGTTCCACAATTACATTATGCTAGAATGATTTCGGAATTAATTGGAGGCGCTTTTTAATTTTTGTTCGTACTCGGAGAGTGGCATTTGTTAAGAGGATCTGTTTCTGGTGTTAGAAATTGTATTTGTGAATAGGAAGTTGTTATTTACATGGTTGGAAATTTTTGAAAAATATGTCGCCAATTTTGACTGAGGAAACTTAAGTCTTAAACTTGGTTTGTGTACTAATTGCATGTATACTAAGAAACTTTTCTCTCTGAAATACTGTCTTGTGAGAGACAATTCTTCCCAGACATTCTGTTAATACTTTGACATCAAAGCTCAAAAATTGGCACTTGACCGCATGCCAGTAATTTTTGCATAGGGCCAGTAAACTCACCAAAGAACAAGTCAGGCAGTCCTGTGATTTTTTAATCTTTCAAAACTGTTCAGTGTCAATGTGTACTTACTCATGAGACAAACAAAATTTAACTCTTCTTTTAGTGCTTTTTAATGCACTTTTAGTGCACTTACATGTACTCTGTAAAATACCAGAGCACATTCACCAACCTCAGTGTTCGTCCACAAAGGCCTGCCGTCGATTTCACCAAACTCTTCCTAACTTAGGATTAATCTTAGGACTTAGGACGAGTCCCAGCCTTGCACTGTAACATGTAAACCTTAAGATTAATCCTAAGTTAAGACTAGTTACTCGTCCTAACTCGAGATAGGATTAATCCTAGCGTTTCGTGAAATTGGCTGCTGGTGTTGCTATTCATTTCTGTCACCTATAGAAGGAACATTCAACAAACAAGGGAGAGTCAATCGGAATACATAGATATACGAACCATCTGAAAACATTTGAAAATAGTATGGAATGCACATAAAAAAACTGAGACAATTTGTGTCTGTAGAATGTACTTATTATATATACATGCACTTCTGTAGTGGGGTGATCCACTTTTTCAAAGTAGGGTTCACATAAATTTACATAATAACATGTTGTGTCTCATAGAGGAGACCCCCCCCCCCAAAAAAAAAAAAAAAATAAAATAAAATAAAATAAAAATAAAATAAAATAAAATAAATAAATAAATAAATAAATAAATAAATAAATAAATTTCTTTCAAAATATCAATCTCATCAGAAGTTCTTTTGTGTTGTAGAATCTTGAAGCACATCTCCAGAACTGCAACCTGTGCAAGTGTGACCACCACAAGTTCGGCTGCCCGTTTGTAGGCACGCAGGAGGAGGTATCGGACCACCGTGACGTCTGCAGCTACGAGGGTATCAAGGACTACCTCCAGACATCATCAGAGAGGATGAGAGAGCTACAAGCCACCATCGTACAGAAGGACCAAGAGATCGGATTCTTACGCTCCATGCTCGGCAAGCTCAGCGAGAGGGTAGACAGGCTGGAGAAATCCATGGAACTGAAAATTAGTAAGTTTCAAAGTTGTTTTATTATCTTTCTTCAAAGTTTGTTGCTTTCCTTTCAGTTATTATTGGCTAATTTTTAAATGGCTAGTTTTAAAAAAAAATTGATGGTAGGCTATTTGCTGTAGGTGGCATGGATGAAAATTTACACTGGACCACAAGCACGAGGCCAGTGTTTTTAGTGCCGGGCCAGTACATGTACACTCACGACTGATCAAGTCCGGTGGTCTGATGTTTTTCAATTGAACATGTTGAAGAGTAATAATACCTAACTGTAATATCTAAACTTTAAAAAAATAAATAAATCAAATATCAAATATTTGTTGATTCTGTTGAGTATTGAAGTATACACCAATGTACTTGCCCAAAAGACAAAACAGATCAATCTTCTCTTAGTGCTTATTCAGTTAAAAGAAGTTTATTATATTTGTAAGCTGTACATGTAGTAGAAGCTAGTTTGTTCTCATTTTGATTCTGGTCCTGTAAAAAAAAATATGCTGGTCCAGTAAAAACTTTGCGCTCTAAGCCCTCCAGTCTGGTGGATTTTTCTACCAAATTTGAGCCCTGCTATTGTGTAATGCACTTGCCTCTCACCATGGTGGCCCTGGTTCCATTCCCAGCTAGGGCCATATAGAGTTGTGCACTGTTTCTCTCCTGTGCCATAAGGTTTTTTTTCTCTTGGCCCTCTTGTTTTCCTCCCGGAAAAATGAAACACCTTTAATCTCTGGCTGTGCTTCGTGGTCTTACATGTATCGGTTGGGCTGGCTGCCCAGAGCCGCCTTGACATGCCAGCAGCTTGACAATGTTGTAGCCACATTCTTCGCAAGCCTTCCAAGTTGCTACAGTCACTTACATGGCACTGACCATCAAAGGTATAACATGTAGATGTGCATTTATGTTGACCCCTCTGCACAATTTGTAAATTAGGTGACTGACTACCCTAAACTATTCTTAGTGGTAACTGTGAACAGATTTGCAAGTTACTTGGCTGAGAGTCAAAATGATTGAATCCCACCTGTGCACATTATTAAGTGAGTAGTTCTCATGCGCACAGTTACACACGCTCTGCATGTCATTCTTGATCTTGATCTGTTGTCGAGGGATAAAAAAAACAAAAACACAGCTGTTAAAGATGACCGATCATGTGAGCTACTCTTAACCAATAGGATTGCTTTAATTGTCTGTGGTACTGGAGACTTGCTCTGGGAGAACCCGAAACTTATCTTCGTTTACCGTAGCGTGTAACAATCATGGAAAGGTCAAACATTGACCCCAGTTACCTAATTTGAGTTTTCACGACACTGTCTATAAGCATCGTCAAATCTCATTTTTTGAAAATTGGGTCAAAATTTAGGATTCTGACATGAGAGCAAGTCACTTTTACACATGTATGAATAAGTGACTGGGGTTCACCACACAGGATACATGATATCACACCCAATAGATTTAGTGTCAAAAGGGCATGTTGCCGTTTTGCACCCTACTGGCCAAGTTGTTTATCTTGAAGCATTTTAACAGCAGCAGTGAGCTCACGCTGATTGAATCTGATCCGTGTAATTCTTTCAATTCCCCGCGAACAATGAAACGATTTCCCGTTGAGGATGTGCCTACAGATGCTCCTATCACTCAAAGCACTTTGCTCATCCATGCAAAGGGTTTCTCAGAAGTTGAATCATACCAAGACAACAGGAGAAGGGTGTGAAATAGGAGGGGATGGGATGGTGGGGGTGGGTAGGGGGTTAGAGAAAAGAAAAATGACAAAGCAATCATGTTGGTGCTGTCATAATGTATCATCAAACCAGGTGAAGCAATTACTCGCTTTCTTAAGGAACATGTAGGATGATCTGATGTGGATTGTTACCAGGCCCATCACTGTTGACAGTCAGTGGATTATTGGCCCTTCATCGGGTACAGGGAGTGGCATCCATCCCTTGTTGACAAATTTTTTTGCATCTTGACTGACTTTCAACAACACCAACCTGGGATACATTTAGGCACGTTTGAGAAATGTGGCTACCCATGACAGTGATATGAAATTTGTATCCCGCATTTGCCTAATCGAAAACAGTGATTTAGAGCTTGAGTTGTTTTGAAGTTAGAAGCCTCGTTTTATATGCCAACTTTTTGGCACGAACAGATTGATCTCCATTTGTTAGTGTCATCAAGAATACAGAGCAATTCAGACTTACATATTGTACATGTAGCTCGTACCAAGAAGTGTCAAAAATCACAATTTTTTTTTAAATTGGTTTTGATACAAGATATTAATATACTCATTACTGTTAAAATTTTCAGCAAGTTTCAGTACCTAATATGTAATAGTTTCATAATTACACTAATTAGTTAAAACGATGTATCAAAATTTTGCCATTTTGTATTCTCACAAAGTGACATATCTCAATACACCACTTTACCTATGATTATACAAAACTGTACAGCACAGTTAGGCGCCCGCGTGTGACATTTGCATTTTAGTGACCAATCTAGAAGCTTAGTATTTTCACGAAGACAAGACAGGGGTCGATTTCACAAAGATAGTCCTAACTTAGGTCTAGTCCTAGGAGTTATTAAAAACTTAAGGCTAGTCCGAGTAACTCGTCCTAACTCGAGATAAGACTAGTCTTAACTCTTTGTGAAATCCACCCCGGTTACTTTGTGGTACGAGCGACAATATGTACAATTATCCTGGGCCCAATTTTCTGGCTCTGCTTACCATGGATTCTGTGCTTTCGGCTCCCTGTAAAGCTAGTGATTCTTTGGACTATAAAGTGTCTGTAAGCACAGAATTCTGTGCTAAGCAGCGCCATGAAATTGGACCCAGATCTTGAAGCTGTCAAAGTAAACTGTTTTGGTTTCACTTGGTAAACGAGTTGAACGATATCTTTCAAGCTTTCTGATTTACATGTATTTATTAAATCTACAGCATGAATTAATATCAAGATTTAAAAAAACTAAGGAAAAAAGGAATCTTCTCTTTTGAACAGATGGAAAAAGCAGACTGTCCTCCATGTTCATGGTGTGAACTTTATCTCATTGTCGTAAATACATGTACAGTACATGTACAAACAAAGAGTTCAAGTTTTTACCTAATCGGTCTTCTCGCTTTGTGTAGATGGAAGGAGGAGCTCTTGAGTTTTTGCGCACAGTACGCTGTAAAGTCCTTCTTGCAGTCTCTGGGTTGAACTTTTGGTTTAATATTTTAGAGATAACGTTAGAAAAATGTGCGTAGCTCTCCCTGGGAAAAACTGCACTTTAAATGGGATTGTTGTAATTGTGCATATCCAGATTCATCAGAGTCATGAATCATGGCAACAAATATATATACAAATGTATATATCCAATGAAATCGTCTTCTATCACAATTCACAGTGCTCGATACATCTCTGTAGAGCTATAACATGTAATAAATTCAGAATATGAGTTAAACAAACTCTGGCATATGCCAGAGTTTGTTTAACTCATATTCTGAATTTATTTACATACAAATGTATATATATATTTATCTGATGTGTTGAATTTTCTTTTTTACGTTTGGGAATTAATGTTGTGTTTTTTTCTTTGTGTGTGTGGAAGAAGCTGCACTTCCATGGGGTTGTACTTGTATGAGTGCATAAATCATGGTGTATATGACATACATTTTAATCTGATATATTCCTGACCCAGTCATGTCATCAATGAGGTTTATTATGACTGCTTAACAAGACGCTACCAAGAAGTCACCGCGAATGTGGCATGTTTAGGAAATTTCTCCCTAATGAAGATAAACGGTGGACGGGGAGCAACGTGAAGGGGGCCTTCCTCCTCAGCCGCGGAAGAGCTTAACTTCAGATTCCTGGCATCCTACACTAACATTTGCGTGCCAAACCTGTGAAGGGGAAGTCGGGCTAATGGATTGATACCCGCTAAAAGTCCAACCGGATTAATCCGGCAGAGCCGTTAGAGAGTCGCAGGGACAGTCTAATTTCATTGCTGACACAGATCCATTTGATGATAACATTAAAAGAAAAAAAATGAGTGAGGAGTTTGGGGGGGGGGGTGAGGACTAGAATGAGTCAGCATTAATACTTGATGACTTCCCTACTCACTGAGAAGCAATATCTCCTGAACATAATGGCTGATCACAATTAGGGATTATAACTGCAAGGGGGCAAGGGGGCAAGGGGAGTTCAAGCCGTGCGCGTATACAGCGCAGTGGTGAGGTGAACCCTCTCTTTATTAGCGTAGATCGTAACCGCCAGCTGCTTGTACTTGTTTTGGGGGGGGGGGGGGTGGGGGGCGGGGGGGTAATCTGAGTGGCGGTTTTGATTCTGAGCTGATATCCGAATCGGCAAGTTGGAGGTTCTGGTGGACCTCCCATGAACATTTAGTCATGTATGCATGAGCTTATGTGTGTACTCGTGCATGTAGTACTCATGTATAACATGTATGTGAGACAGTATACTGTGCTTTTGATAGTGTCTCATCGCCACATGGCAAATAAGTTCATGAAGTTGTGTGTTGCCTTGTATGTAAAGAAGAGAGAGTTTGCGGCTACATATGTGACCAGGCTGTGTCATTGTACATGTAGCTTTCTGTGTTTGAGAGCTTTTCTGTTGTTAACTTACGTAGCATCTTTCCTCCTTTAGTCGGACTTAATAGGAATTTGATTTCGAGAAAAGTTGTCTCCAAACCTACTCCCTGTAGGAGTGTACTTTGAAGATTTGTCTACGTGTAGGCCCTTATATGTGCTGTATGGAATGTATACAGAAAAGTGTGCTGGTAAACTCAAATTTACTCAAATTGTGCTCAGTGGTGGTAAAATACATGTATACTAATTAAGTCATGGTCAAGCACTCAACTGGGATCCTAGTCAACTCGGATCCCAGTCAACTGAGCGCTGTTTATATGCAAGGGGTCTTTTATAATCACAAGGTGAAATCTGGACTATTCCATTTCACAAGGCAAAGCCGAGTGAATTGGCAGAGCCATATCATCAAGTGATTCTATTTAGCGACAATGCACAAACGAAATTCATTCAATATTTGTTCTATATAACAAACGCATAGGTTCTTGTTAATTCAAAAAGTTGTTCACCATAAACACAAAACAGACACGGAAACTTAAGCACCTCACACTCTATAAACATTGCAAAAACCCATTCTAAACAACATGACAACTCCATGTAGACACCAACCTTGTCCACCGTGACACAATCTTGTTTCGTTGGGACAAACGGTTTGGAACGATTATTTTGGAAAATGACGCTGCGCAGCATCGCCGCAAAGTTTCCCAAGCATCTTATATTTATCAATAAAGGACTCCTGTATTAAATTTTGGAGTGTCACGCGTCACGTCACAACAGTAACTATGGCAAATTAATAAAGTATGACATGTGACACATGTTCTACCAATCGAATGACAAGGATTTATGTGTGCAGTATATAATTCCATTTTATCTTTAAATTGTAAGTACATGTGTTGTAGAAAATCTTTCCAAAAATGTCTTTTTCCCTAAATGTACATGTATTTTTAGGTGAGATTTGATGCCTTGCGTGGTGTAGGAAGTAAGAAGTTTGTTGTGGATGACAACCAAATGAAGTTAATCTGAGTCGAACTATGTTAGTCTGTTACAGTTACACTGTATGTAAAGTGTTTGAGGTATTCGTGTAAAACAATGTCAAAAAAGTTTCATCAGATTTGTGCCTGATTGATCACACAGCAACCCGACATGCTGGTTTTGTTTGTCTGCTAGGTGTACCTCGTGACTATTGACGATCTATGTTTAGGGTCAATGGAACTTTTCTGCTGCATCTGTTGAAAGGCTCGCCCATCAGTCACATGTGATGAAACCTGACCTAAATCCCCCTCTCATTACCTGATTCCCCCCGGCGGGGGGGTACTTTGTTTCGTAGTGCGGACATTTACGCTGATATTGATGTTATTGTAAGTAGAGATGAGTACCAACAGGGATTAGCCTAGTAGGCTGGTTAACTGAGTAATCCATGCTGATGAGTTGTGCAGGGGTTTTCATCGCCAGGTAGGGTCTGCGTGGTGTACACTCACTGAGGTATCACACGTTACGTAGACTGGTGCCCTGTCTAGTATCTGGCTACTATGTCGCTCCAGATATGTTACTGTTATCTCTAGTAGTAAAGGGCAATTCCAATTGATTGATTTCTCATGATTTGTCCTGATTTCAGGAATTTCTCTACATCTTCCAGAGCCTTCAAATTTCCCTGAAAGAAGTAGAGTATTCTCCATCATGTCCAAAGGGAGAAAGTATAAAAGTCCAGATTTTGTCCAAACCTGTAGTTCTGTATGTGATGCAGAGTCTGTAAACCTCCTGAATTGTAACATACACATGTACATGTACATGGGAGGTTCTGGGTCTAGAATAAGTGGGAACCCAGGCCAGCAAGCCTCTTTCAGGAATTTTCACATTTTGCAAATCTAGTCCCCAAGAGACACTAAAGGCCAAGAGTACAGGGGAAATATTCGTGTAGGCCATTGCCTCCTTGGCCCATGTATTTTGTTTAAGGGCATCTCTTTAATAAATGCATGAAAGCAATGGAAACTTAAAATCATCAATTGGAACTTGAAATCAGCGATGGAAACTTGAAATCAGCAATTGGAACTTGAAATCATCAATGGGAACTTGAAATCAGCAATGGGAACTTGAAATCAGCAATGGAAACTTGAAATCAGCAATGGGAACTTGAAATTAGCAATGGGAACTTGAAATCATCAATGGGAACTTGAAATCAGCAATGGGAAATTTAAATCATTGATGGGAACTTGAAATCCGCAATGGGAACTTGAAATCCGCAATGGGAACTTGAAATCATCAATGGGAACTTGAAATCAGCAATGGGAACTTGAAATCAGCAATGGGAACTTGAAATCAGCAATGGGAACTTGAAATCAGCAATGGGAACTTGAAATCATCAATGGGAACTTGAAATCAGCAATGGGAAATTTAAATCATTGATGGGAACTTGAAATCAGCAATGGGAACTTGAAATCATCAATGGGAACTTGAAATCATCAATGGGAACTTGAAATCAGCAATGGAAACTTGAAATCAGCAATGGGAACTTGAAATTAGCAATGGGAACTTGAAATCCTCAATGGGAACTTGAAATCAGCAATGGGAAATTTAAATCATTGATGGGAACTTGAAATCCGCAATGGGAACTTGAAATCCGCAATGGGAACTTGAAATCATCAATGGGAACTTGAAATCAGCAATGGGAACTTGAAATCAGCAATGGGAACTTGAAATCCGCAATGGGAAATTTAAATCATTGATGGGAACTTGAAATCAGCAATGGGAAATTTAAATCATTGATGGGAACTTGAAATCAGTGATGGGAACTTGAAATCAGCAATGGGAAATTTAAATCATTGATGGGAACTTGAAATCAGTGATGGGAACTTGAAATCAGCAATGGGAAATTTAAATCATTGATGGGAACTTGAAATCAGCAATGGGAAATTTAAATCATTGATGGGAACTTGAAATCAGCAATGGGAACTTGAAATCATCAATGGGAACTTGAAATCAGCAATGGGAACTTGAAATCATCAATGGGAACTTGAAATCAGCAATGGGAACTTGAAATCAGCAATGGGAACTTGAAATCAGCATTGGGAAATTTAAATCATTGATGGGAACTTGAAATCAGCAATGGGAAATTTAAATCATTGATGGGAACTTGAAATCAGCAATGGGAACTTGAAATCAGCAATGGGAAATTTAAATCATTGATGGGAACTTGAAATCAGCAATGAGAACTTGAAATCAGCAATGGGAAATTTAAATCAGTGATGGGAACTTGAAATCAGCAATGGGAAATTTAAATCATTGATGGGAACTTGAAATCAGCAATGGGAACTTGAAATCAGCAATGGGAAATTTAAATCATCAATGGGAACTTGAAATCAGCAATGGGAAATTTAAATCATTGATGGGAACTTGAAATCAGCAATGGGAACTTGAAATCATCAATGGGAACTTGAAATCATCAATGGGAACTTGAAATCAGCAATGGGAAATTTAAATCATTGATGGGAACTTGAAATCAGCAATGGGAACTTGAAATCAGCAATGGGAACTTGAAATCCGCAATGGGAAATTTAAATCATTGATGGGAACTTGAAATCAGCAATGGGAAATTTAAATCATTGATGGGAACTTGAAATCAGCAATGGGAACTTGAAATCATCAATGGGAACTTGAAATCATCAATGGGAACTTGAAATCAGCAATGGGAAATTTAAATCATTGATGGGAACTTGAAATCAGCAATGGGAACTTGAAATCAGCAATGGGAACTTGAAATCCGCAATGGGAAATTTAAATCATTGATGGGAACTTGAAATAAGCAATGGGAAATTTAAATCATTGATGGGAACTTGAAATCAGTGATGGGAACTTGAAATCAGCAATGGGAAATTTAAATCATTGATGGGAACTTGAAATCAGTGATGGGAACTTGAAATCAGCAATGGGAAATTTAAATCATTGATGGGAACTTGAAATCAGCAATGGGAAATTTAAATCATTGATGGGAACTTGAAATCAGCGATGGGAACTTGAAATCATCAATGGGAACTTGAAATCAGCAATGGGAACTTGAAATCATCAATGGGAACTTGAAATCAGCAATGGGAACTTGAAATCAGCAATGGGAACTTGAAATCAGCATTGGGAAATTTAAATCATTGATGGGAACTTGAAATCAGCAATGGGAAATTTAAATCATTAATGGGAACTTGAAATCAGCAATGGGAACTTGAAATCAGCAATGGGAAATTTAAATCATTGATGGGAACTTGAAATCAGCAATGAGAACTTGAAATCAGCAATGGGAAATTTAAATCAGTGATGGGAACTTGAAATCAGCAATGGGAAATTTAAATCATTGATGGGAACTTGAAATCAGCAATGGGAACTTGAAATCAGCAATGGGAAATTTAAATCATCAATGGGAACTTGAAATCAGCAATGGGAAATTTAAATCATTGATGGGAACTTGAAATCAGCAATGGGAACTTGAAATCATCAATGGGAACTTGAAATCATCAATGGGAACTTGAAATCAGCAATGGGAAATTTAAATCATTGATGGGAACTTGAAATCAGCAATGGGAACTTGAAATCAGCAATGGGAACTTGAAATCCGCAATGGGAAATTTAAATCATTGATGGGAACTTGAAATCAGCAATGGGAAATTTAAATCATTGATGGGAACTTGAAATCAGCAATGGGAACTTGAAATCATCAATGGGAACTTGAAATCATCAATGGGAACTTGAAATCAGCAATGGGAAATTTAAATCATTGATGGGAACTTGAAATCAGCAATGGGAACTTGAAATCAGCAATGGGAACTTGAAATCCGCAATGGGAAATTTAAATCATTGATGGGAACTTGAAATCAGCAATGGGAAATTTAAATCATTGATGGGAACTTGAAATCAGTGATGGGAACTTGAAATCAGCAATGGGAAATTTAAATCATTGATGGGAACTTGAAATCAGCAATGGGAAATTTCAATCATTGATGGGAACTTGAAATCAGCAATGGGAACTTGAAATCAGCAATGGGAAATTTAAATCATCAATGGGAACTTGAAATCAGCAATGGGAAATTTAAATCATTGATGGGAACTTTAAATCAGCAATGGGAACTTGAAATCAGCAATGGGAAATTTAAATCATTGATGGGAACTTGAAATCAGTGATGGGAACTTTAAATCAACGATGGGAACTTGAAATCAGCAATGGGAACTTTTAAACAGCAATTGGAACTTGAAATCAGCGATGGGAACTTGAAATCCGCAATGGGAACTTGAAATCAGCAATGGGAACTTGAAATCAGCAATGGGAACTTGAAATCAGCAATGGGACTTGAAATCAGCAATGGGAACTTGAAATCAGCAACGGGAATTGAAAATCAGCAATGGGAACTTGAAATCAGCAATGGGAACCTGAAATCATGTGATCATGTGAAGAGCAGCCATGCTGGGAAACCCAAGACATCAAAAAGTTGTGCACTGTTGTCTACGTGCTTGGTATACCATGATGCTCAGGATGCACGGTGGTGGCATTTCCTCCATGGCCCATAACTTATCACTGTACACAATTTCATGATTCATTTGTTCATTTACAAAAGTGTTGATAACTTGATAAGTCTCTCCCAGCCTTCTGTCAAACACGGCTTTGGACCGGCAAGGCTCGTGTTGAAAATGAAAAATTGAAAACACTCTCACCAAAGTGCTTTTTATAACTTCTAATAAGTAACAATACAAGATGTATGTATAACAGGCTAAATGTTTTACACATGTAAGTATGATGAGGGGAAAATGTAGAATCATTGTTTGGTTTTTGGCATCGTAATGCTGATTTATAGCTAAAATTTTCAAGAAAGGTACCAGAAAATTCACCAGCGAAAGTTTCATTTGAATAGGCCTACAGTGTCTACTTGTTGAGAAAACACCAAAAAACTGTCTCTGTTTTTTTCAAGAATGTCAAATCCGTTCACGTTTAACTAGGAGACATCAGGTACCAATTGCATCTCGGGCCGTATTGAGGGCAGCATTCAAACGGACACCACAGAAAGTTCCCAAAGTCGCTTACAGGCAATCCTTGGAGATTCAAATTTGTTGACGTTATAACCCTAGCTACCTTTAATAAGATTTGAAACCTTGCATCGTGTGACTATCCAATCTTGTGAGGTTTGTGGATACACCATGTACATAAATCTCTCTCTACAAGTTGTGGTTCATAAAAGAACCAGTGGTTGACAACTGGACGTTTCGATCGGTTTGCTCCGATCGAGAATGTCTTGGCCTGATTTAAGGCCACGTAGTGCAATACACACGGTGCACTGGCAGGCTCTTTATCTATATACACTCATCAGCACACAAACTATGTATCACTTGGTGGTAACAGAGATGGATCACAAACAGGAAGCGTCATTAGTCAGAAAATTTCACCCTCTCCTTCTTAAGCTATCTTCTGCACACTTCCAGAGAGATGGTTAGATTTATCCCCTCCTCCCCCTGCTATCACATGTGTGCACTTAAAGATGATGTATACATGTACTTTTAATGAAGTGTTAGTAAATGAGTGAACTCCCGAGTGGCGACGAGTAAAAGAGTGGCGAAAAGCTCTTAAACGCCCGTTTTAAACCTTGCAGGGTAGTGGCCGTGTGATAAAGGACCTCCCCTTCGGGTCAACACTCTTTTATTTCCATTCATAAATACCTTTCCAGTAAAAACGTCCAAAAACCCTGTAAAAGTTGTGAACAAATCTGACAGTTGAGCCTCAGCTCACCTTGATTCTTCGTTGAATTTCTATACATGTGTTTAGCAATGAGTACCTCGTCGCGTAAGTTTCAAACTTGCATGAATATATGTTTCAAACTTGCCTGTATATATATATGTTTCAAACTTGCCTAAGACACACTATGCAATCTACCAACTTAGATTGGGCTGTGAAATGTTCACGCGCCGCACAATTACCTGATAGCCTCCTCTTTTGACAAAAGTCGCCAATTTATGTTTCGACACTCTGACCGTGTTTTATATCACACGTTTAAACATGGCCATGTGATCTCCTCTCGGCCAATTAGAATGGATAAACTGTCCCAAGTATTAATGAATGCACTCTAAAGAGACGTGTATATGTACATCATTTGGGTTGTACTTGACTTGGGCTGTAGCAATGGCAGAGTTTGCCCTGAGCTTTTTCAGTGACTGGCCAAGGGGACCATCTAGCTTGTCATGTCACCGGTCCGTCAGCTTTTTCACTAGTCCATAGTTCATATCAAATAGGGATGTTTTTCAACATTGAGCTAGCCAGTCGGACTACATGAAGAGAATTTTGACTGGTCCTCGGGTGTTTTAACTGGCATTTGGCCAGGGGACCACTCTCAAGGCAGATAGCTGAATGAATTTCATTGAATTGAGTGGCGCTGTGGGCACAGGCTGATATGAAGTGTACACTGCCATGATTACATTCAAATGAAAGTTATGCTTTTTATGTTCACGGATACATCTTGCATAAAGTTTGAAGTCGGATGGTGTATATTGTGTCCTTGCACCAACGTTGCACATGGCAACTGTCTGCCAAACTCGTCAAATTGCACTTAAGAATTGTACGGTTAACACTGTGTCGCCTCAAATACACACTACACTGTATAACACATGGCACAGAAAGGCAGTGACTGCCAAAATGGCCCAACCAAGATGGAGGTGATGATGGCGCCCGGTGAATTGGTATACATGTAGATCTACATCCAGCCACACCCGACACTATCAGCACACAAGGCCTGGTTCATACTTCAGGCTTGTTCTGAAAGCATGAAGTAAATTTCAAGAGCGACATCGAGAAATCATCTTGTATTTGTTGTTGGTGTCACAAACATTTGCTTTCTTGTCAGGTGTGAATCAAAAGGATTAACATTATCATGGCTAGCAAGCAACCACCAGCTGTTTCAGTTGTTTTGATTTAGTTTTGACTGTTACGTAAAGCCATGACCAAAAACTATTGATCACAAAGACACACTGCTACACGGGTTACTTCTTGTGACAACTCATGATCCCTATAATTGTGTCCAGAGCTCCCACATGTCAGATGTGAAGCATGGTATTTAAAAAGCAAACTGCATTCACAAACATTGTGCATCAACCCTGTATGCTTCTGTGGCTCTTCTTCATCTCGTCCGCGGTAGAGTCCCTCTTTAACATTTAAGAGCTGAGGGAGAAACCCTCCTACCTAGTTTATCAGGAGCCACAGATCATCTACCTACATCAGTTTGAACCCTCAATAGTTCAAGGTTTGAACTAATTATGAGTTAAAGGTCCCAGTGAAGTAATGATTGATGTGCACAAATTTGATATTTTTTTGATATACATTGACACCCATTTCATTTATACTAGAAGAGAGCTAGGAACTCGCAGACATTTCACAGTAACACCCATCGGAACATGCATCATCTTTCTGTGCAAAAACACTGGGCGTAATTTTGTAGAACTGCAGAAATTAAGGTTTTACAATTTTTTTTGCTATAAATAAGCTAAAATGGGCAGGGCCCAATCACAGATGGGAAGTAGTGTTTCAAAAAATTAAAAAAACCCATAAAGTACGTTTACCCGGTGCAAAGTACTTGAAATCAGTTCACTCTCATTATTCTAGAAAACAGCGGCGTTACAAAATGTTGATGCTTTAAAGCAAGCGACCAGCATTGGTAAATGTCAAAGGGCAATATCAGCACATTTTGGCTCATCGTACACATGAAATAACAGACTGTGGAAGTTTATTCGTATTGGGTCATCAGAGAGTAGTGAAAAACCCATCAGTTTTTTCTCAAATGTCAAATATCTGACTCGCAAGATCAAACTTAGTTGTTTTGCTCACTTCTCGAAAACTATAGCAGTTCAGGCAAAGATCATTCAAGGGGAAGTTTTTTCAGCATGACCATCAGGGCTCGAAATTAACACTGGACCACAGGCCCGAGGCCAGTGATTTTAGCCTCGGGGCCAGTAAACTCACAACCTGACAAGCCCGATGGTCTTGGGTTTTTCAATTGAATAATAATAGGCTACCTCATTGTGTAATATTTTTGTGAAAAAATGTTGGCTAGGAATCTGGTCAGTTTCTTTCAATTCTCTTCAGTATCGAAGTACACTACACATAAGACAAATGAGATAGATTTTCTCTTAGTGCTTGTTCAACTCGTTTTGATTCCGGTCTTGTAAATTAAATTCTGGTCCAGTAAATATTTTGAGCTACAAGCCCTGCAGTCTTGTGGATATTTTCCCAAAATTCGAGCCCTGACCATCTTTCTTTACACCATAGTTATGTGCAACTCTGTAAACACTTGTATTTTCAATCTCACCAATGTTTAGCACAAGCTTTAAAGTCAACAATTGTCAGATTTGGTTCAAACATACTACGATTACAACTTTTCAAACACAAATATTTCTCAAGTTATAAACCACAAGGGAAACTGACTGGGTAAGTTTTAAATAAGTTGTATTGTAAACTTGAATGTGATCCCTGGCTACACAGCAGCTAACAGTTGTATGGCTTCTGACTGGCATCCCCTCCCCCCCCCCAAGAAAGATATTGACAAAATAGGGAGACCCCCAACATTGGACTAGATAGTTCAGTTGGTAGGGTGCCTGCACAGCAAACAGGAGGTCGTTCAAATCCCGCTCTAGTCACTTTTTTCTTTGTTCAGCCCCAAATTATAAATATTGTTCTTTGGAAGCAACTCATACTGTTCTCCAAGTCCCTCATTCATCTTTTAGTCATTCACACTTAAACTTTGGACTAAGGGCTCACAGCACATTCGCTTGTCTCCAACTCTCAATGTCTCAAGAAAGCTCTCAAGAACCATGTTTTGAGAACTGAATTGTCTGTTTCTTCCTTCTTTATTTAAGCCCTTTTTTAAAAATATCATTCCCTGTGTGAGAATGCTATATAAAAATTCCCTTTATCATTAGGTGTTCGGCTAACAGCCGAACAACTATTGTTATTGTTATGTTTTTTTTTTTTTTGTTTTTTTTTTTTTTTCCTCGTGTTCTTCTTTCCCTCCGAACCTTCTCCAGCAATTTTAAACAAAAGTAAAGCTTGTACAAACTTAAAACTTACTGTGTACATAGGCAATAGTGAGTAGATGAAACCGCCACTTTGTTGGAATGATGACGACATTGATGACGTCATGACAAGGTTTTTAATGTTGAAAAATGACCATTTTCTAATTGCTGTATCTTCGTGAATTTGACAGCTATGCAATTCATAATTGGGCATCTGATACATCAAGATTGAGGCAACATTTGAAAAGTTAACGCAAAAATCGCATGACCTTCACTTCCGGTCTTAACGGAAGGTCAAAGTCTGCCTTTGTGTTTTTTCGTCAAAAAAATCAAGTTTTTGTCATAACTCAAGATTGAGATTGATTTGAACATTGAAACTCATAAGAGATGTGAACAATATCATCAAGACGCCACAAACATGATGATGTCATGATGACGTCATCGGGTATTGAATTACATTCAATCAATGTTTAATATTTGTAAAAAAATCATAACTCATGAACCACATGTCGGATATTTACAATCTACACATCATCGGATTGGTCGTTAAAAGGTTAACAAATGCTACACACAACATGACCCCAATTGACCTTGACTTCCGGTTCAAACCGGAAGTTGAAAATTTCACAAAATTCATATCTCAAAAACTACGTCATATTTTAACATGAATTTTGCATCAGGTTATAGATGAGTTATTCTGCCGAAACTTTTGCACAGAGATTATAGCATTTTAATCTTTGCATCTGGTCAAAACTGGGAGTCAAAGCGCAAGTGTCTGTTGAACGACCTTGTACGACAACGCACGGTAGTGTAGGCCTACACGTAAATACAATATATGTCAAACCTGTACCAGCCACGCACGTGTACGAGCACGTGTAGTCAAGGTCTCGCTACACGTCCATACAGCCACATGTACATTGCGCGCGTAGTTTAAGTTAACATGTCTGTATTGAAACCAAAGATCGTTACCGCCTACGGCGCTATACGATCTTTGATTGAAACTGTAAAGCCACCTACAGGAATACATTTGGCGTCGCTCGCTATATCATTGTATATTGCACATCCAAATAATGGTAGTCCGTGTAATATTTGAAAAATTAATAACTCCTTAACCACACAATGGATTGTTACAATCCATACGTCGTCTGAACGGTATTGATAAATTAAACACGCGGTACACAAATTCTGACCCGTTTGACCTTAACTTCCGGTCAAATCGGAAGTTGAAATTTAATGTTTCAAAAAATCATAACTTCTGAACCACACATTGGATTTTTACAATGTATGCATCATTTTGATGGTAGATAACAATTGAAGAAACGATACACAAAATGTTATGCCCTTTGACCTTGATTTCCGGTTCGAACCGGAAGATGAATTTAATAATTAACAAATTAATAACTCCTCAACCACTCATTGTATTTTTATTAAGTAAACGTCATCAGAAAGAGCTCCTAAGACTTAACAAACGATATACAGTGTGTCCTTATTTAACACTGACTTCCGGTTCAAACCGGAAGTTAAAAATTAATGTTTCAAAAAATCTTAACTTCTAAGGCACACTTTGGTTTTTTTGCATTCTTTACATCATTGGCAAAGTATTTATCAACTTAAGAATTGACACACTTAATGCGACTCAATTTGACCTTGACTTCCGGTTTAAACCGGATGATCAAATTCAACACTTGAAACAATCATAACTCCCGAACCACACATTAGATTTTTATCAACTACACGGCATTACAGAGAGCTCCTAGGACTTACCTAGCTCTGCACAGTATGACCTTGTTTGAACTTAGTTTTGGTTCAAACCGGAAGTTGAAGATTTATATTGGAACAAAATCTAACTCCTGAACCATAAAAAGAGGTGATAATATAAAATATCTTTAAATCTTCATCTAATGACATCGATCACGAACACCGTATTTTTGTAGCAAACAAAAATTCAATTTCTAGTTATTCTTATTGTGACTAGCACCAAATATATATCGACTTTATTTTGACTAAAATATCGTCAGTTTACATTTTCGACACTAACCACCCGGACCCATGCCTTTAAACAGCTAACCATTTTCAGATGTGAAGAAACAATCTGCGAGAGGTGCGTGTACTTTACACCATGCCCTTCAAAATATGCTACTTCCTTCGGCTGATAATCCTGAGGTGTTTTCTGGGCTACCCACGGTCTGATTTGCCAGGGGTTATGTGTTCAGAGAGGATGTCATGACTGCCAGAGTTGCTCCCCTCGTGGAGCCAGCAGTTCCTATAAGGGTTTCCCGGGAGGCGTGGAAATGGGTATCAGAAGGGACATTCTTGACAGAATCATCCCTAAATCTGTTTGGAGGGGGGGGGGGGGGGAGACCAGGACCAAAAACAGCGTAGAGAAAGATAATCGCATCTCATAGAATGAACAAAAACCTATCCAGTTTGGGGGAATTTCATCTTGCTGCCTCATGCAGAATACAGCCGATTCACGGTACATTGCGCCCTCTACAGTTTACTCTGGAGCGGCCATTTCTCCAAAAGCGGTGGACTAGTAACATCCACACTCTCAACTCAATATCACATATAGGAAGTTTGGGACATTTTAACATTAAACGGCTGAGTTGAGGTATGATGAAAAATGTTTACCGGCCTCACAAAATATGCCATCTTGTGCTGTGAACAAAGACAATTATGCAACCTTGCTGTTTTGCAAACTACGGGGTGAACTTGTACAATTGGGGTTATGCAGCGGGCGTTGCAAGGTAACTGAACAACTTGTCCTAAAACCTTCTCACGATGTACTGAACAAAGACAAAAAAACCTCTCCTGGGCAATCTGTAGAGGGCTCACTGTACTGTGAATCACCCGTATTGTCTTATGGAGACCTGTAATCAAGCCCATGATTCTGTGGATCACAAGCGCAGAATTTTGCTGTAAGACGTCATAAAATTTGTCTGTGGTGAATTTGATTGAGTTAATAAGAAATGGGTTCTTTTTTATGGAACAATTTGTTCTGACGATATGTTCTGAACAGAAGCAGGTTTGGGAAAGTACAGTTTGTGTAGCAGGGTTTCAATTTAGGGAAAAGTCTGCCTGACTTTAAGGCTGGTAAAGTGAGAATTTTCAATGGACGTCAAATATTCTACAGCCTATCAAAACATATGTCATTGATTTTTGCTGTTCTGTACTTCGAGCATTTTCAATGTTTTTTTTGTTGTCACAAGTTAAATCATGATAATTTTTCCATGATCATCTGTTGAAAACTAAACTGTTTAAGTGATTTTTTTCCCCTCAACTTTCTGTGGGGTACCATCCCTTAAAATTTAAGAAGATCATCGTTCCAACAGTAAACTCGGCTAACCATATAGTTCAAAACCACAATCTAACAAACTTTTAGCATATTTCCGAAACAAGTCAAATACCACAAAGTGTAAAAAAAATAAATCAAACACACGTACTTAATGCAACTAAATGTCATTGAGAATCCAGTGTAATCTTCATGTACATCTGCGTTACCATGGCAACCACAACAAGAGGAAGACATGAAAAAGTTTTTCGATTAATCAGTGCATGAAAACGAAAAGATCAGGAAACTCGGTGGATCGCTAATCAAGCGTAGAGTCACGGTTAAAGAGACGGGACACGAAGTGAACCCTCACGGGAGTACCCTGCCATAGCCCCAGACAGGATAGCTCAACCGGATCCGTTTATATAAGAAATTACCTCGTGGTTTTTTTTCCCCCTCCAGGTACCCTTCATTACTTCAGGAATGATACAGCCATTTTTGTCTCCCTTCTTCCTCCTCCTTCTTCTCCCTTTTTATGTTCACCCCCCCCACCCCCATACCAAGTGTGTATGTGGCACAGGGTTTTGTTTCTAGTCATGTTGTAGGTCATTGGCATTTAATTGAACTGGGGGAGGAGGGGGTGGATGAGGGGGGGTTTCGAAGGGTGGGTTCACTTGACCTTGATAGAGATCCTACAAGAAGGTTCTTTAGTCATATCCCACTTTGAGGACGCTACATTTTGATGGAAGCCGAGATTTTAATTGGCCTTGATGTCGATAAATGTTGCCCTCTCTGATACTCATTTATTAACAGTGTTGGGTGATATTCTCGCCTAAGGTGAAGGCAACGTGTTATCAATCAGTTTAGTCTCTGTGACATTCACGTTATTGTAATTGACAATGGATAAGAAACCAGTTGGGTACATTCATGGAGGGCTAGGATAATTATCTTTCCAAGTTTTTGAAGGGAAACGCTTTTCAAACAGACTTGTTAAAAAACAGTTTTTAAAAACAGGGGACATTAACAGCAGCAATTTAGCACATGAAGAGGTCATTTATAAAAGTCCTTCCGTATAACTCACCAACCAAAACGTCAATGAACAAATGCTAAATGTACCCTTGAAGGCATTGTGCACTTTTTGGCGATAAATGTAAAGGCAAAACTTTGATTCTGAAGTTTTCGTAATGTCGGTAGTTCAAGCCCTGTCAGGGATACACAATTCCATTGTCGTGGCCAAAGGGGTTTAGTGCAGTGGCTACAAATGTAACAGTCATTAGGGTGTGGGTTCAAATCCCGGTCATAACACTTCATGTCTTTGAGTAAGACACTTAACTTTAATTGCTTCTGCTGACCCAGGGGTAAATGGGTACCTGCCAGGGCAGAGATGGTTCTTATGATTGATTTAGCTTGGTGTGCTCTATATAATTGACAGCACAGGCTGTATACTCCCAAGGGAGCTGAGATGGTTTTAAGGAACTAAATGGTCCAGTGACTAGGGATGATAATGTTGGAGCGCCATGAGAGTCAAGCGAGTGATGGATTTGAGCGCTATTATAGAAGCAACCACTAGTAACCTACACACCAATTTTACATTCATTGAGTTAGCCGCTGACAGTCACAGCACAGTCATAGCTACGTTTCGCTCTAACTCACCCGTTTCAACGGAACGCAGTGCTATTTTCTACTGGAGCGGTTCATGGGGCACCAAGGCAATTACCAGTGGCATGGAGCCAGTTGCCTCTGTGAGGTTTCAGGCCTTAACGTGTAGGTCTTAAAACTGTCAACTTTGAGAAGTTTGTGTTTGAATCTGATTGTTGTTTTCTTGTTCCGTAGTTTTTTGTTTTTTTTCAAACTCGCTGCTGTTTTATCTGTTGTACCATATGGCAATTTGTCTCTGTTTTGTTACTAGTACATGTAATGTACAAGTATATTTTAGTGTTTTCTGTGCTAAACTAGTCTTTTTTAAATTAGGTCTCTTTACCATTTCTTTAAGAAATTTAATGTTGTAAAACACCTCATGTAAGTAAAGCTTTCTTTAAAAACTAGAATACAAACCCTTCCAGTAAACAATATCTTACCATTCCTTTTTGGTGAAACATAGGCAAATTTTGGAGCCAAGGCCTAAGATAGGGCTCAAGCTTGTGCTTCTATGCCTGTTTGAAGCCCCGTAAGGGAGCCAAGCCTGAGCCCAAGCCCAAGCCCAAGCCCAAGCCTGAGCCCAAGCCTAAGCCCAAGCCCAATCCTAAGCCCAAGCCCAAGCCTAAGCCGTGGTTTCGAAATCACCTGTAGAGAAAGGAAGTAACATCCAAAACAGTTTCAGGGTGAGGGGCATCTAGTAGGGTTTGAAACTTTCCAAGGTGGAGTTTCAAGGTTTTACATATAAGCCCTGCTTTTTAAAAAAAAAAATTGTATTCTTCTTTAAAGAGAGCGTGAACTCTTAGGTTGATTTGACGCTTTGCATTTCAACCAGGAAGGAGCAATTTACAAGTGGTGGATGTTGTCTTGTATATTACGTTATTTGTGTTCTGCCTTTAGGCCGTACATTTCAGCTGAAACCTGTTGATGGATCGTTGGCTTCCTCCATCAATGTTGATCTCAGTTGGGGAAGACTGTGCAAACATAAGCCAAAAAAAGAAAGAAAAAAACATTATTCCCCTTTTCGTTTGATCTAACATTTACTGCAGGGGGTGGGGGCAGGGTTAAAGGTTCAGCACGTAATTTGCTGAATCAAAACAATTACTTGGGCAGTTTCTAACTTGAAAGGTACTTTTGGTCCATTATTCACATGCTAAGGAAAATAACAGTTAGTTTAAAAAAAATAAAAATAAAAAATAAAAATACAAGAAGAAGAAATTGAAATTATTTAATAACGGTTTAAAACAAAGGAGCAACAAATTAAGAATGGCTTGATGTCTGAGTAAAGCCTACCACTTTGTACCACTTTGTACCAACAATACCTCCATATATGTTAATTTGTCTGTTGTAAACTTTTAGTGTGTATGGGCAGGTGAGGAATTCTCAGTTGAATATCTGGAACTGTTAGCAGATAATCTTCTATTGTCACGCTACTCCACACAATAGGGAAGGGGGATAAGCTTATCTAAAATTAGAAAATTCTTAAACAAAAGCGTGTGATCTGGTGGCTGCCTCCGATGTTTGATGATGATGATGTGTCAGGGGTAAAGAGAGCCAGCTGGAGCCATCTTCAGACTCTTTTTGTTGGCCGGGGAGGTGTGATTCAAAAAGTGTGAATATACAACAATAGCTTAATTAGGTTATTGTTTGAAGCAGGTGTTGATGACTCGTCAAGGGGTTGTCTAATTCCAAGCCTCTCCAGCTGGAGACATTGTTTAACCCTATAAATCTTTTATTGTCATGCTCAACCTTGGAGGGGTTGGAGGGGGAGTGGGTGGGGGTGGGGTGTAAGAACCCCAAACGCATGCTATACCAGAGTTTGAATCAACAGTAGGTTTATTGTTTCAGGCTTTAAATATAACGCCAGGCCATGCTTTTTGGAGCAATTGCATGATGGAGAAATCTTGCTAGATTGACATGCTAGATCTTGGATGGGAAAGGGGTAAGGTTGGGACGAACTAGAACTGTGTTTTTTGGGGTTACTTGACTTAAGTAAATCGAGGTGACTTGGCAGAGTCATGCTTTACCTTCGAGGGTGTGAGTGTCATGGGACAAGGGAGATTGACATTGAAACCTAGATCATCTGTAATTTGCTTCGTGGGTAGCGTGTCGTGGCCGAGCGGTTAGAGTATCGGACTCAAGTTCTGGTGGCTGAGTCAACAGGGTGTGGGTTCCAATCCCGGTCATGACACTTGTGTCCTTGAGCAAGACACTTAACTATAATTGCTTCTCATCACCCAGGGGTAAATGGGTACCTGTGAGGGCAGAGATGGTTCTTGTGATTGATTTAGCTTGGTGCGTTACATATTTGGCAGCACAGGCTGTATACTCCCCAGGGAGCTGAGATGGTTTAAGGAATGAAATAAATGGCCCAGTGACCAGGGGAAATAATGTTGAAGCGCCATGAGGATTTGAGCGCTATATAAGAAGCCACTATTATTATTATTATTATTAGTGTCTGCTGATGAAATGATGGGGTCATACTATACCTTGGAGGGAGCATTCGGAAGTGGGGTGAGGGTGTTTTGGGGGGTGGGGGGGACACATTAAAACCAGATGGTATAAAAATACTTTTTGTTTATGATCTGCTGATGATACGGCAGGGTCATACCATACTTGAGGGAGGGAGAGTTGAGGGTGGGGGGGGGGGGGACGTTAAAAACCAGATGCCAAAATGCTTACTGTTTAGTATATGATGATGATGACATGACGGAATCGTGCTATATACCTTGGTGGGAGTGTAGGTAGGGGTGTGGGGGGGGGGGGGGCTAGCAGCCATTGAATCACAAAGCATGTGTAATTCGGTTACTGTCTTCAGTATGTGACTGGTGACAAAGCAGGGTGGGCAAATTACTGGTTCAGTCAGCATGGAGGCTCTGTCAATTTCAGTAATTGTCTATTGTTGCGCATTCGACCGACTGCTGGGAGGTCAGCGAATTGGGGACAGGCAAACGTGTGAATCAAGTGCCCCTCTTGACACCTCCAAGGTGGGTAATGTGAATCAACTTGGCACCTCACTGTCACACTCAATTTTTCCTGAATGTTGCTCTCTAATGGGATACTGATGTGCCCTCTTGAAGACGGGTGTCGGTGACTTGTCGGAGCAGAAAATTAGGCTCAAATTAAAGACGGATCTGTGACTTGCACTGAGTGTAAAAACATTTACTTCTGGTGGGACAGCAAGTCTCACAGGAAAACAAAATTTTCCAAGAAACACGAAATTGAATCAGAAAAGTTGATGTTAGTGCTTCATATGCACAAGCACCATCCTGAAGAAATACCGCAGTGCATCTTGGGAAACAGTTAAAAGCGATCACTTTTAGGTATCGTTAAATGTGAGGTCTGGACAGTTCTGGTTTTCTGATGAATAATGTAATTTGGTAGTTAATCCCATGGGGGCTCCTAGGATGCGGGGGGTGGGGGGGTGGGAGGAGAAGGAGGGGGTGCAGTGCTTAGCTGGGATTCAAGAGCATACATTGGAGAACAATTTTACCCTCCCTCCCTCTGAGCAAATTTGCAACAGTTGAAAAGAAGAGCCAAAACTGTTTTATTCCTGTTTTTTTGTTACCCTATTTTGGTGGTCTGATTGTTTTTGAAGATTCACATAATGTAAGAGCTGCTCTCTCTCTCTCTCTGATTCTGCAGAAAGTTCCATGAAAATAAACCAATCTTTCCGTGTTCTGATTTAAAAATGTCCCCCGATTGATGAAACCAAATCCCCCTATTGTGTTGAACGTAATTCTAAGCATCTCTCTGAATGTTGGACAGAATCTCCCTGATTGAAAGATGCACAACAACATTTTATACGTTATTGCAAACTTCATACAGCGGAATGAAACACCCAATCTTGCTCAGCACAGAAACCCCAAAGTAGGTTACCAGCCAAAATACCACATGTGATGTACATTGATTGAGACTGGTCCCACACCTATTTGCACTTGTAGCATGTAAATATTTCAAGCATATTTTAAACAGGATTCTGTAATTTGTGTTTTGACACAATTGATAATTTTGATAAGCCATTCAGATTTAGATTTGATTCATGTCTGGCATAGTGACTTGCTTAGTCACAAGTGACGACTTGAACTTGAATTCCTCAAAGACAGTTCGCCGTATTTTTGACCACCTGAGGGCGTATGTGGATAATTTTCATATGATGAAATACAAGTAAACAAACATGGTTTTTAAATTTTTGTATCGCTATTTTTTATGTATTTCTTCACTGGTGCAAGAAAACTACAAACAGGCAATTATAATAAGCTAAAACTGCTATTGTGATGCAAGACATTCTCTGATAAAAGCGCCCTCATGCGGTCAAAATTATGGTCATTTGCCATGTCACGTGGTATGGGGAAAGCTTTTGCAGAGTTGCTCAATTAGATGCTGAAACCCCATACACAATTCTAAATGGATGTGTTTGGCACAATGGTACCAGGGTTTGCTCATCTGGAGTTTGTTCTCCAAAAAACCTGCCCCGAACCATGTGACATGGCCACACTTTAGACTGGGGAATCCAATTTGACCGTTCACTTGTGACCAATCAAGTCAATGTACCAGACAATATAGAAAAAAAAAATCTAAGTCGCAAATGGCTCACTGACAGAAATGATTGGAGTGAAATTAATTTTTCCTGGATCGACTCTCCCTTCAACTTTTTGTACAACATTGCGAACTTAGGTAAGGTCGTGATGAATAATCATCTGTTTTGATATCCTAAGTTGTGAAATACACCACCGGGAGTGTGAAGACCCCTCTGCCACTGGGTAGAGGTACCCCCTACAGAACTCTGTAATCCCCCCCCCTGGAGTGGGACGGCACATCCAACAAATTTGAAGACAGCCAGTCTGTGTTTGGCTGAGTCTAAACATGACGATGTTCAGGTCCTCCCCTCCCCAGATATGAGTTCCCTTTGAAGATGACTGTCAGGACTTATTAAAATGACCCAAGTCCGTGACTCTAGACATCCTCCTTATCGTACTCAAACCTTGTCAGTTCCTTGGATTGAATCCACAAGTCAAAGTGAATTTGTACATCTGTCTTAAAGGAGTTTGTGGCGGGAAGTTAGTGTAGTTTGTACTATTGTTGCACAAAGTTTTTATTTTGTAAATTGTAGAAATTATACAGTGTTTTGTTGAAACTTATAAAAACAGCAAACAGGGCCACGCTGTACATGAAATTCGACTGCTGGTGTCAGTTGAGAGAAACTGCAATTTCTGAATTAGTAAAGCGTTAGATTAAAGTGGAACCATATACAACTGTAAGGCTTTAAGAAGAGTAACAAAATAGTATTTAAAATTGTCTTTCAACATCTTTGAAGGTCAGGTTGGTAGATTATAGGGGTTCCGTCACTTTAGCGTAACGCAGAAGGAGCATTTACTGTCCATGCTAATAGTGCTAATAGTGTACGGTGAGTTGTACATTTTCATCACTAATTAGCAGCCGAGATTTGTTTGTTTCTGTGTAATCCCCGCCAGGATATTTCTGGTTCCTTTATGTCCTCTTGATTCAATGATGATGGTTGTCTAGGGACTATTGAAGGCAGCTGTACAGCTTGTTTTTTTCCCCACAGACGGTTCTGGGAAGTTCTACTGTTGGGCCCTGTGCATATAGTCATGGGTGAAGATTCTCAGTTCGGATGTTTGAATCATGTTGCAGGTGGTCTCCGTATTAATTGTTTCTGATGAGTCTGGTGCCACGAGTCTATGCACAGCCTCTCCGGTTGCGCAACTGAGAGTCTTGGTGACTGCATGGTTGATGCCTCACGTCTGCAAATAGTTGGTGACTAATGGAGTATCATTGCATATGGTATCAACTAATGGTGTAGTACCAGGGGGGAAAATGAGCAAATCGTCTGCAGATAGAACATTCCTTAAGCCAATCACGTTGTTTGTTTCATGTGCTGGCTCCGTGGATGTGTGTGATGAGGAATGAATCTTTAATGGACCAACAACAAATACCAGTTATCAATTAGTCAGTCGTCTGTGGACACCAACTTTCTTGATAGCCAATCAAATTGTTTGTTTCAGGGACTTAGGCTGGCTCTATGTTTGTAAACCAGGGATTATGGACGCAATAACATAAAAGTGATCAATCAGCCAATCACCTGCTGTCACCAACGTTCTTAACTGATCATATTGTTTGTCCCAAAGGCTTAAACTTGGCAACTGGCTTGTTTGTTTTTTGCGTGTCATCAATGGCAACTGACAATCACTGGTACTCGTTTAGCCAATCATGTGTGGATACCAACTTTCTAAGCCAATCCATTTGCTCGCTTCATCATGATTGGCTGTCAAGTTCATTCATTTTCATAAGAGCCCATGGGTAGCTAATTTGAAAACTACATGGGACCTGACCAATAAGCCAATCACAATCCTAGTAGTAATTGTTGACAACCAAATAGGTTGTTTCGTGGACGTTAAACACAAGTCAATTTTGTGTGTGACTTAAAGCTAAAGCTGATGTTTGTATGGTCAAAATATAGTCACATGGTGTATAAAGTATCAGCATACCTGACCAATCCCAGGTCTCCTATGTAAAAGTCATGGCTGCCAATCCTCAAACATGTCTCAATGATTTCAACGATCTGTCCTATAAGCCCCCAATAATCACTTTGGAACACACCAGGGCCACGCCCAAGATTAGACCGGAAATCCAATCTATTGTTTGTGACAACAATACCCCCCGGAACAAAAGGGAGCTTTACTATTTGGCATTGAGGGGAGGGTATAATCCGATATCTTAAACTCGATTGTTGAGTCACATGGCCTTCCCCACCACCCCCACCCTAGTCAAAGCTGCCCCTTAATCCATGTGGAGTTACATGTATATACTTATGATGTTACAGATTTCCAAGTGTGAGATTCAGGTGAGTCATATATGCCCATCCAGACCAATGGTAGCTTGTTTAAGTTGGGTTGTGCCAACACTTAACACAAAGTGCCTTGTCGTCCAATCAAATATGGGTGACCATCGTTCCACATTCTGTGTGAAGATGTACATTTAAAGGTACATGTATAGTCAAAGTGGTTTCTGATTCAAACGCTGTCAATCCATCTGTTTTTTTCAGAAACTTGTACACTGTAAAACGTATCGATGACATTTAAAAAAAACACTGAATTAATTTGTTCTCAATCAGTCTTATACTGTAAAGCTCTCTTTTAGTTTGAAACATTTGCAGTTAATTCTTTCAGTGCCAAGGTCGTACATTTACAATCTATTTTATGTGTTCGAAAAGTGCCATCATCGTACATGTACAATCATTTTTATGTACCAAAAAAATGTAATCAATTGTACATGGACGACCCATAATATACATGTTGTCAGGAGAGGGCATTATCACTCTTGAAATACTATTGACTTTGGGATGTACCAAGGCAACACAAATCAGCAAGATACATTTTTTTTCATGAGAAAGACCTATTTGTTGTTATTTTGTATACAGAATTTCAAAAAATAAATTAAAAAGCTGGGCTTTTTATTTTCAAAACACCAAAAAATAGCAGGCATCGAAAGAGTTAACTGATGAAAAGTTCATTGAAAATTAGACAGAATAAAACAAAACCAGTAAGTTTGTTTGAAATCTTTTTATATCTGCCCAAAACTTTGCAGCAACTTTTGTTATTTGTCATATATCTTATTCTCTGGCCTTTGCCATTAGCATAAACAAGATACTACTGTAGGAAAATTTGTCACAAATGTCAACCATTCGGGTGATTATTATTAGTATTTTTGTGTATTTAAGTATATCTGATTATCATTAAAAAAGACTTTGATATGTCTCTTTAAGGCAACTTAAATTTTGTTTTTTTTAAAGCTAAGTTGTCATGATTCCTTTTATAAGAAATAATGTCACTAATGTTGTGTACCCTCCTATTTAATATCCATTTGGCTTGCCTCTCAAATCCAATCAAACTACCAGATGTTATTTTAAACAGATTTGTGGAAGGTTAATTGAGGGAAAAATTCAATCCCCAACCACAATGCGGTTGCAGAGGAGACACACTACAATACAAAAATGCGGTTAACCATCAGAACAAACTTTCACTGATTGAGTAGAAAAGATATTTGATCGCTATCGGAAGCAGGTGGTGGAACTCAATTAGATGCCAATTGTATCTTAGGATTGTTAACGAAATTAAGCAATTAGACGCTTTTTGCCCGTCTCCTTGTTTCATCAATGCTTAAGTTCCTCATGAACTCTTGCGCATTGAGATCGGTGTGACACTTTGTTTGACGCCAGACAATGAACACAATGAAGGTGTCTCATAGAGTTTGGCTGGAATCAATTAATTATCCCGCTATTGCCGAATGATTAAGGACAGGCTCTCGTATGAAGGGCATGCCATGGCACATTATCATGCTTTTTAAAGAATAAAACTAGTAATAAAACCATACTTTTATGGCATATATGACTGTGAGGTCCCTATGTGCTGTGATAAGGTCAATACAAATTGATTTAGATATGTCTTAACTCGGGTCTTGGGTTGCTTTGATGTTGCTGCCTGTTTGACAGCTTTGAAATTGTTCCATAAACATGACAACTGAATAACAGCAGATTGGAAAGAGTGGGAACCATTTGACTTAGTTTTAATAACTGGGGGGAGTCAATAGAGATTTTTTTTTTTTAGAACACACATTGAACAATTTTCTGGGTTAACATGTAACCCAAAATTTGGGGTACAGGCATTTGAATTCTATTTTGGGTTAAACAATTAACAAATAACCAATACCGCTTGTGTCCAAACCTGTAGTTTTGTATTCCTGGTGATGTACAGAGTCTGTATTCAGACCTTCCTGAATTAAACATCTGGGAGGTTTCGGGTTAAGAATAAGGGGAAACCCAGACCCGCAATCTTATCCCTGAATACTGATGTTACGGCAGTGTGTGAATTGACCACAGGGCTGGGTAGTGGGTGTTGCCTAAACTTATAAGCCTTAAGCCATAGCCAAAGCAGAAGCAGATGCTCATGACAGCCACAGTCCCTTCTGTATAAGCCATTTTCACACTGTATCTCTTATTCCCGTGGAATACAGCCCTGGGGAAGCCCCAGGAGTTTTTACCCCACGGGTTACCCCGGTGCACTTTCCCACTGTCCCCGCCTAGGTCCATATTCCACAGGGTTCCGGTTGCACCCGGGGACTTACCGCTTACCCTTACTGGAGAGCAAGGGTGGCTATTCTCCAGGGTATGCCCATTTGCCTAGGTAAATCAGTAAATCAGTAAATCAGGCCTGGGGGGAGTAGTGTGAAAAGGGCTATAACAAGCTATTAATGAGTATTTTTATCACCGACTCTTACTAATGTATGATCAGCCAAAGCCGCATGAGCCTCAGCCGAAAACAGTTACTCTTGACAGCCACAGGCTTCTGTTGAATAAATGAGTAGAGTGGAGTAGAGGTCTTAATCAGAATGTTTCAAAGACAAGCAGGTTCATTAGCCTTTTTGAGATATGGTGGATGCTATAGGAGTGCACTGTTTGGTTTGGGTGTATTCAGACAAATTTACCCAAACCAAATAGTGTCAGAGTATTGTGTTCACCCTTGTATCTCATGGCTTTATGGCTGTACGATATATAATTGAGCAGAAGGTTGTGTCTCTAATGTGGTCGGAGTAGAAGTTTTTACTGTACATGACCGCCTTGCAGCCTGTAGGATTGCTTTTTAAACTGTCTTGGGTATTTCTATGAATGGGTATTTTATTGATGTACAAATGTACAAAAATATTGATACAGAAAGGAGGGATTGTGTAGACATATGTCATAATATGGTTTATATGACTGATGCATAAAACCAGGATCACTGTAGCAACTGTCCATCACTGACATTACATGGGGAGTGGGGGAGCGTAAATTCCAATGTCAAAGCCCTCCACACTTTTTGTCTTTATTTCATGGTTTCATTTCCTTTAAGCAAAATGTTATCCGATTGGTCACAAGGAATGATACTGTGGATTGGGCTGAAACAATTTTGGAAAATTTTGGCAAATCAATTTTCTTAAAGTATAATTTGTTATCTTATTTGACCTTGATGGCCTTGGTGCTGCCGAGTTGAGCTATTTATGCCCATGACATTTTAATCTTTGAATATATTGTAAGTTTATGAGTAAGTTCTAAAAGTGAGTTGGTGTTGTGAGGTGTTTTGTAAAATTATTGGGAAGGAGGGCGCAAGTATGGAAGTTTGACTTTTCTTTGCTCCACCCTAACTAATAAAAGACAAAAGAACAAAAGGATGGCTTTCTGCCAATGTCTTCCTGCCTTAGTCACACAGGTTTCAAATGTATTAAGACAAAACAAAGAAATCATCATGAGAGTTGTTAATGATGCACATCCTTAATCTGCTAAAGTATGATGGTGTGCATGTAGGTGATCTGTGGGCTTTTAGTTGATGACTAGCTGCCATACACGTCCCTGTAGTCATCCCTCGGCCCACACCCTAAACTCATGCCATCCAGCTGCAGTCGATTGAATCATCAACCCCCCACTCCAGCACCTACAACACCTGGCTCTAGACGAAGCCGCGTCGTCAGACCCCATGACTCCGTCAACCGCTGACTGGTAGCCGTGTTAATGGCCGAGCCAGAGTGAGCTTTTATTGAATCCGTACGCTCCACCGTCTGAAATCCGTTGAGCCCCCCGAAAACCTGATTCTGTTTAAACGATTAAACCCCAACTTCCTCCCCGCCCATGGTGGTGACGGGGCACGCTTCACACAATCGTGGTTTACGGGGTTGGAAGGAATGGCTGCCAAGATCCCATACGATTGCTCATCACGCACACAATGGGACCCAATATCTTCCGGATGTTGATCGGGGCAAGCAGATGTTCCCGCAGCCAAAGCTTTTGCCACTTCCCTTAGCTCAGTCTGACGTGAAACAAAAGTCGCAGTGTATCTTTTGTCGGGTGGCGTTCTGGAAAAAACAGACACTTTTGCACGTAACCAAGTGATTGTTCATTGTGTTGCCATCCGTATCTCAGTGTCATTTCCTTTTGTATTTTCTGGTACAGACTACTTGGACGAGAACATGAGCCGAATGGAGAAGTCACTGGGTAAGAATAAACTCTTTCTTGTTTTTTTTTTTCCCGCCACCATTTCTAACTTACTAATCGCTCAAAATATTTATTCATTAAATGTGATCTTTGCCTTTTTACTCAGGTATGATTCTTTTCCCCCTTTATTCTGATTTCCATCTTTGACTTTGCCCTCCAGCAAAATTAGTTTGAAATAGCTTGAAAACCTATACCATATGTACATTAGGGGAGCTCTTGTACTCAATCAATTGTCCCGCTTTTTTTCTATCGGTCAAATAGCATTCCTGTTTGCCAGAGTTAACCGCATGCCACCAGGTCCTGTCGTTGTAAGTTTTAAAAGACAAGTTTAACTTGTACTGACCTAGCAATCAAGAACTACTTTGTGAGTGATACCTTTTTTTTTTTTTCCCCTTTTTTTTTACGTGAATTTTGTTGACCAACATGATCCACACGTAAGTCAATGTATCCTGTGCTGTTGGAATTTTTTTTAAACTGGTTCATTATTGTACTTGAGGTTTCCTTGTTTATAATCATCTCGGCCCAGTTTCATAGAGTTGTTTAGAAGAAAATACTTCTTAGCAATTTTGTTTGCTAATCAAAAAATGGGTGGGGGTACCAGTTGAAACAATGCAAACTTGGTGTCATTTTGGCTGGCAACCTGTTTCTGCTAAGCATGTTTTTTCTGTGCAAGTTTTTGTGCTTATACAGGCTTCATGAAATCGAGCCCCGGGCAGTGTTTTTCATTTTTAACTGAAAGTAAGAGGAACGAAAGTGTATACTGTTCAGAAAGTTTTGAACTTTACATTAATATTGGTGTGGAATTATGAGAGGAAATCAAGGTGCTTTTTTCTTGTTGCTTGAGCACTTT
The DNA here is from genome assembly GCA_023634235.1 of Pisaster brevispinus. NCBI lineage: Eukaryota > Metazoa > Echinodermata > Asteroidea > Forcipulatida > Asteriidae > Pisaster > Pisaster brevispinus. The sequence continues at coordinate 7,093,237 of JAMKCF010000021.1, read as the reverse complement.
AAGCATTAATGTTTCATTGAAAGCTTTCAGTGTATGGATTTTTTTCTCCTTAAACACAATAATAACATGGACGAAGAAAACTTCAGCAATTTGAAGATATAATCTGATTGAACAACAGGGAGTATCTTACTCAGTTCTGTGAATTGGCGTTAAGGAGCTTACCAGAAGCTCCTCTCCCCCCTCCCACTAAACCTGGGTAGTAGAGGAATCTAACTGAAACAGACACGTGTCATCAGAACCTATTAACATGGAGACTCAGTGAGGCTATGGAACAGATGGGGGGAGGTAAAAGGGGGGCAGTTGAGTTTAAGGGGGGTTGACCTGGGATTGTTGATGATGCTAATTTAGGGTGATTGGCTGAGGGTTGGTGGTTGGGGCTTGCGTGAGAGCGTGGCTGGGGTCAGGCATCCATACCAATTTACGTCAGGGTTGGTCATTGGGGACTGGGCAGAGTTGACAAGCCCAGGGTAAATACTGATGGGCCAGCTATTGGTCTCCTGCAAAATTCCAACATCAGGAAGTCCACTTCCCATTCAAAAAAAGTGTAGTTTATTTATGTTTATTTATTCTTGTTGTTTCTCCCTGTTTGTAGGAGTCTTTTGTTTGTTGAAAGTCTGTTGTATTTTAATGAAGATTTCTTGCATATTATCAGACAGGTCTTTAGCCAGAACATTTCGGAGAAAGAAAATATTATTTAAAAGTAAACAAAGCCGACAAGTATAGGTGACTTCCCAAGATTGAATATGCATTGTACCGTAAGCGCGTTTTAAATGGTAATTCCTCAGCAGCAATGAGCCCATCCCATGAAATATGCTCACATTCACGGATGCGAACAGAACTATTAGGGGACAAACACCATAGAGTTGTGCACTAGGCAGATGCATAATCGCGTATCCGTCACGCCACCATCAGCCCCCTACAAAAAGGCGCAACGCTCCCTCACTTAGCCCACCGATACAATTTACACACTTCATGGGAAGGGTCTATTTACTCATTCATTTCTTGACATGAACGTCCCTACCACGTACTTGTAGAGTATCTCTTAAGATTTAACGAGCGGTTAATATGTAAAATTTTGAACCTGCAGAATGTAAAGTCCATTTCTGTCAGTGTGGGTATCTTGTCATAAATCCCAATGGTCATATAAACCTAACAACCCGGGGGGGGGGGGGGGGGGGGGGGCGTTAATATCAGGAATTTACAGCTGCGCAGTAATTATGGCACGTAGAACTTTCATTAAAGTTTTATTTTTAACACCTCTCAAGCCTATTTACTCGCGTTTGTAAACAAGTCTGGAAGGCGAGAGGAATGACATGCCCTCTACGCCTGGCCACTTCCACTATTAAGCGTGACAACTGGTAATTAATAACACGCGATTGATCGGAGGATATATGAGTGGGGGGGGGGGTGTTGATCAACGTTGCAACACTTCCAAGTGCTAATTGTGCAACTTCAGAATGATCATAATTGCTACTGATCATCAGCGTTAAGTGTCAGAGTTTCCTGCAGTGATTGCATAAGCTAGTTGTCAGGCCGGCAATTAAATCTAGTGTTTTGCAAGTCTCGCGCATATTTGATCTTTTTGGGGGGTCCCACATTATTTGCTTTAACGCTTGACAAACTTGCACTCTTTGAAGGGTCACAATGTTGGAATATGTGCGAGACTTTTTTTTCCTTTTTTCTTTCTTTTTCCTTTTTTTTAGTCTGCTGTTGGGCTGGAAAGCTATACGGACAACAAATTGGTTGTATGTTGTTTAAGTCCATCATTGGTTTTAGCGTAAAGCTTCACATTGCACTGAAGTTTGATTCTGTTTTGAATTCCTTTACAAAGTGCCGGGGGGGGGAAAAAAAATCCACACAGTGGCAATTAGGGGGAAAATGGGGTGTGATGTAACTCACGTTTGACAAACAGTGAAGTTTCATACTAAAGTAAAACAGCATTTTGTTTCTTGTCATTTAGAATGGGATACAGTTTTTTGTCGCAAACAAGAGGACAGTTTGCTGAAAGTAGGCGTGTTTGCTATGATTGCCTTTCCATTATATCAGCATCCTCTTAGGTTCCCGCAGTAAACTTGTGGAGCCCCCTCCCTGACCCATGCAGCCATGGGTGAAATTTGAGTCTGGATATGTTATTATCTGTTTCTAGGGATTGCAAACTTAATCCCAAAGGAACGTTATACTTAAGTTGTTCATTTTTTCTCTTTGAATGTTTCTACAGTGGAACTTGATGAGCAGAATCGTAGCATGTCCGATGAGCTGATGGACAATAGGAGGAACTACTCAATGCTCAATTCTGAGTTATCCATGATCAACGCTCGTCTCAACTCGGGAGCTGCTGGAGGTAGGATTTCATACTTTATTTTGAACTCAAAATCCCATTGTAATAGATGTAAAAGTGAAGAGATTTGTTCTGAATTTTTATGTGTTTTGTGTTTATAGATAAAAAAGCTATACACGGATTAATGTAGTTGTGAGCGATGCATGGGGAAAGCTCAAGTCATGGGGTTACATTTTGTTACAATGTTCTGATCATTGTAATATCTGAACAGTATGAACTTGAAAGCTCTGAGTCCAGTTTTTGGCACACTTGTTAATACTTAGGGGGATGGTCAGGTTGGTGTAGAGGTATCTTTCCCACCTTCCACCTCTAGGACACCGGTTCGAATCACGTCGGGGGCAATATGTGGATTGGGCTTTTTTTAGTCCCTACTGACTTCGTGGGTTTTCCCTGGGGGTTTTCCTCCCACATCTAAATCTGAAACTTCCTTCCTTGTCTTCTCTCCATTGGGTTCTTGGCTAATTAAGCACGCTTTTCTGAGAGTCCTTGGCTTCACAACCAGAATAAATGAAATGAAATGAAACTTGTTAGTATTAGTGAGTTTCGTTCTTTAGTCACAAAGAACTTTAATTGTTTGTGGCTGTGGAATGACTTTAGCAGTGATGATTTGAAATCTTCTTTTGTAACAGGAAAATTTACACCCACAATTGGTGAGTGACGTAGAACTGTACATTTTACGAACCTTACATGCACATATGGTTTACAAACTGACAAAAGCAGATGCAGTTTTTTTCATGTATTTTGTTTATATTTTTACTTATTTTTGTTGTCGTGTTTCAAATTCAACTTGTTGTTTGCACACAACATTTATTTAGATTTGATCACTCGATCAGTAGAAACTGCCTTTCTTGTTAAACTTAACGAAACTTACATGCACCACTTGTTCCACACTGAAGAATCTACCAGATAGATGTCGTCGGTCTATGGATATGTCTATTTTTAGAAATTTTGCAGTTTCATTTTTTTCCTGTTCTGTCCAATTAAAAAAATATTGGAGGAAACATTTTCAAATGTTCGAGTTAATTCACTTTCCGCCAGAAAGGGATGAATTTCAGATTAACACATTTCCATGGGAAACCGATACCATCCACAGCTCAACACTTGGCAAGTTTTACATTAAAATTTGACCCAAAACAATTATGAGTAACCAGTAACCAATGCTGCATTCTTGATCAACAAATTACCCACGACAGTTGAATGTGAAATGTCACTTAAGGTGTCTCTTCCCTTCCAACACCTCCCCCAACCTCCTCCCCCCCCCCCAAATAAAAATTGCTGAAGTTTTGGCATGCTTGATGTCCTCCGGATGCGCCAATTCTTAATCATGGAGCAAGAGACCATCCTAAAAAGATAGGGATTGATCTGATGAGAGTGAAGAGCTATCTGTTAAGCCAACCTGCCCAGTGTCCAGTTGACCCCGGAATGTTGGGAGGAAATATTTGATTTCCTGTCCTTCTATCGCTTCGTGTGCCTTGGTCACAGCAGAGGAGCTAGCTTTTGAGCCGTGGGGCCTCCAGAGGTGCTAGCAAAGTAGCTTTGCCTGGATCTGTTTAGAAAGTAAGACAGAAAATGGAGCCGATTATGCTGCCCCGATTAGCCCCCCCCCCCCTCAAGTTCATGACTAATCCTGGCAAGCTGCTAGGGCGGTCATCAGCAAATCAGTTTGGGTTTTGTACGTCATAAGTGGTTTATTGACTTGGTTTATTTGAACTGGCTTGAAACTAGACTTTGAACTTTGAAGGTTACGGCAATTTGGAAAACATTTTGAATTAGAAAAAAAAAGTTTAGGAGACATTTGTTTTCCCTGGATGTTACAACTCTTGTTCCGAGGGAAAACTTTTTTTTGTCACAGAGGAGTTTCAGTAGTTGGTAAGTTCTTACGTCACATGCTGGCGTATCTGCTGCCACGGCCAAAGTTTTTACTACTTCCAACTCCAATGGGGTGCGTATGTTTGTGTGTATTTTTGCCACAAATCACCCATCTCAACGCTCCAAAGCATTTGTTGTGATACAAACTTTTAACTCTGAGAAGACCTCAGTCTTTGAAGAAGGTATGCGTGCAGTTAGACGTGCACTACATGTGTATATCTTTACGTGCGCTTTGACCCCCAATACAAAATGGCAGACCATGGGCAGGCAGTAGTCGTGTGTGACGTCAGTGCAATGGGGTTTATAGTATGTACTTTACTCTTGAAGGTAGATTGTGGGTTTATTTTATTTTCATTTATTCTTTCAGAGCATAACAACCAGCATTCAGCAATAAAAAAAAAAAATGCCTTTCACAGGATTTTCACTGTCATAGAATATCCTGGAGTTTGAAGCTATCATGGAAAAGTCAGGGAATGTTGTTACTTAACAAGGAAGTCATTGAAGATTGAAATTCCAAGGGGAGAAAGTCATGGAATCTTGCATTGATGACAGTTCCCTCTTGATGTCACACAGTGTAAAGTCGGCCATGTTTACGTGCAAATCAAACAACATTTATGCAGTATGCATAATTACCAAGTGCAGCGATTACTTTCATGGTACTTTCATTGGTTGGTGAACCACTTGGCAGCATAGAAAGTTAGAATGCTTGACACGGCCCAAAGCCAAAACCCAAGTTGCCTTAAACGATGGTGTCAATCAGAAACTATCTATATTGGCTCTCCAGTTGGCATTCCAGTTCACTTCATACTGTTCCTCATGATGCGTGTACACTCTGTGACTGTTGCATGTTCAATACAACATTTTTGGCACTCGGTGGTCTTAAAAGAAATAATAATACTGGGTTCTTAGATTCTTAGATTTTTATCAAAGCACTCATTATTTGTAGAGCTCTGCTTTGAATTATGAGACCCATATATGTAGCACCTTCTAATGGTTTACAAGGTGCTGCCAATACTGGGATTCGAACCCACAGTCCGCTAATCAAAAACACCATAGCTTTAGTCCAGTGCTCTTAATCACTTGGCCAAGACACCCTGATCAAACGTCAAACTTGAAAGGCTAAAAGGGAGTGGCAGCCTCGGCCTCCAGAGCCTTGCACTAATCACAAACAGGTTTTCTTTTCCATGTAAATAGACTCCTAAATTATAAAACCAAAAAAAAAAAAATGCTTAAGAATTAGTCATGGAAAACCCTTATTTTGACCTGAAAACTCAAGGAAAAGTCATCATGGAAATTCATTTCAAGGCTTCTGTGGGATCCCTGCTGTCAGTACCAGGCTACATGTACTATAGCTTCATGGAATTGAAATTCACAAGTGAAGTAATGAGTTAATTCGTTATTAAGAGCTGTTAACGCGTTACAAACATGGATTTTGGGGAGTTATTTACGCAGCGGTGCCCCCTGTATGAACAATATCCTGATAACTCTGATTGATGCTCGCCATTCATTAATGGGATATTTCATCGGAGACCCCAGCCCTAATCTCAGCATTTCCAGCCAGTGGTCATGCAGAGCCGATGAAAACATTTGGACAGCGTGTCGGAGAGAAACGCAAATTTCATCTTAATTGCTTCCCATGCAGAGTGTCCTGTAGGCTGCCTCGGTTTCTCAAAGTGTTATATTTTCAAAGTTTAATGGGTGATTTCCCGCCGCGCTGAACGTGCACTCGGACTGAGCACGATATAGGAACTGATTTACACCTTCTACGTAAACATAGTAGCTGAAACTGAAGCAGCCTGTGCACAAATGATAAGGCTCTCATTCGGACCTTCCAGTTTGTTGTTGAAACTATTTCCCTCTGAAAGATACACTTCTTGTATTGGAGTCGAAAACATTTGCTCATTTTTATATGATATTTATATTTAACCTAGTTTTAAAATGATCTGAAGTTAAGTAGACCTGCCATGATTAAAGTGTAGAATTGGTTCAGCCATGAATCATCTGGATATTTTTTTTTTTTTGTCTGGAATGTGCTCATATCTGAAAGAAACATAAGTGAGTATTCCAAAATATAAAAACACAATCGTAAAGTTTAACCGAGCATCATAATATTTTAAATGCCATTTCTGCAAGGATTTTTCTCTGATCCATACAGAACTATTTCTTAAGTTTAAAGTTGCATTGCCCGGTTTTTTCACCAAAAGGCTAACAATTTCTTTTTAAGATGACTATGTTTTTAAAAAAAAATTAAAATTGAATACCATTTTTTATTAGAATACAAAATGTAAAGTTTTTATTTTAAAATATAGAAGTTGGATATGTTAGTGTTTTCAATTTTTAAGTACATCAATCTGATGGTATTTGAATGAATGAATATGAAGTTAATTGACTCTTAATTAAAAAGCAACTTTGCACAGGCACATGTACCTGATGCAGCATGACATCTTTTGAATGCAAAGAGCAATAAAGCCAGCACTGCAGTCGAGTAAGCATGGTCCAGACAAAAACTGTTTAAGAAAAATTTTTGTTTCCATGCAATGTTTCAAACAAAGTTTGACACCTGGAAAATAGCAGTTTTATTTTTTAGTTGTTTTTTTATACAATCAACTTTGGGGTCAGGTAGATTTGGCCCAATAAAGCAGACTACTAAAATATAACCACCATCCCCTCCCGAGAGGGACCAGGCTAGACTGGTCCCCTGTCTATATCCTGTCTAGGCTAGAGACTGGGTCTTGGGGTGAACATTTGATGAATTTATTGGTAGAGTGGTGTTTATCTAAACCCGCATTGTTGCCCAGAGCAGTTTGTATCGACCTACCACCCCCTCATTGAGAAACACAAGTGAATGACCCCTTTTTTTTGTTCTAAAGGTGACTTTTCTTCAAGCACATAACAGAGGGCCCAAATTTATAGAGCTGCTTTAGCAGGAAATATTGCTTAACAAATTTGTGCTAAGCAAAAATCAGCAGGATATCAGTCACAGATGGTATATGCCACATGGTATTTTGGCTGGTAACCTCATTCTGGTGAGCATAATTTTGTTGTGCTTAGCTACTTTTTCTGCTTAAGCAGCTGTATGAAAATAATAAAATAATTCAAGGCCTGCCGAGGCACATCTTATAAGCTCCAAACCATATATTGTATACCTAACTTTTCCCCGCATTTCGCCTCCTTTTTATCAGTGATAATTTAAGAGTTCAAATGTTTCCCTTTTGTTTATGCTGTTATTTATCTTTGTATTTGACTGTGTGGTTTGAAATTAGTTCTTAATTGTTTTTTGTTGATTTGTTTCGTTTTTCATCTGCTCAGTCTGATTGAACTTTGTCACTTCATTGTGAGATAAATTTCTTTTAATTGATTCTTGTCACTAATAATATCAGTGTATGTTTGTAATTCTCCATGACTGTCGTACAAATGACAGTCTTGGCCCACCGAATCATCAAATCTGGTGGAGATTGTTGAGAAGGATTTTATGAGACAAAGCAACCATAACACAACATTTTGAAAGGTATATACACAGTGGGATGGCGCATGTTACTGCTAAACCATGCCAACAACATTGGTGCAAGCCCAGACTCTTGGTGTTCTGGGTCTCTTTTACATGCATTACACAACACACAGAACTTCCGGCTTCAAGTCCCATCCGAAGCAATGATGGTCAAGTGTTTTGCTTAAGGACACCAAGTACCAAGACCCGGACTCGAACCCACACTCTGCTGATCAGAAACACCAGAGCTTGAGTCCAGTGCCCTTGACCGCTCAGCCACGACACCCCACACTACATATTCTTTTGTTTTTGTCTGTCTTTTGGACTTTCAAAACTATGAAATTCATTCAGATCGGCGAATCAAGATTACGTGCAAATGTCACTGAGTCAACTGTTGTCATTTCGTAATGGGGTATTTCTGCCAACTGTGATCACTCATCAGATTGTCCGAGAATTCAAGCGTGAAAATTCTTGGGCAGTCTTCTCCTGAAAGCTGAGGTCAGGATATACATCAACTGGGGGGAAAAAGGGAAGCTACAGTTCCTTAATAGCATCTTTATCTTTCCGCAATCTTGGCCTCGCGCTTCCCTCATCACTCACACGTCACGCAGTGACCGCTCGCTCTCAGAAACAATCTATTTTGGCGCTCGTCAAGACAACTGACAGAAGAAAGTAGAAAGAGGCAACGACGATGCCGCGAGGAAGCCGTGACATAAGGAATCAATCAATGCTAATGTGGGTATCTAAACTTAGATGAATATCATGGAGAGATGTGGAACCTCGATAAGGGTGGTTTACAGTTGATTGGAATTGAGTATTTTAGACCTTGCGCTCTGGTGACGTCGTCAGACTCTTGCGAACATGTGGTGATCACATGCGGGTGTTTTCGAACCGCGCACCCAACTGTTACAGTACGTCAGGTCGAGATGCCGGATTCACGCAAATAGACTATGCAAGCTGTGTGCGCATTGAAACATATTTGGGACCTGTTTGGTCCCAGAAGCATTGCTTTGGTGAGGGAAACTTAGAATTTTTTAGAAACTTTAGAATACATGTTGATGGTTTAATTAGGTTGCTGACAAACCCGTGGCCGGTCCAAGAGGCAGGGCTAAGTTTGAGGTCACTGAGTGATGCATTTAGGTCAAACTCCCTCTCTCTCCCGGAGGTTTACATACCTGTACCCTAAAGTGAAAGCCACGGTCTATTTCAATATATATATATACATTGTTTTTAAGGATCGGATTCCTACGTCTGTCAATTTAGAATTAGTTTTTGTATCAGCCCTGACCTCTCCTTATTGCCGTAGGCTCACGACGGAAGTGGGAAGGGTTAATGACTATTGCTCACGTCAATCGTGAAATTGGGAAGGAAAACTTACAATTTTTGTGACACTGATTGTATTTTTGGAAATTTTAGAAATCTTTAAAGGATATACTTTATGTCAATGGAGGAAGGTCAAGGTGGATTACATGTCCCTCGGGGAATATCATAAAACTATTAACGGTATATTTTAGGGCAGGTTTTTGGTAAGGAGTAATGTCATTTCCATCCTCTAGTTTCCAACATGCACACCAACTTTGGCAAACTCAAATTAGATAATCCTGTTTTAAGCTAAACAATTTTGCCAGGGATTCTGTTATGTTACTCATACTTGCTTATTTTGATTATGAGCTTGAGTCCGGTGCTCTTAACTGTTCTGTCATGACATGCATGACAGCCAATCAGCGAGGTTTCAAATTGATCTCCAATTTTGCATTTTTATTTTTCTATATTTACCAATCCTGTACTTTGCCTTAAAGTTGCATGGCCCGATTTTTGCCGAAAGAAACTTGGGAAAAGAATTTTTCTCTTGACAAATTTTTGCAAATGATGCTGTTTCAAAAGGAAAAACTTTAAAAAAAAGGTTTGCACGGACAATGCACACATTGTTTGTTCATGGCTAATTGACTTGAGATATTATCGAGATCCTGACAGTAATTCACTGTTAGACCTATCATTTATCATCGACGGGTTTGTTCATTCAGTAACTTAAACGAAAGCTGATAACTTTCTCAAATCTATAACAAATTTGTAATTATCTATTAAAATTTTGATCTAAATATTAGGGTCAATTTGACCAAAACTCAAGCCAAGCATCTGTAAGTGAAAACAGAGCATAAGTTATAGTAATTGGTGAATCAAATGAACTTCAGCTTCACAAGTGTGACTGGACGGCTACTCCTATCGTAAATCAAAACCGAGATAATTTATCCCCTAGGAAGATGTCCAGATCTGTAGTCCCTCACTTTTAATCTCAGCTCTCACATCAACTGAAGACCAATATGCACATCTGTGAATAATATGGCTGCCATTAATCACAGAGTTTCAAGGCCTTGCCCTCGTGTCAAGGAAGCCAACTGCTGCAGTTTCAGCCATTTGCTAAAATATCTGGAAATGTGCTTTTAAAATCTTCATAATCGTCAGTCTTGTTTGGCTGAGAGGACTGAGGTTACTGGATTCAGATCAGTGGTCCAGTGAATATTTCCAAGCCATGAACACCACAGATATATCATTTTTTATTCTGTTCATGTTTACATAGTTTGATATTGAAACCTGTAAATAATGTTGTCTCATCTTTTTTTTTTCCAGTTTATGACCCACAACAAGTTTTCAAGTGCAAAGGAACTTTTGTTGGACATCAGGTAAAATAGATACATGTAGATAGATAGATACGAAGGGAGATATAAAAAAAAACTTCTTATCCTAGGTGCGGAAATTTAAAAACAGTACAGACGGAAACAGTTACTAATACAGAACAACAAAACAAACTGAGAGCAATATTGAACCAATAAAAGCATGTTACTAGCATACACACACAATTTGGATGTTTGTGACTACTGTTAGTGGCACCAAGTTTGAAAAAACAAATGATAATACTGGCCTCATGTTTTGGTCCTAACGGAGATCTTTCTCAAAGTTTCGGAATCTTTCTCATGTTGTTGTTTAAGACAGACCCTGTCACAGTTCAAACACAGCACCATAAAGCCTGCTAGCTGACATGTTCTGCTTATAGGGGTTGCTTTTATCATAGTCTCCATTTCACAACCACTGCAAAAGGCATGCTATAACTTGCGAGTTTGTTAGCAATAGCACTATGAGTTTCGAAGCAGTGCAAATCCATTGTAAATGCAAGCAGTGCTGTAGAATCTTCGTAATCGTTTATGAAACACACTTTTACGCATGCACATTTTTCTGCTATAGGAAACACTAAAGTTTGCTTAAATATACTAGTAAACTTTTTTTTTAAATTGTGCCTTGGTCATTTTGGTTGAAGCAGTTTTGGTTGTAAATAGCTAGTTTTGTTTGTTTTGGGTGTTTTTTCAGGTTTTTAGAAAATAAGTTTTCATATACACAAATCAAATTTGTTTGATCAAGTCATTACCAAGGTTGAATAAACTATCACTTTCAGGGTCCAGTGTGGTGCCTGTGTGTGTACGGCGACTACCTCTTCAGTGGTTCCTCAGATAAGACCATTAAGGTATGGGACACCTGTACCAGCTACACCTGTCAGAAGACGCTAGAGGGGCACAATGGCATCGTGCTGGCACTGTGCACACATGGGTAAGAAGAGTTTCTCCCAGGCTAGTAACTATGCATAGGCAGCACATTTTCGGAAGACAGCTTATTGGCATATCTCATTCCAACTCATATCATAAGTTGTCATATACATATTTTGTTTACATTTTATGAATGTGAGTAACCCTTTACAGACAGACCATAGCGGCCGCAAGGGGCTTGTACTGAAATGCACATAGCCGCCGCAAGATTTGACCTAGTTTCTCTCAAACGAGGGTCAAGGACAAGGCGTTGGGATTTTCCAATAATAATAATAATAATAGTGGATAATGTTTCCCATGTTAACATAGAGTTTACAATTCTAAAACAAAGCCATGTATTTCTCAATAAATCAATCAATCAATCAATCAATCAATCAATCAATCAATCAATCGATGAATCACTCGATCAGTCGATCAATCGATTGATTGATTGATAGAACCCAGCATGGACAGTGTATGTGGTTATTGTATATTCCACTCTCATTTACATAAACACAATTTTGAAAACACATTTGACTACCACACACCAAGTGATCTTTAGCTGTGCCATAAAGTCTGCTTAAAGAACATAGTGCCTTTGGTACCCACTATCCATATTGATTTTGATTCTGTTTTGGTCTGCAGGAACCGATTGTTCAGTGGCTCAGCGGACTGTACTGTAATTGTAAGTTATATCAGGAGATTTCCTTTGAAAATAGTTTTTATTTCATCATTATTTTTTCTTTAACGCTGGGTACACGTCATGTTTCCAAAAACATAATTGGTGTATAGTTTGTACTCTCGAGAAATGAGTGTAGTTTGCCAGTACCCAATTTTGAAGTTGAGTTTCTAAGAAGTATTTTATGCTAGTTTAATGTTGTCTGAAGCACTGCTACCAAATGTGTCACGGCATGTGTGAGAAATATCTGCTGGACAAATATTCCATTGTATCAAAATAATGGCAGAAACCGTTATACACAGTCACTTCTTGTACTCCTTACCCAAGAAATATGTATTGAGTGGCATTTTTTAATTTGAATGTTTGTTAATAATTATCACTTTCATTTTCTGAAATTTTGGGTTGATAAAAGAACAATTGACTGCCGGGGAGAGGATTTGAACCTGCGACCTCCATATCAAGGCGACAGTGCCCTACCAACTGAGCTATCTAGCCATATTTTGTCAATAAGGTTGTGGGGATGGGGTTGCCAGTCAGGGGTCATTCACCCTAAACTCATGTGCCGTATGACCAGGGATCATACTCAAGCTAACGCTAGGACATGGGAAATGGCAGTTCCTGGACTGACTGGGTTTTTAAAAAAATCTTTCTCGTTAGGTTTGGAACATAGATACACTGGAGCAAGAGAAGATTATACAGGCACATGAGAACCCTGTTTGCACGCTAGTTGCTGCAAATAACATGCTGTTCAGTGGCTCCCTCAAAGTCATTAAGGTAAGCCAGTAAAGGTAGTACCCTGGAGTCAGGGTGGCAGACATGGGTGTGTGTGACCCTCCTTCCTCCCGTTAACCTTCTTTACCCCAGTTCATCCTAACTGCATGGGGGGGTCTCCTGGACCGAACGATAACACGCATTGCTATATCTAGCCAGTCTGTTGAATGGAAGTAGGTCAGATCTTGCGGCTGCTGTGGACGCTTTTACTCAAGATGCTTCCGGCTATTAAGGGTCAATATACTTTCCGTGTACTTTGCCGATCATTGCTATGACCAAGCTTGCCTTCGTTGATACCATTGGCCTCTTCATTTTTTCATGTTGAAATGAGTGGGGGGGGGGGTGGGGAACCAGCCCCCAAAAATGTAAATCTTTGAAAATGTGACAAGTCACCTTGGTATGAGTCACATTTTTGCCACAAGTAATTATGCAAGACTTGATGGAATTTCATTTGACAATCCACTGAAAGCTTTCGCGATGGATCAAATTAGTTGTTGTTAATGGCTGACCTTGTTGTAATTAAGACGGGCAGGTGTCGTAATCGATGTACGTGTCGTGTAATTAGCTCCATTAGATCATGGAACTATCTGTCAGTTGGTATTTTGCTGCAGAATTTTTTTTTTTTTTGGGGGGGGGCACCCATTTTGCCCGTGGTGCTAAAAGTTGTAGAGTTGTAAAGATTTTTGACTTTTGACCTGCATTTAGACCATTTGGGGTTGGTGACCCCTTTGCAATTAATTGTTTGAATCCTTGAATGGACACTGTGTCACTTTGTCATTTCCACAGGGTCCCAGTTTCTTGTTTCAGTTGGGAATAGTATAAGTCACTTCTCCTCCCACTTGTTGATGTTGTGTATATTTCTTCATAATTTCTATTTTTATGTTATTATTATATATTTCTGGTAATGAAACCAAGGATGCCTCATAAGTGAACTTAATCAGTGTAGCCCACAAGCCTGAGGAAACCTGTAAACAAGGGTGCTTGCTATGTGAATCAGAAACACCGGGGTTAACCTCTGTTCTGGGTTCTTTTACATGCACTACCAAACCCAGTATATGTTCCATTTGAAGAACAAAGCAATTATGGTGAAGTATCTTTCTCAAGGACACAAGTGCCACAACAACCGAGACTCAAACCCACACTGCTGATCAGAAACACCAGAGCTTGAGTCCTGTGTTCTTAACCGCTCGACCAGGACACACCACAAATACGGTCTTCTTTTGTATATTATTGTAATCACTCATCTCCCGCAAGACTGAGTTTCAAGTTAGGACTTAGAATTGAATATCAATCATAAGAGTGTGAGGGTTGGTACCCTTGTGGTTAGTTATCACTACAGTATGTCATGATTGGGAAAAGTATATTGTAGTACACGGCTACATCTCTATTAAGAGGCCTTCATACTTGGGAGGAATGCTCAGTGAACTTTGACCTCACTACTTTAACATTTGAATAAATTGTCTTCATTTGTATCAACCCCTTGTGATTCGTATGCACAAATCTTGTTTATTTTGTAGAAAATCCGTTTGGAATTAGATATGTTGGAGCTAGTAGCACAGTGGATTCTTTGGCACACTGCTTTTCTCTGTAATCAATACTGAAGTTTAAAAAGAATCAAACAGTAAATCAAGAATGAAGCAACCATCTCTTTCTGAGCTACCTCTTCAAAGCAAGGTCAAAATGTCATGGCTCTGCTTACCATGGAATCCTACGACTCCCTGTAAAGCGCAGAATTTCCCAGTAAGCAGAGCCATGAAACTGGTCCCCGATGGTGTACAGAGAAACTGATATTCTTCTCCACCATGCAAACCCACAAAACCTACATGAAATAGAAAGTGTTAGAGAACTAGGGTTTTACTTGATGTGTTGAACAATCTGGGCCCAAGTTCATGGCCGTGCTTACCGCTGAATTTCTGCTCTAGCTGCGTAAGCGGAGAATGCCTAGTAATGTGGCACGTGCACAAGCAAAGATTCCCAGCTAACTTGTGAAACAGGCTTGATGTTAGCTCGGAATTCCCTGTTTCCAGAAGCACCGATTCTTTGCTTCCAGTAAGCAGAGTCATGACATTGGTCCACAAAGAACTCAAAGAAGAGAGTTTCAGCTCGATGGCCTTCTAGCGGTCAACCTTTGAGGTTGGGTTAACACTTTTGACAGATTAGATGAGTATATGGGACAAGGCAAGCCGTCAGTTTCCCTCCGACTCAACGCCTCTGAGATGGCTATACATAGTGTCAGATTAAAGCTACTTGGATCCACAGATCCCTGCCACACACGAAGCCTAAAATCTTTTGCTAACTTGGGTTTCTTAAGAATCCTGCTCCCCATTGCTTTACACTTCCTCCATGGGCTTTATTGTTTAATTCAATAGTGATTGGGAAATAAGGGTAGGAAATATGCTCTGGAATCGTTCGTGTTGTGCCGGTGGCTCCCTGTGCGTGTAAGCAACTCAAGTGATGAGAGTCCATGACTTTAAGGAGGTTGAGGGGTGGATGTAGCGTGATGGTTTGTTGAAGAAGGAGGGATGTCGTGTATTGTTAAGACCTGATTTAGATTTGATTGATTGCTGTCAGCTGGCCCAGTTCCTTTTGTCAATCATGTGCTTGTTTCTGATTTGAAATGTGCAGTTAAATTGTGCTGCATCATTTTTAATCGGGATTGTGAGGTGGGGGGGGGGGGGTGCCCCATTCAGAAGAAACATGGACGTTTTTACATTTTACCAAGTCAATTCTTTGACAGGATAAGCTCAATCAGGAACACAACGTCAGGAAAGGGGTTCTGATAGACTGCAGAAACAAACTACTGTGTTTGTTGGGGGTTTATCCCGAAAAAGATCTGGAACCTATTATTAACGAGCTATTGATAGCAATAACGTATGCGTAATTAGGTTTGATGGTTATTGACTCTGTGCGTTAGAGTTCATTCACACCGTGTAGTTCTTTTTTGACGCAAGAAACAATAGACGATGCAGGACCAAAATCATTAGAGCTGCCTGATCAGGAAATAGTTTGCTTAATACTTCTCTGCAAGCAAAAATTTGCAGAATACCAGTCACAGATAGTGTATGTTGAATGGTATTTTGGCTGTTAAATGTAATTTTGTTGTGATGAGCTACTTTTTGTAGCTTTACAGCTTTATCAAATCGGGGCCCAGCTGGTCTTTCACTTGCCCAAATGACGATGGATGGATTGTTTTAATAACAGCAGGTTTTCCAAAGTCCGACCTTAGAATTATGGGTAGTAACAGTTTTAGTTAAGGGATTTTTGATACGTGGTTAAAGAGTGCGTAAGGGCAAAGTATACCTTTGGTTTTACGAACCGTTTGATTGTTCTATTCCGATGTAAATGTAGATATACATAATAAAATTAAACTGTGAGAATTTTATTTCAAAAGGTGGCAGCGTTTTTGAGAAATTGCCGAAAATCTTGAGTGGTTATGTCCACGCAGGAAGAATAATCTGAAATGGGAATACCCAGTTTGAGAAATGTTTCATGCAGAAATGTTTGAGAAATGTTTCATGCAGAAATGTTTCTCAGATTTTTTTAATACCATTCTCTAAAACCGCATTTCTTAGAAGGGAATCATTTCTCAAAATATACATTATCAACAACTGCAGTGCTCAGTTCTAACCAAGTGAGTTTTTATGCTCATTGATTTTTGGAGTAATTACTAAAGGTATACCCTCCCTTTTAATAAATAAAATACAGATATTCAGTGATCGTAACATTACAAAAACAAGGTGAATGATGTCATTAATTGATGATGTCATCAAATGATGATCCCTTTTTACCTTCCAACCTGAATTTTTGGCTTTTCTGATTTCCGGTTAATGTTAAGTTTTATAGTATTTGGGATTGTAATTATTCAATTGTGGACTTTGAGGTGCTTGCCTGCAAAAGACCTACCAGGTCATTTAGGTGTTGTTGGGTTTTTTTTGGGGGGGGGGGTGTAACACCCAGCAGAGTTTCCCATGGCTAATGAACAATAATTCAAATTGGTATTAATAATAACGGAAATCAAATTGATGCAGTCTGCAAACTGACAAGAATGCAGCTCTCACTCAAATGGGTGACGTTTACATCTTCACATCCAAATTATGACATAATGGTACATCGAAATTACAAAAAATTTACTTTACAACAAATTATTATTCCCTTTATGGCAAATCTTCACAGCAAAGTGGTGACATTGACAAAAATGAGCGAGGTGATCACTCAAAGTAAAAAAGATGGACCGCCTCATATGTAAATTGATTGGGAAATTATAAGTTATAGGAAATCATATTTTCATGAACAATTTCCTTAGCAGGTCTTTCGCCACCTTCTTCCCCCCCCCCAATGTCTTCCATTATCCTTAATTAAAAAAGCATCTAGACTAATCAGGCATATGTATGAGTTACATTTTGGAAATGTATTTCTATAAAAATGTGCCTGAATGAGCTGTGCATGCTCACTTTGCCGTACCTGGTAGGATGTTGTTGATCAGAGCTGTGATTAATTCTTCCGTCACACATCAGTTTGACTGCCGTGTTGAAGTTTCTGGGCCTTGGAGTTGTGTGTGTGTGTGTGTGTGTGTGAGTTTGTTTTCACATTCAAACCGGGGACCTATAACAAAAGAGGACAATAGGGTCCCCGGTTGGGTTAAGGTCCCCAGTTGGAAATTGTGTACAAAACCAATGGGAGCTGTTGCCAAAAAGTTAAAGTCCAAACAAAAGAGGGACAATAGGAGGTCCCCGATTGGAGGTGTTTACACACTTGTGTGTGTGTGTGGCTGGGGCGACGGGATTGTGGGTGACAAATAAAAAAGAAGCTACAATCCCGACACCGAAATGAGTTGTCTGGGCCTATTGGGTATGGTGGAGAGAGGCAACAGGCAGGGATTGGGGAAAAATAACAGTTGACAAGTGGCCATGTGTTTACAAATTTGACAAAGAATTTCTGACAGAGATGGAGGGCAATTTTCCGAGGGACCTTGTTGTTACATGAAACAAAATTCCCAGTAGAGAGGGTAGGGGAAATCTTGCAAGTACTGATGAAAGATTAATCTACATAATTTGTTTCCTGCTGCTCAAATGCTTTGCTCTCGTTATATATCAAGATAAAGTACTGTATAGCAATGACAAACTAGGAAAAAACTGACAAATATCATTTGCATTGGAACTTGTGATATGCACATAAAAGAACCCAGTTACACTACAGTGCTGTAATTACATCATTTATGAAACATCTATTTGATAAATACACATCGTATGTATTTATATATTTTTTTTCTTTTTCTGTTACCCTCTGAACAGGTTTGGGACGTCCATTCTCATGAGCTGAAACGTGAACTGACTGGATTAAACCATTGGGTCAGGGCGCTGGTTGCGAACGGCAACTTTCTCTACAGTGGATCCTACCAGACAATCAAGGTAAGTCGGTCTTTGTCGTAGTTTGGCAGTGACTCCTGTTTGTGTGGTAAATAATATTATATTTACTCGTAAACAATTTGTGTTTACAGGTAAAAAAAAAGCTTATGTTTACTGTTAAACAAATGTGAGTTTAATGGTAAACAAATTTGTGTGCTTAGAACAGCTTAAAAAGACATAGCCCGTTAATAATCAAGAAGATTTGACTGCCCGTCTGTGGCATTTACAATGGGTTTGCAATATTGCGTCACTGGTACCCATACAAGAACCGCAAGGAAAATTAGTGTGCCTTTTGCTTTTGCATTGGCCATGGAAACTGCTCTAAGGTCCACTCTACTAGAAAAAATCCGCTCATTGGCTTTAAATACAACCAAATTGTTGTGTAGATCAAAAACTTCAAATTCTTGCACATCTTTTGTGATGGCACAACATTTCTATATTTCTTTTTTATTATTTTTTGTTTGCATTTCAAATTGTGTCATCTTCCAAACAATTGTCAGATCAGTCAGGAGGAAAAAGCAAATAATGTATACAAAATATTGCCAAAAAGTGTGTAAGCACTGAATGTCTTCTCCAAAGTAAAAAAGAACCAAACACCCAAAACCACCAGAATAGAGTGAAAATTTCAATCCAAATTCACAGCTTTAAAGATGGATTCCCGCATACAGACACAGTTTTAATCAACTGAAAAAAGTAAACAGTTGTACCCGAAGTCATTATATCCTTCCAATTTTAAATCTAATTTCCAATTATTTTTCCCTCCGAAAATCAGTCAGATTGTTCTTAAGAAGCCTGAAAAAGTATATGAAAGCTTACCATAGGAAAGCCCTCGTACCTAATAAGAAATTCTCTTTTCTTCTTCAATGGGTAAATATCATGCATGGTTGAACACTGTACCTTAAACGCTGGGGTGCTGTGAAGCACTTTTCAACTTTTACTGCATACGCTTAGGTTCTTGATGGACTCTTTTTTTTTTTCAAACAAGAAAAAAGCGCTGTCGCCGAGTTTGAGACGATCCCTTTGAAGTCTCGTCAAAAGGATATCACTTCCCAGCCATTGTTTTCACAAGGACTGTAAACATATTCCCCGCAAGTCACACGTTGACTGTTTTCAGAATCACAGTGTGGCTTCCGTCCTAGTTTAGATCTCGACACACACACACACACACACACTCTCTCCCTCTCTAAGGTGTATATGATAAGCTAACAACGGATACTCCACATTCCTGTACAACACCTGTAGTTCATTTCAGATATCCCTTTGTTTGACGCTGGGGACAATGGTGACAAAGCAGTCATATTTGCTGCATCATGGCTTGCGCATTAATTACCCTGTTTATGGTTGTCGCACTCGGTACAAATCTAATTAGCCTTGTGGATTAAATTGTATATAATCTTGTGTCGCTTCACATGTTTGAAATTCAAACTCTTAAAAAATAAGTATAAAACATTACATTAGTATTGACCCAACTCACCTGGGATTGATTCCACAAAGCACTAAGATTCATCTTAAGATGAGTTGTCAGTGTCGCCCTGGTGATTTGTATTGTGACATCACACTTAACAACTAAGACTGATGTACAGTTAAGATCAATCATAACTCTTTGTGATATTGGTCACTGGTTTCACAAACACAATAATCTCAGTTGCGCCATTTTGGGAGTCGACATGGTCAATGTCCCCTGGCGTTACTTAGTGTAGTGCATATTTTAGGCGACGCAGAAAAAGTTTAAAGGGCTGTAATTTCTAACTGTAAAGAATTAGCCATCAACAGCACTTCATTTGAAACCAATGCAAAGAATGCAGTGGGAGACTTTTGGGGACACTAGGTGGCAGCAGACTTACCAGGTAAGTCCATTGTTCTCGGAAATGTGTGCGTGATCAGAACTACGTAAGCAATGGACATTTACCTGGTACGTCTGCTGCAACCTAGCGTTCCAAAGTCTCCCCTTGTGAAACCATGCTTTAAATGCATGACATGGTCCCAAGCTTTGGGTGATTAGTTAAAGTTAAAGCTAATTGTTTTCTTTGGTCTGTTTGTTTGTTTTTTTCTCCTGAATTTCTCGTCTGGTTGTAGGTGTGGGACATGAGAACATTGGAGATTGTGCACAGCCTTCAGACCTCTGGTGGTAGTGTGTACTCCATCGCTGTCACCAGTCACCACATTATTGCAGGAACTTATGAGAATTGCATACATGTAAGTATCAAATGAAGAAAGTTATGCGGGCCAGGTGTTACCATCTACCTGACTAGTCCACCGCGTTAGCCATCTTGACTACCCCCACATCAATATGGACTAGTCTAGAGTTTTGTGAAGTTTATCATTTATGTCGTCGTCATTACCAGAACAAGTTGTTTTGAGTCAGAGATTTTTTCCAATAAAAATAAAGAAATGAATATAAATTGTTTTTCGTTGTAGATGTAGATTCTCAATGAAAAACACCAACAAACCAAAACAAAAACAACAACAACAACGACAACACCACCATTACAATTGGTACTTGGTTTTGAGTAGATAGGCACCTGAACACCCCATGAGGAAGTTTAAACCAGGAGGCTCTGTGGAAAACTGTTGGTAATTAAAGATGTAGGACAGTTTGACCTTGTAAGGGTTGACGGACGTCACATTCAGAGTGTCCTACTAGGGTTAAGAGGTCAATTTTTTTATAGGTCATTGGTATTTGTCCATTACATGACCAGGCAGCTGAACTTAAATGATAATGGCCGATTCCGGTAAACAAATTTCATAAGCGCTGTTCTTCATAATGTCAAAGGTATCCACTTTCATATTTAGTATGTCGGACTAATATAGCCTAACATTCAAGTTAGGTATATTTACAATCTACATGTATATATATATATTTGAAAGAAAAAAAAAACTTTTGAGAGTCGGTTTGACTTTTGATTGACAAGTTTTCATTGGATTATCTCTTTTATGTGTCCGGCGTTGAAATCCCAGGGGGCTTTTTGATATTTTTACCTGAATCCACGAGGAAGGATGCGAGTGACTTTTAAGGAAGTTAACTATGTGAGATCTACAGAAACTGATAGGTTCAGGATGGTATAGGAAGAGTGTCTCACAATTCCAATCCAAGTAAGAAGGGGGGGTACCTAGTTTTTAACTGGCAATCTGTTTTTTATGATGAGTGAGCATTTTGTTTACACTTCACACGCCGGTTTAACCAGTCACATTCATGCAGCAGGTTTTTGACAGTAAGTGATGTTTAGAAAATCGCGTGCGTATGCCAAGAAAGTGTTTAAAAAATTTACAAAAAAACTTGTTTGACATGCTGTCATTTGCACCCCGCCATCAATCAGCGGCAATCTCTAAAATGTGGACCCTTGAGACGGATATGGGTCTCTCCTTGACACATAACGAGGCCTGGTACTTTGCATCTGCAGTTAAGTGTTGTAAATGTGTGAGCAATCAGGTTCCATATTGCCTATCTGGAACAGCATCTCGTGAAGAGCTGGCTGCGTGCACAACAGGCTCAGCGATTCTAGGCAAAGAGTTTGCACCATTTGCATCGGGTTTTTTAAATTATTATTTATTCATGCAACATTTTAAAGGGGCTCTCTAAAAAAAAAATTATTGAAAAAGTACAAACCATCTGGTTCCCAAGAAATGTTTATCATCTGTAAAATACATACATGTATGGACACAGGTCATGTATGAGCTATTTTCACTCCATAGAAAGCAGCTCCAAGCAAATTAGGCCCGTTCCCACGAAATATGCTAATAACATTCATGCATGTGAACAGACACTATTGGTTGGCAAACGCCATAGAGTTGTGCACTAGGCAGGTGCACAAACGTGCGTCTTACCACCATCTGCCCCGTACAAAAAGGTGCAGTGCCCACCACTAAGGTTAGTGCGCATGCGCGATGTGCAATTTTACATTTTTCATGGGAAGGGTCTGGTATATGTACAAAGTATAAGCCAAGTCATGCCAGCATGTACATGTACATGCCATAGAGTTATATCTAAGAACCAGAGGCATTCAAAACTATGTGACACGGCCCGGCGGGAAGCATTGGATGTTAAGAGAATGATGCTGACCCATCCTATTTCACACAGGTCACACAACCGACATTTTCATAGCTGACATTTGTAAGCAATTTACCCATAGGAGTTCATGCCCAGTTTTATTATATAACTTTGTGGTACATGTACATACCTGATGTCGGTCATATGGGTTTGTTGTGAGTTCCCCTTATTCAATAGACCTTTATCATGGTGCGGCCATCTTGATTTTCTCCCATTGAATTCAGTGTAATCAAACCGAGGCTGGAATAGGGAATTTTATTGTTCATTGCTGTTATTGGATACAAAGAGTATGACCAAGATGGTGGCAGCCGATGATAATGGTCTGTTGCATGGTTAGGCAGATTGAGCTTGATGTCAGAAATGAAGGTTATTTCATCATATTGAACAATCTCCCGTGATCAAACATGTCAGAAAGAACCATATTTGAGTGCAGTGCTTGGCTGTGGAGATGCTTGGGACTGGTTGAGAGTTGCTAACCAGTACTAAGCACACAGGTTACCAGCAAAACTAGGTTGAAACGTTTTTACTCAAAGCAGTATTTAAAATGCAGAGGGGCTGTTTGAAGTTGGTTCATGATAACTTGGGTTGGGATGTAAGTTGGTTCATGATAACTTGGGTTGGGATGTAAGTTTAGGCTGGAAGGTGCTGTTTCAGTAAATGCACACAATACTGCCAAAGAATAATAGCCCATGATTGTCTTCCCAAAGTGCAGACGTATTCCGCTTTCCTTGGGAGTCCTGCGAGGTTTCACGAGACATTTGGCAGGCACCCAGACAGTAGTCAACACCAAATGTGCACGTTCCCCTAAATTCAATCTAACCCTGATTTTGTTTGGAATACACGGCTGCTCGCCGAGCCGCTGTGCGACCGCTTCCCCGAGAATCGAACTAAATTTAAACACAGGCCGCGGAAACGTGGCGCCAGAGGTTTACCGCAGGCTGGGAATGCAACCGCTAATGGGATTTTCAGTTTAGTTGAATGTGACATGGTTATATTCCTGGTCGACACATGAGCTCTTCATTTTGTTTCCCCTGACGTCACCTTGGATTAAAGCGGATTTGCCATAAAGCTGTCAGCGTAATGAAATTATGAGCTGACACACCTTGGTATTGTTATGACGGTGTGAATGCCTGTTTACATGGAGCTTAACAAACACACTGTGACTGCTGATGAATCAGCCGCTTGTTTTCATGCACAAGAGATTTCACGTATGAGACGTCCTGTCTAAAACACAGGCCTGATACCTCACGGAGATGATGGAGACAATTGCCTCAATGCCCCAAGTCACTGTCTTGGTGCCCTTTGAAATGTTCAAACACAACTTGTTTCTGTCATACAGAGGTCCTTCACTGAGGAAAAGTTCTGTGTATGGTCCCAAGTCACTGTCTTGGTGCCCTTTGAAATGTTCCAGCACAACTTGTTTCTGTCATACAGAGGTCCTTGACTGAGGAAAGGTTCTGTGTACTGTCCTGTCTGAATTGCAGGCCTGATACTTCACAGAGGCAATGTAGACAATTGCCTCAGTGCGGCCAAGTCATTGCCTCAGTGCCCCAGTCATTGCTCTGATGTCCTTTGAAATATTCCAGTAAAAAAATTTATTTCTCTCATAGTGGGCTCCTTCACCAAGAAAAAAACTGCCTTGCCTTTTACAAGAATGAAATATTGGGCATGCTGCAAGCAGCAACAGTATAGTCGCTGTAAATGGCACTACTCTTCATTGTAGCTACTAAACATAGCTTTAACCAAACTCTTGTACACTTTCAGTACGGAACTTCAAACAGGTGGACAGTGCCTAACCAGGAGCTGAAGCCCGATCCAAGGTTTTTAAAAATGGCCATAGATTTATCTGAACTGCACTTTAAGCCAGCATAGATGTAGGGTACACGTACATGCAGTTGAAATTGTTAGGAGAATGTTTTGAGCAGGTTGGATACGACCAGCAGACCACATGAATGTGGGCTTATCATGGTGATACAACACCATCAGGGTCATGCACAATCACCATATACTAGTCTAGACTAACTCTGACTCCATCATGGACTTCATTAAGCTGTACCAACACAACCATATTGAGATTAATACTCTGAGGAATTAAACACTTAAGTCAGATGGAGGTACTCATTTGTGATAGACCCCCATTGCATATGGCGTTGCAGGCTCAAAACAGCGTCCTTGGTGAGGTCAAAGGAAGACCTACATGTAGATGTATCACTGGCAGAGAGTTGTGCCCAGCATTTGCACATACTGTACATGTATGTATCCATTGTCTGACTTCAGTTATTGGGGCCTATGCAGGGGTTCTATTGAAATATAGGCTCTGTCTGTCTTTGTTGTTTTGGCTGTGGTTTTGGCTGTAGCCTTTTGCTGGTGGTTATGGCTGTGGTTTTGGCTGGATGTGTCTGTCCATTCCACAACACTGTGCTGGAACCAGTCATGGCAGTCTCACCAGAACTTGGACACTGTGTTTTGACTGAAACTGCTTTATATTTAGAGTTTAACCCTCCCACTCTTGGTGACATTTTTCAGCGAGTTAACCTACCATTTCATGTGAAACCATTCAACTGCACAGGTTGTGTACGGTAGCACAACTCTGCACAGAACAGAATGTAGGCCTACACATGTGTGCACTGTGTATAATGCACCACATTATATTGTATGCTGGCATAGTTAATTTATCATTCTAAAATCATAATGGATGATATTGAACGGTCAGACAGTGTAGGAGGGAAAGGCATGTACATCATTAAGTAACAACCTTTGACAATAATTCAGCATTGTGATATTATGGTCTTACTATGAACTTTATTTGATGTTTAGCCTACACATCACTGATACACAAATGAGTTATGTGTTGGGGCTGGAGGGGGTGGGGGTTCCAGCCTGGGAAGGAGTAGAATTTCATGGAGCTGCTTAAGCAGACAATTTAGGCACCTTAATAATTTTCTGTTTAGCAAAAATTGTGCGGATACCAATCATAGACGGTGCATGTGACATGGTATTTTGGCTGGTAACCTTATTCTGGTAACATTTCAAACGGTTTTGATGTGCTGAGCTGCTTATCTTGCTAAAGCGGCTTGATGAAATTGGGCCCTGTTCACTATGATAGCCTTTCTTGTAGACGGTCTTTCAGGTTCTACAGCATTTGAACAATAAGTGAGGTAGGGCTTTATGTGAGGAAGGGCTGCATATATACACATGTAGGTCCATGTAATGCCAACTGATCTACATGTATGTGGACATACCTTAGAGTTTGCTTTACCTGTGGTTTGAAGTTATTTACTAGTTCCTTCAGTAGGCTTTCGTCTTGAGTCAATGTGAGTTTTTCAACGGTGTGGCACGTTGCTGTTATTTGGGAATAATATCCAAGATGCTCGTTTATGAACATACAGTGTACGTTCTGACGACTTGGAACATAAACTTGTAGTTATGTGCAAATACCGGGAAACTCTTAAGTTGAGAATCACGTAATGTCCCTAAAGACACAACAAGTTTATACTTCTGTTTACATTTATACACTAAGCATTACTGTGGTTTGACATTTTGGAAGAGATGCTAATCAAATCATTATCGCTTACGCAGTATTTAGCAAGAAATGAAAGCCCTTTAACGTGCAGGCTGTGGTTGTTATGAGGTAGGTAGTTTGATACGAGTGATACCCGCAGAGCAGGGTTTGGCACCAGGTGTGCTAGGAGCTCCGGTTTCCTGCGTCAGAATAACTCGATTAGGAAGCCAGTAACGGGAGCAACCTGGGCAGCAACGTGATCTTTTGGTCTACCTCTCCGGCGAGGGGGTGATGGCTAGGTCCTTTTTACCTGGGCGGCAAGTGGTCTCAAGCTGTCCAGCTACAAACAAACCAGTGGCAATGGGTACCCCCTTTAGAAAAAGAAGGGAGCAACAGTCGGAATCTGGAAGGAGAAAAAAAAACAACGAAATATGAAGGAGATCAGAAATGGGGTGTTTTTACGTAACTACTTTTCCCTCAAAATTCACGTTAATTGACAGAATTGCACATCGTCATCCGTAGATTGACGTGACGATGTACCGGCTTGCTAGGCAAGTCTAGCCGTTGGCCTACATGCCGTTTTAATTTGTACTTCTAGATACTGTGGCATAGAGGACGTAAATTCAGCAATGAAAAAAAAATGGTTGAGAAAGGTTGTCAATCACTTCTTAAACGGCAGTGTTGTACAGCTAGACGTGTGTATCCGTGCTCTCAGAAAGAACACCCATCACTGGGGTCAAATGTTTTGTACATGTATGTGTAAATTACATGTAACAGCTTTTAATTTTGGTATTTGTTAAGTCTGATCACCAGCACGTAATAAACATGGTCAGAAAGAAAAAGTCAGGCAGTTCAAAATTCTTGGCAAACCATGAGTTCAGCAAAGTATTTTACTTCTTATCCAAGCCAAAATTTATTGTCAGACTTGTTGAATGGCTTTATTCATTTTGGAGTGTCCCCGTGACCCCATTCATGGTCAACAGCATTCAGTATGTTTATGCTTTGCTAGAAGAACTACACAATGTTTTAGTCGGGCTTTGTAGCTAACGAAACGCTCCGGGTAGTTCCGACCTGGTTTGCGGTCTTCCAACCTAGTTAACATGTCAATGTCCAGGTCAAGTTAGTGCACCATTAGTTAACCGTAACGCCCAACTAAAGAAGCCACAGGCACGACGTCTATCTTTCATTTGGGTGTGTTATTGAATTAAGGAACATTACCCAATGGGATACGAATCTGTGTACAGAGTAGCTGTAAGCTGTAGTGGGCCAGACTCTGCCCTCTTTTTTTTTGTTCAAAGTTAAAATCAAGGCCTCAGGTTGACTAAAACAAAGGTTTGCCTAGTGCAGATAAACTAGACCATGATTAAGAGTTTAAAGCTAAACTTTTAAATTTAATACTTCATACCTATTTGTCTGTAATTGTTTTGAAGCCAGTAACGGGAGCAACCTTGGTAGCAACAACATATTTTGGTCTACCTCTCCGTTGGGGGGGGGGGGGGGGGGGGGGGGGTGAAAGCTAGATCCCGTCTACCTAGGCGGCAAGTGTTCTCCAGTAGCCCAGCTACAAACAAACCAGTGGCAATGGGTACCCCCCCCCCCTGTTAGAAAAAGAAGGGTAGCACATTCTGAATCTTGAAGGAGAAAACAAATATATATATCAAGGAGATCAGAAATGGGATGTATTTACGTTACTACTTTTCTCTCGAAATGAAAATGAGGACACACACATAAAGAAACAGTTATTAAATTAAAATTACTTTATGGATTAACTCTGTCAAGGGTTTGTTGCTTATTTTTTTTCCCCCATTGCTAACGAACCCTTTTAATGTTATGTGTGATTTACCTTAAGCAGGGCTCGAATTTGGGGGGGAAATTCACAAGACTGCAGGGCTTGTATCTCAAAACTTTTACTGGACCAGAAAATTTGTTACAAGACCGGAATCATAATGAGAAGAACACTCTACACAGTTTCACATTTGAGCTGTTTTTGTACCAAGCAAGAAGATTTATCAAGTTTTTCTTTCGGGTAATACTTCAATACTCAATTGATCAGTTTAATAAAAAAATACAGTGACATGTTATTATTAAAAAACACAAGACCACCGGACTTGTATGGTCATAAGTTTACTGGCCCGACACTAAAATCACTGGCCTCGGGCCTGCGGTCCAGTGTCAAATTCGAGCCCTGCTTAAGACTTGTGACAGTTTTTAACTAGGGATCAGACCCAGGGTTTGGCACGTCAATCAAGAGGTCGCAGGTTCAAAATCTGCTCAAATTTGTCTTAGTTCAACACACAAAATATTGAAACCAACAAATCAAACTTCTAAATGAAACTTTTACTGATTTTAGCGTGAGTCACAAGTGTGGAATTACCTTTATGTACTCTTGCAAATCAGGGCTTGAATTTCAAGAAAATCCACGCTTGACCACAGATCTTGTTGCGCGAAACTGTTACTGGATGAGAAAAATATCGTTTGGAAGACCTGAAATATTTAGGAAGTGTGGAATTAAAGGCTTATGTATGTAAATAGTCAGTCTTTAAAAAGTTACATCTACTGTAGAAGACAGCCTCCTGGAATGACAAAGGTCATGGGTTCGAATCCCACCCGAGTAATATGCCTGCGGAATTTTTTACAAGTCTTGGGACAGTACCGAGTATACAGTCCTTAACACTGGTGTAGTGGTAAAACTTAAGCGTGCGTTAATACATGTTATAGAATAGTTTGAGACGCAGGATGTGTTACTGACCCAGTGCTGCTGACTGGACAGTGGTCCAGTGTTTATTTTGAGATTTATTATATACACCTAAATTCAGGTTTGGTTTTGTTTTCGGCAAAAATGTAGAAATGGGGGGGTTGGAAAATGTAGAGATAGAAATGCATAGGATTAAGCAGAACCACATTTTCTGCTATTCCATTGTATCCTATTTTAATCTGTTCAGACAGATTTTGATCAAGATTGACAGCGGCATTGTAGCGTGGCCCGAACTAAAGGAAGCAATTGTGTGATTCATTTATACTTATTACATTCATCCCTGGCGTCACCAGTCGTACAACATACCGCCGCACCTCCGCCTGGCTGTGTTCTATTTTCTCAGTTTCCGTTTCCTCTCGCGGGAGTCGCTGTTGGACCGACGTTTGGTTTCCCTCTGTATCTGTTCCTACCCTCTGTGAAGGCTGTTTGCCGGGATCACACGCTTAGTTTGCCATATAGCATCCTGGTTGTCCAATTTCTTACAAACATCCCCTCTCTCTCTTTTTTCTCTCACTCTCTCTCTCTTATTCTTTTTAAGGTCTGGGACAAGGCGTCTTATGAACAGGTAGAGACGTTGACAGGTCACGTGGGGACCGTCTATGCCTTGGCAGTCATTAGTGCCCCTGGTACAACCAGAGTCTTCAGCGCCTCCTACGATAGGTCATTAAGGGTAAGTGACATACTTTTAAAACTGACTCCGCGCCTTGTGAAAACACACAGCGGAATCATTGTCTCTCGCAGCTGAAAGAAAAACGCGGATAAACCACTCGGAAAAAAAAGATGAAGGGGGCTAAAAGTAAAATAAATGTCTTTGTCTAGACTGGCTAATTGCCTGATGGGGACGTACTCTACTCGCGTCTTACAGAAACACTTAACGAAACATGCTGAATAATTCGTGTTCATATGCTTCGAGTCTATATATAAGGAGTTACTTTGTGTGCATTGGATCTTAATTATTCAGGTTCAGGTGCAGGTTCATTTATTTCCACAGTATCAAAAGCAAAAACAATATACATCAAAGTAATCATTACAAAATGCAAAGTAAATGTTTCACATCATAGGTTTGAAGAACATGTAAAAAGTTAGTGACACTGAAGAGGGATCCATTGAAGAAGCAAAGTTTGTAGGCAACGGTCCCTTATGACATGCAAATTATGACATTGAGATTAAACAATAATGTTAAGTGAACCATGGAGGTCTGTGGTCGAGTTGATGATGGTACATGTATGGTACATGGTATGGAGTGCGTTGAAACTGTCCGTTTTTTTTCTTTTCTTGTGAAGAGTTAGACTTTAAAGCCAGATTCATCCTTAACATGAAAGCGCGGCAGGATGATTTTGCGTGACCTGAACAATAAGTACTTGATATTGTCCAACCCGGATGTTGGGAAATTGGGTTTGATTTTGCAGTTAGTGTGAACCAAAGTTTAAAATCATAGATGGAGTAATATGAAAAGTCAGCAACTAGGCTAGTGTCTGTTAAAAAAAAAATTAACCATGGGATTTTAAAACATGACTTTGGGTGGTGCCCAACCTCAACACCTGTTTGGTGTATAATAGTGGTCTGTCTTAATTTTGATCCTTGGATGTCAGATGTGTTACATGCAAGGGACGGGGAGTAACATGAAGCTACACATGTACATGTACATCCTTCCACTCTCGGTTATTATCAGGATTTGGCCCCAAGGTATTTGGCCCAACAGGATGTTTTCAATGATCTGTTTTAAAAAGAAAAGAAAAAAAGAAATGCCTACTTGCCGTTGAAACATGAAATGTACTGCACATTGCATTAGTCCCAGTAGACATGTTGACAAATTTAATTTTGTTTTTTTGAGCACGGATAATTTCACCGTGTTATCACACCTGAGTTGAGTTGACGTTTAAACCAGGGAGGCTTTTGGAGTGATTTATACACCCTGTCAAAAAAAAGAGTAAAGAGAGAGAGAAAAAAAAAAGGAAAAAAAAGGGACTAATTTCTTTTTGAATTCCCTGCAGTGGAAAGTCTGAGTTTGCCGTGATGGTCGTGTGTAATTTGGTTTGTCGGCCTGTACCTCCCTTAGTAGGAGGTCACAGGGTTAGTGCTTTTTTTTCTTCTTTTTTTCTGCAATGTGTGTCCAGTGCGAGTGGGTTCCGTTGTTGGCACACCTTACCCTAATAGAAATGAGCCCCTCCCCCCCCCCCCGCCTCCTCTTGCTCTTAACTTCAGCCATGTGGTATTTGATTTGCACTGTCTGTTCGATCAATCAGTGCCTTGTCATGCCTTACAGCATCGGTGCTGATTGAAGAATTCACTTCAAACATGAGAAGAATTCGTAGACAATGTTGAGTATTTTGATTATTGCATTGTCAAAGTGTTGTGACGTTCCGCCTTTCCACAAGTTCAAAATCAGTATTGACTCATTGAGAAAAGACTATAGTTTCTGTTCTATTTTACGTCTAGTTTACTTTCTGCATTGACACAAATATTCCGGTATTTTGTATTACATTAATTTTACCCAGGGCGCAAAGGAGCAGAGCTCAATATCTATGCGCTAATTGCTGCGGAACTCTGCGCTTTACTGGCCTTTGAATTACGTGCTTATCGACCATAAAACTATGCGCTTTTCAGGGTATAATTCTGTGGTAAGCAGCGCCATGAAATTTGGGCCCAGTTTGCCAAAATGTCACCCCGAACCACCCTTACTGATCCACACAAAGTTGTCTTTAAATGTTAAACATGGTAAAAACAAAGGAGACACACTGCACATGCCCGCTGAAATGTGGGATGCTGGACATATGGGTTGCAGCACCATCAACGTTTTGGATTGGGGTGCTTGATTATACTACATATCAACCCTACTTTTCAAACCTACAAATGAACACTCTATCATGAGAATAACTGCTAAGTGCTATTTAACCAAAAGAAATCCCCTCCAAAACGTTCTTTTCTTAAACGATCAGTCTTGAATTACACAGCATTTCAGAAGGAATGTTTGCAATTGGTCGGTGTATTCTTTGCAGTTGATTGGTGTTCCATTTGCCACTGATGTTAAGTTCCTAAAATTCTTTCACATTAAAAGCGATCCTTGTGGGGTTTTTTTTTCCGATCAGTGCCAATCATTATACACTACCTTTAATACATGAGGCTCAAAAAGGTTGAGCAAAATTTCTTTCGTAATCATGCCGTGAAAGTTTATGCGTACGTCCCGACAGGAAAGCAGGTGTATAAATACTATCATGCAGCCTGCGATAACATTAGGAGAGCAAAGTAAGGCCTGCAGTTAAAAAGAGGGGGGGGGGTTTGCCTGCCAGCAGCTGATGTATAAAATAAACAGGCAGTAACTAGGCTCTTTTAGGAACTGGGCTAAAAGCAGGGGTGTACAAGCCTTGGTTATGAACCGCTGCCAGTAGGTACCTTGGGATTGGGAGTGGGTAGGCAAGCCCCTTCTGACACTCCCTAGGTCCCCAAACACTGGGTGTTTTTTTTTAACTACATCTGTCCCCACGGGCCATAGACAGGTTTTATTATAGAGGTAGTTGGGGTTTAAAGGGAAGGAACATGATGACGGCGTACTAAAACACAGCTCTTTTATAATCATTTTCAGAAAGTGTAGGAGAGATTATTTGTCAAACTTTCAATTATAGCATTTATAAAATGGTTTTGTGAAATGATATTCTTTGACTTTTTGTTGTAGATTTTTTTTTCACTTTTTGATTTTCTCAAAGATGTTAGACTCTTCAAGATTATTATTTCTTGGACTATTGTACCTTTAAAAAACTTGAAAACTTTTGAAAGTAAATTTGATAATTTTACATCAATGTAACTGAAAAGTAATTGAATTAAAATATATTTGCTTGAACAAAGAAAATTTGACTTGTATTGTACCCTACGTTTGTGATATCAGGCTATACAGCAGTATAGGGTTGTGTGACTTCAGAATGCCCCCACCCTTCCCCCAGAAAAAAGACATTGACAAAATAGGGCAACAGCAAACATAGGGCTAGATAGCACAGTTGGTAGAACACCGACCTGTAAACCTGGCTGTAGCAGGTTCAAATCCCGCTTATGGTTGATATAAATGTAAACAACACTGTACCAAGAGGTTCAAAAACATTTAACAATCCTTCTTTTTCTACTTGATCGATCAGTTACTTTAGGCGACTAAAACTTTGGCCCCACCCCCTCCCCAAAATGTTTGAAGTTCTATAAATTGACATGACCCAGATTTTCTGGCGTACTCACCCCCAAAGTAGTGCTGTCTCACGGTGAGAACTTCCCCTCATACTCCATGACGCACATTTTCTTTCCCAATTTTTTTGTCATTTTTTACAAATGTGGCGTGGTATTTTTCTTTTAGGGTCAGGTCAAACCTCATGTGATGTGTTAGCCCACTTTTGCTCTCTCTCTCTATCAAAATGTGGCTGTGGTTTGGACCAGCCACAAATTGTGACCAGCTGCATATTTAAAAAAAGTTGTCCTTGCTTCCATTTTTCTCCGTCCTGAAAGGGCACGGCAGTTTTTCCTTAGTAAATGGCACCTCAATGAGGGGAAAAAAATGTATATTGGAATTCCAAGGCAGTGAGTCGGGGCATAAGGGCAGTTGCCTATGTTGCCTCTGTGAAGTATCAAGTTTGCAATATATCAAAATATCTTCCTGGAGCGGGTCGCTAAACTATAATGCGCACTCATTCTGGTTTATTTTGATAACGTTTAGAAAAACTGAGTGAACCTCACCCTGTTTTGGGTAATCACATTACTCATTCAGAGCAATTCGCAGTATTTGTGACTGCGTGAGGGCGTGTGAGAATCAAATTTGTTGAGAATCGTAACACCCAGGACGTCAGTGGCAGTGCAACGGAGACTGATGTACAATCAGGGCTAGATTCACCCCCATGATATTCCACACTTTCCATATCTGCAAGCGTACAATGTGCTGGGCCCAATTTCATAGAGCTGCTTAAGCAGAAAATAATGCTGGGCCCAATTTCCTGCTAAGCAGAAATGAGCAGGATACCAGTCACAAATTGTACACGTGACATGGTAGTTTGGCTGGTAACCTTATTCTGGTAAGCAAAATTTTATTGTGCTTAGCAAAAAATTTTGCTGAAGCAGCTCTATGAAATTGGGCCCTGGTCATGTCATATATGTACGCGTATTACTGGTCATGTCATATATGTACAGTGAAGTTATATCTAATGACAGAAAGGCTGATTACTGTCGTTTCCCCTCCCAATTGTTATCAACGGGAAACATATTCAGATGTTACTAGCCGCACATACCTTGTTTCAGGAACACGGGTACATGTATAAAGTCTGTGTAAAAAACCAGGCCACTTTTCCTGCACATTCAGTCACACACAGATAACGTGATTGACATTGTCCTTATAATATTTACTTCGTTCAAGGTGTGGAACATGGAGAATATGATCTGTACGCAGACTCTCCTACGGCATCAGGGTAGCGTGGCGTGTCTAGCCGTCTCAAGAGGGCGCTTGTTCTCCGGCGCTGTCGATAGCACTGTGAAGGTAAGTTCTGAAAAAGTGTGGGAAACTTGCAGTGATATACCTCTCTGATTGACATTTTAAGTAGGTTTGTGATTAAAACACTTGCTAAACCCGTTTAATGGTTCTGTTAACAGTTTGTCAAGTTTATTCAAGGTTTGTTTTTTGGGTGGCTTTTATTGAACAATCCATTTTAGGTCATTTGCATGTATTCAGCAAGAGTGTTGTTGTAGCTGTTTTTCTGGGTTGACCCGATGCTTGCATACGCATCAGGTGCATGCTTTATCTCATGCCATGCACCTTTTCATTGTTGCGTTAATATTATCAGTCAAGGATGCCTATGATGCCTACAAACTGAGCGCTTGGCGCAACGTATGCAATAGTAGCTTTAATGTCAAGTAACCAAGTAATAGCGGCACGTGATAAGAGGTGCCCGGATTTGTCTTATCAATCTCAGCTTTAGACTTCATTTTGCCAAATTCAGGTCAATATACACTCTAATGATACTACATGGAACTGGCTCCCCCCCCCCCTCTGTTGGAGACTGTATGTAAACATTGAATATCCGGAGCTTCATTAGATGATGAATCATTGCATACACATAGATTAAGAGTCGCTTCCCATCATCCCCTGAGAAGAATTAGAAACAACATGTGTAATTATCGCACTGTTCCATAACTTCATTGGCATTGAGTCATGTGCGAGCATCACATCTATATAGGAGAGGATCGTGGTGACACCTTCAGTCCAACATGATACATGTACTACTGCACTCTATCCGCATGGGATGGACGTCCAAGTTGATGTGATTCATTGATCTGATGTGGGTGGATTAAAGTGGGCGGGGAAGGGAACTTGGAAGCATGTGGGTTTAAGTGTGACATTTATGGCGTCATCGGGGCAGAGAGAGTTGATCTAGATTTTGGGCCTGACATGTGCTGATCCAGATAAAAAATCATTCAGTAAGATCTTAGTTATCAATCCAAGATGGTGTTGGCGCAACAGTTACCCTCACCAGGCCTCCTCCATTTCCATTCCCACACCCACTGTCAAAACTTTACAAATGTTGATTAATTTGAAAGACCTTTTTAATGTAACCGGGTCCATCGACTTACACGTGCATTGAAATAATGTCAATGAGTTGGCAAGACCAGAGCTGTGTATCAAGAGAGTTGCAATGTGGATTGATCAGTTCTCTTCAGTTACGTGGTTGCTAGATGCCATTTTTTGATCCAGATGTAGCACAACCCAATGTGCACTCTAGTCTGGCACCCTGAGTGGGCACATGCATTTTTTGGGGATTGTAAATTTATTTTCTTCAGTATAATACGTGGTTGCTAGATGCCATTTTTGATCCAGATGTAGCACATCCCAATGTGCACTCTAGTCTGGCACCCTGTGTGGGCACATGCATTTTTGGGGGATTGTAAATTGAAATTGCAAGTTGTGGCAACTCTCTCCATACACACCTCTGGGCAAAGCATCAGGCGGTGCCGCCAGAGTCCGTGGTCTTGGTTCACAAGTTTATAACCCCTACCCCAACTCATCTTACGAAATTGATTTCAGCAACAGTCTCCTCTGACCCTTTGACCTTCATATTCGATTGCTAGAGGGCATATTCTGATTGTGGTTTTGGGGTGGGTTTTCCTCCCACATCTAAAATTGAAAATGTCTGCATCATCTTCTCACCACAGGTACCCTCGGGCCACAGTGCTAGTAGCTTCCGAGTGTCCCTTGGTTTGATTACCAGAAATATATAACAAGATTACGATCCCAGTGCACTGTAATAATTGAGCTCACTTTCATGAGTTGCTTTATATCCATCTAAGTTTTATTAGGCTTTTTTAGTTTCATTTCCAGAAACATCTCAGCTCCTTTACCCTTCTCATTTTATTGATTGAGATATTTCAGCTTCGGACGGTTGAACTTTATCAATCCAAGAGCCATCTCCTTGTTCCTCCCTGATGCAAGTTTAGTGGCATCATTTTTCTCTGGCAGTGTTGGCATTTATGACCTTTTTCTCTTTTGTTTTTCCTCTTCTCCTCAGGTGTGGCAGTAAGCTTGGAAACCCGTCAGGCAGTACGGCTCATCATGACAAGAAGAGCATCGGTCTTCTTGTTGATTTGCTGTTATTGAGGGAAAGGAGTGGTGACCAGGCTATGCAATTCCGTGTAATATATTTCCCCGCCTAAAAAAAACACATTATCCATATGTGGACTATAGAGGGCTCCCTTCAATGTCAAAGGCATCTGTAAATACTTAAATCATATGGGATCATACAGTTACCCTTTCTCATGGTGCGACCATCTTGTTTTTGTCTATCAGTGTAAACCAGACTGAGGCTGATTGTGAGATATAGTCTGGCTCTTTTGGTCCCCACAAATAGTGTATTGATGTTTGCATTATATTAAAAGTCAAGGGTTTGGGGTAATAAACAGACACCATCAACTTAGGAATCACCGGCTGATATTAGGTTGCTAAAAAAAGAAAGATTTGCAATCTAAAATCTTGGCGTAGTGTACCGTATTTTGAGGAGATAAAACAGTGATAATTTTAGTATCTACTTGGGATTGAAGGTTCAACATCGGTTTACTCAGTGATCTGAAACACCAGCAAATTTATTACATGTTCATCTGTGAAAGTCCCACACAGTAACTTTTTTTGTGGTGCACCCTAATACTTGCTTAAAGGAAAATATTTTTCAATCTACAGCTTCTATTTGGGAAGTCACCATTGGAAATAATGCTACAAATTACATATCAACTAGACATCATCATAATTATGTGATTGGATTTGTTTCCATATTATTTGAAATTAAATAATGTTTGTTGAATAAAGTGTGCTATTCCAGCCTTCCATTGACATTGTTTGGTATACACTGTATGTTACAATTTAATTTAAATATTTTAGTTCATTAGGCTTACTTGTTTGTTGCCGCTAAGCGCCATCTTTGCAGATTTGGCTTGAGATGTGCAAAGCATTTTAATTTGTCTACGCAGCCGAGTGTTTCACTGACCATTCGTGCCAGGAATTTAATCAAACTCCTGCATGCTACACGCATTATTTACGCAAAATGCATTGTTGCGCATTAAAAAATAACCGTCATTGCCCGTAAAGATGGTCGACTTTACGCCATGTGACGTCAAGTAGCACCTATCTATTAGAGATTACTTACTGTTTGTTAAAGGAAATGTAAAGGATTGTTTGAAAATATTTTGAGATGGTAATTTGCTAAATTTGTACACAGTTTTCAGTATGAGGCCTATTTTTGTGTACAAAGTAAGTCAATGTTGCTTGTATGTATTTTGTGGTTATTTTCTCGATGCATTTATACGAGGTGCTTTACTACCAGTGTTGAATATTATAATGCACTACATGAATGGAGACAGGATCTATTGTAGTGTGAGTTGTTTGTGTAAGTACAGGTTCATGTAGCAGTTGTTGTGTAACACCATGATGAGGCTCTGTGTCAGGATTTCTGTGTGGAAGCTAGTCTTGTCTTGAATAACCATGTCTGGCTAACGAACACAGTTTGAATTGTCACTTATTTTGTCTACAAACTTTTGTTGGTTGTTCATTTGTACTTTGTACTCGAATGTAAACATACTTTGTTCTTTTATACTCAACTTCTTCCGTAAACTGAAGACAGTTTTTGTGGTTATTCTTGGAAAAATAAATTGATTTTTTTTTTACTGTTTAAAGCTTGTACTTCGTGCAAATGGGGCTGTGAAGCTTTGACAAATCACAAAGGATCTTTATTTGTCGTAAGTGTTTTGAGTTTCACTTGACAAGGCTTTGATGATTGGTGTTTAGGCAGCCAAGAGGTAGATGTATTAAAAATTAGTTTTAGAGGCGGAAAGAGGACTAACAAAAATCTTGAAATATGAAAAGCAACATTAGATTCTGTGACATCTTTCAACGATAGACCTTATGCACATGACGTCATTTCAGCAGGGCGCCCTCACCTAGAGGTCAAAAGGAGGTTGTTCATTGGCCAATCCTGTGCGCCGCGCGTAAAAATCTGTGCGATTCGATTGTTTCGTCACCGTTTTACCTCTAAGATGGCGGTTGGATGACGTCAATGCATAAGGTCTATAGTGAAAGATCTTCGTGCATTTCTTGAACACACTCAATTGGGGCGTGTCACTCAATTTACAAAAAGAGTGACCTTTGTGCATTCCATGGCATTTCCAGGCAGGCAAGTTACTACTTTTGTTATTGGAGCAATTTTACAAACCAGATCAAATCATTGAGCTACATACTGTGCCTGCAGGAATTCCTGGCATTGTAATAATGTCACAGGTAACATGGTCTGTTATTAACTTAACTTTTTCCACCATAGAAATCCACAATGACTTTTCTATATCAATTGTATTACTATTAACATCATTTGAACAAGCTCGGTATCACCCAGTGTGATTTTGCCCTTAAAAAGGCTTCATGTATACTTAACCACATTCTTATCCAGTAGTTGTATTATAAAGGGAATCATGTACCAATGTAATTAATGTAGATACTTCAGAAAGACTATTTTTCAGAGGTTAACAGTTTCCTGATATATTGTAATAAATTATTCAAAAAACAAAACTCTGGTGAGTGTGTAATATGTCTATTTTTAAACAGAGGCGTGAAGTCACCCCTGTGGGGTGTCATAGCTGAGCAGTCTAGTAGTACAGTCGGACTTGAGTTTTGGTATTGTCAGAGTGTGGGTTCGATTCCCGGTCATCACACTTGTTTCCTTGAGCAAAGGCATATTACTGTAGAGTTGCTTTGTCCTTCATTCAGAACCCTTGCCCCCCGTGAGATTTAAAAATGCACAGATGAGTGGTTCGATACATGAAATAGCCCCTCCCCACCCCAACCTCCCAACACACCCCCCCCCCAAAAAAAAGGAGGGGGGGACAACAAAATAATGTCACTTATACAAGTTCATTCACATACGAATAATAAATAAAATTGCAATTCATAAATGTAAATTAATAGTTATGACAGCATTCATTACAGCTCAGAATTTTGACTTAGTACAAGTCAGAATTTTGACTAATACTAATTCATAACTATTAGATATTGGTTCATAGCTATGGCTTTCTTTTTGTGTGTTCTCACTGTCCCTTTAATGCTTCCGGGTGAACCCCCCCCCCCCCGAAAAAAAGTATTAGGCAGCAGTCTCCCATTTAACACCAGAGATCCGTAGTAGGAGTCGGGGTACTCGACGGGTTTCGATGCCGTGACGCGGGTATTCAAAATGGACTCCAGCCACGCTTGACTGTGGATTAGAGCTTTACAGGTAAGATTTATCGTGTAGTTTAACACAAGTTCAAAGTGTAGAATACGAAAAGGCGTTGTGCTTCCTGTTTAAAAAAACAAATAGTCATAAAACGGGTAAATGTGTTGCATAATAACGGCACTTGAATGAAAGTACAACAGCTTTTGGGCCCATGCACTGCATTGTGCAAGCACATGGCGACTTCCAGTCCATGAATGAAACAACCGACTTTTTACTTTTATCAGGGTTACGTGACCTTTTTCCTCTTGTGGTTTTCCTTATTATTGTATTTCTGTCTTCATGCTTGGATGGTTGTTTCTGAGATCAAGGACGTGCAGATATTTCTGAAATGAAAATAAGGGGAATTACTTAGGCCTAGGCCCTAGCTATCAAAGACCAGAATGGTCTAGAATGGGTTGAAGCCTGGCATCTACACCCCGAAATTGACAAAATTTGTTTGTCTGGGGTGGGTCTCGATTTGAAAAAAAAAAATCTGGTTTAAATTTGTGATGTCTTTAATACAACCGAATAAAGAAAACAACGCTAAAACGTTAGCGTGGATCTGCGATTTATTTCTGGAATAATATCATCCATGGATTAGGCCTATTTGTTTTTTGGACGCCCCAATATATGAACAGAATTTTCAGCTTCTTAAATCATGTAAAAATATGAAGAAAAAAACCATTAGTCAACATTTTGTTTGCATGGTACAGAAGCTTTATACCCCAGGACGTCAGTGTAGTGCAACATACACTGACGCCCTACCAGGGCTAGTGTTTTGAGTATAATCTATACCTTGCAGAATATTCATATCAGACTTCTAAACAAAAAAATCAAATAAATAAATAAATACTACTACTAATAATACTAATAATAAAAACACACAAATAATTAACAGACCATATATAACATTAATAAATGAAAGCAAGTATACGGTAAATTCATGGGAATTTCAACATTTTAATCGTTCACCATGACGTTTGTCTTGTTTTGATGGTGGTTTAAAATGGTCGGATAGGCCTATGAATACTTCATTAAAAGATAGTATTTTATGATCCATGAAATATCAATTTTTAAAACGTTGATTCCCCACCTCCTTTTTCTTAATCATAAATGTGTGTAGGCCTAGGTGGGTCAAAGAAAATAATTGAAATTGTAAGATTTTCACTTTTAAAAAAATAATACAAATAAATCTAGGGAGGCATACACTCATATTTCCACTGAATATCATTTTTTTATTTTTACCATGACATCCAAACAAATTGTGGTCCCATGTAAACTAATTTGTATTTCTCTAATAAAGGTAAAACAGTTACATTTTTTTCTTCCCATTTATAAACATAGTGGTAGCTTACAATTCTAAAAAATAGTCAAAAGTCACTTACTGACGTTTCCAATTGGTATGGGGCCCCATGGCACTTCTCAAAATAACTTTACTAGTAAGTGCTTTATCATACAAGCTGATTTTGCTTGACAGCAGGAGGGGGGGGGGGTGGATAGTTTTACAAAAAATCCCTACCTGCAAGTAGAAACAAGGTGTGACATGTAATCGCTGGTAAATACATTCCTTTCAATGTGGCCATTTCATGAGACGGTACAAGGAAATAATTCAACCAAAATATGCCCAAAATATTATCAATACAACGAGATACTTTGATGCCAAGGGTTAGAATGTTGACTTATTCCCCAGAGAAATAAACAATAAATAAACAAAACACGTGGGGAGAAATTAGCTACTGCCATCAGACATTTTGAAATATGGTGGACACATTATAATAGGACTATTAAGTTTGGGTTAATCTGTCTGTATAATTCTTAAATTATTTAAAATAGTCATTTGGAGATAACACTTACTAGCTACTGCCATCAGACATTTTGAGATATGTCTTCTCTGCTAGGTGAGGATGCTTAACGGAGGCAGCCCTAATCACCCATAATGCATAAGCGCTAACTTTAAAAAATACCACAATGCATCTTGGGAAACCGAGCACAGTTAACAAATAAATCAAGCTACCAATGTAGCCGCCATGCTGTAGTTTACATGTAACTGTATGCCAGGTTTTATAGTTGTGAACTACATGGCTTCAAAATCAGCATGCCATGATGGTTGCCAGTGTCTCTTGGACACGAATTTCACCCAGAATTCTTTGCACGCTGATCATGCACACATTGGGAGATGCATATGGGGCTACTGTCACCACTGTGCTCACTCCCACTTGGTGTGAACAATGTACATAGAATTCTTAAATTCGAGGTAACAGGAAAATTTACCCAATTAACCTGATATCATCACCCATGCATGATACATCTTGGTTGATGGAATCAGGTTCCCCGTGTGTTACTGTGTAGTGGGCATTTGAGGCAACATGTGTGCGTTTACATGCTCACCTTATCGTTACATGAACAACCCAACTTAACCGGGTCCAATTTCATAGAGCTGCTCAAGCACAAAAGCACACCAAAATTATGCTCACCAGAATAAGGTTACCAGCCAAACTACCATGTCACATGTACAATTTGTGACCGATACCCTGCTCATTTCTGCTTAGAGAACATTTTTAGGCAGTAGCTTCTGCTTAAGCAGCTCTGTGAAAATGGGCCCTGTGGGCCAATTTTATGGCTCTTCTTACCGTAAGCAAAGAATCAGCCCTCACGGAAGCAGGGCACTCCAGGCTTGTGTCAAGTGCATTTCACAGGTTAGCGGGAAATTTTTGCTTGTGAGCGTGCGTACTTCACATTACAAGGCATTCTTCGCTTATACACACCTAGCGCAGAAATTTGCTGCTTGCCCCGTAAGCGAGGAACTTTGATAGCAAGCGCAGAATTCGGCGGTAAGCAGAGTCATGAAATTGGGCCCTGATGATGTCATCACCATAAAAGATCCTGGTAGCGCCATTATGGGGGTCAGATCCACTTTGTGTTACGGTGCCGACTGCATTTTAAGGTGGTTACACCTGCACCACACCTTTACATGTATGCAATTTGACTGAATCCCAAAATGTCAGACCACGGGTAGACCAGCCACAAATGAGGTCAGTGCA
The DNA here is from genome assembly GCA_023634235.1 of Pisaster brevispinus. NCBI lineage: Eukaryota > Metazoa > Echinodermata > Asteroidea > Forcipulatida > Asteriidae > Pisaster > Pisaster brevispinus. Next base: position 7,051,022 of record JAMKCF010000021.1, on the reverse strand, counting down.
AGGAGTCTTTAGACTAGTCACACACACCATTGACTAAAAAAAAACAATCAAGTGGGGTTTGCGGAAACGCCATGTAATAAATCTCTCTTAAGAGCTGTGATGGTTCTGAAAAAAGAACCAGTTGTTTAACTCTTCAAGAGAATATCTTAAGCATGCTCCTCAAGACCAATGGCCTAACTATGGGGGGGGGGCACATGCCCCCCTACCCAATTGAGGTCAGTGACCCCCCCCCCCAATTGGAACCCGCCATTATGTAGATCAAGATCCAGTTTTTTTTAAAGTGCAAATGGAATCTATAATTGATTTGCCAGCAGTGCCCCCCTAGGAAAAATGGTGCCCCCCCCCTAAAAATTACCTTAGTTACGTCGCTGCTCAAGACGACCAGAGCTTACTGATCGAAGCGTCGAGTTCAACCACTGGTTCTTTTTTCAGAACCACCAGTTCTAAAGAGAGATTTAACAGTGTCTCAGCAACCCTTACTTGATTGTATCCTCACCATGTAAAGTTTTAAATCCTACTTAAAAAAGCATTCAAATAATCACAAGGGAAACCGACTCCGTAAATTTTAAATGATTTGGGGTTGAACAAAGAAGATTGATTAGAGCAGGATTTGAACCAACAACCTCCGGATTAATGTGCCGGTGCTCTACCAACTGAGCTATCCAGCCCTATGTTGGAGGTCTCCCTATTTTGTCAATATCTTTGTTCGGGGGTACCAGTCAGAAGCCATACAACTAACAAGCATTCCCCAAAAGTTGAGAATATGAACAACGCATGCATGAGAGTTGCACCATCAGAGGGGAACTTAAGTGTCTTCATTAGGTAATTAGCTAATCTATATTTTAAATTGTTGTCTTACATTGGGTGGGTCATATTGCCTACAAAGTGAAATAAATAAAACACTTCGAAGAGCATTATTCATCCAACAATTTTACTTCGTAATTGCAAACAAGTTTTGTACAAAATTGATGTCTCCAACCCCCCAAAAGGTAAATGTCACATTAACAAAACAATAAGTTTCAGCAGTGCATGTAGTAACAAGCATGTAAAATGTTATCGTTGACAGTTTACCAAAATTTACAATGTATTGCAAGGTCTGGCACTTACATAATCCTTGTCATATCAATAAAATATATTAATGTTTATTTGTAAATATTTACATGCATAATAAGTTCAACCACCACTTGAAGGTGGCTGAAAGTTACAATACATTGCACTTCAAAATATATCTCCTAAAAACCAACTGATCGAAGATTACCTCTTTACAATATAATAAACCAAGAAAATATATGTTACTTTGTTATGCATGGCATTTCCCATACTAATACTTCATAAATTCATTTATAAATTATATACCGGCCAGGGTGCACTATTATAGAACTTCTTGTCAGTAACTAAACTTACTCAACCAACTTACTAATGAACAAATTAAATCATAATTTTCTTAAGACAAGTAAGCAGATGTTTTGTGCTTAGCACAGTGTCTATTTCCTAATAACTGCTGACATTAAAGGTAGGATAATCGTTTGGTTTTTGTCCTAATAATGCTGACTTATTGGCAAAGTTATCAAGAAAAATACAAGTCACCAATGAATGTTTCAGTTGAATTCAGTGTCTATTTACTTGCTGAGAAAACAGCACAAAATTTATCAAGGTAAGAGAGGTGGGTACCAACCGCATCTCTGGCCATATTGAGGGCTGCATTCAAACAACAGGAAAATCGCCTTTTGAGATTCAAACGTTTTGACATACTAATCAATAGGGGCACATAAGACGAAATAATTTCGCAGGATGCTTACTGCTATTACTATCAACAAATAGGCTTAGGGATCAAATAATTTTGCAGGATGCTTACTGCTATTACTATCAACAAATAGGCTTTGGGATCAAATAATTTCGCAGGATGCTTACTGCTATTACTATCAACAAATAGGCTTTGGGATCAAAACTACACAATTTCTTTTTCGGGGTCATTACCAAAGTGTGATCCTCCCTCAATGCAAAGCAAAATGTACATTTACTTGAAGATGAGAGGCGCAACAATGCAAATCTATCACATCAAATCATCTTGAACATTTATAGAATACAACATCCATTTGCTTGCTGTTATAAGAAACATAAATCTGCTTACTGCTTGATGAAGTTGGCAGCAGATTTCAGGGAATCAGTAACAGACATAATAGACCCCTTGCGCCCTCCATCACGCCCTCCAACACGCCCTCCAACACGCCCTCCAACACGCCCTCCAACACGCCCTCACTAAGGCAAAACGTAGCAGCTCATTGGACGATAGCTGTTCCACTTGTGCATAAAAACGTGTGTGCGACCCAAGTGTACCAGCAGCATTGTGCGTTATGCAAGAATTCTCTATGTTACGTTTTCTTTTCTGCATTACCGCTGTAACTTCCTTCTGCTCAGAATTCTTCTTCTTTTGTGAGCTAAGCGAGCTTTCTAAGCACGTATTTTGTTGTGAATTTGTCCCAGGGCTGGCTGAATTTACAGGATTAAACAGTTCGTTTAAAGGGATAAAATCCCCACAGCTAAATAAACTACTTGTCATTGCTACAATGCATATTAAAATCGATGTAAGTGTAAGTGTATTATGAAGTATTACTCAAGTGTATAAATATGTATAAATAATAAGACGGCACACAATTTTATCTTTGGGTCGAAATTATCAAAAAGCGTGAGATAATTCTGACGTTGTATCAAATCATTGTTTAAGGTAAGGCTGCACATACAAAATGCGACCACAAATAATTTGTGACACTTACTTCATTCTCATTAGTATAATTATACTTTGTTTAAAAAAGAAAAGACAAATTATCTTTTTCATTTAAATACAAAATAAAGAATGAGGAATGCAACTTAGTCGAGGTAAAGCTCTTAGACATCACTGGTTTAACAGTATCCTCTGTGAAAAAGAAACACCAAAACTGACTGCATTTTAGAAAAACATAAACGTATAATGCATAGGCCTATAATGTGATGGAGATTTGTTCACAGCTGGACGCAAAGAAAGTGTTCAGAACTTTCATAACTGAAATTTCAGTACTTCATCTCTGAGGCAGCACAGTGCGGTATCACTGGGGCTAGTGCACATGTTCACATACTTGTACAATTTGAAGAACTTAACTCTGGGGCTAGGAGCAAGTCTTACAGAGCTTGTGTGAAATTTTGGTCAGAACAGTGCATTATCTCCAACACCATTGTATTTGTACAGTAACATCTTAAGATCTCATCTGTAATTTCAGTCAATTCAGTGTTTCTCTGTCGAGCTAATGTACATTAAGTAACCATATAACATTTGAAGGTAAATCGTTTCCTATTTCAGTTAGCAAAGCACATTGTCTCTGGAGCTAGTGTAAGGTTTGAAGAGTTCATCTGTAATCTCTGTCTGACCCTGTACCGTGGCTTGAGCTATGTCATCCATCTTGACCTCTGGTGACCTTTCTTTTGCACACGCCCCTACCGTCAAGTGCTTGATACCTCCCTGCAGACGAAGTAAATAGAAGTGGAAAACATAAAATGAAATGACTCTTGCTCTTGATGCCATTTCAAAGGGAGGTCATTTGACCTCTTTCAAAGGGAGGTAATTTCTTTGAAGCATTTCTAAACCTTGTGGCAGAAAACGTCTCCAGTGCTTAGAGGATGCAAATATCGTCATGAGAAATAGACTGTGATGCTGTTTACATGGTTTATGATCTCTAAGCAAAGTGATGAAAACATTGGTTTGTTATTTTATCTGCTCTTTCCTATGAAGACAAATTCACGCAGTGACCACAAACTTCTTTAAATTTCACTTTCAAAACATTGGTTATTTATGCTACCTGCTCTTTTCTATGACGTGTGAAAATGAGTTCACAAAGTGCTACCGCAAACCTCTTTGTATTAATTCCATTCCAAATCATCAGTTTGTTATGCTAACTGCTCTTTTCTATGAAGTCAAGTTCATAACTTGCCACCACAAACCTCTTTACAGTTCACTTCAAAAACATCAGTTCTTTTATGTTACCTGTTTTTTCCTACGCAGACAAATTCACAAAGTTCTACTTCAAACCTCTTTAGATTCCACTTTCAAAACTTCAGTTTGAAATGCTTCCTGCTCTTTTCTATGAAGACTAGTTCATAAGGTGCTACAGTACAATGTACCATAAACCCCTTTAATTTCACATCCAAAACATCGGTTTGTTACGCTTCATGTACCAACTCTTTTATACGCCGTGAAATTCACAAGGAGCAGCCACAAACCTCTTTACATAGCTTCCACCATACGATACCACAAATTCTACTTGTTAGCCTTCTTATCAGCAATCTATATGGTTATGATCTTTTTACAATGGGTTTTTTTTTTATTTGGTTATTACCCGCAAAATCAGTAGACTTTTACTATTTTACTACCTGTAAAAGCAACTTGTTCGGCAAGATGAGTTCAACTCCCATTTATTTAATGGCAAACCATCTCAACTAATTCAACCTTCTTTCTTAGTCACTGCATTACTCATAGAATAGCGTACCAGGTATTTACTGCATATTTCTAATTGTGTGTAGTTAATAGCGTCAGCTACTTTTTCATGTATTATATTATTTTTTTTAGTAAGCAGCATTAGTAGTAATTAGCTATTAATGTATCTACTGATACCACCCCATTCACCCACACTAATAAGAACTAAATGTGGTTTGAATAATGTGCATAACACTGCGTATCCATGACTGGACACAGTTTTACTGTTATATTAGAAAGATGAAGGTGTATTTGTGGTTAGTATGATTCATCAGTACTTCATACCATCCCATCACCACCAACAAAAACTAAAAAATGTGGTAATAATAATAATGGGCATTTATAGAGTGCTCTTAAACTGGGTACCACAGCACCTTACAAGAAAACAGTACAATAAGTGAATAAATAATAAAGGCACTAATATTGGGAAAGATAGTTGGTGCTTAGCAATCAACTATTGAATAGGAAAGTTTTCAGATGTTTCTTGAAAACTTCCAGTGACTCTCCAGAATGGAGTTGATGAGGGAGACAGTTCCAAATGCGCAGGGCATATGCGTAAAACACACAATCCCCAATTAGCAGAATGCGCTTTCGGAACTGCCAGGAGTGTACTGTCAGAAAGATGTGTGCATACAGCATATTCCCGACTGGAACAACTGTTTGTATTAACTGCTACACGTACATTCAATTAATGGGTGTGTGTTTCTGGAAATTGGGTGTAGTCACATGGCAAAACTGCAAGCAAATCTATCTACTTTTTAACCCTCCTATACTGCCTGACCATCCACTATGGCTTTGAATGATCTATGGCAGGAGGAGCTATGCCAGCCAGCACTTTGGTGAAAGTGGCGAATGCATCTAAACACAGTCAACCCTTCCACTGTCTTGACCATTCAATGTCATCTACTATGGTTTTGCATGATAGATAAACTATGGCAGCTTGCAATTGGATAATATGTGGCGAGTGCATCTCATTGTACAAAGTTCACAGCCAACCCTCCTACTGTCTGACTATTCAATATCATCCACTGTGACTTTGAATGCTAGATAAACTATGCCAGCCTGCAATACAATATCACATGGGCAATGTATCTACACAGTGCACAGTCAACCCTCCTTTTGGATGACCATTTCATATCATCCACTATACTTTTTAAATGATAGATAAACTATGCCAGCCTGCAATATGGTATTAATGGGTGAATGCAAGTACACAGTACACAGACAGTTCTGAGCACATATATGCCACCCTACACAGCTCATACAGTTGAACGTTTTCAAATAGTTGGCCAACTGCCCAGAAAATGTTACCAAGAATAAGAAAGTTGACTGCAATCTGTCTTTGTATAAATACTTACCCCTGCAAAGTGCATAACAAGAGAGTTAACACATACGCAGATGTGGGTTACTAAAGGTTTTTGAAAGTTATGACACTACATGATTTTATCTCTCTACCACAAAGAAATACTTCTACATTTACACTGTGACAACACAAAGTTAGTCAATTCTAATACACACTGATTGAAAAAAAATTTTTTTTAAGCGCATCACTTTACAGTAGAAGAAAGCCTGCGAAAGAAATAAGCCGCACGAAAGAACCAAAAAAGGACAAACAGAAATGTCGTTCTTGTCTAGCTGCATAGCTGACGCAGAGCATTTGTTAAAAAGATTTTTTTTGTTAACAAGATTTATGAAAATTACCTTTATAAAAAGACCTATGCATGCACTGGGTTTCACACCGGCATCTTATAAATCAGCTCATTCGATCAATAAATTGATTTAACAACAGTTTGCCAAGTTATTGACTCGAAAAACAAGGCCTTTAAAAAACAAATTCATCACTGTTTTTATGGCACAGTGTATCCTACACTGTGTCCACCATATCATAAATCGTCTGGTTATCTGCCCCATTCACACCTCAATACTTTGAAGGCTTATGTTTGGTGAAGGAAACACCACATCCGTGCGCTAATTTGTTCAGGGTTCCACACCCAGAAAAATATATATAACAATTTACTGTTGAGATCACAACCAGGTTTTTTTGTCAACTGGACTCGTAAAAAAGAAGATGGAGTGTTTCTAAAAATACAAACAAATTTACAATCGGTATTTATTAGGTGCTTTTGATTCAGGTGATCTCAGCCGTGCATGGATTGGTCAGGTGGTCTATCCCCTCAGTCTGAAGTTCTAGAGTCTGAGTCACAGACGCGGCCGGCATGCTGTGCCCGGCGGTCAAGCGCACTGAACTCAAGCCCTGGTGTTTCTGACCAGCAGAGTGTGGGTTTGAGTCCAGGTCTTGACACTCGAGTCCTTAAGCATGGCACTTAACCATTATTGTTTCAGCCTTCGGATGGCATAAAAAAGCCGCAAGACCCATGTGTTAGGATTGCCAGTAAATCATTTAAAGAAATAATTGGGTTAAGTTTGTGCAATGACCAGGGATATTAAGTTAATATAGCAGTATGTAAATCACTTTGTGTGCTGTGGACCATGTAACCTGCGACATCACATGATTACCAAAAAGCAACACAGCCTGGACTTGCAAGATTTGTCACAGCTCAGCATTAAATCTGTTATTTTTGATGGAGATTGCAAAGTCTGATTCTTATCAATTTTTTGAAGAAAGGGGGCACATCTCAAAACTTATTTCTTTTTACATGAATTCATGGGGAAATTATGACACAGAATGTAAAATTTCCCACATGACCAGTGTAGTATTTTGCCTGCCAGGAAATGTCTTGGAATGTGCAAGGTCACTCTTTTTGTAAGTACACGATCAAGTCATGCACAATACTGACATTATCACGTCAGTTATCCACATCCAAACCGCTAAATTGTTCAGAAAATGGTAATATTCAACAGATTCACTTTCCAGAGTGGATGATGAAGAATTGCCTTTAGCGAAGTAAAAGTAAAGTATTTTGTTTGATTTCTTTGAAGGTTCTAATGGTGAAGCGAATGTGCAGAGCACACCACCAGGTGCAAATGAAGACCAATCTTCAACCTTGTTTTAATTCAGACACTGGTCACCATGATGAGTAAGAAGGTTAGTTCACTGCAAACCAAAAGGGAATGTCTAATACTGGTATCCTGCTTCTTGCTTTCAATTATAAGTCACACAGACATTTATAAAAAAATGCTGACCAATGAAAACGGTGCTTTTAACGCAAAATAAAGGTGTAAATCTACTCAAATAACTTGACTCCAAAAAAGTGATAGAACTTTAGAGTTTGGTTTTAATATGAAATGAAATGTACGCAAGTTAGGTTGGAAATAAAGAAGGGGAAAGTATTGTATTTTAAATTTTTTATTTCTGTAGAGGGTTTTCATGAAAACGTTCGATTCAATGTCAAAATAAATTCATATTTCCACATTCAGTAGAATATTTTGTGAAAAACGTATTTGTTCATACTGTAATTCCCTTTTTAAATTGAAAATATTTTGAACACAAAAGCAAAGTACGGTAGACGAGTGCCAAAGTTACACATTCCCTTCTTGTTTTGTTTCCTCAACACACACACTACAGCTATATGAACACATCTTGTGTTATTGTGCCGACAAACATAATGATTTGTATCGTATAAGTACATGTAACAGTGCAGAGTTAGGCAGTAGTATGTGCAGCAGCTCTGATCTTACTTGCATATGACCTCAGGTGACCTTTGAGAACACGCTCGGACAACAATGTCCTCTATATCCATCTGCAAGGGAGGAAAAATGTCACAAACGACTTTCCAATAAATGTGTTAGACTGGAAGCAGAGCTTTCCTATTTAGTTAGTCAGTAAGCCCAGGCCTACCCATTGGTAGCATGCTACTTCCGGCTCCAAATCGGGCATACATTTGTGCATTGTTTAACCCAAAAGCCATGTCACCCGAGGCAATTTACGGGCAACCAGTTCCAGGCAATCTCCAAAAAGAAAATTCAGTCATATTTTAGTTTTCTCATTATTTTCCTGTGGATAGTGTGTTACAGCTCGAAGAATGTCCCTTGTACTGCTGAAGTGTTCCTTTTCCATGCATTGCAATTAGTTGCCTCGAAGCTGCCCGAAAAAATGTCCCTGTGTGACATGGCCTTAACTGTTTACAGGGATGAGAGACAATGCTGACAAAAAAAGGTCTGAAACTAGTTAAAAAAAAACAGAAAAAGATCAATACAGGTGCACAAGTTTTGAGAGTAACAAGAAACAAAACACACCAGTCGGTACCTTTAAATCTAGCCACATATTTGTGTAAGTCACTGGTCACTATAAGGATACCAATAATTTACAAATAATGAATTGTTTTCCTGATACCATCAGTGGAATCAGTTTCCTAAATCTGTCAATCGTCACAAGACAGGAACAACTTTCAGACAAGATCGCGATTGATCCATCACTGAATCAAGTATGATCAAATCTGGCGGTTTGTTTATTTTGGATAATTGGGCTAAGTTGGCCAATGCCCTCGAGTGCACTGTGCCTGACAGTAAGCTCCATGGCTGGTCTCTGTATTTCATTTAAAGTGCCAAAAACAGAGGCAACATTGATACCTACTGTGAACAAGATTGGGAGCACACACACATACAATATGACTATGGCAAAAAAATAAAACGGCATTTTTAAAGTCAATCACACTGCACTGATCACATTCCCAAAATGTACTTAAATTATATGCCCAGTCGGTTTCCCTTGTTGTCCATTATTTGATATTTAAAAGAAAAAGTTGCATTCCCTCATGGTGACCCTCTTACTGCCGCTTCCCAGGTTGCTGCAGGGTGTATTGTAGACATGGGAATGATCCCTGGCTAAACAGTAGTATGTTTAGGTTGTATGAAGCCCCAAAACAAAGACACCGACAAGATAGGGCTAGATGGCTCAGTTGGTACAGCGTCGGCCCATAAAACTGGAGGTAGCAGGTTCAAATCCTGTTCTAGTCATTTTTATGTTTTGTTTGCTCAAAATTGATTTATATGTAACCAGTAAGTTTCTCTTGGGGTTTATTACTTGAAAGTCATTCTGAAATACAGATTTATGACTCCTGTGGTCAGGTCAATGTAACGTGTCACCCAAAAGGTCAGTAAATTGGCCCTGTCTAGCATCATGATCTCATCATGATCACCATGTTTAATAACTTGGGTACACTGTTGTATTCTTCTACGAATCTAGGTAAAACCAGTATTAATTAAGGCTCTTCTGAAAACAGTCTTAACAAATTTCACATGCATTTGCGGAGAACCAGCAGTGAACACAGGGATACTAAAAGTTACTGCTACAAAGTATGTCGGCCATTTTAGCCACAAACCACTTTACAGTAATGATAACAGCACAGACAAGAAAACAGTACCAGACTATTTGTGTGCCCAGCCCCCCAGTTTGTTCGCAAGAAATTCATATGGATGAAAATCAAGATGTAAAGCATGATAACCATCCTAGATACCAAGTTCAAAGTAAAGATAACAGACTGGATAAATAAAAAAAGGGACCAAACTAGTTTTTGCGTTGCGAGGATTTGTGTGGATGAAAAAAAAAAAATCACAAGTGACAGCAATGAGGTGTATACACGAATATCCTGCTCTTACCCCTGCTCCCTTGTCCCAGGATGTGCCTGTGGGTCTTTTGAGCGTGATACCCTCTCGCCGGCATATTACACCCCTCGAGCCGTTTGACTCATCGGCGATTATCCAAACCTGTCGGAGGAAAGAAATGATTAGGAACTAAGACAATCACAATAGAACATTAAGACTGGCTGAGTTACCATTTCTCATGAGATTTGAGGGTTTATTTCCATCTGTATACATGTACATGTACATGCACAGAATGTAATAACCCTCCTACTGTCCGACCATTCAATATCATGTATGCACATGGTTTTGAATGATAGATGAACTATGACAGCCTGCAGTATGACATCATGTGGTAAATTACACAGAACATAGTCAACCCTCCTACTTTCTGACCATTCAATATCATCCACATGGTTTTAAATACTGAACTATGAGAGTCTGCAATATGATATCATGTGGGAAATGCATACACAGTGCACAGTCAACCCTCCTACTGTCTGACTATTCAATATCATCCACATGGTTTTGAATGGTAGATACATGTACACTACACCAGCCTGCAATATAATATAAAAGCTGATTCTGTCTGAAACACACACACACACACGCAGTCAAGTGTGTAAACACCTCCAATCGGGGACCTCCTATTGTCCCTCTTTTGTTTGGACTCTAACTTTTTGGCAACAGCTCCCATTGGTTTTGTACACAATTTCTAACTGGGGACCTTTACCCAACCGGGGACCCTATTGTCCTCTTTTGTTATAGGTCCCCGGTTTGAATGTGAAAACAAACTCACACTCACTCCTACTGTCCCTCTTTTGTAGCTCCCATTGGTTTTGTAAATACTTAACCAACTGGGGACCTTCGACCAACTGGGGACCCTATTTTCCCTTTTGTTACAGGTCCTCGGTTTGAATGTGTATATACCTACCCACCCATTCTCATGATTGGGTTTATGGGGTCCTGCCACTGTTGCTTTATTGTTCCCTTTTCTAGTTTTTTGTGGGGTCCATTGTTCTGTTGTAGTATGGACCCTGCAAGTTCCAGTGTGTAAGGGCACACATGTTTGTTGACCAGGTAAATCAAGAACTTCTCTTTGTTCTCACATCATTGGACTAAATTTTCTTCTAGTGGCGTCCCCGTTGGTTTTGTACACAAAAGTGCAGTGAGGAAGTCTTCGCTCTGTCAAAACACCCAAATCTCTTTTGTTAGAGTTGTTGGTTTCTACAGAAAAACACGCTCACACACACACAATTAGTTTTGTGCACAGTTGTGCACCCCCATACACAGCCCACTATGTAGTTAAACGGTTTCAAATGGTTGGTTAACTCACTGGAAGTGAAGTGGAAGGGTTTTAAACAAACTAGATACATATTTACTCTGTTGTCAGTTGGGTATAACTTTGAATTGTTGTCGCCTCATCTGTATGTATTTTATTAGTCTAGCATAGGCTTTTTACTTCTGGCTGTAATATACGTTACAAGTGTAAATAACAATAGCTTTTGCCAATTGTTTCCAAACAAAATGAACTGTGGTATAAATGTGGTAAAAAATTGTTAGTGGCCTCATGTTTTAATTAACCCTAGCAGAGTTTTTCTCAAATGCTACAACTGCTTGAGTCGACCCATTAAAAACTGTTACATATATGTACATGTAAATACTATAGCCAGCAACATACTTGGGGGCATCAGACGTAAAAACTGTGATGACTTGCTTGACACTGTCACTAAACCCCACGTATAAAAAGACCCACACGCTCTCATGAGTAATCACTCTGTCCTTGATTAAATGCTCTTTTGCCTTAACCAAGTCATTAGAGCAATCTCTACAATGTGACTTTAAATGTAGTCATAGCGTCTGATCCATGTTCAATCCAGAATCTTCTGTACAGTGTACATGCTCTTCCTAGCCTCGTCAAATTGGGTAACATGAAACATCCCATGTCTAAGTCCAGACTCTCGTTATAATCCACAGACTATCTTGTATAATACGTTGGACATACACATACATGCAAGCCAGCCCTGACACAACACATTCACCGGTGTATGGCAGGGTGAATTAGCCCTAATATTAAGCACTGACATAGAGAATTATGGATTCAACCCAAAGACCTTCTTCTGTTTACCACGAAGCCAGCCTACATGTATGTTCTATGTTCCGGTTAATTCGATGATTACTCTCTGATTTAGGAAAGTGGTTGGTTTATCAGAGATAAGAATAGCTCCGGAGAGAAAATCAAGAAAACCTCTGCTCTAATAATGATGAGTGTACATCCCATGCACTGATGTCACACATGGCTACTGTCTGCCCATGGTCTGCTAAATAAATTGCGCAAAAAGATGTATTGTGGGCGATAACATCTGGCAAATTGGGTCAACAAACTCAAAATCAAGTTTGATATTTCCGTACCAAATTGTGTGTCTTTCAAAATGAAACAGTGAATTTTTCGGTTTACCAAGAACTTGTACATACACATTGTATCATATGTCTATGTACTGAATGACAGGCAACTGCGTCCAGGCAACCAGTTCCAGGCAATCTCTAATAAGCGAATCCATTCGCCTTTTAGTTTTCTCATTATTTCCTTGGGAATAGTGAGTTACAGCCGATAAGAGTGTCTCTTGTGCTGCTGAAGTGTTCATTTCAAATTTGCCCTGTGTGACACGGCCTTTTATGTACACATGTACATTTGTATTGACCTCTTGCGTGCGGCGTCACAAGCTCAAACAGCGCCCTCACTGAGGTCAATGAAGACCGATCATTGGCTGAGAGTTGCGTGTGACGCATGCACACATGCACGTTTCCATTATTTGACCTCAGCAATGGGGGCCAATGCATGGGGGTCTATAGTACATACAACTACAAGTTTAAAAGACACTTCCAATGTTGAATCTAATTAACACTTTGGGAAGACTTCAAGTATACTGTAATTTCTGGACTGTTTGTAAGCTGCCTGGAATATGAACTGCAGCACCGGAAAATCTCTTCATATTTTTTTCAGAGGACAGTGTCTAAGACGCTCGGAATGTAATCCACAGAGCTTGCCCAAGACCTTAAAACCAATTAATAAGCTGGGGCTTATGGTCCGAAAATTCTGGTAACCCACATTACTTTTACAAACCACCAAGGACAATCGCGTATTCTCCCAATAGACACAATAGTTATTAAAACCCATCTGCTGCCCTCTATTGACTCTGGATCTACTGTCCAAGCTTTACCTTGAAAATGTTTTCATTGCTACAAATTTCATGGTTGTTTTTGCTTTTAAAGGAAAGGGGCAGGGTTGAGGATCTGTAATACGTATTCAATAACATCAGTTGATTTAATATAGAATTATATGCAATTATAAAACCCATCAATTTGTTCCTGGGAATTTATGGCAGTTGGTGCATGTAGTAGGACAATTTGGAAATGACTTTAATTTTTTTTTTTTTAAGCAACTTTTGCCCCTCTTCTATGTAGAATTGATCCAGTGAAAGATTCCCAACGTCATGGTCAGGAAAGAAGATGACCTAAGCTGTGGTCATTACAGAGTCATCAATAATCCAATGTGGGTGACCGATGGGTGCACCCTTCCCACTCCCAGACTGCTCACAGGGAATGATGCATTGAATGATTAAGAACAAGCCAAATTGCGTCGCTTGTATTCAATAAACCTATCATTACCCCCAACATCAATCACTCGCTAAACTGGATTCTAAAATCGCCTCAAATACTCCCCGACAAAAGGAGGGAGGAAAACGGCACACGCTCCAGTTTGTCAAACAAGGCTATTAATTCACGGGGGAAACTACAGGAACATCTCAATAGTGTATTAATTTGATTGTTGTGTTATCAAGGAAATTAACCTAATCAGCTCCTATTTCTGGCGGAAGTCCCAACAGAGCGAGGGGGTATGTTGGACACACAGCAGGCCCGGTACGGGGAGAGGGTTTGATGATCTGGTAATTTGGAAACGTTGAGTCGTGCGGTCGGCGCCAAATGGGCTGGCTCGGCAGGTAGTGTTGACAGGAAGGAGCATTAAGATGTTCCAGTCACCCAATGGTTACACACACATGTGAGCTTATCATTCACGGTATGGTGCGTGTGTAACAGGTGTTTCCACATGATTTCCAATGGGGGTTTCTCTATAGCGAGGGAGGCAGGCACCAGACCACAGCCACAATTATCAATACTGTTCAATTATACACAAATGTACATGCACAGAATGTGCACTTATTTTAATCTTTAAATTCTGTATCCTGCCTTTACTATACATTTTGTAGCAAATGTTTTCTACATCCACCTACAGAAGCTTCGAAATGAAAAGAACTCAACTAGAAATTTAGTTTCACTATTTAAACAAGGTGTTCGTGCCGCTGATCTAAGAATCAAGTTTTATTCTTCATGACCTCATGATTCATGTCTCATGATTCAAGATTTGAAACTCATAATTGATGGGAAGTCATTAGACGGCCCTGTAAGCCTGTTAATTATGAAGACGTCACCAGTTTGCTAATTGATAAATTTAAGATTTTTGATTTTATGAAACAATCACTTTTGAAATAATGTCACTAGAGGGCGCTGTGTGTATTAATGACAGCATCATTAAAATGATTTGAAAAGGGCAAGGGTCATTAGTCATTTCATACAGATACATGTTTCAATTCCCTTTCATGTTGGCTTCAGAGCAACAACAAGAATAAAGAAAACAGAAAAATAATGAGGTGTTCACGCAGTTGCATGAACACCTAATTAGGTCTTGTTGGCTCTGCACCATTTGGGGGTGGGGGGATAGGAAAATGCCACATACTTACATTGCATAGCTAGGGATATAAATGTTTAAACATGCATAAAATCTTAACAGTACATGTGCCCACTTATTCCTACATGGTCTATTCATATCATCACTTTTTTATCATAGTTTTTATGATGCTTTGGGGAGATTATATTGAACTTATTCTCCTGACACATTCTATTTTTTGCATCCCTGTGGAGACATCTTTTGCTTTTTCCTTTGTCCCTGTAGTTAAGAACCTCCCATAGACTTTGTACACAAAATTCCTTGTGGAGCAACCCAGTCTTTAGAATTTCCCTATGGAGACCCTTTGTTTTCCCTTTCCTGTCTCCATTAGGTAGTGAATATGAAATCAAGCATTCTGGTATACAGACATATTTATGATGATTAACTGATGACTAGCATGTATGCCAGTCATCATATTTAAATAGATTAGCAATGCTATAGAGAAATCTGAATGACTATCATCATATGGGGCAATTAGGTAGAGCCTCATAAGTCAGTTCCGTTGGATTGCCGGAACTGTCCATTGGATTGTTTAAAATAGTGCGCGAATTCACTCGGTAGGATTGCTCCTGAACTTCAGGACAATGATGCAGTCTAGCGGAGCGTTCTGATGGTCCAATGGATTGTGGGTGTGTGCACAGGGGATTGTTCTTTTGCGCAAAGAACGTACCCGACTGTTGTGACACTCCCTTACTGGGTAGGCTCCATTCCATATGTGTTTTTAGGCATCCTAGGCACCTTGGCCAATGTTTATATGCAACTGTAACAAGCGCCAACATTTACAAAGAATTTACAAAGTGTCATAGGAGCGCATAGCATTGCCTGATTGTCACTCAGATTTGTCTAAAGTCAACTCCCACAATGAAAACAAAGCATCCCAAATGATTACCTGATCTTCGGGTCCAACGGAAACTTTCCTGACTTTGTTGCTGACTAGTATCCAGCGAGTTCCCTCAGGAAAGGTGGGTGTGATGTTCTCACGATACCACAAATTCACTGATAAGGGGGAGGGGGGGAGAAAACAAAGGCAAGTTTGATATAAAGAGGCTACAGCTGTTAAAGACAAGCTCCCAAGGTCAAAGTGACCTTTGACCTTGGAGTCCCTCTTCTACAACGTGGTGACTTTCATGATGCACTCATCTTCAAGTAGATAAAGTCCTCATGAATGTGGGGGAAAAGTTACAAGTCTGTCACCTCAAGTTAAAGTAGTGTAAAACATTATTTTTATTTCATACTCTTTCAGAGCAAAATTTGTCATCGGACAGCAAAAACAAATGGGTCTGTACATTGCAAAGAGGAATTTCTGCATCAGGCATAACCTGAAATTCAATGCCGTTTTGATTGAATATCATCATAATTCAGGAATGAACTAACAATTCTCTTAAACAAATATACAGACTTTATATTTGAAATGTGACATCATCGAATGTTTTTGGTTTTGAACAAATAATTACCAACACAGTGGCATTTTGCAGCATTTTAACATGGAGTTAGAGACTTGTAATTTCCACCCCCCCCCCCATATTCATGAGGACTCTATCTATTGAAAAACGAGTGAATCACAAAACTGAGTTTGACCTTAGAGACTTCCCTTTAACAACAGAATAATAAAAGAGCATCCAGAGAGAGAGAGAGTATGTAAACATGTCAGAAGGGGGAAACCAACACAGAATTGTTCAAGATTTTGTTTTCGTTTTTTTAGATCTAAAGGCAGCTTGACCACTTTAACAGCGTGGCAGCTTGTTAGCAAGTCACGCTCAATGCAAACCATATCCGAGTCCCATGACTCATGCAGCTCCTTAGATTACTTGATGATGTATCTAATATGCCTATGGTAAGCCACTATGTTGATTCTAACTACCAAGGGGCTGAATGAAATCGAGTACAAACCCGCAGGGATTTCATCCACTGAGTGACTGTATTTCTTTATGGATTATAGAAGAAGGGGTTAGGTATAACGGCACTGTTGAAAAGTGAGTCCAATTTTCCAACCCACTGGTTTTTTATGAGATATGCGATTTGCAGTAACGCCACGGAGGCATCTCTGGAGAGCTGTGCGCTGGCTCCGGCTGGGTTAAAGACCAAGTATGGGATTTGCAACCATTGGGAACAAGAACGATTAGTTTCAATCTGAGAGACAACTGATTGTGAAGTGCAGGACCTCAGAGCTGCTGACATTTGCATCTTTCACTCAGGGAGATTTTGTACAGCAATCAGGGAGACATTTAGAATTACATTCAACATAATAGAGATTTTTAATTTGTTTATCAGATCATCGGGAAGATTGGTTAAGTTTTCAGGAAACTTTAAGCAGAATCAGGGAGAGTTGGCATATCTGGTACCTGTCCTCCACAGTACCAATCTAAAATAATGTCAAAGTCGAGGAAATAGCTTTTTTTAAAAAGGTCTAAAATCAATGTTGCGTAACATTTCGATTGCAAAATAAGTACGCTTATGAACATGCCTGAAACACCGAACAAAAACTAAACATTTTTTCCATTGTTTCACTTTTAATTCCATGACATTTCTTCGTACTGTTTGCAGGGTTTGTTGTATTGAAAACTAGAGGATGGGAATGCACTGGTCACACAAGTAATGATGTACTCTATCCCTTTAAACCACATGACCAGTATCCACACTTTAGTTTGCTTATTATTGCTATTATTTGTTGGGCTGGAATAAACCTTATTCTGGTTTACAAGTCTAAAAAAACAAAACCACACTATCTAACAAGTATAAAGAGAGCAAATTGCAATGAATAACGCCTCCCCTGGGTCATTAATACCCCATTGTAAAATACAACGATCCAATGTATACATGCAATAACAAACCTGTGAAAGTTTAGGCTCAATTGGTCATCACGATCAGGAGAATAATAGTGAAAAACCCCATGACATATTTTCACTGTTTTCAAGCATCAGGTTTTGCACTTTGCGATAATGAAATTAACTGTTTTACTCATTTCTCAAAAACTATAAGCCGTTTTGAGATATGGTGGACACAATACAATGACACTATTAGGGTTGGGGAAATTTGTCTGTAAAGACCCAAACCAAACAGTGGCACTTCTACCGTGTCCACCATACCCCAAAAAGGCTACTAGTACCTCAAGCAAAAACACTTCAGTGGAAGTGTTCCACTATGATCATCTTAATACTGCTTTAGTTATGCGTAAGTCTGTGAGCATTTGTACCCTCAGTCTGTCCAATGTTATGCACACCCTTTAAAAGGAATACACCTGTAACATTTTCAGTCATGATAGAATTGATAGAAGTGACTTACTCTGACTGTCTATAGCCCAGACGGATGTAGCTCCACATGATATCTGAATCAGAGGAGCGATCGCCGGTAGTGCAATGTGGAACCAGGTATCACCTGTAAATATTGATCAGATTTCAGTTAGTACAAAGCCTTCTTACTGACGTCACACTCCTAAATCAATGCAGGTCTGCAATGCTGGAGTGTTACACACATGTAGGATAAGTATGCGTAGTGCCATCCAGCGTTGCATTTTAGAGCGCATGTTCACCCAGCTCTAGAAATGTGTGTGCGTAATGTGTGCGCGTAAGTACTCCAGCATTGCGAGCTATATAATAGTGATGTCATTGGAGAAGGGTCCATTGAGCATAGAGGTTTATGCACATGAAATATGAATATTTATGTACATGTGAAACCAATCAAAGCAATGACAATCAAATGGAGAATTAATAAGACGAAAACAAATTCTCAGGACGAGGGCAGATTTTGACATAAAAGATTAATAAACGTTCATTTCCCAACGTTAACAAATTTCAGTACATTAAAAGAAATTTGTTCAACTTTTTTTCTCCAGGATATCCACAACGAGCCAATGGCTAAGGATGTGCACCTTTCCAGGACAATAAAGTTGCCAAGTAAGTCTTTTGACACCTCATATAAGCTTGTGCTAAGGGGTGATGTTATTAAATATTGCAACTTTTTTCTGGTGATGTATCACAATGAAAAACAATTACATCGACACAAGCTTAACATTAACGTCTCCAAAATGTTGCATTGGTATGTACCAATGCACCAATGCAAAATGTACCAATGCAAAATTAGAATTAGAATTAGAATTAGAATTTCGTTGTATTTTGAGTTGAACAAAGAAAAATTTACTAGAGCGGGACTTGAACAAGTGCCCTTCGGACGGAACCATCAATTAATTTTTTTGGATAATCAGGTAAAGTTAGACTCAATAATTATGTACCAACCTGTGGGATTCTGAGCATGGATTCCATTGCGGAAGAACGCCGAGCCATCCTTAGCGACGGCCCAGACGCGATAATTCCCTCCGACGGAGATAGACTGAAATGGCTGATCACTTGGGATATGGATCCAGTTATGACCCTGTTTGAACCAAAATAAAATGCTTCAAACCTCCAAGTTTTTAAAAATTCTGAGCCTTATTGGGTGCCGTAAGTAAGGCAGAACCATGAAATGAGTCCTTGGCTTTCATAATATTAATAATAATGGGCAGTTCTTATGTACATGTGAAAATAAGAAGACCCATTTATCTACATAGCACCATGTAACAGTTTAAAAGGTGCTGTGGCGCAATCTGCAGCTAACCATACCAGAAAAAATACAGCGAACCTCATCTCTTAATTATATGTGTACTGGGTTCTTTTATGTGCACTACACAACACAAGTGACCAATGGCTTAATGTTCCACCCGAAGGACGAAACAATAATGGTCAAGTGTCTTGGATAAGGACACAGGTGTCAAGACCGGGACTCGAACCCAAACTCTGCTGGTCAGAAACACCAGAGTGTGCTTGATCACAGAGCCACAACACGCAACTACGGGCTAGCTTTTCATAAGTATTTAGAAATTTTATCATATTTATCGTTTGAAAAGGATGGTAAAATACTTGTTTAGGACAAGTACAAATGTACATTCTTCACAGCAATGGTCTTCATTTTCATGATAAAATGAACCCCGATCTCTCCCGACAAACAATATTATGATAATAATTATTATAGTTTTTATTAGTATATCTTTCTGATAACGAAACCAAGAACCAAGTGCCTTGCACTGTAACCCTAAAGCCTGAAGATACCTGTGAAGAGAAGATGATGAAGATACATCAGTTTTTTGATGTTGGAGGAAACCCCAGTTCAGGAAAACCCACTCAATCGTGTAGGGACTAAAACCTGGTGCAAAGAGGGATTCGAATCGGGGGCCAACAGAGAGGTTCAAACAATGATCTTTGACCTCTTACCTCAGGACAGTGTCTTGTGACCCCTAGTCTTGTTACTACGTCACCATTTGAGCCTATGGCCCAAAGTACAATAGGCTGGTCCCATGTTTCATCTACATCGGGTTGCATGGATACGTCTATCAGGGACAGGTTGGGTAGCTCTTGCCAAGGACCTGTGGTTACTAACTGACACTTTCTGTAAGAAAACATACAATGGGAAAAAAAATATTGACGATCAAGAGCATCTGGGCTAATGTTCAATATGTCTCGTTATCAGCTTCCAGTATCTATATCATGTGAAAAGAACAGAGTCAACGATGCAGACTGTTCAATTTGTATCTGTTTATTTATGTTTCCCACTTAGGTAGGATTTGAATGGTGCAGATACAATCCAGTAAGATTTGCGGTAACACCATGTACATGAGTAGATTTGAAACTTTGAATGGTGCAGATACAGTCTAATAAGTTTTGCAGTAACAGCGTATACATGTACATAAAATATCTCTCTATGGGTTGTGGTGGTTCAGAAAAGAAATGGTAGTGAAACAACTGGACGTTTCGATCAGTATGCTCCGATCGTCTTCAGGAGGGAGCTAATACCCGCTTGAACATTTTGATAATAGTACACATGGAGGCATCTGGCATTACTTTCAAACCAGAAGCTGCTATGCCGAGGACAATTCAGGAAGAGCTATAGAATAAAAAATTGTTTTACAAATGACCCTTAAGAAAATGGCAGTGAGTGATTCATGATTTATAGGAGCACCACAATAGCTATAAATCAAATAAAATGACTGCCTAGGGAAATAAGACATTGTGATTTGTTAAATGGTTCACTCAATAATGTACCTGATCCAGCGTCTCCTTCGAGCGTAGTCGTTCCATCGCTTGTCTTTGTGGTAACCCTTCCGACTGAAACAGAATAATAAATATTCCAAATGAAAAGAAGATTGCTTAATTTAGTAAACTATAAGTACTCATCGGATGGGTTTTATTGATTTGCTGTCTGCAGCCTGTAGGCTGAATTGCAACAAAGATTAGCTTTCAATAAAATACTTATAAAATAGGCAGACCATGGGCAGACAGTAGCTGTGTGTGACGTCAATGCAAGGGGTCTGTCCTGTTCATAAGCATGATGCAATTCCACTAGAAGCCACGACCACTTCACACAAACTGACTCCACTGATTACCAGAAGAGTTGCATTAAGCTAGTTTCTCTTTGATAGTTACGCACAAATGTAATGTACCTTTGGAACCAAAAGTAGTTATTACTTTGGGGGTGCAGTAGATACACATGCCTGTGAAACAATGAATTACCAACAGAATGGAAGACTTGACATAATATGTGGCATTCCGGGTACATTTCCATTGAAATTGTAAAGGCCGAGCATGCGCTGATTTGAAATTTGACGCCATTCAACAGTTTTCCCATTTATGGGGGGATTATAACTAATCTCTGTATATCTTTATCCGTATCAAGAATAATCTTGTAGCGCAATCCCTCGTGCAGTGGTTGTACAGTTCTTACCTCTTATGGTCTTTGGCATATTGCCAACCTGCATTGTCTGTACTCCCAGGGATGGTAAAATCTATCCTCCACTCGGTTATCTGTAACGTACAAACACAAACAAACAAACAAACAATGAAATTTAAGAAATAAACAAACAAACAAATGCAAGCATCCAAATTAAAAGTGCAGAAAGTTATGTCTAAGTTTTAGGACTCACCCATTGCCAGTGCCTAGTAGGGGGGTTTACTGCTTCTTTGGAGCATTCCGTTTTTCCCGCTTCATCAGTCCACCCTGTTTCATTAATGGGAAAGGCCCTGGTAGGCATAAAAGGGAAAGGCAAAATAAAACAAGGGTAACAAAAGAAGACTGCTTAAGTTTAATATATCATAACTAGTAGTGAATTGTCAAATTCAAAGCAAAAATCAGGGTCAAGTCGAGGAGCAATTTGCAGGCAACCAGTTCCAGGCAATCTCCAAAAAGAAAACTCATTCACATTTCTGTTTTCTAATTATTTTCTTGGGGACAGTGAGTTACAGCTAAAGCAATGTCTCTTGTGCTGCCGAAGTGTTCCTAGTGCAGTACAGTTACTTGCCTCCATGTTGCCTGAAGAAATTGCCCTGTGTGACATTGCAATTAGACATCACAAGAATGTGACGTCGATTTGTTTATATTTAATGCAGAAAGTTTGGATGGAGAGATGAGTTGGTGCGGAAGAACAGTGACAGCAGCCTGGGAGAGATATTCTAGAGACAAAGAGAGAACTTGGCTCGATATCAGAAAGAGGTAAGGCTGATCTTAAGATGTGGATTACTGTTGACAATCCGAGATGCCATTCCAACAGCTTTATTCCACGCACTGCATCTCTTTGGAGCTCCTTGCCTGGTGCATGTTTCCCTCCATTCTACAATCTAGACTGTTTTCAGAGAAATGTCAGTTCCTACCTTCAGCTCCCCTGAGTTAATTTCATCTTAGATGGTTTTTTGTGTGTAGCCCCTTACCAAGACCAAGAGTGGCTTTTAGCCTTGTTTGGGTAAACTTGCAAATTGTTTTTTTTAAATGAATCTTAGTGTTTAGCCCTGATGTGATATGGGTAGAGGGCTTTGCCCAGCAATGGGATGATATGAACTGACAATGATAACGATGATGATGAATGCAGACAGGTTTCGCTGTCATATTTCTGTACAAACAGTTTGTATCAAGTGTACATTAAAAAATCTAAAACATTCTCACTGTTTTTTTCTCACGCAAATGTAATAACAACTTGTTCAATTTGGAATGACTGATACACCAGTAATATTACAAATTGTTATCTAACTCTAATAATTTCATACAAAAAGCTTACCTATCAGTGAATCCCAGTATAGGGTTCCAGCGTTGATTCTCATAGATACACACATATTTATGATCAGTCTGTGTTCCGACACCATTGGCACTACTGCCTACACCTTGAACAAATACAACAAAGGTACAGTTCCAGTATTTCAAGAAAATTTCCCCATCAACCAAAGGCCTTTTAGCTCAAACTTCTTTACTGGCAGAGAGTGGGCCAGAAGTATTTTCTGCAAGACCAAAAATATCTCTTTCTTTTTTTTTTACCTTGGCAGGAGTTTTCAGAATGTTTGAAATTGAAAAGCTTAATAATACCTTTTATAATTTGTTTTACGTTTTACATTTTTTACAATTTTGTATTTAAATTATTATATAAAGTTTTTCATGTTTTTACCAATTGTAAAACTTTACGTTTAAATGTGCACCATTTCATTTCTATTCAATGCAGTGTGTGTTCACCTGTAAATAGACCTCCACCATTCGCTCCAGTGTAGACCCATGGGGTGTGGTCCATGCCCAGCCCCCATACCACGCCCGCTGGACACGCCTCTATCCTGGTCATGTGACCTCCGATCTGTCTCCAGAACCTGTACAGGTATTTATGTGTGCATTATTATTAGTTCTGAATTCAGTATCTAAGTATTCAACATATTGTCCCAACCCACCTGACGTCATCACCCACAATAATTTGCGCCATTTTGGGTGTCAGATTCCTTGTGCTTTACTGTGCAGTGCGCATGTTAGCCGACACCCACATGGTTTAGATGTACACCATATCTTTTATGCATGCAATTTAACTCCCAAAAAGACAGACCATGGGCAGAGCCATGTGTGTCATCAGTGCAGGGGGGTCTATACGATAACTACATTAACCCAAAAAGACCAAGTCAATTCTTACTCAAGCAAACTACTTTCTCTACAAAATTCTATGGTCAAAGAGCCTTCAACTTCATTGCACTTTCGTTATGGAACGACTTACCGCCAAGCTGACTCTCTTCTGATTTTCTTGGGACTTTTATTAAAGAGTCAGTTGTTTGAATCTATATTTTTTATAACAAATTGCTTACTGAATTGTTTTCTGTTTTGTGTTGTGCATAGAGGCTCCTGCATTATGCACTATATAAATGCCTTGTAGTATTAATATTATGCAAAGTACGTTTTCTTTTTTGAGAAAGAGAAAGTTCTAACCTCTTGATTTGCCTTGTGTAGCAACAGTAATAAGGTTACATTAAGACAGTTTTCGTTTTGTCTTCCAAGGATAATCAAAACTAGTACTCACTAAATTCCAAATATGTTTTCATTTAGAATCTTGTTGTGGAGGAATCATTAAATCTATAGTAACTAGAGTGGAATTTGAAACTTTGCACGGTGGGGAAAACAATTTAGTCTTGTGGTAACACTTTAATAATCTCAATAATGTAATGGTTCTAAAAAGAACTGGTGGTTTGACAACTTCATATTTCGGTCAGTGCTCTGAGCATCTTTGGGTAGGAAAGCTGGCCTCTGATGCTGCAAGTTGCTTCAGTACTGCATGGGAGTATCCACTCGATGAAGCGTTAAGGCGGGGAACTAGAGCAGAATCCAAAGTTCCCTTCTGTCAATGCCTACTTACATGAGAGATGACGGGGCAGTCTCCATATTTGGCAAGGTATCATACACAAAGATGTCTCCTCTGCATGTGATAAACCAAGCGGCTCTTGGCGATGGTGGACCTGTGATACCTCTACTCTCACAGCAGGCAAAACTGATGGCCGACACCTGTTAATGCAACAGCATGCAGGAGTTAGGAAAGGTGTGCACGGTGTGAACATAATCTACATTGTAGAAAATAAGCTTTGCTGTAACACCATGCAACTATCTCTCCAATGAGTTGTGGTTTTCTTAAAAGAATCGGTGATGACGAAGGCTTGACAATTTGATCAGTATGCTCCTATCGTTCTCAGGGAGAAGCTGTTTATATAAAACATACTTGTGTTCAATTTGACTGAGTTGAGAGACTGTTTCATAAACTCACCCACTCCTGGAGCTCTTTATCGTTGCCCACCCTCAGTTTGACGGGGCGACGTTCCAGCACACGCTTGGCGGTGTAAATGGCAAAAGCTGGACGGTCAAAGTTATTCACCTCTAGCACACAGGTTATCTCACTCAATAAAATCTGGATTTGCTGAGATTGGAACAGGAAAAAAGATGAACAACTACCTCCCGATGGAGCTTCATGACCAAGTGGATTTTGTCAGGAATTTCTGCTCATTCTTACGTGTTTCGTGGCGCGTCTCGGCTGAGCAGTCTAGTGTATCGGACACAAGTTCCGAAGGCTGAATCAACGGAGTGTGAGTTTCGACTCCCAGTCACGACACTTGTGTCTTTACCGTGCTTCTTATAAATTCAGGTGTATACATGGGAACCAGAGAGGGCCACGACAGTATTGTGTTGGAATGGATTAGTGCTGATTTACACAGTTTGGGGTTGCATACTCCCCAGGGAGATGAGAAAGTTTGAGGAATGGTGTACCCATGCCTCATGAACAGGGATGACAATGTTGTAAAGCGCCTTGGTTTAGCTACTAGGATATGTGTGCTCAATAACAACCAAGCAAATTGTTTCAATTGGGACAATTTAAATGTTAGGGGATAGTGCATTTCTACACAAGAAATATTTCTCAGGACAAGTGGCACTGTTATAAAGTTTTTAAAAACAATAAAAGTTCAAAATATTTTTGTTTTGTTTTTTCATTGCTATTCATGCATCATAACTTCAAGAAAATTAGACTTGTCATCACCATCAATCAAGATTTTTTTTCTACACAGATCTAAAACTGAACCTTGACTATATACCTTGACTTTCCCTGAGAGATTGTAGTGACATGTAAACAGCGTTTCTTCCAGCCCTTTGCCGTCGACTCCTCTCTGTAACTCTACTGTGCAGTCGGTCCACTGTCTACGCTTCCCCTCACTGTACCATTGCATACGGCCTACCTTCACCCACGATGTCTGAAAACAATAAACACACGGACCATATCAGGAACTAATTGGAAACAAGTGGTCACCCACAAACTAACAACTCCATAACATTGCTCTAAACAGAAGTTCTCCAATGGCACCCCATTCCAAAACAAAGTAATACCACCCCAAAAAACTAAGCAACAATCCACAGTATTTCAACCAAAATACCCTCCTTCAGCCAAAACAATGACCAGTGATACACCTCCACTTTATCTTAAAACCCTTCATCCCCCACCCTCCTCAGTATATCCAGCACCAACCACTCCAAACTCGATCTTCAGACCAGGTTACTTAATGAACACAAGAGATATTCAAAACCCCATCATCTTGAAACTTTATGACCTACCCTTTCCACAGCTAGGGGTGTATTGGCGAAGCCAGTCATCTCTCTGTCATGTCGCTTCTTAAGCAACGTCAATATCTGCCACCTCCAGGACCCGTCCCTCAGTTTGTGTTTCAAACTTGCATTACTCACAACAGCTGAAAGAAAAGAAACACCATTCACTTATGTACAACAGTTGCACACGGCGTGTGACTGAATAACTTCACGAGAGGATTGTTAACATCTAAGGTCTCTTGTTGTATTGAAAAGTGTTCTTTCTTTAAACTGTTTTGCCCAACTTTGGTAAGATTGAAAACATAAATGTTCACAAACTTGCATGGTATTATATAAAGACGGTCAGTGTGGGAAAACTCGCCTTGAAATAGTTTGGCTTGAGTTGAAATGCTGTAGATTTTAAGAGTTGAGTAAAACATTTAGCTTTGATCTCACGAGTCCAAATCCCACGTTTTGGAAACAGTGAAAACATGTAGGATGTTTTTCACTATTTTTTGTGTGACTCTGGTGACGGATGGAGTTAAAACTTTTGTTATTTTATGTTTTCATGGTCACATAAAGAGCAGATACTGGTATTTGACAATTATGAATGTTGTCCGTTTGCTTTAATAGTGGTTTGCTGAGCCAAACGCAACCTGAAAAAAAATGTGAGGACTTGTAAAAGCATTCTCATTGTGATGCAGATGGCTCATTCCTTCCTTATTGCCACTTCCTTCCTTATGGCTACATGTGCGATAATGCCTGCACCGGCTGGTGATGGCTTAATACTAAGGTCTAATAGGGATAACCCATGGAGGAAAGATATTAAACAATGTTGAAAGGAAACCTTGCAATGTGAATCATTGAAAACTCTAGCAAACTAATGAAATGCCTGGTCTGGCTGGATAGATTCTGTAAGAGTTAAAGGCAAACCATTTGGGTTTGTTTGTTGAGTTAAGAACAGTAATTCCTTTCAAAATAACCATTTGTATTTGTATTTATTGTCTAAACCAACAGCAGATGAACCGCCAATTACAGGAAAGGGAGCTATTGAGCTCCTTCCTAATTATGGGCACTTTAAAGTGCCCATAAAGTTCTACCTCATAAAATTCTCAATTTGCTTATCTGCTGAATGAAAAAATCAACAAAATGCTTGCAAAAGTTTGGAATTTGATCAAACTGAAATGTATCTAACATACTTTGTTCAAACCATTTGGGAGGCTCCAACGGGTCGATGACACACCCCGCACCGCTGACAGACACCCACAACAAGCAGCCACCTTCCCCCGATGAGGTCAAGTCAGACAAACTGCTGTCCTGGTAGGACGCCACTAAGCTTATATCTGACGCTGCGCTGTCTTGTCTCTGGACTTCACTCATCTCGGAGCTGATACTCCTCATTGGTTTACTCAAAAGGGCTGGTGGGGTATACTCAGTCAGGGGTTGGTTTTCGTTGACAGTAATCACCGGTGCTGGCATGGGGCAGGTTTTGCTTCGGCTCCTGTAGGTAGTGACATGCTTTGAACTGGCAGTGGAGTTCAAAGATTCGTGTGAATTTTCATTGGCAAGTCCTGACGTGTCCACAGTGGCGTCAGTCTGTGTGGCTTTATTGTTGTCAGTGTCAAGATTCTCTGATGACCCACTCTCACCGAGGCTCCCAACAAAGTTGATGACGGTGTCAGAGAAGTCCGACGAGTACGAGTCTTGTCTGGTGAGTTCTTGCTTCTCATACTCGTCGTGGAGTTGAGTTAATGTTAATCCATCACAGGAGGCATTATAACTAATTTTAGAAGGCTCCGAGGCAAAACCGCTGTCCTCCGCTGAACTGCTTAGTGAGGGGTCACTGGCAGTGTTACGAGCCAATCCACAGGTCTTGTCTTCATTGTCCACAGTGATGTCCACGCTATCATCGACTGTGTTGTGGTTCTCTCTGCCTGATATTCCCCTGCTGTTCTTTCTGTTTAACGCTGGTTTTGTGGACTTTCGTTCAGGCCTCAGGCTGCCACCTTGTAAGCTGCCTTCGTTTGATGCCGACCACACTGCTCGGACAAGCATCGGGTGTAAATTAACCTTTGCCTTTGGTTCTTTCTCCTCACAAGACCCCTCTGGGGCTTCCATGGCATCAGTCTGAATGGCCAAAGTCCGAACCAATCTCCCCGATTCATTCCTTGAGACGGTCTCACTGCCCCTTCTAAGCGGTCGGGCACCCAATGCCAGGGCTGGCATGGTGACACAGCGTGCCGTACGCTGTAAATCCTCACTGTAACTGTTGGGCGGTGACTCTGGACCATATCCTCGACCCATGCTCTCACTCAGTATGGACAGCGATGACATACTTCCGTATAGACTACTCTCGTCATAGCTGCTTCCAGTGTTACTTCGTTTCCTTTCGTGAATATCAATCAGTTTCCACGAGCGACCGCAAAGCTCGTCATGGGTGACTGAAGCTCGGAAATAAATCTGTCTGTCCACAAATCCAAGAGCCCATACCTAAAGACGGTAGAGAGTATAACCATGAACCGTTGTGCTAAATGTTACAAAGATTTTTCAAAGAATTGATAAAGTTGCTTCAAGTCTTGAGCTACATTAGTGTTCATAAAGTAAAATGATCAAGTCTCATCACACTGTTCACAATGTACAGTCTACATGGGGAATTCAGGCCATACTGAGCTTGCTAACATATCATTCAGGTATGTTAACTAAACAGGCCAAATGGAACAATGTGACTAGGTTTTGCAATCAAATCAATGTATGAATAAGCATTGCACATTCAGTGACTACTGAGTCCTGTGGAAAGTATCTACAGACAAAGTCAGTGGATAACATCCCGCATTCCAGAGAACATCTTAACGTCAGGGTATATATTTGGTAATTGCCAAAGACCAGTATTCTCACTTGGTGTATCCCAACATACGCATAAAATAACAAACCTGTGAACATTTGGGTTTAAATGTTCATTGAAGTCATAAGAAAATAATGAAGGAAAAAAAACCTCCTTGTTGCATAGAATTGTGTGCTTTCAGATGCCTGAGAAAGGTTTCACGCCTGAAGCCTTTCTCAGATTCAAATTTTGGGGTGAAAAATTACCTCTTTCTCTAAAGCTACATTACAAAACAGGGGGTCATTTCTGACATTGTTTTATACTATCAACATCTCTCCAGTGATCTTTACCTCAAAGTAAATTTTTGGAGTAACTTTGGAGTAATTACCAAAGGTATACCCTCCCTGCTACTTGCTAGACTACTGAGCTTGCCCGGCGATGGGAAGCCAAAATGGAGTCCTGTTATTACTTAACTCTTTCAGTGCTTAGGTCGTACATGTACGATCTATTTTATGTTTAATTGTAGGCCCTATTCCGAAAGGGCCATTATCGTACATGTACAATCTTTTTTATGTACTCAAAAAGTGTCATCAATCGTACATGTACATGTATGACCCATAATACACATGTTATCACAAGAGGGCATTTATCACTCAAGAAATACTATTGACTTTGAGATGTATCAAGACAAAGCAAATCCGCAAGATACATTTGCAATATACAAATCTATCCACAAGATACATTTGGTGAGAAAGACTTATTGTTTTTGTTTTTTTTGTTAACACAATTTTGAAAAAAGTTGAAAACAAAGTTGGGTATTTTAGGTTCAAAATGCAAAAGAAAAAGTGGGCACTGAAAGAGTTAACATGGAAAAACAAGTCAAGTGCAAATGCTTTCTTCCCTGTAGCTCCACAAGATATACATAAAGAGTAAACATCGACTTGAATTAATTCACTCAACAATATTTGTTTGCGGTTAATGTGAACATTGCTTTTTTTATTATTCTGAAATGACAGCTTCGGCTGAAGCTTAAAAACAATGTGTCTGCCTACCCTTCAACGTAACCCCCGCAATCAAAGACATTCAAGTCAACGCATACCACAGATACAATGTAGAGCTCCGACCGAGTATTAGGATTGAAACCTACCTGGTCGTTGGGACCAATTGATATCGCTGCCATCTTGCCAACCATCTCAACCCAACTGGTTCCTGTACATGCTTCGGTGACTACAAGTGCTTGAATGGCCTCGAATCCCTGACGAAACCAAACCTAATGGAGGAAAAAGATTCATATCTATCTGACTTTCCTGCATAGACGTAGCTAATCTGACTTTCAAAGGTACAAAAAACATCACTGGTTTATCTAACTGTGGGCCTTATCTGGTGTCGCATGAGATCACAGTGATGACCATTGTGTGAAGTTTGTCATTCCAATGCTGTAAATTCACAAACGTTGTTGGGATATGCTTATCATGCATTCAACTCTCTTCCATTGTGGCCATGTTGTCATTCTGACAATGCCATCAATTCAATCCGCTGTTGGGATAGGCTTATCTCGCATTTAACTACCTTTCTTTATGGCCATTGTGAATTTTTATTTTAGTTTATTTTTTAAATGACTGTTCAGTTTCAGTGTGTGTGGTCAATGGTGCGTCTTATTTGGCGGTGCGGCTTACACGTGGACCATTGAATCTAGTTTCTGTGATTTTGGGGTGCTGCATCTCATACGACGAACCTCTTATACGGAGGAAGTTACAGTAATCTTCAGGCCGTGTGATTAAGCTTTTTGAAAAGTAGCCCACCAGGCTAATAAACTGTGGGTTTTACTTGCCCCCAAGGAAGTTTTAGCAGCCCAAATTTTAAACATGTATTGTCATAAATGTATCCTTCTGATGTATTAATGGTCACCAGTTTAATGGTCAAATAAAGTTACATTCACACAATCAAAAAAAAACTAACATATTTTCAAAGTTTATTAGCACATCAGAAAGGAAGAAATATGTGCATTATAAACAAGTAGGTGGCACAGTTTTTTAACAGCCCACAGGGCAAGTTGAGAAGTGGTGTTTACTAGCCCGTAGCAGTTTTTACTACACAATGTATGCCAGGCTAGTGTTAAGAGCGAGCTCTGATCTTACATACAATCCATTGTCAGGCCGAATTGACACGCTGTAGTTTGTAAGTGGAAAAAAATACGTATTGATGCTATTTGCTGAAGAGAGGAATAGCAAAGGAAATAGTGACAGGTACATGTATAATCACACAGACCATGTCAACAGGAGCGTAACTAGACATTTTCATTTTTTTTATTAAATGTATTGAACCATTCATTTGTGTATTTATTTGATTCATTTCGGGGGGGGGGGGGAGGTCAAGGGTTCTGCTCTGCCGCATGCCACACACAAAAGGCACGATGCAGCAATCCCAAAACGTGTTTACATTTTATAACAGGATTTTAACAGGGGTTTTTTGGGCAGGTGTTCACAGGTGTAATTGCCCAACTCTGGCAGTGTCCTGGGCCGATTAAATCGGTACAAATTTTGGACCTTGTAATTTTGTATTGGCTGGGCTAAATCATAACGCAAATGCATTGGTTACTACACACCACAGACCTTTAAATGCCCTTTATGACCTTTTAACTTGCAACCAAAGTCAAGTTTGGAAAGTCAGCTTTGACTTTGTGTGTGATTTTGATCAGCAATTTTTTAAAAATCAAGTCACTTGCAGCTTAAAATACACACATTTAATAGAGTGCACTGCTACGGTAAATGAATAGGTTTATTGGTAACATATAAAGCAAGCGTTTTAGATGAACTTAAGCAAGACTATGTCAAGTCTAATTGTATGGAAAGTACCTTGTTGTCTCTACTGATTGCCCACACTGCATTGAAGCCTACAGACACTTGGCCAAGTCCAGTTTCCTCTGGGGGTGCTACGTACTGCCAACCAGTTCCTGTTCAAACATGACAGAAAAATATATTCAGGAAATAATGTGGTGTATTTGTGTGTGGCAGCATAAAGAAAGCGGCTGTTGAAATTACTAAAAATGAATGATGAAATGATGTGAGTTTTGAGTTATTCAAAAACCTGTTTGTATAACAGTCGATATGTCATACACTGCTGCAAAGCTGGAATACAATTTTGTTTAATTTGACTGAAAATCACTCAGATGATGATGAGGTTTATTTTAAACAAAAAACTTTTAACTCTGAAACTTTGCAAAACCCATCTCCAATCTTTATTCTTATCCTCACATAAATCCTGAAAGAAAAAACTAGCTCAATGCACTCCCTATGGGTTTCTTGTAATCGTTGGAGACAGGTTGTGTAAAGTGGGCGTGGTGATCAGTGAAACAACGATACACCTGTATAAAGGATACATTAAATCATTAAGAGTTTGCCCTAGGAGAGGCGCAGCCTTCACACAGCAATTCTAGCATTTACAGCTTAATGTTCATTGACCCATACCTAGTGGCTTGTCTCTTGAAACACCGGTTCTGACGATGCCCAGACCATCCCATGTTACACCCCATACAACACCAGTAGGTCCCACCGATATCTGCACCAGGCCTTTATTCTCCGGTGTCCTCATCTCATTCCAGTCTATCCCTTCTGGGCACTTGCGATTCACTCCAGTGCGGCAATATACCTAGACATTGTTACGAGATACCAGCCAACATTCAATTCATAACTCAAAATTCAGAAACGAAAAATACAATGTATATGTAGGCAAGCCCACAAGTTACGATTTTAAGATTAGCAGCGCTCTTCCAGTTCCACCTTTATGGGAGCATCACAAAAGTCCTAATGGTAGGAAGGTTCCAAACGGATGGGTTCAGTATTCCAGCGGGTGTACATGGACTGACCCATTGGACCACCAGGGCGTGCACTCCATTGGAAAAGTTCAAAATGCCAAGGCACATTATTCTCTCATGCATAAATATTCCAATAATGCAGCAAAAATGTCAAGGTCCAGTGGAACGTATAATGTAGGCCATTGGATTGCAAGCAAATGCCTACAGGAACCTTCTTTCGTGTCTAGAACATGCCCCACCTTTGAGGCACTCCCCAATACTGCTTTTAATACCTGAATACGCACAGAAAATTGCTGTACACCACTCTTTTCTTCTCTTACAAATGGATAAAGACAGATAGTATTATTATGATTACAGTACCTTGCCAAGAGCTGTTATGGTCCACACAGACAGGTAGCCTTCTAGTTGGCCTGGTAACTCGTATCCTCCTATAGCTATGTCATGGAAAGGTTCCTCCAACGCATCCGGGAACAGACTAGGTACCTATCCAATCAATGTGAATACAAGCTTCGGCTATTTCCATGCTTCTTCAGTTAATTTCCTACACGGTGCTTTAAACACCAAGACCAGCTTTTTGGAACAACACATATTCATAAAACAGTGTGGAAAGTTTTCTTTAAAATGATAACAAGGATGATGTTTCATCTCAATCTATATGGTTTACGATTCATAAAATTGATACTAATTAGCAATAATGGTTAAGTGTCTCACTTAAGGACACATGTGTCAAGACCGGGTCTGGAACCCAAACTCTGTTGATCAGAAACACCAGAGCTTGAGTCCAGTGCGCTTGGACCCCCTCAACAACCAGCACTAGCAATGTTTGTATGTAAACAAACTGCCCTGGGGAGATATTTCCATCTGAAATACTGTCATATTGATTGAATCAATTCTTTAAAATGTCTTTTGCCATATCTGTATAAAACTGTTTAACACTTAGTATGTTGCCCAGTTTGCAATGACAGTTTGCAGGCCACTTCATGTAAACGATGTTTCCAATAAACTCGCAACTGTATGTGAACAGCAGAAAAGAGCAGATGCAACTAAAAACTTTGGTTATACCACCTCTTCCACAGGATCAGTCCGTATCCCATGACACCTGGTTACACCCATCTAAGGTGTTGTGTATCAGCGAAGGTACCTTTCTGTACCCAGTTATCCCCACTTACCACAGCCCACACACCAGTGGCCTTAAACCGTCTGTAGCGGATCCACTTCCTTCGTCGGACACATGAGTTCCAATGCTTCGCTGGAGTGAAATTCTCTCTGGAGTTAAAATTGACTGCATACTGCCATCCCTGAAAGACGAAATTTGAGAAAGATCCTCATTCCTTGTTTCCCTCCATTGAATTACCAGAAAACACCTCAGTATATTTGTTACGGGTACAACCTCATTGTGTAAATTTCTTAGGGAGGAGTGTTGGCTCTAAAAGGAGCCGTTGATATGGTCTAAACGTTTCCAACAGTCTTCGGGATATGAGCAGAGTACCGGGTAATGCAGCACTGAGCAAGTTTGCACACTTTTGCAAATACGACTTCTTGTTGACCTTTTTCTCAGTTTGACTGTCCAACAAGTTTTTTAACACGTGGTATTTGAAACTTGCGGGTACAACTATGTTGTAAAATCTCTCATGGGAGGAGTGTCGGCTCTGAAAAGAGCTCTATTTATGGACTTAACTATTTGAACAGTGTCCGTTCACTCAACCCCCTTACAGGCTTGATACCTAGGAGGGCAAAGCACGTTTTGCTTAGTAAAAGGCACCACTGGAAAGAAAGTTTACATAATTGTACTGAAATATTTCAAGGGGCACCAAGGCAATGACCAGGGGCATGTATACTCGAGTCAAATTGCCTCTGCCGCCTCCTTGAAGAATGTGCCTGCTTTTGATCTCAGTTGCATTTTCTGATGGGTTGACCAACCACTTGAAACCATTCAACTGCATGGGTTGTGTACGGTGGTACAGTTATGCAAAATGTTATATCACAGACATACTGCATAAATTATTTTAAAACATGGATGATATTGAATGGTCAGACAGTAGGAGGATTGCAACTATTCAGACTTTTTATTTTTTTTAACTTGGAGTGTCCGGCGGTAAAAAAAAGATAAGGCAAACAGCCACGAATCTGTTGAAGAGTCCCATTCCTCGTTCTTACCCCTTTCCCAGTTGGTTTACCCCTGATGCTCTCATCAACATGCCAGTCGGATTCCCATGCCCAATGGCTTGACGGGAGCCTGATGTCATGGGGCTTGGGCAGGGGGTGAATACCCTTCTCATCTGTCCAGCCTCCACGATCTGTTGGAAACAGTCCCTTCTCTGAAAAACCATGAACTGGGTTCCACCTCTGTAGAATAAAAAAACAATCTCTGGTAACTTTATTTAGAATAATGAGTGCTCTTTTAAGCCCCCTTCACACTAGACAAATTGGCGAGAACATTCGGGAAGAATTTGAGTGACATTTTCCCACTTGAATTGCTAGCCCCTGAAAACTCCTGGAAACTACTACCCCTACTTGGGAGTAGGGTCAAGCGAGATAACATCCATGTTAGCAAAACGAATGCTTTCTTCTTTCCAGAAAAATAGCAGCTAGTGTGAAACTAACATGAGGTGGCGGTGGGGTTAAAATTACCCCAGAAATTTCCTGGGGATTCTCATTTTCTTGGAATTGCCTCTGTAGTCTGAAAAGTGCTTTAGCTGTGATTAAATTTAGTGTCATACAACAACCTCACTGGACATGCTACAGCCAGTCTGCTGCTACGGCTAGATCTTCAGGGTTGCCACAGTAACAGAGCTGTAACCGTCCTAACTGTAATTTCAATGGGACATGGGCTAGTGGCCTTTTCCAGAGCCTAATTTCATAGTGCTGTTTAAGCACAAAAACTAAGCTAAGCACAACAAAATTAAGCTTACCAGAATAAAGGTTACCAGCCAAACTACCATGTCACATGTACTTATTATGACTGGTATCCTGCTTATTTCTGCTAAGCAGAAAATTGTTAAGCAATATTTTCTGCTTTAGTAGCTCTATGACAAGAGTTTTTACCAGACAAGAATCAAAATGAGAAGAAAAACAATTTCCTGACACAGTTTAAATGCTTTTATTTGAACAAGCACTATGACGTGCAAGAGAAGATTTACCTCATTTGTCTTTATGGGTATTGAAAGTATTTTTTATTATTCAATAGAATTGAAAAAACATTAGTCAACATTTGACAATAATTTTGTTTCTGATCAAAATACTACGCAGTGAGGTATTCAAATTGAAAAAACACAAGACCGTTGGACTTGTCCGGTCATGAGTTTACTGGCCTGATGCTAAAAACACTGGCCTCGGGACCTGTAGTCCAGTGTTAATTTCGAGCTCTGTGCATGCACAAAAATACCGAATTATTATAATTGGGATACCTGATTCTCGTAGGTATACTCCAGACATCTGATAGGCACATCACTGGGGAAGACATAAGCATACAGCTCTTGGTCACATCCTAATGCCCATGCACACCGTCTGCTCGATGTCACCTTCTTGAACTCAACAAGATGGCCGTCTGAGGCGTGACTTCGCTGTTGCCAGAGCTGGAAGTGGGTGGACAGGGTGTGGGTGTGGCCGCAGTTATCAACAGCCCAAAGGTAGTTTTGTGATGCCATCGTTAACGGCTACTTGCTTGACCAGTGGTTGATAGCCCGTACAATTGAATCATACTTCCTGATGCAAATTGATAAAGCATTTATTGTTATAAACTGGTTACGCCTTTTGTTTCACACCAATGAGTAACTGAACAGACAACCTCATACTTGTATGAAAATGGCCCCCAATTGTTCATTCATCATATTTGAGAAACGTGTAATTTAATGTTTAAGTTGAATTTTTTTATGTCCAAAACAGCTTCATGTTCTCCACATTTCCTCCAAGAATTGTTTTTTATATAATTTGTAATGCAAGAACTATGATGATCACAGTCCTGCTTCCTGAAGGAGACCAACAAGGGCGTAGTTTTGATCACAGCAACTAAACAAGCACGTAAGCATTCTATTTTACTGTATCAATCAGGCAGTACAGATATCTATGTCAACAGTTTTTACCAAGTCAAGCCTCGTCCGAATGTAAGCGACTTTGGCTATGGCTATGGTCAAAACAATAACATTGTATAATATGACTTTTTGACATTCTGGCCGTAGCCACTGCCGAAGCCATTAATTCGGACACAGCCTAGAGGGTTTTGAAGAATTTTGTTTTTAACAATTGTGCTTATGTGGGAGAAGAAAGATTGTTTTGAGATGTGTCTCATCAGTTAAAGACTCACATGGGAACTCCGCAAGTCATTAATTTGTAATACTATGGTTTAATGATCAACATCCACTCACTCATGTTTTATCATACACTGCATCATTGATTTATAAACCTGGAGTTTCATTGCGGGGTCAGAAGGTGTATGGGCCATTTTCATTATTGCAACATTATCCAAATTTTGGCCAACGGCACCTTGTTCTGCAGATAGTTCCCACATTGTCCTCCAACAGTGTAAAGTTGGCTGTCTTTACGCCTACTACAGGCAATTACATTGTCAACTGTTACGTACAACTATTCACTAGTCCTACATGCGTAAATGAGCATGCAACACCAAAGAATTTTAATTCAAATTAAATTCCTTGCGTGATATTGGTCGGTGAACCACTACAATTGGCTGCACAGAAAAACTTGACGCAGCTCAAAAAGGCCAAAACCCAAATTGCCCGTAATGATGGCATTTATCGACAACCTACTTCATTCTAGTGCAAAATTTTGAAGGGAATTTCTAGCGGTATTTTAAACTTTAAAATGGATTAATAATTAATCAAATGGTGGGAACACTTTGAAGGGTTTAATCGGGGCATTGCCAGCTCTGAGATTTTTCATAAAATTACACCAAATCGAGCGCACACACTTTCGTGTTAATGTGCTCTCCACAAATGAGCTACGGTAAGTGACAACTGGGGAAAAAATCTTGGCACAAAAACATGGATTTCTATTCGAAAAAAAATTTCACCTCTTTTAGTCTTTGAGGTACTTGGGCGCGTAGCCGTAGGGCCAAGAAGCAGAGGGAGTCCAGCGTATTGGCACTATTTATGGGGCTATTTTTTGAAGGGGCACCATGCTAACCATCAGGCATCATGACCATGGCATGGATGGTCGAATGACCATCCAATTCTAAATCCAACTTGTCAACAAATAAACAAACAAGGGCAAGGCCAAAAAAGCAGGGGCCACCACAACAGACTAACCGGGGCCACATTTTGCATCCTTTCGTCACCTGGATTTTAGGGCCCAGTGCAACCTAAAGAATTTCAGTTAAACTGTTTAACAATGCGAAGTGTCCGTAAAATGGGCCACAAACCACCTGCCCTGCGTGTGTGACTGTGCATGGTACTGGTACTGAGTGATAGTTTTGGTTTGGTTGATGGCGATTTGTGATGAGGATGAATGAAATGATGAAAATAATGATGATCATGTCTGGACTGAAATGACAAATCAGCAATGACAAAAGAATATTTTGCCTACGGGAATAAAATATATATAAGGGGGGAAATAATGCACGATAAACTGTCAGTATTGACACCAAAGTGAGTTTTAAAACATTAAAATCAGAATAATACCTGAACATGATTAGTCGCAACAACCTCTATCTATCCATCCATGCAACGAACGATCGATCAGATAAAGTTTGCGCATCCGGTGAACTTTGACCAATCCACAAAGGTCAAAGGAGCAGCTGGCTTGAAGGTCAAATGGTCACGTGTTTGGAATTAGCGCTGGTTAGCTTCATCATTCCCATACAAACTTGGCACAAAAACATATCACAAAAACATCCAGATATGTTTGCAAAACGGCCTTTGTTGCCATTTCTCGCAATTTTTTTAATGAAAATCTTGGTGTTTTGGACATGCGTAATGG
The DNA here is from genome assembly GCA_023634235.1 of Pisaster brevispinus. Classification (NCBI taxonomy): domain Eukaryota; kingdom Metazoa; phylum Echinodermata; class Asteroidea; order Forcipulatida; family Asteriidae; genus Pisaster; species Pisaster brevispinus. Next base: position 7,012,246 of record JAMKCF010000021.1, on the reverse strand, counting down.
AGCGCACGTATTATTATACGGGTAGCTGTCAACTTGTTACACCCAAATTATAGAATCGGCCTAACTGTAGCTAAAGCCCAACTACGGTGTTGCTGTTGGGAAGGTCCAACTATGCCATTTAAAGGGGTACACCGGCTTCGTTGGGCTATTTGGGCTACAAAATAGGCTAACATATGCCTTCAAAGGTCTTCCAGGAATGGAGAAGAACGGTTCCTAAAAGAAACCATCAAATTTTGAAAAAAACGAAGGTCACGTGATTTATCCGAACCAAAAAGTGGTTCGGATAAATCACGTGATTTTCGGAGTTAGTTTTACTTCCAGCCGTATACAAGTAAATTACTGAACCAAATTTAAATCTGTTTTTTTTTAATTATTCATGATTATTTGAAAAAAAAGACTATGTGTTCAGATTATTGATACAATTTGTAAATAATGATGAAAAATCGAACGTAAGATTCGCATTCAGAGAGTCCGTGCAACCGAAGCGTGTTTTACGGCGCACCAGCGTGGGAGCTAGCGGAACGTAAACCTTGGGGCATATCCCGTACAGCCGGTGCCGTGTCTCGTGGGGCCAGAGAGACAAGCCCCGGGGCATGAACTCCCCAGCTTGCCGGTCTAGCCGTGAGCGTGGGAGCTTGTCGGAGGGGTAGGGAGCCAGACCAACAATTACGGTTTTTGTAGGAGGGTTTTAGTCTGATACCCCTAGCTATTATCCCCTAACTATTGCAACGTGTTGCCCGCGCTACACACGCGGGACGACGACGGGGAATATTTATCCCATACAGCTGGTCTACTTCTATGATAGCTGCACAATGTCCACCCCCCCCCCCCCCAATTGCTGCTTTTGCTGGCTTTCCCTCTGGATTTATCGTGGTTTTTCTTTTACTTTTTACTTTTCGTTGGACCACCTTCTGCTATTGTACTAAAATCATAACTGTAACATATTCAAGTTACAGTTATGATTTTAGTACAATAGCATAGACCGGAATTTAAATCAAAATCAAATCAAAATTATAATCTGCTACTAAAGCCCTGTTGTGTCATGCACTAAGATGTTATCAGCGGAACTTAGCAGGGGGTAGTAACATTTTGCCATAGGTTAACATGATCCAGTTCCTGAACCTCTCCATGAGTTTGAGACAGTAGACATGACCCTAATTCCACGCAGACGTTACATTTATCGTTCATCCCGTGGGTTTTTTTCACTGAACATTTTATTTAAGGATGTACCTATCGTTCCTCTAGAAATTTTAGTTATCTATTTATAAAGGTTTTTTGAGAAGATGGTTTTTGCCTATTGCCACGGTCACAATATTTTGTGTAGGTCTTCTAAGGCAACATACGCATCCAAAACAGGAAAAAAACAAATGTCGTTTACGCTAAGGATATGTTTGTTCATGAAATTATTAATACCGAAGCAGGTAGCAACGCAAAACATCATTTACGAATGTTCTATAGTGTAAACGATAAGTTAAAACAGACTCGTCCAGACATTCTTTAATGGCTGGCCATGCAAACACGCATCGGATACCGACATGTGTATGTACATAATAATGTAGTACATACATGCGCTTGAAAACCCGCTCAAATTTTTGAACGTTGAGCTGCCAACTGTCTAATTTGCGAGAGTCGAATGAGATTAATTTTAACTAATTGGCGTATTGGTAGCGGGACCCCCCCCCCCCCATCATTTTCGAGTGGTTTTCTTTTAACAAGCAAGCTAAATCAATCTGACTTCATTTCGAAAGAAAAAAAGAAGAATTCTGTTTCAAACTGCTTCCAAACCAAAACTACATGTACAGTATACATGTAAATGCAATATAGTGTCAATGGCATCACTTTTTGACCCTATTATATTTAGCTAGACGAGAGTAGTACCTTTGTCGAAGATGAAATAATAACTCACGTTTTCAAATCTAAAGGATAATAGTGGGTTGTCGCCACAACCACCCCCGTACATTCAGCGAAACATAAATCCGGGCACAAATTAACCTGATCAAAACAAATTGTATGGATTGAAGGTATCAGACAGCATATTGCAACCGAATTTAATGACAATACCAATGGTGAAACCATGAGCGCAATGGTTAAATGTACATCATAAAGTCTAGACTCCGAAGTTGTATTTTTAGTGTGCTTCATTGTGTCACACAATAAACCATAGAAAGCAGTCATGCAACACGGCACTTTTTTACATAAGTTACGAGTATGGGATCAAAGTTGTCCCAATACAATGTCTTTGAACGAAGACCCTGAAAATTCAAAAAGTCCATCTTTTGGTGTAGATTAAACACACGGCCTAAATTAAGCTAAGATAAAATCCATCTTTACGTCAGGCGAACCGTTGTTACTGTCTTCCCGTTTGATGATGTAGTTTATTCAAAATGCGGCGCAGTGCATAGCAGTATTTATGAGACCTGCTCCTTTATATTGCAGGGTTATTTCGCTTTATGTACTAGTTTGTGAGTCCTAATCCTTGATGTGAGAGGTTGTTCTCTTTGCGTACTAACTTGTGAGACCTGTTATTTGATATGAGGCTTATTACATGAAATTATGCTAAGAGTAAAATTGTTCAAATTCTTCATTAATTAGCTGAGTTATAATGACATGAATATTTAATTAGGCAATCTTGTTCCCACCATATCTCAAGAAGTATATGTCTGATCCTCAAACTGTTTTCAAATATAGACTCGTCTTATTATGTAGCTGTACAGCGTGGCAAAAAATTCATAAAACGTCATCAATGACGTCATTTGTTGGCGCGATTTTGTTCTGTGTACAAAACACTTGGCGCTGAAAGTGCAAATGTTTTGACAGTCAAAAACACGATATTTTCAATTAAAATTACGAATTAGTTTCCTAAAGTACATAAACTGTTTTGAAAAGTTAATTGCTTTTAATAATGGAAGTGTTGTGGCCGAGTGGTTAAGAGCACCGAATTCAAACTCTGGTGTTTCTGATCAGCAGAGTGTGGGTTCGAATCCCCAGCCGTGACACTTGTGTCCTTGAGCAAGACACTTTACCATTGCTTCGTCCTTCGGATGGGACGTAAAGCCGTTGGTCCCATGTGTTGTGTAACGCATGTAAAATAACCCAGTGCACTTATCGAAAAGAGAAGGGGTTCGCCCGGTGTTCCTGGTTGTGTCTGCTTAATGCGCCGTAGCACCTTGTAAACCCTTATACGGTGCTAAATAAATGGGTCTCAGAATCCACCACTGCAATAACCTTTCTTTCTGAAAGTTTGTATATACTCAGCGCCTTGAGTACCTTGTTTGGTAGATACGTGCGCTATATAAGACTTCGATATTATTATTATTAATAAGAGATGTTCCTGGTCATTAAAACTAATCAAAGTAGAACAATTTCCACGATAATTAACGATTCAGTGACAAATCGGACACCAATGGCTAGCCATATTATTGAGTCTTAGAGACATGGTTCCGTTCATCCACTAAAACGAAATCCGTAACGAAATAGCCGACTTCTGGGTACCAGTCGCTGCACACTATTTATACAAAAAGATCGATCTATAGCGTATTGAAACGGTGGCTTGTGCATGTGTACATGTACGTCGTGATTCTGTTGCCCGGTGCGCTCGACGATTTTGTCCCGGGCGCTACATTTTTTGAACGGGCGCATTTGGTATTTTGAGAATTTTGGACGGATGCTGTTTTTTAGTACGCATGGTATGTAAGTTACATAAATAGCCACAATAATTAACGATTCAGTGACAAATCGGACACCATGGCTAGCCATTTTGATTCGCAATCACGGTAAGGCGTTGGAGATTTCCTTGATATTCGATTCCTAATAGGGTAGAGGACCCATTGCTTTGTGCACAGCCCGTTCGATTTGTACATGAGCAACACATGTACATGAAATTCCTACGTTTGTTCGGGGTTTTCGTGAGAATGCAGAATTATTCTTTGTTTCCGCCTAAAATCCCATAGCCTTTGTTCAATTTTTTTTTCTTTAAGCCTAATATTCTAAAGTGTACAGATGAAAGAGTTATATCATACATCGAATTGAAGCTTAGAACATAAGCTTAACTCTAAATGTAAATTTTTATAAAAATTCTTAATTGATTCATTTGAATATTTAACTAGTTAATCTTTGCAGCACCATATCTCAAGAAGTACACAGCCGATTTTCAAACTTTTTTCAGTTATAGACTCCTTGGGCATTGGAGATTAGCTTTAGGGAAATCATGACCCAATATTGACCTTTACTAGGGGTCAACCGGAAGTGGGACCTTATCTCAAGAACTACACAGCCGATTTTAATTTTTTTTTACAGTTATAGACTCCTTGGGCATTGGAGATTAGCTTTGGGAAATCGTGACCCAATGTTGACCTTTTGTTAGGGGTCAACCGGAAGTGGGACCATATCTCAAGAAGTACACAAATTCAACGCTTGTGAAAGGTCAGGTGTCTTCTATCTCAGATCAGGCTTACATTTTGAGCATTAGTCAAAGACAAATAAAATCGGAACAGCTTAGCGTTTGTTCACAAACGCTTAATGCCTAGTTTGTTTTTGTTTTTGCTTTCTCTGTGAAACAGAATTACATTTTTGTATGATCGTTTTTTCGGCAAAAATGGGGCCATGCAAACAGGTTTATTAGGCCAAACTCGTACTTACGACGTATAGGCCCTCTTCGAGTACATGTACCACCATTTGAGTAGTTTTTTTTTCATTTTACCCTCCATGTAAAGAATATCAGTCCGGCTTTAAACTTTAATCAAGTACGTACGGCTTTATACGATGAGTAAAATTGCCCACACGAAGTCTGACATTTTTTTGTAGCGCCCCCCCCCCCCCGGCATCGTTCGAGGCATGACTTTTTTTTTATTATGGATCTAACAGGCTTCTCTGTAGTCATAAACGCACAGTTGTTGTGCAGTAATTATCATCATTTTAAAATGTGTGTTCCTTCAACCCCCCCCCCCCCACCCCCCACCCCCAAGTCTCACCTCCTGCTCTCCCTCTTTCTAGTTCAGGTTCGACTCAATTTTCATCGGGGTCACGTGTCCCGTGGATCGGCGCCTGGTAAACAGTTTTGCTTATCACAGGTTAAGCATTTGAATGATGTTACTGGTTGTATACATCTATATAATAACCATAGAATAACAATCCATTTAGCACGACCCTTGTGTGTAGTCAGAATGGGCGTCTGGCCGTCGCACAAAGTTTGATGGCAAAGCACCCCACTTATTCAACTGGGTTAAAGTTCTAGCTCACAGCTTGCTTCAGAATCTTAAAGAAGATTCCTAAACCGAGTAGAAACCCTTAAAATTGGACCAAAATGTTACCGAAAGCAGCACTAGAACAAGTTCCCGTCGTTGTTGGAGCAGCACTATTAGCAACAACAGGGGTTACAATTTACTCTACATACAAATTGCTGACTATTGAACGCGACCGTCTTCATGCGAAGAATAGGGGCGAGGTGAATGAGTACCTGGTGTTCCACTACGGGGCTCCACGTGAAGTTTTACGGTACGACTACGGACCTACAGATGCGCTCGATTTTCCACGAAGAGTCGCCGAAGAATGTTTAGAGGTGTACAGGAGCAGAGTGAACAAGGTTTGTGTAACAATACAAAATGTATGGCGAACTTGCCGTATCCGACCTCCAGACCAACATTTTCCCGTCATTAGTCTCACCCGTTTGTGTCAACTAATATGTCTATTTACTATACACCACTACCATTTTTTTTTTAACTTAGGGGAGTATGGCGAGCTATATCGTATAGTAGCAACTTCTTTCAAACAATTTAGAGATATCTCCAAATTATTTTGATATTATCTCTCAATTATTTTGATATACCTTTCAATTATTTTGAGATATCTCTAAATTATTTTGATATTATCTCTCAATTATTTTGATATACCTCTCAATTATTTTGAGAAATCTCTAAATTATTTTGATATATCTTTCAACTATCTTGAGATATCTCTAAATTATTTTTGAGATCTCTAAAACAGTTAAGGTTCCGTCCGCACACTCAGGCCAACGATGGAACACTGTCAAATCTCCCCGGGTTAGAGTTGACACGGATTCCGGGTCCCATTCCCGGGTCAGGCTGACCCGGTGAATTGTTTAAATTTGAATATCTTTAAATTCGTTTTTTGATATATCTATAAAACGGTAAAGGTTCCGTCGAGGTTCACAAAATCATGAAGCATCAAAGAGACTCATCATGTCACCTGTAAAATCATTCACAGGTTCTATAGAATTGACCTGGCCCAGATCCCTGGTCCCAGCGGGCCTGACTCACTTCCGGGTCAGCCTGATTCACTTCCGGGTCAGGCTGACTCGGATGGTTAAAAATGGGATTTTAACTCGGATCCATTTCTGGGTCATTTAAAAAAAAATAAAAAAAAATGCCAGTTAATAATGTCCCGGAAATGGATCAGGACCCACGCGTCAATTCTGATACGGACGTCTTTATTACAGTGTGCCAATGAATGTATTCAAAGTTGCGACCGAACCAATCAGTCATCGATTTTGGTTTTAAAAACAATTTTTTTTTAAACCTAATACTAATATAAATATATCTAAAATACTTCTAACAAAGATTAAAGCCAACAAAATGTTGCATTTTAAGTGGATGTGCCCAATTGTGTAATGCTGTCATTGTTTTATGTAAATCCCCCCCCCCCCCCCCGCGAAATTTAATGCAATTTATTATTTCTATGTTTGTTTGTTTTGGGGTTTTTTGGGGGTTTTTTTTGGGGGGGGGAATATCAATTGATTGGAGTAGGGATAAGATCTTTTTAACCACATCAACTCCACCACCACTGAAAGCTTTGACACTGTGTGTATTTACTATCTTCTAATTATCAAGGCAAAGGTACCAAGCAGAGCATTGGATATAGGTTGTACGGTGGGACGGACTGCATTTGAGCTGGCTCGTGATTTTGAACAGGTCGTAGGGATAGAATTCAACCAAGCCTTTGTTAATACTTGCTGTGTAATGAAAGAACAAGGGTCTTTGGATTACGAAGTCCAAGAAGAAGGAGATTTGTCATCACACCTCAAAGCTACAGTTGATCCCGCAATAGTATGTTTTTTTAATCATTATAAAAATAATTATAGTAATTTTATTTATGAAAATCCTCAATATCCCCAAATAATTATGTATATATTTTGTTATTATGCTTTCATTAGTAACATAATAAATAACATAAGCAAGGTTTTTAATCTGAACGCACAGTTTGGTATAAACATTTGCAATATCCTACCAGTTTTACTATGTTTTGGGAATTTCCTTTGAAAAACATCAACATAATTATAGTATTCTCATTTTCCAAGATTTGAAAGTACGTGTATAGGTTGGAAATATGCACGAAATTACTAACAGAACAAAGATTAATTGTCATATAACATTTTTTAGTAACATTTACGTGACTGCAGAATTTGCTCAAATTTTGACAGCTAAATTTGTTGTACAATTGTAGCTACAAGATAGCAATAATGTACTCATTCAAAACCCCAATATTTCTGGTAGTGAAACCAAGGATGCCTCATAAATGGGAACTTAATTACTGTAGCTCGCAAGTCGGAGGAAACCTGTAAACAAGGGTGCTTGCTATGTGGACCAGAAACACCAGGGTTAACCCCACTCTTCCACGCTGAGTGTTATGGGTTCTTTTACGTGCACTGTCCAATCCTACCACGTGACCTATGAGTTGTTGTATCAAGACTTCTGTAAAATATAAATCTAAAATAGCCTACGTGTATGACACAATTGCAAATTGATTGCTGGGCATTTTCAAAGTGTTTTTGAACAGTATTACTGCCTTCCACAGGATCGTACCAGACTTCAATTTCAGCTAGGAGATGCGTGCAATCTACCATTGGAATTGGATCAGTTTGCCTGTGTTGTGGGTGTGAACATCACGTGCCGATTACACAATCCGTATGACTTCTTGAGGCGTCTCCCAAGACTTGTTGCACCAGGTGGTGTACTCATGCTCACCACGCCCTGTACGTGGCTTGAAGAATTCACTCCAAAAGTGAGTTTGCTTAATATATCAAAGCCACGCTTAAAGTTATAACCTTGTGTGAACTTACGTGAGCTATAACGGGGAAAGTTTTCTATTGAAGATTTTGCAAAAACGAAATTGAAGAGTCTACAATGGCTGTATAAAAAAGGGTTCTGAGTGGGGGGGCTATCACCCCCCCCCCCCGCCTCCCTCTGTTTACGGCACATATCTGATATACTAAATATTCACACAGCCATGTGGTATGCTTCTTGAAAACTTGTGTTTTTGGTCGGAAGTACTCATATAAGTGATCATTTAAGATATACTGGTTGAAAGTTAATATGTACTTTGAAGAAGAAGGTTCTAATGGTTACCAAGTACTGTATGTAATGCCTACAAACACTGTTACAACATTAATAATACCTGCAAATTTTATTTTTTGAAAAAAAACGCATCTTAATCAGCTCGAATAACTCCGTCCACACATGTGGCTACTTGAGGCGAGTGCAATACTCGGATGCTCAACATCAATCTCGTGCTTTCTCGTGAGTGGAAAATTTATGAAGTTGCTCTACAGAACTAAAGTCAGTCAGTTTAGAGTTTAGTTTTGAGTGTATACCATTTTGAATTTAGTGAGGAGAAATCAAAATTGTGACAATGCTATGTTTCTTTTTTTCTTTTCTATTCAGTGTAATTGGCTTGGTGGTTTCACTGACAAAACCGGGCAACCAGTGACGACCTTTGACACGCTGAAGAGGGTCCTTGATCCTGACTTTGTTCTTATAGAGGATAAAAACATGCCATTTTTTATTCGTAAGACGGCTTGTGAACATGAGTGGATTGTAGCCCATGCTTCCATTTGGATCCGCAAAGACTAACCATTTAGTTAGGTTCGTGTTGACTTGGCGTATATCCGAATTTGCGGCTAATAGTTTGGTTCCCACAGGATCACCTGACACTTTGCCGGTAGGTCCGGCTTGCATTGATATGGCTGCAATAGAGTTGGGCAGTTATAGTTTACAATTTCTTAATCAAATTTGTTCACCCTTTTTAATCTTAATTTGAACCATATTAAATGAAAGAAATGTATTATAACTGCATAATACAAATGCTTTTTAAAAACAATTGACAGCTGCTCAGGCGAGGTAAGTGCCCGGAAGTTACGGCTATCGCGAAAACTCGACGGCTCTCGAAGTCAACTTGCTCAGTTTGTTACGGGTTTCGCTCAGTTCTTGAAGTTTGTGTTGCCCAAATTCGGCACAGCAAGAAAAAAGGGGCCTTTGTACCGTATACGTTAAATGGTATTCGTGCGTTTATCTGTGTAAAATGTTGGGCATACCATTATCCGCACCTCAATCAAAGAGAGCCCATTGTGCCCATGGTCCTCATGGCTTTCGTTTCATTAGGATCCATGGTTAAGGTGTTTTTCGGTCTCATGACACGTTTTCGCATTTTTTGTTTGTCGTATGTGTATTCAGAGGTATCAGCGAAAGCAGAAAAATGCCATTTTATTGTAATCTTTCGGTTGTCGATCAATAGGCCTAGAGACAGAAATGTCCCATCATAATGGATGTGAGTTCACACATCCTCGATGGTAAACCGTTTTGTATGTAAAAACAGTTCCAACATCTTTGCTTCCAGTGTGCGACGTCAATTGCTGCTGTGAAAGTAGGCCGGTTCAACCATGAGTTTATAGCTCTATGGTTCAACAGGCCGCGGAAACTAGGCCTGTAGGCACAAGGGGGTGTACCATTTTTTTCTAGGGGGGAGGACTACTTCTCGCCAATTAAAACTGTAGTTTTCGTGCTGTTGTTATGCCATTTACTATGTTATATAAGATAATCTTACGTGAGTGTAAACACAAAATACATTGTCTGCGTGTAAATGGAGAAATAAAAATAATAATAATAAAACGTTGAAATTATTACATAATAGACGCTTTTATAAAAAGTAACATTTTACTCTTGTAATTCTTGTAATTTTTAATCACTCAAGTCAAAATTGGGGTGGGGGCACAAACATGATATGTTTGTTTTTTATTTGTTGGGTGTTTGTTTGTTTGTTTGTTGGGGTGTTTGTTTGTTTGTTTGTTTGTTTGTTTGTTTGTTATTTTGTATTTTTGGGAGGGGTGGGGGCACATGCCCTCAGTGCCCCTTGGTACTCCACTGGACAGGTTTGTATTGGGATGTGATTTATTAAATGATTTTTAGAGCTGACTGTTATAGGTTTTTCACGGGCAATGTTTGATTCAATGTGGTGAAGAAAGCCCTTTATTAGCACTTTATTAGAGTTGTTGAGGCAGTTTATATTCCATATCTAAATTATAATTACTTGCTGATTCACTATGATTATTTTCTTAACTTCAGCTGTTTATCCCCCCAAAAAATTCCTTTGCTTTTCCCCTTTTTTTACCTGGAGCCAATTTTATCATAGCGCTGCTTGAAGGTGTACACACTTGCGAATCACTTAGTTATTGTGGTTATGAGATTATTTTGCAGGTCGTTGCATGTACTTTTGTTTAGGACCCCTCTGGTCCCAAGGTTCTTAAAAATAGTAAAGCTGCAGTTTTAATTTCCATTACAACTTAACAGTTTGTGTCCGCAACCTGACCTTACGGCCCGTTTGACAAACTTTCTATCTTGGTAAGCGGTCTATCCATGGAGGTAGGAATCGCTCCTTTATTTGCAGGGAGCCGGAAGTTCGTCATCTGGTGGGGATGTAGACCCCAAGTGAGTGACATTATGGTACACTATTAAGTCATTTTGTTTGAAATTTTTTTAAATTTGGCTAGTCGTTATTGTGTTCTGCAATGGGATGTGTTTAGCTGTGACCTTTACAAACACTGTTGTCTATTACTCGTTGATTTACATTATTGTGTACTGCTACTTTCTAGTGAAGTAAAGATCCTTATTTTGTATCTTGAGACGTCATCGTGTAGATTGTTATTTTATTTTTGGCGAATGCTCCTCCGTTCAGTGCCTCGGACGGAATACTTTTGAAGTTATAAAGCTTTGCTTATCATATTGTCCGTAGGTGTCCGGAAAACCCCAGCTTCACACTGGCTCTTATCACAGGGTATTTAGTGGGATGGGGGAATTTCACCTTTAACCGTACCCTCTTCATTCAGCCTACATGTTTGGCCCGTCCCAAACCATACTCCGTAATCGGGTCATGCCCAACTATAGTTGGGCCGATTCTACAGTTGGGGCGGAACAACACCGAATGTCGTGTGACAGTGATTCATCGACGGCGCACACGGGACGGCCCATGGTCATCTGATTTTTACGACGAACGTAAACAGTGGCCATTTTTATGGGTTTATGATCACAGTGTGATAGTACTGATAATGTTCGTGAAATACCTTTTCCATTAATTGAATGTACATAAGACTTCAATTGGAACGTGGAAGTCTGACAGCCTGAACTGAACCAGGCAAAAGTGTGATGCAGGTAAAGCATTTTGTTATTTTTCTGTTATGGAAATTGTTTGTACAATGGAAATCACGATGGGCATGGCATGATGGTCATGGAAGTGGAAGTTGTAATTAATAAATAACAAACTAAGGAAACATTTCCGCAGTCAGCCACCAACTTATTAACTAACTTGACATAAGTCGTCCCATCCCGTGAGAAATGACACGACTACCGAAATGAAATAGTCCACTTCTCTGTCACATATCGGACAGCAAATGTACAACTTCAACAAGTGATTTACTGTGTGTACATCATTTACATGATGTACATGATGTATGTAATATCCGACCTGCCGACATGATGATGGTAACACTAAATGTTTAATTTATCAATATCAATCATCTGATCATCACAAAGGAAAGTTTTAAAACAACAGTACACATTTACTGATTCAGCTGGTCAGTGCATGGTCAGTGTTGGGCTTTTGAATAATTCCTACCAATTTTACTTGAAGCCCCCTAAGGCCATATAATATATATTTCTAGTGTACCTAACTATAAATAAAATAGATATAAATAGTACTAATCAATAGTAGGCCTTATAATAGATAAATAGGGGGCCTACTCGACTACTGTGTTGTTAGTGACTCAGTGCATGTTGTAGTTGAAACCACAGAGTCCGAAACCAAGATACCAAGACCTCAATGTCCCAGGGGGAGACCGAGAACCCCCCCTCGAGACAGACTGAGGGAGAGACCTTGGACAGTCTATACATCTAATTATTTCTATTCTGCTACTTGTCAAAGCCTGTTCAGCATCTTGGTCTAGACAAGGGTGCGTCTGCTGACGATGGTGGTCAGCTTGTGTACTTGGGTGCTAAAATATAGAATTATAAGTGCAAGTAAAAAAAAAACTGTCAGTAAACGGAAAAAAAAGACTTAATTTTTGCTTGGATACTGTAGGCCTAAGCTTCGCTCAACCTTTACCATGGAGTTTGGTTGTCACAACGCCATAGTATGCTTAGGCTACTATGCGGTACATGCAGCGTTCTCCCTTAACACTGGTCCGCTGGCCAAATGCCAGTTAAAACACCCGAGGACCAGTCAAAATTCTTTCCAAGTTGTCCTGCTGGCTAGTGGCTAGGGTCAGTGTTGAAAAAAACATCCCTATTTATAGAATGTAACACATGGCATCAGTGAAAAATCTGATGGACTAGTGAACTGACAAGCTAACTGGCCCTGCTGGCCAGTCTCTGAAAAAGTTAAGTGCAAACCCTGACATGTACATGAAAATGTAACCAGGCTGCCGTCTAAGAGAAGAAAAAACACCACTAGGCAAGCTTGAAAGTAACGCTTTCGACAATTTGTTGTTCTTTTGGCTTCCTTTTTCTATTTTACATGTTTTTGATGATTATGAAATGAAAGTCTTGAAAGGTTTCAACATGCAACCCAAGAAACCCGAGACCGAGTCTTTGATCTCAACTGGAAACAGCCAAGACCTCAACACATTAGGTCACAAAACGGGTCTTGGTCGACAAGACCTACAGTTCCAACAGTGGTTAGTCACTGTTAGTTCTAGGCCTATTTTTTTTTATTTAGACATGATAATCATCATTTAGTTGTGTGCATTTTCCTTTTGTTGAATCTTTGATTCTATAAATGCAATGCCGCAATCTCCTTAAAGGTGGTCATAGATTGGTTTTTGAAGATTGGTTTATGAAGAAAGATACAATAAAAGTCATGTGTGTAAAAATTTCAGCTGAATACCCACCCTGTCTACTTGCTGTAGAAAACAGCAACTAAAACTTTTATATTTTAACAACAATGTTGAATCCATCCATGTTATCGAGGTGACAGTAGGTACAGCATTCGCGAACGGAAACACCAACTCTCGGAAATATGAGAAACGATTCACTCTCAGAGTGAAAATTTAGGCTAGATCCAAACCATATTACTTCGAAGGGAATCCTTTTCCCAAATAGTTTAAACTATCAACAGCTGCAGTGCTTCTCACCAAGTAACTTTTTATGGTCATTAATTTTGGAGTATTTACCAATCTATGACACTACCTTTACAAGAAGTGGAGATGATGTCAGAAGAAGGCCTACTCACTATTGTAGTAATGTGCTTCTCAGGGGCCTATATGTACTTGTACTTGGCTTGAAAAAGCACATCCAAATAAATACACATCATAAATAAACACCATAGAGAGTTTGTGCAGTTAAAAAAAACACTATTCTCTTTTTTCTATTTTAGATGAGTGACTGCAGCAACCAATAGTAAATTTTATAGTCAAGTTCACCCCTCCTCCTCCCCCAATGTCTCATCCAATCAACTCAAGCGGAGACAAACCTCCCGCTTACAGTCCTCCAAGTGGTCCAGCTTATGGGGAACCTTCAAGCGGTCAACCTTATGGACAACCTCAACCTGTCAACTATCCAGCAGGGACAGCGTACCAAGGTAGTATTTTTAGTTAGTGAACACATGCTGATCAAACACTCCGTAACAATTTTTTGGAATGGTAAATGTGCCTGACAAAAACTTGAAAAGCTGAAACCTCCATTCAGTCAAAATAATTTGTTCTGTCAAATGTCTCCATCGCTACTAAAGGTGGAATTGCAGGATAAGTTAGAATGTAAACAAATCAATAAATAAAATAAAATAACGATCACCATGTTTACAATTATGTCTCTTTTAAGAGTTATGGTCAACATTCTCCCTTACCAGTGGTCTGCTGGGCAAATGCCAGTTAAAACACCAGAGGACCAGTCATCCAGTCCAGTGTTGAAAGGCATCCATGTTTACTTAAGATGAAATATGGACCAGTGAAACAGGTGATGGACCAGTGAAATGACAAGCTACATGTAACTGGTCCTGCTGGCCAGTCTTGAAAACAGTTAAGGGCAAACCCTGATGGTGGTTTTGATTGTGAAAAGAAACAATGGTGGATCAACTCAAGGTTTTTTTATGAGTACGCACTGATCATCATTAGGAGAAAGTTAGTAAAAAAAAGACTAGAAATTTCACAGATTTAAGACCACTGGAAAAGGAGAATGAGACCAATATTTTACAGAGAGGAAAACAACATGTAGGTATATTATGGAATACAAAAGCGTATTTTGTAAGGTGTTTTCCTTGGGCTGGTGGCGGTGTGGGGAATAGGGGGTTAAGGAAGAGAAAAAATTGCTTTTCCTGTTGAATTATTTTTACACATAGGCCTACATGTTACCGCACGTAGCTAGCAATAGTTTCAACTAATTTGTATGAAGAGTTTTACCTGGAGAATGGTGAAGAAGTCAGCCATGAGCACTTAATTTATAAGCTTGATTCATTTCTGTCAGGATACCAGACAGGTGCGCCACCAGGATACCAGCAAGCAACCAGTGTCCCACCACAAGGGGGCTATGTACCTGCCCAGCCCATCAGAGTCTCAACAACCAACGTGGTGTTGGTCGGGGGATGTCCAGCGTGTCGTGTTGGCATATTGGAAGATGATTTCACGCTGCTGGGCGTTTGCTGTGCTGTGCTGTTCTTCCCCTTGGGCATTCTGTGCTGTCTGGCCATGAGACAACGTCGGTGTCAAAACTGCGGTGCTGTCTTCGGATGAGTATACAGTATCATAATCTTCATACAGGAAGGGTACAACACGGGTTTGTGGGTTTTGGGGAAGCACCATGAAATCCTTAAACAGGGGATACGTTTGTGAGAAACTTGTTTTTAGAACCATTTGATCCAAATAAAAGACAGCAGAGCAGCTTTTGATAGTTTGGCATCAGAAGTTTTAAATTATGAAAAAGGGATACAAAAAAGTTCAAACTTCCTACTTGATTTTGAAATTTGTCATTTGACTCATTAATTTGTAATCATGTTGTAACTTTCCTTAACGGTGAAGACTAAGGTCATGTCTTGACTTATTTCACGGTGGCAGGGCGCCTATCCTTGTTCGCCATTTTGGGAGCCAAAATGCTACAATCAAATTGACCCCCGAAATGGTGGAAATGATAGATGCGGAGGTATGGGCGTGGTCCCAGGATTTGAAACTTTGCATGGTGGAGATACACTCTATTAAGATGTGCGGTAACGCTGTAAATTAAATCTCTTGGCGAGTTGCATTGTGGGTCTGGAAAGAAAAACCCTCGGTGTTCAGAACCACCACACCTCAAAACGAGATTTTATTCACATGCTGTCTCCGCAGACCTTACTAGACAAATTCTTGATTTTCTTATAGTTGAAATCTCTTCTAACAAAGGGTTTATGTACTTTGTCTCACTATTGCCTTTTAGCCAGTGGCTTTTTCAATTGAATCTCTCTTGACTTGGTGGAAAATTACAATGTTAAATGCAAACATTAAGTACTGATCAGAAAGCACTTTTGGCAAAACAATGCATTGCATGGTTGATACATAAAACTTATGAGGTAGCAATAATTCAAAACATTATATCCTGTAACATCTTGGGGTTTTGTTTTTTTTTGGGGGGGGGGAATTTGAGGTATATATCTTGTTGTGCATGTGTTATTATATATGGATCAATCAATTAATTTAATTTAATAAATAAGAAACAAATTTATAGTTTTCCCCATTGTATCAACAGTAAAATGTAACCTGATAGTTGCTGCATACAGACCTTATGTATTGACGTCATCAAGCCGCCATCTTGGAGGTAAACTGATGATGAAAGAGGGTGCCCTACTCAAATGACGTCATGTGCATAAGTTCTCTTGCAATGCATAGACTATAAACTTTAAAAAAAAGGTCCAGACATCTTCCTAAGATGAACATCCACTGTGTTTTCCGTTTCAACTAAAATTGTTAGGGTAAGAAACCCCCCAAAACAACAACATACATTGAGTTCCACCCGGTAACTAATGAACTCCCTCAAACCTGACATGCAGAGAAATAAATGTTTTTGCCAATTTATGCAAATATCTTTACCAAGATGTAGTTGCACTCGCAGAGTAGTCACAGTTAAAAAAGTTAAAAATTGCATAATCCTACTTTGGTCACTGTAAAATGTTAACCCTCCTTTACCCTGCCACAAAGTACCACATCTTCTAGGCTAGCATTGCCACAAAATACCACACCTTCCAGGCTAGCATTAGGTGCATTTGTTTCTTCTGTTTGCGCAGCTGGTGTTATGTGTAAAGCCCATGGGCTCGTGTAGTCCACAGTCTACTGGGGAATTTTGTCGCCGGAGCCAGTTGCGCTGTTCAGACCTGATAATTCACAGGGGTTCGGAGGCAATTACCCCCATCGCCTTGGTGCCCCTTGAAATGTTCCAGCACAGATTTTCATTTCGCTCATGGATATGCCCTTTATTAAAGTAAAACTGCCGTTACCTTACAAGGACACAGTATCAGCTTAGTTCATTGATGTATTATCTGTACGCTCATGTTTGCCTTAATAACATGCCAGTACACCATATAAGTACCTGGCTAAAGTAATTTTAAATGCGATTTTATTTGTCGCAGTTTTTTGTTTAAATCTGAATGGCGGATTATATTTGTAACAGGGCTAAATTTCCTATCTTAAGCAGAAACAGATTTTAAAGTTTATAGTAATTACTTAAAGTTAGCTTTGGAACCGAAAAACCTTAGCACAAAGCTAAAAATCTAAAACCTATTGCGTTCAATTCGCTTCTCGCTTGGTACTGTTTGATTTCTGTTCCTTCATCAGGAAGGAACTCGTAGCTGCATATATCAGCACAGTGCAGAGCTGCCACCTCTCCCTGATTCTGCAGAAAGTCCCCTGAAATTAACCAATCTTTCCATTTTCTGACGAACACATTTGAAAGTCTCCCCGATTATTGGAAAGTTTGCTCCTATTATGCTTTTGTTGAATACAATTCTAAGTCTCTCCCCTATTGTAGTACAAAAACTCCCTGATTGCAAGGTGCAAATGTTGGCAGCTCTGAGTGCCTCATTGTGAATGGTCTTGATTGGGTCATGTTTGTTGTTTATACTAATTATGCCTTAGTAATATGAATCTAGGTGGAGGTGAATCTACTTTAGCTAGCTATGTGCAATGCATTGCATCTCCTACATTTATGAGTTTTCTTGGTGGATTTAACATACAAGAGGTGAATATTGACGACCTATGCCATGTGCAATTCGTGACCTTTTTGGTTGGATTGTACACATACCCAAATAGGTGAATTTACTTTACCCACGCTGCACAAACTGGGGTGTTAAAATTGACACCATGGGTGTTGTCACTTAAAGGTACCGAAGAGAGAATCAACCTTAGCGTCACAGGGTGTTAAAATAACACCAATGTAATTGTTTTGGCATAAATTAGTGTTATTTGAACACCCTGTGGGGTAAATGTTGATTTCTGGTATCGTTAAGTGCCAACATCCATGGTGTCAATTTTAACGCCCCAGTTTTTGTACTGTATGCCTTGCAATTCAAAGAGTTATTATTTTTCTGGCTTGATTTTACACATATACAAAGAGGTGATTGTACTTGACCAGTTCAAATAGAGATTGATATACTTTGTCGTATTTTGTACTGAATGCAAAGTACACCAAAGATTTAACGAACAAATTGATTAGTTTCAATACTGAAGCTTGCCAACACCAATCCTCAAGAGAAATACTTCCATCTGAAATAATGTCAGACAAATTATAAGTGAAGACCCCAAATCACGATTTCTTATTTTTATTGTTGCAATCAAAATAAGCTTTATGTAAGTGTGCGCATAATCCCTCGTTCTCAATGTTTTAATGAACGTTGGTGTTGATCGGGGTGTGTGGTGGGGGTGTTTGTTGAAAAATGATCCAGAAAGGGGTCAAACTGACACAAAATGTTGGGCAAAAGCCCAGTTTTGACCTGTTTCCGGGTCATCCTGAACCGGAAATGCGTCAAGCCCCCCCCCCCCCCCCGGACCGAGAATTCGGGTCAATTCTGACTCGGGAATTTTTAGAGTGAAGAGAATTGAATTACATTAACTCTTCCAAAAAGGAATGATTTGAACCTTTATAGCAGCATGCAATGCTTTAGAACTAAAACAACCCAATTGTTTTGTTAAACTATTGTAAATTAGCATATTATTTTACTAAACGCGAAAAAATAGTTACGGGCTTGATAAATCATTGAACTTGTCCCTGTTCCTTTGGGTTTTTTTAGAGTCCTCCATTGTTTTGATTGTTTTGTTCTTATCTCGACTTGATGTCATTTCCTTTTATTTGTGAAATTTTCTTTCTACTTTTCTGCACTTTTCTTTGGGTGAAAAGAGTTTGTTCTCGCATAAACCTGTTCATTCGCTAGTTTTGCTATTTTGAATTCATTTTTTCGATTTTTGCCATTTATTTCACGGAATGTATGATTCATGTTGAACCAATTAAATCGCGTACGGTATTTGTTTGCATGTTTTTCTCTTGGAAATTAGTTTCAGAATCATTGTATAGCTCTCGGGAAATGAAACTGACCATGTATGATTAATTTAAAACCCTAAGTTTGTAAAATTTTAGGTTTATATTGTCAGTTTTGAGGAAAATAAATTAATAATATATTATAATCTATTTTTGTTTTCAAGTTTGTTAAAATTAAGGTACATTTGCAATGGACATGTAGTACAACCTTAGCATGTGGGAAAAATAAATTTTCAAAAATTTGAGAACCGAGTTCAATAGACTTTTCAGTGGAATTTGCTTAATTAAAATGTTTGTCTCTTCCTATTTGATATATAGTTTTTGTTGGGAAATTTTAAATAAAGACGGCCTCGTTTTGTGTATGTATTTTTTAAGGTTAAATGGAGATAGATATTAAAACTCCCATATTCTTCCCTTCTCTTTCAACAGATGTAAAAATACAAAAGAAATATTTTAAAAAATGCGATAGTTTCTGGAGGTTTTCCCCGCCAATTTCAACAAAAATGCATTCAAAGGCAAGTCAGCCTTCCACTTTATTTCGACCCTGGACAATACCAATATTTAAATTCATACCATCCAAGATATATAATATTATATTTTCTAATTGTTTGCATTTCTCAACAATTTGTATACGAAATGACTTCTTTTACATGCCCAGCTACTGTCTGTGATTATTTGTGCCCATTTTTCTTTGGTAAAAAATAATAACAACTGCTGAAACTAGACAACCACTGCCCCCCCCCCCCCAATTACCACCATCGCAATGTTCCATTGCATGGCCCTCGCATCATTGGGGAGGCCTGCAGCCAGCTGTTTGATATCCAGTTTTATTGTCCAGACGTCTTTCTACTGCGGGGCCTACCAAGCGACTCAGTAATTGCTCTGACAAGGAGCAATAACTACACCGGGCCGACTATGACAACAGAAAACATCTGCAAAGTTTATCTCGCTTTCTCTTCAAGTTGGATAAACATGAGTGACGTGTCTTTTCCCATAAGTAAGCCCGCTCAGTTTGATGTTATAATATGAGGGGGGGGGGGTTGAAAACCACATACACAAAATGTCATAAGCATGCTGCGTACACAATGTCATAAGCATGCTGCGTACACAATGTCATAAGCATGCTGCGTACACAATTTAATATCAGACAGCGTCGCTTAGGGGTTAGATCTTGGTAGGTCTGTATTTGACCTGGGATGTTCATGTGCCAAGTAAATGAGTGCAAATAGTATTCTGTCTCTCAAATATATTTAAAATAATAAAATAATAACAATAGTAATCTCTGAGACCTGACCCCTTTGTAGATTTAATATGTGGAAGGGTCCAGTCTAGGATATCAAGGATTATGACTCCCCCGGGCCATTACACTTTGGAGAAATGGCTTATTTAGTCATTGGAAGATTGATTTATAGGTACCGTGTCTCCTTTGTTTTGGGTTTAAAAAAAAAAAATTTTTACCGTTCGGTTGTTTCAATCATATATAAATGTAGTAAATACTATCAAACTAACCTGTGAAAAAGGCGGTAGAGTTTTTGAGATATCGACGAAAATCCGGAGCGGTATATGTCCACACAGGAACAACCTTTTCCGATGAATTCCAGAGTGCATACAGGCCTAAACACAGCATTGAGACTGCTCTCCTACGTGTTCATAATGATATTTTGGTTGCCATAGATGAGGGAAAAGTGACCGCCCTCATCCTTCTTGATTTAGCGCGGCCTTTAATACCGTTGATCACAAAATTATGCTTTCAAGACTGCGTGATTTCATTGGCTTGTGAAGTAAAGCGCTTGAATGGTGCAAATGCTATATGGAAGGCAGACCTCAATGTGTTCGCATAGGTAACTCCTTGTCTAACCCGTTTATCCATGAATTTTCCGTGCCACAAGGGTCGGTCCTTGGACCAAAATGGTTTACTATTTATACATACCCGGTTCATAACATTATTATCAAATATAAACTGCAATATCACGTCTATGCCGATGACACACAGTTGTATATCTCCTTTAAACCAACTCAAAATGTTGCCGATCAAAGTATTGAATGTATGGAATCATGTATATGTGAAATCCGTCAATTGCAGGACAATTTTCTTCAGATGAATGATCAAAAATCAGAATTTGTTTTAATTGGGTCGAGGCAACAGCTCTCTAAGGTTCATGTTCCACATATCACCATTGGCGACTCTGACATTACCCCAGCAACATCTGCTAGAAATTTAGGTTCTATTTTTGATAATTCGATGTCTCTTAGTTCTCACGTTTCTAGCATTGTGCGTTCATCTTCATTCCATATAAGGAACAATGGTAGAGTTAGGAAATATTTAACTCCACATGCTACTGAACAAATTGTTCACAGTTTTATAACCTCCCGGTTAGACATGGGAAATGCACTTTTGTTCGGTCTCCCTCAAGATCAGATTGCTCGTCTTCAGCGCGTCCAAAACTCCACTGCACGCTTGGTTACCTTGACAAAGAAATCATCGCACATTACACCCGTCTTGTATGGGCTACATTGGTTACCGGTTGGTTATAGAATTGTATACAAATGGGTGCTTTTCTGTTTAAGTCTTTGAATGATCTGGCTCCTGCATATATTAGTTCTCTTCTCACTCCATATAATCCTCATCGTACACTCCACTCCAGCAATATGTCTCTTCTCTGTGAACCTAGATCCAAACACACATGGGGGGGGGGGGATAGGGCCTTTTCAGTTGCAGCTCCACGTCTCTGGAATACACTATCTTTGCAGGTCAAATTATGTTCATCACTATCTCAATTTAAAGTTGCTCTTAAGACTCATCTCATGTCACAAGCGTTCTCATAATTGTTTATTATTATTATTATTATTATTATTATTATTATTATTATTATTATTATTATTATTATTATTATTATTATTATTATTATTATTATTATTATTATTATTATTATTATTATTATTATTATTATTATTATTATTATTATTATTATTATTATTATTATTATTATTATTATTATTATTATTATTATTATTATTATTATTATTATTATTATTATTATTATTATTATTATTATTATTATTATTATTATTATTATTATTATCCGTAATTGGAATACACAATCTGAGAAACGTTACTGTCAGTAACGAAGTTGAGCGCAATAGTTTGTAGCTTAAAAGAATTTTAGTATTAAAAAATAGTTTTCAAAGAAAATTGTTGTCTTCGTTGTCTTAAATTTACAATAAACTTTCCATTATCGATTGGTGTGTGGTGCGTTTCAACACAAAATGTATGCTTTATATTGCCCCAACTCGCAATCTCAGACTTGACCCCCATGCGTTTATGTATATTCATGTATTCAAAGATAAATGTAAACAATCAAGCGTACGCCAGGGAGCTGGCCAATCAGGAGACGGCAAAAACATTACTGGCAGCGTCTATTACTAACAGGCTGAACTTGCTTAAAATTGTTGATTTATGTTCATTCGATATTAAATTTGTAAAGTCCTTGGTACGTAGACAGTTTTTAAAATACATAGATAAGTTTAGTGAGATCTTAATATAAGTAAAGAACACATGACAACATACATGATTCCTACTCCGCGATAACAGTTGCACCCTACAGTTTAAATGGAAGAGCTCACAACCTATCTCGATAGATGGTTTTGTTTGAATATTCATGTTATCGAAGGTTTTTGCGATTCCGACCAATCAGATTGTTCCGTCCACTAATTCGCCATAGGGTGTGTACAAACCGTTGAACAATGGTCCCAAGTCTGTGATCGTAGGCTAATGACGGAGGTTAATCTGCAAGAGGGCGCTATTTCAGGGAATAAATTAATAATGTATTGGCTATCGGGTAGAGTAAAAGCCACGATCGCAGACTTGGAACCAAGTCTAGGCGAGAGGTAGACTGTGCGCTGCCCATAGAAGCGAGGTTGTTTGTCTTCAAATAAAAATCGTTTCGTTGTCACGCACATGTGTAGGTGCTCAGTTACGGGGAATTTGCGCCCTTTTCATTAGTTATAACTGCTCTGTCACCGATGCAAGCGAATGGTAAAACGCATCGGTGAAACACAACAACGGTTCATGCGCATCAAAACTGTCTACTTCTTTCGTGTAGCGCCATTGAAATGCAGCATCCGAGGAAACATCGATGAAGGAATCTTGATCACTAGTAACATTCGAAGCATCTCGTGGTGGTGCGTTTCCTGATTTGGATTGAACTCATAAACAATGGATATCACCATCGCCAACAATTCGCAGAAAATGAACGTTGGTCAATTGTCAGCAACCCAGTTGACGGCCACAGTGAGCGCTGCATTGCTTGCTCTCGTCATAATCTCCGGGAATCTCTTGGTTATAACCGCTTTCGTTATAGACAAAAACCTACGGAGCATCACCAACATGTTCCTAGTGTCTCTCGCGATTGCAGATTTACTCGTCGGAGGAATTGTCACTCCAATCTTCATGCTGGAAAGTTTTGGCCTTAATAACGAACAATGGTCCGGCGCTGAGGCACTTTGCTACGTTTTTAATGTAATAGATATTTTTACTTCATCATCCTCCATTTTTCACTTGTGTATTATAGCTGGGGATCGATACATGGCTATTGTTCATCCAATGAAGTACCCAGCAAAGATGACAAGGAGGTTGTCACTGGTCCTCATCGGTACAGCTTGGTGTCTTGCTTTGGGTGTATCCGGCTTGTGGCTTGTCTTAGAGCTGGGGCTTGGCCGTATACGTAATACTAAATGCTGGACTTCTTTCTCGCCGCTCTTCGGTATTATCTCGTCCTGCGTCTCCTTTTTCTTACCCGCTATCTTTATGATGATATTTTACACGAAGACGTTCCTCACAGCTCGAGCACACATTAAGAGAATCCAACGAGGGCGGATGGTGCTAAGTGGTGACGGCGCCCAAGACGCCATGCGTATACACCGGGGCGGCGGTGCAGCTAGCACCGGTGCATCCGCAACAGCCACTGCCATGAATTCAGAGTACAAAGTGGCAAAGACTTTAGGGCTCGTGATCGGAGCTTTCTTGCTGTGTTGGCTGCCATTTTTCACTTTCAACGTCATCCTTCCCTTCTGCAATGGTCAGTGCAACTCAATCAGTTCCTTAAGATATCCGTCCTACTGGCTAGGTTACATCAACAGCGCATTAAACCCCTTCATATACGCGTTTACCAACTCGTCCTTCAGGATAGCCTTCTTGAAAATCATCTGCTGTCTGAGACACACAAGAAGAGATCAACGGACGGCAAATTCTAGACCCACTGCGGGACAGATGACGAACATGCAGATTAGTAATATAAACCCGGTTTCATTTCCAGTTGAATTCCCTCTGCCAT
Organism: Pisaster brevispinus; assembly: GCA_023634235.1. Taxonomy (NCBI): domain Eukaryota; kingdom Metazoa; phylum Echinodermata; class Asteroidea; order Forcipulatida; family Asteriidae; genus Pisaster; species Pisaster brevispinus. Next base: position 6,988,146 of record JAMKCF010000021.1, on the reverse strand, counting down.
ACAGGTATTTTTAAAGCTAAGTTACAATCATCGGGTTTTGGAAGAGCAAACGTTATCCTTTATTTGGTGTCCTTTAAGCTATTCTGTAAAATTCAAGGGACCATCACCCAAATTCCTCAGAAGGCAGTCAGCCAGTAGTGAGGTCAGGATGGCTCACGATGCTCACGAAGCTGTTTAATACCCAATTTATCAGCTATTCTCACGCTCTTTAAGGCCTAATTGGCTAAGGGCATAATCAATTTGACCTAGTATAGATACGGTTGATTTAGGACAACGATTGTGGCGTAACTAAGGGGAGGGCAGGGGGGCACGTGCCCCCCAATTGATGTCAGTGCCCCTCCCCCCCCCCATTTGGAACCCACCATTTCGTTGATCAAGATCCAGTTTTTTAAAAAGTGCAAATGGAATCTATAATTTACTTGCCAGCAGTGCCCCCTCAAAAAGTTACCTTATAGTACGCCGCTGAACAACGATGACCGTAGTTACTGAACTCATTGACATACTCTGAAAACTCCCGTGTCAGAATTGACTGGTTTTCCGTGTCCCATGGGTCAGGCCGACCCGGAAGCTGATTATAAATATTTGAGTCAGTTTGACTCATTTCTTGGTAATTTTGACACAAAGTCTGTGTCATACTGGCCCAGAAATGAGTCACGGGCCCCACGGGACCTGGGGTCGATTTCACAAAGAGATAAGACTAGTCTTATCTGAAGTTAGGACCAGTAACTGGTCTTAACTTAGGACTAGTCCTATCTCCTAGCATTGCCTAGGACTAGTCCTAAGTTAGGAAGGGTTTTGTGAAATCGACCCCTGGTGTCGATTCCACAAAGATATTCCTAACTTAGGACTAGTCCTAGGAATTATTAAAAACTTAAGGCTAGTCCTAAGTTAGGAAGAGTAACTCGTCCTAACTCGAGATAAGACTAGTCTTAACTCTTTGTGAAATCCACCCCTGGAATACCCCAGGTCAATTCTTACCCAGGGAGTTTTTAGAGTGTAGTTATTGTTTGCATCTTTAATGCTGTTTTTCAACTTCAGAAAGATATTTGATGGAAATATTTCTCTGGAGGATTTGGTATAAATATGAACTTTAACCAATCTTGTATATACAACCATGTACTTATAAGATTCCAAGGTCACTTTCCACATTTTTTGTTACTGAATCTAAATAGGTAGTCTATTAGGGGTGTGTCCCCAACAGTTTACGCCAAACAGATTTGAACTCCAACAGTAGCTACGCACTGCTCAAACAAAACGTTGTGTTCTTTGTGTGATAGTGTTTGCAACTAGTCTACTTATAAAGGACACCCTTGGTGCTTTGAACTTGATAAATACTGGTTTTGGAATATTTGAGGTCCTAAATTAATACGCAGTTAAGTTAGAAAGGTTTGTGTTAGTTCTTGAAACTGAACTAGAGGCAAAACAGACATCGTCTGTTTTCACGACGCGATACATTCCAGTCTCCGTAAAAATGGAGGTCCGCGCGCGCGCCACACACAAGGTTTGTGTCGGTTTGAGCTTGGTTTATTACAACGGTAAATGCAACTTTTGTGTCAGTTCGTGAAAACGAAAATTGTCACTTTCGTGCAAAGGTTGCAGTACATAATTATCGTGGTAAAATTTTTTAAGAAGTAAAGCTCTTGAAGCTTTAAAACGTCTTGAAATTGTAGGCCTTGACGAGTACTGCATTTAAAAGCATGTAGTAAAAAAAAGGAAAAAAAAGAAAAGAAAGCACGAAAAACAAATGAAATAAAAACCTGTACCCAGTTCGTGGTGTCAGTGACAACTGAAGTAAATGATAAGTGTGAGAGCAGATGTTGTGCACTGATTAGTTTGATGCGCAGCATACTGGACCGCGCAGACTGCATACCCCCCTGGGGAGTTGAGAAAGCTCCTAAGAATAATTGAAATAAATGACTAAGTGACCAAGTTATTGAAGTTCTTCCGTCAACAGCGTCAAAATTTACAGACCCGGTGCTAAATTGTGACCATCTTGGTGTTATTGTTACAGTAATATTAGTTACGTTCATTATAACGTGACATTATTTCATCCACTTCTCATAAAGTGATTTACATCAATCTCTAGAAAAATAGAGTTTGATAAGATGAGAAAGAAATTTTGTAAAAATGTGTGTCGTAGAAAGAAAATGGGTAAACCATAAAAAGTATTAGTATAAAACAATATTCTTCGCTTTGTGATAAAACAAAAATAAAAAGTAACAAGTAAATAAATAGATAAACAAATACAAAATCTATCATTAGACTTTTAACGTATTTTGTAGACAAGATATTATGCCTTCTAACGACCAGTTATTATTATAATAGGTGCAACGGTAGTAGGATTAAGTCGGAGGTCCCATTGTTGGCATACATGTGATGGTACTCGCCAAACCACTACCGGTAAACTATTCAAGCCGCACACGTTGTGTTTGAGCAAGGCGGTTTCATCTCTATAAATTCTCATTATTTATGCATAAACGAGAGAAGTCAAGTACGCACAGAGTCGGTTTTAGGATGCGTGATGAGAGCCTTTGAGCCGAGTAAATTGCATTCCACGGAAACCCATTACAAACAGTCATTGATATCTCTAAGAGTCCATTAGTGGTTGTAGTTTTTGTACCCGAAGTGGATTGTTTGCTATAAAATGGCTCTTGGTTGATTTTACGTGTGTTGTATTGCTGGTACCTTACATACAGTTGACGCAATTTATTTAATGGTATGAAACAGACCTTTGGTCTATCTCAGTATGAGGTATTGATATGTGTTACATTTTATAGTCAGGATACCCTCACAGGAGAAACTAATTAGCGTCAAATTTCTAAGAATCTAGCTGGTGCGACATTCCGTAATAGAAAACAATGTTAAAAGCAAGCACAACCTCGTTCCCAGTGGTGTACAATCAAGTCATGGAGCAACTGGTCCCCTCTTTTTCTTTTTTTTATCTTGCGGTGCGTCTAACTGTATGCAGTTTAGGGTGACCATGTAAAAACATGATTCATTTAAAATGTATAGACTGTGCAAGTCTCGCGCGTATTCGAACATTGGGATCCGTTAAAGCGCGTGAGTTTGTTTCTTTAACGCGTTAAAGCAATGTACGTGGGACCACAGTGGTCCCAAAAATGTTCGAATACGCGCGAGACTTGCACGGTCTATTGCGGCAAAATACGTGCATTTTTACACGCGCGTACTAAGCCCCCGACATGCGCCCTACAAGCGTCCTACAAGCGCTCGAATGTTTTCAACAAGCGTGCACGCAAAGCAGTACATTTTAGTTAGCCAATCAGCATTGATGTTCAGTGTTTCCCTACCATGGGTTTTAGCGACGAGAGGTATCGATACGGCGCGCTGCACATGGTAGCGAGGCTAAAGGAAGCACAACTAAAAAATACAACAGACCGTGCAAATCTTGCGCGTATTCAAACATTTTTGGACCATATTGGGTTACCACATACATTGCTATAACGTGTGAAGTAAAACGAATTCATGCACTCGGACGGGTCCAAATGTTTGAATATGCGCGAGACTTGCACAGTCTATAGATAGGTTGCAATATGACGTAAATCGGCCATCTTTGCGGGCAATTTGGAACACATGATCATGCGTTTTGCGCGAGAACGGCGTGCAGCACGCGCACATTTCACAAAACTCATTGCATGATTGGTTAGTAAACTGCGCGGCTGCGTTAATAATTTGAGCGCTTGACGCGCCTGCAAGCCAAAATGCAATTTGCCCGTAAAGATGGCGTCTATTGGGAACTATAGAGTTATATATAGGAACCAGAGGGCGCACTGGTAATGCTACGTGGGCGCACCACACTAAATAAACTCCTATAGGAACCAATGCTAAATGATAAATATTTAAAAATATTCAAAAAATCGTGTAAGTCTCTCAGCCTCTTGAAAACCAATCAGACATTTTTTCGGACAATTAAACTTCAGAATTCTTTTCAATTTTTGGCAGGTCAGCCGTTTGGAACTTTTGCTAGCAACCCCAGAAAAAAACACCCCCGAAAATGAACTTTTTCCCAAACCGACTTGCTGCCAGTTTTCGTAAAATAGGGCCAACTTTAACGCCTAAATTTATCAAGTCTCCCCATAAGTTGAAACACAGAACCCCCAGGTTGTGCTAGATTCTTATAATTACACATTCTATTAATTGCACGACCCCCAAAACGTTATAATTACAAAAATTCTGTGGGTATACAAATTATGATAATGAGCTTGGCGGATGAATATTTGTCCATTTAGTGTGGTGCACCCACGTGCACAAACGCGACGGGACCGCAAGGAGACACGCGCGCCATTTTGTACGATGGCAACATTGAATACGAATTACGCGGTGTGCTTGCTAAATACACATTATGCGGTCTAAAAAAAAAGCGGCTGTATTAAAGTTGTTTCGTGGGGTTTAGGTTATATGTTTCAGTAGAGGATGAACACACACATGCCATGATCACGATTTATTGTCCAAAATGAAGGAATAATATTCTAAAATGTTATATTTATTCAGGGATTATTTAGTACTATAAACGGTCTTCACTGGTTCATAAATTTCACAGTAAACCCTTTCATTGCTAACCATTGCTCTGTTGCAACACACACAAATAGTTTAGACGTTGTTTTTGAGAAATGGCCGCCGCGCTGCCCTTGTCGGGCCGCGTACCTAGGCTAGTGCGCTCTCTAGTTCCTATATATAACTCTATGCTATAGACCCTTCTCATGAAATTATGTAAAATGCACATCGCGCATGCACACTATCACTGTTGGGTGGCAAAAGGAGGGAACATGACGCCTTTTGGGGTTGATGTGGCATGATGCATACGCAATTGTGCGTCTGCCCGGGGTGCAACTCTAGTGCGTTTGCCAACCAAACTGTATGATCTTTGCCAACCACTAGTGTATTTATGTACGCATGCTTGAATGCAATTAGCATATCTCATGGGAAAGGCTTATTGACACTGATGGAAACAGTCGTCAGGCGTTAATGTTAAAACCCGTGTCATAAATATTTCAATTTATTATAATAAACCAGTCATGTGATGTGAATAGGTTGACAATAAGTAAAACAAAAATAACACAAGTAGATGACTTTGCGCCACTGGTGTCGTTTAAATGCTGCTTGAATAATTGGTCACATTTCATTTGGATCCTTTCGATTTCATTTCTTGACATTATTGACGAGGACAGAAGTCAAATAGATGAAGAATGCCTCATTGTGTAATGTGTAAAGAAATTCTTAATAAAAATGGATGACACGGATCGGCATTCGACAGCTGTTACGGTGCTTGCCACAGTGTGCGCTTCTTTGCTTTCTGTCATCATCATTTCTGGAAATCTCCTGGTTGTAACTGCTTTCTTCAAAGAAAAAAACTTACAAACCATCACCAACAGCTTCCTAGTGTCGCTGGCTTGTGCTGATTTGCTCGTCGGTGGTGTTGACCTGCCATTTTACATCGGACTTGGCATCGCAGGTCAAGGTAAATGGGTATACGGACAGACACTGTGCTACATTTTTGTTTCAATAAACGTATTCGCGTGTACAGCCTCCTTTTTACACTTGTGTATTATATCTGGTGATAGGTACACAGCAATCGTTCACCCGATGACGTACCCTAGGAAAATGACCAGGAAGCTGTGTGTGCTTCTCGTTTGTTCAGCTTGGTGTCTTTCCCTGGGCGTCACTTTCTTGTGGTTGTTTTACGAGAAAGGAGGACCATCCGAGACGAACGTAGGTTGTCTGGCTCCTACTTCGGCACTGTTTAGTATAACATCCTCACTTGTATCATTCTTCATTCCGGCTATAATTATACTGATACTTTACGCCAAGGTGTTCGTCACAGCTCGAGCTCACGCAAGGAGAATACAACGGGGGCGATTGGCGGTAAGTGGCGATGCCGGCCAAGACGAAATACGTATACATCGAGGCGGCGATGCAGCCACCGGTGCAGATAGTTCTACAACTGCCCCATATTCGGAGTACAGAGCGGCAAAGACCATAGGCTTGATGGTAGGGGCTTTCTTGGTCTGTTGGTTTCCATTCTTCTCTATGAATCTTGTCAGGCCCTGGTGCAATGAAACTTGTGATCGGATAAGGTACGTTTTCTTCTGGATAAGTTTCCTCAACAGCGCAATGAACCCCTTCATATACGCTTTCACCAGCTCGTCCTTCAAGGTGGCTTTCTTGAAAATCTTACGCTGTTTGAAAAACAGGGAAAGGACTCGGGCAGTTGTAATTTCTGAAAGCAGATTGTAAAGAACTGAAAGCAGATTTTACGAACGGAAACCAGATTATAAGAACTGAAAAAAGAATGTTAAGAACTGAAAGCAGATTAGAAGAACTGAAAGCACATACAAACTGAAAGCATGAGATCTAAAAGCAGATCATAGGAACTGAAAGCAGATGATAAAACTGAAATCAGATTATAGGAACTGAATGCAGATTATAAGAACTGAAAGCAGATTATAAGAACTGAAAGCAGATTATAAGAACTGAAAGCAGATTATAGGAACTGAAAGCAGATTATAAGAACTGAAAGCAGATAATAAGAAATAAAAGCAGATTATAGGAACTGAATGCAGACTATAAGAAGTAAAAGCAGATTATAGATTAGAAACACACATTTGTCTCATGTGTCACCCGGAATAGACACAACATATAAATCAAGTTCAATATGTTACACATGAATGGCATGTTGGAGTTAAGAATGGCCAAATCCTTCAAATACAAAGCACTGACCCAAACTGTCTACATTCCTGTTTGAAACTGCCAAATTGGAAGTTGATATCAGTTATTAGGGAGACATACATTCTGTAACTACATTCTTACCGATTGTTGTGTTCCCCCTTAAATATAGGGATGAGGGTGTCTGCTCTTTAGAAATACTAGTCTGTGTAATTTCTTGCTACATCTGTATGCAGTTGCTACAATTGAATAGTTTTTAGGCTGTATTGAATGTATTTTAAAGTAATTTTTATTGTAATTTGCGCCCTTGGTCATCCATGGATGAGGAGGGCGTACTAGAAATGTATTAACTTATTATTGTAATTATTATTACTATTATTATTGTTTTAAGAGGTATGGGACCCATCGCTTGCTTTTCTTCATTGTACTTCACCTTCTAGTATGACAGAAACCGATCAAATTCTCACGCTCTTTTATTTTCTTGAAAAAATTAAATCAGTTTTTGGCTCACTATATTGTTAATAAGCGTTCCCAAAGTATGTATTTTTCCCCGCTTGCCCCAACCCCCATGAAAAATGTCTATGCCCGTGCAGTGCCTGTTGTATACGACGCTTCCCTCAACTTCGCCGTGATGCGTCGCACTTCTGTTATCTGTACCTTGCCGAGAGAGGGCGCACTACTCTACAACACTGAAGCATTGATCTTTTGAACTGTAACCAAGGCAATCCGTGCATGACGTCACTGCGTTGCAAAAAAAATGTAGAAAACAGCGCCCAGTAAAGAACTTTATTAACACCTTTTGTTTTAATTACGCCATTCAGGCTAGACTAGTCCTTATGCAGTCACTTCATCAAGCCACCATCTTATTCTTAGAGGTAAACCGATGATGAAATAATGGAAATGTGCAGATTTATACGCGCGGTGCGCAGGATTTGGCCGATAAGCAACTGCCTTTTGACCTCTAGGCGAGGGCGCCCCACTCAAATGACGTAATATGCATAAGATCTATTTGCCAGTGTTGTAGTCGAGTCCACGACCTTCGAGGCCTAGGCCGAGTCCAGGGTCTCCAAGGCATGCAGGGGGAGGCCGGCCTCGAGACGGCCTCCAACACTGGTTTTTGCACCGGAGTTTGGGTTCAATGAAGCGTGGAATAATGGTTGCGGGTGAGGGGTATTTGATGCGTGGAAGCAGGGTAGTAGTTGGAAAGTGGTGGTGGTGGTGTGCAGGTGCACTCAGGTGTGACAGAAGGGTATTAGTAGCAAGGAAGCAGGTGGCCAACTGTGGGAGATGAAGGATGGGGTGCCACAAGCGCTGACCGTAAGTCTTTGGGATCCCTATGTTCGATGCAAGGAATGAGTTGTGCATGTTGCCGGTTGATGGGATGTCCTCTGTGTGGCTGTGTTTGATGATGGTGGACTTCTGGAGGTTTCAGACATTGTGCTTTGGTTTCATAAACTTGTTGGTGAACTACTCCTTGCCTCACCCAACTGTAGCGGCATGTTTACCACAGTGTTGGTTTGTTGACGAAGTAGGACTCCGTACCTGGCAGCTTAGAGTCTTACGTCACGCACGGAGCACATGACCTTACAGCCCCAGCCAAAAAGAACGTGCACAGAATTTGTTCTAAATCCCACTTGCGTTGAAATGGGTACACTATGCGAAACCTATCATGTTGCAGATTGCTAAGAGACAAAACTATTCTCGATTGTGCAACCCCGGATGTACCAAGACGGTCTTGGCCGCAACTCGAGGTCTGCATCACTTGGTAAGTGTGTTATTCTAAGAAGCTTCAATACAGTCTAATTCTCCTCAACATTTTTAAGCGTGATATCATTTTTTTTACTTTCCTGGTCATTTTCGTTTTTGTTTTTTCACTGTTTTGTCTGGGTACAACCCAATTCCCCAAATTGATTTTATTTATATGGATGCTGACATTGTTTAAATATCTTTTTATGTCTGAGCTTTAGCCCAGTAAACAAAAAAACATAACAACACATGGCCACGCAATTGTGAGATTTACATTTTGTGTCCACTTCCAGTTCCATTGTTTATTTTCTTCGGAATTATGTAAGACCATTGTTTTGAACAATTCCATGGACGTAAGTGCATGTACACACCTGCCCAGCGTATTGTAGGTAGTGGAACTACCCCAATAGTCTTTTCAGTACGTAGTCAATGGTTCCTTGTGAATGCTGCATATTTTTTGATCCAGATCTTCCTAAATACCTGTAATTTAAATTTCGTAGATGCATCTACTCTGGTAAATTCTTGTCATTGATGACATACCAGCGCTGAGAATGAGAGCTAGATGTCCGAATTTGCATTTGTTATTTGTTTCAGACATTTTAAAAACTAGGCAAGTCTCGTTTGTGTGACCATTGAGCTGTCTCCTTTATTCTTGAAGAACTCTACCCCCCGTTTGTGGTGAAAATTTTGTTTGAAGAAATCTAAGAAATAAACTTAGTAAACACAAAGACAGTGTACGTTTTTGGGTAGAACAGTGTCCCACACCCTCCATGGTCACACTCCCCATTATGCCACCACCTTGTTCCTCACCTAGGCCGATAGTTTTTTTTTTCTCTTCAAATCAGCCCCACTTGCCACATTTCAGTAGTCAGTGGTCGAGTGCAGGCTTGTTAACGTCCCCACTTGCGCATCAATAATTGATTAAATGATTGGTTTTGTGATAGTCATTGTTCCTCTACATTGGACTGTCAGCACTCCTAGCCATGGCGGCTTTCGCTGTTCAAGTATTAATATGAATGTCATAAGGGAGCACAATGGTTTGGAACATTTGCTCACATTTTCTGTATAGGTGGAAAAACAATGGAAAAAACTACTACGTTTAGGTTTAGTAACTACCCTTATTTTAATTCACGCATTGGCATTCGAAATAAACTATGGTTTCTAAATCTTAAACACATAACCAAAAAATTAAAGGGTTATGAAACATAAGTTTACCTTTTCTCGCAAAGTTTACTTGTATCGCAATTAACTTGTTGTCTTTATTAAAAAGTAACGACCATTGTTGCTATGTGGCATGGCTAGCTAGATATACCTTACGTCCATGACGTCACTGGGGTACATGTGACCCCAACAGGTAAACGTTGCTCATTTTGCACATTATGTGCACCATATGTATAAATATAGCTATGATTTTTTCCATATTGTTTCCTTTGTTTCATTAAACTGATCGTGTACGTACAAGATAAGGTAACGTGTACGTACACGATAAGAGAGGTTTTTTTTGTATACATGTGGCAGCAATACATTTCCGTAAACCACAGTCTAAGTTGATACAATATTAATTCTCCATTAATATTAACTGCCTCTAGAAACCAGAAAGTTTACGTCGGTTTTTTTTTCCTTCTTTTTTTTTGACCCGGTTTTCAAAGATTGCAACAAACCGAGCCCAGCAAGTCACAAATTGTAAAAACTATTAAAATAATAACAGCTAAACATTCTTTTATGATTTTACAACGAGATACGCTTGTCCTTTAATTATAATTTAGAAATAAACACAAAGTGTACAATTACAAGTTTTAAAGAAATGGGAATATTCAAGCCTATAGTTATTTTGTATCATTATATTTCAAATAAGACCGGAAGGGAGGATACAGGGTAAGGACAAAGTTGGCGCCTTTTTACTGAAATCTGTCCCTCAAGTCGCTTTCAAATTTAAGAGCAACATCATTCGAATATTGGCCTAGCACTGACGGTCCTTCAGCATCGAAGGTATAACATGTAAAAAAAAAAATACTTTTAAAATCTATTTATCTCTTATTATTTCGAGTAAGTCTCGTCTTGATACTCGTTTGTCTAGCCCGTAGAGGGACAGGTAATAAAGAAAATTAGCAAGTGGAACCAAAAGCCGGGCAGGTAGTTACCTTTCTTTGTTTATTTCTTTCCGGCGAATTAATATTCCGTGTCCTCGAAAGCATTTATTTTGTTTGATCGAAAACACATTTTGTTCCCTGGAAATATAACTGGTTTCCTTGGAAAAACTGTTTCGAGGGAACGAAATAATAATTACGTTTTCATTGTTTTTACTCTTTTTTTCTTCGCCTGCCCTTTAGGGGGCTCCTTGTTTATTATATATTCTTATTCTTATTATTTATTTGAGATCAATACGCTGTGTCAGTATTTAAATTTTCAACCATTTGTTCCTTCAAATTAATTTAATACCATCGGGGGGAAAATGTCGTTCCCTAAAATAATTCCGTTCCCTCGAAATATAATTGTTTTTCCTTGATATAGAATGCCTATAATCTAATCACTTTTATCGTTTTTTATGATGGATGTCAATTAAGTGTCGTGTCAGTTCAAATTCAACCATGCAATTATTTTGTCACCCTTATTGGGAAACCCGTAGAAAAAAAGAATCTTGAAAGAATACAAAACCAAACTTGCTGCTTGAGCTGTACAATAAATATATTAGCAACTGTAAATAACTGAACTCAAAAATGTTCAATACTTTGAACTTTGCCATTCCCTTTACATGATTTACAGAAACAACGAACTTTGTTCATTATTGTTAATTCCTCATTGACTATGTCTCTAGCTCTACTACTTAAAAAAAAACTGCAGCTGCGATTAAATAGAAAATATATAACTTGCCAAATCAGAACAGGTGTGCAGTATGTTTGACAATTGAATAGCAATTATGTGAAACTAAAACAAGCATCAAAATGTTCATGTTACCACAAAATGTACGTCGTCAAAACTTGCTACTTGAGCTGTACAATAAATAAAACAGCAACTGTAAATAACTGAACCACCAAAAGTTCAAAACTTGCCATTCCCTATAAATGATTTACAGAAACGACGAATTTAGTTCTTTGTTGTTAATTCATCATGGACTAGATCTAACTCTACACACAAACTGCAGCTACGATTAAATAAAAAAATGACTTGCCCAATCAGAACAGGCGTGCAGTATATTTGACAATTAAGTAGCAATTACGTGAAACTAAAATAAGCCACAAAATGTTCATTTTACCACATAATGTACGTCTTATAGACTCATATGCTTAAATATCTACCAAGAACTGTAATCCACACTGTGTAAATACAATGAGTTGTGATGGTGTCTAAATTAAAACATCATTTCGAAAATTTAAAAGAGTAAAAATATGTGATGTCATTGGGATATGTTTGATTTGCGTATTGTTTTATAGTTTACTTAACAATTTGTAGTAATAATTCCAAATGTATTTGCATTATTCTGAACCTTGCATTCTCATCTTACACGTTCAGATAGGCCTACACCATTACGTATGTAGAGAGTAGTGCAGTGTGTTAAATCTACTCACAAATATATGTTGTGGTAAATACCCAATAATCGGGTTGATTTCTCGCACCCGATATTCCAACATATACCTCTGACGTGACACGCCCATGATACGCACCGGCATCCCACTGAGAGAAAGCGTCCTGCTGCCCTCCTTTGCCGACGGTCACGACGCCCTCTATGTACTCGATCCAGAAGGGACGGTATACAACATCATTGACGATACCTGTCTCAATGTGATCACCGAACAGATCTGTGCAAATATCTGAATGACAGGCTCTGATAACTGAACGGCCGCCACTCCATCCTCCAATGGCTGAAAATGTCAAACAATGTGTAGTTATGTTTATTATGTTTACAGTGAGACATGGATTTACTGAAGAAAAGGAAAGTAATACTCCAGTCACTCCTAAATCATTATGCCGTCTTGCACAGTGAGCTTCTACATTTCGTTAAAGGCTCGTGGAAAGCTTTTACTATCAAGACTGGCTCGCTTTTCTGATGAAAAACACATGTTTGTTCATTTTCAATGATTGTATGTACAGTGAATTGAATCATCTAATTGATTCAGTTTCCGTTATGCACCTTGCATACATATCAGCATATTCAATGTGTGTTACACAATGTATTTTAATTTGGGTTTGAACAAAGAAAAATTGACTGGAGCGGGACTTGAACCAACGACCTCCGGATTAACGTACCGGCGCTCTACCAACTGAGCTATCCAGCCCTATGTTGGCGGTCTCCCTATTAGTCAATATCTTTGTTTGGGGGTGCCAGTCAGAAGCCATGCAACCGTTAACTGCCGTGTAGCCAGGGATCACACCCAAGTTTACGATACAACCTGGGAAGCGGCAGCCACGGGATCACCTTAAGGGGATGCGACTTTTTAATCATAAATATCAAGTTATAAACCACAAGGGAAACTGACTGGGTAACTTTTTTATAATTTGGGTTTGAACAAAGAAAAAATTGACTGGAGCGGGACTTGAACCAACGACCTCCGGATTAACGTACCGGCGCTCTACCAAATGAGCTATCCAGCCCTATGTTGGCGGTCTCCCTATTAGTCAATATCTTTGTTCGGGGGTGCCAGTCAGAAGCCATGCAACAATGTATGTTACAAACAATGTAAATTAATTGAAGCAAAGACAACAGCAAAACACTGCGACAACCAGATCTGTTAGGTATCAACTATTATTTAGTACGCAGATCAACATGAGTTTGAATTAAATTCGTTCTAACATTATTATAGCTGAGCGTTTTATGAAGAGCAAAAATAAACGAAGCAAAAACAATAATTTTTCTCATGCTGAAACTGCACTGCAAAATTTGTGGAGTCGTAGTTGTTAACCTTATCGACATATTATTATAGGGACTGCCTAGTCTTACCAATCTCTGTAAATGGTGGAAAGGGTGTAAATAGAGCAGTCAATTTGTTTATACATTCAAAAACAAGAACTCCTTCCCCAGAAAGTTAAATAATTCGTAGTATTTTTGACCCCGTGGGGGCGTGTCTAAATCAAATTCACTGGATAATACCCACATAAATAATACATATATACCAACAGCGCCTATGGAAATAAACGTCCGGATACCGTAATTTTGACAGCACCCCACCATACCCGGCCAAACCATGGGCAAAATCCGCGAAAACGCAAGCGAGAACGGGTAGATGATGATAGAAAAGTTGTGTTTTAAGGGTGAAAAATTCACCAACAGACTTGGAAACAATGTTAATCAATAACTAAATACCTTTTCTCACGTTAGTTGCTTGCTGTTTCTCCTCTTTTTACGGAACTTTCTCCAAAACGATAAAAGTAGGAGGAAGTATTCTTCGTATCAAACAAATTCGTTCGTCAGTGCGCGTCGGTGTGTGTTTTGCGCAGGCGCTGATGACGCGTACCGATTATAGACGTGCTACTGATATACACGATTGTTTGGTGCACGTTCCACGAGAGCGTACGCAAAAGATGCCAAAGGCGTGCATGCAAGGCGGGCAGGACTGTGGACAATTTTGTGTTATAGAGCGAGTCCAGTGATTATTTCCCGAAAATTAAGTTATAGAAACACGTTTTATACGGTTAAACCTCAACGCCCAGCATTTGTAAACGGCTATATGGAGTGTTTATGAAGTGTGGTATCTTAAACTTCTAGGTGAAAACTTGATTTTTCACAATGAAAACGATACGAACGCGTATAAAGTGACAGTCCTGTAGGCCTTGGCCTAGGCCGGCTAAGAATAGTAATTTTGTTGACAATTTTTTTACGATTTCCTCCCCCAAAATCAGCAAAAGTCAATCAAACAACTTTTCGATTACTCCAGTTATTATAAGAATTTCCTAACATTCATCACTTAATTTACAATCCATCATCGGGGCAATATCTCCTGAAAATTCAGAAAAAGTCCATGAAAAGTGTTGACGCATCTTCACTTCCGCCCATGCTTTGAGAAAATCCAAAATTTCAGTTTAGCGCCCCCTGCTGTCCGTCTTTAGGCATTATATGTCTGTGATAATACCACTGATCTGGATAATACCCGTTGTGAGGTGATGACGTAAGAGTTCTTTTAAGGGCTCGCCATTTTAAGTTTTGCAAACATTTCGGCTAGAGGACTTTGAATAGACACTTTAGAAAGATTTATGCGGCTCTTTTCTGACATTTCGCTATCACGAATTCCAGCTAGTGCTGTGATAATTTTTTCCATAATTTGTGTTTGAACAAAGAAACATTGAGTGGAGTGGGACTTGAACCACCGACCTCTTGATTAACGTAAGCGTTTTACCTACTGAGCTATCAGCCCTATGTTGAGTAGTATCAGTATATTATGAATAACAGTTTCGCGAGCCAAAGTAGAGGATCCCAGGTGTCAAAGTCGGGATCGATTAGAGTAGAAATGATTTGAGAGTTTCGACTTACTTATTTCAGCAAAGATGAAGTCATTTGCCTTTCTCTCGGCGAGAGCTATCATAACGCCCGCTTGAGTTTTCACTTTGAAGTCCAGCTTGAAGGGCATGCTCAAGGGACCCATGATGTACCTGAAGGTATGGGGCTTTGAGGGTTCAGTGAAGTATTCACAAACATGCACTACAAAAGAAGAAGAAAACTAAATTATTCCTCTATTGTTCTAAAAGAAAAAGTACTGGATCGGTAACGGAATTCAATAAAAATAAACAGAAACCTATGAAGTAGAAGGGAAGAGGTAATTGTTACCAAGATATTGTTTAAGGCATCGTGGGAGTCTGCTGGAGTGGTTGATAATGCCTAATCCCAGGTCAACTTTCGTTGGTCGTATTCGTTTAGTTTTGTTGTTTTTGTTTACTTTTGTTTTGTTGCTTCATTCCTTAAAACTAATCCATGCCTGAATGCTGTGTTTGATGAAAAATGGTGGCTAGAAAGAAAAAAAGCTTCTCGTCAGAATTGTTTTTCAAACGTTAAAGCAACGTTTGTGGGAACCCAACAATCCCCAAAATGCTGGAATAAAGGAAGAAAACGTCAACACTCTTGGCGCTACACAATATGGACTCGTATTACAATAATCTGGACTTCTTGTCGTGTAAAACTCTCTACAATTTAGTAACCACGCACTTATAATTGTACTTTCTTCTGAAAATGTCTTTTAAGAGCCTTTTATTTTAGTTCGAAAACATTAAATGATAACAATACTTACTACGTAGGGGTGACTCTCTGCGACAGGTTGATCTGAAACTAGAGAACGCCCTTTTCTGTAAAGCCGAATAGTTTTCTCCACCAACCGCAGAGATCATTGTAGAACACATTTCCCCCTTGAGGGGTAGAACGTATAAAATCATGGCCAAACCGAGTGTCAGAATTATGAAAACAATATGATGGGAAATTGTCTTCACCATCGCATCCATGCTTGCTAGAAGTCGCCTAGACCAAAAATGATTCTGCAGTACACGCATGAAGACGTGCTTGTGGTTGCCTGTTCTGGTATGTTTAGGTATAGCTGCGTTCTCAGTTGCCTCGAAACAGAATGCGGCGCCTAGGGCAACCGTTTTAACAATTCATCACATTGTGTGAAACTTGGCCAAAATAAACGTTCCGATGTTTTCACTGGCAAAGGGTAGCGCAATTTAATTAAGTGGTTTTGCTTATCCATGCAACGTTTTCGCCTTTCGTATCAAGGTTATGAATTTAGACTGCATACTATTATTGGTTTGAAGACAAGGTAATGGATTGGCAGTTATCAAAAGTATTCGTTTTAATCTGAAAGCTTGTTGATTATAAGATTCATACCAGTACCAATCATACAGAGAATTATAGCCCTCTGAATTGCGATCAAGATAATAGCATTTGAAGATCTCCAAATCAGCGTTGCTTAATTCGATTGCCACGCAATCAAAGTAAACCTACAAATACTGGAACATAACCCCCGACAACTAAACAATACCCTTTTTCTAACTTAAAATATTTGCCGAGTTTGTTTGTAGAGTTTTCTTAAACTAAATCCGTTTAGATTTCTGCCCCTGAATAGCGGTGCTGCGATCATAAAGGAACAGAGCTGGATTTTTCTGGTAAAGTAATTTATTACAATCGTTTGTCATGTATTGACAGTACAGCTCAAATATCACATTTTCCGAGTAGTCAAACCTCAACAACAACAAAGGTATTGCCTATGCGGATATCCCAAATTAAGTTGTTGAGCAGTTAGGCCTATTGTTCAAATACTGTCAATTCTCTATTCTCTATGTGCTCCAATCACATACACATTTTTTAAATTATTTTTTTATTAACAAGTTTTACTCCTGATTCCTTGACTACTTTCGCACAATTAAAATGCATTGAAACGGATACTACATACTTTTTTTTTAAATAACGAAAATGATGAAGCAGTATGCACAATGACAATTCAACTTTATGTCTTTTGAAAAATAGCATTAGCTGTTGCAAACTGCTTACCAACCAATGTCTTTTCGTACAATTATGTCTCTTCTTACAATTTTCACATGATGAGGCTGCTGGATTTTAAAATGTGTAGATTGATACGTGTACGGTAACACACAGCGGAGCAAATGCACAACATGTGAAGGGCCATTCAATTTGAAACTGTGTAGATTGAGTCAAATGGGTAAATGGGAAATGGGAAATTTCACGTTTTCATATGAGACTTGTTTTAAAGTAATTGTTATTTTGTAAATTGTGTGATTGGGTGATTTGTTTTCACTTGACAAATCCGTTCTATTTACCGAAGCATTTAGCCAAGTTGCAAAAACGACCGTTAAATAACAGCAGCTAATGTGGTTCGGTACTATGATGCTCAAAACAAGTGTTGGGTACCAGCGAATCCGTCCGAATTCGGGCTGCACGTTCCAGCATGGTCCGTGGTTGCAGATGCGACCTGTACCACGCAGATTAACACTAGAGCATTATGTAGTTCATGTTAGCATGGAGTGTGCATAACCATAGTGCATGCTGCGTCCACGTGAGTGGAGCAGCACACGTACACGTAAAAAGTCACCATCTTGCACACTTTTTAAGTGATGTTTGTGTTTCAAAGATCTAATACTGAGAATTTTTTAAGTTTCATAAAATATGGATGACAGATTAAAAAAATTATTTTAAAAATATAATAAAAACAATCCAAAATCTCAACAATTAAGGGTCGGTCGGTGGAGGGCACCGCAACATGTTTTTTGTTTGCATAATTTAACTAATAACAGTTACAACCATAACGATGTTTTTGTTTTTCCAGCTTTACATTAGGCCCCCCTATGCAGATTGTAATTGATTTACATTAACGCATGCACATTTCCAAATAGTATTACCAATCTTAAGGTGTTATAAAATTCTAGTCTCTTGTCCAAGCATAATCCAGACCTAAAGCGATGTAGAACGTCGGTTTACATGAACACTACATTTGTCGTCCTTTCTGTGTTTATGTTTTATTAACATTTTTAAATTTCTTTCCTTTCTTTATCTAAAATGTGTTTATTCGTTTTAGTGCAATGCGTTGAAGTTTAAATTATTTTACATTCCAGTAAATAACATTACAAAAAATATTGGGGTGAAACCATGCAGATAGGCCTATATATATATCGATCTCTTTTGAATGATGCGGTTCTGAGAAGAACCGATGGACTCACAATTCCGGACAGTATACTCTGCCCGTCGGCAGGAGACGAAAGTGTTTTATTATCAAGAAACATCTTATGCCTTTGAAACCAAACCTCAATGGATGAGCTTTGTATTTCCGACAGGCGGTGCCTTAAGTTTCCTGAAAAATTATGACAAGTGTTCATATAATAAAGGAAGATTTGGATTTGTGTCTTACATAGATATATACTCATGTTTATTAAAACGACACCAGCAAAACGATTATTGCGTTTTTTATATTTATCAATACAATTATTTGGAACATCAAAGGAATAATACAAAAGAAAGTTACTCTGTATATTTTGTCTACACCAATAAGGGTTTTATTTAACTTCGCCCAAATATCAGTGCAATACAAATTCAAAAGATATAATTAAAAAAAATTGTTTTGAGCGTATAGTAACTATTGCTGTTAAGTACACCATTCTTAGAGTTCTGGTAAAATCAGTGTCTCTTTTTTTCCAACCACAATTTCTGTCTTTTGATACAATGTTAATTTTCTTTTATTACTAACTGCCTCCAAAAACTAGAAAGTGTACGTTTAATAACTATTAAAATAATAACAGCTAAACATTCTTTTGTGACTTTACATAGTTATACGCTCGCCCTTTAAGTATAATTTTAAAATAAACACAAAGTGTACTAATACAAAATTTTGAGAAATAGGAATAATCAAGCAATCTTTTTATCATTATATTTAAAATAAGACCGAAAGTGAGGATACAGTGTAAGGACAAAGTTTGCGCCTTTTTACTGAAATCTGTCCCTCAAGTCACTTTCAAATTTAAGGGCAACTTCGTTCGATTATTAGCCTTGCACTGACAGTCTTTCAGCATCGAAGGTAATACATATGAATTTGTTGTTATACTTTTAAAATCCATTTATCTCTTATTGTTCCAAGTAAGCCTCGTCTTGATACTCGTTTGTCTAGCCCGTATAGAGGGACAGGTAATAAAGACATTTAGTGAAACAAAAAGTGGGGCAGATAGTTCCCTTTGCTTGTTTATTTCTTTCCGTCGAAACAATATTCCGTGTCCTCGAAATCATTAGTTTGTTTCATCGAAAAATAAATTTCGTTCCCTGGAAATATAATTGGTTTCCCTCGAAACAGTGTTTCGAGGGAACGAACTAATGATTATATTTTCATTGTTTTTACCCATTTTCTTCGCCTGCCCTTTAGGGGGCTCCTTATTTATTCTATATTCTTATTTATTCTATATTCTTATTCTTATTATTTATTTGAAATCAATGCGCTGTGTCAGTATTTCAATTTCCACCAATTTGTTCCCTCAAATAATTTTGATACTAAATAATTCCGTTCCCTCGAAATAGAAGTGTTTTCCCTCGATATAGAACGTCTATATTCTAATCACTATGTCATTTTTATGACGGATGTCAATTAAGTGTCGTGTCAGCTCAAATGCAACCATGTAATTATTTTGTCACCCTTATTGGGAAACCAATAGATTAAAAGAATCCTGAAAGAAGACAAAACCCAACTGAATACTCTTTCAAAATGAAATGCCGCCCTCGTCGTCAAAACTTGCTACTTGAGCTGTACAATAAATAAAACAGCAACTGTAAATAACGAAACCATCAAAAGTTCAAAACTTGCCATTTCCTATAAATGATTTACAGAAACGACGAATTTAGTTCTTTGTTGTTAATTCATCGTGGACTATATCTAATTCTGCCACTTACACAAAAACTGCAGCTACGATTAAAAAAAACATTACTTGCCCAATCAGAACAGGTGTGCAGTATAGTATATTTGACAATTAAATAGCAACTACGTGAAACTGAAATAGTTCATTTTACCACATAATGCACGTGTTATAAACTCTTATGCTTAAATATCTACCAAGAACTGAAATCCACATTGCGTAAATACAATGAGTTGTGACGGTGTCTAAATTAAAACATCATTTCAAAAATTTAATAGAGTAAAAATCTATGATGTTTTAGAGTTTACTTAACAACTTGTAGTAATAATTTCAAATGTATTTGCATTATTCTGAACCTTGCATTCTCATCTTACACGTTCAGATAGGCCTACACCATTACGTATGTAGAGAGTAGTGCAGTGTGTTAAATCTACTCACAAATATATGTTGTGTTAAATACCCAATAATCGGGTTGATTTCTCGCACCCGATATTCCAACATATACCTCTGACGTGACACGCCCATGATACGCACCGGCATCCCACTGAGAGAAAGCGTCCTGCTGCCCTCCTTTGCCGACGGTCACGACGCCCTCTATGTACTCGATCCAGAAGGGACGGTATACAACATCATTGACGATACCTGTCTCAATGTGATCACCGAACAGATCTGTGCAAATATCTGAATGACAGGCTCTGATAACTGAACGGCCGCCACTCCATCCTCCAATGGCTGAAAATGTCAAACAATGTGTAGTTATGTTTATTATGTTTACAGTGAGACATGGATTTGTTACTGAAGGAAAGGAAAGTATTACTCCAGTCAGTCCTAAATCATTATGCCGTCTTGCACAGTGAGCTTCTACGTTTCGTTAAAGGCTCGTGAAACGCTTTTACTATCAAAACTGGCTCGCTTTTTGATGAAAAACACATAGTTGTGCATTTTCAATGATTGGATGTACAGTGAATTGAATCATCTAATTAATTAAGTTTACATTATGCACCTTGCATACATATCAGCATATTCAATGTGTATTGCATTACACAATGTATTTCACGAACAATGTTAATCCATTGAAGCAAAGACAACAGCAAAACACTGTGACAACCAGATTTGTTTGGTATCAACTATTATTTAGTACGCTGATCAACATGAGTTTGAAACATTAATAAATAATAAATTCGTTCTAACATTATTATAGCTGAGCGTTTTATGAAGAGCAAAAATAAACGAAGCAAAAGCAATAATTTTTCTCATGCTGAAAAACTGCACTGCAAAATTTGTGGATCGTAGTTAATAACCTTTAGTGACATATTATAATAGGGACTGCCTAGTTTTACCAATCTCTGTAAATGGTGAAAAGTGTGTTAAGTAGAGGCGTTTATACATTAGAAAACAAGAACCCCTCCCCCAGAAAGCTTAAATAAATTCGTGGTATTTTTGACCGCGTGGGGCGTGTGTGAATCAAAATAGTAGATCCCAGGTGTCAAAGACGGGATCGATTAGAGTAGAAATGATTTGAGAGTTTCGACTTACTTATTTCAGCAAATATGAAGTCATTTGCCTTTCTCTCGGCGAGAGCTATCATAACGCCCGCTTGAGTTTTCACTTTGAAGTCCAGCTTGAAGGGCATGCTCAAGGGACCCATGATGTACCTGAAGGTATGGGGCTTTGAGGGTTCAGTGAAGTATTCACAAACATGCACTGCAAAAGAAGAAGAAAACAAAATTATTCCTCTATTGAACTGAAAGAAAACGTACTGGATTGGGACAATAACAACAACAACAACAACAACAACAACAACAACAACAACAACGACGACGACGACGACGACGACGACGACGACGACGACGACGACGACGCCGCCGCCGACGACGACGACCACGACGACGACCACGACGACCACGACGACCACGACGACCACGACGACCACGACGACCACGACCACGACAACGACAACGACCACGACAACGACAACGACAACGACAACGACAACGACAACAAATCCACATATAAAAATCCACAGATATAGTTATGATACAGAAATCGATGAGAAACAAAACATAAAATAAATACATATACAAGTATATACAATTTAGCGTGACATAATCACGTGATACGAACAACCTAATGAAAACAATTTTAATTTCACAAAAATTACCAAAACTACATGAAAACAAGATTTAGAAATGAAAAAACTACACATAGTCCTACTTTCCGTTCATACATGAAAAGGCAAATAATAAACAATTGAACCTCATTGCAGAAGGTGAAACCTGTTCTGCAACACCAATAAACAAACGAAGGCTATAAACCTGCACATCTACTAATATATACTCAAGGGAACTTGACGATAATACAAATGAAGATATTATTTATGGCCAAGGGGACAAAGCTAAAAAAAAACAAATTCGTGAAAGAAGGAAACCCTTTAAACCCCAAAAATTAACTCACCATTATCATTAAAGAAACAGCGCTTTGTTTGCTGTTATAGCACGCCATAAAGGTTTCAAGACACATTCTTTTGTGTTCATACAATAGAAAGGCCCTCAAGTTTCGTTTGTAACATTGAATAATGTCAACATCAGTAAGACACGTGTGACTGTCAAATATTAATTTACGTCTAATATTCCATATTTGACGTAACATTTTAACAACAACCACACTTTGCACTAACTTAAGCTGATACCCCAGAATTCTGTTAAGGTCGGTAATGTAAACGTATTTGTTACCCATGTGTTTTATTGATTGATTGATTGATTGATTGATTGATTGATTGATTGATTGATTGATTGATTTTGTTTTTATCTTTTTATTTTAAATTTGTTTAACTACTATTTATTTATTTATTTATATATATTTTTTTATGGGGGGGGGGCAGGGGTATCCAAAATTAGAGGCATGAAAAAAAGATCTAATCGTCCAAAGGGGGAGGAAAGTCATGAATCGAGTAAATGTGTTGTCTATGCATCGATAGCAAACTAAACATCTCCAACAATGCCACACGGAATCTTTCACAGTTTTCAAAACTGAAACCAATAAATACAAAACAAAATAACTGTTTAATGAATGTACGCACAGAGTTTTGCGTTATTAACAAACTCATTTGGGTATCAATCACACCAATCATACATACAAATACTGTCAATAGAGCAAGTTTTTTTTAACAATGCACGAGGCTGGAAACCATAGAAAACAATCAAATCAAAACACAACTTACTTTGTTTGTCCTTACTTTTTTGGTCGGGTGGTTGACATTTCGATCTGAAGGCCGAGAACGCTTTTTTCTGGAGACATTCCCGGTTTTCTCCGTTAGTGACTGAGACCATTATTGAACACATTTCTCCACTCAGAGGCCAGGCATAGTAAATAACGGCCAAAGAAGTTGGCAGGATGAAGTTTGAAACGAAAAGCAAGCATTTCTTTCCTAAAACCTGCATCTTGGTCAGAGGTATTTTTTGTATTGACCGTGGCAACCAAAAAACACGATTCGGTCTCTGTCAACAATCCATCTCGTGACGATTCAAAACGAATCACATTATCTCATTCGACTCGTTTGTTGACAGTGGTATCTATGACAACTACATCCCAACCCACAATCTATGCAGATTAAGTTTGAACCTTTTGTTCTCTGGTCGCGTGTGTCCTTCAATATTTAACAACATGAGCCTTGGTACCACGAACTGACTTCTCAAAAGCTTTATAGCTCGGGTTCCTCTGCTTATAATTACTCTAATTTTTAAATCGGAAATATGGTTTTAAAGACTCGTCTTTGAGAAAATGCTGAACCTTTTCAATGTATTTAAGGGGTCACGTTGCGATCGGATTGGGCGTTTCGGACTACTAAAGCGTTTGTTGTGACATGACTGTGGTTGAAAATGATGTCTTAAAACTGTTGAATAATTATAATGATTCACACAAAATGTCTCTCGAAATTGCATGACCTTTCTTACGCTACGTGTGCTATTGAACACGGTCCGCCATTTTATGGAGTCAAAAGTTTGGTGCTACAAAATGGCGGACGGTGCTAGTTCACGAAGTATAAGAAAATCACAATTCGAGGGACATTAGATTTGTATCAATAGTTATACTCTACTTTAAAAACATATTTCAAACAATATTTTTTTCATAACAATCGTTTGTATGGCCCAAAGCGCCCAATCCGAAAGCAATGTGCCCCTCTACCAGGAAAGGGCTGAATAATGTGTATAAGCTACACTTCACTCCATTAAACATGCTACATGTGAGTTATCACAAATTGATTGAAAAGTATATTCATTTGAGCGTAGTTATCACGTTATGATGGCTCGATTATTGGTTCCAAGCTAAATGTTTCTTCTGTCATGTTGTTTAACCATAATTAGTATAAAAAAATAAAAAAAAAATTGCATGCTTTATGACCGGTTTATAATGTGGTTATCCAGTATAGTTGCTCCCTGTATAGAACCTAAATGGTTAACTGTGGAGAGGTCTAACAGGGGGTTCTACCCGTAAACTGCAGGGCTGGAGCTCAACTAATATAATATCACAAGCATTAGGACGGTGGGGGATATGAAACTCTTTCCAATGATGTGGAAAGTTTTTTTTCTTCTTTTCAAAAACATATCTTTCTGTTTAAAGTTGTTCCCCTTCGCCCTATGTGAACAAAAACCAAAAAATATAACCTTTTTTAAATGTGACTGCCTTTTTGTTGTATTTTTTAATTTTCCAAATGAACATTAAATGAGTAAATAATAACCAATACATTTCGTTGTTTAAAGTATTTATAAACGCACAGACAAAGTAAACATTTAGTTGTATATGCCTACACGCTAACGTTTCCGTAAATAGTATTATGGTAATACATATCTGTTGTATTTCAGACCAAAAACAAATACAAACATCTGTTTGACGCCCAAGTAATTAAAAAAAAAACTTCTTTTTTTTTTACACAGAAACACCCAGTGATACTCCTGACACTGACGTTTAGCACTTGGTATTACGCTGCACGGTGCCATTTTGACAAAACAGACGCGAAACACGACATTAATATTGTAATTGTTGGCAAGGTCGGAGATGCAGACTTCGATTCGATAAATTGAAGCCTTCGTGTTTAGTTTGAGTGTGTCTACTTAGCGATTCCAACCTCGAAGATGGAGCGAAGGAATAAATGGGCCTTTCATAAACAAATTCCTTTAATCCTATGAGCGTTATGCAGATTAGTTTACTGGTATACATGAAAGAAACTATAGGCATTTTCAACCAATTAACCAACATACTCAAACCCAATAAATTGATAATCTAAAAGAACATGGCCCCAATTTTACAGAGCTGCTTTAATAAACAAAAAATAGTAATTAGCAATGTTCTGCTCAGCAAAAATACGCAGAATATTAGTGACGAATTGTAAGTATAACGTGATTTGGCTGGTAAACCTATTTTTTTAGTAAGCCTTATTTATTATTATTAGTTTTTATATGCTAAGCTACTTTTTGTGAAACTAGGCCCTGGTCATAACGCAGTCATAATGAAATGACTAACAACACAATTTGTTTAACGATGGTAGTTTTTTTTTAACCTTTACTTTTCATTAATTGTGTTGTATAATATAAATTCAAAAATGAACAAGAACAATACAACATCAATTAAAACAAATGGAAATCTCTTTAGGTTTTGCCCAAAAGTGAACCAGATCGCTGTTTAATAGAAAAATCCCTTGACAAAAAAAGGTGTTAATACACATTTGGAATAGTTACTTAATCTGTGTGATGGGTATGCTTAAAATTGTTTCAACATTTACAATACACATTTTTAATAATCCAAAACACACACAAAAACTTAGATACGAAGAAAAGCAAACGAAGACCCAAATATGACTAGCGCAAACCAGTTACCAAAGCGACCAAATCAGCCGATGAGGGTCATTTCATTGAAGCGTATTTGAGTCGTGTATCAAATTTGGACATTTGACCGTGCCCTACTTAATACCAAGGCATGTATGATTAGTTTATATGGCTATCTTCTAGAATCCCAAGGATTGGTATGGCATGGATTTGTACGCCAAATTACAGTGACTTTTTAAATCAACTTCAACTCGACCCTTTTCTCTCCTTATTCCTTAAAATATTGCAGCTTAGTGGATTATTTTCTTATGTAAAAAATCCGTCAAACCCCCCCCCCCAAAAAAAAAAAAAAAAAAAAAAAACTCAAGCTCATAATAGAATCGAACTTGTGAAAAAGTTATAGTTATTTTAATTCAATTTCTTTCAGAAAATATTAGAAAGACATGTGTCTGGGGAACCATCTTCCATGATAAGTCAACCTAGAAATGTAAGATCCTGCCAAACGCACGGAAATTGTCAATTACGATTCTTACAAAAGAATAACACAAGAACATCGAGCTGGGTTTGAAATAAAGTCTTCTTCAACGACTTTTAAAACTAAAACCGAAAATGTTGCTTTTTGAAGGGGAGCAAGAAAGTATACTTGAGCATTAAATATGTTACACTTTATGAATTTCTATCTCAGGATAATGAAAAAAAATTACATAAAACATTTTGTCACCGTAAAAGTTTCAGTCTCCTTAAAAAAATAGTCCAAGTTCGATAGTTTGTCATGAGCTCATAAACTTTAACTTAAGTACACTTATATACTACAGTCAGCGAAAAATTATTAACAATATATCAAAATAAATGCCGCATTGGACTCGAATTTACTCGAATCAAAAGCACATACCAACCTCCAACTAAGTATGGGTTTGTGTTAAAAAAAACAGCAATAAAAACGTAAAGAATTCATCAATGGACACCTCGTTTTTAAGACAGATGTCTTCTGTACTGGATAAATATAGTTAATTTTTGTAGTTGTAGTATAGAATTTTCGATTTCCACGACGCTTCAAATGTCCCAAAGGCCACATTGATTGGCAGCATATTGCGCCACGTCACCTTGTAAACCATTGCATGGTGCTATAAAAGGAGTAGGTCTCATACTTCAAAAGTACCTTGCAGGAAAATAATTAACGTTGAAGCGCCTTGAGCGTCACTGAGTGACGGATATGAGCGCTATATAAAAAGCCACTATTATTATCAAAGTACTCCTTTGCTAAAATTGGTTTCCTTTTTATGTGAAAAATAATAATATTAACTGTTGCAAACTGAGAATTAACAATCTATTAACCCAATTCCCCTGACGTCATCAAAACAATAGTCTAAGTTGCGCCCTCGTATGTTACACTCTTTTACCACACGTACATTCTGATACCAACCAGGGTGAGCATTGCAGAGAGCTATTGCAGCCCGCGAAGTGCGCGCGCAGGGGTCATTGCAAAAGGGTTCACAAAGGGTTCTAAATATAGTATAAAGCCTTTAAAAACTCACGTGTCCAATACGAATTACAATGTTTCTATCTTGCAGTTTTAAAACTCTTTTGTAAATACATGAACGCTGGGGAAAAACTTATATCAATGTGCAGCTATGTTGTAGTATATGTTGTAAAACAAACAAAGGAACGTGGCACCATGCAGGCAACTAAAAATAGATTAAATTGCTTTATTGTTGTTATTATTATTATTATTATTATTACATTGCAGCAAAGACACATTTTCCTACGACTTTCAAAAG
The DNA here is from genome assembly GCA_023634235.1 of Pisaster brevispinus. Classification (NCBI taxonomy): domain Eukaryota; kingdom Metazoa; phylum Echinodermata; class Asteroidea; order Forcipulatida; family Asteriidae; genus Pisaster; species Pisaster brevispinus. The sequence goes on along the minus strand of JAMKCF010000021.1, from coordinate 6,960,794 downwards.
TGAAAGATATTTATTTGTTTTTAATGAAAGAGACGGTAACAAGTGTAGACAAATTTTAATCCAATAACATAGCCTATAATCTTGTGATGTGAAAATTAACATATTTGTCAACTGGTACAATTGTCTGGAGCAATTTGTCCCTTTACGACCTCCCCCGAGTAAAGTCTGCTCAGTTCAAGTCCAATAGATCAACTATATGGTGTATGTGCAACTAAGATACACAGGTAGATTTCATTTTTAAACATTCTTGAAGAGACATCCAAACTAAATGAGGATGTTTGTTCAGAGAGTGTTCTTGACAACAGATAATTGATCTATGAACCTTGGCTTTCGATGGCATCAATCTATCGTGTTTTGTTTTTTTGTTTTTTTTTTGGACACAGGAAAGCTTTGAGTAGGCCCTACCTATTTAAACTAATTTTGAAACTTGAAAGACGTAAATCATGCAATATTACATGGCATGTAGATGAGCCACTCGGCGACCGCGTCGGAGTCAAATATTATGTACTTGATGCCATTTATAGAATCGTTATTTTCCATAAATGGCGCTTCCTCTCCGTACACTCCTACCTGTATCTTGCCGTTGATGTATGTCACCCAGAAGCGAGTTACATCACTAAGATTAACGTAATGGCTTCCGGGTTGTCCAGCTTGACTCGTTTCAATGCGAGAGGTGCTGCCTAATTCTGAAAAAAAAGAAATAACACTTTTAAAGATCGTACTGAAAAGGTGGGCTTAGTATTATTCTATTCTCTATTCCATCAAACTAGAACCCTCGCTTCTGAATGGTCAACAGCCGCTGGGATATTAAACAAATGAGAACAAACGGTGAGAACACTTTATGAGTTAAAGATGGATAATGGTTTGTGAATGCCACGTGGCCAAAATTCCTACAACTAAAACGGACATCTATCTGCGGGTCATATAAGCATAGGCATTCACTCACGCTAGAATCTTATTGCGTACTGAACACAAATGATCGCGTGTGACGCATAATGCTTTTGTAAAATTAAAAACGAATAACTGTCAATGTTTATCAAAACAACAGTCGATGTGGCTGGCTGCGACGGCGACCTTGCATGCCTGCGGCTCACCCTCGCAATTCAGTTTTCTTTTAGCTGCGAGTAAGGATGATTAGCCTCTCAAATTACTGATATGATATACATTTTGAAATATTTTATAAATAATGGCTTGACTTACCGACAACAATCAAAGTGTTGCTAGCGTCCTTCAAGTCCAGAAAGACGTTATTTGTAGACTGAACACTGAACTCGAGACGCTGTAAGGGTGTACTAAAGAACCCGGCCTGGGGATACCGAATTGGGGGATATCCTTCCTGTGTTTGGAACGGACCGTAGCACGGTGACACGTCATTAACGGTAGTTCCTGACTCTGAAAAACACAATTATTATAATAATTTATTATTGCTTTCATTTCATGTAAATCTGCACTACCTAATCTATTCTTTGTGTTTCGCGGGTAAATTATCTGAGTTAACGCAGCAAAAAAGTTATAAACATTAGTACGAAAAATTATTATAAGATCAAGAATTTGACATCAACAAATAACGATTCTAAGGAAGATCACCCTTTGGAGGCTGGGTTTTTTCTCTTTTTTCCCAAATGGCTGATGTACGTTGCTCTCAACAATGTTACAGTATGCAAAAGTGGTTTCTTGATAAGAACCGGTACTCTGATTTGCACGAGTGGGGAAAAAAACCTGGGAGGAGTGGGAAGAAATACATCGACAAAACAAACAATTAATTATACTCACGTGAATTTCGACATGTCGATTTAAAGTTGGCGAATGCCTTTTCTTGTAGAGCTGTCGAGTCTTCTCCGTCATACACAGCGACCATTGTCGAGCACATTTCTCCATTGAGAGGCACGACGTAGAAAGTTATTGTCAGAGTAAGGGTCAGAAGGTATGAGTACCGAAAATGTGCTTTCCTTCCGCCATACATATTGCAAGCATCCAGTTATTAATGCCAAAGAAAACAAGTTATTTTGAGTTAGTTACAACGAGCAATGGACACAATGAGAGTTCATAACGGTCCCTCTGCCACCTCGTTCATACTCCCTCAAAGCGAAGAGAATTTGGCTGTGTCACAAACGCAAACCAATCATGATCCGGGAACTTTATTTTGGGTGACCATTAGCTACTAAGAGCAAATGAATAGCTGGTGAGCTTCTTCAGTATAGTGTTCCGTGCACCCGAACGGGAACCAGTGAACTTGAGACCAACCTTAGCGAATTTTAAAGGAACACTCGCAGTTTTGTTTTATTTGATCAGTGACACATGCAATCAGTTTGTCCTTTTTTTTCTTTTCTCTGTTTTCATTGATAGGAATTTTCATTCAAACTTCTATACGGTATCTTCAGACTTCTGGGATGTAGTGTCAAATTATTATTTTGCAAATTACTCCATAAACAAAAAATACGCACGTAGTTTTTTCATAATTGTAATTATAAATAAAGTAGGCGTCAACTAACGTTGATCCAAATAACTGACAAAAACCAGTAACCGTACCAACAAAATCACATTGACGGTCGTTTCATTGTTGAGGTTTCTAAATTCACATTGACGGTCGTTTCATTGTTGAGGTTTCTAGATTCTTTGATTAGAAACCCTTTCTTTCATTTACATGTGTCAATAATTGGTTCCTGATAACTCCTGTTTTTTAACGTTGTTTATCAATAACGATACAAATTATTTTCTTTTATTCTAGGCATGGTTATAACACAAATTTCCTGAATACATTTTAGATCATCAGTGGTGCACCAAAACATGTTTTGTTTGTGTCCTTGACAATGATATGGTCTACCTTTGTTTATGGGGGGGGGGGCTCGTAAAACTATTAATCTGTACACTAGTATAAAAGAAAGCCTTATGAATGCCACCTCCTTACAATGCGTTGGCCGCCATTTTATTTCAATTGATTCCTCAAGAAGTCCCTTCTTGAAAGTAATAACATTAACAAATTTGCGAGCCCTCTGTATGTTGAAAGGGTGCAGGTGGCACCAGATAGCCCCCGTTTTTGCTGCAAAATTACAAAATATTTACAAATGGTTGTGGACAATAATAAATTACAATGGGTAGGATACAGGAGAGAACAGGTCACCCTCTAGAGTTCAAGTTAAAGGCATGATGACTACTTTCTCAATAAACCTGAGACAGAAATACGTCAAAATAACTAATGACTGTAATGATAATGTATAAAATGAGACTAACGAGGTGATTACTGTAGGCAGTGAGGCGTGACGTAATTTTATCACCAGTTTTTTAAGGTATGGGTTATGGCAGCGGCTTATTTAAGGGGAGTTCATTCTAATATGAAACTCGTAGATATTTGACTTTAGTGGCAACCTGTGTTACCCTTTTTTTTACAAGTAGGGTGAATCAGATTGAAGTGCCCTATGTTATGATTGTGAACTTTACAATTCAAATTCAACAAATTATGGACACAAAATAAAACCATGGACAAAACACATCACTTTGTATTAATAAAGGTCCTTAAGTCTGAGCATATTGAGCTATTTGGAGATCGTCAGTGTTGTAGTTATTGGGTAAATTAAACAAATATTTTTTGCTGGGTCTGAAGTAACCGAAACTCACGTGACAATTTGTTTGAACGATTACTAAAGGCTTTAATCTTGTAATCTAGACATGATACATTTGAATAAGACTTGTCTTTTGAGGTAAGCTTAGAATATTGTCTACTATATGTTTATGCTCGCAGTTTTAAACGTAACTTGAGAATATGAGTCGCCCGTTGAAGTTTATCTTCAATAACAAGACCTAAATATGTAATCTCAGAAAGTATGTTGATACAACCATCACCAATTTTAAGTATTCTTTAAAAAATCGGGCACTTTCTCGTTGATGGTAGCATCATTGATTTATATTATATTGACTTGCTAGGACACGTCGAGCGCGTTTGTACACGTTCGATGATCAACGGTGTGGCGATATAATGGAGATCAATAGGTAGCACACACACACACGTTTGAGTTTCTCATGCTGGGCGTCAGTTTATTGGCATTGAACCGTCCATGTTGCCCATAACTGGGCGTCAGTTTGTTAGCATTGAACCGTTCATGTTGCCCATAACTGGGCGTGAGTTTGTTAGCATTGAACCGTTCATGTTGCCCATAACTGGGCGTCAGTTTGTTAGCATTGAACCGTCCATGTTGCCCATAACTGGGCGTGAGTTTGTTAGCATTGAACCGTTCATGTTGCCCATAACTGGGCGTCAGTTTGTTAGCATTGAACCGTTCATGTTGCCCATAACTGGGCGTGAGTTTGTTAGCATTGAACCGTTCATGTTGCCCATAACTGGGCGTGAGTTTGTTAGCATTGAACCGTTCATGTTGCCCATAACTGGGCGTGAGTTTGTTAGCATTGAACCGTTCATGTTGCCCATAACTGGGCGTGAGTTTGTTAGCATTGAACCGTTCATGTTGCCCATAACTGGGCGTCAGTTTGTTAGCATTGAACCGTTCATGTTGCCCATAACTGGGCGTCAGTTTGTTAGCATTGAACCGTTCATGTTGCCCATAACTGGGCGTCAGTTTGTTAGCATTGAACCGTTCATGTTGCCCATAACTTGGCGTCAGTTTGTTAGCATTGAACCGTTCATGTTGCCCATAACTGGGCGTCAGTTTGTTAGCATTGAACCGTTCATGTTGCCCATAACTGGGCGTGAGTTTGTTAGCATTGAACCGTTCATGTTGCCCATAACTGGGCGTCAGTTTGTAATAGCATTGAACCGTTCATGTTGCCCATAACTGGGCGTCAGTTTGTTAGCATTGAACCGTTCATGTTGCCCATAACTGGGCGTCAGTTTGTAATAGCATTGAACCGTTCATGTTGTCCATAACTGGGCGTCAGTTTGTTAGCATTGAACCATTCTTGTAGACCACATTGTTCGAGCAACAGTTTTTAATTCAAGGAAGTCTTCTGTAAAGTCAACTCATGACCCGAATTTATAATTTTTTACATTTATTGCTTCACATATAAATATATAGCACACAAGTATATGGAATTTCAGATTAAGATTATTTTTGATTTGTTTAAACTGAAAGTTGGCTTCATAAGTATCTGTGCGTATCAATCGTCCAGCCAGAAAACAGTGCTAGAAATTGGCCACGTTTTGAACGTGCGTAATGCTTATTGGATTTACCATCAAAAATATTAAGCCAACGAAAAACTTATCTAAACAAACCAACGTTTTTAACAATATGTGCGTACATTATCAAAGCAATATTCTATCGGACAACATAAATTACCTCCATATTGATTAAAACCCTGCAGCGAGAGACATGTTTATATTGCAATTCCACCAGTTCATTGTCAACACATGTTTCCAAGCGTTTTTCCAGAGTTTGTTTGTTTGTTTGTTTGTTTGTTTGTTTGTTTGTTCGTTTGTTGGGGTGTTTGTTTGTTTGTTTGTTTGTTTTTCAACTACTTTAAGTTTATTTGGAGCTTAGTTAATTAAGTGTTGTACTTGGTTTCATCTACCATTGACAATTCACACAACAATTTTGGACAAAAAGGATGCTGGCAGAGTTTTGTCCCGCCCCTTTCCAACCATATTACTCACCCCAAATGATTGACCGACCTCTAGGAAACGTGGCATGGTCCAGCTTAGGACATCATGGCAAATGAGCTGACCATTTTGTACGATGTGGTTAAGACAATGGAAATGTTAAAACACTGCAGGGTTTTAACAAATTATACCTTTCAAGAAGTATTCCATCACTTGAACTTAATTACTAATAAAGCACATTTTAACCATTTTGACCACCCTTGCACTGACGTCACACGCGTCATACTGTCTGTCCATTGCTCTGCCATTTTGGGAGTTAAACTGCTCAAATTGCGGTAAGTAAAATGCACATTGTTGTACAGTCACACTATGGAAAATCTGCATCTCAATATGGTGCAACCAAGGCCATTGTGGCGATGACGTCAGATGAATGGGGTCAATATGTTGTGGCTGAAAAAAAGTCATGTAATAAACCTTTAACCGTGAAATATTTAACAATTATACAATGCGCGTGCGCACTAATGCTTCTCGCTTGCAAAATGAGCGAACAACTATGATACCTTTACAACATAGGCTTAACAGTGACATAATAATTGTAACAGCAATTATCAGAATCATATTTGTTGATTGAATGTAATGTAATTTTGATGTTTGTAAGTGGTCTTTGAATGCATACCTATTTGTTGTAAAACATACTTAATTTAGCAGCACATCATTAAACAAAAAACTTGTCAAGTCCTTCAACAATTAAACAATCTTCTTGAAAAAGTGGGCTTAGTTTTAATTAAAATGTCAATTAGATAAAACCCCTTACAGATTAATGAGATAATTTTTCAAGAAGTTAGTGTTCCACTACTTGGACATAATTATTTGTAAACCAACGTTTACCAAAATATCCTAAGGTATTATATAACATCAAAGTTGTTTTCCTTTGTGCGACCGTCGTACTACCAAACTAATTAGGGCTTTCATAAAAATGACGCGCAGCAACACCTTGATGATTATGCCTACTGCATTGTACCATGAAATCAAGGAACCAAACATTCTGTGACATAAGGCCATGTGGATATTATGATGCACATACTATTTTATGTGCAGGGTGCGATTCTATAATTATGGGAATATTTTGTAAAACGTTTAATGAATTTTTAAATTTTAATTTCCATTCCAGACCAAACTTATTTGACCCCCGACCACAAAAAGTGACAGTTTACCACCAAACTTGTCAAATAACAGTAGGCCAATAAGTATCACACACGGATTTCTACTTGGTCAGGGATCGATTTCACAAAGACAGTCCTAACTTAGGACTAGTCCTAGGAGTTGTTAAAAACTTAAAGCTAGTCCTAAGTTGGGACGAGTAACTCCTCCTAACTCGAGATAAGACTAGTCTTAACTCTTTGTGAAATCCACCCCGGCCTATTATCGGAACAGGAATTCTTTCTTTCAAGATTATTTCTGATAATATTACTATTACTATTATTATTATTGTATATTTTCGTGCAAAGCCTCACTGACTTTACAGGTAATTTCTGACCGGCACATGTGTTATTTTTATTTTGTTAATATACCCAACAAAAACTGAGAAAACATATTTTAAAAGGAAACGTCCCTACGTCAAAGATTTGACAATTTTACGACAATCTTCAATAATCAATATACAGATTAATTATTACGGTATGTTTTAAAATCATGACCGATTTACGCCAATACAAACTTAATGCATTAAATTAATATTTTATTGTAATGCCATTTGCTACAATGTCCCTGTTTACGGTTGTGTAAAAATCTATTCAAAAAAATAGTTAGTGGCCTGACGTTTCGGTCCTTGCAGAGTCTTTCTCGAAGGCTAACAAATATAATCCATACTTGTTAGTCTCAAACTTAGCGATGCGGTGTCATGCATAGGGGAATCTCTCCGCCGGAGATTCTGTCCCTCATATGGAAAATTAACATGGGCTAGAGAAAGATGATTCAAAAGAGGGCGCTATCAAAAGAAGTTTGTACACAGTTCGCTGTATGGGGGGACAGAATCTCCGGGGGGCGGGGCAGAATCTCCTGCCACAGCGGCACTACTAGTACATGATGCTTTAAGAGACGTTAGCAAAATAGCGCCCCTGTCACGTGCTAAAACTCTCGGTCGAGATTGACTTGGATTCTGATCCTACACACTCAGAACAAAAGGTAAAAAAAAGTTATGTAAAAAAAGTTGTGTAAGAAATTACTTAATTGAAGTACAAAGCCACGAAAGAAATATACTAAGTTGCTTTGTAAAAAAATAAAAACATTATCAAAGGATAAACTTACTGTTTACTTTATGTTTTGTAAAGTTACCAAAGTTAAGAGTAAACTTTACATGTAATTTGTAAGTTTTACAAGGAAGTGGTAAAAAGTAACCGAAATTGAAGTAAACTGGTCCACGTGAAAACATTTTCCCATAATGCAAATGTAATACACTCGTGCATGTACATGTATAAGCATAGAGTAAGCAAGTCGCAGGCACACATAACAATCCAAGATGGACGGGGGTGGACAGAACACTGATGCTGCAGGGTTTTGATGCTTGGAGTTCGCGTGTTCAAAGTTGCAAGGGGGACTTTGGCTTTATGGTCGTCGTGGAACAACAGTCTGTCGAAGAGGGAAAGAAATCATCCAGGAAAACCATGGCATACTAGCTGCAAAGACTTTCAACACGAAGGCTTCAGCACTGGGGCAAATTAAACCGTCGGAAAAGGTCTGATTAAACCAACCGGCTCTTTTCAGAGCCAGCACCTCTTTCCAGAAGAGATTTTTTACCTTGTCTGCCGGGCTGACCCCCCCCCCCCCCATTGTTTACACTATTGCTACAATTTTCCCAAATTATTTTTAGCAATGTATTATATACAAAAAATAAATTGATCTAATACCGAAATAAAGTTTTACACAACTATTTACTAAGATCTTATCTTTTACATTGTAACGAGGTAAAGCCATACTTCATAATTCGGTAATGTTTTACATAACTGAGGTTTACCTAACAATTCAGTAAATGAATTTACCCAATATCGAGGTAAAGTTTCACACAACTATTAACTAAAACCTTACCCAATCCCTGTTGGGTAAAGTTTTACATAACAGTTATGAGGTTCACCTGCAACTACTCAATTAGGTAAAATTTTACACAAGCTGTGTAATTTTTCTCTGTGTGTAGCGGGCCTGACCCATTTTGGGGTCTCTCTGACCCAAATATTTGTCTTAAAAATGGGATCTAACTTGGATTCTGTGTCAGTTTGACTCAGTTCTGGGTCACGTTGACACAGATTCCTGATCATACTGAACCAAAACTGGGACAAGCCCCACGGGACCAGGAATCCAAGTCAATTATGACCCAGAAGAAAGCAATATTATGATATAAGAATGACTGTAATAAGAAGCGGATTTGTAGCTTTACCATTACGAATTAGCTTAGCAACATTGAACCATTTCAGTGACGGCAATTAAGAAATAAAACAAAAAATCTAATGTGGTGCAAGTCATCCAACAATGAAACGATCATTGATTGATTTTTTTTTCATTTATGGTGAAACACATGGCGTGTAGATCTGCCAATCAGCAGCCTCGTCAGAATCAAATACTATGTACTTGATGCTCCAGTTGGGGATATAAGCTTCCATAAACGGCGCCTCTTCTCCTTCCCTCCCTACCTTCACCATATTATTGGTGCATGTCACCCAGAAGCGAACTGTGGCTGTTATGTCGATCTCATGGGAGCCGGTGGTTTGTTGAGCGCTTTCAATTTTAGGGCTTTTGCCCAATTCTGAAAAAAAGGAAAAGAAATTGCGTGGATCATTTTCAATTGCATCAAAGTTCGCTACATTTTTTAAAGATCATATCAACCAGCAAATTGTTATAAATATGTTGGGTTTTTCGTTTTCTCATTATTTTCTTTTCTATCTTTTATTTAATGCAATAACGAGATGTGTTGTTGGTCTACGTAACCCAGAAGCGAGCTGTGCAAAGTTGATGTCATAGTTGACCAGTTGTGGCTAGTCAGTTGCCTCTATATTAATTGTGAGAGGTTCTGCCATTAATTAATTTGAAAAATAACCTCATGGATCGAATCAATTGCCGCAGTATTCAAATCGCAACGAATAGCAAATTACAGCAACAACTTTGTTTCTTCGTTTTTCTTTTATGTTCTTCATCAACTAATACCCAAAATGAAGTTTGCATGTAAACCAGCACTGTGACTCACCTATAACAATCAAATTGTTGCTTCCGTCCTTCAAGTCCAGAAAGACGTTATTTGTAGACTGAACACTGAACTCGAGTCGCTGTAAGGGTGTGTTGAAGAACCCGATCTGAGGATACTGCTTTTTGGGATTTCCGTCCAGTGTTGTGAACGGACCATAGCACGGTGACGCGTCATCACGGACAGATGTTGACTCTAGAAAACGAATTTTTATTTTGAATTTACTAATACTTCTTCACAGTCTTATATAAGATACTGGTAACTTGAGTAGGTCTAAGCATAGATCAAGCCGTAATTCTGCGCTTTTATTGTAGTCAGAGACAAGCTATTTGGATACCGCACTTTACAAGAAAACATGGAATTCAAAGTAGTAGAATTCTTTTCTTTCTTTTTTACAATTTTATGCGTAGGCCTATAGTTCTTTCTGGTAAATCTTCGCAAATATTTGTTCAATTTCATTTTTAAAAAGGCATCCAAATTTTTTTGAAACACATCTCTTCCTAATTTAATTAAACTGGGGTTCAACTGTTTAACTGTTCTTTTTACACTCTACAAACTCCCGGTTCAAAATTGACCCAGATTTCGTTTTCTGTGGGTCAGGCTAACCCCAGAAACTGGAATGCGGGTCAATTCCAACACGGATGTTTTTAGAGTGGTAGCCACCGTTGCATTCAGTTTTCGTTTTGGTGCACACAAAATGTTTTTCCCTTTCAGGTTCGCATTTTATTTTATTTAAATTTTATTGAAATAGAGATTATCCTCTATTATATGGAACAGAAGAATAATTTTCACAGTCGTGCTTGTGCAATTTACCAGAGTGGTCGGTAAAATGTGTTTACAATCGGCTCTAGTTATAAAGAGCTCTGTTAAAAAGAGGTTCTGCTTATAAAGAGTATACATTCTGAAGTCTCAAATCTCATGCTTATTGTTTCTCTGTTGTGCTGTTCTCTTATAACAACGTTCTTGTAATAAAGAGGTCATTTGGCCAATACACATTTTGCTTAAGTTGGGGGGAAAAATGTTTTTCCTGACAGACTATTCTCAGAAGATCAAGCTTACCGTTGTGCATGTTAAGCATATCCCGATGTGCGGAGGAACGACACAATAATTCCAACCCCTCTCATTTTGCACAACCCTACTCCATAAGACACAGTTTAAGGGTCATTCTTCTATGTGCATATACTAATTAAATGAAGGCTGGAACTCAAACATTTTAATGACCGTCGAGTTTTCGCAAAAGTATCCCAGTATACAAAATATGCAAACTATGCAACAACGGAAATATTTGCAGAAAAAGTATTCGTGATGCGCTATGTCCCTTCAGAGCCACCATATCTTTATGACGGGAATGCGCGTACATGTACTCACCATAGTCTGTCGATTGTCCACTTTGGGTTTGTGTTGCAACATCAGGAACACTCTTCCCTACGTAGGGATTGACCCGTCGCTGCATGTTTATACCACCTGCCAAGCGCAGACGGGTGCACCCGTCCGGGTCTTCGTTTACAACCAAGTGGAGCTGCCCGTCGCTGCCACGCTCTTGTCCTGCGATGCACTCCCTTCCATTAGCTTGACAAAAATAAAATTAATTTATTATTTTGTGCGTTTTACAGGGATAATCACGAGATTTCGACGCACTTGCAAGAATAGGATTCGAAAAGTATGGAACAGTTAGTGTCGTCGATCTTAAACTCCCAATGAAAAGTTTACAGCAGTGCCGCCAACCAATGATCCTTCACGGTATTTCCATCTGAAACAATATTGACTTCAGCAAAAATTGAAGAACCCACAATTTGCTTATTTCGGTGATGAAAAAAAGAAAGGAAAGAAAACCCAATGTGTACGTTTCTTTCTTTTCACTAAAACCAGACCACCGAACTGGATGCAATCTTTGTGCAGGATGGTTGTGCAGTGCAATTTTTACTCTAAACCAGAGATTATGAATTGTATTTACTCCCCCTTCAAAGATGCACGAATTATGTGCTGGCAATAGGAAGAATAAGAAACATTTAAAAAAAATTACCAGTTATATCCGTATTCTAACAGAGAATCAACAATGCCACAATAAGAGAATGATTTGTGTCTCCTTGATTGATGTACAGGTGAGAACATAGCAACACCTTATTATAAGTGGCTCCACTAATTAATTACTAAAATTATGGGCACACCAGAAACTCACCGCTCGAGAAAAGTACATGTTGCAAGACATTTTAGTGGGAAACAAAATAATAACGAGCGGATTTTTTTCCCTCGTGTGTGTGTTCTTGCGCCACCTAATAATTTCTGACTTGCAATTAATATTATGGAAAGCTGTCAAAAAGGTCAGTTTTTAAACGTTTTATTTATGTTTTTGAAATTGAACGGCTTCATCATCTTACATCTTTCTAGTGTCTTTTTGATAAAAAAAAAAATGAAAAGGAAGCAAAAAGAACTTATTTGTAAGGTGCATGCGTGAACTGTTTCGCAGATTCAAAGGTTTGTGTGAAAAAGTATCCAAACCAAACTACTTCCAAGAGAATCTGTTCTCACTAGTTTATACTATCCACACAGCTTCAGTGCTTCTCACCAAGTAAGTTTTTATGGTTAGTACTATTTGGAGTATCTACTAATGACCCTGGTACCTTTCAATGGAGTTATGAAATACCACTTTTCATACACGCGCTATAGTGACCGAAGGTTTTACCTGCAGTTATGAAATTAAATTTCTTCTGAAATTCTGTCGTGGGCGAGGAGATAACTGTCCTTCAATGCTCAGTGTGGAAAAACTAAATAGCGTGGTAATTGTTAATAAGACTGTGTAAGTTGACCTCGAGAGCGTACGGGCTTTTGCGAGAATCTGGACTCCCGGGCAGCTCGAAAAGTCGGATACGCGAGAGACTTGCACAGTTTATTGCGAAACCTTATTGGTTGGCTTGAAAATTGTCCAGAGTGTTGATTATATTAACGACATCATTTTGTATCGGCAATGTGAGCTCCAGCCCAGGTACCACCAAACGCTGGCATTTTAGATTAAGCGTACGTATCATTAAAGGCAGTGTTTTGTTGTTTTGTTTTTGTTTTGTTTTTTGTTTTTTTGTTTTTTTTCCGGTTGATTTTTTTTAATCCTAAGTGTAATTAAGTACACTTTAAAACTAACAAGTGAATGTTTTTTTTCAAAAGGTGGTAGCGTTTTTAAGATAATCGTCGAAAATCTGGAGTCGTTATGACCACGCAGGAAGAATTTCCGCTATTAGAATACACAAGTCCCTTTCTCTAAATTCATAATACTTAGAAGGGAATCATTTCACAAAATTGTATGCAATATCATAACAGCTCCAATGCATCTTAACAAGCAAGTTTTTGTATGGTCATTATCTTTTAAAGTAATTACCAAAGGTATAGCCTACCTTCCCTTTATTGTGTGCAACTTCATGTAATGTTCAATTTGAATACAGACATTTTGTGCCGCAATCCGACGCGACGTGTTGTGGATTCCTTGTTCTGGTGTTTATAGACGGGAAAAATTCACGTAAAATGGAAAGAAAGCCCTTTTTCTGTTTTGGTGCGGAGCCTAAATGGAGAAATTCATAACTGTTTGTATGTTATTCCTTTGAAGAGAAAGTATAAAGCATCAGTGTTTTGTTTTATTTTGTTTTTGGGCTGGTTTTATTTAGATAAGGGTCATCCTAAACGATGTCAATAAAACTGCAGGTTTTTTATGAAACAAAATGTTGTTTTACAAAAAGCGTTCCGGTCGCCCTGTCTCATGAATTAAAAAAAAATAATTATCATGTACGCTGACGATAACTAACATGTACGTGATCTACAAGTCAGGATTTATTGTGTGCGTACACGATAGTTATCGTGTACGTACAATGGGAATTGTAATCGTGTACGTATACGATAAGTCTCAACTTACCGTGTGCGTACACACACCCTTATATATGGCAGTTACGGGGATTTCCATTGTTATTCTACTATTCGCTTTTCTGAGGAAATTCTCTGTGGGTACCACCAGAACAAAGAACACCTTGTGGGTAACATTTTACCCATTCGTACCCCATAAGGTGGCGTGTGTAAGGGCACGATAACTACCGTGTGCGTACACGATATTATACTATCTGTCATACGTACACGATTACTGTTAAGTAAGTACACGACAGCTATCAAGTACATGTACGTAAGCGATAACTATCATTTTACGTACATGATAACCGTTGATGCAGAGGTACATACGCTTCCATATACTATTTCAATAAAAACAGCGACAAAGGTTTCTGCTTTGTAAGGAATTTCGTGCACGTTCATATACATCATCACACTTGGTTGGCGTCAATTGAAGTAATCGATGTGATTCAGGAAATTTCAGTGACAGTACCTTGGCTATAAAAAATACTCTGCTGCTGAATTGTGGTGGGATTGACTTTGCTGCACTCTAAAAACGTTTGGTAAAAATTATTGGGTAAAGTAATTTTGACCAACGTTTGGTCGAAATTGATCCCATTATTGGTATATAAGTTGGACATTTTTACCCAACTTATGAGTTGAAATGGTCAGTTTCAAAAGACCTTTTATTGGTTAATCGAAACCTAATATTGGGCGGCTGCAATAAGCCCAAACCTGATGGTTAAAACTTCCCTAGTAATTTGTCATTTGGAGAAAAACATTTGAACCATTCCTTGGTAAAAGATACTCGGTTTTACCTTGAGACAAACAGATGGTCTCTTGTTCTACATCATATATTGGTTTAAAAGTGTTAAACCAACATTGAAGCTTGTTTTTAACCCTTTTTTTAGGGGGGGTAAGTTCAACCTATTATTGGTTTAGGCAGGCCCACGAGAACAAATTTTTGCAAAAGGGTGCTGTTTTTTTGGCGTATACGGCGTATGGTCCGGGCCCGCTTAAGTTCCTATAAGCTCTTTCGTACAATCAGAGACACGATTTGGCACATAAATCTCTCTTTTTGGGGAGGGGGACAGGAATATTATTAGCGTAATTTGCAAAATGATTACCCCAAAATGACTTGTTTTTACGAGGCGATGCTGGGTGTAAAGATATTTAGTTTTCGAGACTCTTGCAGTAAATTACTAGAATCTTGGCTCAAATTAAAAAACATATTTCCAAGGCTAGTTAGTGTACGTACATGTATCGTTCTTTTGTTAATATTGTCATTGAATAACAGAATATGTCAGGTTTAGAAGTGATAAGACCCAAGGGAATAATAAGTGCCTCTCGTTAACGGCTATGGGTAATTTTTATGCTGATTATTTTTTATAAGGATGAACACAATGGTCTTTGAAGGCTTATCCCTGGCATCAAACACTCACTGATCAATTGCTTAGTCATACGTTTTTCACATTGCCTTATGATGAACGAAAATTACATTAAAGCTAAAAAAATTAATCCTTATTAAAATTTTACCAGCCAGGGGGAAATTAATAATGATCTATATTATTGCCAATTGACTTGAACAGAGCATACCGATGACTATTTAGTTTTTTCTACGAGCACAAGCTGGTGAGAGTTTTCCACCGCATGTTACAGTGTATCGCTTTGGGCGACTGGGCTATCCAGTGGCTAAAAGGTAGCCACTGGACCGCCCAGCCGCTCAAAGCGATGGGATTTTCAGCAGGGTTTCTTCACTTTTATAATTTTCCTGATTTTATTTAAATTTTACTTATTACATTCTTTGTTTAAAATGTAGCCATTCCACCAAAATGTTTTGGTGTGGAAAAAAAGTGATGTTAACAAAAATAAAAATCACCTAAAATTGCACCCTCGTTAATCTCCCATTAGCTGATGGCTCGAAGGTGCCCGGAAGCTCAATGGTGACCTTATTGTCGCCAGACTTGCATGGTCTTTTGAACGTGACCACAGGGTACCCAGTCTACCTATTGCTATTATGGCCCAAAAACCTTCGTGGTCTGGATATTTTTGACCCTATTGCTGTCGCTCGAGTTTGCTGAAAAGATGTTTAGTTTTCGAGACTCGTGCAGTAAATTACTAGAATTGTGGTTCAAATCTTAAAATATTTCCAAGGCTAGTTGTTTACGTACAATGATTGTCCCTTTCGTTAATATTGGCATTGAATAACGGAGTATATGAGGTTCAGAAGTGATAAGTGCCAAGGGAACAATAAGCGCCTCTCGTTAACGGCTACCGGTAATTTTTATTGCGATTTTTTTTGTAAAGGCTTTGATAGATCATTCCCCCTTCTCAGTTGACTTGAGTTGGTTTATTTCTGAAATATTCGTTTATTTCAGAGTTGTTCGTTTAATTCTGACTTGTTTGTTTATTTCGAAACTGTGTTGCATGGCGTGCGCAGTGTGTTCCTCGCTCATGGTGTTTCCCATTTTAAAAATCTGCATTGTGTTTATTTTTGAGTTACTTCAAAACAATGTGCATCTAAATTTACTTACTTTTTACAATGGGAGTTAGCTGAACATCCTTTTTTTCGGCTCGTATTTATTTGTATCTTATGCAGGCCTCAACTTTGAAAACAAGTTTTTTTTATCTATTAAAGTATTTCTTACTGTCTTCTTCTCCTTTTTTTTGTTTTTTTTTTTGCATATTACTTTTGTTATGTGATTTAAATTTATATTTTTGTGTAAGTTCCTTAAATGTTTGTAATTTAATGTATGTTTAAGATTTTTCTTTGGTTGTTTGTTTGTTTTTGTTTTTGTGTTTTCTGTTTGTATTTATTTATTTATGTAATTTGTTTTTAAACAAAAGCATGAGAAGACCGCCTCTTTTGAAAAGTAGGACTATACACCGAAAATCCCTGCCACCATAGTTCAAGACTACACCATACGCATGTCTTTTATGGAGAATATGTAGGGCTACACAAAGTCAGGACCGGCCAGCCGGCCGACCATGCACACACAAACAGGACATATCACAGTATGATAATGCTGGCCGTCCCAGCACACTATAGTGCCGAATATGATTTGTTTGTAAAAAAAAAAACCGAACTAAAACACGTTACACGTATATTATATACATTGTTAACTTTTTCCAAGATTTCCGTTCATAAAACATATTTACTAAAAGTAGGGGTGCTTTCAGTGCTGTAGTCGAGTCCTGTTGTCCGAGTCCGAGTCCTCCCAACCGAGTCCGAGTCCTTTTCGGTCCGAGTCCGAGTCCACAAAAAAATGGACTCGAGACCGGGCTCGATTCCCTCAGCCTTGGGTGCTTTAGTATATTCCAGCTCCGGGTGCTTTAGTATATACCAGCACCCCCATCCAAAAAGTTGGGGGTGCTGCAGCATCCACAGCACCCCCTGCTCTCGCGGGCATGGGTTTAGGCCTGGGGTAAGTCCAAAAACCAAGTGAATCCTTGGCCTACAGCTACAGAAAAGTATTGGTTCTTTAATATGATCAACAACTGGCAGTTGTTAAAGGCTACACACCACTTGGTAAAAAATAAACTAGTGTCACCAACATGAACAGCCCTATTTACTAGTAACAGTTGATGGAGAAACTCGACATGGTTAGCCTATTAGATAATCCAAATGTCCTAAACTTGGCTAGAAATAAACTTGGTTTGATGTTCACATAGACTAATTTGAGATATATCCTCTGCAACTTGTAAAATCCACATAGACCTATGTGCAGCCTGAGAAGCAGTCGTAAAACCTTATGTAATATTCGCGCGCTTTCGAAAATCTTGGAATTGTTCCAAATAAATCGTCATCCCCGCTGGCTATTTTGTGTAACTTTTGGTCGATTTGGGGTAAAACGACAATATTTGTTGTTGTACCCCTCACTTGTGTAAAATAAAATACACACGGAAAAGGTAAAACAGTATACACAAAGTGGGTAGGAAATTAAATCGCATAACACAGAGGGTCAAATCACTCATGAAGTTGGTAAACAGTTTGTTAAACCCAAAGCAGTGTAACTTTTGCACAACAAATGATAAGAAGTAACTGAATATGGGGTAAACTGCTCCTCGTGGAAAAATTTTTACCCACAATGCAACGTGTACCATACATTCGGACAAGGCAAGTCGCAGGCACAAATCACAATCAAAGAACGATGGGTGGACGTCATTCTAATGTTGCAGGTCGTTGATGTCTGATGTTCATGTAACCAAAGTTGCCAAGAGGGAATTTTGACTTTATGGTAGTTATTCAGTTCGAGAAAGAACAGTCTGTTGAAGGGGAAAGGCATTATCTACACAGGAAAGCCTTGGATTGCTATACGTTCTTTGACTTTGCAGCACGAAGATTTCGTCACGGGCAGTCTGAACCGTCAATAACAGGTCTGGCAAAACCAACCGGCTCTTTTCAGAGCCAACACTGGTTCCAAGAAGAGATTGTTACATTTGTCTGCTCGCAAGAATTTTGTTAATGGTCGTTTTCACCAACCAAACCCCATGTTTTCCGGTTACCTTTACCCTCAATGGTGTTATGCAAGGTGATTATTGGGTTGTGACCATCATAGTTTAATCAGAAATTGTACTGTACAGTTCAATTATGTTCACACAGAAGTGTTTCAGTTGAACAAAAATACACCGAGTGATATGAATGGGTAACGTTAGCGTTTCTTTGCTGAACTCCCCCTCCCCAATCCTTTTCATGTTGTTGTTGTTGAATCGAGTTGAATAAATGGGTTTTAACTTAATTGTTACCTTTTGTTTTTATTTAAATAACAAACAAACGAACCCAACAACAGCCCTTCCAAAAGGAACGCAGTTACAAATTAATTTGTGCCCAAAAACTGATATAAAAACAACAAAAGTGGGGGGTAATTTAACTACACAACTGTGCTTGGTAAAATAATAGTACCCAATCATTAAAAATTACCCAACAATTGTCAAACACAAGCATAACCAACTAATGGTTGACCAAAAGAAACAAATGAGCAAACATGTATTGACCAACAAAAGAGAAAAATATTTTGACCAACAAAAGAGTAAAACTATTGTAACAAATTAATGGCTAATCATAAGTTACCAATCAATGGATTAAGTAACTTTTTTTGCCCAATTTTATAGTAAATGGCACTACCTAACTTCGCTGGGTAACAAAAGACCAATTCCGAAGGCAGTTGGTCTAATTGTTGGTCTTTCGTTACCCAATTTTTTTAAGAGTGGTGTGCTACATTGTTTTGGGTCGACTTTGCTGTGTTGAATTGTGGTGGGGTCGACTTTGCTGTGCTGAATTGTGGTGGGGTCGACTTTGCTGTGCTGAATTGTGGTGGGGTCGACTTTGCTGTGCTGAATTGTGGTGGGGTCGACTTTGCTGTGCTGAATTGTGGTGGGGTCGACTTTGCTGTGTTGAATTGTGGTGGGGTTGACTTTGCTGTGTTGAATTGTGGTGGGGCAGGCTTTGTTGCTGATTTCTGAAGGGGTTGGCTTTGCTGAGCTAAATTGTTGTAGTTGTGACTTTGCTCAATTCAAGCCACTTGCTGCACCATTTTGGGGGCTATTATATTGGTTATATCTTCTTTCTTTTTTTCACTAAACACAGCTTTGTATCAATATTTATTTCTGCTTATTAATGCTCAGATGGCGTGTGCCACCATTGCGTCATTTATTTACATGTGTGTATATTATTTTATGTTATAAATGTCATACTTTAACGTTAATAAACAGACAAAAGGAACACACCTTTTTTTAGTGTGTGATTTTTTATTTTTCTTGCTTTGATTTTGGCGGACTTCCCCCCCCCCCCGTCACGGGCCTGGAGCACACCGATCGAAACGTCGAATTCATAACTTCATACATCACTGGTAAAGGATGGTATGGTAGTCATGCACTCTGACAAATGGTTCGCAAATGAAAGAGAGAGAGGGGGGAGAGGAGGGGGGAGAGAGAGAGAAAGAGAGAGAGAGAGATAAAGAGAGGAGGAGGAGGAAACAATTAAGCAGACTAAAGACTCTAGACATAAACTAAACCACTTAAGTTTTACTTCCCGACGACAAATGTACAGCCCCCCCCCAAAAAAAAGAATCTCGGAGCCTATCTAAATGTCAGTGATGATTTAATTTCGTTCACGTTGCACCGTTCCCTGTATAATCTTGTGAGATGCTCCTTGTCGATTGGCACCGGATGTGGTGAAGTGCAGTCCAGAGAATGTTGCAACCACGCGGTGACAAACACAGCCAGAAACAACACAGCCGGTCCTATGGCAACCGAGATGACAATAAAAGCTGGCCTTCGGTCCTTGTTGTGAATTCAATGACATCGTATGTTTGATTTTAATTGCTATCGAGAACAGAAAAAGAGAAAAACAAAAGGTCTCCGCACGGAAATTCCAAGATTCTATTTAAGATCGGGATGCTCCACAAGGAATCTGGTGTCTATGGGAAAATGGTAAGTGTGGGGACAAAGGAAAGAACAAAAGAATGCTCCACAAGCAGCCATTTTTGAGAATGTGTGTACGTTTAGGGGTTTAGGGTAGGGATTGGGTTGGGGTGTTTTGTTGTTTGTTGGATTGGGTTGTTTGTTTGTTTTTTTGTTTTTTAACGTATCTTTCGTTTTGTGAGAAATGTTCACCGGACGGCTTCTTTAAACTTGATGTCTGGCAGACGTGGGTCCCTTTTCACTTGGATTGAGCTTTACTATGCATCAATCTTAATTGCTAAGCAAAATGTCATGCCACACTACAAATCACTTTAGCAATATTGACAACTCATCTCAAGATGAATTTTAGTGTTTGTTAAATCCAACCTTGGAATCAAGCAGAAGTCGTTTACAAAAATTAACAGGGGTGGGGCAATTTCCACTATTTTTTGTTTTTTGTTTTTGTAAATACCTTTAAAGTAAGTTTCACCCTCAAGACAATCGCAACTAATAAAAAACTTCAACTGGTATGATTATGTTATCCTTTATAATTCATCTCACCATAGAAGACAGCTAACTATAAATACAGTTTTGCAACTGTATCGTGTTTACTTGATTATTTCGCCTTCCTTTTCTTCAAGACTAAAATGGCTTTTGGGAAAGAGATTGACACATGTTCCGAATCAGGGTTTCTTGTCAAGGCCAAGTAAAGAAAAGAAGAAAAAAACAGTTGATCGTTTCTACCAGCATTAAATTTAAAGCAGCTTTATTTCCTCCCACTAAATATTGGCACTTTGATGTGAGTGGATATTAAAAATGCTTACTCTGCACACATTCAATATAAAGCTTATAACGATGATGATAAATAGCTTTACAATTAAAATACTTTACAATTACAATACTTTACAATTAAAAGCTCATTAGAAATTTACCAAACGACATGTAGAATACGAAACAATTAAGAAGATAAATATTTAACCACAGGGGATAATGACGGGTGAATTTTAATCAATTTGATGAGTCTACTATACTGACATTTTCTAGTTTTCCCAGAAGAAAATTTATTTTCTCCAATGTTTTGCCTTTTGTCCTTGGCCGAAAGTAATCAACTGGTGTGCCAAAAAGCAGTTTGACGGTTTAAATTAACAGAAAACCAGAAGGGGAAGAAGTCAGGGGCACAATGAAAAAATCTCTCCGTTATTCACACACAGGTGACGCAAGTAAAACCATGGTTACCTTTGTTACCTTGTTCAAATTAACTGCATTGTTTGTGACATGACCAAAGATACAGTACTTGAGAAAAGTAATATGAAGCCATTTATTATCATCTAGCGCGGGTGGACTTTACAACTGGTCATCAAATAACAAAAAGTGTTTTCGAAAATTCGTCAGATCTTTTCAAAGTAAAATGGAACAATACAACATTGTTTATAGTAAAATAAATCTTCTAATTCGTACCCATTATAAGTGACTGCCCCCTCCCACTCCAATCCCACTTTCTGACCCCCCCCCCCACACACACACACAATATGTTTGTAAATCCCGTAAATCGAGGACTTCTCTTTGTTCTCCCATTGATTTGACCTTTTTTTAGCGACGTCCCCGTTGGTTTTGTACACGAAAGCGAAGCGAGGACGTCCTCGCTCTATCAATCACCGGATCCCCTTTTTTGTTAAGTCCTCGGTTTCAACAGGTAGACACACTCACACACATTCTCAAAACGTCATCCTTGTGGAGCATTCTTTTGTTATTTCCTTTGTCCCTGCACTCAACAGTTTCCCATAGACTTTGGGGAGCACCCCGGTCTTTAGAATTTCCATGTGGAGTCCTTTTATTTTTCCTTTTTTTTTAGTCCTGGGTCTCCTCCATAAGGTAGCGAAAGTGAGTATATTTGTTTATTTATTTATATTTGTTTTATGAAAGAGAGGACAATTCTACATTCTAATCAGAGATACACGGACAATTTGATAAAATAGCACACTTACAATTCGTCTCCTCAGTACCATAAAGTTGCTAGTGCAATTTGTATGGGTTTCATAAAATAGCTTTTGCTTTTATTGGAGCTCCTGGTAAATGGTGTTTGTTGATCATTCATTCATTCATTCATTTATTACATTTATTTCAATGTTGTCATAAAGTTACATTTGTGTACATTGTTAAAGTTAAGCTACATGGTAATGAATATATAATGGCAAACCGGAGAAGTAGTAAAGACAATAACAATTTACAGGGGAAGTTGAATAAATAATCACAAATAGGACAACATCTAGGCATAGGGTGAAGCAAAAGAGTGGTCTTCAAAGCACTTGTCTGGCAAAAGGGAAAATTCTTCTTCTAAGTAAAGCAATTATTTGTTGACTTTGATTTTGTTTTAGTATTTTTTTCAAACTTATACGCATTTTTCGTTTAGTGATCTTTTGGTTTATCCGATTATGAAATTACCATGAATGACGTTATAGCACTGAGCCGACGAATTATAGAAATATAACTGCAAAATAATGAAAAACACTTGAGAGGAAATAACTTGGATACCGTTTCACGGACATGTGAAAAAAACTGCTGCGTCAACAGAAATCTCATAGAGGGTAGGAGAGGTTGGATTGGAATAATAAGATGATTTTAGTCTGTTTGAGATTGACAGGGAAACCAATGCCTGTTCACTGTACTCTCTACCCACCGGGAAGGGACCGCGGCTGGACTCCCGTGCCTCCCCAGGCCGGTTGCCCGCCGGGCCCCTCGTCCCTCTTACCCCCTCGGCCGATCTGCCTGCATCCCCATGCTCGGACTCTCAAGCCGACACCAACAATTTCCCAAAGATACACATTTGACCACTCTTCCCTTTCCCCCTTTTTTTCTTTCTTTTTCCCCCTATTTTTCTTTACTTTGTCTTTTTATTAGTACAATATTTGATAGGCATTTATAGTAGTTAATAATCATTAGTATAATATTTGATAGGCATTTATAGTAGTTAATAATCATTTTTAATAGAAGTCAGGTGAAGAAATTGAGTGGTTCTGTTGGGTAGTGATGAAATCGCTGACTTATACCCCACGATCAGTCAGCGCAGAAATCTATATAATCGTGAATTTTTCCCCCTTCAAATCGCAATACCATTGGTATTTTTTAAAATATAGATAAAATGCTTACCTTGCGTAGCAATATATGCAGCGGCAAGACAAATTGCAAGCGTCACTTGAATCCTTCCCATTTATATGTTCTGCTGTTCAATAATGTGTCGAGTGTGAACGAAACAATAATTACCAACTGGCAGCCAACATTGCTCCACTTCTGCCTGATGCGAACGTCAAACTGGCTGAATAACTACGTTAAAACGCCAGTGCATGCAACAAGCTTGCCGCGCACACTTCTACAACAAAAGATTGTTCAAGTCTCGCGCGTTCTCGTACGATGGTTCCGTTAGAGTGCGTGATATTGTTTCCAATGTTACAAAGCAATGTCAACTGGTGTTTACCAAAATAAAAGGGTACATCAACTAGCTCGACTTTTGCTTTATTCGTGCAACGATTGAAATATCAGTGCAATACAAGTTCATTACAATTGAAAAGTTTTAAAAGAATGTACTTTTTTTGTTATCAGCAATTTCCTCTATACCGTAGGCCTACTAGTTTGTGCTGTTTTTAAGTCGTGCGAAATAAAAGTAATTCTTGCTAATGGCCTGTAGGTAAAATTTTTACCACACTGCAAAACAATGGGTGACTTTTGGGACGCTAGGTGGCAGCAGACTTACCAGGTAAATTCGTTGGCCTCGGTAATGTGCACATGCTCAGACCTGCGTAAGCAATGGAAATTTGCCTGGTAAGTCTGCTGCCACCTAGCGTTCGAAAGTCCCTTATTTACAACTCCCGGGTCGAAATTTACCCTGACCCAGGTCCCGAGGGTCGTAACCTGTTACTGGGTCATGCTGATCCGGAACATGTTTTCAAAAAAAGGGGTTTTTAACTCGAATTCTTGGTCAAATTTTCGGGTCATTTTGACACAGATAACGGGTCAAACTGACCCTTAAATAGGTCGGGCCCCACGAAACCCGGATCAAGGTCAACTCTGACTCGGAAGTTTTAACAGTGCATTATTATTCCTTAACAGAAAATATATATATAGTTTATTGTTTTGGGTTTTTTTCCCCAGAGTAACCTGGTTTTCAAAGATAGCAACGAACCGAAAACCAGTAATTTGACAGTTTTCATAAAATGTTTAGATGACAGTTAAACAGTTTGGGGTTTTGGTAATAGGTAATAGTCTTGTACGACTTATATAAAGTATGTGTTGGCAATTTAGTGATGAGGGAAAAAACACGATATGTATACGTTTAAACGTTTTAGACACTTATGAGTTATTATTTAAGATCAGAACTAAATTTAATTACATTAAATCAGAAATTTAGTTACGATAATAATAATACTACTAATACTAATACTACTACTACTAATAATAATAATTACTGCCTTGTTCACGCATTTCATTTGTTTTTTCATGAGAAACAGATTTTTGTTACAGATTTTTTCTATAAAACGAAATGATATAATGCAGTTTTGGGAAAAGAGATATATTTTTTTAAAGAGATATAAGGATCTATCGTGTTGGTTTGACTGCGTCGTATTTTCAACAATTTGGTTCAACAAAGTGGCGGACCGTGTTAGTTAACGAAGTATGAGGAAAACCACAGATATGTCTTGGTATACTTGTGTATATCAAATGATGACATTTGACCTTCATCCGGTGCGGTCGTTTTCTTTGGGTTTCAATCTTAATTTTCAATCTTGTGCAATTTTTCGTCATCCTGGATTTTTCACTAATTTCGAGCTCAAATTGGAACATCTAAATCTTCGTCCGTGTCTTGCACCAATTATTTTTGAAACTTGGAGAACTCACACTTGCATGTTTGAAAAGGCACGAGACTTGCACCCAATTGACATGACGTCATCATTACAAATGTCTTGGTTGCGTCATTTTTATTTGTGACTTGCAAATTTAACGCAGTGACTGTCAGTCAAGTCACCACCGCCATCTTGGCCACTGGATTTCCCTACTGTATGCATCACATGGAGTCGGCATAGCAAACCAGTGCTCAAATTTATTGGACACACTCTTTATCAGCGTCATCTTTTTTTTAATTCACTTTTGCTTTTCCCACCATTGATGTCCGTGAGTAATGAAGCTTTACTATTCTCTATCAAGCAGTACCAAGGAAAATGGGGTTGTAAACAAATGCTTTTGGTTGTCGTTGATGCATCACAATCTAAAATGGCCTTAGCTTTCGATTCAAACCGAACCTTCGTCAGAGGCATTAACAAGAACAAACACAAACATATTCATTTATAGCAAAAAGAGGAGCAAAGGATTAAGGGAGAGTATCCAGAAAAAGCGGGAAAATTATAGCCAATCAAAGTTATAAATTTAAAAACAATGGAGTGGCTAAGAACCAATCAGAGTAAAGTAGTGAGGACAAAGGATGGTCAGTGTGAAAGGGTGGATTACTGGACCATAAAGGTGGTGCTGCATTCCAGGCATTACATACATATATATTTATATTTACTTTCGAGTACTGACGAATTTCAGTTCTAAGCATACAACACATAAAATCTTTCCGGTCTAAGTTCTACATGTGTATTTTGGGTTTTCTATTTTGAATCAGATTTGTTTAAGTCCATATTTATGTCTGAGATCACATGTTGAAGAATGTTGTACTTCACAGGTTACAATTCTTTAAATCGTTTGGCAATCTGAGCCTTGTAATCTACAAGTGACACTTTCAGATACCGTGCATCATATATGATGCACGGTGTCTGAAAGTGTCACATGTATACATGATAAGAAGTTATGGCAGTTGTTTTGCATTTATTCACAAACATATGCTGTGTTAAATATCCATAAACTGGATACATATCCCCCACCCGATATTCCAACATATACCTCTGAGGTGACACGCCCATGATACGCACCGGCATCCCACTGAGAGAAAGCCTCCTGCTGCCCTCCTTTACCGACAGTCAAGACGCCCTCTATGTACTCGATCCAGAAGGGACGGTATTCATTTCCGTTGATGATACCGCTATTTTCTTCATATTCACCGAACAGATCTGTGCAAATATCTGAATGACAGGCTCTGATCACCGCTTTGCTTCTAGTCATCTCAACAATGCCTGGAAAGAAAACAGATATACAATGTAGGGTTGTGTTAAAAATGAGATGTTGAGGACGAGGGCTAAAAACTAAAAATGAGACAATCATTTCAAATCAGTACAGAGAAAAAAAGTAAATGAATAAAGAATATTTGAAAATCCCGGTCAAAATTGGTCCGGATTTGGGATCCCACGCGTCTGATCCGTTTCTGGGTGAGACTGACCTCAGATTCTGGGTCATTTTGACCCATTTCTATGTCTGTTTGACACAGACTCCCCATCATACTGACCCCAAAATGGGTCAGGCACGGAATCCGGGTCAATTCTGACCCGGAAGTTTTTAGATTGTTGACACCAATATTGATGGTCAAAAATGTTTTCTTTTTTAATGTTTAATAGCTCTGTACACAAAGAGCTTTTACATCACGCTAATACTCATGAAACGATTTTACTTGTAGAGACTATTTGCAGTTTTTGTGTAAAATAAAACAACAACATTATACTGTGTAAGTTGACCTCGAGAGCGTACGAGCTTTCGCGAGAATCTGGGCTTCCGGGCACCTTGAATAGCAGCTACAACGTTAAATGTGGCAGTTGTTTTTGAAAATAAATTTCACCCGTTGAATATGGTTTTAATTAAAAAGTAACGCTAATTCTAGAAATAATAAATTGTAAAAAGTTTCCCAAATCTTTGAAAAATATTATTTTGACCTCAATTCCCGCTTCACGTTTGACCACAACCGTCGTGATCCGTGACGCACACGCATGCAAATTAGATCAAGCTGCTAGTAGTGCGGTACTCAAACCTGTCGAGCACTATTTCTTTATTTTCTGTTTAGTTTCCAGATTTGGTTTGATTTGTAATTGTCACACAGCAAGATTTAAATGTAATCATTCCACCAATATGTTTTTGGGGTTTGAAAAAATTGATGTGACAAAAATAGAAATCACACAAAATTGCACCCTCGTTAATCTTTGAAGCTCAATGATGACATTGTTGTGAAATGTTGTGATTTGCATTAAATTACGTTATTTTTGTGGTATATTCTTTACTCGGAGTGTACCCTAACAGATGATATTGTTCCCCACAAGCCAGTTTTTAGGTACGGTGGACACTTGGTCCGGATAAATGTGTCTGGGTGTGAACACCCAAACACACACATGCGCTCCTTACGGTGTCCGCAATATCTCGACAGGGCTAATGGAGCACTGCAAATATTCGAATTTGCATTCAATTGAGAAAACAACAACATATTCACGCACAAAAAACATGAGTAAAAGACAACGGTGAATTTTAGACAAAAGATATTCAATTTATAGTCATATTGAGATCGTTGGTTTTGCAAAAAGTATTAGGTAGTACATTCCACACAAAGCATAGACAATGTCAATATTCGCTGAATACGGAAGAGGTAACATGGGTGCAAACAGTTAATTAAAAATCGATTCAAATTATTTGTCAACCAAGGATAAAAACTCCAAAAATCATAGTCAATTGAATCGAGAAGCATTTTTTATAGGCGTTTTGCGAAATTAAAGAAAGTGTATTTCTCAATTTTGCATCAAGTTAAACGATATACGAACCCTGCTAAACAAAATTGTGGAATAACATTCCTTCTGTTTTGCGCATTAAGGATGGTGTTAGCAAATTTGTCATTTAATTCACTACAAAAACCGGGGTGTTAAATCGATATCTTGGGTGTTGTCAAATATAGATACCAAAAAGAATAAAAATGTACACCGTAGGGTGTTAAAATAGCAGTAATATCTGCAAAACACAATAATTACATCTGTGTTATTTTAACACCCTAAGATGTTAATTATGGTTTTCTTTTCGGTATCTATATTATGTGACAACACTTGGCCAATGGGGTCAATTTTAATACCAAAGTATTTGCAGTTTAGATAGAACATTTTGCTTTTACATCTGAAAACTAAAATTTTGTAAAGCAGGCTGTGGCTGTATATGGTATGAACTCTCATCCAGTTATTGCACGCGCACGCCCCACACCCCCCCCCCCCCATGGAGAGCGTGTGCGTGCGTTCAGAATGAGGGTTAACGTTAACAGTTTCATGTACAGCCATGGCATGCTTTGATCATGACGACATAGCCCCATGAACTCTTTCGACGAACGGAGGCTAATCATTAAGTTTTGCAAACAGTTATTATGTCAACTGAGGGATTTTGAACGTTTATGAACTATTTTTGTGGGTCTTTTCATGTGTTAGAATAACACTGTAAAAATCGACCCCATACTGTACAATACTATTTCACGTCAAAAGTTTACTTTAATAGATGTTCATTTTGCATGCATCAGGGATAAAGAATTAACAGTAACACCGATGTGCCTTAAGCACTGTATACTCAACACTTTCCCGAGTTCAGTGGGAAAAAGGGGTTTAAATTCCCAACGATCTAATATATTTGTCTTAGCCCAAAATTGCGTAAAATGAAAAACTCAATATGACTGGGACCAACTTGGTACCGGATGTTTGAAAAGGCACGAGACTTGCACCAAATTGACATGACGTCATCATTACAAATGTCTTGGTTGCGTCATTTTTTGAGTGAAAGTATGTTACAGTGTGGTACGTATTTTAGGCGATGCGACGTGGAATAAGTTAAAGTTGTGGGGATAAAAAGTGATCTAGATCATTGGTATAAATAGTTTACAGAGTCGAATTAGATATAGAAATGAATTGAGAGTTTTTATTTACTTATTTCAGCAAAAATGGAATCAGTTGCGTTTTTCTCGGCGAGTGCTATCATAACGCCCACGTATGACTTCACTTTGAAGTCCAGCTTGAAGGGCATGCTCAAGGGACCCATGATATACCTGAAGGTAAGGAGCTGTAATGCATTAGTGGTGTAGCTACACTCTGGGAAAGCAAACACAATCAGAGAATACCCTTAAAGGTGCGAACAACAATTAGTAAAATTGAAAAACAATAATTTTCCAAGACTTGCACATAACTCACAGACAAAAATGGTTATGGTGGAAACACTTTTTGAAGTTGTTTTGCCTGAAATGCCATTTAGTTTTGAGAAAATACTGAAACATTTAGTTTTTATCTCGCGAGTTTTAAACCAAATATTTACAGTGAAAAGATACAGTTAAGTTGTTTGTTTTTCACTATTTTTCTCGTGACTGCAATGACTTACTCGGGTTAAACTTTCACAGGTTTGTTACCGTAATTAATGTATTTGTATGACATTCATACCGTCCTATAACCAAAGAACGCCTTAACCGGATCAGTAGGGTTTGAAACCAATCTACTACTATACGTTGATGTATAAACAATATTTTTAAAGTGAGCTGTGGAAGTTCTGAAACGAGCCCCTAGTGTTACAACACGACGTTTCACAGATAATACTGATCCAAACTTCCGGGTTTTTTGCGACATTGGCTATATTCAGAACCACCACAGGTAATATATGGAACGTTTCACCTGTGCAGTCTTTCACTGAAAGCTTGGTGAGGAGATTCTGTCCCACAACCCCCATACATCGATTTGTGTAGAAACTTCGTCTGGTAGCGCCCTCTTTTGACTTAAATTACTTCTGCCCATGTTTAATGAGGAACGTACACTGAGGCATAAAATCCCCTGACCGGCAAAGATTCACTGCTGTGGGATTCGAACTGATCATATCTAGGAGATTTAGTGTATAATTTTCTGCAAGGGGCCTTGGCTTTAACCTTACCACGAACTTAATGAAAGAATCCTACTACAGTTTTGATGCAAAGTTCAGGATTACGCGTATACTTTTATTTTAAAACCTGGTCTGGTATGACTTTGGAATCAACCACTTCTCAATTTTTAAAGGGTATCGCAAGAACTATTCCCTGAGCAAACATGTAACCAAAATGAAATTATACGTTATGAGAAACACAATGAGGTCACACCTTTAAAGCTATGGTCATACTTTGGCTTTTCCGAAAGGAAATGTGTAGTTTTTATCCTAAAGCCTACTAATAACTGATGGTAACGGTAGCACGCATTCCGCGAAGTCATTTTGTGTTGAATTCCCCCGTTGCTTAGAGATACGAGCACGTTGATCGCCTATACAATGTTCGTGGTGTCCATTGGCGAACTTCCACCTCATTACAGCCAGATATGAGGTTAGTACCCGCCAAATTTGATGAAAAACCTGTGACAGTTTGTTGCTATTTTCTCAACAAGTACACTCTGTATTCGACGGAACCTTTCACAGTTGATTTTTTTTTTTTTTTTTTTTTTACCATTCTTGATAATCTTGCCTATAAATCAGCATTACGTTGACAAAAACCAAACGACGACCTTATACCTTTAATTTGAAAATGTGCATAAAATTCTCATACCGTAATTTGAAAATGTGCATAAAATTATCATACCGTGATTTTGTGCCCTTTGCGTTTGCGTTGTGACACCAGGAACACTCTTCTCTGCGTAGGGATTGACCCGTCGCTGCATGTTTATACCACCTGCCAAGCGCAGATCAGTGCACCCGTCCGGGTCTTCGTTTACAACCCAGTGGAGCTGCCCGTCGCTGCCACGCTCTTGTCCTGCGATGCACTCCCTTCCATTAACTGGGGGTTTTTTTATATGAAGAAATACAAACAATTTTGAACTTTTTTGGAATTTTCAAAAGTACATAAAATCATACAGTTTTGTAAAAACTTGAGCATCTTATGATTTGCAATGATTCAGCTTGATTAGCTGTTCCAAGCTATTTCGTCAAAATTTGTAATTATTTTTTTTTTCTTTATTCTGTCCTTCCGCAAAAATCCCGTGGGATTTGTACACGTATACGACGCTTTTTGTTCATTCCTAAATTTATGTAGCTTTGAAAGGGTCACAGCTTACATTGGATCAAAGCTTAGGTCATATAGTAAACTATAGCTTGAGCATAACTAATAAAGTTGACTTTATAATGACTTGAATATTTAATTAGCCAATCTTGAGATATATCAAAAATATATATGTCTGATTATCGATATGTTTTCACTTATATACTTGTGGGATACTGTATAATGTGTTTGTTGTCTTAATACTTATGTGATGTCACCATGACATCATTTATATCGCATTTTGTACCTGTGTAGAAAACACATGAGAAAAAGTGAAAACAAATCCCACGTCCAGAAACATGATTGTCCATTTAAGCTCAATTTACATGTCCGTTGTCATTGCAAACAAAATGGAAAGATTTCAATAATGGTTTACTTCAAGACATTACAATTATTCAAACTCTGACAGCAAAAGAGATCTACGTTAACAACTGGCGGGTAAATTTCGCGAATTGTGTACGGCGTAAAACCTCATTCATAAACTCCCATAGTTTCTAGACTTGGTCCTAATTCCGTATCCGACCGATGCTATTGCGTCTTGTGTACAATCAACCTAGACCTCTTACGGCCGGAGACTTAAACAAGTCTATTCATTTACCAGCTACAGAAGATGGAGTGCTGATCGGAGCACCGATACTCCGCAAGGCGGCCCTGCAAACTGCTTTCAATCTGGCCGAGGTATTTTGACTTAAGAAGCTGCATTCTCAGTTGCCTAAAAACAAAAAAGAATGCAGTGCCCATGGCAACAATATTACACTATAGATAAGAGTACCAGACTCAAGCTCTGGTGTTTCAGATCAGTATAGTGTGGGTTCAGGTCCCGGTCCTGACACTTGTGTCCTTAAGCAAGACACTTAACCATGATTGCTTCGTCCTTCGGATGGGACGTAAAGCCGTTGGTCCCGTGTGTTGTGTAACGCACGTAAAAGAATTAACCCAGTGCACTTATCGAAAAGAGATGGGCGTTCGCCCCGGTGTTCCTGGATTGATTGGCAGCATATTGCGCCACAGCACCTTGTAAACCATTACATGGTGCTATATAAAGGAGTAGGTTTCATACTTCAAACGAAGCCCAACATATCAGGAAAATACTTAATGTCGGAGCGCCTTGAGCGTCACTGAGTGACGGATATGAGCGCTACAAGAAGCCATTGTTATTCCAAACAAACGGGTCAGATTGAACCTGAGTGATTAAGAAATGAGATGTTTACACTGATTCTGCGTCATTAAAAACCCTTTCATGTGTGATTTAAAAAAAAAATTTTTTTACACAGATTGATACTGACCCCGAATTGGGTCAGGCCCTACGGAACCTGTATCCGGGTCGATTCTGACCCAGAATTTTGTAGAGTGTAAACGTCTCGAAATTATAGGCAGCGTTTGCGCCTTTCGCATCAAAGTTATCCATTTATAACCAAAGTGGACCAAGCTTACGTATTATGTTTTCTTATAAATACTCATCTGCCCTTCCTGATGAACTTTTGTCAATTTTGGGGTGTATAACATGCTGTGTGGTTCCTTTGAGGGTGTGGTGCCTATGGCATCAATACTATCTTTCTTCCCATTGTGTGGAATAATGGCCATAATAAACGCTTCGATGTTTTCTTTGGCGAATTGCGGCGAAATCGACCTACGTGGTTCTCGCGTATCCATGCAACGTTTCAGCATTTCGCATCATGGTTTATAATTAAAGCCAAAACTGTTATTCGTTTAATCAAGTAAGCAAAGCTCACGGGTTATTATTTTTTTCGAATACTTTGCGCCCCTTCTTGGGCCTTGTCAACAACAAAAAATATAAAAAAAATTGGGGGGTTGTATAGTCTACTCATTTTAAGGCTCATTTTAACTCTACGTGAACACTATCGCTCACTTATTGAGTAACAATTTTTAATTAAAAAGTCGGTACTCCGCCAATTATTTTCTATAACCTAAAAAATTAAAAGTTCCACAACTACACCTGCCAAATAGCATGCCAGTTGTCTTATTAACGTTAGGGGGGGTTTGGGGGGGGGTTTGTTGGGGGGGGGGGTTCACTAAAAAAATCCATCAATGAGGCTCATTTTAAGATATCAAGACTGAATAAAACACCTTTGTTATACCAATGAGTACCATACGATTTTAAGGGTCTGGTTTTTAACGGGCCTGGGTTCAAGCCTTAGGACAGGCCAGTATAGTCAAGGTTTGTAGACATAAGTATGGAAACTTGTTGTAGGTTTAGTGATGGTTAAGGGTCAGGGTCAGGATGATGGTCAATGTTTGACCCGGGTTTGGATTAAAGTCAGTGTAAGAGTTGGGACCAGACTCAAAATCGGTTGAGCTACGGTTTGGGTGACAGAGTCACATTTATTTAGCACTAGACAATCATGTCACTCTGCCTCAAATTCAGGGTCAAGTTCAGGGTGTGGATATTAGTATAAAGTAAAATAAAAACGGAACAGCTGAAGTTCCTAACTGTTATGCATTTATAATTCATTGCGAAACTCTTTTTTACCGCTAAGTTGTTATCCTCGTCATGAGACGACGTAACAAAATACGGGAAATTTTTATGACAGATATAGGGAGAGAAAATTTTATAATTTTTTTTATAACGCAAAATAATAGAATCCATCCCAACCGAATGATGTTGATCATTTGAATAATGGAATTTTGTCAAAGCACTTACACATTTTTGTGTATCCATAGGCCTATATCAAGGGAAATGGACAGGTTTGACTTTTATATATCAATGACTGAAAAGTTCACACTGGTACCAATCATCCGCAAAAAGTATTTCCGTCTGATGGATAATTCAAGACCCAATCATATGAACGTGCACAACTGTTTGACAAATTAAATAAAACTGTTTTTTGATGTAAAAAATAAAACCAGACCAATGCATTATACAAAGCATTCACGTAAACATTGAAATTTCTGCAATATTATATCACCCGATATTTCCAACCCGGGCCCAGTTTTATATAGCTCCTTTAGGCGGAAAATTATTACTAAATATTTTCTGCTAAGCAAAAATAAGCACGATACCAGTCACAGTTTTTACATGTGACGTGGTATTTTGGCTGGGAACCTATATTTTGCGCTCATGAAAGTAGGTCCCCCATCCCGAATTCATGGCACTGCTTGCGACATAATTCTGCTCTTGGCACCTTGTAGAACACGAGATTCTATACGGGCTGTAAGCACAGAATTCCGACATAAACAGTGCCTTGAAATTGGGTCCTGTAACACATCAAGCGTACAGAGAATAATCGGAAATAGGTTGAACTTGAAACATGAAGCTTACTTGTTATAAACTCACAAACCAGTGCTAAGCTAAAGTTCTCCAATCTGAGGTTTGCGAAATATAATGTTCGTGTGAAATTATGTCAAACTGTGGGAAACTTGCCCCTACTAAGTAATCTTTAAATATAGCCCATAACGTGCAGAATCGTAGGCCGGTTTAACCATAGAGCAAGGTTTAACATTAACATTCATGTGTGTTTATAGCGACCTGGGATGAGTAAATTAACGACGTCTGAGGCGAGCAGTAATTCAAACCATTATCCACACAAAGTATATCCATGGTAACAGCAGCTAGCTTGTTTTTATGGCCTAGACAGTTTTTCATTTTAAAGTATGTCAGTTTAAGCTGCACTAGAGATATAAGCAGCATCAACTAACGTCAACATTTTAAAGCAACCTTACGTATTTTTGTTCAGATCAATATTTTTGATGCAACTACACTTTTTTTAAACATGCATACGTGCTGTGGGTGTCCTCTTATGCCATTCACATAGTGGTATAGGAGGAATGCACACAAAATAGAAAAAATTTACTTTCACAAACACCAAACGTTAATGACAATAAAACTTGGTTTTCCATTTTTGTGAAAACTACGAAAAACAAATCAGTCATGGTTTGGGGGCACATTCATGCTTGCTTAATAGTGCTTAGATTGAAATACAGCAACAGTGATTAGCGGCCTTCAGTGCCGTTGCATTTATTTATTTATTTATTTATTTATTTATTTGGAGGGACACAGACATTTCTGACAGAAATAGTTTTCGAAGAAATGGCACTCAAACTTTGATGATCAAAGAAAACGTAGCCTACTTTGTCTTAATTAATAAGGCCGGAATAAAAGAGTTCTTAAACGGCCGTTTAAAACCGGCAGGGTCGTGGCCGTGCGATAAAGGCCCGAGCCGAAGGCGAGGGCCTTTATCGGACGGCCACGACCGTGCAAGGTTTTAAACGGCCGTTTAAGAACGAGTCACTACTCTTTTATTCCCATTCATAAATGCCCTTTTGTTAAAAAGCGAAAAAATATTATAGACAATCTGTGACAATCTGTACATTTTGTACATTTTTAAAAACTTTTTAAAAGTTATGTTTGGTGCGCGTTGGGTTGTGTGTACGCGCGTGTAAAAATAGATTACGCTCTGGTACTAATAACTATATATTGCGTTCCGCGTAATTAAATTGGGGTACCGTGAGCTTGTGCGCCCAACACGCGAAGCCAGCCGTGTTTAAACACTTCTAGCCGGTGTTATATCGTCCGTTTAAACACCCCACGTGACGTGCTCTCGACCAATCAGAAAAGCGAAACTGTCTGGGGTATTTATGATTTTGTAATCAATAAACCCTCACACTAAAACTGAACATTGATGTTTGTTATCCTTAATACCAATCCTAAACGATACCTTTAAATACAATTACTACAGGCATAATACATCCACAGTAACTTCATTTACATCGTCTATAGCTACCGACAAACACGGGAGACAATTATATTAACATCAGCTCTATTATTGATAGAGAAATTTAAGTTTGATGAAGGCTCTGGCAAAATTGTGTATGCAATATCAACGAAACGGAACGGGAGTAAATGAGATGAATATAGGGCCTGGGCGAGGCAAACAAATTCCTTTGTTCACAACACAAGTGACGCATGTTAAAGTATGACAGCCTATGTTTCCAAACAAAGCTGGCCAATGTAAATATTCTCAAAACCACTGGGTCAGAATAATGGCCCACGCTTCAAAAACGGGGGTTTTAAAATTGACACCATTGGTGTTTTCCATTATAGATACCAAAAAAATGCGAGGGTGTTAAAATTGACACCATTGGTGTTTTCCATAAAGATACGCAAACAAAAAACGAGTCAAAATTTCCAGCATAGGGTGTTAAAATATATAAATATTTCTAATGTCTGCCAAAACAATTACGTTGGTGTTATTTTAACACCATATGGTGTTAATTTTGATTCTCTTTTGGTATCTATACGTGACAACACCCATGTGTCAATTTTAACACCCCGGGTTTTTTTTGCAGTGCAGGTTCCGGGTCCCGTGTTGGGGCCTGACCTATTTCTGAGTCAGTATGACCTGGGATCCGTGTCAAAATGACCCACAATTAGCGGTTAAAACTGAGGCATAATTCGAGCTAAAATTCGAGGTTTCGAGGTTAGCCTGGCCCAGAAATGGGTCTTGTCCCTCAGGAACCAGGAAACCTGGTCAATTCTGACTGGCCAGTGTTTTCAGAGGGAGTGTTTAGAAAATTAAATCACATGGATAGTGGCACGACAAAAGAAACAGGACTGGATACTAAAATCATGACAAACATTATTGCCATCCTTTTGTCATCAGGCGAAAAAAAGAAGAAGAAACGCTCGGGATTTTACAGCCGGTTATAAACTGAACTTCATCAAACTGAAATTAATGGTTAATTTATTCTAAATGGCGGTTTGTGCTTTCCATGTACAGATCCCTCATGTCGCCGTGTGATTACACGCCAAACATGTTCAACCCGCTTCTGAGTTGTGGTGTGTGGATTTACGGCAAAGGGGACCGTCGACCGTAGATTATTAGTAGTAGCAGGCATTGCAATTAAACACATTTTCAAGACGTTGGTGTGACTCGAGCATGGGCGGAACAAACTTTACACACCGGGCGTACACCTCAGAATAAAAAAATGTCCAGACTTTGCATGATCCTGAGAAGTTCTGTGGACTTTTTACACACAGATTTTGTTGATCGGTAAATCCAGGACACCTCTTTATTGTCCCATTTTAAAACTTTATTTTTCCCCAAGTTCCCGTTGGTTTTACACACACGAAATTCAAGCGGTCCTCGCTCCGTCAAAACACCCGGATCTATCCCTTTTGCTCAAGTCATAGGTTTGAACGGGATAGAGTTTTTCTTGGGTATAAGAAAGTTTGGTTTATCTTGAAGACGATGCATTTTCTTGTAGCTGTTATTCGTTTTGTCTCAACATGAAGTAAATTGATTAACCGGGCAAAAAACATCCCTCAAAACATATTTCAATGGAAATGGGTAAAATTCAAAAAGAAATGCAACTTTGTTACACAATATCAGAGTTTAGGAGTGTCCACGAAAAGTAATGTGTGCTAGTAATACAAACTTTTCACTTTCAATGATCAATCAATTGTAATAATACTGGTATCTTTTTTGAAAAAAATGAAATGCTTACCTTCAGTTGCAGTGTATACAGTGGCAAGAAAAATTACAAACATCACATGATGACTAGTTTCCATTTCTATGTTGATTTCTACTGGTTCGGATTAGTCGAACGCGAAACAGTAACTACCGACTGACAGGTGACTTCTGCTCGAGAGCCTACGTCCAACTGGTGGTGTTCACGTAAAGGGCTATAGTGCACATTTCCTTGATGCAACAAGCTTGCAGCCACTTCGGCAGCAAATTGTGCGAATCTCGCGCGCTTCCAAATGTTGTCCCCGTTAAAGTGCGTGGTTTGGTTTCACTCACCCCTTGGCAGGACTTTCCCGTGAACCAACTGTTTCTCAAAAGGGTTTGGGACGTAGGCCTACAAGGTCTTTATGCTGTGCTTGAGGTAACTTGAATTAATGAAATTTGCCTTTAGTTTGTTTGATTGCAAAACTTGCCGTCAAGTTTGCACAGATTGTAATGTCTAATGTCCCTTCAGAGCCACCGTAACTAGACAATCGCGACTATAAGAAGTTTCCTCAATGATTTGCGTCAAAATGTGCAAAAGTGAAATTGTAATTAATGGCGTCAATGCTTTATTAGTGTCCCTCCGTGGACTGTCCGAGGCCACTGTAAACTTCGCTCTATATTATTTGTCTCCTTTTGAGGAACTCTCATGAGGAGTTGACATTGAAACACTGAGGCATATTGTAAGACGTCGAGATATTGATTGTGCTTAGTTAGAACAGTCGGGTTCCCCGGCCCCGCCCCACTGCCCCCCCCCCCATCCCCCAAATGATGTTCTTGATCGTTTCTTATTCGGCAGAAACCCCTTTCTCTATTGTGTTGAATGGTTCTGGCTATTATCCAACTTCGATGTAAATAAGACAAATAAAAAGGCACAATGTATAGGCCCCTGTAATTTTGCAATTTTCGGCACCCGAAACAAATACGGTTCCTGCAAGTAACAGAACACATAACAGAGGATCTAAATGATTACGTCACTGGTTACTTTGCCAAGGGGAACCCCCTGTCCTTGCCTCGAGCATCCGGGTCCTTACTCTGCTGTTTAGCACCGTTTGTTGTTCGAGATTGAGAACTCAATTCTTGACAGAAAGTGGTCAATATTCAAAATGGCGCATGTCTTATGGGGATGGTATACGTGTAGGAAGTTTGCAAGCCTCAGACGACGGGAAAATGTTCCGAAATTGCTTTGTTTAATCAACATGGACATGTTGGCTTGTTCCACAAGTACTGAAGAAGGACCTGAAGAAGTAAGTTAATTTAGTTTACTTTTTAAAATAATACATGATGATGAAATAGGTGCAGTGTTTTTCTCTGCCAGAGTTTGTGTTGCAAAACTTTCGATATAAAACAGAACCATTTCAACCGAGCATGCCACACGGGGCCTGTTTTTCACTTATCCTTACCTTACCAAAATGACCAGTTCATTCCAATTGGATATCCAGTTGGAAAGAATTGGAAAGAGTTGGTTTTGAGTTGGTGTGAGTTGGTTTATATTGGAATACTGACTACGTAAGAGTAAGATCTTAGGCCAACTCAGTCCAACTGGAAATCCAATTGGAGTCAGTTGGCTTGATTGCATTGAATTGGTTTTAGTTGGAATTTGTTTCAATCGATTGGATTTTTCACCTCCCAATATTTTTTCCAATTGGACATTTTATTTCCCAACAGGGTCCAATTGGAAAAACAATCTTCATATTATTCCAATATCACCAAAAACCAACTGGATTTAGAATTAGTTAATTGCACCGGTGTAAATCCCTCGAGTGGGGTGGGATACATTATATGGACTGTGAGCCCAATGGGTATAAACTGCTCTTTTCTTTTTTTTTGTAGCTCAAATGGTCCAATGATCGGCATCAATCTGTGGGACTATTATATTAAGCTGTCGGACCAATGGGTCATTAGACTAGTGGGTAAAAACTTATTTTGGGGTGTAGTTGAAAAAATTGGGTCTAGTTGGGAACAAATCAAACTGAATCCAACTGAGTCCAACTGTGTCCAGTTGGGTCCGATTGGTTTTGTGCCAAAACACAACATTGGACAAATTCCAATTGGTTCCAACTGGAAATTTGAATTGGAAATTTTGGTAAGGGTGATAGCAGACACTGAGGTATTTCACCAAGACATGTTGTAGCCTTCATGTAACTAATCTTATCTCCGCCTTTTCTTTTCCAGCTAAAACCATTAGTGACAACACAAGATACCAAGGTGTTCACCCTTCATGTGTACTCTATAAACTTGTGAAACTTGGTCACCTTCTCCTCAGTC
Organism: Pisaster brevispinus; assembly: GCA_023634235.1. Classification (NCBI taxonomy): domain Eukaryota; kingdom Metazoa; phylum Echinodermata; class Asteroidea; order Forcipulatida; family Asteriidae; genus Pisaster; species Pisaster brevispinus. Next base: position 6,921,045 of record JAMKCF010000021.1, on the reverse strand, counting down.
GAGACCTACATGTAGTTGATGTCAACCCAGCTACAGCTTTCCTCTACATGGCCAGAGTGTTTAACTCTCAAATTGAAAAAAAAACTTCATGACAACCTTCACATTTCATTTATTATTTCTGGTTGTGAAGCCAAGAACTCTCAGAACAGTGAACTTAATCACAATACTAACCAAGAACTCCATGGAGAGAAGACAAGGAAGGAAGTTTCAGTTTTAGATGTGGGAGGAAAACCCCCAGAGAATTATTCCAGGGAAAACCCACACTATCAGGTAGGGACTGAAAACCAAATCCACATAGTGCCCCCAGCGGGATTTGAACCTGGGTCCCAGAGGTGGAAGGTGAGGCAAGATACCACTTTGCCAACCCGACCACCTTGTCTTCAAGCTAAAAGAATCATCTCACTCTGTTTGAACCACCGATGTCACTACAGACCTGATTAATTACCAGGACACCAAGAACAACCAAGAGACCCACGATGCAGCCCTTGCTCTATATCACAACCAAGGTAGGTCTGTGTAGAAACTGACAATCGCTTTTTAAAGTCTGAATTCGTTTTCTATTTTAATCAAGAAGTAGGACAATTGTTCATATTTCCATCATGGTCTTGTTTTCATTTGTGAAAATTTCAAAGAAATTACATGAATGGTTGTTGTATTCAGTAGACATACACAGAATTACTTCGCAGAGCTCTGGATAGACTTCAACCTCTTTATTACTACCACGTTCCTTTATATACACTTTTTACAGTCCAGTGAATATCTGGTCACTTGGAAAACTATTTATAATGAATAGCCTTATTATGTAATGTTACGGGTTACGACATCTCCCCTTTTCGTTAAAATAATAACCAACTGTATATTGTTGGTTTTCTGCATATGGATTTTAAATTTAATTAATGTGTTTTGAAAATAAATCAACCAGTACAAGAATAACAATACGGTGTTTGAAAATAAATTAATACATAACATAATCCTTTGTCCAAACTGGTGGACGTCTTTGTCTACTGCTTTTCCTTGGTTCAACACTTACTTCAGTACTTGTTGTTTCTTCCGGATAATCATTAATTTCAAAATCGGTTATCACATCATCCGGGTTTGTATCTTGTGTAAGGCGTGCTTTAACTAACTTGTTAATATTCCATCTTTTCCCGTCTTCAGTTTGATATGTTCGACGGCTGACTTTCTTAGCTATTCTGACTGGTTTGCTGTAACTTGTGTCCCCTTTCACAATAATACCTGGTTTCTTGATTCGAACCCAGTCACCGACATTAAACTCAAACACTTTGACACTTCTCTTCTTGTCTGCATATTGTTTGTACTTTCTCTGCTTAGAGTGAACACTTTCTTCCAGTTCGACATGAGGCTTTTGGTTTGTTTTCAGCCCAACAATATTCAACCTTGTTCTCATATGTCGACCATGTAATAATACACTGGGTGCAATCCCCGTAGTTGCATGTGGTGTTGCTCTATACACAGCTAGGAACTCATACATCACTTGTTTCCATGGTTTGTTCAAATTAATTGCATTTTGCACTGTACTCTTGACTACACCATTGAATCTTTCAATTGCGCCATTGCTCTGTGGATAATATAATGAAGAAAAACCATGCTTAATACCTCTGGCGCTCAAAAATTCTTCAAACTCTTTAGACACAAACTGTACACCATTGTCTGAAATAATCTCATCTGGAAATCCCTCTCTACTGAATACTGTTTTCAAGAAAATGATAACTTTAGCAGTGGTGACTTGTGATGTAAATGCTACTTCAGGCCATTTGCTATAGTAGTCTATCAATGTTATTGCATATCTACATTCACTTGAACCTCGGACAAACGGTCCAACAATATCTATTGCAACTTTACTCCATGGTTTGTCAGGAAATTCCACTGGGATCAATGGGGCAGTCTTTTGTTTTATACTTTTATCATTGTTCTGACACGTTACACAAGAATTAACTACAGTTGTTACTTGTTTGTCCATTAATGGCCACCAATACAGTTCTCTAAGTCTTTGTTTGGTTCGAGTTATCCCTTGGTGGGATTCATGAGCTATGTTAACAATAACACCTGTAAGCTCTCTAGGAATAATGATTCTATCATCTCTCATTATGATATCATTACAAACCGTTAGTTCATCTTTAACGCAGTGAAATGGTTTCAAGATTTCTGCATCTTTTGGATCAATGTTACTCAATTTTCTTGGCCAACCATTCACAATGTACTGTTTCACAATACTATGTACCTTGTCATTGTTAACAGCCTGTTTCAGTCTTGTGATACTTATGCATTCACACATGTTTTTCAGAACTACTTGGCATATTACTTCATCTTCAACATCATATTCCGTTTCATCAGCCTTTAAAGGCAGTCTCGATAATGCATCAGCGACTTTGTTTTCATCGCCAGATTTGTACACAACATCATAATTGTATTTCATTAGTCTACATGACCATCTGGAAATTCGCATTGTTTGCCTACTTGAACCTTTACTGAGTAAAGTAACGAGTGCTTGGTGATCAGTTTTTAGCGTGAATTTTCTTCCCCACAGGTAAATGTTCCATTTTTCACATGCCCACACACACGCCAGAGCTTCTTTTTCGCCCACTGAATATTTCTTTTCAGCATCAGACAATGTTCGACTAGCACATTCAACTGTGAATTCCTTTCCATTTTTGATTTGTGTTAGTACTGCACCTAATCCGTAATCAGATGCATCTGTGGTAACAATTGTCTCAAGATCTGGGTCATACATGGCTAAGCAAGGACTTTTACCAATTATTGTCCTTACTTTATCAAAACTCTGCTGAGCAGCATCGTTCCATTCAAATCTGCTATTTAATCTGATCAATGATCTCAGTGGTTCGACAAGATTGGCATAGTGAGGAATGTACTTTGCAAAATATCCTGCTAGTCCCAGAAATGATCTCAATGACTTTTTGTCATGAGGAACTTGCGCATTCAACAAAGCTTGGAATTTATCATCTGGTTGAACACCATTAGCACTGATCGTATGGCCAAGGAAATTTAGGCTTGACTTTGAAAACACACATTTTTCTGAGTTTAGTTTGATGCCATACTTCTGTAACCTGGTTAACACATTCCTCAGATTTTCATCATGTTCTGCCCGAGTTTTACCATAAATGATTACATCGTCCAAGTAATACTGTACACCTATCAACCCATTAAGAACTACACTCATCATCTTTTGAAATGCAGATGGGGCAGATGCTAGGCCAAAACACATTCGTTTATACTGAAAAAGACCTTCATGTGTCAAAAATGCAGTGAATGGTCTTGACTCTTCATGTAGCGGCAATTGATGGTATGCGGATGCTAAATCTAACTGTGAAAATACGCTAGAATTACGCAACTCACAAAGAATTTCATCAATTTTAGGCAATGGGTATTTGTCAGGTATTATTGCCTTGTTGACTTGCCGTAAATCTACACAAATTCGTACAGCACCGGATTTCTTCCAGGCTACTACAATAGGTGATACCCATTCGGATGAATCTACTCGTTCAATTACACCTTGCTTCTCAAGATTAGCCAATTCAGCAGATACTTTTTCTCTTGCCTCAAAAGGCAATCTTCGTAACTTTTGACTGACCGGGTGAACTTTACTGTCAACTTTCACTTTATGGATAAAACCTTTCACACTCGGCATCTCCTCAAAATTAGTGAACAATTGTTCATACTCATGTACAATTTGCGATTTCACCTTTTTTTGCTCAACTTTGTCCGTGTCTAGCTTATTACAAGATAATGTACCACCATCAATGTTTATGTTAAGAGCTTGTATCAAATCTCTACCCATTATATCAGTACCAAGGTCAACTACGTATACATTAGTTACAATCAAGTACTTCCCAAACTTTACAGTACATTTGAAACATCCAGTAATCTTAATTGTATGCTTCGTAAACGAAGAAAAGGTTTGATGTTCGTTCGGGGTTGATAGTGCGTCAAGTAAGAAATGTTTCTCAAATGTCTCTTTCGTAAGTATGGTTATAGCAGAGCCTGTATCTACCAATAGAGGCAGTAGTACACCATTCATTTCGACTTTACAGCTTACTGGCTCTGAACTACTAACTAACGTGTCTGTATTAAGCACTAACAGTTCGTCGTCCTCATCCATCACTTGGTGAACCTGCTTGCTGGTCCGTCCCCGTTTCTGCCTGTCTGCTTGCGGCTTCGTAGTGGCCTTCGTAGTTGCGCGACAGACGCTGCTGAAATGCCCAACTCTGTTGCACTTGTTGCATGATTTATCTTTGGCGGGGCAGGACGGGTCATTGGCTAGGTGTTGCGCAGAACCACATCTGTAACAGTTTCGTTGCGCTGTGCTCTGATGCGTTGCAGAAAAATTCGGACTGGTATTCGGGTGTGGCGTAAACTTCTTTGTCTGCTTGACTCGGTTGACTGGTACTGTAGAGTTGCTATCAGTCCCCTTTGACAACGCCCTTGATTCGCGTACAGCATTTTCAACTCGGTGAGCGACTTCTCTGGCTTTGGAAAGTGTTAAATCTTTTTCCATCAGTAATCTTTCTCGAATTTTGTTACTGTTTGTCTTTTCGACAAGTTGATCACGTAACATTTGATCAGTAAACTGTTCAAACTCGCATGTTTTTGCAAGTTCTCGTAGGGCCGCTAAGTAACTGTCAATTGTCTCACCAATCTGCTGCGATCTTTGCCGGAATCTGTACCTTTCAGCGACGACGTTAATTGACGGCTGAAATTGTTTCTGTAACGTCTGGAGTGTAAACTCGAGAAGGTTTGTTCCTTTGGATGGAGTTTCATCACAGTCCGGCAGAGTGTAGAAAATTCGTTGGCCTTCTACGCCTAGGCAATGTAGTAGCAATGCTCTCTGGCGTGTTTGGCTGAACTCTTCATCTCCTCCAACCGCTATCAAGTAGGTTTTGAAAAGGGAAACCCAATGTTTCCACGGAACTGGAGGATCACCCGGTTCTTGTAGGAATGGAGGGGGTTGAAGTAAGCTTGGAAACCCTCCTGAGGCCATGTCGCTAGAAGTTCGACTATCCTCGTCGCCAAATGTTGTATTCAGTAGACATACACAGAATTACTTCGCAGAGCTCTGGATAGACTTCAACCTCTTTATTACTACCACGTTCCTTTATATACACTTTTTACAGTCCAGTGAATATCTGGTCACTTGGAAAACTATTTATAATGAATAGCCTTATTATGTAATGTTACGGGTTACGACAATGGTTCCTGTAAATCACCTTTGAAGAGTTGTTCAAGATGGGTTCATGTTTGTCGTTTTCTTTTGTATTTTTCAAAGATCACAGCTTCACTTTAAACAATGCGAAAATGCAATCAAGGGATAAAATACATACATTTTGTTTGTATGATGTCCCTCTGTCCAAACCTCTTTAAGTTGTAGGTTTCCCTTTGTGGTGGTGCAGGGAATTTGTAAATCTTTTACTGGAAGCTATCTCTAGATCAAAGTGCACCAGGACATACAACCTATTTTTAGGGATTCTTCATTTTTGTTCAACCAAACTCCTGAAGCTAGTGACTTTGGGCTTTTTTCAGGGGGAGGGATTTTTCAAAATTTGTTTCATAAAAAGAATGTTTTATTTTACGATTTTGCAATGGGTGTTTATTTTTATTTTTATTTTGACCAAGCAAGACATTGGGCTTTACGTCCATTGTATGCCTGCTGGTCTTTAATCTTGTCTTGTCTTTCCTTTTCCGACAGATGGAGCCATCAGCAAGAAACACAAGATCCCAAGCTGTCCACCCTTCATGTGCGCCTTTAATTCATGAAACTTGGTCACCCTCTGCTTGAGACACCTCCAGTTATAGTTGATGTCAACCTTACTGTGCAGTGCTTCTACATGACCACAGTGATGACCCTCAAAGAGAAACACAGAAACACCTTCATGAGGTCCAAGCTAACTCATGGAACAACCTCCAGACCTGATGAGCAGATTATCTCCATCAGGAACAACATTGAGGAGCCATGGTGCACCCAAGGTATGATTACAGGCACTGTGTGACAACCGCCTTGAATATCTGCACATTTTCTCTTTCAATCCAGCCAAGTGAGAATCATTCATGACTCCCATGATGGTTTTCGTATTTATTAATGAAAATGCTAAAAGAACTTACATGAGTGTCCTCTTTGACTAATTAGCCTAATTGGGGATTTTTCAAAGATTACCCTTTGCTTTAAAAGACATGGACATACACTCAAGGGATGAAAGACAGTCATACAGTGGCCAAACCTCTTTAGTGTTAGGTTTCCATTTTGGGTGACAGAGATAATCTCTTCAATTTAAAATCTAACACCGTGGAAGACCTGGATGCTACACATCTTTCAGGATTTTTCATTTCTGTACAACCATAGAGCAAGGACGACCGTACACCCTGATGAGGGTGTAGACCACAACATGTGTAGAGTGTGATAATTCAAAGTTTAGCTCAATAAATGACCTGTAAACTATACTGGTCCTACTGACAGGACATACAGTCTGTCAAAATAAACAATGAAGTCATTTTATATGCACCATCGATGCCAGTTTTTTTATTTATTCATTGCTTTTTTTTTATGGAAGTCAATAAAAACATTAAAGAGGGGGAAAATGATAAGATTATTATCATAATATTCTAATTAGGACGTGTATATAATTGTCATTATTTTAATGATGATGGAATTACAAGCTTGGTTATCAAAAGACGCCTATACATCCATATATATATATATTTTTTTTTTTTGAAGGTCACAAATTTAAAGGATGCCTGCCATGCTACCTTGTTCGTATGCCAGGTAAAAGTTTGTAAGTGATAAATAGCGGTTCAGCTGAAAATATGTTTGTTATTTATTTCACTGACAATGATGCTCTCCATCAGGCCCTGCTGATGATGTGATGTCACTGGTGGGAAAAAGAAACAAAACCTAAACATTTGAATTTCTTTGAATTTTGCAGCAAAATCATTTCTTAACATTTCTTGTTTCCACTAGTGATGTCATTGTAGTACATCATGAGCAGCCATGCTTGTCTTTTTGTTTCCGGGCGATCCCAGAGAGGGCATTATTTTAAATAAATTGGAAACAGATACGAGAAGGGGGGGTCACAGCAGGTTTATTTTCAATTCATTTATTAATAATTAGTCGCAAACTTTTACTTGGCATATGAACAAGGTAGCACGGCACCCAACTTTTAAGTGTGAACAATCTGCACAGCAGGCCTAAAATTTCATCTTCGAGAGGGCAAAGCTATTTTTATTTCATGAAGGACACTCCCAAGTCTATGGGAATATTTTGAAGTACGAGGGGCAGCAGACCCCATTGCCCTGTGGGCTCTATATAATTCCAGGCCTCCACAAACTGTCGCCATTTACATTATAATTAATTCTCTAATTGTTTTCCTTCATAACAGATTCATGTAGATCCAGACTGTGACAGCACAATATCCTGAAGATGTTCCTCAGTGTTCACTCTCATGAACTCAGAAGAGCTTGGTCATCCTGTGATTGAATCCTTAGATTGGTTTCACCCTGGTCTTAGCAGCCACTGCATGTTCTTGTTGAATCATCCTTCAAACAGAGAGAAGCAAACCCACTCACCCTGGCCTGCTGCCCAAACTATCTGACATTACCCTCCAGCTGTTTACCTCAGAAGACGTCTTGAAAACCATACATGAAGGACTAGAACCCTAGATCTACAATACAATCAAGGTACAATTAACAGGTATCTTAACTGGCAAGAAAGGTTTTTCTTGTTTTGGGTAAAGGCCACATTAAAACAAGCATTACTCCTTTTTTTAGAGGGGTTCAAAGGTCAAATTCGTTGAATTCGTAGTGAAATGTTTGTCAAAAATAAAAAAACGTTGGATGACGTTACATTTTAAATATGGTCATTACATTTTTGTACAGAGAAATTTCAGTTCATTCCCAAAGTTTGATGATATTCTATGAAAAAGGCAATGAATTTGACCTTTTGACTTGCACAGAAATTCCTCTTTGGAATGTACAGACCCATTTGTTTTTGATGTCCGATGATGTCATGTTTTGAATTTCCCTCTAAAAGAGTATCAAATAAAATGAAATATTACACCATTTTAACATGAGGTAAGAGACTTGTAATTTTTATCTACACTTCCATAATGGCTCCATCTATAGGAAGGTAGGGTCAGATTGTTTTTTGCCGACATAATGCTGATTTATGGGCAAAGTTGTCAAGAAAGATACCAAAAAAGTCACCTGTGAAAGTTCCAGCTGAATACAGTGTCTACTGGTCAAGAAAACAGCAAAAAACTGTCACAGTATTTTTATAAAGAATGTCAAATCCATCCACATTTAGCGTCTTTGGCTGCAGCATTCGTGAACTTTGAATTTTGAATTTTTGCCAACCCTCAGAAATCTGAGAAACGACTTATGCAAGAATCGTCTCTCACATTCGAATGTTTTGGGGTGATAATTTTCTCCAAACCATACTACTTCAAAGGGAATCCATTCTCAAAATAGTTTGTACCACCAACATCTGGAGTCCTTCTTACCAACGTAAGTCTTTATGGTCATTAATTTTTGGAGTATTCACCAATTTATGACCCTCCCTTTAAGGAATATAAAAAAAAAAAAAAACATTTGAATTACATTTAAGTAACCCCCTCAAGGTGAGTGCATGTTCCTCACTTCAAAGACATGTTAAGGATGAGAACGTTGAGTGACACACGCTAATCCTGAGGTCACACATTCTGAAGCTAATTTTTAAGAAGTGTCCTTAACACATTGTTTTTCTATTAGTAAATATATATTTATTTATTTATTAAAACATTTTTTTTTACAAAAGATGGAGGGGTAGGGTGGTAAAACCACATGAATGCAGGACTGTGTTCAAATATTATATACACAGGCCATCAACACATGTTGCCCTTGAAGTGTTGCATGTGAAGTCGACATCTTTATCTTGGGGGTGTATTTTTGGTTTTATTCAACGCTTATTCTCTCCAGAAAGGAACACTTCCCAGGATAATCAGTGGTTAATTTTTACACCAGCTTCAACATTGTACTTGACTTTTAAGGGGGTGGATTGGAGTAGTTGGAGTTTACATGTAGTTTGCAGGGACAGAATTTCATCTTTGAAATATCAAGGCATCTCTCATATTTACTGCTGGTCTATGGAAACCTGAGAGTCATATGGAAAATTGGGAGAGACACAAAGGTCAAAAGAACAGAGACCATGGCGTGGCCTTAGCATTTGAGGCCTTAAATGTTTTCATTTGTATTATAGTTTCAGTAGAAATGTTGAATCGTTTTGTTATTCTTTTGTTTTATCTCCTACATATCAACTAATCCAGATAAGAAGTGTTGGATCTCCATAGAGAGTGGTCAGTCCATAGCCAGTAGACACTAGACATGCATGAATCTACCGTCATTGAAGACCTCCAGTATCAGTCAACATAACAGTAGTCAGTCCGTTTATTTGAATTACTGAAAGCGAACTTAATAAAGAACTTGAAAGAAACAATGACACTGCTAAAAGATTAAAAACTTATCCCTGAAGTTCCCTCTCAGCATGTTGATCTTTAACACTTAACTATCAGTGCTTTGAAAAGAAAAGTTGGAAACATTTCTGACTCAAAATCACAAGGGGTAAGTCCAGCATTTTTATCAAATTTTGGTCAAAATTGAAGAAAATCACAAGGGGTAAGTCCAGCATTTTTATCAAATTTGGGTCAAAATTGAAGAAAATCACAAGGGGTTAGTCCAGCATTTTCATCAAATTTGGGTCAAAATTGAAGAAAATCACAAGGGGGAAGTCCAGCATTTTCTTTAAATTTGAGACTCAAATTGAAGAAAAACACAAGGGGTAAGTCCAGCATTTTCATCAAATTTGGGACTCAAATTGAAGAAAAACACAAGGGGTAAGTAAGTCCAGCATTTTCATCAAATTTTGGATCAAAATTGAAGAAAATCACAAGGGGTAGTCCAGCATTTTTATCAAATTTGGGACCAAAATTAATGGAAGTCACAAGGGGTAAGTCCAGCATTTTCATCAAATTTGGGACCAAAATTGAGGAAAATCACAAGGGGTAAGTCCAGTATTTTCTTTAAATTTGGGACTCAAATTGAAGAAAAACACAAGAGGTAAGTAAGTCCAGCATTTTCATCAAATTTTGGATCAAAATTGAAGAAAATCACAAGGGGTAAGTCCAGCATTTTTATCAAATTTGGGACCAAAATTTAGGAAGTCACAAGGGGTAAGTCCAGCATTTTCTTTAAATTTGAGACTCAAATTGAAGAAAAACACAAGGGGTAAGTCCAGCATTTTTATCAAATTTGGGACCAAAATTGAGGAAAATCACAAGGGGTAAGTCCAGCATTTTTATCAAATTTGGGACCAAAATTGAAGAAAATCACAAGGGGTAAGTCCAGCATTTTTATCAAATTTGGGACCAAAATTGAAGAAAAACACAAGAGGTAAGTCCAGCATTTTTATCAAATTTGGGACCAAAATTGAGGAAAATCACAAGGGGTAAGTCCAGCATTTTTATCAAATTTGGGACCAAAATTGAAGAAAAACCCAAGGGGTAAGTCCAGCATTTTTATCAAATTTGGGACCAAAATTGAAGAAAATCCCAAGGGGTTAGTTCAGCATTTTCATCAAATTTGGGACAAAAATTGAGGAAAATTACAAGGGGTAAGTCCAGCATTTTCTTTAAATTTGGGACTCAAATTGAAGAAAAAAACAAGGGGTAAGTCCAGCATTTTCATCAAATTTGGGACCAAAATTGAGGAAAATCACAAGGGGTAAGTCCAGCACTTTCTTAAAATTTGGGACTCAAATTGAAGAAAAACACAAGGGGTAAGTCCAGCATTTTTATCAAATTTGGGACCAAAATTGAAGAAAAACCAAAGGGGTAAGTCCAGCATTTTTATCAAATTCGGGACCAAAATTGAAGAAAAACCAAAGGGGTAAGTCCAGCATTTTTATCAAATTTTGGACCAAAATTGAAGAAAATCACAAGGGGTAAGTCCAGCATTTGTATCAAATTCAGGACCAAAATTGAAGAAAATCACAAGGGGTAAGTCCAGCATTTTTATCAAATTCGGGACCAAAATTGAAGAAAATCACAAGGGGTAAGTCCAGCATTTTTATCAAACTTGGGACCAAAATTGAGGAAAATCACAAGGGGGCAAGTCCTGCATTTTCTTTAAATTTGCATCAAAAATGGAAAAAAATCACAAGGGGTAAGTCCAGCATTTTCTTAAAATTTGGGACTCAAATTGAAGAAAAACACAAGGGGTAAGTCGAGCATTTTTATCAAATTTGGGACCAAAATTGAGGAAAATCACAAGGGGTAAGTTCAGCATTTTTATCAAATTTGGGACCAAAATTGAAGAAAAACCCAAGGGGTAAGTCCAGCATTTTTATCAAATTTGGGACCAAAATTGAAGAAAAACCCAAGGGGTAAGTCCAGCATTTTTATCAAATTTGGGACCAAAATTGAGGAAAATCACAAGGGGTAAGTCCAGCATTTTTATCAAATTTGGGACCAAAATTGAGGAAAATCACAAGGGGGTAAGGCCTGCATTTTCTTAAAATTTGCATCAAAAATGGGAAAAAATCACAAGGGGTAAGTCCAGCATTTTCTTTAAATTTGGGACTCAAATTGAAGAATAACACAAGGGGTAAGTCCAGCATTTTTATCAAATTTGGGACCAAAATTGAGGAAAATCACAAGGGGTTAGTCCAGCATTTTCATCAAATTTGGGACCAAAATTGTGGAAAATCACAAGGGGTAAGTCCAGCATTTTTATCAAATTTGGGACCAAAATTTAGGAAGTCACAAGGGGTAAGTCCAGCATTTTCTTTAAATTTGAGACTCAAATTGAAGAAAAACACAAGGGGTAAGTCCAGCATTTTTATCAAATTTGGGACCAAAATTGAGGAAAATCACAAGGGGTAAGTCCAGCATTTTTATCAGATTTGGGACCAAAATTGAGGAAAATCACAAGGGGTAAGTCCAGCATTTTTATCAAATTATGGTCGAAAATGAAGAAAATCACAAGGGGTTAGTCCAGCATTTTTATCAAATTTGGGTCAAAATTGAAGAAAATCACAAGGGGTTAGTCCAGCATTTTCATCAAATTTGGGACCAAAATTGAGGAAAATCACAAGGGGTAAGTCCAGCACTTTCTTAAAATTTGGGACTCAAATTGAAGAAAAACACAAGGGGTAAGTCCAGCATTTTTATCAAATTTGGGACCAAAATTGAAGAAAATCACAAGGGGTTAGTTCAGCATTTTCATCAAATTTGGGACCAAAATTGAAGAAAAACCCAAGGGGTAAGTCCAGCATTTTTATCAGATTTGGGACCAAAATTGAGGAAAATCACAAGGGGTAAGTCCAGCATTTTTATCAGATTTGGGACCAAAATTGAGGAAAATCACAAGGGGTAAGTCCAGCATTTTTATCAAATTATGGTCGAAAATGAAGAAAATCACAAGGGGTTAGTCCAGCATTTTTATCAAATTTGGGTCAAAATTGAAGAAAATCACAAGGGGTTAGTCCAGCATTTTCATCAAATTTGGGACCAAAATTGAGGAAAATCACAAGGGGTAAGTCCAGTATTTTCTTTAAATTTGGGACTTAAATTGAAGAAAAACACAAGGGGTAAGTCCAGCATTTTCATCAAATTTGGGACCAAAATTGAAGAAAATCACAAGGGGTAAGTCCAGTATTTTCTTTAAATTTGGGACTTAAATTGAAGAAAAACACAAGTCCAGCATTTTTATCAAATTTGGGCCAATTTAAACAGGCATTATTATGCTCGTAAATGATGTAGTAAGAAGTTCTGATGCAGTTTTATTTACCTTATTTACCTTCTGTAAAAGATATATTAAAGGTCAAGTAAAATGATCTGTGAGGATGCCTGCTTCATTTTAAACCATAAAATTGTGAAATGGGGAGATTCCTGAAGTAAGGAATAACATACCACCTAATCATGCATACTCCAATTGTGTTATGCATATTCAGTTTTATTCAAATTAGCCAGGACATGAACTTGACATAGTTTACATAATACTGATTTTGGTGGAAATGAGATTAAGTTGTAACAGTAGAAGTACATGGTGCAAATATTTCAATTCCTAGTTTCAAACAAGGTACATTGTATATTTCAACTACAAAAAAGGGTAAAGATTTTGTTGCTGTAGTTTTGTTTGGTTTTTATTTGGTGGGGGTGCTGATCACACCTATCAAGTCTGGAAGCAGATAGAAATATTACAGTGTGATGGTTAGTTGGTCAGATTTTAAGCCAACTTAAAAAGCATAATTCTTAAAAAAAAATCAAAATCAGAATTTCTTTCTAAAGAAAAAGGGCGTATTTAAATTTAGGTGCTATTTCCAATGCTAAATTTAACAGTTAAGGATGAGAGTAAATGGATTATTGGAGAAGAAGACGAAACAAGTTCTTTGGGTCCATTTATGACAAATTTAATGGAAGTTAAGTTACATAAAAGAATCTTCCATAACCTACTAAGGGACAAGAAATATGTCGCGCTATTTTGTCTATTTAAACAATCACCTGAACCAAGTCACACTAAACTATTCCAAATTACTTTGCTACAGTTATTCTGAGGAGCGTGTACACTCTATCACTAATGCAATGAAAATCTACAAACAAAAACACAAATAACCACACCGTATAAATGACCAGGAAAAAAATGTAAAGCTTACAGAGGTTACATTAAAGCAGATATTGATACATTCTTAATGTTGATTATCTTGTCATGTCACTGGCTGTAAAATATCATTAGTTTACAAATTGTTTTTTTTTTCTTAATTAAATACAATTACTGCGTACCAGTTAGTCTTCCCTCATGGACGACCTTGAAGCCCTCGTGTGGATTCCCAGTCGAAGGTTCCACATTCCTGTCAAATAAATGACATACATTCAATAACGTTGCTTTTGAAGCGTGTATGAAGACATTAGCAAACTACAGTAGACTAGACTGGTACCCTTGTCTTTAGGATAAAGACAGGCACCGGTCCTACAAGCCCAGTGGTTTTATTGGATAGACATATGCATAACTACCTAACACACAATGGGTGTAGACCAGCGCGCAATACAGTAAACACAGTTACATGCAAACTACAACACGGTGTCCATCACGGCAACTTGATTTCTTTTTTGGCTGTACTCCGTTTCCCAAGATGCATTGCGGTATATTTTTAAGATGGCGCTTGTGCAATAGTGGGCTATTGTTTTTGTTTTTTTCCGAAGATTTCTGATGGATTTATTCAACTTTGACAACATGTCTAGCAACAACTAATGATACACAATTTTGAAGAAAAAAACTGAAATTAAAAGACTTTACTCACAAGATTCTAGCATGTCAAATGGTTGCCGTGGACGTCGTAGAATCGTGGCTTGCATTGTCCACAGTAATCAGGAACACAGATTGCGTCTTGGTGGTTGGGACAGACTTTGGAGTCACAGGGGTTTTGGGTACAGTAGATTGGTGGGCTGGTCGGTGGGCACTCAATCATGTCTGGTGGGCCAGTATCTGTTGAATTTATTCAAAATATATTTTTTAAATGAAATACAGAAATGGCTGGGTATTTCATTCACCCCCAGGGTTCCCAAGGTTGATCATGTGGAGGACTTGATGGTTTTGAAGAATTGAAACACCTTTGTGATTTATCTACCTGAGGGAGCGAGGATCCTGCAAATCACCACGTGCCCAGAAGAAGGATGCAACAAAAAGTTACCAGAGTTTTAAGAAAACTGAGCGTGAATTTGATTGGTTGTCTGCCATCATAAACCATTATAGGATGGTTAAATTATGTATGTGAATTGGACAAGATGTCTTTGGGGTAATTCTTACAACAAAAATGCAACAGTAATGCCATAATTCTTTTGTCACGATCTATCTTATTGCTTCTGAACTTCTGTTACTGGAACAAAAGTACTTTCCATGCCCTTCTTCCACACAACAAAATACTCATATCAGTTGATTTTGAAGAATTGAGGCAGTTGTCTGCAACTTGCAAATCAACGGGGTAAGGGTTGATAGTTTGTTCAATGCTGGGCAGCCATATACAGCCCAGGTATATGCCCAGTATGATGCCTGAGGCTGGAACACCATCACCCTTGTCACCATCACGCCAGCTGCTTCATTCATGGAGTTAAGAAGCCCCCTTGATACTTAGGTGATGATAACAAGCTCTGTCACAAAACCAACCTCCAGTCTCATTGATACAAACTGATTGCTTATAAAGAATAAAACGTAAGGTGTGATCAGCCAGGCCGGAATTGAACATTCAGTTTAATAGACTTGGACATCACTACTCATTACTGGTTCACCAAACCCAGTGCTACAACCAGCATTGGGGAGGCAGGAGTTTCTCTCCCCACCCCCCCTCTCCCATAAGTGAGATCAACAAATTCACAAATGAATTGTTGGATACATGAAAGGCACCCCAAAATTGTCTTTCCCTTCATTTGCGTCCCTCCCCCCATAAACCATCTGTTTACAGTTTTTCTCCAACCATTCCACCATAGAAATCTGCTTTCTAATTCTAGACAGTGTCATGGGAACTTGTTTGCATCTCGATTTAAGAACCTTTGCTAATTAAAGCTAATAATGTTTACCTTCTGTTTTGTCTTCACATTCCCAGACTCCACCTCGGAAGCAAGTGCTAAAGACGGAAAACAAAAATATTTGAATAAATTGTACTCTGCCGTTTGTTTTTCTTCGCACCGACACTTCTCCTGAAAGAGGGTTGCTATCTATAAACCTAGGAAGGTAGTGGTGGCACGTTCAGGCTAAGACTTATTACGTACAAGAAAACTGCATGAGCTTTCGTAGCAACAGCTACCTCATCAGATGAAGTATTTGTTGCTACTAAAGCTTGTACACATTTTTTTTGGTGTAACTAGTTAGTCTTACAGTACTGCCACTACCTTCCTAGTTTTATCTATCAGAATAACATGACTATCTCTATCAACGCCTACAAAGCTACTCAGTTCTTACTGTCTACACCTTGCGTAGCTTTAAATCTCAATTTTGCTTTTATCTCCGGGGGAAAAAAGAGAGGAAAAAACAAGGTTTGGGTACTGGATTGAGGATTTTGGTCGTTTGAGTTAAAGTGTTTAGATTGGAGGCAGGCTTACCATTTGTGTGTCTCGGAGAGTAGGATCTTGCCACTTCTGTAGCCAATGCCTTCCTTGAAACAAAGGTCTGGAGTGCAGTAGTTCTCATCGCATCTTGTTTGTCCGTCATCGAAGCAGCGACTGTATTTAAAAACGGTTCATCAAGAATAGTGAACACATTCCTTCATTGAATGGCTTGTGGGAACTTCTTTATTTGTTGAAAACGATGCCAATTTATTTGTTTAAGTTATAGTACACAACTTCAGGCCAAAATAAAAGAAAAAGTCTAAACCATTAGAATACCAAGCATGCCGGATGACCAGAGCAGGCATGATTTCCTCCCTCTTTTAGTCTGATTTCCGGTGGGGTTTTTACCCCCGGAAAAATCTGATTTTTTTTTCTCCATTTAATAGCCTGAAAAAGTCTATCAAGGCTTACTCCACGTGTACATGTAGGTCAGCCCTTGTACTCTATAATATTGTCCTACTTTTTTTTCCCAAGGACCAAATAGGTCTGGACTAGAGAGGCCAGTATTAATTAGCAGAGGGCACTGAAAACAGGATCCAAACCAGCCTCTCGGCACTAGACCGGCTTGGTTCTTGATCTAGAACTTGAGACAACTGCACAAAAATGCCATGAGTTTGACTCCCACCCAGGCTGCGTGTGAGATATTGAGGCAAAACACCAACAAGTGTACAGCACTTGTTGTCACACACTGGTGTTAGGGTAAAAACCAAAATGATAGAACACCAATTAAATATGTTGACTGCACTCGATCAGGTGACATTTAAATTTAAAAGGCAGTACCTACCATTGGTTGCAGCCACGCCAGAACTCCTGTCCATTGGTGTAGGTCTGATCATCAATGTAACACTTAATTGAAGTGTCAATGGTCACTGGTGACAAATTGATAGATACATAATTAATAGAAGCAGAACTGGGCATTGCTTGCCAACATTACGCAAATATCCCCAAAATAGCATGGCATTACTTGCAAAAGCATTAATTACAACAGCATTATTTCATGGCACGGCCACACGATTAAGAGCACCGGACTCGAGCTCTGGGGTTTCTGATCAGCAGAGTGTGGGTTCGAGTCCCAGTCATGGCACTTGTGTCCCTGAGCAAGATACTTCACCATAATTGCTCTGTCCTTCGGACGGGACGTAAAGCCGTTGGACCCGTGTACTAGGATTGGTAGTGCACTAGGGGTTAACCCTGGTGTTTCTGGTTCCATCGCATCAATGAGTTCAATGAGGCATCTTGGTTTCATTACCAGAAATATTAATAATCATTCTATTAGAACTAAATTGCCTTCAGATTTGGAAAATAATTGGATTGCCCTCAATTGGTACTCAAAAGAGATTCACTTACCATCAGGTTTGGGTTCCATTACTGCAGCAGTCAGACATTCATCTTCAGTACATTCCAGGAATCCATGGTAGCACGTGCTGCCCGGCCAAAGGAAATACAACATTACTTTAGACTGATCTTTACAATATGAGATGCCCTTATGACAAAATCGGGCTCTTCTGGAAAATAGTGAAATAGCATTCGATGTGAAGCAACAGCCTTGATATCAATGTGATGTGACAGCGTAACCATTCAGTGTGTTCAAAAAATAAGTACGTTGAATGCCAAAATTAGGTGCTTCTTGAAAAGCTTGTATTCTCTTCCATTTTGATGAGCAAATAAACCCAGTTTTGAGTTTTTTGGGGCAGGAAGAGCCTGGTTTTGGCATGGAGCATCACTTATCGTTAAACTTGATGAAACAATAACCATGGTAAACAAACGTGGAATTAACAAGTCAAGATACACCACTCGTCTGAAGCAGAAATGATGCCATCTAAAGTTGCCATTTAGATGCACTGAATACAGCCAGGGTAGCTTCGATGGCAGATTGCGAGGGATCTTTAAAAAGGGTATGTGTCATACTGCCTAGACCTTTATGCCATATCAAAGTTTGTTATGAATAAATAATACATTATTAGAAAACATACCTGGACCCAATGTCATAGAGCTGCTTAACGGCTGATTTTGTGCTTACTGCACAATTTTCCATTTCATAGCGCCGCTAACTGTAAGCACAGGAAAAGGCATGCTAACCTTTCGGTGCTTACTGTATGAAAATGAATTAGTTGCCTAATTTTCCTGCTAACCTGTGAAACACGCTTATGCTTTAGCAAATTTTTCTGCTTTAGAAAACTTGCTTACCGTTAAGCAGCGCTATGAGAGCTGCTAAAGCAGAAAGTGTTGCTTGCAAAATTTTTCGCTGAGCAGAAATGAGCAGGATACCAATTGCAAGAGATCCATGTGACATAAATTGGCTGGTAACCTAACCCTGGGAAGCATTATTTTGTTGTACTGAACATCTTGTGCTTAATAAGTAGCTCTACAAAAGTGGGCCCTGTTGCCACCCCATTTATAAATTATTTCATTTCAAATAATATCCTCTCTGGGAATGCCCCCACAAACAAGTCTGGCACATGCGTTGTCACTGGTGGAATGTGAAATGCCAAGAAAAGCTTGTACGACCACAACAGTATATGCCGGTATGGTAGCAATGAAGTTTGGACGTTTTGTTTGCGCTCCTTGTTCCACCAGTGAAGTCACATCACGAGCAAGTCCTGTTTTTGTGGCACATGGCACATGGACAAGGCGGTACAGCACACACTTTTATTACCACCATTATATACGCCAGTGATCATTCATTTTCAGTTATAGTCCACTGGGAGACGGGGGAAACAAATTGAGATGGGGTAGCAATTAGCCCTTTCCATGAAATATGCTAATTACATTCACGCATGCATACACAGACACTATTGATTGGCAAACACCACAGAGATGTGCACTAGGCAGACGCACAAACGCTTATGCGTCACGCCACCATCAGTAGGATTCAAAAAAGGGCACATTATTCCTGTTCCCTAACTTGTAGTGTTAGTGCGCACAAACGATGTGACATTTACATATTTCAGGTGTCTGTTGTTTACTACAGAACAATGGTCCCTTACCAGGTATTGCATTCAACCTCTGAAGACTCTCCATTGGGGATCTCCAATCCATTCAAATAGCAGCTAGCTGTGGGTTTGAATCAGTAGAGAGTCACATTAAGATACGGCAAAGTCAACACCAACAAAATGATCAAGTTGACCTTGTTCGGTTCATGTTGGTACAGCAAAATACCAGGAAATAATGATATTTTGATTTAACCCTTACACCGATGTGTAATAAGCACTGTATACTCGGTACTTTCCCGAGTTCTGTGAACTCAGGTAAATCACTCGGGTGGGATTTGAACCCACGACCTTTGCATTGCTAGAGCAGATGTCTTACCACTAGACCACAGAGCTAGCCCGATGGCTAGAGACAGGTCCAAATCTTTAGCAGCGGGTAACAAATTATGTTATTTATTTATCACCGATGCAATGGGTTTTTTTTTAATAACATCTTTTATACCAGGAAATAGTTATAAGATTAAGGAATATTGACTGCTTAGAGCACTATGGTTGAAACTGCAACTCCAAAGGACCCATAGTGATCCTCAGTGCGAAGCCTCAGGAAAATAAACTTGCTTCGGGGTCATCGGGGATCAGCAAGGGAGTCGCAGTTGTAACCATAGCATGAGTAAAAGCAGTAAATATTGCCCTTGCTATGGCTGTAGAACACTTGTTGCTACACGTATAGTACATTGGTTGCTAGGGGTAAAGCACATTGAGTTCATGCGGGGCTCTATAGACTGTGCAAGTCTCGCACGTATCGGAACAAGAAAACATGTCAAACAAAGAACTTTTTTTCTGAAATTAAATCTTTGCTTTAAATTATATCTCATGACAAAATCTGAACAACAAAAATACTCATTACAATTTGTATAAAATGAGTTCTAGCTTTTACACTAAGTACACAAATAAGTTGTTAATTATTATTGAAACAAAAATTAAGCTCTGGGACAAGGATGCTTATTTGATCTTTACTTGTTGAAACCCCTTACACGGACCACGATGGTCACACAAGTGTAAATTTGACGCATGACGCAGTTTATTGAGGACACTGACGCCTCAGTGACCATAGACTGCAAGGAAAGGCTTCAAATTCATCCACTATGGTTTTGCCTGTTTCAAGCCTGTGATCTGATAACAAGTGGTGAATGTATCTATACAGTACACAAATAACCCTGCTACTGCCCAAGCATTCAAAATCATCTATTATGGTTTGAATGAGTGATGCACTATATGCAAGCCTATGATCTGATAACAAGTGGTGTACACAGTAAACAGTTAACCCTCCCACTGCCTGACCATTCAAACTCATTCGCTACGGTTTTAAAGGATTGATGCACTATATGCTAGCCTACACTCTGATAATGAGGGGTGAATGCATCTACACAGTTACACAGATAGTTCCTTGCACTTGCTGTGCACAGTTGTAGCTCCATCATACACATCTCGTGAAGTTCAAAGGTCATAACGGGTTGCTTGATTTGCTGAAAACTATCGGAGAGAGTAAGAGACCTAATGCCAGTTACTTACTTGGGTTGCAAAGTTTCCTGAAGCAGTTTGTAGCATTGTTTCCAAGACAGGAACTGTCAAAAACAAATGTTACATAAGTAGCTATTAACACACAAATTTAGACAAATGGAAAACATACTCAGAAGTGCTTTGCCACATAAGGTGTAGAAATGAAGATGCAGTTTAAATTAGACTGAATGGGACCTACTGGGGAGCAATATTCATCTGTTTTGGGGGCGTCTTCTTTCTTGAAGATTTAAAAGTTTTAAAGCACGCAGCCAACATACTTATTGTCAAAGGCCAACATCCACACTTAGTATGACCCAACATATACATGAAAATAACAAACCTGTGAAAGTTTCAGCTCAACCGGTGATCAGAGTCACAAGAAAATAGGGGGTTTTTTTTAAATATGATGTTTACAATGTTTTCTAAGAATAAAAAAAAAAAATGTTTTTAAACATTGTGTTTTGGATTCGTGTGATCAAAACTAACTATTTTGCTCATTTATAAAATGAAGACATGTAAAGAGACCACCTGCTTGTTTTCCAGTAAGTAGTGATCCAAGTCTCTGTGGTTTGTAAACAAATGTAACCCCATGCACTATGAACTTCTCCCATGTTTTCTCCGACACCAAATTTCAGACAAGATGAATTAACGGTGGGTAAAAAAATCTTGTGCCGGACAATACTTAACTGCTGGTTGTCCTGGACTAGTTTTTTACAAGGTCCCTTATTTTAAGGTTCTCTTGTAACACTTTATCATTTGTGAAGGGACTTGAGTTTGAAACAATGACCACTCCGAGCAGGCAGTGGTTTGAAACAAAGAACTAGCCATGCAGGACCTCTTGGACAGAATTTTGACTGGTCCTTAGAAGTTAATATCTGGCATTTGGCCAGCAGACCAGTGTTAAGAGAGAACGCTGTCGTAACTCTCTTAATTCTTAAACACTGAGACTGACTGTGTTGAAAAACTTACCACATGTTGCATTCGTCATAGAAAGTCTGTCCATTGGTGTACTGCTTTCCATTATACTCACATCCCTCAATGCGGGCCACTGAAACAGAGCAGTTCATGAATAACGACAATTTAATGATTGTCATTCGGAAATTCTACCCTCCACTTGGCGGGTTCTTGGTTTCGTTTTAACAAGTTGTTGTTTTTCGTTTTTGACTAGAAATGTTCAGTTTACAGATTTCAGTGATACCACTGAAATCTGTAAGTAAAGAGAGTGTTATTGCAGGTCTGGGGCCGGTCGCCGGAGCGCGATTTTCAAAAAAAACTTAGATTCATCTTAAGATGAGTTGTCAGGGGTTGTGACATCACAGTTTGCTAAGCAACTAAGATCGATTGGCAGTTAACAACAGATTTAGCTCTTTGTGAAATCGAGCCCAGGGCCCAATTTCATAGAGCTGCTAAGCACATAAAGTTGCTAGGCATAGTATAGTTATGCTTACCAGAAAAAGGTAGCCAGCCAAAACACCATGTCACTATCTACCATTTCTGACTGCTATCATGCTTTTTTTTGCTAAGCAGAAAATTGTTAAAGCAATATTTTCTCCTTAATACAGTTCTATGAAATTGAGCCCATGTCTGTGTTTTGGCGAAACCTGAAAATCACAGTCCCTACTACCTCTCCGACAGAAATGTTAACTGGATACGTTTTAGGGTCAATCAATACCTCACCGTGTATGAACACATAAATCTTGTGGCCTCTAGTGAAACTGTTACGCCTAGGATCAACTTCTCAACACACTAAAGGCCGTGTCACACAGGACAATTTTATTTCAGGCAAAACTTGGAAGCAACCAACTGCACTGTATGCAACAGGAACACTTCGGCAACACAGGAGACATTCTTCGAGCTGTAACTCACTACTCCCAGGAAAATAACGAGAAAGCTGAAATGTGAATGAACTGTCTTATTGGAGATAGCCTGGAGCCGGCTGCCTGCAAAGTGCCTCATGAGACAAGGCCTTAAGATTCATCTTCAAATGAGTTCTCAATAGTGCCATAGTGAACTGTATCGTAACATCACACTCTGCTTAGCAATTCAGAGAGGTACACATCTTAAGATCAATCTTTGGAATCGCAGCCAGTTCTCACAAGTATGGTGAAGAGATGACCTTAATCAAGAAGCAGCATTTGATTTTTTATAAGCTTGTGATAGTCTTAGATTTCAAGATTAAATACAGATTTGAAGATACACCTTCACAGACTAAAGTACCAGTTTTGGCCCCAGATAACCAGATCAAACACAAAGATAAACAAATGCACAGAAAGGTGTAACTTCGGAGCACTCAAAAACACAATTTGAAAATGGTGTGACAATCTATTGCATACAAGGAAAGGACCAGGACGCCCTCCAGCCAGTTGGGTGGACAACTTGACACAGTGGAGTGGTCTTTCAGATGCTGATCTAAAGGACGCTGAGCCGAGCAGAATTGAAATCCCAAAATTCTCAACACAGCCAATCGGCAGAAGTGGGCACCTACGGGCCAGTGAACGGCTCTTGGCATTGTGATGATGAGTCTATCCACAGGTTGGGGAGCATTTACGCGTCTGTAGCCAATAATCGCTTCAGTCATTGGCCAGTGATTAACCAATAACCAATTCAACCGAAATAGTTATTGGTTCGACCGCACAACCTTGTCTTCATGAGAATTCTTTGTTACTGCATGGAGGAAACCAAGCAATGAAAACTAACTCACTTGTCTTAATGTACGGATCACATGTGTTGGTGTCGCATTGCCAGACTCCACCAAAGCAGGTGCTGAAAAAGGACAAATTTAAACGGGTGAAAGTTAATGAACTGAAAGTATTTCATGAAAGTTAATTATGATAAATTTGCTTTTAAAGCAGTAATGCTTAAAGATGCCAGGTCAGACCTTCGGCCGATTTGACCTGTCAGTTTGGATTTAAATTTTAAAAAGTTAGTTTTATAGGTTCGGTAACATTACAAGCTTTCAAATAAAGCATTGCATGAAAAACAAAAACCTGCCGATGATCAGAGCAAGTTAAGAACTAAAAATCTCACGACATCAGCCATGTACAAACAAATTTGCCTGTTGTATGTATATTGTGTTTTGTTTGTGGCAAAAGTTTTTGTATGTTTTTTGTTTTGAAATAGCATCATCTGTCAAAATTTGTTCCGAGAAAAACAATTTAAATTTTCTCTTTATTTGGGCGAAAATCGGGCCACTGCAAAATGGGTAATACGTAGTTGGCGATGAACAAGTATTTATCAAAAGAGCATCAAGTGGGGTTTCAATTTGGCTGGTAACCCAGCTCTGGTAAATTGTGTAACTTTTTTGTTGCTGGTACTGCATACTCCTAAGGAGCTGTTGATGGAATGCTTAACACCCAACGAACAGGGTAAAGTAATAGTGTAAGGCGCTAGAGGGTTAGGGTAAGGGTTTTGTTTGTTTACAACTCCACCAGAACATTTCTGATAGCTCATGTCTTTGGGAAAGAAATTAATGATGCTGCCTGAATCTTCTTCTTTTTTTTTCCCGACTGGATAGAATCTTACCATCTGTTGCATTCTTGTTTGACGGTGTCTCCAGAATGGTACGGAATTCCCTCGTAATAGCAGTGGCCTGGACAATGACAATCATTCAAAGAAAGAAAAATACAATAAGGACACCTTGTCTTTGGTATGCACTTTAAAAATATCATTCCTACCCAAAATTGAAAATTTACAGTCAGGAATCTTTTTTCTAAAATTATTTGACAAGTACAGTCATTGTTTATCTGGTCTTGACAAACTTGACAAATACTAAAGGTACCTAAGAAGAACAGAACGAAATTTGAATCACAATAAAAAATGTAAAGCTTCAGAAATCAACAGTGAAGAAGCTTGCCTGCCAGGTGGTGCCATGGAATGTGCAAGGTTACTCTTTCTGATGACATGGTCTATATTATATAACCACAGTTGCATCATACCCAGTTTTTGGGTGGGGTTTTTTTTGGAGGGGGGGTAGGGGTGGGGGCGGCGTGGGGGGGGGGGGTCAGTGACTAAATTGGAAATGCTAATTGGCTTACCTGGGATACAGTATTTGTTCTGACAGATCACAACGCCAGTTGGTTCACAGGTACTGGTAAAGAAAACAAAAACACATTTCAAATTTGGCCATTCATTAGTCATGAGAGTAAGGTTAAATTATGCATGGGAATGGGAACACATCTCTTTGGGGTAATTCTAGCCACAAAAACGTAACAGTAATGCGTCAGCAGCCATCTTATTGCTTACGGCCATTTGTTACTTGAAAAAAGTACTTTGTGTGCCTGAAAAAAGGGCATAGAGTGTTACGGCCTTCTTTCATACACACAACGAGATATACAAAATTAAAGCACTAAACACTTACATGTAACCGTAGAAAGACAAAACAACATTTCGGTTGAGGTTTCAAACAGAACACAAGCAAAACACACTATTCAAAAATGTCAAGACTCTACTTTTGTTTTTACCCAAGTTCTTCTCAGAACCGACATTTCTCCACGACTGCTACCCGTGGACTTTTCAGTTTTTCACTTCATTGCCCATTCTTTCTGAGCAAATCCTTTAAGCGATAATGTTAGAATCAAAATGGCTTCCTGACAAAAATAAAACCACATACCACTTGTTGCACTCGTCATAGTAGGACTCTTCCACTCTCATGGTTTTGCCGGTGTCCAGCTGACATACAGATACAGTCTCTATAAATCAAAAACAAAAATGGTTTTGTTTGTTTTTTTCACCATTCTTCTTAACTTGCTGGCTAAAATCCTAAAACTGCCTCTGAACAATTTGGGGTTGCCAGGCCCTGAAACATAACATGTGTTTTGTTTTTGTGTGTCAGTCTTTATAGTTCATTTCCTTGCCTCTTGTTTGTAACTTGTCAGTCAACAAGTAAGGGTACAAAAAGCTATGCTTCACCAAAACCTAAATGTTGTCTTACGTTCGACCATACATGTCATAACTGCAACTTGTATCAAAACTTGTTCTAGATTCAGTATTGATTTTGTTGTGTCACAGTATTCGATGCAGGCCTGGAGTTACATGGAGGCCGTGGCCTCTGTTGCCTCCTGGTCTTGGCCTTGGTGCCCCTTCAAAGGTTTCCCCAGAGACTTTAAGATTTTCCAAGGAAAGTGCCCTTTGCAAAATGAAAATGGCCTTGCCCTCTCAAAGATGAAATTCCAGGCCTGTTGATGCGCTTAACCCAAAATGACACCATAATAATAAATAATAATATTGAACATTTCTAGTGCGCCATGTTTGTCAAGGATGACACTCCTGGCGCAAAAAACATGAACTCTGCTATACACAAAAGACAACCAAAGGCCGAAGCTATGATTTCCTGAAACAGGTTTTGAGATGTGTTTTAAATTGAGAACAAGTATCTGCTTGACTGAGTTGAAGTGGGAGGCTGTTCCAAAGAGATGGCCTGGCATGTGAAAAACAAGGATCACCCCAGGAGTGCAGGGAACCTGGAATGAATGTGGATGAAATAATATACAAACCTTGCTCGGAGTCCAGCTCAGGGTCACAGTTTGGCTTCAAATGGCATTCCCACTGTCCTCCAAGACATGTGCTGAAAGGAAAATGGCAGACCAAACAGAGTCATTTGATATGTTAGTTCTTTTATTGGCTCAATCAGTAATGGAATTGGAGGCTAATGCCTAAAGCAGTCGCCTCTCACCACGGTGGCCCTGGTTCAACTCCCGGCTAGGACCGTGCCTAGAGTTGTGCGATAGCCTCTCACCACGGTGGCCCTGGTTCAATTCCAGGCTAGGACCGTGCCTAGAGTTGTGCGATAGATCTCTCCTATGCCAGGAGGGGGTTTTTTTTCCGGGACTTCTGTTTTCCTCCCTCCGAAAAAATCAAACACTTTCGATCTCTGGCTGTGCTTCGTGGTCATAAATGGTTTGATGTGGCTGGCTGCTAAAAAGCACCTTGACATGCTTCCAGCTCGTTCAGGTTGTAGCCGCATCCTTCGCAATTCAGCTTCTCAGCCCTGAGTAAGGCTGATTAGCCTCCCAAATTATTATCATCATGTATTGTTCTGTATTTTAAGTGTTTTTGTCTGTACCATTTGAATTAAGGCCATTTTAAATTTCCCCAGTATAGAATAATAAAGTTTGTACCTATCTACCTACCTATCTATCTAGCTATTTATCTATCTATCAAGGTGAATGTGCAATGCACTCAGTAATAAACCCTCACACTATTGGTAATATTTTCCGACCACTTGATGCCATTCAAGTGAGGGGGTTAGGGAACACTTCAGGAACTCAATAATAAGATGATTAACTTGGAACGGCCATCTTGATTTCCTGCCATTACCAAACCAATGAAACCATACCGAGGCTGGAAAGACAATATAGTCTGATCCCTTCATATGAAATGAGATTGACTATCATTTGCCACTGCCTATACAGGGAACCTGACACTATAGGATAGCTAACTCACCAGATCTCACAGCCTCTGTGGTACTTGGTAGCAACCTCACCCAAGTGATAACAGATACCTGTAAATTGCAGAAAAAGTACAATATTAGAAAACTAACAAATACAGAGAATTAGATAATGATAAGAGTATAGTATAGGATAAAGAAACTTATTTATGTTTACGCATACACCGATGTGTTTTAAGCACCATATGTATATCCTCAGTAGCCTCCCAAATTTAACATCCATTAAAATCGTTGTGGTACCCACTGCTAAAAGATTTGATTCAAACTGCCTCTATAATACTGGGCAATCTCGGCAGTCCAGTTGGTAAGACATCAGGGCCCAATGTTATGGCTCTGCTTACTGCCAAATTCTGCGCTTACAATCACTGATCTCTGCTTACTGTGCAATCGCCAAATTGCTGCGCTAGCTGCGTAAGCAAAGAGTGCCTAGTAACATGGAGTGCGCACGTGCACAAGCCAAAATTCCCTGCTTGACATAAGCGCGGAATTCCCTGCTTCCGTAAGTACCGCATTGTTGATCATTGAACGTGTACAACGCGCTCAACGTAGCCTATCCAGATAGTATTAAAGGAGATCAATGTTAAAGATAGATTCAGACAACCAGAGTAAAATAGCTAGGACGTTTTTCTCACCTGGAAAGCAAAGTTTTCTTGTGCATCCAGCGATGTTGTTTCCAATGCATGTACTATGAAAAAACAACATTTTAATTGAGATTCAAAATCACAGTACACTGGTGACTAAAGATGTACATGCTTCATAATGTCTGAAGCCCTTTTTGCACTTCATAAATTTCACAGGAAAATTACCTTTTCACACTTGAATTGCTAAACTGGGGGGGGGGGGGGTTGCTTTATAAGTGGGAATCGTATGCCTACAGTCACATCCTGGACTTGACAGAGTCTGTTGTGTTTTTCTGATTAAACCTACCATGAGTTGCAGTCCTCAAAGAATTGATCTCCTCTGTGGTACTCCACATCCCGATTGATGCAGCCGTCGACAACGGTGAAAGGAGTTGGGGAAGTCTTCACCACTACAATCACACAATGAAACGTTTTGGTGTCAATCCTTCATCTTTCCTCAAACAAACCCAACATTGCACATTAGCTCACCATGCCCAGCTATCCTTTTTGTAACTATGGAACCTGAAACAGGGTTTTGTAAATTTAATTTTGGTCTGAGCTTAGAACAAAACTTTCCTTTGTTTCAGATGGCAAACAAGTTGATTTATTTTCCCTGATGTTGCATTGTTTGCACTCACTAGAGTGGGTGCATGTGCAATGTCTGCAAAGGGTTTGGGTTAAAAACAAAAATGAACACACAACGAGCCAACCCAATTATTTTACTTACACACGCGATCCTCCCTCGGCCTAGTGAGATGGTCACAGTTCGGCAGGATGGCGCCAGACATGCGCTCAACGCACTCGCAGACCTCTTCGATGTTACCCTCCCTGTTCTGGATGATGTGGCACTGTTTGGGTTTGTAGTTACCGTCGGGGGTGCACACAGGTCGCTTGTTCTCCAGACGCTCAACGAAACTGAGGCGGTTGTACTGTGTGAGTTTACGCTCGCAGGTCAAGGGGCGATTGTCCAAACGGAAACCTGTAGAAGAGGGAGGACAAAAAGGATGATAGCATTGCATCAGGGTGAAAACGTTGTCTCTCGATTGTGCAACAACGTTGTATCGCACATATAAATCTGTGCCCCCCCCAAAAAAAAAATGTAATATCTGAGTGCCTATTGTCCAAGTCCTTTATCTATATTTCCTCAGTGTGATCTGTAAACTCAAACATGTTTTCGTACACAACCATATGGCGCTCTGTAAGTCTTTAGCATTTAGGATCTTTCCACACCAATCTGAAGGGATTGCATAGTAGTAACCATTGGAATGATTTGATCTTTCTCTTTCAAACAATTGAGTATGAAGGGTGAACAAGGACAAAACTACAGCTTAATAAATTCACCATTGGTAAGGAATAAGGGGTATGAGTGTAGTTGATTAAAGTTTGGCGATGGTAAACGACAGGTTAAATAACTAGCCAATCAGAAACCATGACTACGCAACCAACAAGTCCAACAAAAGTCTCACATATTTGAATATTTTCTTTGTTCATCCAAACATTGGATACAAATTTACCAAGTCAGTTTTCATGGGGGTTTATTACTTGATTTTTAAAATAAAAAGTTGCCTCCCCTTAAGGTGTTCCCTCTCCTGCTGCTTACGGCTGTACGACTATCCCTGGCAAAACGGCAGTTACAGGTTGATTGGTGTCTGACTGGCACCCCCGAACAAAGAAATTGACAAAATAGGGAGGCCACCAACATTAGGGCTAGATGGCTCAGTTGGTAGAGCGCTGGAACATTAATCCAGAGATTGCAGGTTCAACTCCCGTTCTATTTAAATGTGTATTTTTATGAAAATCCGATTACAAAATGTAGAAACACGCTGAGCCTGGCATTTGGTTTTCTGCACTGGCATTCTGTGTGAAGCTCAAGCAGTTGGTATTTGGATACTTACTCAAATGGCCGCACATGCTCTCGCATTCCTCCTGAGAGTCAAACTGGTTCTCGTTGCCGCGGCACCCACCATAGACAAACATGGTGCACTTGTTGAGGAGGGTGCTGAAGGTCCAACGGACAAAGTGAGCCCTGCACGGTCCCCTTATTGGCGGCTTCCTACAAACTGTGAACCAACACAACCCATAAAATAAAGGTCTTCATTTCTTTCTCTAGTGAAAAAAAAAAAAATTAAAAATCTACAAACTTTTTAAGACGTACTAATTGGCGGAGTTCACCTGACTTGGAAGTCAGATTCCCTGTGAGCACTGTGCATTTTAGGTGACGCCCGCATGGTTGGTGTGCATCATATCTTTACATGCATTTTGACTCCTGGCAAAAAGTGGCAGACAGTGGCTGCATTTGACTGCATCGTGTGAATGGTCAACAGGCTGATTAGAACAACTTAATCTATTTTAGCAGACAGCAGATGCTACATTTGCATCGAGGATACGGAATACTATTTGTGTTTTTACCCTTACACCGATGTGTGTAAAGCACTGTATAATCAGTACTTTCCCACATTCTGTGAAAGAAATCCACAGGCATATTACTCAGGTGGGACTCGAACCCCGGACTCTTGCCATTCCAGAGCAGATGTCTTACCAACTAGACCACCTGACGCAAATTTAAAATCAGTTAAATCGTTGCTGTACCCACTGCTAAAACATAGGATCAATCTGCCTCTGGGAGATACGTTTGAAATGATGTCATTTCCATCTTTTCGTAAACCCTTGGGGTTTAGATTCACAGAGCGTTTAGGGAACAGTGTCCTTAACACTAAGGAAAGTACATCATAGGGAAATATTTCTTTGTATGTGGAAAAAAAACAGCTGATTTTCATCATGGAGGCTGGACAAAAAATCTGAGTTCAGATTAAGTCTGAAATTTCACATCCTTGAAAGAGTTTCATCAGATCTGTAAAAATCCATTCATGGTGATCGAAAACATATTCTTCTGCCGACAGGATACATTCCCAATGTGATTCCCCCCAAACTCATTGATATAATGTTTACCAAGTAGTAACAATAAATGCACCAAAAAAAACGACAATCTGCACAACATTTGTATCAACTGACACATTACATTGGTTCTCTTACCTTCAGCAAGTTGAGTTGTCACATCCTCCAGGGTTTCTGAGGAGCGAATTGGACAGAAGTAAATCAATCAAATTACATTTATTTTCACTTGACAACCTGCTGGATTATTGGGATGAACTTTTTCTCAACAATTTGTTTGCATTGGTCATGTTTCTCCAATTCTAACGTTTGTATATACACACACAATATGGATGTATATGAGCTACTTGGGTTTTCAGAGACATTTCTTGAGATTTTCTTGAATTTAACCCTTAAGAGAACATTCATATCTGTAAAATCATCACCATACACCCAGATATTGCTAAAACTTGTTCATTTTTAGACTCAGGATATTTTCAGGAACAATGCCAGGAATATTAAATAAAAAAAAAACAGAACAATTTGGGTTTGTTATAGAATTGTTGATTCTTTGTTAACACGGGCGGCATTGGACAATGTCAATTTGGTACATTACCTTTTTCATTGACCTTTTGCTCTTGCTTTTGCTCTTGTTGAGCACAACTAGTTCAAATCTTGCGGCCATTAGCGGCTGCTATGGGCATTACAGTACAAGCTGTCTGTGGACGCTGTGGTCCCTAAGGGGTTAGTGATCTTTGGGGGGGGTGGTCGAAGATGCTCTCTCTCTGTGGTCAGCTGACCTCTGTGTTGCCTAGTTACAACTCACTATCTGAGCTTTCTGACTGTATGAGTAGCAGTGACAATGTGGCAGTGCAAAGTGTAAGGAACTGTGGTGTTAAGATATTGGTTAAGATATTGGTCCAGGATTGAAAGATATAGGTTTGGGAGTAGAAAGGTTCATGTTCACAATCTCAAATAGTAACTGTGTTATTGTGTCTAACTTGCGGTTGGAATCTGATGGATTGAGGAGTGTAGAAAACTTTTCTTTTTCAAAATCTCAAATAGTAACGCAAAGTACACAGAACTGTGCTAATGTGTTTAAATTGCGGTGAGAATCTGATGGATTGAGGAGTGTAGAATGTTTGTATGTCAACATACTTGGGGATAAAATGAGCTCTGTACAGGGCAAACAGCTAACTATGAAAAAAATCCATCCGCAACTTATCATCAATGACTTACCCTTTGTGGCTAAACTAATCCTGGATCAGTTTTCAGATGGAGCTTAAGTTATGAGAAATGAAGGGAACTTTGCTTTTGGCCATTGGATTGTGTATGTCTCATGCATATATTCAAACATTGAAATCCAACTAAGTGCACGATTTTGTTAATGCAATGTAAGTGGGAACTAAGTGTTCCTCACAATGGTTGAGACTTGCACGGTCTATTGCTACCAGAATCTCAGGGATTGCGGTATTTAGAATTTGTTTTCCTCTTTTTTCATACTCTCTCTCTCTCTCACTCTCCGTCTGCTTACCATTTCTCAAGTGCCAGCAGTGAGGCGTTCCCTTGACCATGGGCATCACAGTATCAGGCAGGACGTCTCCGTATGACAGCATGCAGTAGCACACGCCCGTGGTCGCATTGCACTGCAGTGGTGTGTAGGTGCCGCTTGGCTCACAGGTCGGCACGACGGCTCCCTTGATGCGGCTAGTCAGTTCCTGCTGTTTGGTGCAGTTGGGGTGGTGGTGCACTAGGAATTGGAAAAATTGTATTACTTGATGAAAAACAGATCTTACGGTGACAGTACACACTCTTCGTCTCGACAAGCTACAGAGTAACTTAAAACAAACAAATCTATCCAAGTACAAATTCAACAATGCCAAATTGAAGTTCTATAAATCACCCTGTAAAATATTTTCATGGGTTATTTTCAAAGCTACAATACTACATATTATTGACCATGTTTACAATACATAATAGAGCAAAATGTGCAGAGGTAGAACACCTCAAATTTGACAGAAAAGAAAGAAGGCACCGCGTCTCTTTTTCAAGCAACCTGATAATTTTCCCCACCCAACAACTTCTTTACACTTCAAATTTCCCAAATGGTACCAAAGCAGAGGCAACACCGAAACAAACAAATCTAACAAAACTATTGGAGAAAGCACGGAATGATGACGTTTGATAAACTTCTTACTAGCACCGATCAAACTGAACATGGTATGGGAACATTACACAGTTACTCAGCTACAGTGACCAAAGAACAAATCTGAGAATTGGTCTTCCCTGCAGGAGTCAGACAGCATCGAGCATACAGAGCTTATTGCACATATATGTATGGGTGAAAACAAAACAAACTTTGAAACAGTTTTTTTATCCCTATCAGTGTAGCCAGGGGTTTTTTTCACTGAAGGGGGGGGGGGGGGCCACAGTGGGCATTGCTCTTCAGATGGGGGCCCAGGGGCCATGTTCCCCCCTTTTTTTAAGGGCACTACATGTATCTGGATTCTTTTTGGGGGAAGCACCATGGGGCACTGAAAAATGGTGGTGGTGGGGGGGGGGGCACGTGCCACTCCATGGCCCTGATGCAATTATGACAATGGGGACTCTAGGTGGAAGCAGACATACAAGGTAAATTTCCATTCTGTATGTAATTCTGAGCACATGCACACTTCCAACATGTCCAAGAACGATGGATTTACCTGAAGTCTCCCAGTGCATCTGGTCTCCGTTTTCTGACTGATTTTTTTTACCCCCCTCTCCCCCAAAACAAAAAAAAATGCTAAAAAACATATCACAACTAATAAAAAACTCCTGCCGTTCAAGTCAGAGAAACCATTTGTATCACTAGATTTCTGACATCTGTGTTCAAATGCAACGCGAGTGACAGTGGAATTGCCCCTTCCATGAAGAAAAATACAAGATGGCAGTTGAACGTACATCCAGCTGGGAAGAGACTATTGAGTGGAAGTTGTGCAGTCGTCTTGGTCGTCATGGTCTGCTGCATTTTCGACCAATGCTTGGTGATGTGTGTAAACTCGAGGGTAGCTGTAACGAGAGAATAAATCAAAAGAGTCTGAATTATGAAATATGGTGGAATATAATTATTGTTAGTACCCATAAAAGAGGTTCCACGACATCAATTTAAAAAAAATCTTTTAATGCATATGTGTTGTGTATGTGGTTTGCCGAGCGGTCAAGTGCACTAGACTCTGGTTTTTGTGACCAGCACACCATTTATTGTCAGAATACCATTTGTGTTTTACCCCATACACTGATGTGGGTTAGACAATGTAAGCTCAGTACTTTCCCAGAGTCCTGTGGAAAGAAAAGCCAAGCAAACAAACAAACAAACAGCCTTATTACTCGGGAGGGATTCGAACCCACGATCTTTGCCATTCTATCGACTCTATTGCCAAATCACCTGACATCATCACCACAATAATCTTGGTTCCGCTGTTTTAGAATGACACTGCCCCTGTGTGTCATACAGTGTAGTGCTCATTTTAGACAAGTTCAATGTTCCACATTTATGAATTGAAGTGTGACCTTGGTGCAAGAGGTCAATAGACCCCTTGCATTGGCCGCCATCGTTGATGAAACGTGCACGCGTGAAAGGCTATCATTGGCTGAGAGTCGTGCGCAGCGCATATACACCTGCACTTTTCCATTGTTTGTCATCGACGATGGCGGTCAATGACGTCATGTGTAATCCATCAATAGCTGTAAAGTATAGGATTTGAACTGCATCTAGCTACCGGGCAAGATTGGTGGTCTGGCGGTAAGACAGCGGCTCTAGAAAGGCAAAGGTCATGGGTTAAAACGATGTATGAGTAAACACAACAAATATTTTCTAACAATATTTTGGTAACAAAGTTCTTCGTGGTTACATAGTTCTTAGTCCATCCAATTCATTCAAACTCTCCCTGGTATTTTGCTAGCTTGTAACCTCCCCATCAACAAGCAGCTACTGAAACCGGTGACTTACTGTTCCAGCCCTTGGTACAATCTATGGTCCCTGTGGCACCCTCGACCTCAACACCATTCTTATCCACACAGTACGTAACGTGGCTCAGAGGCTGGAACTGCCTGGAGTTGAAGGAGCCGTTGTGATGGCAGGAAGGGTTGAACACACCCGGAACGACCTTGGCGATTTGCTGCTGGCGGATGCAGGAAGTGACATCTAGTAGGAACGGACAAAGAAATACAACAATGGTCACTGATAGACTTAGGTCTTATTCCTGGAGCTGATAGACTTTCAAAAAAAAAATTCTAGTCAGATCTAAACTTTGCTTATTGAAAGTAGAAAAAAATATGATACAGTGTTACTGGAAAAAAGTAGAGAAAATATAGAGAGAAAAAAATGTACCTCTTTTGATTTCCACAGTCCATGTTATTGGTTTGTACTGTTTGCCGACGACACTGTCTGGCTGGGTGTCAGTGACAAGCAGGGGTTCCCAGCCACTATGGATTAATGACATGGTCGGTTGGATGGTGATGGTGGTGGTGTTAGTCTTGGTCACAACGGCTGAAAGAAAGACGGACATTCCTCAATCAAATAAGAAGATATCCATGGTGATCAATGTGAAAAGAAGAATTCAAGCTTTGCGTACATTGTGAAACAAGACTGCTGGACAATCCCTAAATCACAAGTTTGATAAAACAACCTTGAAAAATCAAGACTACTGAAAGAATTTTCCAGATCAGAAGAGTCAAACCCCAGATTGACAAAACATTTCAGCCAGTAGGTTTCATCAAAGAGAACAGATTCTAAGGTAGTGAGAGGCGGAGGGCATGGAGGGGGGGGAGGGGATTCGACATAAAACAACAGAATTTACGTGGGGACCCGAGGAAGAACACTGGAATGATTAATGAGGTCACTGAGTAAACAATTATCTTTCATTTTAGTTGTAAGCAGAAAACTTGAATCCTTTTTTCAATCCAAGATGCACAAATTAATGAGAATGTCAAGAGATTTGACTTGAGACTTGGTTCAAAAAATACATCTTATTCTGCATTGAGGTACCCCTGAGTAAACTTCTTTTGACCTCTATGAGCGGGAACCAGGCTACACTGACAATGACATCAAATAAGTGGTTTACTTACCATACAGACTCCTGTAAGTGTCGCAGTCTAGTGACTGCCCACCCTGCTGCCTGACTGTCTCTGGTACAATTGTCCCGGTCACATCCACGCAGAAGCAGAAGCGCGACCACTCTGGGCACTGCCTTGGGGTGAAGCGCCCATCGGTCTCGCAGGTTGGACGGTAGACGGTGGGGACTTGCTCAGAGATCAGCTGCTGGAGATGACAACGAGGGGTGGCTGCAAAATAACAATCAGATTCAGAAAAATATCTGATTAATGCTTTGTCTGGCAGACAAATCGCCAAGTCAGTGCAAAAATGTAACTAAAATAGACTTAGATTAAGCGCGAGTTTGATATTGTCAAAAAGTCAGACCTCGCTTAAAATAGCCCCGGATGTACACGCAAAACAAGTATGCACGAAGCATTTTCCTGCAAAATAGAGATTTTTGTGCAAGATATGACAGGTTTTGGTTTTTTTGCACCGACGAGACGAAATGGGATGGCAGTTGGCTCATTCTGAAAAGTTACCCACGGCTTTTGTTGTTTCAAACAACAACAACAAATTATTTGCAAGTTTACGCTGGGAAGTGTCCAAGAATAATTGAACTTTAAAACCAAATGGGATGTGAAAGAGAATCTTTAGAACTACAAGATGTTATGCACATGACTCACTAAATATGAAACCTCGATAGGGAAGGTAAAGTACCAAATTTGGAAAACATTAGCAGCTACAATACTCTCAGTACTATGGATCAAGTCCTTGACAATGAAGGTGAAGTACTAAGTGTGGAACGAGGTACTGGTATGTGTTTACAATACTGTTTTAGTCACTTACTTTGGATAAAGTGCGGAATGGGGTACTGGTTACATTTCTGTTTGAGTCACTAACTTTATATTAGAAAAGGGTAAAGTGCTAAGAGTGGAATGAAGTGCTTGTAACTATACTGTTTCAATCACTTACTATGGATTAGGTCCTTGGTAGGGAAGGTAAAGTACTAAACGTGGAATGAGGTTGTGGTTACAAATACTATTCACTTACTTTGGATCAGGTCCTTAATTGGGAAGGTAAAGTACCAAATCCTCGAAGGGGTATCTTAAAATACTGTTTCAGTCACTTACTATGGATCAGGTCCTTGATGGGGAAAGTATCCAGATTGTGTGGTGGGATTCGCTCGTGGTCAACCTTGGCAGTAAAGGGCTTAACTTCCCCATGAATGTCTGAATAAAAAACAAAAAGATGGATCCATTTGTATGATATTGTGATAAATGTAATCAAGAGATTGTAAACCTGTGTTCTTTAGAAACAAGGTCGCACCATTAGTTAAATTGGTAATTTTCATTGAAAAAATTGCTGGAATTTGTTCAAATTACAAACCACTACTAATTATTATAATTTCAATAAGGGATGATTTTGAATTTGTCTAATTGCACATTTTCAAGGTGCTCTTTACAATCTGGGCCTAATTTCATAGAGCCCCTTAAGCAAAAAAAGTAGCTAAGCACAACAAAATTATGCTTAGCAAGAATATGGACACCAGCCAAAATGCCATTTCTCAAAGAACAATCTGTGACTGGTCTCCTGCTAATTTTTCACTTAGCAGAAAAAATCATTAAGCATCATTTTTGTTTCTGGTGAAGCAGCTCTATGACATCGGGCCCTGCTTACATGTGCTGAAGTCCCGGCAGTCGAGTGTTGTGGTCCTAGTGATGGTCCACTGCAGGATAACCCCCTTCATGTCAACGCAGAAGCGGATATTGCTCAGTGGGTTGATCTGGAGGGGTCGGTAACTCCCATCCTCCTCGCAGATTGGCTTGAAGGGAAGTCTGAACAGCTCCGACTTCTCCCTGTCTTCCTGGCATCTTGTCTGTTGATCTGGCGTAGAGTATACAAAATATAATGAATGTTTAACCACTTCACATTGAACGGTGTGTAAATCCGCTAATTTTTTTTTTTTATGGTTGATGTGTTTTTCCCCGCCCGGAACAACTTCTGAGCTGCCCCAATTTTTGGCAGATAGTCGGACGGATAGTGTGTAAATTCACCCAGACATTCCATTTTGTATTATGCACAGGCATGCAACTACCATGCAATGGTTCATATCCCCTGTACAAAGAGGGACAAAATATACTGGAACTCATGCTCGCAATCTCCCTTAATCCAGGGGTTACTGTGCCTATCAAGCATGAGTGTACATGTGTATGAGGGGAAAACACCACAGTCATATCAACCACTATATCCTCTGGGCCCAATTCCATAGAGCTGGAACTTCAAATTGTCCCCTAAGCTAAAATATGAAGGATGCTAGTCACCAAGTGGTACACACGACACGACATTTTGGCAGGTCACCTTATTCTGGTAAGCATAAATGTTTTGTGCTTAGCTACTTGTGGTGCTGAAGCAGCTCTGTGAAACTGGGCCATGGTGTGATAATTACAGCATTTTTTTAAAAGATCTAGATTCCATTCACTTACTTTCTGGGGTGATTTGGTCAGGTCTGTCAACTGGAAATAAAAACAAAAATGAGTTTGAGGAAGGCGTGACAAGCAGTTCCTCTTGAGCGGTAATCTGACACACCCTTACAATTTTAAACCGTTTTTTTCTCCTTCTTTCAGTTTGAACAATCTAGGACATATACAATGATTGTACCCAAATGGGTTTCTCCTCTGGAATAAATAAAACCACATCTACACACCCAGTCCTGTACCCCTTTTTTCCTTCTTCAAAACAGTTTTCCTTCTGGAATCAAATAAACCACATCTTCACACCCAGTCCTGTACCCAACTTCCCGAGCCCACAAGTATCCGTTTCTTCTCACCTCTAAACTCCTCACAGTTGGGTCGCCCTTGAGAGACATGCATGATGGTACCCGGGATAGTTTTGCCCTCTGGGGTGACACAGTAGCAGATTCCAATGTGGATGTTGCATTGCCTGGGTGCAAAGTACCCAGTAAGGAGGCATTTAGGGGTGTTGTACCCAGTTAGACGGGAGCTTTGGTCAGTGGTTGTTGTGATGCAGGGGTGGGTACCTGAGATATGATATACCAAAACAAATACCAGCAGAACTTTAAAAAAACAGCCTTTTAAAGATGTACCAGACTATTATTATGAGCAGTATTTTCTTCCAATGTAACAACTGTAATTGGTGTTCCCTTAACACAGAGCTGCCACCATTTGCATCCTGCTTTTAGGGAAATTTTGTATAACATGGACAAAGTTTCCGTAATCAGGGAGATTTTAAAATGTATTTATCAGAACGTGGAAAGATTGGCTTATTTTCAGGGAACTTTCTGCAGAATCAGAAAGAGTTGGCAGCTCTGTTAACATGGTTTTGCGCTGTCATCAGTCAGGTTAAAATAAATATTGTGAAAATTGGATTCAACCACCTCCCACTCCTGATTAGGATTATTTCAATAATATTGTCCAGCTCAGTCTGCATTATCTCCAAAAACTTCTGTACTCAGGTCGAAATGCGAGGCCATTATCAATCTTTTCATAATCTTCATTTCGTAGATCAAACAAATTTGAACATTTTGCATCATTCCCTCCTCTCCTGGCTGCCCTCTGTACTACTGTAGACAACTTTAGACATCATGACGGAATATTAACTGTTCATAATCTAAATATGATCTCTTTTTTTGGTAAGAGCTAAAACGTTTGAAGGTAAAAACCAAAAATATACTCTTCCATTGTAACAATGCATGATTGTGGCTGCAAAGCACATCAGTGTGAAAGTACCCAAAAGAAATAAAATATTTTTGAAGCTTCGCACGGTATGGATCTTAAGAAAAAACTGAAGTAGTAAACTTGTGGGTACAATGTTGTGTACAACTCTCTTGGGAGAAGGGTTGGATTTAAGGAGAATCTGTGTAGTGTCGACGTTTCGAACAGTATACTCTGCTTGCCTTCACCACATACAGCCAGCCAGCAGCCAACTCCCACACATCACTGTCCGAGAACAGCTTCCCACCCAAATGTGCATCCCTCCTGCTCTACTTAAATCTCAGCATCATCAGCAGTCCAGCATCCTCCTCAAGGGCGAGCAGAGCCTACAGTTCGAAACATCAAGACCACACCGGTTCTTCTCAGGGACAACATTTCTCCCAGAAGAGTTTTAAGCAAAGGTTGTACCCGCAAGTTTACAACTATAATTTTTTTCTTTTAAACCAATTTTGGTTGTTCCCGATGCAGTTATCACACAATTTTTAGAATTAAATTGTTGTCGTGACATTTGACTTACCCATCTCCGTTTCTGGATCAGGCATGACAAAGTGACGGTATTCCTCAAACACTGAAAACAACAAGGAAAGAAACACCATTTTCCTCAATATGCCATTGGAATTTAGAGTGGATATTTTTTTAAAGAACAATAACAGCAAGTATAAATTTTAGAACCTCTTGCATCTGACATATTACTGCCACTTGAAAAGGTTCCCTCCTTAAAACCAAAGTATGACCTCTTTTAAGATTCTTCAATTTCCATCAAAAACTCTTCACGTTTAACATAAAATTATCTTTTTATGAAAAAGGAAAAAACTAGTCTTCTCTTGTCAATTTGTCAAAGTGAACTCGTCAATCTCTTTGGCTCTATGAACAAAAAGGAAAAGGAAGACAGGGTTATGTACCGTCGGCCATGTAGGGTGAGCAGTTTGGCGTGCTGGTTTCTTGCCTGACAGTGGTGCCTGGAATGATCTGGCCAAGTCTGGTTACACAGAAGCAAACTCTGTGGAGTGGATTACACTAGAAAAGAAGGGGGAAAAAAGGAGTAAAAAGTCAGTAAAAAATCACTACACACATCGACAAAAGTGCGAAATTGTAAGCAGATTTGGGCAGTTGGGATAGTATATAAATAATGAATGTTTATGGGTGCAATGGTGATAATGCTTTCATGCGTTGAAAGATGGAGTGTTCCACTAGGCGAGGTGAAGCCAACTTTAACAGAACTTTTCATCTTTCAGCAAATGAAAATATTCTCTTTATCGCACAAATGCAAAACATTCATTAGGTGTAAATACAACATCTTAGTAGATCTTTGTCATCTGATTGGAGGCCACAAGCTGAACAAGATTGTATCTTTGTCAACTGATTGGAGGTCACAAATTATACAATATCGTATCTTTGTCATCTGATTGGACTGTACAATATTGTATTTTTGCATGCACTACAAGGGTGTTTTATACTGCAAGGTTGTCAGCTCAGTGCAAAAAGGTTGGTATTGCAGTTTCATATCCGTAAGGATCAAAAGGGTGCTCAATGAAAAATATGTTTTCATTTGAAACATACATCAAAACCCAAAAATAAATGTCTTTCTCTGAAAATGAATGTCTCTTTTTGCCAAACACTTACTTTGGAGACCACTCTTGATCATGTTGATCGATAAACTTCAACTACCAGGAGCTCCAAATTTTATGCGATCCATACAAACTGCACTAACGACTTGATCATAGTCCTTAGCCAACAGTATATAATGCACAGTGTGGTCGAGCGTGCAGTACTTAGATGAAAAAAAATGAGTGCAAACTGTGTAGTACCAAACTGCATGGTTCATGACATAGGCCGTGTAATGGTTTGATTAATGACTGCCACATGACCTACAATCCTCCAATCAAACGACAAGGATCCATTTCATATAAAAACTCGGGATTTCTTCTGGACTTACCTGGACTTGTCTGAAGGTGCCGTCATTGTTGCAGATAGGGCGGTACTGTCTCTCAAACACAGAGGAGGTAGTTGTGAAACGGCGCTGCTCGTCGAAGCACACACCTTGGGTGAAATCAATCAAGGATTAATGAGAATCAAGTTGGGCTTAATCTCCAAAAGATTCATCTTAAACTGTGCATCTTTCCTTGCTAAGCAAAGTGTGATGTCACAATAAAAAACCACTACGGTGTAAAGACAGCTCATCTTCAATTCAAGTTTCAATTCAAACTCACACTTGTTTCAACTTCATGAAAATGTCCAAACAATACATAGCCAAAACATTGATTTTAAAGAAGTAACAATAATTTTTCTTTTTGCTGCGCACCCAATCTTTTTCTGTTTTTACCAAAAATCACTCATATCATCATTCAATGGCATTTCTTATAATAGAAACTATTAATTCTGAGAAGACCTTATAGTCTATGAAGAAACAAGTTGCAAAAATCATCACAGAGAAACTAGCTGAATGCAACTCCTATAAGCTTCTGGTCAGTGGAGCAAGGTGGGTGTGGCTTACAGTGGAATTACATCGCACTTATAAGACGTGACAAGATAAGATAAGACATAAATTTGGGTTCCATTGGCTATAACTACATAAAAAGTAAAAACTAAGTAGACAATTGAGTACACTAATTTTTACAATAAATACAATTACAGTTACAATGAATACAATTATATTTACAATGAATACAATTATTATTTACAATTCAAAAAAGATACAGCTGTCAATATAAAACCCCCAATGTGGAGTAAGCATATTGGGGTTGGATTAAAACATACAGATAAACATTTATGAACAGGAAAGGTATGTTTTTCATCAATTCCAGTTATGTAGTACTCAAGTTGACTTACCAGTGTTGGTGGTACAGGGCTTGGTAGTGCATGTTAAGTTCCCACTGTTGCATAGGCTAAAATTTAGGAAAATTTAACACTGTAAATAAATCTTCTAATCATCCACAAAGAGACATCTTGTTCTTCAGTTGCAATGAACTTGTACATGTATTCACCACATGTGATCATATTGCAGGCTGGCACAGTTTATCTATCGTTTGACACCATGTGGATGATATTGAACGGTCAAACAGTAGAAGGGTTGACAGTCTATGTGGATGTATTTATAACATACTTCAAGCAGGTTTAGTTTATCTATCATTTAACACCATGTGGATTTTATTGAATGGTCAAACAGTAGGAGGGTTGACTTTGTACTGTGTGGGTGCATTCATAACATATCATATTTCAGGCTGGCATTGTTTATCTAAAACTTAAAAACCACATAGGATGATATTGAATGGTCAGACAGTAGGAGGGTTGACTGTGTACAGTTTAGATATTATTCGCTATGACATCGTATACTGGCATAGTGCATCTATCATTCAAAGCCACAGTGGATGGGATATTGACCGGTCAGACAGTAGGAGGGTTAATTGAGTTCATTTGATGATGCAACTTACCAAACATCACAGCCACGTTTGATGGTCTGTCCACTGTGAAGCAGAGAGCCGGTGACCACATCCACACACATTGACGTTTGGTAGATCT
The DNA here is from genome assembly GCA_023634235.1 of Pisaster brevispinus. Classification (NCBI taxonomy): domain Eukaryota; kingdom Metazoa; phylum Echinodermata; class Asteroidea; order Forcipulatida; family Asteriidae; genus Pisaster; species Pisaster brevispinus. The sequence goes on along the minus strand of JAMKCF010000021.1, from coordinate 6,878,138 downwards.
CTGGGGAGCAGTACCGGCGAGTACACTGCCATTTCCCGTCAAAACACTTGCTGTTATGGAAGCCAACAAATAACAACAATTCTTCATATCTTCAAGGTGTCATAATTAAGAGTAGTTCCATGATATGAAATAGTTTATTTACAAAAGTATGCATAGAGGTTACAATGACCCACCATGCAAAGTGATTTAGCTCCATCCTACACTGATCTATAAATAAGCACAGACACTTGATGCATTCCAAGTTTTGTAGAAATGACAAGAAAAAAAAAACAGAAAACACGGGTGGGATTCAAACCCGCAAAAGTCCGCATTTGGCTTTGCTGCATGAACTAGTTTGTCAACTTCCAGTCCCTGAGGAAGCTTATATGAAAGGTTCACCCAGGGTAAATAATAAATAAATAAATAAAAGGAAGTAAGGAATGAAAACAGAGGGGCCAATAAAGAAGCATACACCACACTTTAATCCGGAGAATCTCTGTGTTAAGGAAATATTTATCACAGACATTCTCCGGATTAAGTGGAGCGTTCACACTACACTTTTCAGGGCTAAAATTTCTCCAGATTGACAAACCCAAAACTGGCTTTATCCGGGTAAAATTTAACCCTGCCCAGGACTAGGGTTAACCCACCAATCTCGGTGTTAGTCTGGAACTGGGATAACTTTTTCTCTGGGTTAGATATTGTAGTGTGAAAGGAATCTCCGGGTCAGTGTTAATAACGTGTAGAAGACGTTTTACTTGAGTCCCTAATTACAGGGATCAAAGGTGTGTAGTATGAAAACAGCTGAACCAAGCCTGTCGACCAATGCCGGAGTAGGGTCAAACTTGACCATACTGTCCTTCATCCAAAATGCATATAATTACAACAGTTGGACCCACCATGCATTACAGTCCTGAGTGATAGTCGCTCCGTGGGGATACGGTAGGCCATCCGGGGTGTTGCACACTTTCCTCATTGCCAGCGTGGCGTCATCCTCTGTTGATGTTCCCACTTCACATGTGTCGTGGGTGCAGTCCCACTTGCCTCGAGTGCATACGCTTCAAGTAAAGATTCAAAACAGATACATGGAATAGGATGCTGACCAAATAATAGTTTGGTGGAATAAAAGCTTCCTGCCTCATACCGCAGATACCATTTCAGTCAACACGTTCAAGAAACTCCTCAAAGCTTGAGTGTTCGAGCAGGCTTACTAACCATTCATTTTGTGCCCCAGTACCCAAGAGCAAACTTTTGGCTTTGGCGCTTTATAAAGACTTTTCATTGATTGAAAATGTTTGTCTTCTTCACCGACACAACGTTGATGTTGAAGTTCAGCAAAAGGTGTACTTCTTGAAGGGTGTACAACTGGGGCTTGGACTCACTTTATACTTAACGTCGGTTTCTCTGCAATAATTTTTTTTCTTTCATTATTTGTTTGTTTGTCATGGGCTTTGGGGTTGTCGTTTTTTTTTATTGAAAAAAAAAAAATGTTTGGAATGGCTCACCAGATGTTGCAATCCCTCTTGAGGATTTCTCCATCGTCATGGCGGGTGTTGGCCACGGGGTTGGTACACTGGAGGTAGTACGGTGCCCTGTTACTCTTGTCTGGGCAGATGGTCTGGGTGCAGTCCCATACACGGTTCTTACAGATACTGGGGTCAAAGGGGGAAGTAAAATTAGTCCATTATGTTTTCTCCGCTGCTTGTGGTGAGCACAACTGGTTTGTGCTTAGCTTGTTTTTATGAAATTAAACCAAGAGGTCAGGGGGCCTTTTTCAAACCTTGGCTTGTGCTCTGGCTCATCTTACCAGCAAGGTTACCAGTCAAACACCATATCACTGTTTGTGACTGACTTCCTGCTTAATTTTGCTTAGCACCAAATTGTTACGCTAAATGTTCTGCTCAAGCAGCTCTATTAAATTGGGCTCTCGTGGTGCAATTTACATCGGCTAAAATGTAGCTTATTGTGTCATCACAGGTTTTTGCATTTTTCAAAGGACACTTTCACTGGAAGCTTTTCAAGTTTAAGGGAATAATTTGTAGGGGCACCAAAGAGAAAACCAAGGGGCAGCATGCATGTGCCAGCTTTTGTTTCACCCATAATGATATAAATGTTCAGCTTACCAGGTGTTGCAATCCTTCTTTGCTGTTTGTCCCTGGAAGAAGATGAAGTGCTGGCCGATTCTGCAGTAGTCATCTAAATCCAAACAAGAACCCATCACAATCTCATGGTATGTACAAGATCATTGAACACTCACTTTAAAAAATTATCTTCAGATCATCTTCGAATAAAATTGCATACAAAATGTTATTCTCTCAATATGAAAACATCCATTACAAATCACTAACATATTTTATTCTCTCAATCATTGAAAAAGCTTTTCCAGGGAGAGTGACAAGAAAATAATTAATGAAAAGACAGATTCTTTGAAATATTTCCAAACCATGATAGAAAATAATATTTTAAATGTATGTAAATACTTTTTTTTTTAGTTTCAAATAATTTTGGATTGAGAAAAAGACAAATTTACTCAAACGGGACATGAACCTGCGACCTACGGATTAATGTGCCAACTGAGCTACCTAGCCCTAATGTTTGCAGTCTCCCAATCTTGTCGATATCTTTGTTGGCTACCATTCAGAAGTCATACAACCGTTAGCTGCCATGTAGCCAGGGATCACACCCAAGTTTATGATACAATGTGACTGTTTAATATTAAATATCAAGTAATAAACCACAAGGGAAACAGACTGGGTAAATTTGTTTTTAAAGGGTAACCCTATAGTTAAGTGATTAAAACTGCAAGCGGTCCCATCTGCTGAATGCAACTCCAAAGCTGGCAAAGTTTGTGTACATTTATTTCATCATTCAAATAGGGCATTTCTTACACTTACAAACAGGATAGCCGAGTCAGCAATTACTGACAAATTTGGCTCTGGCTGCGGCTACTGACTTATAAGCAGCAATAGACGTTATGCAATGACGTGATCCAGCCGCCATCTTAGAGGTAAGTCGATGATGAAACAATGGAAACCCACAGTTTTGTATGCACGGCGCACAGGATTGGCCAGTGAACAGCCTCCTTTTGACCTCTAGGCGAGGGCGCCCTACTCAAATGCAGTCATGTGCATAAGGTCTATATTGAATTACTGGCATACACAGAGGTTAAGTATGCCATAGCCAAACACAAAACCATGGAGATTGGCCTGGATTGGCAATGACTCACCAGATTGTGATGCCAGACACGTTGAGTCACGTGTCTCAGTGCAGATCCAGCCACTGGTGCTGTCGCAAGTGCTGTGGATGAACAGATCAAAATGTCAAAAATGGCCTCCTTTTTGGTGTAGCAAGAATCACAATTCATTGGTGCAAAATGCAGTCTGGGAGTATGACCAAGTTGGTGGCAGCATTAAAGGTTGGAAGGGGTCAGCCACTGCTTTGAGTGCTTTGGTTAAAACTACGACGCCCGAGATAATCCTCGGCATGTTCTATTTCCCCCGAGTGAAGCCAAGGGAAAATAGAATGCTGCAGGGATCACCATAGGAGTCGTAGTTTTAACCAGCGAGGAAAAGCAGTTAATATTTGTTTTATAACACCCCAGACGTCTAGGTACCAAGAAGCCGCTGTTGCTATGGGTTTAGTAAATTGGTTGCTATGGAGTAGTGCATTGGTTGCTACTTGTATAGTACCTTGTTTGCTGCGTGTAAAGCGTCGCATTCACACGGTTTCAAGTAAAAATAAGACATATCATGTGACGCGCTCTAAACCAATCAAAAGGGCAGAATATTTCTAAGGGGTGTTACAATTAGATTTAGCCATTGGTCAATAGCACTCTGCACTGATGCTAAAACAAGCAGCTCAAAATGGTGACGTCACAAAAGTACCAAATATCAGACAACATGTCAAATTTCACTGATGCGCCGATGCAGTGTTTGCGTGGGTGGTGGGAAGTTTTTTCTGACATCCCAGTATTTTGAGCAAGAAGTGATGTCTTCAGTGAGGGGTACTATTGATGTACATTTCGCCAAGTCCTGTAGAGGTAGTGTTTTGTCCACATGATAAATCATAACGCTATCCTTACCAAGTCTTGCAGTCTAGAGTTGTCCTTTCTCCATGTATGAAGACTGTCTCGCCAACAATGCACTGGCCAGGTTTAACACCTAAATGTGTACAAATAAAAAAATATTTAAATGTGTGCAAATCAAAGAATAATTGCTCTGCTCTTATCAAAGGTGTCTTGCAACAACCAGAGTGTAAACTCGTACATTTGGGGTTTCCAGTTCTTCTGATTGATTTGGGGTTTTCAGTTCTGCAAATTGAATTGGGGGTTTTCAGTTCTTTAGACTAATTTGGGGTTTTCAGTTCTTCAGATTGAATTTGGGATCTTCAGTTCTTCAGATTGATTGGGGGTTTTCAGTTCTGCAAATTGAATTGGGGGTTTTCAGTTCTTTAGACTAATTTGGGGTTTTCAGTTCTTCAGATTGAATTTGGGATCTTCAGTTCTTCTGATTGATTTGGGGTTTTCAGTTCTACAAATTGAATTGGGGGTTTTCAGTTCTTTAGACTAATTTGGGATCTTCAGTTCTTCAGATTGATTTGGGTTTTTCAGTCCTTCAGATTGTTTGGGGGTTTTCCCTTCTTCAAAATCTTACTTGTATTACCTGATCCTTCACTTTCAAGTATCTATGAAAAGAATTGTCTCTACACAACAAAGGTTCAGATATTAAGGGCAACTCACCTTTCGGAAGCCAAGGGAAAACTGGTGTTGGGGTAGTGGAAATTGCAGCTGTAGAAAGAAGTTTTAGAACAAGAAATTTTAAACTAAACAACCAATTTACAATAATCAGTTGTAATTCTAAGCCAAGATTACATATGCAAAGACAACACTCAATTTGTTGAATTATAAATTTAAAAGTGTGTAGAATAGTTGTGCCGGTATGATTGACTGTGAACAAAAGGCTGTGGACCAAGTTTTGAAACAAATATACATTCAAATACCACAACTATTATTTAGGTTAGGTATGTTTGCATGAAGAAAATCTGGACCTCTACGTAGCAGTAATCGAAACAATCATCCTTATGGGTGTTCAACTAGAACCCTAGCCCGAACATCTGACGTCACACTTCGAGGCTCGTGAATAACGCCAGATACCAGCCTTCAGCAACTGGCAGGATCCTGCCAGTTGCTTCGCATCCATTCACACGGCAGAGATTTGTAGTCTACAGACATACACACATGTACACATATTACATCGTGAATAAAATAACATTACATACAAACATTATGTACACGCGCCCAGAGCAGCAGACGATCGAAAAGTTCCTATGGTGTAGCTGACACACACGTCACTGTAACATTGTGACATTGTAGTTTGCCTGGGTCCGATTTCACAAAGCGCTTAGATTGATCTTAAGTGCAAGTCAATCTTAATTGCTAAGCAAAGAGTGATGTCACAATACAAATCACTATGGTAGAACTGACAACTCATCTTCAGACGAACCTTAGTGTTTTGTGAAATCAACCCCTGGTAACCTTATTCGGGTGAGCATAATTTTCTTGTACTTTTAGCTACTTTTTCTGCTTAAGCAGCTCTACCAAACCAAGGCTTGATTCCACAAAGCAATAAGATTCATCTAAAGATGAGTTGTTGATATTACCAGTGATTTGTGTTGTGACACCACACTTTGCTTAGCTTAGCAATTAAGATTGATACTCAGTTAAAATCAGTCCTAACTCTTTGTGAAATCAGCCCCAGGAGATTGATTTTAACGGTGTATCAGTTTTAATTGCTTAGCAAAGTGTGATGTCACGTTATAAGTCACTATGGCGATGATCTAAAAGATGACTCGTAAAGCTCTGTGAAATCGAGCTCAGTAGTTGCAACTGATTCACCAAACTCATTTGAAGTTAGACATCAAAACTAAAACTGAGTACTAACAAAAATAAACATCTTTAATTCATGTGAATTTCACATAATTTGACTCAAAGCATATTTGACTTACTGTCACAATAGTCTTCATCACTGTAGCAGGACCAGCGGCCGTCAGTTTGGCAGATACTGAGAAAAAAAAGGGGGAAAAAAGAAGAAATTACATCAAGACTGAATAAAAGAAAGCCTTGAAGCTTAGCATAGCGGACACAGGGCTGTACCCCTTGCAGGTAAGCTCAATGTCAACGTTGCCTGGGAAGCCTCCAGAATGTTTGTAAAATAAAAAAAGTCCACATTCCTACTGTTAAAACATTGTCTCAACATTGTATTTACATTTTCTGGTTCTAAACTCTGAAACAGCCTTCCGTTGTCGCTTTCTGCTTGCAAGTCAAAACTTTTTATAAACAGAAGCTTGAATGTTTTCAATTGCTGTTTCCTCATTAAGCACACAATTCTCAATACTACTGCCTTGTATAACCTAGTACGTGTATACACATTGTTTAGTCGCCTTTGTCTGGATTTGTTTTGTACAAGTTCTTGTTTTTCTTGACAAGCCCAGCTTTTTCAGAACATGCCTCCATATTGTTTAAGTCATTGTATCCTTTAATTATAATTGCTAATGAGGAAATAAATGTTACTTTGAATTGAGTTTAAAATAAGCTGATAGAGCATCTAATCATTTAGAAAATATGCATAAATTACTCTGTGGATGGTTTCCACTTACCAGGCGAGGCAGTCACCTTCCTTCACAATCTCCTCAGGGTCGTATTCTTTAGCCTTATGGCTGCAAGTACGGACGTTCTTAGGGTCTGAAGAATGAAAAGGGATCATGTTTTGGTTTTTTTAACTAATTTGGATGTGCAACAAAATCAATGTTCATTTTTATACCATGGCGTGTCATGGCCAAGCGGTCTAGTGCACCGGACTACAGTTTTGGTGGTTAAGTCATTGGGGTGTGGGTTTGAATCCCGGCTATACAATACAATACAATTTATACATTTATAGAGCGCTCTAACACATCAAATAATCCAGTAAAACATGCAGGTCATAGTTCAAACAGATGGGTTTTCAGAGCCTTCTTAATAGCGTCCAAGGAAGGAAAGCAGCGGATGCACTGTGGAAGCTCATTCCAGAGTCGAGGTGCATGTGCCTGGAATGAATGCAGTCACCAGCAGTGCTGTATGTTTTGGGCAGACGTAGAAGGGTAATGATGACACTTGTGTCTTTGAACAAGACGCTTCACTTTATCTGCTTCTATTCACCCACCTCACCCAGGGGTATTAATGGGTGCCTGCCGAAGGGGATGTCATTTATCGCAAGGCCATGACTCTGCTGGTTTTAAACGGCTGCTTAAGAACGGGTCACTACTCTTTTATTCCCTTATTTACAAATGCTATTTTTTATTAACATGTTATTTACCTTTGATTGGACAGAGAAGTCTGATCTGGTAGTCCACACACTGTTCATCAAGGGGCTGCTCGTCATTCCTGCAGCGAAGACCCTCACGGCGGTCGCATGTCACCACCTGACCACTCTGGGAGCTGTCAATACCAGCCACTGTCTGGCACTCGATGGCCTGGGGTACACTGGACTTACACACATCCATCCTGCAAATAATTCCATCGAGATCCATGTTAAAGCATGCCAACATGGAGCGTATCCATTTTCAACAAGTTACACAGACGGGACACATGGAAGAACAGCTTGGTGGCTGGCGTGCACTTTCATTTTTTCACAGGGAGCATTTTTCTTAGCGCACAACGGAAAAAGTTATTATCTGGCCTTGGGTTCTGAACTTACTCACGACGGAGGATGTACACATCCTCAGAGTCACCCACATCGGTCTTGGGGTTGTAGTTCATCCAGTCACTCCACCTGTAGTTCTTGTTCAAAACTGCAATTAGAAAAATACAGCAAAATATTGTGTTCAATCAAGTTAATGTACATTCGAAGTCACAAGCCAAACCCAAACCAACGTACAGTTAACACAAAAAGGGAACACAGCAACTTGTCATGAGGGGAGGTCGATGTTCCTCCACAACTTTAGAATCATCCCAACTATGGTTGGTGCCATTCCCAACTTGAGTGTTCCAGTTGGAGCTGCCAACTATAGCTGGGATTGCCTGGTGGTGATAATGACCATGATAGTGTAGAGATAACCACAGTGATCATTGGGCCTCTTTTTTTGCCATCCTCATAAGTTTCTCTCGGCTTATGCAGATATTATCATTGTAGAGCTTGAGAGAGATAAACATGGATCAAGGAATATTTCTACTTCCATGAAAAAACTCAGATGAACCAATTGTTAATACAGGCAAATGAGTTCAAACCCTCAGCATTTACCTACCGGCAGTCTAATAATAATGTTGCCCAAATGTATAAATGGCCACTGGTCCCGAGGCCCTGCACATGAAAGATCTCTGGATCCAAGCTACAAGTTGGGCCATCCCAACTGTAACTCTGGTCCCAACTATGAATGGGATGATTCTAAAGTCTTATTGCTTGTTTAATGTTCTTACCTTGACTTTTTATATCATTATTGTAAGGGGGTTGGTCTTCCAGACAGTGGTTTGGTTTGCTTTTGGAAGAGGATCTAGCTTCAGTGGCTCACCCGGCCCCAAGGGAGGCAAGTTTGGGGGGCCCCGAGCATGACACCTGGCATTATAAAGGGCTATTTTGTATACAATGGTGTCTCTGTGACAATAACTGCATCCAAAATGGGAGTCTGGGTATAGACACTTACTCTCACAGTGGGTTCCATCGTAAGCTTTGGGGCAATCACAGATGTTTGGTTTTCCACACGTCCCACCGTTCTGACATGGTGTACTACAAACGGCTGCACAAATAGAAGGTACAGAACATTATCGTACTGGTTTAGTAAATCTACACTTCACTCACATGAACGGCTCGCACATTCCTCTTCGATACTTCCAGCTACAAGAATGCAATAACACAGGATTACAAACACAACACAAACACATTTCAGATGAGTATATTTTTGTTTGTAGGACTATTAACCCAAAGCTTTGGATGTCAGGATTTGTTTCTTCTCTTCTGTTAAAGTAGAAAATCCGTTGAAAAATTACAATTTGAAAAGTTTGTAGACCCCTTGCATATGACATCACAAACTCAAACAGCGCCCTCATTGAGGTCGACTTATCATTGGCTGAGAGTAGTGCGTGTCGCGTATGACCCAGTGCTTGCACATTTCCACTGTTTGACCTCGGTGGTGGAGACCTATGCTAGGGGCCTATTCAGCAGAGACACTTTACTTGTTTTTTACGGGGTGTCGTTCAGTTCAGCAAGTCTTAATTTTCTTATAAAGAGGAAGGCAAATTTAATTTTGTGATGCACCCATTTTCCTATAGATAGAGTCCTCATGTGAGTGGGGGACAAAATTAGAAGTCTCTAACCTCAACTCAAAGATGTGTAAATTGCCACTGTATTCAAAACCGTTCCAGACCAAAATTTGTCAACATTCAAAACACTCGATGACATCTTTCTGAGAAAAATCGGTCCGTACATTTTTAAATGGGGATACCTTGGTTCATTCCTAACTTACAATGATATTCCGGTGATATCAAATCTGCCTTGAATTTGGCCATTTGAATGAGGTACAAATTCCACCGTTGAGTGTCACGACACATTAGTTGTTGGAATCCAATGAAAATTTTGCTCTGAAATAGTCGGGAATTGAATTTGACATTTCCCCTCCTCTTTAAAAACGCCTTATAACAAAAATTATTGAAAAATGGTCAATGTGCACAGTTTGCACAGGTAGGCCTAACGGTTTACAACAAAATGCTCATACCAAAACTCCTACAGAGTTTCATAAAGTGGTGGCAAAAGGGAGCCAGGTTGACTTAGTTATGGCATTCGAGCCTTCTACCGTAACCTTTATACCCCAGTTCGAATCCAACTTTGGACCACAACCTCATATCTGGATTAGGTTTTCAGCCTCTACCTGATAAAGATTGGATTCCTTGTTTTATTCCATAAAAGGAACATATCCTCATAGATTTATTAACCCCAACCACCCAAAACCCATCAAAATCCAACCACATGTTCGTGTGGATTCTATTGGACTTATTGAAGCACCAGTAAAACAGGGATTGGGTTGTATGAAAATGAAAAGTCCTGAAAATTTGGTGACATTTCCCTCTTGGTGTGGAAACGAAGCTCCCTGAGTGTACAGAATGTTACATTTTACAGACTCAAAGACTGTCTACATCATTTCAAATATATATCTGGAAAGTCTGGTCATAACAAGAACCAAGTCTTTTTATTTCTGTTTTGGCAAATTTGCCTCTTTCAAGAAATCTAAAGGTGCAGGGAGATCAGTGAAAAATCCTGAATTCAGGTAAAATCTTGAAAATCACATGCCCGGTAGTATGAAATTAGGCGTACCACCATAATCAGAGTCCAACAGCTATGGCGTTGTGTTTTTGGGGTTTTTTTTATGAGATATCGCCTGACTCACAAGGCCTGGCGGCCACTGCAAGGTGAGGGTTACACTTAACTGATTTGGGCTGTAGACCCAGATCAACTGTCACCAGAGGCACGTTGCCACCTACTCCTGGGACTGAAACAGGGTTACCCCCTTCACAGTCCGTAAGGATGTAGGCATGGGTATCATCCACTAGGAGCCTGGTTGGCAGAGCAGAGTGCACTACCTTGCCAACTTTGAGACCATGAGTTGTTGTGTTTTGTAAGCGTAAGGGAAGGACCCTAGTAAATCACACTCAGGGAGTTGCGTTATTACGAACCAATACATACGTGTCGTGCAGCCTTCTTCAACGGTGCCCGTGTAGCCTTCACAGCAAATCTGGATCTGACTGTATATATCAGCAACAAAAAAAACATTAATTTAAAATATAAAGAAGGATTTAACTTAGTTGCAAATTGCTTACCAACCAAAATGATCTTTGGTATAAATGCAAAAAAATGTTAATGGTCTAATGTTTCGAACCTGGCAGAGCCTTTCTCAAAGGCTAAGAAATATTTAAGTTATGCACCTTTGAGAAAGACTGCTAAGTACAGACATGAGGACATCCAAGTTGTATGGCCTGATTTTTGCCAAAATAATTTTTCCTTTTTTATAAATAGACTTTTTGCTCTGAACATAATTTGACAGATAAAACATGAATTTTTGTGTCAGTCAAAAGGATACATTCAATGCATTTTATCAAAATTCAGAAAAAGAATTTCCTATACGAAAATGTCCAGACTCATATGTTTGAAATGTGACGTTATTGGACATTTTAAAATGTTGACAAATTTGCACTGGAGTTTCATACAAACAATATTTTAACATGAGGTTAAGAGACTCGTAACTTTTTTCCACTTTCATACTCTATCGAAGATTAAGTGCATCGGAAAACTGAAGTCGACCATGACCCCTCTTTAATCTCAGCCAAGATATCCTGTTTCTTTATATTTTCAGAACCAACACTTCCTCCCAAAATATATTTTGCTCTCACGATTGTTACCCATCCACGAACTCATTTCAGAGAATGAAACTATAGAGTTGTATTAAAGGTTTTAGATTTATTTATGCAACCCTTACCTGCCATCTCTACTGTAGCTTGTGCATACATTGGGTCTGTAAAAAGAGAAACAAATTTGTTCAGTTTGTTACTAAAGACAAAGTGGATTGGACAGTCAGTACAGTTATGTTGGCGATACCATGTATTCAAAATCAAGCCACATTCAAACTGTATAAACATATCTTGGCTTCTGACTGGCACCCCCAAACAAAGCCACTGACACAATAGGGAGAGTGTCAGGTTCAAGTCCCGCTCTAGTCAATTTTTCTTTGTTCAACCCAAAATTAGTTTGAAATTTACCCAGTCAGTTTCCCTTACATGTGTACAAGTGGTTTATTAATTAAGGTGATCCCTCTGCTGCCGCTTCCCAGATTGTATCATAAACTTGGGTGTGATCCCTGGCTGTACGGCAGAACTAGTTCGAGTGGCTTCTGACTGGCAGTCATTAACAAAGTCATTGACAAAATAGGGAGACCGCCAACATAGGGCTGAATATCTTAGTTGGTAGAGCACCAGCTCGCTAATCCAGAGGTTGCAGGTTCAAGTCCCACTCTAGTAATTTGTTTTAATAAATTTCTAATTATACAACAGACGTCCAGTTAGTAAAATGTTCTTCAATTTTATTTTCTTATATTTAAGCATGTGTTCAGATCAAACGACTACCCTCAATAAATCAACGAATCACAGGAAAAAAAAGATGGTAAATCTTTTTCAAAGGTCAAGTAGCCTAAATAATTATAGTAATTTAAACAGATTTGCCAATTTTATGACAGACACAATACGTTTAACACAATAACATAAGAGTTCAGGTGGTTCTGACGAAGCATGACAGTGGAATTTGTGAGTCAGTTTGGAATACTGCCAAACCGCAAATTTGCATTGGAAAACTAGACGGATGCAACTTTCCTATTTGTCCTCTATGCAACATGTCATAAATGACAAATGTCGGCAGTGCCAACTGCCAGCCTCATTCAACTCAATGGGCATGAGTGCACTTGGGCAGTTCTGTGAGCTAACTGGCTAGGCCTAGGCGACTAGTGAAATAGGACTAGTGAAATTGAATTGTATTTCATTACACATCCAACAGCGCAAGCGCAAATAACAGTATGAAAATGAGATTATAAAGATCTATTGTTCAGTTTTAGATGTGGGAAGAAAACCCCAAATGGGAAAAACCTACGCAATCGGGTACAGATGAAAAACCCAATCCACTATAGTTGCAAAAATCAGAACCCTCCATCCTCCCGGATTGGTAACTATAGTTGGAAATGTCCCCAGCTATTGGGATTAGGCCCAACTATAGTTTGGCTGTTTCTATAGTTGGGGAGCTAGACATACATTACAATCAATACAAAGTCAAGACTTTCAAGAAACTTGTGAAGTTGTATTTCAAGAACAAGATTCAGTCTTATTACTACCAGTACCAAAGAGGTCTACATCATATTGTTGTCAAGTTGTTGAGGCCAATGAGGGAGTCCGAATAAGTATGGTTTTTTTTGCAATTTGTTAGTATGTGAATAAAAAATCACACTCGCGAGTCGAACATCAATTTATTTTCCCCCCAAAACGTGCAATGTTTTTAAAACAAATTCCAGCAGTAGGGCAGTAAGTACAGTAGCATTCGATCGGTAAGTTTCATGATCGAGAACGAGGCGGATTTAACCTTTTTAGAGGGGGAAAAAATAGGATTGCAATGGTGCTGGGGCCAAGGGTATGAAGTGGATTGGCCCTAATCATGGGGCTACATGGTACTAGCACCAGATTTAGTATTCCATCACCAAAACTTCCATTGTGACAGTGTGATATTAACACAGATGTCACAGACACAACTCTCTGCACGATTTATTTATTAAAACTAAAAGTTAATGTGGTCACAAATTTAATCAGGTTAAAAACTGGTGAATCTCTGACCTCATTGTGTATTCAATATTCATTTGTTTTAGATGAAGCACCAGTATCGTGATCACTGGTGAGTGGTGACTGTTTAGCCCCATTCCAGGGCCAATTTGCTGGCCCTCCGTTCCACCATGGTTTTGTCATCCAATCGAGGTAACGTTTAGGTTAGTGCATGTGAACGATTATTTTTTAGAATAGAAAATTGTCCCTGCTCCCACTATCCTATTCAGATCAACCGAAATCATCCAAATGACAAGAACTACATACTCGAGGAGTATTTAATACACTAACATGGAAACACATGGGCTACTTAACTAACATGGGAAGACTTACCATCCTAACGAAAGTAAAAAACAAACAGCTGACGGATCATCACCATGTTTTGTCGGTGTTTATATTTGGTACGCAAAATAATGCGTGTTTAATAAAGAGCGCCCTCAATTGACACCAATCATTCCCCCCCCCCCAACTTCTTGGGCTTTGTTGAACCCGTTGTTTTTGTACTACGTGTGCGGCCAACTGATTTGTTTCTTTATCACTTGCAAATAGACCATTGTCATGCACCAGCTTGGTTGTATTCCTTGTACCCTTATGACAATAATGAATGCCAACACTCATTGTACAAAAAGGAACCAGGCTGTTTCTCCTTCCAGCCTCGGTTTGATTACATTGATTTAAATGGGAGAAAATCAAGACGGCTACACCTTGTGATAAAGGTCTATTGTGTCTGGGGTAATTATAATCATCCCACAAATGCCCCCCCCCCCTCCCTCCCTGCCTCCTCTGAATGATGTCCAAACCCTACCTTGTAGTCTCTATGGGTGTAGTTGGTCCAGTCTCGCTCAGGTCTGTCTCCCATTCATCCCACTGCATCCTGATGGATGCTCCCCAAGCCACTGTCAAAGCAGCAAGAAAAACAAATGTCCTCATCTTGATATCTTGGGGTGTAACAAACAGCCCCTTAAAAAATCCTCGAGGATGGGTTTAGCAAGCCGCAATCCTGAGTAGGCAACAGTCCTATGAAGTCCTCTAAGTGTCGCTATGGATGGAGATCCAGACAACTTCTCTGGGGGAACTTCAGGCAGACCTTTGAAAGTTAGTTCGGTTCTCTCTCTCTCCGTTCAAACTTACATCCAGCCGGGAAATTTGCTGCTACGCAAGTCGTCGAAAGTTTTTATACCGAACCCCTTTGTGCCCGCGCATGCAGCCCGGGTGCGTTTCAGCTGGTGACTCGATTGTATGCAAATTGGTCACCTTTGTGTACACATTGGACGAGCTAAGAAAAAAAATCATAATAAATCTTGACATCGAACTTGTTTATCACCCGATTATGATCATTAGGCTACAGTTGGATTGGGCCGTGATGCCATTTCAAACTTGTTTTGATCATTTTCCGATCTGTATAATAATGGAGGTATACATGCGGTATAATAAAATAATTTGCATCCCCCCGGTGCATTATCAATTCTCTTATTCTGTTGCTCTTATACGCATGTTATTTGGATTTTTATGGAAACAATTTGTCAATGATAGGCCAACGTGGTAATTAATTAAATAACCAAGAATGAATAATTGTTGGGATCCTGATATTATCTCACGTCCATCAGCCATGTATTTTGTGCATTGTGCGTGGCATATTATGCACAAGTGTATATTTTTCTTTTTGAAATATTATCATCTGTCATAATTCATTCAGAGAAATCATTCTTGAAAAAAAGGAAAAGAAAGGAAAAAAACCCCCAAAACCAAGCAAACAAACAAACAAAACTTTCGGCGAAAATCGGGACATGCAAGTTTTTAAAAAAGAAAGGGGAAGAAACGTCACCGAAATAATTACCATTACCAAGATGATGGTTTATGTGTAACAATAAACACGGAATTTCTTGTTTAAAGTCCAAAATAAAATATTAACATTAAGTATGCTGATACTTTTCGTTTTCGTCGGGACCAGTGGAGGGGGTTGAGGGGGGGGGGGGAGGAGGGGATAATAGGGGAGGGTAGGTGACTCTCAAAGAGGAATTTCTGAAGAAATATTGCATTATTAGTTCTTGGAAGAGTTTAACTTGGAAAACAATGTACTACGAACACGTGAACATTAATCAAACTAGGTGACGCCGTTTCAGTGGAGCAATGGCAATAATGGTTTATTTTTTCTTTTCGTTAATAAAAATGTTACCGTTGTTTGTTGTTGTTGTTGTTGTTGTTGTTGTTGTTGTTGTTGTTGTTGGTGTTGTTGTTGTTGTTGTTGTTGTTGTTAATAATCCACTGTGACCTAGAGCTCTTCCGATGCTACTTTTCGGACTTTGACAGGATTTCAGAAGGCAACAATTCTCCGTCATAGGTAGGCCTATATGATATTTTGTAATCGGGGACCTTCCAGATTGAAACTAATAAATTCTGTTTTCGATTATCCAATATTTGACCTTTACAACAAAGTACAACAACTAGGCGACTGTGCGGAAATTAACGAACAGTTTCATGTTAACCTTAAAGAGTTTATTTTAAACGTTCGTATCACTGTGAACCAAAGGCCCGACTAATCTTTCCGTCAGGCAAAAATAATTAAATTTTGAGAACACAGTGTTTGAATCTTATTGCTCTGTGTCGATGATGTCACATGTCCAACGCCAAGGTCCGTGTTTTCCGTTTTCTTTTTTGAGCTGCCGATGCAAAAATTAAACCCATTTCTCTCGTCAGATCAGTGGTAATCAGCAATTTTGGTAATTTGCCAATTATTCTCTATCTCAATGGTATCAGTTAACCCACAAAATGTAAGTAAACATGAGAGATCAAAAAACAAGGCCTACTGCATGAAATAAAGCAACATTTTCAGAGTG
The DNA here is from genome assembly GCA_023634235.1 of Pisaster brevispinus. NCBI lineage: Eukaryota > Metazoa > Echinodermata > Asteroidea > Forcipulatida > Asteriidae > Pisaster > Pisaster brevispinus. The sequence continues at coordinate 6,861,950 of JAMKCF010000021.1, read as the reverse complement.
TTGGGTGGACGAGTTTCCATGTATATCTTGTGTTTTTTTGTGAAAAATAATTCAAATGACCAGGATCTAGGCCTATGGAGGTGTGTGGTATAATATAAAACAAATGGTGAATGCATTTTGTTCGTGCATTGCCGCAGGGAATTATAGGCTAATCAAGCGGTGAAATCTGTTTTTCCCATTTCACTTGGCTTCGCCTCATAAATTGGAATAGTCCAGATTTCATCTGGCGATTATTTTTTACGACAATGCACTCATATTAAGCATTGAATATGTATGTATCATAACAGGACTACTAAGGGTGAATGCAGTGTGAGGTGAGAGCTTTGGGTTACTGATTCGCATTACACTTAGCGAGGGTGTGATTTTGAAAACCTGAAAAAATCCTTTCAGATCGGTATTATTAGTCTAAGAGGGAATCCCTGAAATTACAGTATGTTATATTTTGGAGTAATTTAAACAGACTCAATAATGCCACTCCACAAAAAATAAATAAATAAATAAATAAATCGCTTTAAAACTCACAAAAATTCAAAGTTCCCTATTGAGATCTAGCCAAATAGCTATAGAAACTACCAAATTACACTGGGTTGATTCTTTGAACTTTTTTTTTTAAAACCCAGTAATGACCGCCCCTAAGAATTCCCACAGGCTCTTAGCCTGGGGCTAATAGCAACTCCAGGCTGAAATGTCTTCAACAGATGGCTTCTACAATGACTTGGCGAGTTCCAACTTGTTTTATTGAGTCTAAAGGCTCTTATCAGATGGGAAAGGGATTGGGTTCACACACACAAATGTGACATTGTTATAAACGTACTGTTGAAACAGTGCGATTGTGTTTTAACGCTACATACGAAGTGTGGACAAAAGAGGTCCACATAATGTAGGGACTTGAAACACTATGTGGACTTACACACGTCCACACAGTGTTATTTACAGTGTTGAGGAATAGGATAAGTGTATAGAACAAAGGAATCTCCACACAGTGACTGCAACACAGAGCTGTGTGTTACACTATTTATTGATACTACACGTTCGACGATATCACACAGCCCACAGTTATCGATATAATTGTCACTATGACATTTCATTGTGTAAGCTGTTATCTTTAAACAACAAAATGTGACATAATTTCAGTCCCCGGGAAAACAAAATTCCACCTGCTATCATTTCCCATTTCTAGAAAAATTACGCAAGTACAACAAAAATGGGCATTAAGTAAATGAAGCAGCACCACTTTACAGAGATGTTGATGATAATGTTGATTTTATTGTATTCAAAGTACATAGTACCTTACCTGTCCATTGTTAATATCCTAATCAACTGAATTATATTGTGAACTTTATTCATACTGGTGTTATGCAATTCTAAACATTGTTTAGGGGGGAAATTGGGTCAATCACTTTACTTCACGTACATTTTACTCTTGGGCCTCTTCAAAGGGTGTGAACAACATTGGTATGAGTGAAAATAATTCACATGAATTACATGTTAAAAAGATGATCCTGGTGAAAAACTGAAATGCCTTTTGCCTGAATTGCTTTAGTTTTTGAGGAAATTAGTAAAACAATTAGTTTTGATCTCGCTAGTACAAAATTTGGTGCTTTAAAACAGTGAAAACATCCAAGTCTTTATTTCTCTACTTTCTTCTGGCTCTGAAGACTGATCGAGCTGAAACTTTCGTAGGTATGTTACATTGTGCGTATGTTGGTTCACTTAACAAGTGCTTACTGGTCTGCGACAGTAAGCAATGTTGTACACATACTTTAAAAGCTGTGTTACTGTGATTTCTTAACTGTTTTAAGGCTATTATATACTTTTAGAAATGGAAAACCAGATGCAGAACTGCGTGGTGTGTAACAACCCCTCTGTACCCTGAGATATATCTCTTTAGAAGTGACTCTTAGGTAGAGAGAAATGGTCAACCTTGCCTCTTCATGGAAGGTCATTCCGGACAGGGAAAACAACAACAGTAAAGAGTAACAGGTCTTAAGAAAAATCAAACCTAAAGTGTGTGGGACATACTTAGCATTAATTTATCATCTCCCGAAGCCTCACTAATTAATGAGTAGATCAATTATAGAAATAGAAATAAATAACCTATCGATATCGAAGATGGACATTAATTACACTGTCTTACACAGACACGTTGACATTTGAAAAACATTGAGAAAAAAAAGAGGGTCATGAAAAGAAATAACAATCAATGCTTTTCATATCTTAGGATCGATGTTTGTCGGAACCTGGGAGGCCATTGTGGGGGGGGGGGGGGGGGGGACGGGGGTAAGTCCAAAAAATTTTAAATTCCATATTTTGCCAAAAAACTGGTCATCTCATATTTATACATATTAATGTTAGAATTTGACATGAACTTGTTGACACAAATAGGCTCTTTTAAATAAAGGCCCCCATCCCCAATAAAGACAATGCGTTTTGCGCAGTGTCCGTGCCCTTTTTATAAAAACTTCACCCCTGCCAGAGTGTGATCTTGTACTCTCTCACTCTCAGCAGCTCCAGAATATGGTAAATGGGAGACTTTTGGGATGGCTAGAGGGCGGCAGACTTACCAGGTAAATACATTGTTCTCGGAAATGTGCGCTTGCTCAGAAATATGCAAACAACGGGAAAAGTACCTGGGCCCAATATCACTGAGCTGTTCATGCATAAAAGGCAGCCGAGCATAAACTAATTTTGCTTACCAAAATAAAGCTACCAGCCAGAATAGAATATCCAACATACTGTCTTTGACTGGTTTCCTGCTTAGTTTTGCTTAGCAAAACATTCTGAAAGAAACTTATAAATTCTTAAGGCAGCTCCATGAAATTGGGCCCCGGTATATATGCTGCCACCTCGTGTTCCAACCCCCCTTCACTGATTAGTGAAAACTCTGCCTCGTAAGAGCGTTCCCTTGACAATAGAGAGTTCCCTCGATGTCTTAAAGATAAGGTACAGCATCGGATTACTGACCCCCAGGAGGATTTGGCTAGAGACACTTCCAAATCCTACAAAATAATCCGGTCTTTTGATCCCCTTGCACCACGCCCAATGCACCTCCGTACAATGCGCAACTACGTACATTTTCACTTCCAAAATGGCGGACAGGATAGGTGCATGTGAGTTCGCTGCGCATGGTGAAGCGCCATAAGCGTCACTGAGTGACGGATTTGAGCGCTATATAAGAAGCCACTATTATTATGGTGAAATGGGTCAATAATAGCTCATCACCCAAGTGTTTGGACCCTGGTATGGCTGTGCCAATGATTAAGTAATTGTTATTTGCGCTTGCAGTACCAAACTCCTACAAAGTCAGACAACTTCTTGAGTAGGATTCTAGAGGATTTGGGTCAGTCAGGATTAATGACGGGAAAACCCTGATTCTTGCTCAACCAGTCGTTATCAAGAGAAACATTTACACTCTTTTCTGGATAACGCATGTAAAAACAACCTTTTTAAACAAAAATCAAAATTCAAACTGGGGCTTTTGATTTTTGCCTTTAAATGACAGCATTCACCAGGGGGTATGAATGGGTACCTGCGAGGGTGGAGGTTGGTATTGTGTTTGAAAAAGCCCTGGGAGAGCCACGGCAGTCAGGGGCTGTCTACTCCCCAGGGAGCTGAGAAAGATTATAGAAATGTTATTAGCCCGATAACCAGGGCACATGTAAAGTGCATTGATTCGTTAATGTATAAATCACTATATAAGAACCAGTTTTAAATCCAGACTGATCATTTTAAAGAGTGACCTGGTATTCTAATGAGTGGAAGGACAATTTAAAAACAAAAGACTTATCAATTGAGATTGAGACTGAGACCGTGAGAGAATTGCCAATGTCAAGGCAGTTTTTCATAATACATTTAGTATACATCATGTAATAGTCTGTCACATTGACATTGGACAGGACTGTAAACCACTGGCTGTACCATACCTTTAAGATTATGTTTAGTATCCAATTTCAACTAATTCCAGCAAAACAAATATTTAAAAAAAAAATGTACAAAGGAACTGCATCAGGCCTTGGGTCCTTCGCAGATCTCACAAGTTGGTCTTGAGTTGGTGTTGATGTATGTACATCTAGAGCAAGTCCAGGTGCCTTGGGATGCTCCTACCCCAGAGGGAGCTGATGATGCTGACAATGAAGTAGGACTTGGCGCTGGAATAAATCAAACATCAGATATGAAAAGTGTGCTATGGGTGGAAGACAGGGTGGGTAACAGGGTACATAGGTCAAGCCTGGAATTTCATCTTTGAGAGGGCAAGGCTATTTCGATTTTGCAAAGGGCACTTCCATTGGGAAAATCTTGAAGTCTATGGGAAACTTTTCAAGGGGCATCAAGGCCAAGACCAGGGGCAACAGAGGCCATGGCCTTCATGTAAATCCAGGCCTGATAGAACACACGTTCATAAAGCTGTTTAACTGAAAATGTTATTTATTGCTTAGCAAAAGTTACCAGTGAACCAGCCATAATGCAAAGTACATAGCATGGCTTTCTGGCTGGTTACCCATTTCTGTTTAGCAGTTTGTGGGGCTGAATAGTTCTTGCAGAATTGGGTCCAGGTGGCAGAATGTAACGAGTCATTCTCAAAATGCTATGAAAGCATCTTGTTTACAGAGCATGATTTCATGGAACAGATAACCGTGACATTTTTCACATAAAATAATCACTCCCATCTTTAACACAGTTAGAGGCAAGTTTCTGCACCAGTTGTGTATAGCGAAGAATCCTTCGAAATGTGAAGCAAAAGTTCCACTGCTCACCTGTGGAGTCATAATCACAAAATTTCCAGCCACCCTGAGAGTCAATTCTTGTCGCTTAAAAGCAAGCAGTGCCGTCAAACTTGGCCTAGCTGCTCAGGCTACTCATTTCTTGAAATTGGTCTCATCTTTCTTCAGTTAAAGAGCTCAAGACACTTCTCTATTCTGAGATCTGTTCAGGATTGCTGTTCTCAATAATGGGGCCAGTTTCAAGCAGCCTGTAAGCTGACATTTTCTGCTTACAGAGCAACACCTAGCTCAGTTTCTTTTTCAATAGCTGCTCAACCATAAGCCTAGCAAAAGGTATGCTAGCTTTCAGGGTTTCTTGTAAACAGATGATTGACGCAATATCAAAAACCACTGTGAACACGCACACACACTGCCAATAATCTTCTTGACTGTTTATGAAATACACTTTTACTTCCACACATTTGTCTGCTCTAGTAAGCGCAAAGATTGCTTACTGGTAACTGATTTATGAGAATGGGCCCAGGTCATATGAATAAGAGTTGAGTTTACCTTGAGCAGCCATGAAATGTTCTAATGTCGCCCAGTGTTCGCTCTTTGACCACGCCCTCGCTAGTTCCCCGTCTTGAGTCCTCAGAGCATCCAGAAGTGATCCGATGTGATCCTGAGATGAAAAAAATAAACGGCATAAAGTATTTCAACAGCTATCGCTTTCTATTATTATCACTTTCTGGTAATAAAACCAAGGATGCCTCGTAAGTGAACTTAATCAGTGTAGCTTGCAAGCCTGAGGAAACCTGTAAACAAGAATGCCTGCTATGTGAACCAGAAACACCAGGGTTAACACCTACTCTTCCATGCCAAGTGTTCTGGGTTCTTTAACGTGCAGGACTTATGGCTTAATGTCCCATCCGAAGATCAAAGTATTTTGCTTAAGGACACAAGTGCGACGACCGGGACTTGAACCCACACTCTGCTGATCAAAAACACCAGAGCTTGAGTCCGGTGCTCTTAACTGCTCCGCCACGACTTGCCACGATCCCATTCACCTTATTCATGAGTTATTTTTCTCATGTTCTGTTGTTCACCGAACAGAATTATTGTCCTAGTTATTGTGGCGTGCTCTGGCTAAGTGACAAACTTGTGCTCTGGTAGGCCAAGTCATTGGAGTGTGGGTTCGAATCCCGGTCATGACACTTGTGTCCTTAAGCAAGATACTTCAGGTATAAATTGTCGCATAGCACCACTATGGCTCATTTGCCGGTACGTCAGACTTACAACGCATTGCTTCTCATCATGATGAGCACTGCGCACTGCACACGTACAAAAATTCCTGCAATCAGGAAACAGTACACGAATCGACTAAATCTTGAATCCGATAAATGGGATCAAACAAAATGGGATTAAAGTCAGACAAAAGCAAATGGATTTTGGGAAAATTGGGCTATCGTCTCTGATCAAAGACTCACTCTAATTGGCAGCATCTGCATAGCAGCGAGGTACACTATCAAATGGAAATCCAACATGGCTTCCATGAACTGCTCACTGCTGAACTGTTTCATGTACTGGGCTAACGGGCCGAGATCCTGGAGCTCCCCGAGCTCGGAGCGGTTCTCGACGGGGAAGTGTTTGACTATCGGCGAGTCGTTGAATGTGTACATTGCATCCTTAGGGAAACCACACGTCACCTGTAAAGAAGAAGTGGAAAGATGAATGCAGATGTAATTGGGGAAAACAAGAGGAGGGTCCACAAAGCTGTGAATTTTCTTCCACATTTATATCTTTTTCTGCATTCACCACATCTAAGAGGTTATTTATTCTATGTGAACCCTTCAGAATCCAACCATGGGCTTAAACTAATTTGATCTCATAATCACCTTTTTTTGTCTCAGTATTTAAAAAATCTGTTGCAATTTGACTTACATCAACCAGTAGAAATTCGACAGGCAGAGGTCTTGCTAAGGATTTTGAGCTGTTTCCGTAACTGTCCTTTTCCTGTAAAAATTCAAAACATCTCTAGCATTAGTGTTGATAAGCAGCTGAAAATGGTGCTTGAAATACAGTTTGGGGGTGTCTGCCACAGTGGATGCCCAAGAAAGCACTGAATGGACAACATCTAAGCCAGGCCGACATGACCACAAAGGCGTCCAGCCCTTGACTTCAGGGAACAAGCGAGGGTAAACTGTCAAGCAGTAGTAGTTATTTATTTATTCTGAAAAACTGCAACTAATTAATTTGCAAATGTTACGCTGTAAATTTACACACTGTATTAGGATCCCCGAGTTCATAGAGCTGTTCAAGCAAAAAAAAGGAGCTCAGCACAAACAAATTATGCTTACCAGATTAAGGTTACCATCCAAACTACCATGTAAAGGGTATGATCTGTGACTGGTAACCTGCCCATTTTTGCTTAGCAGCAAAAATTCTTAAGCAATATTTTCTGCTTCAGCAGCTCTATGAAATTGGGCCAAGTTAACCCACATGCTGGTCTCTATAAGACAAATACTAACCGTGTAGAAGACATCCGGGACATATTGCTCGCTAGTGGATTCTCGTACGTAGCCCAGCTCCGGGGCATCTCTGGTAGGCACTAAGCAGTCATCCTGCACCAGGGCCATACACTGGTTGGATACTTGGTATGCCTCCGTGTGGATTTGATTTGTGGAATCACCTGACGGGGGAAAAACGGAGACTTCAAAAATCAGATCCAGCTCTGGTACCATTTGCTTTTTCTACACTCACGAGGGTGTTTTTCAGGCTTCAAAGTGTGATTTCATTTCTTTTGAACACAAAAATTGTTCTTAGTGTTAAAAGGTAATTTGAATAGACAGTTAATACTTAAAAGGTAATTTGAATAGGCAGTTGTTACTTAAAAGTCAACATGTGGGTGGTTGGGTCAAGATAATTTGAAAAATTGAAACTTTTAAACATTGAGCCACACAGTCATATAGAATGAAGAGCTAGAGACCTAACCTGTGACAATACAAGTGACAAACTTAGAGCCAAACGTGCCCTCGGTGGCCAGTTTACATGGGCTAGGATGTTGGTTCTGCAGCTCCCCTGCCATGATACACTCCTCTGCACTCAAGAAATGAGCGTCCTGTATTTCAAGAAAAAACGAAAAATTAGTCTTTGGTAAAAGAACTCTCTTCTTTTAGAATTTCAAAGAACTTTTTTTGTAATGGAATTCAAATGCGTGACAATAACTTTCCAGGTGTACATAAAAAACAATTTAGTTACAAAAATTATTAATTATCTGTCATATAAAAGATTACTTGCGCCTGAGAAACCATTAAATACAGTGATAAAACATTAAAAGTTTGAACATTTAAAAACATTATTTTATAATTCATATACTGTAATAGACGATGGCATAAGAAGTCTTTAGTCACTGAATTGTTGGTGTCTACAAAAATGTGCAATGGTAACAAATTTCTAATTTGAGAAATGCATTATGCAAATAAAATCATTTCAAACAAAGTTCAAAGGTACTGAAAACCACTTCTAAAAGAACAAACAGCAATTTCTGAGACATTTATTTTAAGCTGATCTAATATCCATTACTACCCCTGTTCATTGGGACCTAGACATTTCTGAAACCATCTCAGCTCCTTAGGAGTGTGCAGCACCGGCAGACAAATGGGCGCTGATCATTCACATTAACAATCCTTTACTCTCGCCGGTACCCATTTACTCCTGGGTGATAAGAAGCAATTCGAGTTTAAAATGTCTTGCTCCAAGGACACAAGTGTCATGACCGGGATTTGAACCCATACCCTGATGACTCAGCCACCAGACCTTGAGTTTGATTCCCGAGACCGCCTGCCACGTCGACATGCCACGAATAAAAAAGCAAAGACCTACAGTGTATATTGCTGAAGGCTGAGTAATGACAATAAATTGAAAAACTAACAAATACATAAATAAATGAACAAATAAATAAAAATAAACACATGGAAATAAAACTATAGATATCAAATCAGTTCATTCAGGGTTCTCCCCATGTTCTCCCCCGATACACGCAAATTTCTGCCGATTAGCAAAGAAAATAAACAAATAAATACAAATGATTATTTCTCCAAAAAAATTTGAGAGAAAACCATAAAGGATGCTCCAAATTGCACAGTAAGGCTTTTAAAACCAAGATAAACACCAAGTAGAAAACATTCAAGAAGATGTTATTTCAATTTAGTGTGCTTCGGCCAAAGATCACAAAATTTTGTTCCAGAATGCCCCACAGTTGCCCCAAAACCGGGAAAACGCTGTCATTGATTGCCAAATACTTACCATGTTTCGGACATGCTTGACAGTTCCTTTGGTGAGATCCTCTGCGACTAAATCTGTGAAAATCCATCCAACCTAAAAGAAGAGGGCAGATTTATGTTAAAAATACAATGGTAACTTTTTACACACATTGACAATAACACTAGATTAAATTACTTTAATAGTACAGATGTGTCAAGACTTCACTCAGTGCAGAATTTGTTCCGCCTATCTTCTTCGCAAGCAAAAGAAAGGTCTGATGTAAGAATAACTTTCAAAATATTCAAGAAAATTCTTCTCAGTCAAAGACGCTGAATGAAAAATCATCTGTTCATTTTAAAGAAGAAATAATTGCATCGAGAATACACCACATAAATATATATTTATTTACCCAACTTCTTAGTATGATAAGCACTGTATGCTTCAAACCTTCCCAGAGTCCTTTGGGGGAAAAACTCCACAGGCTCACTACTCGGGTGGAATTCGAACCCACGACCTTCGCATTCTAGAACAATGTCTTAATCAACTAGACCACCAAGTGTGTCAGTTCCAATCCTGTAATTAGCAGCGGGTAGCCATCAGTGGAGTTTTAAAATGTGATCATTGTGATGTTTTTAAAACTACTTTTACATTTACACGCAGAAAATGTATTCGTTTTTTTACACTCATTCCAGATTATCTTATAAAAAATAGTAAATTACATAAAAAAGTAGTGAAAAGGGAATTTTTTTTTCAGGAAAGGGCAAACGAAAACTTGACCAGAGGTAGTAACCCCCCTAGAAAAAATGGTGCTCCCCCTTGTGCCCCCCTAAAGTTTTACCCTTGCTATGGCACTGGGTACCCTGTATTAATTTTAAACATGTAATAATTGCATCAGGGATACAGAATTTGATCGAAACCCACACCTTACAACCAGAACTAGAGCCTGGTGCACTAAACCACTCGGCCATGACACGCTATAAGTTTAGAAACAGTTATCATTCAGGGTACATGTATTCCATTTTAGCTGTTCACGCTTGAAATTATCAACCAAACCATACTGTGTCATTAAAAAGAAAACTACTGGATTTGAAGGGATCAATAAACATGCGCACTTTGAGATGCCCCAGTGTGGGATAAAGTGCTATATAAGAACCATGCATTAATATTTTACCGTTACTTAATCTCATGTGTATTGTAAACTAAGGATGGAAAAGTGTTTAACCTTCCGAAAAACCAACGATTATATATAGTGAACTTGTTTGTTATTTGTTACAAATACAGTACATTGATATCACCCTGCAACTTGGAAAGTATTGGTACAAGAGTTCAAAAGTCACACTATTTCCAAAACAAACTCTGCCTACTGACCAATCAGACCATCTAACCCACTTGACCCTTTTTTTTCTGGGAACAACAAAGCAACAACCCCTTTGGCACTCCAGCCAGATGCCTGGATCAAAGTTATTTACATCCCCCAGTGCAAGGTGTTTTGTTGATATCTCAAAAACCTTGACCTTAGTTGATATCATTCCAGCTTCGAATTGGACCTGAGAGATTTGTCAGTACCTTGCCCTTCCAAATGTCCATAGCAACATGTGCACACAGTTAGCTTATTGACTCCACAGTGAAATATGTAAGGCCAAACAATTGTCCAAGTTCAGAATATTTATTGTTAAAATGAAAGAAACGATTACGTTTATGTCATTCTGGTTTCAAATTGGACCTGAAAGTTTTGTCATGTGCAGCTTGGCTGAAACCTTGCCCTTACAAAAAGAAGAAGAAAAAATATAAAAGTACGCACATTTAGCTTTTCAATGCCCCAGTGATTTGCCAGGCCAAATAATTTCCCAGTTCGGCATATGGATGAGTAAGTTTTCAGATATCAGGAATTTGTCAATAAAAACACTACAAAGCTATTAATTGTGGTTTAAGCTTGGCATATATAATAAATATTTTGCTTCTAATGTGCCAACCTGATCAAAGCATAAACTGCTTCACCCGAACATCTAATCAGTTTTGACATATTAAATAATTTTATGCAACTCATTTTAAGCCCAAAAAGCTGTAATCTAATTTGAGAAAAGGCTAAAGAAAAAGTTTCCATGTCAAGATATTTAATTAACTACAGAGCCTATTTTATCCAGTTACAGTAAAAATCATGCACAATAAAACTGTCAAAAAAAACCCAACAACCCCAAAACAAACAACTACTACATTTTATCTAAAAAGACTGAAGAACACTCAATTTCATCAGCTGTTGTTGCACAAAAACAACCAATTACCCAATGTCAAGGATCAAAGGTCAAGAATTAGTAAATGTACTCAAGGACCAGATACTGTATGCTCATGGTTCAAATAGGTCATAAATTAACCACTAACAGTAAACAAACCCAACGACATCAATGATCAGAAAGGGAACAACAAGCCCACAAAGATAAAAATTCCAAACTTTAGTGACAATTATTAGAAACGAGTCTCTAAATGAAACTCAGAAAAGAAAGAAACATAAATAAAAAAAAAAACACACCATTTTTAGGTGTTATGACTGATACAAGGTCAATGGTGTTGATCAAAAAAAGAGAGCGATGATCAATAAATAGGTCAGAGAAAAATTACCCCCTTGATCTACGAGGGTTGTTTTCCCAGGGTGCAGAGACCCTCAGGCAAATACCACCATTGTATGGAAATTATCAGCTGTTTTCCCCCCATCTTTTTTTTCCTGGCTCAAACTGGACCATTGTTACTTTGCTGGGTTAATTTCAAGTAGCTTTTACCAAGGTCGTTGGTCAGGATCCAAGTTTTCCTGGAAGTATGAAGTTATGAAAGCAAAATATTTGTAGTGAGGCTGGATTTGTTTGCATTTATTTGTCTGAACAATTGTTAACAATAATGGAGAAAACAGGTTTTGGAAATTGTGCTCATAGCTACTGGACCGGACTAGAAACTGAAATGTTTTATTTATTTTATTACTCATCCAACAACACAATTAGCACCAATAACTGAATGAATAGGAAACGAGAAGAAATGTTTAGTTTTAGATGTGGGAGGAAAACCCCAAATGTGGGAAAACCCCAAGCAAATCAGGTAGGGACTGAAAAACCCAATCCACATGGGATTCGAACCAAGGTCCACAGAGGTGAAAGGCAAAGAAGAAATCATTGATCCAACCAGATCCTCCTAAATACATGTACTACCTTCTTTCTTTCTTTTAAATTAAAAGTTGTATTTTTCCATTGAATAATTAATTGGATGTTAGTTTATGGAAAAATTGATTATTTTTCTAAAGACAGATTTGATTTTAAAGATTTGTTTCAAGTTTTTTTACAATATAAATTACGACCTGCAAAAAATGGGGTACCTCCCCTCATCCAATCTGACATTAAATAACCATGGAATACTCACAAATGTGTGTGAAATATTTTTGTTTTTATGTACTGGCAGAGAAGTGGCATTTCTGAATGTGGTCATGTTTACTATGACTAATGAACACAGTTTTATTAGATTTTTGTCTTGTTTGAGATTTTGTAAATCAATGTTTGGTACGATATTGGCTTGCTCATCTGTGCACATTGTTACTTGATGCTACCTGTCTACACCCCTACATAATATGCACTGTACAATGACCAAATAAGTCCACAAACAATGACTTTGCAAAACTTTACAGTATGTACTGTTGAGTTTGCACAGTCCTGTATTTGACCTACATGTATAAGTACCTAACTTTGTTATATGATCCATTTGAAAGTTGAGTACTTTCGGACAGTTTTACTAAAGTTTGTGAACACTCGGCGGACAAAGAAAAATGTGTTGTTTCCATAGAAAATTGAAATCATGCAACAGCTGCTTGTGGTCAAAAAAACCTGATGGGACTCCAATCTTGGCACAAAACCAACTCTTCCTGTCAACAACTTTCTCCGGGAAAATCACGCCACACAATCATCAACAATTGACAATTCCTACCACATGACCTTGGCAATGGGACAATAGTAATATTCAAGCTAAACAATTGTTGTGGTGGTCTTGGGGGGGGGGGGGGGGACGACGACAAACTGGGGTCCTGACTGTTACAGTGTTTAGAAACTTGTCAGGAAGAATACAATTTTTAGTACACATGTTGCTGTTTATCCTTCTTGACTGATATCAAACTATAAGCTATATATCAAACCTCTAAGAGGTCGTTCAGACACAGTACTAAAGTCGGTTTTCAGGCAGTTTTAACTCATTCAGGTTTTACTTTGTGTATCTGAACGCTCTTAAAACTTGACTGAATCGGGTTGACCCCGGCGAGGGTGGTTTAACGCTAAACCACTTCGGGTTTATCTTTTAGCACGGTGTGTGGACAGAACAAAAAAGACAAGATCCGGTTTAACTCACAACAGATGACCGCTGACCTGTGTAAGGTCGCTAAGTAAATATGCCTACGTACGCCTCAACGTGCGCCTCAACAGGGCCGTGCGCGTGCTTTTGTGAATAAACCGGATGTTGTTGTATTGGGTCACGGTGCTGTTTGACTTCTTAAAACCGAAAATTTACCGCAGCAGGTTTAACTTCGAGCTATCTGAACGCAAGGTAGTTTTATTTTTTACGACCGCCCCCGCTGCTCGTAAAGTTAAACCGGTTCGGGTCTAACTTTAGTACGCTGTCTGAACATGGCCTAAGATTGTCAATCTAGCTTCAAGGTCGTATATACGAATTGCTGGCTATGGCTAAAGCAACGACTGTTGCTAAGGGTGTCGCTAAGGACCTCCTATACTTTGACGCGTGAGGGCACTGCAATCAAGCCGGAGCCATAGCCGCCAATTCGGACACTGCCTTATTTATTGGTTTGTCACATTTGCTACTGTTGAATTTTTGTTACCTTTCTGGAAACTTTACGAGTTAAAAAACCCCACAGATAATCTGACATGATGAGAGAAAAAACAAACACAACTCTATTCCAGAAACAAAAATTGCCGTGTTCAAAATGAAGTGCAAGATGAAAGCTTTTTTTTTTTTTGCAATCAATTCTTAATCTACCCCTACATGTGCACAGATAGAAAACGGTGTTCACATAAATGATTGGATGGAAGGATCTGGTATGTAATACAAAAACCTTTAAAAAAAACCACCGTTCTTTACTCACTCCAGTTAAACTAAATGTATGTACATGATGGTGCATCAAATATAAAGTAAATATTTTACTAAGCAGCAGTCAGTCATGAGTTGCCAAAGTACAATCGGAAAACCTGCTAATACACTGTGCAAAGTTATAACAAATAAACATTCTAGAATTCAAACTGACATCTTCCTTAACAAAAATAATGATTTGGATGTGACAATGTGCTAAACGGCAAACATAAAGAAACAAATAACATGGGCGATGGGATGGCAACAACAGGTGAAATCCTGAGTAGCAGATTGGAACGTGACTATTTATAGCTCTGATGCTCAGCCAATCCGATGACAGAAGTGGATCATGTGAGCAACAACCAACTGGAGTGTCAAACGTGGCAAATCCTGCACCATGGAACAGTTGTTTGTGATCACCCCATTTTTGTGTTAATCACAACTTACATAAGGCCAAAGTATACATGGTCGTTGACTCGATTGATGCGATATTTTTAAAGGGTGTGAGCAACAAATATATTAATTCATTGTTCATTATTTGTTCTTTTTATTGTTATTTATTTTTGTTTATTACTTCTATACATGTACTGTGCATTTATCTTCTTTGGATTACATTTATCATTGGTCTTTTTCCTCATTAACTTTCCTGTAAAGTTATTACTCAGGAAAGTTGCATGTTTCATTGTGCATTCAACACGTATAGTCTCATGTTTTTATATTTGTTTAAATTTCTTTATATATTGATTTGATTGATTGATTTGGGTTTTTTTTAAATTTATTTATCTGTTTATTGATTGATTTTATGTTTACATTTATTGATTGATTGATTGATTTATCCAACTCTTTATTTCTTTGGTTAATTGTTTTATTTAGTAAGACATATTTTGCTCTCTCCTTGCCTTACTGTCTTTGCTAAAAATTATTTATTCATTTATTTAGCTATTCCTTCAATGAATTTGTTATATATTTATATTATTTATCTTCCCCTCCCAAAAAGTAAATTTTGTTGTTTAGTAATTTTTAAATTTATACTTTCATAATGATTTATTGATTTGTAATGTATTTATACTAACTTTAATTTCATGCTCTCCAATTCAAGTTTGGATAAGCAAACTTTCGGGTCCCAGTGTTTGAGTCCATTTTTGTTAGTCCTGTCCAACTCGTGACATGGAACAGTCCAGATTTCACCTTGTGATTATACTCTGCTATTGTACTCCAACGTTTGTATGAAATAAATATGGGTCACCTTTTTAAGACGATGAAACCCCTTCAAGTGGAAACATTTCTGATGGGGAGAGACGCCTGTACCTCTTGATATTAAGTGAGCTTTTTGACTTAAATGGATTTGGGTTTTTTTCAGGGAAGGCAACAGTAATGATCCCAATTGAGTACACTTCTTCTTGTTCCCAAAAAGGTCTCATGTTTCTGATCCAACAGCTCATACTTGTCATTGTTGTTTGATTCCAGGATCCGATATACATAATGGTAAGTTGTCAGACAACAGCTGTTTTACATTTGGCAATCCAAGGGCTAGATGAACTTGGATTGCTTACAAAAAAACAAAAACAAGATTTCTGTTGAGAAACTCTCCTTTCTACCGAGCACACAAAAAATATTGAGGTAAAACAAAATAACAGTTACATTTTATCTTCATTTTTACCGTGTCAAAATCAAGAAAAATCTCAACAAGTTTGTATTTATTAGGTGCTATTACGCCAAGTAGGCCCATCAAAAACACATTATAATATTATTACTCCGAGCGTAGCATTCCTAAAACCATCTCAATTCCTTAGGGGGTATGCAGCACCAGCAGCCAACACAAGTTACCACTCATTTA
This sequence comes from Pisaster brevispinus, assembly GCA_023634235.1. Lineage (NCBI taxonomy): Eukaryota > Metazoa > Echinodermata > Asteroidea > Forcipulatida > Asteriidae > Pisaster > Pisaster brevispinus. Next base: position 6,846,044 of record JAMKCF010000021.1, on the reverse strand, counting down.
CATCAATAATCTCTACCATTGCAGGAACCCAGTAGCTCCTGGGTGATGGGAAGCAACTAAAGTTAAATGTCTTGCTGACACAAATGTCACGGCCATGATTCGAACCTGCAACCCCCATGATGACTCAGCCACCAGAACTTGTGTTCGATGCGCAAGAACCACTTAGCCAGGACACAGCACAAGTGTTTGCGGTTTTTACATTAGTTTTTCAAAAATCTTTAACCTCTATAATCCCTTTTATCGAATGTGGACTGAACTTGATCATTTTGATGAGGTAGATACCCAGATCTTTTGGGGTTATGTTTGACATCATGTTGCAACATCATGGTGTGATCATGTCGATTACACAATACAAGCCCCTCTCTAATAACCTTGAGTTAGGTCTTGGTACAATGCTCAGTATAAAGTGCAAGAAGCAATTGATACACACAGCAACATACTGCACTATGGAGCAAGTTCGGGTGGGTGACTAGAGCCTACTAGACTTAACCTAGATGTCAGCTTAATGCTGCGTAGCTTGACTAGCTAGTCCAACTGGATCAACCTAGCCCCGCAGCACTGTTTCTCTAGTCAATTTTGTAAGTTATGCCACAATTAGTTAGCTGTTTGATGATAACGGTAGTTTTTTCAGTGAATGTTGTTAGTTCAGCTAGCAAGTGTAAAGAAGAAAAAAAATTAAATAAATAAAAACAAATTTCCATCATAAATTTAGAACACACACACACACACACAGTCTTGTTTTGCAGTCGTTGTGTGGACATTCCTTTGTTCTGTACACTTAAGGAACATCCTATTCCTCAACACTGCAAATAACGTTGTGTGGACGTGTGTAAGTCCACATAGTGCTTCAGATCCCTACATTATGTGGACCTCTTTTGTTCTCAGGTCCACACTGGGTATGTAGCGCTTGCCCACAAAAATGCAAGAAAAAACTATTGCTCCGCGGTATTGTTCAATGGAGCATGGTTCTCCCCATCTCTTCAGTAAACAAAGCCCTTATTTGTTAATATGGTTTTTTTTCTGCCATGCTTGCAAAACGTGACAACCCATTACCAGTGTCAATTCAACTCTGGAACTAATGTTCAAAAGTCAACTACAATCAGCGGCATGGAGAACTCCATTAATCAAGATTGCAGAGTCCTAATGATCAATCTACAGTCAACACTTTAGATTTGATTAACCCATTTTACAGGGATGGTAACAGTCGCAGCTGTTTTGGGGGGTTTTTGCTTTTTAAAGGTACATTCAAATCATTTGACTCTCAAACATGGTTCCTCAAAACCTGTAAAACTTCCCTCGTCTTGCTCAAGGACACAAGAGTCAGGACTGGGACTCGAACCCCCACTCTGCTGATCAGAAACACCAGGAGCTCGAGTCAAGTTCGCTTGACTGCTCAGACACAACATGCAACAAACTGTTGGACTCGAACTATGGTGGTGTGCCTGATCTCAAGTAAAGCACGATTACTTTACTAGTGCAGTCATCTGTCCAACAGTTGGATTTGGAAGTACTGGGGGAGGGGGTATGATTGTTAGGGTTAATCATAGAGGTTCACAATATAAAGTACTAATCATGTTATTAGGAACATACACTTTGAAAAGTTAATGCTGGACATGAGTGCAGTAACCAATTATTTTGAGATTGGTACTCGCAATAAAATATTTAGCATCCTTAAAAAACTTTCTGCTGTACCTCCGTCTTAATTTGTTTTTTACAAAATAAATAAATTATAACCGATTGTGTGCTTACACCCAGTCTTTTGAACCCAGTTGTGAGGACTTGCAATTGTTGTTCTATTATTTCCTTTTCTAAAGAATTCTCCTGTGGGGACACAGTTGAACAAAGACAAACGGTGTGTGGACCATGTTTTAAGCGCTACAATTCAAAGTGTGGACCTGAAAACAAAAGCGGTCCACATCATGTAGGGACTTGAAACACTGTGTGGACTTACACATGCCCACAGAACAAAGGAATGTCCACAGAGTGTATGGGACACAGAGCTATGTGTTCCATTGTGTAAAAGTCCCCACACATGCCAGAACTTGTGGGGTCCTGGCAACAGTAGAACAATAGACCCCACAACGAAATCTCAAAAGGAACAATGGGCCCAACAACGAAATCTCAAAAGGAACAATAGACCCCACAATGAAATCTCAATAGGAACAATGGACCCAACAATGAAATCTCAAAAGGAACAATAGACCCCACAACGAAATCTCAATAGGAACAATGGACCCAACAACGAAATCTCAATAGGAACAATGGACCCCACAACGAAATCTCAAAAGGAACAATAGACCCCACAACGAAATCTCAATAGGAACAATGGACCCAACAACGAAATCTCAATAGGAACAATGGACCCAACAACGAAATCTCAAAAGGAACAATAGACCCCACAATGAAATCTCAATAGGAACAATGGACCCAACAACGAAATCTCAAAAGGAAACAATAGACCCCACAACGAATTCTCAATAGGAACAATGGAGCCCACAAGGAGAGTCTTTAGAAAGGGACTTGTCCCTAAGTTGAACAATGCAGGACCTGACAAACCTAATCCATAAGGATGTATGAGAAAATGCCTTTATACTGGTGTCCAAACTGAGTTTCATTGACGAAACAAATAATAATTGGTAAAAACAAAAGTTGCTTTTTCTTGACTGAAAATAATCCTGAACGGCCAACAGAAAAAGAATTTGTAATCCCAAAGTGAACTGGTTAGAGAAGTCACTGTGATCGTGCACAATCAAAGCAAAAGGCTTGGACATGAGTCTTCTTGCTCCCCACCCACCTTCACCCACAACCACCGAAATAACATCTCGTTTCCGATTGTTACTGAAATCAAAAGCACTGAAGGTGGGAAAGATACAGGGAATTGGCTTTTAATGGTGGAAAAACTCCTACGAGAGTAGACCAGGCCCTGGAATTAAACAAAGGCCACAGAGGCCATGGTTTCCCCTGCCCTGGTCTTGGCCTTGGTGCCCCTTCAAAAGTTTCCCATAGACTTTAAGATTTTCCAATGGATGCAAAATGAAAATGACCTTGCCCTCTCAAAGATAAAATTCCTGGTAGACATGTGCACTTATGCAATGAACAAGTTCCCCTTTTGTCCAATGAAACCTTAAAAATGCAGTGCTCATAATTTTATATAGGCCAGGAATGAAAACAAACAAGGTCCGAGTGACCCCTTCACGAGTAATGCCAGCTGGTACACAGGCTCCAGGGAATGTCAACAACTGAAATTGCAGTGACAGATCAACAGATCCCTCTTGGATATGCCGGGGTCAGAGATCAAACTACAGGACAGCTTGATGGACTGTGGTCTCCATCAGGATTTCAGAAGGAAAGACCTTGGCCCAATTTCAAAGAGGTAGTGGGAAAAATCAGCACTTCTAGTTAGCAGAATTTCTGCGCTTAGCGTAGGAGTATCTCACAAGTTACCGGGACTTTTTACTAAAGCACATACTTCACTTACTACTAAGGCATTCTTTGCTAACACTTTTATGAAATTGAGCCTTGCTTGTCAGAAAACATTGTTTAGTAAATCGTGGAAAACCAGCCATAAAATCTTGCAGGGCATTTTCGCCTGGTAATCTATTTCCAAAAAAACCCCAAGATTTTCTGTGATTAACAAATAACTAGGGGACTGTTAAAAGTTTGCAACATTTTTAACCCAACATTTTTAAAGTTGTGAAATGTTGCAGGAGAATCAACACAGGAAACCCAAATTAGGAATCATACTACATAATGAACATTGTATTAATGCACATTGATACTGACACAAGGCTTGGGGGGTCCCAGCGTGTCCTGATTCAAAGTTTGGACTGGTTCCACATTTTTGTAGTACCGAGCACCCGTGATCACTGGTTCCAATTGTCCCGGTAAGGGTTCCCATATGGAGTACCGTACCCATGCGCAGGTTACCGAACCAACATTTCCAGCACCAGAGTCCAAACTCTTTCCATTTCAGAGCTCTCTGTGGTGCCATCAAGTGTCAATCATACAATAGTTGTACCCACCCACATCCAATCAAATCCATCCAAGGAAAATGGGGATCAATACCATTTGTGGGAGGGAGGTGGTTTTAAAACAGTATGACTCGCTCCATGATTTTCAAAATATTGACAAGTTTGGACAATCTCTTAGCTCAGTGGAAACCTTTTTTTTGACAGACTGTACTGAAATCAAGTAACAAGCAAACCAAATTTAAAACCAACACACTTACCTTTTGTAGACCCATTTTACTGGCGACAAATTCTACAACTTCTGCATTGCTGTCTGGTAAAAGCTCTAAGCTGTTGACTGTAGATGTCTACGGATGAAGAGAAACAATTAATATAAGTGATGTAAGAAATCCTTACCAGGATTCTCCCCAGGATTTCTGTGGGGCATACTGGAACAAAATTTTGTAAGTTCGGCCAAAGCAAGATGAATTGAAACAAGGTCCTCGGAAAGTTTTTCTACTTGGTGTTTCTATCTTGGTTTAAAAAGCTCTATTGTGCAGTCTGGATCATTATAAACGGTTTTATCTCGATGGTTTTGTGAATTTGGTCTGAAGTGAAAAACAAACGAAACACAATTATGGGGGGTGGGGGGGGGGGGGGGGTCATGTCAGCCACAATTCACCTATCGGACCAATCCGGTAGCTTGTGCATTGGGAGGACCCTGCGTACATTTCTTGTGCATGGGGAGGACCCTGCGTACATTTCTTGGGGGTGACTACGGCTGTTCCCATGCTGGCCTTACTCTCTGGAATTGTCTTCCCATTTCATTCGTTATAAAGCTTCTTCAACCTGTCCCCCCTTACAGACAATCAATAGAAAGCCTGTCTGTTCACACTTTAATCTCATTTTAAATTTTTAAATTTTTTTTATGGGATATCGCCCAACTCACAAGGCCGGACGGCCACTTTGAGGTGAGGGCTACACTTAACTGATTTGGGCTGTCAACCTAGATCAACTGTCACCAGAGGCACGTTGCCACCTACTCCTGGGGCTGAAACAGGGTTACCCCCTTCACAGTCCGTAAGGATATAGACATGGGTATCATCCACTAGGACTGGAGCCTGGTTGGTAGAGCAGAATGCACTACCTTCCCAACTTTTTACGAAGCAACTATGGTTAAGTGCCTTGCTCAAGGGTAAAAGTGTCATGACCGGGATTCGAACCCACGCTCTGCTGCTGACAACACCGGAGCTTGGGTCCGGTGAACTAGACCGCTCGGCCACGACACGCCATAAAATTTTAATTTAAATGTTTAATTTCTGCTTTTGTATTAGTATTCAAGTACTTTGATATATACACCTATGTAGCACATTGCCACGAGCATCACTGTGTTACACATTTTGAATACTATAAAAGAAGCCACTATTAATATTTTTAACAGTGCAAACTTTTGATTTTTTTCAATACAAAAATACTTAATTGTTATGATTATTAATACTTCATATCAAAAAGTGTTTTTCTCATCCGAGAAGCCTGTAGATTTGTCCCAACAGACCTTGGAAAGCTTATCATATATCGATGTAAAGGTAAAACCAAAATAATAATTTTAAACCCCCCCACCCTCCCCTGCCAAATAGGTACACACTTTGTAGGTGTCCCTGTTACGCACAGCATATTATTAGTAACCATTGAGGTAATAGTTGTTTCAAATGATTTCATACCGGTTACAGACAGTACGTGGTACAAGGTATTTTGGCTGATAACCTTATTCTGGTAAGCCTAATTTTGCTTTGCTTAGATACTTTTTGCTACTTTTTGTGCCTAAGCAGCTCTATGCTATACACCATGCAAGTCTCGCGCGTATTCGAACATTTTTGGGACCACTGTGGTCCCACGTACATTGCTTTAACTCGTGAAAGAAACAAACTCACGCGCTTTAACGGATCCCAAATATTCAAATACGCGCGAGACTTGCACAGTCTATTGGGCCCAATTTCATGGCTCTGCTTACTGCGGAGTTGTGCACTTACAGAGCTCTAAAGCACACAATTCTTTGAGCCGTAAGTGCAGAATTTGGCTGTAAGCAGAGCCATGAAACTGGGCCTTGGTTGAGGAGCATGTCAGAGTGGAAGACAGGCTGGCCAGTAAAGCTTAAATGGCACCTTAGAATGTGCACAAATAGCCAACAAAAGAAAACACTTTTCCATTGTTTTCATTCAAACTGGATCAAATTTTGGCATTTGGATGGTATTTTTGTTGAAAAATAGAGGACGGGTATGATTTTAACCTCCCCAAAACACGATGTTGTAATTATACTTTTACGTTTCTCGCTGAGAAAATCTGGATAGAGTTCACAGTTGCTCATAGTGGTCTCTTTGTCACAAAATGTGTATCCATGATTGTGGCTGCGCACATTTTGCCACAAGTCACCTGACATCACTGTCACAAAAAATCTTGGTTGCGCCATTTTGGGGGTCGGTTTCCCTCTGTGTCATCGTGTGTAGTGCACATTTTCGGTGACGCGCTCGTGTTTACATGCCCACCAGGGTCCAATCTCATTGAGCTGCCCAAGCAGAAAATATTGCTCAACAACTTTCTGCTAAGCAAAAATGAACAGGATAGCAGTCACAAATGGTACATGTGACATGGCAATTTTGGCTGGTAATCATATTCTGGTAAGCGTAATTCTATTGTGCTTAACTACTTTTTGTGTTTAGGCAGCTCTATAAAATTGGGCTTAGAACTTTACATGCAATTGGACTCCAAAAATGGCAGACCGTAGGCAGAAAACAGCCGCGTGTGATGTCCATGCAACGGGTCAATATATTTTCAACCATGAGATATATTTCTCGTCTCACCTGTGGAGGTTCATATATTGCTGACACTGTTGCTTTGATTCCCAGAGGTACGTCTTTGTGGTGTTCGTAACAGCCGTACAGGATACCGACTCGCTGGTTCCCCGTCTTCCGCCAGTAGTCCAGAAATCGATCGAACATGAAGGGATTTTTAAACATTACATTGTCTACGTGTCGGTATGTCTGCAAGAAAATTACAACGAATAAATGGGTTTATCGAAACTTTTGTTACACACTTTTTTTCGTCTTTGGAGATCAATTGACCATTCCATGAAAACAGTCTCCTCTGTCGTTAGGGTAAAACAAAATCTGATAAAACTGTTCTTATTTTTCCTCTATCTGAAACAGTTTTCTACCTGTGCCGTCTCTGCTGTTCGTTTTTGTACCAGCAATTTTCCTTTTTTCTCCAGTATTGTCTGTCTACAGATTTGTTTTGAGTCCCATGTCAGACATGTAGCTTATTTTGTGTTATTGTTGAGTCCGCTCTATTAGTAGCTTTGCTTTTTGTTTTCCGATGACCTATTTTGATAGATGTTAAATCTATTAAATCATTGCGATACCCCGCTGCTAAAATATAGGAATTGAACTGCCTCTAGCTAACGGGCAATCTCTGTGGTCAAGTAGTAAGACATCTGCTCTAGAATGGCAAATGATGTGGGTTTGAATCCCACCCGAGTAATATGCCTGTGGATTTGTTTTCACTGGACTCAGGAAAGTACTGAGTATACAGCGCTTAACACAAATCAGTGTATAGGTAAAACCAAATCATACTCCTTTTTTTAGTCATAAGGCAAGCTCATACAACCATTGGCTAATCCTGGACCTTGCCTCCATGTGCATACTTTAATTTACTTTTGTCATGCCTGCCTGTACTTTAATACTTTGGAAAATGCATGTGGAAATAAATGTTCAGTTGAATTAATTAAATACACAATCAATGTCGTTTTCCTATTTGCATATATACCCCTGGCATACCAGAGCTGCTAACATTTGCATCTTGCAATCTGGGAGATTTTGTACAACAACCAGAGAGATATTTAGAATTACATTCAACACGATAGGGAAAAAGTCTCCAAAATAATGGAGATTTTCAAATTTGTTCATCAGAACATGGAAAGACTGGTTTATTTTCAGGGAACTTTGTGCAGAATTAGGGAAAGTTGACAGCTCTGGCATACCCATAACAAAGCCAAGATGTCTCGACCCTTATAAAGGTCAATTGTTTCCTTACAAAGTCACTAATTTTGTGTGTTCACAACAGTTACCCATGGAGGGTTGATGTGTACGTACCTGCCTGTTTAGTGTGATAGCACTGGGTTGACATTTTGTGCATATACCCCCCGGCCATGGGGCATGTTCCGTACAACCAGGCTTAATCTTCAGGCTGATGTTTTCAAGAAATGCAAACTTTCCTCTGTGCAAAAGAAAACGACACAACGAGGTGTTATAAACAATACGGTGCTTGAATTTTGTGAAAATCTCCACTAGGCCACACAGCCCAGTTTCACAGAGCTGCTAAAGCAGACAATTTTGCTTAGTACTTTTGTACTAAGCACAACTCAGCAGGATACCAGTCAAAGATGGTGCGTGTGACATGGTACTTCAGCTGGCAACCTTATTATGTTTATCATAATTTTGCTGTGCTTAGCTACTTTTGTGCTCAAGCAGCTTTATTTTGGCCCAGGTCTGGTTTTCTAGGGCTGTCACTGGACCCAAACATGTCAAGACCATTCTATTTCTCTTTAATTAACTTTTACCTAGGAGGAGGTTTGAACCTTAACCCTAACCATGCTAAATGCAACAATATGCACCAAATGGTAATAGTTGTTGTGATCTGTTGCATTTGGCAGTCAACTCAGATGTCATTCTTTGACTGAATTTGTTGCATTCAGCAGTGAAGTGACTGATATAGGTTTGGGTGCTTCTATTGTATCTGAACAACTTATAATGGGTATTTCAAAATATTGTTTATGGGAAAAGTATTGAGAAGTATGATGTAATATTAGGTAAGAATCATAATTCAAATCATATTCAAAAGACTGTATAATAACAGTTAAACATTACACTTATGTGCATACTGTTGCATTTAGCAGGGAAAGCACCATTGCTCAGTCCTTTCCCAAACAACATGCCTGCACAATGCAACAAAATCCCTTGTTGCATTTTGTTGCATATGGCATGGTTCTCATTTCAACTGTGTTGCATTCTGTTGTATTTGGCAGGCTTTGTGGAGAGACCCTAATGGGGGTTAGGGATAAAGTATTAAATATAAATTATGGTAATTGTTTTTTTAATGCAGCTGGCGAAACACTGGAAAGAAAGAAAGACTTGTCTAGTTGCGTACACATAACTGGCCCAGGGCTAATATAAAAAGGACTCAGCAAGTCTAGTATCATTTACACGCTTCACTGATCATGCATGATTTAACACATTTTGATCAAATGGTAAAAGCTATCTGACGGCATCATCACAATAATCTTGGTTGCGCATTTTTAGGTGATGTGGTGTGTACGCGTTTATGAGTTGCCTCCAATAACAGCAAGCGCAGCAGAAGTAACTGCGTATGACCTTGGTTCAAGGGGGTCTATAGAGTTTGGACAAAGCTACAGGCTTAAGTGTGAGGACTGGACTTTTGAATAGTTTTAAAAGGTCAGTCACAAGGAGGGTTAATGAGTAGACTTAGACACACCCCTAGCTGAAAAGATTTTTTTCATTTAACATTTTGATGATAACATGATGATAAATTCCAATCTACAGTGCAAGTTTTTTGAGTTTTTGGTGCTCCATGTGACTGAATCCAAGATGGTTTAGGTCCAAAGCCTGGTTCATACTTCACCAGAAATGCGAAAGGGAAGCAAAGTTCCCTGCGTCACAATTGGAAAACGGGGTGTACATGATTGTTTGCGTTCGCTTTCATGAGAAGTATGAACGAGGCTTACACAAGTAAACGAACGAGACTTACTTATCAACACCTCCTGTGAGCTTCCTGATATGTGAGTGGAAGGAGAGATGCTTGATTGGAGGGTCATGTTCATGAAGATACCTCTCATCATACGGCTGAAATTAAGATATCAAAAGAAAATCCATGGTAGCTATTATTATTGTCATTTTTTTTTCTCTATACAAAGTTTCATAAATTACACTATAAAATGTACACAAATTTAAAATAATCGCCAAGTAAGAAAAAACAATATAAAACATTAGACAGATATGGAGAAGACCTGACTGGGGAGGAAAATGATACAAACAATTTCTACAACCAAAAGGTTCAGTCTGCCAGATAAAATTATTTTCTAAAAAGTTCAACTTTTAAGTCAATGACAATAAAAGTGTTGCCAGTTATTATAAGTCAGCTAAAGGATTAGTGATTATCCCACACACAAAAAAGATTGGTCTCATACTTAAATATTGCTGATTATCAAGTTCGCGCCAGTATTAATCCTCCAGAAAAATATCTTTGTCTGAAACACTGTCACAGTTTAGAAAGAATGTAACAAGGGTAAGTTTTGTGGTAACACCATGTGGTTACAATTTCTCTTTTGGCCATGTATGGCTCCGAAGGAACCAGGGGACCTAATATTTCAGACAGTATGCTCTGCCCGTCACCAGGGCCCAATTTCACAGAGCTGCTTTAAAGCAGAAAATATTGCTTAAAAATGTTCTGCTTAGCCAAAATAAGCAAGATACCAGTCATAGATTGTACATGTGACATGGTATTTTGGCTGGTAACATTATTCTGGTAAGCATGATTTTGTTTTGCTTAGCTACTTTTTATACTTAAGCAGCTCTATTAAATTGGGCCCAGGAGTTTAGAAACAGCAATGGTCGACCTCCAAAATCATTGCCTAATCGGGACTCTTTAAACACATTTTGGGTAATGCACGCATTAACCCTCCTGTTGATTGGCCATTTGAAACCATTGAAAAAAATTAATTCCCAACGCTTGCCAATAGCTTTGTACACACTCTATAGCTTTACCATTGGATCAAAGTGTGCACAACCATTCATGATCAGTGAAACAGTGGGCTCCACAATCTACCAGCTAGTGGGAGGGTTCACCCACACACTCTCCCAAATCCTTCTATATTCTCTTTGCGCCAAAATGAAGGATTCAGAAGGACTGAGGGCTGTCAGCCCAAGTAACAATTGCTTTAAACATTTGGTCAGGCATTCTAATCTTATCCAAGTCCAAACATGTAGGAGTGGAGTGACATAGGAGAGGAGGATATTGGAGGATTGAGGTCACCTGTAGGCAACAAGGCCGAGGGAGTAAAGGATTCAAGTGAGTAAAACCTCTCAGGGGGGAAAAATCTGTAATTTACCTGCGAATAAGTGATATTCTAGGATTTACATGGTGTGGAATATAACTAGTAAACTTCAGGTACAACCATATCGTCGTTTCAGTGCAAAAATGTAACTCCTAAAATAGCTCTTTTTTGCGTTACGCGCGAGTTTGTTTACAAAACGTCGTATCTCGGTTAAAATAGCCCGGATGTACACACAAAACAAGTATGTGCCGAGATGCAAGGTTTTTGCACGGACAATTTTCCAGCGAGATACGACGTTTTAGCAAATTCAAGATACGTTGTTTTTTGCACTGACGCGACGATATGTAAATCTCTTCTGGGAGGAGTGTTGGGTCTGAGTCTTGGAGACCACGCCGGCTCTTTTCAGAGCCAACACTCCTCCCAAAACAGATTCACACATGATTACACCTGAAGTTCACTAGTTATAGTTACTTCTTATTTGGGAATACTTTTCAGAAAGTCTGGCTTACCTCTAAAGGAACGCAGTGGACACACTTTGCATTGGCCCCGTGATGACAACTGTAGAAAAGAGAAGGATCATTAACATTAAGAGTAAACCCAATATACCAGAAACTGTCCCGTTGCTTAGCTTTGGCTGATTTTTTTGTACCTTTGCTTGTGCACAAAAACACAAAATCAAATCCTGCTTTACATAGGGGTTGGCATATCAGTTTTTTAAAAAAGTTGGGAATTCACATAGCAAACGTCTTGTCAATCTGTCTTATTTACAATTTTAGGTGAACAATAAATTAATCTTATTAAAACTGAAATTGACTGGAGCTACACCTACAGCTGATCGTCTCTTTCCCTGTAGATTTTGCCGTCTAGCTTGGCAAGGAATTGGTCCACTTCATCCTCTTTAACACCAGCTGCTGCTTCTGCTGCTGATGTACCCGGATGATCGGTCTCCGTCTCGTACATACCGGGCTCGTATGACACGTACAACATATCTCCATGTCTGTGCAAATATTAACGATCACTATTAGTGCTAGTCTTATACACTGTACTTCACTCTTTCAATGCCCGCTATTTCTTTGTGTTTTGAACCGAAAGTGCTCAGCTTTTATTTAATTTTTACAAAATTCTGTATAAAAAATAATAATAAATAAGTCTTTCTCATCGAACAAAATGTATCTTGCTGGTTTGCGTTGCCTTGGTACATCCCAAAGTCAATAGTATTTCCTGAGTGATAATGCCCTCTCATGATCACATGTTGGTGGTACATGTACGAGTGATGACACTTTTTGATGATAACGTACGATAACAGTGCTTTTCAAATACTTAAAATAGATCGTACATGTAGGACCTTGGCACTGAAAGAGGTAATGAAAGTAAGACATGGTAGAGAACCAGCGCATGCATCAATGTGGGTTGTATTAGAACAGGAATGATACTTTGTTTTGTAAGGGCAAAGTAAGGGCAGGTCTGTTCTCCCTTGGTAAAGAGCACCTCTAAAGAGACACCGTGTTTCCTAAATCAGATGTCCTGCATTGGAAGCATTTAAATAAATAAGTGAACAACCCTAGTTGAGAAGTTGTGATACTTACTTGATTTTGTAGGTCTGCAATGTGGCTTTGCTGGTGGGTTTCAAAGCCCTGGACTTCTCTCTATCAGTGCACAATTGGAACTGGTCAACAGGGATACCAACCATCTCAGATACCTGCATGGATTCATGGATAAACGCGAGCCAATTCATCAGTGCAAAAAAACCCGTTAAATAACGAGTTACCACTGACCTGTGCTGTAGTCGCTGTTTTTCCTGCAACTTGGTTGTATCTTTAATAACAATTTGAACTTTTCTTACCTTCTGGAAAAACTTGTAGAGTGTCATCGTTGGAGGCACATTCACTCTCTTTGTGCCTTCAGGTGACTGGAGTCGGACAATCTGGGAAAAAAAATCATTGAAAAGATCATTTTTGTTCACCATCTCTTCGGCAAGTGGTAGAGCTTTCGTTGTGTTTTTGATTCACTTGGTGACCCGGTATTGACCCCTTGCATGACGTGGAACGCACCTCCGAACAATGTGCGTCTACCATTTTCAGCCATTTTGGGAGTCAAAGTGTAAGAGCACTGCTCGTCGTGACATGGCTCAATACAGACTTTGGGTTTGATCAAATGGAAAAGTTCACTGACAATCTCTGCTGATGAACATTCAAGTATCTTTCATTGCTCGAGAGAAATTCATTGGTAAGGAGAAACAATGACATGGCTAGCTTGTGCGTAAAGCGCTCCCTGTCACAACTGCGGCCCTGTTTCGATTCCCGGCTAAGGCCATGTGAGTAGAGTTGTGAGTAGGTTATTTCCTATGCCAGGAGGGTTTTTCCCCGGGCACTCCTGTTTTCCTCCCTCTGGAAAAATCAAACACTTTTGATCTCAGGCTGTGCTTCATGGTCATATATTGGCTGATGTGCCTGGCTGCCAAAGGGGCCCTTACATGCCTGCTGCTCGAACACGTTGTAGCCGTGTCCCTCACAATTCAGCTTCTCAGCTGCGAGTAAGGATTATTAGCCTCCCAAATTATTATTACTATAAAACGAGGCACAGGCCGACTTATTCAAAACGTTGACATAGAAGTAGATTAAAACTAAATGCAATCTTTTCCAAATTGTCTGCAGATTCTGCATGGACCTACACAAAAATCAAGTAATTATTACTAATAGTATTAGTTGCTAGAGTAATGAAGGGAAAAGCACAGTATGTACACATATATTTCGATAGGGAACGTAGTTTCCCAGTCTCTACTTGAGAATTAAACACAATAAACACACAATGCAATCATTCTTTGGACTTTTCACCAAAATTATTGTTAATAATTGCTAGAGTAATGAAGGGAAAAGCATAGTATGTACACATATATTTCGATAGGGAACGTAGTTTCCCAGTCTCTACTTGAGAATTAAACACAATAAACACACAATGCAATCATTCTTTGGACTTTTCACCAAAATTATTGGTGAAAACAACAGAAAACGGTTCATGTTCTGCAAGGAACTTTGTGCCTGTCCTTATCTGGCATAATTTGCTTGCCGCAATCAAATTAAGCAAAGTTGATTTTACTACAATTTTACATGCCATTTCATAAACTTTGACAGTATATCAGATGGAAATATTTCTTTGGAGGATTTGTACTGGTATGAACTTCATAGTTTAAAAAAAGAAATCTGGGTGGGGGTCGAAAATGTTTTTTTAGTCATCGCGCCCCCTAGCAAAAGCGCCCCCTCAAAAACAACTTTATTTTAATATTCCAAATTAATTGTTAAAAAATAAATTTTAAATAATCTGGAAATGCTACTCAACTCAACAAGGTGTTGTTTTTGGCCTTCTCTTTGTAAAATGTTTGCTTTTTGTAGTTTAATTCAGGACATGGTATTGTTTTTCAATTTTATTTGCATTATTTACTAATGTCTCCTAATTCTACCGATTACACTGCTGATTACACATTATTGTTTTGAATAATTGTTTTGGCTGGGGTTTTTTTTCAATTTTTTAAATTAACTTTCACTATTCAGATTTCATATTTGTTGATAGCATGAATAAAGTAATTAGATTTGTTGAAGGGAAAACAATTTGACTATAGTTCACTATTTTAATTTAATTTTGTACATTTTTTTTTTTTTTTTTTTTTTTTGGGGGGGGACTTCGCTAGGAGCGATTTTGCTAGGGGAAATTTTAGCTTGGGGCGACTTTGCTGGCAACAACTGTGCTAGGGGCGACTTTGCTGGGGGTGGAGATGATCGACTGGCATCCATCTGATTGAGGTAAACAAGGGTTAAAAGAATAGGAGGACTCAATCAATCATTCAACAAGGAAGGAAAATCAAATTGTGCTTCCTTTCCAAATGCTTCCTTGGTCAGTCACATCTGTTTGATTGGTAAAATCATAGGCCTAGTCATGAAAATAAATAATGAGATTTACACAAAATTTAAAAGTGTTGGATGCTTTGTTGTTTCCCATATGTTTGGATTAATTACGAAAAATAATCAATTAACAAACAATAACAGTATACCGATATAGACAATTTATAGCGCCCTCTTTTGAAAAAAAATGATGGATTCAATATTGCATGTCATTATCACATTACAAAACAAACATTTACAAAAGAAAGAGGCAATAAAGCTCATTCATTTATGCACAAAATAACAATGATCACCTACAATTTCATTCGGCATCTTGACAAGTACGGTGATGTATAATAAAAAGGTCTTTTCGAGAGGTGTTCAGTCTCCAAATTTTTCATGTCATGCAGGCTGACATCTTTGACAGAAATAATTGTTTCTACAATATTTGCGAGGTTTACCCCATAATAAATTATTATTTCAAATATTGGGTATAAAATAAATAGTTTAAATTTGAAATGTTTTTATTTTCAAATTTGATGGTTTTTAAAGAATCATATTGAAATAGTGATGTACTTGTTAATTACACATTTTGACAGAGTCAGAGGATGTGGGAACCAAAATGGCCGCCTAAACAACAAAATTAGAGCGTCTACAGCAACGAAACTGACGATGAAAACAGACGACAACGAAAGTCATGTTGCAAACACGAAAGGTAATTTTGAATCACATTGTGTGTGAAAAGTTGTTATTTAAGCTTTGGAAGATGCATGCAACAAAACAATTGTTGACACACTGCTGGAAATATACTTATGCCCAGTATCCGGACAAACAAAGTGCCATTGGCCATATTCGATTCGATACAAACAACTCCTCGTACTCGTAAGTCGTAAACTAACTCACTTGAGTAAGGCTAATTTTTTAGAAGAATGCGACTGTTCAACTCATTGCCTGTGTAACCAAATCATAATGCCATTATCCAAATTAGGGAAAAATTCTGTAAAAAAAATCCAGCCACCACTTTTTCATTCGTTATGAAATAAAATTGTATCTAATTTACTCAAAATGAGATATTCCTTTGGGTAAAAATGAGTAAAAAAGTGGTGGCAGGATACAGAAATTTTTCCCAAATTAGGCCTACCTTGTGAAGAAATTCAATTATTCCTGTCAAACTTTCAAAGACAAGTTAATGCTTAGCATTTTAAATATCCAACAAGAAGAGACTTCAATCTTCATACATACAATAACATTACAATTTTGCACTGACCAAAATTTTAAGCAGGCCTTCAAAACCAACCGGCAATGTACTGCTACTCTATAAGTCATTGAGGTTGATTCCGCTATCGTCTCCATGAACCTCTTACTTAGATGATTACGGCCAAGTATCATTGTGAAAGTAACTCTATATTAAACTTTTTGTTCATCATATTTAAACACAAATACAGTGCCTTTTTAGTACAGGTTCTTGCCAAAATTAGGCTTGATGTATTCTCAGTGATCTCATGATTGTTCATTCCGCAAAATTAAATTGCAAAAAACTATAAATTCTCATCATCATATTCAGAATCAGCGTTGCCTTTCAAGAATGTGGCTACTACCATGTATAATACCACATGAACCTTTTTGGGTTACAGACCTGGAATTTCATCTTTGAGAGGGCTAAGCCATTTTCATTTTGCAAAGGGCACTTCCGTTGGAAAATCTTAAGGTCTATGGGAAAATTTTGAAGAGGCACCAAGGCAATAAAAGGGGCAACAGAGGCCAGGGCTTCTGTGGCCTCCGTGTAATTCTAGGCCTGTGATTACGGTGGACCAGCACTAAGATTGATCTTAGCTCTAGATGTGGAATCGGCCCCAGTGGTCTATTATTCTCAGATTGGTACACTAATCGATCAAGTTTACATCGTTCTGTTTCAGTCTTGAGCAGTAATATAGTATAAGTTTTCTTTTTTATATTTCAGTTTTGGCCAGGCCTCCGTCCGGTAAAGCAGTACAGGAGAAATGTCAGTGTAAGCATCTACCTCCATCTGTCCAAGCAACTCATAAGGGTGGACTTGGTACTGCCGAGTTTCTCTTTGAACCCACCCCACCTAACCACAAGAGATCATCCCGTGCCTCAAGCCCACACATCCGTAAAATACAGAGTGCAAAGGCGCGGCTTGTTCCATCCTCAGCAAACAATGTAAAAGACAGTACTATTCTTCCCAGAGGAGGGGTGAGGGACCGCCAGAGGCCGAAGTCTGCGAGTGGCCCCCATCCACACGACACCATCAATCGTCATCGACCTGGCTCAGCAGTCGGCAATCGGCCCGTTCCAAAACAATTCCTCGTTCTAGAGACCAAAGAAGCAAACCCAAGTAGGGGTAAGGAACTCGAAGCAGGCATCAATGATGGGCATGAGTCTTACAAGGTTTCATCCAATGAGGTTGAGGATGCTCAGATAAGGAGATGGAAGGACCGAAAGAAAGAAGTGCAGAAGACGGAGCAGTTAATCCCTGAAGGCTTAGCCCAACTGAGACCTTGGCTGACTCAGGATGTTCCAATGGAATGGTAGGCCCTCCCCCCTTGCAATTCCTCAAAAGTGGATTACATTTTACATAAACTTGTTCTTTCTATTTTGCTTGGATTGTTTCCAAACCTGTTTTCCTTCCAGTGAATAAAAGCTCTTTTTCTTTTTCAAATCAAGTGGCTCAGTGTTCATTAAATTTGAGCACTAAACTAAGCACCGCAGTCGATCTTATATCTGGATGCAGACTTCTTACTATGCCAATCAATGGTTTTGGGGTTTTTTTTGTACAAAATAGCATTATGGCTAAAAGTAGTGGAAAACTCATACTTTTCCCATGTTTCTTGGAGGCATGGGTGCGTTAAGCGCTTGCCTCTCACCACTGTTGCCCTGGTTCAATACCCGGCTGAGGCCATATGTGAGTAAAGTTTTTTGCGATGGTTCTCTTCTGTGCCATGAGGGTTTTTCTTTGGGCCTTCCAGTTTTCCTACCTCCGGAAAATCAAATACTTTGTTTATTTATTACGCATCCAACAGCACAATTAGCACCAAGGACAGGATGAATAGGAAACATGAAGAAATGCTCCGTTTTGGGTATCAGGTAGGGACTGAAAACTCAATCCACATCCGAGCTCCGGTTTGTCATGGGATTTGAGGTGAAAGGGCAGGGAAAGAAACCACTGAGCCAACCTGATCCCCGATCACTTTCAATCTCTGGCTGTGGCACATGTAGCTGGGTTGATGTGGCTGGCTGCCAAAGGTGCTATACATGCCTACAGTTTGACCACTTTGTAGCCACAGCCTTCTCAATTCAGCTAGGATGATTAGCATCCCCAATTATAATTTTTATTATTTGATTGCATCTTGTATCCTTTGTTGATTCAACGCTGTATAAATCCTAGTATGATCGATTCCGATCTCGGCAGGTGCGGTATGGATGCCTCTTCTTGCCTCGTCTTTCTTCCTTTACTCCTTCAAGACAGTGAAGATTTACCCATAGTTCCACCAGCCCAAGGAGCTAATGATGTCATACCTCATAGGGTTATTCCCCCACCACCAAAACCATTTGTAAGTACAAGTTAGTCCAAGCTGTGATACCCAATTTTTTCGAATACATATTTAATGTCGGACACCTGAAGATGTGTGGAGCCTGCTCATTATCAAAACAATGGAAATGATTGTGGATTTTCTAAAACAAAGAATTGCCTATAATGGGTTGCTGTTAGAGGTTATCCTTTATTTACTGTTTTGAGTGAAATGCAAAAGTAGCTGTAAAACATCAAACATTATTTTTTTTTAAACAATCAGAAATTGATTTTTTTCAAGCTGTCAAACACCAAAAATTAAAATAAAACAAAATTTTGTTTGATGTATACTTAGTTTGCAGTAACATCATGTGTATATTTCTACCTTGCCATGTAGATCATTCTTTGAGAACTTGTCTTGCAAATTTCGGAATTCGGGAGACTCCTTGGTTCTGAAATGAATTATCCTGCTTCTTAAGTACTACCTGGGGAGGTGGGAAATCGGCTGAGACTACTACGTTTGCTTATTGATATTAACTTCACTGCAGTGGAGTGAGTTATTAATTGGTCTCAACGTTTCAACTAGCCTGCTCTAGTCATCGTCAGGAGACTGAAGAGTGTTTTCATTTATTTATTTTTTTATCTGAAAAAGTTCCCCCCCCCCAAAAAAAAAAAAAAAAAAAAGGAAAAAGAAATATGATTATGAATGTTATTTTCTCTTGTTTGATTACAGGATCCCAAGAAATTATTTCACTATGATGTGGTAAGTGTTCAAAATTTTTGCTACAGTATATCAAAATTTTTGTTTAGAAATAAATGATCTATGCAGAAAGTTAAAAGAACTAATTAAAATGGCATTCTTATAAACTGTCTAGAAAGTGCACAATGGTCAATAATATCTAACCCATTGCTGAACATGTTGTTTTTTACAGGAGAAGCACATACCACCTGATCCCACACCTGAGCAGAGATCCCATACAAGGCAGACTAGGAACGGCGGTATCTACACTGCTGATGGGAGCTTACTTCATGATCAAGAGTAAGTCAGGAGGGCCCAATGTCATGGCAAGGTGCTGATTAGCGCAGACATCGGCTCTTACGGTTCCCTGTAAAGTGTCTACTTCTAAGGGGGACATAAGTGGAAAATTCCACTCCAGGCAGCACCATAGATTGGACCCTGCTATAAGGTTGTGACTTCACTGGCTGGCTCCTTTCAAAAAACAATTCAGGAAAAACTTAAAATAAGAGCAGTTGTCTGCTAGTCTGAGTTGGACTGAGAGGCTGTTTCTAAGGAGATGGTGGGCAGGGAAGTTTCAGAATCTTTACTGTCTTGGTCTTTGCCCATTCGAATCAGTGCATAACCAAATGACGCGGAAATCTAGCTGTAGGAGTATACAGCCTTTGCTGCCAAATGTGTAGCGCTCCAAGCTATTAAAACAATCACAAGAATCATTTCTGCACTCACAGGTACCCATTTACCCCCGGGTTTAGAGAAGCAAGTGTAGTTAGTGCATTACTCAAAGACACAAGTGTCATGACCAGGACTTGAACCTGCAACCTGATGAGTGACCAAAACTTTACTCCAGTGCACTAGACTGCTTGGCCACGACAGGCTTAATTTGTTTTGCTGGATCTGTGGTTTTACGTATTCTATTTTTTTTAAATTGGTGTCTTTTTTTTATCAGGAGGTATTTGATGAATAGGACGGAGGAAATGATTCAACAAGAAATTGAAGATCTTGAGAATCTGATACAAGGTGAGAAAAATAATGTCTTGATTCGGGGGGATAGGAAGTACAGAATTAATCGTTTAGATAATTCTATTGCTCTTGTCGCTGAGAAAAGAAAAGAACCGGTGAGTGGGATGCCAACTATCATCTCAACAGTCTCCCACTAAATTTAAATTGTCAATCTCCCCCCACCCCCACTAATGTAAGATTGAAATCATTTTTGGGTGATCCTCATTGCTGATTTGGTTCTTCTCTCCCATTATCAAGGCATCGGCAATGCAGAGAGTAACAACGTCATGGCGCAGTACCAGGCTGAGATCAGTAAACTACAATGGTCTGTGAAAGACACGCTAGTCAAGTGCTACCAGTAAGTACCTACCAGTGAATATCGTCTTCTTCTAACTGTGAAAATGCAACCAGGACCCAATTTCATAGAGTGTGTTTAGCAGAACGAGTTACCAGCCAAATAACCATGTCATATGTACCAGTTGTGACTGGTTTCCCGTAAAATTTTGCTTAGTTAAAAATGGTTAAGCATTACTGTCTGCTTAAAGTTAGGGCCATCGATGGTTTTTGTCACCATAATGCTGATTTATAGGCAAAAATAATAAGATACAATAAAAGTCACCTGTGAAAGTTTCAAGTGAATACATTTTGTACAGTGTCTACATGTTGAGAAAACACCAAAAAACTGTCACGTCAAATCCGTCCACGTTTAGCGAGGTGGCAGTGGGTACCAACCACGTCTCTGGCTGCAGCATTCACAAACGGACACCAGGAAAATTTGATAGCTATCTTTGGAGATTCACAAGAAAGTGATTTCTAATCAACAGGAGCACTTTAGACAAAATGTCTGGGCAAAATGTGAAAGAATTTCAGCTATCTTCATGGGGAACTTATTATTTTTTTTAGAAGAGAACAAAAATATGTAAAAACTAAATTGTTATTTATTTTCATCAGACTCAGGAGTCACTTCAAAGATGAAAATCAAGATGAGCAAACGGATTTGGTGAGTAAATCATTTCAGACGATGGCCATATTTTCAGCTCACTGACTTCGTAGCCTTGAGTAACTTATAGACTCCACCATTCCACTGTTTAAGGCCTTGTCCAACTTGGTGGCTACTCCTTCGGCTACGGCTGGATGGCCGCGTCATGCTTTGAAGTATGCAACGCCCTTAGCAACACCCTTAGCAAAAGTCATAAAAATCTTGCCCTTTACCATGACAGGGTGTTTCATAATAGGCAGTTTACTTTGAAGTCTTTGTTGTATTATTGGTGAATTTTACTCCTTATCTTGACGCAACACCATGTACTAAAAAACATCAAATCTGAATAGTAAATAAGTGTTGCTCTTCACTCATGTTTATAACAAAAGTAAATATTAATTTTTCTGGTGTCTGCACAGCAGATGTTCCGGTGTGCATATTATTGGTAAGGTTGAGAACATAAATGTTCACAGATTTGCACATAATTTACTTGGTACAATGATGTTCACGTTGCAAGCTTCCCTTGAAAAATGTTGTGCCTGAAATGTTACAGTTTTTGAGAAATGAGTAAAACAGTTGGTTTTGATCTCGCGAATCCAAACCACGATGTTTGATAACAGTGAAAACTACAACGTTTTTTTACTCATGACTCCGATGACAGATTGAGCACCATCTTTCAACATGTTTGTTATTTCATGTGTATGTTGGGTCACACAAAGTTCAGATACTGGTCTTTGACAATCATCAATGTTGTCTGCATGCTTTTTAGTAAGTGCACACTTTCTGCCCGAAATGGTTTGACCTGAAAATGATCTGGTTGACTGTATTTGTTTGTTATGCAGCTTGGTCTCCGTGCATACATCAAAGAGAAGGAAAGAATCCTCAACCAAATCAAAGCAAGGAGAGAAGCGTGCCTCCTGGAATTAGAACAGCTCGAGTCAGAAATTGGAATGACAACGCAGAGTGAGGTCCTGAAGGCTTTCAAAAGATTATAGGTAAACAAGCTGTCATTGGATACAGTTCTCTAACCCAACTGGAGTTAAAACAGCTTAAGTTCTGAGTTGAGATTTCCGCACTGGATTTGGAGCAGCCAAAATCTTGGAATCAAAATTTTCACAAAGAATGAGATTGGGATTCTCTATTTCATAGATTACCAGCTGGAAAAATAACAGCCAAATGCTATTCAACAAATAATCAAACTATTGGCTGTTGTATTTGCATTATGAGATGAAATTTTATTCTACCTCTAAAGGACACCTGAAAAGGCATTGATGTATGTCAATTAATTAAAGTTTGGGGTGAACAAAAGAAAAAATGACTAGAACAGGGTCCTGAGTAACGTGGCAGCACTCCACCAACTAAGTCATCTAGCCCTAATGTTGGTGATCTCCCTATTTTGTTAATATCTGCGTTCGGGGGTGCCAGTCAGAAGCCATTCAACCTGTAACCGCAGCATAACAAGGGATTACACCCAAGAGCAAGTTCGATCAAGGGACTATAGTTGACTATTGTCGACCATTGGGCGATTTTGCCTGGTACCCAGGATGTATTTCATGCATGGGTAACCATGGAACATTGACTAGTGGTTGACAAATGGTCGCTGATCGAACTTGCCCCAAGCTTACGATACAACCATAGATGCTGTATAGGGATTTCAAAGGGATGTGACTTTTCAATTAATTAAACCAACTCCGTCAAAACTCCAAAAACTTACAAGAAATAATATCCATTTGTAAAATGAATATAAACATTTATTTATTCTGTGTATGTGCTCTTCAGATGTTAACTTATAAATAATGAAATATGTATGTACATTTGTTGACAAGGATTAATAATGAACAAGTTACAAAAAAGTTGTTACAGCACTTTTGTTGTTACAGCATTTTTAAATAATATGGTAATTAAATAACCGCAGTCTAGACCCAGTGCAAAGTGTGCCAGCCCAGCAATGCAACATCTTGAACGATGCATAAATTGTACAGGCAAGATGCAGAATTCTTTGAAGTGACATAAAAGAAAAGTACATGTAGTGCAGTCTAGTTGTCGTGTCAGTTTACACACAAAAAACCAGTGTGCATACTTGGTTCCAAAAATGAATTGTTAGTTATATAAATCCACAAGATGCATCAATACACAACTAAAATAATGATTAGTTAGCAATGCAAAAGTGTAACCTTGTATGAGATCTGACCACCAACTTTAAAGACCACAGGAGGCATTGTAGCTTGCAATGGGAGCCTTAGGAATGCTAGGTGGCAGCAGACTTAATTTCAGCAGGTAATTTCACTGTTTACGTAGCTCTGAGCATGCACACATTACTGAGAACAATGGATTGACTTGGCAAGTCTGCTGCCATCTAGTGTCCCAAAAGTCCCCAATTACTCATTGAATTTAAATACTTGCTTGATGTCTAAACACTAACTACAGAGGGCTCTCTGTCCGTGCTCTAGTGACATCTGTAAAGGGTTGTCCTTGTCAATGGTAGAGAGAAATACTCAGAGCTTGATTTTCCTGAAAATTTTCACTGGACTACAGGGCCCAATTTCATAGAGCTGCTAAGCACAAAAATTTGCTTAGCATGAAATTTCTTCCTTGATAAAAACAAGATTACCAACCAAATTTACATGTGTTGCATATTGCTTGTTACTGGTAGTCAGCTGTTGTTTGCTTATCTAGAAAATCACGTGGAAATTTGGTTGGTAATCCTGTTTTTATCGAGGAAGAAATTTCATGCTAAGCAAATTTTTGTGCTTAGCAGCTCTATGAAATTGGGCCCTGGCCTCGACAGGCCTTGTGGTTTAGAACACTCACAGGACTGAAAATTGTCTTTTTAAAGTTACTGCAATTTTAGGAGGTGTTTTTTGGAGGAAATCTTGAAGCATAACATGGCAAATCTTAATAGTACATGTGTATGTACTTGGGAAAACACTGGGCTTGTTTGGTTGTGGGGATACTAGCCTAATGGTAAAACTACTGGCCTTGGGCCAGTGGTCAAGTGGGTGTTTTCAGCACCGATACTGCAGTCAAACAGGGGGACGTTCAATAATGCAGCCACTGTGTGCTGTCTACTCTGCTAGAGGTATTCATTCAACAACTTGGGTTCAAAATGTGGTTCAGAACAGAGTTAACCTTTTTGCATAATACAATGTAAAGGACTTGGAGATTTATGTTTACCATGATGATTTGAAATGGTGTACTGATGAATTTTGAGTTTGTATTTGCCACAGAGGTCTGAAGAAGCAAATGGCACAAAAAGCTTCTCTCATATTAGTCTAAGGCGAATTAATGCCACAATCTGTAGACATTCATTATTTAGTGTTGTTGCATTGGTTGGGCAGGCTGGCACACTTTGTTCCATGAACAGACTCTTAGTTTAAAGATATCCTCAAATCAATATCTACATTTTAAAATGCATTGCAGTTTACATGCAGGGTCGAATTTTACAGATAAATACAAATTATGTACATACACAAGAAAATTATAGTAAGAATGGAATAAATTTATTATAAACAGAGAAAGTAGTTTCCTTTCGGAATACTGTTTTGTTGTTGTAGACAAGTTCTTGAGGAAACAAAACAATCAGCAGCACCATCCAAATTAAAAAAACTGTTGAAGGAAGAGATTTGTATAAAGTCATCTTTTGATTTTCATGTACAATGAACTAAAGTCCTAGTGGAATTTAAATGGGACACTTTGCAAACCAGAAGGCGTCGTCAAAAGACAGAATGGACTTGTTGATGATCCACTCCACCAGTACATCCAACCTCAACAAGGCTATCCAGGGGCCACAATCAGAAGCTTAGGCAACTTAGTCACAAAGCAAGGGTATATATACAATGACTCACTCTTCGTCTCCACCGTCATTGATTGAAATGCACTACCACCTAGCATAGTCAGCAGCACCAACTTAAAAACTTTACCTAGGGATTTTAAGCTCATCCACACACAGCGCACACGTTTGTGAGATGGATTGAAAGATATTGTGCCAACGAAATCAATGAAGATGAGGATGAAGATGTTTGGTATTACATCACTCGGAACAGGCAGCGCTCTCTGCTAGGAACACTATGCTCTTTAGAACTGTGTTCCGAATGAAAACACTAATCCCTGTCGGAAACACAGAGCACACCTTCGCTCTTACAGTTTATGAATTCCTCGCCAGAAACGATAGTATCTTGAGAAGCCTGGGCGCATTGCATAGATCTTTTAATCAGGGTTTAAGTTTTTCTGGTTGAAAAACTTGCTCCTATGTGCATATTATTTTCACAAGCATATGAACAAGCTTTGTGGGTGGGTTTGCATTTCTGTGGCACTCAATAAGCCTACATTTTTCAAGCTTTGGGGGAAACACATTTCTGGTAAAGGACCACCAATTTCTTGGTAGTTTTCTTCCAATCTTGCAATGGGTCACCGTGTTTAAGATGATTTTGTCTATAAAAGCACATGGATTTACATAAACATAAACACAAACACAAGCTATAAGGGTCAATCTTCAAATAGATCTAAGCTTAGACCACTGTCATACAGTCTGGCGCAATCAACCAAAGAAGGTTAGTGCAAAAAAGACGTATATATTACACAAAAACCAACAACAACACTTGTGATCATGAAGTATAACGAAAAAAATAACTACTTGTTTAGGGTTCATTGGCAAGTGAGTTGGGATTACACGAAAATTAAATGATACATTCCAAGGGCTTACAAGGGAGGAACAAGAACGAACTACTTTCCTGGAATTTTAAAAAACAAATTATTTTTCGAGTAACTTATGTACCAGATTTGTTGCAACCATCTTGCATGCTTTTTCTGTGTGGATGAGCAGAATACTTCTGTATTCATCCATAACCAGAGCTCGATTTCATAGAGCTGCTTAACCACAAAAAGTAGCTAAGCACAACAACATTATGCTTACCAGAATAAGCCGGTTAAAATAATAAGCCAAAATATTGTGTCACGTGCACCATCTTTGACTGGTA
This sequence comes from Pisaster brevispinus, assembly GCA_023634235.1. Lineage (NCBI taxonomy): Eukaryota > Metazoa > Echinodermata > Asteroidea > Forcipulatida > Asteriidae > Pisaster > Pisaster brevispinus. Next base: position 6,819,877 of record JAMKCF010000021.1, on the reverse strand, counting down.
TCCAACTGATTCTTGCTAAGCACAAAATTTTAAAGCAAAATTGTGTGCAATTAAGCAGCTCTATGAAATTTGGCCACTTCTAAATTTCATTCGACAGCTAACCAGAGGAAGATAAGTTTAGTGTCGCAGGAAATACGCTTGAGCAGAAGTGCAGTTCACAAACAAAGGTTCACCATAGATTGTTCTCAATATGTAACTAATTTTGCTAGTAGCACTTCTTGCAAGTTAGCACAACTTTTTTTCTGTACCAATGGTTTGGATGAAAATAGATGTAATAAAGGTGTTAAATTTACCACGAGACAGCTTGATAAGATTGAGGACTTCATTGACGCTTGCTTGTTTCAATATCAAGTCCAATCCATCCAACCTTGTCCTTGATGAAATGGTCTAACAAAACTAATAATTTTTACTTTTTTTTTAAAGTCTGGAAATTGTCAGACATCATAAGTCAAAAGGCCATTGACTACTACAAAACATAAAACCTTATAAATCTTGCTGGAAATGTCAGCTTTTGTTGTAACTATTAAGTTTATAAAAGAAACTTGTTCACACATGTCTTGCAACACCCTTTGTATTTTGGGTGACAGTCAAAAAAACAAATATGGCAATTAAAAAGATGTTTAGGTCTAAGAACGAGGAGCGGACTTGCTGGTTTTCCACTAAAACTCAATAGGATCCAAACTTAGGTCATCATCAAAGTAAGACTGGTGCCATGGCAGTTGTCATTCTAATCAGGGTAGACAGTGTTTGCAGTCAGGGAACTTAACAGGCACGGATGCTATTTTGTTGACACTTGAGGGCAGGATGTGAGTTTCGCTGTGATGTTCATAACTTGGTACCTACTGTCATTCCATTGGTCTGAAATGAAAAACAAAGTTAGGAAAAAACAAAAATGTTAACTTGTGTTGAGAGTTACTAGGGCTTGCATTTCAAAAAATTACACAAAAACAAGCAGTTTATTAGTTACTTCTTGAAAGTGTAGAGACATTACAACATCTTAAATGAAGGTTTTTCTCCTCCAGTGAAGTCATTTTATGAAACGTTTTTCTAGTGACAAATTCGATTTTGTACTCTTTTCAAGCAAGTGTGAAAAAGAGTGACAAATTTTCACACTATTATTACCATACTATTGTAGTATTATACTGTTACTATTCATACTATTATTACTAATTCAGGCATGTTTGGTCCTTGGGGAAAAAAAGTAGGTATATTTTATCGAGTACAAAGGCTGACCTACATGTACACATGGTGTAGGCTTTTACAGACAGTTCAGGCTATTTAATCACAATTTTTATAATTTTTCCAAGAGCAACAATAATCGGAAATCAGACTAAAGAAGGAAGAATATCATACCTGCTGATGCTATTTCAAACTACTTTATATTTAATACAGGGATGCCAGTTTTCCAGCTATTGCCGGAATTCCGGCTTTTAAAAATTTTCCCCAAATTTTTCCGGCGCTTCGTATTTCATCTGGCCGGAAAAAAATATATTTTATTGAAAACAGATTTCCGGCGCTCGTTTGGAGCGACTCGTGTTTAATGATAATATGTTTTGAAAGCGCCCTCAAGCGTTCGTACATGTATTGTAAATGCCGGAAGTATCGAGCGAAGACTATACTTTTCTGTCGAATGTGTGCGTGGTGCCGTATGGTATGTATCGATGTATTTTGTGTGTACATCCATACACGATCTTTGGACCGTACGTGAAATCGCTCTGAGAATTTTGTTTCGCGGACGATTAGCGTTACCATTGAGACATACCGACTGAGTTTTTGGCTTTACCATTGAGTCATTATGGATGTTGAAGAGTTCAGGCATGCAACTCTTTCCACGTTTCTGCGGATTTCCGCGTTTTAAAAAAAATTATCAGCGCTAAAAAATATCTTTCTTTTTTTTCTTTTTTTTTTTAAATGGTAGGCCTATGTAAATGTCAAGTAATGAGACTGTTTTTTCTTTTTCTTTTAACCATTATGAGATAAACCATGAAATCAGTGTGTACATTCGACAGGGCGGATCTAGGCATTTTTGCAGGGGGGGGGTCAGAATTTTCTTTTTCTTTATGTTTTACAAAAAAAATCGCTGTTATGTTTTGTTATTGTTTTTGGGTCTGAGCGGGGGGGGGGGGGGGTCGGTGACCCCCTTTCCTTCACAGCAAAATTTTTCAGGCTCTGAAGGGAAGAGTCACTGGCATCCCTGTTAATAACATTCTAGTTCAAAGGTCAGTACATCATTAGCTTTTGGATGAGTACATTAAAGGGGCACCTTGCCTTCGGAGTTGGAAAGAAAATTTAAAAGTAGAATGTAATGATTCACATAAATATCAATTGAAATTGTGAGGTTTTTCTGTAATTTCATGACAGAACATAGTCTGCTATTTTTTAGAACCAAGTGTTTGACTTCACAAAATGGTGGAAAAAGTGTTCCGAGAGGCAAATTTATGTTTTTGTAATCACTACTTACTAATTACAACACACTTTTTGTGTTTTTTGTGCATGAACAACTCTTAAAAAGGATAAGGAGTCATTCCAAACAGCAACATTTTGAGAGGTTTGAAGGAAACGTGCCCTTTAGTTTTTTAACAAACACACAATATAAACAATATGTGAAAATTTCAGCAAATCCAGTGATCACATTTTGGTGAAAACAACAAAAACCCATGTATTGTCAGGGATATCGTACATGTTTTTATATTGGGCTTGTTTTGAATGCACTGGCAATCATAATAAGCAAATTTTATTTGTTTGGGCTTCAAATAACATTTCCTTCAGATTGACATTTTCAGAAGGTAACATTTCTCTGGAGGATTGGTAATGGTATGAGCTTGATGATCAGTGGGCTTTCATATTGAAACCAATAATTTTTTTTGTATGACTCAGTGCCAACCCAGTACTTTTTCTTGAAGTTGAATTTTAGAACTTTGCATGGAGGAAACAAAATTTAGAGACCAAGGTTTGTGGTAGCACCATGATTTGAGGTGGTTTTGCAAAAGAAACAGTGGCTTTACAGCTCATAGTTTCGATCAGTATGCTCTGATCGTCTTCAGGCGTAAAAAAACTTGACTCACCTTGACCTGTGTGTATTGGTATGGGACGTGAAGCGCGCAGCTGTTATGTTCAATAATAAGTAAACCTCTAGTTGCAGATACACCAGTGACTAGAACCGGTTCCCCAGCCTGCAGCAATGGTTCAGTAGAATTATCTGTGGGGTACGAGAGGGGGACATAAACAAAATACAAGGTTTTCAGGAGGGTACATTTATTGTTATCCTCTAGTTTTAATAACCACATACAACAATAATCTGATGGACAACATGTTTAAGAAAAGACAGACTAGAGTTGGTCTGTGGGAGCCAAAACATGGCAGGAAGAGTCCATGTAGGCAAGCTATGTCCTACAAGGGGGTACTGCAGAAGGACACTGCGGTAGTGGGGATGGCCGGTGAGCTTGCAACCCTTATGGCAGACAGGAAGGAGGAAATGGGGCAGTCGCATCGGAGCCCAGCTGTGGCCGAGTTGATGATGATGATGAGACTAGAGGTTTCTGTTTATTTACATTAGGTGATCACGCTATCCTGCGCAAATTTTAAAATCATGCAAGAATAAAAAAATGGCACACCGCGCGAATTCTAAAATGGCTGTGCAATGTTTGGTCGCTACTTACTCAAATTTGACTGGCATTTTTGTGGCGAACTTTCAGAATCGTAATCTCCAGCAAATACCCTGTTAATAAACCACAGAGTTCTCTTAGACCCACGGGGGTCGGAATGGTACTCGTTTCCCAGGCATCTTTTCGTTTACACCATATGGCCTATTCTGGGTAGGAAAAGAACAACCATTCTGTACTTACCAGGGTAGTTACACTTCATGATCCTGGTCTGTGGGAAATCCACCCTGATGCTACCAGCCACTGTGTACGGTCGACTCTTTGGTATTGGAGGTGGGTGGTTCTAGAAAACAAAAACAAAAACCAACCGGGGTTTTCAATCTGTACCTACTTTGAGAAAAATTGTTCAGTACATTTACACTTTGCACAAAATCCAGATGTATTCACGGGGAGGTTTATTTATAGCTGTTGCAACAATCCATTTTATCAAATAAAATTTATGTTATATTTGTTTCACTTCTTGGGCAATCATAAACAATCTGCAAAAAACGTTTGAGAAGCTATTCATAGCTGAGGGATCCAATCAACCAATCAACATAAGGCTTATTTAAGTGTTTGTTACGAATCGTTAGTATTCATTGTTATTTTATTTCTCTTTACAAAATTCAAAGATTAAACACTAAGATGGACAAAAATTAGACAACAATCGCTAAGTGAAAAGAAAACACTAAAAATGTTAATATAGATGTGGAGAAGGCTAGACTAAGGAGGAAAACTACTTTAACAATTCCTAGAACCAAAAGGTTCAGGTCTGCCAATAAAATTATTTCTAAAAAGTTCAGACAAGCACAATGCACATAAACTTAAAACCGTAATTTGATTGGTTAACACTGAGGTTGACCAATAAGGAATTCTATCACAACTTTCAACCAATGGGAGATGGTTTCCGTGTCCCAAAATGTTTTGCAGCAGCAGAGTTAGCATCACTTTGTCACAGCATGTCCGAGTATAATAAATGTCTTACCACATCCAGGCCGTACACACTACACGTCTGCTGTACTATGTCTGTATCGCTACGGTCTGGCTCCGATGTCTTGCCTGAAGATGAAGCGGCAGACTGGATTCTGTCAAGACATAACAAAGAAAGTGATTAATTTATTTATTAAAAAAACAAATTTAAAAGAAAAGTCAGTCATGTGGAGGAGAGTTTTTTTCTTGTCAAGGATTTTATATGTGAATAGGGCATTCTGTGACTTGATTTTTAAAAAAATGGCAATATTTAAACCGGAAACAAATAGATAGCTATTTTTTTGTGCCATGCTGAAAATACTTCTCTCTTGGTTTGTTCTTTGCTGAAATAGATTTTTAACTTAAACATGCAATTTATTAGAATTAATTTGTAAAAAGTTTGCTCAAGGATACACTTAGAGGCTTCAAACTAACTGTTTTAAACACACAGCCTGTAATGCAATGTCATTCTGAAAATATCAGAGTCCTTTTAATTTTTGTTTACAATACTTTAAAATTTAAAATTAGACACTTGAAAAAAGACTAAGAGAAATATATGGTAAAAACAACAACTCTGTAGCCTGTACTGACCCTTCATATATAGGCTCCACCTCAAGGCACTGCATTCTTTTACTGTTGCTGAGTTTGGTTTGTAGTAGGGCTTTCAGTGTGGGCCAGTGCTTCATGCAGATCCAGCGTCTGGTGAGAGACTGTATGTGGACAGCAGCCTGGTGCTGTCTGGCATCCCGTAGACACTCGAGACACTGCCATGCTTCCTCACTGCAAAATGGCATTTCAAAATTTGTTATTTTGGGTGGTTTTGTAAATCTCTATGCCAACACACAAACATATACCAAAGGGTCATGTCACTTGAGGCAATTTACAGACAAGAATTTCCGGCAGATCTTACAGGAGAAAAAAACATTGACAATTCAATTTTTATTTCAAATATCAAGTAATAAACCAGTTGTACTAAAACACTGCTACTCAAGAAAATTTTCAGACAGTGTATCAGTTCTTACCTAAGAAAGACATGTCTAGTTCCAAGCGCCCATCTTGTGCTGAGGTATGGCAGTTTACTTTGATCCATAGCTTGCAGAAAACAGTCCAAAATCATCTGAAATACAAACAGTCTGGATTCAGAATTGTAGGGCGCAAAGAGAGCACAAGAGAAGTAGTTTTTGTTCTCTAATTTTAGTCCTCGAGTAAAAAACAAAAAACTTCAAATTCATTTAAATTCCTACTTAACATATGACTATTATGAACCCTATACTGCATCCTGTTCAAAGTTGGAAAGAGACACATGTTCTTATGAATCTGAAAAATAAAGACCAGCATTGTATAAATAAGGAGTACAAATCTATATTAATTGAAACCTAAAGATCACTGGCTGGACAAATTATATATTTACTGAACAAAATATTAACCAACAACAAAACCTCACCTTGCTATCTTCCAGGGATTTTTCCATTAGCCCTTTGAGTTTTTTATGTCTCGCTAAGAATCTATAACGGCTGACGAAGGACGGAAATCTTATCTGGCGTGGGTAACCTTTCAGTCAAGAAAAAAAAATTATTAAATTTTTTTAAATGTGGTTAAAAAAAATAGGGTTTACTAATACTGTATCATCTGGTAACAGTAGACCGGGTGCAAATTTTACAGAAATGTCAAAAATTTAACAGCCATTGCAAAAAAACATAATTCCATAGAGTGTTTTTTAGGATCCTTCCTCACTGTAACAGAATCCAACATCATATAGTAAGTCAGCACCCAAACTGTTGAACTGGTATGGTGGTATGCCTGGGCTCAATTTCACAAAGAGCTAAGATTGTAAATCAATCTTAATTGCTAAGTGTGATGTCATAATACAAATCACTATCTTAAAACTGGCAACTCATCTCTAAAATGAATCTGTGCTTTGTGAAATCCTCCGTCCATTAGAATAAAACAAAACATGAAGTTTGGTTGTAAAGGGTTATGGTCAGCGGCTTCGCTTGCTTAGCCAACGAAAATCACAGAACCAGTCAAAAACAATATACATCAAATGTGGATTTAGTTGGTCACCAGGGCCCAATTTCATAAAGCTGTTTACCGGTAAGCAAATTAATGTGCTTACCATAGCAGAAAAGCAGGCGCCAGTGAAAGTGTATTTCATAAACGGTCGATAAGATTTCACAGCACGTGGATTTGCGTTTTTGTGTCAGTCGTTTTGCTTAAAGAAGCCCCCTTGCAAGTTAGCTTGCCTTTTGCTTTACTTACAGTTTATGGCAGTGTTTATGAAATAAAACTCTGCCAATGACTTTTCCATAAGCATAAAATGTCTGCTTAGATACTTTATGAAATTGGTCCCAGTATATGCTTGTCAGCTTTCTTTGTTTGCTTAGCAATGATGTGAGGTATCAAGCAGGATGCATCAAGTTATCTCATCCTTAGATTATATCAAAGTGATGCAGGGCCATATTGTAAAAGAGAGAATTTAGTCTTACCTCCAGCCATGATTTGTACTGTCTCCAACAGCTGAAGGTGCTTAATTTGCTTCCTGACAGCGTCACTATCAAATGAGTTCGGCTCTTCTCGATCGTTACTCTACATTAAAAAAAATGTCACAAATTATTTTGAATTAATTCTGTGTTATTTGTGATACCTATACACTGATGTGTTAAGCACTGTATATTCAGTACTTGCACAACAACAATAATATTCCTTACCCACAATGCAAATTTAACATCTATAACTTTTTGCCAATCAACCGGAAGCCGAAACAGAAGATACAAACTTAAACAGATTTTTTACAGTAATTCTTCCCTACCCACACTGTTCTAATTTCTACATACCCTGATGCATCTGACGAAGTGTGGAGAAGCTTGACTCAGTGTCTTCAGCAGACTGTCTAGTCGCACCTGGAAATCTTGACAGAGACTTGAAGATGTCTCCTCGTGTTTCCTTTAACAGACAAATCAAAGTAAAAGTCCATGAGAGAAACAGTGACTCCTGTACTTGCATCCAGTTTATGCCAAAACTTTCATCTCTTTGAGCTCAAACCTGCCTAAAGGTGAAGTGAATTTGACGTTACAACACTGTTTTCGCTGAGAATGTTTCACAAGAGTTGAGCACAGTCTTGCAAATTGTTCGTTGTGACTTTGTGATGTCAAACTCGCTTCGCGTTCGCATTCGCCAAATGTATGAACCAGGCTTTTCTATGGGATTTCCCATTAAACACATAAACAGTGTATAAAATGCCTTCCTATAGGAAACTTGTATATGAACAATCAGTATGGTGTATCTCTTAATACTCTTTTTTCAATAGTAATATGACACAGGAAACATAACAACAAATATATATATATCAAAGAAAATGATGTACTCTTTCCCAACAGATTGTCAATTTTGTTTATTGTAATGCAGCAATAAGTGCTACATGGGCTTAGGCAGGAACAGTGTTTATGTACTGTTACCAGTCAAGCTGACATCGGTAAATTTTTTAGCCATCTGCCATATTTTCATTTGTAGCATTTCTTACAAGAAGTCTTAAACACCAAAAACAAAGAAAAACATAACAAAAGCCCACATGTTCTTAAAAAAGATGACATAAAAGATCAACTTTCTTTGCTGTTTATAAATTCTCAATAAATATGGCTATATTAATGAACATTTACGCAAGATGACAAAAGATAAACATCTTGAACAGTCTTCACTTACCCAGTGTTTTCTGTAGGTGGTGGGCTCGGTGAGATTCTAAACATGAAACCTTTAGGGGAACTCCCTGTGGAATTAAAAAATAAAAAATACGGTGATGATAGGTAAAAAAACTTATGAAAAACCAATGTGAAACCAGTTGTTAAAAAAACATCTGTTCCTAATTTTATTTATTGTAAGTTCAAACTTAATTTTTTATGAAAGGGGCTGTCAAGCATTGACCTGGCAACAATATTTTTGGAATAATTTACTTCTGTTGAAGTAAAATTTAAAATGTAAAAAAAAAAAGGGGATAAAAGAGGGTTTTTTCTTTATTACCAACTCATACATCACAAATACAAATAAATGGGGTACAATCCAAATACAAACACAGCATCAATTAAGCCTCCTACTCCTGGTAACATTTTTTGACCAACCATTTGAAAGCATTCAACTGCGTAGTTTGTGAATGGTAGCACAACTGTGGAGATAATATTTTTGAAAGGTCAGACAGTAGGAGGGTAAACCTCACCAATCACACCGTTGCCTCTCTCAATCTTACCTTGTAGAGCTTTCAGCTCAGGAGCGAAGAGATACCCAGCAAAGCCAAAATTACACGAATGCTTCTGGAAGATGCTGATGACATCGTCATTGATGACATCATGATTCGTCTTGACAAACTCGCTGGCGTTGTACGTGACATCGCCGGCCGAATGCTTAATAGTGAACAGGTCTTTATTATCGGTCTCACTCTGAAAACAACTGCAAGAGGAAAACAAAATTTAAGTTTGATTTGTAACTCTTCAAGGTCTTCACGTACTTCAGCTTTATCTTGAAGAGGATCAGAGCATACTGATCGAAACGTTGAGTTCTTACAAAATTGATTCTTTTAGAATGGAGCATCAAAAAAATTGTTTTCCTTCTCTTTTTTAAACCAAACCATTGACTGATTCATTCACATAGATTTCATTGCATGGGAGCATTCAAACAAATGCATAAAGGCAAAACACTGTTTGTTGATAACACTCTGAATGATATTGATACTGACCTATGACTTTGTAGTTTGTTGTTCAGGTTTTCCGTCAAGGTTTCAGAGTTGGATTTAGGTTCTAATCCTCCCTTACTGAGCAAGCTAAAAATACCTGTTTCCTGTGAAGAAAAATATCAAATATTTTAACCAAAACTATTCACTTTACAAAAAAAAACATAATACAAATTAGAAAACCAAAATAACAATAAGAACTACATCAATACCCGATTTAAAAAGAATAACAAAAACTTCTTCATTTGAACAATTCAAAATTCAGTTAACACTCCTTTCATCTCAACCTGATGACAGCTTCAACATCAAGTAGAGAAATTGCTTTACATTTGCACAAACATAAACATATCAAAATGCTGTTTTGCTAAATAAAATTGTGGGAACCTTCTGTGGTATCATCCACAGACTGGTTCATATTTCATGCGAAATGCTAAAAGCGGAGCAAACTTTCTTGCATCACAACAGAAACAAATCGAAGACTAGAGTCACACTAGTGCAATGTGTGTATACAATGTGATGAAACCAAGCAACCAAGGCTTGCATGGCTGCTTCCAAGTGCTTCTGCCATCGCTTGGCTGGTTTGCTTACATTGTACACTCACTATGAGTCACGTGACTTCGGTCACCGATTGTGTCTATTGGGAAAACAACGAGAAATGATTGTTTGCGTCTCGCAAATTTACTTCGCATTCCCTTTGGCGTGAAGTATGAACTAGGCTTTAATGTGGTGATGATTTGGTCTGAGTTAACAAGTAAGTTTAGTAACAAGTAAGTGAGTAAAGATGCACTCATCCAAAAACCAAAGGGGAACAGAGGGGCGGAAAATGTTCTTGACAAGGAAGGGGTATGGGATATGCTCAGCCTAGCTACAGGCTTGGCTGTACATTTCCTTCAATCAGACATACCTTCAATGTGATCAGCTCCAAGCATTGCATATTGCTGCTGTATTCAACCTGTACGTCACACTGAATACATTCCTCTCTGCAGGTGTCTTGTATTCTATTAAACACACGCTGGTTGTAGAACAGCTGTAGTGTCTCACTACAATGATTGACACACAGTTGCTCTAGTCTATTGCACTGTCAATGAGAAAATAGATTGAATTTTTTTTTAAGTGTTTCAAATCAAAGGATTTTTGTACTGTTTTGTTTCTTTGGCGGCATGGTATTAAAGTTGCATAGCCTAATTTTTTGCAGAAAGATTTTTATTTATTTGTTAACTTTTTTGTCTGAATGAATTTTGACAGAATAATGCCATTTCAAAAAACAAAACATACACAAACTTCTGCGTATGCCATGAACGCAGCTGTTTGTACATGGCTGTTGGACATGATTTATTGCTTTTGAAGATTTTGATTTGGGGGGGGGGGGCAAAAAACTTACCTGAGTTGTTTCAAAGCCCAGCATGTCTACGATTCCAATGAAGCCCTCACCGATGGAACCATGTGAGCTGGATGAGTGGTTGGTGGAGGATTTTGAAAGGGCAGGAGATGCCTGTCTCACCGGCTTTATACACACATCTAGATGAAAAACATTTCAAAATAATATTTTTGGCCACTGGATTGATTGTTCTAGACACCCAACACCCAACACCCAACACCCAACACCCAACACCCAACACCTCAGCATAAAAACTGTTGGACTCTGATTACTGTGGCATACTTGACCTCATGTAAACAAAATTTGTTTACAAGAGCAGTCCTCAGTCAAACAGAATTAACCAAATCTTGTTTTAAATTTTGAAGGGTTTTGATTGTTAGGGTTAAAAACAAAAGTGCCAAGGGCAACCAGGTCAGAATCCCACCCCAACATCCTTTACCCACTTTCATAGAGCTGCTGAAGCACAGAAAGTAGCTCAGCACAAAACCATTCTGCTTTCCGAAATAAGGTTACCATCCAAAACAACATTCCGCATGCGCCGCCTGGTTTCCTGCTAACTTTTGCTTAGCAGAAAATTGATAAGCAACACTTTCTGGGTAACCAACTATATGAAATTGGACCCTGCAGCTTTTGAACCACTACTTGTGTATGTTGTAAAACACCCTCTCACAAACCACCTTTACAAACTATAAAACATTTGATAGATGGTTTTACCGTTATTTCTTGAGTCATCAGTACTCCCCAATGACTGACTGATGCTGAGTTTCTTCAGGCTGTTGAGTCTCTTGGTGATCGTCAGTACCGTCCTGCAGTACAAGGCTTTAGCCAGAGAGTCCCGTGTCTTGTTGGCCTGAAAAATGAAATCAAACAAGTTAACTACATCAGTCCTGATTCATCTAATAATAATAAATAAGGGAGGCTGATCACCCTTACTGGCAGCTGAGAAGCTAAATTGCGAAGGCAGTGGGTCGAGCCGCAGGCATGCACAGGCAACTTTGGCAGCCAGCTACATCAACCCATAAAATGACCATGGAGCACAGCCTGAGATCAAAAGTGTTTTGAATTTTCCAGAGGGCAAAAAAAGAAGGGCTTGGAGAAAATACTCTTGTGGCTTCTGTTCATTTTAAGTACAAGGGCGGTTTTCTGTTTAGTAAAGGGCACCTCCATGAGGGAAACCATCATTTCTAGGGGCACCAAGGCAATGACCGGGGCATGTGGAGACAATTGCCTGCGTGAAGTATCAGGTTTGCTATAAGCCATGTAAGCATTTGAGGAGAAACAGCTTGTGGAAAAAGTCTCTCTCGCATCAATCAACTTATACAAGACATCAAAGGTCATGCATAATAACACGCTGCAAGACAGCAAATCTTTTTGTACGAATGAGGAATGTATGATTATAGGCTTTGCATGGTGAAATAGAATAGAGAATTCTTTTGAGTACACTGTGTAAAAATCCCTCAAGTAGAGGCGTTGGCTCAGAGGAGAGCTGGTTGGTTGTTCTCAGCATCTCGGCTAGGTCGCTCTAGTTAAAAGACTGAAGAACGTTTCGTTAATTGAACTTCTCAAAAAATGAAAACCGTTTTCAGAAAGCAATCCATGTGGAAAATCAATCTTCACACAAAATAGTTTATAGCAGTTTTGCAGTACTGCGCAGTGGTCTGGGTCTCAAAAACAACTCATATCTGCTTTATCTCCCCCGCCCTCCGTTAATGTTTTTTTTTTATTGGTGGCTTGAACCTTTTAATTACAGGAAAATTATTTGTCCTCCTCAGTCTAGCCCTCGCCACATTTTAAAAATGTATATCTATTAACACCCTTCCCCCCCTTCTCATTGTAAGTTTTGCAATCTTTTGGTCTCAGTCTAAATCTTGGTTTGGATTGTTGAGACCTCTGCCCAAGAGCCGAGAATAGACAAAAATCCTTTGTTAGTTCAGATCTTTGCTAAGCCACATTGAATCATTTACTCACCGTCTGTGCATCACAGAGAGATTTGAAAACCTGTCCATTCAGGCTGTGTGTTCTTGTGGTCAACCCTCTGTACAGCGATACTCCTGACACGCCCAGCAATGCTGCCACTGACTTGATTTCTAATTACAACAAAATGCACAAAACGAATTAAAAATCTAGAAAAACAACGTCACATTATCATTATTTCATTACTATTTTTATTATTTCATATTATTTCAGAAACAATATTTTAACATCTTTATATGACTTACAGAAAAAAAACCTTAAAGGGTATTTGACATGATGGTCATGTGAGTTAAGAATAATCAAAACACAAACTATTGCTGTAAACTGCATCAAAAGAATCTGATGGGGCCAAATTCACATTTGCCAAGGTCAGGTTATTGTTAGTGTTTGATTCCTAGCAAATTTTTAGTTTAACAATCAAATTGCATGGCATTTTCTTCTACCTGGTAGCTCTATTGCATTTGGCACAATATTGTAAATGCAAATTAGTAGTTACTTGAGGGAGGACCTGATCATTCTACATGCAAATGTTTTCAGGCCAATACAATACCACATTTTTATCATATTTTTTTCAAGGATACTTTTAGAAAAGAAAATTTATATATAAATTACATTACTAGAAAGCTTAACAGAGCATCTAAAAATAACATAAGGAAAGCCTGCAATTTCAGAGAGCTGCTTAAGCAGAAAATATTGCTTAACAAATTTCTACTGAGCAAAAATTAGCAGGCAGGCAGTCACACATGGTACATATGACATGAACTTCGCTGATAACCAACTTCCAGTAAGCACATTTGTTTTGTGCTTCGCTACTTTTTGTGCTGCAGCTCTATGAGATTGGCGGGCCCAGGGCCCAATTTCATAAAGCTGCTTAAGCACAAAAAGCAGCTAAGCGTACTAGCAACATGCTTACCAGAATAAGGTTACCATTCAAAACAGCATTCCACATGTACCATTTATGACTGGTATCCTGGGTCTTCTTGCTTAGCGGAAAATTCCTAAGCACTGTTTGCTACTTAAGCAGCTCTATGAGGCTGGGCCCAGGCCTTTACCAGGATGAGAGTCATTTCTGACAAAAAATATGTCTGAAACTAGGATCTAAACTTTAGGAGTTATATTGAAATGATAGCATTTCCACCTTTTGATTAGATTTGAAGGCTGGGAACAGCATCCTTAGTGCTAAAGAAGTAGATCAACGAGCTTGATTTCTTTATATCTTCTAGAAATGAACAGTTATTTCTTTCATAATTTGGGGTCAAACAAAGAAAACTTGACTAGAGTGGGATTTGAACCAATGACCTCTGGCTTAATGTGCCGGCACTCAACCAACTGAGCTATCTAGCTCCGATAGCGGTCTCCCTATTTGTCAATATCTTTGTCCGAGGGGGGGGGGGGGGGCAGTCAGAAGCCAAGCTGCCGTGTAGTTATGTCTTTCATCATGCAGACATAAAAAGGTCAGAGTTCAGATGAAAGTCTGAAATTTCTCCTCCCTGTTTTTTACAGCGCTAGGTAGGACTGTTCCGTTACCAACATACCATTGTTTCCTTTGATGTCCAACTCATAACCTCCATCCTCAATAAACTGTACATTTCCCAGGAGTAGAATGGCTGCTAAGATTCTCATCACATCAAAAAATGGGATACCTAAAACTGCCAGCCCGTTCTGAAACAAGAAAAAATAACCGACGCACATTTTTATAACGGCATCACGTTTCGACCCTAATAATAATTATACTGAGTTCTTGTATAGAGCTTTATCACATCCCTAGGGGCGTATCAAAGCACTCACTATTCGTCAGAGTCTTTCTCAAGTCTTTCTCAAAAGGCTCTGAGGAAACGAAGTAATTCAGATAGAAGAATAAATCCCATTTATGGTTGGACAAGGTAGTTCTGACAAAGCTTTTCTTTCCCCAAGTACTTTTACATGAGTCGACTCTTTAATGCATAATTTATTGCCTTAAGCCTGGTTCATACATGAAAGCGGCTGCAAAGCCGACCTTTTATGACGCGACACTAACAATCACTTTGCGCTGTTAATTTTCCTACAGGGAAATTTGCTTCAATTTTGCAATTTGAGAACCGGCTTTCTTTATGCAAAAAGAATATGAATTCTTCTCAAACTACGTCCAGGAGAAATAAAAAGCATTGAGTGTGAATCATTGAAGACACACTATAAAAGGAGTGGGATTGTACAAAACTGATAAAGAAAATTCTGTTAATTGGGTAGAAGTCTAGAGAATGGGGCATTACAGGGCCGACTTTCATGGCTCTGCTTACCACTGAGCTCTGTAAAGCACGTGATTTTATGGGCAGTAAGTGAAGAATTCCATGGTAAGCAGAGCTACGAAACTCGGCCCAGGATGTAAGGCCTTGTCTGAATAGACCCTGCAAATAGTCTCGCGCATATCTAAATATTTTTGGTGCCACTTTGGTCCCACAAACATTGGTTTAATGCGGAAGGAAACAAACTCACGCACTTTACCGGGTCCCAATGTTTGACTACATGCGAGACTTTCAGTCTTTTGGCAGCTGCAGCTATGGCTGCGGCTGTATGTATGGGCCTAACATACTTCAATGCGTGTTCACGTGACAATCAAGCCACATCCACGAATTCCGACATTGCCTAACTCTCTGGAGGATTTGCACAATTACCATGAATGTAAAACGAGGGGTTTTCAATCATTGCAGCAATGAATTTTTCATCTTTCAAGAAGATTTGAAGGCAAGAGGCAATCTATGAAAAAGTCCTTCGGGTAAGAATCCTCACAAACAATAGATGTGCTGTAATGTTTTATTCATGTTCTCTCCTGTGGACCTGTAAAATAAGCAAATAGTGAACCACAGTAGGAGCTTTTGTCATCTCAATCAACAAAGTTTATTCTCACTTACCCTCCAACTTTCAAATCGTATTCTGTCTCGGTCGGCATTTTCCGTTCTTGACTTGTTGAGGTAGGCTAAGGTATGGGCAGAGCAACCATTCAGATGCAGTTTAACTGAAAAAAAGAAATGATACAAAGAATGATCCTTAAAAATATTTATTTGGCCAATGAAGGCAGTTTTGAGGATACCTAACTGCTGCAAGTAATTGGTCAGTTACGGCTGTGGCTGGATCACCATGTCAACATGCATTGAAGCCCAAGCTTGCCATAGCCGTAGCCACTGCCACCAATTACACAATGTAGGTCCTGGCCTGGCATAGCTATGGATCACCATATTGACATTGGTGATGTCATTGAACTCAATTGCATACAATTGATTCTACTGAGGGTGAACATTTGCGTAAACATCGTCTTTATGCTCGCGCAAGCAGAACATATCTCCGGAATGCTGAGCATAGTTCTGATTTCAAGAGTTTTGTTAATTTGTGTAAAGAAGTGCTGTCTTGGATGAGTTATTATTGGGGGTTTCGGCCATCAGCCGAAACCACCTTTGTTTTCGTCAAGATTTTTATTTTTTTTTCACTATTATTATTCTTCTTTCCGAAAAAGTCTCATAGCATTTACACATGAAATGTGTTAGCGTTCGATCTCAGGAACTACAGTCTTAAAAGACACAAACAATACATCAAATGAAAGCCTGTGCTCTAACTTAGATCAAGCAGTAGTTCGATCAAGGATTTTTTAATCCTTTGATGACGATATCAACGATTTAAAAACACGTATCGTCAACAAAGCATGATCGTTCTGTGTGTGTACATTGCACGTAATTTACGCTGTACATCGCATACGGCCATCACTCCACACAGCCATTGCTTCTCACGCTAGGCATCATAACACGCTGCACACGGCCAGACCCACACAGCCCATAGTCCACGCGCATGGCATCGTTCGACCTTTGTACCGTTCATTTTGGTTCGCTGCTTCGCTTCTACAGTTAACGGTGCACCTGTATAGCGCCCTCTTGTTTGTGGAGAGTCCTTGAACCTTATACGGAAGTGTTTTGGGATATTAGTAGCGGTTTGTTCTCGCATAATTTCATTGCATTCTCCCACCACAATTTATTTCAAGGTCTGTGCGGTATAGCTTATTAATTACTTTATCATTGGTATGGTAGTTTATTATCTACAATTATTTAAAACTTTATATCGTCTGAACCATAAAGTAAAAGAGTTATAATTTTTGTACCGTCTTGTTGCTTATAACAAAGTTCGTACGAAAAACGTGTTTTCATCATCGTGATGTCATCAGGTGTCAAATTAATTGTTACATTAATACAACATTGACAACAAAGCCGAAACCCCAGTGTTTGTTCGTTACAAACTCGTTTCTAGTTATCATTATTATTATTTCTGGTAATAAAACCAAGGATGCCTCATAAGTGAACTTAATCACTATAGCTTCAAGCCTGAGGAAACCTGTAAAAAAGGGTGCTTGCTATTTGAACCAGAAACCAGGGTTAACCGTATACTCTTCCACATTAAGTGTTCGGAGCTCTTTTACGTGCACTACCAATCCTAGTACTTGGGAACTACCGCTTAATGTACCATCCAAAGGAAAACAATTATGGGAAAGTATCTTGCTCAAGGATACAAGTGCCACGACCGGGACTCGAACCCACACTCTGCTGACTAGAAACACCGGTGCTTGAGTCCTGTGCTCTTAACCACTCGGCCAAGACATCCCACTATTAAGAATAGATGAGGGTTGATAAACCGTACCTCTTTCATCTTTGCTGAGACCAGCCAGCATCTGGTAGAATATGTTGAAGTTCCTCTCCCCAAGTCTTGGCCTGACGACCCTGGCGTGATCCAACCAATAGCAGTGGATCTTTGTTCTATAGATGGCACAGTCTGAGAGGAGAACCTCAATGTAGTGACCCTGAGTAAAAACAACATTACTGATTATTATTACTGCAACTGCATGATGACCCACAAGCAATTTCAAGAATTGGTGGACGTTCTAATTTAGTGCATCTTTTCTCATCCTGAACAGTTTACTTACATATTATATACATTGTATTCATAAATACCCCCAGACAGTTTAGGCAGTCCTATTGGTTGAAAGGTGGTCACATGACCATGTTTAAACGGCCGATCTGGTTAAGACCGATTGAAACTGAGAGTCATACTGAAGAGAGTCTAAATGAACGCCAATCAAGTGAGTGAAAATAAGTTTGATTTATGGATTGACCCAGTGTATTTATTACAACCTAAGAAATTAGGGGAACTTCTCAGTACAGAAAACAGACATCAAAGACTGCGGAATGCCACATTAGTCTGGTAACATTTCCATACAGTCACTGTCACCAAGGCAGATACCATGAGGTATTCATCAAAATCCTTCCCAGAAACTACCTCACTTTGAATCCTCACCATTTAGTGCTTCCCTGCTACCCATACCCAGTCCCACTTCAAATTCAAAGGCATCAGCCGTAGTCATCTTTCCTGTGCTTGAATTATTTATCTTCTTTACCTCTTCCCAGACACCATTTTTTTAAACCTCACCCCAAGTGGGTTCTTAAGAGCGTTGAGATCAGTGGCTTCCAAAGAAAATTATAATGAGTTTTGTATTAACGCTCAAAGATTTGAGAAATGTTCTTCTCTTTTACCACCAAATCTCAGCTTTGAATTCCACACAACTTTGCCTTCAGTCAAGACAACTTCCCAAGTCATAAGACAAAGTGAAGTATTTTTGTACAATTATCTTTGCAATTCTGTCTTACCATTCTACTTGAGTCAGCGTTACTTGATGTCTTTGCGCAGCCCAATGACCTGAGAACAGTGAAAGATGCTGCAAGATGCTGAAAAAGAGAAAAGATAAAACAATTATCACAAATGACACAATGGTCAAACATGGTGCAAAGTGCTCAGACACGGAATTTGAGGAAAATGACTTGCCCACAAAACATTATGTGTTTTCAAAATTGTCCATGCATGTGTAGTTTTATCGGTGACTTGTGGTGACCTGCTGACCTGCGACCTGCTGACCTGTGACCTGCTGTACTTCTGCTCATTTTTAGGTTATTTTCATCTCTTGCACCACCAAATTTCAGCTTTTAATTCCACACAATAACTTTGCCTTCACTCAAGACAACTTCCTGACTCATAAAACCCAGAATCCCAAGCCCATTTAAAGACAAAGTACAGGGCTGGTAATTTAAAAGAAAGACCAAACAATTAGTTTCAATCTGGAAGTTCAGTGAGTATAAAGATATTTCATGCTAGTACCAATCCTCAAAATGAATATTTCCATCTGAAAAACTGCCATAACGGAGTAAAAAAGCATTTGAACACTCTACAAATCGCTTATTTTGATTGCTGCAATCAGAACAGGCCCAATCCGATAAAGACATTTCTAAATTTAAAGCCTCCCCTTCTAGCCGTCCCACCGTATAGGCGTGTCAACAGCTACTGCTCCATCGTATGATCGACTGTGCACAGAACCCCTGACAAAACACAAACCAATTTTGAAATGTTTCCCCCAAACATGAACACCTAACTGGATGACATCTTCACAGGCTGGCTCAATTGTTTGTTCATTGAAATTAGAGGGAGAAAAATGATATTAAACTTTTTCAAAATCCGATGAAGCAGTATACCTTTAAAACAAAGGATTCAGTTGACATTACTGTAAAAGGATTATACACTGGGGGGTTGTGCTCAAAGATTAATCCTATAAATCAAGCCTTTGCAGGAGAAGAACAATTCCTCAACAGCTGTAGGTATTTCAAGGACCTTTTTCAATTACTTCTTGAGACAAAAACAAAACAATCAATGTGAGTGATGGAAGACTTGTGTGACTTGGGATTTCCACAAGGAAATTTGAGCTGGTGGTCATCAAGAAATGAGGGCCAGGACGGGAGATACATGTGGGTGCATCCTGTGGAAGAATTTGATCTGGTCAAATAAAAAAGAACACAGGGTGGGGTCCATGTGAGCATCCCTCCAAGGAATGTCTAAGTGTTGGAAGAGACCCTAAACCCTAAAGACCCATGGTGCAGACCCATTTTGTTCCCATGCCCAAACTGAGGCTGGAAGGGAATAGACAGTCTGATCCCTTTAAGTGAAATGGGATTAAGAGCAAACCGTACCACTGTGTATACAAGAAACGCGACAAAGATGTCTAAACACCACAGTAAATGTGTATATATGGCAAAACCAAGGGGAGCTAAGAACCCAACACAAGCATAGTTACATACACCTTTTATTCTTTATTGGGCTTCAACTTTTTGAGCACAGTTCTAAATAAGGGATTCCTTTGCCCAAAGGAGCACCTGTTTTCCACTCAATTAGGTTTAACTCTTTGGTTAAAGTTCTGCTCGATTGAATGTTGCACCATGATTCCAGTCAGGCTGTCCTGTCAGTTATGTCATCTCAAGATTCATTTGCATAACCAGTTTGTGTTTGTTTGTTAATGCATTGGCAGAGTACAGAACAAAAGGGAATCAAGTTATAAGCCTACAACAAACAAACAAAGAACACAATACCCACAGCAGAAACATGAACAAGATCCTTGGTGAAAATCACTTAAATTGTAACAGTCATTTATTTCCCCCCTAATATTCCCAATAAAATAACTACAATCTTCACATCTTTTCACTTCTCAGTCTCCAAAAGGCTCCTGCAAACCAAGATCAATTACTAAACAAATAACACAACTAGGGGGCAACTTGTGTGGCCTGTTGAAATAGAAAGCCTGTCCCTCACTTTTTCTTTCTCTCCCCAGTCCACACCCCCCCCCCCCCCCCCCCCCCCGTCTGTCTAATTGGCATTCCAAGAGTTTAAGGCTGATAACAACACAAAAACAAACCCATCAGAGACTTGAATGGCAGCAATGCCACTCAAAGCACACACAAAGCACTTTACCTTTTAATAACAGCGGTTGCCCCAATAGAGAAGATGAGAAGAAATTTAACACATTGGGTCGTTGTGTCAGGGCAAAAACATTGTATCACCAAAATAGCCATTACACAACATGAATGTTTCAAACAACTACAACAATCGATCGAACTATCCTGAATACACAAACAAACTCAGTGGCACAGAGATACAATTTTTTTTTAGCTGAGCCTCTCTCATCCAAGACACAATACAAAATCAAGAATACATTTGTGCATATAGCTTTAATACACATGGTTTAGCATCTACATTTATAGGCAAAGGCTTTTTGCAATGAAATCACAACGTATAAAAACAGCATTAATATACTAGTGGAGTTCAGGCCTTGCCCTTCAAATTCTAGTTAATAGCCAACCGGGCTAGTAGTCAACTTGCCCCAAGGAACTATTAGTATAGCCCAGATTTTTATCAAATACTAAACATGAATCTTTCTAGAATGGTAGCAATTGCAACCAGTTTATTGGCATTCACACACTCAAAATTAACTCAACAATTCAAAATACACAAAAAAGTAGCTTGCACAGTTTTTAGTAGCCCACAGCGCAAGTTCAGAAGTGGTGTTTACTAGCCATACCAGTTTTTACAATGTACGCTGGGCTAGTATTAAGGGCCAGCCCTGTACTTACAATACTAATACAGTTTTTAAAACTCTTCTAGTGCCCACCAGAAACTCCAACATTTGATCCCTGCCCCAAATGATGTTGAAAGAGCACCTCCCAAGAATTTATTCAACAGGAGGCCTCCAACTACCATGGAGGTAGAACATGTTGCACCACAGCCAATCACTATCTTTAAAAAAAGAAGAGAGCTTTGCAATTTTCCCTTAGGCAGAGTGTATTTACAGACAACTCATGGCTCCTTAAAGTATTGTATCAAGAAAGTAAACTCAAACATCAGAGACAGGATTTGGAGGGAACCTACACCTCCCAGTCTGGTCCTGGACAAATAACAGACTTCCCCCAACCCCCATTTGTTGACAGTGACAACCACTTTGCAAGACATTGAAATATTTAACAGTCCATTTCAGCACAAAAGATCACAAACAATATGTGGTTTTACCATTCTTTGAGCATTTACTGGCATGACGCCGGACAACAAGAACATTTTTGCTTGGGGTGGCATTTTATCTGGAATTGAAAGTTACTTGAAACGAAAAATATACTTCACTTAAAGACACAGTGCACAATTGGTAATTATATAAAAAGTTGATTAGTTTCAACCAGAAAGCTCATTGACTAAACAATTGGAAAAAAATAGAATCAGCAGTTGCAAACTGCTTATACCAACCAAAAGGACCTATGGTACAAATGCAAAAAAATAGTTAATGGCCTGATGTTTCGACCCTAGCAGAGACTTTCTCGAAGTGAAATACTGATTAAACAGTTCATACAAATAACAATACTCCAAGGAAACAAGGCTGAGGAAAGATAATTTGAAAACCCCACACATCACTGTTGCTTATTTTGATTGCCGCAATTAAAATAAGCCTGCATGAACATGCACAAGATTCCTGACATAACATCCGTCATTTTTAGTTGTTTCACTAAAACTTTACCACCAAATTTTCACAAGTTGGATGTATGGTGAATTTATTGAAAACAAGAGAACAGGAATAAATTCTTCCCCAAAACAAGGATTAACTTTTCCTTAAACCTTACTTGTCCTTATGTGGATCCAGTATATCTGGATTAGAAAAAGAACACTTGGCTGTATCAGAGCTGCTAACATTTACATCTTGCAATCAGGGAGATTTTGTCCAACAATTGGGGAGATTATTTAGAATTCCAATTCAACACAATAGGGAGACTGTTTCAATTAATCAGGGAGATTTTTAAACTTCATAGATCAGAACATGGAAAGATTGGTTTATTGTAAGGGAACTTTCTGCAGAATCAGGGAGAGTTGGCAGCTCAGTGAACGATGTTTGCAACTTCATTTAGTCGGTTCGTAAACTTGATTCATGTAAGTTGATTCATAATTTACGTTTTGTAAAAGACGGTGTGGCGAAATACTTCTTTAACTCTCTAATCAGCAACACATTTCATAAAAAAAGAAAACCACAAAATACATGGTGACAAGACGTGACAAAATTCAATCAGATGTTTCCACTCCAGCGAGGAGCGGTACAATTTTTTAGGGTTATTTATGGCTTTGCGTCACACTTTTACCACAAGGCCAGATGACACATTATCCTTTGTGAAGACATTTCTTTGTGAAACTTTTTCCCCCGTTGTGCAGA
This sequence comes from Pisaster brevispinus, assembly GCA_023634235.1. NCBI lineage: Eukaryota > Metazoa > Echinodermata > Asteroidea > Forcipulatida > Asteriidae > Pisaster > Pisaster brevispinus. The sequence continues at coordinate 6,797,123 of JAMKCF010000021.1, read as the reverse complement.
CTTTGAAGTGTTAAATGTTCCTTTCTAAGAGTGTTTCTTATCAAACGTTCGATTGTGCCTCGATGTATTTTTGGAACATTCACGTTTTTGAGATGTCAAAATGTCCAGAGATATTTTTGTTTATCTTTCCACTGAGGTGCTTTCATGGTGGTGTACCAATAACCAATCAAATAATACTTTGGATAATAAAAACAGCCTTTATACTTCATCAACTTGCTCAATTTAAGGGAATTCCGTGAATTTTGTATCAACAAAAAAATATAAGTGTTAAGGTGACAGTTGCCTGATGATAAACACTGTAACTTGAAGGAAAGGTACAAAATGGTTTTGGGAAAAATAGTCGACCAAGTCATTCAAAAGTGATCTTATTTTATTTTTTTATTTTTCAAGTACTGCTTTTTTTGTTGACTCATTTTTACAAAACAGCAAAAGTGACTAGGTATCAGGCTGGCTCAGCGGCTCTTTTTCCAGACAGTCTGCTCTGTGGACCCCGGTTTGAATCCCACCTCAGACCTGGGCCCAATTTCATAGAGCTGCTTAAGCACAAAAAGTAGCTAAGCACAACAAAATTATGCTTACCAGAATAAGGTAACCAGCCAAACTACCATGCCGCATCTACACATTGTGACTGGTATCCTGCTCATTTCTGCTCCTCAGCAGACAATTGTTAAGCCATATTTTCTGTATAAGCAGCTCTATGAAATTGGGCACTGGAGACTTGCATGTGGATTGGGCTTTCAGTCCCTACCTGACTGCGTGGGTTTTCCCCATTGGGGTCTTCCTCCCGTACCTAAAACTGAACAATTCTTCTCATTTCCTAATCATCCAGTTAATGGCACTAATTATGCTGCAGTTAATGGCGCTAATTATGCTGGTGATTGTGTAAAAAAATAAGTAAGTAGTACTATGACTGCAATGCAGGAAGGCAGAGTAATTTTATTAGTCTACAAGTTAAGCTGTTTGATCGAGTTACCATAATTGGTACAGACATCCAAAATGACACGCACTTTACATGAGAGTTTCCTATAATGCAGGTCACAAAAAGGGTTGTGAGATCCGCTCATTGCATTTACCTAGAGTTTTGTCCCTTTCAGCAACAACCAAGCGGAACCAGATAAATTGTCATTTTTTCTAGTCCATAGCTGTTCCATTGGTTGGTGTTTATAAAGAAAGTTCCGTTCGGCATTGTCAATTGTATTGGACTTGAATCTGAAGCTTTGTAAACAATCTGTACATCCAGCTATTAACAGTAGGGAGCAATGAACTATACAACTTATCACTTGTGACTAATGAACTACCAATATACAAAGATAACGTGGTTTGAGTCGATATTGGTTTCCGGGAGTATTGAAAGTTGACAAAACTAGTTTCTGAGAAGAACTCAAAATAAACCATGCTATGCTTGTTTTGCTGTACCTCTAGTTCAGCATCGTTGAGCTCAGGAAAATGCAAATTTACATTTACATGTGCTGCAATCTTTTCATGTGCTTGTAGCTAGCGATGTTATCATGTGTTTAATATACTACACTTGTGCGACAGTTCAACGATTTCTTCGTAAAGTGCATGCGTAGTAGACTGTTGTACATGCGACAGTCTATTGCATACGCGTATTTATCCCCTGCATGAATGTTGCACATGTGACAGTCTACTTAGCATACGCATTTACCCCGTGCATGAATACTGGCGCACGCTTGGTACACAACAAAAATCACATCCCGCACGTGATGATAAATGGACCAGTGAGAATTCGGCTCTCGATCATGAATATGTATGAGATAGAGTAATAATAGATAAAGGGGAAAATGATGAACATACCTTAAAAGCATCTGTTTCAGTTCCTCCACCAGCCTGTCTGTATAGTTGTCTAAGAAGAGATTGAGATGTGTGTGTTTTCCCGCTACCGCTCTCACCACTGTCAATCGAATTGAGAAGAAACAAAAAGAGAAATAAAAATAAGAGAGATTTTAGTCATGTTTCATATTTCAAGTTTATTACCATCTCTGCAGAAAAAATATAGTTGATTCTGACATTCTGACGTTTTGCAGAGGTGTCCAGAATCACAATCTGGACCGAACTGCTTGCACTAAGTGTATATCACTACGTAGAGAACATGAAAATTGACGTAAAAGTGAAGGGTGTACTTTGTATCGACACTCTAGACGTGCAGTGCCAAGGGGTGATGCTTGTTCAGAGGAATTGCTTGCGGATGCGCATTGTCAACGCATTTGTAGGTATTGGAGGTGAGGTATTTTCTGTAATAGAATCAAACAATTCCACGTGGAAAAGATTCCTGTGCACACCACTGAAAACATGGTTAACAGCAATGATGCCCTTTAGGGTGTGGTCATCAAATATTACACAGAAGGCCTATAGGAAAGATACTAAATGTACATTAGTTTTCTGACGTATTATTCAAATCATTACAAGGAACAGATCATCAATTGATCCTGGCAAGAAATCTCATAACAGTTGGTGCTCAATATTTTCATGTTTGAAATAAAATGTTTTCATTAAGAGGGTAGGCAGGTGTGTTTTTTTTCTTGAACAGCTGAACAAATTGTCAAAATACGATCTGATGGCACTCAGGACAGCACTCAAAGTCCAGACAAAAAATCACTCTGAGATATAACAAGAAAAGAAGAAGAAAAAAAACCACACTAATTAAGAGAGTCCTTCAGAAGTTGAATTTGTACACAAGGAAGGTGCAAACAAATTAGCTAAGCCAATGAGTTGGTTGCTTTCACTGATAAGTTCCTTCTATTTTCCTACTCTGACACCACTCCATTCGATACTGGGTTTCAAAGAAGTCCAGTTTCAATCCTTCAAGTTTTCTTGCACTGACATCTGTCTCAAACCAACTTCTTGGGGGAAACACAGCGAGTCTTAAAGCAAAGTGACAAATAAGGCTGTGTTTTTGTAGGACCCTCTTAAAAGCTTAAAAGTGGTTGGCCCACTATCCAAACTCTCTCTCTTTCTCTCTACACCTCTTAACAAGAACCAAGTGGCTCTAACAATGAGAACTCTCACAGTGGAAAGTTTCCTGAACTAATAACCTAGAAATCTACAACCGCAATTATCAACTGATGGATTCGATCAACATGAATTTGTTGGATTAATGAAGACTTCTTTTATCATCTTTTCAGACGAGAGAGGGTTTGGGTTTTAGTAATTATCCCCCCTTTCTGCGACAGTCTGTGGGGGTGCACAAAAGGTCCTCAATTGCTATGACTCGGTGTTTGAAATGAGGGCTGTTTTGAGGTTTTGATGGGGAGGTTTGAAAGGTGCAGTAAAAGCAGAATGGGTAAACGAATAGCGGGATAAATATTCACTATGATGAATGGGTCATGCATGGCTGCAAACCACAGGAATGAACTGCCATTGGATTGCAGAAATTCTGGTACAGACCAAATAAAAATTTGCTGGTGAGACGTAAACAGCATTCCTAAAGAATAAATAAAACTTGCAATTTATTGTTAAATGCCCACAAGTAACTTTAGGCACAAACAAAAATTAAAGGGGAATGCATGAATGTATGTAGGTACAACACTGGTACCCCAAACCTTCTGTAACTCGACCCTATTACATTTTAGGGGTGGTATTTGAGTCAAGACAGGAAAGCCAAGACTGAAACAATAACCTGTGATTGGGGGGGGGGGGATGTTCCGAGACCGGGACTTTAACAAAAGGCTGAAGTTTAGGAGACCACAGAATTAAGGAGACCGTCCTATTTTGAAGAACAACATTTTTCAACTCTACTCGAATTCTTTTAGAGCAGGTAACACATGTGGACACGGTATACTCATTGCAACAAGGTTGTAAACATAGTCATATCTCGCATGAAAGTGCTCCATGCAACAATGCCATATCTCGGTGTCTGTTGACTCTGTGTATACATCTGGGTTACTTTAAGAGAGATACACGTTTCATGTAAACAGATGCGACCTTGTAGCACCAACATGATGGTAAACCTACAGAGGTCATTCAGACACAGTACTAAAGTCGGTTTTAAGGCAGTTTTAACTCATTCGGATTTAACTTTGTGTGTATGAGCGCTCTTAAAACTTAACCGAATCGGGTTGAACTCGAATGAGTTAAATCGGTCGGCGAGGGTGGTTTAACGCTAAACCACTTTGGGTTTATTATTTAGCGCGGTGTGTGGACAGAATAAAAATGACCACATCCGTTTTAACTCGCAACAAATGACCACTGACCTGTGTAAGGTCGCTAAGTAAATATGCCTACGTACGCCTCAACGTGCGCCTCAACAGGGCCGTGCGCGTGCTTTTGTGAATAAACCGAATGTTGTTGTGTTGGGTTACGGTGCTGTTTGACCTCTTAAAACCGAAGATAAATCGTATTGGGTTAAACTTCGAGCTGTCTGAACGCAGGGTAGTTTTATTTTTACAACCACCCCCCGCTGCTCGTTAAGTTAAACTGGTTCGGGTCTAACTTTAGTACGCTGCCTGAACATGGCCAAAGTGTCAAAGAACCTGGGGGCATACTGATTACCGTTGCTTCAAGCACAGATCATCCATCATGCTTCAAGAACTACAAAGGGAGAACAAAGCGAGAGCTTATTAATGTATTCCATAATTGGCTGGAGGATTAGAGCTGGAAAGTGGCTCAAGGCAATTCCGGTTTATCCCTTGAGGGAGAAAGAACATACTGAAATCCTTTTGACATTTTCCGCCAGATTTTATAGTTGCTCTGTTGTCAAGTTCTCTGTACCTCAGATTCATGTTTCTTAATAAAATATTCTAAAAATGACATATCTACTTCGCAAGTACATTTTATACATGCGTTAGCCATAAAAATGAGTGTGCATGCTGGTCTAGTTATTGACAACTTTTGTCATTATCTAGACCAGCTAATGGAAAATGTATTTGCGAAGAAGTCTTAGCACATGTCCCCAGATCTTGACTGGATCTCTCAAGCTTACTGTTGGTTTTTTTACTTGGAGGAGTTTAATTTAATAACTGGAAGAAGTTGAAACCAAGAGGCAGCAGCCAAATTGACATAACAGGACTTGGAAATGATAATAGTACTCAGTTCTTATACAGCACTTTAACTACGGGCATCACAAACGCTTGTAATTTTTTATTGACAAGTACATGCTAAAGTTTTTTAAAATTATAAGACCCATGAGGATTTACGAGGTGATCTGGCACAACCTGCTGCCAACCATGTCAGAAAACACAGGGGCAAACCAAGACCCAAACCCAGACAACACCAGAACTCGAGTTCGATGCACTAGACTGCCCGGCCACGATACCCATATGTGGGTAAAACCAAGCTATTTTCTCTTTCCCTGAAGCAATTATTACACCTTTTAAAGTCACATCCTTACACACAAAAGAAAATTTGACTTTTTTTTTTAACAGGGAGGTTGCATTTGTTTAGTAGCCCATAAGGCAAGTTAAGAGGTGGTTTTTACAAGCCCAGAGCAGTTTTTACAAGACATTGTCAGAGTTTGCCCTTTACTTTTTCAGTGACTGGCCAGCAGGACCAGTTAGTTTGTCATTTGCATAGTCCGTCAGCCCTTACACTCACTGGTCCGCATCTTTTACGGTTTTCTTTCGACACTGTCATTTTGTATGGTACCTCAGTTTGAACAGCCAGTGGTTTACATGTACCAATCGCAAAACAATCAACTGACTAGCAGGACCACTTGGACATAATGTTGCCTGGTCCTCATAAGTTCTACCTTTTATTTGGCCAGCGGACCACTGTTAAGGACTCCTTGTACACCTGCTGTAGTGTTAATGGTGTGCCCTGCCCCATGCTTTAACCCTTGCAAATTCCTTTAAATAGGCTGTGCAACAAACAAGGCTTTACCCAAAACCAAAGACTTCAGCTATGGCTATGGCTTCACCAATATGTCAGTATATACTTATTCAGAGCTGTAGCCAGCAGTCACATCAAGCAGCTAAAAAAGGCGCTCAAAGTGTACAACCACCTAACCTTTTAAGCACTGTGTCAACACATTGCTCCATCCGTGGAGGCTGCTGCAATATTGTATCAAACTTTCCTTTTGTTCCCCACTTGTGACTTTCTTTCTGTAAGGTTTTTTTTTTTCGTCCCAGAAGTAACAAAAGCTTCAAGGACTACCAAGAACTGTTGACTTTCTAAGATCTAGGGGAGGGGGGGGGGGGGCACATTAGCTATTTTTTGGAAAAGAATCTGACAAGGACATAGCCTGCTCGAAGGATTTCAAGGAACTAATTAATCACATCTTAAGGACAGGACATGTCCAGCATTTTTTTCTTTTTCAGGAAATGATGAATAAGGACATTTTTTAACTTGTGAGACAATTCTGAATTCAAAGTAAATTCTAAACTAATTTTTGCATTGTCTCTACCACAAAAAAACCCAATCTAAATAATAAAAACAATCAACTACAAACTTAAAGATGGATTACAGGCTAAAAACAGTATGTTGCTGTTTGGCAATACAGTCATGATTGTTTACTTTTTGAATATTTCTTGACAACTAATACCCATTGTTGTTCCAGTCTTACGTAATATATTCAGCTTGCAGACGAACCAACAAACAACCAAAAACCATTTTCCTTTAACCAACAAACAACCCAAAACAGTTCACCTTAAACCAACAAACAAGCACAACCAGCTTTCCTTTAACCAACAAACAAGCAAACCAGCTTTCCTTTAACCATCAAACAAGCAAAAACAGTTTGCCTTTAACTTCCACATCACAACAACCTCCACAAAAACTTGCAACAGTGCAATAATCTTCAACATTATCCACTTAGAAAGCATTTCATAATAAAAAACGCAATAAAATTTCCACACAAAAAAGGCGAAAAAGAATGAAAGCAACCCCTGTGCCTTTAAGCGATGACATTCCAGACAAGAACCCATTATCGACTCAAACAAATGATCCCGACAAAAAAAAAGAGAAATCTCTGGAGCTTTTATTCCCCTCTCAATTCTCCTGAATGTCAATCCAGCGACAACAAAGAGTCTTTGTAAGCTTCCTTTTGAACACCAAGGGTTTAAAGGATCAGTAAATCACAGAGGGGATAGGGGTATTGTTGGGGTAAGGGGTCCCAGCGGAAGCTCACCTCCCAGTCCCTGATAGGGTGCGTTTAGTGCCAGGTGAAACAGGTATATACAGGTACAGGTCAAGTGGCCTCACCCCAGACATGTTTTGTTTGGTGTTTAAGATTTTCGGCACACAGGTAAAAAGTCAGGGGCAAGGACCTCCTATCAGCCATTTCTTGTTTCCTGAAATCAATCTCAATTTGGGCAGGGTATATTTTGACGTCTGATACAATCATCGTCAACGTACCGCATTGGAATCTTTCGTACGACAGCTGCTCTGAGTCCCCAAAACTTGTTACAATATGGCATAGTTTGAGGGAGAACTATTGAAAAAAGAACCTGTTTGTAATACAAAACATTCTGAGCTCTTACTGGGACAGTTTTTATGAGTTGCCAAAATCGAAAAAATAAAAATGTGCTTCTAATATGGAGGAACAGAACAGTTAAGCCAATAGGCCCCTTGCATATGGCGTCACTCTCTCAAAAAAACGCCATCCCTGAGGCCAAAAGGAGGCAGATCATTGGACGATAGCTGTTCTTTGTGCGTAAAATACGTGCGCGTAACAAAAACAAAAAGAAACAGAATTATCATGGCTTTGCTTTTTGAATTGTAGGTTCTACGTTAACATGACAATCATAAAAAATATCGAGTCAGGACATGATTTTTACTCTGACCTTTTGGTCGAATGGAAGGTGGTCAAATCTAGCAGCTGGTCTGGCCGCTATGGACATATTAGTACAAGTCACTTGTAGCCACTATGGTCTCTAAAGGGTTAAGATCACTGTACATACTTAGCCCCCCTATATGTTTCTTAAAAACTGGTAAAAATACAGCAAGTTGAGAAGTTTATGCATTGGTGTATTTAAAAAATACAGAAGTTTTGAACTGTTAAACCATGAGTTCAAAGCTCCCAACATGTAGGTCTATGCACTAATACATATTTGAAGTAGTTAGAAAGCAAAGTAGGACACAAACACACAAACAGGCCGATTCCCTGCCACTATTTGAACCCAAAAAAAATTGCCAACAGCACACAGGTTTATCAAAATATGTTTTTCTAAAGCTATGTTCACACAGTTGACATAAGACACTGGCAGTGTCACCCCGGCCCACCTTTTCACAGCATGGTATCTGCACTGATATGTTTGTGATGCTGTTTTACATCACTCCGAGAGGTTACCTCCCCAAGGCAATGCCCCCCTGTCAATTTTTCTATATTTATTCATCATCAACAAGTCAAATCATTTAGGAAATACGAAAGGTAGTTCAAAATTGTCCCTTTTTTAATTTCTAAGTCAGTGTTAGGCCTATGATCATTTCAAAAGAGTTTTCATGCGTCAAAATTATAAAAGACCCTTCTAGATTCTAAACAATATGCATGAAAAACTTCACCCATCCTAAGCCTAATATGTTGCACCTCTGAACCAAGTTTCACTCCCCACCCCGTAAAAAATAAATAAACCTCCTAAATTGTCTGTGCGATCCTAAAAAATGATGCGCCAATCTCCAGTCTAATCATAGAGGACAGAAACGTCATCCATGAAAACTGTTGCATCTCCTGTGTACGTTTGTTGTACTCGTTCCCAAACCATTACGACAAGGGAAGGCTCCTCCCCAATGTTGCACTCTTAAGAAAGACGGGAGTTGCTCCCTCTTTGACACCACAGTTGCATCTTCCAAGCTCTACGGTTGAACCCTACCCTAAAATCTACTGACATCCCAAAACCAATGCTGGACCCTCTCTAAACCCAATTCACCCATGCCAAACACCAATATTGTACCTTTTCCCTCTGCTAAAGATCAGTTTTGATTTCTCCAAAAAGGAACGGATATCCCTGAGGGTGGCAATGACACCATGACCTACCACTGAAGGGTCCTGTCAATTAATGCAGTTAGATATATAACACATGCTAGGCAGGTATTACTCCTAACAACTAACACCTCCCAAGCCAATCAGCCTCTTTCACTTTTTTTTACGGAGGCTAGAATTCGGAAACACCAGACTGCTTTTAGATGAACACTTCTCCAGGACCTAGTCTTGGCCCAAGACGTCAGTGATCGATAGTTAATAGTGTAACGCGCTCTACGTGGTAAATCATAATAGTGTGCCAAGTCTTTGTTAAAATCATGCCATAAGTGCCCAATAGGTGGTATTTTTTCATTTTAAAATGTTTTTTTACCATGAGTAGACACATCATTTGCTTCTTTGTGTGTAGGCCCTACAAATGGACATGCATAAAATGTGTATCTTCCAATGATGAGACTGAGAGGGTGATAATTTACTAGGACTAAAGAAAGGGTACCCTCAACTTAATTACGGATATAAATTAAGTATTAATAACTTTCTGTCAAAAGAACAGGTATTATAAAAGAAAGTGTTCAACTTATGTAATTAATTAATTTATGTAGGCTTATGTTTATTTCCATGTTAGCTAACGTTGTTGTTTATTTAAAGGTACATGGTTTAAGGGGCACCCATCCCAAAGGGGTGTCTATCCCAAAGGGGCATCCATCCCAAAGGGGCATCCATCCCAAAGGGGCGTCCATCCCAAAGGGGTGTCTATCCCAAAGGGGCATCCATCCCAAAGGGGCATCCATCCCAAAGGGGCGTCCATCCCAAAGGGGTGTCTATCCCAAAGGGGCATCCATCCCAAAGGGGCATCCATCCCAAAGGGGCGTCCATCCCAAAGGGGCATCCATCCCAAAGGGGCATCCATCCCAAAGGGGCATCCATCCCAAAGGGGCATCCATCCCAAAGGGGCATCCATCCCAAAGGGGCGTCCATCCCAAAGGGGCATCCATCCCAAAGGGGCATCCATCCCAAAGGGGTGTCCATCCCAAAGGGGCATCCATCCCAAAGGGGTGTCCATCCCAAAGAGGTGTCTATCCCAAAGGGGCATCCATCCCAAAGGGGTGTCCATCCCAAAGAGGTGTCCATCCCAAAGGGGCATCCATCCCAAAGGGCTGTCCATCCCAAAGAGGTGTCCATCCCAAAGGGGCATCCATCCCAAAGGGGTGTCCATCCCATCATGTGTCAGATGGCAAGGCAGAGTGCAAAAGCAGCCACCACGTCAAGTACATGCTTCTACAATGCATTTGAAAAGGGTCAACATTTTCACACAGCTACAAATCTCCCAGCCTCCCCCCTCCCCCTACTTCCTAGGAAATTTTTAACATTTCCATTCTGAACCATTGCAAACTCCCAGGGAAGAGCCATTCCCTGGGAAATAGCTACCCCTGCTAGGGGATTTAGAGAGTAACCCAGGGGTACCATACCGAGTGTCTATTTTCCCCCACAGGGAACTGCATCGTGTGCAACGAACATGGGGTACAGTGGTGTTAAAATTCTCCAGGAATTACCTGAGGTTTTAGTTCCTAAGATATGGATTTATAGTGTTAAAAAGGGGCCTTTGTACTGCTAGAAAAATGTTTCCTATTAGGCACAGCCCCTTCCATTAAGAACAGGTTCACTGCCAGTCCAATACAAATTTAAGTTGTTTTTATGGCAAGAAATGTTAAATATCCAAAGTAAAGGGCCCAAAGAAATTGCTTGTTTTTGTTTACCTTCTGTCTACCTGCAAGTGTAAATCAATTAGTCAACCCATCAATAGTAAATCTATGTTTAAAATCCTTAAAAGCTCCAGAGTCAATTTAAGTCTGTTTACTTGTGGGCTTCCCAGTCATTCAGCAACTCTGCGGTTAGACTGGACAAAAGTGCTCTCCAAACACGACAAGTGTTTGTGGGGAGTAAAAAAAATCTAGCACTAGAAAACCACTGTTTCATTTCATTCTTCGGGCGTTTGTTTGAACGTCTTTCTGAAAAGCACCTGTGTTGATGAAACTTCCATCAAGAAAAATTAAACAAGAGTTTAGACAAACCTCAACAAAAATACACACACTGTGACATAAAATAATAATCCTTGGCTAGACAATACCTACCTGAAAAGGATTAGCAGGTTACCAGAGTTAAAGAGTCAATGGCATTCTCGGCAGTGTTTTGGGAAGGTTTTGTTATGTTGAAGTACATTATGTAGTAGTGAGGTTCAGTCATTTGTATAGCATGCAGGTGTACTTGTTTGTGTGTAACAATCAGAAGCATGTGAAAAATTGGAACGCATTTTCAGAGGTTTTGACTTGTGGATCGCTCTCCATCGTAAGTACATGTAAATTGGGTTCTAGGTATATTTATGCCACTTTTGTTGTTTCTAAAGATTATCATAATTAGAGAGAACTGCCAGTACAATGAAACTTCAAATCACATGTTTGTGTGCTTAAAGACTGGGCCCAATTTCATAGAGCTGCTTAAAGCAGAAAATATTTCTTAAAAATTCTCTGCTTACAACTGTGACATGGTATTTCGGCTTGTAACCCTATTCTGGTAAGCACAATTTTGATGTGCTTAGCTATTTTTTGTGCTTAGAGCAGCTCTATGAAAAAAGTTCTTACTTCATAGGAAGCTACTGCGAAGCAAATTTTAGTGCAGCAACCAACCATCATTTGCTGCTTCCCAATTTTGATGCAAGATTATTATTATTTTTTTTGCAATTCGCATGAAGTATGAACCAAGTTTAAGTCTTTCTAAACAAAGCTTTAAAAACTTTTGTTTAAAGACCGGCCCCCCCCCCAAGCTGAACTTCAAGATGTTAGTGCTCTTTACTCACCCAAGAATTATCGTTTGTGAGGCTCCCGTATCTATAAGCTCCTTCAGGACATGAGCTGCTAACCGATGGAGTTGCTCCGATTGGTTGGTGCGGTTGTGCTGAAGGGCTTGCTCAAGAGGAACTCCTCTGTACGGGTTGATGCTGACGAGCACTGGGCCTACTCTTGTCTGAAGTGTATGGATATGTACATGAATAATAAATCAATCAGCAACCTTAGACGAGGGCTTAAAAGTTTTGCTTCCAAAATTAAGCATGGGGCAACCTAATATGACACAAGCATATCAAAATAAAAAAAACTGCTGTTATGAAAATATGCTTACTGCTATTCACATACATTAATAAAAAATAATAACAATAATAATAAAAAATTCTTACATAGCACCTTTTCACACCTGAGGGTATCTCAAAACGCTCATTATTTTTTCTACGAGGTATACAAAGCTTGTCCAAAACATAAGACCTATTAATTTACAACGCACCATGTAATGGTTTACAAAGTACTGTGACGCAATCTGCAGCCAACCGTACCAGAAATCACCGGGGTGAACCCCCTTCTTTTAGCGATAAGTGTACTGGGTTCTTTTTCGTGAACTGTGTGAGTTTTGTTCATATTTGAACGATATGCACAATATTGTTTCTCACACACATTAAAACCCTAACCCTCCCGAGTCCTTCACAATCAACCGAAGAATTTTGATAATTTTGGAGGATTGAGGCAGGTTTGCAATTTTACCATTGGAGGATTATGAAGTATTAAGAGCAAATGCATACTAAAGTGGCACCCCACCCTTTTGCCGCCCCTTTTTTGAATCAATATCGACAATAAGATCTTTGAAGTTCAACTTACATGACATTCTCCGCCGTGCCATCGATGTCTCAGAACCCGTAACACCGCCTCCTCCGTCAATGGTCCCGACATCTGAATGAGATCCTGTAGGTCAGTGTAGGGGTCAAAGGTCAAGGGTACCCCCTTCCCAGAGGAGGGTGGGGAGCAGGAGCAGCCGCTGTAACAGCTTGGACTGTGGTTTGAGGAGGAGTAGCGCTGGTCCCTGTATGCGTCAAAGTAGCTTGGATCTGCAGGGACAGAAATAAGTACCAAATGCAAATTAAAATTTACCTTGTTTTCTTTACTTCCACCTTGGGTACTGCTTCTCAGTCTTGGGAAGAGTGTTTTATTGAAAATTTAGGTGTTAAGTAACAAGATTTGTGCTCTGTTTGAAACCCGTCACAAATGTATTGATAGATGACTCTGCAACTCCAGATACCTGCGCGTATTTGAACATTAGACCCATTAAAGGGCGCGAGTTTCTTTCCTTCACGCGTTTAAGCAATGTACGAGGGACCAAAGTGGTCCCAAAAAAGTTTGAATATTTAAGAAGCCCAAACAGGCTATTTAAATTTGCCTGTTACTTGACAACAGGAAGTTTCAGTTGCCAAGATTCTTAATACGTATTTGTCATAACTTTCATAGATATAATAATTGTCGCTATCGCAAGCTAATTCACACACACAAAAGAAACTGAACACTTTTTAGTTTTATTCACATCTGAAAAGAAAACAAATACGAACATTTTTTAAACAGGTGAGATTGACTACCACTGGGCAAGGTAAGAAGTGGTTTTCACCAGCCCAAAGCAGTATTTACTAGACAGTGTCGGCCTCAAGTGTTTAGAATGAGCTCTGTTTTTATAATTGATTATCAAAATGTATCAACAGATGGCACTTGGCTGAGAGAAAGTTTGAGGTTATCCAAAGGAGCGAGTGAGTTCATTGATCTGGATGACAAGTTAAAACCCTCTGAAGAAGAAATAACTTCATTACAATAAATAATTGAATTTTACGTTCGTCAGTCTGCTTTCCATTGATTTACAGGTAATTATTATTCATCTCGCTGTGGCAAACTTAATTACAGCCATCAAAAAGGATCGATAGTGTCATAAATTAAAAACGACCACCCATGGGTGACAAAACTCCCCAAGAGTTCAAGTACGCATCCTGTTGACTACGAAATTCCATTGAAAAAAGAAACCCACAAGACTTCTGATCCTTTGTAAACTAACCCTCAAAAGAAGGTGAATTTATTATCACTGCCGGATCTTTTCTCTACGAGAATGATCGCTTCGGGCAATGATTCCAATTAAAACCATCTTCAGATTTCCAAGGTGCTGTAAATCCACAGTAAATCTTTGTCACCTTGACTCAGGCTTATTGATGGCTTAAGTGATGGCCAAAAAACCCAACAAATCCTTGACAACTTCAATTCATTTTAGAGAGAAAATAAACAGGATTTGATGAACAGTGTACTGCATCAATTGATAATAACAACACAAATGAGTTCACCTCCCCCCAAAACGACAACTTTCCAACACTAATCTTTTCCCCTGTGTAATGACAGTCTACGTTTAACCCCTGTGCCTTTGTCCCCCCCCCCCCCCCCTCGCCCATTCAGACATGAGGCCAAGGCAGCCCACCTCGCTACTTCCATCAACCACCTTGCCTAGTTTCAGGCCAGAACCACTACCTCAATGTGAAGATTTACCATAAAAGGAAATTGAATTAGTCCATCTATTATTATTATTATTAGGTGTTCGGCCAAAAGCCGAAAACCTATTGGTTTTTCTTTTTTTAACTTTTTCTTATTATTATCCAAGAACCTGTGCAGGATTGGCATTCCTGTTCCAAAACTTTTGCATTTTAAGAATAATAATAATAATATTACGTTCTTATAGAGCGCATTTCAGTTCTTAGAGAACTCTCAATGCGCTTATTATTACCCCTGGTCACTGGGCCTTAATTCATTCCTTAAACCATCTCAGCTCCCTGGGGAGTATACAGCCTGTGCAACAATTAATAATGCGCTACTCGGCTAAATCAATCACAAGAACCATCTCTGCCCTCACAGGTACCCATTTACCCCTGGGTGGAGAGAAGCAATTATAGTTAAGTGTCTTGCTCAGGGACACAATTGTCACGACCGGGATTCGAACCCACACTCTGCTGAACAGAAGCACCAGAGCTTGAGTTCGGTGCTCTTATCCGCTAGGCCACGACACCCTACAAAGAAGCAAGCGTAGTTCAAAGAGAGGGGTTCATGCCTTTTCTACCAGTCCACTTGAGGAAAGATGTGGAATCATCAGACAGACTCCTTCAATATCCACGCTCAAAACTTTGCTTAAATTCTACTTTTTTTCTGAGAGCTTACTGTAAAACACTATAAGCAATGATTGCTGGAATGGCACCTTAAAAATTGAATGATAGATTGATTGATTGGCTGATGATGTAAATGTACCTTCAGGAAGCCTAAAGACATGAAGCTATCCCAATCAGGTATTATATTTTCATCAGGAGAAGAGGGCTCCAATCAGGGCATATCTCAACTGAGAGAGTTTTAAGTTGGCAAAGACCCTCTGAGCCTGTGGTACATGCACATATGTAGTAGAAGATGTCTTCAGACAAATTATCCGAATCGGGACTTGAATATTATATCCCCATTAGTGAAGCAAGCTCTGATCAGGATAATAGACAGTAACAGTATACATGCTAGTGTAACCAAACCTGTAGGCCTATGCATTACTGACACTCAAAGCCATTCTCATCTCACTTTAATCATGAAGGAAGAAATCAACCTCCCATTCGCCCTGCAGAGAAAATATCAACACAGTGTCCTTTTTCATACATGGAGCTAGCAAAATATTATTTACAAGTTCTGCACATATCTATGGCATAGATGTACATGTACATAGGTTTATAAAAAAATATTTAAAAAAACCCCAGTGTTGACTTTACTGCTTGCAGTTTTTAGCCGGTGGGTGTTGAAAGATGAAAATTTAATCTGGGTGTACTAGAGCTGTTTGGTGCGCAAACAGAGGGAGTTCAACGACCTCGATCGCCAATCATTCCGGCAATGACTGACAATGGCACAATGTTACTTATTGCACAGATTTGTATGCGCCCAGGTATGCAACGGCAATTTTCGGTTCTTGTGTGTTTCGTTTTTTAACAAAGCCTAAGGACAGATTGTTCAAAATTTATTGTGTATTTAATTCAGTTTCTATCCTCCTGAAGCGTGTTGAAAACCAGTGGGGAAATGTGCTGTAGAGACATGAAACAAATAAACCACACCTGTCTTGACGTGAACCCATCTTCGCAAAATTTATGATTGGGGCTTAATTGAGATTCCAAATCATGTACAGGGTTCTCCCCATCAGTGGAAGGCGAGGGGGGGGGAGTTTGGCTGAAACATGCTGAATTGAAACAAGGTCCTCGGAATGTTTTTTTTTTTTAATACTTGATGTTTGTGTTTGGTTTTAAAAGCTCTATATATAGAAGGAATTGTGACTAAAAATGGAGTTCTTTAATGATGAAAAAATGATGGAAGGATGTTCAATACTAGCCTTTTTGAGACAAGAGAACACGATGCGAGAGCACAATTTGGAATGGGTACTTCTGTTTGTATACACCCAAACCAAACAGTGCACTCCTATAAAGTGTCCACCATACCTCAAAAAGGCTAACTGGGTTGAAAGAGAAACACGATGCCTTTTCTCAATACCGCTGGGGAGGTGTATTTGGTGAGGGGCCAAAGACTGCTGCAGTTTAATTTAGAAAATTAAAAAAATTAAGGTGGAACAATTGGAAGATTTAGATAAACTACTTGAAAGAGACACACTGCCTTCAAATCTCTCAAAACAAATTTGCTGTTTGGAATTACTCCTTATCCTTTTCAAGAGTAGTCATTAAGCAACCGGCAGAAAATACAGTCCACCATTTTGTGGAATTAAACATTTTGTTCCACAAACTAGCAAACTGTGTTCTGTCATAAAATTACACAAAAACCACTTAATTTCACGGTATATTTATGTGAAGCGTTATATTCTACTTTAAAAAAAATCTTTCCAACTATATTAATTTCCAAACAAATGCTTCTTACAGACAAAATACCCCCAATTCTAAGGCAATGTGCCCCTTTAACAGCTTGGTTACAAAGTTCATCCACAACACACACAAAAAGAAAAGGAAAAACAAGAAGATTCAATACAAATAGGTCTAAGCAAGGAGAAAAGAATTCTTCCTCCAAGGTCCAAGTGAGAACTGAACCCAGGGCCACGGAGACAAGAACCAAACACATCTCATTACACTTCACAACAACAATAGCCAGGCGGCTGAAGGTGTGATTTGAACCAGGGTCCATGGATATGAAAGAAAAGGGGAAGTGTCACTGTGACGCAGCTGAGAGCCCAACCTCCAATTTGAACAACCTTCATAACCACTTGGACTGGAAGCAATGTTATGTTTTCACGCCATGGGCAAGGTTCTATAGGATTAAGGGGCAGTGTGAGTACATCACAGCTTGCTGCCACTTCAGAGAAGGTCACCAAGCTTGGCCACAATGGGCGTAAAGTTGTGCACCAATTTTTGCAACGCCCGATGCATTGGTCTTTTGTGGACACGCTCAGCGGAGTTTCTATGCTACTGGAGTTCTGTGCAAAAGGGGTGCACTTGGGCATGCAATCGTCAGCTGAAAGACTCTCCGACTTTTAAAGAGTACCATTGGTTGTATGCATACGGTGACAACTAATTTGGGGGAACTAGAGGCGTGGTTTGTGGACTACTATAGATAAATGAGCACAAGTTCATGACGTGTGTCCTGACCGGAAATTTGTTGGAAAAGTGTAAAGGTAAAAAACAATTTGCAATAGTTTCAAGTTATTCACCTTTCCGGATTAGGGGATACAGGTTCAGTATCAATACTGTGAAAAGGTCCACGTACTTTGAGCATGCAAGAATACCAAAGCTATGGAATCTTTGAAAAATTGTGCTTTATCAACAATCTTTTTTAGGTGTAACCTTGAGCACAGGGCCAACTTTGCAAATAAAAGTTAATGAAAAGGGAAATACAACAAAACCAACTTTGGAAGCATCATCTCTGTGTAACCTTTCAAGGAAAATAAAAAGAAAGAAAACAAAATTTGTTTTGCAGTTTCAGCACTGGCTGGTGTCCGAGTGTCAGAAATATTGTAGTTGACACACACACAAAATTTGACAAAAATTATCATCGATGGTATGTTTTCTGGTACAATAAATATCTGGACTCTTTAAAGTCTATGGATGAAACTACAATATCTTCTACTAAGTTTCCATTTAAATGAACAGAACGGGGGTAGGGGGGGTGGGATTGAAGAAAAAGTTCAGCAAATAGCATTGACACCTGCTCAGGCCTAGAGGAACGCAAGATTTATCAAAATAAAAGTTACAAATTTGTCTGAAAAGCGCCACGGAAGTAGAAGCATCCCCCTGGTTAATTTCCAAGTGTTGATAGAAAAGATTGAAGGACGACAAATGGACTGAAAAAATGCCCCGGTATGACAAAAGAAAGAATTTCTGTCGGCGGCGGCGAATCAAGGATATTCAAGTTCCTGACGCGAGGGGAAATTGTTTGGAGAAGAAAGGTGCAATTGCAATTTAGTGTATCCAAATTGCGCACCCGCCAAAGCCCCACCTTCAGGCTGGGATTAGTGGGGGTCAAAATGGCAAGCCCTATCAAATCTAAATTTACGAAGCAAATTGCAAGAAACCTCCAACAGGCTACCCTCTGGTTTGTATTGTATTCAGACCACTGTATGACATCGTCCACGAATGGCTCGTGCGTTTCGATTTTTGGATTTCTCGTTCTGAATGAAATGCGGAAAACTGCTGACGGTCCTTTAGATTGAAGTACTTGATGCGAAATAACAAAGGTAGTGAACAAAAACAACGTACAGCTTGTGGAATAGGAGGTGAAGTTCCACCAGTTCAAATGCCGATGACTTTTTATTCTGTGCAGGTATATTGTACTTTAATAAATGAAATGGTTGCATTAGGACTCAAGAATATTATTATTGTTTTTACCAATAGATGTGTGATAAGTACTGCTCTGTGTTTTAAGAGCATTGGCGTAACCAGAAAGGTGAGGGGGGGCGGGGGTGGAGCCCCGGCTCAGAGCTCTCAGGTTGCAAATCCATGCATCCGTCAAGCGTTGTGCATAATGCGCAATCCTTCAAAATGAAAACACACACCAAGCAATGCAGTCAAACAATTTTTACGAATTGTGCAAATAATGGCTTGACGTATATTTTCACTTTTTCCGTATTGCGCATTACGCAAAAAGCATGACGGACACATGGATTTGAGAAATCAAGAGAAACATGAAAGTTTGCTCACAGGTAGAGAAAGATACAACACACAACCAAAAAGACTGGATTACAGGCTAATACAGACACCATGGTAACACAAGTTTATGCCACCTGACAAGTAAAAGTCAGAATCCAAACATTACTGCCCAGAGCATTGGGAACAAAAACAACAAATCACATCCAAATGAGCTCATGCTGTGTATGCACCGAAAAAGGCGAAAACCCAATGTACTTTTTCAAAAGTACAAGCATGGCACAACCAAGTCCAACTTGTTTACTTTGAGAGCTTGCACATTTTCCAGACGGATATCAAAATACCTTTGAGGGTTTTCCAGACCACGGTGGGTATCCAATCAACCACCTGCAGTTGTTTTCAAGAATTCCTATATTTTATTGGGCTGTAAAAATTAGTGAAAAACATTTTCCTTTTTCTTTTTAAGTAAAAATATTTTGACCAAAATAAAACTGAGGGGGTACTGTGCTGCTGGAAACTAAGGCCAAAGACATCTGGTTCGTTTCCTTCAGTTTAAAGTTTTAAAAAGAAGGGTGAGTGAATGAAATAGATTAAACTTACTTTCTTCAGGTAAGATGGTACAGAAAAACCTGATTGGTCCAAGTACAATGTAAACATGATAACATGGCTTTATTACATGTACATGTACATGTACTCTATCAAGCCAAGAAGGCCCCTCAGAGTGCCTTACATTACTCCACCTGTTCATTTGGGCCCTAAGCATTCCTGAAACCATCTCAACTCTTTAGGAGTGTGCAGCACCAGCACCCAACAAAGGCGCACACATTGTGTATCATTCACATTAACAATATTAGGAGCTACCCATTTACTCCTGGGTGATGAGAAGCAATTACACAGGCCTGGAATTTCATATTTGAGAGGGCAAGGCCATTTTCATTTAGCAAAGGGCACTTCCATTGGAAAATCTTAAAGTCTATGGAAAAACATTTGAAGGGGAACCAAGACCAAGACCAGGGGCAACAGAGGACCAAGGCTCCCATGACCTCCTCCAGGCCTGATCATACTAAAATGGCTACTATAGTCTAAAACAGACTGAGCAAAACTTTCCAGACAAACTTGGGTGAAGAAAATACCTACCTACCAACAAATACAGCATAAACCCAAATATTATGTAGAAACGCAAGTACATGCGGCATTCTTTGTGAATCTGTAACTGCACCTATCAGGCCTTCCCGGTCGCTGACCTCACCATACAAATGTACATGCGTACCTTTACGCACATAAACGCTTTGCATGTAAATACAGGTGAAGTGTTTAGATGTTTATTTTATATGATAAACCACATTTTAAGTGCAACTACCTGTATAAAAAATATTAAAAAAACAATATTTTTAAAGCATGAATCCTATTTCCACTTCAGTGCCCCCAACCCCCACCACCATCATCTCATAACAAGCACTATAAAAATTGGTCTCAACATATGAAATCATTTGTCATTCTCTAACAGTTTTGCAGACCTAGTTTTGCAGAACAGTTTTGCAGATCTTAGAAGGGCAACGCAGTTTTTTGTGAGTAGGGTAACGTTTTTAGTTTTCATAGCAGCAAATCAAAGGGCACCAAGGCAATTGCCTCCATCAAGTATCAGGCCTGGTTGCATAATCACAGTTTTTACATATGAGACCCTATATACATGCAGATGTTTCTTTACAAATTTATTGGGTCGTTCAGTAACCGATTTATTTGTTACACAACTATAGTTATAATTTTGGTTTTGAAAATTTGCTTTTGTATTTTCATTTTTTATTTTTTTTTTTCATTTTTAGTTATATTTGTTAGGGAGAGTTTTCAGACTGAATCAATTTTAACAAAGAAAAAAATTTATTAACTAATTTAATACATACCTGTATTTACTGACAAAGTATATATCTTTTTTAATGGATTCATTGTGGGTTCCAACGTACTTTTTACATTTTATGGAGGATTTCCAGATGTCAAGCAGACTGGAACTATTACGTACAGAAAAGTCTATTCACATGAGTGGATTTATTCCCTTGACAACAAAGCAATTTACTTTCAAAGCTTGCACAAAACATTTGCACATTTCGTTGGGAATTCCAGCAAATGTGATGCATCAACAAATACAGCCACCTGAATTAGATGAAAATCCATACGGCAGCATCGTTCAGAAAAAAAATGTTTTAAAATAGACTGAATTTGGAGCAATTTTGCGATTTGTGAATACAAGCAGATGAGCAATGTCATTAGCGAAATGCACTTTGGGTTTTCAGTCTACTGACTGCAATTCATGCTTCAATTACATCCAATGTACCTGTACAAAAATCTCACTTTCACTGCCTTCCAACTAAAAACCTTGACTCAGGTATAAAGCCCAACTGCCAACTGAACTCAGAAGAAAAGTACAATGTACTTTTTAAAAATTCTCTCATAGAAGTGTTTGTCTGGTAAAAAAGACACACAAAAAGACCTGGGGCAAAAAAAGAAAGGGCATTTTTAAACTGACTTTATAGTTGTTGTCTAGAATCTAGCTAGTGTTGTCAAAACATTATGCGAGCAAAATGATATAATATGAGAGCAAAATCTAATTTAGCCCATAAATTGACCTTCAATAAAATGAGCTTTGTCAGAAAATGGTCCAGCACTGGAAAATAACAACACAAGACCTGGAGCAAATTCACCCCAAATTAAGCCTTCTGTTGCACCATAATAATATTATGATGAAATAAATCACATGACCTGAAGCCGATGTGGTTTACATTTTGTGGACAGCTTTGGTTGAGAATAAACCCTCACTGAAAGAAATCACGGTGACCTGGAGCAAAAATTATATGGCATAGACTGAAAATCTATTACAGTTAATATACAGTCTGTGCATTCTCACAACACAAAATTGCCTTGGTGCAATTTTAACACAGAAAACAGCACTAAGTAAAAATATTTCTGCTTAGCAATTAACATTAGTGAGAACCCAGTCCCAAACAATGCACATTACATGGTGTTGATTGTGTTTGTGTTTTAGCTGCAGCGTGAAATTTCCCTCGATGGTTATCAAATGAGTTTGGGTTTGTCGTTTTGTTGCCACCCTCCTCACCCTACAGAAAAAATCCTTGTGTGAAGTTGTTGGCTATCTGTGGATGGTTTGTTAGAAAGTATTAATAATTTTACACAATGCAAGTTTGATCTGCAATGATTCCTTGCAGTCCACAAAGTACACTATGAAAAAGCCCAGGGCCCAATTTCATAGCTCTGCTTACCGCCGAATTTAGCACTTGCGACCACCATTCTTCTCTTACAGGACAAGTGCCGCAATTTCTGCGCTAGCTGTGTAAGCGACGAGTGCCTAGTAACATGGAGCACACACGTGCACAAGCAAAAAATTCCCTGCAAAACTGTAAACTACGCTTGACGTTAGCACAAAATTCCTTGCTTCTGTAAGTGCTGATTCTTTGCTCACAGTAAGCAGAGCCAGGAAAGTGCCCACTTTCATGGCACTGCTGAGTGCTTACCAGAGAACTCTGTGCTTATGGCGCTCTGTAAAGCTCGCCCGCATGCCAACAAAATGGGCTCAGAATATACAGCATCCAATTTATTTATTTTTGTAAGGAACTAGGAACCATGAAATTGGGCACAGTCAAATAAAAAGCATGTAAAATAGAAACAAACCGTATGAAACAAATCTGTCATATATATTTTTTTTCTTCAAATACAAGAAATTTATGCCCAGATTCCAGGGATGTATTTTCTGCGAGGGCTGCTACAAAATAAAAATTTTAAAATGAAAGAGTTTATTTTCTATGCTGCTGGTATCATTGTTCACTATTCAAAAGCAATCTGTAGAGCAGAAAGTGCATTTGGTAATAACATTTCTTGGCCTATTTCGTGAAAGTACAATGTATTGAGTTGTATGAAAAAGCCTTTGTGATTCCATACATTATAGTATGTATACTTTGAGCTTCATAACCTTATCTTGTCTGATAAAAAAAAAATTGATAAAAAGATTTGTAAAATAACGAGGATTTTTTATTTGTAGGGATTTATATTTTACACATGTACATGTCATAATGTACATACAAACATTTTCATGCATGAATGAACTGGAAACATACATAACATATCAATAAAAATACAATAAAAGTCACCTGTAAAAGTTTCAGCTGAATACAGTATCTGTTTGTTGAGAAAACAGCCCAACAAAAGCTGTCACAGTATTTTATCAAGAATGTCAAATCCATCCACGTTTAGCGAGGTGATAGTGGGTACCAACCGCATCTCTGGCCGCAGCATTCACAAACGGACACTACAGATATTTGACTATCCAAAAGTCGAGTGAATGAAGGCGATCTATGGTGATTCAGGTTTTTTTTACACACTTTTATTAATTTCTAATTAAGAGGGGCACTTCAGACAAAATAGTTTTACAGGATGCTAATTTTAACATCACATGTAGGCTTTCAGATAAAAATTAAGCACATTTTTTTCCGGAGTCATTACCAAAGTATGACCCTACTTTTAAAGGACATTGAAAATAGACTTATAAGATGCTTAGTCTGATTTTGGGCTAATTAGGCCCCAAAATTTAGATTTAAGTTTTAAATAGCTATTTTTATAGATTCAAGAAAGTTAAACAATTGCGACAAGGAATTGCGCCAATCCTCCAATGATAAGTGGTATATATTTAAAAGTTAAAAATTATTAATGAATGTTCACAAATTTACATGGTAAAAGATGGAAAACTTCCCTGAAAAAAGATGTTTGGCTAGTTTTTGAGAAATGAGTAAAGCAATTAGTTTTGATCTTGTCGCAAGTGAAACCATATAAAGACGGTTATTCACCATATTTCCGTGACTCCAATGATCGATTGAGCTTAAACTTTCACAGGTTTGTTAATTCCTTTTAAATATTGGGTCTCATAAAGAGTGTATAGTGGACTTTGACAACTACCAATATCGTCCACATACACTAAAGCTTTGTTGCATTATTCCAGCTCCGAGGTCAAGCAGCTAGGACACCCATTTCATATTCTAAACACTAAAAAACAAAGATCTAAATTTTAGATGAACTCTATACCAATGCATAACACACACAGCAGATTGCAAATAAACTCCTGGATGAGCAGTTCACAGATGCCTGCAAGGCACAGTATTTGGCATTAATACGTGGCTAATTAATTGGGTTCCCAACTGGTCTTGATTGGCCTTCTATCTTGGAATCTCCTAAGGACAAAGACACCCTTGGTTAAATTTCTACAGGATACGGCCTTTAATTCGTCCAACAAACGCTACCCTGATCCATATCAAATTTATGCCCGCCCTTTTGCCTCAAAGTGCACTTTCCAATTCGTGGTGCAGATTTTACGCCCGAAGCGAGGGGATGAGAAGGGGGCTGTGGTGTTCAGAGGAAAATGTCTTTGGGGCATCTTCTCAATTATTAAGAGCTATACAAAATCGGGGGTTTGGGTACAATGGGGTTAGGGCTAATGGCGAGAATCAATTTCCTTTAAAGGTGGATGTGCTGTATTATCCTCCTTTGGAAGCCCGCAGGAATTAGTTTTCAAGATGGCTAATAAATCATAAAACAAAACCTTGGAAAGCCTCCCAATGATGGCTGGAGCACAACAGAGCAAAATCTGGAGGCCAAACCCACCTGCTCTAGTCAGTCACATAATTTATTTATTTTATTTTATTTTATTTCATTATTAATTTTTTTTTAATTGGGGGGGGGGTAGGGCTTTTGATGTAGTAGAACCATTCATTTCAGGGCTTGAAATTTTTTTTTTTTTGGGGGGGGGATCCACAAGACAACAGGACTTTTATCTCAAAATGTTTACTGGACCAGAAATACAAGACCAGAATCAAAATGAGAAAGAAAAAAAACCTTCCAATCTACAGTTTAACATGCATTTGACTGTATATATATTTAAACATGCTTGATGACATGTAAGAGAAGATTTATCGCATTTGTCTTTTGGGGTAATGAGTATCTTTCACTACTCAATAGAATTGAAAAAGTATTAGACTTAATATATCAACACCTGAACATAATTTGTTTCTGTTCAAGATATATTACTCAGTATTGTATTGAATTGAAAAACACAAGACTGTCTGACTTGTCTGGTCGTAAGTAAAATGAGTAAAATTCGAGCCCTGCATTTGTGCATAATTTTGATCTCAATGGGGGGGGGGGGAGGGAGGATCCTGAGCCCCCATCCTCCATTGGTTCTGACTGTTGAAATGCTATAGTTTTTGAGAAAATATGTCAAACAATTAGTTTTGATCTCGCCAAAAACCAGAGTCCAGAGCTGCCAACATTTGCGTCTTGATATCGGGGAGATTTTCAGAGTTGTTTTTTAGAACATGGAAAGATTGGTTTCTTTTTAAGGAACTTTCTGCAGAATCAGGGGGGAGTTGGCAGCTCTTCGAGTCCAAGCCCAAAGTTTGAAAACAGTGGAAACACATAATACATTTTTTCACTATTTTGTTGTGACTCCAATCAACCATTAAGCTGAAACTTTCACAGGTTTACTATTTCATGTATATGTTGGGTAAATAGAGTGCGGATACTATAGTCTTTGAAAATTACCGATGTTATACACATGCTTCAATGATATTTTATTACGTGTTTCATTATTGTGTTCATTCTTATAATGTTTTTACATGAATCTGATATTAAGGGTCATGCATCTAGCGATCTATAAAGCTGAATAATTAGTGAGTGTGGGGGAGATAATATAGGATGGCAGGGAACGATTGTCCCTGTATATATAGCATAGCAAAATGCTGCACAAAATGTGTCAGTTTCTATTTTAGCAACTCATTTGCAATCAGTGTGTACAAAACAAGTTAAGTCTAAATGTTTTGCCATGTAAAGTTGCTGGATGAAACCCTACTGTACAAGTACATACATCCAGTATGCTATATACATGTACTTTTAGCTTCTAAAACTGCACTAGATTCAAATTTAAACTAAGTTCAACTTTTCAACAAAGAAATTGTTGGTGGTTCTGAATACAAAAACACCAGTGAGGGAAAAATACATGAACAAAAACCTTGCTGTGACAAAAAACAAAGAACAAACAATAACCACACAAAAACAGAAATGACCAGAGCAGTGCACAATGACCAAAAAGCCTGATAACATAAAAATGGTGTGAAAAGAACAACCAATAAAAAAAACTAAAAGAGTAAATGAAAAGCACAGGCAGCGTTTGTTTTCAGAGTCAGGCCAAACGCAAAGCGGAAGCAAATGGAAAAATTTACTGCTTTTGTAGAGACATTGAATATGGTGACAAACCTCACACCACGGAAACAAAGACAGTGACTAAATTTACAGAAAAAGCTGACAACGAAACTCTGAAGAATTGGAAAGAGACGGAGAGAGAGAGAGAGAGAGAGAGAGAGACAAAAAAAGAATGAAAGGAAATATGTGATTTCCTCAACTGTCACTTGATGTCAACGACCGAAACCCAACGCTAACCCACACACCTTCCCGGTTATTGGAAATTTCGCTACGCTGCTGGCCCTCAAAAGCTTTTCAGGCCCTTGGGCAACAAGCGTTAAGCGCACAGGAAAAAAATAAATCTTTAATTAAGAGCAGGAAGAAACCAGGGAAAACAAATTATCCAGGGAATTATCAATTGTGAGGGAAAAAATGAGCCAAAGATGATCTTGAAGTGTGGTGAAATTATTTTGACACTGATTTAATGGAACATATTACAACCAAAACATGCCTGTGTACAAAGAAACAATTTTGAGACATGTTCTAGTGGTTGTTGTTGTTGTGTTTTTTTGGTGGTTTTTTTGCAGGCAAGGGGCTTTTGAGAGAGTTGAACATAAGTGATTGTTAGATTCTGAAAAAGTTGTGAAATTTCTTTACTTTGTTTTCTTACAACTTGCCACTCCATCATTAAGTTTATGGTTTAAAAAGTTTGGATTTTGTATTAATGTAATTCTAAATAAAAATATTTAAAAATCTCTTGCTAACGACCTTTTTCCAGTTTAGACTAACTATGATTGTTGTAACCATCACATTAAAAAATATAATTGATATGTTCCTGCACCCCAAATATTATTTGAGTGAATAGCATTGATATGAAAAATTTCATAAAGAAACATTCTGTGACATTTACGTGTCTTCCTGCCATATCCTAAAGTGAAATTAAAACATGATTATATAAAAACTGACAGGTTAGTTGTTTAACTCAAGCAAAGCAGTACCTTTGAAGAATCATGTGCCTACCAAATTGCAGGAGTGGATTGGCAGATTGTTGCTTTTTGTTACACGATCAAAGCAAATAATTAATTTCATAATAATGGACAGGCCAGAGTGTAGGGTTTATTTTCACCACATTTAAAAAAAAACTACCCCAAAAGTGTGTCAATTTATGAACAGACATGATGTATGCTTTTAAAAACTTACAATAATTGTTTTGTTTTTTTATCAGTCAAATTTCCATACAAAATATATTTCTGGTGTTAAATTTTTTTCCGTCCTTTATTTAGTTGAAATTCGAAGATTTTAAAACTAAAGTAATACTAATCAACTCAAATTATTTCCAGTATAAGCACCTGTCCATTCATATTTTGAAGTACTTTTTGGGTGGTTTCAGGTATACTTTTGGTAACTGTCAAAGACCAGTATCCTTACTAGGTGCAACCAAACGATACATAAATTAACAAACCTGTATAAATTTTGGCTCAATTGGTCAAACGAAGTTGCAATAAAAAACACCCTTATTGCATAGAACTGTATGTTCTTTCAGATGCCTGAAAAAGGCTTCATGCCTGAACCTTTTCTCAGATTACAAATTTTCTCTAAAACTTCAAAGGGTGTAATTTCAAAAAGGTTTTTATAGTACCAACATCTCTCCAGCGTCAGTTTTTATGGTCATTAATTTTTAGAGTAATTACCTAAGGTATTACCCTACCTTTAACCAAAATCAAGACTGCTGGGAAAAACTGCGAACATGATGGATCCAAAGTGGTCCTCTTTATTGTATTTCTTGTCAATTGTTGTTTCCATAGGAAACACTTATTGTAGGATGTACGTGTGCGTAAGACCAGAGAGCTGGAAATGAAAGCTGCCAATAAGGAGTTATTTCATCCGACCATAAACATGGAGCCCTTTCTGTTCCTTCCTCAAACTACCCTCAAACTGCCGCAATAATGTCTAGAGTTTCTTGGCAGGAAGGCCAATCCAGCAGAAAAAAAATTCCACCAGTGAGGCGATGCTTAAAGGGAAGGTATACGTTTGGTAATCACTCTTAAAATTAATGGCAATTAAAACTTATTGGTTAGAAGAAGCCTACAGCAGCTTTTGATAGTATAAAGCATTTTGAGAAACATTTCACTTCAAAGTAGTGTGGTTCTGAGGAGTGTTACTGTCAGAAACGTTTCTCAGATTGTGTATTCCTTCTTCCTGTGTGGACATATTCGCTCTAGATATTCGGCGATGTCTCAAAAACGTGACGCATGAAAATGGTGTTGCCTTCTCAAAGATGAAACTCCAGGCAAGCAACTTTAAAGATGTAGACATGGTTTAAGGCTTATTTGACCAGAAAATTAAGATTTAAATTCTAAATAGCTACCGGTACTGCTATTTGTATAGATGCCAGAAAGTTACAAGCTTTCATTTAAGATATAGCATGAAAAGTATGCCAATGATTAGTGGTAGGTAATTATAAACTAATAATGGATAATTATTGGGATCCCTACGTTATCTTATAACCATGAGCAATATACAAAAACTTTTGGATTTTACGTGTTTTTTGTGCATTGTCTGTGGCATATGCTCTTTAATAAGTGGAAAAAAAAGGAATTATACTGTCATTGTACTATCTACATGTTTTAAGTTTCTTTTCACTTCTTGTACTTTCTACAATTTTAACTAAAATACTTAGAATCAATAAAGTTCTCCTGCAAAAAAGTGCAATGCAAATTATATGGGGTTCATCCTCTGAAAAATAGGTTTAGTGTCTGTCTCAGAAGTGTCGTCGGACATTTTAACATCTTCTCACCAGATCTGGTTTCATTTGCTCAGCTGTGAAACTCCTCGAAAAAGGGCAATAAATGTCTAGAATTTCTTCAAGTGAATCGTTTGGTGATTGAAAATGTGTCAAATTTTAAGAAGCACTTTTTTAACTGACAGAAATGGACTAACTCATCAACGAGACAGCCCGCCATGTCTTAGTCTTTGTTTTCCATCAGTGATTTGACTGCCACGTAATTATTAAGTCTGCGAGAGAACTTGTCCGTGTGAAGTGTAGGTGAACGAGCATGGGACTACTCTGAAAAAATATTTAAATGACAGGAAGGGGTAAGCTTGGGAAAACAAATCACCCTCACATTCCGGTGTTTTAAAGAGATGACAAAAACTTGGTGATTTTTTTAAAGATTATTTGTCTGCAGAGTGCAGGACCATGTCACTTACAAATAGTAAGGGGCGGTCGTAAAAAGTTGTTCCCCTTACGTTCAGACAGCACTGAGTTAAACCAGATACGGTTTATCTTCGGTTTTAAGAGGTCAAAGCAGGCGCGACCCCATTACTCTTACATCCGGTTTATTCACAGAAACCGCGTGCCGGAATACTGCTGCCGAGTGCCTGCTGACCGTATACCAGCGCACTGGTAAACAAAAACAATTTCCTAGGCGTGTGCATGTGTCACCTGTTGTGAGTTAAACCGGATGTGGTCTTTTTTATTCTGTCCACACACAGTGTTAAAAGATAAACCCGAAGTGGTCTAAAGATAAACTCCCCAGCTCGACGGTCTAACTTTTCCGGGTTAAACCCGATTCGGTTTAACTTTAGAACCGTTCAGACACACAGGGTTGAGCTCGATCGGGTTGAACCATGAGTTAAACCGACTTTAGTACTGTGTCTGAACGACCTCTTAAACCCGGATTCTGCATCAGTTTGACCCATTCCTGGATTATTTTTGACACTGACTCTGGGCCACACTGACCCAGAAAAGAGTCAGGCCCACGGGAACCAGAATCCAGGTTAACTCTGACCCAGGAGTTCTTAGAGTATGGTAGAAATTTTACAGCTTGTCCTGTAATATGTACCTGCTGAGCAAGTTATGAGATGTGCATTCTTTCTTCATACCATATGCTGTTAAAAAGCACAAGCTGCAATCTTCGTAAAATGTAAGATTTTGTTTTCTGCCATTGAGCTGTGTACAGATGAGCTGTGTCTGCAGGAAGTTGGGACTCCAGACCCTGTGGCTCCTTTGTAAAGCTGTGATGTCACAGGTGACAAGATCTGTTCCATCCAACCAGATTGAAGTGTTTTTAAAGCTGTGTTCGCATTGGATTAATTTTTTACGGAGACCATGGTTAACATTCCAATAGGTGAAACTTCCCAGCGTCCGCACTTGGATTAAGGACATTGGTAAACTAAACCGACACGACCGGTGAAACTAACCGACTAACACAAGAGGGCGCTATCGCAGTGACCTTTGACCAGGGTGCATGACAGTGAGAATGCAATGAGTGCAACTGAGCTTCCGTGTAAACATGTGCGCGTAAATCTGGGGGACCGGATATGGCTTTTTACCGGGATGGCTTTTACGCAGATCGCGTTCGTACTGGACTTTTCGGCTCGGTTAAACTGACCTGGTCAATTTAACCGGGCAGAAGTGGGCCGGTTAAACTACCCATTTGGGTCAGGTAAGTTACCTGGTAGGGAAACTTCCTGGGCTGTCCGCATTGGACTTAAAATGGTCAAGTTACCCATTTGCTCGGTTAGTTTACCCAAAATAAGTCCAATGCGAACACGGCTTATGCCAACTAAACTGTGACACTTTCCATGCAAAACATGTAGATCTTCCCAAGAAAACAGTGAATTAAGATCCCCAAGCTTATGCAAATGTTTTCTAATAAATTTTAGTTTTTGTTTTCGTGATGCACATATTTATCTTGTAAATACGGCAGAAGACCACTCAAAAACAAAATGCCTGCATGAAGATGACAGTATTTTAGATGTCATACTGTCTAGAGTTGCTGACAGACTCCCATCACAGGGCTCATGCCGATCGGAAAATTCGGCCTGTCTCGTAAAAAAAGTGTAATTGAATGCAATTCCACCGTCTGATGGGAGCACTACCTCCATTTGCAGTGGTTTTTCAATACTCTCAAACATGACAAACAAAACAAAACACCAAGCCATCAGAAGTACAGTCTCCTCAAGAATTTAATCAATTCCAGGGTAAACAAAATATGACAATCAATTTGAATCAATCATAGAAATTCTTCTTGCATTCAATTTTTCTTTCTCCAGTGTTTTGTGTTTTGCTGTTACCAAAATTACACTGAGGACTGGAACAAATTGTATTAAGTTTTATCTCCATTCATTGAAGTGAGTTTTTGTTACCTGTTAATATTATTGACTTTGTATCAAATTAATGTATGAAAAAGTTGTTATATTGAATTTTTAAAAGCATTGATAAAACATGGAGACATATATTTAAGTGCACAGTGCATTCTTGTTTGACATGATGCAAACCTGCAAATATGTACACATTATTTTCATGTATTAACAGTTGTATGTATTATTGACAGTTGAAAAGTTCCTCCAAACTGATGGTACGATCTGCATACATAATAAAGTTGTAGACCAATGAGTTTTTGGTGATTTACGAACATCTAAGTCCTGTATCAGTTTTATTTTTGCTGTTGCTGAAACAACTGGTATGCAAAGCCATTGCGTACGCGCGGCTTTCATTCTGCGCCATACTGGCGCTTCGTACAAGGACACCAACATCATTGGGTCAAAGAGGCCTGATGTGCTACAGACAAAAACAATTAGTGCTGGGTACATCGTATGGAATAACGCCTACCAAGTAGTGGCAGAACACAATTGTTGCTTTGATTCATCGACATAATAAAAGAAAAAACTAGACATAATTTTTTGTTCCATAACAAAAACAAGGTGTTCGGTATAGACATTTTCGAGTTAGCAGAGGTAGTGTTTTCAAAGCAAAAACCGAAAAAACTTAGTACGACAAATTGATCCGTAAAGTGAATGGTAGAAGATTTCGTATTTGAAATAAAAAACTTTGATAAATTAAAAAACTGATTAAATCATTCCGTTTTCATAGCTCATTTTATTATAAAAACATTGAGATTCATAGTTATTGTTTTGCTGGAATTGACAGTCCTATGGGTAAAACTGTATTCGATATAGAGGGACCATCTGATTTCAAGATCATATTGTTTGCAGGCCTCAAAACGAAGACCGGGAGTGATTATTTTCACTTAAGCTCTCAGTTTTGACCAGAATTGAAGCTCACAGGGAGACACAGTTTGTGTAATCATTGGGGATGGTGCAAGTTATGTATATACAAATTTGGTTCTCCGGATAAAGGTTAATTTAATGTAAGGATGCCATCGAGTCGTCATCATCCCGAAAATAACTGCGGTTTCATCTACACACTCGGGTCTAAGTATGTAAAGTTTTAGGTCTCAACCCTTTTTTGGTTAATGGGATATGAAGTTTTTAAGTATGGAATAAGCATCTTTCAGTTTCGACCAGAAGTAAAGGTCACAGAGCTGCATAGGGTCGCACTTTGTGTAAATAAAAAAAATACACTCCATGGTCTTTCACATGGACCAAAGATCTGGTATGTAGCAGTTATAGTTTTCCAGATATGTTTTTTTGTAAAAATGTGGTTTCATTGACACACTAAGGTCTAAGTACATGGTTAGCATAAAGTCAAAACCCTTTTTGGTTCAAGAGTTATGTTTTTTTCCATACACAGTACATATACATAATATACCTGAGCGGGGATAAGCATCAATTCAATCCGATAGTTGAAAATTAAACCATGACAAAAATAATGTTTTTTGAAAGTAAAAAAACAAAATAAAAAACACTAGGCAAGTTCATGGATATCAACATTATTGTAGACAAAAAAGGAATGCCCCCTCTTTTTAACGGTGATTTTGAAATAAAGCTTACCATTTTAATCACCGTGTCTGAAGGGCATACTCAGAGGGCCTAGAGCGCCTTTGGCAGGCATGGTCACGTCGATCAACGTGACGTGGGTCTCGGTGTTTGATGAGAAACAAACCAATGTCGTTCTTTTTCAGTTGAAGTTTTTGTCATTTAGTCAAAGTCATACAAATCCCTAAAGCAGGTGGACATCTCAGTAAAACCTCCTCTTTTATTCCTTGTTTTCCATTAAGCCATCAGACGAGCACAGCGGAACTAAATTCACACTGAACTTTGAATGAGTTTGAGTTTTTTATGTGCGGGACACGTGTTGTTACAACGTACAAGAATAAGCAACGCAATGATACATTTCCGTTGTGTGGAACTATATGCACAGGCTTCGTGGACTTTGAACCTTATGAATAATGGAGCGGCAGTCAGTTACAGCGCTTTTCTCCACACACACATAAACTGCGGTTAATACTAATTTTGGCTGTAACACCCATTTAGGACCAGAAGTTAAGGTCATATTGGCATCATTTCTGTGCAAAAGTTTCGGAAGGATCATAGATCTACAATCTGATGTAAAAATTGTGACGAAACGATCAGTAGTTTTTGAGATATGAATTTTTTAAATATTCAACTTCCGGTTTGAACCGAAAGTCAAGGTCAAATGAGGTCGCGTTCAGTGTAGCGCTTTTAGAGTCATACCAGGCCTATCCGATGATGTATAGATTGTGAAAATCCATTGTGTAGTTTTGGAGTTATGATTTTTTCAAATATTAAACTTTGATTTAACGTAACTCGACACCTGATGACGCCATCATGACGTAACTGAAGCGGTTTCATCTCCTAATAAATATCTAACTAAATATGAAGTTTCAAGTTCATATGAGCTTGGAAAGGGTGCTTTTGTTAGCGGACAAGGGACGCTGAGAAGAAGAAGAAGAAGAAGAAGAAGAAGTATTAAGAAAAAAAAAAAAAAACCGAACAATAATAAGAGGTGTTCCGGGCTGAATGCCCAAACACCTAAAAATCATATCACCCACAATCTATTTATCTTTACCTTGCATTGGAGAGGGAACCACATGCGTGAATCCATTGCAGTTTGTTGTCGGGAGTGGGGCATGAAGACCTGATCCCTTGGTGTTGATAGCATGCTTCAATGTCATCATCTCTAGGCTCAGTGTCCGAAGCTGCTCTCTTAGTAAAAGAACTTCATCTGTCGATGATGTCCCTGTAAATCAAAAACAATAGTTAAAGCTCAACTCCAACAATTTGAAGACTTTTTCAATGGTTAATTTAAAGACAAAGTTGATCATTAAATTAAGTCGAGAAAATAGTATTTGTTTTATTTACACTTCAGCAGGGTTTGCTCTTAACTTTTTCAGCGACTGTCCAGCAGGACCAGTTAACTTTTTGTTTCACTAGTCCATGGTTTATATATTAAATATGGCTTTTAGTTTAAAGATGCTTTTCAACACTGAACTAGCTAGACAGACCACTTGGAGATAATTTTGACTGGTCCTCAGGTGTTTTAACTGGCATTTGGACCAGTGTTAAGGGAGTACCCTGTTAAGTTCATAACAAAACATATCTCAAATCATATCTAGAAGTCTTGGCTGAAGACTTGAGCAAATTTGCATAATTAAGATGCTACATAAAAGTGTTGACGATAATAATAAAATACACAAAAATCTGAAATGTTTTTTTGAGTGTCCTGCCATATGGTCCTACCATACCCTAATTCCATTGAGTGATTGACAAGGATCCTTCCTCCCTCATACAAAATCCAACACCATATGGTAACTCAACACCCAAAGTGTTGGGCTCTGATTTTTATGGTGGTATATGCCTATTATCTGTCACTGCATGATCAAATGCAGCCCTCAGTCCAATAGAAACAAACAAAACATGCAGTTGGATTTTGTTGGGTTGGAATTGTTAAAGTTCCATGCAAATTGACATGGGACTTGAGTTCATGAACCTATCCACTTCAGTTTCAGTTTGTAAGTTGAAAGACTTAATGTGACATATAAATGAATGCACATCATCTTAAGATTAAGCTCAAAGATGGCTCAAATTAAGAGCCAAATGTATGGTTGAAGCAACACGCTGTCTCAAATTAATCTCAAATCAATACAACTCCTCATCTTTCATTATCTACATTAGACAGACTGACAAGCCAGGCACCAGAGTTGTCAACTTCTTCAGACAGTGGCCACATGCACAAATCATCATCATCATCATCACCGTATGGTCACTTCACAGTGGCAAGGACGTCCAGCACCCAGGGTTTGGCCTTTGTGACACCATTTCATGAGGCTGCATAATGGGGTAATACTGGCTGAAAAACTAACGCCATTGTCTGATGGTCATTAATTTTCATATTTTGTACTTAATGGCCAGGTGCATCTCTAGTGAATAGATGGGAGCAGGGGGGGGGGGATCTGCAGAATGACAGCTTAATGCGTTTATTAACATAGTAATTTGTACATCAATGGTGGATGGATCCACAGAGCTGCGAGAGCAAAGAACATACATGTAACTACAAATAGAAAACAAAAGGTTTTTACACAATGGGGCAATCATTCTCCCCTTGTATGCACATTTACTTCACCCAAGTGGGTTAGAGGGCAAAAAGTAAGACCTATGAGAGAAAAAGAAACCCAGAAAAAGGAAAAATGCTGACAAATCCCAGGACTGAACACAAGATTTTCTCTCTAAAATTTGAGGGTTTTACAACATATCAGTAATGTAACATCAATCAAGTTAAATTGCTGCTAAAATAAATATTTCGAGTTGCCTCTAGCTACACAGGGCAACCTCAGTGGTCTAGACTTGGCAAAGGTTGTGGGTTTGAATCCCACCCGAGTAATATTGAAAGAACTTGGAGTACTGAGTATACCGGTGCTGTACACAAATCCGTGCATGGGTACACAATGTTTGAAGAGATGGAAGTGTTTGGGTGATTAATAGTAATATTCCATAAGACTGTAAACTGACAACTTGTAATAATGGAATCTTCCTGTTCTACTTTGCAGATACATGTAGCAACAGGGAAGGTCTGAAATGGACTGCCGCAAAACATGCAACGATCATTTGAGCTAAATACCAAAGTCTTTGGATGTACTGTTCAATCTACTTATTGCAGTAGATTTTTACATTACTTAATCAATGCACCAATGGGAGACAAGAATTAAGTTAAGTTTTTTTTTATTGAAGCAAGTGCCACGAGCACCTTTCCAGGTGGATTCCGGCTTTAAAGAGCATGTCATTATTTTTATCTATTACTACTAGGCCCTATTTGGGATGGAACAATTGAAACAATAATATGAATGGTATTTTCCTGAGAAACTTCTCCAAATTCCCAAATGAACAAGAAGCGTGACTTTCTTCTAAAATGAGGGAGGTTGAAAACTGGTCAGACTCAATTTCCAGATTTTCAATCAACAAACTCAGCAGAGAACGAGCAACTGCTCTTAAGCCTACTGAATCCATGAAGGCACAAAAATGAAATCCAAACTACATGTAGTTTCCTTCCAACAGGGGAAATATACATATAGGAAACTAGAATATATACAAAAAAGTCAGAATTCTGAATATGGTTTTTGTGTTGTAATTTCGTATTAAAGGAAATATTTTTCTTTTTGCTTTACATGTATCATTATTATCTATATCTGGTAATGATACAGATGCCTCATAAGTGAAATTAATCGCTGTAGCTCGGAAGCCTGAGGTAACTTGTAAACAAGGGTGCTTGCTAATGCTATTATGTGAACCAGAAACACCAGGGTTATCCCTAACTCTTCCACACTAAGTATCCTGGGTTCTTTTATGTGCACTATACCAGTCCTAGAACAGGGGACCTAAAGATTAATGCCCCATCTGAAGGACGAACCAATTATGGTAAATTAACTTGCTAACCAGTGCCACAACCGGGACTCGAACCCACACTCTGCTTATCAGAAACACCAGAGCTTGGGTCTGCTGGTCTTAGAAACTCATCCACGACACGCCGTTAAAACAGGTTTTCTGATTGGATATGCCAACTAATAAATATCTGTAAATTGAAAAAAGGCTGCAAGTGAAACTTGCCTATCGACCTGAAAGAACGAGTAACTTCCTGATCCAAACACAGAAAAAGTTGCTGTACGACCATTGAGCTTATCTATTAATGAAAACACAAAATGCAGCTGTCACATTATTGATAGTTTTGCTGAACAAACCAGCATATTGATCTCTTTCAGAGCTTTATATCTTCCAACAAGAAAAAGGATATACACACAATTTGTTTTTCCCAATGGCAGTTTTGTTGCCATAAGATTAATCCCAAAGGGATTAGGAGAAGAATCAGGATTACATAAACAGGATTTAGGGATTAGATAGTACAATATTTTGACAAAGACCATTCTTACAAGGCTCTTTTTCCTTTTGAAGCGTCATTTTCGGTTTCACCTTCACTGAGTGACCACATCAATATCTCCAGACGCTGGTTGCATTGCTCACACCCAAAGACAAGACCATTTGATTATAAGAGCAGAGATTATTTGGCACCACGTTTCATAATCAACTTCATTACGCTCAGCAGATGTATTCGATTTCTCTCCCCGCCATCATATATCAGGGTATTGAAAGATGGCATTTGAGGTTTAATGTCCTACGTCTTTTGAGCAGTATGGAGATGGAGCTTCAATGGGTCTGATTGAAAGATTTAACCTTGGTGTCGTACAAAGATGAAATCCTTTAAGGAAGCGAGTTTCAGCCTGAAGCACTTAAATGGTTCTATGCAGTATAATATGAAATCCAAGGGATGGCACATCATTGTTAGCTCTTACTTCGTTATGGTTCATTCACAATCCAGGGGTTGACATACCTTTTGGACCAATGGCCAGAGTCATATTATATAGTACTGGGCATAGTAACCCCACAACAGAACAAGTTCTGTGTTTTTTCCCCACACAAATTTATAAAACTAGCTTTGCAGTTCTAAACTTAAAAGCTTCATTAAAAAAAACGATGGTAAAGAAGTATTTGGGTCTTCTAAAATTTGTTCTGGTCCAGTCACAGTTCACTGAACTATAACGGCATGTGATTTAAAGGGTGAGCATAACATTGAAAAATATGAATGTTTGCAGATTTACACATAACTTACATGGTATAAAGATAGTCATGGTGGAAAACTTCACTTGAAATTATTTTGCTTGAAATGTTCTGAAAACAATTAGTTTTGATCTTGCGAGTCTGAAATTAGATGTTTGAAAATAAGTGAAAACAGTGATGGAGATTTGCACTTTTATCCACCAACTCCGATGACGATTGAGTTTAAACTTTCACATATTTGTTATCTCATGTACATGTACATGTATGTTGGGTCACACAAAATGTGGATACTGGTCTTTGACAATTACCCATGTTGCTGAAACAGGGCTAATCTTGAAATGAGAGCCTTGCAATCAGCAAGTTTTCCTGGGGACACATCATCAACGCATGGAAGATTTTCTCCTCCATGATCAAATAAGATACACATGCACCTCATCAAAGTGTTTATATGCAAAAATCTCACACTTTCTTCCCCAGAAAAAAGGGACCTTCCAGTGCCACAAAAAACAACTGTCCTTGGGGTGGAGGAAGACCAACCCCCAGCAACTCATCATTAGTAGCACCTCTAAGGACACACAACTAGTACCCTGTTCAGAAAAACACCAAGAGCAGCAAACATGGGCTGACAGGGCTGTCAATATTCCCATGCGCTCGGTTGCATCCACCGGCCCCCACGCTGGCAAATCTGCTAAATCACATTAGGACTTGTCTGTCACGCCCTGGTGCTCTCATTATTTGGGGGTGTTCTTTGGTTTGCAGTTTGTGGGATCAGGGCTCTAGTGTTTCATTTATATTGACAGCTTGAATCAGTGCGGAGGAACTGTGCTCAGCTTGGGGGAGAGTCATGGATGGCCTCAGGAGAAAAAAGAAAGAAATCATGATGGATTTTTGGGGTTGTTGTTTTTTGCCTTCAATAATGAATGAACATACATTCCAGCCTTCCTTCAAAATAATGTACCAGTTGTGAAACATTGGTTGTTGAAGAAGTGCATACAATGACTCAAACCCTCCAAACTAAAATAAAACCATAGAGCAAGACCAGACTTATCTGTGAATGTTTCAATTTTCAAAGCTACCTTTACAGGTGTTTATGTTTTAGAGAAAGCAACTGACATAGTGATACATACATGTATACCTTCATTGGCCTAATTCACTTAATGTAACCCAAAGGGGAGACCGCCAACATACGGCTGGATCATAGCTCAGTTGGTAGGGCGCCGGTACGTTAATCCCGAGGTCGTTAGTTCAAGTCCTGCTCGAGTAAATTTTTCTTTGTTCAAATCCAAATTATTTAAAATTTTCCCGGTCAGTTTCCCTTGTGGTTGATTTACTTTGAAAAAGTTACAACCATCGAAAAAACGGCTAACATGACAGTAGAAAATTGGTTCCCTTTATTGTGTTTTCTGTCATCTGTCACTGACCCAATTCTGTGTTTCAGACTATTTATGGTTTTCTTTTCTTTTCTTTGGGTTTTCTTTTTCAATTTTTACCATTTGGGACATGAACATTTCCATGTCCAACCTCTGAGCCCCCTTCTATGATTCTGTTTTTCCCAAGATGTTCTGTAGAGGGCAAAGTTCACGCAAAGACTGCAGAGGCAATAAAACTGTAATTGAGTACACCATCTGTCTGGGTATATATCTTATTCATGTGGAAAACAATGTAAACCAACAGCAATTGAAACTCAAGAAAAAAAAAAAACGGTGAAAAGGTAATTGCTTTTCTAAATTAAATTAAAGTGCATTGAATGTGGTAATAAAGTTTTTACAAGACCTTTAGAGATTTTTTTTTCATGGCATTGTCAATGGGGAATGTGGGTAATTTAGCTGGCATTTAAAAAAATTCATGTGTTGTAGTTGCATATACATGTTCATGGCTGTAACCGATCAAACATTTGATATATGTAGGCTTATACAGTATAATGTATGCATCCTGTCGTTTTTCTTTCTTCTTATTTTTTTCCCCTTCCTGACGAAAGATTGAAGTCTGCATAGTCACCACAACATTCCATTAATGTAAGTGTTCAATATCATAATGTTGAGAAACTTGCAGCAATAAGTTAAGCTTTGTTTGAACAACTGTATGGCCATGTCTGAATTGTGGCTACGGCTTTGACTGTTGCTAAGGGTGTTGCTATGGGCGCCCTATGGTATGCAATCCGCTAGTTTTCCTGATGGGGACACATCAACCACCCATTGAGGATTTTCTCCTCTTCATGATCAAAGTAAGGCCCCCCAACAAAGTATATAATATAATATGCAAAAATCTCACACTTCAAAGTTTTTGTTTTTCCTCTGAGACATTGTACATGTCCCCTCACCCCCCCCCCCCCAGGCCCTAAATAAATGTATTGTAAACAGTTATCTGTGGTGTTTTAACAGTTATCTCTGGTGATTTAGTTGCAGTTAATACAAAAAGTGAAATTGCAAATAGTAACTTTATAATTATAGATAGAGCTGATAACACAATACAAATTGAATCCTGCAAGAGTTGCACATAGTTTTTTAAAACTTTTCCAATGTAAATGGCCTTTGAAAAATGAAAATGTCCTTGCCCTCTCACAGATGAAATTCTAGACCTGGATATATTCTCCAGACAATGGTTCCATACAATGTACATATAAAAAAAAGTCAGCCCTTCAGACTGGAAATCATTCATCATTTCTGTATTAGATTGTTAGCATTCAGGTATCACATCTTTCCAATATAAAGGAAAGCAGGATGACTGTGACTTATTGCTGCAAGTTTCTCAACATCACAATGTTCAACACTTCTATTAATGGAATGTTGCGGTGACTAGCTTAGACACAGACTTCCCCTTCAATCTTTCATCACATGAGCTTAGTCCACACTTGTTCTGGGCCACAAGCCCCTATTCCAAGGATTTGGAGAGGGTGGTGAGTTTGTTTTCAAAAGACTTAGTGAAGTTTTATTCAAAGTGTAGAGAGATTGAGATTTCCTAACTTATAAACAAAAGTAGGCACTTAACATCATCTTCTTCCACACAGACAAATCCTTGGAAGAAAGTCAGCTGGCACAGACTTTTATTGGATTGGAAATCACATATTTTTAAAATTGGGGACAAAAACTATTAATGACAAAGTTAATCGTAATTGCTTAGCAAAGTGCGAAATCACAAAACAAATCACTGCGGCAATATTGACGACTAATCTATAAAATAAGAATCTGAGTGCTTAGTGAAATCGATCCCAGAATTGTTAATTATCACAATTAACAAACAAATAATTAGTTTCAATCTGAAAACTCAATGATTACCAAGCTCAAAAACCAAAACCAATCCTACAGAGAAAGACAATATTTCCATTTGCAATACTGTCAAAGTCAAGCAAAAACATAGTTATAGTAATTGATGCAATCAAAACTAAGAGCAGGAACAAAAAAACCTGATACAACATACACCATTTCCCGTTTTTCTCTCAAATATGACCACTAAATAGGATATTGTCACATGTTCTTTGTATGTGTTATTTGAAAACTAGAGGATGCGAATGAAATTCCTCTTCCCAAAACCAATGACGTACTTTCCCATTAAAAAGTGAGTACGCTGTTTTTGGCAAGCATACATTGTACTTAGTCGCAGCTGTGGCTTGATCATGAATATGTGTTAAGCATAGGATGCCCATAGCAACAGCTGCAGCCGTAGCCGCCATTCGGAGACCACAGTACAGTTGATCAAATATTTAGCTTACCTAAATTATAATTCCGCTAAAGATGATAGCATTTCAGAAACACAAGTTTTTATTAATTTGAGACCCAAAATGTAGAAATTCTTCCTGATTTTCTCCCAAAGAAGTTGAGCCTCGCGAGTAATGATACATGTGCGTATCACGGATTCTTTAGTCACTTCTTCATCAAGTACATAAGCTTTTTTAAGGTAACTTGTACATAAATCACAAAAAAATATAAACTAAACATTGGGGTAATAACCAATGATAGAAGATAACGTCACCAAGTCTGACCAGCAGAGTAAAAAAAAAATAGCGAAGCACAATACTGCAGGCCTAAGTAATGCAGACAGGTCCATAGATCCTGGCTAGACCCACGGTGAGGAGACACTGTCAGCGCTCAATAAGTTGGCGTCAGAAACTTGGGGCTTCTTTTCAGTAACTCAGCAACCACTAATAGCCTCAAACTAAGTGGGGGTGTACATGCAAGTATGTTTGCGCAGTAAATATGATATCTCTCCAGAGTGTGTTTGATGTTGATAATATCTTTTAAGTCTATCCCCAAAGCAATGGTCTGGATTATCCATACAATTCATTGTAGCTGTTATGATAGGTTGTCATAAAAAATAATCAGTTGATGTTTTCTGGGTTGCAACAGATACAAGTTTCAGTGTCGCTGGGCTCTGATTTGGGGGGGGGGGGGGGAGAATCCAAAAGACTGCAGGCTCAAAATATTTATGGGGTTACAAGTTTTTTTTACAAGACTCCAAGAATCAAAGTGAGAACAAACTTCCTGACACAGTTTAACATTTGAGCAAGCACTTAGACATGTTAGAGAAGACTAATCTCATTTGTCTTTATGGGTATTAAGTATATACTTCATTAACTCAATGAAATTGAAAGGTATTTATTGGACTCAAAGTCAGCATTTAAATACCAAATTTGTTTTTGTTCAAGACATTACAGGGTGAGGTTTTGTTATTCAATTGAAACACACAATGCTGCCAGACTTGTCTGGTCATGAGTTCACAAGCCTGAAGCTAAAATCACTGACTTTGTGGTTCAGTGAGAAACTCAAGCACCGAGTGAGGCTGAGCTTTGGGGTCTCTTCACCTCACTATAACTTTTTACACTGAATGTTAAACGAATATGTTAATTGCATCTGACTCTGAAAGGATTATCTCGGCTCCAATTATAGATACTTCTTTTCTTGGTGTAAATATTTCGAAGTATTTAGATTTAAAAACAGATCATGTAAAACGTTTCCAATGTGAAAAGATCAAACAAATTTTCTTGGGTTTTTTCTGGGAAATTCAAAAAGGGCTTTGGGGTTTTCCCTCAAAGAACACAAAAAAAACACCACTTAATACAGTCCCGTTTTCACTTTTGCTGTTTGTATGGCTAGATCCCTGCTGTTTGATTCCATAAAGACAAGTCTCAACTTAAATTGAAGAACATTATTGTTCAGAGTGCATGTTTGTGAAGGGGTCACCTGTACTATCTCTGCGCACAACTTGTGTACTTTGTGAAATTCTCATTTTCCCCCAGTAAACATCAACATAAAAAAAACAACACTCCATAAAACTGGAACAATCTGACCCCGCATATCCTTCACAATGTAACCATGCATGAACTGTTTCTACTTGCAGTTACAAATGCATTTCCTTATCTCACAATTTATACATTATCAATGGTTTTTATTTACATACTGGCAAATCTACAAGTACCTATGATACGTACTCTTTTTGGCAACAGTTCATGTTCTGATACATTGTGGAGTGAGGCTGGTTATCAAATGAATGTTCCTGAAGGTTGTTGGCCTACATAGTTGGCAGGCAGTAAACAAACAGGTTTTTAGAACACAGAAAGTTATGCTATGGTTGAAATCGTTTCATGGTGATATTCAATGTCAAACCCTACAGGAAAAATAGTTCTCGATTATGGGCAATGGCCAGTGCCAGAAATGTCAGCAGAACAGTCATAAACATCACTTTCTCCCTTTTTTAAAAATCAAAATAAGCTGCTACCTATACATGTACAGTCAGAGATGAGATTTAACAACAATAAAAATCCTTGTTGGCCTGGGTTCCCCCCCTTCCTCTAGACCCAGAACCTCTCAGATGTTACAATTCAGGAAGGATACGGACACGGTGCATCAGCAGAAAGACACAACTACAGATTTTGACACAATGACAGTGTGGACTTTCTCTCTTTGGTGACTGCTTTATTTCTTTCAAAGAAAATGTGAAGGCTTGAGGAGGTTTTAAGAAAATCATGAAATCTGGAAAAATACTGAGAAATCCCCTGCCTGACATCTTTGAAACATTGGTTGCTCCGGACACAGTTTTTCATACCGTAATCTTTAAAACTTCCCAGGTCCTTAATAAAAGATCCAAAACTCCACTCAACTAAACAGGAGAGCAGCAAACATGATGAAACTGTTTTTATTGCCCTAATTAATTTCTGACAACAGAGCTGTTTCTCCACATACAAAAAGCTTTACTAGGGAAAATTTCCATGGAAATGACACACCCTATGTGTCGGACCGCACAAGATGGTAACAAAATAATAAACAGAAAGAATTTGTCGGTAAGGCAACTTATCTTTTTTGGACAAACACATTTTGAAAATCCTGATTTTACCTGATTTTGAGTGACTCCGTGTTGTACAGCAAAATGAGCCATTGCTTCATAAAACCAGGGATACCTGAATCAGAAGGCAACTGTTTGGAAATTGGAATG
This sequence comes from Pisaster brevispinus, assembly GCA_023634235.1. Lineage (NCBI taxonomy): Eukaryota > Metazoa > Echinodermata > Asteroidea > Forcipulatida > Asteriidae > Pisaster > Pisaster brevispinus. The sequence goes on along the minus strand of JAMKCF010000021.1, from coordinate 6,752,781 downwards.
TACCATATGGTGTAGGATAGTTTTGTGGTAACATCTGGGGGGTTTTAAAGCTGGAGTGCTCTGGTAAACATTTTTTGTAATCTTCTACAAGGAAAGTGAAAAATGTGTTTTCATTACAGTAAAACTTGTGCAGATAATGGTTTTATTGTAAATGTAGTTTTTAAAATTCTTGTTATGAAGATGTAAAAATTGATCATTAATTTTTGACAAACTCCTCTGGGTGAATCTTTTACTGTACAAGTAAAACACCTGGAGGGCCTTGCCTTGACCTATAGCAGCCACTGGTTTTTATTTTCTGGAACAAGCTAGTATCTTTATTTGTTCAGTTCACCACTTCCCATGTCAAACACAACGCTGAAGCTGAAAAACAAACACCGGACCTATGGGATTACTAGAGATGGCAGATGTGTAAAGATTGGAGAGTGAATCCTTAGAAACAAAAGTCTCGTCCCATACGTTGCAAAACATCCCCTATGCAGACATGTAGGCTTGAACTCCGAGAGAACAGCCTCCTTGCCCCATCGTTGTCTTGGTGTCCCATGAAATCATCCAATGGAAATGTATATTTCCTACTTAGAAGTGCCCTTTACCAAATCGAAAACGTCCTGCCCTTAACAGAACAGAGTATCAAGGCCAGGGCCCAATTTCATAAAGCTTGTAAGCACAAAACTTGCTAAGCACAGACAAAACTTGCTTAGCAGAAACAGTTTACCAGCCAACATTCCATAAAGTTTACATTGTTGCCACTGGTCCCCCGCTCATTTCTTGCTAAGTAAAGAAGTTCGCCAAGCAGAATTTTCTGCACAATTGGGCCCATGGCATGTAGATGTGTGTTAACACTATTACTAATGTGAACATTTTTGGGGAATTCTACAAGACTACAGGGTTTGTATATGTAGATCAAAATTTTACTGGAAAGGATACTTTATTTAGAAGATCAGAATCAAAATGAGAACAACTTTCTACACAGTTTAACAAACAAACTGTTTTTACTTGAACAAGCACCAAAATAGAAGATTTACCTCATTCGTCTTATTACTTTAAAATATTTATCAACTTAAAGTCAAAATTTCTACCTTTTTTATATTAAAGATACTACACACTGATGTATTATTTTTTAATTAACAAACGCAAGATCTGCTGTTCAGCATAATTTTCAAGCCTTGATGAATTCATATTTTTAAAATAATACAAATAGAAACTAAGTGAACAGCGTGCTGTTGCTCTCCAGCCTCACCGTAGTGTAAATTAAATTTAATTCCCAAAGTTTCAGATACCACTTGGGGAAAAAAAGCTCTTTCCTTGTTTAATTGGTTTATTCTACGTCAATTTTGCACCCCTTCGCTGTTTGCTTTCTTTATGACAATCAAATGTACGCTACATTTTGGCTTTGGCAAATGTTTAACATAAATGTACATTTATATGCTTACATATACCTCAGAAGAAGCCCAAATCTTTAAAATCAAAATTTGAATAAATATTGACCAAAAAAAACCCCCAGAAAATTCAGTCCACAGTACTGTAGCATTTTTCAAACGTGTTGACAAGCATCCTCTGTTGTCAAAGCAGTTTCAGCCCAGGTGTGAACTTACAATCAAGTTTACACTTATCATCAGTGGCTAATGAAATAACAAAAAGGGGAAGAAAAACAAAACCATGAAAAACCTAGCAACGACCAGAGTACCAGAGCCATCCTCAGATTGGATGTAACACCTGGGTGATAAGTTTTTACTTATTGCTGCAATCAGTCGTGACTTGACAGCGATTAACTTGATTATGTCCGGGAGGTGTCAACTCCCTAGAGCAGAATTGTTTGAATTGTGCCAAAGGCCGTGCAAATACTGCTCCTCGTATCCGACACTAGGAGATTCAAGGGTTGAGGATGATTTTACACTCGTTAGTGGCGTGCACACTTACACCACACAGAAATAGAGTCGTTTAATCGATAGCGTAAATGTGGGACCACAGGTGTGCATGGTTCTTGCTCTTTGCTCTAATTGATATGGTGCTCTGTACAGTCTTAAATGATGATGAGAGAAGTGACTTGCGGGTTGGTGCTCTCAGTCCAACTTCGCGGTGTCGCTTACTGTGAAGAAGAATCAGTGCTTAAGGCGATTGACAATAAACTACTGATGACTTTTTGCCTTGACATACAGCTAAAGGGTCCTAGTTTTACCACAAAGTTACACAGCTATCAAAGAAATTGGACTTAAACCTGGACAACAGAGGTCACGGCCTCTGTGACCTCCTTGTGATTCCAGGTCGGACAATACAATCTGAGATAAGACATCACATTGTAGAATCATAGAATGAAGTTTTCCAAAAACTACTTCAGGTAAAATAAGTACAGACCCCCAAATCCAAGAATGTCTTAATATAAACAATTGATTGAGATACACACCCTCCTCTTTTACCACAAAAAAAACAACAACCAAAACAATTCCATCATAAATCATCAAACAATAATATGTTATAAATGCATCTCTGATTTAACACAAGCAGATTTCCCAGGATGTCCATACAATAAATTAATAACAATATTTTTCCACAACAACTTATTAGGTTTATGGGTAACTAACATTTATAAACATGTCAATATTTCTTTCTTTCTTTTTAAAGTAAAAGTTCTGAGGAAAAAAAAGGGTTTGAGAAAAAGTACCTGTTGGGTCTGAAACTTTCAACCAGCGCACTCTGCTTGTCTTCAGCAGGATCTTATTTATCTACATTCTCACAAAGGGGAGAACATAAATGATGCGTCACTTTTTACTTTTCTCCATCAGACACCATGAAATCCTACATTCTTTCAAGGCCGTTTTATCCTCTCCCCAAGGCTGATACAGTTTCAGATTATGACATCCAGCACTCAGCATGGCCCCCTTCTGAATCAACACTCACTGTCCTCAATCTAGTCCAGCCGCATGCCCCACGGATATTAACCAATTCGCGCTCTGCCCGACTGCTTCCATCCCCTGCCAACCAACTCATTCTAATTTGATTAAAAATGGTGTCAAATGTGGCACCCCGCTCGGCCGCCAAGACTTGTGTCCGTGCAGTGCCACATGCCAACGTGCTGACAATATCCCTGAACATTATGACAAGATTTTCCGACGGATAGCGGTTTGATCCAAGATGCAAAAACATTTTCTAGAGCATTTGTTTTTCTCCTTCATTTTGCCCCCGAAACACGGTCACTTGAAATGAATGGGTTTTAAGGTAAAAAGCATATTGAAATGAATGGGTTTTAAGGTAAAAAGCATATGAAGATGTTGTACTTTTAAATGTGTCTTTTCAGTTTCTTTCTTCGAAAATGTTAGTCCTTACAAAAATTGCTGTCAGACTTTGCTCCCTTAAAAAAAATTAAAAATACAATTCTTGACAATCCATGTAGAGAGACAGCTAACAGATTTCTGTCTCACTATACTCCCCAAACTAAGTTAATATCCTGACAATCCATGTAGAGGGACTGCCAAAACAGGGCAACATGTACCAGATGACTGGTACTGTAATCCAGGGTTAGAGGTCCAAATCCAACCCACTGCCCTCATTCCCCCTAAAGTTGAACTTTACCTGAGTGGAGTGGACTTTTAAAGACTAATTCAACACACTAAATCTTTCCTCCAGTGAATTCCAGCTGATTAAGGTGAGCTGAAGGAATCATTTAGGGACACCCTGTAGGGTTTTTCTGGTATCTGTCATCAAAGGAAACCACAGACAAAGCTTGACCTTTTAGTTAATTCCATCATCACTTATTTCTCTCAAAATGGTGTCAAGGATTTTTAATGTAAGACAGATGCTCTGCCAGAGTGAGGGTTCCTTTTTTGTGTGTAAAACGGGACATCTTTTAAAGCATGAAGAAAAATACATTCTTGTTTTATGGAAGAGTAAATCATTTTCCCATTGTTGTTTTTTCAATAAACATGCCAAACAACCAACCTGTAAAAAATTTGCCAAATTCGGCGGTCCCAATTTAGTGTTAACAACAAAAAATTGTTTCTCTTTTGTCCGGTATTTTAAATATATTAAAGAGCTTAATTTTGGTGTGGGCCATCACAGTTATCAAAAATTCCACATTAAAATTACAAACTTTGGGTTGTAAGTTTTTCATTTTTCAAGACACAATTATGCAATACAAACACACACACACAATGTGCAGCACACCTGGTGTTCAGATAATTAAGGACAATGTATGTACACAAAGAACCATAATTGCTTGGGACTGTCACTAATTGGGTCAATGAACAATTAAGAGACCATAGGAGTCAATACCTAGGAGATCAATATACATGTGTATGCGCATTGTACAGTGTGTACATTTGTACCCATGTGTGGTGTAAGCCACCTTTACTGCTCTAACTCATCTGCTAAAAAACGTGTCAATAAATGGAGACAAAGGAAACTCATTAGATAGAGTTCATTAATAGTTAGAAAGCCAATAATCTGATTAACAAAGATATTGAAACCTGCTGGTGTAACTCTAGAATAGAGTAATAGGTTGAAAACACATTCCTGAGAGTGGCTGCAAAACAGCAGTGACATGGGTTCCCGAGCCTAGGAGGAAAGTGGGATGCCTGAGAACAACATGGGGCCATACTGTTGTGAAAGAAAGGAAACAGCGAGGGTGGAAGTCTTGAAAGAGTCAAACTTGTGGCCCCAAAAACAGAGTGAACTGACTGGAGAGAGTGCACTGCCTGCCGCCTTGTGGGCAAATTGGTGCAAAAAGGAGAGGCGAGGTGATGCTGAATGTAAAGACATGGTTGGTCTTGACCCAGAAGAATTTCCATGAGATTACTGGGAATCTTGGGGATGAGTGCTCTGTCACTTTAAAGAAATTTGGTGCTCAATACGTGGCATGGTGTTCCCCCCCCCACTCCTATTATGCCTTCATCATACATTCTGGGAATCTCAAGATTTCTTTAGAGGATTTTAGGGGCGGGGGGGGGGGGGGTCACTTCTGTACAAGAGGCAAAGAGTGTGTTAAAGCATGGAGCAATGTTAAGGTAGGGAAATATTTGGGCAGACACCCTCTCACTCTGCCACATACATGTCTCCTAGGCCTACAATAGTAAAAAATCGATAAAAAACTCATTTGAAGTTTGTTGGTGGTTTCCATTTAGTTTAACGGTATATAACAATTCACTAATTTATAGACCTAAAAGTCGTCTAGTTTCTTAATTATGCTAAGATGGTGAAAGACAAAAACCTCAAGAACCTGGAATTGCGTTTTCACGAAGAGCCAAAATCCTTTTTGTGCGTTGAAGACACGGCTGGCACAGCGCCGAATACGAGTGCTCCGGCTTTTTGCGGTTTCACGAATTGCCAAAACCATTGACCTACAATGTTTTACGCCGCGCCCCAAACGGCCAAAACTTGTTTTTTGCGGTTTCACGAAGAGCCAATTGTGTACTGCTCTAACGCGTGAATTTTTCCCCTGGCACAGCGTAAAAATTAAGTGCTTCGGCTTTTGCGTTTTCACGAACAGCCAATTCGTTTAAACACGACGCGCTGCACACAGACCACGTTTTGCACAGTTTTCACGAAGAGAACATTTTGTTAATTGAATAATTACTCGTTAATTAAACCGTTATGGACACAATTGGAAACAGATTTGTATGATTTAGGATCTCTACTTTCATGATATGTAAAAATTTCAAAGATTAAATAGCGAAAAGTCTACCAACCAATGATTTCAAAATCAGCATAACTTCAAACGCGGTTTTCTCCAAACATACATTTTTGGCTGCAGGGGACTATTGTCCCTTCGTGAAAACGGTGACGAAATGTTAAACCATGGTGAACAACAAAAGCCCTTTTCACACGACGGAAAAAAACGAACATTCTTTGCGAAATTTTACAATTTTTTGTAAAAAATTACAATTTGGGCTTCGTGTGAAAGGACAGTCATATTTTACATCGCCTACATTCCTTGCGAAATTTTCGCAAACCTTGCGAAATTTTGTAGTAGGTCCCGACCTCCGACAAAATCTTACGCTAGCGTAATTTTTCGCAAGGAATCTAGTCAAACCTTCGTGTGAAACGATCCGTTGTTTATTGACCGACAATCCTCGCGAAAGCGGTATTAACACGCATGCGTGAAGAACATTCGGGAGCCGACCTTTGTGTGTTAACACACCGTCACCGGGCACTGGTCACCGTTGCGACCATTTGCCACCTCGTCCGCGATTTCCCGCCAAACATGGCCGTTTTGGGTCAAACCATCCATTTTAGATTGGGTGGTTTCCTTCTCCATAATGTTTATCAAGGCAATCGTTTCCTCGTAGTACCAAGATTTCTTGACCTTCTTAATCTTATCTTTGGTTGATGTCGTCGCCGGTCGTTTTTTGGTGGACTCCCCAACGTCTTCGTGAGTGTCAGCAGCCATTTTGAAGAATGTTTACATGGTTTATTTGTTACCGCAACACACTGTGCACACGCGACATACGTCATCATTTAACTGGTACTAGCGCTGTTTAAGAACAAAAACTCTATAGTTCAGTGGTAACCAGCTAAGTCTGTACTCTCGTCTCATGGAACGTGGTCACATTTTTACTTGGTGTCGTGTGAAAGCTTGCGAAAGCGGTCAGGCGTGGGATGACTTCAGCGCTCGTTAAATTCGTCGCAAGGAATGTTGGGGTTTTTTTTCTCGTGTGAAAAGGGCTAAACACTGTGAATGACCACAGGAAGTGGGACAGCTCACATATTCCTACCACATGCTCTCTATTAAAACCGTCCTATGACTTGGCAACACCATGGAGGTAGAATGGTAACATTTAGTTCACCATTAGCACTTTGATTTCACTCCAACATGCAATGGAAATGTGTACCTTTCAGTTTCAACAAAATCAATTTGATTGACATTTACAGAGGACGGCATTTGTAGGTCAACTTCTGAACACAATTTGACCTCCCGACCGTGAAATGTTTGTGTCTTTACAGAAATCTTTGCAAGGCAATGGTTTCCTATTCAAAACAACAATCACGCCCTCATAAAATGAAACCACACAACAAAATTACAACCGCAGTTTCTGCAACAATTCAGCAATAAATATGGAAATGGCCCCAATGACCACGCACCACATGTGTTCCTTATTGAGGCCAAATTATCCAATTGGTGTAAATAATTTTCACCAAGGATTCACTGTGGGGCGCTTGGACCTACTTTATTAACGTCACAGCTTGTGTCTTTGAGGATGACTAGGTCAACAAAACACGCACTGATGTCAGCTATTATACACAAATAAGGAATTTGGGAGTTGTTTACAAAATACACAGCCTTAAAATACCGATAGTTCAGCTTGAGAGGTTTCGTCCTGAAATCAACCTCCTAAAAAAAAATCTGAACGAGTATCTAAATGTTAACTCTCCCAGAGACAAAAATGTCTACGACTATGTATACAGCATTCAATATAGCAGGGTGTTCAAAAGGAGTACATTCAATGATCCAGAAAATTTTGTAGTTTTTACGCGAAAGCTTACTTGTTACAAAAATGGTAATGGTAGTAAGCATCCTGAGAAATTATATCCTCTGAAGTGATTAGAAATCAATAAAGGTCTATCGAAAAATTTGAATCTCCAAAGACTTTCGGAGATTCAATTTTCTGCGGTGTCCGTTTGTGAATGCTGCAGCCAGAGATGCGAATGGTACCCCCTGTTACCTCCCTAAATGTGGATGGATTTGATTTGACGATCTTGATGAAATCCTGTGACAGTTTTTTGCTGTTTTCTCAACAAGCAGGCACTGAATTCAACTGAAACTTTCACAGGTGATATTTATTGTATCTTTCTTGATAATTTTGCCTGTAAATCAGCATTATGTTGACAAAAACCAAACGATGACCCTACCTTTTATTTCACATAAGTGTAGGAGCTCCAAATCATGAGAAAACCAATGAACTATGATTGACTCATGAATTTTGGAATCATAATTACGTCACTTTGCATGCAACATTTCTTTAATTCATGGCTCATGTCAACGTAACATTGTTGGACTGAGTTGTCTGTGATAAGTATTCTGAATCAATGCAGTCCTGTAATTTAGTTTATCAATGTTTAATATTTTTAATCAATAAACCAGTGCGTAAACTTGGAGGTCGCAGGTTCAAATACCACTCATAGTCAATTTGTATTTGTTCACCCAAAATTGATTTTTTTTGTATCCTGTCAGCTTCCCTTGTGGTTTATTACTCGCTTTTAATATGAAAAGTAAATCAATATGCTACAGTGAAACTTGTACATTTGAAGAAATAAACCAAGTTTATTTGCAATCTAAGCTCTTCATATCAACTATTCATTAAATTATTTGAGAAGTTTGGTTTACTGTGGGAACCGGGCATCCCTCAAACTTCTCTCTTACTTTCTGAAAACCAGCTTCATGGGTGGGCAGATTACAGTCTCATTCATGTGAGTGGTAATATGCGAACAGGACAGTATAAGGCTACCACTATGGTACAACATATGAATCCCACTTGTATATAAATCCGTTTCAAGCTTTTTCATCCTCTGCATCAAATCTCCACCAACAATTGTAGTTGGTAATCCAGGGGGGTTTAGAGAAATGTAACTGTTCCGGCTGCCCACAAAAGAAGGGGAAAGAAAATAGCCTACATGCATGGGTTTTGAGGCGTTGCATGGTGAGGTATCAATGAATATTCAGTTTGAAGTAACACCATGTGTATAGGCCTATCTACTTTGCTGTGTAGAATTGTTCTTTGAGAACTTGTCTTGCTGTTTGATTTCGGAATTCAGGAGACTACTTAGTTCTGAGAAGAAACAGAAAACTGCTGAGCAGCCAAAATGATCTGTGGTATGGAAAAACTACAGTAGTAACTGCCTCACTTTGTGACCCTAGCAGAGTCTTTAGTGTAACAGAAGTAGTCAGGTGGAAAATTGTCTTTATTGAAAGCAAAGAGCAGAGAGCAGACAGAGGATGCAGAAAGTGAACAAAGAAAAGTAACCTAAAAGCTGTCACTGGCTCTGCATAGAACATTATGGATCTGTGTAGCAGAGTTGTAGTACTTCCAGTCATACTCGACTTGAGTGCTTTCTTTTTGTGTACACACTCAAACTAGTACTCATCAAATTGTATTCCTACTCACACTAAGACAAGTACTCAGTCACACTCATGCACAAAATACTCACACTTGGTCTTGGCAAAGTATTTATGCTTGTACTCAAGAAAAAATACTCAAACATTATGGAAAAGCACTCAGAATCATGGAAAATACACATACTATGGAAAAACACTTATAATTGTACTGAAGGAAAAGTAATCCTACTTGTACTCAAGGAAAAGTACTAAATGTACCCTATGGAAGAATACTAATACTTGTACTAATGGAAAAATATTCATACTAAAGCTCACAAAAAATAAATTGTATGTAGGACTTACTCTTAGAAAAAGACTTAACTACAACTCTAGGGAATTAATTTCACTTTCCCTAAAAATGGCAAAAAACCATAAAATATTGTAGTATAATTTATTACTCTGTTGTATACGCAAACAATTATGAACATTTGTGTCAGTTATTACTTTATTCTTAAATCATACAAATCAGGATAAATCCCCGAATGCCTATTTGTGTGTTGGACTGCTGGGGACTGTTGTAATTTATGTGGCAGAAGTTGACTAGATTTGTGGACAAGTCGTTAAATGTTTGTCATGGCGATAGCAAGACGGCTCTCCCACGAATCTCGTGATACTTCGGTGCTGTTCTCACGAGACTCCTGGCTCCCATGAGACTACTGCTCATGGCAAGAGAGCAGCAGTATCCCGAGAGAAGTCTCGGGAGAGGTCTCTGGAGAGAGCAGCACAAACGTGAGAGTCGCGGAGGAGCTTTAACGCTATCACCGCCACGGACATTTAAAGACTTTTCCACAAGACTATCTTGTGAAGGTGCATGTCGTCTTCCTCCATTATAGGCCCACAAAGCAATTTATTCACAAACACCGTTCCTTATCTTGGCTTTCAAAGCTGAATCATGTTTTATATACAGTGAATGTAAATGACCACAAAGTTCAACTTCTTGTACTCTTGCACAGGGCCAGCGAAAGTACAGGACCACTTACATTGTATCCCCACAGGCAGGAATGTAAATCAGGTAGACATCACAACCAGCAGATACTATCCTATTCCTACATGTGTATCTACATCAATCTTGGACTCCGTCATAATCCATTCCCCTTTGAGACTAGAGTGGGGATTATTCACAGCTATTCCATCCCACCCTCTCATTCCACCCTCCCTTAACCCCCTTTAGCAAAATCAATGCCCTGTCTTCATGAAATCCACTGCAATGTCCCACACCATGGGATATTGAAGCAAGCTCAGGTATTGAACTACAGACAGGAGCACCTTACCCTGGGGCTTGAGGGGGGTGAACTTTCTCAAGATAGGCTACTTACAGGTGAGAGAGAGAGAGAGAGATTTAAATAAGAACTTAAAACCATGCATGGACAAAAGTCTTCTTCATAAACCTCATAGTATGGCCACACTGAAAAGAAGTTATGTTTGTTGGTTTTTTGTTTGCAATTTATATTTTGACTTATGTGACTTTTTCTCTTTTTTGTTGTTGTTGTAATTAACATTTAACAAAGTTGTGCCAAACCTTGAGTTGTTTTTGTTTTTGTTTTTTGTAAAGCACAATTTAAGGGAAACTTTTTCTTTCACTAAGACTGAATGGTTTCTGCAGTGGCTACAGCCAGAACGCCATAAAGTCAGTGCAGCCATCAACCATTGACACAGCCAAAGTCGCCCGATTCCAATGCGGCCTTGTTTCCACTGTCTGGATTTTAACAAACAAACCATACAAACCAACCTGTTAAAAAGTCAGCAAATTGGGTGGTTGTGTTTTGCAAACAACTAAAAACAGTTTTTATTTTGTCATGAATTTGGATTGCTGCTATCAATTTTATCAACTGTGATTTTGGGGGAGGGGAGGGGGTCTTATGCTATTTTCTTACTGGTAAATGCAGTTTTCTACATCAAGTATTTATTTTCGTGATACAATCTTTATACTTATCAAGTATAGGTCTCTGACTCTTCCATCAAGATTTGTTGGAGGTCGGAGAAACTAATTCCCCCATGAGTAAAATTTCCCAGGTAGCCTTTCCCAACTTCAAATAATGGGTGTACTGCAGAGCTCCTCTAGGCCTATCTCCTTATCGGAGATCTTCTTCGATACCCACCATGGGCCTCAGGGGTTGAAATCCCTGCAACAAGAGAGAGATCAGTGGGGTGGATTTTCTTGAAAGGTGAAGACATCTATCCAGCTACTTAATCACCTCGGAGGTTTCTCATTCTTCAATTGCTGTCATTAAAAACTGTGACGCCACCAACAGGGCGGGGCCTCTGTGATGCAATTTGCCTCTGCGGTAGGAAGCAATATACAGTACATGTAAAGCATGTGCACCGTAGCCTTCGAAACAAGAATCCAACACATGATGCTGCGAAAATTGCAAACTTGCTTCCGTGATGCACTGAGCAGAAACCCACTGAGATAAAAACAAGTCAATCGGGAATGACTCATAAACCAGCCTTTTGAAGAAAAAAAAAGGAAGGGAGTATTTTTGGGGGGAGAGAGACAGAATTTTTAGAGTAGTATAAGACCAGTGGCAACAATCAAATCAACTGTTCATGAGCGAGCCAAACTTCACAGAGGCAATTTCCTTGGAATCTGTCTCTGCCTTGCAGCATTGGTGCTGCTTGAAATGTTCAAGTAGAAATTTACATTTCCTCTATGGGTTTCTCTTTTACACTAAAGAGAAGGTGCCCTGCCTATAATTTAGGCCATGAATGTATCAATAGAGTTAAGGCCTTTTCACACTACCTCCATTTCGAACTGCGTTGAAACCTACCCGGGTCCTCTCCGGTTCAGCCTCGCTTCTTTTCGACACGGATCAGAGATAAGCAACATTCACACTGGTCTTTACGTGAACCGGCTAATGCGTGAACCGTATAACGAAAAATGCAATTTCGATCCGGATTGAGATTTTCAACCCTGGTCCCTGCCAGGGTTGATTTCTATCCGGCTAGAGCATGCTACCCGGATCGGAGGCGGGTTGAAATTTTTACAGTGTGAAACGGGGTGAACAAAATCTCCGGTTCGGAACCGGTTCCGACCCTGAGATTTTGTACAGTGTGAAAAGGCCTTTAGACTTTCTAATCTACAAGCCAAGGATCGAAATGTAGAGTGATAAAAGAGTTAGCTGTTCAGTTAACCTTTATTTTAATTTCAGTGTAAATGTCTGATGTGCAAATGAGCTTTTGACACTATATAACACTGAAAAGTGTTTTGAAAATCAACCAAGCTTGTATTGTGTATTCTGGCATTCACACTTCATAAACTACTTTCGATCGCTACAAGTAAAGATTCAATTGAAAAAGAACCTGCACTTTAGCTCTTCACTGTTACAACATGTACAATGTACAAAATACAAATAGTCTCTGACTTCAAAGACTGTGTCCAAATGTTAATCTCTGTTGAAGGATCGACCTGTATTAATCTCTTAATCTCTTTGTTTCCATAACACTGCAGGAAATTCAAAAAATTTCTGAGAGGGTTTAAGTTTAAAGGGGTAGTACAACCTTGCAAACAAACTGAAAAAGGCATAAGAAACTTTTGGAAACTTTGAGGCCCAGGGTTTTAAAAGTTTACGTTTGAAAAAATATTCGCTCATTAAAAAGGGGTTGACAAGATGCAGGTGTTTCTGGCAAGTAGTTATGGCATCTTTGTGAGTTTCATGAAACCATTTCTGGTTTCTTTCTTTTTTCAGAACAGTTTTCTGTTGTTTAATAACTATTTCCATGTTTATTTAACGGCCATTTTTTGTATTTATTACAAAACCGTTTCTACTCTTTGTGGAGTGTGAAAAAAAGCTAAAATGGAATCTAGCTTTTCGGTGTTAATAAAACCATTTCTGGCCTTCCTTTTAAAATCATTAACCTGTGAATCTGTGAAAAAATCTGTACTTCTTATTAGTTATTTGTCTTCATTGGCACTTTTGCAATAAGCACAATACATGTAGTACATTTGTACATGTAGGCTCGTGAAGGAGGTGACTCAAATTCTTAAGTTAACATAAAAACATGAACAGTGGACAATTGTAACATTTTTTTTTACTAATTTGAAAACTGACAGATTGAAGTCGAAGTGGACACAATCTTCCAAAACATTCACTTTAACTCTTAAGCGGCCGATTAGAAATAATACCTGTTATTTGCACATCATTCACTTAAACACCTTAACCTCAACAAGATGTCATACTGAAAAGAAACCTGAGACAGACTTCAGATAATCCATCGATTAGGACTGGATTAGCTCCCAGTGGATTAAGCTCCTTCTGGTATAATCCCCTCTGGAATTTACAAAATATCTGCGCACCATTTCCTGCTCATCATCATCATCACAATATTGCTCACTTACTGTTGCTGATTTCCCCATTTTTTGTGGTCAGCAGATATAAGTAGGTTATAGCCAGTTTAGTTTCCTAATTTTTGAAAACTAAAAGATTGGACCGGATACATAAACCAGTTGTAATTCCATCAACAATACCTAATGATAATGACTTTTTATAAAATACCTAATCCAAACTCGCTGTCCCCACCTGTCTCATTGACAACATCAGTGGAGACTATTGTTGAAAGAATTATATAAATTAGGCTAGTCTATTCAAAATCCAGCCAAAATTGCTGTATAAAACAGGGCAAAACTTCCTCTGTGGAGTCCACTAAAGCAGGTGTCTTTTTTTCACATGTAATCTAAGATTAGGCATAGCTTTTTTACAACAGACGTCAGTCTGACCTGGCTTGACTTCAAAGAAATCACTAGGACGCCAAGAGTTCTCGTCTTTTTTGCAATCTTTCAAGCTTCTTCAATTATCAAATTGCACTCCCGTCTTCTAAAATGGTTACTGAGCTGAAACATAAATGTAAATTCATTCACTCTCCTGATAGTGACCATTGAAACAGGGGGTTTTCAATGATCTTTTCTTCTTCATCTTATATCCATTTTCCGAGTAAAAAAAAACCATGAAGAATGCCTACAGAGAGTTCGACAAACGAGTCGGAGTCCATTTCAAGGACCAGACTAAATGGCCTCAGGAAGATTATGTGCTTAAATAACAATACAAACCAACTTCTGAGGGTTTTTTACATGGAGAAATTGTCTCATATAGGCTTTAAAGGCATCCATTATCAAATGTTGGCGTGAGTTTGCAAGGTATATTTGTTCTCAATTTCTTGTAAATATTTTAGTTTGCATTATTTAGTCTTTGACTGGTTTCTAGAATACTGGTACGGGAACAAAATATCTTCAAGCTTATACTTGTACTTGAACAGCGTTGCTCATAAGGGGACTTGCTCACTGTAAAAAGTGGTCAGCTGACTAACTGCTATAGTTTTTTTTTGTCCGGCTGTCTAGTGAATTTAAACTTCTCTACATTTAATATGAAATAGTATGGAATAGTGAAAATATCTGGAACTGGTTCCGTTGGTTAGTCATTGAAAAAGTTAAGAGCAAACCTTGCTCGATGGACAACAATTGATGTGCCAACAATCCTCTCTTTCTTTTCTTTCTTTTTTCTTTTTTGCTGCGGTGAAAGAACTAGAAAAAGAAGATATTTTTCTTGATGATTGGTTTTCTTGTGCATTGCCATTTCAAAATGCACCAATTTAAAACAGATAAAGTCCAACACTGGCTTTTTGAAAAGGCATTCTGAATCTCCAGTTGAGAAGAAAATAGTTGTAAAAAAAGCTCCCCCCCAAAAAAAAACCCCACAAAACCAAAACAAAACAAACAAACCAAAACACTGAAGATCTCAATCAAAATTAAAACAACTGTGAAGAAGTGATGTATAAGAAATAATTGACGAGTTAGATAGTTTTTTATCCCCAAGCTTTCCATTTTTGAGAGGATGATGGTAACACATTTAAGACTATCGGGTTATTCTTTAACTAAATACATTGGCCTATTTAACATTATTTATTAAAAACCAAAGAAGTCCTCTTGTTGCTATAAGCCCTTTTCACACAACAGCAATTTAGCAGGAGTCCCTTGCTTAATTTTAGCAGGGTTGTGAAATTTTTATAAATTGCACTTCATGCGAATGAAAGGACAACAATGTTTGGACTGTCCATAGTGACAATCTTCTCATTATGAAAGCTAGAGTGTGTCCAACATATGCAGATTTCATTGAAAGTACCAGAGTCAGGTTTTAAAGCCAGAGAAAAAAATGTCCCACTCTCTCACAAAACTTGTTGTTTGTTGGTTCAGACTGCGGATAATCTTGTTTTCAGTTTCCGCCATTTCCATTAAATGTGTAAATATATCCATTAGTAGGTTAGGAGATGGACACACAGTGAGAGTATGCTAGTTTCTGTGGTAGCCATAAGTACACCATTGACTATGCTGGACTGCCGCTAACACATCCACACAATGTGGACACAAGTTATCAAAAAACTTGCGAGCACAAGACAAAAGAGGGTGCAAAAAAAACTTGGAAAGCTTAGGTCCCTTTTTTTGTAGGGTTGATGATGGAGGAGCTATACAAATACACTCAGCCCCTGTAGTCAAAGAGTACCGACGGTGATCGTTGGCAATTGGTTGGCTTATGTACACTGGTCTAGACCCCACAAGCCGTGCTCGAAGGATGGTAACGCGGATACTCACCAGCTTGGGCAAATATAATCACTTGTAAGTTGTAGCAAAACCCGTAGGTTGGTAGAGATGATAAGTACACAGTGGTGCGTCACGACTAGGGCACTGTTGTTGTGATGGCTTTAACAATTATGTTTATCGTACAACGTTAAACTCGCTGCCCCCGCTGGTTATGCAAAATGTGCACTGGAAAAATCCATGGGGGTGATTGGATGACGCTTTTAATACAGACACTTTTGTCTTTTTTGGGCAAAACAAAGAGGAAACTTCCCAGCACAAAACTTTTTACAGTGTTTTCCAGTTTTCTATGTCACTTGAAACAAGAAGAAAACAAAATTTGCATGCCTGTTAAAAGCTAAAAGCAAAGACAATTTACATCCGTTGTTGAACTGTTCACTCAAAACTTTCAACCTTCATAGAATATTTCTGTAATTCAAATGAGTTTTAGTCAGTTTTTCCGGACTAAATTTACATTACATGACACCATAAAGAGAAAAATCAGAAAGCTTGTATAATAGTCTGGCCTTGCTCTCTATGGATGGCATAAACAGAACAAAATCCTTCCTAACAATGTAGTTTCAGTATTTGACGTAGACAAGTTTTTTTCCAGCCAATTACTTGAACATTCTTTCAGAACTAAAGCAGCAACAAGCAAAGTTGATCAAGTTCCCAATTCCTCCATCTTTGAAACTTGTTGGCCTACATACTACCAGTGTCCCCTTCTTCGAATACCCACTCTTTCCAGAAAATATCAACCAGTGTCCTGTCCAAGTGAAAAATGACTGTATAACCTCAATTTACAAAACACATTAACCCTGCATCACCTTCATTTTCAAGTACAGGAAATAAAAAAAAAGACCACAGCCAGTTCCTACATAAATCATTCAAACCTTCAGAGCAGGCCAATGAAACACACATAAAACATTTTTACCTTTTATGGTTGCTTCACTCGAACTTGATTGTTTTTACTTCTTTCTGACATTTCGAGCTGCTGTTATCGCAGTGATGGCTCCCAAGCCAGTAATGACTGTCAATGTCAAACAAAACTGAAGGCAAAGATATCAAGGTAATATCTCTTGACACTTGCCAATAACATGCACATTAAAACATTTTGACCTGCTGTAGAACATACTGAATAAATACTCAAGCTGTGCCAATGAATATGCCCAACAAATATGGGGGTTTGAGCTGAGAATCCAAGCTTGAACTTTGAAGGTCGAGGATAGTCAATTTTTAAAAAGATTGAGAAAAGATGGCGTGACTTGTGTGATTGTGAAGTCACTGGGTAAAGGCTAAAACACTATTAGACTCTGGCCAGTGGTTGCTGTAAGTTGTGCCACACTGAAATTATGCAGAGAAAGTGTAATGACATAACACATTAAAAGAAATATTCGTATCTATTAAATTTCTATTATTATTTTGTCCACAAAAATGCACTGAAAAGAAAATACAAAATCTCTGTTGTCTCGGCAAAACATACCCCTGCAGTGAACCACAAACATAACTTTTTTCCAAGAGACCATAGATTTTTCCACTTTTTTTTTACGACAAAGGAAAAGAGATTGAAACAAATGAGCCAAGCGCAGGGTCAGGAAGAACAGCAAAGATCAGACAAATACAGGACCTTAGGTTGTCTAATTCTTCATGGGAAATGTTTTAATGTAAGGAAACCAAGAGGTTTTAAGTTACATGTAGTGACAGATTTGTACCATTCTCTATGATCTAGACTCCACCCTTTCTACCTCTGATTTCATGTAAAACACAGAAGCATGAACCAGAATGACTTCACAAGTAGTTACAATTTAAGTTCACACACAAATGAGGTCCTCTTGCATTTCAGATATTCTTGATTGTGTGCAACCTGATTTTTAATGGTGACACGTTGCAACGCGTTGTACAAACTTTATTTCAAAATAAAAGCACCACAGTGACTCATGAAAAGTACATCAGAACTTATTGCTCCATGATCAGAAACACAATGTTTCTACACCGCTCAAATTGTACAGCCAGTGGCTGCTGTCATCATTGCAGTTGGGTGTTATCTAGAGGCAATTGCCTCCATGCCTGTAGTCACTGCCTCGCTGCCCTTTAAAATGTCCCAGTACAAATTTCCCCTCATTGAGAGGCACTTTAGAGAAAGAACTGTCTTGATGCCCTTACAACAACAAAGTATCAAGTCCCGATTGTAGCACTGATATTGGCTTTTCTCTTAAAATTGTTTTCATACACGTTTTGATATTCTAAATGGCAGTGAACTTTTTATCCTTAAGATTGCATTTTTACCTTGCTCCTAAAAGATTGAAATTCCACATCCGTTCAGTCTACCCTACCGATCAAAATTCAATTTTCACTGAGTGGAATAGATATTAAAAATCTTCAACAATGCTTTTGATCTACTAAACTTCACATGGCTATTTCCATCAGGCATTTTAATAAAAATTACAGGAAGAGAAAAAAATATATGCTCCCCGGCCATAAAATTCATCCCTTTCCAATATTGAAAAGAAAATTAAATTTCCAGGTAGTGGAATTCGTGCTTAAGGCAAATTTAATCGCACAATCCTTCCAATGGGTTGAACTATTGACCTTTAATTAAGAGTATTCCCATTAGCCTATACCATGACAAGGCCGAGTTAAGTCCATCTCAAGAGTTCCCGCTCTTTCTCTTGATGATTATTCCTTTCCTTGTTTCCATTTCCGCGTAGACTCAAATGACTCTCTTTATAGTTCAGTACACATAATTGCTCAAGAAAGCTTCCAGCTACGGGTTTTTTCCTGAAATCCCCTTTATCCATGACTGAAGCCAAATCAAGTTTCTAGACAGGCAGGGCAAAAGAGTACGCCTTGCTGAGCAATTCCAAGAGGGGGGCCGAACCGTCAGTTGAGAAATCACAGAATTAGGCCGGAGGGTGAAGACTGAATCGTGACTCATTACTAAGCTTTACTCATGAGTTTGAAAAATATATGTTTAGGAATTTTCTCCAGGCAGCATTGAAAATATTTTGAACAGAACAAAACTCCTCCAAATATCATTGCTGTTGTCATTTTTTAAATATATTATTTAGTCCACAACTTGTAAATGTCTGGTAGGCTGTCTGTATGAATACACTTATATAGGATTAAGAAAACAAATTTAAGTATTAAAAAAAGGATGACTTTGTAAAAGTGTTCTTGTATTTAAGTGTTTACTTGGTAATCAACATTATCTTTTCTAGAAATACTTTATTTTTAGTTCAGGGAAGTTATCAGTCATTTATATCATACTATCAAGCCTAATATTGCAATATTGTGAGGGCAAGGCAGTTTTTCCTTGGTAGAGGGCACCTCTATAAGGAAAATTAACCATTCAACTGGAACATTTCAAAGGGCACCAAGGCAATGACCAGGGGGCATGGAGGCAATTGCCTCCGTTGCCTCCATGAAGAATTAGGCCAGGACTGTACTGTTGGATATCACAGATATTAAAATATATTACACAGAAATGTATACAACCTTGAATAGTAACAGAGCAAACATCAGAATTTATTGCTCATTATGCAATCTTTACACATGCAATTTACAAGGAAAGTGTGATTTACATTACGATACAATTTTTCCCCTCAATTTTACTCTTTACTCAAAGGTGAGAGTCACTGACTGATGAAAAGATCTGAAACTAGGGTCTAGATTTTGGAAGGTACATTGAAATGATGGCATATCCCCTTTTAGTAACCATGAGGTTATAGACTTCAAGATTCTCAATACCCAGCACCAGAGAAGTAGATCAAAGAGAATGCTTTATTTACATCTAAAGAAAATAACAGGTTTTTTTCACCATGCTGACTTCTAAAAAAAAGGTCAGAATTCAGATAAAAGTCTGAAATTTCTCATAAATTTCTCATTTCTCTTAATTTTACTAAAAGTGCAACACAACTGCAGTTAAAGATACAAGAATGCTATGCCCCTGTGTCACTTTCCAATAGAGATGCAATCAAGAATGGCTTTACACGTCAGGTGTAAATTTCCATTTACAATTACTGTTGGATTGACTTGTCTTCAATTCAGTAAATTCTTTTAATACAAAATTCCCAGTGACAGTCTGTTAAAAAAAAATTTTTTTTTTAAGTCTTTCAAAATTCCACCAACTGGAAAAAATATTCTAGCCAATGGTGATGTTAAACTTCTAGGGAGAAGCAGTGATCATTCAATTTGATGGCTTATTATTTACAGGTCAGTTCATACACTCTCTCCGACAGGTTTTTTTTTTTCCTGAACACTCTGGCAAATAAGGTTGTAATGTGTACTTGAATGTGTAACTTGACTGGGACTGGGATGAACAAAGGGCCTGTGTGTATTCAATGAGCATCAATCTCATGCCTTATTATTACATGTAGGTCGGATTAATTGAGATGCTCAAAATCAATATTTTGTTACATAATAACTTCATATTGCGTGGCACCCGCTGCTCACAAGGTGTATGTACGTGTACAATACTAGTGGGAGCATGCAGTAAATTTGAAGCCATCTGGAAACGAACACATGTATATATAGGAACTACGCTGTAGCGTGTTTAGATTCACTGAGCAATACTGAGAAAATACTGGAAGCATCACAGTGGCAGGAATATTTTGGACAAAATTTTAGCTCTGAACAACTCTGACTTGAAGCTAAATTTCTGAAGCTGAATTATGGTAGTCAGTAGAGTAAGTTTGGTAAATTGAGATCAATCATTCTGACATAAAAACAGCTAGAAAAATGAGGAATAAAATTGTTAAAAACATGATTCAATTTTTTAAAAATACGTCTTCAGATTTGACTTTTGGTCCTATCAATGTTAAGAATGTTAAAATGTTTAAAAGTTAATTTTTATACATAATAAAGTGATGGGGAAAAAGAGTGATGGTCAGTGCACAAAAGGCAACCCAAGACCTCATGTTTCACAGAGGCAATGAGGGCAACTGCCTCCATGCCCCTGGACATTGCCTTGTTGCCCCCTTGAAATGTTCCAACAATAGAAATTTACGTTAACCTCACATAGAGGTGCTCTTTTTACCCAGGAATTGCCCTGCCCTTTTAAAAATAATAAAATATCCAACCTGCAACCCCAGCAGAAAATGAAGCCCGGATTAAAATGAATCATCATGCTCATTGCTCGTCATGTTCTACAAATTAACTAACAATTAAGTTGACACTCCTCTCTATGACTTTGCACACCAATCCACAAGACCTTCAAGAAAACATCATCTACAATTAATTCCGCCAAATTTGTCACTCCATCGAGACTTACGGCAGCAGTTTTTTCCCATCCGCCATAAAAGACTAGAACACCTCGCTGAGCAATGTTATCTCCAGCAAAACACTAGGCCTCATTAAGCCCTCCCATCCACACATTGTGCGCAAGCTGGTTTGATGCGTCTTCAGACATTTTTGTGCCGGCGTAAACAATACAGATACAGAGATACAGAACTAATTAATGGAAGAAATTTGCAAGATAAGCCAGTCCCCACCCATGTATTAGATTCATCTCAGAAGAAGCTTCCTCCATGACTTCATGTACCACTCACCTTCCACCAATAAAATTTAATTGTCCTAAATATTAAGTTCATTTTGCCTTATCCACCTGTTCTGTACCATTATGTTAATGTTATTTAAATACAAGGTTCCCAAATGTCTTCTTTTTTTTCTTTCTATAGCTTGCTGAAACTATGATTACTATAGGCCTATTATTTATTTGGCCAACAAATTCAACAAACAAAGAAAGAATGCCATATTCAAAAATTTATGAGAGGGAGAACAATTGTAAACCAGAAATTGGTTATGAGATATAAATTTTATAAGGCAACAAAACAGTTAGAGATCAAGACAAGGAGACAAAACTATTTGAAATTAGACCACCACAAGACAAATCCATTGACATTGTAAGCAAGAAATTTCGCTTTCAATTCAATGAAATTGTTTGGAAGCTTACCTTTTCCGCTGTTTGCCATGTTATGTTTCAGCTCCTCCAGGTACCTATCCAGAAGAAACGAGTTGGCAACACTCATCTTGACTCGATTTTAAATCCCTCCAAAGTCCAGCTCCAATTTCAGCTTTCCCTTAGCAAGCCGTATAATTCCTCAAAGTATCAAACATCAGATCACTTCTGAAGGGTATTCCAAAAAAAGTTCACTCAAGTAAAAATTGGTCTTTCTTTTCTTTTCTTTTCTTTTTTTTTTTTTTTGGGGGGGGGAACAATTATTGAAAAAATGCCCTTTCGATGCTAGAAGCTAGAGAGCAAAATCCGCCTTGAAGAATGTTTCCATACGCCAAGTCATTAAGATGTCTCTATGCTCCGTCACACGCAAATTCTCAAGTAAACATCATTAAAAATCAGTGCGTGTCAAAGAATAATCCTTTTCATACTGTAGAAGACCCAAAGAAATAAGGGGGGGCATTTGTGGGGACTCTGTATAAGTTGGTTTTTGCCAGCCCACCGGCCTGAGGGCTGCTTCCTCCAGCTAATCCCGCTTTCCCGGCCGTCTCGATGCAGCTCCCTCTTTCACAGTTTTCTTTAACTCCCATTCAGAGTCCAATCACGATCCATGAGGTTGCCATCTGTGTGCTGGGTGATCGGTCAGTCAATCACTGCATGTCATCCTTTGTGAGGATGAGGAGGGGAGTTCTTCTCGGGTGTCTTGTGAATCCACATCAATAGTTTTCAATGTAAACACCAGGGAAGTGGGGCCTGGAGCTAGAGAAGCATCCCACTTCTGACCCCAGATTTGCATGTACTTTGATTTTTCTCCTCTTATTATTTTTCCAGGTAACTGTTGTATCGGCTGAATCAGTTCTCAGCAGAGCAGAGACAAGAAGTTATAGTAGCTCAGCACTTCAAGTCTGATCAGTGTATTATCAAAAACACCATAGCTAGCTCCACCACGTTTTACTTGTTTGATAAAAATTCCACAATCCAGAGAAGCCAAGCAGTCGTTTCTCTAACCAAAGAGAACTCTAACTAAAAGCAGTGCACCCATGCATCCGCACTCACACCAAACTAGCAAGTGACTAAGACCATCATCACAGGCATTGGCTCTACACACACACCCAATGCAAGATCACTGATTTATCTGGAAGCTCCCATTATACACCATAGGGGTGAGTCACCCACCTGGTGTAAAATGTGTGGCCATCAGTGAAGCCCTTTGAATGGATGTGCCAATCTGGGACAATGGGATTATCTAGATGTTTACATCCTTTGTTGATCCCCAAATGGGGAAAAGTGTGGGCCCATGGGGTGTGGGTGTGAGGCTTAATCCCTCAATCTGGGATCACACAGGCTATGGGGAATTGATACATGATTTCAGGGTCACTCATAGCTCTTTGTTTAGGATAATCTCCCTGGTGGATAATCAGGAGGAATATAAGGGGTAAACCACATACAGGCATTGAATGACATGAAGAGAACATGCGTGAATCATGAATGAATAGTCGCTGCCGTTTCTAAATATCAGGTTTTTCATCAAGTAGCTAGAGAGCATAAAGAAAAGATTGAAATTAAATTAGATAAAACTTTAAAGACAAAAGAGAAAGTACAGAATTAGTATTTTGAAGAGTACCAAATGGCTCATTCTACCAAATGGATAGATATGGTGTTCACAAAATTCCTGACAAAACATACACGAAACATAAACTGCTTTCTCTCTGTTTTCACTGAAAAGTGACCACAAAACTTCATGAAATCATAGAGATAGGACAACATTACACATGTTGGTTGCATCATGGAGCTTACATAAAAAGGATGATTGTACCATGTATGCTGTGCTGAGAGTAAAAGCTGACAGGATGGAATAAACCTACTTTGTCAAAAAACATGTGTTCTAGTTTTGTGTAAAAAAAACCTGTTTTCATTTTAAAATGAAAAATCAAAGGCAAGCTAAAGGTGTTAATTGATTGGCACCTGGTTAACCTTTACTTCATAATTACAGGGATAGGTTTCAAACAAGATAATGTTGATAGCAAGTATCCCAGAAAAGGAAAACAAATAGTTCAAATACTACTGTTCAAAAGATAAAAAAATAAATAAATCATCAACAAATTGAACATTTTGCTGTTGCAATCCCTCAACCTCAACCTTAGCGCTTTTATGTCAGTGATTGTCACACAAGCAAATGAAAACCTTGCTTGGTGAAATAAACTTCATCAATAGTTTCCTGAAAAGTTCTCTGTTAGAGATCAAAACAAAAGGTCAGGAGAATTTTGATTGTGTTTTCAAGTGCGTCACCTTAACTGAGGTTAACTAACAGCTTATCAAAACAGAGGGTGGTCAGGTGGAAAATGTGGCAGATGGAAGAATGGAGTGAGCCACCTTCAGTAATATGTCAAGGTCTGAAATATATTTCATGGATGGATGAACGCCAAGTAAACCCATGAAGAATCGCACAATTGACTGCCCAACAGAATGTCCCAAATTAAACCAGAAAATTGGATGCAGTGAATTCACGGAGGAAGAAAGTATTAGGTTAAATTTTTACGGGTGATTATCACTTTCATCGATCGACGTTTGATGTTGATTTTGATTTTTCCTCAATCAGAAATTTGATGCTGTGAAATCATTGTAGAGAATGGACAATAGGTAAAATTTTAACAAATATTTTTTATTAATCAACGTGTAAATTACTTGCACTCCACAAGGTCCTTTTTGTTTGTGTGGAACATTCTGGTAGGTATTTTGAACAATATGTGTCAACAAATAATAACATATCAAAATTGAAAGAATCAACTAGGCATATTTCAAAGTTCAGTAAAAGTATCAACCACATTGCCAGCTTCCTTTTTCATGTTTTTGAATAATATTTCAGTAAAAAAAAAAAAAAAAAACCTAAAGATTTAGCTATAAAAACTATAGAAATATTACCTCAGCTTCACTTAACTGTGAGCTCACTGTTTATGTTCCTTAACAAATCACTGCATTCAAGTTTGGCCTGAGCACGCTAAATTGAAACGAGGTTCCCAGCATGTTTTCTATTTGGTAATTACCGTTAGTTTTTAAAGCCCTACTGAGCAATCTGGGGCAACCTAAACAGTCTCCTTATGATTTTGTGAATTTGATCTGAAGTCCATCCCCCCCTCCCTAAAAAAAATCGAAGCAAACAAACAAACAAACAAACAAAACAAACAAACAAAACAAACAAACAAAACAAAACAAACAAAACATTTTGATTTTGATTTTTATAATTTCGCTCATATCGGCATACGATTTGTGTGTATCAGCGTGATATGCCACCTTGTGCATGGGGAGAGAGAGCCCTGGGATTAGGCCTAGATTGAATTAAAGTAACACTCCCAAAAACCACTGTTGTACCTAAAGTTATCAATTTTTATTAATTGTTATTTATTTGTTTTGTTTTGGGTTTTTTTATGATTAAGAGTATTGTTTATTTTGAATTAATACAAAAATGGATTTAAGAAATAAATAAATCAAAATATTTTCTGTTCTTACAGTGGTGCCCCCCCCCCAAAAAAAAATAAATAAATAAATAAAGTTAAATATGAGATCGAAAAAATGCACAAATGAATGGTTTGATACAGGAAATTGCCCCTACATCATCTCATGAATTTACATTGACGATAATTTGAATTCCTGAAATCTGGATTGCATTAAATGTAGTATTCATTTTCTGTGGTGCAAGGTGTACTTTTGCATAATAATTCCATTTAAATAAATGCAAATCCCCTGCAAGTATCCCAATCTGAGATCTCCGTTCTTTGTACAGAAAGGATGGGGGAAAAGGAAAAGAAATGAACAATAGAAAGAAGAAAAAAAGAAGGAAAGAAGAAAAAACTGAAAAAGAAGAGGGACTAAAGAAAGGGAGTTCAGTCAATTATGCCAGCAGTAAATATTAAACTATAGGCCTGATGATTCACAGAGGTAGTGGGGGCAACTGCCTCCATTGTCCCTGGTCATTGCCTTGGTGCCCCTTGAAATGTTCCAATAGAAACTAACAGTTTGTAGAGGTACACTTTATACCAAGGAGAAATCTCCTTGCTTGGTGCCCCCATGCCCTTTCAAAAAAGAAGCATCTGGCCTGAAATCAACACGTAGTAATGTTTTCAGGGCCACGATGGAAACCAGTTATAAGTGTTTGAAAATACCTGGCAAATGAAATGTAAGACAAAGGTTGGAACAGTATATATAAATGCATGAGTCTTGATATGATATAAATCTTGTCAGATTTCATTCCTTTTTTGTTGTATTTCAGTAAATCCATTTATCCACTTGACTGATATCTAAATAAATCCAATTTTCTGTACTTGTCGTTTTGGGGTAAGCCCTATTCCTTTCTTTTGCAGAAATAAAATGAGACAGAATGAGAGCAAAACCAGTGCAACAATATGCAACCTCCGCCTCCACTGCCAAGCATTAATCCGCTTAAATTCAAAACCCATTTTGTTTAAAAATTCTCAACTTATCCAACCGGAATACATTCCACCTTTGTGCATGACAGCATTGAGTTGCTCAAATAACTTGTGCTGTATACATCTATAGCTTGAACTTCGACACTCAAAACGGAAAGAATTTTGAAGTATTGTACCAACTCTTACCGGATTAAAAAAGACATTTCTGAGCTCTGACAGAAAAAAACCCAAACCTTTTATATATGAGGACAGATGTGTTATATGTCCAAGAATTAAATATGACCTACATTTGCTTTCGCAAAATGAAAATTTTAGACATGGTAAAAGCCCAGTATGTTTGCTTATAACAGCAAATTTTTAATTATGAAGCTTACTTGGGTTATACTAATAATCAAGCAGGGGTAGGCTCCCTAAACTTCAATAAATTCTCCACCGGTCTTGCAGATCAGAAGTTTCAGGAAGGAAAGAACCAGAAAGGAAAAAACACAATCTTCAATTGCACGTGCTTGGAAAAACATTACACTGTTAAAATTATTGGCCAAATGCTAACCAGTTGGTATTTCAAGCTGATTTGTAACTGTACTGGCTATCAAAATGGATGGTCAGTTTGGTGTAGAGGTATCCTCACCTTCCTGGGACCATGGTTCGAATCCCACCGGGGGCACTACAGTACATGGATTGGGTTTTCAGTCCTACATGATTGAGTAGGTTTTCCCTGGGACACTTCTCTGGGGTTTTCCTCCAAAATCTAAAACTGAACCTTCCTTCCTTCTCTCCAGGGTTAAATGGCTAGTATGGTAATTAAGTTTGCTTTTTTGCGAATCCTTGGCTTTACAACCAGATTTAATAATACATGAAATGAAATTTTAAAAACCCAAAATGCAATTTGTTTTGAGCCTGCTAAATTTCCATTTGAAAGAGGAGGCACATCTGTATCCCTTTCCACACACAGAACCAATGCCAAGAAAATAAAACCACAGGAAATTCCTGGGGAATTTTTCATATTCCTGGTGAATTTGAACCTTACAGCCACCCTATATTCTGTTCACACTTGATCCAATTTTCTTGTTTAAATAATGAACACTCATTATACCAACCTGGGGTTATCCCCTCATAACCCTACTAATACTATACTACTCCTAAGCAGGTCTAGCTAGTTCCAGCAGAGTTTGCCAGGGTAAGCAATTCAAGTGTGAAAAGGTACAACCAAATTTCCACAGATATTTGCGTAGAATTTTGTCTATGAAACTGGTTCGGGCTATTGTACCTTGATTGAGAAGTTTTTACATGCATAATATTTGGTCCTTGGAAAAAGGAGAAATATTCTATCAAGTACAATGGGCTGACCTACATGTACACATGGTGTAGGCTTTAACAGACATTTCAGGCTATTTAATCACAACTTTTCTGGGGTTTTTTTTCCAGGGCAAACAAATCGGGAATCAGTCTTGAGTAGTTAGAATAACACGCCTGTTTTTAAGAACATTTTCCTTGATATAGGAATAAAATTATATTTTGTGACCTCGATGAGAATTTTTTCAAAACTGTTAGACCATAAAAAAGTGAATAAACTCAAAAGGAAATCAAAAGGGGAATTTTTGGGGGTGGAATAAAAAAATATTCACCACTTGAAATATTTTTTTTTTTTAAAGTGCACACACTTCTTGATCTTCAGAGTCAAATGGACTGGAGTTGTATTGTACACAAAGTACTTGTCAAGGTTAGTTTCCATTCATGACTGTTCCACCTCGCCTCCCTTAATTACATTCCACACACAAAAGCTCTCTGGAATTGCTAAAATAAGGCACCATGCGTTCACCGTAGGGGGTGGTGGTTTTTGCTTACAGAGAGGTCATTTCGGCAGGGGTTGTTTTGGTCAATACGGGAGGTAGCGTGTGAGGTGTAAATGAGGAGACTCAGAGTTCACCTCTTGGGTGTTGGATTATTTCGATTGAATTCCTCTTTTTCTGGTCCAAGTTTTAGGTAAACTCTGTTCAACTTCTCTCAACACCAGTGACTGTTAATACGTTATCAGGTTTTGGCAGTGGGCAAATACTTTTGGATAGAAAGAGAGTTGTCATTTTGTCTTAGACCAAAAGTTAAAATCCCCTATGGCAAAAGTCTTTAGTAACAGTCCTTCATTAAAAAAAACCAAGGAGACCTACAAACTGTGTTTTACGCACTCCTCCGAACAAACTTCAAACGTTAGTCTTAAAAGTCTTAAAACACAATTTTATAAAATCTGACTATTCCTTATTTTTTAATTTAACATGCAAGTACTTCAGAAGATTCATACTGCAAACCGGATTGCAAGATTGGAACGACAAAAAATTACATAATCATACTCATTCCCCGCTGTAAATAAAATGATTTTTTCCCCAAATAAAACAAATCTACAGACAGACAGACAGACTAGGCAGTTTGGCTAGAATACGGCTCAAGTTGTTTGGACATAGATAAGGTTGGAATACCTGACCCTGTGATGAGCATTGGTGATTATGGGCCTGCCAACCCAAATCCTTCTAAATCCTTCACTTGGGCACTTGGATATGGGAGGATTTGGGACTGTAAGGGTTAAATCTTAAGGACGCAATAAAAGGTTAAGGAGTGTGGGGGAGAGCGATTGCATTATGAAGGTCAGACATCACTGAGACTCAATGCTGCAATCCTCAAGTCAACTCCAAGTCAACACATCAAGTCTCAGGTCCTTAAGGGTAAGTTTTTGGTCAATCTCAAGTGAAGGCTCAAGTCCTAAACGGCAAACCGTAAGTCAGGTCTCAAAATTTTCTCCACTTGGTATACTTGCAATTTGCAACTGTAAATTAAGCCCCCAACAACATAATGTAACCATCAGTAGAAACTTAATTCCCTATTCCATGTTTTGTCAGTCATTTAAAATTATTTGTAAAAAAAAAAACACTCTCTGACGTTGTGCTGTGATATTATGCACCTTCCCTCATTCACAAAATACTAACAAACAAAAATGTAAAAACACCAAAAGTTAAACAATTCATGGCAAAGCTGAGCGCAACCTTCAAATGCCTCATCTCTTGTCTGAATTTCCAAATGAAGAATAACATTCTTGGAGGGGGTCACTTTACCAACCCTACAAAATAGTCCAATTCCAATTAACTTCTTCAATAGAAACTTGATAAAGATCTGAATTGCTATGTTGCAAACAGCTCTAAACATCCTCAAAGCAACAAATTGGCAATAAATAACCCATAAAAGAGCACCTAAGAAACTTCTGCAAACAAACTGCTGGACCTCCTGTGTGTGCGCACTGGAGTGTGTGTGTGTGTGTGTGTTTTTGTTCACACAAAGTCTGAGTTCATTGGAGTTCAGACACTAAACCAGGTGTATTGCTGTAAATCTAAATTTTTATGGAGGATGGCGGCGCTTTCCAGTCACGGGATTCCAAAACCACACAGAATTGTGTCAGGTCTTGGTTTAGACACAGCTTGCTTCAAGTATCGCCTTTTCAAGTCTAGGGATTCGAAAGTCGGTAAACAAATATTCTGGGAAATACTTAGCTCGCTATATAAAGTGGCAGCCTGGAAAATGTCCTCCTACACCCAAAACCAAGGATACTACAAGAATCTGTTTTGAAACAGCAAGCTGCCAGTTTCATATAGACTGGTTGAAAAACATAAAGAGCTGAAATTGTTACAGTGGATATAGGCTTGGCGCCAGAATTTGATGAGGACAGGAATGCTCATATTATTGAATCTAATGAGTGCAGCAAGTCCAGAGTGTAAAGTGACAGAGGGAGAGAGCTGTTGCTAAGTGGGGATGAGAGTGGAGATGAGACTGGGGTGTGTGGGTCAGTGACACTGGGAGAGGAAGGTAGAGGTTTCTCCACATGTATTGTTTGTTTTCAAACAGAAAAAAATGGGCCCAAAAGGGAGATCAAATTACTACCATTAGAAGGGGGGCAGGTTAGTATAAGTATCCACACTGCAGGGCAAGCTCATTGGTCTAGTTGTAAGACATCTGATCTAGAATGGCAAAGGTCGTGAGTTTGAATCCAATCGGAGTAGTATGCCTGTCTTATGGGTTTTTTCTTTTAACTGAACTTGGACAAGCACTTAGTATACAATGCTTATCACACATTGGTGTAGGGTAAAACAAAAATGTAAATAGTATTTGTCATAATACCCAATTCAATTAAATTATCTCTCAACACGATTGTCGACCTGGAGGAATTCTCTTTGGTCTTCCACTGTTTGAATTTTTTTTCACAGAGCTGCCCCCATTGGTTTTGTACACAAATTAAAACGAGGACATCCTCAGTTTGTGTCACACCACCTGGATCCTTACTGTTAAACTCTTTCGTGTCTACCTGGGCCCAATTTCATAGAGCTGCTAAGCACAAAAATTTGCTTAGCATGAAATTTCTTCCTTGATAAAAACAAGATTACCAACCAAATTTCCATGTGTTGCATATTGCTTGTTACTGGTAGTCAGCTGTTGTTTGCTTATCCTGAAAATCACGTGGAAATTTGGTTGGTAATCCTGTTTTTATCAAGGAAGAAATTTCATCCTAAGCAAATTTTTGTGCTTAGCAGCTCTATGAAATTGGGCCCAGGTAGACACGCTCCCAGCTCCATGCGCTTCTTCCCTGTGCTTGGCACAAATCTGACTTTCTTTTGCCACCAGACATCTCACACAAAATGAGCAAAAAAAAAAAAACCCAGACATTGATTCCTAAACACGGACAACATAAACCAAGACATTAAGTCCTCCCCGAGTAACAGTTCCTCTGTGAATAAATTTGTAATGCAAGAAAACTTCTGCCAAATAATCTCCGACGCAAATCGGTCCAGGTGTGTCTCTGCATCTTAGACATGATATAAGATGACACATTTGTAAATCAGAGGGAAAGTTTTTTTTTTTTCAGTCAACAAACCGACCTAAACCAGAGAGAGGAGGAGAGAGTTTGACACCAAAATGTACACTCTAAAAACAGCTTGCAGTCCTATACCTTAGTCAGGCAGGATGGTTTACACCTGCGCACTAATTGGATACACTGAATGTATACAGGATACCACACCAAGGGGGGTATGTCTCGACCAGTTACGTCTAGGAAATAATGTAAAACACACCGATAATATTACAGTAATTTTTTCTAACTACAGTGATGTTTTCAGTTTGTAGTTGTAGTAGTATTTATGCTGTTTTAACTTTTTAGAAAACAACACACAGGTTGTTTTCAAACAGGATATACACTGTTGATAATATCCTGAAATTACCATCGAAAAACTTCTGAGTTGAACATAATTACAGTAACTTACACCCTCAGAAGTTGTTCTTTTCCATGTAATATTGACTTACTGTTCGTGATTTTGAGCTATTTTAACATTCTAAATTAAATCAAATCCTTTTTTGCTGGGTTTTTCCCTGTATGGGAAAAGTGGTGTGATGAAGTACGCAGTTATTTTTGTGAAGTCTATCTAGATGCAAACTAATGAATTTTCTAAATTTGTTCAGTCATGCCCCCTTTCGTATTGGAAATACACAATATTACAGTGATCATAATTTGATATTTTTGACTCATTGCCTAACAAAATATACAACCTCCATCTGAAGTGAAATTGCCTATTCAAAAACCTTGTTGCTCCATATTTTAAGTAGTCTGCTG
The DNA here is from genome assembly GCA_023634235.1 of Pisaster brevispinus. Classification (NCBI taxonomy): domain Eukaryota; kingdom Metazoa; phylum Echinodermata; class Asteroidea; order Forcipulatida; family Asteriidae; genus Pisaster; species Pisaster brevispinus. Next base: position 6,721,116 of record JAMKCF010000021.1, on the reverse strand, counting down.
GATGGTCTGTGGAATTGCATGGGTTTTCTTTTGCCTGTAATTCTCCAGAGGCCTGTGGTTTTGAAAAACTAATCAGTTTTTAAACAACTCGGTAGGCCTTGAGATGAAACAAATGATTTATTCCCAGACAAAAATCTGCAGGCGAGTGGTGAATTTCGTCGTTGGTGGAAATTCACTTGGGTATTGGGTCAAGCGTTTTTGTTTAGTCTTCCCAAATGTTACACTGACAGGGCAGTAAATATACCTTCCCCCTTGTGAGGGGAAACTTTGATTGTAACATGGTGTGGTCGTGATAACAAATCTTGAGGTTATATTGTCCAGGAGCTGAGGTGAGCATGTCATGGCAGAGGGGATGAGCCAGGGGGGCTTTGGAGGGGTGTGTGCCCCCAACCCCTTTTTTGATCAGCAATCATAAACTTTCTTAGAAATTTACAGTTTGGACACTTGACTTTGGACAGCTGACCACACATTTGATTCACCCACCAACTATTTCGATGCAGTAGAGTTTTCTTAACGTAATGTGAACATTTGACAAAGGGTGAGTAATATTTTTGTGTGACCTCGTAGAAAGTGTCATTCTTTATTCCCACTAAGTATGTGAAGTCAAACTTTCCGATCCACTTTTAACCCTGGTACATGTTCTCCCTGTACTAATTGTCTAAATATTGACTATTACCACCGTTCCCTTGCAATAACCAGAAACTACATGTATCTTCAAGATATCATACAAAAGAAAGACTGGGAAAGACCAAGTTCTCATGACCACATAACACTTTTAAGATTTTTACACGATAAGTCATCAAAAATGTGTTTGGATAATTACGAGTTGTGTACACAACTGTTTGATTGTCGTGAATACAAGGCACTGGATAATCCACCCTTAGTTTTTATTCAAAACCCCACATCCTTCAAACAACACAAAGTATAGGGCTTTTTTTCAGGCCGTGATGGAGACCACAGACTGTGCAGATTCCCACAAGACCTGGCGCAAACAATTCATTTATGGTTCCAGAGGAATTCAAAATATTGCAGTGCTTTTGTTTGGTTTTCCCAAGCTCAGCCGTAAAAGTTAGTTTGAACTTTCATGAAAAGTGTGGGGGAATGTCCAAGGCCGTGGCATGGTGCATAAGAACAAGCTTGTTTAGTTTTTTTTAAACTAATGCTTTTTAAAGTTATTTTCTGCATTTTCCAGTTCTTTCAAGTTGTTGACTGCATGCACCTTCAGTTCTAGATTTTGAGGAGCTTCTAGAAACAGTATTCTCAACACTGGAGAAATAAACTAAAGAGCATGGTTTTCTTTACATTTTCAGAAAAAGAAAAGTCTAAAATATCTCATCCATGAAAACTACTCATGACATCGGCCAACAGTATATAGTGGAAATTGTCCAGAGGCCGATTTTACAGAGAGCTTAGATTGGTCTTAAAAGATGTGAATCAATTCACATACTGCATCTCTTTGGAACTAAGGAGTTCCTGGGGGTGGTGCATGTTTCCCTCCATCCTACACTCTAGACTGTTTTAAGATGAATATCAATTCCTACCATCAGATCCCTTAAGTTATTTTCATCTTAAATGTTTTCTTCTTGTAGCCCCTTACCAAGAGTGGCTTTTAGCATTATTTGGGGTGAACAAAAAAAATTAATTGCTTAGCAAAGTGTGATGTCACAATACAAATCACTATGGTGATATTGACAACTCATCTTAAGATGAATCGTAGTGCTTTGTGAAATCGAATCCAGGGCCACAAATCAAGAAGACATCCCCCTCCCCCCCCCCCCCCCCCCCCCCCCCCCCGTTCTGCTTCAAAGAAACTACTGGCTAATAACCCAGGTTGCAAACACTCTTTGTTTTGCGGTAAATGAGCTGTCGCTTATTCAGCACCAACTCTCTGCAACAGTTTGCCACAGCCTATATACACCCAAGTGGTGAGGGCGACATCTTAGGTTGTTCAAACTGGGAGGCTGAAAAAGACATTAGGTAGAAAAAGACATTAGTGGTGTGTCCAAGCCAAGCGGTTCAGAGCACCAGACTCAAGTTCTGGTGTTTCTGATCAGCAGAGAGTGGGTTCGAATCACAGTCTGTTGTGTCCCTGAGCACTTCACCATAATTGCTTTGTCCTTTGGATGGGACATTAAGCTGTAGGTCCCGGGCCCTAGGATTTTAAGGGCCCAGAACAAGTAGGCGTGGAAGAGTAGGGGTTAAACCCAGTTTCTGGTTCACATAGCAGGTTTTTTTCGGGCTTGTGAGCTACAGTGATTAAGTTCACTTATGAGGCATCCATGGTTTTACTACCACAAATATGTAACAATAATAAAAATAAAAGCCAGCTCTCTCTCCACTTCTCCCAATTTTTTTTTCAGGGGAATTGCCAGACCATGAAAAGAATCTCATTAAAAAACTAGCTGTTGAAATAAAACTGAAATTATTCCTAACAACGCTGGGGTTTCTATTTGCTCACTTCAACCACAGACGTGCTTCCACCAAAGATCTTCACCACACTTGTAAGAGGTTTTGTACGGCTCTTAAACTTACTTCTTAAATCAAACCACCAGTCTACGCCCGGCGCCCTTCTGGGGCCATCCAAGTGCTCCTAAGGATAAATAGGTTACCTTGAATTAAAAGAAGACAATAGACGGGCACTTGCTTTGTCTGAGTGGAGCACCACTGACTAATCAATAGTCAGTAACACGTCGCGGTAACACGTCCCTCTTCATTGTTATCAACTTGTCAATGAGTTTTTACAACCTAGCGACAGTTGTGTAAATGATAAGGGGGTTCCTGTCCAGTTTTTATTATCCAGTTAGGGATGCGGGACTGTCATAAACCTTGATTGGGAAATATGTGATAATCGGGTGTTAAATGTTTTCGCAAAAATGTTTTCGCAAGAATTCTGTGATTTGGTATAGATTGAATGATGCCTCAGGAATTTTCAGAATTTTGTAAGGAAAATCAGGAGTGTATTTTGTGCCAAGTTGAGTAGAACTACACGTAGGTCTTTATTGGCTGCTAATGACACTGCAGGTGTATTTGTTGTTAATGGATGGAGCTAGAGACCTGGTCCATTAATAGCAGTCCAGTATAATGACTGATTTGAGATGGCAATTTTAAGAAATTGTTTCCTATGTTATGTTGAGGTTCAAGTCTTATAGCTGAAACTATAGAGCTATGGGTTTGAGCTCTATGGCTGAAACGACTCGCGCTCCTTTCAAGATATTTACTTATTTTATTTATTTACTTGTTTATTTACACATGTATCCAACAGCGCAAGCGCAAATAACAGGATGGTGAAGCGAGAAGAAATGTTCAGTTTTAGATGTGGGAGGAAAACCCCCAAAATGAGGAAATCCCACACAATCAGGTAGGGACTGATACCCGCTGGGAAATAGTATTAAAGAGCACAAAATTATAATAAATGAAGTAAGTTATCGCACAAGAGTATTTCAATTGTAAATGCAACTTAGGCATCTCTTGAGCATCTCCCCCCCCCCCCTCGTAAAAATTAAACCTTAAGAAAAATGTGTACCACTGCACGGACCCACACATTTACCTTTTCAGCTGATGTCGAAATAAAGATCGAGTCCCAAAAACAATGGTTAAAGTAAGAACAAAGGAGCTCACTTATAAAATTTTAAAACTTTTGTACATGCAATTTAAACCTTTTTTCCTTTTTTAAACTTTGCATAAGATTGGATTCACACATGACTATCACAGAATGAAACCCCATTTCTGACCAAAACTGTTCCCTCTATATTTTACAAACCAATATTGTTTTCTTCTGATAATATCTTTGTTCTATGAAGCACCTTTTCATATTGTGAAATACCTTGGACATCTTTTTAGGCAGATTTCAGTGCTTTACAAATTGTCAGTATTATTTAGTCGTACACACGTCTTTAAAAACAAACTATAGGCCAAACAAACCCGAAGGCAACTTTGGATGGGACTTAAAACCCTTAACCATTCAGTAATTATGTAAAACATCTGCTCTTGAGCACAAGATGTGGGATTGAATCTGGCCTATGCCAGTATGCTTACAAGAAGAAAAAAACCAAAAGAAACAAATTGTTTTGTCGAATACTACAACATTTGTTAATCATGAAAATGCATGCCCTGGGCAGTGCATTGGACTAACCTTTGGTTTGTATATACAGATTGACCCATCCAATGTCCAGAAATCCAGCAGAGTTGGGAATTAAGGAGAAAATGAGAATATTCCATTTGAAGTGTTGTGTGTGTGGTTTTTTTCTCCATCTGAGAGGCTATTTTCATCACAACGTGCCAACAACCGTCAGGTCGTTGCCCCAATCATCCTGTCACGTTGATGTCTTGTTGCTTAATATATACCCATTAGGGCCTATCCATATAAAACAAAAACATGCAGGAAAGAAGAGGAAGAAAGAAGAAGAAAAAAAAGGTTTGAAATTTCTCCCAGGAAAAATTGTTGTGTGAAGATTTCTTTTAGCGATTGGCAGGAAAATTTCGTCTTGTCGGAACTCCCAATCTGATAAACATCTTATCCCAGGTAAACGGAGATTGGGAATTCAATGTCTGGTTAGGCACTGGTAAACTAGGAAGGAGAATGTCAAACTCAGAGTAGTGCCTACTGTGATATTAATCTCTCCAAGATATTCCAAGCACATTTTGCACTATTTTTTTTTCAATACTTGGCAGATAACATTCATCCCTTCCAGTTACGCTGCTACAACCCCTTCTTACTCATTATTGTAAAAATAAATATTAAAAAAACAATTGAAGTTTTTAATTAAACTTTGGTTGTATGTCATACTCTTCTTTTGTTTTATAACAACATTTGCAAGACATAAAACACTTCACACTATCACTGTTGTTCTGTTTAATCATTTATAAAAGATGTTAAAATTGCATCAGGCATAAAGAACTTGGTTTTACCCATACATCGATGTGTGTGAAGTACTGTATACTAAGTATATTACTCGGGTGGATTCGAACCCAATGGTAAGTCATCTGCTCTATAGAATGGCAAAGGCTTGGGCTTTGAATCATATCGAAGTAATACACCTACCCTTACCAAATTGCCCAATTCATTTCAATTGGATATCCAGTTGGAAAGAAATGGATTGAGTTGGTATTGAGTTGGTTTATATTGGAATACTGAATTTAAATGAAATTTGGAATTTGGAATGAAATCTTAGACCAACTCAGTCCAATTGGAAATCCAATTGGAGTCAGTTTGCTTGATTTAATTGAATTGGATTTAGTTGGAATTTGTTTCTACCAATTGGACATTTCACCTCCCAATATTGTTTCAATTGGAAATTTTATTTCCCAACAGGGTCCAATTGGAAAAACAATCTTCATATTATTCCAATGTCACCAACTGGATTTAGGATTAGTTAATTGCACCGGTGTAAATCCCTCGAGTGGGGTGGGATATACTATATCCCATAAGTTTTTGGACTGTCCGCCCAATGGGTATAAACTACTTTTATTGCTCGATGGTCTATCGGTATCAATCTGTCAGACTATTAAGCTCATTGCTCCGACCAATGGGCTGTCAGACCAGTGGGTAAAAACTTATTTTGGGGTGTAGTTTAAAATATCCAATTGAGTCTAGTTGGAAAAAAAAATCAATCTGAACCCAACTGAATCCAACCGAGTCCAATTGTGTCCAGTTGTGTCCAATTGGTTTTGTGCCAATACGCAACATCAACAAAATTCCAATTGGTTCCAACTGGAAATTCTTGTAAGGGTATTTTTTTTCTTCACGGGACTCGCTAAAGTACCGAGTCTAACAGTGCTTTACACAAATCGGTGTATGGGTGAAACCAAATAATATTAAACATTCTTGCCAGCATTCATGTTTTTTTATTCACTGTAAATAAATGATTAAAATTATATCATTTAAAAATTTCCTTTGGCCCTCACTTGCGATACTGTGCTGCCACTGCTTCCTCCATGGGCAGGTTCATGACTACTTTTCCCAGTGGGAATTCTACATGTACATAATGAATAAAATTGTTTATTACAAATTAGAAACTGGACACAGAGTGTCTTGCTGGAGGAGGTGAAGTGGAGGGGAACAAAATAAACACACTTTAGCTGAGAGACGTGTAGAATGATGGACTGGGTTGTATAAAAAAATCTTTAAAATAAATATTAGTTATAGGACCTATACTGTACAAATAAACAAATCAATCAAACAACCATTCTTGTATTCTATAGAGAACTTTACATTCATTTGGGCACAAAAAGTTGTTAATTTGTACCACTAGTTTTATTATACAAGTACAGTTTTATATAGGCCTATGTCTGGAGGATCACCTTGGTACATGTACCTCTCCACGGCCCCCACTTGATATTCTAGGTTGACAATTGTCTGAGTTTAAAAATTACAATTCCTTTGAAACAGATATTCTTTTTAGTGTAATTATCATAAATGACTAGTAGTTTTCCATAACTGTTTTTTCTCAGTGCGTTTAACTTTAAAAAAAATTTGTGCATGTATATACTTCTTTAACAAACAGAAATGAATAGCACGATATTCCTGTAATTGCTTTACTGTATTATGATTGAGATGAGCATACCATAGTAAAAAATAATCTCCAGGGGCCAGCAAGGCTATTTTTATCTGGTATTGACAATAGGCCTTAAGCTATGATAGAGAAGCCCGAGACAGAATCATCTCCTCATTGATTTTTAGAAGTGCAAAGTCAATCTTCTACTTTACCAATATACACACCATGGTTATAAGATACAACTGCAGAGCAAGGCTCAAGAATTACAGTCAGAGAAATCTCTCTTTTTTTCATCATCACGGCTTGATGGCAAATCCACTGTCCACTAATGACAATTTCAAAATTTGAATTGTTAAGAATAGTTCACTTCATTTTAAAATAATTTTCCTTCAATTTGTACCAAGAAAACCAGTCCCAGCAGACCCATTGAGACATGTCTTTCATCATCACAGCATGTCAATATTCCATCAACATCGCCATCCACTCAGCAAGGTCCCTCCAACTAATGTCACAGTCCATTATTCACCCTGCACTGCTGAACAGATCAACTCTGCCAATGTCACCTGTCATAGCTTGCTGGAGTACATTGAATTCTACCTCCAACCTAACTAACCACAAGGTTTCTGTTGGAAAGTTTGGCGGATGAACCCATTTTATGGAGGTTGATTGCCTCCCAACTGCCATGGCAGACACATCACTTTACACCATTTAGAATGTGATAAAATGCAAGCTGCGGGTCACCGGCTCAGGGCAGAAAGGACTTACAGGACCTAGAAAGACCCAGTCAGTTCAAAGAAGAAAGGACTTACAGGACCTAGAAAGACCCAGTCAGTTCAAAGAAGAAAGGACTTTAAGACCTAGAAAGACCCAGTCTGCTCAAAGCAGAAAGGACTTGCCCTAGAGAGACAAGTCTACTCAGAGCAGAAAGGACTTACCCTAGAAAGACCAAGTCTGCTCAGAGCAGGAGAAGCAACTTATTAGACCTAGAAAGACGCAGTATGCTCAGAGCAGAAAGAACTTGACCTAAAAGGACAAGTCTGCACCGAGCAGAAAGGACTTACCCTAGAAAGACCAAGTCTGCTCAGAGCAGGAGAAACAACTTATAAGACCTAGAAAGACGCAGTATGCTCAGAGCAGAAAGGACTTGACCTAGAAAGACTGGGTCAGCTCAGAGCAGAAAGAACTCATAATTCACACCCCCACACAATCAGGTACAAGTCTTTTCTGCTCTGAGCCGACATTCAGTGATTTTGATGTTTTTTTCTTGAACGGCTTCAAAGCATTGGAGGAAGTCCACACATACTCACGTATTAAAGGCTACAGTTTAAAATTCATAACAGATGTCAGAAATCTGTATCTGAAATGTCTACATGTTAAGTCTCAAAAATAAGTTCAGAAAGCTAAATCCAGAACCCTAGCCCCCCTCCCCCCCACCCCAACTCCAAACCCTTGCCCTATGAGAACGAAAGAATACAAAAATGAATGGTTCTAATTCACAAAGCAAACTGGTTCACTTCACAATGCAACAGAATCCTATCATTGCAATTTATTCTGCATTTTTAGCAGGGTTTCCATTTCAATTTCCAACTGTCATGGATTTTGATGCATTTAATAGCAGGGTGCCTACAAAACACCTGATAGTCAGGGATACTAGACTCTCATCAATTCAACAGGCAAGTCCTTGCAATAATGGGTTAGTTTTTGAAATTTTGAAATCGGATCACAGTGGGAGGCTAAGGCTTGATTTTCCCCAATTTTAATTGACTAGCTTTCCTTACTTTTCAGTATTGAATCAATATTTTATGAAATTTATTATCGCACAAGAAGGGCCCTTAAAAGACAAAGTACAAGATTGGTAAATATAAATATTGTTTAAACATTATTAATTTCATTCTGAAACTTCACTGATTGTAAAGTTCATACCAATTAGGCCTACCAATCCTCAAAAAGAAACTTTGAGAAAATAGCATTTGAAGATAATAATCAGTTAAAGACAATACCATAAGGCTTTGGGCGCTGCACATGGGCAGGTGGATTCGCACAAGCAGGTAAACCAAGGTTTCTTTATTATTAATTTGTGTACACAGATTGTTTGCATTAACAGTTGTATGTTTCCCTCCATCCTACTCTCTAGACTGTTTTAAGAGGAATGTCAATTCCTACCTTCAGTTTGTTTCTCTTTAATGTTTTTCTTTCTTGTAGCCCCTTACCAAGAGTAGCTTCGAGCCTTGTTTTGGGCGAACTTGCAAGAGAATAAATAAACAAATAAACAAACAAATAACATTTTAAAAATCACTGGTGCTTATTTCAATTGCTGCAATCTTTGAGCAATGCTGCCATCGAAACAATGAGCTCCCATATTTCAGCATCACTATGCAACAATTCTTAGCTCTCAAGTACACACCAATTCATTCACTTCCACGGTTATAGAACAACTTGCCCACAAGTTTATTCTGCACACCTTCTGGCACACCGTATTATCTGCTTGTTATATTATACCAAGAGGCTGATTAGTTTCTTATTTCCTGCAGTGGTCAACAACTACCTATTTCTTTTGATATTATACCATGAGTTTGGTTTTACCCATACACTGATGTGTGTATAAAAGCACTGTATACTCAGTACTTCCCCAAGTCCTGTGAAAACAAAACCAATGAGGCAAAGGTCCTGGGTTCGACCCCCACTATAGAGTTACATGCCTGTGGATTGTTTTAATGAATTTTTGTCACAGGCCTTGGAAAAGTAGTGAGTATAGGCCTACAGTGCTTTACACACATTGGTGTAAGGGTCAAACCAAATTCATTATTTGATTCTTTATCCTTGATGTACTTTTATGATAATGGCCGAAGCAAGAAAGAATAAGAATGAGAGCATGGGTTTATCTGTACAGTTATATCCGTGACTATTAATGAAGGGTTCTCAACACAATCTCCTTGACCAACAACAAAACATGACTTGGTGGGTGTCTCCTACTACTGACCCAGCCAGGGGCTGGACATTTCTTTACACCACACAAAGTGGTGCCAGATATTTAATCCTCTTGCCCACAGTGCACAAAGTAATGAAAACAGTAACTATTTGAGGTGCCTTTAATTACTGCATTCGGCATTGTGTTTCAAAATGGTCTCTTTAAATAGAAACGTTTGCATACAGCGGAGCTAATTGGGTGCACATAACCCACAACAGACCCAGAATGGGTTTGACCCCCTACTGGTACAAACTGTAGCACCCCCTGGATGGGGAGGTGTGATTGTTTCACAGCCCCGGAGGACAATGTTTCTGGAGTAGGTTACACTTTTATCTTTAAAATCTAATACTTATTGATCAAATAGTGACCAGGGGTTATTTTTTTAGCAACATATTAAGTGTCTAGAAGCCGGCTTTCTTACTCAAAATCATGGTGCGTTATTTGGAAAGTACAGCCACATTTTCAGCAAAGGAGCAAGGAACACCATCATCTCAGAGGGCTACTAAGCAGGAATTACTGCAACTCAACACGGCTCAGATTTCAAGACACAAGACCACATGTCTTGTAGCTCAATCAGCTCTTTCACAGGATCGGAAATATTTTATTTAATAATTAAAAAAATATATATTTGCTGACTATTAAGGAGGAGTTTAGGAATTGACAAACTTCTTCAATAAAAGTGTTTGGAAAAAAAACCCACCTCTAGACTGCAGAAGTTGTCCCATTGTGGGTTAACTAGACAGATGTTAAGATCACTGAGTGGGTGTTCTGGCCCTACATTTACAGTGTGAAGATCTAAAACCGACATAGAACAGTCACTCGGACAGTATACAAAATTTGAACACCATGAATGGAATTTTGTCTTATAACAAATACTTACAAAGAAATCCTTTTCCCCAGCAAAAGTACTTTTAACAGCTCTAATAAAACTGGCCCCTGGTGAAAGAAGCAACTAACTGACGATCTGAGAGACCCTTAAACCCAGACAATGGCATCTGTCAACAAACAAGAGTCAGGAAGCATTTTCTTGGCCCAGGGACACACCCCTAGGGAGACATGAGAGGCATCAAGGCTGATGAGTCTATTGTACTTTAATGGAGACATTGTCTCCAAATGGCCCTTCTGTAAAAAACATTTTATATGAAGATCCCTGACTGGACAGTAAGTGTGCTAAAGTTGAACTGTCTTTTGGTGCATTTGACTTTTCTTTTAGCAACCCAATTATGTGGAACATCATTGCTTGTCTAGTGTATTACTGACCACACATCCAGAGTTTTGCACTCACTACTAAACACAAATGTTTGTATTATCAATTAATGTTGTAGGACAGGTCTCGAGTTTCAATTGTTGAGGTCTCGGCTGTTTCCAGGTCTTGATTTTCAAGACCTGGTCTCGGTCTCGGAGCAAAGGTCTTGCAGTCTGGTGTCGAGACCTTACCAGACCTTAGTTTCATAATCTTCCAAAAACATAGGGGGCCTATACAAACAGAAAAAGCACCCCAAAACCAAAGCAAAAATGTAAAAAGTGTAATGTTTTGGGTTTTTTTCCTTTCTTGGAGGGTGGTGCAGCACCGTTGCATTTTTTTCCCCATACCGCATAGTGGCAATATGTAACACCCATAGTGAAGGCAGACATACCACATACCAAACAAAATTGAAGTGGTTCAGGATTAAAAATCCACTGAAAATCAAGAAAATGGGATTTGATATTTGTTTGATTGTTTACAGTACAGATTTGTGCAAGGTCTCCCCCTCAGTCTCGATGGGGAGGTCTAAGGTCTCAGTCTTGGTCTTAGACTCGGACGGGGAGGTCTCACCATCTCAGTCTCCCCCTAGGAGGGGTGGTTTCAGACTCAGTCTCGGACTTTTTGGTCTCCACTACAACACTGATATCCGTGGAAAAAACTACTGTGTTACAACCAAAGCAACATGTAGACTACACAACATGTGAAAGAGCTGCAATTAGTAACTATTGCTTTTGGACAAAAATCCAAAGATATATTTTTTTAAATAAAAAATATATATTTGTGACCAACTGATGTTGACAAGTTATATCAAATGAAAATAGGCACCACTTTACAGTTATAAATGCCAGTAAATGACTAATTATAAGCATTCATTAAGGGCTCCCTTTTTAGCCAATGTGTCAGGATGCACAGGGCACAGCCTAGTAGCCTGGAAGTTTATCCCTACTAACTGGCAACGTAGATCACTGAGGAAGAAAGTCAACATTTTGTCTGTCTCACACGGAGTGTTATGAATTGTGGAGGCCCTTTTTCACAGACTGCAAAATCCAACACTTGTGATGATCATCACAGATAAAGTGTTGGCAAGAATGCCACGTCCATGCCCTCCATTATTTTTTCGAAAAATATGTTTGTGATTTGTCGGTTAGAACTTTCTCTGTGGTTAAGAAAGGTCAATTATCATGATGAAGTTTACAATGGTTCAGCTACAGTGCTCAAGGGTAAAAGAAAATACTAGATTCATCAAAAAAGAGGAAAATTGTACAAGTCTTCCTCTGTGTGTGCTACTACTAGACTGTGGTCTGGCATACCAATGCATAGTGCTAGTATAAATATGCTTGCCAAGAGATGCATTTCATTATTTTGATGTCATTTGCAGTTACGATTATCGCAACTAAGCCCTAATAATAATAATAATCTTTAATACTACACTAGCCAAATGACAAATTAAGATAACTATCCTCATATTAGTACTTGTTCCAATATAAACAGTTTTCATGCTGAACTATGCAAAAGCCTTTTCTCATTTTGGTTCTGGTCTAGCTCTTTACTTTAGTTACCAGTTGAAAAAACTTCTGGTCTAGTAACAATTTTGAGCTACACACAAAAGTATGCCTACAGCACCAACTGTGCGGTCTTGTGGACCCCCCCCCCCCCCCTAAATTTGAGACCTGTTGTGCTGGCTCGGTGTTATTTGTTTGGTAACGGACATGAGCAATGTTTCAGTCGAGTTCTAACTTACCTAGTCATCGTTCACGCTCATTCGTCTTTTCTTTCAATGAAACAACATTTTCGCGTTGAACTTGACAGCAGTCCACGTGCTCACAAGTATGTATACTGCTAGTGCTAGAAATAAACATTGACGGCACAACACAAACTTAACAGTAGAGGGCGCTATTCTCTTCTTATAGACTCGCTGAAACTTACAAGGCGCAGAAAGAGGACCGTGGCTCGTGCACTGGGGATCGGGACTAACACTTTTTTCCCCTTCATACTCCCTTGCATCAACCAAAACAAATGACAATAATTGGTTTGCTTTTAAAGATTAGTTCAGGCTCTCGGTAGCAAACATTGAAACAGCTTTCCTGGAACATAAAATATTTGTTCGTAATAAATTAGAGCATTACATCTGAATATTATAACCTATATAACTAGAAGTTAAGCCCATTGCAAGACATTAGCAATGAACTGCTTCAAATCATTTGGTTCACTTTTTATAACTTTGTCGCATTATACGCACACTGTGTCACATCCGATTTAAAGATCAACGGTTATCATGGAGGTAAACAAGCATAACTACACCCAGATTCCCAAGCTGCTGGCTCAAAAACCATTAACAGCCCCACAAGGCATTGCATTGCATTCCCCAACTTGTCCTTCAAGGAATCCAAATGTTGAGATAATCAGGGATTTGAAAATATCCCACTTCAAATGTTCAAAATGCTAATTCTTTTAATGCAAATAAAATGATCAGACAAGAAATGAAAGAAATATTGATACTTTTCTAAAAATTTATTTTAGTCAGACAACATTTCAAACAATGTCATTACTGATATCAAATACAGAAGATCATTATTAACTTTATGATGCATGAATGTTTCTCTCAAATTCAAAATGTCACCCAATTTTAACCAAAATTATGGTACCCCAACAGTCTCAAGATAAAAACAACCATGCAAATCTCATTTGTCCAAACTAAACCAACAATGGTTAGAAATGCTTTAGTTGAAAGCATTAATATGTCGTTGGGAGACACAGAAGAATCTGTGAGCAAATATTTGGCATTTGGAAAGTAACATGGGTTCCATTTTTGTAGCCACTTGTCCTACAACACTATTATTATTATTATTTATTTGACCAAGACAACTCATACAACAAATTACAAAGAAACAAGTACATACAGATGAAAACAAAATTAATCTAGAAATAAAAGACAAAAAAAATAGGTAAGTAGGCCCTAGATGAAAAATAACGTGTAATAAAAGGTGGGGGGAATAAATAAATAAAGCAAATAATTCAAGGGAAAAAAAGACAACTAGAGTCCAAACACTGACTGAGCGAGTGAAGGTGGAGCACGCAGGAGGGGAACAAAACCATTAAACTCTGAAAGAAAAACCAAACACGGGAAAAACAACGACAAATCATGCGGGTCAGGGACAACAAAAGTAAACTCAATTACTGTTGCTGATGAAGCCCATGCAGAACTTACTGCTGCCTTACAATAAACATTCATTATTTACTGCCTTGCGAAAAACACTTCACAACATTCTGTGTACTGCTGGAAAACACATTCTTCTCTTTACAATGATATATATTTTGCAAGTTTTTCCCACTCAACATCACTGGTAATGAGAGTAACAGGAAATACATCAAATTATTGTTCATATACAGTGTTTCCCATAGGTAGGTGTGTACAGCGTTTGTGTGTTCAACGGGAAACCCTGCAGTTAGGATGCTACAGATTAACGATATTGCCCAGAAGTGCTTCAAACTTCAAACAATTCAATACACTTTTTTTTACACCTTTAGATAAGTGAGAACGGATTAACGATATTGCCCAGAAGTGTTTCAAATTTCAAACAATTCAATACACTTTTTTTTAATACCTTTAGATAAGTGAGAACAAATTACATTTGCAAATATTATATACTGTTTAAAATATAATGTTAATATAATCTCCTTTTAAAATAATGCAAAATTCATTTTGGATAACTTTAAAAAGTTGTATTCATCTTGTGATCCCTTCAAATCTATTCAAGGATGAAGGACTTCTCTTTTGAGAACTTACCACATCCTTCATCAACTGTGGCATTTTAGTTGATCAGTGAAGGAAAAAGATTAAAAGAAATTGCAGAAAGTAGCATTCTTTCATTGTCCATCCTCCTCACTATAGTTTCATCACACTTCCTCTTTCAAGAACCACTACAGCAAACTTGTGGCTGCGCCCTGCACTTTGTCATACGCCAGTTTTGCAGCGACCACATCTTCAATTGCCATTCCTATGTAAATTTAACAAGGTGTTATTAATAACATTAACAATAATAATAATGGACACTTATGTAGCTCAGGTATCAACCATTTTTGACGCATGAGCATTATTTTCCCAGTCACTGTGCCATTTGATTTACTTCCTTATACCATCTCAGCTCCCTGGGGAGAATACAGCCTGTGCTGCCAAGCATGCAGCCCACCAAGCTAAAGCACCATGAACCATTATCTGATTAAACATGATTCATAAATACCCCAGAGAGTTTCGCTATTCCTATTGGTGGAGAGCATGTCATGTGGGGGTGTTTAAACAGCTGATAAAGACATAGCTGGAGCTGTTTAAAACCGGCTGGCTTCGCGTGTTGGGTGCGCACGCCAATTTAATTACGCGGAACGCAATATATAGCTATTAGTACCAGCGCGTAATCTATTTTCACAAGCGCGCACACACAACCCAACGCGCACCAAACAGAATTTTTAAAACGTTTTTGAAAATGTACAAATTTTGAAAATTCGCTACGAAGCAGATTGGGCGCGCAAGCTCATGTGCGCCAATTTAATTACGCGGAACGCAATATATAGCTAATAGTACCAGCGCGTAATCTATTTTGAAACGCGCGTACACACAACCCAACGCGCACCAAACATAACTTTTAAAAAGTTTTTGAAAATGTACAAACTTCGAAAATTCGCTGCGAAGCAGATTGTCACAGATTGTCTACAAAATTTTTTCGCTTTTTAACAAAAGGGCATTTATGAATGGGAATAAAAGAGTAGTGACTCGTTCTTAAACGGCCGTTTAAAACCTTGCAGGGTCGTGGCCGTGTGATAAAGGCCCTCGCCTTCGGCTCGGGCCTTTATCACACGGCCACGACCCTGCCGGTTTTAAACGGCCGTTTAAGAACTCGCCGCCACTCTTTTATTCCCTTATTACCAGCTACCAAAAAAATGATACATGTCAAGTGTGAGGACATTTTTTTTTAGGGCTATTCACTCAAGACATTTTGCACGCTACACTGGTACACACAAGCACGAACAGTAAACCCAATGATTTTTAATGACAATGCCTGTCTTTATCCATCAGTGTAAATACAGGGGACCAGTCTAGGATGAAGCCGATTTCTTCAATCCAACAAGTAAGCGTGTAGAGAAACAAAATCACACAACACAGAAAGTTTCTTACCCAAAGATTTGAAGATTGTGGTTTCATTCTTTCTTGCTTTGAGTTTCCCCATGATCACTTCACCAATCTCACCAAATACTTCAGCCTGGCAGAGAAGCGGAAAAACAAAGCATCCTTTTTGTTAAATATTGCTCACAATACAAGAATAACAAATATAAGTTTAAAAGTATCTCTATCAATCGATTCCTGCGTTGTGCAGAACAGAAATGTACAATTTGTTAACTGTTCTTGAAATTGTACATGCACATCATAAAATTGTTTTTATAATAGCTTCAATCATTAAATAGGTCTTGCACTATTTCTACATATTCATGGGGCATTAAGCATTCCTGAAACTCCTCTAAAGTGTCCATGCAACAATGAAATTATTAGCGAATTATATCTAGCCAACATTGAGCCATATTAGGCCAACTTTTGACCTACGATGGGCCAACATAGGACCAGCATCCAGCCAACATAGGTTACCAGCATTGGGCAGATATATAGCGCCAATGCGCAAAACTGTAATGGCCCAATACCGGCAACTAGCATTGGGTCATATTGGCAACCATCCTGTAATAGGACAACATTTTACTTTAGGAAAATATTTCTTACATGTGCACACCAAAAGCAAAATTGACTGACCAAGAAGAAATTGATCTGCAATACTTTTGTTATTTACTCATTTTGTGGGATGGAATATGAAAGAATTCTTACATTTTTATGCCATCAGATGCTTTCAATAATAATAATAATAAAATAAAAATATATAAAAAATCAAATTTGTTAGGCCCAATCATTCACGTCAACAGGAAGGTGCTTCAATTTTCATGGTTTATAAACCATGGTTTATGGTGCTTCAATTTTCATGGTTTATAAACCATGGTTTATAAACCACGTTTTTTGATGATTTAATTTTGATGGTTTATAAAACCATGATTTACAAACCATGTTTTACGATGAATTCAATTTTCATGGTTTATAAACCATAATTTATAAGCCTTGATTGTATATTCATGGTATGTAAACCACAAAATAATTTTGACAACAATTTCTATGGTTTACATCTAATTGTTACAAACCATGGCAAAAAACATGTCAAAAATACGCTAAACAATTAGTTGACAAATGACGCCCCATAGTAGTGATCGATTGTTTGTGTTATGAAAACATGCTTTAATATTCACTTTCACTAAATGTGGGGTTCGGGAAATCCAAGCTATCGAATTCCAGTGCTTCATTTTTGTTTACCTTAGCTATGATAACGTCTCCAGACTCATTCACTGCACTTTCCCTACTGTCTGCATAGATGACTGATCTACGGACAAGTACTGGGTCAAGCTCTTGCTGATGGGGCAAAGGAGCGCCAACACCTGTGAAGGGCAAAGGGCAAAGGTTAGCCAGATCCCCAAAAGAAACTTCTGAAGGACAATACATCATTGGTTTTTGGACGAGTATGTTAATATCCATGCTCTAGTTAAAAAAAAACCCAACAACAACACATCATCAGTGCCCGTAACTAGGGTAAACTTTTAGGGGGGCATAAGGGGGTGTACCAATTTTTCCAGGGGGACACTTCTAGCCAAGTTTCTGTTTGCTTTTTTCTTAAACAAAGCCCCTTTTCAGCGCCTTTTTTTAATGTAATTTACTATTTTTTATAAGATAATTTGGTGTTAGTGTAAAAACAAACATTGTACGTGTGTAAATGGAAAAATAGTTTTGAAAACATTGAAATTATCACGTTAAAACCTGTGAAATTTCTTCACATCTGCTGGTCCCATTTTAGTGGAAATAATGAAAATTATTCATTAGTTGTCAGGGTTTTCGTACTTTCCAAAACCAATTTTCAATTCTCAGTATTTTATTATACAGCATGTACCTACAATTGATATGGGCTCCATCTTTGACCCATTCACTCTGGAGGATGGGCGTGGAAGTTCCTGTTACCGTAGCGATAACGTCCGCATCCTTCACCGCTTCTTGGGCAGTCTTGCAGGCCCTGCAGCCATACTTGGCAGCAAAGACTTCCGCCTTGGCATATGTTCGATTCCACACACGGACCTTTGTGGATAATGTGGGACATGGTTGGTCATTCAAGCAAGTGGCCAACACGTACCAAGAGGTTTCAGATTTTACGGTTACCGGCAAGTGTGGCTGCAGGCTCATAGACTATTACAGGCCTTGAACTTCGCTCTTGAAGGGGCACGTGAATTTTCCTCTGGTAAGGGACACTCTATGAGGAAAATGTTAATGTGTATTGAAACTTTGCAAAGGGCACCACAGCAAAAGCACAGGGCACCACGGCGATTGCTGTGGGTGCCGTGGGTTATTTCAAGGCCTGCTATTATCACCAGCAGCATTATTGCAGCCCTTTGTGCAAGTACTAGTTGAGGAAATAATTTTCAAACAACAGGTTCATGAGAAATCCTGAATCTGTTTATGCCTCCTACAACCCACAAGGGGAACTCACCTCTGAGTACTGATGGATATACTTCAGGGCATCCAAATGAGCTTTGGCTTGGACCCCAGCTCCTAGGATGGCTAAGATCCTAGTTCCATCTGGAGCTAAATACTAAAAATATGATGGAAAAGGTGAAAATCAAGATGTAAGTGTTGTTTGAAGAGCCAGACAGCAGGCAGGCTGACTGTCCACTGTCTAGATGCAGTCGCCACATAATAAAACCATTGCTAGCTGGCGTATTTTAACTGTCATTCAGAACAACAGTGGATTACATTGACTGGTCAGCCAGTAAGAGCATTTCAAAAAGTCTATAAAAACCACCAAACCTTAAAATAATGAAAGGTAGGATTACTTTTGATGTTTTAAAACAACATTGCAGAGAATCATTGGACCCCAAAATACATGAGATCTTTACCTTTGTAGCAACAGCTGATGCTGCAGCCGTCCGCAGAGCTGTTACCGCATTCCCCTCTAAAATCTAGAAGATAATCAGTGGTGAAATTTGTTAAATTAAAAAATATGGTACAATACCGATTTGGGGAAAAAAATGTGTGGTTACATTGGGTTCATTACAATAAACCATTTCATTGCCCAATATTCATGAGAAAGCAGTGATCAAGCAGTCCTGAAGCAAGTTATTTAATTGGCTACCAAATTCTACCAAAGATTTAACGCAATATATAACAGGCAGTTGAAGCCAGTGGCTGTACGTCATCGTGCAATTATCACAAACTGCATGTTCACCAACTAACTCACGTAAAACTGTCTCTTGTAAACACACAATTTCCGCAAAATTTGGGGCTACAAAACCCAAATTTCACAGACTATTTGGTGGCATGAATGGGACCCTACCTCATAGAAGTCACTCATGCTGCTTTTATTCAATCAAATAAGCTTGAATTCTGGCTTCAACCAGATTGAAAACTGATCATATTTTACACGACACCATTTGATTGCGGTAAGCAAAATTTAAGCGGCTTTTAATAGACAGCAATTTCTGACTGAGCTATTTTTCTGGAGGATTGATGCCAGGATGCTGTTGATATAATCGACCATTCTTATTTTTGTGTGTGATAATTACAGTGTTCTCCCTTAACAGTGGTCCGCTGGCCAAATACCAGTTAAAACACTTGAGGACCAGTCAGAATTTTCTCCAAGTGTTCCGGCTTCCTAGTTCAGTGTTCAAAAAAGCATCCCTGTTTCATTTGAAATATCAACTAGTGACAAAGATGACAGACTAGTGAAATAGATGACGACTAGTAAAATATATAAACTGAATGGTCCTGATGGCAAGTCACTGAACAAGTACCATTCGTGTACTTGTCTTGAAAAGGGTGGGTGAACTTGTGGTTTTGACAAGAACCAGCGGCTAGATATGTTTCCTACAAACTACATGTAGAGCTACGGATTCAAATCTGGTTGACATGTTTACCTGCAGTTTAATCTAGTATAGTAATCTAAAGCACAACTTACCGCTTTCATTGAGCCATTGTCAGCATCAGACAATACGATGGTCGCCTGGATGACTGGGTGCGGAGTGTTTTCATTTCTGGGGAATATTGTGACTACTTTGCAGGCCAGACCATTCTGGTTTCTGCTGTAGCCAGGCATGGACATGAAGACACTGTAAAAAAAAAAAAATCTAAGTCAAATCAAACGGTGATCATCCTAAAAAGGGGCAAAATTCATCCACTCCTAGATTGGTAACTACTCCAAAAATTAACGACCATAAAACTTACTTGGTTGGTGAGAAAATGTCAGAAGCACTGCAGCTGTGGATAGTATAAACTATTTTGAGAAAATGTCAGAAGCACTGCAGCTGTGGATAGTATAAACTTTTTTGAGAAAATGTCAGAAGCACTGCAGCTGTGGATAGTATAAACTATTTTGAGAAAATGTCAGAAGCACTGCAGCTGTTGATAGTATAAACTGTTTTGAGAAAGGATTCCCTTCAAAGTTATTGTGGTTTGGATAATTTTTCATCCCAAAACAATTTTTTAAACTGCATTTACGGGAATGCTCCATTTTAAAAAGAAAGCGTGTCCTTTTCAATGTTTACCTACTTCCACCTCTTATCTCCATGTAATCTCTTCGACAAACAAGGACTTTTAATCTCATTAATCTGGACTGAGAGGTGTATGCAGCCAGGCACTACTTTTAACCAATGAAGCCTGGACCAGTCCTTTGCAGTGTTCTCCCCTCCATGATCGGGCAGACTGTGTGTTTTTTTATTTCATTAATTTTTTATTTTTTTTTATCGTTGTGAGAGAAAATTAAAAGTATGAAATGAAGAGTAACAAATCTTGTTTCTGTTCATATAAATGTTCTTATCTGTTGGATATGAAACGATTTACGATCGTGAAAAGTTGAACCATGGAGCTCCTTCCTCCATGGTTGAACCTCATGTGAGTATAGTCCGAATTACTGGACCCAACAATGCTTTTGTATTATTTGGTCATTTACATCGGGCGTATGTAGGGCCCTGAGTGAACGCTCATGTGATTGTTGGGGCTTCAAACTCGGTAAAGGCTTTAATGGAGCATTCCCGTATAAATGTGAAACGATTCATGCATTAATCGTTAATCGTTGGTGTCCGTTTGTGAATGCTGCGGCCAGAGGTGCGGTCGGTACCCTCTGTCACCTCGCTAAACGTGGATGGATTAGACTTTCTTGTGAAAATACCGTGACAGTTTTTTCGCTGTTTTCTCAGCAAGCAGCCACTGTATTCAGCTAAAACTTCCACTTGTGACTTTACTGTATCTTTAATAAGTCTTGCTATAAGCACACGTTGACAAAAACCAGTCTATATGACCCTACCCTTTTAAAAACTATTCATTTCAATGCTCAGTGAGCTGTCAGTGAGGTTCTGAATTGAAAGAATTTTTTGTTAATATTTACGCGGCTAATCTTATTTATTTGACCTTTAATTACTAAGTTTTACTACAACTCAGACATCACCCCAGCTTTTAATTTCTTTTTTAATCTACCAGTAGTAAATTGGCCTTTGAAATATCGATGTCCTAATTTATGCCTACACATATCAAGTGTGCGTGAATGTACTTGAACTTTGGAGTCATGCACAAAAAAAAGGGCCTCTGAGACAGACTGGGAGGTTTTTATTGCAAAGAATAATGCATATTTCTTTGCCTATTGTTACACATCATACAACATTTCTATGTAACATGATACAAAATGTCAAGTAATAAACCACAAGGGAAACTGACTGGGTATTTTTTTTATTAATTTGGGTTTGAACAAAGAAAAATTGACTGGAGCGGGACTTGAACCAACGACCTCTGGATTAACGTACCGGCGCTCTACCAACTGAGCTATCCAGCCCTACATTGTATGTTGGCGGACTCCCTATTAGTCAATATCTTTGTTCGGGGGTGCCAGTCAGAAGCCATACAAAATGCATACAAAATGATACAAAATGCACGTATCGTAAGTGAATGGATGTACACAAACTTTCCATTATGCCAGTAGGAATGATTATCATTCAAAAAGCAGCAAGTATTATTTAGTAGTGTCCACCATTTCAAAATATAAAGAAAACAACTAGATTTTATTAAGTGACTTATAAATACATTAACCATTAAAATAGTGACGACGTCTTTTAAAATCAGCCGTTTAAGACCGGCACGGTTGCAGCCCTGCGATAATTGACCAAGCTGAAGGCGAGGTCATTTAGCACATGGCCACGAACCTGCAAGATCTACTCATTCACCCTTTTTGTTAAAAAGCGTTAAAATAATGAAAAGCTGCAATGAACTTGTCTGATAAGGGCTCGAATTTGACACTGGACCGCCGGCCCGAGGCCAGTGATTTTAGCCCTAGGCCAGTAAACTCATGACCAGACAAGTCCAGCAGTCTTGTGTTTTTCAATTGAATAATAATACCTCACTGTGAAATATCTTTTAAACAGAAACAAAAACAGCGGCGTAGCCAGGACTTTTTCGGTGGGTGGGGGGGGGGGGGCACAGGGGGGGGGGCATGGCTTTTAAGTGGGGGGGCTCAGGGGGGAATGGGTTTGTCAGTGGTGGGGTAATGCTTTTGGAAGGGGACGCTGCAGGGGGCCACAATCATTCTTGGCATTTTGTTTAGCCAGACTATTCAGCATTAATGATCAGCATTATGCCCAGCCCCGGGCCCCTCTCTATTTTGTGTTTATAACAACTCAACAAGACGGTGAATTGTTGACATTGACCAACTTTTCATTCCGCGCTGCATGCATTGCATTGATCAGCGCACGCTGCATGCCTTGCATTGATCAGCGCTTGGGCGCGCGCGCGCTTCCTGATACGAGGGCAACAATTTCCACCGCATTAGTTAAACAAAAATGGCTTAGTATACTATTATTATTTTTTTGTACTGTATTTTAAAAGAAGGCCTACAACTAGCAGATGTATTCAGGATATAACTTTGCAATGTTTTGTTTTCATTCTTTTTACTTTCTTTTTTCTGTGGGCACTATCGCGATTTTTTCGTGGGGGGGGGCACCTGGGGGGCCCCTGGGGGGGGCACTGGAAATTTGTGGGGGGCACGTGCCCCCCAGGCCCCCCTGTGGCTACGCCGCTGGAAACAAATTATGTTCAAAAGTTGACTTTGAGTCAGCAAGGGTAAATACAACTTTGTTGAGTATCAAAATATACAAACCCATAAGATAAAGGAGATAAATCTTCTCCGAGTGCTTGTCCAAATAAAAAAAAAAGGACATGTAAAACTGATAGGAAAGCACTTGCTTGTAAAAATTCTGGTCTTGTAAAATATATTGTGGTCCAGTAAACATTTTGAGCTACAAGCCCTGCAGTCTTGTGGAATTTTACCCCAAATTCGAGCCCTAGTGTTTTATAAAAACTTATCAATTCCAGTCAAAACACCAGTCCATGTGCAAGGAATACTTATCCGATCAAATTAAAGCATCCGTTCCGAATTGTTAGACAGGCTCCCTCAGTTGGCCAAAACCCACAGTAAGACGGCAAAGCCTGGGTTTAAAAAAACTGTTACTCCCGTGGATGGATTTACAAATATTCCCCTTTGTAACGTTTAGATCCTAAACCTACCCATCACGATTCTTCACAGGTACGGATGTGCGAAGTGGCTGCACCACGCCACCATCTGGGCCACTGGAGAAATCAGCCAGGGCCTTCTCTAAAGCTGGGACTAAGTCCTTGTACGTGAGGACATCTTCAATTTGTTGAGATCCGATGTATGGGATGGAGCCCGAGGCCATGGTGATGCAAAAAGTTACCTATGGATGAAGCTGTTACAAAAAGTATTTTAGTGTGAACACAAATATTGACCGCTTCAAGTTCAGATCATCGAGGGTGTCATAGCTTTAACCTTAGCACAAGTAAAGCAGTACTATTAGACGGAAGAAAACTACCTAGCACATAAAACTAAGTCCTGTGTTTTTCAGTTAATTGTCTGACATACATCTAGATGAAATAGAAGAATATTACGCGTATTTAGTCGTATACTCCTACCACTGGTTGGGGGGGGGGTCTACGGCTTCTTTTTTGTCGGACAACCAAGCCCTATCCCAACTGGTGTAGAAGTTTGTCCCCTCTTGGCACCTATCGCAGGTTCTAGAAGCTTTGGCGAAGCCTCCACTCGAGACTCTGGGCCAGGCTACTCTCACCCAGGCATCCATAACATGGCTGCCGGGCCACATGGGTGGGGCCAGAGAGGGCACTGTTGCGTTGTGTATGTTAAAAAAACTTTTAGCAAAGTAAACCAGTCGGTTAGGAAAATGCTAAAAAGTAGTGGCTCTACCGGTAAGCTGAATGAAGTAAGACCCAATAACTGGGGCACTGTACTCCTTTTTTGAAAATCTGACGTGAATGGTCGAAACAACTGTTAGGTCAAAACCTGTTATTGGGTCAAGAATGAAGTAGACCTAGTTTAATTATGACCAAAAGCTTCTTAGGCATCCAAAATAAGGTTATTTGTTGCAAGTTTTTCCATATGTTTTGTTTTTGACTACAGCCAGCAGGACAGTCTAAAGCCCAATTTCTTGGCTCGGCTTATACCGCCGAATTCTGCACTTGCGATCACCATTCTCCGCTTTCCTGTGCAAGCGCCAAACTTCTTCTGTTTTGCATTTGATTTTTAATCAATAAAGTTATTGTTTTATTTTTGTTTATTGAGGAAACCTACATTTTGAGTCTCTGTCCCACTTCTTGCATTACCTCGCCTTTTGACCCTATTGGATCTTTATATTAATTGAATTGTTCTTATAAGTGAGTTTCCCCAAGCAAGTGTTTAGTTTTATTTAGTTTATTCAAGCGGTCCATTTTTACAGATTACATTAGCATTTCACTTTCCTTCCTCCATGGTACAGAAGTACAGTTAGTAAAACTACGTGTAGTCCACCACCTTTTCACGACACTAGTCCATCCTTTTCAACACTGAACTAGCCAGCCGAATCACTTTTTGAGAGAATTGTTGGGGTCTACCTACACTCCGACCAGGCTCTCAATAACTTCAATAACTTGTCCATGTTTTCCGAAAAATGATTAAAATATACATACACTACAGATACAGTAACCAGGTAACATAGTCGTTAGCCGTTACAAAAAGAATCATACGACCAGCTAAAGTAGTAAGTAACAAACAAGAGTTTCCCTGATCTGGTCTAAATTTAAAGAAGAATGTTGTGTAAAAATACCTTAATTTGCGTGAGTCCAAAGTCATCGGCCCAGCCAGCTGTGTCTCTACCGACTTTTTAAATACACGTAGGGGCCTATGTAATATACTTGCAAACTTGCAGCAAAAGGGGGTGTGTTGTTTAATACCTCCTCGATGCCTCATGATTGATTGTGTCACTTTTTATGCTTTCTCGATCCTGTTTCTATTCACACACAAATAGCGCCCTCGCTCTCTGAATCAACCGAACACACGTCGTCAATGCAGGTTTGTGGTTGAACCATGGAACTAGATCTAGTTTCTTCCTCCATGGTTCAAACCACCACGGAGGTAGAACGGAGGCAGAACTCCGTGGTTCAACTTCCGGACGTGTTTAAAGAGCTGCCATAAGACGAGCGGGGGAGGGAAGTGACAAAGAATTGTACAGTGGCACATATTCGCCAATTCCTAGAGAACCCATGTTTTATTTTACGGCGATATATCGCCGTACTATTGCGTTAATCGCCGTACTATTGCGTTGATCACCGTACTATTGCGTCATATCGCCGTACTATTGCGTCATATCGCCGTATTTTATTGCGTTTATATCGCCGTATTTAATTGCATAATATCGCCGTACTATTGCGATTCGCCATATTTTATTGCGTTATATCGCCGTACTATTGCGTTATATCGCCGTACTATTGCGTTATATCGCCGTACTATTGCGTTATATCGCCGTACTATTGCGTTGATCGCCGTACTATTGCGTTGATCGCCGTACTATTGCGTTGATCACCGTACTATTGCGTTGATCACCGTACTATTGCGTTGATCACCGTACTATTGCGTTGATCACCGTACTATTGCGTTGATCATCGTACATTGCGTTATATCGCCGTATTTTATTGCATTATATCGCCGTACTATTGCGATTATCGCCGTATGAATTGCGATTAACGCAATAGTACGGCGATATAACGCAATAGTACGGCGATTAACGCAATAGTACGGCGATATAACGCAATAGTACGGCGATATAACGCAATAGTACGGCGATATAACGCAATAGTACGGCGATATATCGCCGTAAAATAAAACATGGGTTCTCTAGGGATTGGCGAATATGAGCCACCCTAGAATTGTCAGATTTTCATACGGCCAACCTCCCCCCCCCTCTTATTTGAAATTTTCTGCACTTGAAGTTTTAATCTTCAATATTTATATACACTTGTACCCTTCATTTTCTTTTATTTTACTTCATATATATTTTAACTGCTTTAATTATTTTCGTTTGCCCTCCCTCACCAATGCCCATTATTCAAGATGGAATGGAAGTTGTTATAATTTGTTTTACATCAATTGTTTATGATTTCGTCTTGAAAAACAGGTGGCTCTCCACTGTTTTCCTAAGGTGGGTAGGCCCTACAACCTACGTGCAGAGTAATTGGAAATAACTACAGACGTGAAACAATAGAGGAGGGCCACACAGAAATGGGTGGAGGAAAAAATGGCTTCTGTCGGGCGGTCCAACAATTTTTGAGTGAACAACCAACACCCATTATTTCGATAACCCTTGGCTTGGTTCTGACACCCCTAAATCCTAACCCTAGCATGTACATCACCAGGGGTTATCGGAACATAATACATGTATAAGCAGTCACTGATAAATGCTGCCCTAGCAGGCGATGGGAAAATATTAAACCCATAGTTTTCTAAGAATTCATTTACACATTTCTTTCGTAATGTTGAAACTGTTGAAACTCTCAGCATCGGTACCTAATTAATTAACCTGTTCATATGGCATATTTTACCGGGCTTCAGTTATTTGTGTGTGTACACTGTATATATATATATATATATATTTTTTTTCTCTCCATTTTTAGTGTTATTTTTATGTTTGATCACTTGTGTGATTATTATGCTTAAATCTGTATATAAATTTGTATTTTGATGATGCTGCATTTCATTTCAATAATTTTGTTTTCAGGTTATGTATGGTTCATCTTCTTGCCTGGCCTATCTTGTTTGTTTTTTTGCTGACCCTGACATCGGGTCCAGTAAATACGTAGTTTTCATTTTACTTCTGTGTTGACTTTCTCATTATTCTCCTGTTTTTAAATTTTTTAAAATTCATTTATTTATTTTGTATTGCCTCTTCTTTGTTAAATCTAGTTATTGCATCATATCTAATTTTGTATCTGTTCATAGAGCACCTGTAAATTACTTTAAAAAAATTGAGTTGGTGCTGTTTGGCCATAAAAATAATGACAACTTGTGTATTTTTCTCAAACTAGGAATCATCATGGAGATGGCACTTAAAGCACAAATTATTTGCCATTAAAGTTTCAGAATTCTTGGGTATACAGTAGTAACTTAGTAAGAGGCTGCTGAAAAAAATACTCTCTTGCACTACCGTACAAGTTGGTTGCCTCAGAGGTTTTTGATTCTCCGAACCCTCCCAAATGGACCAACAAAAACAAACATTGGAAATAATAAGCACTCAGTAAACAAACCTTTTTCATTTGAAAAAGTTTAACTTTTTTATTGAAAACTATTTCAATCACAACAGACCCTTCGCATAAAAGTTTACTAAGTTCTTGCAGAAATATTTGAGTGGTGCTGTGTTTGAGTACAAGTTCACAATTTCATCTACAAATGAAAACTTTTGGAATAATTATTATGTACATCCAAATCAAGTGTGAACTGTAGATATAAACACACAAGGATCCCGAAACACACAAAGGATTTCCTATTTGAGTATCTGTTCACCTCAATTCTCAAATTTAGGATTGATGAATCACCCATCCCAACCATGACCATGGAGGTCACTAGGTGTTAATCTCTCCATTTACCCTTACCAACCCCAAACCAATAGCACTCCGCACTAATGACGTCATTTTGCGCAAAATACCAGGATGTCAACCCAACTTTCCACCGCTCACACAACCATCACCGCGTTGGCGGGCCAGACTGCATAATGTACAGTACACGAGAAAACATAAAACTCGGACAATGGCTAGGACATGTATGCGTGCGAATGTTGGTGAAATTTGACACGATTCTAAGATCCAGGTACTGAGCCGCTATTTTTAGCATTAGTGCAGAGTGTTATTAGAATCTGATTATACGATTGCTGCACGCTGTGATAGGGTCCACCAGCAGAGGGGGCAAATAGCAAACGAGGCAAAGCAGAGGGTGCCATTTGCAACCAGAGGGTGTACAAAACCCATGGACCCTATCTCACAGCGTGCAACAATTGTTATGTTTTACCATGGTACTAGATTTGAGGCGGTCTGTTGTCATCGTCCAACGAAACTGGCACAGTTACAAAATCAGATGAACAGTGCCAGTGGCGAACGAGTTGTAAACAACAATGGCGGTTGTTGACAGAAATATTGTTTCACTGTTCTTTACGGCACATTACACAGGAATGTCAACCATTTTACCTAGTACCAGCGTAACTACAACCTCATACCTGGGGCTATTTCCAACATTGTACAAGGCGGTGGAAACAGTGGACCGACAGTGGGCACAGTCAAGTTAATGTACCCTGTGGGGTACATCACTCAAGTTCCCCTGTGCCATGTAGATTCGTCCATGGAACGCACCTCGTGATTGGTTCTCAACCAAGACAATTCACAATCTATTACCATGGCATAACAATCCACATTGATTCTGATGCATTTGAGGTGGCGGGTATAGAGGGTGGGTAATACCAAAAATGTTATGAAAAAAAAAAACAGAAAAAAAAACCCCCCAAAACAAAAAAACACACACTTTTTAATACCTGTATGGAAACTTATTTGTGCTAGGAAAAAACTTAAACTTTACTTTATACGGTATACTTCTTAAAATAGTAAAATAACAATATTATGTTATCCAAATACAGTGTGTTAAGTCTTTCAAACAAATGTTGAATAAAGTGAAGGGCGAATAAAGTTTTATATAGGAGACAGATATCCAAATACTCGCAGCATTTTTTTCAGAACAGAAAACTTGTGTTATATGTTAAGAGGATATGGGTGAAAGTTTTTTTTAAAAATAATCTCTGCATCTTCTGCCACTTTCTTGTGAACAAAAGGTCATGTTCTCACATGAGGCTGAGTAGGGTGCTTCTGAGTGTTCCTATGCGAGTTATTTTCACTCTCACAGGCTGCTTTTTCATTGCCAAAGTAAAACTCGTAAATAGACTCTGTAAATCACCACTAATGGACCTTATGCATTGGCATAATCATGCTGCCATCTTAGAAGTGAAACGATGATAAAACAATGGAAAAAGCATCTATATATGCGCAGTTCACAGAACGGGCCAATGAGAAACCTTCTTTTGACCTTTAGCCGAGGGCGCCCTACTCAAATGACGCCATGTGCATAATGGACTGTAGAAATCTACAGGTTTAATTATAACAAGAGCTGAGTGTGTTTTTGTAATGGCGAGTTGGCCGCTTTCAAGAAAATCCGTAAGCCAGGGGAAGTCAAAGAAAATTCCAGATACCATGACAAATCCCGATACACCACAGGCCTTCCTTTCCAATTTTCACACCATCCCCCAGATTCTCCAGAAAATGTGTTTGAAAATTAAGAAATAAAATATTGATAATTTCTGCAGCAAAATTTACAACAGATGCACGAAACTCTTACTCTAATTGTTTCGTCTTATTTTTTAACAATAATTAATAATCATTAAACAAGAAAACGACGGCCAAAGCAAAAAAAAGATTGTAGAGGAAACACAAAAATTCCCTGACAGCTGATTTTCATAAAACTGAAAGAATTACACGTTGTTGTTAATCAACGAAACACCTCAGACTGCAATCATTATATACGTCCATCCCAAATTTACATGTGGTACAAAATATAAACCCTTTTAACAAAAATCGTTGGAAATCAAATGGTTGAAAATCAATCTGCACAATTTTAACAACTAAACAACCACTGTGGCCTTACATACAAATACAAAAATGCACCCACCTCGTACAGTGTCGCTCAGGTTGCTGACGTCTCCCGGAGGGTTTCTATTTATAGCAACACTAACTAAACCACATACCTTAGAATGTTCATGTAAGACTAAACTGTACATCCCTGGATGTATGCTGCCCGTTTTCAGGCAAAGTATGTGTACTCTGTATGGGAGAAATCCACAGAACGGCTGAAAACAAGAACTTTTACAAGTTGAATCACAGGTTATGGTCTACATTGCTTGATAAAGAGTTGCACACTATTGTAAACGTTTTAGTTACATAAAGTAGCCTTGGCAAATTATCAACAACGAAACATCTACTTGAATAAAAAAAAGAAAGAAGGGATATGTGCCAAAACATCTTGAGAAGTCTGAACCAGTCTTCATCCGTTTTAACATCCAACAAAACTTTTAAAATAATAATCATAGTTTCACTATGCATGATACATGTACACATTCTCTGAAATCTAAAGATGTTTTTGCCAAAGACGTACACATCCCTGAGGGGAAGATGCCATTCCAAAACAACCACTTTTTTCCTAGCATAACCCGCAAAATCAACACAGTCTTTAGATGAATTTGACGACCACTGTATTCGGCTGCTAATTCTACTGGTTCCAAATCCTAAAATGTCCTGTTTAGGAAGCTGTTTGAACTTGTAGATCTGGAACTGCACGACTAAAAACTGCTTATAATTGGAACAGGATCTTGAGTGGAGGATTTTGTAGAAAATTTGAGGGTCTCTCTAAAAACGGTAGTTTTCAAAGAGCACGTTTTTTCCTTCTTGCAAATCTTGCAGCTTAAGCTTTAAGAGCTGAAGCCAATTGAGGGCAGTAATGGAAGTGATTGTGGTATCAGTCTTCCACTATATTTCCCTCTTCAAATTTTTATAGCAGAAGTATTTAAAGTAAACAAACACAGGCTACATAATATATACATGGATTACAAGTGCCTTACAATTTTCCTAAATACGAGAAACTTCTTCAACCTAAAGTTTCTACTGACCTTCCTGGGAACTGGCCAGAACCCGAAATTCAGAAATGCAGGTTCTTATGCTGACAAAGTCTTTCATTTACAACTTTGACATATCACAAAATCTTTAACAAGTGGGTTTTCTTTCATGAAAAAACACTTTACTAATTTGATATATACAGGTGTCAATTTCTAGAAAAAAAACCAAAAGGCAGAGAAAAGTACATTTTTAAGCAAATGGTGAACTTTTGTTTAAACTATTTATGGGTTTTTCCTTCAGCATTTGACGTCTTCCCTCATGATTTTTAAAATAACCAAAAAGGGTAATTTCTTCCCAATGTTAGGCCTACATCACAACCAAGTGTCCAAGACAGTAAACTGAAAAAATCTACAGTATCTACCATTAGGAAGTTGGATAAACCTACAAGATGACATCATCAGATGTCCTGGGGGCCCTGTCAGGTCGAGTCTGGCTGGGGATACAACTCCTCTGCAAACATCATCATCGGAATTGTCCTCATCTTGCATCATCCTTGTCCTTTCTCATCATCTCAATTCTGGCTTCACTGAACAGGGCTGTATAGGATAATTTGGGTTTCCCAAACAAAACAAAAAAAATGGGAAAAACAAGCATTAAGATGACAGAATATTTGAAAAGCCAACAAAACGAAACTGGTAAGAAATTGCTGTAAGCACTGTACACTAAGATCTTTCACTTTCACTGTTAAGGTGTTTAACCTTAAAAATTTCAAATCCACCAAAACCCATTCCTTGGTTTGCCTGATATTGAGGAATTCAAGTTATGCAAAGCCAACCCAATCATGCTTGGTATGAGGCCAGGCCGACTAATACAATCGTCTTTAAAGATTTAAACATTGAGACTATTGTGGAAATCATGAAGGTTCCCATTGGGTTTTGTGATACACTGTACACTGTACTCTGTCACTTTCTCTCAACAGATAGCTCTAAATAATGTAATATGTCATGTAAAATGTCTCAAAAAAATAAATACTTTCCAGACAGAGAAAGAAACTCTACATTGACCTCAATTTGCTACAAAATGTTCAAGAACGGCTGCAAAAACACCATTGTACAGACTGTGAGATTTAACAGGATAACAATAGCCGTTTGTTTTATAACTTTCAAGTGTATCAACTTTCAAGAATGAATTTCTCAAAATCGAGATGTGGAGTGAATTAATGAACAAAGCTAGTCAAAAATGTCACCACATACTGCAGTGAAGATTCTTCTTCAAGAATTACTGTAACAGATTTGTTCATATCAAAACTTGTACAAGTAATTCAATTCCTGCAAAACCTCACTCCCCCCCCCCCCTCACCCCAACTAAAAAAACTTGTATTTTTATCTAATCGAACAACCTGAATAAAGATGCTTCAAAACAGAAAACCATAAATATTTATTTTATATGTTTAAACATGCTAGGCCCGATTTTGGGCCAAAAAATTAAATCTGAGAAACGAACTGTCAGATACATTCCTCAGATTGTGTATTCCAATTACGGATTACTTTTCCTGCGTGGACAAAACTGCTCAAGATTTGTTTTTAATCACAAGAACGCTACCACCTTCTGAACTGAAATTTTCACAAGCTAGTTTCATTGTGTATGTCTACATTTATGATTGAAACAATCAAACATTTCCAAAAACCAAAGGTATACGTTTCCTTTAATGTACTGCTTGCTTTGAAACAAACATTTGTCAACAATCGTTCAGAGGATTTTTTCTTTCGCAAATTATTTAGGCAAAAATCAGGCCTTGCAACTTTAAACTTCATATCTTATATTGGCACAAATTTATTAATTACACTAGGAACAATAACAAAACAAGACTTTGAACACCCTTTTTCTCTCTCTCAATTTCTTCATAAAGTATACATGTAAGTCCTTAAATTATGTGTCTTTTGAAGAAAAAAAACACCTCACTAATCCAGCAGTCAAACCTGTGTTCATGTGGACACCTTTCAAATAGTGAACGTGTTTCTAATGTTCTCTAAACAAGAAAAGTTAGCAAGCAGCATTACTCTAGGCAGTTTTTACCAACATCACTGCTGCTTCAGCTTCTCTTCTTTGCCTCAGAAAGAGCAGAGATTGTTTGTTTCACACAACAAGTGGGGGAAAGTCTTACAGCTGTAGATTTCTCACTTAAAACCCTTTAGAGACCATTTATTTCAATATACATGTAATCATCAGCATATGCCCAGACAAGGCGAAAATTGTTCATCTTCTAGATCAATTTGTTTTCAGTAAAAATGTCTGCACAACTAAAGCAGACATTTTGGTTTGTATGTTAACATGAGAAAGAGTGGAAAGGTATTTGGGACATGACCTTTACCTCGACCTTTTTGGTTGAGCTGGTCAAATCTTGCAGCCATTCCATGCCGCTACTGGCATTTTGATACAAGCTGCATGGTCACCAAAGGGTTAATTAGAAATCAAACTTTCAGAATATTTCTTTTAACAGGCTATTAAAATGAAAACTTTTAAGGTGTGCACACAACTTCAGGTTTCACTGCATCTTATCATCGTTACTTCAGAGAAACCACAACAAGTAAACAAGCATGCACCTTGAAAAAATAAAAATAAAATAAAAGCAGCAACTCTTTACGGGTAGCCACTCCTATTATAAAAACGGTAACATAATATGTAGTAGTAGTAGTAGGGGGGTACCTTGTGGAATACCTGTTTTACATGACAGCATTTCTCAACAAACATCATCCGTAGTGTGTGTGTGAGTGTGTCCCCCTGCGCAACATTAGCGATTCCTTGGCAACGTTCGATTTCCCCCTTGTTGCGTTAAGGCTCTCCAACAAGGGGGGGTTTAACCGTTATTCCAAGCGAGTGGTCTGGCTGGGGGTGGGTACATGGGGGCTGTTATACGTGCCCTTCCAGCGTCGTCAAATTAAACCAATCGGTAACAACATAATGTTTAAGGCAGAGAATACACATATCATTGCATACTACAATCACACTCCTTGTGAGATCATCTATTACTTTGCATATTTTTAAAGGTGTTATTTCTTTTTTTTTATCCAGTTTCCATGATTGAAAATGACTACATAGGCATATTTTTAAAAGTTCCAAGTTATTCATTCCAGCTCCAAATTATTCTGTTTATTTCTTCTTTTGTGTGTGTGTGTGTGAATTATGTAACATTATTGGTTACATCACAGAATTTAATTTCCACCAATTGAACAACAATTTTTACAATCATTATATTGTAGGGGGTACAGAGTGTATTTTTATGGTAGCACTTTGTATGCTCTCTTCAAATTATACAATTGTTGTTTCAGAAATCAATTTAATGCAGTTTGAATGTCACAGCTAAACAATACACATGGATTCGTGAATTCACTTTTAAAAAAATTCAAAAAACAATTGAGTAAATATTCTTCAAATAAGTTTAGTTTCTTGTTTTCTTTAGATTTGTAAAACTGAAAATCCATTATCTCTTGTGATCTTTGCTTAAACAGATACCTAGGGGTGGCTCCAACAACGATGAGCGCCTGACAGTGACGAGTAAGGGTAGTTGATGTGTCCGTCCGCAAAGAAACTTTCCACTTCGACAAACATTTACTTACTTTCATTCGCTGCTACGAGAAAAACAAAGTCAAGAAAGGAGGGGGCAGGGCTACAAATGGGGTGATGAGGATGAGGTGGATGAGGAGGGGGGTGGGGGGATGGCAATTTGACAGAGAGATTGAAGAAAGTCAGGGTTTGTACTGTCCAAGAATCTTAGCAAACAATGCCATGAATGGCATGAAACTTCTCTGACTGGATTTGAATCTGCGATGAATCAGTCGATATCCTTGTTATTTGGTTCTGCAGTCATATTTCGTTCTACTGCAACGACAATTTCTATCGGGTTGTCTTAGGGCCAGCCACCACAGAAAGGAGGGGATGCCAGCCCAATGTGCCAGGGGTTAGGTTGAGGCTTGTTCTTTTAGCCTGGTCAATCCCACTATATGGATTACAATCAGAGTTGCTACATCAGGCAGTACATACCCTGCTGACTGATGAAAACCACTTCCTGCACAAACCAGCCGCAAAGTGTATCTTCATGCACAGCCAATCAATTTCGCATTGTCCATCTTCCGGCCTAGATTTGTCGCTTCTGTTTTGCAACTCTTGAAAGCTAAAATACGCTGTACACGTCTGGTGAAAATTTGAAAACTAATAATCAAATTGAGATCAACAGTGTGACAACTGTAATCACTACTGTAGGACCAACCTTCTGCGTATATTTGCCAAGAAAAACATTCCAAAAGAAAAAAATTCCAAAAGAAAAATTGGACTGCAGGCTACGTCGGAAAAAAAAGTGTTTAGCAAAGAAACCTGGCCTCACTATAAATTGAGGTGTTAGCACACTGGTTTTGTACTCGGCCTGTCAGGGCCAATTTTCCGGCAACATTTTGAGAGATTAGAGACGACAAAGATGTTGATTTTTGCAGGTATTGATTTCATGAAAGCAAAAGGAGAAAGTAGTTCAGGACCAGACACAGGACATGAGAACTAATTTCGAGCGTGAGAGGGAAAAGGGTGAGGCAAAAAAGGAGGGCAACAGGGGAGGGGGGGGGGAACACTGTGGGGTCGGATGACATTAGTAAAAAATATTGAAAAAGCAAGAAATTATGATATATTCTTGAGGGAGGAAACAAAAAAAGAAAACACTCACCCATCTAACTGTGGATCAGTTATCAGAGTAAGTGTCACCTTCAGATTTATGGAGGTCTCCAGCGTCGCTCTTCTCCGGGGTGTGCCTGCCGCCTGATCGGGGAGTGCTGCTCTTCCTCTTGGATTCAACGTCATTCTCTTCATCCTCAGACTCCATCTCTAAGATGATGAAAGAGGGAGAAATTTTGATGAATAAATTAACAAACAAAAAGTAAATCTTGGTTTGACTCTTTTGGCGTAAAAACTATACTGTGCTTGGATAGTCCTGCCGATATTTACCCATTGGTGGGAAATAGACGTGTGATTTTATGCATTTTAGAGCAAATGTTTTGAGAAAGCAAGACTGCCTGACGCTGAGCGGCTTGCAAGATTTGTTTTATTGTTATTATTCGATGAGCCTCTCAAACAAATCTTAACACCCTGGTGCCAGAGTAAAACCAAAAATAATATTCTTCATCCCCGATGCAATTATTATTATATTATTATATTAAAACCCTTGTGAAATTGTACTAAGTTCAAACTTTTTTCTGATTTGCTATTAAACATCAACAAGTCAGGGCTTCAGATTAGCCCTTAAGGTTAAGAGACCGCGTACTATTAAAATAATTATCCCTATGGGACACAGACGTGCTACAGTATATGTTTATGTATTTCACGGTAGTGTGGGTGATAACGAATTAATCTTCTAGCAAACTTGAAGCACTGTATATAAAAAATGCAATTTGTAGACTTAGAACAGCGAGTTAGAACAGGGTGTGACATGGGCCCCGCAATATAGGTTAATTTCTCACTCTTGTTGCTATGGATCGACCAATTAGAATTGAGGATTCAAGTTTGCTTGAAGATACAAAATCTTACCTTCTTTAGATTTCTTGGGAGTTTCATCATCATCACGGTCCTCGCCTCTGCTGCGAGATCTCTTTCGTTGGCTCTCACGGTGGTCCCCGCTTCTATCGCCGCTACTGTCACGTCTTTCTTTCTTCCTCTCTTCATGATTGCTTTCAATCGCCTCAGAATCTCCCTCCTTATCAGATTGTATCTTTTCCTCATCATCGTCATCTTTGCGCATCTCCGGATCGGCGTTGCTGTCATTGGTCTCTTTTTCTTGGCTTCGCCGCTTGTTCTCTCTGCTCTCAGACTCCCGGCGATGCTTGGAGCTACGGCTTCTGGAGGTGGAGCGACTGCGCTTTGAACGCGATGTGCGTGACCTGGAACGTGAGCGCCGTCGGGTGCGCGACCTGCTGCGAGATCGTGAGCGTCGTTTTCGGTCACGACTGTGAGATCTGGATCGACGACGCCGGTCTCGACTTCTATCCCGACTTTTTCGTCTGTTTTCAAGAGAAATTCAATAACAAAAAATTTACACAACTTGGAACCCTTCTAACACCTAGGTAAAAGAACAAGATAACAGAATAACTAAGTGCATCTTGAACAAACCTTGTTGTACTTTAATATACCAGGATACATCTATTTCAAGCCGGGGCTTTTGAATTAAGCTATTTAATGATAGTCAGTATCAGGTTAACTTTTATGTACATTTAAAACTCAAAATCTGACAGTTGATTGCTTCTAAAAAGTCAATCCACTGACAGAGTGATTGATGCTGAGATGAGATAAATTTCACAGACAACCATACCTGTTATGTCTGCTGCGGCTCCTACTTCTACTTCGCTTGTGGTCGCGACTGCGGCTTCGGCGTCGATCTCGACTTCTACTACGCCGTTTGTCCCGGCTGCGGCTTCGTCGTCTATCTCTGCTTGAGCTACGTCGTCTGTCACGACTACGGCTCCGTCTCCTGTCACGGCTCTTTGATCGCCTCCGTCTATCCCGACTTCGGGATCTGCTCCGTCTCTTGTCTCTTGCCTTCTGCCTTTCCTTTTCCTTCTCTCGTTCTTTCTCACGTTCCTTCTCTCTCTTGAGGCGCCTTTCCTCTACTTCCTTCTCGCGCTCTTTCTCACGTTCTTCTCGTTTCTTGCGGCGCTCCTCCCGCTCTTCTTCTAGTTTTTTCTCACGTTCTTCTTGCTCTTTACGGCGCTGTTCCTCACGTTCAATGATTGGCTGCATACGTTTAGCCTGTTATTGAAACAGATGATTGTTTTTTCAACTACGCTTTATTTAATCATGTTAGCAGCTTTCTTTGAAGTAACTAACTAGTGCTCAATTTATCACTTAATCATCCTACTGTTCAAATGGTCAATATTATCCACTAATTAATTGAACGATCCACTGATTAATTGACTGATCCACCAGTTATTCATGGATCCACTGATCAACTGATTGATTGATCTACTAATTAATTGAATGATCCACAGATTAATTGACTGATCCACCAATTATTTATGGATCCACTGATTAACTGATTGATCTACTGATTAATGGATTGATCCAATGGTTAATTGATCCACTGATTAACTGATTGATCTACTGATTAACTGATTGTGCCACTGATTAACTGATTGATCCACTTGTTAACTGACTGATCTACAGATTAACTGATTGATCTTCTGATTTATGGATTGCTCCATTGGTTAATTGATTGATCCACGGATAGAGAGCTACTCACTTTGAGTTCCTCCACAGTAGCCTTGATCTTTGCATAACCCATGTGTTGCTTTCCCATCAGGTGATCATCCACTCTAGACTGAGCATCACCGACAATAAGGAAAGCCCCGCACACCTCGCAGACTTCCATCTGCTTCTCCTGGGAGAGCACCGCATCCAGGGCCAGGGCAGCTGCCTGTAGGTTTCAGTAATAGAAAGAAATGTCATGAATAATAGAGGAAAAGAGACTCTTGACCACGACAAATATCCACAGAAAATGTTCCGCTGTCCCTTGTAAGGAAGACCCTCATTTGCCTACTATCAAATAGCTGCAGTACCTTAAACTACTAATATTATTAATATCGTCGGCTCAGTGCTAAAAGGTCATTAACTGTAATTTCATATTCATAACGATCGAAAGGTCATCGATTTAAAACAAGAAAATAAATCAAAATCAACAAATAAATGTTTTACTTAAGTAGTTAATGTTTCTTTCTGCCAAACCAATACTTTGAAGACCACTCTTGATCACTTAACTCAATTCACCAGGAGCTCCCAAATATGCAAAAGCAATTTGATGAAATACAAATTGCACTAATGACCTTATAGTCCTGAGCAGACAATATGCAGTTTTCACTTCAAGCCCTTTATCAGGCCCAGCACACCTGGCAAGCCTCTCAAGGTGCTCATTATGTGTTGAAAGGTATACAAAGTTCATTTTTGGGGGCAGTCCTGAGAGGAACTGTGAGAGTTTCAACTGCAAAGTGTATATGACACTAAGACGAGACCAAACAAAAAGTTAAACTTTGTATCAAGAATGCCATATATTTTTGTATTGACTGTATGTTGAAATGATGGCATATCCACCTTTCAGTTAACACCAGGAGGTGCATATAGATTTCAAGGAGCTTTGGGCATCCTCAGCAGAACAGATACAGATCAGACAGCACTTTTTTCAATCTGGAGAAAATAACAGCTACTTTCTTCCCTAAGCAAGCATCAACACTCTGAATTCAGATAAGAATCTGTCAATTCTCAATCCCTGTTATTCAGTCTGGATATATTGGAATCTAAACGAAAATGCACAACAGACCTCCTTTAGGGTCTCCCTCTCTTCCTTGAGCTGATCGCACAGCTTCATCGTCCCCTGAGCCTCCTCCACCTCCCCGTTGCAGCCGAGCTCCTCCGCCTTTTCTACCAGGGTGTTGATGCGCTCGGTTAGCATTCGGATCTGCTCCTCATTCTTGTACTGGTTTGGTGCACTAAGCTGCTGAGAAAGTCAAACGAGGAAGAGTTCAAACAGGGTTCAAATGAAGGCGGAAAGAAAAGGGTGCAAGTGATCCAGATTACCTGCCACCCTTTTTCTATAAGCAGGCCTCAAAGTTAACACCGGACCTCAGGCGGGAGGCCAGTGATATTAGCCTCGGGCCAGTAAGGGAGCATCTCAAAAGACGGAATGGGAGGAACATTCATATTGGATCAGATGAGTACTTCTGTTCGACCACCAAAACGTTCTATGTAGGATGCTCCTGTATTTGGGCCCAATGATGCGGCCCAGCGCAACGTTTTGGGGGTCCAATGGACTGTGGGCATGGGTATGTGCCCACGAGAACGTTCTTTTGCGCCTAGAACATGCCTGATGTTTGAGACACTCCTTAAACTCAAGATCAGACAAGTCTGGCAGTCTTGTGATTTTCACTTGAGTAGCAATACCCCACTGTGTAATATCTTTAAAAGCAAAAAGTTATGTTAAAACCTTAACTTTGAGTCTGATAAATGTCTTTCAATTCTGTTGAGCATCCAAGTATCCATACAATGCCATGTGTGAAGTTTGAATGTTTAGTGTATGAAGGGATTAGACCTGTCCAATTTCACACTTTCCCGTAAGACAAATGAGATCAATCTTCTCCTGCCGCTTGTTCAAATAAAATAGTTCATAATGCTAATCTGTGTAAATAATTTTTTGTCATTTTGATTCTGGTCTTGTAAACAAAATTCTGGTCCAATGAACAATTTTGAGCTGAAAATTTTGATGGAAAATTTTAGGTATTAACCCTTTCCTTACCATAGGCGACTTTAGTCGACTGCACTCATACCCCTTCTTCCTTACTATTGGCGACTTTAGTCGACCAAGCTTGCACACAAAAAAGCACTCAAGCCTGAGCACAAAGGCCATTTGTAATAAAGTTGTAGTTTTGTCCATGTTCACCCTCCATACCCAAGCTTACCATCATTGGAAAGAGAGAGATCGGATCTTTCCAATGGTGGTAAAATAAAATAAGGTTGCTTTTATGCAATCTCTTCAAATTAGAATAGGAAGATCCGAAATGCCAAACACCTACGGAGCGCCATATAGTTGTGTACAAAAAAGTGTTTGAGATTACAGATTGCACTGAGGAAAGAAAGACCAAGAACTTTGACATTTATTGGACCAATCTCAATGAGTTTTAGATTATATGAAAGGGAATTCAATAAGGAAGAACTTTTTTATTACTTATTTTGCTGTAAAACAATATCTTCAAGGAGATAATGGAGTTTGTAAAAACGGCCTTTGAGCGAAAGCTTTCTGTTGTGTAAGAATGTGTGCTTCACGCTTGAGTGGTCAAACAATGCGGTCACCAGCGGTTGTTTATGTCCAAACAATTCAGTAACGAAAGGGTTAAGGTAAAAAAAAAAAGCCCAAGGATGTTTAAAAAAACCCTGAAATATGGAAAAATCCTGAAAAAGCACACGCCTAAATATTGAAAAAAAAAACAACAAACGAGTGGGGTGGTCACTGGAGGTAGGAGGTGGGCCACCTCAAGATTGAAGAGGCAATGGAAACAGTGATATACCAGATGCAAGTGTTACATCACTTGAAGGGGCAGAATATTTCTTCCTTACATGTTGTTGTGCATTACTGAGTGACAGTCTCGAGTGGCCCTTGCGGATTCGGCGGTCTACTTCGGACACAATTTGCTGCAAGTACGATAAGAAGTCATCTTCATAACGCGCCCGCTCACGCTCACTCGCCTCCGTAAACCTTCAGAAACAAACAAACAATTGGTAATGTTTCTTTTTTCTTCATGTTACAACAATTGGTTATTGGAAGAGTAAAATAGTTTTTGAGTCCCACACCCCCCACCCCCCCCCCCCCCCCATTGCTGTAATTGAAATAATCACGTTTTTGAATGCACAACGTCTGTGACAAAACATAGACAGTTTTTGTTGTCTTTACTTTTACAGGATGACCATATTTAATAGAAGTTTCACAGCTTGACTGCAGATGGTGTGTTTATTAAAAAATAATTGAAAAATATTTTATTTATATTATCACAAGTACAACCGAACAAAGATATTGACAAAATAGGGAGACCATCAACATTAGCTCTAGATAGCTCAGTTGGCAGAGCGCTTGCACATTAATCCAGAGATAGCAAGTCCCGCTCTGGTCAAATTTTCTTTGTTCAACCCAAAATTATTTAAAATTTACCCAGTCAGTTTCCTTTGTGGTTAATTACTTGATATTTGAAATAAAAAGTCGCATCTCCTTAAGCATGTTAAGGTGATCCCTCTGCTGCCGTTTCCGAGGTTGTGTCCTAAACTTGAGTGTAATCCCTGGCTACACTGCAGTTACAGGTTGAATGGCCTCTGACCGGCACCCCCGCACAAATAATATATCGACAAAATAGGGAGACTGCTGACATTAGGGCTAGATAACATGTGTATTGCTGTATCAATATAATGCACTTCCACACAATTCCACAGCAGACATGCGTGCGAGTTAGAAGAAACAAAAAGTTCCACTTCCACCAAGTACCACAGCAGACTTTAGAACTGTAGTTCATGGCCTCAGAAAAAAAATAAATAAAAAAATACAGTAAGAGCGTAGCAGGCCAGTTCCAAATAATCTTTCAGTTTTCTGTGGAATACTTCAGTGTCTAGGACTTAGTTTATTTCTTGTGGTACTTGTGCATTACTCTTGTGAATAACATGCGAAAGTTTGTGGAAATCATGTAAATAATGCACAGATGTAAGGTAATGAGGGTAAACGTCCTTATAAATAGTTTTGCCATTGCTATTGATATTTGAAAATGGAAACATTTAATGTATCACCCAAGTTTGAAAACAAAACTTACATTCTTCTCAACGATTCATCATGCTGTTTATCACAAGGACCTATGGAAATATGAAGATAAAAAAAAAATTATCTAAAAGCTTTCTTTGGCAGCATTTTCCCTGAACAGTGGTACGCTGGCCAATTCCTAGTTAAAACACCTTCGGACCAGTTTGGCCGGCTAGTTCAGTGTTGAAAAGCATCCCTATTTAATATGAAATATGCGGACCGTGTTCTTTAATCACTACTTTTCAAAGGGCAAAAAACTCAGACTTAAGTAGGAAGACTATCATGCACAAGGAATTTTAAGACAAACCGTGTTTGGTATAAAGTTGAGCTACTGAAAGATATTAAGAACTTTTGCTACCTACACTTAGCTGTCAATTATTTAATTCAGAAAATAATTGGAAACTTATAAAATGGTTGTACATGGTGTCACCTGCTTGAAAAGTAACAAACATCTGAGCTTACAAAACTTACCGAGATCTGACCTAGTGTTGGTGAAAAGCTCATGTGGGCAAAAGCCACACAGAAAGTTCTTGCACACCTGAAAGATAAAATCAAAAGAGTAAATCTAATGTACTGCAATAAAATTTCTAGTTCAGTTAATTTTCAAGTATTCATTCTGGTTGAGAAGCCAAGGACTCTCAGAAAAGTGCACTTAGTCACTATACCAGCCAAGTATCAGTTTTAGATGTGGGAGGAAAACCCCAGAGAATTATTCCAGGGAAAACCCACGCAATCAGGTAGGTACTGAATTCTGAAAACACTACATTCGTTCGCGCTACAAGGCGCGTTGACCTGGAAGTCAGTGGAGTCGCTATGCATCTCGCACATGCGCATACGTGCTCACTCGTCAATCGGTACACAATGTTTAAAACGTTAGCGTGGATCTGCAATTTATTTTCTGAATTAATATCATCCATGAATATATTTTTGTTATTTTTTGATGCCTCAAAAGTGTAGTTATGTCCATGAAGAATATATCAACAAAATTTCAGCTTCTTAAATCAGGTAAAAATATTAAAAAAACATTAGTCAAAAATTTGTTCACATGCTAGAGAAGCTTTATACCCAGGGCGTTAGTGCAGTGGCACTGACGTCCTATCAGGACTAGTCCACGATATGCCTTAAGCTGGTATTCAATAGTATTCTGTTTGCAGCGCTGGTCCACAAAATAATCAATTGCTTGTGAACCAGCATTGCGCGCAGCATACCATTATTGATACAAACGACGGCGACCATTTTTGTTATCAGAAGGCGACGATTCTGAATAACGATGGGAATTTATCATTTTTCGCACTTTTTATTGCGGAGTGAATTTTCTGGACCCACGCCGAGCTCACTGCGAAAACAATGAACACATAGAGCCTAATTTTGGCAAAATCGGTTTTCAAAAGAGAACTCCAGCCAGGTGCATAAACGTGAAGGGGAAAAAGTTTCGAATAGGATTTTGTACATGATGACCTATGAGGTTCGTGGGATGATAGTGGAACGAACCGCATAGTTCTAGTAGGGATGGTGGTGGTGCTTTGTGTTTACTGTGATCCCATTAGTTGGGACGCCCCAACTCTAACACTCAAGTTTGGACCAGTATAAACTATAGTTGGGACGATTGTCAAGTTTGAGCGGAACAATGATACTACTTTTGATAATGATAGTATTTTAATAAATAAATGAAAATACCTCCCAAATGAAGGCGTTGAGGGCGCTCCATTTCCGAAAATCATTAGACTTCAGTTCACAACGAGGGAGCCTGACGTTTTTTTAGACAACTAAAACTATTTAAATTACAAACTATTTAACATTTAATTTCATCCCCTGAAGTTCTGAAACGTTCTACTCACCGAGGGGTGGTCCCATCTTATTTCTTTTGATCTTTCCGAGGGCAAAATATCACGATTTTTGCCCATCAACTCATCGAGCAATTGAGCCGCGGACATCATCTTGCCTGGACATTGGAGAACATTACAGATTGCTTAAAACTTGAGAGCACGAGGTTGTAGCTGAAACAGTGGTTCCCACTAGTCCAATTATGATTCTTTACCAGAAATGGTCTCCGGGTACCATTGATAAGTGTTGTTGCGTCAACCTCGTGTGTCATTCACAGAAAATGTGTACTGTGTGCGCTATGTAATATATGGAACGCCAAAGAGGCATAAGTTTCAACCAGCAGATC
The DNA here is from genome assembly GCA_023634235.1 of Pisaster brevispinus. Lineage (NCBI taxonomy): Eukaryota > Metazoa > Echinodermata > Asteroidea > Forcipulatida > Asteriidae > Pisaster > Pisaster brevispinus. The sequence goes on along the minus strand of JAMKCF010000021.1, from coordinate 6,676,730 downwards.
GATCGGTCCTTTTCATCAATCAATCGGTCCTTTTTACGGGTGAAACACAATGAGGGGGTATATTAAATTGGAGGCTCATTCCCCGAAGTTTGCTGAGAAAACTTTGTACCAAAATTATTTAGAGAATATAGGTAAGGTAATGTAGCCTAAAAAGGCCTAAAGGCAATAGACGAAGTAAAAATAAACAACCACAAGTTGCACCTCCAAACAAGAAATACGTGTAACCATATTATCTTAGACAAAATTGAAAGACAGATAGACAAAATTGAAATGTTTATTGTCTGTGATTTTTTATACTTGAGTAGTTGTTATTATCGAGAGGCATTATTTGTGGTTATAAAATTCGACAGGGCTCCATCCAGTGCTCGGGTTCGTCGGGACGATGGCAAATAAAATACAGTAGCCTATACACATCGATCGGTATTATGTTCAGATTTCAGAAGTCTTTATTCATATCGGTCTTTATTCATTGATCAACCAATCAAACACACCGATCGATCTACAAAAAGGACCGATTGATAGATGCAAAAACCGATCAATCGAGAGCTTGCGATATGAGGCCTCATCATAGAGCAATTGCACTGATACTTTTCCCAGCGGCCTCACAAATTGACAGCTGTAATGAAAAACAAACAAAATGCCCATGCCCAATAAAGTACACATTTAGCGCTCTGTAGGCCCCTATTGTTTCTAATTTGCGACGAAGCGACACGCGACAGCCTTGGCGCAAGTAAAGCTTTCAACTTGATGGTCACCACGGTAATTAATACGCGTATTTACATCTTCAAACACTGGTATCAGGGTATCTGTTCATGCCCATTGAAGGCATCATCTCAAGCTCGGGTTATTTCCTTGGTTTTAATCTAAAAGCATATAATTGGCATGTAAATTAGCTTTGGCTTTTCCCGAGATTAAATAGTTCCATTTGAATATTTTTATTCTCCTAGTGTGTGTGATTTTTGTATAAGTGTTATGGATTGAAGATGATACTTACAGGATTTGTGTCAGGCAATAGTCCCTTCAGTGATGGAGAGAAATAATGGAACAGCAAATCAATGCAATAAAATCACCACAATTTCTAAATGGCGATCCGTCGACATTATGTATTCTTTGGTGCAAGGCGTTATTCGAATGTTTCTTGAACTCCGCGCTAATACCTCATAGCCGATAGCGGGCGCTATAATTTTGACGATTGCTGCAATAATTAGAAACTTCTTTGAACTATTGGCAGCGCGCTCTTTGCCTCAGTTAAATCATTATTTGCAAAGATTGAAACACTAACCATGTCCGATAGTATTGACAACACTACAGCTGTTTCACGGAGTGCACCCAATAAGCTTTAATACTAATACATCAAATAATGGCTGTGTGCTACAGAGCAGAGAATGTGGCTTAGTGCTATATGGCCTGCACATTCTAGTAAACAAAACACCCTATTATTTCTGGTAAGAAAACACAATCGGAGATAATTGAGTCAAGAAATACAAATATACATGCCACAAATATTTTGAGAAACGTCAGAACACTATCGAACCATCGATCTATTTGCATAAAGATTGAATTGCCAGTTTAAGCCACGTTTCTTGGAAACATGACGCAGCAGAAGCAATAACCTTAAACGCATTAATGATTTCATGTGAAAGCCAAAGGGCTGATATTACCCAACTGGCCGTAGGCCTGACCAAAGTGCAAATAATAATGACAGACCAGTGCTAATCCCACCCTCCATGGCACCGATAGAATTGCCACAGGACAAGCAAGCAATACTACCCACTTCATCCCATAAAGTTTATGACTGGAGGGGTGTTTTCAATAAAAGATAAACTTTTCCAAGTTACGAGTCTATTTGGGATATTAGTATAATTGTTAAATTATGTTAATTCAATAGAGTCTAATGAAAATATCTCGTTAAAAGGGGCTTAATAAAAATTAGTAACAAAATTATAGCTCTACTGACGGCAAAAAAGTGCAAACACTACATTAGTTTGTGCATAAACAATGTATGTATACGTTCGACACAGAGTGTTGCTAAGAGTAAAATATCTCATAAAACAGTCTTGGCCAGGAGTACATCAGACAGATCTGCCTAGGTATCAAGAAACTGAGAACACATTTTAAAAAAAGTTTTCAGAAACCATACGAGCACTTTCAAGAGTCGGTTTAAGAAGGTGGATCCGTAACACTTTATAAGGCATATATCGCAGGGATTGTGTCAAAGTGCACACACAGCACAGTGTCACCATGAGGGCTGCATCGACCTCTGCAGCTGCAACTGCTGGACCACCTATACAAACAATTTTGCTAACAGCAGGTTGGTATGGAGCACAGATCTTTTTCGAGGTTTTAAAATAAACCAATCATTACAACTCTGCCAGTTTTGCAAAGACAGGACCAAACTATATAAGCAGCTATCTAATTTATCAGCAAAAAACAACGTGCGGTTCAGTTTTTACGTAACTCTGTCTGAAGAAATGTTAAGAAACATAATAGTTAAATATGATGTTCATTTATTACTTTGTGTTTGATTATATCAACACACAAATTGAAAGTTGTTTGCATCATGCTTATTAAACTGTGTTTACAGAAGATGAACTATTAAAACGTCCATTCAACTCTTTGGTGGGTCTCTCTGTTAAGTCAAGTTTCTGTTACTCTACACAACTCACGTGGTCTCTGGAGTGCACGTCACGGCGTTGAGGTGGAATCTTAAAATTAAAGATTCGACGGCCGTATCCGAATTGGCGGCTACGGTGACGACTGTTGCTAAGGTTGTTGCTAACAAGGAGGCCTACTTCAACACATGATGACGCGGAAATCTAGCCGTAGCCATAGCTGTAGCCAGCAATTCGGACACTGCCTAATTTATTAGGCGAAGTTTGATCGAGAGTCTACCGACCATCATGACGACCGAAGGAGATTACGTGCCCTTCCTATGAACCCACCCTTGCGGCAAGAGATCAAACTTAGACTTGCTGTAAAGTACAATGGTTGCTGGCTGGTACAGGCGCTATCTCAATCAACTCCTTTCCTTCGTCATAATGGTCGGTAGAATTCCAATCAAACTTCGCCTATGACTCGTTTAATTGTAGGACGCATACAAGGACACACTTTTAAGGTACGAGTCCGATGCCCAGACCCTTGTAGAAGTAGGGCATCCTGTCGACAGTGAATGCCGTTGCCCAAATGCACATGACAAAGAGGACAGTGGAGCGTTTTGTGTAGGCATCAGATGCGAATGGATGCGAATGTAGCGATGGCAGATGCGAATGTAGCGCTTCACAGAAATTACAGCAATAATAAAGAATTAAACGACGTCATACAACTTTATGGTACACATGCTACAAGTGAGCTGACAAGAAGCATTGGTCATTGTTTCGAACGCAACCAAGTTCACGGGTCGACATTGAGCAGTTTTTGGTGCAAGACTGTATTTGAAGGTTTCTTGCTAAACGAATTCCAAGCTTACGATAAAAGCCGATATCGACAGCTATAATGTTGACGGCTGATGCAATACACAGAAGAGCGGTTCGTGGGGAAATGCGTCACGTTCGTGTATGACAAAGAATGGCGCCAGCAACGGCTTTTGGTGTATCAATAACGAATAACGTCTTGCACCAACGTTGTATCATATTATATAGCTCCTGAATTCCACATGGCATTGGGTGGTCAACAATTATTGCATATACACCAACATGTAACCTTAATTCATTCGTGGACTTCCTGCAAAGCTTAGATTCAGTGTTTTGCTATATCCAGTGCAGCCTGACATAGTAATAATAGCCTTTACAGATAGTTGTTTACTGTACCGGTAGTTCTTCGAGACTGCAATGGTACATGCTTAGTTACTGCGAATATTTTCACTGAACTTTTCCGTGGCTTTGAAACCTGTAAACATCTAAGAACATCAAGATAGCCCCGACGGAATTCCCTATTGGTTAACGCGTAAATAACGCAGTTTATGCAACTGTTGAAATGAATCATAGTAAAAAGTATGATGAATGTTTCCCTCCCAACGGCAATTGAGACATTATAGACGATGCTAAATGGGACCACAAGGATCACCACCGCTAGAACGAGAACTAGAAGTGTGCGCAGGAGACGGTAGTCAGTCTTCGTCAGTACTCTGCGATGCCCATCGGCGAATTTCTGCAGATTTCTTTTTGACGCTCGCACTTTCAACCAGATGCGCAAGTAGCAATATATTATAACGACCATAGTGAGACATACACCAATGAAACCATAAACAAGAGAAGGCGGGCTCATGCATGCGAACACTTGAGGTACGAGTTGGTGCGCAGACCCTCGTAAGAAGTAGGGTATCCAGTCGACACTAAATGCAGTTCCCCAAAGGCACAGGACAAAGAGGAAAGTGGTGCGTTTTGTGAAGATTATATTGTAGGCGAGGCGATGGCAGATGCGAATGTAGCGGTTCACAGCAATGGCGGCAATACTAAAGAACGACGTCACACAACTTATGGTACACAGGCTACCAGTGAACTGACAAAAAGCTACATTGGCCAGTAGAATTTTGCCGTTGTTTTGAATGCCGACCAAGTTGAAGGTGTTGAGAAATGCCGAGACACACAGATCTGCAACGGCTAGGTTCATCACGAACGCAATGTGGATTTTATGTAGTTTCTTGTTGACAATCACGGCAGCTATCACTAGAAGGTTTCCCAAGGTACCAGTGACTAACTCCAGTAACGTCACTATAAAGAGAAAAAGATTGAGAGCCTTGTCTTCAGCATACATCGCTGCGAGTTCAGAGAGTGTCATTGGTTCACCAGGATAGTCATAGGCGTCTACAGTGGCATTGGACATTGCAGCTGCAGAACTGTGATTCTTCGTGTCGCCGTACTCCATGTTTGTCAGAGAATAAAACCTTGCAAACAAGACCTTACGATGTGATGATATCACAGAGTAAGGATGCTATTAAGTACTGATAATGGCTCTTACAATAATCACCCGAGCCTCACAAATTGACAGCCACAATGAAAAACAAACAACGTCCTATGGAAAGGCACAATTTTGGCGCTCTGTTTTAACTATGTTTAATTTGTGATGACGTGACACACGCAAGCCTTAATGCAAGCAAAATGAGCTTTCAACGTGATTGTGAACTCGCCTCAGATCAGTCCTAATTAGTTACACGAGCGTATTTTTTTTTTTTAAAGAGATAGGCCTGCACCAAAAAAAAACGAAAAAAAAGAAAAGAAAAGAAAAGAAAACAAGAATTGGGTTATTCACGAAAAATTGACGGGGTTTAATTTAAACGTGTACGTAGTTGGCATGATTAGTGTCGGTTCGTCACAAGAAATAGTTCCATTTGGAAATGTTTTATCTCAAAGATTTTTTAAAAACCGATATCTTAAGCGTTATGATTTGAAAATTATGCCTTCAAATGTGTTGCCATTGTTCGAGTAGTGGGTGGAGATGCATGATGGAAAAGTCAATGAATGCCGTTATAAATGAACAAGAACTATCAGTCACTTAATAATCCGTCGATATTATGTTGTACTTGTTGGGTGTCAAGTAGCCCGAACATCTGACGCCACACCTCGAGGCTTGTGCAACGCCAGATACCAGCCAGACCGGATGTTGCCAGATGTACCTTTGACCTAGCATTCATTTCACATGGAGACTCGCAGTCAATTCACACGTACATGTACATGTTCACATCAAGTACATATTGAATAAAAACCCCACTACATGATATACACAACATTATGCACACAACATTATGCGATCGAAAGTGCAAGCTGACAAACTTCATCACCTTGTAACCTCGACCAAACATAACACAGATATGGAAAGCGTCACAGCACGTTTATCCCATGCAATCATTGCATCCAATGAAACCATTGTGCCTTAAGACCAGTACCTGTCTTTATCCTTGCGGATAAAAAGACAGGGGACCAGTCTAGGTGTCAAGCAGTACTCTCGGTGCAGGACGTTTTGTTTCTTGCATCACTAGCGGGCGCTATCACTTTGACGAGCAATGCTATTAATTGTGCACGTGACTAAACAGTGAGAAAAATATGAACCGAGCCTTATGAACACATTGTAATCCCACGACCTTTTGAAAGGCCCTGGCTTTCAAAGGATTGTTGAAAAATTGCCTATATTGTGCCCCTGGTTTGTTGTTTTTTTCGTTATCAAAATGGTTGTGTGTTGTAGGCCTACCATCTGCAGAATACGTAAAGGTGTCGAGAGAAGCCAAACCGTCATTTTCTTCTACTGATTCAATATAAGATTTTAGACTAAATTGAATTGTATACATGCTTACACTTTGCATTTGGCGTCCATGTGAAATTGAAAGTGGCTTGTCACTCTTGAAATGACCTCAGCGTTGATGGGAGTTTGCCTTAGATGATACCGGCGTGGGATTTGGCACGCAGTCGGAGTAAAGTCATGAGAAAGATATTTGGCTATACAGGGCCATCGCAGATTTTTTATGCTTTGAAAAGTTAGATTACCAGCAATGGCAGTCTTTTTTTTAATGGCTTGTTATTCCATTCGGATAAATCTGCAGTTGCCCGATAGCCAAATATCTTTCTCATGACACGAACTGTGTGCCAAATTTCATGCTTGTAGGGGGGGGGGGGGCTATATTATCATCAAAAGCACAATATCACTGGTACGAGCTGAAAAGCACTAAGCGAAATTTAAGTGAAATGGTACAGAAGCAATGACTTCGTAAGTAAACGCACAAAATCAAATCAATGAAGTACATCTCGACTGATGTTTAATACACATAAACCACTAACCATAACAATGAATTATGGCAACACTAATTAATGGTGAAACCACATAAATTACAGAGCATGACGGTGATAAAGCAGGATTTAAACAAACAGATGCAATAATAAGTGGTAAGCCGGCAAAGATAAATGAAAAAAAGTTTATTTGGCCGAGTATATTATTTACCTTAAAGGGGGCTTAAAGTATGCCCCGCCCAGTCAGTTTCCCAACAAGATTGAAAATGCAGACGTTAGGCCCAACATCTCCAACAGCAGCCCATACCAGATCAGCCCACAGTCACAGGTAGAGGTTGACCAGTGGGATATTCAGCTCATCAGGAGCCACGACAGTCCAAGGTCCGTCCAACAGCACCGTCACTCTCGGCCACGACCCGTCGGTTGAGAGAGGGATGAATAGTTGTCGTCGACGTAGACGGGAGAGATGCGGGCCCAACACTTCTGCATCATACGGGTCGCACAACGTGTACGCCTGCATGGGCACTGACAGAGGACCACACAAAACGTGGTTAAGTTTTGTAAAGGGCCTTACCCGCGCGTAGCCACGGAAACTTACCAAAACATTAACATGTGGAAAGGTGAGTATGTAAGGAATGATAATGAGTGGGGTCGTAACACCTTCATCTACCTGCCGTACCAGAAGAACGCTGCAAGTAGAGAAATACTGTTTGTTGGAGAACGACGACGATTCTTGTCAGTCCATTGATCTTGGAGCTGATAATCATTCCCGGAGTAGGTCTCCAGGACCATTGCCATTGCGCTTCACCTCGACGTGCACATCATGGTTAAATAAATCATCCAAAAATATCAAGTAAAATAGACTGAGACCCCCCCCCCCCCAAAAAAAAATAAAAAAACCCGAAAAAGTCTTGGGAAATTTACTTCGTCTACGTTTTATTGTCTACAACAATGGCAGATCAAGTATGCACTCAATAATTTTGAGAGGAAAATCCGCATTTTATCCCCCGGAAATACCTCGTGCCTTCGCAGGGACCGGTTACCTTATTTACTCAAATTGCTGTAATAATGTCAAAAGAAGATTTTTATCACTCTACCGAAAATCTCCTACTTTGAAATGTGGAGAGTTCTCTGTTTACATTCAACATTTTCTAACTGTGAACGGTTCTTCGCTGGTACCGCAAACGACGAGCTATTCTAATTGCGCATAAGAAAAAGGACGAAACTGTAAATTCTTAAGGTTGTGTCGTGTTGGTTGTGTAAAATTAATGTAAAGTAATACTTGACCGAAATATACAATTTATTTTTATATGAGGTTTTAACTAAAGTGTCCATCTGTGTGGTGTTCTTTTTTTAATGTAAATTTCTGGTAAAAAAAACCAACAAAAAAACCCTAAACAATTTCTATTATGAAACGTCTTTCTGCTATTTATAGACATGGGTTGTGTTTAAAAGTAATTAAATAAGGGATATATAAAGAGAAAAACAATCAATTCAACAATGTTTCTATTTTCCTTTGAAAATGGGTGATGCATGAAAGTACTTCTATTTCTAAAGTTACGTTATTTTACTGTTTTTACAATGATTTCCTTTAATATTACTTAATGTTTTTAATTCTACGTACAGAAAATTGCAGAACTGTCGTTTCAAGGTAGGGTCACAGATTGCTATAGTACTCCAAAATTGACCATTTCCGTAATTGGTGAGAATACTGCAGCTGTTGATAGTATCAACTATTTTGAGAAAGGATTCCATGCAAAGGTATATGGTGTGGAAAAATTTTCACCCCAAAACATTTGAATCTGAGAAACGATTCATGTATGAATCGTTTCTCAGATTTTTGAGCGTTGGTGTCCGTCCGCGAATTCCGCGGTATGGTGTTCTATAAAGGACACTTACAAGGGATCTTTTTTTTCATGCGGCGCCAATTTTTTTTCCCAGCGACTCTTTTTTTTTTGGCGGCGACTTTTTTTTTTTTTGGGGGCGGCGACTTTTTTGGGGGACGGCGAATTTTTTTTTCGGGCGTCGACTAATTTTTTTTGGGCGCGTAAAAAAAAAAAGCGCCGCCAAAAAAAAAAAGTCGCCGCGTAAAACAAAAAGTCGCCGCCCCCCCCCAAAAAAAAGTCGCCGCGTAAAACAAAAAAAGTCGCCATGTTAAGCCCGGTTCATACTCCCTGCGAATGCGAATGCGAAGCGAATTTTGACGTCACAGGGCCGTTTTCGCAGCGAATGTTTCGCAGGAGTTGAGCACATTTCAACTGCTGCGAATTATTCGTTGCGAATTTGTGACGTTAATATTCGCTTCGCATTCGCGTTCGCAGGAAGTATGAACCGGGCTTAAGTGTCCTCTATAGAACACCATATCACTCGTGTACGCATGTATGGTCACCTTCGCTAAAGCGTGTGCCTTCGGCGCAGGGCCTATGATGTGCTACACCATTGTCGCACTGGTAGAACATCGTACTGTCGTAGGGGTCGGCATAGTATTTACCGTTATCTCTTCCGGCGCAGTTGAAGCTGGTTACCGGTTCGTCGCTGGGTACGGTTGTACTACGGAGCCCCTAAAGTGGCAGGTAAAAACAAATTGAAAAGGTAAAAAAGAAAAACAGAAGTAATAATAATAATAGTTTAATTATTTCGATCTCTCGAACCGTACTGTTTCATTCCCTTGAAATATTATTATTTCGTTCCCTCGAAATATTACTTTGTTTTCTCGAAATCACTTCGTTCCCATAAAATCATTCCATTCCACCGAAATTAGATTTCGTTCCCTCATTATTTCGTCCCCTAAAAATATTATTTCGAGGGAACAAAATAGTAATACAAATTTTTGTTTACCCTTTCCATTTTTGTTTGCCCGCCCCTGTAGTGCACTCAACCAAATTGGACCTACGGAATTTATATTAAAAATAATCTATACTAGACAGATTTGAGAACTAAATAAAAGAAGCACAGTGTTAAGACTTTGCCCATTTGTGACCTGGGGTTGTTGCACTTCCAACTTGTAGATATTTTGGCTGACAATTGCCCTGAAAAACTGGTTCTATTTGCCCAGAATTGTAGGGACATTATTTTCAAGGTTGATGCTCGGACGTTTGAACATTTATGCAGGGGTAGGGGTGTTTTTATTTGGAGGGAGAAAAACGTGACAGACCCAGGGACTCCCCGTATCAAAATGAGCAGAGGACAAAAATGCAAGAGTCAATTGATATTTTTCCCTTTACTGTAAAAAGCTGTGAGACTTGTGAGTATTTTAAAAGTATTTTTGAATTTTTAGCATGTTGCACTATATGCTATGGGAGTTTGTTTACTGTGGTGCACCCTTACCGGTTTGTCGCTGGTTACCGGTGTGTCGCCTGTTGCAAGTGCATGGCCGGTTGCATGACTATCATGGACTGCCGGTTGAGAAGCTGGTACACTGCTCATCAGCTTACCATTGGTGACTGAAGATGTTGTTGGTGTCTTTATTTGATTGCCCGAAAAAGCATCTGCTAAAACATATAAACATACAATTATCAATTTTGAGTGCTAGCTACTGTAAAACACAAGGCAAAGACTCACAAAAATGGAGCAACCAAGTTTATTGTGATCGATGTTGACGTCAAGTGAAATGGGTCAATACCAAGAATGTATTCAGATCATTGCTTTGTGGAATAGCACATTCATTCCACAAAATTGTTACACATAAAAACACCGTTCAAACGACCGCTTTTCAACCGAAATCAATTGGACAAAATTAATCATAGCTACTCATAAATTGAACTTATCGTCGTTATCGAATTTTGCACACGTTTATTACATACTTTTGGCAAATCAAAACAACACAAGGGTATATATTTAGGGTATATATTTATCACATCACTTGACTAAGGTAAAAAGTTTTAAAAACATCTTCTGCGACGTTTATGTTTCTTTATTACTTTTTGTATGCAACATTCATGCCATTTTCACCAAAAACTTATTGCAATAAATATATTTCCCTTTTCATCACTATATAATACCAGTAATTTGTATGTCTTCAGGCGAAATGCCTCATGGCTCGATTCAGAGACCGCATTTTACTCAAATCTCACTTCATTGCTTTAAAATATTTTAAATTTCGGATGCAGAAGATTGTCTTACCCGAGCAATTGAGCCATTTGCGGATCTCCGTTGGAGATTTGCTGACCAGCAAGGTATCAAAGTAGATGACATTGAAATGGCGGCCGGGTGTACGGTTGTTTATACCACCTGGTCGAATCTCAGTGCACTTGCAGGGATCCTCCACCGGGATGACCCATCGGTATCTACGGGCGGCGTTCAAATACGGTTCCTGTCCCATCTGACACACCATCGCTGTATGGAAGAAATCTTTGTTTAATCATCCACTTTGTCCTCTAACTAGGGAAAAAAGCAGTCCATTTTATTACGTTTTGTCCTTCTCAAACGATCACAGCTGTTTGAATTCACCAGTAGTTTCTTGCTAAAAATTCAATACAGTAACTACTGCTACAAATGTCTTCAGTTATCACCTGAATCGATTTTTCTCTTGATCTTATCTTGCCCTTTAATAATGTTATAAATAAAAACTCTGTAAAAAAAACCCTTGTGATTTTGTACAGTTTTTGTTAACAACATGTTAAAATAATTTGCTTTAAACACAAAACTTGATCTAGATTGGGAAAACAATGGGGACACTTGTCTTCCATGTATTTGAATTGAGTGATTCACTGGCTAACAATACTGGCTCGCTCATCAATCAATGAGCTTATTAATAAAATGCACATGTTATTGTACAAATAATTAAAGTTACCTTTTGTGTGGATTGAAAGCAGTGCAAAAAGAATCAATATTCCAATGGGTTGCACAAACACGGACATTTTTCTTGGATCCCAGATACCACTGTAGCTGCGTATTTCTCGGTCTCGAATACTCGTCCCCTCCGTGTGACTTGGAGCTCACCATGGCATGAAGTGACGCGTTGACAACTGAAAAACCATCATAAGACAGGCGGGCTTTACCAAAACAGGGTAAATTTAAAAGTGAATGGTAAGAGGTATTTTGATTGGCAGCGTTTCCTTTTCAGTCCAAATAAAAATAAATAAGCCAGTTGAACAAAATTAAAAGCCGGTGTGAGGAGGCAACCGATTTATGGAAAGTATCAGACAGTGTACGTTTGAAAATATATAACCAGTTTACTCAAACACAAACACATCAACGATTATTAAATGTTGAACATAATTAGAATTAACTGTTCAAGAAAATACTCGTTGAACAATAGCACCTCAAAACCTAGAAAAGAAAAATAAATAGTTGTTTTTGCTCATTCAATGCACACCAGACATGGTCAGGAAAGCAGACCAAAATAGGCTTAAATAGCTAGAGGTAATTGGATTGGCAGCTTGTCCGTGTACACTTTATCAGTAAAATAGTCTACATGAATGTACAGCCCTCCGTACATTTAAAGATTAGCGTCCCAAATCAAACAACTGCCAAAACGTATGAGCCACGAGGTATAGTAGATTCTTGCAACGCATCATATTATTTACGTATCATATTATTTACGTATCAACGCATCATATTATTTACAATGAATAAATAAAAAAAAATAGTCATATTGTTTGTTCCAGAAAAAGCAGATTGAACAGTGACAGCTTTAAAGACCAAGGATCTTTAATCGTGGGATGATGATTGACTTCAAGGTAACATTGGACTAAAGGTTTGATATCATTGGTCTCCTTTACAAAAAGACGTCTAGGCAAATTGGATTTTGCGAGTGCGATGTATACAGCAAACGCTATGAGAAACTTGGTGCCTACTAATTGGTAATACGGACCTTGACCGTCATTCTGATGTTGGTCTTTTCAACGTTAAGGCAAGCCAGGGTTTACTTCGAGCGTAAGAGATACTGACATGACGGTGTGATCAGAAATGATGAAGTAGGTCCGAGTCTCAAAAAAGAAAAGGAGAAAGAGAAGAAAAAAACCAAACAAAGTTGGTTAAGTAGAGAAGGAATGAATAAATTAATTTATAAAAATAGAACAACTAAAATTAGGGAACACATGTAGTTTAAACATACAAACAAAAGCAAGATAAAACAAATAAATGTATAATTAAATAAACAAAAAAGGGTGCAATTCTGATCCAGAAGTTTTTAAAGTGTAGTAATGTCTAACTGGGGCGGGGGGGGGGGGGGGTTATGGTCAGGAGCATGCGCACCTGTAAGTCCATGCTTAGACCAATAAACTACAAGTAGTTTTAAATGGAGTTAATCTGGAATTAGTGTTCTCCTCACCGTTGCTGAAAACGGACAGGCCAGCAGCCACAGACTTCATACTTGTGAGCATATTGTTGTAAGAGCAGAAATACAAACATGGTGCATACATAATCATGTGTACCCAACGCCATGTTGACTGAGACTGTGCACATTTAGTCAGTAGGCCTATAATTAATACTTTTCAGTGTAGGCCTGCACAATAAAAACCTCAAAATTCAGGCTGCCCACATCACCAAATGTGCATCAAAAAGGTCACCTCGGCTTGCAACAGCTAGTTATACACACAAACTGCACTTAAGAAGAAAATGACGTCAAACACTCAAGACTTGATGATGAAAAAGGGTTCAAACTCTTAAAAAGTTACTACATTAAAAATTGGCAGCTCAACTCAGAGAGCGCCCTCTACAAATGTAAACGTTTTCGTGATGATTATAGAGTTTTGGTTTAACGGCAGAATCAAATTAGCTTGTTCCTTCGAATCATATAGCTTATTCTTTAATTTAGCAATTTCAATAAGTTGACATTTAGTTTTCAAATCATTTTACAGTCAAACGAATGGTTGAGTAACGTAGGAATGGCGTTTTATGGCCGAGCGGCCAAGCGCATGAATCGACACGGAATTTAATTGTTTGTACACCGAGAAAGAAAATTCCGAACAGTCCTTCGTTCAAAGCCTGGTAACTTCCTCATGTATAGTGTAATCATAAGAAGATACTAAAATAAACCTTGCAATATTCTTCATGGATATTGATGTTTTTATTTTGTGGTTTAATCCATTTTTGTTTACGCCCACATCATTAAAAAAAAGAAAAAAGAAAGAAAATAATACATGAAAATAAAACGCCCACTCGAGAAATTTTTCATTATTTTCATATTTATTACGACAACATTTTGACAACTTTCAACAATACATGACGGTTGATGAATATATATTTGCGATAACTTTGCGATAACTCATCAGAAATGATGAGTGAGTGATGAGTGCCTTATGGTAAGAACAATCTGCTGATGAGTGCCTTATGGTACGAAACAGTCTGTCCAGAAGAGAGATATGCCAGAGTTTGTTTAACTCATATTCTGAATTTATTACATGTTATAGCTCTACAGAGATGTATCGAGCACTGTGAATTGTGATAGAAGACGATTTCATTGAATATAATATATATATATATATATATTATATTCTATATCTATGGTTATTACATTACTCACTTAAGTAAGCGTAGCGCGGAAGGTAATGTTTTGTAGTGATTGGCTCAATATAGGGTCTTGCGTCGCACGCCAGCTATTTGTAACAGTGATGGAAAGTAAATGGGGGTGCACGTTTAATCAAGCATAATATTAGCGCGCAGCAATTTTGTCAAAATAACACTTGAAGTTAACAATTTTGTGTTTCTCTAAAATGAAACTGTTATTATTTGAAGGATTCCCGTTGTGAACTACTCTTCGTTGTAGCGCAAACCGTGAGCTGTTCCTGTGACAGAAATATAATCATTTCTACAAGGGATAACCGAGGCTGTGTTGTGTTGGTTGTGTAAAATAATTATCAAAAATTATAATTAGACTATTTAATTTCTGGCGCAAAAAGATTAATATTAGGCTATGAAGCTAAAAAGAATTATAGAAATAGAACATTAGGTGTATTTTAAAGGGATCCCATAATTTTATAAATGGACAATATGTTGTTGACAATTTTTGGGTAATGAAAACATTAAGACGTGTCTGGAAAATGGTTGTGATAACTTAACAAAAAATGTGGTTAATGTAACTGGGTATATTGTTTAACTACATACAATGATTTAACATCGCAGCAGGTGCATCGTTAAATCCTAATGATAGGCATACCTGTTTTGGTATCTAAAAACAAAGTTTCAACAACTAAGTACTTTCTGTGCTCCGGTTACAAATTTATTTCATATTACACTAAACACGCATGCACAGAAATTTTTTCAAGATTTCCGATTTCAGTCTCGAGCATAGTCGAAAAGAGAAAAGCCTTATAGGCCTAGTTACAATTCACATTGATTACCGAATGGCAACTTGTTACAAATTTGCTTCCTCTGGAAACGTACACTGACTAAAGTAGGGGCCTATAGACCTTCTGCGCAGGACGTGTGACGTGCTTTACCTTTGTCGCAGTGGTAGTACATCCCGCAGTCGTAGGGGTCGGCATATTATTGTTAAGTCTACCCTCGCAGGTGAAGCTGATTGCCAGTTT
Source organism: Pisaster brevispinus (assembly GCA_023634235.1). Lineage (NCBI taxonomy): Eukaryota > Metazoa > Echinodermata > Asteroidea > Forcipulatida > Asteriidae > Pisaster > Pisaster brevispinus. The sequence goes on along the minus strand of JAMKCF010000021.1, from coordinate 6,661,540 downwards.
ATCGCTTATTGTTGCATTGCTGGTTGCACAAGTAGTAATGACTGCCGACTGAGAAGCTAAACTGCCAGTCAACTTAGTTTGTACTTCATTGTCCCGAGAAGCATCTGAACAACATAAACGATTGTACGTCCAAGCATTAGTTACACGAAACATGTGGTTTCAGACTGATGGACGCAAACGTGCTTAGTATCACTGAAGTGTAGGTCAAGTGGGCAGGACTTGTGAAGTGCTACACCATTGTTGCACTGGTGATACATCCCGCAGTCGTAGGGGTCGGCAAAGTGTCCACCGTTAGCTCTTCCCAGGCAGGTGAAGCTGGTTACCGGTGTGTCACTGGTTACCGGTGCATTGCCGGTTGCATGAGTAGTTAAGACCGATTGCGAAGCTGGTAGGCCTACACTGCCCATCAGATCACCATTGATTGCTGTGGATATTGCTGTACTCTTTACTTGATTGCCCGGAAAAGCATCTGGAAAAAACACACATAATATGTTGTTAGTGCTAACAATCTTGTATTTTTAAGAATGAACTTGAATCTACCCCCAAAACAGCGTCAAAAACCCGTTCAACTTAATACTTTTTTGATACGCTATTTCCAAAACGGCTTTGTGTCATACGTCTGAAGATAGCTGGAAGATACTACGAGTAGATTGTTTGACACTTATAGTTACTAAGAGAAAGTTTCGTTGAAACACCCCAACAATATATTTCACGTCAGTTCCTCGCGTCAGACTTACTCCTGACACAAACTCCTGACAAAATCTTCCGGCGTGGTACATCTAAGGCTATACAAGCTATAGCTTGTAATTGTTTTGCACACTTAAATATCTTTTAAGAGACTTTCTAGATTAATGTTCGACTCGGCGGATTTGTTTTTTTCACCACAACGTATATATTTTAGAAATTCTTAACCGCTGTAATGTATCCTTGTGTTTTTTCGTTTGTTTTTAGAAACGGTGGACATTTCTACTGCTTCGGTTTGTATCTATGGATAAACTACTAACAACGTGTTGTCTTTCTGACGTAGTTAATTTCGTCGAGATTAATAAAGTCGAACGTACTGTTCTCGCGCATCGCACTATCAATGTTGTAAGCTCAAACTAGATTATTTAGAGAAGTGGATATAGTTGCCTTTTTTTTTACTGGTAATTGCTGCTCAGTATTTGTGCGAATTCACACCAAAAAAAAAAGGCGGCAGAGTTAGCGCCGACAAGAGAAAATCTTAGTAACGTGATAAGTGTTTTTGTATTTCATTGGTCCGATTTCTCAATCGAGTTGTTATCGAAGCTTTTTGATTGGTTCAAGTTTTCAAACGTATTATAGATTGAGACAGCTTTTAATCTTTTTCACGATTGGCATGTGGATTCTGCGCAAGACGAGAATTTCAATCGTTTTCAATCTAAATTCAATCTATTATATTGGAAAAAAACTCAATCGCTTCAAAGATTGGAATTATCAATCTTAGGAATTAAGAGAGTGGATGGCTGGTGTCTTAATCCAGAGACAATTCTCTCATTATCTCAACTAGTCTTGATTGGCGACGCTGTTTTCTGTATAAGTCACTGGTAGAGGGCGCAACATCAACTGGCTCGGAGGCTGGCGCGCAGGGACTGATGGGCATGTCTACGAATGTTTGTGGGATACAGATATCTCTTCTCCAGTGATTCGTTTTGCGCTATCGGCGACTTCGTTAACAAAACGAACCGTCGCCAATCAAGACTAGTCCGTAGTCGGATGGCACTTCCAGAGCTACGTAAAATAGCGTTGTATTTTACGAGTAACAATACGTTGTTTTCACCACAGAGATAACAAAATAACTGATAAAAACTCACTTTATTGCTTTACGATTTTTAATTTACGATTGCAGACATTTTCTTACCCGCGCAATTGAGCCATTTGCGGATCTCCATTGGAGAGTTGCTGACCAGCAAGGTGTCAAAGTAGATGACATTGAAATGGCGGCCGGGTGTTTGGTTGTTTATACCACCTGGTCGAATCTCAGTGCACTTGCAGGGATCCTCCACCGGGATGACCCATCGGTATCTATGGGCGGCGTTCGAATCCGGTTCCTGCACCATCAAACACACCAACGCTGCATGGAAGAAACCCACAAGACCACTGATATTGAAATATCCACTTATGTCTAGTTTGTCACTGTCCATTTAAAAATGTTGCAAACATTCCTCCATCTGTTTTAATGTTTTTACTGTTTTAATGTCATTAAAACTTTGTCGTGGTGACAACGATTGTAACAGCTCTCATGCAAATACTGCTGTTCCTGCGACACAATCGCGAGAGAGCAGTTTACCGCGACGAACATTGTTAACGACTTGTCCATCACAAGTCTAACTCCTCAAGCGAACTCGCGTTGTAGACGTGTTAGATTCAAGCTATAGATTCATAAGTACTGGTGCGAATATATTTAAAAAGAAATTTTTTCCGAATTTTTGTTGTTGCAATCTTACCTTGCTTTTCAATGCACACATTATATTGACAAAGTCTAATGTAGGTAATTTGAACATTAGACACTTTAAAACTAAAGGACCAGAATCAGTTCTAGTCTTTGATTTTCTATGACACGATTCCTCGCAATTGTTTTGAATATAGTGATGAATCGAAAAAAAGTAATGCAAATCAAAACTTACGAGTAAAATGAGTTTTAAGTTCCACTTTTGTTGTTATTAAACCCAGCTTCCGTACCTATTTGTTGCTCTGTGTTTTTACTTGCCAGCACTCTTTGCGACGAGTTATTCAAGAAAACCCCCCACAAAGTTTCCCCCGGTTCTCATGTCATTATTCTCTTTTGACTAACCGGTCGTACTTTAAATGGAAAAACACGTTCTAGAGCCTTTTAATCAAAAGGTGATTAGCAATACTCAGGAAATAAGGTCTACACTAACAGCGATTGCTATTTATATATTTTTTTCTTTTCTTAAATTAGTGAGCCGAAAAAAGGTTAGCCAGAAGATTTGTCGAAGATTTGTTGAAGACTTCCACGAATTAATGGTTTTATGATTTTTGTTGTCAATATTTGAAGTTACAATTAAAACAGTGTAGTTAAATAGCATCGCTTTAATTTGAGGGCTATCTTATTCCCATGCTTACCATAGCTCTGGTAATTTTTCTTAAATCAATATTAGAGTGTGCCTTGTTAAAGTGGAAATTACACAAGTACGTTGAATTTAACCAAGAGACATAATATAAATACAAATATCCATTCTTACCCTCAGTGAAGGATGCAATCACAGCAATACAACTCAAAATACAAACGCCTTGCAGAAACACAGCCATTTTTCTTCGAACACAAATTGTATCTGGTGACTTTCGTGCTCGAGTGTTTAATTATAGCTTGCTGACGTGTCTACCTGTAGTTCATTAATGGGCAACTTAGAGCAATTAACATAAGAACTAGGACACACGACAGAAAAGGATTTACTGAAATTTGGCCACACCTTCAAAATATTCTGTTCTCGGCAAACGAATTAAAGATTTATAGAGTGTTATGTCATGTTATGTCAAAGATAAAGATTATGATGTGTGTATCTTATTTAAAAACCTAATTGCTACGAGAGATGTTTGATTACAGCTTTTTTTTATTGGTTACCTTCACGAATTTCGAGAAAAAAGACGAGACTTTAACATTGCTTAATTTTAAAATGCTTGGTCGCCTAAGTAGAAAGAAATATTTCAGTGCTTTTCAGAGAAACGTACATTTTTTCCGTGCAAAAAATTTGACCAGTGAATTTCGAGTGTTCAATTAGCTTGCTGACGTAGGCCGATCATTAACATAAGAATGGGAACAACAGGCATGTTATAAACAAAAATCTGTCCACCGATGATAAAAAGTCATGTTTCTAGTGTACATACCTATGGGATTTGTGTTCTGATCTGTAACTGACCAACTTAACCAAGTTGTTTGCCTCTCGATCACGTATACTCATGATATTTGCACAAATCACGGCGACAGGAGGAATTTCCCGGTCGTTCCATTTCCTAAGTTCACTGTTTAGTTCATTTTCTATTGAACTATTGAACCTCAACCTGAAGGAATCAGCTTCAACCCCTTTACGACCAACCTTCTCATTATCATGGGGAAGTTTATTTTCCTGGAACTTTTAACAGGAAAATTTATTTCAAGGGAGAATACAGCTTTGGCGTTCACACGAAAATATTATTCAAACTCACAGTTAATAAATGTAAAATATTAGCAGACTTACCTTGGATTGTACTTATTTATTTAAACAGTTCTTAAAGACCTACTTGAATGAAAACGGCAACAAGTGACCTTTGATGAAATTAACTTAAAATGTTTTCAATCAATAAGGAAATTGGGTTCACATGAGATTTTAATTGTGTAAAAAAACAATCATTTAGCATACCCATTCTACGGTGCTTTTAATAAAGATTCGCAAAAAGCCATGTTACGTCATCACTCATGTACGTCATACTTGGTAGCTCCGTTTAGTACAGCCGCTTTGTTGCAGCACGAAGGTATAACAAAGCAAACTCACACACACGACATCAAAGTACTGTCATTTTGACACTCGCCGTCAACAGCAGAAGTGTTTCTAGTCTTTCAAAACCTTGAGATTAGGGCCTAATTATTTGATGGATAATTACAAACAATTCAGAAGTGTACATATGTTAAAATTACAATTAAATGATAAACAAACACATTGTGGCAAGTTTAATTAGCATTCCCGTTAAAACAAATGTCGCTCAATTACCTGTTTAAGTGTTCTGGAGGCCATCTGCTAAAGCCCCATCCTTGTCTAAATTGGAATGCTGCAGCCAGCTTAAAACACGAGCGAACAATCAATCATGATGAATGAAAATTGTAATTGTTTATTGATAACCAACAGCAACTGCCTCTAACAGACATCTTTAAATAAGAAATTGAGAAATCACAGAAATATTCAAATACATTGTACTATGGTCGAGAACATTTAGTACAATTATATTAGGCCTATATATAAATATTTATACACATGTCGACTTGTTTGAAACTCTACCGCTTCAACGTCGACACTTGGTGGCGCCCTATATTTAGACTTCCGAAGTTAACGCTGAATGGAATAATTATCTGAAATGGTAAAGTATATTGTGCTTACTCAATGACATTTTATACACATATTGACTGGCAATGAGGTCACTAGGGCACGTCTATTCCTCTGAGGGACTTTGAGTGACCAGAAGTGAGACATATTTCCGTAGGATGAGTGACGTCATGCAAAGGGCCTATTTGTTGATTGGCATGGTGAAATGCAATCTCGGCAAAGCAAAGTTAAAAGTATTTTTGAAATCACCATTAATTATAAAAACATACAAGTAAACTTGATTTTATAGTCAAGCGTTCACTGTCTGGTTTCTGGTTCATCGAAGCTTTCAGCAGACAGAAAATCCTCCCCAGTAATTCCTCTTTCAAGCTGTTTCATCAATAAAATTCTACGATCATTATACAAAAAAGAAAAAGAACAAAAACCTTATCTCATTTAAATAAACAAGTCAATGAGGTTTTTCTGGTCAGTTTAACTGTAAGCAAAAATCACCGATATTTGTTCCCAGACATTGGTACCCTGAACCCTGATGCAGGTCACTGTGAATATGATGCGTATAGAAAGTAAATGAGGTGTGCACGTTTATCAAGCATTGAATACTTATCAATTGGCAATACTGTCAAAACAACAAATGAAATAAAGCAGTTTGTATTTCTCTAAAACTAAACTGTACGAGTTGGAATGTTTCCCAATGTTAACTGCTTCTCGCTGGTATCGCAAACGGTGAGCTGTTCCCGTGCCCGGGACAAAAATCGTCATTTCTGCAAGGGATAATGGAGGCTCTGTTGTGTTGATTGTGTAATTATTATCAAAATAACCATATCTTGATAATTATCTGAAAAAAAGAAGGGTTAACCACGTGTATTTAATTTACGGCACAAAAAGATAATTAGGCAAATGAAGCTCAAACATGTAATTGTTCTGTTGTATTATTGAATAATAGGAATAGAACATTGGGTGTACTGTAAAGTCCACCAATAAGTTTATTAATGGAAATTATTCTGTTGAAAATTATTTGGGAATAAAAACAGTATGACGTGTCTGGAAAATGGTTTGATAAATTAACAAGAAATTTGTTCATTGTTACTAGTTACATTGTCTTTAGTCAAAGGATGAAAAATCGCAGGTACATCATTAAATTTGATAGTCATTTTACCTGTTTTGGTAGCGAAAAACAAATTTTCAACAACTAATTATTATCACACTAAAAATTGTTTTTAAACTGTGTTTGGGTTTCATATTCATTTCAAATTTGACTTAACACGCAACATCCACAGTAGTCCTAAGTCATTTAAAAAATAATAATTCCAGTCTCGAGAATATCCGAAAAGAGAACAGCTTTATCATACATTATTTCACTTTGATTACCAAATGGAAACTTCTTACACGGTTTTGCAATTTGCTACCTCTGGAAACACACAACGATTATCAGTTTCTTTAAAGTGTAGGCCATATGCGCAGGTCATATGATGCGCTCTACCAAGCTGCATTGGTAACTTCGTACAGTCGTAGAGGTCGGCAAAGTGTTGGTCTCTATACTCGGGCAGGTGAAGCTGGTTCCCGGTAAGTCACTGGTTGCAGGTGCACTGCCGGTTGCACGAGTAGTAATGACTGCCGATTGAGAAGCTGGTACACTGCCCATCAGTTTACCAGTGGTGCCTGAAGATGTTGATTTAGTCTTTACTTGATTGCCCGGAAAAGCATCTGCAAATGTTACAATAGTGAGTGCTACCTATGATGTGGATTATTTGGCATTGAAGCTGCAAGTAGGCCCCCTAAGAAGACATTTTGTTTGGACACAACAACAACGCTTTTGGGTCGGAGACAGTTTTTAGGTTTAACTCAAAAAGTATTGGCTTAAAAATTTATATTAACCTCTGAAATGTTTTTATTGACCACGGTATCCCATTCCATTTTGTTGTTTTAACTAGGCGTACGGATAAACCCAAACTACTAAATCCATCTATGTAAAAGTTGGTTCAATACCAAGAATGTATTCAGATTATTGCTTTGTGGACTATCACAAAATATTCCAAAACTCTATATTTTGTTTATACTTTAAAACACCGTACAAACAACCGTGGTAAATTTTCACCCGAAATCGATTGGTCAAATCAAAGTTTAATAGTCTACTTAAAACTATCAAACTATGCAGTCATTGGAATCTGCACACGTTCATTGTAATACTTTGGCATTCCAAAACAACACCAAAACATGTAATTATCACGTCATTTGACTCTGGTAACAAGTAAGAAAAAAAGAAGAAGCTTCAAGTCTCGCGCAGTTAGTTTTTGTTCCAAACATGGGTTTTACGCAGGGAGATTTTGTTTCGTCAATTACTTAAGTTTAACGTTGTATTTTATGACCATACAAATTAAATATGTTGTTGGGAATGTAATACTAATTTATAAAAGTGTAAAAGTATAAGAATTCAACAATATAACGAGGAAAACCACGAGAATTAAACTTGACCCCAGCTTCCGGTTACTTGCAAAAAGTTAAGAATTTGTGCCCACCTCCAATCACAAACGCTTGTTTTGGTCACTGTATTGCCAGACGTTAATCCTTTTCAACGCAGTCTATGCTTTGTTGAGGTGTCAGCGTCCTCTATAAACTGCGTCACGCATTATTATTTTAGTGGTTGATTTTAATTTCTGATTGCAGAAGATTTTCTTACCCGAGCAAATGAGCCATTTGCGGATCTCCATTGGAGATTTGCTGACCAGAAAGGTATCAAAGTAGATGACATTGAAATGGCGGCCGGGTGTACGGTTGTTTATACCACCTGGTCGAATCTCAGTGCACTTGCAGGGATCCTCCACCGGGATGACCCATCGGTATCTACGGGCGGTGTTCGAATCCGGCTCCCGTCCAATCAAACACACCATCGCTGCATGGAAGAAATCGAAATATATTTTATAATCCACTTTGGTCTGTAACAGAAAAAACAAAAAAAACAAAAACAGCAGTCCATTGTGTCCATCACGTTTTGTCTTTCTCAAGATATCGTATCTGTTTGTGTTCATTATATCCTTGCTAAAAGTTCCATTCACTGAGTACTGCTGCAAATTATCTTTAGTAACCAATTTCATATAAATCGAATTTTCTCTTGATTTTATTTTGCCTTTTAATATAAACTCACTACACTCTAAGAACTTCCCTGGGGCCTGACCTATCTCTGGGTCAGTATGACCTGGAATCTGTGTCAAAATTACACAGAAATGAGCTCGAGTTAAATCAAATCTTTAGAATCACTTTCAGGGTCAGACAAACCCTAAAATGGGCCAGGTCAAGTGGGACTCGGAATTCGGGTCAATTCTGACCGGGAGTTTCTAGAGAGTTCAATGAGCAAAATCACAAGCAAGTACTACACTATATACAAGTCTATAAAAACTGTTGAGAACCTAAACAAATATTTATTCTTTGACAAGCAGAAATTGATAAATTAGTATGAATATTTTGCCAAAGTTGTTGTATACATGTCTTTATTAATCGACATATGAGTTTGTGTTGGTAAACAAAAATATTAAAGTGAATCTCATTGCAGCCGGGCCCGTTTGCAGCCGGGCCCGTTTGCAGCCGGGCCCGTTTGCAGCCGGGCCCGTTTGCAGCCGGGCCCGTTTGCAGCCGGGCCCGTTTGCAGCCGGGCCCGTTTGCAGCCGGGCCCGTTTGCAGCCGGGCCCGTTTGCAGCCGGGCCCGTTTGCAGCCGGGCCCGTTTGCAGCCGGGCCCGTTTGCAGCCGGGCCCGTTTGCAGCCGGGCCCGTTTGCAGCCGGGCCCGTTTGCAGCCGGGCCCGTTTGCAGCCGGGCCCGTTTGCAGCCGGGCCCGTTTGCAGCCGGGCCCGTTTGCAGCCGGGCCCGTTTGCAGCCGGGCCCGTTTGCAGCCGGGCCCGTTTGCAGCCGGGCCCGTTTGCAGCCGGGCCCGTTTGCAGCCGGGCCCGTATAGAAAGTAAATGAGGTGTGCACGTTTATCAAGCATTGAATACTTATCAATTGGCAATACTGTCAAAACAACAAATGAAATAAAGCAGTTTGTATTTCTCTAAAACTAAACTGTACAAGTTGGAATGTTTCCCAATGTTAACTGCTTCTCGCTGGTATCGCAAACGGTGAGCTGTTCCCGTGCCCGGGACAAAAATCGTCATTTCTGCAAGGGATAATGGAGGCTCTGTTGTGTTGATTGTGTAACTATTATCAAAATAACCATATCTTGATAATTATCTGAAAAAAAAGAAGGGTTAACCACGTGTATTTAATTTACGGCACAAAAAGATAATTAGGCAAATGAAGCTCAAACATGTAATTGTTCTGTTGTATTATTGAATAATAGGAATAGAACATTGGGTGTACTGTAAAGTCCACCAATAAGTTTATTAATGGAAATTATTCTGTTGAAAATTATTTGGGAATAAAAACAGTATGACGTGTCTGGAAAATGGTTTGATAAATTAACAAGAAATTTGTTCATTGTTACTAGTTACATTGTCTTTAGTCAAAGGATGAAAAATCGCAGGTACATCATTAAATTTGATAGTCATTTTACCTGTTTTGGTAGCGAAAAACAAATTTTCAACAACTAATTATTATCACACTAAAAATTGTTTTTAAACTGTGTTTGGGTTTCATATTCATTTCAAATTTGACTTAACACGCAACATCCACAGTAGTCCTAAGTCATTTAAAAAATAATAATTCCAGTCTCGAGAATATCCGAAAAGAGAACAGCTTTATCATACATTATTTCACTTTGATTACCAAATGGCAACTTCTTACACGGTTTTGCAATTTGCTACCTCTGGAAACACACAACGATTATCAGTTTCTTTAAAGTGTAGGCCATATGCGCAGGTCATATGATGCGCTCTACCAAGCTGCATTGGTAACTTCGTACAGTCGTAGAGGTCGGCAAAGTGTTGGTCTCTATACTCGGGCAGGTGAAGCTGGTTCCCGGTAAGTCACTGGTTGCAGGTGCACTGCCGGTTGCACGAGTAGTAATGACTGCCCATTGAGAAGCTGGTACACTGCCCATCAGTTTACCAGTGGTGCCTGAAGATGTTGATTTAGTCTTTACTTGATTGCCCGGAAAAGCATCTGCAAATGTTACAATAGTGAGTGCTACCTATGATGTGGATTATTTGGCATTGAAGCTGCAAGTAGGCCCCCTAAGAAGACATTTTGTTTGGACACAACAACAACGCTTTTGGGTCGGAGACAGTTTTTAGGTTTAACTCAAAAAGTATTGGCTTAAAAATTTATATTAACCTCTGAAATGTTTTTATTGACCACGGTATCCCATTCCATTTTGTTGTTTTAACTAGGCGTACGGATAAACCCAAACTACTAAATCCATCTATGTAAAAGTTGGTTCAATACCAAGAATGTATTCAGATTATTGCTTTGTGGACTATCACAAAATATTCCAAAACTCTATATTTTGTTTATACTTTAAAACACCGTACAAACAACCGTGGTAAATTTTCACCCGAAATCGATTGGTCAAATCAAAGTTTAATAGTCTACTTAAAACTATCAAACTATGCAGTCATTGGAATCTGCACACGTTCATTGTAATACTTTGGCATTCCAAAACAACACCAAAACATGTAATTATCACGTCATTTGACTCTGGTAACAAGTAAGAAAAAAAGAAGAAGCTTCAAGTCTCGCGCAGTTAGTTTTTGTTCCAAACATGGGTTTTACGCAGGGAGATTTTGTTTCGTCAATTACTTAAGTTTAACGTTGTATTTTATGACCATACAAATTAAATATGTTGTTGGGAATGTAATACTAATTTATAAAAGTGTAAAAGTATAAGAATTCAACAATATAACGAGGAAAACCACGAGAATTAAACTTGACCCCAGCTTCCGGTTACTTGCAAAAAGTTAAGAATTTGTGCCCACCTCCAATCACAAACGCTTGTTTTGGTCACTGTATTGCCAGACGTTAATCCTTTTCAACGCAGTCTATGCTTTGTTGAGGTGTCAGCGTCCTCTATAAACTGCGTCACGCATTATTATTTTAGTGGTTGATTTTAATTTCTGATTGCAGAAGATTTTCTTACCCGAGCAAATGAGCCATTTGCGGATCTCCATTGGAGATTTGCTGACCAGAAAGGTATCAAAGTAGATGACATTGAAATGGCGGCCGGGTGTACGGTTGTTTATACCACCTGGTCGAATCTCAGTGCACTTGCAGGGATCCTCCACCGGGATGACCCATCGGTATCTACGGGCGGTGTTCGAATCCGGCTCCCGTCCAATCAAACACACCATCGCTGCATGGAAGAAATCGAAATATATTTTATAATCCACTTTGGTCTGTAACAGAAAAAACAAAAAAAACAAAAACAGCAGTCCATTGTGTCCATCACGTTTTGTCTTTCTCAAGATATCGTATCTGTTTGTGTTCATTATATCCTTGCTAAAAGTTCCATTCACTGAGTACTGCTGCAAATTATCTTTAGTAACCAATTTCATATAAATCGAATTTTCTCTTGATTTTATTTTGCCTTTTAATATAAACTCACTACACTCTAAGAACTTCCCTGGGGCCTGACCTATCTCTGGGTCAGTATGACCTGGAATCTGTGTCAAAATTACACAGAAATGAGCTCGAGTTAAATCAAATCTTTAGAATCACTTTCAGGGTCAGACAAACCCTAAAATGGGCCAGGTCAAGTGGGACTCGGAATTCGGGTCAATTCTGACCGGGAGTTTCTAGAGAGTTCAATGAGCAAAATCACAAGCAAGTACTACACTATATACAAGTCTATAAAAACTGTTGAGAACCTAAACAAATATTTATTCTTTGACAAGCAGAAATTGATAAATTAGTATGAATATTTTGCCAAAGTTGTTGTATACATGTCTTTATTAATCGACATATGAGTTTGTGTTGGTAAACAAAAATATTAAAGTGAATCTCATTGCAGCCGGGCCCGTTTGCAGCCGGGCCCGTTTGCAGCCGGGCCCGTTTGCAGCCGGGCCCGTTTGCAGCCGGGCCCGTTTGCAGCCGGGCCCGTTTGCAGCCGGGCCCGTTTGCAGCCGGGCCCGTTTGCAGCCGGGCCCGTTTGCAGCCGGGCCCGTTTGCAGCCGGGCCCGTTTGCAGCCGGGCCCGTTTGCAGCCGGGCCCGTTTGCAGCCGGGCCCGTTTGCAGCCGGGCCCGTTTGCAGCCGGGCCCGTTTGCAGCCGGGCCCGTATATAGTTTAAACTTAATTTGTTGTGATGGTAAAAAATTTATGTTGCTTGGTCTGAGCCAACCTGGACTCGAACTCGGTTCTTTCTATATGCAAGACCATCACCTATCTAGTTTTGCTATTTGACTGATCTACTGGGCGTTAGATATAAATATACCCCTTGTATACATGGGAAAGCTAATTTTCCCAGAGTGTCAAGCGAAAACACTACAGCGTTTAGTTAGCCTCGTTTCGTGGCTACCACTAGTGTAAACCCCTTGTTAGCCTCGTTTCGTGGCTACCACTAGTGTAACACCCTTGTTAGCCTCGTTTCGTGGCTTCCACGAGTGTAAACCCTTGGTTAGCCTCGTTTCGTGGCTACCACTAGTGTAAACCCCTTGTTAGCCTCGTTTCGTGGCTACCACGAGTGTAAACCCTTGGTTAGCCTCGTTTCGTGGCTACCACTAGTGTAACACCCTTGTTAGCCCCGTTTCGTGGCCACCACGAGTGTAAACCCCTTGTACACACGTGGAAGCTAATCGAACGCAACCATAGTAAGGGGCCCGCCCGGCTGCAACTGGGCCCGGCTGCAACTGGGCCCGGCTGCAACTGGGCCGCCCGGCTGCAACTGGGCCCGGCTGCAACTGGGCCGCCCGGCTGCAACTGGGCCCGGCTGCAACTGGCAGATATTAAACGAAATACGACCTTCCCCTGATTCTAACCAGGGTAAGTTCATCTCCGTCAAACAAGTTAAACAAGTTGCATCACATTTTAGGCACATGATGGCTGATGTAAAATGAGTTCGTTTCCAACAAGTTATCTATACATTTCAACAATGGCGGACATCAAACTTGTAGTAGCTGTTCTTTGGTGTTTTATAGATGTGTTATTTCATAAGAGTAGCCTATGGCCTATAAGCAAATTGGTTCTTGTGTGCAGTTTATAAATATTGATATACGCCGCAAAGTCACCCCAGCATGGTCTCATGAAAACTGTAACAGTTGGTTCGGGTTATATGCAGTCTGGTTTAGGTGTTTCCTGAAACATCACCCCCCCCCCCAGTCTCATACTTTAACAAACTATTTTCCTCTTGTACAGAAGTACCCCCCAAAACAGAAAAGCTCCTTTATAATTGCTGAGGTTCCAAGCACACAATGAAGACACAATAGGGGAGTACACGAATGGTTCCTGAAAGCATTCAAACCATAGAGGTAACAATACAATACTACGAGAAGTCATCTGGATGAAAGCCCAACCCCCATTGAGCTCATTTGCATTTAGGGCAATGCTGTACTAATACAATTGTACAATCAGCTGATCACTGCCAATTTCAGCAGTGGCGTAACCACACACTTCGAGGGGGGAGGCAGGGGTAAATACGTATTTGAGGGGGCTATTTTATGGGGGGATCTAAGTGGGAGCTGGGCAAGAGGTGGGGCGGAGTAAGGGTTCTTAAGGAGACGGGGTGGTAACACGTCACTGGATTTAAGGTCCTTTGTGCACGATTCTAGCCCCGAGACACCGAAGTCATTCACGGGAGTAAATCGTTGTTATGGACAGTTTGGAAGTCATGGCCGCCCAGTCCATTGCAAGAAATCGTCAAACTCAGCAAATCGAACACTTCTACAGCTTAGTTTTTTTAATATTTCAAACACAGAATTCGTATTTACAGAATTCGTTTTTACAAAAGGAACAGTAAATTAAATGCTAAACGAGTCAGTTGCACATCCAAAGGACACAGACGGGTCAACGGTGCACGTACATTTTATACTGGGTATTAATCAGTGTTACATATTAATTGCGATGGAAATATTTATACCTCCAAAAAATAATCAGGTGTTACAAATACCACTTATGAGCAAGTTCGGATGTTAACCTTTAGTGAATTTGCCGTTTATAAATCATGCATGCGATGGTCTGTGTTTCACTTGAACGAGTAGGCGATTGATTCGTCAAGTATGGCAACCAATATGGCGACTAAGTACTGTATCTGAAAACCAGTAAAACGCAACAGCTGATTGGGGTTGTTACAACCAATATCACGCCAACAAGGACAGTTGTTCAGAGGCTAATTGAAAATTGCCATTTTCACCATTTTCTCCCGACTCGCACAGTGGATGCCCAAATTTCAACGTTTGTTACTTCAGGTGTATGGTTGATCACACAAAACGAGGACAATACAAAGTGTTTGTGACTATAGTATCAGCCAAACCATTCCTGTAGAATACCTCCTAGTAATTTTTATTAATCTCCTGTCATCGAAGTACTGTGATCATCTGCATAGATTCCCCCCAGGGCTTTCAGTCATATCACGACATTTTAGATAAACTGAGTCGTGTCAATAAACATAAATAATATTAACTGGAATATTTGCTGTCACAAAGCGAGTGATAGTTGCATTATTGCTAATTGTTGGCCAATGCATTGCGTAATCTAATAGGAATTGGCATTTTGATTGCGTTTTCTGACCCGTTTTACAGTCAATAATGGTTCAATAGAAATCGACAGCAAGTGGACACGCCCACGTTTTCCAATTAAAAAAGTTTCTGACGACGGTTTTAGTTGCATTCAGTGCAACAATAACCCATCGAATGAAGGAAATATCACTCACTTTGTGATGGCAATAAATGGTCCAGTATGTTATTAACACTGGTAATTGAGTTGGCGTACCGTACACGGCATCGGCGGGTTACCCGTTGTAAATTCTAGAATCCTGACTTAAACAAATAAAATACAATTATGCACTATGTTGGTTGATCCCATAAGCATGAAAATAATCAACAGTATCAGAATGCAACATTTCCTTAAAATACTGGCCTCTTTTAATTAAGGATAATTTATGTCATTATAATAAAGTGGCGTGTCGTGGCCGAGCACCACACCAACTGCATGAACTGCTGGTAGGCTATTCGTGTTTCAGTGTCCTTGAGCAAGATACCATATAAATTGCTTTATCCTTCGGATAGGGCACTAAAAGCTGTACTTGTCCTGTGTACTAGGATTGATAGTGACCCCAGAACACTTTTACGTGAAAGAGTAATAGGCCAGGCCTACATCCATTGCTACGATCATAAATATTGCTGAGATGCATTTTCTTTGACCACGGCTCATTCCTTCCTCCATGTTTGAACCCAAGTTGTAAATTCTTGTGCCACGTGTACATTGTGGCATAAGCAAAATACAATGTTGTGTTGTTCACTGGTTCCCCCTTCTTTTTCAACAGCGAAATAAAAGTGAGCACGTCAGTCAGTCATCATCACGTAGTTTGGTCACACGTCACTAAACAGTGTAAAGGCATGTACTTTCGTTTGTCAAAAACAAAAATGTCGAGCTTTGACAAGAGAAAAGCAATTATTTCATGTTGTCTGTAATAATAGAAAGGGCGGCACCTTACTAAAGAAACTGTCTCGGTAAGTACATCTTCAACAATGTGCAATATTGTCCAAATTGAAAAGGAAACCCCACGGTGGCTGATTACCCGAGAGTAGTTTATGTGGTCCATTTTCCGGACTACGGTTTGTGATGCACATCGAACCCGGACTATTTCCGTAGAGTAATGACTAATGTTGATGGAGACTGGAGAGGGAAGCTAGCTGTCAGTGTCAAGTCAGTCGTTTTCCAGGTTCATTATAATGTTCTTGTTCTGAATCACCATAAATTAAAACATTTGTTTTGTCTCTGATACTTATAGAGAAAGTATGAAATTCTAATTGAAAATGAAACTTCACTTGTCCATCAATCATCATGGTCATGTCCATCTGCCGACATGGCCGATCATTTTTTCATGAAATATTTTTTTTGTATTGGATCGCGTGGGACTGCTGGGACAATAGCGGGGACTTGGCCAAGGTTGTAAAAACGTTTCCCCTCCCTACCGGGACAAACTTAAAGTTAATAGTGGGGACTTTACCACCATGTTGAATTGAAGTTGCACAAATTTTTACCCAACCCCACCCCACCCTTACCATCCGTACCGGGGCAATAACCTGATAACGGGGTCTTTTGCCACCATATTGTTGTACAATTTTTTTACCCCACCCTGGACAAAAGCGAGGACTTTGCCACCTTCATGTGCTGTTGTACAATTCTTTACCTCACCCTACTGGGACAATAGTGGGGACTTTGCCACCATGTTGTACAATTTTTTGCCATGCCCCACATATGCGGGGGCTGGGATTGTGGAAGTGTTGTGACAAATACCCCGCTAGCCCACCCTTGTTGGGCTGTTAACATTGGTCCATATCATAATCTCCATTACAGTCCACCATCTGACTTTACATGATTGTACAATTACATGTCTAAACGCTATGTTTTCAAAGTAAGAGCAAGTTGTACCATTTTTATTGCAAATATCACCCTCTTAAAACCATTGCATATTGCTCCCACATACTTCACCTTATTCCTTCCATTGTGGAATTACTAATACTATGATTTATGGTAGGGCTTAAGAAACGATAGATTCGTTCAGATATGTTTTGAAAATGACAGCAGTTCTCAAATGCGGAGCCTTTCGATTGCAAAGCAGGATTGTTTCCACTCAGCCACAAGGATCTGGACCAAAATTCAGCAAAATTTTGGGTATTGGTGTAAGCATCAAAGAAGGCACTATTCAATCTGCCGGCTTAATATTGTTTACTAAGACTAAGAGAAAGCCTTTACCAGCTATACACTACTTAAAAAAAAATAAACATTTTAAATGTAGACAATTGCACTGTCGGTTCCCAAAAAGTGGCCTTCCCAAATTAGGAGCAATAGGCCTATGATATATCTGATTAATAAAAAATCAAATAAAACTAGAAACGAGTTTGTAACGAACAAACACTGGGGTTTCGGCTTTGTTGTCAATGTTGAATTCATGTAATAATTAATTTGACACCTGATGATATCACGATGATGAATATGCTATAAGCTACAAGACGGTACAAAAATTATAACTCTTTTACGTTATGGTTCAGACGACTTAAAGTTTTAAATAGTAAATTGTAAATAATAAACTACCATGCCAATGCTAAAGTTATTATTAAGCTATACCGCACAGACCTTGAAATAAATTGCGGTGGGAGAATGCAATGAAATTGCGCGACAACACACCGCTACTAATATCCCAAAACGCTTCCCTATTAATAGTTCGAGGACTCTCCACGAGCAAGAGGGCGCTATACAGGTTTAAAAACCCTCGGTCGAACTGCTGCTTGATCTAAGTTAGATTACAGGCTTTCATTTGATGTATTGTTTGTGTCTTTTAAGACTGTAGTTCCTGAGATCGAACGTTAACAAATTTCATGTGTAAATGCTATGAGACTTTTTCGGAAAGGAGAATAATAATAGTCGGTCAGTGGAGGGGACCACTTTCAAGTATCGAGGACGCAGTGTGCAGGACCAACTCCCCGTAGTGCAACATTTCTTATTTCGTGCTTGCTGTCAAAAAGTTTGCCAAATTTGTACTGGTTCGTCATAACCCTCTGAAATGACTCTCAGCCCTAAATTAATGTTTACACATTGTAGTTCTGCGTACAGTTGTTCAACCATACACTACCTGAATGGTTTTAGATTCTTGGTCAAAGTAGAGGCAAAATGTTACAGAAGTATGATAGGAGAGTCTTAATGTTCATTCTCCAAGTTGGATCGTAATCAAAATATTTTAAGCTCAACTGTTTTTTTGTATTGTTTTAAGGATGCACCAGATTGGATGGGATCATAGTCTGCTACTTGTACATACTGAGATGCCATATCCCCCGTTTTCTTAGTCGTTGCCTCTTCCTCCACCCTGAGTTTCTTAAAACCCAGCCTATCCGATCAGCAGCACTTCCCTCAAAACATCATCCCCGCAGATGAAACCTCCACGGGCCCATACAGTCCAACAAAGAACGTTAACGCTGACTTTGTAGCTGGCAGTCATCCCGTGGAGACCGGCGAGAGGAAAGACATGGCGAGTCACGTGCCTTGGTCCGCTGTGATTAATCTTAGTAACAGCATCATCGGTGTTAGTATACTGGCAATGCCATGGTGTTTCAGAGAGGTGAGTAATATTAGGCCGTGTCCGAAACGGCGACTTCGGCAACAGCTACAGCTAGATCACTGCGTCTGCCAGTGTCTGCGCGCGCGATCTAGCCGTAGCTGTAGCCGAAGTCGCCACTGCTCTGACTAATGTTTTGAGCTTGACCAATGACCAACACAAAGGCAGTATGTACCTTGTGGTGAATCAAATCTTGTGGGTGCCCCTCATGCCCCTCGTGTCTTTTCCTTGCAACTGAACAGTTGCATTTCTCTGTAGCCACTTTGGTTCACATAGAATCTATTCTGCCTTGGTTAAGTAGCGAACCTACCTACACTGTACTTGTCAATGTTAGTCCAATTTTGCCTTTATTTGACAGTAGATCAGGAATGGATTAATGCTGCTAACGTATACAAAAACCTGTCCTATACAAGCAATTCAAAGTGCCCCATCTACAGTTTACGTCGGAGAGTCCTTTTTCCCGAAAAACGGTCGACTAAAAGCAATCACACTTCACCTGCACGTGCAGTTTGGAACCTTTAAAAGGCTGAAATGAACCTGAATATTCACCAACCGCACAGAAAATACCATGATGTGCTGTTTTACGCAGAAGAAATACAACCTTGCTGCTTTGCAAACCATAACAAACTTGAACGTTTTGCTGGCATGTTGAGGACATAGCGAGACGACTTAAAATCTGTCATCCGTTTCCCATGATGCAATGCCAAAGTTGGCCTCTCTTGGGCAAACTGTAGAGAGCGCACTGTATCAGGAATTGCCCATATTATTAAACCATGTTACCTACATGGGTGATTATGAACATTACTGCCCAACTGTCCCCTTATTAACCAGTAAACAACTGAGGCATACGGGCAGTTGATGAGCATTTTGTTGGTGCTCATGGCCTAGGGCTCACAACCCAGGAACAAGTGATAGAGTTACACCAAATCAACTCTGTAAAGGTGATCTTAAACAAACAATCGGCTTGTCGCGGTATTGGCAAAAAGCTGATGGTTTTGTTTTGGTCGTCTTTTTTGTTTTCCAGTGTGGAGTAGTCTTTGGTATTGCTTTGTTAGCCATGGGTGGCTTTTTAACCAAAGTCACTTGCTACATGCTCTTGAGGGCCTCCAAAGTCAGCAGAAAACACTCTTATGAGTTTTTAGGTAAGTTTTAGTGGAAATGCACCCAGATTTGTTCAGAATCATTCCTAAACTTAGAGGGACAATGTCAGTGTGACTCCCTGTGTTAGAGATGAAATCTTACTTGTATGTTATCAATGGAGGCGAGCCTCGAAATAACCCACAGCAATTGCCGTGGTACCCTGTACTTTTGCTCTGCAAGGTTCCAATACAAATTGACATTTTCCTCATAGATTGCCCCTTTACTAGATAAAAATTGCTGTGCCACTTCAAGAGCAAAGTTCAAGGCCTGCTGAGGCTTGGGCCTGATACTTTGCAGATTTTCCCTTCTGTTAAAGGGCATCTCAGTGAGGGAAAAGTCAACTTTGCCTAGGAACATTTCATGGGGCATCATGGCTAGGACCAAAGGCATGGCGGTGGATGCCTCCATTAAGTGTCAGTCCTGAGGGCTATCATAGAATTAGTAAAGAGGCTCAAAATACGTAAATATGTGTCAGTTGTTCATTTAATTCAACAGTTTTTTTCAAAATTCAGACTGGCTTAAAAAAAAAAAAAAAAAAAACCCAGTTCAAATCACTATCTTTGCATGTGTTGGTTCAAAGTGAGACAAGCGGAACAAATTTGTTTACAAAATTATTGTAATAATTACTTTTGTTTGCAGAAACTGTTGTCATGCGAGTTGCTGCATTAAAAATTTTTAGTTGCCTGAGACATTTTTTGTAGGATTTTTGTGTGGTGTATTTGCATGGCAGTGCCAATTTATTGCTATCACTGTGAGGACTGTCCTTTGTCCTTGAAAAAAAGTGAGGACTAAAAAATACAAAGGATTCCAGTGTGAGGACAGCATTGTTCCGTCTCTGTTCATTTGTTCTACTGTCCCCACTCTTCTGATAATACCATGCCAACAGTAGTAGTACATGTACGCATAGTTCTATAAGAAAATTGTGTAAATGATTGTGCGAGTGTTATTTTTAATGTGATATCGGTTTCTCATAACTATTCTTTTTGTGTGTGTTTGCAGCGAATCATGCCTTGGGAGCTGCAGGTAAAATGGCAGTTGAATTATGGTAAGTGTGAAATCATTTATGTAATTCTTGGTATTCTACTTGCCGGTTTTAAATGCACAACTCCACATGTTTCATTTGTGCTTCAAAATGCTAATTACTCCCCTTAAATAAATTCTATGTGCCTTATGCATCAAGGGCCAGTCTCAGTGGATAAACTTTTGATTGAAATTAGTGGATCCATGCGAGTGGATTTATTCTTCCTAAAAACAATTGATGAATTACTGCCTTTAACCCTAATCATCCCCAGCACTACAAAATCCAACTGCATGTTTTGTTGGATTCTGTTAGACTGATGACTGCACTGGTAATTTTAACCATGCTTTTCACAGGATCAGGCATACCAGCATAATTGGTCCAACGGTTTGGGTATTGAGTTTCCATATGGTGTAGGATTTTGGAAGAATTCAAGTAAAATACTCAAGGGTTGGGTCTGTTGCCTCTTGAATTAAAAATACCATATTGGACTTTACACAAGGATGATTGTATATTAATTTAGGTGTTTTTTTTTTTTTAAATCTGCAGTATTATAGGTCTACTTGTGTGCACCTGTATTGCCTTCTTTGTTATAATTGGGGATCTGGCGCCCTCAATAGTCTCCAAATGGCTTGGATTACAGGTAAGTCAGAAACTCTTGAAGTTAACTCTTTGTAAATATCTTTCAAATGACTTTGGTTCTGAAAAGAATCAGTGGTTTTGGTTGCATACAAAAAATGTGAACCCCCTAACCCAGCTGAAAGCCATAACCCAAGTTGCCTGTAAAGATGGCGTCTATCGGGGAACTATCTATAGAAACTGCAGAAATGTTCTGCCTTCTAGAGGAAACTGTCCAGTATGTTCACACAAATCCAATGGTTCTGAGACACAATATTTGTGCATAGAGCCTGTCTCGAGGGAGACAGACGTTATTAAAACAATTGATATACAGTATTTTATAAGGCAATGATTTCTTTATTTTTTTCTTCTTGATTCAGAATTCCTGGCATCTTAGAACCTGTTTGTTGTGTCTAGTGGCGGTTTTTATCGTTTTACCGCTTGGTATGAAGCGTAATGTGGAGAGCTTAGGGGGCCTTAGCATGCTGTCCATCACCTTCTATCTTCTATTTACTACTGATGTAAGTATTACATGTCAAACGCCCGTGTTGAGTTACCATAGCATGGAGGATTTTGATGAAGTTAGGATAGTTCTATCACTAGGGTTAAGGATATATAAAACTAACAGCGGGCCTGATACACCCTGAAGGCAATCCATGCACTTGGTTATTGCCTTGGCACCCCTTGAAATGCCCCAGTAGGAATTTAAGTTTCCCTTATTGAAGTGGTCTTTATCACAGGAACTACCATCCCCTTCTAAGAATGAAGCATCAGTTCCTGTAACAGGCATTCAACTTTTTTAGCTGATCAGCAGATTTCTTTTTTTCCTCTAATCAATGTCATAGAAAACTGAAAAACACTGTACAAGGTATATTCGGCTTGGGCAAGTTCTTTCAATTTTTTTTAGCAAATACAAAGCTGCATGTCTGACCCCAACAAAAGATCTTGTATTATTAAAATGTTTTGGAAGACTTTATATCTGAATTCATTCAAAAGAACATTTGTGAGAGATGGTGAAAACGCAGTCACAACAAACAGGAACCAGCAGACTACAAAATGAGTATTAATTGAATAATTCATCAATACTGACAATGCTCTCTATGTAGACATCATTTATCATATATTTAATCCATGTACAATCCATGTGTTTATGTCTGATTGATATTTTATGATAGTTGATATTTTTAATCAAATTTTGTCATAAAAGAGGCTTATTCTTAATACGAGTACCAGACATGCAAGGTCAAATACAACTTTTTCAAACTGTTCCACTATGGCCAAAATTAACACAAGCCAAATATTGATTTCATACTCCATATCATTTTCGAGAGATGGCCTCAAGCTAGTTGTCACCAATGATGTGTTCCATGTGAATGTGTAACTGATCTTTACACTGTTTGAATGCATTTTTTCAGTAGTCGCACTGTGTACAATGAATTCAAAGAAAGCCTTTCATCTGAACTTTGGGAAAATACACATTTTGGGGGGAAAATAATAATAATAATAATAATGGCTTCTTATATAGTGCTCATATCCATCACTCAGTGACGCTCAAGGCGCTTCAACATTAATTTTCTGCAAGGTATGTGGGGCTTCGTTTGAAGTATGAGACCTACTCCTTTACATAGCACCATGTAATGGTTTACAAGGTGCTGTGGCGCAATATGCAGCCAATCAAACCAGGAACACCGGGGCGAACCCCTTCTCTTTTTGATAAGTGTACTGGGTTCTTTTACGTGCATTACACAACACACGGGACCAACGGCTTTACGTCCCATCCGAAGGATGAAGCAATCATGGTTAAGTGTCTTGCTTAAGGACACAAGTGTCACGACCGGGACTCGAACCCACACTCTGCTGAGTCGGAAACACCAGAGCTTGAGTCCGGTGCTCTTATCCGCTCAGCCACGACGCGACACAAGTGATTTTTGACTTGAGGAATGATTTTGACTGGTGAAGTGTGGCAGCTCTACCAATCCCATACTTTGTCTTCCAACCAGAACTGCTTGCCACGAGGATGGACATACCAATGCCATCCGGATCTTGTGTATTTGATATGAGTTTCTGTATGGGGATGAGATTCCGTTGGGTATATTGCCATGAGTTTGCTCTAATGGTTTGCTCTTGTGGTTTCTTGTTGGGTGTAGATCATAGTGAACAGTATTCCACATCTTCTCTCTGGTCAGTGGATGTATGACATCAACCTCTGGAGGCTGCCAGGAATGCTCAAAGGCATCTCGATATTCTCCATGTCAATGTGCTGTCAAACGTAAGTTTATTATCCTTATAAATAGTTCTAGATATACGCCATCATTACCGGTGACTTGGGTTTTGACTTTGAGCTGCGTCGAGGGTTCTAATGTTTAATCTAATCATGCAATGAATTTAGACAAACTCCCATATGCCGCACTTGGTATACACGCATAACACACAGTTGCGCATACGAAGAAATGATTTATCATTGCTCGTAAAGATGGTAAACTTTACACTGTGTGAGGTCAAGTGGGAACTATCCATTGACACTGAATTGCTTTTGACATAAACAGCAACAGCTGGTGACTGACTTATTTTACCTCTCATGTGAGAACTCTTTTTTTTTCACAAAGCAGCATGCATGTGTTTAGAGGCCCATTGCGGAGGCCTCCCTTTTCACCCCGAAGCACTAAGAACTTTCTTACTGAAACTCTCTTTCATAAAATGCTTACACTAAATACCGTTTCAGGGTTAGACGTCCAACCTGTTGATCGATGTGTTTTATTTCAATGTTTTTCAGAACATTGTTTGTAGTTTATGATTCGCTAAAGGAAAAGACCGTCAAGCAGATGGAAGCCGTAGTGTCCAAGTCAATAAACATGGTTAGCACTATATACATGATGGTAAGTACAAACAATCCCATGTTAGCTCTGTGGCCCCTTTTACAACATTGGCTTCGGCTCTGGCTTAGGTTCTGGGTAAAGCTGTGGATAAGGCTATGGGTTAGGCTGTGGATAAGGCTATGGGTTATGCTCTGGCTAAGGCTTTGGGTTAGGCTCTGGATGAGGCTATGGTTTAGGCTTAGACTATGGGTATGGCTCTGGCTAAGGGTTTGGGTAAGGCTCTGGCTAAGGCTATGGGTTAGGCTCTGGCTAAGGCTATGGCTTATGCTATGGCTTGGGCTATGTTCACCATGTATTGAAAGTGCATGTTTTCAAAATAACTGACGGAACCTGAGCTAGAACCTGAGCTAGCACTCTAGTTCTGACACATTCCATAAGAGTGCTGGTTCAAATCTAGATCACGACACTTCATAATTACCAATCACTGTGTCTTTGTGATTTGATAATTTTGTTTCTTTTTTATTACCTCTTAGTTCTCATGATATGGAAGAAAAATTAAAAGTGATAAGCTAATAAAAACAAGTGTTTAAATGTGCCCGAGCAAGTTACCCGATTAAAACTATCCTAGACAGCGGTTTCCCTTAACAGTGGTCCGCTGGCCATTTTCTAGTAAAAACACCTTAGGACTAGGCTGGCTAGTTCAGTGTTGGAAAGCATCCCTGTTCCTTCAAAAAAGGATCAGTGAAAAAGCTGGCGGGCTTGTGAAATGACTAGCTGACTGGCCCTGCTGGCCAGTCACTAAAAAAGTTAACTGCATACCCTTTTAGATGTACTTATTTTACACACAATTCATAGGGCACAGAAGTACAAATGATTGCACAGAGCCGCTCTCAAATGTGAAAGTTTTTACAATCAGTAAGATCAAACCTTTTGATGTGATGGTATGATATACTCTATGATAAACAGGTTGGATTCTTCGGCTATGTGTGCTACTACAAGGACGTTTCAGGAGTCAAGGGTGATGTGTTGCTCAACTTCCAGCCCTCTTTACTGTCAGAGATTTTGCGACTAGGCTTCACTGTATCCGTAGCCTTGAGTTTTCCCCTCTGTATCTTCCCCTGCCGAGCCAGCATTTATACACTATTCTGTCATCCGGTGAGTGCTGCGGGTTTAGACCCTCACCATCATAGCTATCTTGACCCTAGAAGATTGAGGTTTGCTGCGACACCAAGTTTTAAATCGTTTGAGTGAGTGGGAGGTCCCTGAGATAAAACAACAATCTAGATGATGTTTCAAAAAGTATGCTTTGTCCGGTAGTCAGGGGAAACTGAGCATATTCTTTGAATTGTCGAATAAAACTTCTCAGAACCACACACTTGCTAAAGAGATTTAATACACAGTGTAATCCCAAACCCCTTATCTTATTGTGCCTCCAGTATGCAAACCTCCAGCTTATTGCACCTCCACCATAAAAACCTCTTATCTTACTGTACCCCCACCCGGCAAACCTCTATCTTATTGCACCTCCACCATGCAAACCTCCATCTTATTGCACCTCCACCATGAAAACCTCTTATCTTATTGTACCCCCACCCCGGCAAACCTCTATCTTATTGCACCTCCACCATGCAAACCTCCATCTTATTGTACCTCCACCTGGCAAACCTCCAGCTTATTGCACCTCCACCTGGCAAACCTCCATCTTATTGTACCTCCACCATGAAAACCTCTATCTTATTGTACCTCCACCTGGCAAACCTCCATCTTATTGTACCTCCACCTGGCAAACCTCCATCTTATTGTACCTCCACCTGGCAAACCTCTATCTTATTGCACCTCCACCTGGCAAACCTCCAGCTTATTGCACCTCCACCATGAAAACCTCTTATCTTATTGTACCTCCACCTGGCAAACCTCCAGCTTATTGCACCTCCACCATGAAAACCTCTTATCTTATTGTACCTCCACCTGGCAAACCTCCATCTTATTGCACCTCCACCTGGCAAACCTCCAGCTTATTGCACCTCCACCATGAAAACCTCTTATCTTATTGTACCTCCACCTGGCAAACCTCTATCTTATTGCACCTCCACCTGGCAAACCTCCAGCTTATTGCACCTCCACCATGAAAACCTCTTATCTTATTGTACCTCCACCTGGCAAACCCCTATCGTTTTGTACCTCCATCAGCTAAGGTGCCTGCAGGACTTATAAAGCCCTAGGTATTGGTCTCTTGCAGGACGCAGAATGCACTACTTTGGCACAATGCGTGTTTTCCGTTTGTGCCACTTTGGGAATCCATTTCTTTGTATTCGTTTTGAATATCGTGCACTTGCACAATGTTGAATTGGTCTATACAGTGCCTGGCCTGGAATTTTATCTTTGAGAGGACAATGACATTTCCATTATGCAAAGGGCACTTCCATTGGGAAAAACCTACAAGTCCATGGGATTACTTTGAAAGGGTAATCCAACCAAGGCCAAGACAAGGGCCCAATTTCATAGAGCTGCTTAAGCAGAAAATACTGCTTAACACTTTTCTGCTTAGCAGAAATGAGCACGATACCACTACCACTATAGTACATTGTATTCTGGCTTTTAAGCTTATTCTGGTTTTAAGCATAATTGTGTTGTGCTTAGCTACTTTATTTGCTTTAAAAAGCAGCTCTATGAAACTTGGCCCGGGATAACAGAGGCCATGGCCTCTGTGTATATTTTCCAGGTCTGTAATACCATCCTACACAACAGGTGTTATTGTTGGACTGACTGGTGTATGTTCCTTCCTTGTTTCAGGTCCAAAGTGTTGAGAATCCCCATGGGGGAGGGGACTTTATTCCGCCCCTCAAGTTCAAGTTCATTACCCTGATGATTATATCAGTCACTCTGATGATTGGGATTACTATACCTAACGGTAAGAGTCACGAGATGAACAGAGTAATAGTTCTTCGCAATGTAAAGTTTAGTGGGAAGGTCATCAGTAAAGTTTAGTGGGAAGGTCATCAGTGTTTTTGGAAGAGTAAATTAAAATGCATCTTTTCAGTTGTCAATAGACAAACCGTACAACCAAGCGGTGATAGTTTCATCAAACTCAGTGGTCAGGTATTAGTGACAACAATAAAAAATGTTCCACCTTTTTTTTTTCTTCAGGTGTTTTGTGGACACTATGTCCGTATCAGGTATGCATGTCTTTTGATTGCAGTAATCAAAGTGCGGCAATCAAAATAAGCACTGGCAATTTGTGTGTACACTGAGATATTCTACGAGAGATGTTTTTGCACTTTCAAACTTATTTTAAAGAGATGCAATGTTTTTGTACTGACACTGAGGATAGAATGAGATCTATTTGAGCCTAAACAGGGCTCGAATGGTTCACTGGACCGCAGGCCCGAGGCCAGTGATTTTAGCGTCGGGCCAGTAAACTTACAACTGTTCAAGTGCGGTGGTCTTGTGTTTTTCAATAATAATACCTCGCTGTATTACCTTAAACTGATAAATACAAATATCTTTCAATGCTGTTGAGTACTGAAGTATCACCCATAAGACAAATGAGATAAATCTTCTCTTAGTGCTTGTTCAAAAAACAGCTCAAATGTGAAACTGTGTAGATAGTGTTCTTCTCATTTTGATTCCGGTCTTGAAACAAATTCTCTGGTCCAGTAAAAGTTTTGAGCTACAAGCCGTGTGGTCTTGTGGTTTTTTTTTTCCCCAAAATTTGAGCCCTGCTAAAGACTAGGAAATGAAAAGTTGTAAGCCTTGCAGTCTTGAGAACTCCATTCAAAAGGGAAGTGACCGGTTGTGTTCTTGTCTTTGTAGTTGAAATCATTCTAGGGCTGACTGGAGCTACCATGGGATCCCTCATAGGATTTATCTTACCAGCAATAATTTATCTCCGTACTACTGGTGTACCCAACAAGAATAATGCGAAGGTGAGTTGCAGTATTGTGTATAATGCCCTGCATGCTCTTTCTGACATGTCCTTCCGTGTGTGTGTGTTTGCGTGTGTGTGTTGATGTACTTGTGACATTGAAACCGAGGACTTCTAACAAAGGAACAAGAGGGCCAAGATTACTTTCACAAAGGAAAACAATGGTTTCCACCAGTTTTTATGAATAGTTTGTTTCTTAAGTGCATGGAACAAAGGAATGTCCGCAGAGTGTACGTAACACAGAGCTGTGGGCTTACGCAAGGGTCCTTGTTGGGTC
The DNA here is from genome assembly GCA_023634235.1 of Pisaster brevispinus. Taxonomy (NCBI): domain Eukaryota; kingdom Metazoa; phylum Echinodermata; class Asteroidea; order Forcipulatida; family Asteriidae; genus Pisaster; species Pisaster brevispinus. The sequence goes on along the minus strand of JAMKCF010000021.1, from coordinate 6,633,497 downwards.
TTTATACATTTTTTTTCTTGCCATTGTTGATCAATTCTTATGTCAAGTGGTACATAATACACCAAGGGCCACATCCACTTCTACACAGTCTGGCTCCCACGAGTACGTGAAGCCCATAAGAGCTATCTGGAGCTAGATTTTTTTCCCCCGGATTTGCTCGCCAGCAGACGTTCCTTTCACATGTTTTGTTTCACTCATTAGAAATATTGTATGATCAGAATTGTGTTTAAACAACGAAAGGATGGAACTTGGGTTAAAATTTGTTCAAACTTATACCAACTTTGGAGTCCAAAAGTAGGAAAACATTTCAGCGTGTTGCCAGCGATGACTTATGATGGGATTGTGTACTTTGTTTATAGATTGTGTTGGTAATCGGAGTGCTGCTGTTAGTGTGCAGTACATACGATAACCTCAGTTCTACGACAACGCCCGAGCTTGACCTTCCCCTAGATGTGCAGAAGATTGGCCATATAGAACCCATAGGAATAGAGAAAAATGTTGTAGACAATGTCAACAATCTTGACGCCGATAAGGTTATTGAAGGTATAGTATCTTATTCCAACTTTCACTTTGCTCTTGTTCTCAATGGTGTGTTATTTTTATCAATTTGTAATTTATATTTTTGAAAGCAGTTATTTTTGTGGGTTGATGGGGCAATTTGTTTGCACTTTTTGATAACGGCACCAAGTTTGGGGTACAGGTAGACAGTGGAAGTTGGGTAGATAACACCCGGTTCAGACAGGCACTCCAAAGTTGTGCCAAACCAAATAGATTAGGGGCGACTTTAGGTCGACCCAAATAAATTTTGGTTTCAAATAGGCAAACTTCACATCACACTATTGTCCATCCATCAAATTGCTGAATGCTTATAATAATTTTTATTAACTCATGTATGTATGTATGTCCATCAGGTGACGATGTCATCAAAGATGGCGACAAAGAAGCCGGACAAAAGTCCGATGAGAAACAGGATGTGCAGGAAAAGGAGAAAGAAGCTCAAGGAAAAGACGATGACAGCAAAGGTAGAGAAATTCTAACGAGCCAAACAATCCTATGATTCAGAAGTAATGGATGTCTTGACTTTTTCTCAAATTGTAAAAAAAGAAGTGTAGAGGATTGGAATTGCGTAATTATTATTGTTGGGTGTATCGACCCCGTCCGCTTACATCACACGTGGCTACTGCTGCCATGTTCGCTGTTGCGGGAGTCAATGTGTGAACGCCGCGTCGCTCAAAATCGGCACTTCACTGTTTAACACACGGAGACATTGACTCCCAAAGTGGCGGAACTCAAACTTTTGTGATGATGAGGTCAGGTGAATTGGGTCAGTTGAAATGGATTGTAACATTTTGATGTTTTTGTAACACAGATGTGCAAATTGACAAAGACCAGCGGCAGGAGCCTCCTGTCCCACATGCCCCTGACTCCAAAGAGAAAGAACCTGGAAAAGTTGAGAAGTCCAAAGAGGTAAATAAATTCACCTGGACAATATATCTGTGTATTTGTTTGGTATATTATTTCACTCAGAGGCAGGGTATACTTTTGGTAATTGTCAAAAACCAGTATCCTGACTTGGTGTATCCCAATATACATGTATGCATTAAATAACCAACCTGTAAAAGTTTGGGCTCCATTGGTCATCGAAGTTGCAAGAATGTAATGAAAGGAAAAACCCACCCTTGTTGCAAAGAATTGTGTGCTTTCCAGATGCCTGAGAAAGGCTTCACGCCTGAAGCCTTCCTCTGTTTTGGGGTGAAAAATTGCTCTTTTCTCTAAAACTAACATTACTTCAAATAGGGTCGCTTCTAACAATGTTTTATAATATTACAGTTCTCCAGTGCTCTTTACCGAGTAAGTTTTTATGGTCATTAACTTTCATAGAGCTGCTTGAGCACCAAAATAAGCTAAGCACAACGAAATTATGCTTACCAGAATAAGGTTACCAGCCAAAACACAATGTCACACGTACAATTTGTGACTGGTATCCTGGTGGTTTTTACTGAGCGGGAATTTGTTAAGCAATATTTTCTGCTTCAGCAGCTCTATGAAATTGGGCCCTGTAGAGAGTGCACTATATTGTAAATCACTTCTATCGGGTCGGTACATTCTTACTTATTTTTTTATAGCGGTAACCAAAATAAGCAACATTGGTTGTACTTGCCTTTAACTTCAGACAACTTGATTGTTTGTAGAAACCAGAGGAGGAGAAACCAGTGGTGGTTAAGGTTGAGGAGGTAAAAGAGGATGAAGAAGTCAAACGCGACCTCAAGGATGGGCTTCAAGATAAACCGAAAGAAGATGAAGATGATGACATTGGAGCTGCTGATTTTGAGGGCGAAAGTAAGGACACCAAAAATTGTCCCCCCTTTTCCCCTCCCCACCAATGTTTATCAGCTGTTTATTGCACCACAGCACCTTGTAAACCCTTACAAGGTGGTACATCAAATGGGTCTCACATTCATAACTCTGCAAACCTGTCGTAAAAACAATGTAAATATCAGCATCATGAAGGCCCTCTATGGCAGAGACTGACGCTTTTTAAGTATTTATCATTATCATCGTTATAACTTGTCAGTTTTTTTCAGGAACTGGATTCAGTTTCACTGCGAAAAACAGGCACGATAAATATTGGTCACCTTTCCTCATATATATCGATACAGTCGACTCTCGTTAATACGAGGTCCGCCGGACTGGCCCGTTTTCCTCGTATTATCCGAACCTCGTCTTAAATGCAGCGCACTATTTACACGTACAATAACATGTACAGTTGTACTGTATACACACGTCGTCATAGTGCATGCACTACACACGTGTCTAGGCTAGAACGGAGCGGTTGGCTTCCTAGTACAGTTCTTACGAGCATCCTGTACACAAAAATATCAATGATAAATGCAATTTTGTTGACTATGATCATAGAAATTTAATATTTTGTATAACTCAAAATAAAAATCATAGCAAAGTCATGTCAAACTTGCCGTTCATGTGACCATGATGTGACAGATTCGATACTGCGTAGCGCCTATGCTGAACGTTGTTTTCGCTGGTAGCCGCTAGACGTGTAGGCGAAGTAGTATTTCAAGCATAAGTTATCAGTGTAATGTTTCTAATTTTCGGATCGGACGGAACCGTGTAGCCGGTCCGATCCGATAAATAGTTTGGCAACAAGCATGAAATTTCAGAAACTTGGCTGACTGAACGGTAAGCTTTTACGCAACAATATTTTTCCGATCTCGCTATGAAAGTATGAAAAACAATACATTTTGTCATCATGGGGCCGCAAAAATACCTCGTATTATCCGTGTTCTCGTTACGACCGTGCTCGTATCTTCTGTTTTTTAAGACATAGAAACACGCATGGGACAGTTCGGGACCGGTGAAATACCTCGTATTAACCGGCGTCTCGTATCTTCCGAGCACGTATTAACGAGAGTCGACTGTACATGTATACTAATTTCAATCCATCGTTACCATTATTAGAGCATGCCATCTTGACTAAACAAATCTTACAGGTGTCGTGTTGAATGCCGAACAAAATAACCTGTATTAACTCTCTCGGTGCCAAGGTCGCACATGTACAACCTATTTTATGTGTTCTGAAAGCGGCATTATCGTACATGTACAATCTTTTTTATGTACTCAAAAAGTGTAATTAATCGTTCTTGTAGGACCCATAATAAACATGTTATCATGAGAGGGCATTATCACTCTAGAAATACTATTGACTTTGGGATGTACCAAGGCAACACAAATCGCCAAGATACACTTTGTTCGTTGAGAAAGACTTGTTCATTTTTTTATACAGAATGTTGAAAACCTCAAAAAGCTGGGCAAAAAAAAAAAGGGGGGCACTGACAGAGTTAAGCTGTGGTCTGGAAACTTTTCTTAAATACAATTCATATTTTTGTAAGAAAGATTTATGTACATGGTGTTACTGCCAAACCTACTAGATTGCATTTCCACCATGCAAAGTTTCAAATCCTACTCATCTTTTTGTGATACATTGTAAATATTTCTGCATCTACCACCTCAAATCAGTGAACCTCAAAGGAAAAGCTGGCATTGGCAGTCGTTAAGACATTGTTTTAAATGTGTCAATTGTTTTTCAAATGACTGTATTCAAAGCACCGAGTATGCTTTATAATAATAATAAATTTGTGAAAGCGTAACTGAAACTAAACTGATCTTTTTTTTACCCAAAGTGCAATAATTATTTTAAGTCTACAATTCTTGAACAGGATGTTACTCCTTGATTGATTCGGGGGTCTAGGGTTCGATTCCCACCCGAGTAATAAGCCTGTGGATATTTTTCCCTAGAACGAGGGAAAGCACCGAGTACACAGTGCTTATCAACCCCCAGTGTTGGGTAAAACCAAAGTAGAAGAGGATCGTACTCATTAGAATAACAACCTTGCACGTATTTCGTTACAAACAGCAGGAAAGGACAAAGACAAGGTGAAGAAGGTGGAAATCTTAGAGAAGGAAAACGAGAAAAAGAAGCAAGAACTGGTTGAGAAAGAGGAGCAACTCAAAGTGAAAGAGGTCAGTGTTGTGGGGACTTGTCATTTACAGGCTAGCATCGAGGACATGATTCCATAGAGCTAACAAAAAGTTGAGATCATTGCTGAAGACGTTTGTTGTTCAAAGCAAAGACTGATCAAAAGCAATATACACCAACAACATTCTTGGCTGACAACTTATTTTTGCTGTCTCCTTTCTTTTGTTTTCTTCTTTGTATAATAACAACCTTTTTTGTCCTCTGTTGATGAAGACTGAAGATGGTTTGATTTTTTTTAAACTAACAGGAGCATCTTGAAAAGATTGTCGAAGTAAAAGTTGCTGAGCAGGAGCAGAAACAAGAAGAACAGAAAAAGAAGTTAGAAGAACTTGAGGTAGGATTAATCGTTGGTCATAATCATCAGCCAAAATCATAAGTCATAATAATGAGTTATAATCATCATTCATAATCATCAGTCATAATCATGAGTCAAAATCGCTAAGTCATAATCATCAGTCAAAGTCATTAGTCGAAGTTAGCTTTTTATTTTAATCGGGAAATTAGTGCTTTGTTACTTTTAAGGTGAAAACAAACCGTGTGTCGCATGAACTTTACGGTGATGTTGCATGGCGTCGCTGGGATAACGACGTCGTATTTTTGTGTGGTTTGGGTACCGTACTACTACCAAATGTATAAACTTGCTCTAATTTGCACTGTAGGTGTACGTCAAGGATCACAACGATCGCCTTTTTATTATTGCATGTTATTTATGGTCAAACGTGAAGTGGAAATTAAGGTCAGCTCAACTCTCTTGTTAACCACTTGAAGTTGGATGACATGTATATTTGCCAAATTTGTCTATACTGGCTACGACCTCAGAGCACCCTAAATTTTTTGCAGTCAGTTGGACAGCAGATGTGTAAATCTACCTGGACATTTCATTATGTAGTGTGCACAGGCATGCACCTACCGTGCTACACTGTGAATTTTTTTTTATCATATGTCACTATCTCAATTATTGATCTTAGTCTGTGAGTTCATCTTAACTGATTATCTCAATCCATGATGTTAATCTGTTTGACAGGAAAGACAAAAGGTACAAGAGAAGATAATCGAGGCTCAAGCTGAGGCCATTGAGAATCTCAAAGTGCAGCATGATGGAGAAATGGAACCAAATGACGTCAACGATGATGTCCTAGGTGTGCTAGACAATCTCCCTCCCATTGGCCAAATGGTTGGAGACCTAGGTGATCAGATGGCTGGGGATCAGTTGGCTGGTGTTAACTTGCAGCAGCCTGTTAATGGTGGTCAACAGCAGCAGCAGCAGTTTGTGCCCATTCAACAGCAGGTAGTTAGTTTGGTATTGTTGTTTTTTTTTTCTGGATGTGTATTTTTTTCTTCCTCAAATCAAGTATGAAAGTAAGTGCATACGACAGAAATCAGAAGGAAGTGTACCACTTATCTACCATCACGTTACCAGTTTTTCCATCAACCTGAAACCACCCCAAAGTGTTTCAACATGTGGATGGACATGCAGGCTTATACTAAAAATATTTTGTGTCAGTTAGTATTTTTAAGTTTGTTTATAATTACCCTCAGGTTTCATTCAAAAGTAGAGTAAAAGGCAGGTTAATCTTGTGTACATTTTGGAATGAAATTTAACTGATAGTTTAACAGAAACAAAAACAAAAAACACAAAGAATAATTTCAAATTTCAGTCTTGCAGGACTATTCACATATAAATGAATGGTACCCTGCATATTTTTGCTTAGCTTAAGCAGCTTTGTGTGTTGCCCAGGTCATGACTGGTGGTTAGGGTATCGCACATTGATATGTCAATTGTCGATAAAAATCTCATTTGAAGGAATGTTAGTATACATATAAATTGGAAGTCTATTTCTTAGACAGGTGACAAAGATCCCAAATTAACTGTGTTGGCCATCTTTTGTTTTTTTAGGGTGTCGACCCACTTCTAAATCTTCAACCGCAGGATGCTGCTGGTAAAGCTGTTTTTCACCAAGCTCAACAGCAGGTCGTGCTAGAACCGGGCATGCCACAGCAACAGGGTATCCCACAGCAGCAGGGCCTCTTACAGCAGCAGGGCCTCCCACAGCAGCAGGGCTTTGTTCAGCAGCAGGGTATCCCACAGCAGCAGGGCATCCCACAGCAGCAGGGCCTCCCACAGCAGCAGGGCATCCAACAACAGCAGGGCATCCCACAGCAGCAGGGCCTCCCACAGCAGCAGGGCCTCCCACAGCAGCAGGGCCTCCCACAGCACCAGGGCATCCCACAACAGCAGGGCATTCAACAGCAGCAGGGCCTCCCACAGCAGCAAGGCCTCCTACAGCAGCAGGGCCTCTTACAGCAGCAGGGCCTCCCACAGCAGCAGGGCCTCCCACAGCAGCAGGGCCTCTTACAGCAGCAGGGCATCCCACAGCAGCAGGGCATCCAACAGCAGCAGGGCATCCCAAAGCTGCAGGGCATCCCACAGCAGCAGGGCCTCCCACAGCAGCAGGGCCTCCCTCAGCAGCAGGGCCTCCCTCAGCAACAGGGCCTCCCTCAGCAGGGAATTCCTCTTCCTGTTGGACAGGGCTTAGCCCCTCTTCAACAGGGTCTTGCACCTCTGCCTGGACAGGAACCTGTTGACAACGGTCGAATTGTAAAGAGGGAAGTTCAGTTTGACCCTCGGTTGCAGCAGCATCAAGGTGCTGATTTTGGACAGCAGCAATTTGAGCAACGGCTCGGAGTTCCTGACCAACAAGTGCAGCAGCTCAACATGGCCGGTAAACATCTGCTGCAGCCAAACAAGTTAGGTCAACAACCCCAACAACTCAATATGCAGCAAGTTGCTGGAGATGCAATTATGATGCAAGGTGCTGTAGCCCAGCAGCGACAGCTTCTACAGGGTGACGCTCAATCACTCATCCTGGATGACCAAGGAAAAGGTGACACTGCCAATCTTGCTCAAGGTTTACAGGGAGAAGAGGTTTTCAAAGATGAGAAAGCTGACATCAAGCAGGAGGCAAAAGTACACAAAGAAGACCAAAACAAAGGGATCGAAGAGGAGGGAGATGGACAAGAAAACAATGAGGATGAACTAGTAGATGAAGGAAATGTACAAGAAGATGAAGAACACGACCAAGAAGACAAAGATAGAGCATCATCACCAAAAGATAAAGAGGATGACAAACGGCTAAATGCTGATGGTAAGGACGAAGAAGCTGACGAGACCAACCCAAATACATCCAAGAATGTTGAGAATACGGGAAAGAAATCAACAGCATTGGAGACAGCAGCCAATGATACAGTGAACGTGTATAGTGTCAAGTTTAAGACGCGTCAAGAAATGTCTATTAAACCGTCTTATCCAAGCAAAGTTGCCAGCCAGTCACAAAAGGAATCGGACGCAGATAGAGAGAGTGAAAAATCTGATGGAAATGTCCACTTGCCAGAAAATAAAGCTCAGGATACATTGAAGCAGGATGACTTGAATCAAGTTATACATTTTGGATCTGAGGATCAGCACAAAGCAGAGGTACTCGAAGAAAATAAAATGGAAACTAGATTAACTTTTACTCAAAACCTCTTACGTGAAGTTTTCAATGAAAGATGATTTTAAATTATAACGTAATTTCAGCTTATTTTCTCCATTCCACTTTTTTCTTTTAGCCATTTTATAAAAGTTAGTTTTGAGAAGATTTTTTTCTTTTTCAAAATTGTCTTTGTCCACGGAAAAGTTCTTGAAGGTCAAAGAAAGTATTTAAAAAAACTCAATAACAGACACTCTTTCTTGTGTCGCATATTTTAAAAACTCATGGTTTGGGAAAGATTGTTCCTTAAAAAAAGGTGCTCTGAAATTTAAAGAGCCGCATGTACAAAAGAAAAAACATTTTCAACTTATTATTTTTTGTTTAATGGAAGTTTTCGGTCACAAGGCCTTAAGAGGACACTCGAGGGGAGGGCTAAAAAGCGGGAAAGAGTAAAGAGGAGTTGCTTTCAAATCGGAACAGATTAAAGATAGTGGGGAAGCAGAGGAATCGGGTAGTACTTGTACTTGTAAAGCTAGGTAGTAAGCAGGAAGAAACTTGGTGAGTACCTATGGTATCATCATCTTTCTGTATTGTGCAGAACCCACCTCCTGGAGTAAACTCACACCTTTATTTGCCGCAGGGGGACAGTAAAACTTGAAGTCATTTGCAAAACATTTGAAAGTCTACAAAGGTGACTGCGGATTTCTTTTCTGCAGGTGTCGGGAAGAGTATACATAAAGTGCATGTGACTCATCGGTGTATGTCGATCAAAAACTAAATCCCATTGTTCATTACGTCTGTGTAGTAATAATGACAGCAGTTACATGTTTTGCGATACTTTATTCAAACTGGCCTCTTGTCAATGTGTAGTTTTTACTGGTCTAGTGGTGGAGACACCTGCATTATAGTGCGGAAGGTTGTGGCGTTGAATTCCACCCAAGTTACCTGCAGAAAGTACCGAGTATATAAAGTGCTTATGATTTCAATTAGGTCCCATCTAGACAACTCTTCACTTGTCCCAGAGTTTTTAGAGCTCCGCCTCTGCTCTCGCAATAATATTGTGCACTTAAGATTTGCTACCAAATAGAGCTGCCTAAGCAACAAAAAAAGCACAAAACAATTTTGCTAACAAGTATAAGGTTCCTAAAACCAAAGTACCATAACACACGTACCGTTTGTGACTGGTTTCCTGCTGAATTTTTGCTTTGCAGAAAAAATAATTAGTCACAACACAATGTTCTGAGCTCTATGAAATTGGGCGCAGGTGCTCAATCTCACAAAGCTCTAAGGTTGAGCTTTAAAAATGAGTTGGCCCAAGAGTCAATCTTAACTGATACTGAAGCTTGACAACTCGAAGGATAGTTTCAATTTTTTAAATGTAGAGTCATTTTGCAAAGGGAGCCCTCAATGGCAACACGGCACCCTGATCATTTCTAGTTGTAATGCTTCAGCTGTATCAGCTTATAAAACACCTTAAATTTGTTAAAACTGTTTCGTACCAGCCATCTTGTGCTCAGTTTTTTATATAAAGTACCTGACTGCATCTATTAGCCCCTTGCGCTGATGTTACATGCTGCTTCTGTCTGCCCATGGTCTGCCATATTTGGGAGTCAAATTGCTGTAAAGACACAGTGTGCGTGTATAAACATGAGCGCATCGACTAAAATAAAATGCAGGGAAAATGGTGCAACCAAGATTTATTGTGGTGATGGCGTCTTGTGAGTTGGGTCTGCAGACAATGTTACTTAAATGACATCACATGTTTACACAAGAGAATAACGGAGGCTGGACTTCCTGCAGGCACAAAAGCATACAATCTTACCAAATGGGGAGATAGCAGGGGCATGATTTTCTCATCAACTTTTGATTTGAAGAAAGGGCTGCATCTTAAAAACTTATTCAGTTTTCATTTTCACACCAGTTGATTTTGTGTGGAAATGACGATGCAAAATGTGACATCCATCCGATGTGACCAGTGAAGTATCTTGCCTGCCAGGAAATGCCATGGAATTCTCCAGGTCATTCTTTTTGTTAACAAAGTGATTTGAACTTCAGTTAGGAGTCCAGAATTTGTCACGTGCCTTTTGGTTTATTTTATACATCTCACCTTTATTACAATGTTTATAGGATCAGTATTGTGGAGTGTTTCTTTATCCATGTGTTTGCCTTATTCGTGGATGATTTGAAAAGTGAGGCTGTGTTAGGTAAGCCTTCTTGTAGCTCACACGCTGCATGCATCGGTACAAATTACCGGTAGTCTAATGGCTAACAAGCAGCTTTTCATTCCTGAGAGAAATTATAATGAACTAGGTGCAGGTTTGTTTTATTCTGTTCACCAAAATAGACAATGTTTTGAATGTGAGGCTGCCCCCCCTCCCCTGCAATCAGATACAACCAGTCTGGTTGCCTCAATGTGTTCAACTGGAAAGTCGTTGCGCATGTGGGTTGCATGCGCAGACTCTTCACTGTCTGGACTTGGGCCCCACTCAGCAACAGGATTGCACAGGTGTAAAACCCTTGTCTTCTGGCAGTCATTTTTTGTGTGGTTTTGTGTTCGCCAAGACCTTATACATGACAGAATGTTGTTATGATGTATTTTATTTGGAGAAATCTACAGATATTCAATCCATTGTTAGGGAGTTTTTAATATCATATTTGCTCTTTTCAAATTTTAATCAAACCGCAACCTGCAATTTATCATTGAGTGGGCAAGACCACTTTGCTTTTTTGTTAAAGTGCATTTCCATCAAAAAGACTTGAAGTCTCTGAGAAATACTTTGTGTGCAGCATCCTGAGAACTAAGCAGCGGATTCAGTGTTCTTTTCAGCCTTCTTGAAATTTCCTCTCCAGAAACATGAGGCTGTGCTAGTCTTGGTTTCAAGACCTTGGCTTTTTGCTTTGCCGAAATGGATCAACACCGACTACAGAATGGCTGTGGTTTATGGCTGATAATGGGTGATGAGCCTGAAGTGGATCTTAGAATATGAACAAGAATGTCTTGAACCAAGATTAAGGCCGTGTCCGAATTAATTCACTTTAAGAGTGGCAATGGCTGGAATGCCCCACAAAAATCTTACTGTTGAAGATTATCGTTGCTACCAATATCCATGGCCGTGACCAAAGTCGTTCGATTTGGACTCGACTTAATAAGTGTTGGTGGAGGGAACACCAAATTTGTATAATATAATAGGCTTCCTATAAGGAGGTTGAACAAAACTCAAAGGATTCAAACTGCCTCTGGCTACCAGGCAAAGCTTGGTGCTCTAGTGGTAGGTAAGACATCTGCTGTCGAATAGCCAAGGTCAGGGTGGTTCAAATCCCATCAAAGTAGTATAACTGTAGATTTTTGTTTCACAATTATCGGGCAAAGTACGGAGTGTACAGTGCTTTACACACATCTGGGTATGAGTGAAACACAAATAACACAGAACAAAACTAGGAAATTGCCCATTATGATTTGATAAGAAATATAAGTTAAAATAACGTAAAATTTAACGTCTCATGAAAATCTTGTAACCCCCCCCCCCCCCCGAACTCGCCTCGCCTTACTGATTTGAGTGTATTTTACTTCATTGTATAACAATGGACATTTCCATAAATAGTATATATTTTTTATTATTACTCAACTTTGTCTTTGAAATAGAAACAAAAGAAGTTTGGGGGTTTGGGAAAATAAATGCTTTAATATCCATCCAGTGCACTTCTCTGTTTGGGCTTTTTATATGCATTGTAGTAAATTTTTGTATTCAAAAATCCCAAATGTTCAAGATGTTTCTCATTTATTTCCATGAACTGAAACTTTACATACATTGTATATCCCGACAGTGAGCCATTTGTGAGTTAACATTTGAATAGTGCCTGGTCAATGACTTGCTTAGTCACGAGTTGGCGCTTAAAAGGAAGGTATAATCACTCTTAAAATTAATGGCAATAAAAAACTTACTTGGTTAGAAGTTCAGCAGGCTTTCTATAGTATAAAGCATTTTGAGTATCATTTCACTCCAAAGTAATGTGGTTATGGAAAAAGATATCAGTTTTTATCCCCAAAATTTGAATCTGAGAAACTTTACTGTCAGATACGTTTCTCAGATTGTTTATTCCAATTAGGAATTATTCTTCCTGGGTGGACATAACTACTCCGGATTTTCGGTGATATCTAAAAAACACCTTTTGAAGTGAAATTTTCACAGGTTATAGTTTTATTGTGTATAATCTACATTTATATAGGACTAAAACAATCGAACAGTTTCAAAAACCAAAGGTATACATTCCCTTTAAATTTGAACTCCTTTGACTACAGACAGTTGCTATGTTCTCATTGTTCGAGGCAAGCATACAAAAAAGTTACCACACATATACAATTCTGAATGAAAGCGTATTGCACAATGGTGCCAGGCTTTGCCCATCTGGGGGTTTCTTTACAAAACCTTGCCCCGATCAACCTAGCCCTATGTAGGACTCTTCCTCTGTGCTGTATACAGATGCACTGTAGTATTTATATGAATGTAAATGTCCTTCAGGGCTAGCCCCGAAACGTTCGACATAGCATAGTCTGGGGGAATTCAATTTGTGTGTTCTCTCGTGACCAATCAAGTCGATGTACCAGACAAGAGTAAAACTCTAACTTGCACTTGGCAATCTGAGTGTGGTGTTATTTTACATCAGTTATGATCACTGGAAATCTCTCTATTTTCGTTTATTTTATTGTACATGTATTTTGCTACTGTTTATGTGTCAGAGTCAGCATTAAAACAAGGATAAATTTGAACCATTTTGTCGCTTCTTCTTTGAGGTACTGTACGGGCGGTTTCAAATCCACATTTTAAATCAAGTAATTGTCCCATTGGTGTTCAAGTTGATAGAAATACCCAGCAGAAAATAGTTCTTACCGGCAAGTTATTGTCCTAGTTTAATCTGATTACCGATTTTTTTTTATTGAAAAAAGTGAACTAAATAGCCTGTTCAGCCCTTGTAGATTTCTTACCCCAAAAACCTTTTTTTTTTAAAATATTTTTTAAAATTCTTCTTTTACAGGATATGACCCCATGGATTTGTGTAAAAAAGGCATTGGGGTCAAGTTTCACACAGCTGAACAGGCTGAACAAAGTTTTTTAGACAACTGAAATTTTCTCTGTTTGTTTCTGTTGGAATGAGGATAAACTATGCAAAATATTATGATTATGATAACAAACTAATTTGTTGTGAAGTAGTTTGTGGTTTCAGCTATGCTACAACTGTTTGAGTTTATCTTGGTTTTTTTTGCAATGACTTCTTGTATTTTATATCTGAGAAATTTATGAACTTCAAGGGGAACTGATGGGAATGTCGGACACTCCTGTGTGCCTCAACATCAAAATGTTTCTGTGTTGTACCTTGCATCAATTGAGATGAACAGTGTTTCTCTGTAGAATGGATAAATTGTCTGGGTATTTATGAATGCATGATCAATGATGTGTTTCATATAATAACCTTTTTTATCAAGTTAAGTTGAACTGGCTCAGCCATAGAGAAAGGGCCAAAGCTTCGGGTTAGTCAAGTGTTACAAAGTGCCCCAGACAATAAATTATAACTAAAACAAATTGCTATGTTTAATAGAACTATACAATTTGATAATTGCTACAACGACGATAGAAACGATGGAATAGACGTCCTTAGGAGCTGAAAAAGTCAGCGTTCTACTATTTGAAAGTTTTAGCTGAAGGTGTGAAGACCGACTTTTTCAGTGTACATTAAAAAGTTCAAAACCCTTATTGTCCTACGAATACAAATTTTAAGGAAAAGGTGAACGGAGTTTGTTCGGATCGTTTAAAATGCACAACATTCATTATCGTGGTGTGCATGCAACAAAGATACTATAAATGCGTATCCCGTACTCCTAGTATCCCAATCCTATGCAGCTTGCACACAATGCAATGCTAGCCAAAGGCAATGTTGATGCTAATTTAACGGGAATGAAAATTCTACGTGGCTTTTCCCTATTCATCGGGTGAAACTGAGTGTAACTCCTACGTGTGGAATTTGTGAATCGATCGTCGAAACCAAACCGTGGACATCGTGAACTCCCTTGACGTCCCATGTTGGGACGAGGGACCGAGGCAGTCCAGCTCGCTATGCGGGACGATTCGGCACCGGCTGTTGACAAAAATAAGACCAACGCACGGTCAACAAAACTGCCTGTCGTGCCGTTGTCGCCCCCGGCCATTCCGTCAGTTAAACACGTCCGTATCGGAGCAGTCTTGCTGGCAGCAATGGCCAGGTTTGTGACGAGGAACCCCGAGTTGTTTAGCCTATTCATGACGGCAGTGTTTTCTGTTGTGATATCCAGGCTTGCTCAAAATGGGTAAGGCAAATTTATGATTTGCTATACTTTTACTTTAATTTTAATTGCTAGTCTTTCTTTACTCTACATCATTCCTAACCACTCACCCCATTCCTATCCTATATTTCATAAATCATGTAAATACAGCTTTTTATACATTGTACTTGTTGTATGGTTTATTAACTTATTTAGAAGAGATCAAAGACTAAGTTAAGAGAGATACATCACTGGGGGCCAAGAAGATGTCATTATTTATTGTTTGTTTAGATAAACCTCTCACCGAGCAAGGGAACTCTGCAAAGGTCATACAGCATGGGGATAAAAACACCAAGCTGGCAACAGCCAGTCTCTCCCATGAGTCATCCAAACATTGGTTTAACGTCTGTGATAATTATGAATTAAGTTGTGATAAATGACAAGAAGAGACATTATTTTAAGTCACTGTGAAATCAACAGTAAGCGTGGCCGGAATCGAACCCACAACCTTGTGATTGCAAGTCCTGCAGTCTAACCACTTCACTTGATTAATGAATGTATAAAATTGTATATTATATCTTAGCGCTTAAAAAAGTGTGGGAAAAGATTCCAAATCAGTTGTCACTTTTTCATTCATTTATGATGATTACTGTCCATTTATTAAACCGAGGATGTACAGTAGGCCTATGTAATTTGTTTGATGATTAACTGTTTTGGTCATAATGCTTGTGACTGTGAGTGTGAAAGAGTGGCAGTCTAATTGAATTCAGTATCTTTTCCAAGTTGTGTTTAAATACAAACAATGTATAATGTATATGATGTAGTGTTATGTACAGCAAGGTTTTAGCCAGGATTTGTTATAAACTAAAAGGGTGTCCAAATTTGCTTGAAATTTAAAAAACTGGGTGTCCACATTAATCACTTACAATACATGTAAACGACGTATAAAATAGGGAGGGTGTCCAAATTTAAAACAGGGTGTCCAAAACTTAAGACACCCAGGCAGGCAGACACCCATCTGGTTAACACTATGATGTAGTATACATTACAGTACACAGAGTACAGCTATGTGTTTTTGCAAACAAACAATAACAAAGGCATCCTACTCTCATCATAAAAACTTTTAAAAACGAAGTACCACATTCCTTGGAAAGGGATTTGTATTTAAGGATGTCACACATGAGGTCATACAGAGTTTAAAATTTGTCTTTAAGACTTATCATTAATTTAAGTGTAAAAAAAATTGCTTGAGTTATGACTTATAGATGTTATATCATTTACGTAGTATAATTAGTGATTAATTGATAGAGCAGGCTTGACACTTCATGGAGGGTAAAAGATGCAATCATCCATGCCCCTGGTCTTTGCCTCGGTGCCCCTTAAAATGTTCCAGTCAATATTTAGAGAACTCTTATCATCTAAGGTGCCGTTTACTGAGGGAAGACTTGAAGTGTGAGGGCTGGATTGAGCAAGTAATTGATTGATTGCTCAGTGATTAACTAAGAACTTTTTGATATTTCCTTTCAGCGGAGTGACGCAACCTCCAGCTGTTCCTCTTCCTATCTTCCCCAGAGATTCTCCAGTCTATGAATTCACAGATGGCAATATGCAAAGTGCGTCGTTAGAAATCCAGCGGGGGAGCAATGAATTTTCCTTTGTGATGTATTATGCCCACTGGGATGGGAACTCCAGAGATGTTGCTGTTCAGTTTGATAAGGCGGCAAGGCAGCTCTCTCATCAGGTTTGTTTGATCAGAGTGATAATATAAATATTAAGTACTACATTATACTGTGAAGTTATTATGCACTTTTTCAGCCAAGCAAGCCCGTCAATTCGCCTTATACTGTAATGATTAATTATAATAATAGTATAATTACTAACTTAAACTTTTATCTGTTTATTAGGCCCTAAGCATTCCTGAAACCATCTGAACTCCTTAGGAGTATGCAGCACCGGCAGCCAAATGGGCGCACAGGTTGCTATTTGTCCACATTTATAACATAAGCAATATGTACCCTTACAGGTACCCATTTACTGCTGGGTGATGAGTAGCAATTATTAAATTATGTAAAAAGTGTCTGGAGTACATGACCATGATCGGGACTTGAACCCACACCCTGATGACTCGGCCACCAGAAAGCAAAAGCAGTAACAGCAACATTGGTTCTTTTCAACGGTTGATCTTTTCTAAACCATGTCTGGCAGGACATGTGAAATAGCAAGACTCAAAAAGCTTTGGCTCTGTCAGAAACTCTGATGGCACTATGCTTTTGACAGACAGGAAGTACAGACTCAGAGGCCCAAGTACTTGGTACTTGGCTGTTGGACTTTGTGCTCAGATACATGTATCGGAATACTTGATAATCAAGCACTTTATACTCGTACTCAATGACCCGAGTATTTGTACTCAAGTACTATTCGGCCACCTTTAGTACCCGGCAGTACTTGATATTCAACTAAAAAGTACTTGGATTACATGTACAACACTGCAATACTGTAGGAACCAAACCAAGAGCTTTTGGAAAGGCCCATTGTCAATTGTCAGTGCATATTATGTCAGAAGCCTGTCTCTGGTCAATGTCCCCAAAACGCACCCCTGTTTTGATCAGTGAAGGACAGTTTTTAATATCATCTTTTTCTCTCACACAGGTAACTTTTGTTGCCGTGAATTGCTGGTGGATGCATGGTTCCTGCCGGCAACAAATCCACACGCAAATGTATCCAGCACTTCTGGTCACCGTGCCGACTGTTAGAAGCGGACTTCAGTATACTGGTATACAACATGCTGATGAGATGCTGTCCTTCTTACGCCAGATATTGAGCCCCTACACATATGTTCCAGACATGAAGGCATTTTACAGACTGCATGCTAAGCATGGGGTAGGCATATTTTGCGAAGGTTTTAAACAAATTACCTATGAGACACACAGTGTTAAGTGGTGTAGACGAATCCTTTGGAGATGTCCTTTGCCGGTGCTTTCTGCCATGTGACTGAATACGCAAATGGTTAATTTGTTCTGCACACCACGCGCATCTTTGACAAGTAATGTTGACGCAACTAAATAAATGCGAGCGTGATGTTAGTTAAAGCCTATACCTTAGGCTAAAGGAATAATCAATGCTGGCGGTGGTCCATGCATAGCATTTGGTTTAAAATAAACTTGCCACTGGGACAACTTGGACAGAATTTTGACTGGTCCTCAACTGGTATTTATGCCTACGGTCCACTGGTAAGGGAGAACACGTGCGTACATGTTCATTATGCCTGCTTCTGTGACTCCTAAACATGAAAATATAATAATCCTATTAGCATTTATTTTGTTTGTTGTTTTTCAGGCTGTGATTCTTGGTTACTTTGATTCAAGTAGCTTCCCTAGCCCGTCAGGGTTTGCCAGTTTCCAGAAGGCAGCATGGCTAGGGATTGAGAAAGACCCAATTGAACCGATTGCTTTTGCTGTGGTTACTAACGGCAGGCTTGCAAGGAGTTTTGGGTTGGAGCACACTCAAGCTATAGCCATTATAAGGACACTGAACTCGACCATGGTGAGTGGTTATGTTAAATTGTTTAATCTTTCCCAATATAAAAGCTGATAGATTTTGAAATTGTGCCAACCAATGGCTGTTTCCGTACGGTTATAACGTCTTACTTTATTCTTCTTATCAAGTAATAGCGTGAGCCACTAAGGAAAATGACTGAGTAAATTTCATTAAATTAGGCATGTTAGGGGGTGAACAAAGAAACATTGACTGAAACAGAATTTGAACCTGAGACCTCTGGATTGAGGTTCTGGCACTCTAACTGAGCAATCTTTGCTCTATGATGGCAGTCTCCTTACATGCCTTATTTTGATCTGGGGTGCCAGTCCGAAGCTATTCAACCTGAAACTGCCCTATAACACCCAAGTTTACGAAACAACTTTATTCTGGATTGTTACAAACCTTCCATTGTGTATGATTTTAGTGTACTTTTTTATGATTGTTCACCTACATTATTTTATGCTTTACAATTCTATTCTTCATTTAGTCAACTTTTCAAGATGTCAATCATTGTGCTTTCAAAAATGTTCAATTATATATGATTTGGCTAATACTGTCATCTGAAATAAAATTACACAAAATTCTTGATGGTTCAAAATGTTTTTAACTTTTTTCTGTTACAGTTTTACCCAAAGGATGCAACTTTCAAGGCTAAACCTATTGTAGAATGGGCGTACCGCCATCGAGAAATTGTAAGTAGAAAAGTTCATTTAAGAAAGTAAAGTGCTACTTAAGTCATTTCAGTTTATCTTTGCTTGAGTTTTTAATATTCAACACTGTCCATTTTGAGAACAATTGCGATAACTCAAAAACACTTGCAGGGTCCCCCCCATGCATAAGCTAACATGTTTGACCGATATGCGCAAATTGCAGGTCGACACGCCCAAATTGCAGGCAGACACGCCCAAATGGCAGACAATACGCAAAAAAACAAATAAGAAAAAAATGTATTTATTTTACTTTAGATAAAATTTGCAAAAAACATCATATAAAAAAATAAAACCATTTAGAATGCCCCAGATTACACATTAGGGCTCTATATAAAACCAAAGATTAAGTATTAAAAAAAACATTCCAACGACCGTGTTTCAATTCAGCATGCTTAGGGAAAACTTCAAAGAGTTGGGTCCAGAATGCCCCACAGTTTGGAAAAATCACGGTGAGAACCCAGACTTGCTTGAAAGTGAACCCTCAATGAACTGTTTGAGATGCACCCCTTCCCCCTAATTGCAAGTGGTCCATACATGTAGTTGTTAGTAAGGAGATTTGTCTGTGAGTGGAACAGTTAAAGTATTAATGAGTGAGTGGACAGAAGTGAGAACTGACACTCAGTCAACAAGGCTCTGTGCACTAGACACTGTTACAGGACATTTTCTCTCTACTCGTTGTGCTGAGACATCCTGATAGTGCACTGAAGTGTTCATATTTCAGCCTTGAATAGTCATTTTCTAACGTGGCTTCTGTTTAACCACAATAGGTTGTACAGTGGTTAGCACCAGCTGGGGTTAAGAGTACTATAATGGCCAGCCAGATGGCAGGGTCACCAGCTGTGGTCCTGTTGACTCCTCACGATGACCAGCAAGGCCTAACCAACAATTTCTACCTGGTGAGTAATAGAAACTGAAGCCACTGATCCACCATGTTGGAATGTGGAATGTGGAATAATAGTGAAGCAGAAGTCCTACGGGATAAACTATGGCAACCACCGATCACAATTTTGTAGACATTAGACCTAAAACCTACAGGTAAAAGTGGGGCTCAGCCAAGATAACATGCTGTTATGGCGTTGCGCTCCACACATTTCACACAAGCTTTACAACCAAAAGGTTTGTGCATTTTCTTTAACTTCCCGTTCACATGCGTGAGTAGTTGATAATCAGCTGAAAAGTATGTGACTACAATACTGGTTATTTTTTTTTTTTTTATGTCTGAAAAAACCCATGTGTACTTCTTTCATTGTAATGGCTTTTTTCTGTGTTTTACAAAGCTAAGGAGAAGTGATTAAATTTTAAGTTTTTGGGTTATCTCAACAGCTTAAAGAAGTGGCCTTGGAATATTACAACTGTAGGAACTCAAGACACGTCAGGAATATAATCAGAACACTTCACCGAGGGAGGGACACAGACCAGGAAGATTGCCAGGACCTTGAAGAAGCCAGTGAAAACGAGTATTTGTCCAATGATTGCGATTGCTGTCAGACTCTCGCAGATATACCAATCACAATGGCGTCACCTCATGGACGCAACGTCTGCCAGGTTTGCGAGCAATCCTCCGGAGCTTTACCTCACTCCTGCAGCCCATCTCACCGACATAACCAAGCGACAATGTTGAACCTGATCCACGGTATGGCATCCCTCGTTCCCAACAGCTGCCTTCACATGAACTATTACTATAGCCCTTACAGCCACCTTCAGTTGTGTTGCATGCAGTGTGACGAGCCTCACCAACACATGTGCTGCCAGAGTGAACAGTGTGCCTTTGCTAAAGGGAGTGCAATTAAATCAGACTGCCACCAGGTACCAGACCTGGCTTATAGTCACAGAGAATGCCAGCAGACTTTAAAATCAACATCTGGCACGACTAAATGGACAGGTGCTTCCTCCAGTACAATAAGAAACTCTGATTGTTCGCAGAATGACGCTTTTCATGCACATTTAGGTACATTTACTGGGCTGGGATGTAGGACTAATCGAACAGTAAACTTCTTTGCAATGAGGTCAGAGTACTTCTGGGTGTTTGCAGAGCAGCTTGGAGTAGCAAATGTTAGTGACTTTAAAAATTGGGGTGAGAAAGCGCTGGTCTTGCTTGACATGGAGGTAAGTAGAGGTGTTATATAGAGGTGTGCTTTGTATTACTGCAGGCCGGTAGTTTCATCTTTGAAAGGGCGAGGCATTGTCAAAGATGTAAAGGGCATTTCTATTAGAAAATCTTAAGTCTTTGGGAAACTTTTGAAGGGGCACCAAGGCCAAGACCAGGGCAACAGAGGCCATGGCCCCGTATAATTCCATGTCTTTAACTGAAATCTTTATGTGCTCAATGTAAAAGATGTAACAAACCCTTGCAAAATAGCTGAAACATATTTTGTTTTTTCCCATTTTCAGGCAGAGCAGCAGCATTTTCTAAACGAGGCTGTTACAATCAGCGCAATAAAACATTTTTTATTTAATTACACGATGTCAAATTTGACGAGACATCTACGCTCGTCTAGACACAGCAAGCCTAGTTTGTGTGGTCAGACATCCAGCATCTGTGTCCAGGAAGTGGTCTCCTCTACGTTTGCGGAGCTGGTGTTGGATAATGAAAAAGTAAGTATTCTTATCTTTAATAGATGTTAAAACATCTATTAAATCGTTGCGGAACCTGCTGCTAAAATATAGGATTCGAACTGCCTCTAGCTACCGGGCAATCTCGGTGGTCTAGTTGGTAAGACACTGCTCTAGAATTGCAAAGGTCGTGGGTTCGAATCCCACCCGAGTAATATGCCTGTGATTTTTGTGTATCGTAAACTTGGGTGTGATTTGTGACTTTCTGGCAGTTACAGGTTGAGTGGCCTCTAACACACTGGCACCCCGAACAAACATAACTGAGACTGCCAACATAGGGCTAGATAGCTCAGTTGATAGAGCGCCGGCATGTTAATCTGGAGGTTGTAGGTTGAAGTCTCGCTCATGTCAATATTTCTTTGTTCAATCATTTAACCCAGTCAGTTTCCCTTGTGGTTTATTGACAAGTGTTAAAACATTAACATTGACAACCCTGATGCTTCACAGACCCTGGGGGCGACTCTGGTCATTGCCTTGGTGCCCCTT
This sequence comes from Pisaster brevispinus, assembly GCA_023634235.1. Taxonomy (NCBI): domain Eukaryota; kingdom Metazoa; phylum Echinodermata; class Asteroidea; order Forcipulatida; family Asteriidae; genus Pisaster; species Pisaster brevispinus. Next base: position 6,611,831 of record JAMKCF010000021.1, on the reverse strand, counting down.
GAAATATTTTAGTAGAAATAAAAAAAATTCTATGAGAGGCACCATGGACTACTGAAGAACTGCTTTGCCTTCGGTTAATTAAACGATCAGTGGTGCATTGATATGAATACCTAATATTCAAAGTTTTAAAGTTTAGGTCATTTGAATTGATTTGGTTAATTGACTTCTTGCCAGGACGTGTTGTTATTGTACTATGCACCGTGGTGTGGCTTCTGCAAGAGAATGCACCACCTGTACCTCACACTGGCCAAAGTCTTCCAGAAATCGTCCAATCTTTTAGTTGCAAGGTAAACATTTCATTTATAAAGAAACAAAAACATTTCTTTTTTTGTGTGTACAACAAAATAATGGTATCACAGATGAACTAGCATCACGGGCAGAAGTAAAATTACTGTCAATAGGGTGTGCGCGACATTGGTAAGCTTGAAAATATAAGCGTTCACATATTTGCATATAACTTACATGGTGCAAAGATGGTCATAGTGGAACTAACTTCCCTTGAAAATGTTTTTTCTCGAAATGCTATATAGTTCTTTTAGAAATGAGTACAACAATTAGTTTTCTGATGTTTGAAAACAATGAAAACATATAATGGTGTTTTTTTTTACTATTTTCTTCTGAGTCCGATGATCGGTTGAGCTTAGGAGGTAGGGTTATACTTTGGTAATGATCCGAACAAAACGCTGGTGTAATTTCTATCCAAAAGCTTACTTGTTTTAAAGATGGTAATGGAAGTAAGCATTCTGAGAAATTATTTCGTCTGAAATGCCCCCATTGATTAGAAATCAATAAAAACATTTGAATCTGAGAAACGATTCATGCATGAAAATGATGTGAGTTAGAGTCTAAGTAATTTATGACTGTAAAAATAATTAATGTTGTGATTTTGCTTTGAAGAGTGGCTTTATTTCATTGTTTTATTTGATAGAAATCTTGTATTTCCCTTGCCCAGAATTGATGGTGATGCCAATGATCTTCCGTGGCATCTAACCCACACCTCCTACCCAGCTCTGCTCATGTTTCCTGCAGGTAGGAAAGACAGAAGCCAGAGATTTCCCACATCCTCCACTCTCAATCTCCCAAATATGATCAAGTTTGTGCTTCAACATACGACGTTACTTCCTTAAGACAAGGAAGTACCAAGCCATTTATTCCTGCACTTCCATTTCCACTTTTCTTTCACTTTTTTACAGGCATGCAATTTTCATCTGATCTGCTGATTTACTCATTTTTGGTTTGTTAGCTATGCCATTGAATACTGAATGACACAGTACAATGTCTTGCTGTGCCTGGAACTTTCCTCTTTTTTCCTTTTTTTTACAAACTTCAATTGCATGCCTGATTTTATTTATATACCAATTTTTAGTTCTGGTCTGCAGACATGCCTTTGTATCCAGACATTGACCCAATTTCATAAAGCTGCTCAAGCAGAAAGTATTGCTTAACAGCGTCCTGCTAACCCAAAATGAGAAGGATACCAGTACACGTGAAAAGGTAGAAAATCACACTCTCTGCTGTCCGAAGCTTTGTGCTGTCTGTATTTACAAGTTTCTCAGCAGAGATTACTACCGTTAAATTTCCTCAAAACCAACAGAAGGTGGTTTAGCCTAAAATGGCTTCACATTTTCAATCACTTTTCTGTGAAGAGAAACTTCACTGTTCACATTTTACTTAATGCATTATTTGGGTCACTAAGATATCGTTTATTAAAGTTAATTTCACAAATTGATTGAATATATGAAGAAAAACTCAAAATTCAATCTGCAAGTGCCTTCCTTTGATTATTATTGTTTTTATAAAACGATTTCAACTTCCATTTTTTTCACGTTTTACGTGATGACAAAAATACCTGCAGCATTTAACTGTTTTATGTGCCACCCAATTAAGCTACAGCCTACTAATTGATTGAGTGTTTACAACTTGCATAGTATTTCCTAATCAGTCCTCTCATATGCCAGTTAAATTTGAATGTCTGGTACACCGACTTGCTTGGTCATAAGTAAACACTAAATTTTAAATTCCCCAGGCTTTTGCATAGCAGCTAGCTGCCAACATGTGTGTGCACAAAATTGGTAATAAATTGTTATAAATGTCGTACCTTTCCTTAAAAAAAACCAGTTATGTAATTTTCCTGGGATTCTATAACGGTTCAGACGCAAGAAAAACATTGGACACAAAAGTTCATTGTAATATCAGTAATTACTTTAATCATCTTTCTTTACATCACACAAGAGAAATTCTTTACTATATATTACTTTATACGACGGATTCGTCCTATTATACCTTGTGTTTTGTCAACAATGTGACATCCGTGATCAGTGTTTGCAAAAAACAAATAATATATTTTTTATTAATAAATGCGATTGTACAAAAAAGAAGTAATCCATTGTACTCGTACAATGTGTACTAGTTTATTAAATTAAAAACAAACGTGGAATGATTTTTGTCAAAGGTTGTGCTAATAAAAAGAATGACTTTAAAACAGATTTGAGGTTTTGGTGAATTCTTGCATTTATTATATGTTATTTGACATGATAGGAGAGAAGCGTTGTGACGTCTCACTCTCAAGGCATGAATATAAAGTCTACCACAGATTGTCTGACCCAATCAGCCCCAGAGATCATCTCCGTGCAGTCCTCTCAAAGTGGGGTACACTATGGTTACCCCAGTTCATTCTAAGCATTCCTAAAAACCATCTGAGCTCCTTAGGAGTATGCAGCACCGGCAGCCAAATGGGTGCACAGGTTGCTAATTATTCACATCAACGATCTCTACCCACAGAGGTAGCCATTTACTCCTGGATGATGAGAAGCAATTATAGTTAAGTGTCTTGCCTAAAGTACACAAGTATTAGTGTCCCGACCAGGATTTGAACCCGCAGTGCAATGACTTTCGGCCGCAACGCGCTTCAGTGTGTGTGATAACGTTTTGTTGTACGTGTCCAACTGTCCATTATTAAAGAGAATGCATCTTCGCTATTTCATGCTTTAATATTCCTGCTTTTTGATGCTACCACCAATTTCTTTTATGTAAACATACATGTGGATGTAACAGTCACTTTGTTTAACTTGTTGTTTAGCCAATTCACCTGACGTTATCACATGATAAATCCAGAGCTGCCAACTGTCCCTGAGTCTGCAGAAAGTTCCCCGAAAATAAACCACTCTTTCCACGTTCTGATGAACAAATTTGAATATCTCCCTGATTAAGGAAACCTTTTCCTGTTATGTTGAATGTAATTCTAAGTACGTTCCCGAATGTTGCACAAGATGCAACATGCAAATATTGTCAGCTCTATAAATCTTGCTTGTACCATTTTGGGAGTCCAATTCCCAGTGTGTTACTGTGTAGTACGCTTTTACACAATATCTTTACATGCTTTTTGACAGCAGTGCTTAGGGGTCAGTAGAGGTCAATAGAGATACACGGTTTCAGACTGGCCTCTGTTCCCAGCATGCTGGGATTGTGAGTTTGAATCCCACCTGAGTTACATGCCTGCTGTCAAATTAACGTTGCATTGACAAAAACCAAATGATGACCCAATTGGGAGTCTGCAAACTTTTAGGTCAGTGACCCAAATTTCTGGCACTCGACCGCAATAAATTATTTATTGAAGCAGTTTGTTTTTACTATATAACTTCATTGAACTTGTAAATTTTAGTGCTTCTGACAAAGTTTGGCAACCCACCAAATTTTTCTGCTAACCAAAAATTGCGAACTCTTAGCGCTTAATAATACTCCCTGAATCAGCTTACACTGAAAAAAATGTCACATCAAATGATAACTTACAATCTTGCCATACAAATGTTTAAAAATATACTCAATCCTTCATGATTCTAAAATAGTTTCTTATCACATGTTTTTTGTGGGCGTGTCACGATACAGCGGAAGATGTGTTTGGGACAGTCAACAGGCCTCCAGAGGGCGCCCTTTCATCATTGGTGTCTTCCGAAACATGTTCACTTTCAACTCTGTCCAGGGTCATTTCTGCTGGGAGGTCACTGGGCATGTCTGTTGGGGTTGTTGTGAGGTCACTGGGCATGTCTGTTAGGGTTGCTGTGGGGTCACTGGGGATGGTTGTTTGGGTAGCTGTGAGGTCACTGGGGATGGTTGTTTGGGTAGCTGTGAGGTCACTGGGGATGGTTGTTTGGGTAGCTGTGAGGTCACTGGGGATGGTTGTTTGGGTAGCTGTGAGGTCACTGGGGATGGTTGTTTGGGTAGCTGTGAGGTCACTGGGGATAGTTGTTTGGGTAGCGGTGAGGTCACGCCTTGGATGCTCTGTTGGTAACTGTGTATGCGTTTCTAGTGCTTTGGCAGCTTGCTGAGCCTCCCAGTATTTCCTGCGTTCAATCTTTGTTTTGAACAAAAATCTGTGACCTAAAATCAAACATAAAGCCCAGAAATACTTCAATAGTAATTAATAGACTAGGCAAACATTTAAAAACAAAAATTTATGACTGCAAAACCTTGAACGACAAAAGTGACCAATCTCAGCTTAATATAAAGAGAAGTGTGATTGTATTTGTATTAGTGACATTTAAGCCTAGGACTTTTAACAAAAGGGACAAAAAGTCCACGATTTGTATCACAAAGGGAAACAATGGGGTCCATGTTTGTCAGGACAACAAGTTGAACACAAAGAGGGTCCGCTATTGGAGTCCATTACAACTTGTGTGAGTTGGCTTATAGTTTGAGCAACAATCATTTGAAGCCATCACTGAACAAGGATCCTTTTCCAGGGTCATCTACCCATCAAGGGTCACAGGTCATGAGTCGTTCTGCTCATGGGGATCCGTACATCAGGCACGCAATTTGTCAGGATTTGTCACTGATCTTCCCTACGCTAACAGATTACCATCCAAGAGGCAAAATTGCCACCGGAGACTTGAAAAGCAGGGTCCTTGTTAGGACCCAACCTTCACATATCTATTTGAAATGATGTAGCGAGCCTGAACCCTCTGAAATGTAACATCCTGTAAATTCAGGAGGCTTCGTCTTCGCACCGAAAGGAAACCATTATCCAATGTTCAGGATTTGTTATTTGCATACAATCTCACCCATGACATATTTAGTGACAACTTAGCACCAAAGCAATCACAGCTACAGGTATACCTTTACAAAACCCAGCTATAAAGCAGAAGTAGCTCTGATACAAGTTCCAACACCAGCCATGTTTGTAATTTACAAGTTTACACAATTATCTGCATATTTAATCGCTACTCTGGTTTTTATTGACCTTTCGTTAGTTTTTCTTGTTTTGAATCTTTTAATTTTTTTTGTTCAATGGTGTCTTATTCCTCCCCTTATTTGATGTACATTTGTAATGTTTTTAAATGTAAAATTGTTGCAACTCAGCCTTTGTGCTGCGAGGGCAGTTTTGAATTAAACCACTTAACACCACGAGTACCAAATCCTATGAATCTTGAGAAACTTGTTTTTCTAAAAAAAAATTTGAACAAGAGCATTTTCACACTTACTTGGGCAGTCTTCGACAGCTTTCCGCGCCTTGTCTTTACAGCAAGCTCTGCATAGCTTGAACACACAACTTAGACCACGAGGGTTACTACAGGTGCCACAGGGGTCAAACTGCCGTCCTGAAAATAGGGCAAATGATTGAAATTCAGAAATAGTAAGACCGATAATTAAACCATACTTTTATGTACATTATAGGCCTTGAAATTCGCTCTTGAAGGAGCACAGCAATTGTCCTCTGGTAAGGGGCACTCTTTGAGAAAATGTAAAATATGTATTGGAACTTTGCAAAGGGCACCCCAGCCAAAGCACAGGGCACCACGGCAATTACTGTGGGTGCCGTGGGTTATTTCGAGGCCTGCATTATCTAATAACAATAGGCAGTTCCTGTATAATGCTTTATCACACCTGAGGTCATCTCGAAGTGCTTTTTATTTTTTCTACAAGGTATGCGGAGCTATGTTCTAAATTTCAGGCACAAATATTTATGCACGGTTTACAAGGTGCTGTGGAGCAGTCTGCAGACAACCATACCAGAAAGCAACCCTTCTCTTTAACAACAACTGTACTGGGCTCCTTAACGTGCAGTAACACAACAAACGGGACCTAGGGCTTTACGCCCCATCAGAAGGACGGACTAACAATGGTTAAGTGGCTTGCTCAGGGACACAAGTATCAAGACAGGCACTCGTTCCAACAAACAGCTGATCAGAAACACCAGAGCTTGAGTCCAGTGTGCTTGACCGCTAGGCCACGACTCGCCATCTACTCTGTATTACATCCGTGCTACACCACTGGTAGTCCAAACACCAGAGCTTGAGTCCAGTGTGCTTGACCGCTCAGCCAACACTCCCCATCTACTCTGTATTACATCCGTGCTACACCACTGGTAGTCCAAACACCAGAGCTTGAGTCCTCTGTATTACAGCCGTGCTACACCACTGGTAGTCCAAACACCAGAGCTTGAGTCCAGTGTGCTTGACCGCTCAGCCAACACTCCCCATCTACTCTGTATTACATCCGTGGTACACCACTGGTAGTCCAAACACCAGAGCTTGAGTCCTCTGTATTACAGCCGTGCTACACCACTGGTAGTCCAAACACCAGAGCTTGAGTCCTGTGTACTTGACCGCTCAGCCAACACTCCCCAGCTACTCTGTATTACAGCCGTGCTACACCACTGGTAGTCCAAACACCAGAGCTTGAGTCCTCTGTACTTGACCGCTCAGCCAACACTCCCCATCTACTCTGTATTACAGCCGAGCTACACCACTGGTAGTCCAAACACCAGAGCTTGAGTCCAGTGTGCTTGACCGCTCAGCCAACACTCCCCATCGACTCTGTATTACATCCGTGCTACACCACTGGTAGTCCAAACACCAGAGCTTGAGTCCTCTGTATTACAGCCGTGCTACACCACTGGTAGTCCAAACACCAGAGCTTGAGTCCAGTGTGCTTGACCGCTCAGCCAACACTCCCCATCTACTCTGTATTACAGCCGTGCTACACCACTGGTAGTCCAAACACCAGAGCTTGAGTCCTCTGTATTACAGCCGTGCTACACCACTGGTAGTCCAAACACCAGAGCTTGAGTCCTCTGTATTACAGCCGTGCTACACCACTGGTAGTCCAAACACCAGAGCTTGAGTCCTGTGTACTTGACCGCTCAGCCAACACTCCCCATCTACTCTGTATTACAGCCGTGCTACACCACTGGTAGTCCAAACACCAGAGCTTGAGTCCTCTGTATTACAGCCGTGCTACACCACTGGTAGTCCAAACACCAGAGCTTGAGTCCTGTGTACTTGACCGCTCAGCCAACACTCCCCATCTACTCTGTATTACTCTGTGCTACACCACTGGTAGTCCAAACACCAGAGCTTGAGTCCTCTGTATTACAGCCGTGCTACACCACTGGTAGTCCAAACACCAGAGCTTGAGTCCTGTGTACTTGACCGCTCAGCCAACACTCCCCATCTACTCTGTATTACTCTGTGCTACACCACTCACTGGTAGTCCAAACACCAGAGCTTGAGTCCTGTGTACTTGACCGCTCAGCCAACACTCCCCATCTACTCTGTATTACATCCGTGCTACACCACTGGTTGTCCGATTCTTTGTTAGTACCAGTACTCACCTCTCTTGTTGGGTAATTTTCCCCATTGCTTTAACTTCTTCAGAGCTTTCTTGGACATGAAGGGAACTTGGTTTTCCTGTTCGTTTTCTTCACTCAGTGGCCGCTTCAGACTCTTCTCCAACTTCCTTTTCTCCGTCTCCTCAGGTCTTCAAAGAGAAATTGATAAACTAATATCATTGACAAGTAATAAACTACAAGGGAACAAACTTATTGACAAAGTAGGGAGACGGCCAACATAGGGCTAGATTATTCAGTTGGTAGAGCACCAGGACTTGGATATTGAGGTTACAGGTTCAAACCCTGCAGTTATCCGTTTTTCTTTGTTCGTCCCAACACTAAAAACATCCGATATTCCATGATCTATTAACATCCTGAAACCAAGAGGAACGCACTGGGATTACAATTTCATCGGAGTGCAATATGAAAAAGGAAACCCAAGTCATGGTGTGCTTACCCAAGAATTCTGCACTTTTTTCTCCCTGTAAATTGCAGGTTTTTGTGGGGGAATTTGCACAGAATTCTGTGGTAAGCAGTGACATGAATGTTGGGTCCAGGTGCAGTGGGAGCTTTTTGACTCCAAGATTTTTGGGGTTGGGGTTGGGGCAAGTGAGGAGCAAACTAATAATATGTGATTTCCAAAACTATCAATGTTTACAGTGAGCAAGACAGGTTAAAATAAACATCAATGATAGCGGAGAGTGTCTTGTCAGTCAATACCCAATTCATTAACCCATACTGACTAGGCCCACTTGCACCAGGTGGCCTCAATCCTCCAACATCCTCCTCTCCTTTGTCACTCCACACCAAATCGTTTGGACTTGGATAAGATCGGAATGCCTGACCCAGTGAGTACAAGGGTTGGTCAACATGTACATTTGGTACAAGCTTTTGATAGGCTTTTCAGGCTTTTATTAAAAAAAATTCGCAGGTTTTTCATCGGGCAACCAAGTTGGAAATCAGATAAGCAGGAAGAATATCACAACTGTTGTTCACAATCTTTTTGGCAAGGAGAATATAGGATTTGGGAGGGTAAGGGTTAGAATAAAGCAATGTCAATAAGCTCTGGAATTCAATAACTTTTGAGTGGTTAGGAGTTCCGGTGATGCTTACGTCGGTCTGATGTAGGGTTGACAACGCCAGTGTGAAATCCCCTTACTGTCATCTTGTCCGCCTTGTTTGGCTTCTTCCTCGCAGACACGTCTCAAGTCTTGACTGACGTTAATGAAGTCATCTAGAGTCTTTGCGCTGGCCATCCTGGCACGCAGATCGTGGTGAACCGTCAGACTGAGACGACAAGTTCAAAATGATATCGATGAATGTATTAAAGACGTCGTACAAGTTTTAGAGGTTTACAAAGAAGTATATTAGGAATAAATTTTGTCATCGATCCATCATTCAGAACCACAGTTGATGATAATAAATGGTCTGACGGTAGGAGGGTTGACTGTGTACTTTGTAGATGCATTCGCCGTACATTACCATTTGACAGGCTGGCAAAGTTTTTGCTGTCATTCAAAACCATGTTGGATGATATTGAATGGAGACCTTAGAAGGGTGAAAGTACTGAATTTAAAGCCATGTATTTATTGAGCGTGTTCAGATTTACCTGTGGTGCCAAAGCTTAAAGAGGTGGCCCCTGACAAATGCCATTGGGCATGGATACTCCTGTACCAGCTGTAAATATTCCTCGGCCATCTCCCATGCAGGGGGCTGCACTCCCTCAAAAAGTGCGGGGTTGTAAAGATTTCCCTCTGAGCGAAAAAGGTAAGTTATATTTGAAGTTACTCAAAGTCGATGAGTGTATCAAACAGAGAGGATAATGATGTAATTATGATTTGTAAATTATCAATCAATTATCGATGAATAATCAATCAATGATTGCTTGGTTCAGTGTTTATTAAGCAATAACTGGTCAATCAATAGTCCATCAATGAAATACTGTCTGAACAAATTTGGAGACAAAAATACACACACCTGCAGTCATGATTCCATCCACCCCCGTTTCCTCAATACAGCGTTCCACATCACTCAGATATTGGATGTTACCATTTGCAAATACAGGGATACTCAGATTTTGTCTGTGGGGAAAACGAGGGTTTTAAACATGACTAAAAAAGGTGCATGTTAGGTTGAATCATTGACAATCATTTCAAAATGATTTTATGGATAATCAAAATCACTTCCCATTATAGTAATGTTTGATTAGACAGCAGCCATCCACAATTGTTTTCCTTGAGGGGCAGTGGGCAATTTTCATTGGTAATTGTAACCTCTGTGAGTAAAGTTTCAAAAGGAAGGAATTGATCAAACTTGGTGCACAGGGGCGATAGGCTCATTCACCTACATTTCCTTGACGTTTCAGCCAGTAAAGCTCAGTCCCAAATTAAAGCCTCCTAGTTCGTGGACATTCAACACTAAAATGTTTGAACTGTGGAGGGTCTTTGCTGAGAGATCTAGTGCACTGGTTCTCCCACTGTCAGAAAGTGACGCTTCCAATCCCATTCATGACACTTTCGTTCTTGAGTAAGACACTTCACCATAATTGACCTGGGACGTAAAGCCGTGGGTTTCGTGTGTTGTGTAGCAAACAAGAACAGTACACCTTTTGTAAAGGGGAGAGGGATTGGCCCATTTTTCTGGCATGGTCTGGCAGCAATATGCGCCACCTCACATTGCATCCCTTTCAAGGGGTTGTATTAGGGTTGCTTCATCTCATAACGTCATTCTTAACAAGCTACACCAGATTTGATAATTCAACACCAGGGCTGTGTTCCACTTGCGCAAACAGATCGCAACCGTTTCGCGCAAACGTTTGTGATCTCTGGAATGATTGGTTGTGCATTTCGTGATGTCAATATGGCGGCCCTCTGTAATGAATATGGCGACACTGTATGTAATTTATTTTTTGTAACTTGGTTTTTGCTCTATTGTAGGTAAATTTCAGTCCTCATTTGGACATCCCGACATCAACTAATTAAGTTGTTATTTCAACTCCAACTGACTGCGTTATCAACCACTGAAAACACAATGGAAGTATTATTGTGACAAGAAAATAATACCTTTTGTTTAAGTATTGTCGTCCACCATTTTAAAAACCACCAACCAACACCTACGAAATACGTTCTCCTATGGTTGCTAACGTTCGCCAATGTTGGAGTTCCAATCGAAATTGTTGGCAAACGTGTGCAAACATTGGCAACGTTTGCGCAAGTGGAATGCACCCCAGGAGTGTCATTTATTTCGGACATGATATTTATGATTAACTCCGATTATTGGTATGGCTTGGTATGGATGGTTTGGTCTCGCAATTCCAAAAGATATTTGTTTCATTTTTTTTAATGATGAACGTAAAATGACTTACTTGACCGCCTTTATGACGTCCCAGTTAGCCAAGCCAGTCTTGGGACCCTTCATGTCTCTAGTCCGACCATGTACAGTAAGCATCTGACAGCCAGCTCTCTCCAGCATCTTGGCATACTCTACTGTTTTACTGACCTCCTCAAAGATGCGAATCTTGCAAGTCACGGGGACGGACAGGCGCTTATTAGCAAGACTAACTGCAGCAAGGATAAAAGATTATAATGATACATCCTTAATCATAGCAGTGCCTTGTATTAAATACGTTTTAAACTTTAAATTACAACTTTCAGAAATGTTATTAAACATTTTTGGGAAAGTGACTGTAGTCAAGGCATACACAAGTTCAAAAATTACTTTAATTTGGTCACAAACTTGAACTTTCACAAAGGTCATTTTAAGGTCAGGTGATGTGTTGTAGTAACCAATGCAAATGCTTTGTAAATAGGGCAGATTCCATCGGCCCTGCCAATACACAGTCTGAAAATTGGGCTGATTTAATCAGCCTCAGACACTGCTAGAGATGAGCAGAGCCAAAATATCATCCAAAAATTGTGTGAACGAAATCTGTGCTGTGCATTTTCAATGTTCTATTTCTAAAGATTTCATAGCACAGCGCCCTCTGGTTGAGTATTAAGCACAGTTTGAAAACTTCAACCAAAACTACTTCACAAAACCTTTTTTTATTTCATCCACCCTCCATAGAACCTTGATGACATCAGGGACTAGACAGGGAAAGAGACAGGGGACTGACTGGCTGAAAGCCGACAAGAGTGGAGCCACATCGTCAAAAGTGCAGGGTCACCCCAATGGCCACAATGCTATGGGGACATGATGATGATGATAGAACCTGAAATACAACTCTCTTGCATCAAAAGGAAAGTTAAAAATGAGAGTCTTACCAATGTTGAAGATTGCATCCCAATCCTCTTGCAAGAAGGCTCCATATCGACCTACAATGAAGAAAATAACAATCAAGTCTCATTAAACCCACAACCATGCCAGACACACCGAGGCAAACTCCTTCTCTTACAGATAAGTGTACCAGGCTCTTTTACATGCAAAACAAACCACAAGGGAGTTGCGGTTTTAGGTCCCATCCGAGTGATGAAGCAGTTACGGTTACATGTCTTACACAAAGACACAAGTGCCACTACCGAGACCTAAACCCACACTCTGACAACACCAGGGCCCAATTTCATGGCTCTGCTTACCGGCGAATTCTGCGCTTGCGATCACCAACCTCGGCTTACTGTGCAAGCGCCAAATTTCTGCGCTAGCTGTGTAAGCGAAGAATGCCTAGTAACGTGGAGTACGCACGGGCACAAGCAAAAATTCTCTGCCAACCAGTGAAATATGCTTGACATAAGCAAAGAATTCCCTGCTTCCGTAAGCATTACGGCAAGCAGAGCTATGAAATTGGGCCCAGAACTTAAGTCCGTTGCACTTCACCACTCAGCTACTGATCTCTACCAGTCATACCAGTGCAAGTTCATATACACTTGATGTCTTGATATTCCCAAATCTCGCATTCAGGCTGGTGACCGGGCTTCTTCTGTTTCTGCCCCTCGGCTACGGAACCAACTTCCCACTAATGTTAGAAATTCTACTGGTCTCACTGCTTTTAAGATCGGGCCCTCAAGACCCATCTTTTCTCTGCCAACCCCCTCTATTTTTTTTTAACACTACGCAAGGATTTTCTCAGTCAATGAAAGAGTCGATCTAGCCACCTTTCTTGGCATTTGCTTGAGGGCATCCGAGGTTCAGATCTACAGCGTCACAGTGATCTTGAGCCAACAATGCAGCACGCAGAAAGTCATCAGGATCATTAGCACTGAACTGAAAGTATTAAAAAAATAAATAAAATATTCACAAGTTTAGAAACAGAGAACAGGAATGAGATTGCATGAAAATGAAAAATCCTGAAAATACTTTCCTCTGGGTGTGGAAATGAAGCTCCACCTGCATGTACAGAATGTTACATTTCAGAGGTTTACAGACTCTCTGCATCATTTCAGATTAGATATCTGAAGGTCAGGTTCTAACAAATGCAAGTCTGAATCATCTCCGCGATGGCAAGTTTGCCTCGTTCAAGAAAATCTGAAGGTGCAGGGAAGATCAAAGAAAAATCCTCACATCAGGAAAAAATCCTGACAAATCACAGTTCTGATATATCGTAAATCTTTATGAATAAATCTGAAAGTTTACAAAATAGTCGACAGAGTGAGAGAAACTTGTTTGTAAAATGGTAGAAATATGCAGCTCTTGTAATAATACAGAGCGCTTAAAATCACACATCCGTGTAGGGATAAAAAACAAATATAATCTTCTTTATCCCCGATGCAATTTATCTACGAACAACATTAAGTTAAAATAACAATTTATAATGTATGATGAAAGTTTCCTCTCATCAATCTTTTGATATGGGTTGACAAAAGTCTTATTATAAATTCTAATTAGCTCAATCCACGCTTGAATTTACAAAGGAGGATCGACAAAATTTCAGAAAACTTCGCACCTGCACAATGAGTGGTTTATCCTCTGGGCATGACGCCAAAGCCTCGCTACGGTAGTGCGGATCCCGCGCGAACACTGCTGCATGAAACATTGGTGTGTAACAAAGCTGAGCCCCATGGCGTCGACTTAGAAGTCTCCATGCCAATTCGCTCTGATCAACCATGGGCGCCACCAAGAGGCGAGGTTTGCCCAGGGTCTTCTCCCAGAAATCATATCCTTCACGCTTTGGAGATATTGGCATCTTTGGGTCCTCTCTCTGTGGTTACCTGTGATTGAAAGTGGTAAAAGAAATGATACTTAATCAATAGCATAGACCCCTTGCATATATGACATCACACTCTCAAAAAAACGCCATCCCCGAGGCCAAAAGGAGGTAGATCATTGGTCAATAGCAGCTCTTTGTGCGTAAAAATGTGCGTGTGACCTCAATGCAGGTAGTGTTTCATGTTTTGCACTGGGGGTCTATTGATTTCTATAGACCAATTGCACAACACGCAACGCACCTCCGTTTAGACCAATTGCACAACACGCAACGCACCTCCGTTTTTGCACGATTTTGACTCCCAAAACGGAGGACAGGATAGGCGCGTGTGAGTTCGCTGCGCGTTGTGCAAGAGGTCTACACTACTACTACTAGCACATTGGTCAAAGTGCAGACTGGTTTCTTTGCTGCCTTTCACCTCTAGTCATCGGGGGGCCGGCTGTGGGCAGAGCGAGGATGCGAACAATTCAACTGCTGTTTTATGTGAGTATAGCATGGCGACTATGCGACATTATTTTAGTGTGCGCAATACTGTAGGTGTCACATAAAACAGCAGTTGAATTGTTTGCACCCTCACCCTGGCTCAGCCCATAGCCCGGCCGGCCAATGATGCCGTGGTTTGATTGGCGTGATTTGGATCATTCAAAAAAGGCTGCGCTTAGCCTAGATACATCGAGTGAAGTAATTCAGAGGAAATTTAAAAACAAATATTCTTTTAAAAAGATATTCCAAACATTTGGAATATCTTTTAAAAAGGTTATTTGTTTGATTTTTAACATCCAAAGCACTCAGGGCAAGCTAAAGAGGTACTTCTAAAAGTCCTAAAACCACAAAAATGAGGTTCTTTCCGCTATTGTTTCCACGAACTTCATCATAGGTTATCATAATTTATGTACAGAATACCAATTCGAAACTTTTTGCCAGTTACGTTTGCATGCCAACACTAGTAGTTAGTACAGTTCTCTTTTGAAATCAGGTCTCACCAAGATTAGGCTCTGTGTTCTTTGTACTCTTATTGAGCGTTGCCCGATTCCAGACAATCCACTACACGATAGCGGAACGAACCTCAGCCTATAGCTAGGTAGGACTAGGTAATCTTACTATTATGAGTAAGAACGAAGACTAACAGTTAACTAACTAAGACTCAAGAGGCAAGTGAATATTTTTAGTTGGTTTAAACAGCCGACTCGACCGTAGGGAATGCCCCTTCTTGGCCTAAATAGATCGCCGAGCTTAGCTTAGCTTAACAAAAATTTGGGCCGGACATGTGGCAAGGGTTCATAGCTTAGCCACACAACAACTGGGGCTACAATTACAATGTAGCAGACTCAGGAGGAAACGTAGCCCTATGTAATGTCATCCGTTGTCGGTCACTTCATACCCAACCCCAAGTCACTTCGTACCTCAATTTGTCTGCCATCAGTGAAACTGGACAAAATCAAGCATTGTCCCTAATGTCTGGCATGCAAGGTTATTTTATTTACGTTGTTTGTTTGTTTGCTTGTTTGTAATTCACTAATTGCCGAATTCGGGTTTACTAAAAAGAGATTAAAAAATGCATTTTTTAAATGAGTGATACTTGCCCATTTGAATAAAGGAAAGTAACAACGGGACATTTTACTGTAAAGGGAAAGACTGATTTTAACAATCGTACCCAAACTTGCCAAAGCAAAAGTACGCCATATGCGTACGACTTGACATGGGTACGAAGTGACTTGGGTACGAAGTGCCTTGGGTACGAAGCGCCTTGGGTACGAAGCGACTTGGGTACGAAGTGACTTGGGTATGAAGTGACTTGGATACGAAGTGACCGACATTCATGTAGTCTACACATGATGATTGATTGATGATGATTGATTGATGATGATTGATTGATGATACACACTACTCTCTCTCTCACTCAGACTGCTCGCTTTGTTTCGCATTTTCTTTTCAAGTTTTTGTCAACGTTAATGTGCCAATTCAATTAAACTTAAAATACATTTTTTTGTAACTAAAGTATTTCCATGGAAATTGTTTATGCTCACCTTCCAGTTGTTAATACACAAATTATTTACAAACCGTCAAAGAATGTTAAATTTCGGACCGTAGAATAACAGACCACAGTCACACACTGAATTGATTTCACAACGTTGCGCACCGATTTAAGAATGTCTTGTTACCTATTCATTTTTACACTGAAACTACATGTATCGTGGAACCTGACTGTCTGGCGGAACCATACCTCTAATGGTGGCGCCCTTTTAATTTTTATGGGGAAAAATTGGGACAGGGTGGTACAAAAATAATGTAACAATAGATTGATATTTCAGATTAGAAACTCGGTGTTTCTTTGGTGAGGTTTATTCGATTCATTGAGCGAGTGACAGAGCAGCAAACGTATCAAAACCCGCCAAAGTTTATAGTCAGGTGGATGAAAACAAACTACAAAATGAGTTTGTCAGGATCTCAACATTTTCAGATGGCATTTTCTGGAGCTTCCACTTAAGATCGAAAGGAAGTTTTGTTTTGCCTTGTGATGTTTTGGGGGGTGTTCGTTCGGTTGTGGGTCTGTTAGTGTTAGTGGCGGTAGAGGAGGGTCAAGAACTCTTCGTGACACCATCAAAAAAAAAAATCACACCATTTCGCCATGCCTTACTTGTTGAGTAACAGTTTTGATTTTAGCGTGTAGGCCTAATACATTTCTGTGAAGAAATCACTTTTAAATCAGCCAAATCATTAGATAGAGACCCTTTTGACTAAATAAAATCAATTCAAGCAAAATTGTATTTTGAGATGAGCCCACATGTCTCTTTCTGCTCAATCAACCATTTCTTTGAATAACATTCTTTGTTCACACAACTTAGCAAGGCTAAGTAATTGCTGTACAATTCCTATGGGAATTCATGGAGAGCGGGTCATTGTTGAATTGTATTAGTGAAAAACAAACCCCGGATAGTGATAAGACACTTGGCATGCTATTTGGCTATGGGTGCAGTTGTGGAACTTGGAATTTTTTAGATTATTTGAAAAAAAATGGCGGATTACCGACTTTTTAATTAAAAACTGTTACTCAATATGTGAGCGATGGTGTCATTGAGTGTTAAAATAAACGCTCTTCGAAATAAGTGAATATTATAATGTTATTACTTATAGTGTTATAGGTGGCTACACTGTTTTCTGCACAAATCACTGGAAAACGGGTCAGTTGCGTTAATTTTTACCAGTGGATGCATCTTCTTCTTTGTTTCTTCTTCTTCTTCTTCTTCTTCTTTTTTTTTTTTTTTTGGGGGGAGGCAAATACGTTTTGTTTTTTGATTTGGGGGGGGGCATTTAATGTATCGAACCATTAATTTGTGCATTTTTACGATCTCATATGGGGGCAAAAAGGGGGTAAGGTTTCTGAGCAGGGTGTGTGGTGTCCAGCCCCCTTCCCCAACCCCCTCCCCTTCTGGTTACGCCATTATCACTGACCATCACATGTGGCAGTTTATTTTTAAATAGTCGAAAGAAGATGGCTACTGATTTCGATGGCATCACATAATAATGTTCATTCAGAAGTTGGTTTTGCTGTGTGTCCGTATGTGTCGTTGAAAGCTAGAGAGTTAAACTGTACATCTCATCCAGAGCCGTGCATGCATCCTGAGCACATTGCGCATGATTAGCTCCACTCCCCAAACTTCTGAAAATTAAATTCTTTGTTCGTTTTGCTTGCCGTTTCAAAATATGTTTTACGTCTACGGCAGACTAGACATCAGTCATCCAACCGAGGCTGTTGGATGAACAGTGGTAGGCCTATTGAGATTCAAATGTATACGAATCCCAGAAAACCAGTGAACCCCATAGACGTGGCGGGGTTAGCTGGAGTTTTTGTCTGAATTTACCAGGTATAGCTGCTCATTGGAACTATCACAGCCTACACCGAGGCTCTGTAACATTGTCGAGTTAAAGTGTCAGCTCACCTAAAGACACATCATGTATTTCGTTGCTTTCTTCAGCATTCTGATAGCTGTGTCGGCCGGGAAACGCCCGCCGATGCCCGGCTTGCCGACCTACCCCATCAAGGCCGGTTCTACGGCTCCTAAACCCTGTTGCAGCCCAGCACAGTACACATACAAAGTCGGTAAGTTTAGTTTGTGATGGACTAACTATAATGGATGGATTTCGTATCTGTCTCACAAGACTCGCGCGCTAGTGTAAACGCAATAAACTTTATTATAATATTGTCAATCTACGTACCCATCTCAAAACAATAGCACGGGTTAGCTGAAAATAAGGATGAGCATGATGCAACAAGTGTGTGTGGGTTTTGTTTTTAATGTGCACAATACACAAACTGTTCTCAAAAATAAATTTACATTAACCAGCTTTTTTTGGGAAATCTGTAAAGGTGACGTAGGTTCAATCATACACCAAAGATTATTGCATTATTTGACTAAAACATGAAAAATAGTGTTGCTTGTTTTTTTTTATCAACTAATCACTTAATCGAGGATGAAACAATAACTTTTATCAAGTGTCAATGACTTTTAGAATAAACATGGGATTCTGTGTGACTCGCTGTGGGTGATAATCACTATTGATATTGTGGTGATCTTGGATGTTCTCACTTTGCACAAGTACTATTATGGCCTTATGATACTAGTGTCATAGCACTGTCACTCTAAGCATGGATGTTAATTTCTACCCCTATGACCTAAGGGCCAAGTGACACAGGGCAACTTCCCCCGGGCAACTAGTTCCAGGCAGAAACAAAATTCACATGTTAATTTCCGGTTTTTTCTTTTAGGGAACTGCTAGAAAAATGTCTGCTGTACCACTGAAGTGGTCCTTTTGCATGCTGTGCAAATGGTCGCCCCCATAAATTACCCTGTGTGCCAAGGCCTTATAACAAATCTTGCATTTTTGAAAGACATTACGAGTCTTAATCGATATTATTTTATGTGTGCTCAGTTGTCAACACCGTGGAGTCGCAAATGGGCGAACTGCTTGTTAATCTTGACATAGGTTACGGGGCTTACGACTCCATCAACCAACTACTCGGGGGTGAGAACACCGTGCAATTATCCAATGGCACGGACTATGATGTCAAAACTATTTTGGATTACAATAAGGTATTCTGATGGTTTGTTTGTTGGGGTGTTGGTGTGTTGGGGTGTTGGGGTGTTTGCTAGCGAAAGACCAGTAAGCGCTCAAATTAATTTCAATTTCATTTACAGTGGATACATTTTTTTTCTTCAACACTGCATATTTATGTAGACTAACAAGCAATTTAAAAAAAGAAGTCAAATTGGCAGCAGTTCCTTGTTATTGTACCTTTATTGGTTCAATGAGGACAAAATATGTGATGGCCCTGAAGCCAAACATCAGGGAATTGCCCTGAAGGTGCTGGGCCCAATTTCATAGAGCTGCTCAAAAGCGAAGTAAAACAAAGTTATGCTTACCGGAATGAGGTAACCAACCAAAATAACATGTTACGTGTTCATTTTGGGACTGGTATCCTGCTCGTTTCTGCTAAGCAGAAAATTGTTAAGCAATATTTACTGCTTACGCAGCTATGAAAATGGGCCCTGGCCCAAATTTCTATAGTGCTGCTTATAAACAGACAATATATCTATAGTGCGTAAACGCTTTCTGCTAAGCGAACGCAAGGTATTAACAGTTGCAATTGAACTGTACTTAAAACAGGGTAGTTTGGCTGGTACTCATTGTTTGTAGCACAACTCCTTTTTTTTTTCTCCACTGCTGTTTAACTAAAACTGTATTTAATTTTTTATTTGTTTATTTATTTTCTGTTTCAAATCTATCACTCAGCTTAAAGGGTATTATATTACCAAGAACAAGGGTGTTGTCGATTGCAAGAAGTTCGCAATTCCAGAATCAAAGTTTCCTGAAAACTGTCTTCCAGGTAAATAGTGTTTACATTTGACAAAAAGTGATAGGCCTATCCTGGTTTTGTTTAACATTGTCCTCGCAGAGTCTTTTTCAGGTTTTGATTTTGAATATTTTGTACCCCGTTGGCCAAACAAACGTGTTAAACCACATGAATATTATTGGTCATAACATTGTCTGCACTTTATGTGACCCAACATACTAACCTACTGGAGTAACAAACCTATGAAAGTTTAAGCTCAATCAGTCGTCGGAATACGAGGAAATTGTGACCTCTCCCCCCACTATATATTTGCACTGTTTTTAAAGTTCGAGTTTTTTGGTCTCTCGAGATCAAAACTAATTGTTTTTACTCATTTCCCAAAAACTATAGCATTGCGGGTTAAAGTATTTTAAATCGCCCAAAGCATCAGATATAGTCCCTTTTGAATAAAATAAAATAAATTCAAGCAAAATTTATTTTGAGATGAGCCCACATGTGTCTCTTTGTAGAGTTTATACCACTTCTGCTCATTCAACTATTTCTTGGAATAACAATTTCTTGAAATTTTAAAGATAAAACAAATAAAAAATGAAAAACAAAAATTGGCGATTAGCAACAATAAGGCAAAATTTCACGAGATATATTTTCCCTGTTCATTATACTTTGAGATGATGCTGTGTTCATCGGCGCACCTACTCTGGGTGACAGAGCTCTTGTTTCCGACCAGTGGTACGTCAGTAGGAATAGCAGCTATGGAGAAACGGCCCACATTGTGTATTCCATTAAAGCAGAAGGATGTGTGGATCTTGGCTCATATCGGCGAATATTCGATTCCAGCACGGGTAACTAATAACACATTCAAATATTCGAATAGCACATTTTTAGAATGATCGAATAACACTTTAAGAAAACAAATATATCCAACACAATGTTCCTATGATGAGCAAATCTGAGTTTTAAAAAAAAATCTGAATTCATAAAAGAAAGGATTTCCAATACTATTCAGCAGAAAAGGACGGGGTCTATAAATCACATTATTTTAACCCTGAAATTTGAACAACTGTTTATGTTTATGTAACACTTTTGAACATTTGATCTTTTCGCCCACATGCCCGCAACATCATAGCCCAACCCCATCTCATCTGCGTTTCCTTTCTTCAGATCACAGATAGGAAATTTAACATCACAAAGATTACGGCTGAAAAAAAATAAAAATGAAACTGCTTCCATTGTCATATTTTGTTTTTAAGGAGCGGAGATTAGATCTGTGAGTGGAAATTGGTACGACTTCAATTTAGGTATCGATGATCCAGCCCGTTGGTTTAAGCCCCCTCCAGAGTGTGAGGTAAGTTTTTCAGTATTTCACTCATACTTGTTAAAAATGTCAATCAACAAAGTTGTAACACTGGAATTAGTTGTTATTTACCTTGAATAGAATGTTTTAATAATTGTACCTAAATTGGTATCCCGTGAGTTTAATACGTTTATATGCCCGAACTGGTCGCGGACTCTTGTGTTTAAATGATTCCAGCTCACAAGCTCGTGTTTGCGTGCATTTTCAATTTAACTTTGCCATTAGAGGAGGTTGATGGTGGTCTCGAGCACCGGCCTCAAGTTCTGATTGCTGAGTCGTCAGAGTGTGGGTTCGAATCCCGGTTTTGAAACTTCTGTTCTTGGGCAAGACACTTAACTATAATTGCATCTCACCACTCAGGGTTACAGGGTACCTGCGAGGGTAGAGATCGTTGATGGGAATGATTAGCAAACTGCGCAAAAAAGAAGAAGAAGTGGTTGCCGGTGCTGCACACTCCTAATGAGTTAAGCTAGTTTCAGGAATGCCTATACGGTGAAATGAATAGGGGTAGTAATATTTTATACCGATGTGACTATTCGCTACGTTGATCTGGTATATTTTGACAATATTTGGCCGTATGTTGTGATTTTTTTTCCAGGGTGCCAAGGTGACTGATATTCCGACTCGGCTTCTCCGTAGCCCGATGTATGGTGGGAAGGTGACACTCTTTGATTAGATCCTCCACATCCATGCCGACCTTACTCCCAGTGATGCACACGGGAGTTTTCCTATAGATGAACCTGTGAAGAAAGTTCTGCCTTAATATCTTGGGGTTTATGTTATTTTTGTTTTAAACGTGTTTGGGAGTTAGGTTCGCCCTGCCCCCGCCCTCTATCTTCATTCCTCTATGTGACAATTTCCCGTTTCTCTCCCTGTATAAACCATAATGTAACCCCTGATTACAAAAAGAGTGACCTTGTATATTCCAGGGCCTTACCGGCAGGCAAGACACTACACTGGTCATCTGGGAAGCTGTACATTTTGTGTCAGAATTTCGACATAGATTCAGTTATAAAAGTAACAGCTGAACATGTTTTGAAATGTATCCCTTTTTTTCATAATATCCAAAGTTGATATAAAAAAACAATCAGACTGTGCAAACAGCTGTGTACAAACCTTGCCGCGGGAAGTCCAATTTCTGTAGCTTTTTTGTAAACATCAGTCAAAGGTTACATATAGTTCTTGGCGTAGCTCAGCTTGGTATCCAACAACGGCCGTTTTGGTCAGATTCCATATAGTACACAATAGAATTTCCAGATACATCACAAAAAGGACTAGACTATAATTGCTGACTATTACCAGACTATTCCGGGTTTGGTTAACATTTTAATAACAACTAATTATCACTTGATATAACTTTCTCCTATTAAAGTAATGTGTATACTTTAGTGAATATAGAACTATGTTTTATGTTGGTGATATACATTTGTTTTTTTGCAATGATCGGAAAACTAATGATTCCGGTGTTTAATGAATAACTTTTGGTTAGTAAAATCGGCGGCCATTTTTGATTTTCAAATGTCCAAACGGACCAACACGACCCACGTGGACCATTAATGTCATGTTGGATCACAAGTTGAAAGAAACTACTTTGTATGTGCCCCACAATACCACATACGACCAACGTATTAGACTGGAAGCTGAATGTTTAACTTTCACTCGTCTTCCACCATTCTTCAGAAAATGGCTCAAATAAATAAAACGATGTGTAATTTTGCAGTTTAATGTGTGCTGTGTGTGCCTTCATATTCGCTACCTTATGGAGACCGAGAACAAAACAGAAAAGGGAAAACAAAGGGTCTCCATAGGGAAATTCTAAAGACTGGGTTTCTCCACAAGGAATTTTGTGTAAAAAGTCTATGGGAGGTTCTTAACTATACAGGGACAAAGGAAAGAACAAAATATGTCTCCACAGGGATGCAAAAACAGGAATGTGGGCAAGCGCTACATACCCAGTGTGGACCTGAGAACAAAAGAGGTCCACATAATGTAGGGATCTGAAGCACTATGTGGACTTACACACGTCCACACAACGTTATTTGCAGTGTTGAGGAATAGGATTTTCCTTAAGTGTACAGAACAAAGGAATGTCCACACAACGACTGCAAAATAAGACTGTGTGTGTATGTGTGTGTGAATTGGTAACAATTGTAGGTAAAAGACATATATAAAATATAGCACCCCCCACACTGCAAAGGTTTGTATTATTATAAAAAGAGAGACGATATAAATAGGGGCAGATAGGGGAAATAATATTGGGCTAAATTGTGCCTTTGTTTGGTACAGGCATGGAACTTTGCCCACAGTCAGAGTCTGCAAGAGAAAGATATTGATATTTGGCTACACGGCCATCTCATATTTTGTCATTTGAAAAAAATAAATAACACGAGGCGAGAATACACAAGCTGGCCAATTTGCAAAACTGTCATGGCTGCCATTGCTACCTGTATCCACCCAAAGGACAACAATTTTGGTGGTTCAATAGTCAAAGGCCCTTCTCGTGACGCACTCTGACTTTGTGTCAAATTCCATGCCACAATCCCATCACCTACCTGCCGTCGTCTTTGTCGAAGAAGCATTCAACGAAAGACTGGTCATGTATTAGAAACCCAATACTATTTCTATAGACTCATTTGCATATGACGTCACACGACCCTGACACTAACAGTGCCCCCATTGAGGTCAACAAAGACCTATCATTGGCTGAGAGTTGTGTGCGTGCACGTTCCCATCCTTTGACCTCGGTGTGATGGCGGCCAGCGCAAGTGGAATAATCTAATCCCTGACGTCATCCCCCAAGATAAATCTTGGTTGCACTCGAACTCCCCATAGATTTAAACAACAACAACAACAACAACAACAAAAACCACAAGAAGTAAAAACATTACACAGAGTGATTACTTAAGGGTCTACCCCGTTCAATTATTGAACATTAAGTTTACCTAAAGTTTAAATTCTCTGTTACAACCGAGCTGTCCGAAATAACAAAGGATGCTGTCGCCTTAAATTTGCCTGTTTGTTTCTATTCTTATTTCAGTATGCACAGAGAAATTTCAATGAAAGTTGATATTGAGACTGACTTGTCACCAATTCGCGCAATTAATGAACTACAAAATGCATTTTTGGTATCTCATTTAGGCCTAACCCATACAAAACTTTCTGTCATATTCTATCTGGTAGAACTCAATTCTGCCCAATAGCATTCGAAATTGTTGGCAGTATTCAGATAAGTCTCAATATCACGTTAGCGCTGTCCACAAATTGTGTTATACCCTACGTTTTCCCCAAAGCAAGGTTTCCCAAATGTTACCTGTGGGTATTACAGTCTGTAATCAGACCGCTTTGAGAAATCTGGGGCGGGGCGGAGGGGGGGGGGGCGGGGGAAGGACGGACGCAGACGACCATTCTGCTCTCGAGAGATATACACAACTGGTGAAGAAGTATGTGCATATGGGGCCTCTTTGGTTATGGGGAACAGAGGCGTTGATTTTCCGAAATATGTAATAGATAAATACAAAAGAACGAATTTCTTACACACCGGGTATAAGTTCCCCTTTTCCCCCTTTTCTTCTTGATATGGCCGAATTTCCCCCGACTGTTTTGCCCGAATTTGGGATGGCAGTTTCCAGCCTTAACCCCCTGGGTCGCAGGCCGAGATGTGAAGAATGTCTGCCGTACGAGAACTAGTGTTTTATTCAACTGTACATTATGGGATAACTTTGTGTAGAATCCCATCATGTGGCGCAGTTCGTTCAGGTGAAACTGAATCGAAATAATACAATGAAAAGCTATATTATTATGAATTTTACGAAGTCCCTCGATCGTTTATAGTAAAAGTACAAGCCTCGGTTAAATCAAGATGGGTCAATGCAGAACAACAACAACCGCATCAAGGACAACACACGATGCAGTCTCTGGGGTTTGAGCTGAAAACACCCGCAGCCACTCATCTCCGAGCACGCAAACTGTCCAAAAGCCCCACCCGTAACTCCGGAGTCTGTCCGCCGTGTTGAAAACAGTGAAGTTCCCTGGTCGATTCATAACATCAAGATGTGGTCTTGTGCGATTATTTGCATGTTGCTGGTGGGAGCGATGGCCCAAAAGCCCTCTACGGAGGACCACAAGCCTTGCTGCGCTCCTCGATATTTCACTTACAAACAGGGTAAGTGTGTCACTCTAACACGAGTATGTATTTCTTGTTCGGGAAAATAATTGTAGTTGAGGCCCGTGCCCATCTGCAACTTTTAAATTACATGATTAGTCACGTCGGGCAACATAGAGGGCTCAAGCAGGTAACGAGAAAAACTGACACATTTGTGTAATGTTGTAACCTTTTAGTTGACGTCATAACTCATGCACCCGATGGCAAGCTGGTAATCGAATATTCAAGAACTGAGGGTGCGTATGACTCCATTTCTGAGCAGGTGTCTATTTTCTACGATGCTGAGTACTTCAATGGTACCGAACTGCGTGGCAGATACATAGCAGATTTCAAAGAGGTAACATCGGTTTCAAAGTGATGATTCCAGTTTTTTTTTATTTATGTTTTTACTTTTCAACAAAAGTACTTTATTCGATCATAAAACATACAGGATAAAACAAAAAACCATAACAATTTCATTAAGCAGACAAGAAACATATTTTACATAATACAGAACGGCGAAGTACGTGTCTGTGAGAACAAAGTTACATCAAGATACAAGAATACAATTTCATTTTACAGAAGCGGCATGATCGATTGACTGATCAATCGATCGAATGATTGATTGAGTGATTGAAAAGTGCTTGCATTAAAAACATTGGAATTCCTCGTATTCTTTTTTGAATGAAAGTTACACAATCTGAGCTATATACGGTTTTTATCTTTTACATCAATAATTTGAAGCTTTTCATAAAGTGGTTAACAAAGCTTTTATCAATTGAATATTTATGTGACGTTTATTTTTGCGAAATCTCTTTCTTAGAAAATGCTGTACGCAATCATTGAGGTTGGAGGTGAAACACATTGCTTTCCTAAGCAATTGAACTCTCCCTTCCCCAGATACTCTATTCCCGGTAAGTTTTCACAACGTCAACGTAATAGTTTCCGCGATTGTGTTAACTTTGTCAAACTCAAAGTTTAAGAACTGAATACAACGGCAAACTTTCCGTGTTCATTAACCTTATATTGATTTTTTTGTCAGTTGGCGTTTTCTGTAGACTTTCCCACAAACGCTCATTCTACTTCCTGCTATATTTGTTTCTTTTTTTTCCCTAATGCTATTAGAAGACGCAAAGTTTGTGCACGAAGCCTTGATGGGTGAGAGAGCTTTACTCGTGGAAACGTGGTATTTTTCCCGTGAACTGGATCCCGAACAAGAAGTCCACGTTTCCAAGACGGTAGGATATCCAAGTTGTGTGCCCGTCAACGATGTAGCTACCTACTTCAACCCAACTACAGGTAACTAAAAAAAAAAAAACTAAAAAAAAAAACCCCAAAAAACTTTCAAGCGTCCTTATCAAAGTAGGCCTGTATCTAAATCGTACAAGCAGCACCCACGCACACGTGTCTTCTCTTTGGGTGTTTTATTGTATTGTATTGTATTTTTTTTTTTTTTGCCACAGGGGAATTGCTCGGAGAGATTGACTCGCGCATATTTGACTTCGATCTAGGAATATGTGACCGGGAACACTATTTCAAAGTTCCAGAGGAATGTCAATCGGTAAACGATTCTTTATATCATGTAAATTTATGTATGTAACCAACCTTACACAAATTTGAATTAATATGGATTTAGAGTACCTGTGTGTTCTCTGTGTAAACCTAGGGCAGTTTCAAATAATAAAGTGCTTTATTTCCCTCTCTAGTTTTAAATTCCACACAGAGAAAAGTAATAAAGATCTTGTACTGAAGCACAAATTGACGATTGTCAGACAACAAAACAAAAACCTATCCTATTGCGTTCCCACATGTAAAAACGAGGATACTACGTTGTGATAAAACATAAAATAGGCCATGTGATGGTACACTCTTCGAGTGACTATTTTATTTATGAAAATCACCGTAGACAAATAAAATTGAGAGCTAACATTGTTTGTGATATCAAACATTTTACTAACAGTTGTCAGCTAACAAATTACAATAAAAACCATCCCAACCGGCTGGTGACAACGTGATCACCTCAACTTATTTATACATTTAAATGTTACCAAAATACAACGTGCAGACAGCGTGACTGACACAAAGCAAATTGTACGTTTTAATAAAACCGAAATACAACATGACCGCCACAATTTAAATATTACGTTTTGATAACAGCAAAATACATCGTGCTCTTAAAAGAGCCAGGTGTGACAGGATCATTTCTCTCTGTCCCCTTGAGATTCTTACCGCATATCTTCACCCGTTCCTTTTTTTCATAATGAATTTACTTTTCATGTAATTTTCTCTTCTTCAGGGCAATGCTTTGAAGACGCCTACGTTGGAAGTGCAGAAGCTTCTGGACAAGATTTCACGTCGACGCAAGTTTTAAGACCAGTAATGCAAACCACTCTGATGCAGATATCGTTTTGAATTAAAAAGGATCCACAAAGGGTTGATCTTTGGGTGTAGTCAATTTAAATAATAATGTCGTATTATTTTCCGGTTTACTCAATTGAGGGAAAAATGAGGAATTTAAAAAGATACAAAGCATTTGTTGGGGGTTTAAATTAAACTCATTTCAATTCTCTGGTTTTCAATCACATCTTACAACCAACCCTCGAAAATTCATGAAATATTTTAGTGAAAACAAAGCAAAATGATCCGCATGGATTTTGTACACGTTCAAATCAGTAATTTTTGAGGATCTTCCAAATGCAAAATGTATCGACCAAGACACTGCTTAAGATTGAAATTTTGTTTGTCTCGAGGATTGGTAATGTATGAAAAATGAAAATCAGTGAGCTTTTCAGATTGAAATGACAACTTGTCCGTTCTGGTTATAACTGATGCTGTGGCCTTTAATTGTGGCTTGTTCTAATGTGGCCTTTATCTAATTATGACATTCACAGTTTGGGAAAATTTAAACGCGATGTAACCTACTAAGAAATTCAACTAAAATGACCATCTTGTACTTTTGCAAATCTTATATGGTAATAAGACGATTATCTCAGTATATGGTAGTTGGGTGCATTTCGCTATGGTGTAAATTTAGGAATTAAACGGTTTTTAAATTCTTAGTTTAATAGTCTCTTTTAAAAGTAGTGTCAGCTGCAGCCCAAGACCTGTTAAATTAGGGAGGGGGGGGGGGGCTTTATTTTAAGCCGGGGCAAACATTAAACCTTAATGAGACTTTGTACCGCTGAAAAGCATTGACCTTCCATGTCAATGACGAACTTCACTGGTGTTTTGGGGTTTTTGTTGGGGTGTTGGGGTGTTTGTTTGTTTGTTTGTTTTTGAGCTGTGGGATAACGCGAACAATGAACATAATTGCCTTAATGTTGGTGTAATGGTTTGGGTTCAGTTCAAATTTCAGTAATTATTGTGGGTATATTGAGATTGGAAATGGAAGGGAAATATTTTTGGGGAAATAAAGTAACCGCTGGTAACAAAATACGATAAAGAATTGAATTACCAATGTATTGAGTTTGTTTCTTTTATACAGTACCAATGGTAGGAACTTCTTGAAAATAAATATTTAAAAAATGCATGCACAATTTTGTGTGTTTGTTAATTTGTCCGTTGTTGGTGTTTAACAGCAGTTTTGGCATTACGC
This sequence comes from Pisaster brevispinus, assembly GCA_023634235.1. NCBI lineage: Eukaryota > Metazoa > Echinodermata > Asteroidea > Forcipulatida > Asteriidae > Pisaster > Pisaster brevispinus. The sequence continues at coordinate 6,583,142 of JAMKCF010000021.1, read as the reverse complement.
TAAGTAGAAATACACTTCACAGTGAATTGCAAACATAATATGACCAGCCTATAACCGGACATTAACACTCCTTAAGTTTCCAGGACGGACGCAGACGACCATTCTGCTCTCGAGAGATATACACAACTGGTGAAGAAGTATGTGCATATGTGGCCTCTTTGGGTATGGGGAACAGAGGCGTTGATTTCCCGAAATATGTAATAGATAAATACAAAAGTACGAATTTCTTACACACCGGGTATAAGTTCCCCTTTTCCCCCTTTTCTTCTTGATATGGCCGAATTTCCCCCGACTGTTTTGCCCGAATTTGGGATGGCATTTTCCAGCCTTAACCCCCTGGGTCGCAGGCCGAGATGTGAAGAATGTCTGCCGTACGAGAACTAGTGTTTTATTCAACTGTACATTATGGGATAACTTTGTGTAGAATCCCATCATGTGGCGCAGTTCGTTCAGGTGAAACTGAATTGAAATAATACAATGAAAAGCTATATTATTATGAATTTTACGAAGTCCCTCGATCGTTTATAGTAAAAGTACAAGCCTCGGTTGAATTGAGATGGGTCAATGCAGAACAACAACAACCACATGAAGGACAACACACGATGCAGTCTCTGTGCATGGGGTTTGAGCTGAAAACACCCGCAGCCACTCATCTCCGAGCACGCAAACTGTCCAAAAGCCTCACCCGTAACTCCGGAGTCTGTCCGCCGTGTTGAAAACAGTGAAGTTCCCTGGTCGATTCATAACATCAAGATGTGGTCTTGTGCGATTGTTTGCATGTTGCTGGTGGGAGCGATGGCCCAAAAGCCATCTACGGAGGCTCACAAGCCTTGCTGCGCTCCTCGATATTTCACTTTCAAACAGGGTAAGTGTGTCACTCTTTTACATGAGTATGTATTTTTTGTTCGGGAAAATAATTGTAGTTGAGGCCCGTGCCCATCTGCAACTTTTAAATTACATGATTACTCACGTCGGGCAGAATAGAGGGCTCAAGCAGATAACGAAAAAAAAACCTGACACACATTTTTGTAATGTTGTAACCTTTTAGTTGTCATCTTAAATCATGCACCCGATGGCGAGCTGGTAGTCGAATATGAACAAACTGAGGGTGCGTATGACTCCATTTCTGAGCAGGTGTCTATTTTCTACGATGCTGAGTACTTCAATGGTACCGAACTGCGTGGCAGATACATAGCAGATTTCAAAGAGGTAACATCGAATTGATGATTCAAGTGTTTTTTACTTTTCAACAAAAGTACTTTATTCGATCACAAAATAAAAAAAAACCACCTTAACAATTACATTAGTAGACAAGAAACACATGTTACATAATACAGGACGGCGAAGTACGTGTCTGTGAGAACAAAATTAGAATCAAGATACAAGTATATACAATTTCCTTTTACAGAAGTACGGATGATCGATTGACTAATCGATCGATCGGTTGATTGATTGAAAAACCCATGAAATCCCTCGAATTCTTTTTGAATGAAAGTTACACGAGCTATATACGGTTTTTATCTTTTACATCAATAATTTGAAGCTTTTCATAAAGTATTTAACAAAGCTTTTATCAATTGAATATTTATGTGACGTTTATTCATGCGAAATCTCTTTCTTAGCAAATGCTGTACGCAATCATTGAGGCTGGAGGTGAAACACATTGCTTTCCTCAGCACTTGAACTCTCCCTTCCCCGAATACTGTATTCCCGGTAAGTTTTCACAACATCAACGTGATCACTCAACTGATAACATCGTTAACAATTTCTTGACAGAAATCATTGATGCCTACAAGCAAGACTTTCCTGTCAGGGAATCAGGGCTACGTCCTTCGGATAAGCCTTGCATGACTCCTCAAATCAAGAAAGTTTTCTCACTTCGCCAACAAGCGTACACTAAAAGAGATTGCGCAATCAAATCCAAAAACTTATAAAAAATGCCAAAGCTAAATTTTACATTGAATCTGTCCGTAACCTCAAGCGTTACCATCCAGCTGAGTGGCACAAACAAGTCCAGAACATTTGTCACTTCAAACCGAAGCCAACACCAATACCTGGAGCTAATTCTAAACCAGAACACACAGCTGAAGCCATCAACAAACACTTTGCTCAAATCTGTAATCAGCTCCCTGCTTTGGACACAGAACGCCTACCTGCGTATCGTATACCTGCAGACGCCCCACCTCCCAAGGTTTATTATGGTCGTCAAGTACTCAAAGCTCTCAATGTTCTCCAAACAAACAAATCCAGTCATCCTTCAGACTTGCCCGTCAGATTAATCAAAGAATTTGCACCTGAACTCTCAAGACCTCTGACTCATATACTTAACTCATGCATTATTAATGGTAACTTTTCTGGTGTTTGGAAAACTGCAACCATAGTGCCAATTCCCAAGGAAAAGAAAATGTTGTCATTTCATCCATTAAGACCTATCTCACTGACTCCGATTTTTGCTCGTATTCTTGAATCATTTATTGTTAAGTGGATAATTGAAGATATTACTGATAAACTGGATCTCAAACAATATAGTAATATTAAAGGTAGCTCCACTGTGCATTATCTTGTAGACATGTTAAACTCCGTTTACTAGAGTCTTGATAAACCTAACCATTATGCCTATCTTTCTGCTGTTGATTTCACCAAAGCTTTTGATCGTGTCAATCATACTATTGTTATTAAAAAACTAATTGACCTTGGGGTCAGGCGTTCTATTGTCCCTATTGTCTGTAGCTTCCTCACCATTCGCACACATAACACCAAACTTAATAACCACACTGCAAAAACTGGGGTGTTAAATTGATTCTTTCTGGTATCTATATGTGACAACACCAACATGGTGTTATTTATCCCCATTACTATATCGTTGGTGAAATTAACACCGTGTCGGTGTTGTCACATAATTATAGATACCAGAAAGAATCAATTTAACACCCTGGCCAGTTTTTGCAGTGCATGTTTCCTCTCTTGCTACCATCAGTTGTGGTGTTCCCCAGGGAACCAAGCTTGGGCCAATTCTTTTCCGTAGTTTAGTCAATGACGCTGCAGTTGGTAGCTGCAGGCGATGGAAATAATGTGGACGACCTGACGATTGGGGAGATAGTCAATTTTGGTGAGCAATCCCAATTGCAAACCAACCTCGATGATCTGTCCAACTGGTGTAAAAGTTAATTATGTTGTTCCCAATCCTTCCAAATGCCACATCATGGAAATCAGTTTCTTAAGGCGTCAAACACCAAACTACATCTTCAGCCTTAATTCATCTGAATTAAATACTGTCACTCACATGAAGCTCCTAGGTGTTACAATACAGAATAGACATGTGGCTGATATTGTTTCCAGGGCGTCACGCAAGTTGTTTACTTTGTGTATTTTGAAGAAATCAGGTGTCCCTATAGGTCAGACTTTTTTTTAAGTCTCTGTTTACATTTGTTATATTAGACCCATAGTTGAGTATGCTTGCCAAGTCTGGCAAAGTTCTATTACTAAACAGCAGGCCAGTAAAATTGAGAGTGTCCAGATACGGGCATGTCGTATCATAATAGGCTATCAGGAATATCAAATTTACCGTACAGCGCTTGCAATTTTGGATCTTCCCTCTCTTGGAAGTAGACGTGCTATGCTTTTTGTTAAATGGGGTGAACAACTGTTGAAATCCACCAAATATAGAAATATGATTCCCCCTCTTAGAACTGACTGTAAACTTAAACATCTGAGAGAGAATACTGTGAAAGGGTTAGTTCCACCACTCTGTAGAACAGACAGATATACAAAATCCACTATTCCATTGTTGTTCAGGATTTTATAAATTTGTACATATACATGTATCTGTTTTTAAATATGTTATACCTATCTTGTTTAACCAATAATAAATTTATACTTGTAAACAAGGTTATTTCAGCCAGTGGCTGCCAACCATGTATTTGTTTTTAATAATAAACCAGAATATATATATATAATATTTTCCGCGATTGTGTTAACTTTGTCAAACTCAAAGTTTAAGAACTGAATACAAGGGCAAACTCTCCGTGTTCATTAACCTTTTATTGATTTGTTGTCAGTTGGCTCATTTTACTTCCTGCTAAATTTGTTTCTTTTCTTTGTTCTAATGCTATTAGAGGATGCAAAGTTTGTGCAAGAAGCCTGGATCGGTGAGAAAGATTTACTCGTTGATACGTGGTATTTTTCCCGTGAACTGGATCCCGACCATGAAGCCCACGTTGCCACGACGGTAGGACATCCAAGTTGTGTGCCCGTCAACCAAGCAGCTACCCACGTCAACCCAACTACAGGTAACTAAAAAAACCACCCCAAAACCACCACCAACAACAACAACGACTTCAAGCGTCCTCATTACAGTATAGGCCTATATCTAAATTGTACAAGCAGCACCCACGCACAGGTGTCTTCTCTTTGGGTGTTTTATTTCATTTATTTTTATTTTTTGCCACAGGGGAATTGCTCGGAATGCTTGACTCGCGCATATTTGACTTCAATCTAGGAATCTGTGACCGGGAACACTATTTCAAAGTTCCAGAGGAATGTCAATCGGTAAACGATTCTTTATATCATGTAAATCTATGTATGTAACCAACCTTACAAAAATTTGAATTAATATGGATTTAGAGTACCTGTGTGTTCTCTGTGTAAACCTAGGGCAGTTTCAAATAATAAAATGCTTTATTTCCCTCTCCAGTTTTAAATTCCACACAGAGAAAAGTAATAAAGATCTTGTACTGAAGCACACATTGACGATTGTCAGACAACAAAACAAAAACCTATCCTATTGCGTTCCCACATGTAAAATTCATTTTTCGTAACGATGTTGAAAACAAAGAAACTACGTTGTGATAAAACTAAAATAGGTCATGTGACTTTTCGAGTGACTATTTATTTATGAAAACCAACGTAGACAGTTAAAATTGAGAGATAACATTGTCTGTGATGTCAAACATTTTACTAACAGTTTTTAGCTAACAAATGACAATAAAAACCATCCCAACCGGCTGTTTGAAGTATTCAAAATGATGGTCTAAACACAAATAATTCGCCGATACAAACTAAAATACAACGTTTGCGATGTGATGGTCAAAACATATAGTTTGTGTACGTTGTAATCAAACCGAAATACATTTTTTACAACGTGATAACAAAGATACTTTGGTTTGCGATAAAACTAAAATAGGCCTGCAACGTTTACAACGTTATGGTCACAACATTAACGCAACGTTGAGACAACGTGGCTGTCACAGCCTGAGTACCATATTTTGCACATTACCAAAATACAACGTGGTGACAACGTGATCACCTCAACTTATTTATACATTTTAATGTTACCAAAATACAACGTGCAGACAGCGTGACTGACACAAAGCAAATTGTATGTTTTAATAATACCGAAATACAACATGACCGCCACAATTTCAATATTACGTTTTGATAACAGCAAAATACATCGTGCTCTTGAAAGAGCCAGGTGTGACAGGATCATTTCTCTCTGTCCCTTGAGATTCTGTCCGATACGGCGAACTGTGCAGAAAAGTTCGTCTGCATAGCGCTCTCTTGAAACAACTTCCTTCGGACCATGTAGCACACGGGGGACACACACTGAGAGACCACCCCCCCAAGAACCCCTAAACCCAAAGAGTGTTCACATTTTAGACAGCGAGCCAAGGACATCTTTACCGCACATCTGTAGCATTTTCCTTTTTTTTCCATAATGAATTTACTTTTCATGTAACTTTTTCTTCTTCAGGGCAATGCTTTGAAGACGCCTACGTTGGAAGTGCAGAAGATTCTTGACAAGATTTCACGTCGACGCAAGTTTTTAGGCCAGTAATGCAAACCATTCTGATGCAGAGATCGTTTTGAATTAAAAATGATCCACAAAGGGGTGATCTTTGGGTGTAGTCAATTTAAATAATAATATCGTATTAACTTCTGGTTTACTCAATCGATGAAAAAATTTGGAATTTAAAAAGATACAAAGCATTTGTTGGGGGTTTAAATTAAACTCATTTCAATTCTCTGGTTTTCAATCACATCTTACAACCAACCCTCGAAATTTTATAAAATGTTTTATATATTTTGGGTTTGAACAAAGAAGAATTGACTGGAGCGGGACTTGAACCAACGACCTCCGGGATGACGTACCGTTAATTAAAATAGTTTAGTGAAAACAAAGCAAAATGATCTGCATGGATTTTGCACACGTTCAAATCAGTAATTTTGGAGAATCTTCCAAATGCAAAATGTATCGACCCAGACACTGCTAAGATTGACATTGTCTTTGTCTCGAGGACTGGTAATGGTATGAAAAATGAAAATCAGTGAGCTTTCAGATTGAAATGACAACTTGTCCGTTCTGGTTACAACTGATGCTGTGCTTGTTCTTACGTGGCCTTCATCTAACTATGACATTCACAGTTTGGGAAAATTTAAACGCGATGTAACCTACTAAGAAATTCAACTAGAGTGACCAACATTGTACTTTTGCAAATCTTATATAAGACGATTATCTCAGTATATGGTAGTTGGGTGCATTTTGCCATGGTTTAAATTTTGGAATAAAACAGTTTTTTTATTTTTTAGTTTAATAGTAGTGTCAGCGGCAGCGCAAGACCTGTTAAATGAAAGGGGGGGGGGGCTTTATTTTAAGCCGGGCAAACATTAAACCTTAATGAGACTTTGTACCGCTGAAAAGCATTGACTTACCATGTCAATGACGAACTTCGCTGGTGTTTTGGAGTTTGTTTGTTGGGGTGTGTGTTTGTTTGTTTGTTTGTTTTTGAGCTGTGGGATAACGCGAACAACAAACATAATTACACTAATGTTGGTGCAATGGTTTGGGTTCAGTTCAAATTTCAGTAATTGTGGGCACATTGAGATTGGCAATGGAGGGGGAATATTTTGGGGGAAATAAAGTAACTGGGGAATTTCCCCCGCCCCCCACCCCACCTCCAGTGCCGTCGCTGGTAACAGAATACGATAAAGAATTGAATTACCAATGTATTGAGTTTGTTTCTTTTGAACAGTACCAATGGTAGGAATTTCTTGAAAATAAATATAAAAAAATGCATGCACAATTTTGTGTGTTTGTTAATTTGTCCGTTGTTGGTGTTTAACAGCAGTTTTGGCATTACGCTAAGTAGAAATACACTTCACAGTGAATTGCAAACATAATATGAACAGCCTATAACCGGACATTTTTGTTTTCGTATATTAGTCTTGAGACCTTAGAAGATGATGACTAATAAAACGATGTAAAGAGCAGAGACAATTTTACCGCAGTTTGACCCCAGTTCACCACGTAACACATATTCACTACACGGTCCGCTGATAGCTTTGCCCTGAGACATATCTCCACAACAATGTTCAGTTCCAGCACAATGAATACCAAACCCTTGTGTCAAAAATAAAGGTGGAACAAAAAAATCGATTATGGAAAGACGAAACAAATGAAGCGCCTCCACAATAATCCCCACCTTACAATGAGGACGTTGGATCGGGACGTCTGTTGTAGACAGTATACTTTAAGAAAAGTTGTTCAAAATGAGTCCTCTATAAGTTTTGCATTACTTAGATGTTACAACTTTTTCCAAGCTATTTTAGTTTCGCAAATAAGGTTGGCTTAGTTTTTTGCATATATTTATTTATTTATTTATTTATTATTTATTAAAACAAATTTATACAGGATACAAAAATCAGCTCAGAGGCTGTTTCACATCATGGTCCTGTTAAAAAATAAACAAGCAACAAAACTAGCAATATATACAAATAATGGGAAATACCCAAGTGGAATTATGGAAAGGTAAAAAAAACCCCACAATACACGAACTATAAACAGAACAGAACAAACTACTTAAAATACACCTTCTTACACATGTTTTTAAAGCTATCAGTAGAGGAGGCATTCTGGACATGAGTAGGTATTTGATTCCAAACAGTAGCCCCATCATAACACAGTGATTGTTTATAGCATTCAACATTTGGCTTAGGAATAACAACATTGAGAGAATCTGCGTTCCTTGTATTGAAGCCGTGCCTATCAAAATACATTTCTATGTTGTCGCAAAGACGATCAGGTGCTAGCCCATGAATACATTTATACATAATACAGGCTAAGTAGAAATCCCTTCTCTGGTCTAAGGTCTGCCAAGAAAGTGTCCTAATGATTTCTTCACCTCGAGAGTTGACATAATCAAAATCATCAGCAACAATCCTAGCAGCTCTTTTTTGTAGTCTGAGAAGGGCCTTTTTGTTATTCAAAGAAGAATTCCCCTAGACAGAACTAGCGTAGTCAAAACAAGGTTGAATGGTTGTTTTGTAAAGAGTGTTGAAGAACCTTTTGTTAATAATGGTGTGTCCTGAGAGAGTGAACCTTAAAAGCAACCGATTACATACATTTCAGACATGCGAATCCCAGTTGAGATTGCCCCAGACAGAACTAGCTTAGTCAAAACAAGGTTGAATGGTTGTTTTGTACAGTGTTGAGTAACCTTTTGTTAATGGTGTGTCTAAGTCTACTGAGAGAGGGAATCTTAAAAGCAACCGATTTACATACATTTCAGACATGCGAATCCCAGGTGAGATTGGCATCAACTTCAACCCCTAAGTACCTGACTCTTTCCACCTGTTCGAGTGGGGTGTCCTTAATAAAACGTTCAAATTATCTTTATTGGTACGAGAACATTTTAAAAGCATAGTTTTAGTTTCTCTGGATTAATGCGAAGACGGTTACATTTATACGGTTACATTTATACCATGCACTGATACTATCAATATTAGCTGCAACACTTCGTTAATATCAGTAACATTCTTCCCTGTTGTATAAATGACCACATCATCAGCAAAAATATTACCGGTACAATTGGAATTAATAGTTTGAGTAATAGCATTAATGAAGATTAAAAAAAGGAAAGGCCCAAGAAGGCTACCTTGAGGCACACCAACAGTAATTTCATTAGGCCGAGAAGTTACTACATTGCAGCGAACAACTTGTTTTCTTTTAGAGAGATAGCTCCTGAACAATAGTATCAAAAAATTTGGAAATATCGAGGAAACAAGACCCAATAAATTCATGTTCATTAAAAGCTTCATAAAAATCGTCAATTACACGATGAAGATTAGTTTGGGTGGAATGTTTTTTTAGGAAAGCAAATTTATCAACAGTAATCACGTCATGTGTGGTGAGGTAATTAAGCAGTTGAACTTGAACTTCTTTCTCACAAATTTTGGCAATAATATGACAAACAACTGAGATAGGCCTATATTTACCCATGGTCTTTTTACAACCCATACCCTTGTAGATTGGGGGTAGTACGAGCAAATTTCCAATCATCCGGAATAACACCAGTTTTAAGAGAGACATTGACTAGATAACAAAGTGATTTGAATACAAACTATATATATTAGCAGTGACGTAGTTGATTTTCTCTTGTCGGAGTCCGAGTCCAAGTTGTACCTGCTGTCCGAGGGGAAGGGAGAGTCCGAGTCGACACAAAAATGGACCCGAGACCAGTCTCGACTCCGAGACTGGTATGCCTGCTGCAGGTTGCAAAATAAGGTTGGCTTTATAGCGTTTGCATATCTAGTTTTTCACAAGGTTTCCTAGATGTTTTGCTTATCTAGCTGAGCAAATAAGGTTGGCTTATTTTTTTTTTTTGCATATCTAGTTTTTCATAAGGTTGACTTATAAATGAGTGCATACTATCTAGTTTTGCAAGTAAGGTTGTTCGTTGCCGGTTATATGTTGTTTTCAGTCACCTGGTTATCACGAAACACCACAAAATGAAGTTTGCTTTACATTGAGCTTTAGCTCCCTTTTCAATACGATTATGAGTTTATTCTCCTAAAGTGCATCATGAAAAGGATATCACGTGCGGGGGGAGGGAAGGGGGGAGATTAGGGTGAAAAGTAACTGTTTTCATTACATAAAATATGCAGGTATAGTCACACCATACCGTAGAATGGCGTGGGAAAATAGCGCCATTAAATACATACAAAGAAATTTGACGGCAAATCCAGGGTCGCAATTTATTAATTTAAAAGAAATATGAAAAGAACAGGAGCAATGGAGCAAAACTGTTATTCTTATTTTGAACGCCACTGGGCATAGAACCGCTTTTAGTTAGACTGACAATACTGGCTCACGCATGATAAGGCTGCTATGTCGGACGATTCATTGTGTACCAGACAGTGTCGTGGTCAATGTAGACGTCCAGACATCCGTAGTACATTAAAGCGTAGGTAGTATTAATTCTTCACACACACACATAGACTTTGCATCCCCCCCAAAAAAAAAAAACCCCAAAAAACCAAAAAAAAACCCACAAAACTTGTCTTTATAACTTATGAGAGACTAAAATTTTGGTGATATGATGTTAGGTTATCTGACAATAGGACACTGCAGAAAAAAAACTACAAACTATAAAGAGCCTACAAAAAACTCTCTGTTGTAAATGTCGACAAGGTTAATTTAAGTTTGCAGCAACATAATAGAGCCCGTCAGCGCCATTGCTATTCCATTTTCAAAAAAACATTTATTTTTATTTTCAGAAGCACTTTTTTTATAGAGCAGTTATTGTATTTTCAAAAGTAAATACTATTTTTTTCGAAAATATATTTTTTATTTTAAAAAACAGTTATTTTCTATTTTCAAGAGCAGCTCAGGTGGTCGATTGCCACAAGTGTGCCCCAAGGTGACCCTTGCCTGGTTGAGGTGATTGCTTGACATGTCCTCGTTTTGTAAAGGTCAGCAAAGAACGCGCAGTATTTTTTAGTAACATTCGCCAAGAAGCTAGTTTTATTTTGGTGAGCAGTTAATTTTCTTGAGAGAGCAATTGTTTTTATTTTCAAAAGTACTTTTTTATTTCAAAAGCAGTTGTTTTGTTTTTCAAAACCAGATATTTTTAATATCTCGTTTTTTAAGCAGCTGTTCGAATTCTGGAAACCATCATCTTCTATTGCGGATACATGTCTTTTGTAATTTCAAATCTTTCTCTGGAAAAACAAGTTAAGAACACTAAAGCATACATGTACCAATTACATGGTTTGTTTGGTGATTGACAGCCTCTGGTATTCGTGTCTATGAATTGCCTTCAGGATCATATCGGTAATGAGATTTTGAATTACATGATCCTGATAAATTATAAAAATGGTGGAAGTATGGAGCTCCGAGAGAGCCTTCTGCGTTATCCAGACCCTTGCACAATGATCTCGTGATGACGTCATCCATCAGACTCCACGTTCTTGTCTTCCTCATCAGAGGCCATGAAAATTTGTACTCTTATCTTCCTATCAGACTTGCCTTAAGATGGCATTGCCCTATCTAATATATAGTTGGATATCGTAGACAAAAATGACAAGAAACGCGAACCCTGAGATCGGTGGATACATCCTCATACTCGGATGTCGTATCCTGATGTTGTTATAATATACCAACAATAGAGGGCGCTAAATGATCTCACTCTAGGATACCTTGCCATGTTGGTTAAGTTATGATAACTCTGGAAGTGATAAGTATATGTTTGATAGCCCCTTCCTCAGTGAGGAGTTCACTACGTCAGATATAATCCACGGATCTGTAACTGTTACAGATACCGCAGCTCTGATCACGCAAAAAGGGTCAACTGTTGTTCTTCCTGACTCTGTAGCCTATAGTTTTAGTGACTGGATGTCAACATTAAACAAAAAACAATGCTACGTAACATACAACTGCACAAAAAGTTAATGCATAAAAGCAGCTTTGTGGACACAGAAGAGAGAAAAACTCCCCATAATTCTAAATGTGGACAACGAATTTTAACAATGCGCTTTTTTGAATCAAAAGAGCAATGGTAACCCCTTATGGTCCGACATTACTTGAGGTCGATTGGAACGTCCATGTGACGTGTGTATACGCGCTACGCACAATTTTCAGCCAATGATATGTCTTCCTATGTTACAATGAGGGAATTGTCTGAGTTAGTGACGTTATTTTCTATGCTACATGGCTATTTTTATATCTTGCTCCAACGTCACACACGCGGCTGCTGGTGCAACGCTGGCCATATTTTAGGAGTCAACTGGTAAATGTGTAAATGCCGGAAGAGATTTTCACATGATTGAACCCACAAGTTAGTTATTTCTATACCGTGGTAATTTTGAATAGAAACCTACCGAACCATTTCTCTGGTGAGAGGTAGGCACCTGGGAAGGCATTGATTGTTCTTTCCACCTGTTTTTTTTATTTGTAAAAAAAATATAAACCTAGCTTGTCTAGCGACCTTGGCCTTTTCTATTTGCAGTCAACTAGAATGTTCCCCCGTCTTTATCCTCAAAGATAAAGACAGGCACTGGTTTTACAGACCCAATGATTTCATTGGATACAATGATTTCATTGGATAATCATGCCGTGACGTAATCTTTCCATATGTGTGTTATGATTGGTCAAACGCATGTATTTGTATTTCAGTCTGGATCCAAACAGTCTGTGAGCGGCAACTTTTTTTCGCCCGGAAACAAACAAACAAACACCCCCCACACCCCAAGAAACAAACAAACAAACAAACAAACAAACAAACAAACAAACAAACAAACAAACAAACACCCCAACACCCCAACAAACAAACAAACAAACAAACAAACAAAACCAACGTCTTGGCGGGAAAGTATTGAAAACATTTCCCTCTCCCATTATCAAGGTTTTCTATAGAGCTAATATCCTGCTTATTGAAGCGAACTCAGCCAGGTACGTTTCATTGATCATGTACTACACATTGGCTTAAAAACTACTTCATGTTCAAGCGCTCTCTCATACCGATCTAAGCCAGTCAGTAAACCATCGCTTCGGGATCCTCCAACCACTAAGTTCCACGCATCAAGATGCACATCTTTGTCATTGCGCTCATCTTTATGTCTTCGGTATCCGCAAAGTTACCGTTGAAGATGAAGCAGGAAGAACCGAAGCCCTGCTGCTCCCCCAGTCAATTTACCCAAGAAGTTTGTAAGTAGTAAACTGATGGTTTGAGTAAATTTAACAACTATCTTTAAATAATTTTTACTCCTATTTATGCATTCTTATTCACTCTAAAAACTCATGACCAATTTCTAGGTCAATGTGACCCGGAATCTGTGTCAAAATGACCGAGGTTATGATACCCAAGCACCCAATGTTTAGCAGAATTTAACACCTTTCGTTAGCTCGTCGTCGTCAAACCATTCCCTTGTTCCTTTTTATGCACTCATGACAAACAATGCTCTCTCTAAGAACATCCGGGTCATATTGATCTGGTTCCGGGTTCCTAGCGGGTGTGCCCCCAACTTCTGGGTCATCGTGATCTGGAATCTGTGTCCAAAATGACAAAGAAATGGGTCAAACTGACGCAAAATCCGAGCTAAACTCTGTTTGAAATTAGTTTCCAGACTATCCTGACCCATCCTGACCCGAGTCAGGTCCCCGGGACTCGGAATCCTCTCAATTCTGACCTGGGTGTTTTTATAGAATGTAATACCCATGCCTGTTTTAGAATTCAAGTGACCTGGCAATTTGCACTTCTTGCTTCGCATTCTTGGTTGCGCCACTTTTGGAGTCAGTTTACTCGTGTTTTAATACTGTCAGCGGGGCACGAGCGGGTGCACAATTTGTGTTCCTTTTTCTCTGGAGGGGGTGGGGATGGGCGTCAATTCTGGCCAATTAAAACTGCATTTCCTTTTGCATTTCTCATAATCCTGTAAGTCAGAATTCGCCAGAATGTACACAAGTGATAGACCCCCAACTGGGTGACATTCCCTCCTAGACATTAATTTGCGTTTCCCAAAGTACTGTAGTTTCCGTTTGCATTTTTCCTAAACTAGTCCCCCTTTCAGCGCCCTTTTTCTGCATTGTCAGTGTGTAAATGAACACATAGTTTAATAAAAACCCATTTAAGTTGTTACATCAAAGCTTATGAGACTAACATTTTACTCTGTTATTCTTTTAATCTCAAAAGTCCAGATTTTTCACCTTGCCCCCACCCCCACCGCCAATTAGTTATGCCACTCGTTAGTGAGCAAAACACGCGCCTTTAAACACAGACCATTATCTTCACATTCAATTTCAATTTCAAAACTCACATTCATGAAAACAGTACAAAGCCATAACAATAATTTATGTACAATTTGACTCCCAAAATGGCCGACCATTTTGGCCAGACAATTGCCGTGTGTGACGTCATTACAAGGGGATCAACAAGGAGTGCGACAGCACTAGTCACATTCATTCAAAGAGCGCCATGTTGTAAGAATTCATTAAACTCTTATGGGTTCACGGGTAATTATGGGTCAATTGATATTCACACTTTCCCTTTTGGTTTCAGTAGTTCATTTTTTGTTGTGCTTGACCGAACATTTGTTTTGATTTTGTGCTTGCATTGTTACCGTTAAACTATGCATTTATCCTTGTTGCCTGATCTGATGTAACAAATATTAGCTATATCAATCTTCATGTTTGGTTCCAACATTCTTATTTCGAAGTTTTCATCATCCTTCTTTCTCATAAACCTAAAAACATAAATCTAAGATTTCACATGATTTTAAAATCAATCCTCTAAAATCCATAACATTTAACATTTGTAAATAAAATAAATCACTAAATAAATATATCAAACGCAAAAACGTTGACGTATTTGTGTATGTTTTTTTGTTTGCCATTAGATAGGAATGTTTTTTTCTGAGAAGAACACACCCTTGCTAGAAATCTGAGACTCGTCAAAATATATCCATGAAAGTAGTGTGATGGTTTACGCATTCATGATGATGCTTATTGTCTTTTCGAAAAGGACTGTTTATTATTGAGAGAAAAAAAAAGACGTCTAACTCGTCATTCTATCCATGAGTAAAAGCGAAGCGTATTATGGCCTGACGCGCCAACAACCAATAAAGTTGAGGATACTGTAGGTTGTCTTGGTCATTTTCGGCAAAAAGCAGCCCATTTCACTCCCACACATTCGTATTAAAGTGACGAATGGTGCGTTCGCATTGGACTTCTTGTCCTGATAGGTTAACATTGTTAAGTTACCGCAACTCGAATCGGCCTGTTAAGTTAACAGCGCTGTGGCGGTGATTTACCACCCCGGTAAGTTACCGGCTGTTCGCACTTGGACTTAATATCGGTAAGTTCACAATTTGCGGCGGTAAGGTAACCATTTTAAGTCCAATGCGAACGCGGCTTTAGTCTCTCCAGTTGAAAGCGTCATTCAATTTGTCTTCGTGCGGCGTGCAAACTAAAACAACATTACTATTATATTAAACTTAACAGTCATACCTATTTAAACAGGGACGACTGTGGGGTTTAATTTAATAATAATATTGTTTTAGTGCAAGTTCAACTTAGCAGACAAATGCAAGTAGAGATGTCGGCGAAGAGCCGCTGCGAATTTGAATACTGCTCGGATGGATTGTAAAAGTTAATGGCTAAAGCACAACTGCTTGAACATTAAGTGAAATTCAATGACAGTTTTGAGAAGCTTTCAATTTCGCATGACAAAAAAAAAGCCGTTACGTATAATCAGCCACTTATTTGCCGAACTTGACTGGGAAATCAATTAACTCTATAGGTCAACTTTTTTTTTTGGGGGGTGTTGTTGTGTTAAAGACTCATTCCGTGCACTCGGTTATTTTTAAAGTCGCATTCCTATAAAAAGTCACAGTTCACAATACTGAATTCCTCTGTTGCTTATACAATAGAGGAAAAACAGTCATTCAAAATACCTAGACTTTTTTGTTCCTTTTAGAACCAATGACAATAAGTATTCAGAACGCCGTCATCTGTAAAAATTCCAATAGTTCAAAATACTTGTTGAAAGGGTGGACTGATGCGAACTTTAGTTTACAAACTGCTGAAGACAAACATAGCACCGTAGATATTTACTTGGAGAGAGAGGGGGAAGTTTTATTAAGTCTAAAGTGTTTCAACTGATCTAACATATGCGTAAAGCTAGTGAATATAATTTAAGAACATAAAATGGAAAAGGGTCTAAATGTGATTTAAGCTCCAAACAAAGAACACATTAACATCACGTATCAATTTGATTTATTACAATTTGTAACGGATCGGAAGTGATATAGCAAGTTTGCCTGCATGTAAGTATAGTGTGGCCGGTAAACCATTACTTAACAACATACGTTAACAATCTCCTATTTCATTGTACTCTCTTAAAATTTTACAGACATACATACTTATAACTAATCAGATCGAAGTAAATAATAGCATGTCAATATTATTTTCAATCATAACTCAAATTGTTATGGAATGAGTATAGATAAATGATGATGAACAATAAAGTAATGAAATTAACTCAGGAGAACCATTGTAACTTTTTTTGTTTATTTTCTTATTTTGAATTATGATTACAAATGTTGACGGTTTCAAACAAACAAAAAAAGCTTTAAAAAAATATTTCATGAGATGTCAACACTTCAATTTGAGCGTAATATTTTCCTAGATGGTTCGACCGTTTCTACAGACGAGGGTGAACTGTTGGAAGAGATCGTCTCGATCGCATTCGCTTATGATTCCATCGAAGAAAAGACATCCAGCCGTTACCATATTGGTTTTACCAATGGGACCGAGGAGTATATACTGACAATAATTGACTACAAACTGGTAACCTATGTTTTTTTAAAGTTTTTTTTTTAACAACGGCGTTTTGCAGAACAGTGCGCCCCTTACAGTTTTCAAATGAAAGGCCGATTTCAAGAAGGCACTATGATATTTAGCCCAAACATCTGACGTCACACTTCGAGGCTCGTGAATAACGCCTTCAGCACCTGGCGGGATCCTGCCAGATGCACCTTTGACCTCACATCCACTCACATGGCGGAGATTCGTCGTCTAATTCACTAAAAAGTACACTCCTCATCTTTTCATATTTCTCCAGAATCATGCCTCCATTTTGTGACACAACTCAACATTGTGTACAGTTTGTTTTTCTTGTCTGATCCAAACGATCTCCACGGTGCCTTTGAAATCATTTTGTTGCGGTGTCCCCGTTATGTTTCATTCCACAGGAAGAATCCTACACCATCTTTAAAGAGACGACGGGTGACACATGTTACAAAGGCAGAGTAGAACATGGTTTCAGGGAGGCCTGCATTCCAGGTAATATCACTGGTTTTATTGCTATTTTTTTTGGTTAAATTTAAGTACACTATTTGTTTTCAAAGTGACAACTGTTTTTTATTGTACCTGGTAACAAATCTGGGTCGAAGCGGCCACAACAGGCCTAAACTGCATACGTTTTAAGACGACTAAATAATCAGTTCCTTTCTTTGAGTTAGTTTGTGTTTTCATCTTAAGGGCATGTCACACGAGGCAATTTACATGCAAACAGTTCCAGGCGGTAATATCCAGGATGGTTTTTCTCATTATTTCCCTAGGGATAGTGAAGTTACAGCTAGAAGAATGTCTCGTGTGCTCAATTTTTTATTCAGTTGAGTTGGTTGCCTCCAAGTTGATTGAAATGTTTGAAATATTGCCCCGTGTGTGACAAAATAAATGCGTTTACATGAAGGAACCTTTTATGATCATGAATGCCAAACCAATGTGTGTGTGTGTGTTGTCTTTCCTATAGATAACGCCAAATATACTGGAAGCGTAACCATTGGCGACCGTGCAATGGTTGTGGATATTTGGGCAGCCACAGAGACGTCCGGTTCTGCAACCACTGAAAGCGTGACATCGTATCAGGAGGACGAGTGTGTACCCGTCAGTAGTATGTACAGGACATTTGACACAGGTAAGTTCAGTTCACATCTGTCACGATGGACCCTCATCTTCGTGGCGTCACCAATAAATACATCCTCTGTACTAAATGATTAAACCCCCCAATGTACTAATTAAGACATTTCTCCAGTGAGTGGCCCGGGGAAGTCGTAATCCTTGATATCCTAGACTGGCCAATTCCAAATATCTATTAAAAAGGCGGTGGTCACGTCTCGGAGGTGCTTTTTAAGGGCCAGAAAATTATTTCCACTGTGTACAAAGCACATCCTATGTCAAATACAGACCTACCAAAATATAACCCTGTGATAAGTGGAGCTGTCTGTAATTAAAAAAATTTTTATTATGAAGCGCCAATTTGAGCCACCTCAAACTATAATACATGGTCAATGTTTGTTAAAAAAAGAAAAAAGAAGAAAAAAAGAGAGACTATTAAACGAGCTTTTCCTGGTATTATTACAATTCAACTTTTGAGTGCTTATGAATAAATGATGAAAGAAGTAAAACTAATGCTTTAAGGCGGCGTTTACTTTTGGTAATTGTCAAAGACAATGCACAAAACAACAAACCTGTTGCATGAAATCGTGTGCATTCAGATGCCTGAGAAAGGCTTCATGCCAAAAGCCTTTCTCTGATTCAAATTTGGGGTGATAAATTACTTCTTTCTCTAAAACTGCATTACTTCAAATGGGTCGTTTCTAACAATGTTTTGTAACATAAACAGCTCTCCAGTGCTCTTTAATGGTCATTAACTTGTGGAGTATTTACCAAAAGTACACCATGCCTAGATTGTATTAAACTAATAATTTGACAAAAATCTTTAATTTGTAGATAAGCAGTTGTTCATCAGCTCTTTTGATGTGACTAACTTCAAGCTAGGTATCTGTGATAAAGAGGCCTTCCGTGTACCATATATCTGCAATGAGGTAAGATAGTATACTCTTAGCTAAAGAAAACAAACAAAAATGCCCGACAAATAACATGACGTCCCTAAAACAGGACAGTGTAAATGCTGAAGGAATTACGATGCCCACATGGAATTACAATTTGTGTCATGTTTTAAGTTTGTTTACCAACTGACCTGTCCATATGTTTTCTATTTTTTAAACAGTAAGTTAAACACTTATTATATACATTCATTCATTCTCACCTTCTGCTTCTAATCATATTTTTCTTTGTTTAATTTAGCCTGGACTGTCTGAAGGTGAGCCCAAGTTTCCAGAACAAGTGTTAAAACTTCACCGACTCGGACTGACTCGCGCAGTTGGCTTGCACGTCGGCGGTAAATAGAACGCGATTGAAGGCAATGCTGTGTTCCAGAGACCATGATTGGTGTAGGATTTTATTGTTCTTAGACCTAGATCATTAGATAATGCTAATTGTAAAGTAGCTGCTAGGTATAAAGCAGAATTAGTGTCGCCATTATTATGTAAGTGTATCCAAAATTTTTAAAGCAGAAGACAACGACGACATTATTGTGAAGATTGAAAGAGTTACGGTATGCATGTACTCTTTCGGTTCTTAAAAACTGTACGTTGAAACAAACACACAAACAAACAAACAAACAAACATACAAACAAACAAACATACAAACAAACACCCTAACAGACACCCCAACACCCCAACACCCCCAACAAACAAACAAACAAACAAACAAATAGACAAACAAACATCCCAACACCCCCAACGAACAATCAGCTGTCTAAATCACTGAATATGATCTGAATTGTACTTTGAGTCGACCATAGTGTGAGGAACCGGTTATAAACCCTAGTGCGCATGTGCAGTTTTCTGACCTGTACTAATACCTCCCGCCAAACACTAGTTTTTAGTCTCATTCGTGTGTCTCATTATAAATCGGTATTTTGTCACCACTGGTGTAGGCATCGTCAGTTGGTCGTCAAATACCTTACCCCTTAAAACACCTCAGGATTATCCAGGAGATATCCCCCTGTATGGCGGTTGTCAGGGTACCTTCCACTACAATAGCAGAAAACTCTAAACTCAGGGACTCCATCATTTTTGGGGATCTCTCGAAAGCTCTGAAAGACATTACTTTGCAGAAAGAGTTACAGAGAACACGTTTGATTCTCACGAATACGGTTTTTGTTATTTTCAAAAGCCCCATCTGAACCTCTTTGCTCGAAGGTATCCGAATTTGGCTATAAGAGGTCAATCGTGGCAGAAAACCCAAACCTAAACCCAAAACATAGTGCTCTATTTTGCTTGGTCAGTAATGACCTGCTATGGCCTATAGTGTAGTGGTGTAACTTGGGGTAGGGTGTGGGACGGTCTTGCTAAGCAACTTAAATTTGTGAATTATTTTATCTTTGGGGGAATTTGAGTGTGCATCAATGTTCAGAAACAATTTACATGTACACTTTTCTGAGATCAAAATTCCGCTTATTTTTAATAGTCTACATTTGTTGTGTTTTTATTCAGTGAATTTTTTGGTTTAAGTTTCGCACAGATGCCCTGTCTTCTGATCGTTGTTATGTTTGTCTATATTATGTAGTCTTTAAAATAATATGGTATTACCTTTTTAGTGTACATTTTTCCCATGTAGGCCTACTGTAATTGATGGTTGAAGGGAGGGTAGAGGTTGTAGGGACTGGGTTTGAGGGTAGGGGTGGTTTCAAGGTTTGAAGGGAGGGTGGAGGTTGTAGGGACTGGGTTTGAGGGTAGGGGGTGGTTTCAAGGTTTGAAGGGAGGGTGGAGGGTGTAGGGACTGGGTTTGAGGGTAGGAGTGGTTTCAAGGTTTGAAGGGAGGGTGGAGGGTGTAGGGACTGGGTTTGAGGGTAGGGGTGGTTTCAAGGTTTGAAGGGAGGGTGGAGTGTGTAGGGACTGGGTTTGAGGGTAGGGGTGGTTTCAAGGTTTGAAGGGAGGGTGGAGGGTGTAGGGACTGGGTTTGAGGGTAGGGGTGGTTTCAAGGTTTGAAGGGAGGGTGGAGGGTGTAGGGACTGGGTTTGAGGGTAGGGGGTGGTTTCAAGGTTTGAAGGGAGGGTGGAGTGTGTAGGGACTGGGTTTGAGGGTAGGGGTGGTTTCAAGGTTTGAAGGGAGGGTGGAGGGTGTAGGGACTGGGTTTGAGGGTAGGGGTGGTTTCAAGGTTTGAAGGGAGGGTGGAGGGTGTAGGGACTGGGTTTGAGGGTAGGGGTGGTTTCAAGGTTTGAGTGTAAGAAAGGGGAGAGTTTTGGATGTAGGGATTGGGTTCGAAGGTAGGGATAGTTGCAAGGCTTGGGTTTAGTGTTAGGGTAGATGGCGTGTGGAGGTTGTAGTGATTTGACAAGGTCTAGGTTTGAGTGTGAAGGTTAGGGATGAGGTTGCGGGGTGTATTTGGGTTTGAGGGTAGGAGTTGTTGCATTGTCAGGGTGAGTGAGGGTAGACGATGGATGTGGGGCTGGTTTTTGCTATATTTCTTATTAAAACTTATAATACAGTAGATTTTTTTTAACGTATCACCAAATCAACACAGCTGCATTTTAATCACACTAAAGAAATGAGTGAAAACTGAGATTCAGAAAAGCCAAGGTTGAACCGTTGAACTGCGTAAAATCTAACATAGGAAGTGCCCAAGGACTTTGAATTAAAAGTGCAAATTTGCTAGCCTTTTGAGATATGGTGGACACTATAGGGTTGCACTGTTCGGTTTGGGTGTATACAGACAGATTTACGCAAATCTAAAAGTGCCCTCTTATCCACGTATCTCGCAAAGGCTAAAAATATCGGTTCTACACGTGGAATTTAGAGTAGAGCGCCCTCTATCATTTAATATTTGCTTGCAACTGCAAACCAATTCACGTGTGACATTGATACATTCTAAGAGACCCCAAACAATTTTACGAAATGATTTTTTTTTTTACTGGAATGCTTGTGAAAAAGATTTAAAACCAGACATCGGCAACATGGTGGCTGGGAACCGGCTTAATTTGATTTATTTATTTCTATGTGTGTGTGTGTGGGGGGGGGGGGGGCTCTTAACGTTAACATTTGAACAAAGAAGAACATTATCCATGGTCTCGAATGCAATACCGCTTCGTCAAACTGTCCGTGGCTCATCGATCAATCAAGTGAAAGCACTTTCATGGCGTGTCGTGGCCAAGTAGTCTAGCTCACTAATCGCAAGCTCTGGTGCTGTTAAAGCATGAACCCACCACTGACAAACCCATTCCCCCTGCCCCCCTCCGTGCCCCTGGTGAAAGTTGATTTGTGTCGACAACCCATAATAGTTAAGTGTAGCCCTCACCTTGAAGTGGCCGTCCGGCCTTGTGATGCTAGGCAAAAACTCATTAAAAATATATATAAGAGAAAAAATGTAAAAAAAAAAAACTTCACAAGCTCCACTACATTTTAACCCAGTGATTGTATTTGATTGTATTTCATCGTTCTCGTATGACTGCAATTTAGACTTCTTTGTACTTGTGACGTTCTTGCTTCCGGTTTCGCTTCAATGACAGCGGCAGTTGCTTTACTCCAGGAATTCTGCTTGTTCGCTTCGCTTGTTACAAAGTACTCTTGCAAGGTGAACGTGCGCCACATCCTTGACCCTTTAGGCATTCTGGCTGATGATGAAGGAGTCCACTAAAGTAGTGCCTGAATACACTCCTTTTGAAGACTAAAAACTTACAATAATTTAGAATGTTTCAAGTGGACACAAGATGACAATTCCTTCCCAACAATCCATCCAAAATTTGTTCAGTCGATTAGTAGCACCAATTGCGGCAATTAACAGCTGAATCGAGAAACTAAAACGAGGGCTTTGCGTCTAAATCCAGTCATTTGCCGACTACACAACCTACACCACCATCAGTGTTGCTTTGGCCATTATTCAACACAGTGGGGTTTGCATGCTGGTTACGCTAATCTCTTGAAGTTCTGGAAAACAATTGTTTGTCATCAGTGAGTCAAGAACTGGCCTCAAACGCCCCCCCCCCCCAGGAAATTCAGCCGGCAAATTGGCTCACACTGCACCTTCCCACTAACACCCTTGCAATATCTAATTTAAAATCACTGTAGCATGTAGGAATTCGTCAAAGAAAGAATTTTCTGGAAGTGAACAAACAATACAGCAACAAGGCATGAACGTTTCGAACGATTTTTATGAAATGGCGGTTAAAAATGAAGCTCTGCGGAATTACTTCTCATGCCGAACGAAAGAGGGGGTAATTTTATGTTTTTCTCAAAATGACAGCGTGGATCTTACAGCCATTTACAAGTTAACAGACATGTTTTGATAACCATAACTTTATCGTATAATCAGTCTGGAACTGCATTATTGTATCAAAAATCGTACACTGTTCAATCAGTCAAGGTAAAGTGAACTTTGAAGGCACTCTTCGCTGATGATCATTTTGCCAAAGTGAGGTGTCAATATTATTGTTAAGCTGAATCTGAACTAGTAACCCACACTATGTTTTGTTTGATAAAAGACGCGGATATCGCATTTTCCTGGCAGACGATTGTGCGTGTCTTAATTGTTTCCGCTATGAACACGCACTTATTGTTTTACGGAACTTCAACACAGAACACACCTGAAACTCTCTGTCTCTCTGATGACGTAAATGTTAACAAACCAGGTCAAAAACAAAAAAATTGTTTGGGTGCTCGATGAGGTGGTGAACCCAAATTCACACGCACTAACCTCTAGGCACAATTTCATAAAGCTGCTTAGGCAGAGTATATTGCTTAACATTCTGCTAAGCAGAAATAAATCGGGTACCAGTTAGATGGTACAGGTGACATATGGTATTTTGGTCGGTATCTTTATTCTGGTAAGTAAGATTTTGTTGTGCTTGGCCAGTTTTTGTGCTTACACACTTCTATTAAACTCCATGAATAGCCAAGTACAAAATAGTTGTGTTTAATACCTAAATAAGGTTACCAGACAAAAATACGATTTCAAATGTACCGTCTGTGACTGATTTCAGCAGAAAATGGTTAGACATAGTATTCTGCTTAAGCAGCTCTATGAAATCGGGTCATAGGTCAGGGAGTCAAAAATGCAATGTCCAATTGTCGACATTTTATTTGTTCAAATAAATTTTTATTATTATTTGGTTTCATTTGGTATTTCCAAGTCAGGTCTAGCAATTTATTCGTGTAAACATTAATTTCGAATAACAAGACTCGTAAAATGTTTCTGAAGGGTTTGTTTGTTTCTGAAGGGCTTGATACTAAGTGCGAGATTGGTTTGTAGTTATTATCAACCAACTTGATTAGTGCAGAATGAAACTCATTCATGAAGCTCTTCCTATAGTACCAATCCAGTCAAAAAAAAACCATGACATAGCATTTTAAGGACCCCAAAGTACCACTTGTTTATATGCAGTAATCTAGAAATCAAAGTTATTTTTGTCGGCAATGGTCGTGGGTCCAAATCCCACCCGAGTGAAATATCTGTGGTTTTTCCTTTCACATTGAGTACACAGTGCATATTAAGCATGGGTAAAATACATGTAATATTATTTATCCCCAATTAACATATATTAAACATGGTATTTTACAAAAAGGTAACAAAAAATTCAAATATGTTTTTTTTCAATATATTTTTTAGCTGTTTTCACTTAAACGTGGCACAGACTTCATTTAAGTTTCAGATATCGGAGTCTTCTTAAAGAAAATGACAACACAACACACAAATACAAGTGATTTCATATTCACTACCTTAATGGCGACCGAGAACAAAACAGAAAAGGGAAAACAAAGGGTCTCCATAGGGAAATTCTAAAGACTGGGTTGCTCCACAAGGAATTTTGTGTACAAAGTCTTTGGGAGGTTCTTAACTACAGGGACAAAGGAAAGAACAAAAGATGTCTCCACAGGGATGCAAAAAAATAGAATGGGTGCTTTACTAGTGTGACGATAGATGTCATCAAGTAGAAAGAGGCAGAGGGCAATCAGAAGAAGCAAAGGATGACCAAGGAAAATGGAGATAAAAAAAGAAGTTGAACAGATTTGATGAAATTTTAACAGATTGAAATAGTGGAAGTCGATCCAATGATGCAAATTTCCCTGTTAGCCTAAGGGATGTAAACGCATTCAAACTTTGTCAAACTATATCAAATGTCAAACCACACAATGATGGAGCGAAAAATATCACCAGCACACCTTATGTTACCCTGGTGATTTCATAAACTCCACTCACGCAAGTGTTGATTTGACAATATCCGGCCGGTGTGTGGTCGAACAATCCCAATAGTATAAAAGCGCAGACAACTGATCAAGTCTAGAATAACAGCAGAGGATCTATACTTTTATGCTCATCCTCTATCTTTGGTCATGAATTTTTTTGGTGCAGCGTTGACCGTTCTGTGTCTCGTGGTCTTAACGAGCACCGAGGCCAGACCTTCTTCTGGTTGGGTGAATCAGCGCAAAACATCCCCCGTTGTCGTGTCAGAAACTGTGGTAAGTACAACGGTCAACAACAATGGGATTAGATTAAAAACTTTTACAATTACTCCTGAAAAGGTGAAGGAAATGTTTGTTATGTATGATATACAGTTGCCTTTCTAATTGAATTGCTATAATATTTATTTACCCACTCAATAATTTGTAAGGGTTTATTCCTTGAAGTGGTGCTGATTGTAAATTATAATTGTTACAACATTTTTGTTTTAAAAAATCACACAAAATTAAAAATTCGAGAACCTAACATTTCTTTTGAAAAATCCAAAGCCTAAATAGATGTTTTTTTTTGTCTTCTTCTTTCTTTTAGAACTATTTAAAGAAATATGGATATTTGAATGAAGATGGAGGGAGTATAATAATTCACGAAGAGGATCCACGCTTCGTTGCCGCACTCCAGAGGATGCAAGGATTCTTTAATATACCACCTTCGGGCCAACTCGACCCCCAAACCCTGAAGTTGACCCGCAAGCCTCGCTGTGGATGCCCTGATGTAATTGACACCACACCACAGGTACCCCAACAGCTCAATGCTGCAGGATTGAGCTCCAGATTTCGCTGGTTCCATACTGATGTCAACTACACGTGAGCTTTTCGTTTCTCGTAAAGAACAATATTTGTTAAGTTTTCGGGAAAACGAGTAGAAAATATTTGTGTTAGCTCCCCAGCATCCCGGTCATTGTTACCTTCAAGAGCAAACCTGACCTTGTATTTTTTTAAATGATCTTAACAAGTTCATAACTTTTGTTTCTGTGCAGATGGGTCGATCCTGTGTAAAACACAGTCATTTAACTTCGTCACTAAATTCAAAAGCGCTTCTTATGATACAATTAAGGCATTTGAATTTGAACTGATAATTACGCTTGTAATCTGGTGAGAATTACGTATGTGTGTGAATGGACTTCAGTTTTCCCATTTTCAAACTATTTATGTCTTGATTTGCAGATTTCTAAATTTTCCGTCCGGTAAAGGTGCATTAAAGCCATCAACTGTTCGTCAAATCATGAGGAAAGCCTTCAAAAAGTGGAGTGACGTCACTCCCTTGACATTCAGCGAGGTGTTGAGTACCTCCCGCGAGGTTGATGTGAAGATCCAATTTGCTCGTCGGAGGCACAACCGGGAAGAGCCCCCGGTGAGGTACTTCGATGGGCCGGGAGGCGATGTTGCCCACGCCTTCCTTCCTAACAGTAACTGGGGAGACTTGGATGGTGACATACATTTCGATGATGAGGATATGTTCACCAGTGATGGCAAGGAAGGTGAGGAGAAAAAAAAACCAACCAAACAAAAAAACACCAACAACAGCATTGTAATAAATTCCTAAAGAGTTGACTGATACTCATCAATATTATCGCGGGTCTCCGATTAATCTCCACAATTACACAAGTTTGCAATGTCTTGCTAGAAACAAGTTCACATTTTGGCAATCGTTTTGCATCAAACGTTTCACAATTATTTTTTGAAGTATCTGTCAGATTTGTTGATGGGAAGCCATCACAAGATCTAATCCAGAAGAAGAAAACAAAAATCCTCTCATTCCCCAAGAAGTAATTTGGTTTTTGTATTAAAAAATAAAACCGCAGAATTAGCAAGTTTTTTTTGTAAATTCTTAAGTAACATAGTACAGTACTAATTCAGTACCCAATGTCCCAAAACATCACATGGTTCTCTGAGCGGAACCACGGCAAGGACTTCAATACTGATGTTAGATAGGCCTACTCTTTATTATATCATAACATTTCTTGAAAACGGGGGATACTACTTAAACCAAATTTTACCTGACCGTTGTTTCACAAAATCGTGATGCACGGCACGGCATGAGTACTAGGCCAATGTATGTATGATTTACTTTAAATTTTGTCACTCTAGATCTGACGATGGTCTTAATGATATCATGCTTATTTAGGTTTTGCTTTGCTTCTGGTCGCCGTTCATGAGATTGGACATAGCCTTGGCCTGAGCCATTCCTACATAGAACATAGTATTATGTGGCCTTCCTACAAGTATGCCCCTACCAAAGGCTACACATTACCAGAGTATGACGTACAAAACATCCAGTCAATCTATGGTAAGTTTGTACACAGTTTTTCGTTTATTAGTCAAGTACGTTTATCAGCATGTCTCTAAGTGCAGGAGACTCCGCTCTTAGCTAATTATAACAAATTATGTAACATTTCTGTTGAATGTTAATTTCATATGAAAACCTTGTTTGACAACTAATTTTATGTCCTGACTTTGCTTGTGTTGAAGGCCAAAGATACGGCTCCTTGTCTGAAACCGAGCGCGTTGCGATGGAAAATTCAGTGGGGCAAGTGAAGCCTAAAGACGGCGCAGATGACAAGCAACTGCCGGATGCTGCAACCGTTGCAATGTGCCAAGAACCTTACACAGCGTTGCTGAAAATGGACGATGTGTTGTTTGCCTTCAGAGTAAGTTGAAATCGTATCCAATGTTTTCTTTAAAACTCGTCTTAATATTTCAATGCAAAAAGTATTTGTCCATTTCCAAGAACATACGAATGTGGGAAAGAGGATAAAACATTACATGTATTGTGTTTAATTTAATTTCCCTCTTTTTTGCAGGACAACAAGGTATGGCGAATTCGTATTAAGGATAGACAATTGCTGTCACCAGCGAAAGGTGAATCGGCCAAACGTTATTGGAAAGCGATGCCGAGTAAGATCACTGCAGCATACCATCGACATGATGGCAATGTGGTCTTCTTTAAAGGTATTGTAGGGTTAGGGTTGGGTTAGAGTGAGGGTAAGGGTTAGTGTTAGGGTTACTCCCAGGGTTAGGGTGAGGGTTACGGTTGAGTAAGGGTCAGGGTAAGATGAGGGTTACTGTTACGGTCGGGTGAGGGTTGGGGCTATGGTGAGGGTTACGGTTGAGTAAGGGTTATGGTGAGGGTTACGGTTGGGTTAGGGTGAGGGTTACGGTCGGGTGATGGTTAGGGTTAATAGGGTGAGGGTTACAGTTGGGTAAGAGTAAGGATGAGGGTGAGAGTTACGGTTGGGTTAAGGTTAGGGGAAGGGTGAGGTTTAAATATCTATTAATTATTCTTTTGAGATTATTCCTTTCAGAGTGTGCTTTCCTTAACATGATTCTCGGGTTCATTTTCACAAAGCTCAACCTATTTTTTAGCAGAAACGGGTAACCTGCCAAAATATTATGCTAATATTTTGCTGTTCTTTCTTCTTCGGATCCAAAGGGGAAAAATATTACGTGTACAGAGGCAAGAACCGAGTGTGTCGTCCAGGTCGAATCAGCAGCATGGGTGTGAAACGGCCGATGGCTGCACTCAGGGCCAGCCACCTAGCACCCAATAAGGCCTATCTATTGCGAGGCAGTGAGGTGTGGCTGTACGACGAAGGAGTCGGGACGGTAGTCCCTGGCTACCCCAAGGCAGCTAGCGATGTTTGGGGAGACTTACCAGTGGGAGTCACGGGAGGCGAGATGCTTGATTCCGGTGGGTTTTTAACACTGTTTCCAACAGATATACGCATACAATTTTAGTCTAAAGATCTCAGTTTAAACAATACAAGTATTGCATTCCTGTGCGGAAATTTCAAGTTATTATTTAGCAAAAATGTATGTTTTTTTTAAAGACGGTTAAGTTATTTTGATCATTATCAGCTTCAAACTGTGTAGGCTTTTAGATTAAAACCAACAATTTATTGGCTTTTGTAATTACAAGTCGGATATTGTTTAATAATACAGAAGATTGGCACTCCATTCTTAGACCTTACAAGACATTAAGGTGAAGGAATGGCAGCTGAACAGGTGTTGCCTTTACTGCATAACATAAAGCTGTTAAAAATTACGATACAATGCAGTTGCACGTAAAATGAAACGTGCACACAGTGCCCGCAGGGGGAACTCCATACACTGAGGCCCTTTTGTAATTGGATGAGTGATGTTACTGGTTACATTGCTGGAATTTCAATTTCAGACGCCAAATAATAGACAACAATGATTATGTTTACTTTTTCGTGTCAACTAATTTGCTTTTTTCCTCCCCCCCCCTCTCTCTCTCTCGCATGCAGAAACCACAATATTCTTGAAAGGCAACCGATATTTTGAAGTGGACAATAACAACAAAGTGACATCACCACGTGGGAACCAATCAAACCTATTTAGTGTGCACTTTCTTGGCTGTAAGAAACCTTAAACAAAACATTACTAAAGCATACCTTAAATTATTGGTGTCAAGTTGAACCACTTCAATAGCTCAGATTGATGAATGGGGTAGGATGATGATTGCTTCAAAGCGACTGTTCTCTGAAACTTGACCGTAGCAATGAAAGAGGGCGCTAGACTAATGTACTGTTGGCACAAAGGATTCCCCCACACTAAAAGCTCCCAATAGCAACAGTGCTAAATGCTAAATATTTAAAAATACTTTAAAAAAATATATATCAAAGTTTCTCAGTCTCTGGGAAATAAACCAAATATATTTTCTGACAACTTAAACTTAATATTTCTCTTCAAATTGTGATAGGTTAATAGCCAATTAGCTTTTGAGCTAGGCTCAACAAAAACACCCCTACGACTAAACTGGCCAGACTCCATCTTGGAAAAAATTATCCCCACCTTTTAACAAAACAGGGCCATTATTTTGTAGAGGCCTAGCAGTTCCAGTTTTAAAATCAACATCTCAAGGTGTACAATATTGGACAATTTTTTCAAAAAAATTCATAAAAGCCATGACCTTCAAATCTTTGATTTACATGAAAAGTTGTGAGGTTCCGTGCATGAGTCTCACTGTGTAAGTGTCGTGCCCCAACAAGCATCACCCCCCACCTCCAATTTGGCTCAATCATCAACATAGGCTATCCTCATTTCTAAACTGTGATAATTGAGGACCTTCGTCTTAGTTCAAACAGTTTTTTAAAAACAATTGTTGTGGTAAATATACAACTCAAGACAAGTGTAGCATCACGCCTGTGTGGGAATAACCTTATCCTCATTTCTAAACTGTGATAATTGAGGACCTTCGTCTTAGTTCAAACAGTTTTTTAAAAACAATTGTTGTGGTAAATATACAACTCAAGACAAGTGTAGCATCACGCCTGTGTGGGAATAACCTTGGATGTACAAGGTCGCTCTTTCTGTAAACAATTTGGTCGTTATTGTATTTATATTGACCAAGTATTTTGAACATCTTTTTTTTTTTACTCTTACATGTAAATGTGTTACCTTGTTAATAATTTTTCTGCTGCTATATTTTCTTGTCTTTTTTTAAAGTCTAGTTTTGTTCTCTGTACATGCGCTTTCAGGTCCTATTGTGGGAATGCTGCGCTTTTGAAGAAGGTTATTATTTATGCCAAGTATGATTTTTTTTAAATTTCATTACATTTAAATCTATTTTTACAACCAGAGTTTTAAATGGTTTTTAAAATCGTCATGATTAAGTATGTTTTTAAATATTCCTCATTAAAAAAAACCCAAAACCAAGAACTCTGGAAAACTGTTTAATAAAATATTTCTATCGATTTGACTTGTATAAAACAAAACACAAAAAACTCTTCAAAATAACAACAATTACAGTTTGCAAGAATATTACGGGAGTGTAGGGGCCCAATAGCTCAAAACACAAACACAAACAAAGTGTGGGCTTCCTTCGCTTTAATTATAATCATTTTTAGAAGAAAAATGGAAGAAATGGAAACCACATAATTCAACAGACACACCTCTATGGACAGTTCAATACCCTATTGACTAAACGACGGTAAACGTTGAGGGCAGTATACTTGAGGTGTCGGTGGGATAGTCAGCAGACCACACGAGACCTTCAGTTTGGGCTCGTGGGTGTGTGGTGTTCGTACAGGTG
Organism: Pisaster brevispinus; assembly: GCA_023634235.1. Lineage (NCBI taxonomy): Eukaryota > Metazoa > Echinodermata > Asteroidea > Forcipulatida > Asteriidae > Pisaster > Pisaster brevispinus. The sequence continues at coordinate 6,552,171 of JAMKCF010000021.1, read as the reverse complement.
CAGGATCAATGCAGATAGTGTTACCCGATTCATTGTTTTACGTCATTTTAAAAACCTTTACGGTGTTCACCCTATAATTGGTAAACTTACATTCTCGTACAGCTCAAAGAAACCGTCAAAACAGCCGTTAAGTATTACAATGTGATTTCAGGTGGAAGCGGATTTTAAAACAACTGATTAAAAGCAAAATCCGCACAGTGATTCGAGACGTCAGGAAAACTCGTATAAATGGGAATGTATATATTTTATTAACGTTAACACGCAAATAAATAAAGCTACAAAATAGGTACTTAATATTACTGAAGTAATCAAACAGACTGGCCCCATGCCTTCCATAGTGTTGCTTTCTTGTTAACAACAGTTTATTTTGCAAGCCTAGCGGGTTAAGGGAACCTTGGTTATCATTGCGTATTGCCCGTGTAAAAGAAAAGAAATCTCGCGCTTACATTTTAAGTATACGCGCGAGACTTGCATGGTCCGATGCAGCCACCCCCCCCCCTCCCCTCCGCACCCCAATGTTGTAAACTATAGGCCCAAACTTTCGCACTAGCCTGGGCGAAACCTATATTTGTCTCTAATCCTCGAACTGGGCTCCGGTGTCCTAGGGAAATTCGTCTCCCGAAGATTCTCTTCCCCGTATTGATTCAAAAGAGGGCGCTTTCAGAGAAAGTTAGTGTCCAATTCGCCGTAAGGGGGGACAGAATCTCCTGCCACACCAGATCTTGCCTCACAGGCGCCGTTAGATGTACGAACAACAGGCATGCAAAATGCAGTCTACTCCAATTGATAAACGGAGTCAGAGACAGTGCCGGTACAAGAGACCAATCCGAGGTTTGGAAAACTTCCCCTAGAATGATTCAATATGTCGTCGATGTGGGAACTCCACAAGCTGATTATGAAAGCATCTGTTGGATTATTACATAACTATGACTAATACTTACGTTCTCAATTGATGGATCATCTAAGAAAGGTTGTTACAAATTTAATGACAAAAAAATAAAATACAAAACTGAGATCAACATGTGGTGGTAATTCACAGCAATGAGCGTGAATTTAAAAAAAATAATAGTAATAATATTAATAATAATGAATAATAAATGAACCAAAACTAATAAGTTGAGCTTTAGTGCACTGAAAAAAATGGGTTGTAAAAATTTAAACCATGGGTGTTGTCACATATAGATGCCCAGGACATAATCAAAAATTACATCAGTTAGGGTGTTTAAAAATAACACCATGGTAAGTGTGTTGGCAGAAGTTAGTGTTATTTTAACACCCTCTGGTGTAAATTTTGATTCTTTTTCGGTATCTATATGTGGCAAAACCTGTGGTGTCATTTTTTTGTAACATCCCACCAGTGCAATATCAGTCAAATGACATTCAAGTAATAGGAGTTTTGAACATACTCGGCAAAAACCTGATAACATAAAATACTGAGCAAAAAACCCTGATAACATAAACGAATAGCTATTCATGGATAAAAATTGGTCAAGTAATGACGAATGTTAAAAACAACAATTGGTTAGTGTTCATTTTTGACCGAGGAGAAAACGTGACGACGACAGTTTCGGGTATCTGGCGGAATACGCAAGTGGATTACACAGAGAAACTGAGTCTACTAACCACACCAACTACACTAGCCGACTATAGGAGGAAGAGAGGAAATTCGGCCGTTGGCCAGTACCATACAAATAGAAAAGTTTGTGAATATATATCATAATTTCTTCTACTAAATTACAGTTAGGTATTATAGACAACGGGCATGCAACCCCTTCGAGCTTATTGATTAAAAAAATATAACAACTACATGAAGCCGTATCAGCCCGATGAGCCCGTTAGAGAGGTTGCTCCCTCTATTGGCCAAAGTAAACATTACGCACTACTTACACTTAATTATGCACATGGTTTTATATGAAAAAAAACGAGGACAAACAAAACAAAACAAACAAACGTGAACTGACTGAAAACGATATGTACACACTGATTATATACCGGTTACAAAGCATACTTATTCACAAAAAGATGTAACAAATAGTTCATCTAATTCTGTTTTTAAGATGTGAGACGTACTAGAACAGAATGTTGTCACGTGACGCCATTATAAAACAAGTTTGGCAGGTCTTCCTGTATATATCTTTTATTTGCAAAACTCATCTGGAATAACTTTTTCTGAGCGCCCACAAAATTTAAGCGACGTTACCTTTCAACACCGAACCGTTTAGTGTTCGAAGACGACAGGCTTTTTGAACGAAAATGGACAATAAACCTCAATGGGACGTCGATGATAGACTCGAGCATAATGAATACATTTCGGTGAGAGTTTCTGTAGATTTTCCTGACCCCTGCACCGACGTCACTTGAGGTCTGCCCGTTGGGGAGTCAGATTGCTTGCTACGGGGCACGTCTAAACTGCACGCGCGTAAAAAAAATACAAATAAAATAACAATAAAAGCTGTGCAGATGCACTCAATTAGCACTTGAGGAAACTGACTCCCGAAATTGCGCAAGCAAGATCTATCATGATGACAGATATTCAGAGGAGGAAGACGATGTCACGTTAAATCATTGCTAATGAGCATATTGCGTTTACATCGATCCTTAAACGATGGGAAGGAGCAGCATTCCGTGTAGGCCTACATAATATTATTTTCTTGTGAAAGAAACCCATTTTGCCAGATGGGTCTTTGGTTTACTGGTCGCGAATGCTCGGTGAATTTCTCTATTGGATATTCGGCTCTTGCCACAACCACAGAACTTACTATCAGACTCATTTGTCACCTATGGTCTGTATAAGTTGAACACGTGATACAAACCACATATACAATGATCATCATACCACAAAACGCTGCGCTATAACTGTTGGGAAGACTGCATCAAGTCTATATAACGCAATTAAATTAGTCTATGGCAGAGAGGTGCTTTTGAAAAGGTCTAAACTTGGCAGACTCAGTTATGTGCAATTTTACCTTCACAATACTATAGAGTAAAGACCACTTGCTCTATGACTATATATAATGATACATTTCTGTTTTGATCATGCGGACAAGTTCATTATTTTGGAGTCTCACACCATGACGTCTACAAAAGAAAGACAATCACGGGCATTTGCCTACCACGGCAGTGTGTGGTGCTATAGTACCTGTGCATAGCAGCAATCCGGACCCTAGAATTTCGAATAGAATACAAACACAGATTAATTACAAAAATTAATATACATGTATCAGTTTCACCAATATTTGATACAAAGCTACGATAGATATCATTATGAGGTCAGTTCTTGACCGAATCACATCCCATGAAGTCCACGGTAAATAATCTCGGCGAGCTTTTGTCGATGCGCCGAATTCTCCTATTGACCTGGTAGTACTTCTTACCACTCAAAAAGTACATTTGACCTGCAGGCAAAAACAACCAAACAAACATAGAGTAACAGGAAACGCGTCAAATTGTGTTTTTACTATAGAAAGTGCTCGATAGAGGGCGCTGTCTGGCAACGATCCTCTGTACAGTTGACCCAGTTTACCTGACACCATCACCTATGATGTATCTTAGTTAAGTTGCGCTATTTAATGAGTCACTGTTCCCCATGTGTTACTTATGCAGTGATCATTTTATTCCCGCACCATGTCTTTACACAAAATTTTGACTTCCAAAATGGCAGACCGTGGGGAGACTGTAGCTGCTAGTGACGTCAATACAAGGGTCCATCAACTGTGAATCTGTCTAATGTTACTACTCTGGTCGTATGTAAAAAGGGCATTAAATAAATACAACCCTCAAATGCAACTTCTCGTGTCGAAAATATTTGGTAAGGTTGAGGGGAAGTTAAACACAGGTACTTGAGCGAATGTTTTTTTAACGGGAACGACTTTAAACTTGTTTCTAATGTTTGTTCATATTATTTAAACGTAATTGATATACTTGTACTTTTGTACACTTCTGATTTAATTTTTAAAAAATTTATTATCAATAATTTTTTTTAGGCCCCAGCCTCAAGGGTCTTCAAAATCATTGTCTTTGACATGATCAAAATCTGTTTAATCTCATGTGAGCTTGATTTCCTTACTGATTGAAAACATTTTAAATGAATTTCATCAAAGATCACTTGTTGCTGTTTCCTTTTAAGCAGGACTCCCCGAAATCAAGGTTGTATATTGTACTCTTATGTGCCTGCGAATAAAAAAAGTTGAACCTGAATACTTTGAAGCGTGCCCTGTTTATTGTCCAAGGATATAAGGCAATCTAAATTTCCTGTTATGTATGCTTTAAAGCCCCCCAGCAACGTTACGTAGGATTTAGAACATAGCTCATGGTGATGATTGACAAGTAGATGAAGAATGACCATGTTAATAGGGGCAACCTCTCACGTTGAAAGATGCAAAGAGGCGGGTACCCGACTCTATTCAAATCACACATCTACCGAACATTAGTTTTCCCATATCACAAAAAGACAGTAATAGTATAGTACATGACAATGCATGTTTTTAATTTAAAATGCAAGGTTGATGGCTGCAGGCCCCTATGTACCAGGCACACCCAAAACTGTGTCTGCAGAATTTCCTCAAAATAATTTGTGATATTTTAGGCAATTACACACCCAGTGTGCTTTAGTGATTATGACTCAATTTATGACTGGGAAATGGTTTTAGTGTCTGTCCTCTACAGATTAAATTGGAAGGTACGTCATCGGTAGTTATGGGATTACCACGTGATGTATCTCACACCTAATCCTCAAAGACTATTATGATGTTAAGTTGGGATCGTCATTAATCCTTATTAAGAAGTCGGGAGAAACGACCGTTGAGCTCGTCTAAATCCCTTTAGTTCTGGGTTATTTTTGTATTTCGATTGTACAACACATGACTTCAGCTGTCACTAACTATCAACTGAAACTTGCCCTTATGATGTTCGCATGTGTAACCATTTGTTAAAGATTACAGTTTAAATGGCAAATGTACCCCATCAAAGTTTGAAAATAACAGAAATGACACATTTGGTGTCTTAACAACCCATCTTTCTCGCAGCTCCCTTCTAGTGTAACAGGCTCAATTGACCAAATTGACCAGATGTCATCGCCCTCTACATTTCTTGGCTGCGCCAATTAGGAAATCGGATTCCCCGTGTGTTTTGCAGTGTGCAGTGTGCAGTGTGCATTTTAGGCGACGAGTATACCTTTATATTGAATTTGACTCCCGAAATAAACCCTTTCAGGTGACGTCACCATTTCATTGCTCCCCAAGCTGGAGGACTGATACAAGCGCTGGGCTCGATTTCAAAAAGCACCAAGATCCATCTTAAGATGAGTTGTCTCATATTGCCACAGTAATTTATATTGTGACGTCGCACTTTGCTTAGCAATTAAAAATTGACACACTGTTAAGATCAATCCTAATTCTTCGTGAAAATGGGCCCAGGTGACGTGCGTCACGTAAACGAACATGTAATAAGAATCACACATGTGCCTAGGTCCAAACATTGTTGATCTTCTGTGTTGGTATAGAAATGTGACGTCAGCGAGAAGGGTCCATTCAGACCAAAGGCGGAAAACAGCTGCATGTGACGTCAGAGCAGGAAGGGGGGGGGGCTATGTCCTTTGGGTGGGTGAGAAGGTTAAGCTTACCGTCACTATGTCGAAATGCAGAATGCATCTTCTTTGGCAACCCCCTAAAGATCTTGCGGACCTTCTTAGGATACCCAGGGTCGACCGACTGCCGCTTCTCGTCGAATCGCCAGACCAGGTTCTTTTTGATGAAGAATGTCTTGTCGGCGTTGTACGTGAGCGCCGCATCTACGGCAGTGGGTAGGCCTAGATCAGCTAGACGCCGTGGGTACCCGGGCAGAGGGTACTGCCCATGGTACACCCAGTACTTAGTACCTGTCAGATTAAACAAAATTGTTTAGATAAAGGTCACCACTGGAATTACATCATGGTCTGGGTTACATCAGAAACACTCTTGGGGGAACGGTGGTAATGCTCAACATTATAACTAACTGTGAATCAAAGAAAACCAAAGATTTGAAAACACATGGGACTCGATTTTTATGCTCTGGCCTTGAGGGAAGTAAACATTGACCCAGAAAAGTTAGTAGTATAGCGTCGAATTTTGATCAGGATAATTTGAGGAAATCGAAAGAGATTTTTGATGAGATGCAGAAACAGTGTTTCACTTTAAGGCTAATCCCTTTAAACGGGCTTGGCGTCCTCGAAAATATGAGACTTGATACTTTCAAGAAATGTTTGTTTGGAAAAGACTGTGTTTACTCTTTGAAAGTAAAATATAATTCTAAATTTTGTGTGGAGGAAATGGCCAAGTTGCGGAAACTTCTTAATTTATATTTATCTTTAATTTTTTTTGTCAGATCCATTCTGTCAAACTGAGTCCTTAACGGATAACATGAGAAACAGCTGACCCCTTTACACAACAATAATAATAACAACAACAATAATACAATTGTCTGCATTCATAAAGCGTCACATGTCTAAGAAATTGCTCAAAGGCGCTGCACATGACAAGATAAAACACAAAACAATATTAAAAGCAAAGCAAACAGCAAAATGTACAACATTTTAAAATCTTTATTAAAACATTTAACGGTACAAAAAATACAAAAGAGGGCTCAATGCACGGCAAAAATGAATGAATAATTTATCATTGTTCACAAACAAACAAACAAGCACAAATCTAGTTATATTCCGCATTAAAAAAAGATGTAATTGCCAGTATTAAGTGTCAAGATGTAAAACAGCTAGGGAGAAAAACGTCTGTGTTTTGTGAGTGAAACTGTCCACAAAAATATTCCATAAAGAGGCACAATATAACGTACTGACCTTTTAGGAAGACTGTTTTGCCGTCGCTCCTGTGGTAAACAGCGTTGATTTGAGATGGCAGATGAAACCAGTAGTCATCGGTCATGAGACCGTCCGAGTCCGTAATGAGTTCCCCATCAGCTATCTCCCAAAATTTCCCACTCTAAAATCAAATAATATCAAGACAATAGTCAAAGACAATTGGAAGCCAATTACTTTATAGATTGGTATTTTCTAGGTTACTTTTGTTACCTCTGCTAATGTTTTGAACTTGTGGAGAAAACGCCAGCCGTTAGTGTCTTTTTCGTTTATGAAGATATTGTGTAAACTATTTTGATATAATTCTCAATTATAATTGAGAATTGGAAACAATTGGAAAGCCAAGTTTGACAGATTTCCAATCTGGGAAATAGTTACAAATTCCACTTTATTCTTCAGTAGACACTGTAAAATTAGAAGAAAGTGACGCACACGTTACGAAAGGGTTACCTTAAAAGCGTAAATGATGCCCCCTATCGTTGTGACGGCGTCGAAGACTAAAGTACAATGTGACGTCTTCCGCTTTGGTGTTTGGTTTTGAACTTCATTCACATTAGGACCTAAGTTTGGAAAAGGTTGCAAAAAAAAATAAAAAATAGTTATAACAATAATAATACAGAATTGTAATGCGCCAAACCTACAAAATAAAGGTGCATTTATGTACATAAAACTATGTTATTTTGATAATTAAAATCGCTGAAACATACCTGAAAGGTGTATGACAAATATATTTATGGGGGAAGTGTGCAGCTAATTGTTGAGAAAATATATTGGACTATATTTGGGATTTCATAAATCACAAACATAACAATAATTCCACATTGCTCATTTTGCTGTGTGTTATTCTTTATAAACTGTTCCCCAGTGTACACTCAAACTGTACTTCTTGATGTATTCCCACAAGTTACTCGCCATAGCAGGACACATAAATCTCCTATTACTCATCAATCTTCCCCTCAAAGGTGAAGTGGAGGAATTGTGGAACTCGTGACAAAAACAGGCAAGGCCTTGGTCAAGTTTAGCGCCAAGTTGGAAAAACAGAATAATCTGATTAGAGTGGTGTGAGCCACTCGGGGCCCTGATCTGTTATAGTCTGTCTTGATCACACAGCATTCTTACATTGGTAATGACATATTTTAATAATGGGCAGACTGGCACAAGTCTACAAACAGGGGTCATCCAGTGGTGTAACATGGAGCTTTTTGATTTCAAACAACATACCCCCAATAATCTCACGAATGGTGTGAGAGAGACAAACTGGCTTCAAAAACCAAGTTACTAGTTCCTTATTCGTATAAAACGATACACGAAGACTCACCATATAGCGATTGTATTCCTTGTACATCATCTTTGGGAAGTTTGAAGTCTCGCACGTAGTGATAATGGGGCCACATGAGCGCTTTGGGGTCCTGAGAGTGATCCAAACCAAGGCTGTGACCTATCTCATGAGCTGCGATCTGGAAAAAGTTATACCCTGAAACCAAAAAGGTGAACAGAACAAACCACATAAAAGGAAGGTTGATGATGGAGTAATCTGGGACAGACTGCCAAGATATGTAAATCTAGGCACAGCCATATCGGGTTTGCAGGGCAAAAAGTTTAGCTATAAGCAAAACAAAAATAAATAAAAAGATAGTATAAAATAATAATATGCAGAATGATTGTTTCCCTTTTCGAATAATTGTTTATGTACGGCCTCATTTTCATGAAATTTGGACATGAAACATAGCCCCTGTTATGTCAAATTTAACGGCCAACCAATTCATTCCTTTTAACTTGTGATAGACCATGTGATTGCCCCCTTCCAGGATGCACAGCGCACTTTACACACGCGCCTGTCCTGTCCGCCCATTTTGGGCGACAAATGTACTCAAAGGAAATGACTCCAAAATTGATGGAAATGGTATTGCGCGCATTCTGCGGAAATGCGTTCCGCGTCTGCAAGAGGCCAATAGTCTAGGTCTTTAATATCCTTATTCTGCATTTAAAGGTAACAGCCTATTGTACGGCCCCGGCAGCCTCATTGTTGTTGCATGTAATTTGTGACACCCCCCCCCCCCCGCAATGAGGTCTCATGAGCTACTGCCGTTTTGGAAGTCAAATTACTTGCGTAAAAATATAGTGCGCGTCTAACCACGTGCGCGTCACACATACACTGCGCAACGCGCACTAACCACTGGGAAGTGACCCCCAAAATGGCGCACCTACGATTTATAGTGGGTGATTATTATTACTGTCATTTTTTACTTCTGATAATGAAACAAAGGATGCTTCATAAGTGAACTTAATCACTGGAGTGTATAGCTTGCATGCCTGAGGAAACCTGTAAACAAGGGTACTTGCTACGTGAACCAGAACACTTTGGTTAACCCCTACTCTTCCACGATAAGTGTTCTGGGTTCTTATACGAGCACTACCAATCCTAGTACACGGGAACTACGGCATAATGTCCCATCCGAAGCACAAAACAATTACTGTAAAAGTATCTTGCTCAAGGAAACAAATGCCACGACCAGGATTCGTACTCACACTCTGCCGATCAGAAACACCGGAGATTGAGTCCGATGCTCCTAACCGCTCGGCCATGACACGCCACATGACGTCAGGGTAAAGTGGTTGAAAAGGAGAAAAACATAGTGATGAATATAGTCGTGTGCTATATAAACCAGTTCATCAACAGTTTACCCTGACAAGGCAGTCGATAATACAAGGCCAGTTCAAAGGTGTTAACCACTTTGAGTTCAGCTCCACCATGGGGTCACCGACTGTTTTTTTTCATTTTTTTTTTCTTTATCACACCCAAATATTTAACCGCCAAACATAAGCACAAAACTAATACGTTTTCCATATTGATAAAAATGGCCTATTTACACACTCGGCTTACGTTCTTGTTGTTACAGGGCAATGATTATTAGGGGTTTAAAATGCGGTCAGATTGTCTAACAAGAAATGTGATCATAATTGTAATTGTCAATGCATAGTGCGGTTGGGTGCGTGCTTGGGTTTAAATTCACAAGCGGCCTTTTATTCGATAAATGATTTGGCTTTGAATGAATTGCTACACGTAGCCTACGGGGGTTAATACTGGCTTTAAAAAGGTAAGCAATTAACTAATTCAAAGGTGCGTCTATAGATTGGATTAACCTGAGAAGCCGAGATGCAAACAAACAATTCAAAATCAACCCAGTATAGAAATTAGCCGAAGTTTATAAAAGTCACGGGTCAACTTTGGCATTTTTGTAAAAGAGTAAAATATGCACTATCTGCAGACGGCTATGGCTTCAATTCAACGCTTGAAAAAACATAAATCAAATTAATTCTTAAACACATTCTTTTTTATGTGTGACCCACATAAACATATGTATTTGACCTAGTAAATGACTATGTCACCCTTAACAGAGATTTATACTAAGATTTAAAGATTGAAACAGAAAACCAAAATCAGCCAAATCTTTTAGCAAGGGGTGTTTAAATATTTTGTTGTGTAATTTTCTACAACAGCATTATCTGATATGGTTAATCTTATACAATACCGGCACCGGGCACGCCTTTAGGCAAAGTTACACCTCCTTGATGTGAACTTTTCCATCCCCCAACACTAAGATCTGATTTTGCAATCGGGTAAGTATTTGATCTAGGAACGGATCAATATCCGACCGGAGGTGTTTTTTTTCTCCATCAGATAAAGTCTGTTGATAAACCCAAGGGAAAATATTATGATGAAAATAATATACCTATAAAAGTGTAGGCTGACACTCTTAGTAGGCCACGTGAGACTGTACCAAAAATTTGTGTTTGCTCTTACTGCCAAAGTGTAATATCGAGACGTTTGATGTCTCAATTTCGTGCATCTAAAAATTGCTAGAAAGAATGAAACGACAGACCAATTTTTTATTTCTCGAGGCATTTTAAAAATATATATATATATTTTTCACTTTGGTGGAGTTTCCGAAGATTCATGTTGACATGAACTACATTTGCTTTTGTACAGTTTTGCTGTTTATTTATATTTATTTTTTTAACGACTATGAAATATAGGTCCACGTTTCATTGTGACATAAGTATTTAAATGGTACCCAGCGGCAATGACACATACTTTTCACATCTGGTCCGGGAACCACACAACGCGCACAACATGGTGTACAACGTCACACATTCTCTCTCACGAAAAAATAAAATTCCTTGTTTGTTCCCAATAGAATGATTGCAACGGTCGTAAACCTTGAATGTGACGCTGTAATTGATTGCAAGCCGCTGATGCAGAGCCAAACGGAGGCACTCCAGATCTGGAGTGTTTTTATTATAAGTTCATGGACTTTTCTAAGGGGGTTTATACGATTGGTCGTAAGTTGTCTGCCTTGGGCTGCATGTAATGAGAGCATGCCCGGCTTTCAGCAAAACGAGCATGCCCTTATTTCCAATGATTTGTAGTGGGGATGATCGATAACCATTGGCAGTAAGTTGTTTAAATCGGACCAAGTCTCATCGCTAACCATCGGAAACAGGTACTTTGTACTAGTGTTCTTTACGACTGTAACCCTGGTCCAATCACATACGTCACTGAGACGAAGGGCAAAGTTACCTCTACGTCTTGACCTGTACTCAGTTAGTATCAAATAGCACAACAGAAGAACCAGAAAATACAGACGTTCTAAAAACCTGGGATGATGTTATCAACTACAGTATGAATAACCCGTACAAGAACCAAGCATGAAAGTGCTACGTGCAGGTTTGTTTTGAAAACGTGGTCGCCTTTTCATTCAACTTTGTACAGGTTTTGGCGCCAAGTGTACGAAAGTGTACATTTTCCAAATGACTGACTAAGCCCTGATCCGAAGCCTATAATCTCAATCCATCATTTCGAAAAGGACCACAGGCTCTCGGGCCGCAAGGAGGCGCATAACTCCGCCGTGAGCCATGAACATTTGGCGCTGATGTTCTCCTGGATTGGAACGAATGTTCTCTTTTGACAACTAATGGTAAAAAGCCAACGTGTTAGGTTTTGTTTACCAAGTTAAGTCATGACCACAACCCCATTTCCAAATCGCGTAATATTGTCTTTCTACAAAGACAGCTGTGTATACGCTTTGGGGCTTAATGTACAAAAGCTTTCAAGTAGCTCTTCAGAAACCCTCCAAATGACTTTCTTTGCCTTGCTGTACGGTTCACTTTCATGGTTAGCTTGACTACGGAGCTAATCATGCGGTTTCCCTTCAAGAATATTGGTTATGTAAAAATAAATACCGCAAAATATAAAGGACACCGGGCCGGAGTGTTTAAGTAAATAGTGGCGTACTTTTTTTCAAAGTGTTCTAGTTTAGTGCTAAACAGCAATGCTGACCGCAACTAACAACCCAAGCAAGAGTAAAAACAATTTGTCAAGTTCAAGTTGTTTTGACACTGCTGGGAGAAACGAAATATACTTCTCAAAATTTATCTTTGCTTTGTATAAACACGAGCCGTCCGGTCGGCTTGAGATTTAGTGCGAATTTGAACAATAAATTTTTATTTTTCTACTAAAATTCTCAACCACGGAGTAATGTTGGGGCGTGTGGTTTTAACAGGACGAATTAAGTACAGTTTGGAGGAAGTCTACTAAAAACTGTTTATTCTACCTTCTTGGTTATAGGGTCGTTGTAGACATGCTTGACACGGTCGGGCCAGACGGATTGGCAGTCACGAATGATGTCAGCCCTGGCCAGTACAGAAAGCCGAGCTCAAGAAAACTTGACAGTCTTGGGTTTGTTGTATTAAAGTTTGTATGCTATTCGCTCGACCTGGAATAGACGCGCATAAGTCACACACTTTTTAATAAGAAAATATGCGTCATAGGTCTAATAATTCATAATGCTTAGCTTTCTGACCTCATCAATTTTTGCAGTTAAAACGAGAAAAACGTTGACCATGTTTGTCTTCTCTTTTAATGTTGAAAACGGTAAAAAGCTTAAATTTGTCCTCTCCTCTTATATTTCAAATGGGAAAACGAACAAGTTATCTTTGCCCAAAATAACGAATAACCGGTTGGACGGTATTCACAAGATTTCACCAGTGGTACGAACGTAAATAGTGGGGCACAGGGATATGGAAATCATTGGGGAGAGTTGTGCCCTTGACGATACACAAGCATGTTGTCACTGGGCCATCGCAGATTTGTCCTTTGAAAAACTACACGTAGAACAACAAGCAATTTCCACAATTTGAAAATGGCTGCCAATGGTGTTGTTCTACCTGTATCTTTTCAAAGGACAAATCTGCGATGACCCTATATAGCCGAATATAGCTTTCTCATCATCTTGACATACTCTGACTGTGTGCCAAATTCCATGTTTGTATCATCACAGGCCAATCCCATCACTGCCTGTCATACTAAAACTCTAGTCACCTTCAATGAAGGATATGAAGGGAGTCGAGACGTATCAAATATGATTTGTTTTCAAATCAAAGCTTGTATAACCCTTATACTGACCCTGTGAATCACACAGAGCTTTGTAGCGCTGATTTCCTCCTCTTCTTATTCCCACATGAGGAGGGATGATTAAAATTACATGAGTTTAGTCGCCGATCCGTCCTATTCGAGCCATGGTCAATGTCTACAAGTTAAACGATTATAAAATGGACTTACAGGTTTTCTCTAATACTAAAGGTTGGCTTGGGAACACAGTGCCGACTCCATTCAGGGGGATTACACAGAAATATTTTCCTTATCAATTTGAAAACACAACTTGATTCGTTTAGGGCTTAGAGGGCGTGGTACGGGTTGGGATGTCTGGTACAGCATTGGATGGAGTGGATGGCGCGGTATCGCTGCGTAGCAGACTGGCATTGATCTTGTTAGTGGAGACTGTAAGTCTACCATCGAGAAGGCGAGTGGGTATATTAAGTGCCTGTAGAAACTAAGAGAGGGCGATTACTCCAGATGGAAGCTACGTGTAAAGATATAACAACATGGTATGAACCGTGTCACCTTAGGCAGAAAGACGGACCTTGTACTATCCAGAGCACTTTCTAGCAGGCAAGATGCTGCACTGGGTCATTATGAAAAATGTCACAATTTATATGATGACTACCACAGTCGTTAAATCAAGAATATAAAAAAAAAAAAACAGTTGTGCAAGTTTTGAGGGGTGTTCCATTCTGCTTATCAGAGATAGATACGAAAATTGCATGGTGCTATCTCTATAAAAAATGTACTATTTTACGTTTTCTGGCACTGAGCTGTGTACGAATTGTGTCTGCACGAAGTCTGTGTGTCTTTTGTAAACATGGTGATGTCATGGTCACATTATCTACTGACAAAACATGTTCGATACACGATTTAAGTTATACCCCCCTCCAAATACCACATTACTTGAGGCTATCTTAACGAGCAGGATGAGACCTGCATATGCGGTTCTGAACCACAGACAATGGATCGCCTATACTCAGCTCAGCCCCTACTGGAGCAGAAATGTGACGCTGGAGAGCTCGCTGAATTCAACGAAAGTGCCAAAAAATGAGCTCAGCTCTGGCTGAACCACAACGTATGGACACGATAAAAAGACAACCACGTTACTTGGCCTTGTTGCCACTCTTACCATTTTCGTTTTCATCTACATTAAAGATCTCAGCATCATCAAAGTGAACGTCCCCATCCACGTCGCCCCACCCACTGTTGGGCGCGAAGGCGTGCGCCAGCTCCCCGTCTGGACCGTCAAACATCGGATGGTCTTTATCTGCGGCGTGGCTCCCCCGGAGAAACTCAATGCGTATATCAGCCTCGGAAGATCCCTCTAGCTCTTGGAATTCCAGTGCGGTGACGTTGCTCCACAGCTCAAAGGCCCGTTTGATGGCGTCACTCACCTCGTAGCGTTTGAGTTTGCCTCTGGACGGAAAGTTTACAATTCTGGAAAGATTTGATTAAAGTAAATCGTTCACAATAATATTGAATTGTTTCAAATAATTACGGACACAGTGTCAAAAAATGATATGATTGTACCACAATCAGCAGTGGTAACACATATAGTATTAATCTCAACTTTGACAGTTAAACATACTACTTTTTAGAAAGAGAATATTGGCATTTAGGTAATTAGTCATTTTATATACAACATTGAAACAATCCACCAAGTGAATCACGAGAGAGAGGCATTCAGACAAGGTTAGCCTTCTCCACTAACAAACTTAACCTTAGATTCGAAGCCGTTAAATACAACTGTTTCATTGAATATTGTGTGGTAGAGGGTCCCAAAACGGGCAACGGCATGAGCATAATGATCAGACATTTCGTGGCATCTTTAACACAGCCCAACCATCTTCGCAAGCAGCCCAAACTGAAATGTAGCTCAAACCGTACACCCAAAATGTAGCTCAAACCTAAATGCAGCTCGAAAACGTAATTGTTGCCCCAGCCCTGTGACCTACCTAGCCTAGGTATAGGCTACATTTAGGCCCAGTGTTTGGGGCTATAGGTTCGGATTGGGCTACATTTAGGTGCCACACACAGACGTGTCTATAGTTGGGTATCAATGAGAAAGGTCCATCTTCTCACTTCGAGAATAATGTTTCATCTTTAAAACCAAGATTCTTAGTAATCTTCAAATGTCATTAAATGACATTTGAAGATGACTTTCTTTCGAATCTCGGTCACACAAAGCGTTTCTCGGAGAGGAAACATCATTTTGGCCGCAACAGTTATTTTAATGTTCCAGACATTCCTAACGACTGCCAGCAGCTGTTTATAAGAGGATATGTTTTATCCTGCGTCATCCCTGTCTCTTAAACACATGATGACAGAGCAGAAAACAACATCCATTGAGAAAGGGGCTCTTTTATCAAGTCTTGCCCCTTGTTTTTTTTAAGCAAAAAACCCGGCATGTTGATAGTATTGCAAACATGTGAGGGTTTAAGTAGGGGGCGGGGGCTCACAGGGTGACAGGTGTATTTTCTCTTGATAAGGGGGTCAGGAGAACGGGGCAGTAAACCCAAGCACTTAACAAATTCGAAAATGAAGCTCCCCCACCAACCCACCAACCCCCCACCGGCCCAAGGAAAAGATGCCAAGCTTCAGATGAGTACAATCCCACATCACCATGCAACATGTTTAGTTCATTCTAATCTTGGAAATGAAAGAAATCCTTTAGCAAAACGTAGGCTATTTTAAAATGATAGATTTTTAAATCTCTGCTTTAAAAAACGATAAACCCCAAAACATTCAAGATTTTCAAATCGCCCTTGGGCTTTTCGGAAAGAACAGCCACCGTTTACTTTAAAAGAATGACGTCAAATCATGAATTCGTCGGCTTTTAACTACTGCCATCAAACAGACACAGGCGGCACGACAATCAACAGAAGCTTCCGTCAAAGAATGCCAACAAAACGGTTGCGCTTCAAATGCCTATTTTTGATGTAATCTGATGATACGCAGTATTTTTATGTAGCAGCAGAAACTGTAAACACCTAAATCGGCAATGTCATTGTAAATAAAATCCATCAACAGCTGCGATGGTAGCATTTATTATAAATACAAATTGGGAGATTATGGCTTCCAATTATCTTCGTGTTCTTCATTTCCGACTCATGACACGCATGCAACAAGCAGCTGAATGTGATTGTGATAACATTTGGTTACAGAATATCTACTCCATTCCACACTGTAGGAGAGTTGTAGACATTTCACTGGTTCGGTAAGAACTATGTCAAGGATCTTAAAGGGAGCTTATCATAATTGCTGTGGTAGAACAGTGACGTAGTCACAGGGCTCCGTCCGAGTCACGCGACTTGGTTGCGGCTATGGCCATTGGCTACGGCTACAGCCATTGGCTACGGCTAAGGAAATTGGCTGGGGATATGGCCAGTGGATGCGATTGCGGCCAGTGGCTGTGGCTTTTGCCATTGGCTACGGCTAAGGGCCACTGGCTGGGCTAAGGGACATTGGCTGCGGCTATGGCAATTGGCTACGGCTATGGACATTATTGGCAACGGCTATAGCCATTGGCTACGGCTGAGGGCAATTGGCTACAGCTAAGGGCCATTGACTGAAGGGGCGATGATGAAGAGTAAGACTTTCGGCGTTCCGGCCATATTATAGCAATGCAATGCCTAATTCAGACACGCCTTACTTCCAAAATGTCATAGTAAAATGGGGAACTGTCGTTGAACATTTTCCGGTAACACTTACGTGTATGTGAGCTTCGTGTGATCCCATTTATACCATCCCCCTGCTGTGTTGTATCGCCTCCTCCTCCTTCTAGCTTCTCCCTCGTGCCCCGCCCCTTCTTCTTCCCCATCTTTCTCCAGGACAGCCACGTCTGGGAAACCGCATCTCGGCATCCACATTGTTGCTTTGGTTTCCGTGTCCATCGTTCCCGTCACGGGAAGTTTGTAGAACTCTTGGAAGGACTTTATAGCCATTTCAGCATCCTCCTCGAAGTGATCACCGCCTGGTGGCGTCCTTTCCGGATTCGTCACGTGCCCTGTGACGTAACCATTCCGTTCCAGATATTCAAACTCCTGCGGGATAACAGATATCCAGAAAAACAGTCTGAAATCATGTCTGACACGTATTAATGTGCAAAAGGGGCTTCTCTTAAATGTTGGGACTGTGACCTGAACACGTTAAGTTGTGTCACAACCTTATGTAAACATTAGTTTACATTTATATGATTGTCATGTCATTAATTTTCTGTTCACTGCATCATTCATGCCAAGCCTGCGGACTTACTTTGAGGATAAGCAGCACAAATGAACTTGGGCCAGTTCAAGGAAACCATTATCAATGTAAGGAACGTGATTGAAGTAACAGAACGGCCATATTTAGTTCGAGTTGTATTTCCAAAACTTCGTTTAGGAAGCTTCGTAGACGACGACATGACAATGTGCCGTTGTGTCATTGTGTCACCAAACTGCGTGGACGCATTGCGTCACATTCGCGCTGCGTAACCGTGTAGGTGTCTATTATAGAACGCCATATACTCGCACAACCGTTATATCTGGTGAAACTGTTTTGGTTTCTGGTACAGATCTATATACAAAAATATGTGCTAAACAGTATTGCATCGAAGACCAATTGATAAAACCTCTCTTTAAACTGTAACAGTTTCACAAGTAGTAAGAATCCAAGGTTCAACAAAATGATTACGGTTCGGGTCATCGTAGAAGTTCTCAGAGGTCCTTACAATCCCCGAAGTAGCCAGACGATTAGCTTCTGGTTTTAAACAACATAGAGATACGTGACAGATGACACCATTTTAAAATAGAACTCGAAAACGTGAGGTAGCACTTAAAATATTTCAGCGTTTGCCGTTAAACTTCAAGCAACCCATCTTAAAATAGGGCGAACTTGAGACGAACGCTCTGATCCCCTGTGAGTTAGCTTTCCCACTTTGGGACGTGTAACGGAAAATGGGCACCGGGATAAAAACCGAGTCCACGCGCAAAGACTGTTTTAACGTAACAGTTTTAAGACTGCAAGCGCAACTTATTACAGAATAATTGGGAAATAATCAATTACTTTGAACCCCTGCTTTTGGATGCGGTTGAAGTGGTGTTAAAAGTGAAGGGTGACTGTATCACTCCAAAGCATGTCTGAATAATCAAGCTAGAACTTGTTTTTCGTCTGAAAATAGTGCCCCCCAAAAAGAACACTTCGCGGAGCCTGGCGTCAGAGCACTTTTGCGGCTCGAAACATTTTCTAAGTTTACTCAGGTCCACTTAAAAAAAATGAAGAATGAAAATCACATTTGACCTGTCATTGTGATCAGTACAGTAAAAGGCTTCTAGTAAAATCAAACATTAACACTGAGAGCAACATCAATCTTTTCGTCTTTTTATTGGCTACCTGGAACTAAACGCATTGCGTGATGTGATGCAGAGACAATGGTGAAATGAACTAGGTCATGCAGCAGTGTTGGATCCTAAATAGTGGTGCACATTAGAGCTTGACGCCATATCCGACCCCATTCACAATAAATACCATTAAGACATCATGAACATGATTTATAACAGGTACACAGTTAAGTACCAAATACCTGAATACAGTTCCTCATATGAACTGACTATTGTGTTGTTGTTCATTCAAGGTTTATTCAACTGAGTTCGATTTAGACATCAATCACAGCAGACACAAATTCTAACACATTCCAAAAGATTGCCAGCGACACTCTGTCTTTTTATCAATGGGCCAGACTGATATTGGGTAAATATTGAGGGTGACTTTTAGCTAATTGGGTCACCGCAGCAAAAGGGGGTCATTATTAGGGGGTCACTAATATATCATCAGTCTAGTTATAAGTGCTTTTACGCGTTGATATGACTAATGCGTGTATGGTTTAATGAGTGTTAGAAGAATAACCAGCGAAGGCCGGTGACGATGAAGTACGTGTTGACGGGGTCTCCGGTCAGCGCGTTAACGTATGACCCTCTTGGCTTTATTTCATTTGCTTGCCTTTTGTATTCCCCGTGCTTTCACGTTAACAGATTTCTTTACTGGCTGTTTATGATTTCCTAAATTATACTGAAGGCTATATCGAAAGAGATAAACGTACATCTTTCCATTAATCTTACCCAATAAAAATGTCAAACTTTGATAAACTACAGTTTGTAAACGATTTCTTTCGGGTAATATCTTTTCAAACCCGTCGTTTTAAAAACTTTCACATTCTTCTAATTATTTCAAATTATGAATTTTGTCTTTGGTATGGTATTTTGTAATATCTAGAAGTTATATCCAGCCATGGGCTAGGGTTAGGCCTTCTGGAGGTCTGCACAGATGTAAATCACACCTAATATCAGAGAGAAACCGTCTGAAGGTCTTTGGCAACGGTGTGGTATTTTAACGATCCCTGTTAGGGCAGGGCTAGGGATTCGGGTCGCATGATGTAAGGTATACCTGATCTACCAGGGAGGTATCGAAAGGTCTTCACTATTAACAAAGCTCCCTGGGAGTTGCTTTGGGGCTGTGATTATCTAAAGGTAAACCTCATATGAGAGGTGTGTATACCGTCTAAGGTAATGAGAACACCAATTGTGTTAAACAACACTGAGAGTGGGCTACTCTGGTGTTAGGTACCACCTCGTATTTCACTGAGGTACACCGCCTGGATGCATTGGTGTCTTGAAGAACTCTTATATACACTGCAAAAACTAGGGTGTTAAATTGACACCGTGGGTGTTGTCACATATAGATACCGAGAATGGAATCCAAATTTACACCATATGGTGTTAAAACAACACTAATTTCTACAAGAACAAATACAACGGTGTTATTTCAACACCCTATAATGTTAATTGTCATTCTCTGTTCGGTACCTTTATGTGACAACATCCGTGGTGTCAATTTAAACACCGCAGTTTTTGCAGCGTAGTGGGTTAGGCGTTCTGGTCACAGGTACACCTCGTAATCACGGGAGGTAAACCGTCAGAAGGTCTTGGCAACAGTTAGATTTTTTTTTAATCCCTGAATCTTTTCACCTCATACAGTTGTTAATCATATTGGACAAGGTTATAGAAACTAATTCAACTACACTCATACATCATACATACATCAATAAGCCTTCAGTAAACTTGACAAACATGTGTTATTTTACGCGGGATGAGTGAGACAGGCAGCCAGTAACGACCAAAGGGAACGCTATGAGCCAGAACAATGATGACAACCGTGTCAACAAGCAACCATTTATTGTCCATTGATGTAGAATTTGAATCGGGGATAAAGTAGAAATTCATTTTGGTTTTACCCTTACACCGATGTGTGTGATAAACACTGTAACGTCATTGCTTATCGGGTCCTATGGGGGGGGGGGGGGTCCGCAGGTTCGTCGAACCAATGACCTCCACATTTTAAAAATTTCTGTGTCAGAATTTTCTTTTTCCTTTTTTCTTTTCCATTTTCATTGAATTTATTCTAGCTGTGAAGCCAAGGACTCTCAGAAAAGCGAACTTAATCACTGTACCAGCCAAGAAACCGACGGAGAGAAGACAGGGAAGAAAGTTTCAGTTTAAGATGTGGGAGGAAAACCCCAGAGAATTATTCCAGGGAAAACCCACGCAGTCAGATAGGGACTGAAAACCCAATCCACACAGTGCCCCCGGCAATCTGGCATGATTCGAACCGGGGTCCTAGAGGTGGAAGGTGGGGAAAGATACCGCTACATTAACCTGACCCCCCCGGATTCCGCGTCCCATGGCATCTGACACAGAAGCCGATCAACAAATGGGATATTGACCCTGACTCTGCGTCAGTTTGACCCATTGCTGGCTGGGTCATGTTGACGTATATTCCGGGTCAAAGTAACCCCCAGAAATAGGTCACGCCCCAAGGGTCTCCGTTCCGGGTCAAAAACTGACCTGGGAGTTTTTAGAGTGCAGTGGGTTCATATATAGGCCTAGTGCTTGGGTAAAAAAATAAATAAATAAATAAATTCTATTCATTCGTTTCATATTTGACAATTGTTATTGTAATAGTGTATGGATTTCTTACCGAAGTATTTAGATGGAACAATTTAAATGCCTGGTTTTTTCTTCTTCTTCACAAAGCAGTTAAGGGCAGGTCACACTTTTTTTCACTTTAAAGCCGGCCTCAGGTCGACCTTGCGTCAACAAAAAACAGTCGGCGACTGACTTTTCAGGATCACACTGCGCCTGAGCTAAGACTTTTCAGGGAACTTTTCAGTCGGCGATTATTTACGACCTGAGCGTAACTGCGATGATTTTAAGACAATCGAAAACAGTCGCCGCTCGAAAAAATTAACAGTCGCAAGAGTAGAACAATTTCAACTTGTACGACGTGATCCCGACGCGTCGGGATCACGTCGCACAAGTTGAAATTGTTCTACTCGTCGCGACGGTCGCACGATTTCTCAGTTGTTGTGACCTGAGCATATTTTGTCTGCGCGTTGCCGACGATTTGTTGCGGGCGCAAGAACATCGTAGGTCGACCTGAGGCCGGCTTTAAACTTTATACCGATCATATAGGCCTACATCTTAAGAGTGTAGTCTTTATTTCATAAAGAGAAAACAGTGCTTCAAGTTTATCGAATCACTTTGAGGGAAAAACTTAGATAAGATTTTGAAATTCTGAGGGTTTGTGATGGTTGAACTCTTTCTTGGTTAATTTGCTTGACTTATTTGACATGAATGTCGTCGTGTGTGGAGATGTACAGGACTCTTTGTGAAAACACCTGTGTTGTAATCCGCGACATAAACATTTGAACATGACTCCCAACGACCTCAGTGAAAACCAAATTAAACTCGTACCATTTTTAAAAGGGAGGAAAAGAACCTCAGCAGACGGGTCACACAAAAGCATCTGTCGAAAATGGTTCTTTGGGTTTAATTTGCGTAAAAAGCAAATAATAAAACGGTCCTGGCGGGCAAATTCACTGCAACCCCCCCAAAAAAAACCAAAACAACACTGATAACTTTCTTGAATAAAACTGTTTCCTGTATGATGCATTTTGCTGTCAATATTCTTTAGTATATAAGGTGGGAAACCCCTCGGGTTTATTGGGGGGGGGGGTCAAAAAAGCAACCCGAAGTGTAGGCAGACAAATGGGGCATTCATTTGCACCATTTTGGTACTGTCCCCCTGGTCATCAGCTGTTGAGCCAATTGGAAACAGACAGCCAACTTTGGGTAACAAACCGGCGGTTTGTCGCGGTGAATGACGGCCGTCGGCACCCTGGTAATACTGCGAGGTGGGATTATTGGTCATTCTTTCCACTTATTCACCTAGCGGATTTATCTTCAATTTTGATCGGATGTAATTAATCAGAATAAGCCTACACATTGTGGGGCCACAGGGGCATAAAACGGGGTCACCCTTTTCACCGAGAAAAAACAGTCAAAGTTGAAGGAGTACGTGCCAACTCTGACATGAAATGGGGTTGTTACGTTAATGCATTCTTCCGTTGGTTCCGAGTGAAGCGGTCTTGCCTATCCTCAACCCCAAAACCTCGTACTCGGCAGCCCTGTGATATACCCACAGCTTTCATCAAGTACGAAAACGGAGGATGTTTTAATAAATGAAACGAATATTCCAAGCTTAATCCCCATATCCTTAAAATAGTATATATAGGCCCCTAATGTCTAGAAATTATCCATGTAAAATCCCCTGATTATGACAGTATGGTTTGTCATGATTTGGAAACCCGTAATTAAATGTTAGCACATTTTGTAACCACGCGCTGTTAATTAATCCAATAAATGTTTTGGAAATGGGTGATTACATTTGATGCCTATTAATGTTTCCTACGTTATGGTTGGGTTTTCCTTATCATGTGCCTGCATGAGTTGAGTTGGACCGTATGGTTTGAGCGCTGCTTCCTTTGGTAAATGTGCTTCTTGTGGTTATCATAAGCCACATTGAGAGACGTAAAGCCTTGTGCAAACCTCACCATGTATCGCGGGCATGCATGTTCAAATGAGTGGAGGCAAATACAGTCCATCCTCACGTCATACTGTCGCGACCTTCTTGCATCACTCAAGATACCATTACATGAGGGAGATTCACTCATCCACACAGGACCTTGATAGAACATTTTCAGAGACAGTATTTTCGTGGAGTTAAGTCTTTAGTCACTTACTATATGGGCCTACTACTAACCAAACAAGTACAACTGTTACGTTCGTTAACTATTAAGCGGCGCAGAATGGGAAAACGGGTGACCCTACCCTCTCCACCAAACTGAGCACGGATGCATCCGATGGGCAGCAATAAGGAACTCCCCTTAAAATGGAAGCGGGAATTCAGAAAAAGCATAACCTGTGCTAGCATTCTAAAATTGGATAGTTAGCCTGAGGCAGTAGCGGTCAAAAGAGGGCACTCTTCACAAGCAATTTCCTGATCCCAAGGTGCCGACCCATTGCTGACCCTAAAGATCCTAGAAGCCTCAAAACAACGGTCAAATCTGAGAATGAATTATCATATAAAGTATTCGATTATAAAACACGTCAGATCTATTAGATAACTAGGCTTTGGTGAGCATTCGAGAAAAAAAAGGCTAGTAATCCTCCATCAAATGTACTGATTTTGTGATCAGGTGCGTCGTGTCAATACAAATGTAGACAACGTGGACTCCCAGTTGGCTAAAATAGCCGATGGGCCAATCGTCCCGAGTGACGTTACGATTGTTTCATATGTCAAGAGGCTAAGCTCATTAACTTTGTGAAATTGTTACACTTGATATATCATAGGTCTTGACGTATCCAATTCGATGTTAAAGTGGATGCTCCCAATCGCATGACCTCTGGCTATGTAGGAATTAGGTCGACAGACGCACCCTCTGATTTTGGTTTAACGCCTCTTTCATCCATCCATGACACGAGCGTGGTTATACAATCAAGACGGTCCATTACGAGTGAAGGACTTTTAGGTACAGTTTAACTCACAGTCAGACGTGTTTAAAACCGGAGTCCAATGTCATACAGCTGCTTTAGCACAAACAGTAGCTAAAGCACAACAAAATTATGCTTACCAGAAAAAGGCTACCAGCCAAAATACCAAATCACGTGTACTGTCATTTGTGACTGGATATCCTGCTCACTTCTGCAAACCAAAACATTGTCAGGCAATATTTTCAGCTTAAGCAGCTCTGTGACATTGGGCCCAGATGTTACAACAACTGTTTTAGCTGTTGTCACGGATCATGGTAAGATTGAAACCGCTAACCAGCAGCCCCAAACCATCTAAAGATGGTTTAGAATCTTCATGAACAGAAATCAAGAAATGCACACACAAAACACGTTTCACTTGACTCAACCGCAAAAGTCCATAGCAAAATATTTATCTGTGTATACTGTTTCCAAATGTTGAAATAGCTCACCGGCTGGTGATGCAATCCGGAGTCTTCACACGTCAAGAAAAGCACCAAAAAAAAAAAAAGCGAAAACATGTCAGAAAGAATTAATCGTCAGGATGCTTGGAATAATTTGTCTTTCATTTGAGCAACCATTGGAGTAACACATTTCTGTTTGAGGTCAAATGAATGTATCTTCCCCAGAGAGTAGAAATGTTAAAAGCAGGTCCCTCGTGTGGCACATGAATCCTCAGACGATGTATTGTAACGTTCTGTAATATGAATGTTCCGTGGAGGTATGTTGCAACCGAAACCGGTTATTTAATTACAACTCAGCTGACTGTGTCCCCCGAGCGGACGGGGAAGGGACATGAAGCCGAACGATGTACCTGCTTGGAACGCACCAATCGTTGAGAGACATGTTTAGGGCGCGGGATCTATTGCCCCTTGGGTGGACCAACAATCCGTAATTGAGTCATCAACCACCATCAACCTATCTTGGTTATAAATTACCCACGGAAAGAATTAACAATGGAACCCAGGAAAAAACACATAAACTGGTTGAAGGTGAGTAGTGAGGTGATCGGATCAGATGTAGGACATAATGGGCTGGCTTACCCAACGCTCAAGGATGTCAGTCAATTCACGCAAAATTGATACTAGCTTTCATACGCGCTTAGGCTAACGCATTCACTTCACAAGTTACGAAACCGCCACCCTAATGTGAAGACGAAGTTTCTAAAAATGGGTGAACCTGCAGAGCACCGTGTTTGAAACCTTCATTTTTAAAAAGTTCAGTCATTCAGGTACCAGCTGTTGTATCTAATTTATACACACAGACGCACAGACAAGGACATTCCCAGGTTACGACACGGTGTCAAGGGCAACCCACCAATGGACCCAAAATGAAACGACTTTTTACTGGGACAGTAGTAAGGGTGTAGTGGTCAACGGGTATTTTGGTTTGTTTGGTTTTTAGCTACGGACAACTTTGTTTTAGTCAGGACACGACAACGCATGGATAATAATTGTCTGAACCATGAAGCTACGGATAATTGGATAATTATGGATAATTAAAAAAATAAGAAGAGGAAGACAAAGAAGAAGCACAAAATGTATTGACTTAAATTATTGATTTATACAAAAGAAAACTAGGTACCCACCTTTTCTTCCAGGTCCAATCTTGGCAACACTACAGCCGGGTGAGGTGCCTGTCCACCCACCGTCGATAGCGGCATCGCGACGGGTACAAAAGAGCAGAACGCCGCCGTGAAGATGACGGCACGCCGCATCGAGCATCGGAACTCCAGTAGCACCATGTCTCCCCTAGAACCCAACGGAAAATAAACCATTCAAGTGTTGAAACAGTCATCAAAATAACCCCACAATGTTTGATCGCTGGACAAGGTTGGCTACAGGTCACTGCGCATGCTCCATTATCATTACTTTCAACCAATCACGCTTGTCGTTGACTAAATTTGGTGTTGTTGATGTTTTGTGAACATTTTCCTTGGTTTCCTTGAAAACTGCTTTAAGACAGATCGGTCAATAGAGGGCAGGGAACAATTTATCGTGCAAGAGGAAATTAAGATTGCATTGTTCATTAAATTGAAGGGACATGTTCCTAAGTTTCCACAGCCCGCACAAAATTGAAATTTAATCTATAGTATTTAACCGATAAGATATCTTTTAAATGAGGTCAAATATAAAATAGGGGCCTATCTATCATCTGTTCTGACTTAATGGGAGGGTGGTGGTTTACGTCAGACTGTTTCTTTTTCATTATTACTCCGTTTTGTTGATTCAGATTGCCGCTCGGTCGAACACTTTGTTCGATGTTAAAGTTTGATTTCTTAAGATCCCATGCGTAAAATTTGCTTTATGGTTTGCTAAAAATATAACAACACATTTCGTTTCGCTCAGATACTTCGGGAAGAATGGATTGACGTGTTCTTCAAACCCTTGCTCTATGTTCAAACATACTAGTCGGTAGTTCTTCAATTGGTAACACTATCAGTGGGGCCTTACAAATTGACATTTGAGAATTGAAAAGATTCAGTTTAAGACGTCGGGACTTGAAATGACACCAGTATATACTTTAAAGTAAATCGTGATAATGTTGCAATGTTATACCTGTACCTATATGGGGCCCGATGGCCATTCCTGTTATGTAAACTAAAACTCGTATATTGGGTCAGTTTCTAACAAACAGTTCCGCTTTCCCAAGACGACAAAAGGAAACAAACAAATTGTTGATATGAAATGTCACAATTCAGCCTCAGTTACAACTGCTTATAGACCATCTGTTCAAGCATGCAGTGAGACTCCAGGGCGATCACCCGCCTCAGCTACTGTGTGGATTAGAATCAACCCTCCTGTACACGGATACAGTTTCTACAATTTCGTAAACCAGACCAGACGGTAGTACTAACGAACGCGCTATCGTCAGTCATTGGCCCAAATTTCATGTCACGGGGAAGGTCAGGGTACACGTCCAGGGCATTCACATCTCAGTGTCGTACCACACGACTCAAGTTGCCTTAAACCTCGATACTTTAAAACCGATTACCAAATGGTTCGTTTGAATCTCGTTTTGCACTTGAATCACCTCAAAAGGTAGACTGTGCGGATGCCTGCAACATTCCTCGTAGCTTCCTGCGCATTGCACAGCGCAAATCGGCCTTTGCATACTTTCTGATTTGACAGACAACTCGTTTAACGGTAGCTTAGTAATTAATTGATGCTTATCAAAAATACGTGATCAAGCGGGTATAGAGATTGGTTGATTCATGCTTATCAATTCTGAGCAGGAACTAACCGTGCCAGTCGTGGACATTATTATATCACTCTTGATAGCAAGTTGTCCTTGTGGGCTGAAGAGCTAACCTTGCGGTGTCGCTCACACTCGTGTAACATTATTTGCAGTAATCGAAGCGAGCGTTTACATGAATATTATTTTAACGCATCCATTGATGCAGTGGGTCTATCAAACTATACGTAGGAGCAGTCCATGGACTTTATAACCTGCTCAGACCACACAATGCTATATGGTGTGCTACATGCAGTGTATACACATTCCCAAGGTAACATGTCAACCCATTTTTTCACGGACAGTATTTCTTATTTGACTTACTTTTTAACAATTTGAGAAACACCCATCGGGCGCGTGTTTTAGCACCAGAGATACGGTTCCCTTTTGAAGGGGTCACTTACTGGGTGCAACTGATAAACAGAAACAAGCCCGGGGTAAAAAAATAATGGCAAAATGATAGCTGTCTGACTGGTGCTCATCGGAAAATAGTGTACGTAAATTTTAATTAAATGCAAAACTTGTGATGAAGTTTGTTGACGTGCACAACGTTTGTATAATCACGATTTTCTGAAATTCTATTTTCTTTAAAGTGTTTATGTTTGATTCGAATAAAAACAATATAGTAAAATTAATATAGTCTTCATTTATGTTTCCTTAAATACAACATTTATAATATTTGACCCCAATTACAATTTGCACATTACTACAACAATGGAGTCCCCACGCCTCGGACTGTGCCTATATCTTTCGTCTGTTTGTACAGGCCATGGCCTCATCAACCGGTAGCAATTTCATGTTTGGAAACGAGATTCGTCAAGCATTTTATTCAAAAGATTTGACGAGTCAGTTGCACGCACCGTAAGATCTCTCAACACGAGTACTCTCGACCTCAATCCAAACATTTGGTTTGGATTTGAAGAAAATGTGTAGACGATACGCAAGCTATTTGTCCAACCGTAGGCGTGTGATTAGTTTGCCATCCAACGCAAGCTACCACCTAAAGTTCAGGTTTAATGTCTGGCAACACTTCCGACAGTAAATGCTTCATGTATGCAACAGATTTGCTTTAAATTGTGTACCAAAACTGGAACACTTGTGTTTGGATAAGACCAGGTGAGCTCGATTAATTTTGTATACCAAGTATTTTTTTGAACTTGCATAAAATCCAGCATGAACTTTATAACAACTACAGAAATTAGGTCGACCACGTCCAGATACTTCCTGAAGCTTAACCAATACTACTAGATGTCAAGTTACACAAAACCAAAACCGCCGATTTCCATAGAAAACCTGAGATTCGACACTTAGTTCTTCAAAAGTTACTTACACAGTTGCCGATAACTTCAGTTATGACCTCAGCTCACCACGCAAACCAGACGGAGTGTCGCTATAGGAGCAGTCCGTCGACTCAGGTATTACAAGGACTATGTCAGTAATCGTCCGTCGG
The DNA here is from genome assembly GCA_023634235.1 of Pisaster brevispinus. NCBI lineage: Eukaryota > Metazoa > Echinodermata > Asteroidea > Forcipulatida > Asteriidae > Pisaster > Pisaster brevispinus. The sequence goes on along the minus strand of JAMKCF010000021.1, from coordinate 6,523,294 downwards.
TGCAGAGCACTGGTATCCGTGTGTGCGAAGTTGACTGAAAGATCAACCTCCGCCTGGGCAAGTTGCAAAGGTCCTCCCACTGAAGGTGATGCAGTCATTGCATCCTTCTGTTCAGTGTGACATTGAAGAAGAACTCCTGCTGAGGGCTTTATCTACCAAGTGACAGGTATCCGATTGGTGACTAGTACAAGTCTAAACTTTAATGGGTTGAAGTCAAACCTGAAACGCCAATATGTAATTAACGCATATGTCTCCACATTTCGGATCCTTCAGTTGACTTAAAGATGCGTTTAAATCCTGCCCAAGGGGAAACCCTATACAAATATCCTGGATTCCCCTTGAGAGCTTTTGGATTGAAACGGATTGATCGTTTACAAAAGTGTCAACTTTATTTGTTGGACATCGGCGGGAGGTTGAGCGGGCCTTCCCAGGTGGTAAAGATTCAATGAACAGATTTGTTGACGGTGCTATAATAAAACAGCCGGGGGACGACTACGGAAGGTCATTAGTTCTTAATAATTTGCGCTGGTTCTACAATCTGTTTAAGTTATGTATCGTCACGTATCTTATTATTAAATACATTGTGTCTGACACAACGGCTGTTTCGTGTTTCAAGAAAGCAACAAATAGTGGCCTGACGTAATAACCCTATAGCAGAGTCTCTTTCTCGAAGGCTTCGAGAAAGACTCTGCCAGGGTCGAAACGAACTTCTTGTTTGTGTGTGCAATACCATAGGTCCTTTTAGTTGGTAAACAGTTTGCAACAGCTAACTCTATTTTATGTTTCAAGAAAGTTAACATGTTTAAAAATATCGCAACAAAATATAGCGTGCTGGACATTGGTAAGAAATGACATTGACTTGGCAAATAAGGAAATTAACTGGATTAAAATAACGTATGTTATCCGCAATTCGTTCCATTTAATACAGATCATGGCGAAGATGTTGACCGCTGTTGCCATAATAGCTTTCTATAAACATAGTGATAGCTCAGATGATAAACGTGCATTTCCACTTGACAAGACAGCGACAATTTAAAAAATGGTGGCACTTGGAACTTTATGTTGTTGAAGTTAACCATGTGTCGATGCATTACTTTAATTGTTCAAACTCTTCAAAACAGGCGATCTGTGGTTTTGAAAAGGCCGCAAGGGTAGTGTAGCAAATGCAGTCTACACTGCAAAGACTGTATGGGGCGTTAAAAAACGCCAATGTTGTGTTGGCAGAAATAAGTGTTATTTTAACGCCCTATGATGTGAAGTTTTATTTCTTTTTTGGTACCATAGGCCTATGTGACACACCCATAGTGTCAATTTTAACACCCCGTTTTTGCAGCGTATATACATTTATCCGTTGATTTTGTAGGAACACCAAAAAGATAACACTGGAGGTGTCTCTTTTGTTTTAATAAGTCAGCGTTTACATATACACCATGTTAGTTTGATCTTTTATTTGGTTTCAAAGTTGCCAGTCAGGACTCTATACTTCTGTAATTTAGCATTTTCAGGCACCATTTTGTGTCCGCAAAGACGAAAGACGTTTACAAAGAAAATTGTTTCGATGAGTTTTACCTGCACGACAATCTATGTAAACACAATTTAACAGAATTATAATTCTATACTTCATCACAAAACGTCAGTAGGCCCGTGCCTAACCCACGTGATCTAGTCATAACATAACAATAGGTATAGTTTGCAACAATAAGCCGTCACGGGCTTCTGATTTTTAACACCACATTTGTATTCATTTTTTTTGTTAACAACATGCAAACACTTATCATGAAAGCTATGCCTCGATGCCACTTAATAAAATATCAACGTTAAATACATTTTTGAAACTAAGATTTGTTGATGTGTTTTATTGTTATTATTTTTTATCTAATTATTATTGTCTGCTTAAAAAAAAAACCAGTATCTACATGGTCTAGCTTATACACAAATGTTTTTCACATGACCTGCTGTATTATTCAAATGACATGTGTTTTTTAAAACTGGAAATTCTAGTGTGATTAAGCGCATACCGACAGCGTGTCTTGGTTGTGTTTGGCTCCATTATAAACTATCCTTGAACCTCAACCAAGCTTCTTATCTTTCACTTTAGCCAAAGAGGAGGCTGCGTTTACACTTGGCTCATGACCACGTCTGAGGTGGTATGATTACAGATAATCTTTCCATGTCCCACTTCAAGACATACAGCAGATGCACGGGATCGACTACTGGCAAAGCTATCCACCACTCTCAAAAAATGCAGACTGCAAATGCCCCATTTCACAAGCCAAGAAAAGAAAACAAATCATTCCTTGCGACAGTTTTTACCAGCAAAGAAAAGGCCGACAGACAAGATGGAAACAAAATTGCCTCTCCCACCACTGCACACGAAAGAATGGCACCCACAAAACAGACACAAACTCGATTCGAAGACGTCCTCGGTCGGTCACACGACCGTAACCCCTTTCATTGACGTCCTCTGTGTTAAAGGGTACATACGCTCACAAGCACATGGCACAGGAAAACAAGCGACAGGAAAAACAATATGCAAGAGCGTTGACAAACATTTTGTCTGAAAATGATCAATTCAAACATTGGCTTTTACTATGTACCGTTGTGGACAGACGGACCCTGAAGGTTCTCTCTCTGTATATATCTCTCTAATTTTTATCCAAAAAGCTTACTTGTTACAAAGATGGTAATGGTAGTAATTCCTGAGAAATTATTTCATCTGAAGTACCCCGTTGATTAGAAATCAATAAATGTATATCGAAAATTTTGAATATCCATGGATCGCCCTCAAGCAACTTTGGGATATTCAAAATGCCCATGCTGTTCGCTTATGTGAACGATGCAGCCAGAGATGCGGTTGGTAGGCCTATCCGCTGTCACCTCGCTAAACGTGGATGGATTCAACGTTCTTGATGGAAATACCGTGACAGGTTTTTTTTTGCAAGGAGGCTAGAAACTGTAATCAGCTGAGACTTGCACATGTGATATTTGTATATTGATCATTAGGCCCGTAGATCAGCATTGCGTTGCCAAGACAAGTCTATGATCCTACCTTCTGACTATAATGTGTTTAGCTATACGAGAAAATATCGAGCACGGACGGCAGTGATGAGGTGAATGACTTAATCAAATGCCATCCATTGTATTGAATGATACTCCACGGCCTGAACTGAAGGATGTTTTAATTGAGTGCATTCCTAAGGCTACTTGAATGGGATACCACGTGTCATCAACTGTCCAATGGATGTGTGTACTAGAAGAGAGTGCATTGGATGTTGACGATTTCTGACCATCTCGTTTCTATCGTTAGACCTAATAATGGATGAGAATGGACCGTTTCTTTGGTGGCCGAACACAAACCAACTGAGCCCGATTTCATGGCTCTGCTTACAGCCAAATTCTGCGCTTACGATCACCATTCCCCGTGTACCGAGTTTCTGCGCTAGCTGTGTGAGCAAAGAATGCCTAGTGACGAGGAGTACGCACGTATGCGCACGGGCCAAAAATCCCTGCTAACCCGTGAAATACACTTGGCGTAAGCGCGGAATTCCCTGCTTCCGTAAGCGCCAATTCTTTGCTTACGGTAAGCAAACGCCATGAAATTGGGCAGCAAAACCAACGTGTTATGATCATCGAGCCGGGCCCCAGGTCACATGAAATCCGAGAGAAGTTACACTAAACAAAGGTTCTCTTCACACGAGATTTCGCTTTCCCGGTAATCTGATGATCTGTCGGGTTCCATTCAACTTGAAGAGTGTGCATTTATTTGGATAGTCATTAATGTGACCATTACACTCTCGGTGCAACCAGCAAGGCCATGGCCTTGTCTACGGGTATCAGAGAGGTAGACCACTGATATGACACAGGGTGCTGAGTGGAGTTCCATGAACTGCAACGGTGCTTGACTTCGGCACCATCGGGCTGTATTCCACGCCCCGGAGGAGATCTGGTGGTCCCTCATCGGTTGACACACGATCATGCCAAGAGAGTGCCTCCTAACCTCGGGGAGAGTTTCATGTACGCCTATTGTCTGTCATATTGGGTACTTCAATGAAATGATATTAATTTGAGTTATTGGTAAATTTAGCCAAAGATTTCGCATTTCACTGAGAATTACTCCAAGTTTCTCACGGATTATACGGTGCCCGGAGTGTGTAAGAGAGACTACGTTATCAGCTAATTGGCATTAGCCGAATAAGAATGTCAAGACCCATGTGTCCCTCTCTCGGACCCTGGGACTAAGCCTTCAATAAATCTGTTTTTTTTTATCATGTCATGACAAGGCGTTAAGATGAGCTGGCATGATTTATGATACTTGCAGACTGTAATCCGGATTAATGATATTTTACGTGAACAAAATTTTAGTTTTGCTGAAGACAACTTTAATGATATCTTGAACCAGCCAGAAGCATTAAGATAACCGGCAGTTTGAAATAATTGGAGAGTGTCTCTCGTATCAGAAAAGCTTTTTATAGAACTGTCGAGAAAACTGCGGGGGAGTGGGGGGGGGGGGGCAAACGAGATGTTTGCACCATAAGTTTGCGGCCGTATCCACGACAACACACAAAATAATATACAAACAGGAAGGCCGTGGCACCATCTCCTGAGACTGCGTAATGACCTCGGACAGGTGATTAATAAAGGGACCAATAGAAAACGATGTGCAGGTACGAGATGCGTGTGCGATTCGGGGGAAAATGTGGATGACGTCATCATTATGTGCTGTTATTTTCAACGTACACGCACGGCGCTTCCGTTTTGCACGTCAAGAATGTTAAGTTTACGTATTGATTTTCCTCGATAAATTACGGCAAAACAGGTTATTTTATGAACTCCCAATTTTTACGAATTTCAGGTACAGTGTGGATAATGTTAATAGTGTCATTACAAAAAATAATTACTAATAAAAATGGGGATTTTATAATCCGATAGTAACACCAACAGGCAGGGTTACGTTTTCTGAATGAACTTTCCCGGAAACAAAACTTGTTATTCTACAGATTTTTCTAGCGTTCTATAAGTTTTTTTTTGAAAACTGATGTTTGATAATAGTCCCATACAAATTAGTTTAAAGTAAATTCTGGAAAACAGAAAAACTAACTTATAAATCTGACAGAAATCTCGACCTCTGTCCAACTCGATGAATGTGCTTGAGACTCGCCTGTGTATGGTGACAGTTTTTTCTTGACCAAGTGAAGTGTATGAGAGCTGAATTTAATTCCGGAAAAGACCTGCTATGAACTAACAGATCAGTACTGTGGGGTTTGTTCCTCCCCCGATATGTTTTTGACATGGGAATTGAGCTTGTGTCCCCGTGATTCCGCTTATTTCCGGCCGTTTTGTTGGAGGAGAAATCCTCGCGTTCCCAGCTCATTTACCTGGTAAAACAACAGTTTCAGCACCCCTCAACTATCGAGTCCGCGCCCTTTGCTGCAGAGCCTGCCCAAGTCCTCGCCTGTTAGATCGTAGATCTTTCCTTAATTAAACCCTTAACCCCAATTGTTGTGCGCTTGTTCAACCCTAACAATATTTGATTGATGGTTGATATTGTCACTATCAAAACAATTTCTTGTTTGTTCTGTATATCAGTGTGATCTTATTTGATTTCTTTGCCGCATCTGAGAAAATCCAGGCTTGTTTTGGGTAATTTACATTCACAGATATAGTTTGGAGATTTTCGGATGGTATAACAACTATCAATCCTGCAGAAATTGCTTTCCAAGTTAGTTCCACTTCAATACTGTCAAAGTTTGTTTTAAAACTAGTTTTGAAACAAGACGCGAGAGGGCGCTCACCGGAAGGAATGCCCTACAACGAACATTCTGGCCAAGAAGTGTCTTGGAATCCGGCATAAAATAGGGCCGTGATGCCTCTACAGAAAGCGGGGTCCATTACTTCGCCAATGAATGTGGCACCACGTGTGCCACAATCAAACACTTCGGTAGTCCTTTACTTTCTCTCTTATCGCAGTAACCAGGAATAAGTGTCGCCCACTCACTTACTTTGCAGACAGATAACAGAAACTTCAGCATCGGATATTGCATACTTACTTCATCTTTCGAAACTAAGTAGAACCTAACAACAAAATTTATCCTATACTTCAACACTGCGATGAATTGTACTTAATAAGGATTTCCGACTGATCCATTTGCAAGTAGGTTATCTAATGAGATCCGATCGTAACAATGTGGAAATTGGGATCAGGAAAGGATATAATTCAGAGTCGAGTGCAAATCCCATATTCTTGGACAGATTTGCGGCTATTGTGCTTTTCAACCCGGAGTCTATTTCGAGACGCGTCTAGTTTTCCTGTCGACGAAACGCATTAATTATGAGTTGTCAGTAGATGTTGCGGCGACTCACTGGTTATTGCCCAGGCACCTGGGAGTTTCGTTTCGAGAAGATAAGATGGTTTCCTGTTGTGAAGTGCAAACCTAGGACGGACAGTGTGGCGACGAAGGGCTAAGAACGAGAACGCACGAACAGATCTTTCGTCTGTCCCCTCCCCGCAATGGATTTAAAACCGATTATTATTCTACATGTGAAACTCCACACGACCCAAGGGAGTATGATATTCGCAACATACGAGTTATGGTTCAAGTCTTTGTAATGTAGAGCTCAGTAACAGGTGTAGGTGTCATGTAGAAAACTGTATGCAACCAATATCAACAATTAATCAGTCTGTAAGATTCGTGCTGTGATGCTCTCGACCTCTCGGTTTCATTCACGCACAGCATCAGTCAGATAAAGTCTCTGAATATAGAGGAGTGTTCCATCTTAGCTACACCCCCTAGAATGTCACACAGCACCCAACCTTCTGTCAGTCGTTGGCCGGGGTCGTGTTGCCTTCATAAGGATCGTATATAGGAAAAGCGTTCATGAACGACGACATTACCCCGAAGGCTGTTGTGCACACTATTGATGAACGTCACAAACGAGAACGCGGAGGCCAAACAAACAGGAACAATTCCACAGAAAGCATAACCTCCACAACAAAAGAATGGTACATGTTTCTGTATTTGTGTTGGAACTGTGACAGATAGTTGGCAGCAGGTGGGGAAATCCAAAACACTTTTTTTCAAATTTTGCGTGTGTGCATTGTTTACGTTTCTGGTTTCTTAAATTGTTTCAGGTATAACGCAAAGCGTTAAATGGCAATCCAAGTCGGTGTGCTTTCAACCAAACAGGTAGTTTCCAGAGTGGTGTTAATCATCCACAAACCACCGATACAACACGTTCTTTTTATCAACGTCGGCGCCTGATATGAGCCATGCCTAACTGGTTCCAATTGCAGTTTAGTCTTCATGCATGGTGAGAACGCTCACGCCAACTTAATTTAAAATCACTTGTTGTGATGACCAAGAGGTCGTTCACCGGGATGCAGTCATTTTTCCCGGGCACTTCCTTGAAAAATTTTGGGAGAACAGAAAGGAATGCTTTACCCTTATTTCGATAGTGGTACCTTAATCAAAATAAGAACACAAGTTATTTCACATCCGGCCAACCGGGAAAGCATGGGATAAAGTATAAATAAACGCAGGTGTTTTAGAGCATATACATCCTAACTAGATCTAGGCGCTATTTTCCAAGTTCATCATGCATAAAACCATGGAGTACTACCTCCATGATGAAACATTCCTCAAACCTGTTCAACCCTCATCGGTTCTCATCTATAAATCTGTCTTAAGAGAGGCAATTGTGGTTCTAAGGTCTTACTCAATGACACACTGTGTCATGACCGGGAATCGAACCCACATTCCATTGATTCAGCCATTAGAACCTGAGCCTTTTCACAGGACCGCCCGGGCAAGGTTTGAGATTCAAAGTCTGTCACCAACCTTCCAAATCATGACCATTTATTACATTACACCTTTAACACGTCCATGTACTCGTCGTTACCGCCACGCCGACCATCTCTTCCTCCTCGCTGCTGTCCACAGCACGTAATCAATAATTTCCGTGTTAACACATTGTAAACATTCCAATGGTCGCTTTCTATAGCCTCGCAGTTCTCGGGAGACCCTGACCAGAAATTAGGATTACAAAAGAAGGTTAGCAACACTTAGAACCAAACGGGTTCTAGGTCAGGCTCGGTTCACCTGTAAGTAGGTGAATTAATAAAAGAGAGAAAGAAAAAGAGAGAGAGAACAAGAAAACGGTTGAAAAATACTTCCTAAGAGTTAACCGACTGATGAACCATAGTCACTAAAGATTATGACGCGTGGTACCTTGGGATACCAAGTCATTGGCTCTATCCAGGGCTGTTTTCCCACTCTTTTCATGTGTCACATCCCCGGGGGGAGGGGAATGGTAACAGTGGGTGGACTAAGAACCATGAAGAGGGGGTAACGGGTGAACTAGAGAGTCAGCCCAGGCAGGAAATCTGACTTGATTTCCGCCCAATTGTATAGGGTCTCCTTCTTTTCCAACTCCATTTGGTAATGTTGTGCGGTTTTGTTCACAATACCCCCAACTTTCAGCAGCTTCGGTAGATATTTGCACTAATACCAAAGTCACAATTAAAAAGCGGAGCCCGGGCGGCGTGTGCGATTTCTAGGCATCAACCGGCGTGTAGACGGGCGAAAGATCGCGCGATAGGGCGTTCACGGTCACAATTAAAAGTACCCCGCACGCTGCCATGACGGAAACGGGGTCGAATTCTTGGCACGTTTATCGGCCGGTGTCTGGCAGGCACTCGTCCGATGTCCTCCCTATGTTCCTGCGATTGGCCGACGGATTGGCTGGGTTGTCCAAACTTCGGCCCAGCGCCCGGGGCCGCCCGCCGTGTGCGATGCCCTGCTGGACATCAGCCAGGCATCCACCAATTTATTGGCGTTCAGTGTTGCGATGCGAAACGCCGCACCAGGTTTTAAGTCTGAGTAAAAAAAAAAAAAGTAACTCGATGCTCGCCCGACTCACAAAAATGACCCGGCAGCCGCAAGGAGTCCTGTGGGTCGAAAATGCCTAGAAATCCGTCGCAAGCTACAATACTCGCAAACCCACCGCAAGCTAATTGTGACTGGGGTAAAACGTCTGGTGACCAACTAAAACGTCATCCTGAAAACTGTATTTACTTAAACTTACCCCATAGTCAAATAAATCAACGAAATTAAAATAATGTCCACAGCTGTTTCACCAAGGGAGATACCAAGCAGTGAAGTTGACCTTAAGCAAACACCCCGGCTACGCAGTGTTAAGGATTTCAAACTTGGAAAGGCTGTAGTTCGTGACACCATGGTGACACCTGCCCCGTCACATACAACCATAAGCTCCAGTTTAATCCATGTCAATCCGTAAAGAGCTTTACGAAAAATCCATACTCTAAAACATGTTTATTATAAGATTTTGTTTACTTAAATTCAGTAGTCCAATTGATTTGTATACCCCAAGTGTTTTTTTCTCTGAAAATGTCATCCGACACGTATCTTTGCTAGGCTAACCTGCAACTTCCTGTTGCACATAGTTTTGTAAAATGTCCCTTGTGTTTCCTGTGTCGCAAGAAGTGAAGAAGAAAGCTGATCAGCTGAGAAAAGGCACCGCAAAATGGATAATAAATGTACAAAGCGCATGTCACTTCCTATGATTCGCAAGCCATTATCAAGGCGTTTCCAACATCATCCCTGTTCATCAGGCATATACATGTACTCGGAACCATTCCACAAACTTCCCCCTGCTTGTAACAGCACTCAGGAGCTAATCCAGCCCTCGTATTACTCCAACTTGTACACATAGGCCAAGAGAAGCAATATTTTATGGCTAAGTGTTTTGCTCAAGAACACAAATATCATGACCGGGATTCGGACCCACACTAATATGACTGCAGGGCATCGGAACTTGAGTAAGATGTGCCAGATCGTATGACACGCCACAGCTTCGTAAAAAAAAACCAAGCGTTTTTTCCTTTCTTCGTGCCTTTACATTACCTTCAAGACTTCCGCCAAGACGCACTTTTACAACGGTCCGTGAAAACACACAATATTAACAATAGCATTAGATAAATGCATCATGGCCCTCCATGGTTAATAAAGTTACCTCACAAGGACGTGTTGTTCAATGTTAATTAGTATTTCTAAGCTAAACACATTCACACTAAAGCTTTAAAGTGGAAACTCAAACAGTCCTTAATTGCATGATCTTGTTTTCTTTAAATGAAAAGATTAAAGAGTTGTCTAATTGTCTGTGTCTTCAATATTGTTATTATGTTGAGAGATCACCTTTTCCAAAACTAAAGTCTTTGGACCTGTCAAACATTGAGCAACAAAGAGAGGCACAGGTGTCTCCGTTGCTTAAACGTTGAAGGAACGGGGAGTATTGGCGTGAGTGTCGAATCTAGTACGGGCAAAGCGGAGGCACCTTTTTTTCCCGAGGGGGGGGGGGGGTCCATGGAATGCAGTTTGCTGACTGACACTGTTTATCTCAGGCGTATTTGGCCCATGATCATGGTCATGGCCATGGTTGTTTTTCGCAAATATAATGGGTTTTCTGAATGAGTTACAATGTGTTTTAGGGTTTCCTAGTATTTCATTTGCTCAAAGTGCCGACTGAAAAACAACAACAAAACCTACTTAGGTGCCCTTACACATGCCAACTTACGGGGTATTTTTAACAATAGAACAACGCTACCCCACAAGGTTTTCTTTGTTCAAGTGGTACCCCACAGAGGATTTCTTTAGAAAAGGGAATAATAGAACAACAATGGAAGTACCCCATAACTGCGATATGTAAGGTTGGGTGTGTGTGAGTTTGTTTTCACATTCAAACCGGGGACCTATAACAAAAGAGGACAATAGGGTCCCCGGTTGGGTAAAGGTCCCCAGTTAGAAATTGTGTACAAAACCAATGGGAGCTGTTGCCAAAAAGTTAGAGTCCAAACAAAAGAGGGACAATAGGAGGTCCCCGATTGGAGGTGTTTACACACTTGTGCCCTTACACATGCCAACTTACGGGGTACTTTTAACAATGGAACAATGGACCCCACAAGGCAATTTCAATAGGAACAATAGGGCCCCACAAGGGAATTCTTTAGAAAAGGGAACAATAGAACAACAATAGCAGCACCCCACAAACCGGATCCGTAAGGTTGTGTGTGTGTGTGTGTGTGTGTTGGGTGGGGGTGGGGGGGGGGGGGAGGGTGTCACACCTGCCACTCGTTCGAACGGCAGAGTTCAAATGAATATTGAGGGATACAAGTGAACAGGGAATAAAGGGCTGGACCGGGGTGGGGTTGAATTTTTCAGGGATGGGGCGTTAAGATGGGTGGGTGGGGCAGGCGGGGTTGAGATTGTCGTTGATGGAGGGGCTTAATGAGTGACGTCAGTCAACATATGGACCAATCACTCTGCAACATAACACTGCACAACTTTGTCGCTCGGATTCAGAAATTACGCCTGTCAGTTTTATCTGAACTTCGTTGCACTCATCACTGACTTGTTTACCACAGGAAATTCTTGTTTCCCCTCTCGAGTTTTGCTTGCATTACGGTTAGGAAAGATAGCATATCTATAGCCCGTACCAATAAAAGATTTCTATTTCAAACCGCTTCCGCAATTGCTCCAATATAAAATCTCAAATATTGAGCATAAGCGCACTGATACAAACAAAATAAAACGGCTTTTTGGGAAATTGTTACACTGTGAAATGAGCTACTTGAAGTTACGCCTGTAGCGTTTTTTTCTGCAATAGTCAAGAAGCTGGGTATACGGTGCCTATCACACATCAGTAAATAAATGTTAAACCAAAATTTGTAGTAATTATTCCTGTCAAAGTAAAAATGAGCTTGAACTCTATAGGAAAAACACAGAAACGCTTGTTTCCTTGTCTGGTTTCTCAAGTCTTACTAAGGAAACTCCTTGTAACATGACATGTGCACAGACAAACGTTATTTTACATTCATGTTCCACAAGTGTTCCATATTATGTTTGACCTCAGCTCCACTTATAGGTAGAACGTCTACCCGCTAATACCATTCAGACCTCAGATCCCCGGGTTCCAAATTTACCCAGTATGACCCCAGCCTCAGAGATCGGACCTCGACAAGGGTCACTTCCGTTCAAACGGTCTGCATCGAGGCGATATACTCACAGCTTCCCAATACGTGCCCCATTTGCCAACCAGCTGAAATGATGAAAGAACTTCATGACGGGTAACTACTCGAAGGTAAACCATGGGGGAATAAAGTTATTACCGGTAAAATTCCCCAACCCAAACGTTGCACTGTGTTATGATAGCTAGAGAGCAAGGCTTTTTCCGCTTCGTAGGTGTTACAAAACATATTTACCCATTCGGATAAGACTCATTACACTATATTAACATTAATTTGTATTTTACAAAACGTTTGAAGAAACATTTTTAGAAAATTATGTTGTCATAGTTTAATAACTGTGAAAAGAGTACACAAAGGAGCTGTCACAATAGAAAGGATCCGCAACTTAGGTACTCAACTTGGACATTAACTGCTCGTTTTAGAAAAGTTGAAATCCTGGTTTATTTCATGTTCATTGATTTAATTGAAAATATTGAAATGCCTTAGATCGGGGATTGTGGGTGTATAGTCAATGGGAGTTGAAGAGTGAACTTTACAAATCCATCAGGCGATTCAGCGTACCATTGGTAATCTATAATCACTTTGTTAAGCTCAGCCGTGTTTTCATGCCAGAAGTGTGATACTCAATCATTGCTTCGCCCACTGTACATTACTTCCAAGTTTCCAACTGGGAATCATACACAACACACTTGGGAACTTTAAAGGGCTAAAACCGACTACACAAAGACAAACAGCAATCACACGCGAGTACGACAGGAATAGTCGTTGCTGACTCAACTCACGCACCTAAACCATGTCATTAATTCCAGCATGCATTTGTACAAGCCAAAAAACTTAAGTGGAAAATAAACTTGATCTCTGAAAGTTTGCAAAAGACTTCACCAACATAATAGTCCAAAACAACTGCACTTAGCTTTATATTTAATTTATCATCACTCATCACACGCAATTAAAACTCGGAACTGCCCACGAGTCACGTTGTGTAATGATACATCAGACTGCATGCAATTGAACCCCCATTCTCCGATACGCTTGAGTCCGCTCCCCAACTTTCCTCCTATTGTGCTTACCCTTAAAAACATTGGGGTCAGAATTGATCCGGTTCCGGGTTATGCGAGGCCTGACCCATTTCTACGTCATTATGATCCGAAATCTGTGTCATGATAAATGCCACAGACGGAATTCAGGTCAAAATCCAGTTTTTCATCACTTTCCGGATCAGCCTGACCATGAAATGCGTGAGGGCCCCTGGAACCCGGAATCCAAGTCAGCTTGACCCATAAAAGAGTCAATGGGCCCCTGGAACCCGGAATACGGGTCAGCCTGACCCATAAAAGAGTCACTGGGCCCCTGGAACCCAGAATCCGGGTCGATCCTGACCCGGAAGTTTTTCAGAGTGTACCTTTCTAGTAGTATTTTATCCTTTACTTACAATAAAAACCAACAGGGCCATCCACTTCACAATGCTAAACACGAACTTTCCCCAAACAAAGTGCAAAAGACACATTTAATTCCCAACTAAGATAAAGTGGAACATCCAATTGAAGAACCACAGTTGTCAAAACAACATTATTATTGTTTCAGTTGGTTACGATAACGCCTTCGTCAACCTTGTCCCAGATTCCATGGTTCCAAGAAGAAGAAAAAAAGGTCAATTAATGACATTCAAAGCTCGCGAGATTTGTTTTTAATTACAACTCTCACTAAAGTGTCAGAAGTAATCAACGTGAGAAGAGGATGCTGCTCCTTTTAATTGATAAAACATTGCCATTTCCAGACGATATTTTTTATACGAGCTTTAAAAAAAAGAGTGTCACTTTTTTGGCGTATACAATTTTACATTCAATATCTTCTCGTTTGAATTGATGAATCACAGGCCCATAGGCCGACAGCAGTTATTATTAACAGCTGATAAATACTACCCATTTGTAATAATAATACTTTATCAACGGTATTTTTTATTTTAGTTTTACCCTCATGTGGCAATATAAACTCGGTGATTTCAGAGTTCTGCGAGAAACTTGCAAATCTACAGGCACACTCCTTGGGTGGGGTTCGAACCAAAGAGCAGATGTCTGGGGTCGTGGGTGCGAATCCCACCAGAGTAGAACACCAGTGGAAGTACAGTGCTCTTTACACGTTGGTAAAACCACTAAAATAATGTTCTTCATCCCCGATACATCTATCTAAAGAAAAATCATCAACCAGATTCGTTCGCACAAAACAGCTCCCTCCTAAGAAAAACTAAACCTAAATCGTCCCTTTAAATGTTGTACATGTACATAACTTTGGATTCATTCCAAACGATTTCTTCTCGATAACACGTCAGCTGAGAAGTGACTGCATTACATAACAGATCCCTCCCAACAAACTGATCTTGCCAAGTTGTCAACACGGGGATCTTCATCCCCACAGATCACTTCACGACTCAGAAGTGAGTGCCCCCTGTACTCAAATGTTCAGGCAAAAACAACATCTGGCGACGCGGCATTTAAACAAATTAGTAACTTCTGTGTTATTAATTAATAGGTCCAGGGGTAATGAAGTGTTCTTTGCATGTCAGGTGCGCAAGACTCTTCGCCAAGGTGCTGTTTACTTATTAGATTTAGGAATGTTTCAACTTTTACTGAATGACATATTAGTTTATGTTTGACCTGACCTTGTAACCTAGGACTTATTAAACTGAATCAGTTGTACGGATCTGGAAGGGGGGTGGACACACAATAATATAACATTAATTTGTTCAGGATACTATGATAGTGATAGGTTCAAGTACAAAAAGTGCTCAAGAATCCAGCGTGGGAAACAGAAGAGACAGCTGACTTACCTCCGGGTCTTAAGACGATACTACTGCTGCGACGTCTAACGGTACGGAATGAAGTATGACACACCGTGTTGTATAGTCCGACTGCCACCTGAAGTCCGTCTAGGCCATCCACAAGAAGACTCCTTGGCCGTGCAAGATATCATCAAGATGGTAACAACTTTCACCAGCTCCCCTAAGACGGACCCTGTCAAGCCCCCAAATGTCACCCACATTCACATCACTGTGCCCATAACGTGGGTTCAGTTGGGAGCCGTATGGGGGACACATATAGGCGCTTTCAAAGACCGGTCTTCATGCTCAACTTCAAACTCGTCAACCTGCAGAATATGCAAATAAGCAGGTGCCCGTTTGACTTGATTGGCTGTTGGGGATAGCGATTGTGTATTTTATTGTGGGTCTGTATGCATTTACAATACTCAAATTGCTCGCCAAACATAACCAAGCTGTGACAACCAAATGACTGGATGGATCGATACGTATACGTTTCGGCAAAGGGGAAACTTGCAATGCTTGTGCACGGTAAAACTTGTTATTAGATTTTAGAGCACACGCGCTGATGGTGTATGAGGTGAAGCTGGCGCGATTTCCTTAGGAATCATCTTCGATGAATCGAGGGAGATATACATTTACATAGGTATATTTATACAATGAATCAAACACACTGGCAACAGAGTCCTTTATAATCGTGAGAAAAATTAGTCAAGGTTCCAAAACATACGGGTTAACTTTCCGGTCGAAAGAGCCGAGATTCAATTCCGCTAGATTGTCGGCCTCGATATTCCATTGGTAGAGTGCCAGACCAGCCCAAAACACATCACTGAAGTGACTAGTTTTAAGCTCGACGATCTTAAAAAAAGAAAAGAAATTAGTTTAAATTTTAATTAATAATCAATACACATATCTATATGGTTTTGTTTCATTTATTTGTTTGTTTTTTGTAACAAATAAACTTTAATTGTTTACGTTAACTTTCCAAACGTCATATTTCTTGAGCCCTTTTCACACGAGAAAAAAAGAACCAACATTCCTTGCGACGAATTTAACGAGCGCTGAAGTCATCCCACGCCTGACCGCTTTCGCAAGCTTTCACACGACACCAAGTAAAAATGTGACCACGTTCCATGAGACGAGAGTACAGACTTAGCTGGTTACCACTGAACTATAGAGTTTTTGTTCTTAAACAGCGCTATACCAGTTAAATGATGACGTATGTCGCGTGTGCACAGTGTGTCGTGGTCGGTAAAAAATAAACCATGTAAACATTCTTCAAAATGGCTGACAATCACGAAGACGTTGGGGAGTCCATTAATAATACTATGCCCGTAATATCCTCCAAAAAACGACCGGCAAAGACATCAACCAAAGATAAGAGTAAGAAGGCCAATAAATCTTGGTGCTACGAGGAAACGATTGCCTTGATAAACATTATGGAGAAGGAAACCACCCAATCTAAAATGGATGGTTTGACCCAAAACGGCCATGTTTGGCGGGAAATCGCGGACGAGGTGGCAAATGGTCGCAACGGTGACCAGTGCCCGGTAACGGTGTGTAAACACACAAAGGTCGGCTCCCGAAGGTTCTTCACGCATGCGTGTTAATACTGCTTTCGCGAGGATTGTCGGTCAATAAACAACGGATCGTTTCACACGAAGGTTTGACTAGATTCCTTGCGAAAAATTACGCTAGCGTAAGATTTTGTCGGAGGTCGGGACCTACTACAAAATTTCGCAAGGTTTGCGAAAATTTCGCAAGGAATGTAGGCGATGTAAAATATTACTGTTCTTTCACACGAAGCCCAAATTGTAATTTTTTACAAACAATTGTAAAATTTCGCAAAGAATGTTCGTTTTTTCCGTCGTGTGAAAAGGGCTTTGAACGGTCCAATGATGCATTTTATACCTGGCGACTCATCTGTTAGACATTTTCATTGCTCTTCATTCTTGAGTTTAACCAGCTGGTTACAGTAAATTCCAAGTGGACGGTCTGAGAGAGAAAACAAATAAAAAATCAAAGGCATATAAACAAGTTTCATGAAGGTAGCCGAGTGATAATAAGTGACGCACTCGTTGCTCGATTGCGCCACTACAGTACATTTTATTTAGCAGAAAGGCATGTTAACAGCCTGCATTAAAACAAAACCACAGCATTAATGTTCTTGAAGACCACAATGTATTGCTATAAAAGGTACCGTTGTGCCACTGGGCGCTAGAGTCCAAAATAAGACTGGTCGTTAGTAATACAGTACATTTTATTTAGCAGAAAGGCATGTTAACAGCCAGCATTAAAACAAAACCACAGCATTAATGTTCTTGAAGACCACAATGTATTGCTATATAAAAGGTACCGTTGTGCCACTGGGCGCTGAGTCCAAAATAAGACTGGTCGTCAGTAATAGCGGTGTGCCACTAGGTGCTAAAGTCCAAATTGGTCGTCAGGAATGAGTGGATGCCTATTCTTGGATGCAGTTTGTCATGGACAGGATCTACCACTTATTTATATTCCTATAAGAAATGTCTTTTTATAGTCAACAAAATGTCGCCTGTATAAATAGAACATTTTAGCGGCTATTAAAGAAACACTGGTGTATGGCGTTTCATTTTTATCGGGTTTTATATGGCATTTTTCTGTCTAGGCCACTCGGTATTTTATTTTTATTTTATTTTTTTAATATCAAAGGTCAGCTGTTAATTATAGACACTAGGTTCATCTCTTGTTTATTATACAAGAACACTGCGATTTCGATTTGATGATTAACCTTTCGATCAAAATACCAAGAGCATTCGTTGCTTACAAACTTCCTGTAAGTGTAATCGGAGGGGAAAATATCACTCTATGCTCAATCTCCGCCTGAGCAAAAAAGATTGGAAACGGAATAGTGTTTCAAACATGTTGTTATGATCAGCACGTGATTAGTTTTTGTCTACACAATGTCGGAGTTCGCATAATACGACCAACATGTGTACAAAGCGATGATGATACACTTGGTAATGAGCTTCATCCTCGACTATCGAAGTGATGCATTTTTTTTGTTTATGATTGAGTGTCCATTTGCTGTCTATCGATGTTCTCACGGAAAAAAACCCAAAACATTGCAGAATATCATTTTTCTAACTTCAAGAATTGAAATGGGTTTTTTTCGGGTGGGGGGTGCAAAGGGTCACTGAACGGAAGAACATGTTAATAGATTAACCTAAACACTTTTCTAAATTGGACACATTTGGACAAATCAAGGCAAATAATTAGGAAATATCTTGCAAATATCAAACGAAAATCCAGACAGGGCTCCATGTGAAAACTGCAAGGCCGAGGTAGAGTCTTAACAGGAAATATAAAGTACAAGACCCAGGCCAAGGCATGAGAGGGACTTGCGAGGTGCTCTTGATGCCCCCACGAAAATTGCCATGTCAAACCCCATTATGGAAGAAGTGTTAAATATCACACGCACACCTGAACTAATTGCTACCAAATCCGGACATTAGATCCAGGGTAAACAGCCATTAGCAGAGTAGCGCCAGCCGACAAGAGGAAGTGTCCCCATCAGTAAAGACCTGCCCACCTGTTCATCATCGACTGGACTCCTTGCTCTATTTTTCATTGACACAACTGGCACATCGGTCACCACAACCCTGCAAGTACTTCCCAACATTGAGGGCGTCATACCCATATCTACCCAGAGCTGTACATTCAAAGAGTTATGACAACTTGCGATTAGAAGCTATTTTGTGTAATAAAAAAAAGCATTTATGAGAAAATAAACTGTCCATTTTGTGGATGTGCTTCAGATAAGTGTTTCAATGGTTCTCTTTATATCACGTCCATTCTCAACCATTCAAATACAGAGCAGGCAAATGCTGTTGAGGTTTGCGGTAACACCATGTATTTCTCTCCGAGTTGTGGAGGTTCTGAAAAGAACCAGTGGTGTAAGAACTCTACGTTTCCATCAGTATTCTCTGGTCATCTTCAGGAGAAAAGGTGCAAGGTCCATACAAAATGTGCTACAAATTCAAATAGTTGTAAGTCGTTCACACTGCGTACAACAACTACAATTTTCACTGATTTAAGTTTACTCTGGTTCTTTGATTATTAACTGATGTGCTCTGTTAAGAAAGGTGTATCTCCAAAAAGTGCCACAAAAAAACCCTGTACTTTACTGCTTGCGCGTTCATAACACATTTCTTGTCATAAAGAAGGACTCAGTGAAACGGGAAAGCATAATAGGAACTCAAACAAGATAAGTAGGTTAATACCACCACGTTGTCAAGACTAGAAGCTTATAACAACCTGTCACCATGATCTAAGTTTACTCTGGTTCTTTGATTATTAACTGATGTGCTCCGTTAAGAAAGGTGTATCTCCAAAAAGTGCCACAAAAACTGTACTTTACTGCTTGCGCGTTCATAACACATTTCTTGTCATAAAGAAGGACTCAGTGAAACGGGAAAGCATATAGGAACTCAAACAAGGTAAGTAGGTTAATATGACCACGGTGTCAAGACTAGAAGCTTATAACAACCTGTCACCATGATCCTTTGCTGACATCGTGGATGAACTGTAGCAACAACTCCAGCGGCTTTATGTGTGCGACGAGCTGACCAATGTTAGTTCTTGATTGTAAGCCTATAGCGGACGGACATGTGGGTTGGCCCAGAATATCCCAACACAAACACACCGAAACGTGAATGTAGCGCATGAGCTGCTCGGCACGCTGGGACCATCGTAGTGTACATAAAAGGGTCATGTCACATGAGGCAATACAGGCAAGCAGTTCCAGGCGAAAGGAAAACTATGATGTGCAAACAATATGACACTGTAGTGTAAGGAAAATAAAGTTCATTGTGCCTTTGACTGGCTTGGTTGACATGCAGTGTTGTTGGTTGCCTCGAAGCTACCGAGTAGAAATATTAAAGGGACACACCGGCTTACTGTTTACCTAATATTGTGATGTGGAATGACAGACAACAATTTTTAAATGGTTGTTGTAAAAAAAAATCATCAAAATATCACGTAATTAACGAAAAATGTGAAAAAAAACAAAATGCGGTCAAAGGTCAGCTTATACGCTTTTCCAGCCGTTGCAACTGTCAAATTTACGTGACAATGATGCGCGATGTTGTAAGTAGACTGGTGCTCTGTTTATGTATCAATAATTATACAGACTTCATATCCATCAAGCACAAATTCACGTGTAAATAAAAAAAATAGACTGATCTCTATTATACTGTCAGTATAATAAAGATCAGTGACATGAACGGACGTCAGTCCAAAGAGCAATGTTCCTTGCTCTATGGTCAGTCCTAGTCGAAGTCCGCTCGCAGTCGTAACCAATAACTGTTTCGGTTGAACTTGCCATTGAAACAGTTATTGGTTACGACCGCGAAAACTAACCCCAACCTGTATTCTGTGTACGACGACGTACTATATTCTGTGTACGTACTTGCAGTAATGGAGAACGTTTCTTCGACATCCAAGGATCGGTACAAAAAACATCGCATGGAAAAACACCCAGAAGGTGGTCCAACGAAAAGTAAAAAGTAAAAAAAAAAACACACGATAAATCCAAAGGGAAAGCCAGCAAAAACAGCATTTTTTTTTTTTTTTTTTTTTGGGGGGGGGGGTGGACATTGTGCAGCTATCATAGAAGTAGACCAGCTGTATGGGATAAATATTCCCCGTCGTCGTCCCACGTGTGTAGCGCAGGCAACACGTTGCAATAGTTGGGGGATAATAGCTAGGGGTATCAGACTAAAACCCTCCTACAAAAACCGTAATTGTTGGTCTGGCTCCCTACCCCTCCGACAAGCTCCCACGCTCACGGCTAGACCGGCAAGCTGGGGAGTTCATGCCCCGGGGCTTGTCTCTCTGGCCCCACGAGACACGGCACCGGCTGTACGGGATATGCCCCAAGGTTTACGTTCCGCTAGCTCCCACGCTGGTGCGCCGTAAAACACGCTTCGGTTGCACGGACTCTCTGAATGCGAATCTTACGTTCGATTTTTCATCATTATTTACAAATTGTATCAATAATCTGAATACATAGTCTCTTTTGTCAAATACTCATGAATAATTAAAAAAAAAACAGATTTAAATTTGGTTCAGTAATTTACTTGTATACGGCTGGAAGTAAAACTAACTCCGAAAATCACGTGATTTATCCGAACCACTTTTTTGGTTCGGATAAATCACGTGACCTTCGTTTTTTGAAAAATGCTCAAAAACGGCAAAATTTGATGGTTTCTTTTAGGAACCGTTCTTCTCCATTCCTGGAAGACCTTTGAAGGCATATGTTAGCCTATTTTGTGGCCCAAATAGCCCAACGAAGCCGGTGTGCCCCTTTAACATGCGTGTAACAAAGCCAGAGTTCATCCATCGTTCACATTGAAGTTTACCTTTGCCTAAACGTGTTAGCGCCCTCTATTAGACAAAAAGGAGCGTCTGAAAATATCGTTGTACCTAATGTAAACGCCAAGGTAGTTAGGAAAACTGAATGTTAAAAGTATGAAAAACACACATAATCGGTTATGGGAAGAGTAAGTTCATTAAGTTTTCACTTTACTAATTACCATGAAACCAAACAGTAAAGGGGTCAAGTATTGGTGAAAAAGCTGCACGGTTTTTTTATAGGAATGTAACTGCAGTTTGGCAAAGTGATACTGTCATGACCAGGCATAGCAAGACTTTGTATTGAAGTTTTCAACTTTCGGCGACACAGCTTAGAAACCAAAGATGGGCAAATCAGCAGATCGGTTGAAAAGTATAATGTTTCTGTATGGTGTCTCAGGGGTTTGGTGTACCTTCAGACTTAGCTTGATACCTCTTCCACCAACAAAGTGCGTGTTTGTTTGTTAGTTTGTTTGTTGTTGTTGTTGTTGTTGTGTTTTTTTTTTGGGGGGGTTGGGGGTGAAACATCCAAAGATACAGATGGACCCTTTTTAATACTTGATTTCTATGAATCATTCTTTAAAATAATATATGAAACAATGTTGTTAAAGGATTTTTAAAAATGTACTTAATGCGGACAGCAATCGAATGATGACTATTGCTGACATACCTTTTTAAGATCCTGGGATCCTATACATCATGTCACAGTATCCTGTCTAGAATCCTGATTCGTCGAACGCTTCATGATGGAGTAAACGGCACACCTAGATCCAGGTCGCTGTAAATACGTCTTAGAGACTTGGTCTGTGGGAAAGTAACACAGAAATACAAAATTAAATACAGTTGTCCATCGCCAATTAATGGCATAACTGCGTGGAGTGTTTCTTTGGCTAAAGTCATCAACACAAACCAAGTTGTGTACCAAAATCATGGGAGTTAATTATATAAAAATGAGATGACAACGTTTTTTAGCCTTTTCAGATAGTTTGTAGAAGTTCTTTTAGAAATGAAGCCTCTATAAAGAAAAAAACACATATTGTATGTACATGTATTCGCAGTTGGTTGCACAATCTACATTAAAATGAAACAGCGCCATCCCTTGCAGTGACGACAAATCTACACTAAGTGTGTGTTTGTATAACCTGAATGACGTTCACTTGCCGACTTTGAAGTAAGTGTAAGATTTCTTCAAAGTTGGGTGAACACCATGTTTAAAAGTAAACAGTGTTTTCCCTGTACGATGTTGAAAGTGTAAAATCTAAATTTCAATAGGAAAACAGTTCAATATGCAAACAAATATTAATTTTTAAAATCATGAAGTTGGCTCTGACTTATGGTAAATCAACTTATGTCAGTTTAAGAAACCGTTAAAGTTGCATCACCTGCTCGTCGCCGAAAAAGGGGGCAGTGGGAATATTTCGAATTGTCATTTTTTGTAACCTGGCTGCTAGCAGTGTCGGGTCCCGCAATATGTTTGCGTCTAACTAAATGCGAACTGAACATTGACATCGCCGTTTTGTGCAGACACTTAACTTAATTTAAATACACTCTACAAACTCACAGGTTAGCACTGACACGGATTCCCGGTCCCAGTGGGGATGATCAAATTCCGTGTCAGGCTGACACGGCAACCGGTCAAAAAATGTTGTTTTACTCGCATTCTGCGTCAGTTTGACCCAGTTCTGGATCGTTTTGACACAGATTCCGAGTCACCACTGACCCTGGGTCAGACCCCACGGGGCCCGGTATCGGGATCGATTCTGACTTGGAAGTTTTTAATACAACTGCTCTAATTCCAAGATTCGACCAATTACGTATCGATGTAGAATACACACATTGTCCTAAACGTTTCAATAGACCGGCCTTCTTCTCTCTCTCTCTCTCTCTCTCCCTCTCTCTCTTTTCTGTTTGCTCACAGTTAACTTTTTTTGAATTTTTTGGAAACTGCAAATTCAAGGAAAATATAGTTTGGTCCCTTTCACGACGTGATAATTTGTACTGTGATTGTCATTGTAAGCAGGGTAATTGACACGTATGGACACAGCATGATAATGGTCTTTTGTGTAAAGTTTTGTTTGACGGTAGAGCTGCAAATCTAGGGTGCATTCGGATGTAGATACCCGTTATAAAGTGCACGATTTTGTTTCCATAAAGAAAAAAAACCCTAAAGTCGTATTCGCGGAACCCAAGGTTACCGAATTATAATACACACATGAGGTAGAGCACTGTCAAGGAACTGTACCGCAAAGTCGTTACAAATAATCATGTATTCTTTCCCAAAAGCGCATGATAACTGACGAAAAGTAACCTGTGTAATTGTTATTTGAACACAGGTGCGTTTATTTGGGGAGGGGGGGGGGGAGTACTACTCTGCAGTTCGTCACGGTACGGTTTCTCTGTGTATAAAGCTGGAAACAGACAGAGTGTGACGGGCTACATGTAGCCTATACTCAGAAGTGGAAAAAATCAAATAATGTGAACAAAGGAATTAACAATTGAGTCACAGTTTATGGAACCTTTCCCCATTCTTCAGAATTAAACAACGTATAAAGGGGTGTTTTTAAACACGCATTGTCAAATTTTGACAAACTAGAAATCGGGGACACATATATATTTTGTTTAATCACAAACCATCAACGTCGTACGAGTAGAAGATAGTGCCACGCCAAAACACCGACGAGGACCCTTCATGTGGGTCACTTTTATTATAATCCCGCCATAATCTAGGGCGGGACACATGGGGTGATTTTACGGTAAACTAAAAAATGTCAGTGCCCTGGAACTGGAAGATACTTTTGTTTTCTTTTTTTTTAAACAGTTAATATGGTGAGATTGTGTAAAACGGGATTCACTTCAAGATTGGGCAAAGCTGGAATAACAATGAAAGCTATGTCTTTGTGTCATTTGACTAAACGGAACTTTAAGATTTACTAAGTACTGTCATGTTTCTACAAAGATCATTTTGGGGTTGACATGCTACAGTGCTGTCATTGTCTTTCATATCAAAATGGCATGAGTCATAATAATACATCCATACACGGCACGCTAGTCCTACATTAACAAGCTGTGCTTATGTGGCCAAAAGGGGCGACAGTGAAGGCCCCCCCCCCCCTTGCCCACTTCCATTCAGAACCATTGCCTCCGACTGGAGATTATGGAAAAACATGGTTTAGAACTTCTTCTTTTTTGCATTTTTTTTTGCAATTAAATTGTTTTTTGGGTATACCCTATTAACACTTTTTGCAAATGATTTCTCCTGGTAAAGTATAAATCCCCCTCCCACATTGGCCATTCTTTCCTTTGCCCCTCCTACCCACTTTCCCCAAATGAAAACATCTATATACGCCACTGCTGAGCTGTTGCCACTTTTTCCATGCTTTGTAAATCATTTCAATCATTCTGAACTCCAGTTGAGTCTGTTGAGAGCTGTTCTCTGGGTATATATGTATTAGCTTATTGACTTTTAACAAGTTCCCTTGATCACTCATATCATTATTCACCTGTAAATAACATTTGCTTCAAATTTAATACATAAATAACATGATAATTTTAAATGTGCATTCCATAGCTACACATGAATAGTTTGTACACTTCTCATTTCCGATTACTGATCTCAGTCGTCATAATTATCAAAAAACTTGCTCCAACCCCGAGAAAAACCTATTTCCCGAAGAAAAGTTGTTAGCAAAAAAAAAAGGGAGACCGCCAACATTATGGCTAGGTAGCTCCCTGTGGTATAGAGCGCAGGCACGTTAATCCAGAGGTCATGGGTTCAAGTCCCGCTTTAGTCAAGTTTGTCTTTCTTCAACCCAAAATTACTCATAACTTATTTCATCAATATATCTTGGAACATTTCCAGGGTATAGAATAATCTAAGTGAACCATATCAAATTGTCTTCCTATACAATTGTGAAATGTGGGGTTTTTTCTAGACTAACTTCGTCGTCTTTTTAGGTTATTAATATGTATTGAAATTGTTTTGTGGTCGTCTGTCTTGTTAAATTGGGTGAGGACATTGGAGGGGCGCATTCCAAGCAGTCTTCAGCTCGCATGACTCATACATTCACATTATGTTGGTTTTATGCACTATAGTGTTCATTCAACTGTAATGCTGTGCATCGTGTATTACTGTATATGTTGAATGTTGAATCATCAGTTAAGAAAGTCACTGCCTCTGTGTCACCACATTTTCGAGGAAGAAAAGGAGGAATAATCTCTTTTCCAAATTATATACAAAAATCCCCTCCGGATTCTGGAACGCGTATTACAGGACAGTCTATTATGCACTTACGTATTTATGCTTAAATATTGCAGCTAGTTTTTTTTTGTCAAAGATAATAATAACAAATTCACAGATATATTAAAGATTAATAAACTGACAGGACTATGGCCGTTACAGAAGACCGTGTAGTACGTCGTATTCATAAGACTTTGATTAAACTTCAAGAAAGTATATGTTAATTTTTAATACAATTAATGACTTCATGACTTGATAGTGATAGCATTGTGTGTGCTGCTTTCATATTCACTACCTTATGGAGACCGAGAACAAAACAGAAAAGGGAAAACAAAGGGTATTCATAGGGAAATTCCAAAGACTGGGTTGCCCCACAAGGAATTTTGGGTACAAAGTCTATGGGATGTTCTGAACTACAGGGACAAAGGAAAGAACAAAAGATGTCTCCACAGGGATGCAAAAAATAGAATGTGTGTACCGAATTGGACGTGTGACCAACACAATTATTTCCCACGGAAATGAAGGCAGCATATTGGTGTGAAGAAGAGGTGGGGGATGTTAAATGACGTACATTTATTTTTCTTTCGGTTTCTTCTCAAACCTCCTGAGCATTTTCCCACGGAAACCATTAAGGCTATTTGCACACGCGTGAACTAAATTAATACCAACTTGAGGAAAACATTAGGCATACTGCCCTGTCCATCACACCTTTTATCAATCTAAATTATTCCAAAATTAGCCTGTTGCTAATAAATGATCTACACAATCATGAAAGTTGACCTCGTGGAAACAGCTTCATTTCAATTTTAATATGTGAGGAAGTGTCAAAAAGTGTCACTACGGAAAGCAAAACAGCCTGTTTACCACCTCGTCTAGTTGTCAAACAATTACCCAGGTATCACGAATGAAAACCGCAAAATGGCTTCAGACGTCTATTTTTATTCTTATTCTTAAGTCTCCCTGGATGGCGATGAACGATGAGCGATGAGAAACCACAAGTTTTGCACAAACATTGCCCCGGCCTGTATACTCCTCGTTGACAATGCACAATGTGTTGTTTGTGATCTTTAAATAAAAAATCCCATTGTAGGCAAAATGATTGATTCTCAGCTCCATCGAGTGATGGACTGGCCCATACGCCACTATATGAACAATGCGTCTACAGTATGCGTACATTCCAAGGTAAAAACGCAATTGATTTATATTGAGATTGTGGGTGTTTGAGGGTGAATACCCCTATCTGGGGAGGTGTAGACATTTTAGGGTGCACCAAGTCATATCCCCATCAAGCAATGCTAAATGTAATGTTAAAAAATTCCCTAAAAATATCTGACAGTCCTCAGCCAGCCTATTTAAATCAAATCAAATGCTGATCAAAACGGTTTTTGTTTCTCCTTCTTTTCAATTCTCGATAAACCAGGTTAGCTGTTGAAATGTTGAGCCAGTGATTATCCAAAATGATAACACCTCTATATGAGTAAACTGGTCAGGCTCCATCTTGGGAAAAGGGCACTTGGCTTTTGAGCAAAGTAAGGCAGTGTTCAGACCTCAAACGCCCTGGTTGAAAGTCAACAAACTCTGAACACAAAATTAGAAAAAAGAAGAAAAAAAAGTAATGACCAATCTTTGGTTGTATTTGCAATGTATTTATTGATGAGGCTTGGTGCATGACTCTCTCAGTTTTTAGTGACGAAAATCTGTGCGTGATTGGTGTACAAAGGCCTAAATCAAGTATATAAAGTATTGAATAGTTCCCATTACAAAATGCTATCATTCGCCCATGCATGTTTGTGATCAAACACAATGGATGGGGTTAGCTAGATAAGGGATAAGCTAGACACCCTCAAGGGCAAACTAACAACTTAGTAAACGGAGTCCATAATAAAAAAATAAAGAAAAACCCGAAAATAAAGATTAAAAACGAGGAGACCACCATGCCAACATTAGCTCTTCATAGCTCAGAGTGGTAGAGCGCTGGCACGTTAATCTTGAGGTCACGAGTTCAAACCCTGTTTTAGTAAGATTTTCTTTGTTGACCCTAAAATTGAATATTGAACACTGTAACGCTGTTCTCTTTGAAAAAAAACTTTGACATTAAGAATTTACCCTTATACGACAGTTTCATGTGTTACATGTGGTCAGTTTCTGTAAAGCAAAAAAAAATATGTCATGTAATGCACGTTTTATGGTTACAACCAAACAATGAGTGAGTCTGTTGCCAAACCACATCTCCATTAGTCTTAACAACACACTTTCCTGATCGATCGTTCCAATTATAAAGTGGTTAATAACATACAATCCCGGCTCAAAGAATGGTTAGCCTTAAGAGGCTGCGTTCTGCCCCACCCTTCCGTCCAAACCTCTTTCAACAACCACAATGCAAAAGTACAATCCATGTTTCGAGAAAATCACAACAAACGGTTGCAACAATTACATCATATCATTTAGTAATCTGGGAAATGCCCCATCCACACTCTGTTTGCTGACTCGCTGGACAGAAGCGCCAAGAATGCGGTCTTCAACAAGTCATTGTTACACCTGCATTGTAAATAGCGACGCCACGATTGGCATGTTTGGTGTCTGACATATTGTAAACATTCCCACGGTACAAAATAGATCGTTCGTTCATCAATTGGAAGAAATTTAACCACGTTTCATAATCATGCTCTTTGATGCACAAACTACAGAGAAAGAACCACAGTAGCCTGTTGTTTTGGTGAATCAAGTAATGATACATGTATATGCAGCTTCCTGTTTCTCAGTTTTACATAGTATAAGGGATACTTTCACAGGGAAATAGTAATAATAATTGTTAACAAAATGTTAATCTCCACTATTAGTATATCCTTTAATTTATCAGGTTTTGCAATAATGTGAGAATAACAGCAGTCAGTGCCGTGCAGACAGCTCAATGTTTTCGTTTTCCCTCAATCCAAACGCACGCAATCCAAGGTTTGAAGGTTACACGAGTCGATCATTTGTGTCTGATCATAAAGTTATCTCACAACCTTCAACACATTGCTCCAAAAAAACCCAAACCAGAACCTGGTAAAGATTACGAGTTGTGATAAGTAAAGACTCACCTTATGAGAAAAGCATTTCTATAGTTCGCAGTTTTCTTGTTTTAATTGTTGACAGTTTTGCTCTTAGATGACTAATTGTTTTATTGTTTTCCCATCTTGTTTCTATTGCTTTCTTTTATCAATGGATAGTGTTAACTGTTTTTCATTGTCTGCTTTTCTCTGTGCTTTAAACATCTTTTTATATTATTTTGGCGCAATACAAATGTATAACATTGGTAATAGAGTCAATGTCAGCATTTCTTTTCACAAGGCAAGCATGGCTGTTTGTAAACAACAGGATATACGAACTATCCGGCACTGGGCCTCCATTTTTAATCTATACGTCAGGTGGTCAAGTGTTTGTCACATACACCCAGATCAAATGTACCCGAATTTTACTTTCATAATCCTGAGGAAATCATATCTCATTAAAATAGGGAAAAATGTAAACGTCATTCTCCGTCCCGTGAGCCGCAGAACGCACGTTTGTCAAACTTGTTGATCGCTCCTGACTGTATTATGGTTTACCAAAACAGTCACGAACGATTGAGGTTTGTTATCAACCGTAAACAAACTTGTTCCCCAAATAATCTTCACCTGATGAGATTCAACAAAAGAGTTCCCGAGCGAAAGCAGTTGGCTCAAGGCACGTTTCAATTTAAGGGGCCACTCTGTTGAAAATTAGTGACAGAAAATTTACTCTTTTTTGAAAATAGTATACACTGCTGAACAGCACCCGAGGCATTGTATATTTACTAAGGTCACCTTATCATAACTGAGAAATAACATAATTTGAGGATCACTGACCAATACAAAATCAAGGTCGGCCAGTGTGTTTCTCATTCAACCGCGAGTTATGATGTGCGTTTAGATGGGGGGAACATTTGTAAAGTTGTAAAGTGTAATTTGCAAAGTTGGCGATTTTAAGAAGTAACTTTTAAATTTGCGGGCACA
Organism: Pisaster brevispinus; assembly: GCA_023634235.1. NCBI lineage: Eukaryota > Metazoa > Echinodermata > Asteroidea > Forcipulatida > Asteriidae > Pisaster > Pisaster brevispinus. The sequence continues at coordinate 6,493,796 of JAMKCF010000021.1, read as the reverse complement.
ACCATGTTTAAATTTCTTTGGGGACGAGTGTTGGCGCTCTGAAAGAGCCAGTAGGACCTTGACGTTTCGAACAGTAAGGGGCCTATACTCAGCTCTAAATTTGCGGGCACAACCATGTTTAAATTTCTTTGGGGACGAGTGTTGGCGCTCTGAAAGAGCCAGTGGGACCTTGACGTTTCGAACAGTAAGGGGCCTATACTCAGCTCTAAATTTGCGGGCACAACCATGTTTAAATTTCTTTGGGGACGAGTGTTGGCGCTCTGAAAGAGCCAGTGGGACCTTGACGTTTCGAACAGTAAGGGGCCCATACTCAGCTCATCTTCAGGAGAATGGAGGACTGCTGGTGATGGGTAGGCATAAGTTGGCAAGTTTGTTCTTTAGATCAACAGATTCAAGCGAATGTCTCAAGCTCAACTTCCCAGAGAAGTGATGAATCCGACGATGTATAGATTGGGCACAGGTCTTACAAATACCTTCATCACAAATGTAGAGTGTCGATCTGTGCGGATACAAAAGCCTTGCTCCTTTGCTATTTCGACGCCGTTGAAATAAATAGCTATTTTCAGAGCTATTATTCAACGTTATTGGTTTTTATCATAAACGACTCGTTGTGAAATTCCGCCAGTTTGTAAATGGGTACTCAACAAATGTAGGTCTGTATAGAGTTAAACCGCCCACCATTGCAATATTCTTGATGTTTGAGGAACTGTAATTACACACGGGAAGGAAAACCTGTTTGTGAACTGTATCCCACATAATCACACATTACGAATATCATCAGTTCTTATTTGTGTGTAAAAGGGTTATGCCTCGCACGTGCAACCATTGACCCTAGCATAGCCACGGGGAGGCGCCTGAAATTGTCACATTCATAAAGATTTACCTCAAACTTTCTTTGACACTGAACTTTTATTTTCTAATGATGGAAACCAGGTGCAGACCTGTGGGCAGAAACACACCTCGTATAAACAGTTGTAGTAGTAGAATCACAGTCTGTATTTTAGAGGGAACAAAACACCCCACCTCCCCACTATTCACTTGGTTTTCAATACCCACTTATACTTTATCAAAACAACATATGGCTGAGCGGTTAGATGATCACCACTTCCTTGAATTCGCAGGTATCCGGTATAATGAACAATTTCCCATGTGCATCAACAACAACTATTTCGGCATTTATCATACGTCTAGGGGTATATAGTGGAGGGTTAGTTTTTCTCGTTTGAGTTCAAATATTCCATAAACCATTCTCTTTTACTAATTATTTGCACTTTTACAGATGCAGCGCTATTATCTTATAACATCTTATATGATTTTGAAATACTTTGTAGTTTTGTAAGTAAAACCATCTACTTGATCTATCATCTATTAAGTCGTAACCAGATTTGTTTCGATTGCCATTTTGAAGACTTTGAAATCCCTCTTTATTTATTATTATTATTATTATTATTATTATTATTATTATTTACATGTAATGGCAAACTTCTTTCTGACACAATACATTCAATTGTTAACTACAACATTCAAACCAACCCCTTACCCTAGCTCGGTGGTCTAGTGGTAAGACACTTGCTCCAGAATGGCTAGGTGTTTTTTCCTGTTCGTAGGACTCGGGAGTATTGAGTATCGGCAGGGTAAAAACCAAACGAATATTCTTCATCCCGATGCAAATATATGAAAATTTAAATTTTGTGAAAGTTAAAACACATTTATCACAACGATAGAGATAACTGTTACGGCAGCTTCTCATTAATTTTCGATTCATAACTCCTGACTTTGTTGAATCCTTGATTCTTAAGATGTGAACACAACAACACACTCGGTAGCATACGTAGTGGCTCATGTTGCTATGGCGCAGCAAAGTCCGGGTTCGATGGTCCACCTTGACTCTGACCTACCCGGTAGTTTTACCTCGAACTGGCCGTGGGTAAATGAGCTCAATCACGGACTCCCTAAATACTAAGAAAATATTTCATAGTTCAATGTCTTTGCGAAATTTTAGACACGGTTAAATTCGTGTCATGCGTTACGAGTAAATGCCTTTCGCACGTTATATTTTGTCCTTTTTACTCATTTGTATTTAGCAGCTGCTTTTGCTGTTTAAAAAAAAAATTAACGACAGTTTATTGATGACTTCATTGACTTCTCGCTTGGCCATCATGACTTGGCAAAGTTCCTTACCAAGGTGAACTTGAGTTTTGTAGCCATACTTTCATGACATCATCCCGGACCACTTTTTTCCCAGACTACATATCCAACAATGGGTTGGACGAAATGGTTTGTCGGACATAGTGTGTCTGACATAATGGTCTGTCGGACAACCGGTCGGACACATTGTTGACATCAATTGTCGGAAACACTGTCCATAACACTCGACTGATTGACTGATTGAGGGTCGTATAATACACTTTTAGTTCAAGTTGATTGCTGTTTGTGTGAATTTTCGTCCAAACTGACTTGAACAAAAATTATCATACACCATATGAAATATGTTTGCACCTAATATTTGTCATTTAAATACACTGTATGCAAGTCTCGCGCGTATTCGAAGTTCTGGGACAAAGCATCGAGTTTTACGTGTGCGCGATTATGTTTCTCCAAATAATACTGTAGCTTAACGTATTTTATGGCTACAAACAAATATACCATATTGATGGGAAAATAAATTTTAGTCATCAAGTATATGAAAGTTATTTTTTTTTAAAACAAAACAGCAATGAAAACCCGAGAGTAAGAGTTGACCTTGTAAACGATTAAGAAATTTGAGGTAAGACATCTGCTCTGGCAATGCAAAGGTCGTGGGTTCGAATCCCACCAGAGTGTTTTCCACAGAACTCGGGAAAGTACTGAGTACACAGTGCTTAAAACACATCGATGTAAGAGTAAAAACCAAAATATATTGACATTTTATTTATTAACCAAAAATACTTTGGCTAGACCTTTCTTTTTTCAAGAATTATGTATTTAATAGAATTTCAAAAGAAGATTTGAGTTTATAGAAAAAATATAGTCTTCATTTGAGTTGTTTTCTCGATTTTGAAACGCACGTGACTTGCACAGTCTATAGAAGTAATAATTTTAACATGTGTCATGTTAAAATGACTGGGCATTACTTCATCATTACATCATTCATAGTTTTCGAAAACACAACTAAATACGCAGAAACTGTCCATCTATAATGGATGCATTTACATTGACCCCGTATGTAAAAAAAAAAAGGATTCTATTGCAATGGTTATGGAGCCGTCTCTCACAATGCACACCTTTGTATTGTAAAGAGACGTTCATACTTAAAAACTATAATCTGTGGCATTTGTCAGTTTGCTTACAATTTAATATACAATCCCTCACTAGATTCCTAGTGTACGATTTCCATCCCGATGTAATCCGATGGGGTGTTTTCTTTACAGCGCCTCTTTTGTCAAAGCGCGTATGAATAAAAACACAACTCTTCAATATGAACTTTTAAATATTAAAGCTGAACAAAACCAAACAGAATCACGCAAGCAAATCCGTACATATGTTTGTACTAAACCTATATTAAAGGCTTTACTGGTGACTGAACAATTTCCAACAACAGCGTCGCCACTCCCCAAAGCAGTATTTATATTAGAAACAATGACCCGCGTGCATTCCATGCAAGCTACACAAAAAAAGCCGCAAGATTGAAATCGTATTAGGGTAAAATCCTTCAGAAAATTCACTTCAGATTCAAGTGCAAGGCTACCATGGCGAAATGTTTAGTTAGAAGTCGCTGTTTGTAAAAACCGTCACGTTCTCTTATAATGAAGTATATTGGAACCTCTTGGGACACTAGTTTTAAAAACACAATACAAGAATCTGTTGCCGGAAGCGAAAAGGTAAAATACATATTTCAGAAACAAACTTAATGTTTGTTTAACGACCATTCTATCCCCCGGGGGAAAACTAAAACATAAAAACATAAATTGACTTAACAACATCAGTAAACCAAACAATTTTGCAGAGTTAGTAACAATTTGATAAGCCACAAGAAAAAGGAAACAACAAAGTTGACCAGGGTAATTTACAGACGAGTTTGTTCCGGTCACCTGCTCTCATATCAATTAGAACAACATGTTCTTAATCATAACGTGTTTACTTTACATACCGCAGATGTAGGTCGACTTACAATCACCACGGGCGACCCAACCATTTATAACTTTAACACTCACACGACCCTATTATCAAAACATGCAGACTTAGCGAGTCCAATGTTAAAGGAAGTAAAATTGGTTAAAATCTGTCTAATTATAGTTTACTAATGACTTCCAAATGAAAACAACGCAACCAAATATAGGATTTAAGAAGTTAAACTGGTGTACTGTTAAACTACGCATTTTCTTGTTCTTTGTTATTATCTCATTTGTTATAGAGAGAACAATAATTTTTTGAAATGTTTGTTAAATTCTTAAAATCATACTCTATTGTGAGACAACTTGGAAGAAAGGTGTAATATTCCAGGTATGGTGTCATTTACGTAGGAATCGGATGACTAAAAATGACCGGCAGTAACGATTCTTGGTACACGTGCAATAAAGCACGGATTCTTTACACGCGAGTGTACTTGATCGGCAATATTATGTCCGCGATCACAAAAAGATCCGTTCATAGGAACACAATACGGGCATTAATGACAAAAAGGTTAACCTTCAAAACAAATATCGCCATTGTCATACTCAAAACAGTGAGTCCACTTCATGCCAGATTAAGGTCTACTCAGGTGGACCACAAAAACCTCTATTATATCGAGTACAAAGAATCATATTCTTCGCTTACATATCCTTAGGATTGTGTAACATTATAAAATGGTATCAAGTTCGAAAAACGGTCAAGAAGGTACACCGGTAGTGCGGTGACGGCCTTTGAATCCGTTAACTGTTTGATGTACGACTAGAATACAGTCTAAACGAGGTGCAACTAGCCCCTTTGGAAAACATTCTAGAAACACATAGTCACAATTTATTTGAAAAAAAAGAAACAATGAAAATGTGTATTTTCTGTTGTCTTAATGGACTGATCTACCCACAAACTATCCAAACACGTAAGTACAGCGGTACCGGAATAGATCAAAGACAAGCAGACAAGTTATACCCTTCCTTCATGGCAAAGGAACACATCACACGTCTGTTGGTGTAAGAAAACAAATTATATGACACATAACATTGTCTATTATAACACTAGCTGTGTCTCATGTGAGGCTTTCCCTTTGGTTGTCAGAAAATATTATTAATGCAATTTATGGAACCGTCTGGGGATAGTTGCTGTTGAGGTATAATAATGATATGCAAAGATTTTGAAAAGCATCAAACACATGAACAAATTGCAAGCCTTTACTTCCTCGAGTTGTTTTTTTTTCTGGAAGTTTTAAAGACATATTATTTGAAAAACAAAGTGAACCACATATCTTAGGGTAGAGCATGTGTACTGGATAACCAAGCAAGAGGGTTAACCGAGTGGGACGAACCCGTTGCGGTCGAATGGTGGCAATCAGCGACGCAAACAATGCGGTGAAGTAGTATTGTATGCAGATCAACAGTCATGTTCCTTTATAATCAAGAGGAAAATCCATCTTGGGTTTAACTTTTTCGTGACTCATCAGTTGATGTGTGTTGTAACGCACTTGATCATCAGTTGCACTTATTCTTGTTTAACTTATCGAAAGAATTTGACAGCACTCTTAAAGCACCTGTATACCAACGCAATTATGTTTCCAGAACAAAACAAATAATGATTGACAGCATGCGTGTACCATTAAGGTTGAAAATATACATGTGCTTGGATTTACTCAGAACTTAAAATGGTATAAAGATGGCAGTCATGGTGGAAAACTTCCCCTGAAACGTTTTCCCCTAAAATGCTATAGTTTTGTGAGAAATGAGTAAAGCAATTAGTTTTGATCTCTCGAGTCCGACATCCAACGTTTGAAAAAAAGTTACAACGGTCATGGAGTTGTCACTATTTTCTCGCGACTCGGATGACCGATTTATAGAGCTGAAGCTTTTAACAGAATTGTTATTTCATGTAGGCCTACTGGTCTTTGGATACGGGTGTTATCTGCGTGCGATGTTATCTGCATGCTTTGAAAGTATAAATGGCAATTCACGTGGTTTGGTGGCAGAAATAAACCCCTATAAAATAAGGGATAGGTCCGTAGTTCCTCGTTAGGAAGCTGGGTTCGTTTTTAACGAAGAAAATGACACATAAATATGACACAGGTATGAGAAAGCTATATTATTACACTGTACTGAACTCGTGACGTTTACTGTTAAAGTAATGCTACATTACAGTAAAGCGCATTGCCGGTTTGTTATGTAACTTTGTCAGTATGACGAACTTCTGTTTTTACTTCTACCCTGAATACAACATACGGAATCCCGACTTCCTTGTAAATACCTAAACAAAGATAATCAATAAAGATTGCTCATTCTTCAGTGACATTAGAAAAACTGCAGCATTTCAATTTGACATTAGAATAAACTTAAGGATATGTACATATATTTTCTTTTCCTGTTTTACTTTTTTTTCAACGATCCAATAACAACACAAACATTTTAATTTAAAGCACGATTTCTCCTTTCGCAAACAGTTGCTAATCAACCGCAAAGCTCAAAAACAGAGTTAGCGGTAAGTTTTTACTAATTTCTTTTTTACTCAACATATACTTTAATCTAACTTGGGAATCGTTTATATTTTAACGATTGATGCTTATTGATATAGAGAATCTCTGCACACACAAAAACGTACGTTTCAAAATAAAAACGAACAAATCATAAAGTTTTCTCTATGAACAAATACAAGTTTGATTTAAATGGAATGAATGAAACAGCCGTCGTTGAATATAAACAACAAAACGTAACGTACGGCTTTTACCCGGAAGTCTATATAGAGTTATGGTATAGCTCAGGACATGACGTCATCCTGACCATTCCCCCTACGCTGTGTCACAGCATTGCGATAAGCTCGACAGGTATTCATACAATACATTCATCGACGGAGTACCACAAACCACGCCCATTTTGTAAGTATAAAAGTGTGAGCGTACACGTGTAAAGATCATTAGTGACAGCGACACCCTCAGGGACAGGTGCTCAATACAGCAAAACACAGTCACAGCGATTTGAATTTCCCGCCAGTAAAGGAAATATTATTAATGTTCAAAAACAAGATGAGAAGAGTACAATTGTTGGGTCTCTTGGTGACATGTGCGGCCGTTGCTTTCGGTAAACCTGTTAAAGATGAAGTTCAGCAAGGTAGACCGGTAAGCCAAGAAATCAACAAAGCAAAGGGATACGTAAGTATATTGTATACTTATTTACTTACTTATACGCTTATCACTTGAGTTCTTTTTATTTAAAGGTACCATTCACAGGATTGCTAAGGATAATAAAAGGATAGTAAAATATCATTGTTGAATTTTAGTCTGAAAGCTTTTTGATTATGAAGTTCATAAGAGCCATTTTTCTGTGAAATATTTTCATCCGAAATGAAGTCATATTCGAGAAAACTGTAGGCCTATCTGAAAACCTAAAACAAAAAAATTAATTAAACAAATAAATAAAATAAAAACAACACGACAGCTGATTTCGGACGGTTACAACCAAAACTAAGGAAATGTAGATTGTGGACAAATTAAGGGCATGCTTAAAAAATGGGCATGTGTTTTAAAGACTTTTTTCTCCTGACTCGCGCAACGGATCACACCCAAAATCGTACAGTGTTGTTTTTCATGTATTTATGGTTGATCACACAATACATTAACACTGTCTGCGACTGCGACTATACTTATCAGCTATACTAACCCTGCATAGTACACTTAATGTGTTTAAATAGTGGCTTTCATCTTATGAGATGAATTTATGTTTCCGACAATGTTTTTTTTCTAATGATTGAAATGAAATGTTGACAACTTATTTTCTTAATTATTTTGTCAGATTATACTCACTGCAACTCGAACAAAATAATGTGAAAATGGGAGTGGATTCGTACTGTGTGCGATACCCAGCCAGGGTAGTCGTCCTCTTTGCAACAATTAAAAACAAAAAAAATGGGCGTAATGTTCACTTATTTATTCATTTATTTATTTACTTATTATTTTTTTGCAGGAATATCTAACAAAGTACGGCTATTTTGAAAAGGACGCCGACAAAGATGCCTCCGTTGCGTTACCACCAAAGATGGTGGAGAAAGCCATCAAGCAGCTTCAGAAGTTTGCGGGTCTTTCCGAGACAGGCGAGATTGACGAAGCTACGTTAGAACTGATTGCAGAGCCCAGGTGTGGGGTCAATGATCCGGTCATAACCAACGACACTGAGGAGACACAGACGTCGATTAACGGCACGGAAAGTAGGCGGCGACGATACGTCATTGCCGGCCCGCCGTACCAATGGAACAAAAATGGCCTGACATATAAGTAAGTTTAAATTTATTAAATTTACAGACAGTTCCAATTTTCATTTCAACTTAAATCGGTTAATTTGTGTTTTTTTTAATCGATAACCTTCAAAGGTAGTTACAGCAGGGTCTGGGTCACAATCGGTTTCGAAGGTGAGAGCTTGCAGGTGAAAGTTGGCTTAATTGCCGCCATTGCAACTGCTTTCAGCTGGAAATTCTAATATCGAAACTGCAATAAAAACATAGTTTTTAACACTGTAAGTTTGCAACATCGAAACCAGCATATTATAAATAATTATTATAAAGCCATAAATGTTTAATTCTAATGAATGGTAGAGGTTTCCTCTTCAGAAGCGGGGCTTTCCAATCATGATTCTTGCCCTCACTAATTCCACCTCATCGATAAGCAAGTAAATATTGCATAAGTTTTTGACCTGTGCGTTTCCTTCAACGTGAAATAGTATAATGCCTCGTCGGTATGGTCGGATAGTCAAATATTTACACTACATCAGGTAACAAATGATATGGCTTGCTGCCGATTCGAAGACTATTTCATGAATTCTTTTTTCAGCGATCAGAACTACGATTTATTCATGCGTTGAGACCCTTTATTTTTTCAACAGAATCATAAACTTTCCTGGCCCGCCCTCTAACATCAGTCCCGAGCAAGTGATTGAAGACGTCAGAAAAGCTTTCCAGCTTTGGAGTGACGTTACACCCTTGACCTTCCGGCCAGTTGATGATGAAAACGCGGCAGATATTCGGTTGATATTTGGCAAACGCCGTCATACTGACGTGATGGACGACCCAACGTTTGACGGTCCAGGAGGCACCTTAGCGCACGCGTTCTCACCGAACAGCAACTGGGGCACCACCGACGGTGATGCACATTTTGACGAGGATGAAACTTACACGCACGGTGTCCCTGATGGTAAGCTAAACTGGACGCATACAAAAAAATCTATAAATATTAGCCTAGGTAGTAGGAACTTCTTACTTATTAGGAATGATGACGCCTTCATGACGTCTTCCGCTGCACATTACAAAATTACAGGCACTTATATTCCAATTAATCATCACATTTACATATGTAAATACCTGAAGTCTGACAACAGTTGGAGACTAATTTAATTTATCCATTTTCTTATCTCATCTTAGGTGTGAATTTCTTCTACACTGCTGCCCATGAAATAGGTCATACACTCGGTCTGGATCATTCTAATGTACCCAACTCACTCATGTGGCCGTGGGGAAAGACATTCGTCACAAACTTTGTCCTCCCTAAAGATGATAAAGATGCTATCCAGTCAATTTATGGTAAATTGTTATTAACGTGTTATTAAAATTTCCATTGTGCTACTTCTGACAATAATGGCCTAAAGATTTTGAAATTTTCGTTTGATTATTTGTTAAAAATATTGTCAAACAAGTTTGTTTTGTTTTGTTTTATTTTATTTTGTTATGTTTTTTTTTACCACAGCATACATGAAACAAAAAGTTCTGCCAAATTTGCACTTACTTAAACTCGCGAAACGACGCGTCGTACCAAAGGCTGATTAAATTTCTTCCAAAAGAGATTTACACTTGATTGTACGTTTTACTAGTACTAATTCCTTCTTACTATTCACACCGTGCAAAGCTTAAAACATTGCTTATCGCTCGTTTCTAAGGTACTTTTTCATAATTAATTTTGTCTTCTCTCTCTAATCCAGGAGCCAACCCGAACCCACCCACTACCCCACCACCAGCGCCTCAACCAGCCCCGGCCTACTGCGTCGCTTCATTCAGCACCGTCATCAAAATCCGCGAGCAGCTTTATACATTTTCGGTAAGAGTAACATCATTTTTATGGTATACCCCTGCACTGACGTCACACGCAGCTACTGCTGGCACGGTCTGCCATTTTCAGATGTCAAGATGAATGTAAAAAATAATGTGGTGCGCGTCTTATCGCATGCGGGAGTCTCTGTAATTGCGATGTGCACAGAGTAATGCCGACTCCCAACATGACATTGGATTTCTTGTTGGTGATGACGTCAGGAGATTTGGGTGAATGTGAATTTCAGGTTTCCAATACTAAATGCTGAAAGCATCACATATATAAATTCACTGGATCCTTTCACTCGGGTGGAGAAAATTAACAAAATATGAATTAATGAAGATGTCGTCCAGTCAAGAAAATAACAAGAGATACAATTTTTTTTCAGAAAGTAACATGATCGGTCAACAAGTTGTATCATTATATTTCTTTCTGTGGCTTCATCGGTCAAAATCAGAGCCTATACCGGGAATTTCGCAGAAGGATTTTGTGTTATTTTCCAATACTTTACAATGAACAGTAAAATATGATACAGCGCACGCATGCTATCAAGCACTTGCAAATTGCGGTGTCAGTTTCGAACGGTTATTATAATTTGTTGATGTTACTCTTATTGTAGGGTAGATAATTCTACCTCTATGTTTAGACCAAGCAGTTTCCCTTCAATGTTAGTTTTGTCTGTGTACAGTTAAAGGAAAGACGGGGGCATTTCCCAACAAAACACACCGGTGACAGCCAGGCACCGTACATGACATGAAATAAATAACGTTATTGTGCACTGCACTTTGGACTTCACCGAAGTGAAAGACGGACTTCCGCACAATGCACAATAATCAATATTGACTTTGCACAATGAGCTACAACAACTCGGAAATGTCACAATTTATTGGGCAACTGGTTCACAGCTCACTACATGTATTTGAAAGTATAAAATCGATGCAAAAATAGCAATAAATTTACTAATTGCTTTCCAACTATAAGACCCTTAAAAGTATGAAGACAAAACTGGGAGCGTTTTTGTTGTAGTTATATGGGCTGTCGGCAAAGGTATACACGTTATCAATGAAAGACTTATAAATTGCTTACCAACTATAACCCCCCCCCCCAAATATGAATAAGCGCTTTTTGTTATTGTATGGAATTACGTTTTCCCCCGTCAAACCAGATTGAAATGATGTTGCATTTCATGAAAAACAAAGGGAAAAGCTTTTCTTTTAGACAGACTCTTTCTTCTGACTGAAGGGACGTAGAACTGCAATGACAATTTGGGACCCTATTTTTCTTAAATCGAACAGAATGATAAACTGTGGAGGTTTGACATGGAAGGAAACTTGCTGTCTGATTCCGAGGGTGAGCTGTCTCGAACGTATTTCCCAAGACTACCAAGACACCCGTCAGCTGGCTACGAGAGACATTACGACAGAAAAATCCACTTCTTCAAAGGTATTAACAAATGCCTGCACTCCCCTGCAGTATTGTTTATTTCAGTATACATCATTTAAGATTGTTTTTTTAAAGGGAGAGTACAACCTTTGGCAATTAATACTCTAAACGTTAATGACCATAAAAACGTACTTGGTCAAGAGCACTGGAGAGCTGTTGATATTCTAAAACATTGTCTAAAAACATTTTGAATCTGAGAAAGGCTTCAGGTATGAAGAAAGCACACAATTCTGTGCAACAAGGTTTTCTTGTTTTGGGTTTTTTTTTTTTTGCAGATTCGATGACCAATAATTGGGCCCATTTTTTGACAGGTCTGTTATTGTAAGCATATGTTGGGATACACAAAGTGATGATACTGGTCTTTGATAATTACCAAAAGTATACGCTGCCTTTGTAAGCGAGTCTATAGTAGACTATGTTCTGTTGTTAGGTTTGAAAGAGTCTGTCCATTCAACCATAAAGAGGAACTGATAACAGATATGAGAGGGGTAAAAAACTTACTTTTGCACAACTTGTTCCATTTTCTCCAAGGTCGTAACTACTGGATCTACAAGTCTACCCGCTCTTCACCGCCACTCTTCAAGATGTACAACATCAACACCACAAATGCAGAAGACGAACCCGACTTTCCTCGTCCTATTGGAGAGCTGGCTCTCCCCAAAAAGATGACTGCGGCTTTGCATGTGGCCGATGTGGGCAGAACGTACTTCTTCAAGGCTAAGAAAACCTTTATCTTAGACGAGTTTGAAGGAACATTGGCCGCCGAGTCGCCCGAAAAGATACATGCGGTCTTCCCTGATGCGCCAACGTTCCCCTCAGCAGCATTCTACCATGACGGTAAAGAGAAAAATTTATGTTTTAGATTTCTTTTTCTTTGAATGAAAATCAGATACTTCTAAGGGACACGCTGCCTTGAATTGTGCGCTTTGGGCAATTAAAGGCGTTTGAAAAACGCTTGTTATGAAATGAATATGGTTGGAAGGATGTTGCATTTTGTGGAGTCAAAAATGGAGTCACAAATTTGATTCTACAAAATGGCGGACCGTGTTAGACCACGAAGTAAAAGGGACTAAAGACCACACAATTTCGAGGCATATTTGTGTGGATTATCATATTTTACTTTTAAAACATCTTTCCAACCATATTCATTTCATAACGAACGCTTTCAAACGCTTTTTAAAGCCCAAATCGCAAAACTAAGGCAAAGTGTCCCTCGGCTACCATTGGGGTAGGCCTTGTGGACACGTTAGTAAAGTAAATGTATTAAAGGCTTCTCCGTAAAGTTCACCTTTAAAAAAAAAAAGTTAAATTTTGCAATCTCGTTTCAACAAAATGTCTTTTTTTTCTCAAGTGTGAATACATTTTGATGAACGACCTTCTTTATTTGCATTCCTCTTTCATACAGGCTACGCGTACATCATATACATCCACGGTTACAGAGCAGACTACTACCGCTTCAAATGGGACGCAACTAGGAAAGCATTTCTAGGCATGACAGGCGGCTATCCACGTAACCTGTACACGGACCTTTTGGGCTGCCCTTAAAAACAAACCTGATGAATGGGCTCAGAATAGACTTAGTAGACTTTTTTTACAAAAGTATTTTTGCATGTGGAATTTTCACAAGGGGATGGTTGGTGGGTGCGGACCCAGAGTCGTTTTGAAAGTGTGACTTGATTGTATTTTCACCAACCTGCGCATTGACGGAAAGAATCAGTATTTGTAAGAGCTTTTTGCATAGACGTGCTGTCGGGTCATGTTCACAGGACACGAGTACGACTATATAGCCCCTTCCACAGTAGACGCATCTAAACTTGGTTAACCTTTTCACACTTGAGTTGACCCTGTCAAACTTGCACGGGAACTAGCTGTTATACTACCATTCCTCCAAAAATTGTAATTACATACAGCATTGTCGTTATAAACCAACTGTTAGGATTTGGCATGGGAATAGTACAGTCAATTAGATTAACAATTAATTGTTTCCTATATAAATTGAGAAGGGTGCTTTTGAAAAGAGTGTTTGACAACTGAGGGAAATTGAGGAGCTTGTCGTGGGATGAAAAGACGAAAGAAAATGTTTGAAATAAGGCAGTATATTTCACATTGAATGTAATTCAATAATTAAATTGTAAATTATTGTAAATATACACCTTTTGTGTTTTATACTACTGAGTAGATCCAACGTTTTAGAAATATATTTATTGTAATTATAGTTTTTATTTATGGATTGGTTTTAGTAAAACAAAGTTAATATAAAGTGCTTCTTGTACGTTTTAATGAATTTATAGTTTTACTCGTTTTAGGAGCTATGACAAACGATGAACAAACCAGGAGCATGGTTCGTGAAAACACGTTTTAAAGGGTAAAACAAGTAAAAAAAAAACATTATCGCAGTTCTAAATAGGAAACTGAGTTTGGAAGTTTCTAGACGAAGATCAAGCCTATTCGCTTACCTTTTATTTACAAAGTAAACACATCAGATTGAATTCTAAGTGCAATGTGATACCACACAGCTTGCGAGAATGTCCTTTCTATGGTCAGAGGTTCATATTGTTCCAAATATACCATGCCCGATATAAGGCTGAGGATATCCCCACCCCACCCCCCCCATGTTTCCTTTAAAATTGACACACTATTTTCCTCTTGTACAGAAGTATCCCCCTCCCCCAATATCCCCTAAAGAATTCCTGAGATTCCCAGCACACCAATGAGGACGCAATAGGAAGGGGGTACCATAAACACCATGCCCCCATATTATATCGAGCACCAATGGTTCCAAATACATGTGCTACAAAACCACGTCTCGTCGTGGTGTGGCGTCCTCACTCGTGCCGTTTATCATGTCGCCTGTAGGAGCACGCTTTCACCCTCCATCCCCTTACTCCGCCACCCCACCCCTACCCCCCCCCAGATTTGAACTGAATTGAAATAAGACGGACCGAAAAAGGATAATAATAGTAACGATATTGTGTATTATGATGCTCTTTTAAAGGTCAAGTATAGGCCCATAAAAAGCACCGGACATCTCTTACTCCTTAAACCATCTCAACTTTAGACTATTATGATACGGGTATTTATAGCGCTCTCTCACAATGGGTAGCAACAGCGCTTTATAAGACAGTACAGGAAGCGAAGCAAATATAAAGGCACAAAATAACTTACAGCCAGTTTGTACTGGGCAATTAAACACTGAATACATAAATTGATTTGAGATGTTTTTGATTTAAAGTGAAACAGTTCCTATATGGCGCGGGCCTATTGCGTAAAATGCACGATCACACCTGCGGCAGAATGCAACTCCAGAACCCCCATCAGGAGTAGGCTAACGGGAGTGCCCTTGTGGGGTCTTTTCCACAATGGTACAATGGACCCACATGGAAATTCTTTGTTCAACCTGGACTCCCACAGGGGAATTCTTTAGAAAAGGGAATAATATAACAACAAAAGCAGGACCCCACAAACTGGATCGGTAAGGTTATGTGTACTGTGTCCGAACCAGAGCGAAGGTCAGGTCGTCCAGGGTTGTATACCTCGATGAGACTGGTGATATACGCAGGGGCAGTATTGTGGAGTATGCAGCACCGGCAACCGTATGGGCGTCCATATTGCTAATCACTCACACCAACAATCTCTATACCCTCCCATTTACTCAAGGGTGATGAAAAGCAATATGCTAGCAAAGTGTCTCGCTCGGGGTTTAACTTAAATTCGATTCGCTATACTGCTCGGCCAGTCGACACACCACGGGGTGTGGAATTCTTTTAGACAAGGCGGGAGTGCGAGTACAAATGTGACTTAACGGCACAACGTAACGCAGTGAAACGACGTTTTTCATTTTTTGTAGATAAAGGTCACCGTTTCAAAAATCAAAGTTTCAAAAGTTGCGGTTTATAAATGCCATCAAAAATGTCACAAGGTCTGTCAATAAGTAAGTGCCGTGACATTACAAGCCAACGGTGGTGGCAACACACTGTGGATGAATACAAAATTACGCAGTTACCTCGTTTTGAGATATTTTTTCTTGATTTGAAAGATTTTGTTGTGGTCATCTACAAGAACCCCTTTTTCCACTGGGATGACAGTGCATTAGAAGTACTTCTTATTTTAGACGATTTTATTTTTTACACCGTTCAACGGTACCTTATCGTCAGATGCAAATAGGAAAGTCCACAACACACAGTCATGGTACGTGGTGTTTGGATAATACTGAGCCTCCACTTTCGAGATACTCAACCAAACAATAATAATACTGTTTTAATGCTACCGAAATTGTTGAACACCGCCCTCTATTCACATTGGCGTTGCCAGTGCCACGGTGGGTGTTTTTACTGCACACTTGGACCTTTTCCAAACCTTGGATTGGGATCCGGCTCCAGCTCGTCAAATTTGGAGCAGTGTACATTTTGCACAGTGTTTCCAACATACAACGGAGTCAGGAGCCAGATTCAGAGCCGGAGCCGTAGCCGTAGCTGAGGTTTGAAAAAGGCCTTTGGTCTTGCCCTAATCGAGTGACTTTGGCTGTATCGAGTGACTTTGGCTGTTGCTGTAATGGCTGAATCGGCTCCGGCTAATGTATTAAAGTAAAGTGACTATGGCTGCTACCCACACCCCCTTATCAAAAGGAACCATCGACACAACAGAAAATCACTTGGTGTATCCCAACATATGCATAAAATAACGAACCTGAGAATATTTTGACTCAATTGATCAACAAGGTTGAAAGAAAACAATGAAAGAAAACCAAAAAAAACCACATTGTTGCATATAAATGGCGCGCTTCAGACACCTTCTCAGATTCATTTTTTTGTTGTTGAAAAATTATTTCTTTCTTTAAAACTGCATTACTTCAAAGGGGTCGTTTCTAACAATGTTTTATAATACCAACAGCTCGCCACTACTCTTTGACCAAGTAAGTGTCTATGGTCATTAACTTGTGGAGTAAATTACCAAAAGTACATTAAGCTCATGCATGGTTATCAGTCTGCATTCTTGTTTGATTGTATTGTGTGTCGGGCCTATAAAACCTACAGGTCCTACATAGGGGACAGATAGGGGAAATATTTGCGGAATTGTGCCTTTGAAGACACCAGCATGGAATGTGGCACACGGTCAAAGTAAGTCATGAGAACAATATTTGGCGAGAGCGGCCTTCGCAGATTTGTCCTTTGAAAAAAAATATAGGTTAGTAAAGAATGACTACCAATGGCAGCCATTTTCTGAAAATTTTGATTTTTCCCCCTTCTTTTTCCCAATGGCATTACTCCGTGCCAAATTCCATGCTTGTATCATCAAATTCCACCATCTACCTGTCGTACTACCACTTTGGACGATCAAGCGGTAAATTTAAACGGTAAAACAAAAGTTGGCCGTTGTTTTAATAGACAGCAACCATAGACGGCCTGTCGGAAAAGGAAGTAATACGCGCTTAACCGTGAACTGTGAACTTGTGAACTTAAATGTCCGCGGTGTTTTTGCTCCCTGTGTGCACTTTCAATATACTAGTTGTACATTTTAATGTAAATTTTGGTTTGTGGTACACTGTCTATACTATGTACCGATTCTTCTTTTTCTCCCGCGACACCCAGTCTTTATAAACCTAAAATTAGTGAATTCAATACACTTTCCGATTCAATGAAACATCTATTCGCGAAAATTAATACAACATGTTCATAGTCATCATGTTTTTTTGCTGATGGATGGAGTTAATTTAATGTACATTTATGCCTTTACAGTAAACAGACTGAAGGTGATGTCACCTTGTGGTGGCATCGGTAGAGCTATCCGGTGTATTACGGATCCAAGAATCAACAACAAAAGTCAAGTTGATTTTAACCTAATTGCTTAACGATTCTTCCAAACATTCCCAATAGTTTTGACCACAAGAATAATAAATGGGTTCGAACAAATCTTCTTGGAATGGGGCTTAGGTTGCATACCAAGACCCAAACATAATCCAGTCACATGACATCCCAGGCTTTCATATCTTTCCGCTGATGGAATATTATTCAATAGATACGAAACTAACGGGGGGGGGGGGAAATGCACTAGCCTTAATGAGGTGACTGATGGAAGTTCCACGTAAATATGAGATTTCTGGCAACAACCCAATCAATTATTACAAACGAAATGTGACACTAACTATGTGTTATGGGAATCATACTATAAACCTGGTCCCGAGTTGCCCTTGCACATTAGCACATAAATGTATAGCCCCTTTAACCTGTGGAGTCCATTATTACTATCCATCATTCTGTTAGGATCGGCTAATCACAAGGGTATAAACGGCCCCTCGACCAAGGAGGGCTAACATTTAAAATAAAAGGAAACAAGGGGATGGGAACAGGGACGCAAGGAGTTTCAAAAAATAAGGTGCAACAACATTTTAGATATGGATGTGAACAAAGTCAAAAGGGGGCATGAGGTGGAACATGGAGGTTTGAAAAAAACGGCCGCGGGAGGACCATATCGAGCCCGGTTCTCATTAGGAACACTGGTATCGAAGTTGCAGAATGTGGGATAAAGGGGAAGGATGAAGGTCCTGGTGTTGTGGTGAGGAAGTCCCAACCACTCTAATATTATAGCAGGCGCTGACTCTTTGACTCAAACTATTAGTTTTAAGTTCCGAAAACAGGAGGGTAGTCAATCTTGTTATTTTCATTTAACACAAAATAGACCTTGAATTCTGCTTGAGAGAAAACAATCAAGGTGGCATGTGGCATTGGATTGCAGTCAACCTTAAAACATTATATACAGCATAGAGAAAGGAGTATACAGTAGCACCATTTTTACGACGTCAAAAGTCCGCGGATTGTCACTGGTCACGTTGGGACCATCCTCGGTGCGCAAGCTCCTCTCACTCACAGTTGTGATGATAGCGATTTAGAAAGGGGGCTCATACCGGCTTATAGTACTACTTGTCCATTTTGCACATTTCGGCTTCATGTAGGTTTTCGAATTCGAGTTGCTCCTTTTATTAGAACCGCGAAGGCTGTTGAATAATGCGGCGTTATGAATGCGTTTTCTCGGCGTTTTACTCTCGCCCATTGCCCTTGCCGATTCGCCATCACCATCGCTCACGTCACGTCCTTGGGTTCGCTTGATTTGTCAATAATCGCTTCAGTGTAATTCAATTCCCCTCACTGACCGAGACATACCTAAGGTAAGGTCATCAACGATCTTGCCAAGTTGTTTTCAAACACACCAAATCCAGATCCGCCCACTCCCTTCAAAAGCGAGTATTTTTTCAGGACAAAGTCAAATTTCGAAGAACACATTCTTTCATTGTTAAATGTTAAGATACACCTACAAATGTTATGTACCGCCGTAGTCATTATGGTATTTATTGTTAGTCATTTATTTATTTATTTATTTATTATTATTATTTTTTTTTATAAGAGTATTATTATACAAACAAACAAAATTCCCACAAACAAGAAAATATCCCAGAATTATGCATTTAACTGCATGAAAGAATTCTGTTCTGTTTGTGTTTTTTTTATTTTTGGTTTGTTTTTTCTCTCTCTCTCTTTTCTTTCTTTTTCTTTTTCAGAATGAACAGGGTACTATAGCAACCTACTTATTGCGGTGTACAGTTTCCCGGAAGCATACCAGCTCTGCCGATTCTTTGTACACAGGAACATGGGTCGGGGGCCACGACTTAGTCGCGGAAGTGAACGGCGTCCAGATAAGTGAGCTTAGCACGTAACAAAGTGAACAGTGATCAGTCGATGACGTAAATGTTTTAAAATAGTTCATGATGTCATGTTTCAAGACCGAGCTTATTTTGCTCACCTCGATGTTTTCTGTCGTTGACCCGACTTGACGTTCGTTACACCATAGAGCAAGGTTTATACACATAAAGAGGTAAGATGAGGTGAAGAACTTGCGAGGAAATAATAAACTTGACAAGTAATACTATCATGAATTAAGCTACTTGTGTTAAAACTCAGTCCTCTCTTGTTATATCAGTTTATCTTATAATGTAAATTATTAAATAAAGTTATTGAACACGAGTGAGGTAGGGGCCTACATGTACATACACATTTCAAAGAAATATGCCTGTCGCAAACTTCGCTTGTTTGGATGAGACCCTGGGGGCAATGCGAGTAAACACAACAATGACGCCAAACCACGTCATGGTTCGTGCGCTAAACAATTTCAAAGCAAGCCTGACAACGTACAGGCAATGTGCGTTAGTATGATAACATACTATACAGATAATATCAAGTCAAGATTCGTAAAAACAAATAATGACATGAAGATCAGAGAAGCACTCCCCTAGTCACCTACCCCCTCCCCCCCCCCCCCCCCTGAAAGGGTCCTCTAAGGCTCTGGCGTTACCAAGAGTTTCTACATTAAGGTTGGGTGCATCCATCCAGAGATGGAAACTAGTTTTACGTCAATCCATGAACTGAGACACAAAGCATACATCCCAAGCAAATACATCAATACAACAGTTAGGCCATATTAGCATTACTCATGAAGGATTTGACTGTCAAAC
Organism: Pisaster brevispinus; assembly: GCA_023634235.1. NCBI lineage: Eukaryota > Metazoa > Echinodermata > Asteroidea > Forcipulatida > Asteriidae > Pisaster > Pisaster brevispinus. The sequence goes on along the minus strand of JAMKCF010000021.1, from coordinate 6,473,619 downwards.
GACTTGTACACTGCATGCACTGTATGCTACTGTAAACCAATTGACAACCGGTCGTAACCCGTGGATGATACCGCAGAAGCGGTAGTAGTGTTTCCACTCCAGACAATTGATGCGCCGAACAGGAAGTGACGTCATCACTATTGTCCCAACAAGATCAACCTATCAGAAGGGGGTGTCGAAGAAGAAGAGGTGACACAAACTCAAAACATGCAATGGACTCTCAATCCACCTGCGGTCAATGTTGGTCACAAAAATTCAAGAATTATTCCCTGGAAATGACGATCTATGGGCCGGTTTACTTTTCAACGTAACTTTCTAGATCCGTAAACCCGTAGGCTGGTGACCTTGAAGATGGCTATATAACTGGCTGTGGACCGACAGTCCTTCAATTGGCTAGAAATACTCATCGTATGAACATCATTCACGAATAAACGTTAACAAGACAATCGAGATGAAGACGCTCCAGTTTGTTGTGGTGGTGACAGCACTGCTTTGGTGCTCATTACAAGTTCAAGAATCGCTGGCTATGCCTGCGAACAAACTACTTTTGAAGGCACAATTTTATGTGAGTGTTTAATTATCACCATTTTTTTTTTTTCGTTTTTGAATTGTTATGCTTAACAAAATCGTCACAGCTCTGTAAAAAACATACAAAATATGCTTTTCAATTCTAAATCTGGTGTTTGATTTAATTTACAGGAGTTTCTGTTGAAATATGGATACTTCGACGAGGATTTGGCATCAAAGACGGACGGCGAGCCACTTACCCCCGAAGAAGAGAAGAACGCGGTTCGGTCAATGCAGCGCATGGCTGGTCTACCTGCTACCGGGGAAATGGACGAAGTAACGGCGGAGATGCTCAACAAACCCCGCTGCGGTGTCAAGGACGGAAACCCACGACACGTCATCAAAGGAACGGGCACACGTCTGAGACGGTACTCCGTCTTAGGAGACCCGTACAAATGGGCGGAAGGCAAAACTCAACTTACGTATAAGTAAGTTTTTTATACATAAAGTTTCCGGTCGCTGTGCAATTGTCAAAGACCAGTATCCTCACTCGATGTATCCCAACATTTACATAAAATAACGAACCTGTGAACATTTTGACTCAATTATTGGTCATCGAACTGGCCAAGAAATAATGAGGGGGAAAAAAACACCCTTGCTGCACAGAACTGTGTGGCTTCAGATGCCTGAGAAAGGTTTCATGCCTGAAGCCTTTCTTAGATTCAAATCTGTTGGCGAAAAATGACCTCTTTCTCTAAAATTACATTATTTCAAAAAGTGTCATTTCTCATGTTTTATAGTATCAATCAACAGCTCTCCAGTGCTCTTTACTAAAAGACACCTTTATGGTTAAGCATTTTTGGAGTAATTACCAAAAGTGTACCCTCCTTTTAAATGGGAATTTATCATGATTTTATTGCAAATTGTTCGATATAATTGTATTAATTTGACGGTCATTTTAAATTCAAAATGTAATGCTCCCAATGACCATGATAGCACCGTGCAATATACAATTTAAAATACAGTGCCATCGTGTGTAAATGTGATGTATTTTCATTGTGGTTTGCTTGAATTCAACCTTTACCCCCAGGATCGTTAACTATCCCGGTGAGACATCTACAGCCACACGTGACGAGGTCGACGAGGACATAGTTGCAGCCTTCAAAGTATGGAGTGACGTCACCCCACTACGGTTCAATGAGGTACACACTGATGACGCTGATATTAAGATACTGTTTGGGTCTCGAGCACACACTAGGGTTGAGGGAGATCCACCCTTTGACGGGCCAGGGGGCACTCTGGCTCATGCATTTACCCCGAATTCGGGATGGGGAGACACCGACGGAGATGTGCATCTTGATGACGACGAGACGTTCTCGCATGGCGTGTACAGCGGTGAGTGTTAACATTTGATTGTTTGAGCACAGAGATGGGCTCTTTCTCTATGGCTTGACGAGTTGTACTATACATGACTAATGTAAAACGAAAAACATCCATTGTTACGTTGATGTGCTTGGCTTGTGACGGGGTTGTCTACAGTCAATGTGATTGGTTCACGAGTCAACATTAACCGTATAATCGTCATAATCAGTGGCGGTTATCCGTGTTGCAAAAAATGTGGCTAGTTGTGAAAATAAGGTCACACTTAAATAGGTACATAATTAGTTACATACATGCAGACCTTACGGTTTTTCACGGCACTCTTAAATTTCACTCCATTACATTATTACTCACACATTTCCTTCCCACGCCCCCTCCCCGGATATAAACCTGTGGTCGTGGAAGTACAGCCGTACAATCGTTTTGAAATAACCTTTACTATGTTTATCATGTTTTTGTTTTTAGGTACCAATTTATTCTACACCCTCACTCATGAAATCGGCCACGCCATTGGAATGTTCCACTCTGACGTCCCTGGGTCCTTGATGGGGCCATATTCCCGCGGCTACGACCCAAATTTTGTACTACCCGCAGACGACATTCTCGGCATCCAAGAACTTTATGGTAAGACACGGCCGTCATATCAAGTTGTTTTGCTAGATTTCCAATGCCGTCCCATCACCTTGGATGGTTGTTATGCTTGTTTTACTTGACCTATAGCATGAATGGCTCCAGGCTATGTCCTCATCGTATAAGGTCTTGTATTGTCCACGCATGAAACAAGGCTACATAACTTGCAATACGGTATTGAAGTCTGGGGCATCTTCGGACGGGTGAAGACCCGGCTGAAGTGGGGAGTTTGTATTGTCATAAATTACACAACCGTCCTTTCTCATTCTACACATTTTGACTCACTGCCGTCTAACCTTACTGATAAAGTAATAAGTTTGCACACACGCCCTATAACAACTGTCCTTGATTTTTTACCGCGAGGCAGTAAACATGAATGATGTTAATTAGTGTATGTCTTGTTTTCTTTCATTCAACAGGACCTAACAATGACGTGGATCCGGTCACAGAACCACCCAAGAAGGAAGACCCCATCTACTGTTCAACTACCTTTAATGCCATTGCCTTCATCAACGAACAGTATTTCGTGTTTGGGGTAAGTATTTGATGTCAGTGTGCTGATGAAATACGAAGGTCATCATCAAATTCATGTTTCCTTTGGACAATTTGTTTAATCCAAATCTGTCGTCAAATTGTATACAAACAAATTAACTGCAGCCTAACTCTCTTTGTAATTGGTATTTGCCCACTTGAACTATGAACAGAGTCAACAGAGAGGTTGTAAACTTTTAAATCCCAATGGTTTTTATTGCTCAAAAAGCTATCTTAGCATAAAATAAGACTAAATGTATCAAACCGATTTTTTGCAAGGATGAGAATTCTATTTGTCAATGGGAAAAATGCAAAAAATAAAAAGTTTTTGAACATAACTTGACTGCTTTAGAAGATGATACTAATACCATTTATTCATTCAAACAAGTGGCTGTTTTTTTTTTTATTGTATTTCTATTGTATTTTTTCTTAAAAAGGTTTTTTATGTAGTTGACTTCAAACTATACAACCACCACTGACAAATAATAACCCTTTTTTATTAACTATTTGTTTTCTTTTCTTAGAATGGTATGCTTTGGAGATTTGATTCCGACCGTAACCTCCTTTCACCTCTAGAGGGGCAATCTCCACGAGATGTCTTCCCAAATTTCCCTCTAAAAGGTGTCAAGGCAGTTTACCAAGTTAACCGAACTAAAGAGGTCATCGTATTCAAAGGTAGGCTTGGTTTATGTACTAAGAGGTCATAAATCCCCAAAGATTCTTAATTAATGAGAATTAGCGGCATTAACCACCTATGCAACATAGAGTATAGCCCCTCCACTCTTTTCGCAACCTTTGCCCTCCACTTATGTCAGTTAAGGTCGTGTACAAAGTTGCTTAGCAATAGCATCCATCCTTTTAAATGTCCGCAGGTGGGAAAGGGTTTTTGTCCACTCAAATCAGTCAATACAATACACCGTCAACCTTTTGGCTCACTAACCATGAATATGACGCTCACAAAAACTGGCTGGTATCCTGACTTCCACAACAGAAACAATCAACTACAGCACACGATGAGCACCGTGCTACTTGCAAGTCTAAGCTATACCATGCCCGACAAGGGGCAGAGGGTATCCCCCCCCCAATATTCCCATATTTTGTTTAAACATTTTTTCCTCTATAGAAGTATCCCCCCCCCCCCTAAAATCCTCAAAAGATTTCCTGAGTTTTCAAACTCACACAATGAAAACACAATGGGGGGGGGGGGGGTTACACCATGCCTCGCATCAGGCACGAGACGGTCTATGTTCTAAAACGGTCCGGTCTTGTTCTTTTCAGTTACTATTGCAACAATAGTGGGCAATGAAATTGACATGTGGATGCTAAATTTACACTGTACATTGCAGTGCCAAGTGCACAGTAATTGTAAAAAAGCATAAATTGAAAATACTTGTTCAGGATTTTTTTATTTATTTATTTGTTTTAAAGGTTTTTTGGGTCGAACAAATCCTTTAATGTAACCCTATTTGAAGATGTGTTTTGCTTTATACCCAGGCAACTAACGTAGGCATTTTGGGGTATTACTGGTTTAACTTCAATTCAAGTACCAGACTACTCCACAGGTTATCTACAATGTATATTTTCTTTTCAAACAGTTTCCTACAATCATGACAATGTTTACTCGCAACATGATTTATCATAAACTAAAGCTACATAACATAAACAAACAATGGCCTGCAATTGCTGCTACTTTATTAACGGGAAAATGCGACATTTGACACTCATTCTGTCAACAAGCAGAGTTAAAGACACTCTGCAGCACAATTGACAAATAGCACTAGCAGTAGCAGACGACCGACACATGTGCGCGCATGAGCGCCAATACAATTTTGACTCGGTGTTGTGTGTGACGTGTCAACACAATTTTCTGTTTTTCGCCCTTAAATTGTGTTGGAATGCTTCCCAAGTAGTAGTACAAAGTATGTAAAGTGAGAATGGAATCAAAATTTCCACTTACTTGCACATTTCTGATGTTGTTTCATGCTTTTCTTTGAGAAAAGAGAGCCGAGCTCTACTAACATTGTAAACATCCGGTGTCCGGTTTGCCAACATGGCTGTCAAAATTGCGCCCTCAGTTGCTTCTTCAAGTCCAATTATTCGCTGATAGACCCCCCCCCCCCCAAAAAAAAGTGGGGGCACAGAGCCTGGACTTCCTACAGGCACGATTTGTACAAATCTCAATGGAAGAAAACAATAAATTTAGCATTTGTGTCAACTTTTGATATAAAGAAATGGGGAATATTTTAAAACTTGTTCAGCTGTTACTTTATAACTCATGAATGTATGTTGTTTGTAACTGTGACAAAACAAATTAATGTAAAACTGTCCATATGACCAGTGCAATATTTGAAGGTCAAAAGTACAGTCAATAGGCATTAACTCCGGGTTGCTGGACAATTTTTTTTTTTTTGAGAATTTTTGATGAATTTTCCTCTGGTTAATGTGATTTTGTTTTTAACCTATGCATTTCTTCTTTTACTTCAAACAGGGAAAAATTACTGGAGGTACGAGGAATCCGCATACTCAACCTTATCCTCACCACTCTTTCAACTGAAGGACATCAACCCCGAAGCAAAGACAGACTTTCCTCAACACGTTCGGGATATAGGCTTCCCAAGGGCCGTGTCAGGGGTAGTACATATTCCTGAGGTGAACTTCTCCTACGTCGTTCGAGGAAAGAAGGTGTCCACACGTAAAGAGAATGGGCCCACTAAAACTTCTAACAGCGTGAATTTCAAGACAGTTTTTGAAGGAGTCACGGACCGGCCCACAGTTTCATTTTTCGCAGAAGGTTTGTTTGATATTAATCTGTTTTTCATAAATTCCTTTAAATGATAATATTAAATATAGTTCCCTTGTTTGTTTACCAGTGTGATTAGGTAGACTGGGAGAGGGTCGACCAACTGCAAAATTGGGACTGCATTTCCTATCGTTTAAACTACCACAAAGTGAGGCATTCCTAGAAGGACCGGGTCATTGGACTTGATTTAAATGAATGAGGGCCAAATAACTTGTTTCCAAATGCACTTGAAGTTTTTACGGGTGGTTTTTCGGAGGGGATTCACGTGTGGTTCATGCATTGGCATTTTGACCCCTGTTAATTGAAGCAAGCTGCCCAAAGTTTTACCCGTCATACTTGGTACACTAAAAATAAAGAAAATCAACAACAACAACAACACTAACAGCAACAACAACAACATCATCAGCAACAACAACAACAACATTGATTTAATTGTGATATATGTTGTTATTTTTATTGTCTAGGATTTGCAAACATTCTGACGGGTAAGGACTATTACCGTTACGTCTATGACTTCAAGACCTCAACGTTTGTTGCTCTCAATGGTTACCCTCGAAACTTCGCTGAGGAATTCTTGCGATGTCCTGTCGAGTAGAGCCCTCGCCTACCTCCATGGTCTAGTTCCTCGTCACCAAACAATATTTAATCAATTAAAACCTCAATGAAGTAACGGTTTTTTTGTTTACTTATTTATTTATTTATTTTGTTATTATTGTTACTATTTGGGGTGTGTCTACGATAGTTGAAAAGTGATATCCAACTTGCTGTGAGAATGCTGTACTAATTATTAATATAAACTCGCTTAAAGATAAGCATACTTGATGGGGGTACATGCTCACTTTTGAGAGGTGTTGGTTTTGGGTGGTTTTTTTTGTTGCTATTATGTATTTATTATTCTTAAGCATTTAAAGTGATTTTATTTATTTAGCTTTACATTTTTCTTGTGAATACATTTCTTATAAGCCGTACGTTAAGGTTTCAATGAAGAAAAATGGGGACTTTGTTTGAAGTAAAGTCTCATAATATGTTGTATAAAATGAACATTGATCATTTGGTTTTAAACTGACCACCAACGTAAATTTGCAGGGCGAAATTCCTGAAATGTGTGCGCGTGCATGCTTGTTTCTTATTCACGGATAAGTATGATTGTAAGATATTTTTTAAAGATTAATGTAAAATGTTATAATTTTATATAATCATATAACTATTTTGATATTAAGTTGCAATAAAAAAAAATGAAAAACTCGAAATTGTTCTTGTATGAAACTATTGTGAAAAGGTATTTTAAAAAAGATGCAAAAGTGGCAAGAATGGTGGGGGAGTATTTAGGGAGAAAAGTGTGTTCAATAGATGTGTTTGAGCGGGGGACCCAAAATATCCTTTGTCTGGTCCTTGCATTTTAGAACCCAAGCGGAAGAAATTGTGACACCCCCCCCCCCCCACTCTCGCTGTGGCAGGAGAAGGCTGAGAAGGAAACAATGTCTTGATGGCACTGCCCTCCCTTCTTAGGTCTCTCCTCGTCTGAAGACCACTTTAAATTATCCTTCTTTAATTGATCCTTCTTCTTCATTTTTTTGGCAGTAAACGAGCCAGCCCCTCCCCCTTCTCCATCGGTCAACTGCCCCCACACTCGCAGTGCCCCTTTTATGAATGAAAAGCTGTTGAACCCAATCCTTGATCTGCTTTTCAGTTTGAAATTACGACAGCTGCGACACGACTTATCAGGAAAAGCAAATTGAATTAAATCTAGTCTAGAGCAATTATTTGTATACTAGGTGCATACTTCCCGCAATAAAACTACATAATTTAGGGGGTGGGCTGATTAGGAGATGTTTTTATGTGGGGGTTCGGCATATTTTACTATTAATGTCACTATGATGCCAACTCCGTGTGGTTTTCTTTTCATTACTGTAAACGCTCTGACGTCATTCGAGTGGGGTGCCCCGGCTACAGGTCAAAAGAAGGCTGCTCATTGGTCCATCCTGAGCGCCGAGCGTACATGTGTGTTTTTTTATTATTTTCATCATAGTTTTACAGCTAAGATGGCGGCGTGGCGTGATGACGTCACTGCATAAGATCCATTTCACTACAACATGGGTAGTATTTAATACAAAACCATAACATTTATCTGCATGATCCAGCAGAAGAATCGCATTTTTAGTATGCAGTACGCACGAGGAATACAAGGAATATAGGAATTAGTGTAGGCCTCATATGAAGCAATGCTTTTGAAAAATCAATGGTTTTCATAAACTCAATAGTACAATGCGATGTACATTGCTATGTTCAAAACGGCTATGTTCAGAAAAATATGAACTCGTACTTTACCTTTATAAAATCAATTTTATTGGTTATACTTAGGCTATCTGATTAAGTATACGTACTATATCAATATGTAATTTTAGATACACATATGGAAGCGATGACCAGTTTGCAGGTTGTTGACAGGGCAGGTGGCTATATAATGCATACAAGTATGGCTAACCCCTTTGGAAAACTACCAGTAATCAGCAGCTGTACTCCAGTTTCATAACACGCACTACGCCTATATCAATGTTCACTTTGTAAACGGATTCCAATCCTAGATTCCAAAAAAAAAAAAAAAAAAAAAAGATAAACTAGAAACCTATATAGGCCTACTTCCACCCTGTGAAAATTCTGTGTCAAATTTGGTGGTCATGTAAAAAAACCTAATAATAATAATAATAATAATAATATAAACAAATATATATAAAAAATAATAAATAAATAAATAAAAACGATTTTGTTTACGTTTATATCGGGCTTACTAATTTGTAATTCGGCAACCAACATAAGCAACGGTGATTCGTAAGGTCTTCAACTGATATTTCCTTGACTGTCACAATATGGTGTGAATATTTCTCTGCAGGAATGGTACTGGCATGAACTTCAATCAGGAGCTTTCCGATTTAACGTTGTTTTCTTTTAACCGATTGACCCATATACATCACAACAATGTGTCACCGATTAAATTTTTTTTTTAAAACCTTCGCAATGCATTCCATGTGAAGTACAGATTATATCACAAATCTGGAACTAACAACAAAATCATATAAATAAAAAAAAACACACATTCATTATCACCTTGGCACCTCTTTTATAATTAAACAAGGAAAGCGAATAATTGCATATTAAGCAATTGGAGTTTAATTTCGTTTTTTGCCCTTCTTACCCTTCCCTTGACCTTTACCTTTTCCCTTACCCTTACCCTTGCCATTCTTCCCTTTCTTCCCCTTCTTCTTCTTCTTTTTCTTCAGCTGGGTTGGTGCAGGGTTGTTTCCACCGGGCTTCGTCTTCGTTTGGGTGGATACAGGCTGCATTCTTCCCGGGGGTGCAGGTCCTGAGCCCCCGGGGTTAGCTGTGTCACGCAAAAGGAGAGCAATTTTATTAGTCTTCATCGTGATAGCAAATCAAATCAAAATTATTCAATAGATTGTGATGTAAGCAGAGATGGGTTTTTTTTCTTCCAGATCGAGACCCACTGATGCAGCATTAAGGAGAGACGCCCTCATCGTCATTATTTGTATGTGTTGGTAGCTATGTATGGTGGCATTCATCAAAGACTACAAAGATTACCAACAATTATCTTGGTGGGTCGGTTTGCCTTACACTTTATTGTTCATGATATGAATTTGGAACCGTCGTCCACGTTTGTTGTTTGGGTAACAAGAGTAACATTCAAATGCATGCATGCCGGTGTGTAAACTGCCTTTTCAACATTGCAACTAACTTGTTGAACGAGGCAATTTCTCCAGGCAACTTGGAGGCAACCACTGCAGTGCATGCTACAGGATCACTTTGGTGTGGGGCACATGAGTAATTGTTCAAACAATGTCTTACGATCCCCAAGAAAAATATGTGAACATTCACTTGTGAATGACTTTTCTTCTTGGAGATTATCTTAAACTGGTTGCCTATAAACTTCCATTTCAACATTGCAACTGAAAGTGGAATCGTGAGTTCAAATCAAAGCAACCTCACCAGCAGAGTATCCTCAAGGAACGGAAAGTCAAAAGCCATAGTTTGAAGACTACAATGATCTCAATGAATAGGTTTACTTGGGCCGTTTTCGAAGTCAGGGTATCGGTGTCTGCTCGGGCTTATGGGCTCTGTCCACCAGCCTGTATAATGCCCCGAACCAAAAGCGCGCGTTTTCAAAATGGCGTAGCCGAAGCCGTAGCCCAAATTAAAGTCCCCCCCCCCCCCTTGATGGTTTAGCAAAACGGTTATCCAAAATCAATTATTTTAAGATTATTAAATACTCACCACATTGGAAGTTTCGTTCCGGAAGACCTAGATACAAACAAAATGACAATAACACAATAATATATGAATACAAAGCTCATGAAACAATTTTATGAATATCGTTCCTTGTAATGCGGGGTTATTTTGTTTTCAGGTTCAAGTCTAATGAAGGATCTGATGAAATAAGGACACAGTTTGCAGTACATTTCATTATAGTTCAACACAATAATAATCCCGATCTTTTATTGGGAATGTAATGATAATTTACACCCGGTTCAGAGAGGTGCTCCAGAGTCGCGCCGAACTAATTTTTGGTCAAACCAAATAAATTTTGGGTTCAGGCAGGCGAACTTAACATAACATTTTACGTTAGATTTGGCTCATGACAAGATCGGCGTCTGAAACCAAGACGCTCCAGAGTCGTTCCGAAAGACTTCAACAGTCGATCTTTCGATTCCAGCGCGTCCAGTCGCTCCTAACTGTTTCAGACGTCGAACATTTCTAGTGCTTAACAATTTTGTTCGGCGCGACTCCAGAGTGCCTGTCTATTAATTAACCGGGTGTAAAATACTAAAAATATCTTACTGCATTGGCCGCACATCAACGGACAGCCAGCCGGGATCGCAGGATCAAACCCGCAAACGGATGCATCGGGCCAGCCGGGACTTTGGCCACACATCTCGTGTTTATCTCTGCACGTCTCTAAAATGACAAACAATGAACAGAATATCTGATTTACATAGGCCCATATTGAAGTCCTTTCTGAACAAGGCAATAACATGATATTATTCAATCGAGAAAAAACGTTTTGAAGTTTGTGTAAATAAATAGATCATTTTGCACTTTGACATGAAACGTTTAGTGCATCGAACCTTTCACGGATGCCTCAATGAAACATTTTCGAAAGTGAGAATGCCATCTGATAATACCAAGCAGTTCTGACAAAACAGCACGGTTTAAAAATTACTTTTAAATTACTTTAAAACATGTATTTTTAAATCTTGAATGTGTTTTATGTTAATCCCAGTCCTTGAGACTACGTGACTGCTGTATCCTTCCAATATCCCACTAGGAATGTAGGTATTACTGATCACATCCGAACACCAAAACACCAACTATCTCAGTTCCGGTGAAATCCGGTAATATTGGGTACGATAATGTCAGAGTTACGTAGGAAATGTCGTCTAGGGGGCATGTGCATGTAATTGATCATCAGCATTATGTGGCCCCTGGAACAGTTCAGCTTCACCTGGGGGAAGTACCCGTTTATGTTGCATGAACCTAGGCCTATTTTATATCATCCACACTGATTGCCAGCACACCAAATGCGTCCCCAGAGTAGCCAGTACATAGTCAACCCTCCTACTGTCTGACCATTCAACCACAGTGGTTTTGAATGATAGATATTTAGTATTACGTCATGTTATGAATGGACCTATGGTACGATACGCAGTCAGTCAACCCTCCTACTGTCTGACCACTCAATACAATCCACTCAGATTTTGGACCAAACTGTGCCAGCCTGCAATTTGATGTTTAATGCATAAATTATAAATGTAAACATGGTGGGGTGCAGTGGTTCCACCATACACAACCAATTCAGTTGAATTGTTTCAAATAAAAAATACACCATATTTTTTTGTACTTTTCAATAAAAACACCAATGATAATTAAGTTGCAATTAATGAGGACTAAAATTAAATTTGAGGTCCCGACAGTATCTCACGTCCATCAGCCAGGTACAAACAAATTTGCATGTTACATGTCCGTTGCTATATGCAAAGGTTTTTGTATGTTTTTCTTTTTGAAACAGCACCATCTGTCAAACTTCGTTCAGAGAAAAAACTTATAAAAGCATTGTTCCGTCTAAAATCAGGCCATATAAAAGTAACAAATTGAGTTGGTTTATTTATACCTTCACAGTTGGGTCCAATGAATCCAGGGGCACAACTACAGAGGCACTCGTCTACGTCAAGAGTTCCGCAGTTTTTGCAATTCTTTGTACACCCTGGGAATAAAAGAATGGTCCGGGGAAATTAACCACCAGCAATTGAGAACACGATTGTGATTCTTGGATCAAATGAAGATGATTATTGTCGACTAATCGATTGGTATACTTTCCTTCTTTTCGGAAAAGAGAAATTTTAACATTGCAAAAATAGTTCTTATAGCTCTCTATAGTTTCAAAGAGAGAGTGTTTTGTTATAAAGTCCGTTTTCATTCTTCTTCTTCTTCTTTTCGTTGTTGTTAGGCAACCGGTTTGAATAAAACTGGATCCAGACACAAACTCATGTATAATAATTGGTTGTTATACTAATTAAACATCGGCAGCCCATGTAGTTTTCGTTGGTGGGCAATGGTTGGACCATATATCCAACTGCAGAGTGGTGGTTCTGTTGGGCGCGGGCGTGGTCTTCATAAACAATACAGGCACACGTGACAAAATTAGTAAAATACGGAGCACCAGATAATGAGGTAAATTATCTCACAAGTCGAGCTACTGAAACTAAATAATGTCGACTTGTCCTGATAATGTTCCCTGCCAAGACGAATGAAAGAAGTTTACCTACCGTGTAAAATATTTTTCTTCTCACCATGGACGACTTGCTTAAACTGATATTTGGTAAGCTGATTTGTAATTTTCAGTAAGTCGTGACAAGTCAAAATATTACATAAAATGTGTCAACTAGATCAGTCATCATGAAAAGATGTGCTCTTTGGCGATAGACCTACAAATTTTCTTGACAAGATGTCTTTGGTTTAGTGAACCCTTTTGGCGAGATAAATATTGCTATCAATGTGAGGACTTTCCTTTGTCCCTCTAACTTAACACTCTCCATAGACTAAGAACACGAAAACAAGTGAGAACACAAAAGTACAAAGGATTCCATTGTGAGGACAGCATTGCTCATTTTGTGTTCCTTTGTTCTACTGCCCCCTCTCTTCTATACACCATGCCACGTATAAAGACACGCCTAAAAGTGCTCCCCAAGAAAACGTCCAGCGTGTCTCAGTCAGTTTACTTGATGGTGTTTTTTTTAATTTTAAATACACCCGCCCGGTAGACTGTGTATTTTCGGCTAAAAGTCCCATCCGCAAGCATCTAAAACTACGGCAGAGCTTTGCGCTTATCGACTCACTACATCATGAGTCAAGGGAATGTGTCGAGAAGAAACATTAAGCGACAATGAGGCAAAAATTACTACTAATAACTATTTCCTTGGCTTATACACACACGGGCCAATGCGGGTTTACAATCTGAAGTGATTGATTTTGCATGAGAGCGTTCATCAAGTCTGGTTTTAGACTTAGATGTCAAACATTACACAAATTGACAAACTATACTTACGACATTCAGGATCCTTCGCAGGGTTACACTTATCTGAAAATAAAATACAACAATTTCCAGGTAATTGGTTGTCGATATTTGTGCTTATTTTTAAACCTCCACAGGGCTGTTGTGGTTGTTGATGTTTGAAATGGACAAAAGGTTGATGTTTGACCAATCGCGGTTTGATTAACAGAGAGTTCTATAATTACGTCACTCTGTTATTGGGGTACGCCTAATAAAAGAAAAACCCACACACCGCGATAAAATCAAACGCCCTATTTGAAATCACGGCTTGGGCTTAGGCTCTGGCTTGGGGTCTGAAAGTAATATTCAAAACGTACTCTGTCGGTATGGGACTTCCAACAGGCGGACAGTGCCTGAGCCGAGCCCTAAGCCAAACCCCCTAATTTAGGATATGACCAAAGAATCACTTCGATTGGATGACCCTATTTCATTCACCTTTTCACCAAAGTTACGCATTTTCTCAAACAACCTGCGAGTAAATCTCTCACTCAATGATTCAACTTGGAACACTGTGGTACTGTAATTAATCACCTTGACATTGGGTTAACCCCGCCCCACGCATCGCACTTTTTGAACTGGCTGCAGGGCTGAGTGCCTCTTATTTATGATGACGTTTTGAAATGGTGAATAACTCAAATTTTGTGATAAAAAGCAGAAACATTTCATTTAAATGAAGTTGAAGTTATAAAGTCTAAGCTCGCTGCCAGAATGATTCTAAACTTTGTTAGTTTTGGTGATGAGCAAAGAGAATGGACATCTGAGTGATATGTAGTCCAGATATAAAGCTTTCACATCGGTACAAAAAAAAAGTATATGAGAAAACCAGATTGGATCCTGAAATGAAGTTTAGTCAAAGAGACAATACTCACGGCACATATTGCGGTAACAATACGGGGCCGAAGCTTCACACTGACTGCATGGCTCCCCTGCCTCGAACGGTATCTCACCGTAGAAATTCCCGCTGAAGGAGACATTCGAAGTAAATAATAATAGCAAGATAAGTCAGAATATTTAATTATGGATGTCAAGCATTAACCTAAAACCATCGAGGGACTGTTCATGTTGTGTTAATTTTCTCAGTAAATACAATTTAATACATGTATAAATGCTATTAGTAATGGTATTCATAATGCGTCAATTCCACTCAGGAGGCTGGCAAGATGCAGGACAATTAATAATTACTTCAATTGTTCTCGTATAGATTAGGACGTTTATGGAGATGTGCCAACCAGCAGCACGTGACCCTCATTGGGTGAACACACATCCCTTGTTACTTGACAGTGACAAACTCCTCAGTCCCATTAAAATATAGGACCTAACATTATTTTACCAAGTATGTGTAGTAAAATGTGGAAGTATGTTTTAAATTATGCAAGTACTACACTGGGGTTTGGTAATTTATGCAGAGTCCAAATGTAAAAAAATTCAACTGTTTGAGCATAGGCCTACATACCATGTCAACGAAAACGTATAAATAAATAAATTGGAATGTTGACATTTGCTCCTTTCGAACGAGGCAGCAAAATAACTTTAACCAGAGCGGGATTTACAAGAAAAAAAGACGTATAAATAAATAAATAAATAAATAAATAAATAGATAAATAAATCAATAGGATTGTTGACATCTAACAAAGCAGCAAAATAACTTTAACCAGTACGGGATTTACAAGAAGAAGAAAAAAGATTACATGTACTTACGCAGGTCCATAATTACAAACTACGAACCAAGCGTTAGTCTCCCCTCCAATTCTGTCGCAGAACTGAATACCACATCCCACTTTCCTTGATGTGGCCCAAACGACCTAAAGGTGAAACGAGAAGCATTTTCAACCCGGGAAAGGCTGGTTCCAATGTTTTCAACTTCATTTTTTTTTTTATTAACGGAATTCTAATAGGACGAGACCTTTGCCACCTGACTCCTCACTGAAAAAAAACACAAAGTCTGCTTCAGAAAGACACACATTTCATGTCAATCAGAGCTTATGTTCAAAAGTTGTGGCGTAGTGGATGTGAATTTCGAGACTAATGATACCAACCTGTTAACCCCTTCAATGATACGCGGTCGAACCCTAAACCCATAGAATTCTTGACAGTGTCGGGCACTCACAGACAAACAAAACCGTGTTTCATGTGTATGTGTTGAAACTATACGGGTGATTGAAAGTTGTTATAACTGAATGCAAAAGATTAAAATAAAAACCAAATCAAGAAAGAAAGACCCTCAAATATTAATCAATTTAACGCCGTTTATTCAGAGTATTTCAGGAGAAGAGGAAACACCATTCCCTCAAAATTCTTGCCTCCCTCAAGTGTCAACGAGAAAAACTAAAGTGGTAAACTTGCGGTTCAACTATGTAATGCATACAACTCTTTTGGGGAAAATTGTTGGGGAAAACCGGTGTGGTCTCGACGTGTCGAACAGTATACTCTGCTCGTCTCCAGAACGAACACTTCTCCCCAAAGAGTTTTATACATGGTTGAACCCGCAAGTTTACTGCCACAGTTTTTTCTTGTGATCCACCTTGGAAAGCTTCAAACATCACGTATAGATCAAAATGGTCGGTCCATATTATGTATTACTGTTGCTGGTGTTTTCTTACGATGCAAAATTTATTCATGATTTATAATCAATATGCTAATTAAAGAATTTAAAGAAGGTTGTCGTTGAAAATAATTTTTGCGAAATTGTCACAGGTTTTTTCGACCGTGTAGTCACGAGCAGCAGATTGCGCAATAATAACAAGTCCCTCGGGCTCAATGACACGGGGTCAAAAGTCAACTCAGATCATTCTCCAACTTACAGTTTCAAAGCTGGTATATTTCAGGCATGTTTATTTTAACGTTATTGACCAGGGTAAATAAAAAGCGCGCTTGTCTCAGAAGGAGGTAGAAAATACATTATACATAAATAACAACGAGGGTGGCCTCGTATTAACAAGCTCGCAAGGTTATGGCAACTTTATGGCTCTACATTATTAACAATTGGACCCACGCATTCATTAACCTGACATAGACCATACTTCAGATTGAGTGTTGAAAGCATGTATTTTTGTGTTCGTGGACTTTTGAACCCTGCAAAGACAAGGCAAAATGAAAGGTAAAGCGGTTACACGGGGATGTGGTGGGGTGGGGGTCGGGGGATTGGGTGTGGGGAGGGGAAGTCGAAGGGTTGAGGAATTGTTCAGAGATGCCAGGACCCTCAACCGTGTTCGTAATTTCAAGTGTGACATTCAAATTGTAATGTTTAAACAAGTCATAACTTCCGATCCACACAACGGATTTTGTTTCTATATGTACGTTAATCTCCAAACATCGAACACAAGATGAGTTGACATGACCCCAATTTGACCTTGGCTTCCGGTCGCAACGAAAGATAAAGTGAAGACATTTTTAAAAAGCTCAATTTAAGCGCCCTAGGTTTCATCTGTTGGACATTAACGGTTTATGTGTATGAAATGACAATCGACCCTCTGCCTCTTCAAAAAAAAAAAAAAAAAAACAATGACGACGTCATCATATTTTCACAATGTTGCAAGCAGTGTAGATTTACAGAAAACTTGAGTTAGCTCTGTGATGTCTACAAACATGTTTAATAACTTGTACCTGAAAACCTGTTTTCTTGTGAATGTGATAAAAAAAACCTGAAATTGTTGTTATAGGTGATGATGGCCTACCTGTGTGTAGTGTCCACACTCTCCACTGGTGCACGCGTTGCTGTTATAATCAAACTTGGACACCTCAGAGTGCCAAAATGCAACGAAGTCAGAGGCAGGAGGCGGTCTGTCTGCCTCCCCTCCACGGTAGAAAATGTTCTGGCCGATGCTGTCAAAGGGGTACGTAGATGGGTCACCGATGTTGCCGTGCTCGAAGCGACAGTTTGCTGCCCACTGCTGGGACATTGTGGCAAGTTCAGCATCCCAGGTCTATCGAAGGACACAAACAATTTCAAGAAGTCACTTGTTTGAGAAGAAAATTATTCTTTGCCATTGCTCTTGGAGGTTAATACGACAACCATAAGGCCAATATTTAGGTGTAAAAAAATATATAGGCCGATTTCGCCAGGTGAGGATATAGACCTTTCTTCTACATTGGGGTTAAAGGTTGATTAAACGATGTGTTAACACCAAGCCAGAGTTGGCTAAAACAGCAACGTCAAGTCAATGAAGTTCATTTAAAAAGCTAGCATCAGTGACAGAGGTCATGAGTGCAGACAGGAATACTCGGGTCAAGTGTGCGCACCTGTTACTGATCTTCATCATCAAATTAAAGATGATTTTTTCCAACGACTGAGAAATACTTATATTTAAGTCATATTACTGTACAAACAGACCGCCCACTGACACATTGCACGTCGCTGCTTCCATGTCGACCATTAATTTGTTAATAAAAGAGGGTTAGGGTTACCAGCTTAGCAGCTTACCAGTATGGAGATTTCTCCAAAGACAATTTCAATCGCAGAAAATTGTCAAAATTTGTACGTTATTAATGTTTTGCATAACTCAGTAGTTGGTTTTATCACTTGATGCGTTTCCACTTATTGTTTTATACATATATATTGTGTTAGTTAACTTTGTAAGTTTATGTAATGGATGGTCAAGTGGTGGGGATTGTCGAGAAGAGCTTGAGAATCTTAGAACCGGTCGTTAAAATCAGGCACGAAATCGAATCGAACGAGGCAGCGTTCAGGACAAAAAGTCAGCTGGTAACCCAAAAGTTCTGTTTGAAAACTGAGTTATTACGGTTTCTTTTGATGTTTTAATTAAAGCCGCCAAGAAAAGTACTGTGTAAGTTTGACCATCACGGTAGTCATTGACAAAAAGATGGCTAGATTGATTTTAACTGAGAATTTTGTGATGTGTTTGCTAGTCATCCTTTGACTTTTTGCTTTGAACTCAATCATGAAAAAAAGGAAAGAAAGAACAATTAAACAGAAAACATTCATTCGGCAAATTGTATTTGTTACACCAGTCCCCTCCCCCGCACTTCTGACAACAAATAATAATAAGGACACAGTCAGCAAAATTTCATGCACCCGAAATGATTCTTTGCTACGCCCCTGGGCATTTTGGGGTTTTAATATTTGGTGTTTCTCTTCAGGTTTACCTCAATTTAATTTATCTGGCAACTAATTGCAAACTTTTGCAAGTTTTATCCTCCTTATTTTATAGGCGAACGAACTAAGATTACTAACCATATACTGCATGTTAGAAGCACTGGGTGATACTCCGCCACGAAACTCATTATGTTGGTTAACGATCTCCTTGACCGCACGTGCGTCAAAGTCCGTCTGACCGGTGTTAACAGCTCGCACTGTCCGCGAACCTCCCCCGACAAACGACGGGAAACCGCCGAGTGTCTTCATGGAAGACTTCTTGAGCTCGTCGTTACCGAACGTGGTGGCATTGCAACCTCCCAAAAATACGTACACTGCCAGCAATGTGACCCAGGAGCGCCCCATGTTGAGCTCTGTGAATAACAACCCTTCTGGCTGCCAGACGAGATTGTTCATCCTTTATAAGAACGAGCTCAACTTTACATCACTGGCACCTTTTCTGTATATCATTTACGCTGCATCATCGCACCCGTCGATGATGGAACCGGGCTTACTGATGAAACCCCGAACAAGTTTAGTCACGTGATTGCGTGCCTGGATTTTTCCACAGCGGGTCGCTCTGCAATCAGTTTGTCCACATCTTATAGAGGTATGTATGCTGGACTGGTGGGAAGGGGATCAGGCAAGATTAATTCCTAGTCGCTATGACAACCAGAGCCCCAGTTTCAATGGCTGAGTTCAAAGTTGAATGGCTGCAGAGCAGACAGTTTACGAAAGTGGAAAGACCTTAACAAAATCACCTCTCATTAAGGGGTCCAATTTCATAGAACTATAAGTAGCATAACAAGTAGCTAAGCAAAACAACATTGTGCTTACCACCAGAATAATGTTACCAGCCAAATTATCATGTCGTATGCACCATCTTTGTTAAGCATATTGTCTGCTTAAGCAGCACTGTTAAATTGGGATCTGATCTTGGGAACCATAACAAACATGCAATGTTAAGCCCCACACAAAAAAATGGTTCCGAGACTGAAGTCCAAATGTTGTATCAGAAATGGGTCAAAAGACGTAAAATATACCAACATTTCTGGACCCATGTCGTAGAGATTGGTCTGGAGAAATGCACTTTTATTCTGATCCTCTAGTTTTCCGCAAATACATCCGTCAACAAATGCGTGAACATTTCATCAAAATTGAGTTTGCATTCATGTTTCTGAGAAAATAGTAAAGAGGGCAATGTCTCGTTGGATTCCCAAGAAGAACCCAGTTTCGTGGGTCAACTTTCTGCTACAAGTTTGCGGTAATTAAGACAGATCTATTTCACCTTGGGGTTTTACATTTTGGGTTCGAATGACATTCAAGTATCCTATTATTCTTTAACAGATGAACAATTTTTGTTGGAAATTAAAGTAGCATGACAGCTTATTGTGGACGTAACACCTAACGGTTTGGAATTAACAGCAAGAGTGATAAGCACTGCACTCAGATGGAATTCAAAGCCACGACCCCGCCATTCTAGAGCAGGTATCTTGACCACATGTAGACTACAACGGCCACCGATCGAGTGTGACAGGTGTTTTTGTGGGTTCGAATCCCACCCAAGTATACAGTATGCTTGTTGGGGGGGGGGGGGGACTCGGGCAAGCACTGAATACACATACTGGTGTGAGGGTAAAACGAAACCGAAATTGAATAGTCTTTATTCCATACACAATTATTATAAAAGTATGGTAATATTGATGGTTTGAAAATAACTTCCGTTGATGTTGAGAGGGGCTTCCTTGGAGAAACAAGAAGAAGAAAAAAACATGGAGAAAATTCATCGAACTTAACTCTCTGGTCTCGGCTCCCTTGCATATCTCCAACGCCTCCCTGACCCGCAAAAAAAGATGACACACTTAAGGAAATGTGAACTGTACCAAAAACATCCAAGGCCACAGTTTTGCATGTACGGGCCGCGGCCAAACGATAGAGGGCGTAATTATCTTTTATTAGTGTAGTGACCCTGATTCATGACGTTCATACCGATCGATTTTGCCGCCTTGTATCAAGAATAAAACCACATGGAACATTTCACTCACTTAAGCTCATTTATTTTTAGAGTTGACTTTTAAATTAGTTTCCGACTATAGCTGGTGATATACAAAACAGCTGAAACTCTTGTAGCACATGTTCACATAATTGAGTGTTAACGATTTATTGCGACTGTAAGAGTTGTATCAGTTAAAACAGTAATGATTCAATGGAACAAGGCTATATGAAGCCAACAGTTTCATATTATGTTACCTCACACATAGGGTACCGGCACAAATTTGAGAGCAAAAGCTAACGCCCCCCCCCCCCCCAGGTCCAAATAAAGAGTGTACAAATTTGCCCATCCAAGTCCAAACCTAATACATTCAGCCAATGGCAATGAAGACCTATCTAGGTGACGTGGGATTATGTGGAAGGTCGACACAAATCATGAATGTAAATATTTTTGTGGACGTTCTTCCACATGGTCGTGCCCCCCGCAGGGCAGGGTTGAAGCTGTGTATGTCAGTAGCTTGTAATAATGTGAATAATATTTATATAATTTATGTCAATGCTTTTATCGTAAAAATCTGCTACACAAGTAAATCATAACGGGCAATGTACATAGATCGGGCTTTGCATTACATAGATAATGCTCTGGGCCCAATTTCATAGAGCTGCTTAAGCAGAAAAATAATGCTTAACAATTTCCAGCTAAGCAGAAATGAGCAGGATACCAGTCACAAATTGTACACGTGACATGGTAGTTTGGCTGGTAACCTTATTCTGGTAAGCAAAATTTAATTGTGCCTAGCAAATTTTTGTGCTTAAGCAGCTCTATGAAAGTGGGCCCAGGTCTGATTTATAATTGCATAATAAATCTTTTTATTATAAAAGTTTACAAGTAAAATGCTTCACGGGATCACCTTCACCAACTCAAGAACTAAGACCTAAATGTAAAAAAAAAAAAAAAAACGTACATTCGTTTGTAACATGCAGTAAGCCAATAATATGTTTTGACGTTAATTAGCAAACATTCCGAAATTACAATT
Organism: Pisaster brevispinus; assembly: GCA_023634235.1. Classification (NCBI taxonomy): domain Eukaryota; kingdom Metazoa; phylum Echinodermata; class Asteroidea; order Forcipulatida; family Asteriidae; genus Pisaster; species Pisaster brevispinus. Next base: position 6,452,029 of record JAMKCF010000021.1, on the reverse strand, counting down.
TAAATCTTCTCTCTTAACACTAATTGTGCTGATGGAAGAATATCTAAAGCTGATATCTGTTCAGCCGGTTGGTTCATACAGTTAAAAATTCAGGGGGAAAAAGTTCTCCCACAGTAACTAATGTACATTATAGCCTATTACAACATTGTTAAGAGGTTATTCAAAGTTTGAATAACATCGTATCTTATCAATGGTTTATCTTCAGATATGTTAGGCCCAGTTAGAATAAGCGCAGTTAGGAAAATATGAACAGGTTTATTGAAACTGTTGTCCATGTTGATGTCTCAAACTTCGTGTGGCGTTATCTTCTGGCTTTATCAAACTGCTTACTTGTATGCCCTAAAAGAACTTACTAAAATACCAGTAACTCCAAACCCAACATTACAATCTTTAATTCAAAAGTCCTATATAAAAACACAGTCTCGTTCATTTATAAAAAAACACTTTAGAGAGCGTCAAAACCTCCCCATCAGTGTAGGTTGAACTGTTGCTTTAACATCCTATGAACGTCTTCGCAAAGTTAGTTGGTGCGCCCTCAACTGCCATGGTGGACATGTTGACCTTATAGACGAGCTTTCCTCTTACGAAGTAGAAATATTCTAGTAAAATTAAATTTAAAAACATGAATTTATTAAACGTGAATGATCAGATACTGTAACTGGTGGGCAAAGAATGGGATAAGATAAATTTTCTTATTCTCGTGTAATGACGTGGTTGCTATGGAAATACATTTTCTTCATTCATACATCAGAGTTTCTAAAGTTGAAAATTCCAATTCAAACGTTACGGACCCTCTGTCACAACAAAAAGTCTTCATCAGTGGTGGATCAACTAACGATCAGAAACGATCAACTAACGATCCAATCAAAATGATCCATCAACAAACCGAAACCAGGTTACTTGAACCGAGACAAACCATGCAGGTGGATCGTTTTTAGCTGCTGACAAATTAATGATTTACCCAATGAACACAAGAAATCCTAGTATCTAGTCATAATCACAAGGGGCGCTATGACATTGTTGACATTCATTATAGTTGAGAGTGATGGATTTAACACTTACCACCCTGACGGAAGGCAGCAGTTATCTTCCTCGGCACACCACTAAAGATCGTTTCAATCGCGTCAGGGTTGCTCTGTGACAGTGATTGACGGTCTTCATCATACTTGTAAACTTGCGATGTCTTGGCAGCTAGCATGTAGGTCAGGCCAGACCTGTCGTCGTGTACCGCGGCGACGATAGGAGATGTTATACCCCTTTCAGTGTACAGATTCACGGGCCACCCTGACAAACGACGGCGGTTGCTGCTAAATCGCGTCATCTTCTTCCCTGAAATCGACATGTCAAAAACGTTTTAAAGTCCCGATACTTTACACCATTTTCCATAGAAAAAGCCTTGCATCTAGTGATTTGCTCACTGCATGGTGTGGTGTCACTGTTTTGGGAATTCTTAAAACAGTTTCAAAGTTACATTAAGCACATAAGAAGTTTGTCTCTTGATAGAGCCGATTGGCTTGTATAAAGCAAGCCTATGGAGAGCGCCAATCTAATTTACTTGGGTATCTTCCTCGTGCGTACGGCCGAGGGGGCAAGGACAACTCCCCCCCCCCTTTCAAATTCGGGCTAAGCAGTGGGGGAAATTCGGACACAGCAAGAGGGGAAAAGATGCACAGAGAAAGAAACAAATACTTTTTACCCGGTACTAAAAACAAGTGCTAATAGGTTTATATCTGTGTAAAAATTGAGGGGCAATCAACCCCCTCTGCCCCCCCCCCATAATCAAGGAGTCCCCATCAGGTGAAACTTACCTCTGACCATCGTTATGGTATCCTTGAGATCGCCTGCCCCGTTCGTTATTTGATACAGTGCTTTCACGCCCTTCTTGACTGAGGAATGGTAGTTCTTCAGTAACTCACCAGCTGGGGACGATACGAGGTTTCCTTGCTGGTCAAACCGCCAGTACTTCTTACCCTGCACAAGGATTCAAGCACAAAGAATCAACATAATAAGTATTTGGGGGAGGCAGAGAGGCCACGCCCATCAGATTAGTAACTCCATCCCCGAATTAGCTTCTTTGAAGTATCAAGTTTGCTACTTTACTTTTTAATTTAAACCATTTTCGCTATAAAAAAAAAAGAAGATAATTTCTCACCACATCATAGTAATTAAAATGTTCATTATCTGGGAATGAGATGACCAGTCTTACCTTAATCACGTTCAGTTCTCCATTGACCATTGCTATTGAATCAAACACGGTTGTACACAAAAGGTCTGGGGTCTGTACCGCATCACCTCCTCTAGACGGTTGTTGGTTTGGGTCTAAGCAGAACAATAAAAGAAACAAACTTAGGAACACATTTGTGAAAGTACTATTGGTACGAAATGTAATTCTTAGAGGGACTTTGGACAATCCCAAATCATTATGTGATTACGTGCGAAGAATTCCAGGCTGTTTGACTCTTTTGTGAACAAGTATTTTTACAGTAGCTAGTCGTTTCGGTCACCGTCCAAATAAATAAATAAATAAATAAGAGGTGTTCCGGGCGGATTGCCCGAACACCTAAAAATAAAATCTTAATTTTTGTAAGTGCGTGCAATGATTATTAAAAAAACAAAAAAAAACATAATAAAACAAAAAAGTCACCACAATTGTTGTGTGCAACATTTTGGTCAAGCATCAGTACACAACTCACCACATGTGAAGCCAGGATCACGTGCGTCTGAAATTTGAACCAGAAAATATACCATTATTCATACAGACCAGACGATCAGTTTGATGGGTTCTAAAATTCGATTACGGTTAAAAAATTCTAAAACAGCTATCTCCTCATTAATCCGACTGTATACTTACTACATGATCCGCACATGAGGGGACAACTCTTTGGTACTTCGGGGAACCAGGAACAAGCATATGGGCCGGGATAGCCAGGGTTTGCGCCACATTTAGGATCATAATCCCGACACTCATCTGCAAACAAGATAACAATACAATTATCACAAATTAAGTTTTAACAATGTTAGTCAACATTGAAGCACTTTGTACTCCTTAGTGGAGAGAGGCAATTAAAGGAAAACTTACCCGCACATTGGGCTCCCTGAAATCCGTTCGGACACTCGCAGTAACACTTATCCTTATTCAGTACCCCGCAGTTTTGGCAGTCCAAGGTGCATGCTGAAATGTACACATCCAAAAGCACAGGCATCAAAGTTATATATACAATTGAAACCTTGAAGTATGGCATCTAAGTTGTTAACATGTTGAAGTTCTTGGACTTCTCAACTTTGACTTTTCCCATTCGAGCTTTAATACCTTGGTTTGGATCAGAAATAACATGGTTGTGTTACGAGACAAGAAATGAAAGGAAGTGTCTTCTAAGATAAGCAAATTGCTTCTAAATATCAATACGTGAGTTGAATTTCCATGAATCAATATTGTTTAATAAAAAATACTTACAACAGCCCGCCTCCTCCAAGTTACAGAGACCTGTGGATTGAAACACGAGGGAAGCTTGAGTTAGCTTGAAGATGTAGGTTTTGTTTCGGCTTGGGAAGGTTTAAGGGTTAGTAAAACTAGCATTGTGTGATTGGCTTAATCATCATCAAATCCGACACTTTTCTACTCAACTTTGAACCCCAAGAGCTAAATGTCTACCAATATAGTTAAAAGCAGTGTATACTTTTGGTAATAACTCTATTGATCATAAAAACTGATTTGGTACGGAGCACAGAAGAGCTTTTGATAGTATAAAATATTGTAATAGAAACGACTACCTTTGAAGCTGTTTAGTTTTAGAGAGGGAAGAAATTTTTCAAGCACCTGAAAGCACACAATTCTAAGCAACAATGGTGTTTTATCTTTCATTATTTTTCTTGCAACTTCGATGGCCAATTGAGCCCAAATGTTCACAGGTTTGTTGTTGTATGCATATGTGTACCCTGCTCATAAGACGATACTTACGACAGAGTCCGTTGAAGCAGAACGGTGTTTTCTTGGGACAGTCGGTGCACACTGCTCCCGTCTTGTATGGTTTCTCACCGAAGAAGTTCCCCCTGTTCAATACACATTCAACAACTCAAATTAACTCAATGTCTCGGACTCGACAAACAAAAAAACCGGCAAAGTGATGAAGAAACCAAGTCTCAAAAATTGTACAACATCGAAGGAAAAGAAGACTTGTGTATGCCAATCATTTAGTACTTGTTGAGATTTCATATACGAATAACCATACAGCTGATACCACTTTACAATTTTCCCTTTGGTTGAAGGGGGAAAAATTTCACTGTCAAATTAACTTCATTTATCAACTTTATGCCCTTTTCAAAACACCGGCTTCAGCTGCAGCTCTGCGGCTTTGGCTTCAACAGCCTGGTCGCCGTGAGCTCCTTAAAAGTGCGTGATTTCAAATGACTCAGACAGGGCCAAAGCCTAAGCCAAAGTCCAAGGCGTGGTTTCGAAAAGGGGCAAATCACACACTGTGCGAAGTTTAATCAGAAGAAAGACATTGTGTTTACTTACGCTGGGCCGTAGTTACACACAATGTTCCAAGCATCGCGGTAGCCAGAGATGTAATTACAAAATGCGATGCCGCACCCCACTTTATTTGTCTCCGCCCACACAATCTATGACGTAAGTCAATAAAACAATAACCGCTGTTAATGTTTACCGGATCTTCTCAATAAGCGCAGTTAAAAAAAAAAAACTTAAAGGTAAAGTAAACCTTTGGTTTTTGGAACAGTTCGATTGTTTTAATCCTATATAAATGTAGATATATACAATAAAACTAACCTGTGAAAATTTCATTTCAAAAGGTGGTCACTTTTTTTAGACTTCGCCGAAAATCCGGAGCAAAAATTTCCATGTAGGAAGAACAATCCCTAATAGGAATACCGATCTGAGAAGCGTTTCTGAGAGTAACGCTTCTCAGATTCAAATATTGGGCCATAAAAACTGATATATTTTTGCACTACTATAAGTTACTTCGTAGTAAAATGATTCTCAACATGCTTTTTACTATTGAAAGCTGATGTAGGCTTCTAACCAATAAGTATTTATTGCCATTAATTTTTGAAGTGATTACCAAAAGTATACCATTCCCTTAAATGGACCAACACATGCAGTGAATGCCCGTGAGGTATTTATATACAAAGTTTGATTATTAAACAAAGTTTACCGGACTATAACTTGTTGGCAAACTCAAACACAAAACGTAATTTATTGTTGTGTCACATAAATATTGAGTCATCGCAGAAAATAAGTTACCTGTGTGTAATGTCCACAGACGTTACCGCAGTAGTTAGTCTTGTAGTCGTAATCTTTGATCTCGTCGTGCCAGTCATCGGTAGCAACTACCCCGGATGCTGGTTTGTTAGGATCGCCAGTACGCAGCCAGATGTTCTGACCAATCGACTCATACGGGGAGATGTTGTTACCCACACCGTGAGCAAACTCACAGCGCTCTGCCCACTGCTGGGCCATCGTGGCGAGAGAGGCATCCCAAGTCTACGGAGCGAAGACAAAACAGAAAGTGAATATATAATAGGATGGTGATTGCATCAAATAAAAACAAAAACAAAAATAAAGAAACAACATCATTGTAAGTTAATGCAGTTTTGTCTATTACAGCGTATATTTGTTTATTTATTTATTTATTTAATACATGTACAGAGACACAATGAAAACTATAAACAATAAGAAAGAACGGCAAACTTTGAACAAAGTTACTTTTATTTTATCTGTTTAAGTTTAAAAAAGTAACAATTACAAAAAATAAAATAAAAATTAGAGAATAGGAAACAGACATAAATTAAGGAAATTAAGGAATTATTTATATCTTCGAGAGCGTTTACTGTTATTTTCGAGAGCAGTGTTCTTATTTTAAGAGCAGAAAAAGCGACGGCACAATTAAATTCTTGTCACGAATTCACAATAAACGAGCCTAAAGAAACTCATTTGTCATCTTGAACATGATTGGGCAGACCTACCATGTGCTGCATGTTGCTCGCTTCCCTGTATTTTCTGTACTCATTGTGTCGATCTACCGTTCTCTGAATATCCCTGGATGTCATGCTGGTACTGCCGTCTCCTTCGTTAAGTTCACCGGGGAGTAACGGTGCTGCAACCAGGTCGCGAATTGACCCATTGGATAGCACTGGAGGTGGTCGCTTTGCTGAACTCAACGCAGTGAAGAACACCATGAGGATCACACCAACGCAAACCCTCTGCCCCATCATGATCTAGCAAGTAAATAAAAACAAAATAAAATAATAATAATAATTAATCCTACTATCAAGATGTAAATTTTCTACTAGAAACTCTAAGACTTTCTAAGTGGTTTAATGAGCAGTACCCCAGTCACTCTTCTCTCAAAAAAGGTACACGCTTCTTTGACGAGCAAATTGATTTGTAGTTGAATACGCTTCGGTTGATCCGAAAGTCCCAAATGACTAAAACATCTGTGAACTCACGCTCTTAATGCGATTTCTTTTTAATCAGAAAATCATAAATGGAGCGGACGTTCCGATTCCTGCTTGTAGCCGGTGACATTTGTCTTGAGGAACAGGTGCGCCATACGCGAGGTGTGGAACAAAACAAATTGGAGGAAAAACTAATAAACAATTATGACGTTAATATCTTCGTCATAGTTTTGTTTTTGCAGTATCAACGCCTTTCCTTGAATCCAACCAGTAAAGAAGAGTGGCTTAACCCCAAATAGCCCTTTTTAGCATCAATCATGTTCACACATTGTGTTATAAGCCGACGCGTCGCGAGTCTATTGCCTTCAGACTATAAGCTTTTCACTGAAAAGAGTTTATCCAGAATTGTAAAACGTTGAAAGAAACATTTTTCTATACATATTTTGCACGTAACTTCACTGGTATAAACATAGTCATGTAGAAAAAATACCCTTGATCTGTTTTTGTCTGAAACGATACACTTTTTGAGAAATGAGTAAAACAAGCTGATCTCGCGAAACCCAATCTGTTCTAAGACAGTAAACACATTTTAGGGTGGGTTTTTTTTCCCCTTATTTTTTAAAAACTATTTTCTCGTGACTCCAGTGACAGTTTGGGCCAGTAGTTAGTAGGGTCTATAGCCGACATTTCAATAGAATCGAGTAGAATCGAACAATGGGGAGCAATAATACAAAGGAGCTAGGGTCATTAAAACGAGGTAATTTGATCCAGGAACAAAGGCACGCAAAAAGGTAGAAATCTTTAGCCGACAATTCAAAGGAACGCAGAAAGTTAAAAAATCTTTAGCCGACAATTCAAAGGAACGCAGAAAGTTAAAAAATCTTTAGCCGACAATTCAAAGGAACGCAGAAAGTTAAAAAATCTTTAGCCGACAATTCAAAGGGGGCTACGTGGGAGAAAAAGGGAGTCTAGAAATCTTGGTCCGACAATTGGAGAGGAATTAATGTATGGGACAAAAGGACCTAGAAATCTTGATATGTCATAAGTAGAAGATGGATGAATGTGGAGAACAAAGGGTGGACCTTAAAATCTTTAACCGACAAGATAAACAAGTAACAAAAATAAAGTGATAGAAAAATAAAGGGGGTGGGGTATTATGTGAAATGAATATAATCAAGGGGCGCGAAAGTTATTGATAAATCTTCATGTATGGGAATTAGATGATATAGAAGAAAGCAGAAAATTGTTGTATGATGCGTGTAATTACAAAAACACAGTCTTCCATAGTTTTACCAACCCATGTATTTTGAGTTCAAGTACTTACTTTGTAAAGTAGTCAGTGGCAACCTGTATGATTCAGTAATTCACATTTTAAAAATACCAAACCGAATAACCGAATAACCGACACATCGAGTATAGAAACGGTACACATACTTATGTACAAAATGAGTTACATGACGAAAAAAAAAAAAAAAAAAAAATTAAGTTACAAGTTTTAAGTTTTTGTTAAGCCTACAGTTTTTTTTACACGTTTTGAGATCTAGTTTTACACGTTTTCAGTTTTTTTTTACACGTTTTCAGTTTTTTTTTTAAACGTTTTCAGTTTTTTTTTACACGTTTTCAGGTTTTTTTTACACGTTTTGAGAATTTTTTTACACGTTTTTGAAAAATTGAAAAATTTTCCCATAGTAATGTACACGTTTCTTATGTTTTTTTGTTAACCATTTTTTACACGTTTTCAGTTTTTTTTGTACACGTTTTCAGTTTTTTTTTACACGTTTTCAATTTTTTTTTACACGTTTTCAGTTTTTTTTTACACGTTTTCAGTTTTTTTTACACGTTTTGAGAATTTTTTTACACGTTTTTGAAAAATTGAAAAATTTTCCCATAGTAATGTACACGTTTCTTATGGTTTTTTTTGTTAACCATTTTTTACACGTTTTCAGTTTTTTTTTACACGTTTTCATTTTTTTTTTACACGTTTTCAGTTTTTTTTTACACGTTTTCAGGTTTTTTTTACACGTTTTCAGGTTTTTTTTACACGTTTTGAGAATTTTTTTACACGTTTTCAGGTTTTTTTACACGTTTTTGAAAAGTTGAAAAGTTTTCCCATATAAATGTACACGTTTCTTATGTTTGTTGTTTACCATTTTTTTTTACACGTTTTGAGAATTTTTTTACACGTTTTGAGATTTTTTTTACACGTTTTCAGTTTTTTTTTACACGTTTTCAGGTTTTTTTTACACGTTTTGAGAATTTTTTTACACGTTTTGAGAATTTCTTATACACGTTTTTGAAAAATTGAAAAGTTTTTCCATAGTAATGTACACGTTTATTATGTTTGTTGTTTACCATTTTTTTTACACGTTTTGAGAATTTTTTTACACGTTTTGAGATTTTTTTTACACGTTTTCAGTTTTTTTTTACACGTTTTCAGGTTTTTTTTACATGTTTTGAGAATTTTTTTACACGTTTTGAGAATTTCTTATACACGTTTTTGAAAAATTGAAAAGTTTTTCCATAGTAATGTACACGTTTATTATGTTTGTTGTTTACCTTTTTTTTTTTTACACGTTTTGAGAATTTTTTTTACACGTTTTGAGAATTTCTTTACACGTTTTGATAAATTATGGACACGTTTTGATAAATTATGGACACGTTTTGAATTTCTTTTCTACAGGTTTTGATATTGTGTAAATAAAAGAAAGTACCATTGTAATGTACACATTTGTTGATAATATTTTTTTATTTATACTGTAATCACTAAAGATACTTAAATGAAACACAACTGTTTGGGTGTGTGTATGCTTATGCGTTGCTCTTTTTTGTAAAACTTTTAATGAATCATTCTAGTCAGGTCGTAACAAAGTTTAAGATGAAGGTGATTTGTGATTAGTCTTGGTTTAAAAACTGAGTTTCCATGTAAATCTTATTACTATATGATTAGGTACTAGTTGATCAAGATGTCAGTTATAAAAAGTAGAGCTCAGTACTTAAAGAAATTACATTACAACGTGGGGGTAGCATTGATAAATTATACCGAGCTACTAAACGAGAAGCTAAGTTTAAATTTACAAAGACTCAGATTAAAGACTTTCTCAAAGGAGAAGATACCTACACTCTACATTCCATCAAGTCTTACCTCATCCGCGCTGGAAGTAATATTTGAAAGCTGAATTTGTTTTGTTCCACAATTATATTCGTTAGTCTTGTGTGATAAACCTATGGTCAGGCACACTTTGCGTGGAAATAAACTCACCGAATTCACCAGCGTGTGTGCATGAAACTCACCAAAGTGTATGAAATCCTACACGTTTCTCTATGTTCGAAGGCATCGTCGAAGTTGATCCTTCGGAAAGCTATGATCTCTGTAGATATTTAATCCATTGGTTGCAATAATTGTACATTTGAAGAAAAGAAGAAAAAAAAGTATGGTTCCTTTCGGAAATGAAAACACATTATTGCATCATGAGTGAATGCAAGCATGTGTGAGTACAAGCAGACCCCTACACATTGATTCGGTGTACAGTGTGTATACATTTACTTTTGACCGTTGATCCGTGGGGTTTAAAGCATTTCGATCGGTGGTCAGCACCCTTTTATGTAAAGGATTTCGCCTAAGAGTTTAGATTTACATGACAGCAGTGGGCAATTTATGGCTCGTGGTCCAATTTGTTGTTGTTGTTTATTTACATAAACACACGTGAATGAAACACGCAATGGTCATAAGGTAACTACTTTGAATGCTTCGATATAACCATACAATGTTTAAACTAATGAGAAGGTCTGTACTTTATTGAATAAAACTAGACTGCATCTTCAGCTATAGTTATTTTATCCAATCGTTGAATTGCTTCAAATCCGTTTTTTTAAAGATACATAACCGTCTTATTTGTATTTTGGTTGCATATAATAATATTAAAAGTTAATCAATCATAACCATGAATGATAAACCGACTTATGCATAAGTCGGTTTAGGAACAGTGTCTCTCAACAATGCAAATGGAGATCATTTATTACACGTACAACCGCTAAAAGCATCAAACACACAATCAAGAATAAGAAGTTTAAAAATGTATAATAAAATTATTATTATTATTATTATTTTTAAACTAGTATTTAGTTGTAATAGTGCTAGTATTATTATTCTGTTAACGTTTTTTGATTTATTTAGGTTTTGTAAGTTTGGGAATTCATTTTTTAGGAAAAGGTGGGATGGTATAAGGCTATCAAAAATAAATAAAATAATACTACTAATAATATTAGTATTAATAACAATACATACATACACACAACGTCATCTTGCAACATAAATCAAATTTAATAAATAAACAAACGTACACTTAATACATTTCAAAACACATTACCACACATATGAATTAAAGTAAAATGAGATACAACAAGAAACATAACATGTAAACCAAATTTATTAAACAAATAAACAAACAACAAGCGTACAACATTCATAGAAACACGTATCAAACATATACCAGCGTATACAATTAAAGTAATAAGAAAGAAGAAAAACCCCAACAACGACAACATAGAAACAACAAATGCTAAACAACAATTTAATTTAAAACCCTAAAATGATCGACTTTTATTCTTGTTGGATGGTCTTTGCAAACACATAACGTGCAATGCTATTTATATCTTCCTGCAGATCAAATGTTTAAGTCGGTATCGTTCGTTGCCTTTATGCGAAACCACGAAGTGAAACAGTTTTATTACCGCGTCCATACTTTTCCATTGAATTGTCGCATCAAGATTTTCAGCTCGCTTTTTTGTTACGCTAACTCCCCCCTTTCATCTCAGATAGTCTGATCACATCAAGACTTTCAGTCATCTTTTGTTCTGAAGATGTCTTTCTAGACTCCCATCCCTTCAATCGTGTCAGGTCGTCAATTCACTTTTCGTCTATCTCGTCACTAAATCATTTCCAAAAATGTTGCTATTATGGTTTTAACTTATGTTTTCTCAATGTTATCATTCGTTTTTTTTATTCTAAACCTTTTCGGGCACACCCCCATGCTTGTAAATGAGTGTTTTGTAAAGGCTCAGCATGGTTGAAGATCCCTTTTATCACTCAACAAAGAAGCTGTCACACAAAAAAAAAAAAAAAAAAAAAAAAACCCAGAAAGACTGCCGATACATGTTCTTGTAAGCTTACGTGTTGCAACATGGTGAACATTTGTATATACATAAACCATGGAGGTACTTTGATTGATGAAAACTAAGTGCATTGCATAATACAAGGGTATTGAGGTCAGTAAGTTGCATTCCAATGGCTGAACTTACCATCTAAAGTTTCTAAATGTTTGTTAGGATAGGGAGGGATCCTGCTATACCATGAAACAGATCGATGGTCCTGTGTAGTAAGAGGGATGGCAAATGCAATTTACAACAAGCTATAAACACATCAACAGGGGCACTGCGCAATTACATGGCACCGCACTTCACCGGTCAGCGATGAACCGATAGTATTGTTACGTATGTCCTAAGCTTGCTTGCCTATTGTTCTGGTTTTTACTCAACAGGCATGAAGGTACGTGCATCACTCCGTCAATGAAAGGGTTGATATTTCAGGTACACAGAATTGTAAACAAACAAGTGACGTCATAAGTGAATGACCAGCATGGGCGTGGAAAGGACTCTGTGTTAAAGTAGGGCATATGTAAAAGTATTTCACGACTCATTTTCAGTGTAGTATGTACAACAAGATGCCATTGACATTCGCATAGAAGCACAAATAAAAGCATTTTAAATACAGTTGTAGATGTACCATACAAGTAGTTTTAAATTTTCATAAACTTCATAATGTATGGTTCACATTTGTAATTTTCAAACATCTCATTGTGGTTGGGAAAATCTTTCATAATGCAACAAAACAACTCTGTTACTTTAATGACTGTTATGATTTTATTTACTGCCCTGTTAAAGCCACGAATGGATCAAGAAAAAAAAAGGGCAGTAGGGAAATTTACAACGTGCTTCTGATATGAATTTTTTTTATTTATTCACATGTAGGCCTATTCATTTGTTTTATATATATATATTTTTTATAATAACAATGAATAAAAGAAGTTACAGCTAATCACACTGCTGACACAAAATAAAGACAGCAGCACGGGTGCCTAACATCAGCCGGAATTGATGTAGTGAATTTCGTCACTAAATTCGTCAGGTGATCACTGGGCGATATACAGTTCAGGGTATTTCACTCACAATCAATCACCACAACCAAAATTCAAATCACTGTCTTATAAATAAATAATGTTTATACATTTAAATTATAAATCAGTAGAAATCATATAAGTTTAAGAATAACAAAGGAATGTGATTACATGAAATAATGATATTTGACATAATAAAAGTCTTTAGGCAATATGCTATTCAGAATATTGACCACTTTATCTTCAGCGTCATCCTCCTGTTTATTTTTCGAGCGATATTAACTTGGCTGTTTGTTTCTAAGATATTGTCAAAATAATATCCACCGCATTTTCAAGAACGATAGTATCACCAAACTTGAAATACGTCGTATATTATGGTATACGTTTTCTGATCATGACATTTAAAATAAAATTAAGCAAAAGTAAAAATTTTAACGTATTACTCTTTCAGTGCAGTTAATTAATTTCAATAAGAAGGTATCTGTACATGTTAAAAGGTATGTGCAATATATCCTTGTGAAATTCAATGTTCTTGTATTAGTTTTAATGGTTGAACTGTAAATTGATAACAGAAGTTTTGTCTCGTACATCCTTGTGAAATTCAATCAGTTTGTGCTTTTGCAGTTAAATGTCTTGATCTATACTAATCAGGCACACCGCATCTCGGCATCTTCATAACCTCGTGTGTCTCAGTATCTACTTCACCAGTCTCCGGTAGACTGGCAAACGCCTGCATGCGTCGTATAGCTGCACTGACATCAGCAACGCTCAACTCGTCTGCTTTTGAAGTGTACAAGTAGCCATAGGATCGCAGCCAATTCTTTATGCACAAAGATATGTTAGTTAATAATAATGGTTTGAATTATAAAACAAACAAACAAAACAACAGCAACAACAACAATCAAACAATACATCCGAACAAACCACGTGGTTTGCAACATAAGACAGTTAAGATGAAGGTGAATGAGAATGTTTGTTTTTGTTACCAGTGCGAATTCAGTGTTGTCATCAGTGACTGCAGGAAGACCCGTGATGAGTGTCGCACAACAAACAACCCAAACTGCAAACCAAGTCTGGGGTATTTATGAATGGCTCATTAAAACTCTGTTAAAAAACTTGAACACTAGTAAACCTGAGGGCTTGTGTTTATTCCGAAGTGAATTTTAGACCTATTGATTAGTACAAAAATTCATTTATAATAACAAAAAACAGCGATCCTATGGCTACTTGTACACTTCAAAAGCAGACGACGAGTTGAGCGTTGCTGATGTCAGTGCAGCTATACGACGCATGCAGGCGTTTGCCAGTCTACCGGAGACTGGTGAAGTAGATACTGAGACACACGAGGTTATGAAGATGCCGAGATGCGGTGTGCCTGATTAGTATAGATCAAGACATTTAACTGCAAAAGCACAAACTGATTGAATTTCACAAGGATGTACGAGACAAAACTTCTGTTATCAATTTACAGTTCAACCATTAAAACTAATACAAGAACATTGAATTTCACAAGGATATATTGCACATACCTTTTAACATGTACAGATACCTTCTTATTGAAATTAATTAACTGCACTGAAAGAGTAATACGTTAAAATTTTTACTTTTGCTTAATTTTATTTTAAATGTCATGATCAGAAAACGTATACCATAATATACGACGTATTTCAAGTTTGGTGATACTATCGTTCTTGAAAATGCGGTGGATATTATTTTGACAATATCTTAGAAACAAACAGCCAAGTTAATATCGCTCGAAAAATAAACAGGAGGATGACGCTGAAGATAAAGTGGTCAATATTCTGAATAGCATATTGCCTAAAGACTTTTATTATGTCAAATATCATTATTTCATGTAATCACATTCCTTTGTTATTCTTAAACTTATATGATTTCTACTGATTTATAATTTAAATGTATAAACATTATTTATTTATAAGACAGTGATTTGAATTTTGGTTGTGGTGATTGATTGTGAGTGAAATACCCTGAACTGTATATCGCCCAGTGATCACCTGACGAATTTAGTGACGAAATTCACTACATCAATTCCGGCTGATGTTAGGCACCCGTGCTGCTGTCTTTATTTTGTGTCAGCAGTGTGATTAGCTGTAACTTCTTTTATTCATTGTTATTATAAAAAATATATATATATAAAACAAATGAATAGGCCTACATGTGAATAAATAAAAAAAATTCATATCAGAAGCACGTTGTAAATTTCCCTACTGCCCTTTTTTTTTCTTGATCCATTCGTGGCTTTAACAGGGCAGTAAATAAAATCATAACAGTCATTAAAGTAACAGAGTTGTTTTGTTGCATTATGAAAGATTTTCCCAACCACAATGAGATGTTTGAAAATTACAAATGTGAACCATACATTATGAAGTTTATGAAAATTTAAAACTACTTGTATGGTACATCTACAACTGTATTTAAAATGCTTTTATTTGTGCTTCTATGCGAATGTCAATGGCATCTTGTTGTACATACTACACTGAAAATGAGTCGTGAAATACTTTTACATATGCCCTACTTTAACACAGAGTCCTTTCCACGCCCATGCTGGTCATTCACTTATGACGTCACTTGTTTGTTTACAATTCTGTGTACCTGAAATATCAACCCTTTCATTGACGGAGTGATGCACGTACCTTCATGCCTGTTGAGTAAAAACCAGAACAATAGGCAAGCAAGCTTAGGACATACGTAACAATACTATCGGTTCATCGCTGACCGGTGAAGTGCGGTGCCATGTAATTGCGCAGTGCCCCTGTTGATGTGTTTATAGCTTGTTGTAAATTGCATTTGCCATCCCTCTTACTACACAGGACCATCGATCTGTTTCATGGTATAGCAGGATCCCTCCCTATCCTAACAAACATTTAGAAACTTTAGATGGTAAGTTCAGCCATTGGAATGCAACTTACTGACCTCAATACCCTTGTATTATGCAATGCACTTAGTTTTCATCAATCAAAGTACCTCCATGGTTTATGTATATACAAATGTTCACCATGTTGCAACACGTAAGCTTACAAGAACATGTATCGGCAGTCTTTCTGGGTTTTTTTTTTTTTTTTTTTTTTTTTTGTGTGACAGCTTCTTTGTTGAGTGATAAAAGGGATCTTCAACCATGCTGAGCCTTTACAAAACACTCATTTACAAGCATGGGGGTGTGCCCGAAAAGGTTTAGAATAAAAAAAACGAATGATAACATTGAGAAAACATAAGTTAAAACCATAATAGCAACATTTTTGGAAATGATTTAGTGACGAGATAGACGAAAAGTGAATTGACGACCTGACACGATTGAAGGGATGGGAGTCTAGAAAGACATCTTCAGAACAAAAGATGACTGAAAGTCTTGATGTGATCAGACTATCTGAGATGAAAGGGGGGAGTTAGCGTAACAAAAAAGCGAGCTGAAAATCTTGATGCGACAATTCAATGGAAAAGTATGGACGCGGTAATAAAACTGTTTCACTTCGTGGTTTCGCATAAAGGCAACGAACGATACCGACTTAAACATTTGATCTGCAGGAAGATATAAATAGCATTGCACGTTATGTGTTTGCAAAGACCATCCAACAAGAATAAAAGTCGATCATTTTAGGGTTTTAAATTAAATTGTTGTTTAGCATTTGTTGTTTCTATGTTGTCGTTGTTGGGGTTTTTCTTCTTTCTTATTACTTTAATTGTATACGCTGGTATATGTTTGATACGTGTTTCTATGAATGTTGTACGCTTGTTGTTTGTTTATTTGTTTAATAAATTTGGTTTACATGTTATGTTTCTTGTTGTATCTCATTTTACTTTAATTCATATGTGTGGTAATGTGTTTTGAAATGTATTAAGTGTACGTTTGTTTATTTATTAAATTTGATTTATGTTGCAAGATGACGTTGTGTGTATGTATGTATTGTTATTAATACTAATATTATTAGTAGTATTATTTTATTTATTTTTGATAGCCTTATACCATCCCACCTTTTCCTAAAAAATGAATTCCCAAACTTACAAAACCTAAATAAATCAAAAAACGTTAACAGAATAATAATACTAGCACTATTACAACTAAATACTAGTTTAAAAATAATAATAATAATAATAATTTTATTATACATTTTTAAACTTCTTATTCTTGATTGTGTGTTTGATGCTTTTAGCGGTTGTACGTGTAATAAATGATCTCCATTTGCATTGTTGAGAGACACTGTTCCTAAACCGACTTATGCATAAGTCGGTTTATCATTCATGGTTATGATTGATTAACTTTTAATATTATTATATGCAACCAAAATACAAATAAGACGGTTATGTATCTTTAAAAAAACGGATTTGAAGCAATTCAACGATTGGATAAAATAACTATAGCTGAAGATGCAGTCTAGTTTTATTCAATAAAGTACAGACCTTCTCATTAGTTTAAACATTGTATGGTTATATCGAAGCATTCAAAGTAGTTACCTTATGACCATTGCGTGTTTCATTCACGTGTGTTTATGTAAATAAACAACAACAACAAATTGGACCACGAGCCATAAATTGCCCACTGCTGTCATGTAAATCTAAACTCTTAGGCGAAATCCTTTACATAAAAGGGTGCTGACCACCGATCGAAATGCTTTAAACCCCACGGATCAACGGTCAAAAGTAAATGTATACACACTGTACACCGAATCAATGTGTAGGGGTCTGCTTGTACTCACACATGCTTGCATTCACTCATGATGCAATAATGTGTTTTCATTTCCGAAAGGAACCATACTTTTTTTTCTTCTTTTCTTCAAATGTACAATTATTGCAACCAATGGATTAAATATCTACAGAGATCATAGCTTTCCGAAGGATCAACTTCGACGATGCCTTCGAACATAGAGAAACGTGTAGGATTTCATACACTTTGGTGAGTTTCATGCACACACGCTGGTGAATTCGGTGAGTTTATTTCCACGCAAAGTGTGCCTGACCATAGGTTTATCACACAAGACTAACGAATATAATTGTGGAACAAAACAAATTCAGCTTTCAAATATTACTTCCAGCGCGGATGAGGTAAGACTTGATGGAATGTAGAGTGTAGGTATCTTCTCCTTTGAGAAAGTCTTTAATCTGAGTCTTTGTAAATTTAAACTTAGCTTCTCGTTTAGTAGCTCGGTATAATTTATCAATGCTACCCCCACGTTGTAATGTAATTTCTTTAAGTACTGAGCTCTACTTTTTATAACTGACATCTTGATCAACTAGTACCTAATCATATAGTAATAAGATTTACATGGAAACTCAGTTTTTAAACCAAGACTAATCACAAATCACCTTCATCTTAAACTTTGTTACGACCTGACTAGAATGATTCATTAAAAGTTTTACAAAAAAGAGCAACGCATAAGCATACACACACCCAAACAGTTGTGTTTCATTTAAGTATCTTTAGTGATTACAGTATAAATAAAAAAATATTATCAACAAATGTGTACATTACAATGGTACTTTCTTTTATTTACACAATATCAAAACCTGTAGAAAAGAAATTCAAAACGTGTCCATAATTTATCAAAACGTGTCCATAATTTATCAAAACGTGTAAAGAAATTCTCAAAACGTGTAAAAAAAATTCTCAAAACGTGTAAAAAAAAAAAAGGTAAACAACAAACATAATAAACGTGTACATTACTATGGAAAAACTTTTCAATTTTTCAAAAACGTGTATAAGAAATTCTCAAAACGTGTAAAAAAATTCTCAAAACATGTAAAAAAAACCTGAAAACGTGTAAAAAAAAACTGAAAACGTGTAAAAAAAATCTCAAAACGTGTAAAAAAATTCTCAAAACGTGTAAAAAAAATGGTAAACAACAAACATAATAAACGTGTACATTACTATGGAAAAACTTTTCAATTTTTCAAAAACGTGTATAAGAAATTCTCAAAACGTGTAAAAAAATTCTCAAAACGTGTAAAAAAAACCTGAAAACGTGTAAAAAAAAACTGAAAACGTGTAAAAAAAATCTCAAAACGTGTAAAAAAATTCTCAAAACGTGTAAAAAAAAATGGTAAACAACAAACATAAGAAACGTGTACATTTATATGGGAAAACTTTTCAACTTTTCAAAAACGTGTAAAAAAACCTGAAAACGTGTAAAAAAATTCTCAAAACGTGTAAAAAAAACCTGAAAACGTGTAAAAAAAACCTGAAAACGTGTAAAAAAAAACTGAAAACGTGTAAAAAAAAAATGAAAACGTGTAAAAAAAAACTGAAAACGTGTAAAAAATGGTTAACAAAAAAAAACATAAGAAACGTGTACATTACTATGGGAAAATTTTTCAATTTTTCAAAAACGTGTAAAAAAATTCTCAAAACGTGTAAAAAAAACTGAAAACGTGTAAAAAAAAACTGAAAACGTGTAAAAAAAAATTGAAAACGTGTAAAAAAAAACTGAAAACGTGTACAAAAAAAACTGAAAACGTGTAAAAAATGGTTAACAAAAAAACATAAGAAACGTGTACATTACTATGGGAAAATTTTTCAATTTTTCAAAAACGTGTAAAAAAATTCTCAAAACGTGTAAAAAAAACCTGAAAACGTGTAAAAAAAAACTGAAAACGTTTAAAAAAAAAACTGAAAACGTGTAAAAAAAAACTGAAAACGTGTAAAACTAGATCTCAAAACGTGTAAAAAAAACTGTAGGCTTAACAAAAACTTAAAACTTGTAACTTAATTTTTTTTTTTTTTTTTTTTTCGTCATGTAACTCATTTTGTACATAAGTATGTGTACCGTTTCTATACTCGATGTGTCGGTTATTCGGTTATTCGGTTTGGTATTTTTAAAATGTGAATTACTGAATCATACAGGTTGCCACTGACTACTTTACAAAGTAAGTACTTGAACTCAAAATACATGGGTTGGTAAAACTATGGAAGACTGTGTTTTTGTAATTACACGCATCATACAACAATTTTCTGCTTTCTTCTATATCATCTAATTCCCATACATGAAGATTTATCAATAACTTTCGCGCCCCTTGATTATATTCATTTCACATAATACCCCACCCCCTTTATTTTTCTATCACTTTATTTTTGTTACTTGTTTATCTTGTCGGTTAAAGATTTTAAGGTCCACCCTTTGTTCTCCACATTCATCCATCTTCTACTTATGACATATCAAGATTTCTAGGTCCTTTTGTCCCATACATTAATTCCTCTCCAATTGTCGGACCAAGATTTCTAGACTCCCTTTTTCTCCCACGTAGCCCCCTTTGAATTGTCGGCTAAAGATTTTTTAACTTTCTGCGTTCCTTTGAATTGTCGGCTAAAGATTTTTTAACTTTCTGCGTTCCTTTGAATTGTCGGCTAAAGATTTTTTAACTTTCTGCGTTCCTTTGAATTGTCGGCTAAAGATTTCTACCTTTTTGCGTGCCTTTGTTCCTGGATCAAATTACCTCGTTTTAATGACCCTAGCTCCTTTGTATTATTGCTCCCCATTGTTCGATTCTACTCGATTCTATTGAAATGTCGGCTATAGACCCTACTAACTACTTGGGCCCAAATTTTAACAGATTTCTTGAACTTGATTTCCAACGTAATATGAGAAATAAGATATGAGTTTTGTATTGAATTGGCACTTTCCGTACTTAAAACTCGTTTATTCATTAGGTCTTACAGGGGTCATTGATAAAAAAAAAATAATCAAATTTATATCAATTTATATTAATGCCCATGTAAGACTTATGAGCAAACGGGTTTTTCCTCTGGGGGTTTTCTTAATTGTTTTTTTTTTTCACATCAAGATTCGATACTCGTTTCTATTTATTTTGTATAACTATTAAAGGTGTTGTCATTCATTGTTGGAATGACTGGTGTCAAGGTTACCGGATCTCTTCTGGACGGTTGAACTTGGTTCAGTTCCGGTGTTTATTGACCGTTGAGAACAGTGTACTTTATCATTGTATAACTAGAAATGGACGGGTTTTTCGAGCTGACCTGTCAATCCCCTGTTTTCTCTGCTTAATGTGAATTATAAGTTTGATTGTTCTGGCCAGACCTGTCTGTGTCATCCACGTACTGCCAATCGGCAACAGAACAGCTACAGTCTGAAGACAGGGAGTCGGGATATGGAGATGATTTTTTTCAGACTTTTTGGATAGATGACCTGGATGCAATAATACCCGGACTTTTACATGCTTAAAGATGAAGCATTATACTTGAAGAGCAAGCAAATGAACGAAGCGATAGACTTGTCTCTAAATAACATGCATTGCACTCCTTCAATCTAAAACGGGTCAGTATTGACCCGGATTTCTGAACCATTTCTGGGTCTGGCTGACCCGGAAAGCGGTTACAAAATTGGATTCAAACTCAGATTCTGCGTCGGTTTGACCCAGTTTGGGGTAACTTTGACGCGCATTCCGGGTCAGCTGACCAAGAAATGGGTCAGATCCCGGAAGACCCGGTATCCGGGTCAAATCTGACCCCCAAGTTGTAGAGTGTACTCATGCCTTCCTAAGTTCCTTATGTAACATAATACACTTACCGTGCCAAGGTATGAAGTGCATGCTTTTCTTGTAAGTGTGACGTAACTCCCAAAACCACCCCTCCCCCTCCAAGCGAATGCACTTTAAACACACCTTCAAACCCTCCTTCCTGGCCAAAGATGATTTAAGGCCATGAGATAGCAACAGATTTTCTCTCACGTCCCAATGTTTTGATGTAGATTATTACACGGCAAATAAGTCAACATAAAAGATGACCTTTGACCTCGTGGGTTGAATATTGTTATTACGGAATTTATCGCTCACCCCAGGGACGGGTGAGCACAACCGATGGGTTCATCATCACTCATAGGCAAACGCCATTTACAGGGTACCTTGATGCCATCCATGCAATAAACCGTGCGTCAGCAGGTGGTGAAAGGTCCGGGAGGGGAGTTTATTAAACAATAATATAAAAGTGATAAATTTTGAGTTTATTGAAGAATTGCAGTTTTTGACTTACAAGAAGAAATCAGTTGTCTTGTAATAGGTTCTATTCCTAACAGCTTTTTGCCAAAACATAATGATGTCATAACTTGTGACTTCCATGTATACTTTTAAATAAATCTCATAAAAAGATAAAAGAACCGTTCATAAGGGGGATTTGTTTCTAGCCAACTATGTTCCCATAAATCCTGATCTCATCAGGGCGGTTCAACAAGAATGTACACCTACTTTATGGGCATATTTTTTTTCTTTTTCTTTATCAGTTAAATGGTATTTAAATATTGATGTTTAAACATAATGACGAACAGTATTTGCAAATGCAAATTTTAGTCTCTGAGATGTGGAGGTTTAACATCTTTAAGAGCCATTCATTAAGCAGAGCCACTGCATTCATTGTTTGAAGTGTTGAGTCTTCAAAATCAAGCTCCGGAGCTCAGTCAAGTGGATGGAATAAAGTCGTCCATGGACAACAGGTTGTCCGTGATCTTTTTAAGCTACCATAATATCTCAGAGAAAATGCCTTTGCAACCATTTTTTCGTAACTTTGTTTAGAAGGTCACTTTTTGTTTAATACAGTAAATTTTCAACAAGAAGGTTTCCTTGTTTTTGGACCATCCTGCATGCAATATTGATTCAAATACTTGGAAACAATATTTCTGCTTGTCTCTTGTGGAAAGGCAAGGGAAATGATGGTTTTAGACGGAAATTTGTGGTATTTTTACGGGTGACGATTTGTAAGTACCGACGTATACCAGTTAAGTGATCCTTGTACTATTTTATTGTCTAATGCATTTTGAATGTCATCATTGTTTGTTTAATGTGGCAAACCACATACCGTCATTTCTAAGCGGTTATCTAATGTATGTTTGTTGGCAACAATACTTGGAACATTCACCGTACTTGGTGCAACGTAGTGTCCTTGGCCCAATTCGTGTTAACAACTCAAACTGTCTCCCTGTACTTCTCAGCTCAAAACAATACATCGTTGTCATTAATCCTAAAAGTACACCAAGACCAGGGTTTGATTGCGCATGCACTGCACACGGATTGGATGTCAAGATGCCTGATAGAATCAACCTACTGGACAAAATCCTTCCTTCTGAAAACTTTGAAGGTCTATCTTGTTTTTGCCCGGCATCTTGTTGTTGATTTCTTATGGTGAAAGTAAATCAAAGCTGTAGCGTTTAGTTTTGTAATGTCACATTTTCGAAAAAATAAACTGGTTTCCGTGGCCTACAAACACTATTTGTAAAGGGCATGCAGTTTCGTTTTGTTTCTGCCTTCTTCTTTTGTCTCCTGGTACTTTATAGTAAATACATATCAAAATCGGAAGAGCTTGTTATTCTCCCATAAATACACATTCACTGGAAACTGAAAAAACAAAATACTAAAGAGCATTCTTACCAACTTTCAGCTAAAACCAGCAAAATACACCTGCTTTAATGCCAAAGAAGCCCGGAGTTACTCTGTCTCAGTGAAACTGCTAACATCAACAAACACTACTAAGCTTGAAGCCAATCTTGTGGAGTTTGACAGTGTAATCCATTTATATACCTTGAAGCATGTGTTTTAGGGGGTCCTGCAGGGATTTAAATTAACCTATGACGTCATGATTGACTTAATGTAGGAGATTACAGGTATAATAAGAGACCTTTGGGCGAGGTGTAGCGCCCTCTGTTTACATCTTCAGGTGATGCACCTTCTTTTTGTGTATTCTTTATTTGAACGTATGCTACATTGACCGTTTATAGAGATGGAGAGTGCATTATTTTAATCCGATCCAATCCTCAATTTTGCAACCAACACAAACTATTCAACTTACCTGTGATATCCTCGGTACATCACTATGTTTTAAGAAATCTGTTTGAAACATCAGCCATTTTGTACTCCATTGATAAACCGTGATTTGAGGGACCCAAGCTTTGGAATTCTCTAAAAAACAAACTATCTACGAAATCTCTCTGTGTTTAAGCGCATACTTGAGGCTACTTTGGTGAATTTCTGTTGTTGACAGATGTTTTTTTTCTTCTTTACATTGCTGACCCGTCACTGTTAGATCTTGTCTATCGTTCCTTTGTTGTGACTGTTCTGTAATAGGTAATTACTTTCATTGTTGTGCGTCGAGCCTTCTTGGTCACCTGTCCTTTTAGGGACATGTTCTTCTACCCGGCGTCTTCCACAAAACTTCAAAAATCATTCTCAGTTAAACGCACACGCTTGCTCAAGGACCCCAACCTTACAAGCCTTGCTTTTTATGGGTCCCTCTACAGTTTCAATAACTTGTCATACTTGGCATATTCTTTATTGCAATATCAAACAACTATTTTCTCTTAACTTTCAGTTTACATTGTCTTTGATTTTGATATACTGTGGAAAGACTGACTGAACTGATTGAACTGATTTGAAGGCCAATATTCTCAGACATGGTATTTAATGCAGAGTTTAAATCAGACAACACCAAATGTAGGTCCCGAGTTAGTGTAGGATAACCCGCGCCCTCCCATCGCCTCGAGGTAATAAAACTGAAAATGGTATGTATTTGTATTCTTTTTCCCCGTTTAGCAATCAACTACATACATTTAATAATACATTGTTGCTACCACTGCCACTTTTACAATCGTGCCTCCGACCATGTGATACTCAAACAAAAACATGACAATGAACACTAAGTGGTACATCATTGGTTTTATTCATCCCCACCCTCTTTAGCTTTAAAAAAATCACACCATACAAAGATTTAATCACGTGTAGTGACTGGTTCATGTTTTGCAAGATTGTTGTGCACCTGATCATGATTCTTATTATTTTGATTGCGCAGTGGTCAGAATAAAGCAACAATGGTTAGAGGTCTTCAAGTGCTATTCTTTACTCTGACACAGTTCCTCAGACGCAGATGTTTATGACACTGGTAGTGATACAATTTTCATTATCAACGAGGATCCAGATTGAATCTAAAACTTCTTCAATGGTGATCTGCCGAATTTGAGCTAGTTCAGTGACAAAAAAGGAATTGAATATCCACAAAACGCTTTTAAAGCATTTCGTGACCGTTCTGAAATCAAGAATCTGCAGGTTCCAGAAAAGTATACACGACGAACAGTTAACGGGAACTTTCTAAGACAACAATAGTTATGATAACAGAGTTGATTTTTAAAGAATCATTTTAGCATTAGGTGGGCTTCTACATATAGAATGCAGTAATCCACTACTCCTCGTGTTGGTGTCAATTATGAAATTATTATCACCACCTTCCGGGACTGTGCTATTCAACAGAGGGCGGTTGGCAATTCCATCAGTATGTAAAGTAAACCGTGGAAAAAGATGCGGTTACTTTATCGTACACAACAATGTAATAAGAACCGTGCTTGCGATTGACAACCCTGATCAAATAAACCAATATTATATTGTGACCGTCTGAACACGAACTTGAACCAGCAATATATTTTGAAACTGTTTAGGGGCGCAGTTTTCCTCGAACTTGTTGATGTCAATTGATCTGCCTTTTCCATTAAAAAGTAAACTGCGATGAAATGCGACAAAGGTGTTTGAATTGAGGTCAATTTGGCCAGCTGAACTTGTTTAGGAATAACAACTTCCCATTCCGTGAACTTGGCGAAGCCCATCTTTCGATCTTTGTCACTGCGTGAGGCACCCCTTGCTGCGATTTGAACGACGTCATAATAATCTAATAGACGATCACAGCGAGCTGGTCCTACTGAGATGTAAGGGTCGTCATGGCAATCATTTAACAGTAAATGGACAATTTGAAGTGTCTGATTCCTGCGAATCATGGTAAGGGTTGTTTGAATGGGTGTGCGTGTACTTTAACACCATGGCGTGCTATAATAACTTCAAGTACAGGGCCGTTCGACCGGTGCAACAGGTGTTATTAAACTTGACCTCTTTCTGTCTGCAACACGATATTTACAATCCAGCATTGCCCTTTTAAATCATTCTGATCAAAGGGTTCTTTCAGAAAAGTACAAAGTTTTTAACAGCATTGCAATTACACTCACGTTTATTCTTCCCAAACCATTACGTCATGATTGTTGTCATATTGAATTCAATGTAATTGAAAAACACGGGTCGTTAGATTGTAAAACATTGTTAGGATTATCCTTGTAGCCGAAATTGTTAGTATTATCATTATTTTTTAATTCACTAAAAGCAAACCTAAAGGTTTTATGAATAATATGAAAAGATATTCTTTCATAACTTTCTAAACGAAGGTTAAGAGGAAACACGAATTGTTGGTTGGTTATTGGTACCAATTATTTACTTAAACACTAAAAACTCACGACTGTACCCTTTATTACCCAAATTAAGTTGGTATCATTTGCTTTCAATAATACAAAACGATGTTCATCGAAGTTTTAAGCCATTTCATTAACTTCACAATAAAACTGTTTCCTCGGTTTTAAGCAAAATTTACTTGAAAGTTTATAAAATAAAAAAGTATTCATAGACTAGTTGTCTGTAAATGGAAGCTGTGTTACATGGGCTACTGTGGCTGACAGTTAAAATAGTCAACGAGGAAATCTTTTGGAAAGCCGGGGTCTAATTCCTGCCCGTTCGTGAACCGGTAGTAGTCACGTCCTACCAGCAGATACCTGGCACCTGTAAATTCATCAAACCAGAACAGGTCAAGCGAATAACAATTTAAGTATCATAAAACTAATGCTGAGCTTACGATACATTTTGTCTCGCTAAACAGTCTTGCTTTTTGATAGCTATAAAAGAGCTTGTGCATTATTGAATTCGATGGTTAAAACAGTTTTTTCGACAAAATAAAAAAATAAGGCATGACCATTTCATTTCATTTCTTCTGGTTGTAAAGCCAAGGACTCTCAGAAAAGTGAACTTACTCTAATAGCCAAGAACTAGGACAAAGAAGGAAGTTTGAGTTTTAGATGTGGGAGGAAAACTCAAGAGAATTATTCCAGGGAAAACCCACGCAGTCAGTTATAAGGACTGAAAACCCCATCCACCCCGGCGGGATTTGGACCGGAGTCCTAGAGGTGGAAGTCGAGGAAAGATACCAACACACCAACCCGACTGCCATGATAAGGATCACAGCAGCACTTCCAGGATTTTGTTTTCTTTCAGTTTATGTACAAGTTACATTATAATAATTATATTCATACCTGATTTGTCAATGAATGCAGCTTGCACTATGCTCTTTGTTGGCAGTCCGTGGAATACTTTGCGAGCGGCCTGTGGAAAGCCGTCTACAATGCTCTGAGTTCGCTCATCGTACTTCCAAACCTTCATTAAAAAAATCATAAAATATTAGCGTAGTTTTTCTAAAATCAAGCAGTCTGTAAGAACAATAGGGTTTATTTCAACTTACTGAGGTGTGACGCCATACGCGCCGAAATGGGCCACCTCCCGGAAACAGTGAAATAACATTTACAATTAATGCAACTGAAATATTATCAGTGTGATGTCATAGACGTTCTGTGCTGAAAAATACTTTCTTTAGAGGCCCATAGAGGAAAGAGATGGAAGTGAGGACAGGCCTTTTTACGGATGTTATTTAAAAGTTCTTAAGTTGTCCGGGTTATTGTGTTTGGCATGAAGTGTCACACATGTTTACAATATGGCTGAATGTTGAATTCAGTGACACATTTATGTTATTGCAAGGTGATGTTTAGGTGTGAATGATTCAAATCTTATGATGTATTAGAGCTACCTTAAACCACTTGAAGAAATATGTATGTCGCTCGTTCCTGTCATGCATGACCGCAGAGGGCGCTTTAGGTACTCCGAGAGCAGCTATTTTTAGAGGTGTTCTCGTTTCTTTTGTCTTGCCATCGTAGATCCAGTAATTTCTACCTTTATGTACAAATAAAATATGAATGTTCTTTCATTCGGGTATAATACTGTCAATTCTGTCTCCTACATAACCATGGTAGAATACTAACAGCAGGGTCGAGTTTTCTCCTGAAGGTCAAAGCATTATACTTATCGAAACGTCGAGTTGTTTCACCACCGTTCTCTTCAGAGCCACCTCAACTCATATTAGGAAGAGAGGTTTTCCTGTACTGGGTGTTACTTCAACTAGATTGTATCTCCTCTAGACAATGTTTCAAATCCTACCCATGGTGTTATTACCGCAAGTCTTACTACCTTACAAAGTTTCAAACACTCGACAGCATTTGTCTCGAACAAAAGTCGGAAGACATTGTTTAGCAGATATTAAAATTGTGTCATAATTTTTCAAATCTCAAGAGATATCATTGGACACGGTTTGCCAACATACAGACCTTCTACACAGCTAAGTTTCAAACGAAAACTTCATCCTCATTGTTTGCTTGTTTTGGGTTTTTTTTTCTCTTCAGTTTACGAAGGATTCTTCACCTACCTACCTCTAAAGAACACAGTTTTACCGTCCCATCGTGTGTATACAGCCGACGATCCATCCTTTACATTATGGAAGTAGTTCTTCGTTAAAGTGCCTTCCTCTGGACCGATTGCGTTTTTAGACATCGACACTTTCCAGAACTTGTTTCCCTGCAAGTAACACAATCATGGGTGCAATGTTCATCTTGGACTCATGGACTCATGGTGTGTTTTTGTTCTGATTTGAATGGGAATGGTTTGCCTAACTTCCCTGCCCTATGTTTCTTCAACTTCACATCGTGTGCATCTTCAGGCCTAGGCATTTATGAGGATTCCGTGGCTCTATCACCAGGGCCCAGTTTCATAGAGCTTAACAAGTATTACTTAACAATTTTTTGCTTAATAGCAGAAATGTGCAGGACACCAGTGAGTCACCTACATGTGACATGGTAGTTTCGCTGGTAACCTTATTCTGGTAACCATAACTTTGTTGGGCTTAGCTACTGTTTGTGCTTAAGCAGCTTTATGAAATCGGACCCAAATATTTAAAAAATGATGTTTGTTAATTTATCACCAAAGTCACCAAAACAGCTATTAATGTTGTTGAGATTGCTGCGGAGATTTATGTTTGGCCGTATGACTCAATAGTATAGATTCGGCGATCTAGGCCTACAAGAACATTCAGTAGTTTAATACTTACTGAAAATGCGTAAAGTATTTTCTTGACCATTGTCAAGCTGGTGATACCGATGCTGCATATCGGATGCTCTGGCACCATGTTAGCCACATATGGACTCTGTGGATTCCGTCCTATACACAGAGTACCAGTATCAAACATTACACTTGAGAGAATAGACAGTACCAACAAAATGGGCTACATCAGGATAAGAAAACTAGGAGTGACCCATTTTTGAGGGTGAACTCCAGACTTGAATTGTTGTTCCACACAAACATTAATTCTCCGAAGTCAGCATTAGATGTAATAAACTCTTGATAAGTTTGCAAAAAGTCACCAAAGTCCGAATCACGCGGACAACCTTTGGTTCTACGTCATTCTGCGCAGTTTTTTTTCGAGGAATCGCTGAAATTTTGCACCCGTTTCAAAAACTCAAGACACCCCATGAACGTTTTGGTTTTTAATCGACCAGAAGGTGGGAAGGTATTTGGTGGAAACCTTCGGTAATTCACACAGAGTAAGTGCTCTCATGTCGGTCATTGGCAGAGAACAATCGATTTAATTTCCATGTTGATCCGTAATGAGTATTCGAGAGATTAACTTACCGTATAAAAGTTGTATTCCTTGGACGTCATCTCGGGATAGTTTGAGGTCTGGGATGTATCCCTTGTCGTAGGGGAACATCAGTGAGCTGCTTTCTGAAGCATGGGCCATCCCAAGAGCGTGACCTATCTCATGGGTTACCGTATACAGATAGTCAGTTCCTATAAATTCAACACAAGATAAAGAATTGGAGAAAAACTCCGTAAAAAGGTGTAGTTTGCATGTTGTATGGCTTCTGACTTGCACTACAAAGCTATTGAAAAAATGGGGAGACCGCCAACATGGGGCTTAGTAGCTCAGCTGGTTGAGTGCGGTAGGTTACACCGGAGGTCGTTGGTTCAAAACCAACTCAAGTAAAATTTCTTTGTGCAGCCCATTTTTATTTATTTATTTATTTTTTTTTTTAAACTTGACAAACTCCATATAAGGGAAGAAGCAATGAAAAATAAACGCAGGATATAAAATATTTTAATAAAATTATGACATAAATTGTGCGGCACTTCTTCACGGTGGCAATTCAGAAGCAACCCTCAAGAAAAGATATGTATGGAGGACCGGGAGATAGTTTCTACAGGTCTTTAAGCCATACCTTCGGCTATTTCTTGATGGGTGAATATTTCCGAGTCATCCAGATGCACATCACCGTCCGCATCACCCCAACCACTCTTAGGAAAGAAAGCATGGGCCAGAGTCCCTCCGAGGCCGTCAAACAACGGGTCTTGCTCTATTTCGGTGTGGTAAAAGGCTCCAAAGAAAATATGCACATCGGCATTTTCGTCACCCTCTACCTAATATCAATGGAATAAAACACAATGGTCAAACGTGTTACAAAACAGATGTTTCATTTGTCTTGTAGACTGCGCAAGTCTCTTTTTGGGACCACTTTTGTCCCACGTACATTGTTTCAACACGTGAAGAAAACAAACTCGCGCACTTTAACGGTTCTCAATTTTTTTATACGCTCGAGACTTCAATCTACTCGAACCCACACATCTATACCCTGAAAGTGACGAGTCTTGCCACTTGTATTATCACACACTACAATTTGTAATTGCGATAATGGGAACTTTGGGGGCTTCTGACTGGTCTGCAATATGAAATGGTTTGAATTTTGTAACCACTGATTATGTGACTTGAAGATGACAGGCTCAAGTCTATGCTTTCCGAAAAGATGACGTAATGTGTTACCTTAGTGAAGGACAGCGGTGTGACGTCACTCCACAGTTGAAACGCTCCCTCTGTGTCTTGTTCTACCTGAGCCGGAGTGGTTCGAGACTGGGAGCTGTCTGGGTAGTTAATTATCCTTTTAAGAGGTCAAGTAATAAACAAGAAATGTTAACGTCTGAAAAACGTTTTCAAAAACCTGGGTTTATCATTGAAACTATAGTTTACGGGTTTACAGCCATGCTCCGTAGGATTAACTGATAGTTTTAAATGTTCTCTTATTCTTCAATACACTCTGTGAAGCATAAAAATCTACTTACTAAAGTGTCCACATTAAGAAAACACTTCATTTTAATACACTGAATAAGGCCAAGTCTGCCCGATGACGGTAAGGAAATGTAATTTCTACTTTATTATGAGTATAGGATGCCAATAATATTATTTACTTGTACGTAAGATCCGTTTTGTCCCATGTATATGCCAATCCAGCTACCGCGTATCTCTTTTGCCGTTGGTTTCCTTCCCCGGGTGGGTCTGTACTCTCTAACCTCGTATCCATTATTTCCTTGGGTTCATCGTGGACACCACACCTGGGTGTCTTCATCATCTTCACCGTAGCTTGGTCAAGTCGACCTGTCTGGTTGACCGCTGCGTATTTCTGCATCTTCTTTACAGCTAGGGTCATTTCCGTTACGTTCATCTGATCTGGTGGAGCGTTTCCCTTATCCGGGGAAATGAAACCATAGTCGGCGAGAAAGCTCTGAAGGGTCAAGTTGAAATGTTTATAGGGATTGTATCAATACCTGATGATTACCTTCAGTAATTTGGGCCTAAACTCCAAAATTTAATGACGATAACAACTCAGGACACACTACTCGGTTTAAGGGCACCTGTTGATAGGGGCCTATTATAAATCAATGTTTAAAAAAAACCCGACCCCTTTGAAGTAATGTAGTTTTTGGAGAAAGAGGTAATGTTTAACTCAAAAATTTGAATCTGAGAAAGGATTCAGGCATGAGGCCTTTCTACAGGCATCTGAAACCGCACAATCAATTCTATGCAACAAGGTCTATAAACAGCGTTTATTTTGATATGAATACGGTTGGAATTATATAAAGTAGCGATTCACATCCATTGATATTGGGTGGTGTTTGTCTAATTCGTCATGACAGAACACAGTCTGCTGTTGCATGACATTTTTGCCTCCACAAATTGGCGGACCGTATGTTCTGCTGGTTTTATTTCAAGAGGCATGTGTGTGTGTGTGTGTGTGTGGTTTTTTGTTTTTTTTAAACAACCAAACACGCTAAAAATTACATAACACTGTGTTTTGTTGTGCATGAACAAATCTTGAAAAGGATAAGGAGCAATTCCAAACAGCACTATTTTGAGAGATTTGAAGGCAATACAAAGCCCCTTTAAGTGTTTACCAGAGTACTGGCTTGAATTGTTAGTATACATACCGCAGCTGTGACGAGTGTAGGAATATCATCCGGGTTCACCAGCAGATCCGTGTATACAGGTACAGATTCAGATACTTTAAAAGTCATTACAAGACAAACTAACACGATGACAAAGTTCCCTTCCCTGCTTGACATTTTCGAAATTGTACAGTGCAGCTGGCGAATAATAAGCAAACTGAATAACACACCTGTACAAAAGTGCATTGACTTCAACTCCGCGAATCTTGCTTCACAAACCAAGCAATTAACACCAAAAACGAGATTAGTGTTGCCGTTTTATAAACGATTGTACCGGAGTGTGATTGTTCTGAAAGTCCTACTACAGAAGTGTGTTCGCTTTCCTAAACATACAAAAGCAGTTGATCACAATACCACGTGTTCTCGGTGGTGCTTGATCGCTTAATATGGGGCCAGGGTCGAACATACGTTAGCAATTGAACTTGAATTAAAGGGAAATAACCGAAAATTTGGAAGAATGTCAAAAATATTTCACATATCATTACATCATAATATCCGGAATGCCTATAATAGAAAGGAAAGCAATAATGTTGCGTTTTTCTCAAGTAAAAAACCACGAATGTGTTTATTGTTTTATATTCGTTCTGAGATAATTTTGATACACGTTGTAAGGCATTATCATGTAGTCATGGGTACCTCTCTATGAGGTACTAATCAAGTCGGCAGTACCCGCCGGGCAGAAGCGGGGTCAGACATCATCGGAGTTAGCCTTGACGATCATTCTGCCGTGTGCAACATTGTCATTGAAATGATGCATCGCCCGGATTTGGTAAACAATTTTGATTGAAAGTTGCGAGTGCCCAAAATGTTGACAGATGATGCTGTCTTACAAACTAAAACAAAAATTGACATTAAAATTTAAATCAAACTTTTCGGGTCAGATCTTCCAATTTGGACCTTGCATCTGTTCTTGTAATAGAGAAGAACATTTCCTTAATTAGTTTAAAGATCATTCTAGTCAGGACCCCACAATCAGACACACGTTACCCCATTTGGTTACGCCACCGTGAAGGCCTATGTATTTCAACAGAATACGTATACAAGGTGAAGACCAACGATGCAAACAATTTGCATCATTATGTGGCAAAATTAGATTGATTTTTTTTTTCTTCTAGTAAATTACAATCGAGCGCACATTCATGGGCATTATTACCTTTTGAAGAATGAGTTTTCCTTCCTCTGGGACGGATTACCACGTGTAAGAAAATGTTCCCTTTTTTAAAAGAAAAATAAATGAATGGTAAGTTAAACACCTTGGTGCGTCCACGGAATGTCTCAATGTCTATTGTTGGACCCCCTTTTTTTTGGTTCTCAGGTATGCACACTCACTCTGTGTCCACACTTGCTGTGATCACTCCGTGACAAGCAAGGCCTATAAATGCCAATATACCCATCTGGCTCTGGCAGTTGGAACTCATTTTTCAGCAATGTTTGTTATTATTTCGAACCTGTGAAAGTGATTTGTGACCCTGCTATCTCACAAGCAAGAAAATACATTACAACCTTAACTCAGTGCAGCTGGGCGTGTGCACAAGTGTTTCAGGTCATGGAGGCCAATAATAACAACGGTTATTTCACCGACCCCTGGGGGAAGTCTTGCGAACATTTAACTCTTGGTGGCGCCATTGCGTTTAGACAAGAAATGGCGTCCTACACGATTGGTCCAGGTTTGTACACTAGCTACTTACTTGCATTTTAGTTCTGTTTTCAATGAGTTTATTACGGATTACGATATTCACATAGATGCAAACTAACAGCGTCTTGCTCAACAAAGACATAAGTCAGTGTCATATGACTGTGATTTTAACCCACACTCCAATGACTCGACCATCACATCAGTCAAATAAAGCTTTTCTTTTAAGTTTCCCCTCAAAAGAGTCAAACACTGCATGTTTGGGTCCTACTAATGGAAACATTTCCATATCCTGCCACCACTTTTTCATTCATTTTTACCCAAAGGAATATCTCATTTGAGTAAATTAGATACTATTTTATTTCATAACGAATGAAAAAGTGGTGGTTGGATACGGAAATTTTTCCCTGTAATTACCCATCAACACACCGTCAACACGAACAGTAACGTCAACACACCAACAACACCTCCTATATACATATTAAATCGACAAAAGAGGAATAGAACTTTATGGACTAAAGGATAAAAATAATAACTGAATATTGATATACTCTCTCCAGCTCTCCAGTCTCACACTCACACTGTGTCAGTGTCCCCCAGTGAGTGTGACTGTGAGTCACAGTCACACTCACTGACCATGCTGACACGTCACTGTCAGTCAGAGCATAGAGATAGAGGTCAGAGTCAGTTAGAATTTCTTTGATCCTCCATGGTCAGAATCAGATTCAGAATCAGATCACGTGATACTTTTTTATGATTATCATTATTATATCCCGCTTGGCAGTACACGCTTTTTTATTTATTAAAAAAAACTATTGATAACTGGATAATGTGATACTAAAATTTAAATAGTGTAGTGGGTAGTGGGTTTATTGCCATTACTGGCACATACCTTTAAAGTACATATACTGTAGCTGACATTTCATAACGAGGTAAAATTGCAGGCAATTTCGACAAATGGATTGCATAGCTCAACATAGAAAGCTTCACTGCCGCCATTTTCCTCTTTTTTTCTTTTTTTTCTTACCTCAAAAGATATAAGAATATTCCTTTATTCATTAGTAAAACAAAGTGTACACTAAATGAACTTGGTCCATTAGTTTGAGTCTGTGGGCCCAACCTTTTCTTTTTCTGAGTTGTGGCTCCAACTCCAAGGATTTTTATAACGGGAAATAAAGTCAAAAACTCATAGATGGTCTCAATCCGCTAAAATAGTCACTGCACACGCTCAGTGCCGGCACAAGGCAGTATACATTTTTTCCAGCACTGAACATGCGAGTGACTATTTTTTGGGACTTGGGAATGTTTACGATCAGACTTTATTTTCCCTTTGAAAACAAAATCATTTGGTGCCACAAATCAGAAAAAGAAAAAGGTAATTAATAATCCATTGAATGTAGGAGTCAGTTTTTTTTAGGATAAAAGAAGAATTTTCTTGTTTTGGGAGATTCAGGAAGTGTTCTTACTTTGTAGGATACGGTACTGCAGTCCAAAGTATACTTCCAGCCGACTTGCCAATTTTCAAATTTGTTAAAACTTTATTTCAGTGCCTTAGAAAACTCCACCAAAACACTGTGTTTAGTGTTTGTAATGGGTTTTTTTTTTGTGAAAGGCAGTTTTCTCTCTGTTTTTATCATTCAAAACAGTGACCATGACAGTGGATGATATTAAATGGTCAGATAGTGAGAGAAGGTTGCCTGTGTACTGTGTACATGCATATGACCATATGATAGGCTTATAATTGCAGGCTGGCATAGTTTACATGGTTTATGCCGAGATTGTACTTACATTTGTAATGGTCAGACAATAGGAAGGGTAAAAGAATTCGTAATAATTTGTAATAATCTTTTATATTTTCATATCTTTTCAGAGGACGTTTGTTTGTGGTACTCTGACACCCACCTTAGACTCCCAGAGCTTCGTAAAACTCTACAGCGCCAAGATTTCCCCAGAGCAACGCGAACATTACTGGAGTGGATTCATCGCTACTTTGTACAATGTGAAAATTTTCCTCCCGGGAAATTCCCAAATCAGGAATGTGTCCGTCAGCTCATCGAAGAGTTCGTCTTCTACAGAAACTCTGGTACGAGTAGAGTGCAGGTATGAAAGTTATTTTTTGAGTCATTCAAAAGGATTTCACAGCCCTTGTTGCATTCTTCAGTTCTTACTTCTAAATCTCAACATCCATTAGGTTCAATGATAAGGATTATGATAAGTGATCATTAACCAAACTTTTGAGAGAAGTTGTTCATTATTCATTATTCCATACTTTTTACCTGTGTCGAAATGCATGGTGCTACACATGAACCCATTCATTAACCCAACTTAAGTGACACCATCTTGGCAATAATCACGATTCCAAATCATTAATTTTCTTGCTATTCCAAAGTTACATGTATGAGCTTAAAAATATCTTTCATAAGTGACAAAATACCCAGTTGGGCTGGAATCTTATCTTTGAGAGGGCAAGACCGTTTTCATTTTGCGAAGGGCACTTCCATTGGCAAATCATAAAAAAGTCTATGAGAAACATTTGAAGGGTCACCAAGGCTAACACCAGGGCAACAAGGCCATGCCATGGCCTCTGTAGCCTACATGTTTATGAAATTCCAGGCCTGATACAGTGACAGTAATTTGCATTATTCGCGGTTGATTTCAAAGCCAGGCTGCCATTATATCCCCCCCCCCTTCTAGTTAACATCATGCTGCATTTAAACATCACTGCAAATTACCTTTGGTCTGATAGTTAATAATCACCTTTTCAATCCTGACAGCAAGAATAATAAACAAGATGCATCGTTTTCCTTTTAAAAAAACAACAACACAACATTTTGAAAGTAAGAAGAGTGTCCCTGCAAACAGACCAATTAAGTCTGGTTACCTCAATGAGTGGGCCCAAGCTTGAATGCTTAAAAGTCATTGCACCATACGCCGTTTTCGAAACCACAGCTTGGGCTCCAGCTTGGGCTCTGTCCAACTATTTGAAGCCCTGTAAGGAAAGCTAAGCACACACTTTCTTAATACCTGATGGATCCCAAGCGGCCAATGACTCTTCACTCCTTAGAATTACCCCCCATCCATCTACAAGATTGCAGGCGTGTGAAACATTTGTAATCGGGAGAATAAGACTCAAAATGGCAAACTTGTTGATAAGGCCCATTTCCTGCAAGTCACAGTGTATTAGTGGAGAGCATTGACATTGTCTATTTGTCAGTGTGTAAGCCCTCCCAGTGGAGTACAGGAAACTAGGTCTGAAACTGCCCTTTGGGGAACTGTTGGAACTTGCATGGGTCAGTGGCAAACAGTCAAAGCTGAGTTTATGGGGAAATCAGGAAAGATGGTTGTCTGTTATTGCATTTGTAAAATAAAAGGTTGATTCATCGATGTAGATGTCTTTTAGTTTTTTTGCAGAGTTTGAGACAAAGAACACGTTTCATTTCATTCCTGAAGTCAAAACATTTATGGTGTCTTCGTTCTCCTATAAAAGAGACATACAATCTATTCACAAACATTCAGTCACACAGTGATAAAGAAATTAAAATTTTGAAAATAAGTTGGTGAGTTGACGATGTTCTTGTAAACAAGAAACTTATCTCCTTTTCATTCTCAGCAAAAGTTGACGGCCATTCAAGAGCTGCGACTTCTGGAAGAGCTTTGCAACCATTTTCAGATCAACAAAAACCTGATCACAAGACACAATGTCTTTGATTCCTTCTTCGGCTGTAAGCCAGGACCTGTACAGACAGGCGACGAGCACAGGACTGGAGCACTGAGTAAACTAGTGTCCATGGCTATTGCTGTTAACTGTATCCCTGTGCTTGATTGTGCTGCTGTCTTAATCCACAACCAGGTACACGAATATTGGCAGTTTAGTTTTCAAAGTTCATTCAAATCATTTTCTTTTTAGCGCTGTTTACAAGAAAAACTGACTGGGTAATGATTATAATACATTTTGGGGTGAACAGAGAAGAAAGGACTTGAAAGGGATTTGAACCTGTGATCTCCAGGTTTACGTGCCGGTGCTCTACCAACTGAGCAAACTAGCCCTAAGGTGGCGGTTTCCCTAATTTGTCAATATCTTTGTTTTGGTGGGCACTAAATCGAAATTTTTTTTCTTTGTTCACCCTAACAAGTGTACAAAATTTCCTTCTGAAAGTCACGTTATGCACATTTGAACTACTATCCTTTGTAATAATGTACACAAGTCCATTAACAATGCTATTTACTAAAGTTTTGGCCTTTACTGGGATGTAAATAAGCACGCTGCTCATTTTTTAACACACCACGGGCATTGCTAGCCAATGATGTTGATGCAACTGTACACAACACCAGAACACCAGCGCAACCTGAGTCAAAGCCTGCTCCTTAGGTGCTTGCAATTGGCCTAGAGCTTCCCAGTAACGGTACAGGACATGTACCATTTAACTAAACTGGATCGGTCTAGACCATGTCACCTGATTTACAAAAGGAGTGGCATTTTGCATTCCGGGGCATTTCCTGGCAGGCAAGATGCTACAACACTTGTCATATGAGAATATTTCACACGTTATATCATAATGACCATAGAAAATCTAAAAATGTAAACATAAGAGCTGAACAAAGATTTGGGACAAACCATTTTTTTTTTGAGGGGGGGGGTGGGGGTTTCAAATCAAAACTTGAAAAAAAAAAGCACATAGTGCAATTTCCATAAAATGTAAGTTTTGTTTTCCCATTGAGCTAGTGCAAACATTGTGCCCTGAAGGAAGTCCAGGCTATGTGTTCATACATTTATATGTGACTCATTGGTAAACACAGTTTAAAACATACCTGTTCAGTAATAATTAGAATCAATTAAGAGTTAATGACTATTTAAGTAGTTCAAATTACTTGTTAGTGTTACATGAAAGTCTTTTACACTTGTACATGTACACTGTATGTAACAGTACTTTGATCTTCATTTGTCATGCAAACCTACTTTGAATTATTGATCTTTGATGCTCTACTTAACAAAATACGCTTGGAAAGAAAATTTCTCAGGAATGTAAAATACTTTCAAATCTTTCAATCTAGCTGTGGAACATGCTGCGTACAAGTGTATGTACCCTTTATTTACATGCCAAGCAGATGGCTTAAATTGCAAACATGAAATAGTAGACAGCTTTAAAATTACTTGACTGTGTATAAATCCTGGCTGTTTTTTTTAAATCCACAGGGAGCATCGGAGGCCACTCTGTCACTCACTCAGAGTATTGTGCAAGACTTTTGCATATTGATTCCAGATGCCAAGGAATTACTCAGGGACCTTGTGGATTCCTCACCCCTGTTTGTGAGCCGGCTCATGGCATGTCTAGCTGCACTTTATGACGTAGACAGGGGTAGGTACATGTATTGCAGACTGGGTCTAATAATCGGCTTTGGTACATGATGCCTGGGCCCAATTTCATAGAGCTGCTAAGCACACAAATTTGCTTAGCATGAAATTTCTTCCTTGATAAAAACAGGATTACCAACCAAATTTCCACGTGATTTTCAGGATAAGCAAACAACAGCTGACAACCAGTAACAAGCAATATGCAACACATGGAAATTTGGTTGGTAATCTTGTTTTTATCAAGGAAGAAATTTCATGCTAAGCAAATTTGTGTGCTTAGCAGCTCTATGAAATTGGGCCCTGGTTGCACTTTGACCCCCCCCCCCAGTTCATACACTCCCTCATTCTTCTGGCCAAAGACCCCTATTCTTCGGGCTGAAGACCTTCTTCCCCAACCCCCTCCCCCTCTCACCACTTCCCCTGCCCACCAGCCCCCACAAAAACAATTACAGAACAGAAAAACACTAAATATTTATGATGTTGAGTTACGTGTACAATTGTTGAAGGCTGTTGTTGAGACCATGTAAGCTTATGTCTGAATTGGCCAGATTGGCCAGATTCGCTGAAAACACCATTCTTCAACCATAGCAGTAACCAAAGTAGCTTGACTTGGACACAGCCCTTTGACTATTCAACCAGTTCCTGGTATGCGCTAAGCAAATAAGGGCAGATAGAGTTTCCTGTGTAGCAAAAATTAAACAGGGATCTGATTGTAAACAAGTGGTGGAGTGAACTTTTTGATTAGGTTCACTTTTTCCGCATTTCACTTTTGTTTCTTAAACCGACTAGTGCATTACCTGTAATATTCTCATCCAGCTGTCAATTACATGAGGGTTTTTTTTAGTCGAAACTTATTTCCAAGCGAACATAAGGTTACAGAAACTTAGAAATATATGGTTTTTGTTGAAATTGCAGATCCAAAGAAGAAGAGTTTAGCACCAGTGTCATTACTGGAGGTAATAGCCAGTTGGATAAACAAACGTCCACTCATATTCATCGAGCATCTCCTGAGCCCACCACCAGGTATCCCATCATTCCACAGTGGGGGTCAGGACCTTGGGTCATCCCGGCTTCAGGGACCCTTCCCAGGATTGATCAAGGCATGCGTCACCTCTCCGCTCGTCCTGAACAGACCCATCTCCAAGACTGACGTCAGTACCCACAGGGAGGAACAGCCCACGGAGCATCATCTCTACTCCAGGCTCCATCTCGGCGTTCTCCAGGCGCTCCTCGCAACACAGAACAGACAAAAACAACGGTCGTCACTCGCATCCAAA
Organism: Pisaster brevispinus; assembly: GCA_023634235.1. Lineage (NCBI taxonomy): Eukaryota > Metazoa > Echinodermata > Asteroidea > Forcipulatida > Asteriidae > Pisaster > Pisaster brevispinus. Next base: position 6,411,934 of record JAMKCF010000021.1, on the reverse strand, counting down.
GCCAAACTCGATGAGGTGATGTCAGTTAGAGACATAGAGGGTGCTATCAACAGCCTGCGGGGGCTGCTACACGGAGGTCAATTTGAGGAAGAGGTCATTCATATTTCCTTGGATAGACTTGCTCAAGTGGTGCAGGTAGCCACATCGACTGGGGCACTAGCCTGTTCTAAAAGTAAGTTCCTTTAAAACGTTTCTGAAGCATTCTCCAAAAAATTATTTCAAAAATGTGGTTTTTCTGCTTAACTGCAAAATTAATCCAAGCAGTGTTCCGTGCTGATTAAATCAGGCCAATGTTTGGGCTGTGTATTGGTATGGCCTTGTTTATAATTCATTTGTATCGGTTACAACACCAAGCCTGAAATTGAGAGGGCAAGGCCAATTTCATTTTCATTTTTACGAAGAGCCTTTCTGCAAAGTTGTTTATTACTTGATATTAGAATTTAAAAAGTCACATCCCCTTAATAAGGTGATCCCTTCTCCAGCCGCTTCCCAGGTTGTATTATAAACTTGGGTGTAATCCCTGGCTATCTGGCAGTTACAGGTTGAATGGCTTCGGACTGGCACCCCCGAACAAAGATACTGATAAAATAGGGAGACCGCCAACATTAGGGGTAGATGGCTCAGTTGGTAGAGTACCGGCGCGTACTCTAATACTAAAATGTAATGTACATATAAAACAGATTAAAAAGCACGGCATTACACAAATATAATACAGGGCACTGCTAGGGTTAAATTCAAAACTAAAATACACTGTACTCTGCTTGATTGTTTTTGATAATTGGATACTTGTATTGTTTTCTCAGGTACTCTTAAGACAACATTTGATGGTCTTCCCAACAATCAGTGAGTTGTCATTTTTGTTCTCTTTTCTTTACGCCTCTTTAACATCTTAATCACTTTTTACATTTTGCTTTGATGGCTTTTCGCAACACCCCTAGGCAACTCTCTTTTTTAGATTACTACTGTAATAATGGCATCCTAAACAACCAATTTGGTAATTATCCAAAACTACTTTTCAAATGTTTTAAAGTCTCTCTCAAGAAAATCAAATCTAATACATTTTATAACACCTAAACTTCTTCTCGATTGTGAGAGGTTTTATCCATTGACATTTTGAGCCATGCCCATACCCCTGAATGAATAATCAGGCCAGACGCCGTCTTGGAAATTGCCCTACACTTGTAAGCAGAATAGGGCAGTTTTCGATGCCAGCACAGTGTATACCCTAAAGGTCCCAGGGTGAAAGTTGACAACCACACGGCACAATATTGGATTATTTTTCAACAATCCCTAAAAAACCATGACCTTCAAAACTTTGATTTACAGGAAAAAGTTTATGGGTCGACAAAATTCATGAGGTGCATGATTTGTTTACTGTTTTGTGTGGTGCACACATTATAATGTATTTTTAATCTTGAATTTATTGGTCGGAGTGATTTTTGAAGCTTAGCATAGTGTGGTTAGTAGAAAGTAATGTTTACTTGTGAAGTTGCGGGTACAACCATAAATAAATAGTAAACAAAAAAGATCTTATATAGTGCAGAATCCGCCATAAAAGGCACCCAAGGTGCTTCACACAAACAATAAAAGTAAGAAATGAAAAATGCACAATGTATAAATAAAACTACTGAAGAATTAAACGTTACTTAAAAAGTACAGTAATATGTAAAATACAAGCAATGACAAGAGGATACTATCAATAACACAAAAATTTAAAAAAATGCATCTAAAAAAAAAAACAGTAGCAGAGCTATATGAACATAAAACATTTAAACCCTAGAAAAACAATCAATTGAGTGATTCAACAAATTCTTGTTCGGGCTAAAAGGACATCAGACTCACTAAATCCTTATTAAAATTGACAAAATTTTCAAACTCTTCTTGAAACTGTTCCATGTGTAAATCTCTTTTGGGAGGAGTCTTGGTTCTGATGGCTGTTCTGGGAGTCAACACCCCTCCCTAAAGAGACTTACACATTATTGGACCAGCAGTAGTAGTTACTTTCTATTTCTTAGTCTGCTTTTGGACTCTCTCTGGTCCATGGTCCGGATTGAGTTACACGTAACAGTGAGACAGGTTAATATATCATCTCCTCCCCAGTCCTTCCTCCATACCTCCCACATCCTCCCCGGGAGAATCCAAGAACTGTACCCAGTCATGGATCAATCATGTTTGTTTACTGACCTTAGAAGCAACTAACTAATTCTATGTGGGTTTAACATGTAGAACCTCCCTCTGTGACAGCTTCTCTGTGTTTCTGTATCACATGATCTAACTTTTGCAGTTTCTTGTATGAAATTACCACAAAGACTTGGCTGTATTTATTTATTGCTTTAAAATCTGTCTGCAGTGGGACTTACAGGGGATTAGGGTCACAGGCATGGGGGTCATCTCGGGTTACACATGGTTGCAATAATTTATCGAGCTGCATGTACATAATAGAACAAAATATTATAACCTGAACAAAACCTGGCCAGTCAGTTTCAATTCAACGTCAACCAGTTCCGTCTGAACCAATCAAAATACCATGCTTGGTTGTTATTGTAATTAATATTCATTCCAAGGATGTGATACATGTATTAAGATATTGAATTATGATCAGACATTGTATGCAAATATTGACTGCTTTGAGTGCTTTGGTTGAAAAATTGCAATCCCTCAAGTCATCCCCAGAGGGTTCTTTGTTCCTTTGGCGTTGTCTTGTTGTTGGAAAGTAGAACTTTGGGGGAGGGGGGTTACTGAGAGGGCCATAGAACAAGTAACAGCAGTCATAATTTTTATTTTAACACCCCACTAAATAAAGTTCTATACACAGTAGGTACTCAGGAAGTTTCCCACTGGTTTCTATGGGTAATAGTACTATTGGTTGCTACGGGCATAGTGCATTTGATGTGCTCTGAAACCAATCAATAGGCAGATCTACTGAACGTATGTGGTGCTCGAAAAGGAATTAAGAATCCTACACACTGTTCAAATTCTGTACTCTGGGTACCTGTGCAGGGCTTTTAAAACAGAAATGTGTCTTTTGTATTAGAAATGGGGGGAAAATGCACAGCAAAAGGTTACCCCTGATCAGCTGAGAATATTTACATCTTTGGAATCAGTGTCACAGACATGACAGACAAGTTCATTCCACTGTCATGTCCGTCACGCAGTCAAATCGTGACATGATGCTACACCACAAATGTGACGTATACGGATGGCACACATGGAACACCATATTTAGTGGTTAATGTCGGGTGTCATGGCCGAGCGGTCAAGCACATTGGACTCAAGCTCTGATGGCCTTGTCATCAGAGTGTGGGTTGGAATCCCGGTCATGATGCTTGGGTACACGAGCGAGACACTTAATCATAAAATGCTTCCCTCTGCCCAGGTGTACCAATGTACCAATGTGGGGGCTGAGGCGGTACTACATGTATGTAGAATTAACTCCTTGGCACTAATATTTTAAGCAGCTTGAGGTTGTATGCTCCCAAGGGAGTTGAGAAAGGTTGAAGAATGGTGAAAGGAAGCCTGATAAACAGGAACAATCTTGTACTAGGATATGTTCGAACCAAGTATTAATGTGACATTTATTTTCTACCTCACTGAGTGATAACTTTTCATAATGCAAAAAATGGAGCATAATGTAGTAATGCAGAAAATGATTCAAGAAGAACTTACTATATATGTAAAGTAAGTTACCCTGGGACATGATCTCTGCTTATTGCTGGGTTTGCCCTTAACTTTTTCAGTGATTAGCCAGCAGGACCAGTTAGCTTGTCATTTCACTGGTCCCCCAGCTTTTTCACTTGTCAATATTCAAATGAAATAGGGATGTTTTTCAACACTGAACTAGACAGCAGGACCACTTGCAGAGAATTCTGACTGGTCCTCAGGTGTTTTAACTGGCATTTCGTTGGCGGACCACTGTTAAGGGAAAATGCTGTATTGGGTGAATTTTCTAAACTAATCCATTTTTTGCTTGGGTTATAGGTAGGGTCATAGATTGGTTTTTGTCAACGTAATGCTGATTCATAGGCCAAATTATCAATAAAGATACAATATAAGTCACCTGTGAAAGTTCCAGATGAAAACAGTGTCTGCTTGTTGAGAAAACTGCACACACAAAAAGTATTTCATCAAAAACGTTAAATTTACCCACCATAGGTGACAGCGGGTACAACCACATCTTTGGCCGCAGCATTCACAAGTGGACACCACAGAATCAGAAAAAAAAAGATTCATGTATGAATCGTTTCTCAGATTCAAATGCTACTTTGTGAAAAATTATCCAAACCATCTTACTTCGGAGGTAAACCTTTCTCAGAATAGTTTATACTTTCAACAGCTGCAGTGCATCTCACCATATGTACATAAGTTGTGTACATTAAGTTTTGGAACACAATACAATACAATACAACACAATACAATAAAATATGATACAATACAATACAATACAATACAATACAATACAATACAATACAATACAATACAATACAATACAATACAATACAATACAATACAATACAATACAATACAATACAATACAGTACAATACAATACAATACAATACAATTATTTTTTGGAGTATTTGCCAATCTATGAGCCTACCTTTAAGCACATGGTGCCACAGTCTGACAGTAGCATTTAGAAAACAACAAACTAGTGGAGAGATTTTTCGCTGATACAGACAGACTATAAGGCATTGCCCTTTTATCCCTGAACCCAGAACCGCTTGACAGGAACAGCTTCCTGCCGAGTCTGTTTCCAATTTCCCATTCGGGATAAGAACCAGATTTCCTTGGAGGATGCTATCTATAATGTCAAGTTCAATTCATTCCAGCAATCGTTAGGGTTGACGGTGACACATGGGAGATAAAAACCCAAGTGTGAAAATGTCCACTGAGGAAAGTCACTGATTTTTACACTCGTTTTTGTATGTTGGGTTGGATTTTGTTCCATAAATATTAGGTTCAATTGAGATTTTAAGAAATCCTCCAGCATCTGTGGTTGGAAATTCACCCTATCTTTTTGAACTTTACACTCGGTCAACTCTCGTTATAACAAGGTCACTTGGACCTGCCAACTTGCCTCCTTATAACAGGAACGTTTATATAAAAGGACAGCAAAACAATGAGACACACAGCCGAAATGAGATTGGGGACTTCAGAATGTACTCTTTATAAGCAGAACCTCTTTATAACAGTGCTCTTTATAATGAGAACCGACTGTATTTATAATTGTATGAACTTGGTTTGTTGCAGCATTGTACGTTGTACATGGAAAATTAACCATTTATTCACATGATAGCATTAAGTGCAAAATATGTAAATGTTTGATTTGTCTTGGCTGTAACCCATATTGCTGCATTACAATCAACATTCATTATTTACGGCCTTGCAAATAAACATATCCCAATGACAAACTGCATACTGTTGGAAAGAGCTAATTACTCTATTAAGTGTGAAATATATTTTCCCATGTTTCCCTTCTCACATTACTATGATTTATTGTTTATATATGAAGTAATAAACCATAAGGGAAACTGACTGGGTCAATTTTAAATGATTTGGGTTTGAACAAAGAAATACTGACTGGAGCGGGACTTGAACCAACAACCTCCGGATTAACGTACCGGCGCTCTACCAACTGAGCTATCCAGCCCTATGTTGGCGGTCTCCCTATTAGACAATATCTTTGTTTCTGGGTTTTCCTAGTTGATATGCATTTACAGCATTTGTGTAGTCTATGTGAAATCATGTAGTTATACAGATATGGGTAAAAATACAAGAATATGGCAATGAGCCAGGAACTAAGTTAGCTTTTATCTAAGCGCACATTAAGGAAGTTGTGCAGTTCTCACAGTGAAATGTCATACATTGTGCCTCATTAGTTGGGCATAGGCAGGAAGTTATGTAGCTCCTCTGGAGAATAAACTGCTAGAATTTCAAAGGTTATGCTTAAGATATTTATGGAGATAGTCTGAAATAACTGTTCATGACCTTACATGTACCATGCTGTAATTGTTACTAGGTTTACTCCTCTAATAGAAACAGTATTTCGCTTAATCTGTTCTCTTTTTGTTTTGTGCAGGTTGCTGTCTCTGGTTTTGGACCATGAGGGCGCTATACCAAGTTAATAGGGTGCAGATTGTGGAACTAGACTCGTTGTCATCGGGTGACTCTTGTAGCAATAGCATGTGGAAACCACTGTTCTCTTCATCAGTCAAACTGGCTATTGTTTATGGCTAATACATGTACATACACTCACTCTGGTTCAATGGAAGGGTGAATAGTCTGGTACATTTTGGGCATAGATTTAAATCAGTATGCATTATTAATGTTGCACACAGGGAGCTTAACAAAGATGGTGTCAGCATCATCATGGTGACGTCCTTATTATTTGTTCGTTTCCACTGTTCAATGTTCTGAGTTGCTTGGTGAAGCTGGTCCAATCCAATACCAACCAACCATCCTCAGGTCATCAAAAAGTTGCTGTTGGTAGGTTCGCATAAGTGCGCCGCCTCCACGGTACAGTTCTGTACTCTTTAGGTTGGGTGTTCTTGTCCAGGAATATTGAGAGTGCAGTGTCACGCCTGGTTGCGTGTCCAGTCAGTTGTAGACACTGCTTGTGTAGTGTTGTTGATGCTGGTGTGACAGCATTGGTGATTCGTTCAGGGTATCTGATATTGAGTGCATATCGTAGCAAAGCTTGATGGGACGCGTCAATGGTTCTCTCAAGCGTTTCTGTTAGCATGATAAAGGTCTTTTGACCACCTTTGGGCTTGCAAGAAGAATATTGGACACCACTGAGCAAGGTGGACTTAATGCTTGATTGGTAATCTTTATAATAAGTACATTAATGTGAAAAGGCCTTGATAAACAGGAGTGACAGACCACCACAATGATCCTAACACTCAGCCAGACAAGCAACTAGAAAGTAAGAAGCCTGTGGCTTTGTATAGTAATGTAGGCCACAGAAGCTTTCTGACTGTGCATTTTCTCACTGCGTTTGTGGGATAACTAATAACTCATGTACATGTACATACAAGCCAAACTCCAAACTTGGAAGTCTACTTAAATAAAAACTATTAAATCAGACTGCATTCAGAAATAACACTAAACGAAATCTTTCATTGTTGAATTTACAATTTTATAATCAGTTTATTACAAAATCTTTTTTATGGAATATCATGTTGTCGGTTGTTAATTACAATTTCTATTGATGTTTCTTTTCAATATTTACAAAGTGTACATTTGTATATAGAGTAGACTTTGTCACCTTGTTTACAAAAAGAAAAACATGACCGTGTACATTCCACCGCATTTCCTGGCAAGCAATATACTGCACTGGTCCGATGAGAAATTTCCCTTTATTACTCAATTTTACCAAATACAATCAAGAATTGTAAAAAATAACATCTGGACAAGTTGAAATGTCGCTCATTTTTTCATAATAAAAGTTGAGAAAATCAGACCGTATCATCTCAAAAAAATGTAAGTATTTACATTCTTCCATTGAGCTGTGTACAACTTGAACCTCCAGGAAAGAGTCCAGGCTCTGTGTTTGTTTTTGTAAACATGTGATGTCACAGGTTACATGATCTAAGTAATAAATAGCACATTAATACTGCAAAATGATTACTTTGTTTTCATAGTTTACCTTGCTTCTGACTACCCTGAAATTATGTACATGCAATTCCTAAGGCATCTCACTTTAAAATCTAATTTTCAACCAACAAAATTCCCTAAACCAAATAGGGAAATTTGTTTCCATTAAAAGTATAAAGCCAAATTTGAGTTTTCTTTACCATTTTATGAGTACGGTAATCAATTAGATGTACATGTATTTCTAATGATTTGACTGTCAATGGGCAATGGATACCTCGGGGTATGATGGGGCTGATGTGGTGTGGCAACAAGCTAGAAGATGACAAGAAAATGAAAAAGAACTGCAGAGGAACAACGTCCTTTGCCACATCCAATGATGACATCACAATCATCAAATGGCAAGATAGCAAGCCCATTACTTAGCATCCTCCTTCACTGGAGCTGAGCCGGTAGAAACTGTGAAGAGATGGTACAAGGCAGACAAAGCTAAAGTGGACGTTCAATGTCCCAACACTGTCCAGGTGTACAACCAACACATGGGAGGAGTGGAAAAGATGGACCACCGCATTGCCCTGTGCCGCTGCACTTGCGGATAAAAGGGGTGGTACTTGCGGATTTTCTTCCACTTTCTAAATGCTGCCGTTATCAATGCCTGGATAAATACACAGATGAAAGGTTAACAAAACAAAGCACTTGATCTACTTCACTTCAAAGCATCAATTGCAAAAAGTGCTTTGATCAAAATGGGTACAGTTGAAAAGCAGACAAGAGGCTGGCCATCCACCGTGACGCCCCCTCCACTAAAGAAAAGAGCACCTACTGCATCGGTGGCAAGAAAAGTACGCATTCATGATACCGGTAGCCATTAGCCAGGAAAAAAAAACTGACAAAGAAAACCACTGCCATGACTCGGCTAGAAAAAAGGAAGACTCAATTCTGATGCGGAGAATGCAGAGTTCCAGTCTGTCCAACAGGCACGGAGCACTTCCACGACAAGAATGCTTAGGCCACAGAACCATCTCCATGAACAGTTGCAACTCGGTAACAGCTAAACCCAAATCACAGTGAAAAGGGATAGAGGGCTGGATCAAGATAGCTTCTTTTTTTTTAATCATTAAGACACCCACACACACTGCTTCTGCAGTGTACACTATTGTGATATATTTTTTAAGAGCATTGAGCTAATAGACCTTATGCATATATGACGACACTGGAGTCAGGCATGATATTCGGTCCATGGAAAAAAAGTAGGAACATTTTATTGAGTACAAAGCAATGGAACCCCCTGTGTGCAAAACAGTAATCTTCTTCGAGCTCAACTGAATGATCCCGACATAAGTCGTGCGGTTGCACTGAAGTTAGAGAGGAAAACTAAACCAAGTAAGAGGCAAACCATCAATGAGCCAGCCGTAGTCCCTCTCCCCCCCACCCCCCAAAAAAGGGTGTCCTTCCTGTTGACAGTAAAATATTATCCATACTTTGGTTGAGCAGTGTTCTGTGGATGATGATTTTTCGTGATTTGAGATGTCTTACAAATTGCCAGATTGTTAATTGAGGATATTCAGAACTCCAAACTCCAAATACATATAAGTTTACTTCAAATTTCAATTCCTTTCAAACTTTAGACAGCAACACAACATTTATAAAAATAGTGTCCTTATTTATATACGCATCGTAACAAGGTCATTTACTTGGTCTTTTTAGAGGCCGTACAGAATTGTCAATTATTTCAGGGTCGTACAAAGCGTACCATGGGGGGTAGGAAGGTTACATCGTATGCAATATATTTTTCCGACCAACATATCAAATTTCACTTAGCACTATGGCGCGAAATTAGGAACTACATGTATGTCCATCATTTATTTTTGTTGATAGGCACAACTTTGGGGGAAAGGGGTCATTTACGACATTGAACATTTTGAAAACTTTGGATGGCCCCTCAGAAAGCTCGAAAACAGTGAAATAAGATTTGACCCGTCACGTATGTGCAATGTTACTTCATCTTAAAAAATCCACAAAAATGTACAATAAAATGTGCACAGTTGTGGACACTTTGTGCCTGCTAACCTTTGCCCCACTTGGCTTATTTTATAGAGATGATGTTATATCATCTATACATGTACATGAAGCCAATGAATGCCATCTGTGATAGGCAGTAGGAATGCAGCGGATAGAATAACTCACTTTCTTTTTGCATGATTTAGAAAGGTTTAAATTTCCTTGCAGCTTTCATCTCAGCAATCTTCATCTTATCTTCCTCAAACTTTTTGCGAAGCTCGGCAATATCTACAAATAAATAGAAAGAATTGAAAAAAAATAAAAAAATTATAAAACAAGATAAGGCTTTTCTAATAGAGATTTTAATTGGCCCCTGAACACATAGAGGCTGTTGTGTAAGAAGATGTGCTCCATGCTAAGGTGGTCAATTTTGTCACCAGTAGTTGCTTATGTCAACATTATTTGGTAACGAGGGGGTTAAACTAAGTAAATTGAGAGTTAAATGTAAAAAGTGAGACAAATAATGTGAGAAACAACATTGGAAGGGCAGAGGCCAGTACAGACCATTACATTTGAAATGCGACACCATCAATTATTTTTGGATTTTGACGAAAATTGCACTTGAAGGGTATCAAACACAGTGGCAATTTATACCGTCTTAAGGTGGGGTTAAAGACTTCCAAAAAAATAGTTAATGGCCTGACATTTCGACCCTAGCAGAGTCTTTCTTGAAGGCTCGAAGGGTTAGAGACTTGGGAAAATGAGTGGATCATAAAACTTATTTTGACCTTGGAGCCCCTCTTCAAGTTACCACCACTGACAAGGAAAGGGCTCAAACATACTAAATAATTCAGAAACTTTGCCAGGGTTTGTCGGAATAAAACACCCGTGATGAAATTGACAACTTACGTTCCCGTTTTGTCTCACGCATTTGGAAGGTGTAGAAGTTGAGTAACTCTGTCTTCTCTCTCTTCTTCCTCTCCTTGGCTCTTAGTCGTCGCTGATTCTTTTCCGTCCTCGCTACAGCCGGCTTGGCACTCTTCCTTGTTACTGTCACCCAACCCTCATCATCTGGAACGCCCTCCTGCGCCTCACTTTCCTTCTCAGCCTGTATGAAGAACAAACATACTGACTGGCACTCTCTTCTCTACTTTATCGAACAGATCAGTCTCCAAGTTCATGGTGCTGCTAAGCACAGAATTCGACACTTACGCCACACTGTACAGCCTGTGGTTCTGTGGGGCGTCAGCGCAGAATTCCACGGTAAGCAGACCCATGACATGGGCATCTGACTTCAGCAGGAATAACTGGAGCATAATTAACGGTAGAAACTTCATTGCTGGTGTGCGTGCTAAAGCCATGTAAGGCATGGGTCTTTTGGTCCCTTTTTTCCCCCTTCTTTTTTGCGGGGTGATGGGTACACAGCCCCGGGGTTGTGTAATTGAAAGCATTTTTTTTTTACTCGTAAATGCCGATGCAGATTTTGATATATTGAGTCTACTTGATGCCGAGCTTCCAATATATTCATAATTAAACAAATCTGAAATACGACGGACCTCGTGAAAAAAAAAACCCTAAATTTTGTTGATACTGCAGAGTCATTGATACAAATGTATAAAAACCAGGTAGTTCCTGTCAAATTCAAATTGGGTTTCCTTGCTCATCCCATAGATGGGAATAAGAGCTTTCAGATTGATATCAAAACTGATCTCAACTTCTAAGGTTATCTTCACTTCCAATACCATTTAACTTTTCCCAGATTTGATTGACTACTACACATGTACCTAATTTTGGCATCGGGTGTCACATAATGTACTTATTTCCAAAATAGCAATTAAAAAATTCTGGAATCGACTGACAGATATACTTTTGCAACTGTGAGCACTTTGTTCTAAGGGACTAAGCAAAATCCCACCATCAGCTATAAAATAAACTTACCTCATGTACTTTGGTGTCATGATCTTGCATGAAATCGTCAATATCTCTTTGGAGATCCTCTGAACTGGGACGACCCCTAGAGTACTCGGTACACCACTCTGCATTTACAAGAAGTAACAATAAGAAACAATGAAGATGTTTCAGGTCCATGTGAGTGTTTGAGGAGATTGTGAACAGGTAATACACATGCGAGATGCAGTTACCATGTACTTGAATGCCAGCCTCTACTCAGAACTTTCTACACGCCATCGAAGCTTCTCTAAACAGATACGGTCTGCCATTCTGGGAGTCGAAGTGCATGTAAAGATATGATGCTCCTCTCACCATTCGCACGTCGTCTGAAATGCACGTTGCACAGAAACACACAGGATACGTGACTGCCAAAATGGTGCAACCAAGATTTAATGTAGGCGCTGACGTCAGGTGAATTAGCTCAATAGGAGTTGGCTCAAAGTTTTGTAAACATTCTCAAGGGTATGTTTTGTACCCAAGGTAATCCAAGTCATCCTTCTGTTTTGAAAAATGAACGGTCGATAACCACGGACTTGGACTAAGCCACTGCGGTGTTAAATAACTTTACTTGATTCTGTCTTTGATTTTGTCATTAAGGCTGCTCCCAGAACCTGGAAAAGGCTGTGCGTGTGTAGTTTTATTTGCATATCTGCTTTGAGGCAATTTGTACACACAGCCATTTTTTTTTTATAGCTGTATGGCAAATTCCAGCTTTCCCAATGGTTGATCTGATTAATTTTGCAATACAGGCACGTTACATGGTGTTGATACTTTGTCCACCACACACAGAGAGCGCGCATGCACAGATGTCAATAGAGCCTAGAAGCATTCTCTGTGTTCATTTTCAATATTTCTCCCAAAGGAATGTCCCAGATTTTCTTGAGTTTTAAGACGCTCTAGCAAGGAGCAGGACGGTACCCTGCATTATGTACAAATGAACACTTACTTTTGTAACCAGTCAGGATAGGGTGACTCTCAGTTGATAACACAAATGGCTTGGACAGCTTGCTTGGAAGCTGCTTAGCTTTGAGTAACGATGAAGATTTCTCAAATATGACGAATGCAAACTGGAAACCCTGTTAAGAAAGGAATTATTTATTAGGTTAATCAAGAACTTCCCAAAATATTTGACGCTTTCTTCAAAATATGAACCATTTGGGTGAATAAAATTAAAACAAAGCTACATCCAGTTCTTTATTCTTGATATCATGAACTAAGAGGCGCTTGTTTGTTTACCACTTAATGCCAGATGCTGTGTCAGTACGCAAAGTTTTCAAGGACATGAGATCAGCGGCCATAGATCTACACACACATTTCTGACTGTCTAAGTGTGGGTGCAGGTGACATGGCAACCTGCTTGGAACATGTGTGGGACAAGTTCAACAGCGAAAGACATGTTGACTCGCACAGAAGGTTCATTGTGCAGCTTGCACAATGCAAGTACTCCGGATGTTGCGCTTCACTGGCCTGGTACAAACAGGGACAAAAGGTGCTGGATTTAATTATCAAAATCACTCTTTTCCCAGGGATATTTGTGTAATCCCTGATTCCGGACCTTCATCCCTTTTGTCTGACAAACCAGGATTTCGATAGATTGAATGAATGCCCTGCAGTTGTTTCCATAGTTCTCAGCATCGAGGCATGTGTGGGATTGGTCACCAAATACTAAGGCTATTACCAAAATAACTTCAGAGAAATCGAGTTGAACTGGTTAACTATCAGACTGATTGGTAAGCGTGTTAGCTACCGAGGGCTATTCATGGGGTTGCCTCACTTTCAAATCATCCCTGAATAAGGGGAATCCTTACCTGGGACTTTTCTGAAGACAAGGGGAAATACTTAGAGGATGTCATTGATGAAGCGTTTGATGATGTGGGTTTTTCCTGTAGGATGACATTCTCAATTGTCCCACAATGTTCAAACAGTCTCTCAAGGCATTCCTGCACCATAGGAAAAAAAGAAGATGAATTCATTATTTACATGATTTAAGGCAAACTGTCTAAAACAGTGCATATTCTTTAAAACAATTAAATGAAACAGAAAATATTTAACGTTCAGAAATTTGAAACTTTATAAAACAAAAATTGTTAATATGAAACTTCAATAAAAGAGTGTTAGGATTATTTGAATGAGGGGCAAAGCGGTTGAAATGTTTTGAAAACAAGTTTCAGAAGGAATGTTTCATTTCCACTGTTTTTATAATGGTTTACAAGGTGCTGTGGTGCAATATGGAGCCAATCAAACCAGGAACGCCAGGGCGATCCCCTTCTCTGTACGATAAGTGCACTGGGTTCTTTTACATGCATTACACAACAAGGACTCTTGCTTAAGGACACAAGTGTCACGACCGGGACTCGAACCCACACTCTGCTGATCAGAAACACCAGAGCTTGAGTTCGGTGCTCTTATCCGCTTGGCCATGACATACAACAATGTCACAGCTGGGCATACTAGTCTTTCTCGAAATAGTGAGGAATAAACTGGTAGTCAGCAAGTGGGCAAAAGGTCCTCCATGTACACCATCCTTACGCAAATAATAATAATGCCCTGCTATGCCTCTGGCTGCAGCTAGTGACTATACAGCTTGTGGGTGCAGTTGCCAAAGTGTGGCTATTTTCCAATAATAAGCTTTAAAAACCAATACAAAATCATTGCAGATTTTATAACAATGCAATGAGCAATTTACATAGCGAAATACATGTACAGTCGACTCTCGTTAATACGAGCTCGGAAGATACGAGTCGCCGGTTAATACGAGGTATTTCACCGGTCCCGAACTGTCCCATGCGTGTTTCTATGTCTTAAAAAACGGAAGATACGAGCACGGTCGTAACGAGAACACGGATATTACGAGGTATTTTTGCGGCCCCGTGATGACAAAATGTATTGTTTTTCATACTTTTATAGCGAGGTCGGAAAAAATATTGTTGCGTAAAATAAAAGCTTACCGTTCAGTCAGCCAAATTTCTGAAATTACATGCGTTTTGCCAAACTATTTTTCGGATCGGACCGGCTACACGGTTCCGTCCGATCCGAAAATTAAAACATTATGCTGGTAACTTATGCTTGAATTACTACTTCGCCCACACGTCTAGCGGCTACCAGCGAAAACAACGTTCAGCATAGGCGCTACGCAGTATCGAATCTGTCACATCATGGTCACATGAACGGCAAGTTTGACATGACTTTGCTATGATTTGTATTTTCAGTTATACAAAATATTAAATTTCTATGATCATAGTCAACAAAATTGCATTTATCATTGATATTTTTGTGTACATGATGCTCGTAAGAACTGTACTAGGAAGCCAACCGCTCCGTTCTAGCCTAGACACGTGTGTAGTGCATGCACTATGACGACGTGTGTATACAGTACATGTACATGTACGTGTAAATAGTGCGCTGCGTTTAAGACGAGGTTCGGATAATACGAGGAAAACGGGCCAGTCCGGCGGACCTCGTATTAACGAGAGTCGACTGTATATAGTTATAACAAGGGAAACTAACAGGATAATATTTAATTAACGGATTGAATAAAGAAAAATTGACTAGAGTGGCATTTGAACCTGCAACCTCTGGATTAAAGTGCCGGCACCCTAACAACTGAGCTATCTAGTGCTAACGCTGGCTGTCTCCATATTTTGTCAGATATCTTTTTTCACCCTTCTGACTGGCACCCCGAACAAAGACATTGACAAACTTAGGTGGACCACCAACCTCAGCAAGTTTTGCGCTAAATGTTGAGTAGCAAACGATAGTTTTCAAGTAGAAAGTATACATTTTGTGTAACATTTTGCTATAATATACAAGGAAAATCGTTTGCTGCAATGCAGGCTTAGAATTACATGGAGGCCACGGAGACCACCGCCTTCATTGCCCTGCTCTTGGCCTTGGTGCCCCTTCCAAAGTTTCCCATAGATTTTCCAATGGAAGTGCCCTTTGCAATATGAAAATGGCCTTGCCCTCTCAAAGATGAAATTCCAGGCCTGGCAATATCTTTAGAGACAAATTGCTTCTTTATTTTTACCTGGTTGCAGAAAGGCGGAATATTGACCACAAAGAGTGTTCTGTTTGCTGGTTTAGTGACGTCTTCATCCCTCACTCTGTGCTCTCTGTAATACAGAAAGTGTCCCGCCTTACTCTTCACATTCAACTGGATTGGGAGAACTAAAAAAAGATGACAAAAAACAATGACATAAAAAAGATGTAATTATATACAGGATAAGTTTGAAGCAGAATTTCACAGTCACTACATTTGTCAATCAGCCATTTGCAAGTTAGATTCGAATGTCTGATAGTACAATGACTTGCTTTGTCGCAAAATACCACTTAATTTTGAAATTCTCAGACTATAAAGACAGTTGCTATGTCACATGGTTCACGGCAAGCTTTTGCGGAGTTATCTAACTATGGTAAGGTAAGGTGTGGCGAACACCCATTTACAAATTTGAGCAATAATACTCAGGGTTTGCACATGTAGAGTAAGTACATGTATTGACTCGTGGAGGATTGCGAATTTGATGCGAATGTGCGATGAGTAGTCTTTAGGTCAAGGCAGTATTCATCCCTCAAACTGTCACAGCACCGTCACCGCGGAACATGAACCAGCACTCAGCAGAGTTAAACAATGCGCTGCAGCGACACGAAATTGATACACGTATGCTGCTGTTTCAGCGAATCGAATCAGTGCTCGAGATCATCATGCGCATCAGTAAACATCATGCAGGGCTCGAATTTGACACTGGAGCGCAGGCCCGAGGCCAGTGATTTTAGTGTCGGGCCAGTAAACTTATGACGTACAAGTCCGGCGGTCTTGTGTTTTTGAATAATAACACGTCACTGTATTTTTTAATTAAACTGGTCAATTGAGTATTGAAGTATTACCCACAAGAAAAACTTGATAAATCTTCTCTTACTCTTAATAGTGCTTGGTCTGTTGGTACAAAAAGAGCTCAAATGTGAAACTGTGTAGACTGTTCTTCTCATTTTGATTCCGGTCTTGTAACAAATTTTCTGGTTCAGTAAAAGTTTTGAGCTACTACAAGCCCTGCAGTCTTGTGGATTTTTTCCCCAAATTCCAGCCCTGTCATGGCGCGACAATGTTTAATTGAGCGATTGTCATCTCAGAGATTTTTCATAAAATTACACCAAAACGTGCTTGAACATTTTCGTTTTAATGTGCTCTATTGAGCAATGTGAAGTGTCAACAGGGGGAAAATCTCAACAAAAACACGCGGGTTTCTATTCAAGACATCACTGGCCGACCGGGCTGTGGGTGGAGCGAGGGTGTGAACACTTCAATGGTTGCTTTTTATGAATTGTTTCGCCCACAGCCCGGCCAGCCGGTGACGTCATGAATTGATTGGCACGATTGGGATCAATCCAAAATAGCCGCGGTCAGTAAACAGCGAGGGAAGTAATTCGGAGGAAATAGACAAACTATTTATTTAATTAAAGTTTAAATATCTTTTAAAAACTTTATATTTCTTTAAAGTACTAAACATCCAAAACACCCAGGTCAAGCTAAAAAGAGGTACATGTCATGTGAACACAAACTTACAAAGTTCAAGTGAACACACTGAGCTGGTTTAAACTGCCGTCCCGCCCGTAGGGAATGCGCCTTGAATTTTGTATCGGTAAGCTTAAGAAAAAATGGGGCCGAACGTGTGACCAAGGATTCAGCTAGCCCACCTTGTTGGGCTGTTATGGCTCTCTTTTAACATCGGTCTTATTACAGTCACCATTACAGCCCACCTTCTATGCATGTCTAACTCTAAAACGCGAAGTTTTCAAAGAACGCATAATGCGTTCCACTTTGATTGCAAATTTCTCCCACTTAAAAAAATCCCATACTACTCAAACCTACTTCAAATGATTCCTTACATTTGTGGAATTACTATGGATACAAGACAGTTTTTACCAAATGATGACTTTGACCGGATGTGATGATTTGAAAACGGCAAAAAAAAAAAACGGTGTACAAAAATGAATTCGGGTCATCTCGTACCCAAGTCAACTCGTACCCAAGTCAACTCGTACCCAGGTGAACTCGTACCAAGGTGAACTCGTACCCAAGTCAACTCGTACCCAAGTCAACTCGAACCCAAGTTAACTCGTACCCAGGTGAACTCGTACCTAGGTGAACTCGTACCCAAGTCAGCTCGTACCCAAGTAAATTTTTACCCAAGTCAACTCGTACCCGAGTACCAAAATTATAAAATGTATATCGTTCATTTGTACAAATTATCTATTCTATATTGTAATAATTGTGTTCTCTTGTTATTATATGTTGCAGGTAACAAACAAGACTAAGAGAATGACGGAATTAATTGTCCGGGGTTTTTTTGTGGAAAAAAGTAATTAATAGACTGCAATTTTTATATATATATTTTTTTTCAGGAAAAAGGTGAAGAAGAAAATGTTTGTTTGAATTAAAACAAAATAATTTTTGATGCAATATTTAATTTTTGTATGCAATATTTAATTTGTGTATTTTTTCGGAATAAAAAGTAAAAGAACATGTTTTTAAAAATAAATTTGGTTGTTTTTCTTTCAGAGGAAATTTTTTTGTAGGTGGTAGGAAAAAATAATAAAGAAAATGTTTTTAAAAGGAATTAAGAACTTTGTTTGAATAATAGTAAAAATTAAAGTATTTATTTGAATTAATTTGTTTGCGTTTTATTAATCATACGTGTATTGTTTATTGGAAATGGTTTGTTATAATAAAATGAATTCGCAGCCATGCTGAAACTAAAACAATGTTCCAAAACATTTAAAGAAATGAATACTATTGATGTTTATAATCCAGGCAGAAAAAATTACATTAATTAAAACGATTTCGTAAAATGCACGATAGTGAGTAGAACTTCATTCCGTATTAATATTTGTTCTAACTTAAAACGTAATGCAGACAGGGAAAATTCACGGCAAGGAACTTCTCCTGTTCATGGAGAGTCTATTTCTACCTCCATGTCCTGTTTAATATTTATTCTAACTTTAGAACGTCATGCAGCTAGACAGGGAAAATTCACGGCACGGAACTTCTCCTCTGCATACAACGTACGTTAGACGGTACGAGTTGACTTGGGTACTAGTTGACTTGGGTACGAGTTAACCTGGGTACGAGTTCACTTGGGTACGAGTTAACCTGGGTACGAGTTAACCTGGGTACGAGTTAACCTGGGTACGAGTTGACTTGGGTACGAGTTCACTTGGGTACAACATTTTGGGTACGAGTTGACTTGGGTACGTGTTGACCTGGGTACGAGTTGACCTGTTTCCTACAAAAATTACATTCAAGTTCGTCGTGCCAGGGGGCCGCCATCTTAATTACGATTCTCTGCCGCTGATCGTGAGAAGTCAGGGCGCCCGGCTGATCTGGTATCTTGCATATTCATTAAATTGGACAGTTTCCAGCTACAGCGCCGCGCAACGTCACCTTATACAAATTCATGACTTACAGATCTATCCGTGTCCGAGCACCGCAACATGTCAATCATGCATATTCATGACTTGCTATGCGCGCGCAAGGCCAGATCAGCCGGGCGCCCTGACTTCTCACGATCAGCAGGCAGAGAATCGTAATTAAGATGGCGGCCCCCTGGCACGACGAACTTGAATGTAATTTTTGTACACCGTTTTTTTTTTGCCGTTTTCAAATCATCACATCCGGTCAAAGTCATCATTTGGTAAAAACTGTCTTGTATCATAGTAATTCCACAAATGTAAGGAATCATTTGAAGTAGGTTTGAGTAGTATGGGATTTTTTTAAGTGGGAGAAATTTGCAATCAAAGTGGAACGCATTATGCGTTCTTTGAAAACTTCGCGTTTTAGACATGCATAGAAGGTGGGCTGTAATGGCGACTGTAATAAGACCGATGTTAAAAGAGAGCCATAACAGCCCAACAAGGTGGGCTAGGATTCAGCTTGGCCACACAAGCGTGACAAGTGGGGCTACTCTCTTCCTACTCCTAGAACTATTCGGTTCGTTCCGCTATCGTCTCCCCGGTCGTGGAGACGATAGCGGAACGAACCGAATAGTTCTAGTAGGAGTACTCTCTGCCATGCTAGTAAAGTAGTATGAGGACTGTGTGATCTGTGACAGTGAGACTGTGTCCGTGTGAGTGAGACTCTCTTTTCGAATGTTTATTATTAACAATTAAAAATGCACTTTTAAGGGAAGTTGAACAATTCATAAAATCTACCTGTGAATCCTGAAATTGAATTGGAGGTAGCCATCACTTATCAGTCACGAGCATCTGTTTCTCATGGGAATTATTTAAAAAAAAATCAATCTTAAAACTTCCCTACGGGCGGTACGACAACTCTCCTCGTGTGGTATCCACGCAGCTAGTACTGCACTACTATTACTAACGCGTTACACGCTGTTGTTCAAAATAGGGAAAATTGCAAACCGCACTGGGTACCAGATCCATTTTCGTATTCAGATGATCAATGCGAGAACCAGACTGAAGCTAGCGCAGTATTGGGCCCGAATTAGCCAGCCGCGTATTCGCGGAACGGCCAGCCGCGTATTCACGAAATTAGAATACATGCAGTACAGGGAGGTGACAAAATGGCTCATTTGGCTCATGTCTGTCGGCGAATCCGTGACTTTATCCGAACGAATACTTAAATTCTAGCCATAACTTGCAGATTTTCATTAGATAATATTGAAATGTTATAGCTATTAATCATTGAAAAGCAATAAACAAACAAAAACAAGTCGCTAAATAACAAAAAATTAGCCGCAAACACGGAGACAATGTGTGTGTGTTATGTAAAAAAAAAATTATGCAGTTTAAATACTATAACATATTTTGAAAAGAGTTTGTACCCTTCGGTATAAATAAAAGTGGAGGTTTTAGCCCAGAATCTTGAAGACTGATACACTGGGCATACCAAATTTTTGAGCTGGCTAATTTGGTCCACTAATTAGCAGTTAATTAACCAAAGTTAAACAGACACCATTTTCCATCTAAAACATGCACAAATGCATATGCGGTTGAGACAAATACCTCTTGTAAAGAATTTGTACCCTTCATTATGAATAAAAGTGGAAGTTTTAGTCCAGAATCTTAAAGACTGATACACTGGGCACACCAAATTTTTGAGCTGGCTAATTTGGTCCACTAAATAGTGGTTAATCAATCACAGTTACACAGACGCCATTTTACATCTAAAGCATGCACAATTGCATACGAGGTTGAGTCAACTACCTCTTGTAAAGAATTTGTACCCTTCATTGTGAATTGTTTTGTGTTTTTTAGTCCAGAATCTTGAAGACTGATACACTGGGCACAGCAAATTTTTGAGCTGGCTAATTTGATCAAACATTGTTATACAGACGCCATGTTCCATCTAAAACACAACAATTGCATATGCGGTTGAGACAGATACCTCTTGTAAAGAATTCGTACTCTTCAATATGAATACAAGTGGAAGTTTTAACCCAGAATCTTAAAGACTGATACACTGGGCACACCAAATTTTAGAGCTGGCTAATTTGGTGCACAAGTTAGTGGTTAATCAGTTGCCCAGTTGCAGTTGCAGCACCTGGGTGCCCAGTTGCAGTTGCAGCACCTGGGTGCCCAGTTGCAGTTGCAGCACCTGGGTGCCCAGTTGCAGTTGCAGCACCTGGGTGCCCAGTTGCAGTTGCAGCACCTGGGTGCCCAGTTGCAGTTGCAGCACCTGGGTGCCCAGTTGCAGTTGCAGCACCTGGGTGCCCAGTTGCAGTTGCAGCACCTGGGTGCCCAGTTGCAGTTGCAGCACCTGGGTGCCCAGTTGCAGTTGCAGCACCTGGGTGCCCAGTTGCAGTTGCAGCACCTGGGTGCCCATTGCAGTTGCAGCACCTGGGTGCCCAGTTGCAGTTGCAGCACCTGGGTGCCCAGTTGCAGTTGCAGCACCTGGGTGCCCAGTTGCAGTTGCAGCACCTGGGTGCCCAGTTGCAGTTGCAGCACCTGGGTGCCCAGTTGCAGTTGCAGCACCTGGGTGCCCAGTTGCAGTTGCAGCACCTGGGTGCCCAGTTGCAGTTGCAGCACCTGGGTGCCCAGTTGCAGTTGCAGCACCTGGGTGCCCAGTTGCAGTTGCAGCACCTGGGTGCCCAGTTGCAGTTGCAGCACCTGGGTGCCCAGTTGCAGTTGCAGCACCTGGGTGCCCAGTTGCAGTTGCAGCACCTGGGTGCCCAGTTGCAGTTGCATGCACCTGGGTGCCCAGTTGCAGTTGCAGCACCTGGGTGCCCAGTTGCAGTTGCAGCACCTGGGTGCCCAGTTGCAGTTGCAGCACCTGGGTGCCCAGTTGGCAGTTGCAGCACCTGGGGTGCCCAGTTGCAGTTGCAGCACCTGGGTGCCCAGTTGCAGTTGCAGCACCTGGGTGCCAGTTGCAGTTGCAGAGCACCTGGGTGCCCAGTTGCAGTTGCAGCACCTGGGTGCCCAGTTGCAGTTGCAGCACCTGGGGTGCCCAGTTGCAGTTGCAGCACCTGGGTGCCCAGTTGCAGTTGCAGCACCTGGGTGCCCAGTTGCAGTTGCAGCACCTGGGTGCCCAGTTGCAGTTGCAGCACCTGGGTGCCCGAGTTGCAGTTGCAGCACCTGGGTGCCCAGTTGCAGTTGCAGCACCTGGGTGCCCAGTTGCAGTTGCAGCACCTGGGTGCCCAGTTGCAGTTGCAGCACCTGGGTGCCCAGTTGCAGTTGCAGCACCTGGGTGCCCAGTTGCAGTTGCAGCACCTGGGTGCCCAGTTGCAGTTGCAGCACCTGGGTGCCCAGTTGCAGTTGCAGCACCTGGGTGCCCAGTTGCAGTTGCAGCACCTGGGTGCCCAGTTGCAGTTGCAGCACCTGGGTGCCCAGTTGCAGTTGCAGCACCTGGGTGCCCAGTTGCAGTTGCAGCACCTGGGTGCCCAGTTGCAGTTGCAGCACCTGGGTGCCCAGTAGCAGTTGCAGCACCTGGGGGGTGCCCAGTTGCAGTTGCAGCACCTGGGTGCCCAGTTGCAGTTGCAGCACCTGGGTGCCCAGTTGCAGTTGCAGCACCTGGGTGCCCAGTTGCAGTTGCAGCACCTGGGTGCCCAGTTGCAGTTGCAGCACCTGGGTGCCCAGTTGCAGTTGCAGCACCTGGGTGCCCAGTTGCAGTTGCAGCACCTGGGTGCCCAGTTGCAGTTGCAGCACCTGGGTGCCCAGTTGCAGTTGCAGCACCTGGGTGCCCAGTTGCAGTTGCATGCACCTGCTTGGTGGCCCCAGTTGCAGTTGCAGCACCTGGGTGCCCAGTTGCAGTTGCAGCACCTGGGTGCCCCAGTTGCAGTTGCAGCACCTGGGTGCCCAGTTGCAGTTAGTTGCAGCACCTGGGTGCCCAGTTGCAGTTGCAGCACCTGGGTGCCCAGTTGCAGTTGCAGCACCTGGGTGCCCAGTTGCAGTTGCAGCACCTGGGTGCCCAGTTGCAGTTGCAGCACCTGGGTGCCCAGTTGCAGTTGCAGCACCTGGGTGCCCAGTTGCAGTTGCAGCACCTGGGTGCCCAGTTGCAGTTGCAGCACCTGGGTGCCCAGTTGCAGTTGCAGCACCTGGGTGCCCAGTTGCAGTTGCAGCACCTGGGTGCCCAGTTGCAGTTGCAGCACCTGGGTGCCCAGTTGCAGTTGCAGCACCTGGGTGCCCCAGTTGCAGTTGCAGCACCTGGGTGCCCAGTTGCAGTTGCAGCACCTGGGTGCCCAGTTGCAGTTGCCAGCACCTGGGTGCCCAGTTGCAGTTTGCAGCACCTGGGTGCCCAGTTGCAGTTGCAGCACCTGGGTGCCCAGTTGCAGTTGCAGCACCTGGGTGCCCAGTTGCAGTTGCAGCACCTGGGTGCCCAGTTGCAGTTGCAGCACCTGGGTGCCCAGTTGCAGTTGCAGCACCTGGGTGCCCAGTTGCAGTTGCAGCACCTGGGTGCCCAGTTGCAGTTGCAGCACCTGGGTGCCCAGTTGCAGTTGCAGCACCTGGGTGCCCAGTTGCAGTTGCAGCACCTGGGTGCCCAGTTGCAGTTGCAGCACCTGGGTGCCCAGTTGCAGTTGCAGCACCTGGGTGCCCAGTTGCAGTTGCAGCACCTGGGTGCCCAGTTGCAGTTGCAGCACCTGGGTGCCCAGTTTGCAGTTGCAGCACCTGGGTGCCCAGTTGCAGTTGCAGCACCTGGGTGCCCAGTTGCAGTTGCAGCACCTGGGTGCCCAGTTGCAGTTGCAGCACCTGGGTGCCCAGTTGCAGTTGCAGCACCTGGGTGCCCAGTTGCAGTTGCAGCACCTGGGTGCCCAGTTGCAGTTGCAGCACCTGGGTGCCCAGTTGCAGTTGCAGCACCTGGGTGCCCAGTTGCAGTTGCAGCACCTGGGTGCCCAGTTGCAGTTGCAGCACCTGGGTGCCCAGTTGCAGTTGCAGCACCTGGGTGCCCAGTTGCAGTTGCAGCACCTGGGTGCCCAGTTGCAGTTGCAGCACCTGGGTGCCCAGTTGCAGTTGCAGCACCTGGGTGCCCAGTTGCAGTTGCAGCACCTGGGTGCCCAGTTGCAGTTGCAGCACCTGGGTGCCCAGTTGCAGTTGCAGCACCTGGGTGCCCAGTTGCAGTTGCAGCACCTGGGTGCCCAGTTGCAGTTGCAGCACCTGGGTGCCCAGTTGCAGTTGCAGCACCTGGGTGCCCAGTTGCAGTTGCAGCACCTGGGTGCCCAGTTGCAGTTGCAGCACCTGGGTGCCCAGTTGCAGTTGCAGCACCTGGGTGCCCAGTTGCAGTTGCAGCACCTGGGTGCCCAGTTGCAGTTGCAGCACCTGGGTGCCCAGTTGCAGTTGCAGCACCTGGGTGCCCAGTTGCAGTTGCAGCACCTGGGTGCCCCAGTTCTGCAGTTGCAGCACCTGGGTGCCCAGTTGCAGTTGCAGCACCTGGGTGCCCAAGTTGCAGTTGCAGCACCTGGGTGCCCAGTTGCAGTTGCAGCACCTGGGTGCCCAGTCAGTTCTGCCAGTTGCAGCACCTGGGTGCCCAGTTGCAGTTGCAGCCTGGGTGCCCAGTTGCAGTTGCAGGTCACCTGGGTGCCCAGTTGCAGTTGCAGCACCTGGGTGCCCTCAGTTGCAGTTGCAGCACCTGGGTGCCCCAGTTGCAGTTGCAGCACCTGGGTGCCCAGTTGCAGTTGCAGCACCTGGGTGCCCAGTTGCAGTTGCAGCACCTGGGTGCCCAGTTGCAGTTGCAGCACCTGGGTGCCCAGTTGCAGTTGCAGCACCTGGGTGCCCAGTTGCAGTTGCAGCACCTGGGTGCCCAGTTGCAGTTGCAGCACCTGGGTGCCCAGTTCGCAGTTGCAGCACCTGG